>CM060924.1:379592668-384592668 GCA_030737875.1 Allium sativum
AGATCTGCAGGGTCTGCCATATAATGCTTCAAATGGTGACATTCTCAAACTTGCTTGATAGCTATTGTTATATGAGAATTCTGCCAAATGCAAATGATCTTCCCATGACCCACCAAAATCAATTATACAAGCCCGCAATAAATCTTCTAGAATTCTATTTACCCGCTCAGTTTGGCCATCTGTTTGTGGGTGATAAGCGGTGCTCATATTCAGTTTTGTTCCCAATTCTGTCTGGAAAGCCTCCCAGAATTTGCTAGTAAATAGGGGATCTCTATCACTGACTATGCTGATGGGAATTCCATGCAGCTTAACAATTTCTCTGAAATATATCTGCGCTAGACTTTGAGCAGTTCTATTGGATCTGACAGGTATAAAATGGGCAGTCTTCGTGAAGCGATCTACGATTACCCAAATGCTGTCATTACCTTTCTTGGTTCGCGGCAACCCATCTATGAAATCCATGGAAATCTGCTCCCATTTCCAGCCTGGGACTTCCAACGGTTGCAACAGTCCAGCTAGCTTCTGTTGGTCACTCTTGACCAATTGACAAGTAGTGCATCTGCTAACATACAAAGAAATATCCCTTTTCATTGCCTTCCACCAGAAAGTGCGTTTGATATCGTTGTACATTTTACTCACACCTGGATGGATGCAAAATTTGGATTTATGGCATTCATCCAGCACTTCTCTTTTGAGCTCAGGAAGGTTGGGAACACAAATTCTCCCATTCAGCCTCAGAACTCCTTCTTTATTTACCTGAAAGCTGGAGGGTTCTCCTTTCTGGATTCTCTCTTTGATCTTTTGAATGAAATAATCATTCTTCTGGAGAGCACATATCTTATCGATCAAGCTAGGTGTAATTATAAGATAGGCAACTATTGCGGTTTTTCTACTAAGTGCATCCGCTACAACGTTAGCCTTCCCCGGTGTATACAGGATATCAAGATCATACGCTGCAAGAAATTCTAGCCAACGCTGCTGTCTCAGATTCAGATCTTTCTGGGTATATAAATACTTCAATGATTGATGATCCGTGTACAGTATAAATTTCTCGCCCAATAAATAATGCCTCCAGATTTTCAAGGCAAAAACGATGGCTAGCAACTCAAGATCATGAGTCACATAATTCTTCTCATGCGGTTTCAGTTGGCGGCTTGCATAAGCGACTACTTGGCCTCTCTGCATTAACACTGCACCAAGACCTCTAATAGAAGCATCTGTCCAAACCGTTAAATCCTGATTGCCATCAATAATAGTTAACACTGGAGCGGTGGTCAGCTTCGATTTCAATTCCTGGAAAGCTTCTTCACAGTCGGAAGTCCACTTAAACTTCTCATGTTTCTTTGTGAGCTTCGTTAACGGACCGGATATCTTCGAAAAATCCTTAACGAACTTTCGATAATAACTAGCCAACCCCATAAAACTTCTAACTTCTGTGGGAGTAGTGGGTTGTTTCCAGTCTTGAATCGCTGTTATTTTGCTTGGGTCAACAGAAATTCCTTTCTCTGACACAACATGGCCGAGAAATTTGACTTCTTCTTGCCAGAAGACACATTTAGAGAATTTGGTTTGAAGACGTTCTTCCTTAGAATCTCCAATACTTGTTCTAAGTGCTTTTCATGTTCGGGTTTTGATTTGGAATAGATTAAAATATCATCGATGAATACGAGGACAAATTTATTCAGAACTCCCCTGAACACTCTATTCATTAGATCAACAAAGTATGCTGGAGCATTGCATAGGCCAAACGGCATTACTAACCATTCATAAAATATGTCTGGACCTCTGAAAGCTGTCAAAGGAACACACTCTTCTGCTATTCTCAATTGATGAAAACCCGTAGCTAGGTCCATTCGGGAAAATACTTTCGCCCCATTCAATTGGTCTAGCAAATCATCAATGCGGGGTAATGGATATTTGTTTTTGAGCGTCTGTTTGTTAAGGTCTCGGTAATCAACACATAATCTAAGAGTACCGTCTGACTTTGGGACAAACACAACCGCTGCACCCCAATTAGAAAAACTCGGTCTGATTAGACCTTTCCACAACAATTGACGAGTTTGATCGCCTAATTCTTCTTTTTCTTTCGGAGTCATTCTACGAATTGGATGCACCACTGGTCTGGCATTGGGAATTAGATCGATTCGGAATTCTACTTCTCTTTGCGGAGGTAAGTTTTCAACTTCTTCAAACACATCCGCATAGTTTCTAACAATCGGAATCTTTTCCATGGAAGTGGGGATAAGTTCTAATGCTGACCAAAATTCTTCTCTATTCGGATTCAAACCATGACAGGGAACCGTAATATATCCAAGCTTCGTTCGAATTTTAAAGATTCTTTCCGCACAATTCACTTCGGCTTCATATTTCGTTAACCAATCCAGCCCGAGAATAATATCGAATTCGGAAAAATCCATAACGATTAAATCAAAAGGAAATTTGTAGGAAGAATAAGAGACTGGCACCCTACAATATGAACCGAGAGTAATAGGACCCCCTATCGGGTTATGAACTTCAACCGATTCTTTGAGCTTTCGCTGTTTTAACTTTAATTTGTGCACTGTGTTTTTAGCAATAAAACTACGCGACGCACCTGTGTCAAACAATACAGAAACAGGAATATTTTTAATTGTAAGGGTACCTCCAAAAACATCGGGTTTACCTGCTCCATCGGAAGCAGCTGGCGGGCTCGACCCGTCATAGACGTGAGCTACTGTAGCTTTCTTTAGCAAAGGACAGTCTTTGACCAGATGATCGGTCTTGCGACAGTTGAAGCACGAGCGAGGGTTCTGGGAGCCTTGGCTCGAGCCTTGAGAGTTTGTTTTCTGCCTCTTCGGAGCTGTGCAGACGTTTGAGTAATGCCCCGGCTTACCACAGTTAAAGCAATTTCCTCTTGGCGGCTTGCCAGTCTGAGGTTTTGAAGATGCTGCTTGGCTTGACTCGCCTTGATTTACAGCAGGCTTGCGCTTGTTTCCAGCTTGGCTTCTAGCGCGATCCTGATCCAGATGCCATTTATCAAGGTCTTCATAGTTGCATGTCATTTCCACCAGCTCGTTGAATTCCAGCTTGACATGGGCCATGGCTCTATCATGATATTGTCGTCTTAGTCCAAGGATAAACCTCTTATTTTTGGATTTCGCAGTGGCGACGAGCTCTGGAGCATAGGGCGACAACATTGTAAATTTATTCAGATAATCTTGCACGGAAAGATCCCCTTGCTGGAGATTGGCGAAGTCATCGTGCATTCTTTCTAGAGCTTGTTCTGGGACATATTTCTCCTTGAAGAGTTCTTTGAATCCATCCCATGTTCTCCCAGCTTCTCTGTTTCCGGCGGTAAGAGATTCCCACCATAATTCAGCTTGTTCCTGCATAAGCCAGGCGCCCATAATAGCTTTGTCTTCGTCTCCAAGCCTTAGGCCTTCAAGAATTTTCTCGCATGTTTTGAGCCATGCATGGGCCTCTATCACTGTGCCAGTTCCCGAGAAGGTCTTGCCTCCTAAGTTCTTATATCTCTTAGCTACACGGTCAAGCTCGAAGTATTGGGCTGCCGGAGGTTGTATCAAAGGTCCTTCTTGAGCTGGGACTTCTCCCCTTCCTCGGCCTCGGCCGGCACGGCCTCCTCTAGCGGCGGCTGCCCTGGTAGCCATTTTTCAAATTCTGTATAAGCAACGAAAAGGTCAGCTAACAGAAATGATAGTCTATTGCATAGTTAAGCAGAAAATTTTACGGAAAGATAACGATGGATTGATCAACTTGTTTTTGCTATTCTGCTCGGCTCATTCTAGGACTTTACTAGTCCTATCTCTAATGAGCGACTCGCCTTAGAATACTACTGATTCTATTTTGACGAAGTGTTTAATGTGTTAGACTCCAGAACTAAGGTTAACCAAAGCTCTGATACCAGCTGTGACGATCCCAAAACCCCGTGACACGGTGTTAAGGATAATCATTGGAATATAACACATTAATCATCATTAGCAGATCACAGATAATAGCATAAACAGAAAATAGAATAATTTACACACATATGACAGCGGAATCATATAGATATCATCACATCAGAGAAGCACAATACAGGATACAACTTAGTGCATAATGATACAAAATCAGTCACCATTGCCTGAGGCGGAATCATACATGAAGAGTACACAAAAGGAATATCAGTCTACATCGCCAATGGCGGAATCATAATATAGATACAATAATGGCGGAGAAAATCCAAGTCAGCACGGTGTAGTCAAGTCTCGCCATGAGCCAAAAGGTGCGTCAGAAACCTGTAACTAGGTTGCCCGTGTGAAAATGAGGGCACCCGAGTTTGCAAGGTGAAACAAACTACGAGTCAGTCATGGGACTGGTATGAGAAATCTACTCAACTTATTAACAACAATAATAAGGCAAATCAAAGGACCACGCCACTTTCGCGGAACGGGTTTACTCCAATGAGTGCTAGTGCATGAGATAAAGTAAACGATTAAATCAACGCAATGCTTTTTATAAAATGAAGCCATTATAAGACTCAGGTCCCATCACACAATGCAACGCAAGCCGGAGGATAGAGTTTTCCCTTGTAATGGCCAAAAATGCTTCATACGTATAAAACAAAAGTGTTTGATATTATTACTAGTGCATATATGTTTCAAAAGCAAATTCAATCATAAATATCAATCCTTGACGGCATGGGTACCATATATCATGTCGCCATACTAGTAATACAATCACATTCGCATATTTCGTATTGGGAATTGGATTCCTTCATGAGTCGAGGCAAGGGGCAAGCTCCTCTCCGATTCGAGACACTCTAGCAAATGTCCCAGGACCCCACTATGATCCTTGGATCTTCAGGGCCGGTCCTCTCTTACTTTTGAGGATTGGCAATTCCTGAACACACGTTTCCCGGTCCTTATAGACCTATATCGAGGCGCCTCGCATTCCAACAACCACACATGTGAAAAGTATATATAATGTCAGGGCTGGTAGGTCACTGGCACCACCTTAGCTAGAAAGAAACGTCGTGCTCTCCCTGCAGTCACTCTCCCGTTTTTGACTCATACCGAGGGGTGAGGCTCGCGAATTCACGTTATACACAAAGCTACGTCACACAGACCATGCTTTGATCATCAACCTCAAGACTTTGCTTTACAACAGAAGCCTTGATCTTATGCCACTTAGGCGTGCCACACAGGCAATCCACTCCATGCGACTGATTTCTGTCAATGTATAACCTCTGAGCTCGTGTGTCTCAGAGAAGGGCGTTAAGCAAGAGAATAAATTCTCCGTCGCCAAACAGATATATATTTAACAGAGATCAATCAACACAGGACAAAATCCAATGTCAGACACACAGTCCATTTACAAGTCCGTTCTGGGTCTGAACGAAACCGGAGGCACCAATTCCTCGCATATCCGTACAATCAACAGTATGTTTGGACGGCCACTACTTCAATTCCTTCATGGTAGCTACTCCAATCACGAGCATCAGTAGCGCCCATCCATCCAATGTGGAGATCGTCGGTCTTCAGCCGTCTTCGACTCTTCGACTTCTCAACGTCGATCGATTATTTGAAATGGGATAAACTCGGCCTTTTCAAATAACCCACGTATATTTAGATTTTCAAATCAATTAATCACATGGTTGGACTATTCAACATTCACATTTCAGTTATTTAGTTATAATTTTCATGTCAAATACATTCAACCATCACATCTCAAGCAAACACAACAAAATTGGTTTATTTCCACTCTATATCGTCTATAGTATTTTATAACGATATATCGCCATTTTTATTTAATTTAAAACGGCCCTATTTAATTAAATGACGTTTCGGGTCATGTCGATGCACTGGCGCTGCTTTTCACTAATTTTGTTTTACACATATCTGAAAATCTAACCGTTGGATCTTCACAAATTTTACATCATTAGGAAGGTCATTTCAAAACGAATCCAACGGTTTTAGTTTTGGGAAAATCCGACGGTCGGATCTTCCACACTAGCCATTTGAAGTTACGATTTCAATTTACGAACTGCAGCGTCGTTATTCGATTTAATTTAATTATATTTATATATATATAAATATAATCGTTTCTGGCGCTGTTTTTCTTGAGATTTGAATTAAACATTCCAGAAAATCCAACCGTCGGATCTTCACAAAGTTGGTGCCGTTGGAAAGATATTTCCAAGGCGAACCCAACGGTTGCGGTTTTGGGAAAATCCAATGGTCGGATTTCCTGCACTAGTCGTTTGAAATCACAGTTTCAAAACATGAACTGCACGGCCACGTTTCGTTTTAATTCTATTTATATTTATATATTTATATAAATATAGTTCATTCAAAAATTCCTATATCGTTTCCACTTCAATTATTTCACTAACGCCTTTGAATTTCGGAAAATTTCGCCATAACCTCCTTTGTACGGGAGGGTCTGGGAAAATTCCCAAATAGCCACACGGGCGTCTCATATCAAAAAGAAAAAGAAAAAGCCAAGCGGCTAGCCAACAGGCTCATAAAATCATCACCCAAACAAAGCGGTAAATGTGTACCTATTTGTCGGGCACAAAATTTTATTTCTCTTCTCTATCCCCTTTTCTTTAACCTGTTCAATAGATATGCATGTACATATATACAATTTCTAACACTTATCATTTTCCATTCAATTTCATATTTGATTTGCTTTGGTTTAAAAACACCATTCATTCTAATGTTGCATGCATAGGCTAAAATCATATCATTAGCTAATTAATGTATATTTCAACTCATGCACGTTTATTTGAACAAGTGGCTATTTTTAACACTTCACATTTCAAAGATGATAATTTTGGCGAACTAAAATAGATTTCAACACATGACTATTTTATTTAGTTCCTATGCATGTTAAAAATAATATTTCTACCACAAATATTTATTTCAACGTCCGCATATCTTTAGCATATCACACATATGATAAAAATAATATTTTTATCACTTAACATATTTATTCGACAATTAGATGTTTCAACACTTCATAGTTTCAATAAAAATGTAATTTTTATCGTTCGATCTTTTTATTCAACACATGAACTTTTCTACTACACACACTTCTCAACAAATGAGCATTTCCACACATGGACATTTTATTTATGTTGTTCATATTAGAAAGATGGGATTTTTATTGTTTAAACACTTCATTCATTCACAAATGAATCTAATTTTCACACAACACTTTTCAACACACAAACATTTCCACACATGGATATAGTTTCAATATATGGCTTTAATTTCTATGCATGAAAATACTTTCAACATATGAAAATAATTCTAACACACAAAGATTATTCAAAATTTCGGCAGCATAACGGCAGGGTAGTTAAAACCGGCACCGTCCCTAGTACGGCTCCTCGCTCTACCTTAAAACCTCGCGGTTTTTGACAATGGGGATTCATGCATCTAATTCGCACGCAGGCGGCATGTTTATTTTTATTTCCACAAATATTTCCAATTCATTTCAATCACCAATGGGTATTTTTCAACCACAACCAAACAATATCAACCACAAACAATTATTCAACCATTCGTATTTTTCATCCAATATTTCACACCAATTCACCACAATAAATATCGTCCATGGTTTGTGGACGAGGGGAGTGTGTGTGTGTGTGTGTATATATATATATATAATTGCTTTATTTCACTTGCATTTCAGCACATATATCAATTATTCTATGCATGTAAAATTCATACTTCGCTTATATAGCTTACACTACGCATGTACATGAGGTATACGACACGTATGTAATTTATATTTCGCTAATATAGATTATACATGACATTTTCCATTCAATTTTACGTTAATTTAGATTTCTCACATTGGTTTTCGGAGCGCTAAAAATCGATACGATGTCAGAAAAATCCGCGGCTTCTTCTATTGGGTAGAGAGCTTCCTTGCGGTCTCGATGTTTCCTGTTTCATCGAATTTCGTCAACACACCAAAAAGATATGATTTTTCAAAGTGTAAAGATCAAAGAAACTTTCACGAAGCTTCAAAACTAGGTTTACAGTTTTCGCGAAATCAGTGGCTCGTGGGGACGATCGGGGGTGCTGACGTGGAAGAGGGAAGAGAGGGCTTCACGGCGCTGGTGGTTTGAGGGGGTGCGGTGGCAGATCGCAGCGGCGGCGGCGCGGGGAAGGTCGGGACTTCCTGGCCTCGATTCAGGCGGAGGAGGCGACGAGGGTGGCGATGCTGGGGTCGGATTTGAAGAGGGGGCTGAGACGCGTCGAATGGTGGCGGTGGCGAAGTCTGGAAGCGACTGTGGCGGCGGCGGCGGAGGAAAGAAGGTCGGGAGCGGGTTTCGCCGTTGATCGGGGGGGGGGGGTTTAAATTTATGAAAGGAAAATTCTGATTGGCCGAGGACTATATTAAATTTTTAAATAGTGTTTTCTCAAACGAACTCCTTTTTAAACCCAACGACTGTCGCCCCCAGCTAAATACCCCCATTCCGGACACAATGGGATATGTTTCGTAGGCCAATTCGACTGTTACAGTCAGTTATTTTTCAAATTAAAGTATAAAACATTTAATTTTTAACTTTCAACGCACATTTCAATTTTCCAGGGCCACAAACTGATTCGAAAAATTCCAGAAAAATAAATCTAGCTATGTTTTGATGCTACGGTCCCAACAAAACTAGTTTCGTCGAATTCTGAGGTCGTTTGAAAAATGGCCATTTTCTGGTCGATCCAATTTAACAGAAATTGACCAAACACATTTTCTTTTGCCACGCTCACATACTAGCTTCAAAAATTATGAAATTTGAAACCTAGCAATAGTTTGACATCCTGGACCCAACAAAAGTGGTTTCGTCGAATTCCGAGGTCATATGCAGAATATCAATTTTCCAGGGCTATATATTCTATATACCGACCCTTCTGAAAATTCATTCGGCCATAACTTTTGATTCTCGTTATGAAACTTCGATTTTTCAGATTCGTTAGAAAGGTATTGACTAACAGATTTAAATATTTTTGGTTTCGCTAAAATCCGTTATATTTTCCACCCTGCACAGTCAGTCAAAGTTTGAATTCAAATTTTCAAACTAACTCACTATTCCTAATTCACTATTTTATTGAAATATTCTATTTCAATGGTTCAAATTCCTTTGAAATCACCAATAAAAAATTTTTAAATTGGCTCGAATTTTCCGGGTTATTACACATATTGTCCTTTTTACTGTAATATAGTTTACAGTAATCTAATTTACATGTCGTCCAATTTTTGCCTATATTTTTTCACATGTCATTTTCAACATATGTTTAATTCTACTAGGACATGTAAATATTCAATCGGGTAATTATTTTAACATGTCGTTCAATCAATAATATGTCCCAAGTAAAGCATGTAATTACAATCACTGAATTGGCTATTCATATCCTAACAAGTTTATTTCCTCCAACATGTAAACATTCAATAACTTTGCCAATTCAACATAGGAATTTCCTGACATATGCATATCAACATTTCAATTTGTTACAACAACAATTTATAATTAAACTGGCCGTTTCAAAATTTATTAAAAAGGGGAATGTTAAACGATAGTCATAACATTATCTGAAGGCTATAGCTTAAACCCACTCACCATTAAGCTTTCCCCAAATTTTGGATCTGATCCGCTCTATCATCCATGGTTTTCCTTTTCCCTTTAATTTGATTCACGACCTAATGACCATGGATTTATTATTTCACGAAAAGAGAAGGGAAAGAGAAATAATTTAAATAGATTGGTTCTTAGAGGTTTACCTTGCTTTCATGATTCAATAATCTTTTTATTAACGTTGATTCCCTCTTCCAGATCTGAATTCATAATCCTCCTAGGCTAACATTTTAATTTCAGAATAGATTCGAGAAGAGAGAGGGAGAGAGGGAGCCATGGCAGAGCTCCAGCGCAGCCGCCGAATGATGTTTAGGGTTAGGTCTAGGGTCTTATTTATAGGTGCTCAAGACCTTATCGTACACGCAGCGCTGAGTCGGCATTGAACCCAGTTAAGAAAATAGTCCAGGTTCGCAAACGAGTCTAGCCAAATCTTATCGTACACGCAGTGCTGAGTCAGCATTGGGTCCCGCAAGCTGTTTTGGCGTAGAAATTTGAATTTTGAATGTTTGAATTGTTTTGGCGCAGAAATTTGATTTTTGAACTTTTGAATTTCTAGAATTTATTTAACTGTTTTATTCACATGAAATATTCTTATATGTATACAATTCCTCTACTGACCATTTTACGCATATATATGCACACACACACAATTTTCGTTGTTTTTTCAAAATTCAAACGATGTTGCATCGTTATTTGATTCTTGCCATATTTCATTGACTATGGCCTTATCTTGAATTTTATCTTTTGTATACATATATTTATGCATATATATATTCTCATATATATATATATTCTTTATTTCCTTATATGTACGTTCTTATCCTTTCAAATTTTGAATTTGTATACGTACATATATTTGCATGTTCAGTTGTCCCTCTCTAAAACAAAGATAAAAATTATGCCGCCACCTGGGTTCGAACCCCCGACCTCCATGTTACAAATCCAATACCTTAACCAACTGAGCTATGAAGTCTTTTTGTTAATAAGTCTTAGAACAATGATAATTATTGTTCTCTCCTTACTTCACTTTTTCATGTTAGTTAAATACTTAAATTAAACCATTTCATGAATCTTTTTCTTTTATTTTTCTTTTAATGTTAATGCATTATGTTTGCAAAACAGTGCATGCAACATATTTACATTGCATGCAACCAATCCTTTCTTTCTTTCAATGCATGCATTACATTTTTTTCAGTGCATGTATTTATTACATGCAAACCTTATTTTATTCTTTATTTTTTATTTTAATTTGTTTGTATATATATACATATACATATATATATATATATATATATATATTTCTCTTGTGCGTATACAAACTTCTAGGCTTAATAACTTCTTCATATGATGTCTGTTTTACGCAAACCAGGTGTCTATCTTGACCAGAATTCCAAGACGGACGCAATGGCGTAGTCTGTTTTACTTAATTCTCATTATTTAATCAAGTTATTCTTATTTTATTATCTTAAAAATATGGGGTGATACATTCTCCCACCCTTAGGAAATTTTGTCCCTGAAATTTAATAAGGGTAAGATCAATTAACCACTCGCATAATATACATCCATCATGTGTGCATCAAATTTTAGCAAACATTGTGCACTTGTGCAGAGTGAAGTACAACATAACAATGCATGTATGCCTAAGCGGTACCTCCTATGTGTATGCAAATTTCTCAAAAATCCTTTTAAAATATGATGCTCGCATCCTAGATATACTGGCAGTTCTACAGGAATGCAATATTTTGAAAATCAAAATGCTTTTTCATCCAAATTTTCCCATACTCTTACTGAGTAAGAGCATAGTTCATCCAATTGTTGCATCCATGATCCTACCAACCAACTTTATTTTTCGAATTTCAAAAAAATCTAATTTTCTAAATTCGATTTCTTATGTTACAAAAAGGTGGAAAATGGAAAATTTCACCCCTTCCGTTTTTCGTTTATATACCTTTTTCCAACCGTACTTGGATTTTATGAAACAATACATAAAGATTTCCTATTTTCCAATTCAAGCACATCCCACACAAGAAAATTTTCATTGTTGTACCTTTTTTTCGTCTTATCTTGCAAACAAAAATTCAAATCGCAAAACTGGAGTAAATACAGACAACTATTTTCCTCAATAGGGTTTATGACTTGTTCTTACCTATAAGTCTGTTCAGTCTCCTACTACAAGGTGCCAACATCCACTCTATTCTCATTTTCTACAACTTATTTTGTCCACCCAACAAAATTCTCTTTTAAATAATTTATCAAAAATAATTGTCAAAAGAAATTTTTTTCCCAAAACTTTTATAATCTCAAGTTCTTAAAAGTTAATAATGGGGTTAGACTCAAAGTGGGCTTCCAACTTTTCTAGGTTCTCCTAGACACTCCCCAAGGTCAATTCTCTCAACTATATATATTCGTAATCCATTTTTCTCTGTTCTACCTTTTCCAATTTGTAAGGTTTTACTGCCAAACCCACTAACCCAAAATACTAATCATATGGGATTTACTTTCTTTTCGTGCAAAGTATATTGTACAATTCCCAACCAAACTTCCTAAGGGTCTCAAATTTCCTTATTCATTCCTTTAGTGTACAAAATAAACATCCCATTTCATACCATATTATACACTTTCTATATAGTGGGTTCCTCTATGGATCTAGGTATATATATAATACATTTATATTTTTAAAAAACGTTCACTCATTATTTACATATGAATCCTAAACCTAAGCTCTGATAACAGATGTGACAACCCTAATTTCGACAGACCGATTTTTTTTTTTAAATTCCAATCTATCGAAACTCAGATTGGTTTGCTCTGGTATCTTGTAGAAAAGACAGAGACATAAAACATGTCAGAGCTTAGAAAAATATCTCACAGCGGAAAGGATAAAATATAGTATAATCAAAACATAGCCTTACCGTATTATTAATACTGCCTAACCAGTATCCAAAGCTATCATGTCTTTACCACAATCTAACTTGCGAATGTGTTATGAGGAGGGGGTCAGAACACAAGTTCTATTGACTGGATTTAAACTATACACTTTGGATAATCTTACATATACCGTTCAATCATATTTTCTTATTTATTAGGTTACTTGGGTTAACAGCACTCTAGGCTTACACACACATCGTATCCATTTACTTCCCAGTGAATTAACCTAATACAGTATATGTAGCTACCTCTCAATATTGAGATACACCCCATGGTACCCCACTCGCACGGTCTCCACCGTATCATCGCAGGAATATAGCAGTCCCTAATCCTATGCCCGAATGTCGTACTGATTTCTGTATTGTCAACGCTACGTCTGCAAAGAACCGCTACTTCTATATTACATAAGCGTTCGGACTGCCATCTTTGAACCATTCGATCGAATTAGGTTCCATTCTCGAATAATGCCCTCTAGTCTTATGATACACCACCCAGAGCGACATGAGTGTACCTAGACTTTCCCACGTATGTATCGTCAATCGTTCTCAATGTCTATTGCACATGTTTTCTATATGTGCGCCCGAGTCCCATGGCAGGGCCAATCAAGAAACACGAAACTCGGTCGGGAGCTTTCAGATATCTGCCGATTGCAGATGCTAAGGTCTGCTTTTACAATGGCTATGGTCCAACTAGACCCCTCCCTTAACTAATGAAAGGCACCAAAAAATATCAAGAATGAGAACTTAACCCCGGGCCCCTATGCCCTTCAAACCGATTAGCCAACCTTACCCATAACTAGATAGCAAAGTATATGGTCTTTTGTAGTTCTTCGCCTTCCGGCTTTACGTACTGACTGAAGATGGTAGGTAGACGACGATTTGCTATCACAGGGAACTAACTGGTCTCGCCAAATCACGGTGGTCCATCTTAGTCTTTTGATTGCCCCTTATTATTGCAATCAAGGCATACTCATTGGTTCACCCATGCAGACCTAACCTCTGTGAGCACATGCAGATCATCTGCCACTCACAGAGGAATACCAAGAGTACCCTATGTCCCCGGAAGCCGCGTGCTTCTTAACCCAGTCCGTTGGAGCCTACAAGAATATCTAGATGGACATGCGCTCCTCTTTGTGTCTTTTGACATACCGATGATCTACCCCTTAGGGTTATTCATCCTCTAATGCATGGACTGGTCCAAGCACCTCAGTTTTATATGTCATTAGACCCTACGTCTAACCATTAATTACACGCTTGCGCCACCTCATGAGTTTTCTCAATTAACTTGGTTATTCTCCTATACGCTGACTTCCTTTCCAAGTTTACCAAGTTACCCTTGCTTATTAATTCAATTTATAACTTAACCCATTTAAGTTTATTAATAAGCATACAACATGTTATTTTCTAGATTGTGGCCCAAGGTCTGTGATCCACAATCCCTTTTATATTCTTGTTTGATTTCAATAACATGTTTTACTTAATATGTAATTAAGTATAACCAATTCACATGTTTCCAATTAATATGTCACTTACCATTTAGGATCAAATATAACTTATTTCGTTTTATAAGTTTTCCTCATCCTTTCTCATTTAATCATAATCCCACTTTGCGTCGTCAATACGACTTACCGTTGTTTACTGATTAACTTAGTTCTATTAATTAAGACCCATTAATAAGTTTCTCTACCCATTTATTATAACATATGTTATAATTTCCCCTTATCAGCAGGACAAGTCTAAACATGTTATTCTTACTAACGGGTTTCAGACTCCCAGACTACTTAATTTATAATTAAGTACGATATATTTCCCCCCTTTTCTTAACTGGTTTTAGGGTTTCCCCTTTTCTGATTAGTTAATTTACAATTAAGTGTCACCTAACTTAATTCACCAGTTATCCCATTCCCTTACTAGTTTATTATAACCTAAGTTATAATATTCACTTGTCCCTAGGACAAGTCTACCTATTATACAACATTTTCATTAATGTTATTTATTTATAATAGGTTATTATCATTCCCCTTTTAAACCATTTACTGTTGTAAACCATTATTCTTCATTCTCTTTAATATATGTTCCTTATTATATTAAGGAAAATACTTCATGCACCTTATCGGTTTGATAGAAGGAATCAATGATTTATTTTCATAACATTTTCCCATCTAAATTCGTGGTAGCAAGTAATTTCTTTACCTTTCTATATTTATTATGGCTTGCTTGCAACAACGTTTTCAGAAATAAGTCATTTAGGGAAACACATCACTTTTCCCTCTTATCACACTAACTCGTTGCATTACATCCTTTCCTTTCTTATTTTCTAAGTTAGACATTTAATTACCATTCTTGCCATTTATTCAGATCTTGTTATATACGTATATTTGTTTATATATATAAGCACTAGACCTCTCACAATAAGCCTACACTTATGGACGCTGGATTTGCCGGGCGGGTCCAGGCAGACTTCTACCATAAGATGACATAACCTCGTGTCTTAACACATGTTGTTAATTCTTGCACTTAGGCCTCTCACATTAGGTTCAATATTAGTGGGTGCTGGATATGTCGGTCGGGTCCAAGCAGACTTCTGCCACTAATGCAACCTAACCTCGTGCCATAAGTGTATTTACAATTTCTAATTGTAATCCTAGGCATATTCTTTTTCATTCAATCACTTATGTTCATATCAAATTGCGCTTCCAAAATAAAATCTCAAAACATAATATATGTTATGTTCATTACATGAAAATTTTAGACATATTATCTTTTTACTATAATATAGTATATAGTAATCTTATTTACATGTCGTCCAATTTTTGCCTATATTTTGTCACATATCATTTTCAACATATGTTTAATTCTACTAGGACATGTAAACATTCAATCGGGTAATTATTTTAACATGTCGTTCAATCAATAGTATGTCCCAAGTAAAGCATGTAATTACAATCACTGAATTGGCTATTCATATCCTAATAAGTTTATTTTCTCCAACATGTAAACATTCAATAACTTAGCCAATTCAATATAGGAATTTCCTGACATATTCATATCAACATTTCAATTCGTTACAACAACAATTTATAACTAAACTGACCGTTTCAAAATTTATTAAAAAGGGGAATGCTAAATGATAGTCATAACATTATCTGAAGGCTATAGCTTAAACCCACTCACCTTTAAGCTTTCCCCAAATTTTGGATCTGATCCGCTCTATCATCCATGGTTTTCCTTTTCCCTTTCACGAACTAATGACCATGGATTTATTATTTCATGAAAAGAGAAGGGAAAGAGAAATAATTTAAATAGATTGGTTCTTAGAGGTTTACCTTGCTTTCATGATTCAATAATCTTTTTATTAACATTGATTCCCTCTTCCAGATCTAAATTCATAATCCTCCTAGGCTAACATTTTAATTTCAGAATAGATTCGAGAAGAGAGAGGGAGAGAGGGAGCCATGGCAGAGCTCCAGCGCAGCCGCCGAATGATGTTTAGGGTTAAGTCTAGGGTCTTATTTATAGGTGCTCAAGACCTTATCGTACACGCAGCGCTGAGTCGGCATTGAACCCAGTTAAGAAAATAGTACAGGTTCGCAAATGAATCTAGCCAAATCTTATCGTACACGCAGTGCTGAGTCAGCATTGGGTCCCGCAAGCTGTTTTGGCGCAGAAATTTGAATTACGAATGTTTGAATTGTTTTGGCGCAGAAATTTGATTTTTGAACTTTTGAGTTTCTGGAATTTATTTAACTATTTTGTTCACATGAAGTATTCTTATATGTATACAATTCCTCTACCGACCATTTTACGCTTATATATATATATATATATATATATATATATATATATGCACAATTTTCGTTTTGTTTTTCAAAATTCAAACGATGTTTTACCGTTATTTGATTCTTGCCATATTTCATTGACTGTGGCCTTATCTTGAATTTTATCTTTTTTATACATATATTTATGCATATATATATATATATTCTCATATATATACATATATTTTCTTTATTTCCTTATATGTACGTTCTTATCCTTTCAAATTTTGAATTTGTATACATACATATATTTGCATGTTCAGTTGGCCCTCTCTAAAACAAAGATAAAATAATGTCGTCGCCTGGTTCGAACCCCCGACCTCCATGTTACAAATCCAGTACCTTAACCAACTGAGCTATGAAGTCATTTTGTTAATAAGCCTTAGAACAATGATAATTATTGTTCTCTCCTTACTTCTCTTTTTCATGTTAGTTACAATACTTAAATTAAACCATTACATGAATCTTTTTCTTTTATTTTTCTTTTAATGTTAATGCATTATGTTTGCAAAATAGTGCATGCAACATATTTACATTGCATGCAACCAATCCTTTCTTTCTTTCAATGCATGCATTACATTTTTTCAGTGCATGTATTTATTACATGAAATCCTTACTTTATTCTTTATTTTATGTTTTAATTTGTTTTTGTATATATATATATATATATATATATATATATATATATATATATATATATATATTTCTCTTGTGCGTATACAAACTTCTAGGCTTAATAACTTCTTCATATAATGTTCGTTTTACACAAAATAGGTGTTTATATTGACCAGATTTCCAAGATGGACGCAATGGCATAGTCCCTTTCACATAATTCTCATTATTTAATTATGTTATTCTCTTAAAAATATGGGGTGTTACAATTTGTGTTAGATCTACTTTTACCTATTAGATCTGAATTATGCGGACATTCTATGATGTAGATCTTAATCACTATTTGTTAGATCTACTTTTACCCATTATATCTGTATTATGTGGACATCTAAATAATTAATCAGATCAAGTTTATTATTCCCATTATGCTTCTCAGATTAGATCTGATCCTGTTGGACATCTAAATTAAATTTAGATCTTGTCATGTTCATCTTATCACCTTTGCTATGTTACAGCTAATTAACTGCCACAAGTTCATTAGATCTGTGCTTATATGTTCACCATGTAAGTATATGTTTATGTTAGTTATGTTAGAACATTCACCTTTGTCATATTTCCATTACCTTCCCTTTTTATCGTTTATGATTAGGCTATTATTTAGCCTATACATGCCAGAAATTATGTGAACACGCTAGTTAGGGAACGGGAGGGAAAAAGGTTAATATTGGCATAATTTGAATATAAACATGAGTTGGACATAAAAATCAAAAGGGGAAAGTAGGGACATAGTCACCTATTAAGACATATGTAAGAATTGGATAAAAATGGAATGTTTAATAATTACAATTAGAAATTGTAATTGTACTTATGACACGAGGTTAAGTTGCATTAGTGGTGGAAGTTTGCCGGGACCTGACCGGCATATCCAGCAGCCACTAATGTTGAACCTAATGTGAGAGGTCAAAGTGCGCAAATACGAATCGGGCTAAGACACGAGGTTAGGCCTAACTTGTGGAATAAGTCTGCCCGTACCCAACCGACATATCTAACATCCACAAGTTGTAGGCCTAGTGTGGGAGGTCTAGCCCATTATAAACCATAAATGGAAATGGTAATCTAATCCATAGGGATTGTATGGTTATAAACTAAAGTTAGGGTTAAGTAAGAACTGGTTGAGCAGTGGGTGGGTAAAGGTAAGTATATCTGGGATGGGTGGGTAATATTTACATATAGGCCCACAAACTTAACCCGATAAGGTTGTAATTAAAGACACCTAGTGGTATACATAACCGGTGGAAATAATAAAGTTACGTAATTAAAGACACCTTTTAGGTAAGCATAAATTGTAGAAGTAATAGGGCTATGTAATTGAGGACACCTAGTGGTATACATAGTCAACGAAAACCTAGTGGGGGATACAATACAAGGGGGAGAGCTTGTGTCATCTTGTATGGGACCCATTTCAGTCAGTAACCCTTAAATAGGTATCAAACGGGTACTCCGAACTAGGTCGGAGTGGGGCACACTTACTGAGCTGAATATAAGAGATCCAAACAAGGAGGATGGTGTCATGACGGCGCGTTCCATCGGGGTCATGTGTGTGCATGACTCCACCTGCTAGGGAAAATAAGATGTTGTGACATCATTAGATATGGTTGTGCACATCCGGGAAATGAAGGGTTTCCACTTTAGGCAATGATAAACCCTACTATGGGGCCAGCACAGGGTATCTACGGAGTAGGGAGCCGATTGACTAGGGTAGTAAATAGGGTACATCTAGTCCTGTCTGTTTCTGTGGGGTACCTGTGTTTCTGTTGGTGCTAACACCCGTTATTCCTGTTTAGGTACCGGCTAATTCCGTTTGGGTTAAAACCCGTTACTAGAGTACACCTAAAACTTCCATTATATTTCTGTTGGGATCATCCTGTTTCTGTTAAGCAATTAGGGAATATGTAATCCTGTTACATACTTGTTATACTAGTATTGGTATAGAGAATAAACAGAGTAATCATTAGAAGCATATTCTCCCTATCCGGTTTACCTTGTCATACCTGCCTTTTATGTTGTAATATCTCTTATCCACTTTATATGTCTGTCATGCTACTTTTACTTATTTACTTGCTAAAAGTAACTGGACTTGCCAGACTTTATGTCTGACCCTTTTTTTTCCTCCTCCTTTCTTTCGTTTCCCACCCAGGTTAACAGGGAGGAAACACTCAGGCTTGACCATGATCCTGCTTACTTTTGCTGGAGCTGCCGATATGTATGGCTCAAGCTCCTATCCTTGTTGCTATGGCTATATTCTGTTTTTGGGTAATTTTACTTCTTTTATGTACTCTGATATTTTTGAAGTACAAGACAGTAAATTTTATGTTGTAATGGGCTTTTATATTTTAGACATGCGATGTTTTTGGACCACGGTATCTTATGATAAATAAAGTTTTTATTCCGCTGTTATTCTATATATCTGTCTTGTAATATTCTGTGTATGTTTACCTTTAACGCTTCACGAAACTTAATGCATTCCCCATTGTGAATGACATTAACGGACGTGGGGTGTCACCAAAGTTCAAATGCAGGAAAGATTGAAAGCCCGGAGCATCAAAGTCGGAATCTCCAAACCCTTTCAGGCTCAAAATTTCGAACCCCTTAAGGTTCGAAAATTCGAACCCAGCAAGGTTCGAAAATCCGAACCCATCTGGGTTTGAAAATTCAAACTCATCCAGGTTCGAAATTTCGAACCCAGATAGATAGTTCGGAAATTCGAACCCGCGGGGTTCGAAAATTCGAACCCACGAGGGTTCGAGATTTCGAACTCATCCAGGTTCGAAATTTCAAACCCAGATAGATGGTTCGGAAATTCAAACCCACGGGGTTTGAAAATTCGAACCCACGAGGGTTAAAGATTTCAAAACCAGTTGGGTTCGAACTTCGAGGTCTCCGCCGTAGTCCTTCGACCTCCTCCCTGCCTCATTTCCTCGACCCCAAACCTCACCTAGTTTGTACTCGAGATTATTGGGTTCGAAAATGTTAAGTTCGAAGCTTCAGCAACGACGGCAACTAGGGAAGAAATAAATGGAGGTGAGAAAATGAGTGGGGGTGCTATTTATAAAAGAAAAAGGTTGTCCCTTTGTATATCTGGTTCGGTTCAAAATTTTCGTACCCATGGGCTCGAAAATTCAAACCCCCTGGATTTGAAATTTCGAACCTCATGGGTTCGAAATTTCGGACGACCAAGGGTTCGAAAATTCGAACCTTATGGGCTCAGAATTTCGAACCCCTTGGGTTCGAAATTTCGAACCTCCAGGGGTTCGAGAATTCGTACCCTTAAAAAAAATCATGCTCCCAGGTTCGAGATATCGTGCCACATTCTCTCGTATACGTATTCCCTGTATGTGCACACCGACTCCCGTGCATCCACGGAGGCGATGCTCTACGGATACTTAGCGATTTGAGTACGGCGTACCCCCCAGCGATGACTCGTCTGTGCCAGCAGGGCAAACGAACCCAATAGGAAGTATCAACAACTCAACTATTATCACAACCAACACAAAGCACATCATGTCAAGACAAGACGTACTTTGGGGGGCAAATGTTAACTGGATTTTTGGTTCGGTTCCCAAGATTGCATCAGACACGCTCAACTCAACACATCACATGGAACTATGACCGAGGGGACGCTTAGAAGCGACGAAGGTAGGATTAAGATGGGACTGCGCCACTTAGAACCATGCGACACTCATGACCCATTTTCGAGCCGAGGCCTCAAATCCTGGAAGAATCACACGCCTCGAAACGCCCGGATCTGCGGTCCTTGCACACCTCGAAAAGCGGGCTTCGCACCTGATGGGTACATAATTTCGCACCCAGCCCCGGGAGCGAAATTTCTGCAGCTGCTAGTGGCGGGTGCGAAATTTGCATGTGGTCCCCCATTCTCACCTAATCCTGCCTACCCCCGCTCCTATAAATAGGCCATGGCCTCACACTTCAAATGGGTTGGATTTTCATCACTTGGGACCTCCATAGAGCTTCATGAGCCTTATTAATGGCATCTCCTATTTGAGGAAGAAGATGGACTAAATAGTCTTTTTCCCAAATACTTAGCACATGACAACTATGAAAGTGAATGTAACGAGATTTCATGAACATGCCTCTACTTTGTAATTCTTGAGTGATTAATAATATTCCAATGCCTTTCCAAAGTGGATGTAGGCCTTTCCCGAGGCCGAACCACTATAAATCCTTTGTGTCATTTACCGCTTTCTCTTACATATACTTGCGACCAAACTAATTATTCCTAGTAATAGGAATCCTTGGTGTTTTTGACATTTTTTGCCATCAATAATTTTCGTGGATCCGAAATTAGTTTGTGTGCTATCAGATCTGGATTAACAAATTAGGTTTCAAAAGTTTTGAGTTCTGATTTCAGAAATAAGCGATAAAAGGTCAGAGAAAATCGCACAACGATTTGAGAAACATGGAAGAAAGATCGGTCGGTTTTTTAATTCGTCTAAACCCTGATTTGAGCAAAGAAAGATCAGTGGAGAAAAATTTGGCTGAGAGGAACGATTTCAGTGGAGAAATACGGGAAGAAAACTAGACGAGAACAATCGTGGGAGAAAAACGAGGCTTTTTTTTTGCTTTAGGCGAAAATTGATTATCACCCCACATTAGGCAAACCTCCCTAACGGTCGGTTTGATAAATAAATCACTTATAAATTATAAATAAGCTAAATTATTTAAATAAATTCCAAAAAAAAAAATCCACGTGTTTCTTTATGACTCAACACATAATTGGATAAGATGTTGATAAAAAATTGTGTTCACTACTGAGAGCTGGTTTATATTACATTTTAATAAACTGGACTTGATGCCATTGTGGAGAGCTTAATTGTAACACCCCACGTCCATTAATGTCACTCACAAGGGGAATGCATTAACTTCCATGGAGGTTATAAGTGAATATAGAACAGTAAAATTACAACAAGACAGGTATAAGATAGTACTTGGAAATTAAAAACTCTATTTTATTGCAGCAGAAGTCAAAACATGCTTGATTACATCTTACACCATAAATCAGAGTCGAGTACAATATCCATCTTGATAAAACAAATACATAATCCCATTACACAAATAGCCATAAAAAAAGATAACAAGCTGGACTTTACTTCAGCAGTCCCAGCTTTCCGAAAGAGATAAGCAATCCAATCTGACTCCACTAGAGCTGGGTCCAACCTGAGGATCTGGAGGGAGAAAAATATGGAAAAGAGGGGGGGGGTCAGACATAAAGTCTGGCGAGTATGATAATTCTACAATACTATTATCAAAATAACTAGACTAAGGCATAAGCTGGAAAACAAGGAAATGTCTATGAAAGAGCAGATAAAGGACATAGACAATCGCTAAAGGCAACTTTATAGGCGCTCCTTAATTACTAAAGGATAATTATTACACTGCACCACACTGGTCTGCTAACACTGATATTACTGGCGCTTGCTAATCAATATAGGATAATTATTATACTCTACTGTACTGTACCGTTCAGTACTGTACTAACACTAACTGCACCCATACTAGTCACTCTAGAAACTTGATCCCTCTTGGTTAAATAGAATGATGATAGCTTCGTGTACTACTAGATGTACCCGCTATCCTCCTCGTTTAACAGTATATCTCTAGCTGCTACCATAGGTAACCAACGTGTACCTATCCCCTCTAGATGTACCCCCTTAAATGGTAATTCCATGTACTCCTAGCTGACGTCATAGGTGTCGCCTGCTCCTATCTCCACTAGGTGTACCCCCTTAGTAATTAAATGATAGTGGTAGCTCTAAATACCCCTAGCTGACTACATAGGGCCGCCTGCTCCTATCTCCACTAGGTGTGTCCACTACCCTGCCCCATTCAATCGGCTCCCTAACTCGTAGATACCCGTGCTGGACCCACAGTGGGGTGTATCACTCCCCTAAAGTGGCAACCCAATACAACGGAGATGCACGGCTTATACCTACACGATGCAACAACGTCTTACCTACCAGCCCGGGGCCACGCACGCACGTGAACCCGTTGGACTTGCGTTGCCATCGCTAACCAGCTTTGGCCTCTAACAATCAGGCCCAGTAGGCGTGTCCCGTCCTCGACTTGGGTCGAGCTTACAAAGATACGAAATGGGCTACTAGTCTGAAAAGGGCCCCCACCAAGATTCCCACCTAGGCTTGGTCCCCTCTAGTATATCCCACTTAACCCTTCCATGTCTACTTACATGTCTGAATTTGGTTAAAGGTTCTTATAGTAATTCCACCTGCCACCCAAGGCACCCACTTAACCCCCATGTCCCACTTACATATTTACTTTGGTTAAGTGTTACTAATCATATTTTCTTATGCCACCCAAGGCACTTACTTAACCCTTTAGTCATGTTCATTTACATGTGTGTTTAGTTAAGTCTTTACTAATCGTATTTCAAATGCCACTAAGAGCAACCACTAGATTCCTCATGCCACCCAAGGCACCTACTTAACCCCCATGTCCCACCTTACATGATTATCTGGTTAAGTATTTCTTAATTCATTAAGGCCATAACCTCATAAAGACCTCTCATATTAGACTGGCATTTATGGCAGCTGGATTTGCCGGGTAGGTCCGGGCAGTCTTACACCATAAAAGAGTCTAACCTTGTGTCTTTACAACTGTTATGCTTTAGTTTGGGCCTAGGACCTCTCACATTGGGCCGACATTTGTGACTACTAGATTTGCCGGGCGGGTTCGGGCAGGTTTACGTCACAAACGAGTCCAACCTCGTGTCCTAAGCATTGATTATTATTAATAATCCATTTTCCCCCAATTTTAATAATTCCCTATTTGAGTTATTAATTAATTTCCAGTTTTAACGATGTCCATAATTGACTCAATTATGGCCATCCATTTATGGTATGCAAAATTATAACAAATTTCATCACAAGTTCATTATATGCCATTAAAGGCATTCTAATTCAAGTTAATCCATAATTAGATTATGTCCATTACTCCACATTAATTTTCCAATTAATGTCTTAATTAAATTTTCCACCTTTTAAGGCAATTTCTTAACATCTCAATTTTGTTATATGCCTTTTTAAGGCTATCTCATGCAAATTCTCAATATTAAATCTTTTAATATTATTCCAACCCCACGTTGTACGTTCGTTCATTAAACGTAAAATATACGTTAGACTCGAATAGTCTAACTCATAGCATAAAAGAAATTATCACGACAACCACAACATATACATGTGACTAAAATAGATCTAGTCATAAAAAGGGTGAAACTTGCATATATGTCCAAAATACAACTTGCATAAGAATTATACATGTCATGGATCTAAAGGTGTCAACTTGTCCATGATTCACATAATATGATCTTAATCCAATTTCATAAACTTGCATAGGTACATGTGTGAATCAACATCATCTGACTTAACAATATGGTTTTATATGGATACACCTAACTTAATAGGCAAATTCCCATAATCAAGTTTCATTTAATCATAGATTCATGTTTATGGGTACACCTAACTTAATAGGCAAATTCCCATATTCAAGATCCAATTAATTTGTAGATTCATGTATATGGGTACACCTAACTCAATAGGCAAATTCCCATAATCAAGATCTATTATAAAAAAACATTAACTTTAAACATGATCCAATTCGCATAAATAATAACATCATGATTTTACAACTTGTATGATTCACCACAACTTAACATGACATCATTATCATATAACATAAGTATTTCAACATATGTGATAATATGAGATCTACAACATTTATAAGATTTACAACATAGCATATCATAATTTGCAACATAGCATGATATGATTTACAACATAGCATAGCATGATTTACAACATGGCATAACATGATTTATAACATAGCATAGCATGATTAATCACATATGACATAGCATAGGATTATTTACAACATAATCACTACAACATAACAACATATATATGATAACATAATAGCATAACAAGAGATCCACAACATAATTTACAAATACATAACAATTCATATCACTTTCTTGTGATCCATTCATAACTTAATCAAATTATTTTATAATAATATTGTGAGATTCATCATACTCACAATCGTGGAAGAAGAGAAAGAGTCTTTGATTTAATTTGTTTGTTGAGTAGATTTAGTTGTAGGCTAGGCTTTCTTCTTCTTCTTCTTTAATTTGTGACGGCTACGCTGAACTCCATGGCAACGGCATGACGGTGGCTCTCCAATTTTCAAGTGATTTAGGGTTAGGGTCTACCCACTTATTTATAGATTTAGGATGCGTTTAGGCCATTAGATTAACCCTAGAATAGATTAGAGCCATTAGATTTCGTCCAGCCTTCAAAACACAGCCCGAAAACCCAACCAGATGCACCCAGGTCACCTGGGCTCGACCAGGGATGTCGACTCCCAGATCGACCCTAGGGTCGACTCCCCAGTCGACCTGGGGGGGAGGTCGACTCCCCAGTCGACCCCCAGGTCGACCCTCTGGGTCTGGCGGGATTTTTCCCGCCACTTCTGAAAATTGAAAATTTTGTTTTTAAATCTGAATTTAAATTTCTGAAAACTTCTTTGGGCCTTATCTGGGTCATACGGACTCCGATTTTCGAAAACTCGGACTCTATTTCGCGTATTTTTCCGAGACGAACACAATGGCGCAGCCCGTTTCCCAATATTCTTATATTTGAAATTAATTATTCTTTCATTTGTGAATATTAGTATTAACTGATTTACGGGGTGTTACATTCTCCCCTCCTTAAAGGATTTCGACCCCGAAATCTTCAAGTCAAGAAGAATGTTCAACCTAACATCCAATCAACCATCTACTCAATCATCAAACACTGGCATCCACTCTCCTTATAGACTTCTAATGCTTTTATGTTTAAATGCATAGTGTGTGTATATGTCCGTATCTAATGCAAAATCAGGCAGTCCACTGATTCAGTTGACCTCCTTGATGCAATTCATGATAGTGCCATGCATCCGTTATGTATGCAAAAGATCCTAATTGCTTACATACTACTTCTATATGCGTGCACATTCATTCAACCGAATGCAACATCCATACGATGGTACAACCATTATACATCCATTATACTAAATACATTCACTTATGCAATATGCAATATGTAGTGACTAAGCCGATCTAGTGCCCAAAGTGTGTGTATAAATGCATCCATGAGCAACCACTAGCAAACACTAGCATCCATTTTGCATCCATCATACATAACATGTCTCAAATACATGTTTCAACCATAGGATTATCCTAACTAAAGGTCAAAGATACTAATGAGAGGACATACTAAAGATAAGATAAGATAAGCTAAGCGATAAAGGAGAAATTAAAAGACATACCCTCAAAAAGAAAAGGGTACAACGAATGCATCTTCTCTTCTGTCTCCCAAATAGCGTTGCGCTCATCATCTCCCCATTGCACTTTAACTAGTCTGACTTCTCGATTCCTCAACTTTTTGATCTCCGACCCAAGAATGCATGTAGGAGCTCGTCGAATTGTTGCATCACGCTCTATTTCCACCTCTTTAAGCAAGCTCGGCTCCACCACCTCTGTGGTCTCGTGCAGACACTTCTTCAACTGTGATACATGGAATACATCATGTATACCACTACGTCTCTTAGGCAACTTCCACTCTGCCCAATCCTCTTCTTAATAGGAAGCGGCCCCACTAACCTTGACGCTACCTCCCCTCTTGATCCAAAGCGAACATTGTTCCTTAATGGAGATACCCTGATAAAGACCATGTCCCTTATGCGAAACTCCAGCTCGGTCCTCCTTTTGTTGGCATATAATCTTTGCCTACCTTGCGCCATTTTCGTCTTTCTTTGAATCAAGTCGATTCTCTTCCGTAGCCTAAGACACATGACCTAAAAGAAAGAAATACTCAAGAATATGATTCACCCTCTTGGTCTGGCCATCTGTCTGAGGATGATATGCGGTGCTCAGACATAACTGAGTCCCTACCGCCTCTTGTAAGCTCTTCCCAAATTCGCTAGTGAAGATAGGGTCGCGGTCACTCACTATGCTAGAAGGAACACCGTGCAAACTAATTATCTCCTTAATGTATGCGGAAGCTAACCATGGAGCAGTCCTATTACTCTTCACGGGAATGAAATGGGCGCTCTTAGTAAGTCTGTCTACTACAACCCAAATCCCCGTATCTTGATTTTGGTAACCCATCGGGTTTCCTTTGCTCCACTTTTACTTGATGGCACTCCGAACATTTAACGACATATTCGGCCACATCCATCTTCATACCGACCCAAAAGAAAACTTGCTTCCTGTCCTTTTTCGTCTTGTCCCCGCCAGGATGAATGGTCATTTCTAAATGATGTGCATCATCAAGAATAACCTTCCTTAAGCTCTCGTCCCGTGATACACAAAGTCTATCGTACTCATGCAACCAACCCTGATTATCTAGGTATATCTACTTAGGTGGCTTGATGACTCCCCTCTTATGAGTTTCTCTACTAACTCTATCAACTGTGGGTCATCACGCTGTGCCTCTCCAATCCGTCCCACTAGCGTGGGTCTAATCTTAAGGATGCTAGCAAACCGAGTACAAAACCAATGGATGGTCTAAAGTAAATGGTAGGGATAAACCCTAAGCTATGCCGCTCAACAGACAAAGGACTCAATGTCGATCCTTCCCTACCTAAGGCATCCACCACAACGTTACCCTTTGTAAGGGGTATATGTTACCTCGAAATTGCAGGGCGACAAGAACTCCATCCACCTTTTCTGCCTCTAGTTCAAATCTTTCTGAGAGACCAAAACTTTAGCGACTTATGGTCTTTAAACAACTCAAACTTCTACCAAGACTTGAGCGCAAAAGCTATGGCGGCCAATCCTAGGTCATGGGTAGGGCAATTCTTCTCATGGACTTTCGATAGTCTTCCTTCATAACATATTACCCTTCCTCTGAGACCTCCCTAAGATGTAGGGCATGTTCTTCTCCGCTTCTAGAGAAAACCAGGATGATATCCCATGCAAAATCATCACAACTATCCATCTCTCACGCAGACTATCCTAGTCAAACTCGACATCCCCCAAGTGCAAGCCCCAAAGGCCTAAACCAATATCAGACAAACACCCAAGGGATACCTCCTTCGAACTCAGACGACCTACGTGAGATGATATTAGTAAAACGGCCAAATAATTGAGCACTTAACCGACTCTGGCTGTCCTTGCCAGTCTTGCTCCAAAACCATCATTGCTCACATAACTGGCTTTGAACTATCCATTAGGCACACACGAAGACTTACTTCGCGCCTCTAGGTAAATCCCGCACTTCATCGAAGATATCACTATACTCACGGACCACACAAACAAATTCCAAATCACCGTTGGATGCGTCAAAAGATACTAGGAAGCTAAGCATCACTAAACCCCTAGGGTCGCAAGAAATATCGAGGGTCTTTCAATAACGAATCACAGTCTAACTACCCTCCTTTCCCCATCTAGGATGACACCACACCTGGCTAGCCAATCCATCCCTAGAATCAAACTACAGCCCGTGCATTCAAACCCAACGCCCAAGATAGACACTCTCAAATCCCGACAAACCCTTTTAGGATGAGCCGAACCA
Organism: Allium sativum; assembly: GCA_030737875.1. Classification (NCBI taxonomy): domain Eukaryota; kingdom Viridiplantae; phylum Streptophyta; class Magnoliopsida; order Asparagales; family Amaryllidaceae; genus Allium; species Allium sativum. Next base: position 379,621,293 of record CM060924.1, read on the forward strand.
CCAACAGGATTTGAGACTAGAATGGGATCCTTAACTAGAATAGTATATAGGTGCAGTGCTTCAACTAACGAAGCAGATACTAACGAGTATGAAGCGCCAGAATCAAACAAGGTTCGAACAGGATGGTAAAAAAAACCAAATTTCAACCTAGATGGTCCTACCCTCATCAGGTATACCAGCCGTGAGGGAATACAACTACCCTCCAGAAGATCCTGTACTTTATCCTTGCCTCTTTGGACAATCCTAATAAGGTGTCCTATTTCTCCAAAACAATAGCCGTCTTCTTCACATTATCCTTTCGTGTCCTCCCACCAAGATGATGTTTCGTCCTTTATTAACCTAACAGCTATTTGAACCTTCCTCTCAGCGTCTGTCTTAAAGGTACCCACAAGCCCTCCACCTCCTTGGACTAACTTCTAGCCCGACAAACGTCCAAGTCCCTTGAAGTGGTTTTCCGTCCTTCGTACGGAAGCCCTTAAAAAAATGTCTATATGCGGAGGGGAAATTTCGAAAAGAAAAAGAGGAAGAGATTCAAAACGAAGAATTCTAAAGATAAAGATATGGCTATTGGGGATTATGTTTTTCACGAAAACTTTTCTCTAAAAATTACTCATTAAGACATGTTTTTGAAAACACTTCTTTTTTTTTCTAAAAATACTTTAGAAAAATAGTTTTTCTAAAAAATTTATCTGTTCTGGTAACCTTAAGCTCTGATACCACGTGTAACACCCCACGTCCATTAATGTCACTCACAAGGGGAATGCATTAACTTCCATGGAGGTTATAAGTGAATATAGAACAGTAAAATTACAACAAGACAGGTATAAGATAGTACTTGGAAATTAAAAACTCTATTTTATTGCAGCAGAAGTCAAAACATGCTTGATTACATCTTAACACCATAAATCAGAGTCGAGTACAATATCCATCTTGATAAAACAAATACATAATCCCATTACACAAATAGCCATAAAAAAAGATAACAAGCTGGACTTTACTTCAGCAGTCCTAGCTTTCCGAAAGAGATAAGCAATCCAATCTGACTCCACTAGAGCTGGGTCCAACCTGAGGATCTGGAGGGAGAAAAATATGGAAAAGAGGGGGGGGGGGTCAGACATAAAGTCTGGCGAGTATGATAATTCTACAATACTATTATCAAAATAACTAGACTAAGGCATAAGCTGGAAAACAAGGAAATGTCTATGAAAGAGAAGATAAAGGACATAGACAATCGCTAAAGGCAACTTTATAGGCGCTCCTTAATTACTAAAGGATAATTATTACACTGCACCACACTGGTCTGCTAACACTGATATTACTGGCGCTTGCTAATCAATATAGGATAATTATTATACTCTACTGTATTGTACCGTTCTGTACTGTACTAACACTAACTGCACCTATACTAGTCACTCTAGAAACATGATCCCTCTTGGTTAAATAGAATGATGATAGCTTCGTGTACTACTAGATGTACCCGCTATCCTCCTCGTTTAACAGTATATCTCTAACTACTACCATAGGTAACCAACGTGTACCTATCCCCTCTAGATGTACCCCCTTAAATGGTAATTCCATGTACTCCTAGCTGACGTTATAGGTGTCGCCTGCTCCTATCTCCACTAGGTGTACCCCCTTAGTAATTAAATGATAGTGGTAGCTCTAAATACCCCTAGCTGACTACATAGGGCCGCCTGCTCCTATCTCCATTAGGTGTGTCCACTACCCTACCCCATTCGATCGGCTCCCTAACTCGTAGATACCCGTGCTGGACCCACAGTGGGGTGTATCACTCCCCTAAAGTGGCAACCCAATACAACGGAGATGCACGGCTTATACCTACACGATGCAACAACGTCTTACCTACCAGCCCGGGGCCACGCACGCACGTGAACCCGTTGGACTTGCGTTGCCACCGCTAACCCACTTTGGCCTCTAACAATCAGGCCCAGTAGGCATGTCCCGTCCTCGACTTGGGTCGAGCTTACAAAGATACGAAATCGGCTACTGGTCTGAAAAGGGCCCCCACCAAGCTTCCCACCTAGGCTTGGTCCCCTCTAGTATATCCCACTTAACCCCTCCATGTCTACTTACATGTCTGAATTTGGTTAAGGGTTCTTATAGTAATTCCACCTGCCACCCAAGGCACCCACTTAACCCCCATGTCCCACTTACATATTTACTTTGGTTAAGTGTTACTAATCATATTTTCTTATGCCACCCAAGGCACTTACTTAACCCTTTAGTCATGTTTATTTACATGTGTGTTTAGTTAAGTCTTTACTAATCGTATTTCAAATGCCACTAAGGGCAACCACTAGATTCCTCATGCCACCCAAGGCACCTACTTAACCCCCATGTCCCACCTTACATGATTATCTGGTTAAGTATTTCTTAATTCATTAAGGCCATAACCTCATAAAGACCTCTCACATTAGACTGGCATTTATGGCAGCTGGATTTGCCGGGCGGGTCCGGGCAGTCTTACACCATAAAAGAGTCTAACCTCGTGTCTTTACAACTGTTATGCTTTAGTTTGGGCCTAGGACCTCTCACATTGGGCCGACATTTGTGACTACTGGATTTGCCGGGCGGGTCCGGGCAGGTTTACGTCACAAACGAGTCCAACCTCGTGTCCTAAGCATTGATTATTATTAATAATCCATTTTCCCCCAATTTTAATAATTCCCTATTTGAGTTATTAATTAATTTCCAGTTTTAACGATGTCCATAATTTACTCAATTATGGCCATCCATTTATGGTATGCAAAATCATACCAAATTTCATCACAAGTTCATTATATGCCATTAAAGGCATTCTAATTCAAGTTAATCCATAATTAGATTATGTCCATTACTCCACATTAATTTTCCAATTAATGTCTTAATTAAATTTTCCACCTTTTAAGGCAATTTCTTAACATCTCAATTTTGTTATATGCCTTTTTAAGGCTATCTCATGCAAATTCTCAATATTAAATCTTTTAATATTATTCCAACCCCACGTTGTACGTTTGTTCATTAAACGTAAAATATACGTTAGACTCGAATAGTCTAACTCATAGCATAAAAGAAATTATCACGACAACCACAACATATACATGTGACTAAAATAGATCTAGTCATAAAAAGGGTGAAACTTGCATATATGTCCAAAATACAACTTGCTTAAGAATTATACATGTCATGGATCTAAAGATGTCAACTTGTCCATGATTCACATAATATGATCTTAATCCAACTTCATAAACTTGCATAGGTACATGTGTGAATCAACATCATCTGACTTAACAATATGGTTTTATATGGATACACCTAACTTAATAGGAAAATTCCCATAATCAAGTTTCATTTAATCATAGATTCATGTTTATGGGTACACCTAACTTAATAGGCAAATTCCCATATTCAAGATCCAATTAATTTGTAGATTCATGTATATGGGTACACCTAACTCAATAGGCAAATTCCCATAATCAAGATCTATTATAAAAAAACATAAACTTTAAACATGATCCAATTCGCGTAAATAATAACATCATGATTTTACAACTTGTATGATTCAACACAACTTAACATGACATCATTATCATATAACATAAGTATTTCAACATATGTGATAATATGAGATCTACAACATATATAAGATTTACAACATAGCATATCATAATTTGCAACATAGCATGATATGATTTACAACATAGCATAGCATGATTTACAACATGGCATAACATGATTTATAACATAGCATAGCATGATTAATCACATATGACATAGCATAGGATTATTTACAACATAATCACTACAACATAACAACATATATATGATAACATAATAGCATAACAAGAGATCCACAACATAATTTACAAATACATAACAATTCATATCACTTTCTTGTGATCCATTCATAACTTAATCAAATTATTTTATAATAATATTGTGAGATTCATCATACTCACAATCGTGAAAGAAGAGAAAGAGTCTTTGATTTAATTTGTTTGTTGAGTAGATTTAGTTGTAGGCTAGGCTTTCTTCTTCTTCTTTAATTTGTGACGGCTACGCTGAACTCCATGGCAACGGCATGACGGTGGCTCTCCAATTTTCAAGTGATTTAGGGTTAGGGTCTACCCACTTATTTATAGATTTTAGGATGCATTTAGGCCATTAGATTAACCCTAGAATAGGTTAGAGCCAATAGATTTCGTCCAGCCTTCAAAACACAGCCCGAAAACCCAACCAGATGCACCCAGGTCACCTGGGCTCGACCAGGGAGGTCGACTCCCAGGTCGACCCTAGGGTCGACTCCCCAGTCGACCTGGGGGGGAGGTCGACTCCCCAGTCGACCCCCAGGTCGACCCTCTGGGTCTGGCGGGATTTTTCCCGCCACTTCTGAAAATTGAAAATTTTGTTTTTAAATCTGAATTTAAATTTCTGAAAACTTCTTTGGGCCTTATCTGGGTCATTCGGACTCCGATTTTCGAAAACTCGGACTCTATTTCACTTATTTTTCCGAGACGAACACAATGGCGCAGCCAGTTTCCCAATATTCTTATATTTGAAATTAATTATTTTTTCATTTGTGAATATTAGTATTAACTGATTTACGGGGTGTTACATTAATTGTGTAAGATGCTAATGAAATAGATGATTATACACATGCGTGCGCGCACGTGTTTTTATATATAGCGGAAATTAGGTTGATGAGTTTTGTTAAAGATGATTTGTTTTAAGAACAACACGTCTGAATAATTTATTTTAAGGACAATTTTATCGAAAAAAGATTTTATTTTTATTTTTTTAAGTTATATAGGAAAATGAAAAATTTATTTGTTGTTATTTATGTATAACTGATAATGATAAACTCATTTATCTTTTTTGTGTAAATTATCCTTAAAACAAATTTTTCAGAAGTGATTTCTTAAAACTTATTACTCTAAAAAAATAAGCCCTTTAAACAAAAATCTAATATCTGTATATATTGGAGCGAGCGACTATGGCTGGCAATTAGAACCGAAAAACCGAACTGACCCGACCCGAAAAGACCCGGACCCGAACCGAACCCGACGGGTCTTGGGTCGGCTCTAGGTGATGAAAATTGCAATAAAGACCCGATAAATCCCGACCCGAAATACCCGACTAAAAAACATTAAAATATATGTATTTCTAGTGTTACTCCCAACAAAAACTGACCTGACCCGAAGCTCGGGTCGGGTCCAGATTTTGAAAATGTATGGTTTACACCCAAAAAATACCGACCTGCCTAAACCCGAGACCCGACGGATCAGGTCCGGGTCTATCAGGTCGGGGTCTAATTGACACCCCTAGGAGCGACTATGGGACATAAGATTGGAGACACAAATTGTGAACCATTGGATTCATTTATCTTTTTGTGGTGAGTGGAATTCAAGGGTAGATTTAATGGTTTAGATTGTATGTGTCTAATTTTATGTCACTATTTTATCTCTAAACAGACTTATATACATGTTAACCCGTAAAATATGGATCTGATGTTATATAAAGGTAATGCCTAAGTCCTCTCATTAGAAGTCATGTCGTTGGGTTTATATTCGGGTCATCCAAATTGTAAACCAAGTCGATCTCAAGCTCATGACATTAAAATTAAGTCGCTCTATCTCAAAGTCGTTCTGTCTCCAAACCGTTCATGAGTTAGAACGTTGGAACCACACCAAGTTGTATAAGTTAAGCCATCAAGCTCCCATACCGTTTTCAAGCCATGTCGACCTCTCATATGATACATAAGTCGTCTGACAGCTTAAAGTAAGAAGGCGTTCCTCAGCAAATGAATCAAAGCTGCAAGGCGCAGAAGCTCATACCGCGCTAGACATAAATTCAATCGATGAAGCTAACCATGTCGCAGCCGACATGAGACGAGTTATGAAAGCCATGTCATAACCAACATGAGCCATGTCGCTACCAGCTATGGCCAGATGTGTCACACCCGCCATATGTCAAGTCATGCCTGCGACATGACTTCCTACATACCATAATTACGAGTTGTACCACTCCATACCCATTCCTATAAATACCCCATGACCTCTACATTATTGGGGATCGATTCTACACACCACGAAGTGCTGCTCAACTATTTTCTCCACCATCTCAAGCAATTCTAACCTCCATTACACTTCTCCAAACTAAGATCTATCATGATATCTTCCATGGAATTAATGAAAATTGTTCAAGTACTCAAGTGTTGAGGCTTTCCATCAAGTAATCTCCATACTTAGAGGGATTTAATCACTTCATCGATAGATTCAAGTGGATCAAAGAGAGTTTAAGGAAGTAGAGAGAGAATTATCATAAAATAGGGGAGAGAATGAATGTAAAAGCATATTTTGTGTACTTTGTAAACTCAAATATGATAATGAGAAGAGATTCCATAGTGGATGTAGGCTATTTCTAAGCCGAATCACTTTAAAAATCCTTTGTTCTTTACTTTCTGCTTTTTATTTTGTGTTTGTGGCTCTGTAATCCCAAGTCATATTGTTAGGTGAAGGATCCTAGAGATAACTTTGGTGTTGTGGTCATTTTTTGACTTCAACATTCGGCGCCCACCGTGGGGGCAACGTTCATACTCTCGTTCTCTAAGTGCTTTGTGAAGATAGTGTTTGGAGCCTGGTCCTACTATAGATCCTTCATGTCTAAAGTTCGGGCCAATTGACAAAGTTATCTTCAAAACTCAAAACTTTATCAGAAGAAATGAAAAGGCCAAAGAAAATCGCGAGTAAAACCATTGAAGAAACTGACCATGCTGCTAATGAAACTACGCTGCTTACCAACCACTTTGAAGTTGGTGAAACCTCTAGAGTCGAAGCTAGGGTAACAAGGGAAGAGTTGGATGACAAGTCAAATGGAAATTTCCACAAATGCTATGATGAAAAACTAGAAACTCTATTCCCTTTTCAAGCAGCTATGACAAAAGTCACTGCCAATGCCACATGATCTGAAGATGCAAATTCCTCAGCCACAAGTCCAAATCGAAATCAGTCTATTCATGAGATTGATGATTCAAATGGGGCCAACGGTGAAGATTCGAAGTCGCCCGCTCGGAACCAAATTGAGGAAGTAACTTCTCATACATTGACAAGCTCCGCAAAAGAGGCACTTCCCCAAGAGGGAGGCACCAGGCCCCAAATCCATAGCCAAGATCGTTCGGGTAAGCCAACATCCGATAAAGGTGACGGTGTCTGCCCCGTGGATCAACGCAATGATAAGGAGCATATCGATGATTTGGTCTGACAGATCATGAAGGAAAGTGCTGACTGAAAGGATGATGAAAGTGAGTGGGAGTTCGCTCCATCTAAAATTCTGCTCATAGAAAAGATCAAGTTCATTAAGTTTCCACGAAAGTTCAACCCACCAACGATCCAAGCTTATAATGGAACTGAAGATCCTAACTTGTTCCTGTACAAATCCGATAAGCATATGGATGGGGCTAGGGCCATGGATGAACTTAAGTGTCTCTATTTCCCTGTGTACTTGGAGGGGGTAGCATTGTTAGAGTTTATGCCATAGAGGCAATCCATTTGATGTGATTAATAACGTTATTGTTTTATTTGGAATAAAAATTATTCCGTTATGTTATATTTATTGCGTAATATAAATCATAATTTAATAGAAGTCCTTAGAATAATGATACGGAATTATACAGTTTGAGTAAGACTGAACTTGAGATTATATAATGTGATAAGTATTACAATTCTTAAATATCCCTAGTCAAGTTTTATTGTTTATATAGGACAACAATAAAGTGTTGAGACTAGTATATTGATTGACTGATGATCACATCTCATTGAACATTAATATACGTGATATTAAAGTCAAAATATAAATACGTATTAGAGAATAACATATTGGGCTGACCCACCGTGAGATAACTACATGGAATATAATCAACAGTATCATAAGTTGTTCTCATAGTGACAGTGATGCAATGGTCCTCAGACCTGAAATCATTATAATTTTATTTGAGGATATTTGTGTTTTGATATCAGCTAAAGTTACTTGTAACAGATTAACGATAACGATGATTATTGGATACACTCAAGTCAAATGGAAATCATGAATGATCTATATGGAATTTAACCCTACGATATATTTATGGTGATATCCATGGGCTTTTTGATTGAGTGAGACTGTGAAATGCATGGCCATGCTCAAATATTGATTTGTTTTAAACAGTCTACTCATCGATCAAGAAAAAGGAATTAAATTATAAAGAGGATGATACGATCCATGCCTCGAGTTTAATTCTGGATATATTGGTTAAAAGGATTATATTACATTGATACACTGGTCACAAAAGTTTATATCGAATCATTGATATTATTATAACTTGGGTAACAGTGATGTATTACCAGATGTCGCTCACTGTTTACAGTTTAAATGTTGTTTAAATTGTTGCCAACGTTATGATAACCTATAGGGTCACACATATAAGCGTTGTAAATGGTGAGAATGTTTAAATAAAAGGGAATCAAAAGCTTGACAATTTCTTTTATTTAAACTATGGAGAACGGGTTCAAGGGGATCTCTAAAATATCGCATAACACTTTATAAAAGGAAGGCCGCCTCCTTTCTTTATTAATCTGATTATCGATACTTAAGAAAAACCCTAGATTCCCAATTTCTTCTTGGCTAGTACCTTCTCATCAGTCATCGATTTCATACGATGTCTTCGAGATCAACGTTTGTGGATACCAATAGAGGCATGGCGACTGACATGCTCAAGATTCAACACTCCAACCGCTTCCTTTCTCGATTTGAAATTGATCCGAATTTGATGAAATCGACATATCAAGTAAACAATGATAACTTAAATCAATTTCAATTTAATATTTTGCAATAGATCCTCAGTTTAATTGTTAAACTATACATATTAAGGTTTCGACTTTGATCGATTCGAAACCAACAGTGGTACCAAAGCGAGCTTTGCAATCTTAGTATTTTGAAACTGTGTTTTAAGTTAATATGTCTCTGATTTATTAGATTATCGAAAGCGTGGAAAAATCATTTTCGTATGATTTCGATTCAGTAGTTATAGTTAAGAACAGCGATTCAGGTTTTGATTGGAATAAAAGTTGTTTCAATTATTAACACTATTTAATATCTTCTGATGATTCTGTTTAAAATGTTATAGAATTCAACACAGTCCATTTTTAAATCTGAGTTTGGATCCAATCAGTTTAGTAAAATTGCGACTGTTCTGGTTATCTCAAATCTATGTGTTTAACCACTGCTGCAAGATGGTTTTAGGTAGAACAATTTTGATTTTTTTTGGGTATAGTAGTTAACTTTGTTAAAACCTGTTGCATATTTGTAAATGCAATGTTGAAACTAGAATTAAATACAGATTTATTTCTAAAATAAGATTGCTTAACTTTGACATGGATTAATATGAGATATCAATTCTTGTAAAGATACTAATTCATCCTTGAATGATATACGGTAAACATGTAGATTAGTCTATCATATACATCATTTTGGTTGCTGTATGGATCTTTGTGCATGATAAAATGTTTTAAATCTACAATCAAAATTGTTTTGATTGACTTGAAGACGAATTTAGTGTCTGAGTTATCATTTTAATTACCATATTGGTTGCTTATAATTCTGATCTAAAATTTGTCATGCCATTATACATTTTAAACAGTTTATTATATAAACCTGTTTTGGATTCCCATAAATGATACATATATGAATTCGGGTGAAATTTGCATAAACTGGTTATACAAAAATATATGTTCATAAATGTATGAACATACTTTCAAGTATATGGATAAACAAGTACTAATAATTGCATCTGTATGCAATTATACATGATTTTTCTATAATCTTTACATGTTTGGAACATGATCAAAAACCTGTTTTCAATTACAGATGTTACCAATACATATATACATGTACAGACATGTATGTACTAGACATTTGAATTGGTAATTAGACAAGGATATTGGATAATGTTTTTGATTTCAATCCAATTAAAGTTAAATCTACAACATAATTTGATATGGTATTAAAATGCACCTTTAAAAATGTTTAAATTGGCATATTTTCCACAACATTGATGTATTATATATTACTTGTTGTATATATCATAACTTGTGGTGAATTTAAAGGTTCATTTAATATTTATGTGATGGCTTTATTTATGATGATAAATATATACCTTCTTTGGACCTAGATTTGTAAGATACAACAAACTGTTCTGCATATCAATGACTTACAAATCAATTTTATAATTTTTTGTTTAGATGACTATGTTGTAGATATCAGAACAGATTTCTGTTTTGACATGTAATTTTGTATTCATATATTAAACTTATAATATTCATACAGTTGACAACTTTTGTTTAATTTGGATTACGCATGACATCATAGTTAAACTGTTGGTGATTTAATTGTTTCATTAAATGGTTTAATGACATATAACAGATAGTACAACTCTATAATTTCTTCACCATGTATACTATGACATATATATGACTATTTCATACGTTTTCTGGCTCGTATATACAATGATATACAATTATCCACTGCCTATATGATATGAAGTACATACTCCAAGTTGTTACAACATATATGTATGTGTAAGCATATTCATATACGTACATGCATTAATTATGAATTGATATGGAGATAACAAATTTAAACACTAAGCATTCACTGTACGAATTAGATCAACAGGCTTAAGCACCCTTTTGATATTTGACAATGTTAGTTTGTTTTCTTGCTTGTTGATTCATACGTTCACATACTATACCTAAAACTAATAGATTCTTTTAACTGTATGATATGTTAACTTGTTATTTCTAACAAGTTACATTTATGCATTTAAATTAATAACATTGTCAAAGTGAACTATACTGTTTTAATATATACTACTTTGATTTTGGATGATTGGTCATCATATAACGACAGTAATGTCCCCTTTTTATCATGTTTTTTTAATTATTAACAAGTCACTGGATTATATACATTAGAATATAACCCAAACAAAAAGCATACATGTTGATGTACCTTTTGAGTATGGATGTAACAACCCGGAAAATCAGAACCAATTTAATTTTTTTTATTTGGCTATTTTAATGAATTTAAAATATTTGAAATGATTTATTTTAAATAATAACGATTAAAAATTTGTTTTAAATGAAGTTAGAAAGAATAAATTTATTTTAATTATAAAACAAAGCCTGAAAAGGCACGGTAGTTTGAAAATTTAACTTTGAACTTTGACTAAGTGTATAGGACACAAAATAAATCGGATTTTAGTGAAACCAAAAATATTTAAATCTGTTCAATTATATCTTTGTAACGAATTTGAAAAATCAAAATTTATAGCAGGAATCAAAAGTTATGGCCAGTTGAATATTCAGAATGGTCGCTATGGAATAAATATAGCCCTTAAAAATGGACATTTTGCAAATGACCTCCGTTTTTGACGAAACCACTTTAGTTGGATCCGGAATGTCAATTTATTACTAGGTTTAAAATTTGATAATTTTTGGAGTTGATACGTATGCGTGGCAAAAGAAAACGTGTTTGGTAATTTCAGTTTGAATTGGATCGACCAGAAAATGGCCATTTTTCAAACGGTCTCCAAATTCGATGAAATTAAATTTATTAGGACTGTATCGACAAAACAAAGCGAGATATAATTTTTCTGTAATTTTTGGAATCAGTATGTGGCCCCGACAAATTAAAATGTATGTTCAAATCCAAATTTGAATGTTTAATATTTTAATTTGAAGAAAAATTGATCAAAACAGTCAAATGGTCTTACGAAACATATTCCATTGTGTCCGGAATAGGGGTATTTAGCTAGAGGCGATAGTCGTTGGGTTTGATTTGGAGTCAGGAGGTTAAAACACTCTTTTTGGAATTAAAGAATTAAATAAATAAAATAATATATAATAGCCAATCAGAGAAAAAGGGCATTGACCAATTCATTTCGCTCCAAACCCGATAGCCCCAGTTCGAACGGAAGAAATTGCAAAATCCTTCCCCCTCGAATCTCTTCTAATCCTCACTATAAAATTCAACGGTCCTTTGGAAGTTTTTGTAGAGATTCTCATCAGCATTAAATCCATACCCATCTCGCCAATTATCGTTGAGTAAATTGGTCGGAATCTCGCCGTGAAGTGCCACCATTCAGATCGCCGCCGGCATTAATCCTTGCTGTCGAACTGAAGGGGACCACCAGCACCGGGAAGCCTACTCCAAGCTCTATGATGCCATACCATCTAATCATCGCCAAGCGGAACGGATTTCGAGAAAAATTCGAACCTAGTTTTGAATCAAAGAGTTGAGGTACGGGTTTAATTAATTAAACTGTTAATAACGCTTTTAAAGTGTTGCAAAATATGTTTTACGAATAAAAATCATATCCTTTTGCTATGTTATTGAAATCCAGCGAAACAAGAGATATTGGACTCGTGACGACGTCTTCTACATTCTTGAAGAGACTGGGAAATTTTTAGAGCCATCTACAATTTTTGGAGGAGTGGAACCAATGTGAGATTTCTAAATTCAAATTGGATTGAAATAGCGATGTATAAATTATATACGCGTTGTATACCTCATATATGGGTGTTGAATAAATTATATAAGCGATGTATAAATTGTACGTGCAACCATATATAGCGATATGGAATTGAAATGGAAATATATGTGTTTATATATATATATATATATATATATGTATATGTATATATATATAGACACACACACACCCCCTTCGTCCACAGACCATGGATGATATATATTGGTTATGTTGTGGAAATGATTGTGTTGTGGAATTGATTGTGGAATTGATTGTGGTTATGGAAATTGATTGTGATTGAAACAAAGTTGTTTGGGTTTGTGGTAAATTCACATTGTTGTGAAATGCATTAGGCAAATGAAACCCCTTGTAAATGCCGCGAGGCCTAAGGTAGCGCGAGGAGCCGTACTCGGGACGGTGCCGGTTTTAATTACTCTGCCGTTATAATGCCAAAATTTTCTGAAATATTCTTGTGTTTGAATTATATTCATGTGTTTAATTATATCCATGTGTTGATAAAATATTCATGATTGCCATAAATTGTTTAGATAATAAAATATAATTTTTTATTATGCATATGAAGTATGTAAAATATTTATGAAAACAAAATGTTTAAACAATAAAATTAACATTTTTATTGTGTATGTGGAGTGCTAAAAATATTCATATGTTGAATAAATTGTTTGAACAATAAAATTAACATTTTTATTGTGGATTTGAGTCACTAAAAATATTCATGTGTTGAAATAACCATCTGTTAGTTCAAAGCATTATTTTTAACATGTATAAGAATTGAAAATGGTTTAGAAATCGATGAACGAATTATATTTATATATACAAATATAAATTAAAATAAAATGAATAACGACGCTGCAGTTCGCGTTTTGGAATCGTAATTTTAAATGAATATACCGAGAATTCCGACTGTCAGATTTTCCCAAAGTTGGAACAGTAGGGTCCGCTTTGAAAAGATCTTTCCAACGATATGAAATTTGTTAAGATCCAACAGTAAGATTTTTGAGAAATGTGTAAATCAAATCTGAAGAAAAACAGTGCTAGGGCCGCATAATGGCCTGAAGCATCATTTAATTAAAACGGGATATTTTTAAATAAATTAAAATAGCGATAAATCGTTATAAAATATATATAGCGACATGGAATGGAAATAAACCGATTTTACTTGGTTTACCAGATGTTTTGATAGTCGGATGTATTTGACATGATAATTAAACTAATGAAATGAAATGTGGATGGGGAATAGTTTTAAAAAGAATTGATTTGAATTCTATATATACGTGAATTGTTTGAAAAGGTCGAGTTAATTCTCATTTCAAATAATTGATCGACAATGAAAAAGTCGAAGATATGAAGACGGTGCAAGGCCGATAATGTAATAACCCGGAAAATGTGAACCAATTTAAAATTTTTATAATTGGGTATTACCAAAGAATTTGAATAATTGAAATAGCATATTTCAACAAAATAAAGAATTGGGGCTAGTATTGCAGTTTGAAATTTTGAATACAAACTTTGTCTGACTGTACCGGGTGGAAAATATAACGGATTTGAGCAAAACTGAAAATATTTAAATCTGTTTATGAATACCTTTCTAACGAATCTGAAAAATCGAAATTTCATAACGGGAATCAAAAGTTATGGCCAAATGAATTTTCAGAAAGGTCGCTATATAGCATATATAGCCCTTGAAAATTGATATTTTGCATACGACCTCGGAATTCGACGAAACCACTTTTGTTGGGTCCGGAATGTCAAATTATTGCTAGGTTTCAAATTTCATAATTTTTGAAGCTAGTATGTGAGCGGGGCAAAAGAAAATGTGATTGGTCAATTTCTGTTAAAATGGGTCGACCTAAAAATGGCCATTTTTCAAACGAGCTCAGAATTCGACGAAACTGGTTTTGTTGGGACCGTATCGTCAAAACAAAGCTAGATTTATTTTTCTGGAATTTTTCGATTCAGTTGTGGCCCTGGCAAATTGAAATGTACGTTCAAATTAAATATTTAATGTTTTATATTTTAATTTGAAAAATAACTGGCTGTAACAGTCGAATTGGCCAACGAAACATATTCCATTGTGTCCGGAATGGGGGTATTTAGCTAGGGGCGACAGTCGTTGGGTTTGATTTCGAGTTCGTTTGTAAAAACCCTATTTAAAATTTCCTATAAATCCTCGGCCAATAGGATTTTTTCTTTCAAAAAAAAAAATCATGGAAACCCTAGCCGCCACCCAGCTCTCGACGATCCACGTTGCTCCGACCTTCCCTCCCTTTTTCCGGCCGCCACCTACAGGCCGCGCCACCACCACCACTCGAAAGCCCCTTCACCCCTCTTCAGATTCGACCCCAACCCGACATCCACCATCACCTCCTCTGCCTGAATCGAAGCTAGGAAGTCATCGACTTCCCAGCGCTGCCGCCGATCCGATCTGCCACCGCACCCCCTCAAACCACCAGCGCCGTGAAGCCCTCGCCGTCCCTTTCCACGTCAGAACGGCCGATCATCCCAATACTTCACGGATTTTGCGAAAATCCCAAACCTAGTTCTGAACAAAATATAAAGGTTCGACCTTTATTATTCTGAAATGAAAATAACACTTTTAGGTGTTGCAAAACTTTGAAAAATAATATCTTTTTCGTTCGTTAACGAAATTTGATGAAACAGGAGACACCGTGACCGCAAGGAGGCTCTCTACCATCTAGCAGAAGCCGCGGATTTTTCTGATCTTCCTACGATTTTTAGCACTGCAAAAACCAATGTGAGGAATCTAAACTAAATTGTGTGAATGGAATCGCGTTGTATAAATTATATAAGCGAAGTGTAAATTATATGCGCATTGTATACCTCATGTACATGTGTTGTATAAGTTATATTAGCGATGTATAAATTATACAAGCGTTATATGAAACACATATGCTTTGAATTGTGATGAAATGCAAGTGAATTATAGAAATAATATATATATATACACTCCCCTCGTCCACAGACCATGGACGATATTTATTGCTTGTGATTGACGTGATATTATATGGTATGACGAATGGTTGGAAATAATTGTTTGTTGTTGATGTTGTGGTTGAAAAATACCTTTGTGGTTGAAAAATACCCTCTTGTGGTTGAAACAAATTAGAATAGGATTGTGGAATTGAAAATAAAACATGCCGTCTGCGTGCGAACTAGACGCATGATCCCCATTGTCAAAAACCGCGAGGTTTTAAGGTAGAGCGAGGAGCCGTACTAGGGACAGTCCCAGTTTTAACTACCCTGCCGTTATGCCGCCGAAATTTTCTGAAATATTCATGTGTTAGAATAATTTTCATTCGTTGAAATAAATCACATTTTTATATATATACAAACTATAGAGAATACTCATGTGTTGAGTTGAAATTCATTCGTTGAATCGAAATTCAAGTGTTGAATATTATTTGAATTTAAACAAATAGCTTTAGCGATAAAAATCACATTTTTATATATATACAAACTATAGAGAATATTCATGTGTTGAGTCAAAATTCATTCGTTGAGTTGAAATTCATGTGTTGGATATTATTTGAATTTAAACAATTAGCTTTAGCGATAAAAATCACATTTTTGTATATACAAACTATAGAGAATATTCATGTGTTGAGTTGAAATTCATTCATTGAGTTGAAATTCATGTGTTGAATATTATTTGAATTTAAACAATTAGCTTTAGCGATAAAAATCACATTTTTATATATATATATACAAACTATAGAAAATATTCATGTGTTGAATTGAGATTCGTTCGTCGAGTTGAAATTCATGTGTTGAATGTTATCGTATTTTAAAATGAAATGAATAGACAATAAAATCTACATCTTTATTTTGAAAATGAAGTGTTAAAAACATTCACGTGTTGAATGAATATTTTTGAAGATAAAAATATTTCTTTTATCATATATACGCTTTGATAAAAATACACACGTGTCGAAATAAATAATAGTTTGCTAGAAATATTATTATTAGCTTTGTTCTGCATATATATACATGTGCTGAACATGGAAAATGGATTAGCTGTAGAGTAAAGAAATTATTTGCGTGCCCGACAAATAGGTAAGCCTTGATGAGTTGGTTGCGCAATTTTATTTTTATATCAACTCCTGTGAATGCCATTGGATGCGGAGTGCTGGTTATTCTGTGTGAAATAATAAACATCGCCATAGGATAGTAACAATTAATTTTGAACTACACTACATGGCATACTTCTTGATGATAGTCATACTTCATCATATTCCACATAAGCAATTGGATCTTTTGTGACGAGGTGGAAGATTTACCATACGAGCGAGAGGCTTATATGGCGATGATTATATACTACAGGTTGAATTGATGACTGATATGGACTATATAAAATATAACGATAAATTGCCAGATTAATAAAAAGCCCACACGGGTCTGGAGTTGACAATAATCACGTCTCTCTAGTTATTAGATACGACACATGGACTATTTATTTCCACACGGAACGGGGTGATGAGAATTTATTCTCTGGAGTTATTATCTATACACGCTCCCCCGTAAACACCAGAATATATCACTATAAATATGTGGATGCTTTTTAGGATTTATTGGGTACCTAACACGGCCCAATAAATTTCCAAACCCCTCACCGTACAAAGGAGGTTATGGCGAAATTTTTCGAAATATCAAGGCGTTAGTGAAATATTTGAAGTGAAAACGAAGTTAAAATTAATGAATGAACTATATTTGAAATTATAGAATGAATTATATTTATATATATAAATATAATTAAAAGGAATCGAAGCCGTGCAGTTCGTGTTTTGGAATCGTGATTTGAAACGATTAGTACGAGAAATCCGACCATCGGATTTTCCCGAAACCGCAACCGCTGGGTTCGCCTTGGAAATATCTTTCCAACGGCACCAACCTTGTAAAAATCCAACGGTTGGATTGTCTGGAATGTTTAATTCAAATCTGAAGAAAAACAGCGCCAGAATCGTTTATATTTATATATAAATATAAATATAATTAAATTAAATCGAATAACGACGCTGCAGTTCGAATTTTGAAACCGTAACTTCAAACGACTAGTGTGGAAGATCCGACCGTCGGATTTTCACGAAACTGGAACCGTTGGGTTCGCTTTGGGAATACCTTCCCTCTGATATAGACTTCGTAGAAATCCAACAGTTAGATTTTCCGATATGTGAAAAACAAATTAGGGGAAAAACAGCGCTAGTGCCACGGCACGACCTGAAACGTCGTTTAATTAAATATGACCATTTTTAAATAAATAAAAATGGCGAAAAATCGTTATAAAATATTATAAGCAACATAGATTGCAAATAAACCAATTGGGCTTGAATTGTTTGATATTTGATGGTTGTATGTGTTTAACACGAAAATAACACTAAAGAACTGAAATATGGATGTCGAATAATATAACCATGGAAAGAACTGATTTAAATTCTAATTACG
Source organism: Allium sativum (assembly GCA_030737875.1). Classification (NCBI taxonomy): domain Eukaryota; kingdom Viridiplantae; phylum Streptophyta; class Magnoliopsida; order Asparagales; family Amaryllidaceae; genus Allium; species Allium sativum. Next base: position 379,639,336 of record CM060924.1, read on the forward strand.
TGAATTATTTGAAAAGGCCGAGCTAACCCTCATTTCAAATAATTTATCGAGCGATTCGAATTAGAAAATACAAAGACGATTCAAGACCGACGATCTTCGTATCGGTTGGATGGGCGTTGCTGAGGTTCCTGACCGGAGTAGCTACCGTGAAGGGATGGAAGTAGTAGCCGTCTGAACGTATGTGTTGATTGTACGGATATACGAGAAATTTGATGCCTCCGGTTTCGTTCAGACCCAGAACGGACTTGTAAATGGACTGTGTGTCTGACATTGGATTTTGTTCTATACTGATTGATCTCTGTTAAATATATATCTGTTTGGCGGCGGAGAATTTGTTCTTTTGCTTAACGCCCTTCTCTGAGACGTACGAGCTCAGAGGTTATATATCGATAGAAATCAATCGTATGGAGTGGATTGCCTATGTGGCATGCCAAGATGCTGTGATTAAGGCTTCTGTTGCAAAGCAAAGTCTTGTGGATGATGATCAAAGCACGGTCTACGTGGCCTGGCTTTGTGTATAGCGTGGATTCGTGAGCCTCACACCTCGGTATGAGTTAAAAACGGGATACGGACCGCTGGGAGAGCACGACGTTTCTTTCTAGCTATGCTGGTGTCAGTGACTTACCAGCCCTGACATTTATATCTATTTTTCACCTATGTGGTTGGTGGAATGCGAGGCGCCTCGATTATAGGTCTGTAAGGACCGGGAAACGTGTGTTTAGGCATAATTAATCCTCAAACGTAAGAGAGGACCGGCCCAGCCGATCCAGGGTTACCCAGAGTGTGTAGTCCTGAGGCATTTGCTAGAATGTCTCGAAGCGAAGAGGAGCTTGCCCCTTGCCTCGACTCATGACGGAAGTCCAATTTCCAATATGAGATAACGGATTCGATTGTAACTTATATATGGCGACATAGTGGCATGGGACGCTCATGTCGCCTATGATTGATATTTATGATGCTATTCAATTTTGAAACATATATGCACTAGTAATAATATCAAATGATTTGCTTTATACGTATTAAGCATATTTGGCCATTATAAGGTAAAACTCTATCCTCCGGTTTGCGTTGCATTGTATGATGGGACTTGAGTCTTATAATGGCTTCATTCTTTTAAAAAGCATTGCGTTGTTTTAAAGAATTTACTTTGTTTTAAATGCACCAGCAATCACTGGAGAAAACCCGTTCCGCGAAAATGGCGTGGTCCTATGATTTGCTTGTTACTGTTGTTTAAACTGTTAAATAGATTCCTCATACCAGTCCCCATGACTGACTCATTGTTTGTTTCACTTTGCAAACGTGGGTGCTCTTATTTCCACACGGGCAGCCTAGTTCACAGGTGATAGGTTGTTTTTGGCTCTGCACTGTTGCATAGAGTGCATTTTGGCTCATGGCGAGGCTGACTTCACAGAGATGACTTTGACATTTTCCGCCATTATTGTACCTATATTATGATTCCGCCACAGGCGATGCAGACTGCTTTACTTTCAGTATTTATTATCGTATGTATATGTACCGCCTTCGACGATGTAGACCGATACCCTTATTATATCTCACTGCATGTATGTATTCCGCCTCTGGCGATGATGACTGATCATTTCTCTTTATTTACTAAGTTATATCCTACGCTGTGCTATTCTGATGTTGTTACATGTTGTGATTCCGCTGTCATATCCATGTAAAATTATTCTATTTATTGTTTCTGCTATTATCTGTACTCTGCTATGATGATTGATGTGTTATATTCCAATGATTATCCTTAATACCGCCCCTCGGATTTTGGGATCGTCACAGTTGGTATCAGAGCTTTGGTTAACCTTAGTTCCGGGATCTAACACATTAAACACCTCGTCAGAATAGAATTAGTAGTGTTCTAAGGCGAGTAGCTCATTAGAGATAGGATTAACAATGTCCTAGAATGAGATAAGCAGATTAGCAAAACAATTTGATCAGTACATCATTACCTTTCCTTATGTTCCCCTGCTTTATCATATATGAAAATTATCAAATCTGTGAGCTTGACTCTTTTCTTGCTTATACAGTTCTCTTTCTGATGGCTACACGAGCAGCAGCAGCTAGAGGAGGCCGTGGTGGCTGAGCAGAAGTAGCAGGAGGACGGGGGAATATTCCCGTAGTTGAGGAGGGCCCTATTATTCAGCCACCAGCACCCCAGGACTTTGAGCTGGACAGAGCAGCGAAGAGGTATAGGAACCTGGGGGGAAAACCCTTTTCTGGCCTTGGCACAGTGACAGAGGCTATTGCTTGGTTGAAGACCTGTGAAAAGATCTTTGAAGGCATGGGTTTGGGGACCAACAATAAAGCACGACTAGGTATCTGGCTCTTACAGGAAGAAGCAGAGCTGTGGTGGGATGCCATCACCTCAGAAGATGCAGCAGGTACAGTCAGGACCTGGGAGCAATTCAAGACCATGTTCAACGAGAAGTTTGTACCTGAACAGGCCTTAGAGAGGAGCGAGAGCAGTTTGCTAATCTCCAGCAGGGAGATCTCTCTATCCAAGATTACCTCAACAAATTCACTCAGTTGTCGCGCTATGCTCTAGAGCTTATTATGACTAACAAAGCTAAGAACAAGAGGTTTATATTTGGGCTAAAGCGCAAGTACCATGACAGAGCCATGAGCAACATCAAACTCTCCTTCACAGAATTGGTAGAAATGGCTTGCAATTATGAAGATATGGATGAGAGACACGCCAACCAAGACCGCGCCAAAAGCCAAGCTGGAAATAAGCGCAAGGCTTCAACAGATCAGCCAGAGTCTAGCATTACAACGGCCGCTACTCAGAAACCTGGAAAGATACCGAAGGGGAATTGCTACAACTGCGGGAAGCCAGGACATTTTTCTAATGTGTGCAAAGCCCCGAAGAAGCCAAAGGAAAATCCAGACTCAGCCGAATGCTACAACTGCCATAAGAAAGGGAACTATAGCAGGAATTGTCCTTTGAAGCAGAATGCACAAGTGGCTCATGTGCATGACGGGGAGACCCTGCCAGCTATCACCGATGGATCATGTAAACCCGACGTCTTGGGAGGTACCCTTACCATTAAAAATATTCCTGTTTCTGTACTTTTTGATACTGGTGCATCACGTAGCTTCATTTCTGGTGACATTGTTCACAAGTTAAAATTGAAACAAAGAAAGTTTAAAGAACCAATTAAAGTTCAAAATCCGATAGGAGGTTCTGTTAGTCTCAGTTCATACTGCAGAGTGCCTATCTCTTATTCACGTTACAAGTTTCCCATCCACTTAATCGTTATGGATTTGTCTGAATTTGACGTTATTCTCGGTTTGGGATGGTTGACAAAATATAAGGCCGAAGTTAGATGTGCCGAGAGAATCGTGAAAGTTAAAACAAAATTTGGGCATATCACTATACCATGCCATGGCTCAGAAATTAATAGAACAGAATTTTAGCCTTCTTTAGAAGTTACTCCCCCTTCATTAGATAAGATACCGGTCGTTAAAAACTATGCGGATGTGTTTGAAGAAGTAGAAAACTTACCGCCGCAAAGAGAAATTGAATTTAGAATAGATCTAATTCCTAACGCCCGACCAGTAGTACATCCAATTAGAAGAATGGCTCCGAAAGAAAAAGAAGAGTTAGGTAGTCAAACCCGAGAATTGCTTTGGAAAGGTCTGATCAGATCGAGCTTTTCATCTTGGGGAGCAGCAGTAGTATTTGTCCTGAAATCAGACGGTACTCTAAGACTTTGTGTTGATTACCGAGATCTCAATAAGTAGACACTGAAGAACAAATATCCCTTGCCACGTATAGATGATCTGTTAGATCAATTAAATGGGGCAACAGTATTCTCCAGAATGGACCTAGCTACAGGTTTCCATCAATTGCGTATAGCCGAAGACTGTGTTCCTTTGACAGCCTTCAGGGGTCCCGATTTATTCTACGAATGGTTAGTAATGCCGTTCGGCTTGTGTAACGCTCCATCATACTTCGTTGATCTTATGAACAGAGTGTTCCGTGGAGTATTGAATAAATTTGTTCTAGTCTTCATCGATGACATTTTAATCTACTCCAAGTCGGAAGGCGAGCATGCAAAACATTTAGAACAAGTGTTGAAAATTCTAAGGAGAAATGTCTTGAAAGCTAATTTTTCTAAGTGTGTCTTCTGGCAGGATGAAGTTAAGTTTCTCGGCCATGTCATATCAAAAGATGGGATTGCGGTAGATCCAAGAAAAATTACAGCGATCCAGAACTGGAAACAACCTACTACCCCCACAGAAGTTCGAAGTTTCCTTGGATTGGCTAGTTACTATCGGAAATTCGTTCAGGATTTCTCAAAGATATCTGGTGTATTGACAAAGCTTACAAAGAAGCATGAGAAATTCAAATGGACTCCCGAATGTGAAGAAGCTTTCCAGGAGCTGAAACTGAAGTTGACAACCGCTCCAGTATTGACAATTATAGAAGGCAACCAAGACTTGACTATATGGACAGATGCTTCTATTAGAGGGCTAGGCGCAGTATTAATGCAAAAAGGCCAAGTGGTCGCTTATGCCAGCCGTCAGCTGAAGCCACATGAAAGAAACTATGCAACTCATAATCTTGAGTTATTGGCTATCGTGTTTGCTTTAAGAATCTGGAGGCATTATTTACTAGGCGAGAAGTTCGAACTATTTACCGATCATCAATCCTTGAAATATCTATTCACTCAGAAAGATCTAAACTTGAGACAACAGCGTTGGTTAGAATTCCTTGCAGCATACGATTTTGAGATCCTATACACTCCAGGGAAAGCCAATGTTGTAGCAGATGCGCTCAGTAGAAAGAATGAAATCATCGCCAGTTTTATCATTACTTCTTCCTTAGAAGATAAGATTACTATTCTACAGAAAGACGATGAATTTATTAAAAGGATTAGCCAGCGGATCCGAGAAGGAAAACCCTCAGATTTTAGCCTTGATAGCCAAGGGGTCCTAAGATTACGAGGGCGAATTTGTGTGCCAGGAATTCCTGAGCTCAGAAGGGAAGTACTTGACGAATGCCACAAGTCCAAATTAAGTATCCATCCCGGTGTGAGCAAAATGTATAACGATATCAAACGCACATTCTGGTGGAAGGCGTTGAAAAGGGATATTTCATTATATGTTAGCAGATGCTCCACTTGTCAGTTAGTTAAAAGCGATCAGCAGAAATTGGCTGGACTATTACAACCTTTAGAAATTCCAGGATGGAAGTGGGAGCAAATTTCGATGGACTTTATTGATGGCTTGCCTCGAACTAAGAAAGGAAACGACAGTATATGGGTAATCGTAGATCGCTTCACGAAGACTCCCCATTTCATACCTGTCCGATCCAACAGAACGGCTCAAAGTTTAGCACAGATTTACTTCAAAGAAATAGTTAAACTACATGGGGTGCCTCTCAATATAGTCAGTGATAGAGATACCCTGTTTACTAGCAAATTCTGGGAAGCATTCCAGAATGAATTGGGAACCAAATTGAATCTAAGCACCGCTTATCACCCTCAGACAGACGGCCAAACTGAGCGGGTGAATAGAATTCTAGAAGATTTACTGCGAGCTTGCGTTATCGATTTTGGAGGCTCATGGGAAGATCACCTACATTTAGCCGAATTCTCTTATAACAATAGCTATCAAGCAAGTCTGGGAATGTCTCCATTTGAAGCATTATATGGTAGACTGTGTAGATCTCCCGCATGTTGGGTAGAACCTAGCAACAGACTTGTGTTAGGGCCCGATATGATTCGAGAAGCATCAGATAAAGTCGACTTCATTAAGAAGCGATTGAAAACCGCACATAGCCGATATAAAAGTTATGCTGATGCGAGAAGAAGGGATTTATCATTTATCGTTGGCAATTATGTTTATTTAAGAGTTTCTCCAATGCGGGGGGTAATCAGATTTGGCAAAACTGGGAAGTTGGCACCGAGATTTATTGGTCCCTTTCCTATACTTGAACGGATTGGAACTCTTGCATATAGAGTTTCATTACCTGATTGGTTGCCTGGTGTACATGATGTGTTCCACGTGTCTCAACTCAGAAAACATGTTCATGATCCGGATCTTGTTGTAGAAGAAGCAGAGCAACAGGATATAGACATAACTCCAGAATTAGCGCTCAGAAGAGAGCCATTAAAAAATTGTTGGCAAAGAAACCAGAGAGCTAAGGAGCAAAAAGATTCATTTAGTCAAAGTGCAGTAGAGTAGTGATCCTAGAGACTGTACTTGGGAGACTGAGGAAAGCATTAAACAAGCCTACCCCAAATGCAGAGTGGACATCTCTGACTAACTCCGGTGCAAGGTACCTTTATAATACTTTGCATTTACATTTTGTTTCCTACTTTGCTGTTATTTCCTTTTCGAGGACGAAAAGTTTTAAGTGGGGGAGATTGTAATAACCCGGAAAATGTGAACCAATTAAAAAATTTTAAAATTGGGTATTACCAAAGAATTTGAATAATTGAAATAGCATATTTCAATAAAATAAAGAATTGGGGCTAGTATTGCAGTTTGAAATTTTGAATACAAACTTTGTATGACTGTACCGGGTGGAAAATATAACGGATTTTAGCGAAACTGAAAATATTTAAATCTGTTTATGAATACCTTTCTAACGAATCTGAAAAATCGAAATTTCATAACAGGAATCAAAAGTTATGGCCAAATGAATTTTCAGAAAGGTCGCTATATAGCATATATAGCCCTTGAAAATTGATATTTTGCATACGACCTCGGAATTCGACGAAACCACTTTTGTTGGGTCCGGGATGTCAAATTATCGGTAGGTTTCAAATTTCATAAATTTTGAAGCTAGTATGTGAGCGGGGCAAAAGAAAATGTGATTGGTCAATTTCTGTTAAAATGGGTCGACCTAAAAATGGCCATTTTTCAAATGAGCTCAGAATTCGACGAAACTGGTTTTGTTGGGACCGTATCGTCAAAACAAAGCTAGATTTATTTTTCTGGAATTTTTCGATTCAGTTTGTGGCCCTGGCAAATTGAAATGTACATTCAAATTAAATATTGAATGTTTTATATTTTAATTTGAAAAATAACTGACTGTAACAGTCGAGTTGGCCAACGAAACATATCCCATTGTGTCCGGAATGGGGTAATTTAGCTAGGGGCGATAGTCGTTGGGTTTGATTTCGAGTTCGTTTGTAAAAACACTATTTAAAATTTCCTATAAATCCTCGGCCAATAAGTTTTTTCTTTCAAAAAAAAAATCACGGGAACCCTAGCCGCCACCCAGCTCTCGACGATCCACGTTGTTCCGACCTTCCCTCCCTTTTTCCGGCCGCCACCGCCACCTACAGGCCGCGCCACCACCACCACTCGAAACCCCCTTCGCCCCTCTTCAGATCCGACCCCAACCCGACATCCACCATCACCTCCTCCGCCTGAATCGAAGCCAGGAAGTCATCGACTTCCCAGCGCCGCCGCCGCTCCGATCTGCCACCGCACCCCCTCAAACCACCAGCGCCGTGAAGCCCTCGCCGTCCCCTTCCACGTCAGCATGACTGATCATCCCAATACTTCATGGATTTTGCGAAAATCCCAAACCTAGTTCTGAACAAAATATAAAGGTTCGACCTTTATTATTCTGAAATGAAAATAACACTTTTAGGTGTTGCAAAACTTTGAAAAATAATATCTTTTTTGTTCGTTAACGAAATTTGATGAAACAGGAGACACTATGACCGCAAGGAGGCTCTCTACCATCTAGCAGAAGCCGCAGATTTTTCTGATCTTCCTACGATTTTTAGCACTGCAAAAACCAATGTGAGGAATCTAAACTAAATTGTGTGAACGGAATCGCGTTGTATAAATTATATAAGCGAAGTGTAAATTATATACGCATTGTATACCTCATGTACATGTGTTGTATAAGTTATATTAGCGATGTATAAATTATACAAGCGTTGTATGAAACACATATGCTTTGAATTGTGATGAAATGCAAGTGAATTACAGAAATAATATATATATATATATATATATATATACTCCCCTCGTCCACAGACCATGGACGATATTTATTGCTTGTGATTGACGTGATATTATATGGTATGACGAATGGTTGGAAATAATTGTTTGTGGTTGATGTTGTGGTTGAAAAATACCTTTGTGGTTGAAAAATACCTTTGTGGTTGAAAAATACCCTCTTGTGGTTGAAACAAATTAGAATAGGATAGTGGAATTGAAAATAAAACATGCCGCCTGTGTGCGAACTAGATGCATGATCCCCATTGTCAAAAACCGCGAGGTTTAAAGGTAGAGCGAGGAGTCGTACTGGGGACGGTCCCGGTTTTAACTACCCTGCCGTTATGCTGCCGAAATTTTCTGAAATATTCATGTGTTAGAATAATTTTCATTCGTTGAAATAAATCACATTTTTATATATATACAAACTATAGAGAATATTCATGTGTTGAGTTGAAATTCATTCGTTGAATCGAAATTCATGTGTTGAATATTATTTGAATTTAAACAAATAGCTTTAGCGATAAAAATCACATTTTTATATATATACAAACTATAGAGAATATTCATATGTTGTGTCGAAATTCATTCGTTGAGTTGAAATTCATGTGTTGGATATTATTTGAATTTAAACAATTAGCTTTAGCGATAAAAATCACATTTTTATATATACAAACTATAGAGAATATTCATGTGTTGAGTTGAAATTCATTCGTTGAGTTAAAATTCATGTGTTGAATATTATTTGAATTTAAACAATTAGCTTTAGCGATAAAAATCACATTTTTATATATATATACAAACTATAGAAAATATTCATGTGTTGAATTGAGATTCGTTCGTCGAGTTGAAATTCATGTGTTGAATGTTATCGTATTTTAAAATGAAATGAATAGACAATAAAATCTACATCTTTATTGTGAATATGAAGTGTTAAAAACATTCACGTGTTGAATAAATATTTTTGAAGATAAAAATATTTCTTTTATCATATATACGCTTTGATAAAAATACACACATGTCGAAATAAATAATAGTTTGCTAGAAATATTATTATTAGCTTTGTTCTGCATATATATACATGTGTTGAACAGGGAAAATGGATTAGTTGTAAAGTAAAGAAATTATTTGCGTGCCCGACAAATAGGTAAGCCTTGATGAGTTGGTTGCGCAATTTTATTTTTATATCAACTACTGTGAATGCCATTGGATGCGGAGTGCTAGTTATTCTGTGTGAAATAATAAACATCGCCATAGGATAGTAACAATTAATTTTGAACTACACTACATGGCATACTTCTTGATGATAGTCATACTTCATCATATTCCACATAAGCAATTGGAGCTTGTGTGATGAAGTGGAAGATTTACCATACGAGCGAGAGGCTTGTATGGCGATGATTATATACTACAGGTTGAACTGATGACTGATATGGACTATATAAAATATAACGATAAATTGCCAGATTAATAAAAACCCCACACGGGTCTGGAGTTGACAATAATCACGTCTCTCTAGTTATTAGATACGGCACATGGACTATTTATTTCCACACGGAACAGGGTGACGAGAATTTATTCTCTGGAGTTATTATCTATACACGCTCCCCCGTAAACACCAGAATATATCACTATAAATATGTGGATGCTTTTTAGGATTTATTGGGTACCTAACACGGCCCAATAAATTTCCAAACCCCTCCCCGTACAAAGGAGGTTATGGCGAATTTTTTTGAAATATCAAGGCGTTAGTGAAATATTTGAAGTGAAAACGAAGTTAAAATTAATGAATGAACTATATTTGAAATTATAGAATGAATTATATTTATATATTTAAATATAAATATAATTAAAAGGAATCGAAGCCGTGCAATTCGTGTTTTGGAATCGTGATTTGAAACGATTAGTACGAGAAATCCGACCATCGGATTTTCCCGAAACCGCAACCGTTGGGTTCGCCTTGGAAATATCTTTCCAACGGCACCAACCTTGTAAAAATCCAACGGTTGGATTGTCTGGAATGTTTAATTCAAATCTGAAGAAAAACAGCGCCAGAATCGTTTATATTTATATATAAATATAAATATAATTAAATTAAATCGAATAACGATGCTGTAGTTCGAATTTTGAAACCGTAACTTCAAACGACTAGTGTGGAAGATCCGACCGTCGGATTTTCACGAAACTAGAACCGTTGGGTTCGCTTTGTGAATACCTTCCCACTGATATAGACTTCGTAGAAATCCAACGGTTAGATTTTCCGATATATGAAAAAAAAATTAGGGGAAAAACAGCGCCAGTGCCACGGCACGACCTGAAACGTCGTTTAATTAAATATGACCATTTTTAAATAAATAAAAATGGCGAAAAATCGTTATAAAATATTATAAGCAGCATAGATTGCAAATAAACCAATTGGGCTTGAATTGTTTGATATTTGATGGTTGTATGTGTTTGACACGAAAATAACACTAAAGAACTGAAATATGGATGTCGAATAATATAACCATGGAAAGAATTGATTTAAATTCTAATTACGTGAATTATTTGAAAAGGCCGAGCTAACCCTCATTTCAAATAATTTATCGAGCGATTCGAATTGGAAAATACAAAGACGATTCAAGACCGACGTTCTTCGTATCGGTTGGATGGGCGCTACTGAGGTTCCTGACCGGAGTAGCTACCGTGAAGGGACGGAAGTAGTAGCCATCTGAACGTATGTGTTGATTGTACGGATATACGAGGAATTTGACGCCTCCGGTTTCGTTCAGACCCAGAACGGATTTGTAAATGGATTGTGTGTCTGACAATGGATTTTGTTCTATACTGATTGATCTCTGTTAAATATATATCTGTTTGGCGGCGGAGAATTTATTCTTTTGCTTAACGCCCTTCTCTGAGACGTACGAGCTCAGAGGTTATATATCGATAGAAATCAATCGTATGGAGTGGATTGCCTATGTGGCATGCCAAGATGCTGTGATCAAGGCTTCTGTTGCAAAGCAAAGTCTTGTGGATGATGATCAAAGCACGGTCTACGTGGCCTGGCTTTGTGTATAGCGTGGATTTGCGAACCTCACAGCTCGGTATGAGTTAAAAACGGGATACGGACCACTGGGAGAGCACGACGTTTCTTTCTAGCTATGGTGGTGTCAGTGACTTACCATCCCTGACATTTATATCTATTTTTCACCTATGTGGTTGTTGGAATGCGAGGCGCCTCGATTATAGGTCTGTAAGGACCGGGAAACGTGTGTCTAGGCATAATTAATCCTCAAATGTAAGAGAGGACCGGCCCAGCCGATCCAGGGTTACCCAGAGTGTGTAGTCCTGAGGCATTTGCTAGAATGTCTCGAAGCGAAGAGGAGCTTGCCCCTTGCCTCAACTCATGACGGAAGTCCAATTTCCAATACGAGATAACGGATTCGATTGTAACTTATATATGGCGACATAGTGGCATGGGAAGCTCATGTCGCCTATGATTGATATTTATGATGCTATTCATTTTTGAAACATATATGCACTACTAATAATATCAAATGATTTGCTTTATATGTATTAAGCATATTTGGCCATTATAAGGTAAAACTCTATCCTTCGGTTTGCGTTGCATTGTGTGATGGGACTTGAGTCTTATAATGGCTTCATTCTTTTAAAAAGCATTGCGTTGTTTTAAAGAATTTACTTTGTTTTAAATGCACCATCAATCACTGGAGAAAACCCGTTCCGCGAAAGTGGCGTGGTCCTATGATTTGCTTGTTACTGTTGTTTAAACTGCTAAATAGATTCCTCATACCAGTCCCCATGACTGACTCATTGTTTGTTTCACTTTGCAAACGCGGGTGCCCTTATTTCCACATGGGCAGCCTAGTTCACAGGTGACAGGTTGTTTTTGGCTCTGCACTGTTGCATAGAGTGCATTTTGGCTCATGGCGAGGCTGACTTCACAGAGATGACTTTGACATTTTCCGCCATTATTGTACCTATATTATGATTCCGCCACAGGCGATGCAGACTGCTTTACTTTCAGTATTTATTATCGTATGTATATGTACCGCCTTCGGCGATGTAGACTGATACCCTTATTATGTCTCACTGCATGTATGTATTCCACCTCTGGCGATGATGACTGATCATTTTTCTTCATTTACTAAGTTATATCCTACGCTGTGCTATTCTGATGTTGTTACATGTTGTGATTCCGCTGTCATATCCATGTAAAATTATTCTATTTATTGTTTCTGCTATTATCTGTACTCTGCTATGATGATTGATGTGTTATATTCCAATGATTATCCTTAATACCGCCCCTCGGATTTTTGGATCGTCACAGATAATCATCACATCGAATGGATGGCTACTGATGCCTTTGATTGGAGTTGCTGCCTTAAAAGGGTTACAGTGGCAGTTGTCTGGACGTACTTGTTGATTGTTCGGATGTGCGAGGGCCTCTCTCCTGTATTGGACATATGGGACAAGGAATAAGGTGCCTCCGGTTTCGTTCAGACCCAAAACGGACTTGTAAATTGACAGTGTGTCCGACATCGGATTTCATTCTGTGTGATTGATAGACATCAGTTGCATGGCGTGAATTTCCTGTGTGGCATGCAGAGATGCAGTGATCAAGACTTTTGTTGAAAAGTAGAGCCTTGTGGTTGATGATCAAAGCACGACTTTAATATAGCTAGCTTTGTGCATAGCGTTAATTCGCGAGCCTCACACCCTGGTATAAATCAGTAACGGGAGAAGGATCTAGGGAGAACATGCGTTTCTTTCTAGTTAGGGGTGGTGTCAGGGTTTTACATGCCTTGACATTTTTATATTTTTACCTATGTGGTTGTTGGAATGCGAGGCGCCTCGGATATATCGGTTACTATGGAGCCGATGGATATTGAGTCATATATCCCATTTACGTCCCATAGGATGGGCAAACGTATTGTTCAGGGATTTTTAATCCACTTAAAGTGTGGACCGACCCTGAGGCTCCTAGGTGCAGTTGCAACTATATCCTGAGGCTCTTACTAGACAATCTCGAATTCGGTAAGGACGTTCCCTTGCCTTGGTTCATGACGAAAATCCAACTTCCAATACGACATCTTGCGGTTTTGATTGTAAACTTATATATGGCGACATGATAGATGGTACCCATGCCATCTAGGATTGATATTATGATTGAAATTGTTTTGAAAACATATATGCACTAGTAATAATATCAAATGAATTTGATTTATATGTATCAAACATATTTTGGCCATTATAAGGTAAAACTCTGTCCTCCGGTTTGCGTTGCATTGTGTGATGGGACTTGAGTCTTATAATGGCTTCATTTCTATAAAAAGCATTGCGTTGTTTAAATGATATACTTGTTTTATGCACTGGCAATCCAATGGAGTAATCCCGTTTCGCGTTACCTACGTTGTCCCGTGATTAGCCTTATTATTATACAAGTTAAGTAGATTTCTCATATGAGCCCCATGACTGACTCGTAGTTTGTTTCACTTGCAAACTCGGGTGCCCCTTATTTCTACACAGGAATCCTTGTATTCAAGTTTTAGTAGACTGATTCTGGATAGCTATGTAGCTGAGGATGTATTCTATCATTTCTATTGTACTGTTTCAGACACTATTATGTTTATTATGTTTGATTCCACTGCAGACATTGTATATTAAGCTGAAACTGTATTTTGTACTAAGTATGATCCTGTTATACTGTGTAACTCTGATGATTATATATTGTAACACCCCACCTCCGCCAGTGCCACTCTTGCAAGAACACTAGCTTTGGAGGGGCGTTAAACGAGGTAAACATGCATGCAGATATCACAAGACAGAACATATAAGTAAAAACAGAGTAGATAAAGCAGCGGATAAAACTAACATTTCAAAACCATAGTCAAGTTACATCAAAGTACTTGGTCATTATTTTCCCATAAAACAAAGTCCAGAACATAAACTGAAAACTGAAAAAGAAACATAAAGTAACTATCCCCAAAGTAGCATAAGGCCATAGCATGCTCAAACCATACGTGAGCTATCCAGAAAGCAGCTAAAGATCCAGCTAGGTAACAGTGTTCCCACCCTGCAAACCTAGGGGGGGGGACGGAAGAAAAGAGGCGAAAGAAAACGGGTCAGTCAAAAAGACTGGTAAGTCCTATCTACTATTAGTATAAAAACTAATAAAGTTAACTGAACATGTAAAACAGAGATGAGATGTAGGGTGATAACTGGCATGGTGAAAAGTTAACAAGATAGATCAAGTGTGGCATCGCATATACAAGGTTAAGTTGCACCAGGTGTGTACTAGTATTCCAATCCATGTCAAGTATAAATAAGAGATGATCCCTTGGCCCAAAGCTGGCCCAATATCATGAGGTGACCTAAATCAAGGTCCAACTACTTGGTCTAGTCGATCGGCTCCCTATAAGCCTAACTTGTCGTGTATCGGTGTCATACGGTCCAATCATGAAATGTAGTTGACTGTGCTAGGTCCACCCTAGGGTGTATCCGGCCCTAGGGTGTCAACCACTAACACGAAACAAGCACGCACAGTCAAAACCTACTGGTGCCCAAGTTTGTCTTTCATCCCCGGACAATGTGCACGACCATAGTCCGTCGGAATCTACTATGGCGCACCTACTTTTGCCGTCTTTTTGGTCACTTACACTCCAGCCCAGTAATCGTGCCCCACCCTAGCCTAGTCCCTAGGGTATCCGTTACTCCCTAGTGGGTTACTGCTGAGAAGGACCGCGTAACTAGGGTTTTCTACTGGGTTAAGTGTGGTTAACCCCATCCAAACCATGTATCAAGTTGGTTAAGTGTTTCTAAAAAGGTTCACGACTTAACCCTATCCAACCAAGCATTGGGTTGGTTAAGTGTGTCCATGTTGACTTAACCCTATCAACCCATCATGTTCATGTGGTTAAGTATATTCAAGTGGTCCATGACTTAACCCTATCATGTGGTATTAATTAATTTAATGCACCCAACCTCTCACATTAGATCCTGTTGTGGTTACTAGTTAAGCCGGGCGGGTCCGGGTAGCTTTACACCACAACTTGGTCTAACCTCGGGTTTCAAGTGCGACATGACCAACTTCTCACATTGGGTCCTATTGTTTGTAGCCACTAGTTAAGCCGGTCGGTTCCGGGTAGATTTATGCTACAAACTCAACCCAACCTCGAGTTGGCCACATTCATATTTTCTAAGTGTCATGTCCATCATTATGTTTACAAACATAATCACAAGTCAATGTTCATGTCATATTTTAAAATCATGTTTCATGTCATTAATATTACCCAACCTAATGCATTCCCATCGCATGTACGTTTCGCATAACTTAACATAGATCAAAAGAGGCAACTTGGCAAAATCATGACAAAAGGGCATAAGGTAATAAGGTTGGCCACAAGTTAAACATGGTGGCATATGAGGCATAGATATACTCATAAGCTTGCATATTAAATCATGGGCCTCAAAACATGCATAATATCAACTTAAACAAATAGGTGAAACATGATCATAAATGACATAGGATGGTGGCTAGAAGTTCGCATATAACATTATATGCAAGCTATCATAAAGGTTATGAGAGTTCTCACGTTGCATAATGCAACATTTCAAATCAAAGGTCATAGCTTTCTATGCATAAGGCAAAGGTGATAACTTTTCAAACATGCATAGAATATGTTTATGCATAACATGATAAGATCGAAGCACATATATCATACTTAGGCCCAAACTCAACTTGCAACATGTCATATTTAACTTCATAGTTAGAATCTAAGAGTAGTATAGGGCTTACAATGCTATCAAGACTATAATTAATATATAATAAGATTGAGACGAAGCCACTAGCAACTCTAAACACTCCCAAATGACAAGCTCCAATGGAAACCCTTGAGAAACAAGTAAAAGATCCTTGCTTTGATGAAGAAAGATTGAACTTTGGCCTTAATTCAAGCTTAGAAACTCTCAAACAAGCTTAGGAACTCTCATATGAATGAAGACTGAGGCTATGACAAGAGGGTGGAGGCCATGATTAAACATTTGGGCAGCATTTAGTTGTAGGAATGATTAATGAGGGTTTAGGCTAGGTCTATGGGTCTTTTTATAGGTTATTAGGTTAGCTTAGACCATAGGATTAACCCTAAAACACATCAGGTCCATCAAATCCCGTCAGAAACTTCTAGAGCAAGACTCACATGTCACAAATGGTGCACCAGAAAAACTGGTCCGACGGGGGGGTCGACCCCTGGGTCGACATGTGTGTCGACCCATGGGTCGACATGGGTGTCGACCCATTGTGGGGGGGGGGGGGGGGGGGTCGACTGTGTCGACCCTGCCTGGGGCGGGAAAGTTCCCACCCATTCTGCCTTGGTTGAAATTCAAATCTGAATTCGAATTTGAACTGTTTTCGGGCTTGGAATTTTCTGAAAACTTCATTGGGCCATAACTTGGTCATACGGACTCCGTTTTTCGAAAACTCGGACTCTATTTCGCGTATTTTTCTGAGACGAACGCAATGGCACAGCCTGTTTCCCTTGATTCAGATTTTACCATTTAATTCTGCCTTGTTTTACATTATAACATGTTATTAAAAATACGGGTTGTTACATTCTCCCTTCCTTAAAGGATTTCGTCCCCGAAATCTCCAAGTTAGGAAGAACGGATCCTACCGTTCATCATTCATCTACTCAAAACATCATCCACGTGCAGCCATTGTCCTTAAAAGATTCTAAATGATGTATGATCATATGCAAAGGTGTGTGTATATGTACTTATCTAATGCGAAAATCAGGCGGTTACTGATTCAGTAAACCTCCTTAATGCAAAGTATGTTAGTGCAATGAGTCCATATGTATGCAAATTCCTAACATAATTTATAATCTCTACATGAGTGCACATAACATTCATTCATATGCAGCATCCACGTGATAGCACAACAAGTTTCATCCATGAATAAGCATAAACACTCATGCATATGCAACATGAAAGTGTGTGAGCCGATCTTAGTGCCTAATGTGTATCGTGCATCCACGAGTATCCACTTGCAAACACTTGCAACCACTTGCAAACATCAAGCATAACATGTTTCAAATACATGTTTCATCCAAAGGGTTTCTACCTAAGGTTCTCATGACAAGGTTAACGAGATAACAAGATAAACAGGATAAACATGGATAGCAAAAAGGAAGATATGCTAATTAGGAAAGGAGATTGAGAATGTACCCACAAAAAGGAATGGATAAAGCCCACGCATCTTCTCCTCGGTTTCCCAAGTTGCATCTTCATCGGCTTCACTCCACTGAACTTTCACCAATTTGACTTCTCGATTCCTTAACTTCTTGGTCTCTGTTCCTAAGATACGAATCAGAGCTCTTCTCAAGGTTGCCTCTTTCTCTACCTCAATGTCTTCAAGAATGCTTGATTCAACCACCTCAGCGGACTCATGTAGGCACTTTCGGAGATGCGAGACATGAAAGACATTATGCACTCCGGCTAGCTTCTCGGGCAGTTCCACCTTATAGGCCATCTTTCCAATTCTCTCTATGATAGGGAAGGGTCCTACGAACCTTGGTGCTAGCTTCCCAACTGCTCCTAAACGTACCACATTACGCAAAGGAGAAACCTTCACGAAAACCATGTCTCCCACTTCGAATTCCAAATCTGCCCTTCGCTTATCAGCATAGGATTTCTGTCTATCTTGGGCCGCTTTCATCCGTCTTCTCACCAATTCAACTTTCTCGGATGTGTCCCGTATCATATTGGGCCCAAGTATAAGCCTATCTGCTGTCTCCGACCAACAAGATGGTGACCTACACGGCCTCCCATACAAAGCTTCAAATGGTGCCATCCCTATGCTGGCTTGATAGCTATTACTATAAGCAAACTCTACAAGAGGAAGGTGGTCTTCCCAAGTACCACCAAAGTCAAGAACACAAAGCCTCAAAAGATCTTCTAGCACTCTATTCACCCTTTCGGTTTGAGCATCCGTCTGGGGGTGATAGGCTGTACTCAAATTCAATCGCGTACCAATCGCTTCTTGCAGACTATTCCAGAACTGGCTAGTGAAAATTGGGTCACGATCGCTAACTATGCTAGAAGGAACTCCATGCAACCACACTATCTCCCGAAGATAAATAGATGCTAGCCATGATGCGGTCCTCTTGCTCTTTACAGGAATGAAATGAGCACTCTTCGTAAGTCTATCAACTATGACCCATATGCTCGTATTCCCTTTCCTTGACCTAGGCAATCCATCCACAAAATCCATAGAAATACTCTCCCACTTCCATTGCGGGACCTCCAATGGATGTAATAGCCCACCTGGTTTCTTTGACTCGGCTTTCACTTGTTGGCACACCATGCACTTTGAAACATACTCTGCCACATCCTTCTTCATTCCGACCCAAAAGAAAATGCGCTTCATGTCTCTATACATCTTATCTCCTCCCGGATGTATAGTCATCTTCGAGTGATGTGCTTCTTCAAGAACTTTATGCACCAAGTATCCTACTTGTGGAACGCATAGCCTTCCATCACGCCTTAGCCAACCCTTGTCATCAATAGTATATCTAGCCAGGTGACTAGACGTCTCACCCCGAATCAACTTGTCCATGACCTCGACTATCTGTGGATCTTCCTTCTGCGAAGCCCCAACTTGATCAAGAAGTGTGGGTCTAAGCTCAAGGGATGCTAATGTACCCGTCATCGACTCAACAGTCGTCGTGAAATCAAAGGTTGCCAAGAACTCTAAGTTCTTCATCTCAATAAACAAGGGACTCAAAGTCAACCTCCTTCTGCTTAGTGCATCTGCCACAACATTACCCTTGCCAGGGGTGTAAGCTATCTCGAAGTCATAAGATGCCAAGAATTCCATCCACCTTTGCTGCCTTAGATTCAGATCTTTCTGCGAGAAGAGGTACTTGAGTGACTTGTGATCAGTATACAACTCAAACCTTTCGCCTAGAAGGTAGTGGCGCTAGGATTTGAGTGCAAAGACGATCGCTGCCAACTCCAAATCATGAGTGGGATAGTTCTTCTCATGAACTTTCAGTTGCCTACCCCCATAACATATCACTCTTCCCTCTTGCATCAGAACATCACCTAACCCTGTGCCACATGCATCGGTGTACACGGTAAACATCTTACCGCCATCGGGTAATGCTAAAACTGGAGCGGTGGTAAGAGCCCTCTTGAGCCTTTGAAAAGCAAGCTCACACTCTAAGTCCCATGCAAAAACTAAGTTCTTCTTCGTCAACCTAGTAAGTGGGGCTGAAATCTTAGCGAAGTCCCTGATGAACTTCCTATAGTAGCCCGCCAGACCGAGAAAGCTTCTTACTTCGGTTGCATTCCTAGGAGTCTTCCAGTCTTGAACCACAACCACTTTCGCGGGATCCACCGCTATGCCTTGCTTAGAAACTATATGTCCAAGAAACCGAACTTCCCTTCTCCAAAAATGACATTTGGAGAACTTGGCTTTCAACTGATGCGCTCTAAGCGTATCCATCACTTCCTTGAGGTGTCTGGCATGCTCTTCCTCATCCTTAGAGAAGATCATAATATCATCCACGAAGACAACAACAAACTTGTTAAGGAACTCCCTGAACACCCTACTCATCAAATCTACGAAGTAGGCGGGTGCATTAGTCAAACCGAATGGCATGACAAGCCATTCAAAGAATCCATCTGGAGTCCTTAACGCAGTTTTATCTATACTATCCTCAGCCACTCTAAGCTGATGGAATCCGGTGGCTAGATCGAGCTGAGAGAAAACAGAAGCACCAACAAGCTGGTCAAAGAGATCATCAATCCTCGGTAACGGGTGCCTATTCTTCTTTGTCAGCTTGTTCAACTCTCGATAATCAACACATAGACGAAGCGAACCATCCGCCTTAGTAGCGAATACCACAGGAGCACCCCATTCAGAAATGCTTCACCTAATAAAAAATTTCTCAAGCAACTCCTTGATTTGCTTACTGAGCTCTCTTCTTTCTCGTGGGGCCATGTGCCTAACGGGCAATGATACTGGCTTGGCATTATCGACTAGATAAATGCGGAAATCTATCTCTCGTTTAGGGGGTGACCCCTTAACTTTTTCAAAGACATCAGGATAGTCTCGGACCACCCTTATAGATTGCAGATCATCGATGGACGAGTCAAGAGATTCAAGATAACATAACATGACGGGACCTCTAGGGTTACAAGAAATTTCTAGGGTATTACCGAGGCGAGTCATGAGCCTCACCACCCTATGCTCACAATCGAGGATGGCTCCATAACTGGACAATCAATCCATGCCCACAATCAACCCGTATCCCGTGAACCCGAGAACATAAGCATTACACGTGAATTCTACGGTCAAGATAGAAATCTTCAAATCCACACAAACCATAGATAGATGGGCGGAACCCCCAATTGGATTTGAATCACTGACGGGATCCTCAACTAGACTAGTACTTAGGTGCAAACTTTCAACAATGTCAGAAGAAATAAAACTATGCGATGCGCCAGAATCAAATAAGGTGCGAACAGGATAATCAGAAATATAAACAAGGCTTTCTACAGAAATACTGCCTCGGTCCTGAACTAGAGCTATATTGAAGGCAGGCACTTGCCCTCCAGAAGGTCCTGCACGCTGATTCTGCCCTTGCCCTTGTCCTTGCTTCTTGGGGCAATCCTTGCTAAAGTGTCCAGTCTCTCCACAATGAAAGCATTCACCCCGCTTCCTCTTCTTCTTTCTGCAATCCTTGGCTATGTGCCCAACAATCCCACAGAAGTTGCATTTTCTTGGGTCCTTTGCCTTGGCCTTGTTGTTCTTGTTGTTCTGATTGCTCTGATTTCCTCCCCACTTGGAGTCTGTCTTCTTGGCTTGAGTCCCATTAGGCTTGACTTCCTTCTTGCCATTCTTATCGTCTCCTTGAAGCAATGCCATGTCTACAAGGCCTTCAAAAGTGGCCCCCATGGGTATATGAGATAGGGCTAAACCTTGTAATGGCTCATTCAACCCTCGTGCAAAGCGTAAAGCCTTCTTCTAGGGGGTATTAATCATGTCCAAACCGAATCGAGCGAGCTGGTTAAACTGATTCACATACTCCCTCACTGTCATGTCCCCTTGCTTCAAAGATATAAACTTCTCCAATTGCAGATTCGCCTCAGCTGATGATAGAAACTTAAGCCCAAACCTCGTCCTAAAGTCGGCCCAAGTCTCTACAGGCCTCGTAGCATTGGTGACCTCCCACCAATAAGCAGCTTCTTCTTTTAATAACCATGCTGCCAATAAAACCTTTCTATGATCTTCCACATCAAAGATAGCGAAGAGATCTTCAGTTTCTTTCAACCAATTTCTTGCCTCCACAAAAGTCTCCGTCCCAACGAAATTCTTGCCACCCATCGCCTTAAAGTCTTTGCAAACCTTTGCGAAATCTGCTTGTGGATGCTGAGGGGGAGGAGGATGAGGAGGAACCTCAGTTACGGTGGGGGTATTTTCTGGGCCCGCATCGTTGGCCCTAGCTTCCAAGTATCTCCGGAACCATCCGGGAATGGTCACTCCCTCGGGAAGGTTAAGATCGACCATACTGAAAAAGGAAAAGATAGATTTTAGAACGAGGAAACGAAGGATAGTGCTAATGGCTTTTGGGGAATAGCCTTTTAAAATAACTAGACTTTTCTTGGAAAATACTTAATTGGTTTTGAAAATAGTTTTTCAAAAGGTAAGTTTTTTTTTTAAAAAAAACCGTTTGCTCAAATCTTGTAAACCTTATGCTCTGATACCAAATGTAACACCCCATCTCCGCCAGTGCCACTCTTACAAGAACACTAGCTTTGGAGGGGCGTTAAACGAGGTAAACATGCATGCAGATATCACAAGACAGAACATATAAGTAAAAACAGAGTAGATAAAGCAGCGGATAAAACTAACATTTCAAAACCATAGTCAAGTTACATCAAAGTACTTGGTCATTATTTTCCCATAAAACAAAGTCCAGAACATAAATTGAAAACTGAAAAAGAAACATAATATAACTATCCCCAAAGTAGCATAAGGCCATAGCATGCTCAAACCATACGTGAGCTATCCAGAAAGCAGCTAAAGATCCAGCTAGGTAACAGTGTTCCCACCCTGCAAACCCAGGGGGGGAACGGAAGAAAAGAGGCGAAAGAAAACGGGTCAGTCAAAAAGACTGGTAAGTCCTATCTACTATTAGTATAAAAACTAATAAAGTTAACTGAACATGTAAAACAGAGATGAGATGTAGGGTGATAACTGGCATGGTGAAAAGTTAACAAGATAGATCAAGTGTGGCATCGCATATACAAGGTTAAGTTGCACCAGGTGTGTACTAGTATTCCAATCCATGTCAAGTATAAACAAGAGATGATCCCTTGGCCCAAAGCTGGCCCAATATCATGAGGTGACCTAAATCAAGGTCCAACTACTTGGTCTAGTCGATCGGCTCCCTATAAGCCTAACTTGTCGTGTATCGGTGTCATACGGTCCAATCATGAAATGTAGTTGACTGTGCTAGGTCCACCCTAGGGTGTATCCGGCCCTAGGGTGTCAACCACTAACACGAAACAAGCACGCACAGTCAAAACCTACTGGTGCCCAAGTTTGTCTTTCATCCCCGGACAATGTGCACGACCATAGTCCGTCGGAATCTACTATGGCGCACCTACTTTTGCCGTCTTTTTGGTCACTTACACTCAAGCCCAGTAATCGTGCCCCACCCTAGCCTAGTCCCTAGGGTATCCGATACTCCCTAGTGGGTTACTGCTGAGAAGGACCGCGTAAATAGGGTTTTCTAGTGGGTTAAGTGTGGTTATCCCCATCCAAACCATGTATCAAGTTGGTTAAGTGTTTCTAAAAAGGTTCACGACTTAACCCTATCCAACCAAGCATTGGGTTGGTTAAGTGTGTCCATGTTGACTTAACCCTATCAACCCATCATGTTCATGTGGTTAAGTATATTCAAGTGGTCCATGACTTAACCCTATCATGTGGCATTAATTAATTTAATGCACCCAACCTCTCACATTAGACCCTGTTGTGGTTACTAGTTAAGCCGGGCGGGTCCGGGTAGCTTTACACCACAACTTGGTCTAACCTCGGGTTTCAAGTGCGACATGACCAACTTCTCACATTGGGTCCTATTGTTTGTAGCCACTAGTTATGCCGGTCGGTTCCGGGTAGATTTATGCTACAAACTCAACCCAACCTCGAGTTGGCCACATTCATATTTTCTAAGTGTCATGTCCATCATTATGTTTACAAACATAATCACAAGTCAATGTTCATGTCATATTTTAAAATCATGTTTCATGTCATTAATATTACCCAACCCAACGCATTCCCATCACATGTACGTTTCGCATAACTTAACATAGATCAAAAGAGGGAACTTGGCAAAATCATGACAAAAGGGCATAAGGTAATAAGGTTGGCCACAAGTTAAATATGGTGGCATATGAGGCATAGATATGTTCATAAGCTTGCATATTACATCATGGGGCTCAAAACATGCATAATATCAACTTAAACAAATAGGTGAAACATGATCATAAATGACATAGGATGGTGGCTAGAAGTTCGCATATAACATTATATGCAAGCTATCATAAAGGTTATGAGAGTTCTCATGTTGCATAATGCAACATTTCAAATCAAAGGTCATAGCTTTCTATGCATAAGGCAAAGGTGATAGCTTTTCAAACATGCATAGAATATGTTTATACATAACATGATAAGATCGAAGCACATATATCATACTTAGGCCCAAACTCAACTTGCAACATGTCATATTTAACTTCATAGTTAGAATCTAAGAGTAGTATAGGGCTTACAATGCTATCAAGACTATAATTAATATATAATAAGATTGAGACGAAGCCACTAGCAACTCTAAACACTCCCAAATGACAAGCTCCAATGGAAACCCTTGAGAAACAAGTAAAAGATCCTTGCTTTGATGAAGAAAGATTGAACTTTGGCCTTAATTCAAGCTTAGAAACTCTCAAACAAGCTTAGGAACTCTCATATGAATGAAGATTGAGGCTATGACAAGAGGGTGGAGGCCATGATTAAACATTTGGGCAGCATTTAGTTGTAGGACTGATTAATGAGGGTTTAGGCTAGGTCTAGGGGTCTTTTTATAGGTGATTAGGTTAGTTTAGACCATAGGATTAACCCTAAAACACATTAGGTCCGTCAAATCCCGTCAGAAACTTCTAGATCAAGACTCACATGTCACAAATGGTGCACCAGAAAAACTGGACCGACAAGGGGGGGTCGACCCATTGGGGGGGGGTCGACACAGGTGTCGACCCCTGTGTCGACCCTGCCTAGGACGGGAAAGTACCCGCCCATTCTGCCTTGGTTGAAATTTAAATCTGAATTCGAATTTGAACTGTTTTCGGGCTTGGAATTTTCTGAAAACTTCATTGGGCCATAACTTGGTCATACGGACTCCGTTTTTCGAAAACTCAGACTCTATTTCGCGTATTTTTCCGAGACGAACGCAATGGCACAGCCCGTTTCCCTTGATTCAGATTTTACCATTTAATTCTGCCTTGTTTTACATTATAACATGTTATTAAAAATACGGTTTGTTACATATATATTTGTTCTAGTGTAATCTGTTGTACACTATCGGGTGTAACGATGTATTTCTTTTCTGCTATTATTGTTTATGTGTTATTTTCCAAAGATTATCCTTGCTTCCGTGGCATGGGAGTTTGGGTCGTCGCAGTTGGTATCGGAGCCAGGTTAATCTTAGCCCCGGAATATAACATGTTACGAACTCATCAGAAATAGAATCAGTGGTATTCTAGGGCGAGTAACTCATTATAGATAGGATCAGTAATGTCCTAGAATGAGTATAGCAGAATGAAATACACCCCATAGATGCATTTATACTTAAATATATGTATCTATGTTTTACAATATCTTTTCTGTTGGCCTGACACCTTGTCTGCTATTTGCAAACATACTAGAAAATGAATGGCGAAAGCAGAAGAAGTAATTCTATGGTTCATCAATATAATGAGCCAATCATGCTCCCACAGTCAGAACCAGATCTGAACGCTCTAATAAAGAAGTATCGAAATCTGGGTGGAGTACAATTCTCGGGCAAAGAATCTGTTACTCAAACACAAGCACAGATGCGTTCTTCTAAGAGAATTTTTCAAGGCTTAAAGCTCAGAGATGAACAAAAAGTATCGCTGGCATCTTGGGCACTGAAAGACGAAGCTTTAATCTGGTGGGATTTGATCGAAATGGAAAATCCAGAAGGTAATATTACCTAGGATAGATTTAAAGAACTTTTTAAGGAAAGATTTATTCCTCCAGAAGCAATTGAGCAGCTATACTATGAGTTCTACAATTTGAAACAAGGAGATAAGACCATTCGGGAGTATCAGAATAAATTCAATGAACTTTCTCGTTTTGGCCCGCATCTAATTCAAGATCCTTTAAGGAAGAATCAGAGATTTATTAATGGACCTCAAAGAAAATACAAAAGTAGTGTAACTGCGCATGTGAAGCTTCCTTTTTCTGAGATGGTAGAAATGGCTTGTCGCTATGAGAATCTCGATAAGCAAGGTCTTTTGGAAAATGAAGAGGAAGGCAGTTCTAACACCAAAAGGAAATTCGAAACTGATAGTCCTGAGGCAAGTATGAAGCCTGAGGTCAGTAAGAAGCCTAAAGCCAACCAGAAAAAGGCAAAGACAATTGTATGCAGGCAATCAGAAAGGGCATTTGTCCAGAAAATGTAAATCTTTAAAAATGCAAAAGATGAATGGATCTAAGTCCAATAGGGAGGTTCAAGAAAGCATGGAATGCAACGTTTGCCAACAATTTGGTCATATAAAGCGAGATTGCTGGCTGTTAAAAGCGACCAAAGTGGTTTAAGTCAATAAGGTGGTAGAAGTTCCTGCACCCTCAGCTGGTCAGCGAAGGCCGGATGTTTTGGAAGGCACGCTTACTATCTAAGATATTCCAGTTAAAGTACTGTTCGATACAGGCATGTCACGAAGCTTTATTGCAAGAAATGTGGTTAAGAAATTGGATTTGATATTGAGAAAGCTCGAAGAACCCTTCACTGTCCATAATCCAATTGGGAGTTCCCACGATCTTAGTTGGATTTGTGGGGTGCATGTCTCTTTTTCCCATTATCGATTTCCTTGTATCTCGATCGTCATGAATTTTACCGAATTTGATCTTATTTTAGGATTGGATTGGTTAACCAAATATAAAGCCGAAGTTAAATATGCAGAAAGAGTTGTTAAAGTTAAAACGAAGCTTGCCAATATTGTTATACCATGCATAGGCTCGAATTCGGATATGAAAGAATTTTGGTCAACTCTTGATGTTTCTCCTGTTCCAAAGGAAAATATTCCTGTAGTCATAGGAAATATTCTAGTCATCGAAAATTATGCAGATGTGTTTGAAGAAGTGGATAACTTATCTCCGCATAGGGAAATTGAATTTAGGATTGATTTAATTCCGAATGCCAGACCGGTAGTGCATCCAATTCGGAGAATGACCCTGAATGAAAAAGAAGAATTGGGCGACCAAATTCGCCAGTTTTTATGGAAAGGTCTGATCATGCCTAGTTTTTCTAATTGGGGAGATGTTGTGGTATTTGTTCCAAAATTTGACGGTACTCTCATACTATGCGTATATTATCGTGATTTGAATAAGCAGACATTAAAGAACAAATATCTATTGCCGCGAATCGATGATTTATTCGATCGTCCGAATGGAGCGGAAGTATTTTCAAGAATGGACCTAGCTACGGGTTTCCATTAACTTCGTATTGCTGAAGAATGTGTTCCTCTGACAGCATTCAGAGGTCCAGACTTATTCTATGAGTGGTTAGTAATGCTGTTCGGCTTATGTAATGCTCCAGCTTATTTTGTCTATCTAATGAACAGAGTATTCAAAGAAGTATTGAATAAATTCGTACTGGTATTCATTGATGACATATTGATCTTCTCTAAGTCAGAGTGCGAGCACGCTAAACATTTGGAACAAATTTTTGGAAATTCTTAGAAAGAATATTTTAAAAGCCAAATTTTCTAAGTGTATATTCTGGCAAGAGGAAGTCAAATTCCTTGGTCACGTTGTATCAAAGGAAGGGATCTCAGTTGATCCAAGTAAATTTACGGCTATTCAAGATTGGAAATAGCCTAGTACTCCCACGGAAGTCCGAAGTTTTATGGGATTGGCTAGTTATTATCGGAAATTCGTTAAAAATTTTTCAAAGCGGTCTGGTCCCTTAACGCAGCTTACTAAGAAGCACACAAGATTTAATTGGACTCCAGCATGTGAGGCGGCTTTCCAAGAGTTGAAATTGAGATTGACCACTGCTCCAGTTTTGACTATTATCGATGGCAATCAAGATTTGATAGTCTGGACAGATGGCTCTATTGAAGGTGTGGGTGCGGTATTGATGCAGAGAGGCCGAGCAGTTGCTTATGCTAGACGTCAGCTGAAGCCACATGGGAAGAGGTATGCGACTCATGATCTTGATTTGTTAGCCACCGTGTTTTCTTTGAAGATATGGAAGCACCATCTATTGGTGAGAAATTCGAATTATACATGGATTACAAGTCCTTAAAGTATTTGTTCACCCAGAAAGACTTAAATTTGAGACAGCAGCGTTAGCTAGAATTTCTTGCAGCGTACGATTTAGATATCTTGTATACTTCGGGAAAAGCCAATGTTGTAGCTGATGTACTCAGCAAAAAGAATGGGATCATCGCCAATCTTATCATCACGCCTTCATTGGTTGACAAGATATCTGTTCTTCGAAAAGATGATGAATTTATTCAGAGGATTAGCAAGAGTATCAAGGAAGGTGAACCCTCAAGTTTCCAGATTGATAACAAGGGAGTTCTGCGGTTATTAGGTTGAATTTGCATCCCGAATATTCCTGAGCTCAGAAGGGAAGTAATGGATGAATGTCACAAGTCCAAACATAGTATCCATCCAGGAGTGAGTAAGATGTGTAATGATCTCAAACGCACATTCTGGTGGAGGGCAATGAAAAGGGACATTTCTATATATGTTGGCCGGTGTTCCACCTGTCAACATGTCAAGAGTGATCAATAAAAACTGGCTGTATTGTTGCAACCATTGGAAATTCAAAATTGGAAGTGGGAACAAATTTCAATGGATTTCATCAATGGTCTGCCCAGAACCAAGAGAAGAAATGACAGTATATGGGTGATCTTAGATCGTTTCACAAAGACCGCCCATTTTATACCTGTCAAGTCGACTAGAACAACTCAAAGTCTGGCGCAGATTTATTTCAAATAAATTGCTAAACTGCATGGAGTCCCCATCAGTATAGTCAGTGATAGAGACTCGATTTTTGCTAGTAAATTCTGGGAAGCATTCCAAGAAGAATTGGGAATGAAACTGAACCTGAGCACCGCATATCATCCTCAAATAGATGGTCGAACTGAGAGGGTGAATCGTATTCTAGAAGATTTATTGCGGGTTTGTATTATTTATTTTGGCAGATCATGGGAGGACCACTTGCATTTAGCTGAGTTCTCGTACAACAACAGTTATCAAGCGAGCCTGAAAATGTCACCATTCGAAGCATTGTATGGTCGACCGTGTAGATCTCCCACATGTTGGGTAGAACCTGGCAATAGACTTGTATTGGGACCCGATATGATCCGTAAAGCTTCGGATAAAGTTGATTTCATCAAGAAACGATTGCAAACAGCTCAAAGCTGATAGAAGAGTTATGCAGATTCGAGAAGAAGAGATTTGGCTTTTTCTGTTGGTGACTATGTGTATTTGAGAGTTTCTCCAATGAGAGGAGTAGTCAGGTTTGGGAAAACAGGGAAGTTGGCGCCTAGATTTATTGGTCCATTTCCTATACTTGAAAGGATTGGAACTCTTGCTTATAGGGTTCAATTACCTGACCGGATGCCTGGTGTACATGACGTATTTCACGTATCTCAACTTCGAAAGCATGTACATGATCCGGACTTGATTGTGGAAGAAGCCGCACAACAAGACCTGGAAATTACTCCTGAATTGGCAGTAAGAAGGGAGCCAATAAAGATTATTGGCAAAGAAACTAAAGAGCTAAGGAACAAGAAAGTTCACATAGTCTAAGTGCAGTGGAGTGGAGATCCTAGAGATTGTACTTGGGAAACTGAGGAGAGCATTAAGCAAGCTTATCCCAATTGTAGAGTAGACATCTCTGTTTAACTCTGGTGCAAGGTACATTTACCATATTTTGCATTTCCGTTTTGTTTCTCACTTTACTATTGTTTCCTACTTTACTATTGTTTTCTTTTTGGGATGAAAAGTTTTAATTATATAGTACGATCTTAGCAAATATGATTTTTAAAGTATATAATTTTCTTTTTAAATATTTGAAAAGTTAATCAAGTAATTGATTGCTGGCTGTGTTGGATGATTATTTATTTGATTAATCAAAATATTAGAATGATAATTAATCTAACCAATAAGGGAATAAAAAGGTAAACTTATGCAAGTTGAATCAAATATTGTACTGAGTCGGAAATTGTTTAGAAATGCACATATGTATATATACACATTGTTGAACAGGTTATGGATAAACTGCTAAGAAGAGAAATAAAAATTTTATGCCTGACAAAAAGGTATGTTTACTAATTTTCTTTTTCTTTTAATGATTTATAAGCCTAAGGCTGGCCGCTTAGCAATTTTCTTTTTCTTTTAATGATTTATGAGCCTAAGGTTGGCCGATTGGAAATTTTCTTTTTCTTTTAATAATTTATGAGCCTAAGGTTGGCCGCTTGGCATTTTATCTTTCTTTTGGTTTGATAAGGGCCCTGTGAGGCTAGTTGCGATTTTAAAGGTCTCCCCGTACAAAGGAGGTTATGGCGAAATTTTTCGAAATTTTAGGGTGTTAGCCAATTTTTTTAGAAAATTAGAAAATTCCTAGAAACCAAAAAGTTGAAGGATGAAAACCAGAATGAAAGTTGAGTTGGTTGGTTAAACAACTTTCAGCTCTGTTTCGAGGACGAAAAGATTTTAAGTAGGGGAGATTGTAACAACCAGGAAAATCAGAACCAATTTAAAATTTTTAATTTGGTTATTTTAATGAATTTAAAATATTTATAATGATTTATTTTAAATAATAACGATTAAAAATTTATTTTAATAGAAGTTAGAAATAATAAATTTATTTTAATTATAAAACAAAGCCTGAAAAGGCGCAGTAGTTTAAAATTTAACTTTGAACTTTGACTGATTGTACAGGATGCAAAATAAATCAGATTTTAGTGAAACCAAAAATATTTAAATCTGCTTAATTATATCTTTCTAAAGAATCTAAAAAATCGATATTTCATAGTGGGAACCAAAAGTTATGGCCAGTTGAATATTCAGAATGGTCACTATAGGATAAACATAGCCCTTAAAAATGGACATTTTGCAAACGACCTCCGCTTTCGATGAAACCACTTTGGTTAGATCCAGAATGTCAATTTATTGCTAGGTTTAAAATTCCATAATTTTTGGAGTTGATATTTGAGCGTGGCAAAAGAAAATGCGTTTGGTAATTTCAGTTTGAATTGGATCAACCAGAAAATGGCCATTTTTCTAACGGCCTCCAAATTCGACGAAATTAATTTTGTTAGGACCATATCGACAAAACAAAGCCAGATATAATTTTTCTGTAATTTTTGGAATCAGTATGTGGCCTCAGCAAATTAAAATGTACATTCAAATCCAAAATTGAATGATTTATATTTTAATTTGAAGAAAAACCGACCGAAACAGTCAAATGGGCTTACGAAACATATTCCATTGTGTCTGGAATATGGGTATTTAGCTAGAGGCGACAATCGTTGGGTTTGATTTGGAGTCAGGAGGTTAAAACACTATTTTTGGAATTAAAGAATTGAATAAATAAAATAAAATATAGTAGCCAATCAGAGAAAAAAGGGCGTTGACCAATTCATTTCACTCCAAACTCGATACCCCCAGTTCGAACGACGGAAATTGCAAAATCCTTCCCCTCAAATCTCTTCCAATCCTCACTATAAAATTCAACGGTCCTTTGGAAGTTTTTGTAGAGATTCTCGTCAGCTTTAAATCCATACCCATCTCGCCAATTAACGTTGAGTAAATTGGTCGGAATCTCGCCGTGAAGCGCCACCGTTCAGATTGCTTCCGCCGTTAATCCTTATCATCGAACTGAAGGGGAACACCAGCGCCGGGAAGCCTGCTCCAAGCTCTACGACGCCATACCATCTGATCATCACCAAGCGCAATGGATTTCAAGAAAAATTCGAACCTAGTTTTGAATCAAAGAGTTAAGGTACGGGTTTAATTAATTAAACTATTAATAGCGCTTTAAAGTGTTGTAAAATATGTTTTACGAATAAAAATCATATCCTTTTGCTATGTTGTTGAAATCCAGTGAAACAAGAGACATTAGACTCGTGACGACGTCTTCTACATTCTAGAAGAGACCGGGAAATTTTTAGAGCCATCTACAATTTTTGGAGGAGTGGAATCCAATGTGAGATTTCTAGATTCAAATTGGATTGAAATAGCGATGTATAAATTATATACGTGCTATATACCTTATATATGGGTGTTGTATAAATTATATAAGCGATGTATAAATTGTACATGTGTTGCATAAACCACATATAGCGATGTGGAATTGAAATGGAAATATATACGTTTATATATATATACACACACATACACTCCCCTCATCCACAAACCATGGATGATATATATTGGTTGTGTTGTGGAAATGATTGTGTTGTGGAATTGATTGTGGTTGTGGAAATTGATTGTGATTGCAACAAAGTTGTTTAGGTTTGTGGTAAATTCACATTGCTGTGAAATGCATTAGGCAAATGAAACCCCTTGTAAACGCCGCGAGGCCTGAGGTAGCGCGAGGAGCAGTACTTGGGACGGTGCCGGATTTAATTACCCTGCCATTATAATGCCGAAATTTTCTGAAATGTTCATGTGTCAGAATTATATTCAAGTGTTGAAGTATATCCATGTGTTGATAAAATATTCATGATTGCCATAAATTGTTTAGATAATAAAAATATCATTTTTATTATGCATATGAAGTATATAAAATATTTATGAAAAAAATGTTTAAACAATAAAATTAACATTCTTATTGTGTATATGGAGTGCTAAAAATATTTATATGTTGAATAAATTGTTTGAACAATAAAATTAACATTTTTATTGTGGATTTGAGTCACTAAAAATATTCATGTGTTGAAATAACCATCTGTTAGTTAAAAGCATTATTTTTAACACGTATATGAATTGAAAATGGTTTAGAAATCGACGAATGAATTATATATATATATATATATATATATATAAATTAAAATAAAATGAATAACGACGCTGTAGTTCGCGTTTTGGAATCGTAATTTTAAATGATTTTACCGAGAAATCCGACCTTCGGATTTTCCCAAAACTGGAACCGTTCGATCCGCTTTGAAAAGAACTTTCCAACAATATGAAATTTGTTAAGATCCAATGGTTAGATTTTGAGAAATATGTAAATCAAATCTAAAGAAAAACAGTGTCAGGGCCACATAATGGCCTGAAGCGTCGTTTAATTAAAACGGGCTATTTTTAAATAAATTAAAATAGCGATAAATCATTATAAAATATATATAGCGATATGGAATGGAAATAAACCGATTTTACTTGGTTTATCAGATATTTTGATAGTCGGATGTATTTGACATGATAATTAAACTAATGAACTGAAATGTGGATGTCGAATACTTTAACTATAAATAGAATTGATTTGAATTCTATATATACGTGAATTGTTTGAAAAGGCCGAGTTAATTCTCATTTCAAATAATTGATCGACGATCAAAAAGTCGAAGATATGAAGACCGTGCAAGACCGATAATCTTCACATCGAATGGATGGCTACTGATGCCTTTGATTGTAGTTGTTGCCTTGAAAGGGTTACAGTGGTAGTTATTCGGACGTACTTGTTGATTGTTCGGACGTGCGAGGGCCTCTCTCCTGTATTGGACATATGGGACGAGGAATAAGGTGCCTCGGTTTCGTTCAGACTCAGAACGGACTTGTAAATGGACTGTGTGTCCGACATCGAATTTCATTTTGTGTGATTGATAGACATCAGTTGCATGGCGTGAATTGCCTGTGTGGCATGTAGAGATGTAGTGATCAAGGCTTTTGTTGAAAAGTAGAGCTTTGTGGTTGATGATCAAAGCACGGCTTTAATATAGCTAGCTTTGTGTATAGCGTTAATTCGTGAGCCTTACACCCCGGTATGATCTAGAAACAGGAGAAGAATCTGGGGAGAACATGCATTCCTTTCTAGTTAGGGGTGGTGTCAGGGTTTTACACACTCTTACATTTTTATATTTTTACCTATGTGGTTGTTGGAATAAGAGGCGCCTCGGATATATTGGCTACTACGGAGCCGATGGATATTGAGTCATCTAGCTCATTTACGTCCCATAGGGCGGGAAGACGTATTGTTCAGCGATTTTTAATCCACCTAAAATGTGAACCGACCATGTCG
The DNA here is from genome assembly GCA_030737875.1 of Allium sativum. Taxonomy (NCBI): domain Eukaryota; kingdom Viridiplantae; phylum Streptophyta; class Magnoliopsida; order Asparagales; family Amaryllidaceae; genus Allium; species Allium sativum. The sequence continues at coordinate 379,672,890 of CM060924.1, forward strand.
CTCCTAGGTGCAGTTGCGACTGTATCTTGTGGCTCGGACTAGATAGTCTCGAATTTGGTAAGGACGATCCCTTGCCTTGGTTCACGACGGAAATCCAACTTCCAATACGACATTGTGCGGTTTTGATTGTAAACCTATATATGGCGACATGATAGATGGAACCCATGCCATCTAGGATTGATTTTATGATTGAAATTGTTTTTGAAAACATATATGCACTAGTAATAATATCAAATGAATTTGATTTATGCGTATTAAGCATATTTTGGCCATTATAAAGTAAAACTCTATCCTCCGGTTTGCGTTGCATTGTGTAATGGGACTTGAGTCTTATAATGGCTTCATTTCTATAAAAAGCATTGCGTTGTTTAAATAATTTACTTGTTTTATGCACTGGCAATCCAATGGGGTAAACCCGTTCCGCGTTTAGCAGCGTCGTCATATAATAATCTGTATAAGCTTGTGGACTTTGCACAAAACACATATATATAAATGTATACCATATGGCTTCATTTCTGTAGAAGGTTATATATTTATATAATATTAAATCTGATTGTCTAATTGTATGAAACTGATACTTTGTTAAAATTCTCAGTTTTAAATTTGATATATAATTGCTGAAATCTGTGTATGACATAGATGATAACATATATTTCAAAAAATATATACTTACTGTTTCAGAATCTCATCTTGAGTGTTACAGTCCAATGTGTACATATGATGTACAGTAGGAGAGCTTGGGTCAGCTCAACAGGATGCTATGTGGAAACAGCCTAAATGCATACTGATGCATTCTCCTGCAAAATTGTTTTGCAATTGTAACACAGTATATGTATATTAGTGTAAAAGCATCAATTTCATTTATATTTGTATATGATAATGTATAAAGCTATTTTGGTAGTTTATTTGATCTACTGGTTGTATGTAAATAGATGCTAGTTAACACAGTCTGTAATGACTTGTTGTGGCAGTGCTAGAAAGGGTTTGACCCAAAAACATTTAAATATTCTGGTTATAATACTCAGTTTACTTTGTTATAATCTAAAATTTTGTATTTGCGGCATGTTTGAATTAGTCTGTGATTTGATTAAATAATTATAGAACTGTTTCAAATTCTAGTGTTAATCAGTACGTGAGTTTCATCATTATGGGTATTAATAAAACTGGATCATGTTTATCCAGTTAACCCATGTGAAATATATAAAATACAAAGTAAAATACTTGTCCGGTTGGTGCCAAAGTTGCAATATAGCAAATTGAATGTAAGAAATGATCCACTTCATTGTTTCAACATGATAACTTGCTAAATTTTAGTTAAAAAGGTATCATTGCTATACGTGACATTGAATTTAAATAAATATATATATCATATATTTTATTTAAACCCAATTTATATTATGAATATAAAATACACATATTTTGATATATGAAAATAAATAACTCTGATATTGTCCACCATCACGACTTATAAATTCCCTTTAAAGCAAATTTTGTTATATTAAATCATGGTGAAGTCTTCCAATAATACACCCATCACTATCCAATCTCATCGGATGTAACTAATGATAAGGCATTGTGCACCATTTATTTTAGTTATATGCGGCGGGAGTAATTATGGTGCTTCGACTGTATTATTGGGTCTGATTTAACTAAGGCTGCATAATAGGATTATGGCCTTAGAGACAATAGCATGAATTATTTTGCATTTTTAGAAAATGAATAATACTGAACAAAATGTTCATCATGCGATCCAAGAATTATATACGATATAATTGACATAAGATGTCTACCTAAAAGGTTGCGTTTTGAGTTTAGCCAAAGCTGGTTCAAGGCATGACTAGATATGGCTCTTGGAACACCATTATATATATATATATACTGCTATATGTATATAAACGAAGGGATGTTAATTTGAGTGGGAGCATAGTTTAGTTTAAATTATATATTAATATAGATATAAAGTTTGATCGTCAAAATTTTGTATTTATATTAAATAAATATAATAGAATCAATTAATATTTATTATCTACTAGAGATATTAAATAACAGATGATTCCGATAATTTAAATTTGTTCTTGAGAAAGATAAATTGAATTAAATCAAAATTCTTGGCTAACATTAAAATTTGAGGATTTATCTCCCCCACTTAAAACTTTTCATCCCCGAAAAGGAACAAAGTCGAAAGTGGTTTGATTATTCAACTCTACGTTCGATTCGGCTTCCATTCTCCAACTTTTCAGTTTCTGAGAATTTTCAAATTCTTCAAAAATTTGGCTAACACCCTAAATTTTCGAAAAATTTCGCCATAACCTCCCCTGCACCGGGAGCATCGGGGAATTTCAAATAGCTTCCCCGGTCCTTCTAATCTCAAAAAGAAAAAGAAAAAGCCAAGCGGCTAGCCAATAGGCTCATAAAATCACCATCACCCAAACAAAACAGTAAATTATAGTAAACATGTACCTATTTGTCGGGCAAACAAATTTTATTCTCTGCTCTAGCCTCCTTGCTATGACCTGTTCAATGTAAGTATTGTATATGCAAGCAAATGTGACCAATTTTCAATACAGTTCAATATTTGGTTCAATTAGGCATAAATGGTTCAAAATTATCAAACAAATAAACAAACAACACAAACATCAATCAATTAGTGAATTAGAGTTTCAAATTCATAATTTTGATATATATACTGAAAATCTTGTTTTTTGATGCCAATTCACAACAATGTGTTCTAACTATATAAGTTTTGGTTCTCACACCAGCCTAATGGAAATATACAGAAATCACACCTTCGAAACACGAACACAAATTCTGATGATGATATATCAATCATCAGAATCATCTCCGGGTGTCTAGAATGTGATTCCATATCTATCCAGTATATTAAAACTTCGAATATACGTTCATGACGCGTATATACAAAACCTTTATATACTCGATTGTCCATATTCAAAATAAATAAATAATCAAATACGTGTAAAACGATTTAAATTTTCAAAACAAAATTGTTTTCATTTGAAAAATATACTCTTCACACTCGTTCTAGGATACTATTGATCCTATCTCTAACGAGTCATTCTAATTGGATATTGCTAATCCAATATCTGATGAATTCTTTCGTATGGTTCTAATGTGTCTTGTTCTCGAGCTCTGTAAACCAAAGCTCTGATACCAAACTGAGACGACCCGAACTTCCCCGTGAAGGAAAGCACAGATAGAATTGAGGACAAGTCAAAATAGAACGCAGACGGAAGAACATTTCATTGTTATTACAACAATTCCATCAGATACAAGAATGTACAGAGTATAAATGAATAAATTACATTCGATAAATATCAGAGATTACAATAAATTACATAGCAGCGGAAAATAATACAAAAGCACAACTAGAAGTGATACACGGATACAGAGCTTTCCGAGCATCGTTCCAGCTGTATATCAGGACCCTGTGAATATAAATCTGCAAAACCAAAACTACTAGCTGCCCGTGTGGAAAATAGGGGCACCCAGAGTTTAGGTTAAAACAATAAACTCCAGGTCAGTCATGTGACTGGTGTGAGAACTAAAACAGTTATTAATATTGGTTTTAAAGTTTGGTACATCAAGGGACCACGCCGTATAACACGGAACGGGTTTCCTCCCAAGAATACCAGTGCATAGAACAAACAGCGCAATGCTAAATAAAGAAAAATGAAGCTGTTATAAGACCCAGGTCCCATCACACAATGCAACGCAAGCCGGAGGATAGGGTTTTTACCTTATAACAGCCAAAGCATGCTTGATACGTTTAAAACACATTATTTGATACTATTACAGGTGTATAGTGTCAAAACAATTTCAATCATAAATATCAATCATAGGCGGCATGAATGACCCATACCACTATGTCGCCATACTAGGTTCTACAAATAAAACTGCAATATCACGTATTGGAAATTGGATTTCTGTCATGAGCCGAGGCAAGGGGCAAGCTCCTCTCCGCGTTCGAGACACTCTAGCAAATGCCTCAGGACCCCACTATGATCCTTTGGAACCTCCAAGGCCGGTCCTCTCTTACTTTTGAGGATTAGTTATTCCTGAACACACGTTTCCCGGTCCTTACAGACCTATATCCGAGGCGCCTCGTATCCAACAACCATACAGGTGAAAAGTATATAAATGTCAGGGCTGGTAGGTCACTGACACCACCCTAGCTAGAAAGAAACGTCGTGCACTCCTTGGGTCCGTATCCCGTTTTTGACTCATACCGAGGTGTGAGGCTCGCGAATCCACGTTACACACAAAGCTACGCCACACAGGCCGTGCTTTGATCATCAACCACAAGACTTTGCTTTTCAACAGAAGCCTTGATCATTTGCCACTTACGCATGCCACACTGGCAATTCACTCCATGCGACTGATGTCCATCGATATACAACCTCTGAGCTCGTACGTCTCAGAGAAGGGCGTTAAGCAAGAGAATAAATTCTCCGCCGCCAAACAGATGTATATTTAATAGAGATCAATCAACATAGAATAAAATCCACTGTCAGACACACAATCCATTTACAAGTTCGTTCTGGGTCTGAACGAAACCGGAGGCACTTTCCTCGCATATCCATCCATCTCCAAGTACGTCTGGAAGATCACCAACTGTTTCCCTCATCTTGGGTGTACAGCCCAATCAAGATCATCAGTAATCACCAAAACGATGTGAAGACTTCCGGTCTTCAACCACCGTCTTCATCTTCGACATCTCGTCGAATCGGTTATTCAGAATGGGTATAAACCCGGCCTTTCTGAATAACCCACGTATATAATAAACAAATGTTACATAAACACAACAAACGCCTCATTCCAATTCAGAATATTCTTTTATTCACAAAATCACATTCTTAGGGAAAGGTTCCCATTAATTTTATCCAAGATAAATTCTTCTAAATTTATTCTATAATCTTCCTTTGGATATCATTTCAAACCAAATTATGGTTTTACAAACTAGTCGGGATTAGCGAACCACACCGAAGTAATTATTTATTTTATTTCCCAATCCCAACCTATATATCCCCTAGAGCAAAACTGGTAATACTCCATATCTAACATCACGGTGTTATCGGTAAAATTAATTACCATTTCACGTTCAAATCTAATTAAAGATTTAACTATCGCTTTGGAGCAAAACTGGTGATACTCCACTCTCGATCACTTTTCAAATTTGATAATTTAAATTATCAATTCACATTTTAATCTAATTAAAGATTCATTAAAACTACACTTAGTCTTAATTCTTTCAAAAATCAACATCTTGCCTTTAACTGGGTTAAAGAACCAATGTCATCTAAAACACGATTCACGATAAACCCAAATCACATTCGATATTAAATACAAGGCTCTGAATAGAAAATATACCGGCTTATATTCAATATCAAATTCTGAAACCAACAAATATCGTATTGGAAATAACGATATAAAATATATCTTTCAAATTCCCATAACCATATTTGCATAGTCATGAAATCCAACATCGAAATACTCCGAAGATAATTTCGATTCAACTCCAGCCCAATTCACGTATTGGGAATATTGATTATTTTTAAAATCACTTTCAAATTCAATTTATTTATTTCAAAAATAAATCGATTTTAATTCTAGTTCAAAACTAGTTCATTTCGATAAAAATCTATTTTTATCATTTCAAATGTGGAATTTTTCATCCTAGTTCTTTCCAATTCACATATTATGATTTTACACAAATTATTAATATCTTTAATAATTTTATCAAGGCCCTTACAGTCGATTTCCATCAACGGCTATCGAACTGCACTTACAGCGACCTTTTTCAAATTTGATTTGGACATAATTCCAAATCCAACCGTTAGATTTCAAATTTTTAATATTCATTGGAAAGCTCTTTTCGATACGAACCCAACGGTTCCGGTTTTAGGAGAATCCGACGGTCGGATCTCCCGCAACGTCAATTCGAAGTCAATGGTCGAAATTCACGAACTACCGCGGAGCGGCGCGTTCTATTCAGGCCATTTTATATATAATATATATATATATATTATATATTTCGTCAATTTCCTTTTAAAACGTATTTTATAAATTGTTTTAACTTCGTTTCAAAACCATTTCAACACTATTTCAATTTCTAATCAAAACTGAATATTTTATATCATTACTATATAAATGATAATATTTTCAAAACGTTATATTTTGAAATCACTTCTTTCCTATATTCATTATAAAAACGAATATAATCGATATAAATATCGTTCACGTCAAAATAGCGCAACTCTAATCAACACGGCTTTATATATTTCAATAAATCCGTTATTCTATTCAACAAATGAATATTTATTCCATTCAACACATGAATCTATATTTCTTTCAACACACGACTAATCTCAACACATGAGTACTGTCAACACATGACTATTTTTGTTATGTAAAATATTTTATAAAACTATGGTATCTATCGTTTGATTTTTAATTAGACTTCTACTGGGAAGTAGTTCTAATTTTAAATATGATAAAGATGTAAATTTTATTGTTAAAATATTTTACTCAACACATGAATAGTTTCAACACATGAATATCGTCAACACATTACTATTTATTCTATTCAACACATGAATCTTCTTTTATAATATTCATTATTTTCTCCGATTGGAATGAGGCCCAATCAATCACCATATAACGTTAATTATATGGATTCCATACAACACATGTATATAATAGCATTGATAAGCAATCAACCATCATCCAAAGTGCACCACACAACTGCATAAGCATCAAATATAAATAATCGACGCTTACACAGTCTGTCGACCAATCGATCGACAATAATTAAATAATTGGGATTAGTGTACGCCAAATATCATCCCAACACCCGTGTGGGGTTTCAAATCAACAAACACATATTTTTGTTTGTGCAGTTGGGTGATGTGTAAAATTTATCGACCCAATCAATATCAGTCAAATCAGTGTATATAAACAAACCGGTCGATTTGTTTATAAATATTTATTTATTCACATTCACGTTAAAAATTATATTTCTAACGATAAAATATTTTATTTAAACACATGAATTTCTATTCAGTTCATTTATTTAGTAAAAATGATATTTTTATTTTTCTAACATATTTTAGAAAATTTCGGCAGCATAACGGCACTATACTAGAAACGGAACAAGGCCTAGCCTTATCCCCGGTCTAGTGAAGGCCCACGCCATTCACACATCAATCAAATCCATTCAATTCACCAAACAATTCAATTCAAACCAAATAATCTAACCAACTACACAACCAAATAATTAAACAAACAAGCCATCCATGGTCTGTGGATGACGGGTGTCGGGTGCTGCTAAGCACCGTCTGCATCGTAGTATATATATATATATATATAACTAGAAAAAGAAGTTTAGAGTGAGAAGTTCTCACCAACTAGCTATCCAATCATCTCGACTCTTCTTATGTAGAAAATCTTGTCGTTCTCGCCTTTTGTCACTTTCGTTGCCCGTAGCCGCTACATGTATAAAAATCACATTTTTATTATCTACATTATATAAAAATCTCATCTTTATATCTTCTATAAGTTAAAAATCGGATTTTTATCCTCTCTATAATATAAAGATCATATTTTTATTTATTTCATATGTCAAAACTGTAGAAGCTTTAAAACGGAGAAAACTCACTTTTTTTTCTGACGCCCGGATTCGCTGTTTGAGTCCTAGAATTTGCAAACGAGCTTCAATCTTCACACCATCTTTTTTTATAGCACAAGCACGCCATTCTGAACAACTTTTGCCTAGTGGTCTTCTTGCCGAAAATGTGCCATTTCGCCGGAAATCGCGAAAAGACAGCATTTTGACAGTGTTTGAACAGCAGACTTCGGACGCGTTTTCCCCAAAACTCCGCAATGCAAAATAGGACTTATCATATACCAAATCGAAGAGAATTTCGTGCTCTACAATTTTGATTTTGAGGAACTTTGGCTAGAAACGCACGGTTTGGGAGTTATTCGCGAAATACGGTCAGGGACTTATTTGCAAAACGGGCGATTAGTGTAAAATGGGTTTTTGGTGACCGGGGGGCCCACGGCCGGAGTTGGGTGGACTGAGGGGAGGGGGGGGGGGCGCCGGCCTGATGGACGTGGGGGAGTGTGCTGGTGGTGGCGGTGGGGCCCGTGGTGGCCGCGGTGGTGGTGGTTGGTGATTTGGGGCTTAGGGTTTGCAAATGGAGAGAGGAGGAGGAAGAGGAGGAGGAGGGGAGGAGGAGGAGGGGGTGCGGTGCCCGGAGGGAGGCCGGTGGTGGCCGAGGGGAGGGTGGGCAGCGGCGTGGAGGTGGGTGAGCTCCCCATTAAAGAGAAAAGAGGAAGAAAGAAGAGGAAGAGGAAAGTGAGTAAGAAAATAAAGTAAAAGTGATTATATGCTAGTTTCTCGTCTATCGTCTGAACGCTAACGATCTCCAATCGCCGCGGATTTTGGGCACGACATAGTAGACGTGAAGTCGAGTCCAATGAAACAAGTTTCGTCGAATTCCGAGTTCGTTTGACCGTCCGTTAAAAATCACAAAAATGCTCAGATAAGCTCTAAAAATGCGACTTTGGCGCAGCTTTTCTTCTCGCACGCTCACATGCTAACTCAAAAAATCAAGTCCTCTTGGATTTAACCATTATTAGACGATACGAATCCATAAAAAAAAACGAAATTGAATTCTGAGGTCGTATCAATAATGTTCTTTTGTAAAATGACTGCTCGCTTTACCCTGAACTGTTTCAGCTCGCACGGCCACATATTGACTCCGTTCGACGCGCCCTTTGGAACTCAACAATGATTTATCATTGTGAATCCATAAAAATTTATCTCGTCGAATTCTGAGCTCGTATGCAAAATTTTACTTTTTAAGGGCTATGTATTGTTAACCGAACAACTCCAGCCCATAGCCACTATTCCGGATATCGGAATATATCGAAGCTTATACTTTTCGGAGTTCTAAACGGCATTTTGAACTCAATGGAAGTGGTTTCGAGTCCAAATTCATCCGTATGCAAAATTTGACTTTTCGGGCCATGTATAATTTACATAGCGACTATTCTGAATTTTCAACTTGGCATAACTTTTGATTCCCGCTATGAAATTTTGATTTTTCGGATTCGTTGGAAAGATATTCACGAATAGATTCTAATATTTTTGGTTTCACTAAAATCCGGATTGTTTTGCACCCGGTACATTCAATTGAAGTTTGAAATCGAATTATCGAACTACCGCGCCATTTTCAATTCTATTTATAGTTATATATAATTATTTATATTCAAACGACGTCGTATATAAATATGTACGTCGAATTCTATTCAAAATAAATTTCTCTTCGATATTATTTAAAATAATCTATTTTAAATGTTAAAATTCGCTAAAATTGCCAAAATAAAAATTTTAAACTGGCCCAGATTTTCCGGGTTATTACAATTGTACTCGAACAAATTAAAACGTAATTGTTCTAACAAATATAGAGGATCTATAATAAAAGTTGAAGTGTGACTTCAACTGAATAAGATATATATATTATAATAATCTACTTATACATTTCTAGTACTGTAACGACCCTGAATTTTGGGGCCAAGTTAAAATTTATTTTAAGTGATTTTAAATGAGTTTTGATATTTAAAATAATCTATTTTAAATAATAAGGCTCACAAATTTGGTTCAAATCGAAGTTAGAATGAATAAATTAATTTTAAATATAAAAAGAGCTAGAAATGGCGCGGTAGTTTGAAAAGTCAAACATGAACTTTGACTAACCATACAGGATGCAAAATTTAACGGATTTTAGTAAAACCAAAAATATTAGAACCTATTTAAAAATATCTTTCCAACGAATCCGAAAAATCGAAATTTCATAGCGGAAATCAAAAGTTATGGCTAATTCAATTTTTAGAAAGGTCGGTGGGTAATTTGCATAGGACAAAAATGCTACTTTTCACATATGTAGGAATTTGAACTCGAAACCACTTCCATTGGTTTCAGAATGACGTTTCTGCATTGAAAAACAGTAAACACTTATATGTTTCGAGTTTCAGAAATTATTTGTTTAAAAATGTATTTTTAAATATTAAAAATATATTCGCCCCGAAAATAGCCATTTTTCAAAAAGTCTCAGAATTGAACGAAACAAATTTTGTTGTGATCGTATCGGCATAAGAAAGCCAAAAATAATTTTTCCGGATTTTTCTGACTTCGTATGTGGCCCCGGCAAAATTATATTTACGTTCGAATTAAAAATAAAAGATTTATTTGAAAATAAAAGTAAACCATACTGTAACTTCAGAATTGGACCTTGGCGATAGCGCCATCGCGTTCAGAAGACATCAAAACATTAAGTTCGACAGTCGTTGAGCGCGAATCGGAGATCGTATGTGAAAACTGTATTTTCTAGAATTAATTAATTAAATAAAATAATCATTAGAAAAACCTAGTATTATAGTATAAATACGCACGTATACAGACCGTATCCTTCTTCTTTCTCCTCCGTTGTCTTGAGCCGCCGTAACCCATAAGTGATCAAAATTTCAAACTCAATTTTCTCCTTCATCTCTCAACGGTTTTCATCGTACCATATACCGTTTCGAAGCTCTCTCCGAGCTCTACGTTCTCCGACAAATCTCAGCCTCCCCCGTGACCCGTGCTGCCCGCCCCGAGCCCGAGAAACCTCCGTCGTCGCACGCACGTGGGCCCCGCCTGGCACCACCGAACGCCACCATCTTCCCGACGAGCAAAGCCCCCTCCTTCTTGGTCCTTTTCCAACAAACGTCGCTCAATTTCATTTAGTAAATCAAGAGAAAATCGAGATTGAAGTTTTGAACAAAACTGAGTTCTTAAGGTAATTTTAATTTCAGAAATTGTAACGCTTTTAAGCGTGGCAGAAACAGTTGTTAAAGGTCTGGTTAATTAAAAAACATTGATAACTTATTCGTTTGAACACCGATTCTGAAAATTTCAGATCCGACATGACCGTGAGGACGAGTAGTATTTGCTGAGACCGATTGGAGCCTTCTGAAAATTAATTTGGATTTATTATATTTATTATCCAAGCAAGGTGAGAATCCTTTATTTAAAAATTTTACATTAAAATAAACTATTCAGTATATGATGCGATTATAATATGATTCTGATCTGTTGTTGGTTATGATTTGGTGATGCCTTGTTATATGATTGAATGGCTAATATTAGATCCCTTGATTTCATGTTCATAGGTAAATAGAATTGACTATGTTAATGAACAAATTTGTTCAATATTTAATAGAAAATTTATTCATGGTATGTTCATTGGCATTTTTGCCAATGTTTAAAATAGAAAATTATTCATGGTATGTTCATTGGCATTTTTGTCAATGTTTAAAAATAGAAAATTATTCATTGTATGTTCAATGACATTTGGTATGTATAAAATTGAATATGTCACCGTATGAAATGAACTATTTTTGTCATTATAAAATAGAATATGTCACTATATGTTTATGGACAAATTTGTGTCATTATAAAATGGGATTATACACCGTATGTTGATGGGCACTATTTTTGTTCATTAATAAAATAGAAATTGCCATAGTATGTTAATTGATAAATTTTGTCAATATTAAAATAGAAATTATTCACCGTATGTTAATGAGCAATTTTTGTTAATATAATGTTCACCGTATGAAATTAACATTTTTATTTAATGTTAATATAAAGAACGGTCACCTTATGATAATGACATTTGTGGAAAATGTTGAAAATGTTCATTGTATGATAATTAACATTTTAATATACTAAAATAGAAAATGTTGAATTTGTTCATTATTGTATGTTAGAGTGACATTTTGTACATATTAATATAGAAAATGACTTCGTATGATAATATGACTTTTTGTTATGTTAAAATATGAAAATATGCATCGTATGAAATGAATGACATTTTTATTATGTTAAAATATGAAAATATACACCGTATGATTCAATAACATTTTTGTTAATGTTACATAGAAAATACACTGTATGTTAAATCAGCATTTTTGTCATGTTATTAATATAAAAATGCACTGTATGTTAAACCAGCGTTTTGTCATGTTAAAAATATATAAATTTGCATTTTATGTAAACTAGCATTTTGGTTATGTTAAAAAAATAGAAAATGCATTGTAAGTAAAATAACATTTTTGTTTAAGTGTTAAGAAATAAAAGAATTTTCATTTCATGAAAAATTAACATTTATTTTTAATGTTAATAAATATGAAATGTAAGGCATGTAAAATTAACATTTATTGTTAATGTTAATAAAAAGGAAAATGTATTGTAGGTTAAATTAACATTTATTTTTTTTAAGTTAATTAAAAATGAAATGAATGCATATTAAATTAACATTCATTTTTGTTATATAAAAAGAAGGGATGATTTAGCATTATTTTAATGTCAAGATAATAGTATTTTTGTCATTTTTATTTAATGTTTAACATATAAGAATGCATTGTATGTGAATGGTATTTTTGTCATTTTTATTTAATGTTATAAAAATATAAGTTTGCAGTGTATGTTAAATAACATTTTTGGTCATGTTATAAAAATATAAGTTTGCATTGTATGTTAAATAACATTTTTGGGCATGTTATAAAAATATAAATTTGCATCGTATGATAAAATAGCATTTTGTAAAAAATGAAAATATTTACCGTATGATTGATTGATACTTATTTTGTTAAATATGAAAAGGTCACCGTATGATTCATTAACATTATTTTTAATGTTATGTACTAAGAAAATGAACCGTATGAGATTAACATTCATTTGTGTTAATATTAGAATTATAGAAAATTTTCACCGTATGTTGAATGGAAAATTTTTGTTAATGTTATATAGAAAATTTCACCATATGATAATTTAACATTTTTGTCTATATTAAAAATATAGAAAATGCATTGTATGATTCATTAACATTTATTTCTAATGTTAATGGAATGGAAAATAAAAGAGAAAAACTCACTATATGGTTCATTAACATTTATTGTATGTAAATGTAACATTATTTTAAATGTTAATAAAAAGAGTATTTCTATCGTAGGAAGAGTACATTATTCTTAATGTTAAAAATAAGTAATTTACAATGCATGGGAAATCGGCATTAGTTATAATGGTAATTTAAAGAGGATTAACTGTAGGAAAGAGATTACATTTTATTTATGCATTATATTATAAGAATAACACCATTGTATGATATTAACATTTTAATGTTAATGTTAAAAAGAAAATAACACTGTATGTAGTTAACATTATTTTTAATGTTAATATAAGAGAAAATTTCATCGTATGTCAAGTTAACATTTAATTTTAATGTTAACACATAAGAATTTATACCGTATGGTATTAACATTATTTTATAATGTATATAAAAAGAGAATTCACCCCGCAGTAAGGTTTAACATTATTTATAATGTTAAATAAAAGAAATGAAACTGTATGTAAGGTTTAACATTATTTATAATGTAAATAAAAGAAATGAAACGTATGTAAGAATAACATTATTTATAATGTTAAATGAAAGGTAAGGAACTGTATTGAAACATTAACATTTTTTTTTATAATGTTAAGATTTAAAGTACTTACACCATAGGAAAGTGTTCATTATTCATAATGAAATTGGTAAAGAAATATACAAAGAAATGAATGGGATGGCACATTATAATTTACATTCTTAAATGAAAATTATAAAGTATAAAATAAATAATAATGAATTAAAAAGGGAAGAATTATCGTCTAATCCTAAACTACATTGTCATGTAAGTAGAAAGGTGAAAGTTAAGAGAAATGTAAGCTGCACGTAGGGACGATAAACTAAACGAATTATTTATATATATTTATATATATATAATTATAATATAACGAATCGAGCGCAGTAGTTCGTGTTTTGAAATCGAACTTTTAAACGAATATACCCGAAGATCCGACCATCGGATTTTCCCAAAACTGAAACCGTTAGGACCGTCTTGGAAAAATCTTTCCAACGATATATGCTACGCTAAAATCCAACGGTTAGATTTTGAGGAAAGTGAAAAACAAAATTGATGGAAAACAGCGCCAAGGTCGCCCTTGATCCGAAGCGTCGTTAAATAAGGAAATTAATTATATTAAAATAATTAAGGCAAGAATTAATCGTTATAAAATAAAATAACGATATGAAATATGTTTTTCTCAAAATATATGAATGCGAGATTATTTGGGAAGTCCGGGTTAATCCCATTCCAAATGATCGTACGATTTCAAGAATTCAAGTATGAAGACGGCGTATGAAGACCGTAAATCTCCCCTCGAATGGACAACGATCAAGACTCTGAATTGGTTTGATCCCAATTCAAGGGTCGGGATAATTGCCCAAACGTACGTGTTGATTTCACGGGTTTGACCCTAGTTCAGACCTAGAGCATGGGTATAAATGGATAGTGTGTCTGACATCGTACCCCACAAAATATTATGTTGTTGATATTCAGTTAATATATAAACGATTGGTGGCAGAGAATTTATTCTCTACTTAACACCCGTTTATATAGTGACGGAAGATCAATAGTACGGTATGGAGTGACGGTGTGGCATACTAAGATGCAATGATCAGGGTTTCTTGTTGAAAAGCAGAACCTTGTGGTATGAAGAACATGACTTCACGAGCCTCACAAACCGGTAGAGTCTAAAAAGGGGGAAGGGAACGCAGGGAAAGTAGCACGTTTCTTTCTAGTTAGTAGTCATTTTACTTTTGGAGGATGATGAAATGAGGCGCCTCGGATAGGTCCTATAGGACCGGGGAACGTGTACTTAGGAATAACTAATCCTCTAAGCTGTATGTGAGGACCGGCCCTGCCATTTCCAAGGGTTAACTGCGGGTAATCCTGAGGCATTAACTAGAGTGTCTCGAATCGGTAAGGAGTCCTCGCTAGCCTGGACTCATGATGGAAACCCAAATTTCCAATACGACCCCGACGAATTTGATTGTATTACTAGTACGGAGGCATAATATATGGTACCTATGCTTCCTAGGATTGATACTTATAATTTGAATTGTTTTGAAACCATATACACTAATAATAGTATTAGTTACGTATTTGGCGTATTTAGCATGTTTAACCACCATAAGGTAAAACTCTATCCTCTTGGTGTGCGTTGCATTGTGTGATGGGACCTGAGTCTTATGGTGGTTCCATTTTTCAAAAGACATTGCGTTTTGTTACGTTTTACTTATCTGTATTGACACTATAGTTATGCACGGCAATCCATTGGTACAACCCGTTCCGCGTTAGCGGCGTGGGCTTTGGATTTGCCTTATTAGTATAAGTTCTTTAAGATTTCTCACACCAGTCCCACGACTGACCCATAGTTTGTTTCACCTTTTTGCAAACTTGGGTGCCCTCTCTTCTACACGGGCAGCCAAGTAGACAGGTTCATTCTTTGCTTGGAGCTTTTCTTTGAAGCTGCTTATTTTCTCTCTCTTGGGTTCTGCTTGGGAGAAGAGGTGATGACTTGGAGCTTGAAGACTTTTTGTTTCTATTGGCATCTATTCTTTTCTTTTTAGACATCAAATTTATTTCTTTCTGCAAACTTGTTGTAATAGCTTAGATTCTGTGACTGTGGATTTTCTGTGATTGATGACATTATATTTTTCCGCTGCTATAATGTTATTACTCTATGAATCTCCTTTGCTATATTGTATCTGTGTTCTGTTTTATTATATTTATGTTGTATTCCAAAAATGATTTCTCCTGCTTTCACTTGTGGAAGTTTGGGGTTATCACAAGTACTAGATACTAGATATATAAATCACATAAATGTATGTTGATTAATAGAAAAAGCAGAATAGGTAGAAATCTGATAAAAGGACAAGTGGGCTTACGATTGGAAATGAAGAAAGTGTTGCTGGACTATCCATAGGAAGTTGATTCTTATTGATAATACTGGCTTAATTAAATAAATAAAATAATTGTTGTAATGAAATTCCATTGAAGATAATTGTTATGATAGATCTTGTTTAAACAAGTTTGAATTTCATTTGTAATAAAAGAACAATTGTTATTCATTTTATTTAAATGAAATATCATATGGAATTTCACAAATAGTTAATGATCTTTGTAAATCCTTAACTATAATGTTCTTGGCATAAATAACAAGTGGATTAAATTTAATGATTTAAATCCGTCATACCTTTAGCATCGCCAGTTTTGCCATATAAACAAGAAAGTATATCAGAACTCCATAATGATGGAATTTTGAGATCATTTGATTTTGAAGTATATGAAGAATGCAAATCTTGTTTATTAGGCAACATAACTGGATCATCCTTCACTTGACATAGTGAATAAGTGATAAGTATTGGGTCTCGTACATAATGATGTATATGGAGCAATGAATAAATAAGCTAGAGGCAGGTTTTAATACTTCATTATATTTACTGATGATATCAGTAGATGTAGATATGTGTATCTTATGAAACACATATCAGAATCCTTTGAAAAGTTCGAAGAATTCAAAGTGAAGTTATAAACCAATTTTAATTAAAAAATACCTTTCAAACAGATCGAAAGAGAAAATTTAAGCCAACTATTTAATGACTATCCAGATGAGTTTGAAATTGTTTCACGACTCACTCCACCTAGAACATCATATTGAAATGGTGTGTCTGAAAGGAGTAATCACACCTTATAAGATATGGTACGATCAAGATAAGTCAAATAGAGCTTCCACTAAATTAAATTGAGAAAAAATAAATTAATCCTACTAAAACAAGTCTTAAGACGCCATATAAGATATGGATTAGGAAATGTCCTAGTATGTCTAAATGCACAGGTTTGGAATATATAATGCTTGTTAAACGTCATTCCTGTGACGAGATCAGACCCAAATCAAATAAATATTTTGTGGAATATCCAAAAGAAGAAAATGGATATTAATTCTATAAATCCTCTGATAATAAAATGTTTATTGCTCGAATTGGTATCCTTATAAAGGAGAGTCAGTCTCAAACATACCGATGAGAATAAAATAGAATCCGAAATGTCTCGGAGCCCACAAAATACCATTGAATCTTGTATAAACAAGAAATTAAGTGGGAGTGACGCAATAATTACAATGTTATATATTGATAACACATTAATTATTGTGAATAATGTTAGTTTTAAAATGTGGCTATTGCTTAGGCCTAAAACGTTAAACTCATTTTCGATCCAAACATATATTTAAGAAATATAATTCCAATGTGAAATTTTCCACAGAGGATATGAACATATCTGCAAAGTTGCAAAAGCTGTAATGTTGCAGACCTACTGAATTAAACACTGTTGTAGCAGAAGTTTAATAGTCACACTAGTTTATGAGTATATGATACAAGAGTGATTTACTCTAGTGCAAGTGGGAGATTGTTAGAGTTTATGCCCTAGAGGCAATCCATTTGATGTGATTAATAACGTTATTGTTTTATTTGGAATACAAATTACTCTGTTATGTTATATTTACTACATAATATAAATAATAATTTAATAAAAGTCCTTGGAATAATAATACGGAATTATACGGTTCGAATAAGACTGAACTTGAGATTATATAATGTGATAAGTATTATAATTCTTAAATGTCCCTAGTCGAGTTTTGTTGTTTATATAGGGCAACAATAAAGCGTTGAGACTAGTATATTGATTGATTGATGATCACATCTCATTGATCATTAATATACGTGATATTAAAGTCAAGATATAAATACGTATTGGAGAATAGCGTATTTGGCTAACCCACCTTGAGATAACTACATGGAATATAATCAACAATATCATAAGTTTTTCTCATAGTGACAGTGATGTAATGGTCCTCAGACCTGAAATCATTATAATTATATCCGAGGATATTTGTGTTTTGATATCATCTAAAATTACTCATAACAGAGTAACGATAACGGTGATTATTGGATACATCTCGAGTCGAATGGAAATCATGAATGATCTAGATGGAATTTAACCTTACGATATATTGTGGTGATATCCATGGGCCTCTTGATTGAGTGAGACTATGAAATACATGACCGTGCTCAAATATTGATTTGTTTTAAATAGTCTACTTATCGATCAAGAAAAACGGATTAAATTATAAAGAGGATGATACGATCCTTGCCTCGAGTTTAATTCTAGATATATTGGTTAAAAGGATTATATTACATTGATACACTGGTCACAAAAGGTTGTATCAAATCATTGATATTATTATAACTTGGTAACAACGACGTATTACTAGATGATGCTCACTGTTTACATTTTAAATGTTGTTTAAATTGTTGCCAACATTATGATAACCTATAGGGTCACACATATAAGCGTTGTAAATGGTGAGAATGTTTAAATAAAAGGGAATCAAAAGTTTGACAATTTCTTTTATTTAAACTATGGAGAACGGGTTCAAGGTGATCTCTAAAATATCGCATAACACTTTGTAAAAGGAAGGCGTCCTCCTTTCTTTCTTAATCTGATTATCGATACTTAAGAAAAACCCTAGATTCCCAATTTCTTCTTGGCTAGTACCTTCTCATCATTCATCGATTTCATACGACATCTTTGAGATCAACATTTGTGGATACCAATAGAGGCATGGCGACTGACATGCTCAAGATTCAATACTCCAGCCACTTCCTTTCTCGATTTGGAAATTGATCCGAATTTGATGAAATCGACATATCAGGTAAACTATTCTAACTTAAATCAATTTCGACTTACTATTTTGCAATATATCCTCGGTTTAATTGTTAAACTATACATATTAAGGTTTCGATTTTGATCGATTCGAAACCAACAAGCTTCACTCTGGTTCACAAATCTCCCACCTAGATATGGGGATGACTATTCCTCTTTGGCCAAGAAATTTAGAAAACAATTCAGGTTGCAATCTACAAAACTCAAAGATGCAATGTCATTGAATGACATGGAGCAGAGACCAGGGGAGACGATCAAAGCTTTCCTTGCCTGATTCAATGCTGCAGCAGCAGAAGTGGCAGATCCAAAACCCCGATTAGTTCTAATGGCATTGAAATGCGCTATCATTAAGAAGTCAAAATTCAGGAAGTGGCTCAAAATGAAAAAGCCTAAAACCTTGGAGAGATTCTACACAAAGGCTGAGAAATATATAAATGTGGAAGATGACCCATCATTTTCCATGGATGTAGCTGAGGGAAGCACCACTCCTTCAAAAAAGGAAAATAATGTTTCAGATAGCCAAAAGAACAATGGAAGTAAGAAGTGAGACACTGACGCTAAGGATAATCGAAACAACAAGAAGCTCCGCTTTTTCAAAAACTCTTAATTGACCCTGCTTACAGATACTTTGGAAAATGTGTTCCTCGCTACTAAAGATACTGAAGATTATCCACAGATGAAGCAGCTGAAGATCACAGATGCCAATGTAAGTTTGGGAAGATTCTGTCACTTCCATATCCAGCTGGGCCTTAACACAAACGAGTGTAGGCACTTGAAAAACCTAGTTGAGGAACTAGTCCGAGAAAATAGGCTTCAACAGTACGTGAAGAATCAACAAAATGCTCAAACTGCTCACGGGAAAAGTACTCCTATGGACCAATCTAGATCAGGTGAGAGGGCCTCAGCTCCTGCCAATCCTCGACAGATCATTAATACAATTTCGGGATGACCTCATTCGGTTGGAGGAAGTTGGGGGATATGGAGAAGTATGCAAGCGAGTTGAGTAACCCTTCAGAGGAGGAGAGATGCATAGTCTTAGCAACACATTTTCGATGAAAATGCCAAAGACTTCAGGCGAGGATGTGGTGTTTAAGGACAGGGACTCTGTTGGATTACTGACACCAACGGTTGATCTCATGGTTGTCACCGTTGGCATTGGTCCGGCTATAGTAAAAAGGGTGTTGGTTGATAGTGGGACATCCATCAATGTGATTTTCATCGATGTGCTCAGTCAAACGAAAATTTCTATAGCGGATGTGCGAGC
This sequence comes from Allium sativum, assembly GCA_030737875.1. Taxonomy (NCBI): domain Eukaryota; kingdom Viridiplantae; phylum Streptophyta; class Magnoliopsida; order Asparagales; family Amaryllidaceae; genus Allium; species Allium sativum. The sequence goes on from CM060924.1 coordinate 379,692,877, forward strand.
ATGCCCAAATAAGATACACGAATTCACCGGACAACCTACCCAACCAATAGGTGTGATAGACCTCCTTGTGGAACTTGGCGAAGGATATAAAAAGGTTGCAATGATACAGAATTTCGTAGTGATGGATGAACTTTCAAATTATAATGTATTCCTTGGAAGGCCACGTTGGACACTTTCAAGATTGCACCAGCTCCATGGTGCCTAACCATGAAATTTCTGACTGAAAGGGGGTTGGTGTGATTAAAGGTGATCAGAAGATGGCTAGGGATTTCTACATGGAAGAATTGGTCAAAGCCAATAAGAAGGATATGGGAAAGAATGCGGGGGCTCCCCTCCGCATTCGTGACACCACTTTATAGCAATTAGGGCGGGACCCTATACTGGTGAACATAGCAAGGCCCAGGAGGAAATGGATCCAATGAAGACCAGTACAGGGGAAGACCGCGCAACACCTGCTGAAGCCACAATTTTGATTCCAGTCCATGACAATGATCTAGATAAGATATTAAAGATAGCCACTCAGCTGGGCCTCAAGCTGCAAAAAGATCTGACTACGTTTTAAGAGCAAGTTTGGATGATTTCGCTTGGAGTCACTCCGATATGTGTGGTATATCCCCCGACGTAGTAGTACACAGGTTGAATATCGATCTAAATATGACTTCAGTGAAACAAAAAAGAAGAACTCAAGGACCCGAAAGATGTAGAGTGCTAAAAGAAGAAGTGGATAGGTTGATGGAGAACGACTTCATACGTGAACCCACATATCCAAAATGGGTCTCTAATCTAGTACTTGTGAAGAAATCCAACGGCAACTGGCGAGTGTGCATCGACTATTTCGATCTCAATAAAGCATGCCCGAAGGATAGTTTTCCACTACCTACGATTGACTAGCTTGTTGATGCAACTACAGGGCATGAGCTCCTATCCTTCATGGACGCCTATTCGAGGGTATGACCAAATAATGATGCATGCGCTAGACCAGGAAAACATGAGATTTATAACATATCTAGGCCTATATTGTTACAAGGTCATGCCGTTTGGATTGAAGAATCCAGGAGCGACTTACGAGCTCTTGTAAATGCAATGTTTAAAGCACAAATTGGTAGAACCATGGAAGCGTATGTTGAAGACATGTTGGTTAAGTCAAAAAAGGCAATAAATCATTTGGAGAATCTAGCTGAAATGTTCACATTCTCAGGAACTATGGGATGAAGTTAAACCCGCTCAAATGCTCATTTGGAGTCACATCTGGAAAGTTTCTTGGGTTTATGGTCAATGCCAAGGGAATCGAGGCCAATCCCACATAGGTCTCGGCTTGCAAGAGATGCACGCTCCTAAAACAAAGAAAGAACTTCAAAGCCTAAACGGTAAGAGAGCTGCTTTGAGTCGATTCATCTCAATGGCGACGGATGTGTGCATTCCGCTGATTGATGCATTGAAGGAAAAAAAGAAAGATTTCCAGTGGACTCTTGAATGTTAAGAAGCCTTTGAAAAATTAATCAAACACATGGAATCACCGCCGATGTGGTCAAAGCCCAAGGATGGGAAAAACTTATTTTTGTATCTGGCAGTCTCATCTCACGCCTTAAGTGCGGCTTTGTTCAAGAATATAACAAGTTTCAATGCTCGGTGTATTACATTAGTAAGCGACTCATTGGAGCAGAACTGAATTATCCTAAATTGGAGAAGCTTGCATATAGTTTACTCATTGCCTCAAAGAAACGCATGTCATACTTCCAAGCCCACTCTATTAGAGTTCTAACGGATCAGCGTCTAAAGCAAGTCTTATTCCGTTCAGAGACTTCGGGAAGATTGTGAAAGTGGAATATTGAACTTAATCAATACGACATCACTTACCATCCTCGAAGGGCAATAAATGGGTAAGCGGACTTCATCGCATAGTTTACAGATAGAGAGGAGGAGAAGGAAGAACCTATTGAAGCAACCGCCAGACGGAAGTTGTTTATTGATGGGGCTAAGAATGATTATTGTTCTGGGGTAGGGATAGTTCTAGAAACCCCTGAAGGCCGTTCAATATGTTGTGCTCTAAGGCTAGAGTTCCCTACAACTAACAACTAGCAGAATATGAGGCACTAGTGTTGGATCTAGAATAACCCTAGAGGGGGGGGGGGGTGAATAGGGTTTTTCACAGTTTTTAACAGAATTATAAATCTAACGAGATAAATAATAATAAACAGATCACAGAATATAGCAGAAACAGAAATGCAGAAAATAAATCACACACAGATATACCCAGCTTCGGCAAAACCCTGCCTACTGCTGCATTTCTAAGGTTTCTACTAGGTGATAGAACAGATCCCGCATACAAGACCATGTACACTCGCAAACCCTGCTCCTATTCTAACCCTACGCTCAAAACCGTAGACTGGCCAATATCCCCTTGACCATATTTCCCTTGATTACAACCCGTAACCAATATCCTAGATTTTACAGAATTCTAGAACTGTCAGTTAACTCCTAACTGAAAACTCCCCTAGAAATTTTACAGACTTCTAGAAACTGTTCGACGGTTTTTACAACACAAAAATTTAAATACAAAAATAAAGAAAACAAAAGAAAGAAAAAAAAAAACCCTTGTGAAATTTTGACTAAGGAGTTTAAAAACAAGGGGTCATCCCCTTTTTATTTGCAAACTTGGCTTAGCCAAAAAACTAAATAGGCCGGCCACTTTAATTCACTTCTGCCCGATTTCTTTCTCTGTGTAAAAATGGCGGCTCTGGAAAAAACGATTCTAGGGTTTCTCGTCTTTGCCCCAATTCGATTGCGATAGCTCTAGATAGATGAATTCTGGTTCTCTGATGAACTTCAGTTCTTCGATGGATATCTTCACGTCTGATATTGGATTTTCTGGTGGTCGAAACTTGGTAAGATTTCTGATTTTAATTCTTTGGTTGCTCGGTTAATTTGCTTGGTTTCGATACCTGTGTCAATGATGAATCGGTGTTGTTTATAGGGTATAGAAACCCTATAATTACTCTCTGATTTCAATTAAATATGACTTGGCTGATTTTGCTTGTATTTCCCTTTTTGATTGTCTCGATTTAAAATGAATTTCTCGTGTGATTCCTGATTGATAAATTGTGGGCTTGTTTTTCTTGATTCTGGCCTTCTGGAAATTGATTTATGAGTTGTTCCCTTGTGTGAAATTTTCATTGTTGCCTTGAATGAAATCGGCTTTGAATACCTCAAAAAATATATGAAAACATGCCCCTTTTGTTTTGCTGTGAATTCTCGAAATGAATTGATGAATTTGAAGAATGTTTGTTGCCTGTTTATTCTCCTTGAAATGATTTTGCCGAGATTCAAAGACTGGAAAAATTGTTTCCCCTGCGTGATATTTCTTACCAAAAACTGAAATATATTAAATGACATTTCTTGGCTCCTTGAAATATTTGGAGAAAATATATATGTCAAAAACATTTTTGTCGAGTTGTTATTCTTGCCAAAAAAAATGATTTTACCAAAAACAAACCAATTTAAATCTTGCCTTAAAAACTTGATTGCTGTGACTTGTTATTTGATTTCAGGAATGTAAATCAAAAACATACTTGCCAAAAATAAGAGCACTAATTTTCTTACCAAAACAGATTTAGCAGAGATGATTTTCTGCATGATTTTGATTTTCTCTTGCCAAAAATTGTGCTTCACCAATGCATACTCGATTTGTTGTGGCCCTAGTCTTGATCAATGTTCATTTGCCACTGAACATACATGTACATGCTTTTTCATATTGATTTTCTGGATTAATTTCCGCAAAGCTGAAAATACAAACTTGCCAAAATATTTGAATCCTGATTTTCATGTATCCTGCACAAATCATTGAGTTTTTCTAAAACTTGCTTGCATGCTTGCCATACTAGTTTGGGCATGCTGACATGTCATGGCCACTTTGACACTGAAACTATTCCTGAGCTTTGCTTTTGCTTGCTTGTCTGCACTGTTTTTATGCATCCTCAATCACCTTGTAAACTAGCTTGACACAACTGAACTGTCTCGACACTTGGGTTGCTTTGGAAACATGTTGCACCATTTTCATCAGTAAACTGATCAGACCATGTTAGTGCCCCACATGTATACTTGTACACTTGCATGCTTGTGTGACCATTTGCTGATTTCCTGCTACTTGCATTTCATGTCATGTTAACACTTGACCATTCTGACTTGACCTCTTTGTATGTTGCTCTTGAAGATTTGCTGATCTGGTACATGTGAAACCACTGGTTTGAACATATTAGCATGTTGACTCTTGCACTTGTTTTCATTATTGCATGAATACTCGACCACCTTTGTTTTGTATTGTGCTGAACCTAGTTTTGAACTGAACCATGCTTCTTGGCTGGTTTGAAAGTATTCATGCATGCTCGACCATTTTGCATTGATGTATTTGCTGTGTGAACTTTGACTTGCTTTGTGCATTATCATATTTGACCATTCTATGCTGTTTTGACTATCTCTCGACCATGTTCCTTGCTAGTTGGTTTTTGACTTGTACATTGAGTTGTTTTTCATGAATGCACTGAGTCGAGTTGGTCCATGTGGCTGCTCCTCAGTTGCACACTGGATTGGTGTGGCAGTGCACACGTGTATACACGTGTGTATATGCAGCCATTCAGACTTGTTTTTATGTCCCTGCATATCAGACTAAGTCTAGAAAAATGATGAGAAACACACCGTAATCTGAGACAAATAAAATTCAAAAATAAATTTATATTTGCGTATATTCAGTTTGAATTCTATTGCAGTCTACTGTGTGTGTGTTTCAATATCTGACAGGTATGAAGACAATGATTGGACTGATTTAGCTGTGAAGACAGAAAACTGAAAAGACAGTGAATGAAGCAGTGTCAGTGAATGTGTTTGTATATGAAAGTGTATGTATGTAAATATGAGTGTTGAGACTGAATGGATGTACAAAATGAGTGACTGAGTTAATCTGTAATGAGAGGGCTGTATATATGGCATGAAGTGTAATACAGAGATGTACAAATAGTGGAGTATAAAATTTGTACTGTTTGATATTGAAATAAAATATTCTATTCAAATAAAATACTGTGAATATTTAAATTTCTGTACAGTTGTATTTTATTTAAATATAAATATTATATTCCAGTCTGTGATGTATAATAATAGTACAATATCAAACACATTAAAATAATATTTATTTGGTTGTTATCATCAAACAAAAATCATATAATTGTGTATACAACACCGTTATATACAACAATCTCCCCCTTTTGATGATGACAAACAAATAAAAGATTTTGTATACAATAGATGTGTTTGATAGTGAATATTGAACTCCCCCTATTTGAAAGCTCCCACTACACCAGAGACTCCCCCTATAACTGTGCATGAGTGAAATGAAAATGAACAATAATGAATTTTCAAAATTAAAAAATATTTATAAAATATTCACTCATAAATCAAAATCTAATCCATTCTCCCCCTTTTGTTATCATCAAAAGGATACAGAGTTTAAAATACAGATGAATAGTGACTAACAAATATAATTTCAGCATAAGAGTAAGAACGGTCATCATAAATTTCAATCAGTCAAACAAAAAATCATAATATTCTAAGAACAGGTGGTATATTTCACATTGCAGAGAATGACGGATATACGATGAATTTTATAAAAATGAGGAGAGTTATATAAAAAAATATGAGTATTTCCCAAAAAATTTCCAGAATAAAAAATGAGATTTAAAAACCAGAGATGGAATTTGGACTATAATTAATAATTCAATTTAAGTGACAAGATCGAATAATCTCAAATCCCAGTAGCTATCAATCAACAAATCATAATACTTTATAAGATATTAACACATTTCACAGATTAGAACATGGATTGATAGACTGGTTTTTATACACTGAGGAGAATTTCAAAATTATTTCTATTTTTAGCACTTTATTTCCTTTTCTTTTATCTTTTATTTAAGAGCACACTGACCACGCATAACCAGAGCTTGGATTTTTAAATGAGGTCAGTCGCAGCTTAAATTATAAGTTGTCTCTTAACCATGCATGACCAGAGCTTGGATTTTTAAATGAGATTAGAGACACACTTATATATTTATTATATATGTTTATTATTTCAGCTTTTTAAAAAGAAAAAACTCCTCGGTATAAAACCCATATATGGATGTTAGAAAATGGGGTAGGTACAGAAATGAACTGTGAAATAAATTTCTAAATTAATTATATTATGAAATATGACCAACTGTACCGGGATTATTGAAAATTTTCAATTATCACTAATTCTGAATAATAATATAACCACAATTCCATCACAAATATTTTCACTGTTTATTTAAAATGATTTTAAGAAAAATTAAACTCTCCACATTTATATAAAATCATAACGGATGGCAGAAGGATGATAAGTAATGAAGATGGCCGTGAAATAATTGCCAATTCAAAGATATTATAATAAATATTCAACCATCATGAAAATCTAAATAAAATTCTCCTCTTGTTGTGAAATATACTGCAGTCACAATTCATCACAATTTCTAAATCTGGTTATAATTTTGATGAATTATAAATACAGTTTAATTTGGATATTAATTTCAATTTCTGAAAGAATAATCAATAAATAATTTTAAAATTGAAAATCAATTACAAGAGGAATATGCTGATCTATACATGACAAGAGGGAAAAAATATATATATACAGCAAAAAAAAATATGCAACACTTTTAGACTGATACCACATGGTGTCTCTACAAAGTGAAAAATCAGAACAGAAAAAGCTGATACCAATTGTAGTCTCCCTTATCGAGGAATTTTATTACACCCTGATGGACTATCATGGACATCTCAGACCAAAGAAACAAACCCAGCCAGAAAAATTTAGCACATTAAAAAATGTGTGGATCTATACAAGGTAAAAAAATTTGAATCTCAGTACAGATGGGTGAAACAAATATAAGGCGCTTCTGATACCACTTGTTATCTCGCTCTCGAGGATTTTAATCACACCCCGGTGGCTAACAATGGTACCTCAGTCAACAGAAAAGACTTAATTACAAAGCAGGCAACTCAAGCACACAAATTTCATTTATCAGAGCACAATAAACCTTTGATACTAAAACAGTCCTCAAAAAAAATTACAAAACAATTTCTTATAATCAGAGCAGCATGATTCCAAAACAAACATTTTTCAAAAACAGTATCAGAGCAGCACAGAGAAATCAGTATCACAACAGACATGTCAGACGATGTTTCTGAAGGTCACAAAAAACAATATATTCCATGATCCATGATTATAAAAATTCAGTTTATTTTAAATCATTTGAAGAAATGTGAATATATCAGGATTTAATGAATCAATCACACAATATTATATTTCAGATTCAAGATATGTGTGTGATTCAATAAATTTCAAATGATTTTAAACAAACATATATTAGAATCAAATAACCATGAAATAATAGAGAATTTTAAGACCATATTTTCAAAGAAATTTTCACAAGTATTTCTGACAAACCAAAAAAAAAACAGATCATTTACATTAGGTTTGATAGATATTCATGATCCAGAATAATTTATTTGAAATCACTTGAATTAATGTCAAGTTTTGAAATATAATGAATCAGTCACACAAGGTTGATAATTTCAAATTTAGGAGGTGTGTGATTATTCAAAATATCAGGAATTTCAGATGATTTCAAACAGACATATTCTGATTATAATGATCATGAATAAAGATGGAATTCAGGATGTATCACTGATTCAAGCCAATCCGAAAATCAATGAAATTATCACAACTGATAAATAATAGAGCGCTGTAATGAGTATAATATTTTCAGCTTTTCTAAAATGAATTAGAATAAACTCAGAACAGCAAAGGTGTGTGAAATTTCATTAAATATTCAGATCTTCAAAAAAATTAGAATTCAAATTAACAGTGTTCAAGATATGACATGAATGCTTCAGCACTGTTATGAATTCAAGAATAAAATAAACTTCTAAACAATCGCAGATAATTACAAGATTAAATTCAGAATCTGGAAATAATTATAAACAAGAGAGTTTTATTCAAATGAATTTCCAGAAAATCATGAGAACTGCAATTGGAAGTTTAAGAAGCACAGGATAAACAAAGAGATATGGCAGTGACAAATTAAATAAAAACAAATAAAAGAAAATAAAAAAGAAAGGGGTAGAAGAAGCAGAAATAAACAATGAAAAAAAATATATTTACAAGGATGAGGTTAGAAATCATACCCGATTCACAGAAGACGTTGTGGATCTCTAACTCATCAGATCTAGGCTAAAGGAACTGTAAATGATGCAGAATTATAGACCAGCTTGATTTCAAATTTCCCTTCAGCACAGCAGTACCTCAGCCACCATCAATACCTAACAGTTTAAAGGATCGAGTGGTCTAACAAAATTAGTAAAACCACTCACAGTTGTATTCATATGTTTTGGTACCCAAACTTGGTTGTATAACAAACCATCAGAATTTACAAAAGTGTCTTTAGGGACCCAAATCTGCTTGAATTTAACAAAGTTCGTTTTATTTCTTTTTGGAATCCAAGATTGTTTAAATGGTTTATTATCAAGCGAATTTCCACTTCGATTTTGTTTCAAAAATCCTTTGTAATTTTCAGAGTTTAGATTTTCAAAACGATTCATTCCTAAGTTGATTGAAGAATTTTTAAAACCGTTTGTATTCTGTTTTTCAAAATCATTCATTTTCCCAAATCCAAGTCCATTCTTATTTCCAGACGAAAATTGATTTCTCAACAACATATTCAACGATTTTTCTCCATTTGAAAATTTATTCAGAGTTGATTCAAGCCGTTGAATTTTATTTTTAAGATCAGAATTTTCTTTCATTAGATTTGAGCAACGATTAATGCTGATCTTTCTCCTCTCAGTGTCATTTTGTTTTAAAAACAAATTTTCAATTTCAAGCTGTTTGATTTTGGTCTTGGATTTTAAAATTTCAGATTCAAACTGAACTTGTTTCTCAAGTTGATGTTTCTCAGAGGATTTAAAATTTTCAATCTCTTTTTCAAGCTTATTCAAAATCGAATTCGTTTTCAACAGACTATTATTTTCAGCGATTTCATGTTTGGAATTTTTGATAGCCTTGAAATTTATAAATTCCTTTTGTAAACAATTGTTTGCATCTTTCAGCTCAATCTCGTTATCTTTTAAAATTAAAATTTCTTCTTCAAGCCTTCGAATATTATTATTGAAATGAACGAGATCAGTTTTTAATTTCAAACAATTTTCACAATTAGAATTTTCAAATTTCACGACATTTGACAATTTCGATTCCAAACAATTTATCTTGTTGGTCAACTCAGAATTTATAGATTTCAGAGATTTATTTTTCGATTGGAGTTTGTCAACAGATTTGGTTAAATCAACACAAAAATAAACCAGATCTTCATATGAAAAATTTCTTATCTCATCATCTGTTGAGTCTTCATCAGCTGATTCATCTGTTGAACAAAGATCTGAATCTGAGTTGACAGTTGAGGGTTTTGAGAAGTTGCTGTCGTTTCCATATCTTGTAGTTAGAGCTGTCCAAATTTCCTGCGCAGTTAAACAATGAGAAATCAGACTGTATTGATTATCATCAAGGTGAGAATACAGAATATGTGTAGCACGAGAATTAGAAGCTTTATCTACCATTTCAAACCCATTGATAACAACATCCCAACATTTAATATCAACAGATTTTAAATAAAATTCCATTTCGGATTTCCAATTTAAAAAATCTGTTCCAGTGAAAATAGTTGGAGATGAACTGGACTGACTCTCTGTGGATTGACAGCAAGGGTTACCCATGACTCTAGAGTTAATGAAATTACCAGGCTCTGATACCACTTGTTGGATCTAGAATAACCCTAGAGGGGGGGTGAATAGGGTTTTTCACAGTTTTTAACAGAATTATAAATCTAACGAGATAAATAATAATAAACAGATCACAGAATATAGCAGAAACAGAAATGCAGAAAATAAATCACACACAGATATACCCAGCTTCGGCAAAACCCTGCCTACTGCTGCATTTCTAAGGTTTCTACTAGGTGATAGAACAGATCCCGCATACAAGACCATGTACACTCGCAAACCCTGCTCCTATTCTAACCCTACGCTCAAAACCGTAGACTGGCCAATATCCCCTTGACCAGATTTCCCTTGATTACAACCCGTAACCAATATCCTAGATTTTACAGAATTCTAGAACTGTCAGTTAACTCCTAACTGAAAACTCCCCTAGAAATTTTACAGACTTCTAGAAACTGTTCGACGGTTTTTACAACACAAAAATTTAAATACAAAAATAAAGAAAACAAAAGAAAGAAAAAAAAAACCCTTGTGAAATTTTGACTAAGGAGTTTAAAAACAAGGGGTCATCCCCTTTTTATTTGCAAACTTGGCTTAGCCAAAAAACTAAATAGGCCGGCCACTTTAATTCACTTCTGCCCGATTTCTTTCTCTGTGTAAAAATGGCGGCTCTGGAAAAAACGATTCTAGGGTTTCTCGTCTTTGCCCCAATTCGATTGCGATAGCTCCAGATAGATGAATTCTGGTTCTCTGATGAACTTCAGTTCTTCGATGGATATCTTCACGTCTGATATCGGATTTTCTGGTGGTCGAAACTTGGTAAGATTTCTGATTTTAATTCTTTGGTTGCTCGGTTAATTTGCTTGGTTTCGATACCTGTGTCAATGATGAATCGGTGTTGTTTATAGGGTATAGAAACCCTATAATTACTCTCTGATTTCAATTAAATATGACTTGGCTGATTTTGCTTGTATTTCCCTTTTTGATTGTCTCGATTTAAAATGAATTTCTCGTGTGATTCCTGATTGATAAATTGTGGGCTTGTTTTTCTTGATTCTGGCCTTCTGGAAATTGATTTATGAGTTGTTCCCTTGTGTGAAATTTTCATTGTTGCCTTGAATGAAATCGGCTTTGAATACCTCAAAAAAAATATGAAAACATGCCCCTTTTGTTTTGCTGTGAATTCTCGAAATGAATTGATGAATTTGAAGAATGTTTGTTGCCTGTTTATTCTCCTTGAAATGATTTTGCCGAGATTCAAAGACTGGAAAAATTGTTTCCCCTGCGTGATATTTCTTACCAAAAACTGAAATATATTAAATGACATTTCTTGGCTCCTTGAAATATTTGGAGAAAATATATATGTCAAAAACATTTTTGTCGAGTTGTTATTCTTGCCAAAAAAAATGATTTTACCAAAAACAAACCAATTTAAATCTTGCCTTAAAAACTTGATTGCTGTGACTTGTTATTTGATTTCAGGAATGTAAATCAAAAACATACTTGCCAAAAATAAGAGCACTAATTTTCTTACCAAAACAGATTTAGCAGAGATGATTTTCTGCATGATTTTGATTTTCTCTTGCCAAAAATTGTGCTTCACCAATGCATACTCGATTTGTTGTGGCCCTAGTCTTGATCAATGTTCATTTGCCACTGAACATACATGTACATGCTTTTTGATATTGATTTTCTGGATTAATTTCCGCAAAGCTGAAAATACAAACTTGCCAAAATATTTGAATCCTGATTTTCATGTATCCTGCACAAATCATTGAGTTTTTCTAAAACTTGCTTGCATGCTTGCCATACTAGTTTGGGCATGCTGACATGTCATGGCCACTTTGACACTGAAACTATTCCTGAGCTTTGCTTTTGCTTGCTTGTCTGCACTGTTTTTATGCATCCTCAATCACCTTGTAAACTAGCTTGACACAACTGAACTGTCTCGACACTTGGGTTGCTTTGGAAACATGTTGCACCATTTTCATCAGTAAACTGATCAGACCATGTTAGTGCCCCACATGTATACTTGTACACTTGCATGCTTGTGTGACCATTTGCTGATTTCCTGCTACTTGCATTTCATGTCATGTTAACACTTGACCATTCTGACTTGACCTCTTTGTATGTTGCTCTTGAAGATTTGCTGATCTGGTACATGTGAAACCACTGGTTTGAACATATTAGCATGTTGACTCTTGCACTTGTTTTCATTATTGCATGAATACTCGACCACCTTTGTTTTGTATTGTGCTGAACCTAGTTTTGAACTGAACCATGCTTCTTGGCTGGTTTGAAAGTATTCATGCATGCTCGACCATTTTGCATTGATGTATTTGCTGTGTGAACTTTGACTTGCTTTGTGCATTATCATATTTGACCATTCTATGCTGTTTTGACTATCTCTCGACCATGTTCCTTGCTAGTTGGTTTTTGACTTGTACATTGAGTTGTTTTTCATGAATGCACTGAGTCGAGTTGGTCCATGTGGTTGCTCCTCAGTTGCACACTGGATTGGCGTGGCAGTGCACACGTGTATACACGTGTGTATATGCAGCCATTCAGACTTGTTTTTATGTCCCTGCATATCAGACCAAGTCTAGAAAAATGATGAGAAACACACCGTAATCTGAGACAAATAAAATTCAAAAATAAATTTATATTTGCGTATATTCAGTTTGAATTCTATTGCAGTCTACTGTGTGTGTGTTTCAATATCTGACAGGTATGAAGACAATGACTGGACTGATTTAGCTGTGAAGACAGAAAACTGAAAAGACAGTGAATGAAGCAGTGTCAGTGAATGTGTTTGTATATGAAAGTGTATGTATGTAAATATGAGTGTTGAGACTGAATGGATGTACAAAATGAGTGACTGAGTTAATCTGTAATGAGAGGGCTGTATATATGGCATGAAGTGTAATACAGAGATGTACAAATAGTGGAGTATAAAATTTGTACTGTTTGATATTGAAATAAAATATTCTATTCAAATAAAATACTGTGAATATTTAAATTTCTGTACAGTTGTATTTTATTTAAATATAAATATTATATTCCAGTCTGTGATGTATAATAATAGTACAATATCAAACACATTAAAATAATATTTATTTGGTTGTTATCATCAAACAAAAATCATATAATTGTGTATACAACACCGTTATATACAACAATTAGTTCCTCCTTTGGTTTGGAACTCTCCTCGGACTTGAGATACTACCAGCTGTAAGTAGCTGAAGATTTGCAAAGCTTTCAAGCTCAACTCCTTTGTGACTTCTTCAAATCATCTGGGAGCTTCCCCTTGAGGAGATAATCTTTGATTGGAGTCATCCATGAGTCTGGCTCTATGGAGGTTTCCATGATCCATTCTATGTCATAATCATCATTGTTGGTGTTGGAAAGGACTTCAATAGAAACTAGTCCCAGAATCCGAGCATCTCCTGTACTAGCTAGTTTTGCAAGTGAATCTGCTTTCATGTTTTCTTCTCTAGGAACATGAAATATCATGTAGTAGTCCAAGTCATCGAGAAGTTCCTTAGCTTTGGATAGATAAGCTGGAAGATTTGCAAAGCTCCCAGATGATTTGAAGAAACAAAAGAAATTGCTCTGAAAAGCATCTTTATATCTCATTCAGGATGGTCGTCTATACATGCAGGGCTTCTCTATGCCTTTGCTTCGATGCATGACTAAACAAGAATCAAGGGCTTGGCAGCACTTCATGAGGGATAATGTGAAGGTCATACAGGTGGACAGACATTGGCAGAGAAAATTCTGCGATACGGCTATTTCTGGCCAGATATAAACTTAGACTCTGCAACTTACACCGAGAAATATGACTGATGCCAGAGGTTCGCAAAAATCCGTAGAGCACCGTCTACGGAGTTGACCCAATGGTCAGTCCGTGGCCATTTGCAGTCTGGATATTGACTTAATTGGACCACTCCCTACATCAAAGTCTAATTTCAAATATGCCATTGCAGCTGTCGATTACTTCACTAAATAGGTAGAAGTAGAGCCATTGGCCACCATTAATTCAAAAAAGCTGATCAACTTCATTATGAAGAGTATCATATGCAGATTTGGTGTGCTGTAGAAGATAATCATAGACAATGGAACACAATTTGAAAGTGACGAGTTCAAAAGCTTTTGTAATAGGTACAAGATTCGGAAGAGTTTCGCAGTAGTTGCTTACCCGTAGGACAATGGGCAAGTCGAAGAAGAAAACAAAATCATAAAATCAACTATCAAGAAGCATCTTGAAAAAAACCAACGGTAGTTGGGTAGACGAGCTTCCACTTGCACTAAGGGCATATTGCATGACTCACAAAATTGCGACGGGGAATACTCCTTTCTCGCTTGCCTTTGGATCTAAAGCTGTGATTTTGATAGAGCTAGAAGTACCTACTCACCGCAGAATTCATTTTAACCAAGTACAGAATGAGAAGCTGCAACTCGAAGCACTTGACCTACTCGAGGAGAGAAGAACTGAGGCAGAACTGAGAGTCGCTGCTCACCAAAGGAGAGTTATTAGGCACTTAAATTCGAAAGTTAAACAGAGAAACTTTGGAGTGGGAGATCTAGTGTTGAAGGAAATAATGACTGGGACGAGGGTTTTTGGACTTAACTGGGAAGGACCCTTTGTTCTAAGTCAGAAACTCTTGGACGATACTTTAGAATTAAAGACAACAGATCAAGTAGTAATTCCAAGAGCGTGGAATAGCGATTGTAACAACCTGTAATTTTAACAACATTAAAGAGGATAAATTAAAGAATAATTTATTCAATGTTCAGAACTAAGGGAAATGGACTGCACCATTGCATTCATCTCGGAATTCTAGTCAATATAGACGCCTGGTTTGCGTAAAACGAACATTGTATGAAGAAGTTATTAAGGTTTGAAGTTTGTATACGCATAAGAAGAAAATATATGAATAAAATAAGCCTAGAAAATTCAAAACGGTTCAAATTCACATGCAGAAAAGAAGGGGGAAAATTCCCGCCTAGGGGTGTCGACCCCTCAAGGGGGGTGTCAACCCATGGGTCGAACCCTTGCCAGATCCGAGGCAGAATTCATTTTTCTGAACTGGGACACCTTTCTTGACCAAATTAGTTGATTCTAGGCTATATATAGGACCCTATACCCATTTTTTTATTCATCTAACTCAATGGCGACGATGAAGTGCTGCTCCAATGTAGATTGAATAGCCAATTCTTCTCCAAATCCAATTCAACAAAGATTATACAAATTCAACGATTACTACAACAACAAATCCAACGTGTTCTTCGTAGTAATTTGGATCCATTTCCTTAGATTTATTCACTGTGGTTCATGTTATTTTTAGATCTAAATATTTAATTGATAATCATGAAATGTATGTAAACATTGGATAATGGATGTATGCCCCTGTTATGAAATAGTTATCAGATCTGCCTTTATATGTTCACATCGTCACCATGTCAAATCTTGTCATAATATGCCTATTCAGTTTTTATGCCTATTTCTATCAGTTTATTGTTGATTTGCTATTATGCCTATTCTTGATTTTCTTCTCTCCCTCTTTTCCATTTTATTTTTGTATAGCCAGGCTACCTTCGAGCCTAGGACTAATGCTGAAAGATGCGAATGTGTGAAATTGGGAACGACTGGGAAATACATAAATTGGGGAACAATTGGTATTGGAAATATGAATATAAATTTGGGCATAAAATTGGAAAATATACAAATATGGATTTGGAGGCATATTTCATATTGGATAATATGAATATGAAGTTAGGCACATATTAGGAAATAGGTGAACATGAATTTGGGTAAAATTTGTATTGGAATGTGTAAATATTGATTTAGGGTATAAATTAGAACATATGTAATTATGAAATTAGGAATAGAGTGTGACATATGTAAATGTCAATTTGGGGCATAAACTGGAACATATGTTACCACTGATTTAGAGCATGGAAACCTATAATTGAAATAGGATAATTGTAAATGTGAATTGAAAAGGGGCGTGAAAGTCTATATTTGGAATAGGGAAATTTATTGGAATATTCCTGAAATAATGGAACCATAGTAACGCTTCGACATGAGGTTAGATTGCACTTGTGGTATAAGTCTGCCCGCAGCCGCCCAACATATCCAGCGACCACAAGTGGTTAATCTAATGTGAGTGGTCTAATGCATAAAAACACTATGACACGAGGTTAAGTCTAAACTTGTGGTTTATGTTTGCCTGGAGCCGCCCGACATATCCAGTATCCATAAGTGATTGACTTAATGTGAGAGGTCTGGGGCATTAATAGGTATGAACAAAAAAGATAAGACGTTTAGGCTTGTCCTAGAGACAAGTGGAAATTATAACTTAGGTTATAGTAAATGAAAAAGGGAATATAATAACTTATGTAAGGGGATAACCTATACTTAATTGTAAATTAAGTTATTTACAAGGACAAGAATCTTCAATCTACAGATGACGACAACATAAGTTATATTTATGGGAAGAAAAACTTATTAATGGACCTTAGTTAAGAGAACTAAGTTAATAAGTAAACAACGATAAGTTGTAGTGACGGTGTAAATTGAATTTATGATTAAATGAGAAAGGATGAGGGAAACTTATGAAATGATATAAGTTATTTTTAATCATAAAAGGTAATGACATGTTAAAAGGAAACATGTAAAATGAGACGTACTTAATTACACAGTAAGTAAGAACATGTTATTGTAACTATGGAATTGGACGATAAAAATATAAAGGGGTTGAGGATTATAGACCTTGGGCCACAATCTAGAGAATAACATGTTGTGGGCTTATTTATAAACTAAAAGGGGTTAAGTTATATAACCAAAATTAATAAGCAAGAGGAACTAGGTAACTTGATTAAGAATTCAATATGAATGGGGATAACCAAGTTAAAAGGAAACCTGACGAGGAAAAGCAAGCGCGTAATAGAATGGTTAGACATAGGGTCTAATAACATATTAAAATGAGGCGCTTGGACCAGTCCGCATGTTTGAGGGTGAATAACCCAACGGGGTAGATCATCATAGTGTTATAAGGCACGAGGGGGAGCGCACATTCATCTGATTGTTTTGACAACTCCAAAGGACTGGAAGGGGAAGCACGCGGCTTCCTGAGGTATGTAAGGTGCTCCTAATAGTCCTCTATGCGGTGCCAGATGTTTAGGCTGTGCTCGCAGAGGTTGGGTCTGCGCGTAACTACTAGGTAGGTAGGACTTGATTGCAGAAGTAGCTATGCAGTCAGAATGCTGTGATGAGGTGACACCAGGGTGGTTCGGCGGTCGCCTCAACGGGGAGGCACAGGGTCAAGACCAATAAGGATAGTAGATCATCAGATACCCGTCATCGACAACCAATGGGATGGGAAAAGACTAGAGCTAAACCCAAGATACCATTTCACCTTTCAATACCGAGTAAGGGGTTGAGAGGAGACGCCACATGGATGTTTAGATTGGTTGTTATTAAGGGTAGTCGCTTAGCTCTTATAGTCTTTACTAGTTGAGGGAGGATCCTAGGTGGGGCCATAGCCACCATGGAAAACAGACCCTAGTAATATCTGTATTTAGAGGCTCTTAAAGGCGGGCCTGTACAGGTTTGGAAAAGCTTCCGGCCGAGTTCCGTGTTTCTTGTTTTGCCCTGCTACGGAACTCAGTGCAAATTAGAGGATGTGCAGTTGAGGCATCGAGCTACAATCACAGTACATGCATGGGACAGTCTAGGTACATGCATATTAGCTCTGGGTGGTGTATCGTAGACTTGAGGGCATTACTCTAGTATGGAAATCTGATTTGATAGATGGTGACAGTTCTTTACGCTTACGTAGCATAGTAATGACGTATATATATGTGAAACGTAACATTGTTATGTAGGGATCCATACGTCACTTCAACGTAGGATGAGGGACTGCGTTCACTACTGTGGCATTTCAGTGGAGACCGTGCGAGTGGGGTACCATCGGGTGTATCTCGATATTGGGAGGTAGCAATATATATATTTGTATGTATATATATATTGTATTAGGTAAATCCATTGCAAAGTGAATGGGCACGACGCGTGTATAAGCCTTGAGTGCTGTTAACCCAAGTAACCTAATAATTCAGAAAATGTAGTGTAATGGTATATGTAGGGATCATTCTATTTTTGATATACGGGTATTGGTGCGGTGTAAAGAAATGTATTTAAGAAGCGCAATATATTCTGTTCAACTTATCTTGCTCAGTTTACACTTGTCCTTGTTATTGTTATCCCGTTCTTCCAGCTTTTATACACGCCGTGATACTTTTATTTATTTATATTTTAAAGTAGCTGGACTCGCCAGACTTTATGTCTGACCCTTTTTGTTTCCTCTTCTCTCTCTTCCGTCACCCCCAGGTTCTCAGGGTGGGAGTGCTTAGAGTTGGTTTAAATTCTTTCAACCTGCTTGGATCTTGTATACTGATGTACTGCTTTGATTTCTTGTCAACGCTCTTATGGCTTCACATGGGAAATATGGTTTTATGCTTTTGTACTTTGATATTTTTGGCAAGACATATTATTAATGTAATTGGTTACTTCAAACTTATGATATAAACTCTATATTTGGGACCATGATGTTTTGATTTAAATAAAGTTTTTAATTCCACTGCTATTTTACATGTCTGTCTTGTGATATATGTTCTTATTTACCTATAACGCTTCACGAAACTTAATACATTCTATATAGAGTGACATTAACGGACATGGGGTGTCATATTTGGTATCAGAGCATACGGTTATAAGATCGGGTAAAATATTTTGAAAATGGTTTTAAAAAAGGTCGCAAAAGGAAGTATTTTAAAATAAAAAGTCTGTTTTTGAAAAGCATATTTCCCAAAGCCATAAATATCTCTCGATTCTCCGCTTGATTCCTTTTCCTTTTTGTTCGGGGAACTGTTTCTTCCCGAAAGGGTATCCCCATTTCAGCATGATTCCGTAGGCATGTTAAAACTACGGTACATGTCAAAGGGCAAAGAAGTGCCCAACCTCCATCTGTAGCCGCAATAGTTTTACTTGCAGCTTATTTTCTCTCAAGCCTCGTTAGGATTTCCGTGCGGTGGTGGCAGCTTCCAAGAGACTTGTTAGCATGTTGTACAAGGATGGTAAAAAGGAGAATAAGGGAGTTGGGTCTAAGGAGCACAACCTAAAGATGAAAGAAAATGGTGGCTTAAGAAGTGAATATAGATGAAAGAAGAAAAGTGGAAATACCATAATTACGGAACGGTGTGTCATCTGAAAAAGGATTGTAGAAAGGGGAAAGACGTTTGTTACCACTTTGGTAAGACAGGACACCTTGTTAAGGAGTGCCCAAAGAGATAAGGACAAGGCCAGAGGGAAGGAACTTCTAGAGGGCAAGCTAATGTTCTCATAGCTAGTGGACATGACAGAGGTAGGAAAGTTTCCATCGAAGGTTTGAGTTCTATTTCTGATTATCCTGTTGAGAATATTTTTCTGGCGCTTCGCATTCTTTTACATCTGATCCTTTAATTGAGTCTCTGCACCTAGATACTAGTATGGTTTTGGATCCCGTTATTGTCTCAAACCCCATTGGAGGTACGGCTGATTCATCGATGATTTGTCAGGGTTTGAGAATCTCTGTGTTAGGCATCGAGTTTGATTGCGATGCATATGTTCTTGATTTCATAAGAAACGGTTTGATTCTAGGGATGAATTGGTTAACCATATATGGGGTCATTCTAGATTGTGAGAGGAGGGTCGTTAGACTACTGACTTTCCATGGAAAGACTCTCGAGACTTCTTATGACCCCAAAAGGGTCTGTCATGCTTAGTCTCCTAGAACCTCTTGATATATCTATCGATGATTTATGATCTGTACCAACAGTTGTGAGTATCTTGATGTTTTTGACGAGGTTCGGGGTTTACCCCCGAGGCATGAGATTGGTTTCCGCATATACTTGGTGGACAATGCAAAGCCAGTTGCATTTATTGTGCGACATGTGACTCCTAAAAGAAAAGAGGAAAATTTATAAGCAAGTAGGGGAGCTACTTGAGAAGAGGTTTGGTAGGTGAATCGTATTGGGATGGGAAACCTATTGAAGACAGTCCTCGAAGAAGCCCATCATTCTAAGATGACTATTCGTCCAAGAGGTGATAAAATGTATAGGGTTATGAAGAAGGGTTTTCTTTTGGATTAGGATGAAGAAGGATGTAGCGTAGTTCATCTCTCGATGTTTAGTTTGACAGCGGGTCAAAGCTGAGTAAAGGAAGTCTGGCGTATTGCTTCACTCGTAGGAAACCCCACAATGGATGTGAAATAGCATCTACATGGATTTCATAGATGATCAAGGAAGGACAATACCAGCGTTCGGGCTATAATGGACAGGTTTACTAAGAGCGTCCATTTTATTCCAATACAGAGTAAGAGATCAACGACATGGTTAATATGGCACCCTTCGAGACACTATATGGATGAATTTCTACTTGCATACTTGAATTGGAGGTTAAGAAATTTTGCAACAATGAAGTAAAGATAGTAAATGTGCAATGGGGAGAGGACCGCAAGGATGCTACTTGGGAGGCTGAAGACAAGATTTGCGCTTTATATCCTTTCCTTTTCGAGAATATGTTCTTAACTTCTTTCTTTTAAGCTTTGGATTAATACTTGTATCTATCGTTTGAATATCTCCTAGGTAGAAAACTAATGAATGTAAACTTATGTTTGAGACATGTTATGTTTGATGGATGCAAGTGTTTGCTAGTGATTGCTCGTGGATGCATACACACACAATAGACACTAGATCCGCTCAATCACTTACATATTGCATATGGATGTGTGTACATTTTACATTATTATGGATGAAAATAGGTGTATCGTTAAATTTGTGTTGCATTTGGCTGGATGATTGTGCACACATATAGAACTTACATGTATTAGGATGATTTGCATACATTTTGGTTGCGTGGCACAAACATACATTGCATTAAGGAGGTCAACTGAATCAGTAGACCGCCTGATCTTTCGTATTAGTTTACGAACATATACACACACTATTGCATATGTTCATAAAATCATTAGAAATTCCTTAAGGACAATGGATACCTGTGAATTCAAGAAGAATGTATGATTGTTAGATGTTAGGATATACGTTCTTCTTAACTTAGAGATTTCGGGGACGAAATCCTTTGAGTAGGAAACAATGTAACACCCCGTAATTTTAAAAACATTAAAGAGGATAAATTAAAGAATAATTAATTTAATACTCAGAATTAAGGGAAACGGACTGCGCCATTACGTTCGTCTCGGAATTCTGGTCAAGATACACACCTGGTTTGCGTAAAACGGACGCCGTATAAAGAAGTTAGTAAGGTTTGAAGTTGGTATATGCATAAGAAGAATATATATAAATGAAATAATCCCAGAAAATTCAAAACAGTTCAAATTCGCATGCAGAAAAGAAGCAGGAAAATTCCAGACCAGGGTGTCGACCCGACCCCATTAAGGGGGGGTCGACCCCCTGCCAGATCCAAGGCAGAATTCATTTTTCTGAACCGGGACAGCTTTCTTGACCAAATTCGTTGGTTCTAGGCTATAAATAGGACCCTATACCCATTGTTTTATTCATCTAATTCAATGGCGACGACGAAGTGCTGCTCCAACGTAGATAGAATAGCCTATTCTTCTCCAAATCTAATTCAGTAAAGATTATGCAAATTCAATGATTGCTACAACAACAAATCCAATGTGTTCTTTGCAGTAATTTGGATCCATTTCCTTAGATCTATTCGCTGTGAGTTCATATTGTTTTTAGATCAAAATATTTAATTGATAATCATGAAATGTATGTAAACATTGGATAATGGATCTATGCCTAAATAAGTTTTGAGATCTGCCTTTATATGTTCACATCGTCACCATGTCAAATCTTGTCATAATATGCCTATTTAGTTTTTATGCCTATTCTATCAGTTTATTGTTGATTCGCTATTATGCCTACTCTTGATTTTCTTCTCTCCCTCTTTTTCGTTTTATTTTTGTATAGCCAGGTTACCTTCGAGCCTAGGCCTAATGCTGAAAGATGCGAACGTGTGAAATTGGGAACAACTTGGAAAGACATAAATTGGGGCAAAATTGGTATTGGAAATATGAATATAAATTTGGGTATAAAATTGGAAAATATATGAATATGGATTTGGGGGCATATTTCATATTGGATAATATGAATATGAAGTTAGGCATATATTAGGAAATAGGTGAACATGAATTTGGGTAAAATTTGTATTGGAACGTGTAAATATTGATTTGGGGTATAAATTAGAACATATGTAATTATGAAATTAGGAATAGAGTGTGACATATGTAAATGTCAATTTGGGGCATAAACTGGAACATATGTGAACATTGATTTAGGGCATGGAAACCTATAATTGAAATAGGATAATTGTAAATGTGAATTGAAAAGGGGCGTGAAAGTCTATATTTGGAATAGGGAAATTTGTTGGAGTATGCCTGAAATAATAGAACCATAGTAACGCTTAGACAGGAGGTTAGATTGCACTTGTGGTATAAGTCTGCCTGCAGCCGCCCAACATATCCAGCGACCACAAGTGGTTAATCTAATGTGAGTGGTCTAATGCATAACAACACTATGACACGAGGTTAAGTCTAAACTTGTGGTTTAAATTTGCCTGGAGCCACCCAGCATATCCAGTATCCATAAGTGATTGACTTAATGTGAGAGGTCTGGGGCATTAATAGGTATGAACAAAAAAGATAAGATATTTAGGCTTGTCCTAGAGACAAGTGGAAATTATAACTTAGGTTATAGTAAATGAAAAAGGGAATATAATAACTTATGTAAGGGGATAACCTATACTTAATTGTAAATTAAGTTATTTACAAGGACAAGAATCTTCAATCTACAGATGAGGACAACATAAGTTATATTTATGGGAAGGAAAACTTATTAATGGACCTTATTTAAGAGAACTAAGTTAATAAGAGAACTAAGTTAATAAGTAAACAACGATAAGTTTTAGTGACTGTGTAAATTGAATTTATGATTAAATGAGAATGGATGAGGGAAACTTATGAAATGATATAAGTTATATTTGATCATAAAAGGTAATGATATGTTAAAAAGGAAACATGTAAAATGAGACGTATTTAATTACACATTAAGTAAGAACATGTTATTGTAACTATGGAATTGGACGATAAAAATATAAAGGGGTTGAGGATTATAGACCTTGGGCCATAATCTAGAGAATAACATGTTGCGGGCTTATTAATAAATTAAAAGGGGTTAAGTTATATAACCAAAATTAATAAGCAAGAGGAACTTGGTAACTTGATTAAGAATTCAATATGAATGGGGATAACCAAGTTAAAAGGAAACCCGACGAGGAAAAGAAAGCGTGTAATAGAATGGTTAGACATAGGGTCTACACATATTAAAGCGAGGCACTTGGACTAGTCCGCATGTTTGAGGGTGAATAACCCAACGGGGTAGATCATCATAGTGTTATAAGGCACGAGATGGAGCGCGCATTCATCTGATTGTTCTAACGGCTCCGAAGGACTGGAAGGGGAAGCAAGCGGCTTCCTGAGGTACGTAAGGTGCTCCTAGTAGTCCTCTGTGGGATGGTAGATGTTTAGGCTATGTTCGTAGAGGTTGGGTCTGCGTGTAACTACTAGGTGGGTGGGCCTTGACTACAGAAGTAGCTATGCAGTCAGAAGGCTGTGACGAGGTGACACCAGGGTGGTTCGGCGGTTGCCTCAACAGGGAGGCCGAGGGTCAAGACCAATAAGGATAGTAGATCGTCGGATACCCGTCATTGGCAGCCAGCGGGATGTGAAAAGACTAGAGCTAAACCCAAGATATCATTTCACCTTTCACTATCGAGATAAAGGGTTGAGGGGAGACGCCACATGGATGTTTAGATTGGTTGTTATTAGGGGCAGTCGCTTAGCTCTTGTAGTCTTTACTAGTTAAGGGAGGGGACGAGGTGGGGCCATAGCCACCATGGAAAACAGACCCTAGGAATATTTGTATTTAGAGGCTCTTAAAGGCGTGCCTGTACAGGTATGGAAAAGCTCCCGGCCGAGTTTCGTGTTTCTTGTTTATCCTTTCCACGGAACTAAATGCACATTAGAGGACGTGCAATTGAGGCATCGAGCTACAATTAAAGTACATGTGTGGGACAATCTAGATACATGAATATCAGCTCTGGGTGGTGCATCGTAGACTTGAGGGAATTACTCTGATATGAAAATCTGATTCGATAGACGGTGGCAGTCCGGATGCTAACGCCGTGTAGTAGTGACGTATATATATGCGGAACGTAACATTGTTATGTAGGGATCCATACGTCACTCCGACGTCGGATGAGAAACTGCGTTCACTACTTTGGCATTTCAGTGGAGACCGTGCAAGTAAGGTACCATAGGGTGTATCTCGATATTGAGAGGTAACTATATATATATATATATTGTATTAGGTAAATCCATTGGAAAATGAATGGGTACGGCGGTGCATAAGCCTTGAGTGTTGTTAACCCAGGTTACCTAATAATTCAGAAAATGTAATGGAACAGTATAAGTAGGGATCATTCTGTTTTTGATATACTAGTATTGGTGCGGTGCAGAGAAATGTATTTAAGAAACGCAATGTATTATGTTCAACTTATCTTGCTTAGTTTACACTTGTCCTTGTCCTTGCTATCTTGTTCTTCCAATTTTTATACATGCCATGATACTTTTATTTACTTATATTTAAAAGTAACTAGACTCGCCAGACTTTATGTCTGACCCTCTTTATTTCCTCTTCTCTGTCTTCCGTTTCCCCCTCCCCCCAGTTTCTCAGGGTGGGAGTGCTTAGAGTTGGTTTATATTTTTTCAGCCTAGCTTGGATCTTGGATACTGATGTATCGCTTTGACTTCTTGTCAACTCTCTTATGGCTTAACACGGGAAATATGGTTTTATGCTTTTGTACTCTGATATTTTTGGCAAGACAGATTATTAGTGTAATTGGTTACTTCAAACTTATGATGTAAACTCAGTTTTTGGGACCATGATGTTTTGATTTAAATAAAGTTTTTAATTTCGCTTCTATTTTACATATCTGTCTTGTGATATATATTCTTATTTACCTATAACTCTTCACGAAACTTAATGCATTCTATATAGAGTGACATTAACGGGCGTGGGGTGTCACTGCGATCATCTACGTCGCTACTACAATCAAATTTCCATTCATATTCCTATGAAAGTTTTAAATACTTTCCACGCTTTGTAGTTAAACTTTGCGTACATATGAATGAAAAAGTGACGTTGCTTGCCTAAATCTTGTATGTGCAGACCTTTAATTAATCATTCGAAGTTCCTAAAAATGGTTTTTGATTGCAGGCCATCGAACGATTGCCTACTAACAACCTGAACAAAATCTAGTGACCTCTACAGCAAATCCCGGTAGGGACAACTTAAGCAGTGAGTGGCATGAACACCATTCGCAGTGTAGAGCACGAACTTGCCAAGAAAAATAAAGGACACCGAGGTTCAGACGGTTAAATGGTGCAACATCAAATTTAAAGATAGGAGAATTGCAAGTTTCACTAAAGGGGCAACTCCTGAAAAGGGAGACTCACGACCCTAGCCCCATACAAGGATAGATTGTTACGACATGCATCTGGTAATGGA
The DNA here is from genome assembly GCA_030737875.1 of Allium sativum. Classification (NCBI taxonomy): domain Eukaryota; kingdom Viridiplantae; phylum Streptophyta; class Magnoliopsida; order Asparagales; family Amaryllidaceae; genus Allium; species Allium sativum. Next base: position 379,718,404 of record CM060924.1, read on the forward strand.
ACTGGCATCTGCCCCGTGGAACTGCGCAATAACCAAGCCCCTCATAATGAACCTAATTAAAGACCTCTTTGACACATCCGATCAATTTGTTAGGATCTACTGATCACAGACTTGGCAATCAGCGGGCTATAGAGACCTCTTCGGAGGCACCTGATTAGTTCGTTAGTGTCTGCTGATTATATAATCAACGATTAACATTCCCTAAAAGATCCCCTCAGGGGAAAAGACCTCTTCGGGGGCACCCAACTGATCATCGGTACCAGGGATTACCTGGTCCGATTACAAAATGCATTGGGCTTCAAAGACCTCTTTGAAGGCAAAAGATCTCTGCGAGGGTGTCCGACCAGATTAGAGTCCGATTATTTTAGACTCATCGACCGATGATCTCAAAAGACCTTTTCAAAGGCGTCCAATTAATTCGATTAGCATCTGATTCGTTCAAACCACGACGAATGTTTGATTTTAACCAAAGAACTCCTCTCTGGAGGCACCCAATGAAATCACCGACGCTAGAATACATTTGCCTAGTAAGCGTCTCCTATGCCTGAATTAATTAGTCGGAAAAAGATAAACATTGGGCCAAAAATATAAGACCTCCTAAGAAAAGGAACAAAAACAAGGAATTTCGTCCACTGAAAAGGCATGAATCTAGTTAACTAAGCTAAGAATCCTTGATTAATAAGCAAACCAGGAAGTTCCAAGCACAATCGTGGAAGCAACAGACTTGACTACTAAAGCAGGAACTTCCCGTGTTTTAACCATAACCAAGGAACTCCAGTATAATTGATCACATCCAACCTATAAAGCTTGCAACGTCCTTTTGGTATGGGAGCATCACCACTGCATAAAAACAAATCAATAATGCTCTCAAAACATACCATAAGATTGCTGCAACTTACTAAACAAAAATAACTTGTATTGTAAATGTGTACAAAAACATGTGTGGAATGCAAAACGAGAAAGTACAATAAAGCTAAAGTAAAAAGCTTAAGTACAGCAAGCAGAACACAAAATGTAGTTTCATCACATCAACAGACAACACAAGTAGAATACAAGAGTTCCAAACACAAGTGTGCATAAAGCATGAAATGATAAGCGAGGACAGACACTCGCATATACAACCGGTCTAAATGAAATGCATAAAGGAAGTAATAGGAGGTAAAGTAAGCAAGTCATGGGCACTACTTCTTTTTCCCATCTTTGGAGTCCCCTTATCTCAAAGACATCTTGGTGGAAGAAGGAGGGGGTGTACCAACTGGTTGCTTCCTGTCTTTGGATACCGCCGGCAGGACTCAGGGAAGATATATCAATGACTCCTCCCTTCCTCTTAATAGTGCGCTTTCCTTCTCTGCGTATCGAAGGTGATACAAGTTTAGTCTTCTACTTTTCTTGATTCTCAGCATCCTTTTCCGAGCTCTCATTTGTTTCCGTAGTCCCGGAATCATCGCTGAGAATGTAGTCAGCATCATCATCCAAGTAAACAAGGGACCGATTTGTGTGTCCTGTGATCCTGGAGTCCTAACACCAAGTAAAGAAGCGTCGCCCGGAGGAGGAGTAACAACTAGGCCAGAAGTAGTCGACATCAAAGATGAATCGGTGACAATGACTCCAGTTATAGTATTGCCTACAGCTGGAGAAAACTGAGATGAGATTAAGTCCAATGTAGAGGTACAATAAGCATGAAACGTAAGAGTTCCAGGTGAACTAAAAAGAGAGTCCAAGTATGACACTCTGGTCGATCTCGGTTTTACCTGGAGCCGGAGGATGGTGTGCGACTTGGTATTTGTCTGCATTATCATCATCGTCTTCTTCCTCGTCTCCATTATACTCCTCCATAATATTATCGGTGGTGGTGTGTTCATCAAATAACAATATCTTTCTCTTTAGAAGCAGCAGGAGGATCAATGGGAGTCTGAGAACTAGAAGCTTTGGCATTAGCAGGACCGGCAGTAGCATCAACATTGGTCATGTCTTGAGCATGCTCCCCATGAGGTCCAGCCTCTTCGCTTAGCAATCCTCGCAATTTCTTCAACTGATTCTTCTCCATGCTAAGGCTTCACGGGATCTTTCATTTAAAAGATCTTCAATAAGATCATCTTCATCATGATATCCTTCATCAAGCTCAAGTGCCCGTTCCCAGGCAAGGGGTAGAGTTAGTGGAAAATCATCCCCCAAGTAATGTAAACTCCCGCGGCTCATAACGCTGAAGACATAGAATCTAAATAGATCAACGTTGGCAGCATCCACACCATATTAAAGAGCTTTCTCAGCGGCTGCCTTAGCAGTTAAAGCCTCAACTTTATCTTTCTCCAGAGTTTCGACAGACGACTTTAAAGAAGCATTAGTCTCATGGAGTCGGGCGACTTCATCCCGTATTGCTTTAAAACCATGTTTTTCTATAGACAATGCGATTTCGGGATTATGTTTAGCGGTTTGGGCTTCTTTAACTTGTGATGTTAACGTATTATCTCTTATCTTAGTAACAACAAGCTCTTCTTTGAGTTTCCTATTTTCAACCTCCAGCCTTTCCAACTTTGTGTTTCTTTTAGCTAACTCTGTGTTTTTTTTGTAAGAGACGCAATAGTATCATCCCGGGAATCCAGTACATTCTCCCACTTAACTTTGTCATCTTCCAAAGCGGCAATTTTAGCAAGATTAACATCAATACATCTTTGGAGATCATCAACAAACTTGTACCATCAACCCAACTATCTCTCAACACGACTCTTGATGGCATCCATCCGCGTCTCAAGCTAACTTTTCGCAGTGTCAAACTGTGTGAGCATTTGACCTTTCACATTGTCCATTTCATTAGTTATGTCTTGACTATCAGAGGGATGCACGCTACAGTCAGGAGTAATCCTTTCAAGTTCCATCCCTTGAATCATCCTGCAAGAGTAGTATTTGCCGACCCAGTTTCATGACGAGGCCTCTTAATAATCGCGTGAATTTCAGCAGTAGGGCCGATAGCTAGGATTGATCGAGTGACAATGGTAAGTTTGTCCAATTTAAGGCGCTTGTGAGAATCATCCTTGCCTTGATCATTTTTGTCTCGCTTCCTTCGGCGACTCTCTTCGTCGTGGAGATCATCAAATGGTTCATCATGTTAAGCACGTCGATTCCTTTCCTCCTCGACTTCCAGATCTTGATGACTTTTCTTTAAGTCTCTTCCACTCTCAGAAATTGATGGAGGCTTGCAAGAAGGTTGCAGAGGCTATGAGTGCTGAGGGTGTTGGGAATGATGTGATTGCTGTGAGTGCTAGGATTGTAAAAGACACTTCGGGTTATAATTTGTAGTCTTTTGTCTAAAGCCTTGCAAAAGTGAACCTTGCATTTCCAAACCTGAAATAAGATAAAGCAGGTTTTCAGTACTTAAAGTAGAAAGTACTGGGGCGGACTATAAAGCTTATTCAGGAAGTTTATGCGTATCAAAATATTTTCTAAAAAGGCATCTAATAAAGAATCAATCATATCAGGGGAATCTGGGTTAAGCCCTATGTCAACAGCTGCTTTCCCAGGTGGAGGGTTTTGAAATGAAATTGTCTCAGTTATAGTTACCAAGGCTGCAGGATCCGAACTCATGGTATCGCCCTGGGTAAGATACTTAGCAGAACTAAGGTCACCAAGATCTTTAAAAATGTCCGTGGAGCTCTTCTCTAGAGCATCCAGAACAGTGGGATCCTTGGCCACTGTCCCAACATTCAGATCAACTTTCAGGGTGGTCTCACCTTCCCTAACTTGTTCAGTTTCTGGTATAGGATATGGGGTGGTACCTTCCCTTTCAGTTTATTCAGCAGAGGTTATAAGGCTTTTGCCTTCATGTTGCTTAAACACTTCCTCTTCGATAGGAGTCATATTGGACTTAGGGGGTGATTTGATTCCACCAGAAGAATCAGAGCACTTTCTCAATGTAGACTTATCAGTTTGGCCTTGTTTGTGTTATCATCACTAGAGGTACCAACATCTGATGCCATGGGTTTAGGTTTGGGTGTCGAAGGTGCTCCTCTCGAAGGGAATTTTCTATAAAAATGAAGCAATCCATACTTACGAAGGGCCTCCTTTGTTATCACATACCTTTTCCATCTATCTAATTCATGGACAGTTCGGATGGATTCATAGAGAGGTTTATAGGGAGCACCATCTTTGTCTTTTATAGGAGCTGAAAGAACTAAGAAATAGGGAAATAAAAGTTCAGTGATCGAAATCTATGAAAGAATTAGATATGATTTTTTACAAAAGAAGAATGTTCACCTCCTTCTATCCAGTTCCCGCGAAATGTTTTGGGACAGCGAACAAAGAAAAAATAGTTTAGAAATCCTGAAACACTGTCCAGCAAGTCAAGAATAAGTTTTCGGTTCTGAGCTCCCTCAGCATGAATAATGGATGGGATGTCTTTCCTTGTATAAATAAGCATAGAAAACTAATCTCCTAAAAAGTAGGCTCGCGTCCCTCTTTATCCATAGCAAGAATGTAAATCCATAGTAATACGATATAACCACTGGGGTGAAGTTTAAAGGGAGCGATGGCTAGATGATTCATGATTCGCTCTAAGAAAGGGTTAAACAGGGACATGGCACCGCTTGCTAACATGGGTCGATTTACGGTCACAAATCCAGCTGAGGGATGATCAACCAATACACCCTTGGCTGGCAATATCGCATCTGTAATAGGAATCCCATATTGACCGCACAACTGTTCAAATTGGTCTTAGTTTAAGGAAGCATAATGCTTTTCTTGATCCTAGGTATTGATTGGTTGGAGTTCTTGGAATGGTTGAACGTGAACTTGGCCAAGAACTGTAGTTGTTGCAGTCTCGGAAGCCATAGTAGAAGAAATGTCAATTTGAGCAGAAGAAGTTCCTTCGGTTTGAAGGTGACTTTGGTTTCTAGTAGTCATTCTACACAAATACACTTATTCATGAACATATAGCAAGTATACAATTTATATTAAAGCATGGCTTGAAACCCATAATCCGACTTGTGTGAATTAGTTGATTTCAAACATTACTGCCATTTTGAGCTAAAGGGCCATATATGTTCTTAGGCAAAAGTTTAGTGAATTACAAGTTGTTAAACAGGAAAAGCATTCACATATATGCCATCTATTAAGAAGTTTATTGTGATATGATTATCTAACCCACCATCAAAATGGACAATTAATGGTGATGTATAATTCCATAACATGTCAATATTTGTTGTCATGAGACAGAAAATATAACATGAGGGTTTAAAACTTTAGAGCGATAAGATGCAAAGTGTTTAAGTGTGGAGAACTCAAGTGCCATAAGACTCAAGGTAACGACTTTAGAGTCAAAACGCAGCACGGCTATGAGGTCAAGGCGTTAAGTCAAGTGACGCGACTACTTAAGCTTAAGATGATTGAGGCTCAAGACATTGAAAATTCAAGTTGCTGGAAATTCAAGTCGGTCAAAACTCTTGGAGCTCCAAGTCATTTTAGCGGCTTGGGCACTAAAGTCGTTTTAATGGCTTGGGTGCATGATTCGTTCTAACGGCTTGGATACTCAAGTTGTTTTAACGACTTAAGGGCTCAAGTTGATCAAACAGATTGAAGTTTTAAGTCATCTTTGATACCTAAAAACTCATGTCGTTCAGCAACTTGATATCTTAGCTCATTCCTACGGCTTGGTGATTTAAGTCGTTCCCACGACATGAGGACTTAAGTCGTTCATGTGGCTTGGTGGTTTCATGTGGTTCCTACGACTTGAATTTCTAGGTCATTTTTGAAGGTCCAAAGGCCACGTCATTTTTGCGACTTGAGACTCATGTCGTTTTCACAGCTTGAGACTTATGTCATTTCTGCGACATGGGACTTATGTCGTTTTCACGGCTTGGGGGTTATGTCACTTTCATGGCTTGAAACTTATATCGTTTATGTGACTTGGGATTTTAAGTTGGTTTGACGGCTTGGAGTTATGAGTCATCTCAACAAAGTCGATCTGATGATTAAAAACAAAGCCCGGTTGAACCCTAACTACCACTACAAATGGTGGAGCAAATGAATCCCAAAGCATGCTATATCGTTCAAGCAAACTCATATCAAATTGGCAAGGGAAAATATGAACATAAAGACAAGTTATATCAACAACAAATACAACATCATAGGTGCACAAGATAATGGCTTCTGATCATCATCATATTTGCATATAAATTTTTAAATTCAAAAACTTGATGATGGTAAACCAGGACTTGGTGGAAATATGTAAAAAACTATGTAAAAACTCATGATGCATATAATTCAGTTCAACAGTAAAGACATGAATTTTTTTGAGTATCAAGCATTTCAACAAACATCTTGAATGCATCGAATTAAACTTAGGATTCAATGAACTCGACAACACCATATTCAGTCAAGATTATGCTTACAAAGCTCAACTATGAGTTATAAGGCAACATAATAAGTTTTCACTCAGTACAATCAAATTCGAACCGATACAACCCCAATTGGTTTAAACCCTAACAATTCAAAATTTGTTGTAAACCCGATTTACATTAAAATTAGATCAAATTTATGAACACTATGCTTCTACATTAAGATTAAAGGCATAACCGTGAACATCATCATCCAGTTATCAAAATTCTTTAAACCCTAAAATATTGAAAACAAGAAATTCAAAATTAAGTGAAGGAAAAATCGACATCTGTAGAAGTTTAAAGATGAATTTGAAGATCGGAAACTTGGCGTTTGAAGCTTTGGGTCCTTGATGACGAGAAGTACTTCAAATTTGCCAAATTTGATCATGAATTGAATCGAAGAAATGGTGTTAAACGGGATTAAGGAGAATCAAAGCTCTAGTGATCGGTGGTACTGCAAATTGATCGAATTAATTGCTGGAAGAATAATTAATTTTCCCTCTCAGGGATTGGTCACCATTAACGAGGCTTCAGCGGCAAGGAGGATACGAATAGACATGCAGCATCAGGAGTAATATAAAGAAGCAAGGTAAGCTTGGGCCGAGCCAGATCTGTAAAGACCTAAAACGGCTTGCGAGATGGTAACACCATGAACAACATACGACTTGGTAATTCATACAGATTGATTCCTCAAAAAGAGAAGCAAAGGACTTAGCCAAAAATACATCCCAGTGACATCAAGATCTCTGTAATTCGAAGCCTGCATCATTCATTATAATACGAACTTCAAGGAGAAAATGTTAACCCATAAAATAAGGGTCTGATGATATATAAAGGTAATGCCTAAGTCATGTCGTTAGAAGTCAAGTCGTTGGGTTTATACTCGGGTCATCCAAATAGTAAACCAAGTCGATCTCAAACTCATAACGTTAAAATTAATACTCTCTATCTCAAAATCGTTCTATCTCCAAGCTGTTCACGAGTCAGAATGTTGGAACCAGACCAAGTCGTATAAATCAAGCCGCCAAGCTCCCATACCGTTTTCAAGCCATGCCGACCTCATATGATACATAACTCGCCTGACAGCTTAAAGAAAGAGGGTGTTCCTCAGCAAGTGAATCAAAGCCGCAAGGCGCAGAAGCCCATATCGCAGCCAACATGAATTCAGTCCACGAAGCTAACCATGTCGCAGCCGACTTGACACAAGCTATGAAAGCCATGCCGTAACCGACATGAGCCATGTCGCTACTAACTATGGCCAGCTGTGTCATACCCACAATGAGTAAAGTCGCGCCTGCGACATGACTTCTTGCATACCATATTTACGAGTTGTACCACTCCATACCCATTCCTATAAATACCCCCATGAACTCTACATTAATGGGGATCGATTCCACATACCACGAAGTGCTCCCCAACTATTTTCTCCACCATCTCAAGCAATTCTAACCTCCATTACACTCCTCCAAACTAAGATCTATCGTGAAATCTTCCATGGAATTAATCAAAATTGTTCAAGTACTAAAGTGTTGAAGCTTTCCATCAAGCAATCACCGTACTTAGAGGTATTTAATCACTCTACAATAGATTTAATTGGATCAAAGAGAGTTTAAGGAAGTAGAGAGAGAATTATCATAAAAAAGAAGAGAGAATGAATGTAAAAGCATATTGTGTGCACTTTGTAAACTCAAGTATGATAATGAGAAGAGGTTCCATAGTGGATGTATGCTATTTCTAAGCTGAACCACTTTAAAAATCCTTTGTTCTTTTACTTTCTGCTTTTTGTTTTGCATTTATGGCTCCGTAATCCTAAGTCATACCGTTAGGTGAAGTATCATAGAGATACCTTTGGTGTTGTGGTCATTTTTTGACTTCAACAATATATATATATATATATACATACACAGGAATGACAATTGGGACACAAGATTAGAGACACAAATTGTGAACCATTGAGTTCATTTGACTTTTTGTGGTGAGTGAAATTCAGGGGCAGATCTTGTGGTTGAGATTGTTTGTGTCCAATTTTGTGTCACTGTTTTATGTCTAAACAGATTTATATATATAGGAACGACTATTAGGACACAAGATTAGATACACAAATTGTGAACCATTGGATTCATTGTATTTTGGTGGTGAGTAGAATTCAAGGGCAGATCTAATGGTCAAGATTGTTTATGTCCAATTTTGTGTCACTTTTTTATGTTTAAACAGACTTCTCTCTCTGTGTGTGTGTGTGTGTGTGTGTATGTATATATGAGGCATGTTAAATGGCACCCCAAACAGTTGGGCACCCCTTCAGCCTCCCTCTTTTCCACCATAAGTGGAAGGGGAGAGAGAGAGGAAACTAATGGTGGAAAACATGGCGCTAAAGGGGTGCCAAACTGTTTGGGGTGTCATTGAACGCTCGCCTACATATATAGAGATAGAGAAAGAGAGAGAGAGAGGAGCATTCCTGGGCACCCTGTTTTGCAGCACCCGTTTAGCATCTATACCCTATCGTGAGCTACACTTGTCCAAACCTAATAAGATTTTGTAGATGTTCAATCCACATATATATTATCATCTGTCCAAAATTTGAACTCGTTTCGACATTCATAACATTTTTAAAATCTTAGCTCTGTTATTCATCGTTCGGACATTTAATCGAACTGTTAAATTTAAACATCAAATATGTTATTCTACGAATGTCGGAATAAATTCAAATTTTGGTTAGATAATAATATATATGTCGATTGAACATCTATATAATCTTGTTGGATTTGGATATATATATATATATGTATATATATATATATATATATATGGGGGGGGGGGGTGCACCCCTATTTTGCAGCACCTCTACTCTACTATGAGCTACACTAATTCAAATCCAACAAAATTATGTAGATGTTCAATTCACATATATATAACTATCATCTATCCAAATTTGAGCTCGTTCTAACATTCGTAACATTTTCAAATTTTTTGCTTAATTATTTAGCGTTCAGACATTTATTCAAACTGTTATATTTAAACATCAAACATATTATTCTACGAATGTTGGAATGAACTCAAATTTTGGATAGATGATAATATATAAGTGGACTGAACATCTAAAAATCTTGTTAAATTTGGATTAGTGTACCTCACGATAGAGTATGAGTGCTAAAGGAGTACTACAAAATAGGAGTGCCTCAAAACAGTTATATATATATGTATACACATACACACACATATACACACACAATCACATTAGAGCAATAATATTTGTTTTGCATTCATACGACATTTGTAAAGACTGAATACAAAGATAGTTAGAAACCAACAGGCATTGCAAGACCCATCTGCTAAAACACAAAAAATAAAAAGGAATATCCAATACCTAAACAAATAAACAAAAGTTGACAAAATTGAAATATTTTTCAAATAAAGGTAAAGCATATCTCGATGAAATCTCAAACAGAAAAAAAAACAATCAACCTTACACCAAGGCTGGTCTGCTAAACGACACCCATGATGAAACAAGCACTACTAAAATTTAAAATATTAGCGATAAACATGTTTACCACTGTTAGTTAGACTAAAGACAATAAAATTAATTATTCTATTCCCAAATGAATGAGCGGCAAATTTGTATTTGCCTTAATGAGCAAAATCCCTAAAAAAAAGAGAGGCTAATTGTGCAGTATTTGTGCCTCCATTATTGTTTTAGCCACGTAGGACACCTAAATCGTAAAAACTATGAAGGCACTAGTACGTGCCCAATTATATATTATATTATTAAAAAAAACACGGACATTCAAAATTAACCAACAAACAATATAGAAATAATACAATACCAGAAAACATAACCAACAGTTCAAGACAGTGCAAGACAAACCAAAGTAGGGCCAATATGGTAACGGTAAATTTACCTTTACTAATGTAACGGTTACTAGATTATCGATATAGCAGTCTTGGATATACCAGCCGATAGGTAACGGTAAGCAATTCCGACTTACTAGTAAAACAGGTACGGTAACGATATTTGCCAAACGGTAACGGTAACCATTACCATAACAGCTCTAAAAAAAAGCATGATTCAATCAGGGATGAATTCTTCTGTACCCAACTCCGGTGTTCCCATGTGCCAGATCAATCTTATCCATTGATTTGCACAAAATCTAATGGTTTTGAGTGGATTGTAGGACCCGTTCATTAGATTATTAATAATATGAGTGGTTGATGTGTGGTGGTGATTTGTCGGGCACACGGGAACACCGAAGTTGGGTACAGAAGAATTGATCCCATTCAATCAAGTATACTAAAATCTAATTTCATGTTCCAATTATCATGTCCACGAAGTTACATCACAAACAACAAGTCCAAATCATCTCGAATCATCTTTCAATGCACTCCAAACCTAATAACTTCGTATTTTCATCTAAAAAATGACAAGCAAAATAAGTCATAGGAAAAAATAGAGAAGTGCGGGAAACATTTATGGCACTGGATTGCATCATAGTCATGAATTTATTTGTTGCAACAACTATCCTATTTGGGTACCTTATCAAAGTACACAAATATGATATTTAGAGCTCAAGTCCATAGGCCAAGTTCCCTTATGTTGAAGTGAACCATGCCTCACGAGAAAAAAAATTAAAAAAACCTGCATGCCATGGCCAAAATCAATCTCATAGTTGACATAATTCCAGAATGATGATGCGAAGTCTTACTTTGAATATTTATTCTTTCTTCTTCTCCTGCATTATATACGATTTCAATGGATTTAAGTGTCCATGCTCCCAATAGCTTTGTTCCATGAACCTTCTTCTTGAATTCCCTGATATTGCTCCAAGCTATCCAGTTCTAGCAAATGCAAGAATGTACATGTACATGTTCATGAAGTTTGTTTAAGTGAGTTTCAACTAATAACTGCCTAAGTAGATCTCTTGCTTGATGACCTGAAATAAGCAATCTCGATTAAACATACATGCAGTGTATTAAAATATTCATCTACTAAAATAATTAAAATATTTTTAGGCTTATTCTCTAGTTCTTACATTGGTAAAGATGATCATGCATCATACATTTCATGTACAATATTGGAATAGATCTGAAATATAATTTCATTACAGAAAGAAGAGCACATAAATTGTTTTCAAGAGACACATCTATACTAACTTAATGTTTCGTACTTAGACTATTAGAGTACGATTTAGAAGAAAATAATAAAGATACCTAATTATAAGCATAATAAAAGATAATATTATACTACGAAATAATCTCTGGAAAACTAATACTGTTAAAATAATGTTGTGATTGTCTGTGATTATACACCAAGGAGGCTATCTTATATTTGAGCTCCTAAGAGCATAACCAACGGGGGGAGGGGGGTTGGTCGTTGTCAAATATAGGGGGTTGACACAGCCAACCCCCCCCCCCCCCACCCCAACGGCCAAGGGGTTAAACCCCTTAGCCGGTGTAAACGTGACCGGCTTAAATAATCAGTCGGTCACACTTGAACCGGCTAAGGGGTTTAACCCCTTAGCCGTTGCAATCGGGTATTACCTGATTGCTACCCCCCATCTTCAATTTGCAAATTCCGCCGCCACCCTCTCTCTTCTCCTTTCCTCTTCTGCCGAACCCAATTTTCATAAAAAATATGAGAAGATTAGGTAAAGCTATTTTTGATTCTAAAAGTAGCAATGCCTCCAACAGCAATGCAGAGGAGGAGAATGAAGCGGATAAAGACACATGTCCAAGTGTGGCTCATCGTTCAAAGCCTGTTCAGAGAAGACGTGTTGCTAGACGCGGTGTTTACGCTACGCTGGATCCGCACATGGATGTTAATTTGTCTATAAACAAAGCGTTGGCTGATTTTCGTAAACTTCCCGAAGGAGAAAGACACCTTACTGATTCCTTGAAGTCGTAGTTAGAGGTATAACTTCTTAAACTGGTTTGTGTACTAATCGGCAGTAAAAAAACAAGTGTATCATTCCAAAAACAGTAATTCTTTTGTATGTTAATAGGCTCGTACATGAGGATCGTGGGTTAGTGTCATCCGTTTGTATAAGACGGTTCGTGAGTACGACACAGACGACATTATTGTTGGATACCTTAGAAGTATTGGATTTGGAGATTTCTTGAGTACGTAATTTTGATGATCACACTTACATAATATGTATGTTATAAAACGTAGTATATGTATTTGATTTAATTATTCTTAATTTGCATGATAGGTATTGAAAACCTGTACAATAATGATGTTCAGTTATGTGGTGCATTAGTCATGTGTTGGTGGAAAACTACACATATATTTCACTTCCATTTTGGAGAGATGGGTGTTACGACACTAGATTTTACCATGCTTACTGGCATACCAATTGGTCAGGGTGCAACTTTACCTTATGACGAGTTATATCAGCAGTATGACCTATTGGCTAGTATATTCCCACATTTGGACTTACAAGGGGGAGGCTTAACGAATAATCATCATATCAGATCCTCGTTCATGAGGCAAGCCATCATGAAATTAGTGGTACCTCGGCCTGTAGTTCACCACTTAGAGATTCTCAGATTGTTTACATTATATATGATGGGTAATTTATTCATTACGAATTCATTAAGCACATTGCCACGTGGATATGTAGCTGTTGTTGCGGGAATGTTGTTCGACAGTGCTCCTATTACATATGACTGGGGTACACCAATTTTAGCTCATTTGTATAGGGGTTTGGACCAGCAGTGCATTATTTGGACTCGTGGGTCGTCGATTGCAAGTTTTTGGGAGCTTCTCCAGTATTGGTATTTTTGAATACTTTCATAACATGTCCTTTCTGACATTGGACCCTACACTATCACATTTCTACCCTCGAGTGAAAGCCTGGGCACCCGAAAACTGGTAGGTTGTACCAGGAGGTGATTGCCATCGTGTATTTGCAGTGGCTCGTAAACAGATAGAGATGAGGACCACATGAGAGTCAGTTTTGTGGCGTCCGCTTGCCGATTCCCCTTTCTTTTTAGGCCACACCAGCAGCATGCTCAGTTTTTGTCAGGTAATGATTTCCGTTGGTATTGTCACCACCCGCTTTAGGATGTTATTGGTACTTGGGGGAGCGCTGTTGGCGATAGGTATTCGATGTTGACGTTATTTCTGATGATCCCCACCCTGATATAGGTCATTTATGGGTGTATTCCAGTAATGATTTACAGCAGTATGCCGGTGAGTGTGGCCAGCTAATAGATTTATCATTACTGGTAGAGATTACATTACATTTTGGGTATCGTTTTATATGCCATCTAATATGGCAACGTTTGTTCATGCCGCCACAGTTGATTTAGTTTGTCCTTCCGCCTACAATCCTTTAGGTGTTACACGTGTTTTACGCGACATGTCTCATAGTACGCTTACTTTTCATATGGCTCCTCGTCCTCATCCTCCTCGGCACCCTTGTCAGCCTCCTCGTCATCCGCCTCCTCAGCCACCTCACTCGTATATGCCGACGAGTTATGGTTGGACTGTGGGCATTCCTGGCACATCCGGTCCGGATACGTATGTTGATATTTCACGGCCTACTGTCACACAGTTTCCAGATCCCGCTGTTCTTTCGTACGAGGAACTATATCTTATGCATGTTGGCCTTTGAGATACGATGTATAAAGATCATAAGCGCGCAGTTGATCAGTTGATGGCTCGTATTAACGCTGCAGATGATGAGATATATCATCTTACACCACGAGTAGATGACGATGACGACGACGATGACCATGTCGATAGTGGATCAGCAGCACCTCTTGGGGAGGACTCGTGGTTCTTTAGTGATATACCTTAGATTCAGTTTATGTGAAATGTTAGTATTGCTAGATGTATTCTTATGTTATCCTTTAGTGTGGTGTACTAGTAATTTTATGTAGTATGTGCAATCTTGTTGTTATCTTATTTGTTAGACTGTAATGGTTGTATTGTATTGTTATCTGTCTGTATTGTAGTGTATTTTTATATTGTATTATTATCTGTCTGTATACTGGTTGTACTGTATGGTTGTATTGTACTGTATTGTTATTTAATGTGGGTATAATGGTTGTATTGTATTGTTATCTGTCTGTCTCTTTCTTTTGTACCTTGTAACGTATCTTGTTATTAGTAATACTCATATTGTTGATTTTGAACAATAGCACCAATAGATCAAACAACAAACTTAACGATACAACTATAGTACCCATAGATCCAACACTAAGCATAAAGATAACAAAGCTTATAAAGATACAACATCTTACGATCGTAGATTGCTTACGTAAGTACGTACGTACATAAGCACATTAATTGTTATTTGAACGGATTCTAAAGAGTTTTGAAGTCGCCTATTCTCTTGTCTTAACTCGTTGGCGTAAGAAATACACCTTGGACATAAACGCTTGTCTATCCACTCAAAATAACTGCAGTCGTTGGGCCATAGCGAGCATAACTGGATCCTACGACCAATATTCTCTCCGTCCGCCCGTACTACCACCTCCACCACGTAACCACAGTGGCAACAAACGGGATGGGAGTTAACTTCCTACTCGTTAGTAGGCTGGTTAACAGAAACTCGTCGTACCTCTTGATGACCTACATCTGGAACAGGTAAAGGACGAGGGGCTGTAGGCTCTTGTACGCATTCTACATTTAAAGTGTGGACTACTTTATGACCTACATCTTGAACAGGAGCAATTGGTGGATGAATGGTCAGGCGGGCCAACTCCGGGTAGTCACGACGTAGGTCCTCGTAGTGCCGCTCTTGGTATTCGATATTCCAATCAATATCTGTTCTTGGACTTGAAGGCGGACGCTCAGGAAAATTTTAATTATAGTTCAAATCCAATGACGAGGGCCATGACCATGAAGACATTTTATTATTTTGATGAAAATATTTGTTCCAGCTTATTAATAAGTAGTAAGCGAAGATATTTATAGGGGAAATATGTGGACTAACGTCTTAAATTACAAGGTTGTAGTAGCGTACATGCGATGACCCCTTAAATTACGGAGTTATTAAGGACTAAGGAATCTGCCTTTGATTGATAATGTATACCGAGGACAACCCATACAGGAGAAAGGACTAAGGACTGCACTATAATCCGAAAACTCTCGAAAAAGAGTGACATGACTTCACTTTCTGCTAATACTGACATGGGAATTGTGCAAGACTTGACCATTCAATGAGCATCACTCACTATACACTACTAATACACTGACGCTCCCACTCAGATAGTGTCCCACTATAGCACAAATATATATTTATCTTCGAAGATGTATTTATATGGCCTAGTTTGATGCTCTGTAAACTCATAATTAAATTACCACACAATCACAATTTGAGCTATGAGCAACTGGGAAATAACGATGAGGCTTCCTATAATCAACAACCTGGAAAAAAAATTGTACTTGAAGGGAAGGTTTCCGAGCTGCTACGTACGATTGGATCCAACCCCATTTGCCATTGTGGACAAGAATCGGTCCTGGTTGTTGCCAATACGGAGAGTAATGTTGGTCGTCAATTTTTCGCTTGTGACGCCTACAAGGACCATAAGGTATTTCCTGCTGAAATTGATTGTTGTAACTTTAAGCAGTGGATTGACCCTCCCATGTGCGAACGTGGACGTCAGTATGCACTAGAAGTGCAAGCCGAAATAAGACACTTGAACAAGATTGTTGCCGAGAAACCTAAACCTGGACCTTTCCCAAGGCCATGGTAGATTTATTTGTTTAGTATTTGTTTACTTATTATATTACTATGAATGTGTTGTTTGTGTGTTTAGTTGTTGTAGCTTGTGTAATCGTGGTTTGGTCGTAAGCCTCTAAGTTGTTGTTGTTGTACTTCGTATGATTTTTGTTGTAGATGGTATAATTGTTGTTGTTTTAAGCTTCTACACTTCATTGTTATTATACCTAACATAATATCACGAGAACACAGTAATGAGTAAAACCAAAAGTTATTTTGATGTGAATGGTCACTGTAGCGAAGCTAACATAATATCACGAGAACACAGTATTGAGTATGATTTTGGTCGTGAGCGTCGACGTGCAATCAGTAAAAACCAAAAGTTATTGTGATGTGAACGGTCACTGCAGCGAATCGAACATAATATCACGAGAACAGTAATGAGTCTCTGTTGAACTGTAGCTCTTGGTAGTACATTATCCATATAAGTAATGCATATTTGAAAATCCTTCCTATACCTTCACTATCTTCAAGCAGCATCATTCCAGACTAAAGTGAGAAATATATTTCCTTCTGTGCTTAAAGGTAACGTTTATTAACATCATACTTCGTACTTCTAGTAACTCTAGTTATATTACTGATGCATAGGTTACATGGACGATTCTGAAATAAGTGATGAACAAATGGGAAGGATTTTTGATGAGTACGAACGGAACCTAGTCAACGATAACAAAGTTGGATTAGTTCATGATACACAAATTGAAGAGGTGCCTGGGGCGTTGCAGCATCGAGCGGTTACAGCTCCGCGTCCATTTACAGTAAATCAACGGCCTAGTAATAGTGTTCAAACATTGACTTCTGCAACTCGAGAATTTTCTTCCAAGGATTTGTTGGCCCTCGTAAAAACCTGGATTGAGGTTGAAAAACGAGATGAGTTACTAATGCAAGGTGGAGGGGGTTTAACATATGAAGAAAGATGGGCAATGATCACAAAGCTGTACAACAACCATCGTTCCCGGTCGACTAGACGAACATCAGTTCAAATCCAAATGGCTAATCGTCGTTTTGCAGACGCTTGTGATTAGTACACAAAGATTATTGAAACCGTTGAAGACGAAAACATATTCAAAACAAACCAAGCAACATATGATTTCCGTTACCTTTTCGAGTACCGTAAGGAATTTGTTGGGTACGAAGCGTATAAACTCCACTACAGTTGGTTGACCCGCTATGGAACTAAGTAGCCATATTGTATTATGATTTTATTTGTGTTTGAATGTCTATTTAATTGTATGTTTTTACGATGAATCCTAAGAATATGTAACTGAAGACGGAAATAACAAACGTTAAGACATTCCAAAATACACTTACACGAACTAGAACAACAAAACATACCAACATCAAATTCAAAGGACGATAAAAAATACACGAACTAGAACTAGAATTCAAAACGTACATCGAATTCAAAGGACGATAAAACATACCACCATCGAATTCCAAACCACACTTACACTTACACGAACTAGAACAACAAATACTACAAATTTCTGAGATATCCAGCTCTATTTGCCTTAGCAACAATCTTGTTCAACCGCCTTATTTCCGCTTGTGCTTCCAGTGCATACTAAAGTCCACGTGGACACATCGGGGGGGGGGGGTCTATCCACTGCATAAAGTTACTACATTGAACATCATTAGGGTAATACCGATGGTCCTCGAAGGCACTACATCCGAAAAATCGACGCCCAACATTCATTTCAGTTTTGGTAACAGCAACAACCGATACATTTCCACAACTACAAAAGGGGTAAGCGCCACCAGGTAGTGTTGAACCGATAGGATTTAGGGGCTTGATTACATGCCATTCGTATACGATTTGTTTACCCAGTCGTTGGTTTGCTACAACTTCGCGCAATCGAGCATTCAACGATTTTGTTTTCGGCCTCCCTACTTTAGACTGAACTTGTACTCCTTCACCGAATTCCAGCAAAACCTTGTTATGTTGTAGACTATTCCTTGATCGTTCAAACGCTTCATAACAATTATTCATTGTTTCATCGTCAATCTCCAAGTTCTCCATAGCTTGAACTAAAAATAAATACGCCCACTAAATGAAATGACTACAAAGTGTATGAAATTTTTGTAATGTTAGAGAAATAAATAAGGTGCATATATATTGCTACGTTTGCACACTAGATAGGGCTAAATTTGTAAAAGGAAATGGTGCAATTCCTAATAAGGGCTTGTCTACTATCGTTTCGTTTCAATTTCCAATAAAAACTGGTCCAATATCTGGAGAAACGTGATAGAGTGACAGAAAGGTTAAGTGAAGCCACATTTAATGTTGATGGAATCCACACTATACACTTACAGTACACAGCAGTGTTCACTGTATAACTTTGGACATTGAAAGGTCATACTTCATGATAGTGATACAACCTATCTTTGTATTAAAGTGACAGAAAGATAAAGTTCGACCATGTTTCATGTTGAAGGAATCCACACTATACACTATTCTCTGGCATAAAAAACAAATCAATGTTTCGTCTTCTACTAAACATTATTACTTTTTCAACCACCATATGTAGGCCCCTCTTCAATAAATACTTCTGCTTCACCCGTGACTTCTTTTAAGATAAACAAAGTAGCCAAAACTCCCATAATGTATACTTAAACCAATTTTTAATTTGGTGGGACCCCGGGATTGCTTTATAATAACCGTTGTGCTGTTCTTCTAACTCAGCCAATTTTCATTACTTAGAAATCAGCGTTAACACCATGAATGCTTTAAAGAGATTATGGTACCTCACAAATTCCTCATCATCTTCATCTTCTAGTTCAGATGAAGACGAAGAAAACTACCACAAACAACAGCTAATGTATCAATGAGAAACTTTAAACGCGATGCAACGTGATATCGCTAAGAGCTCCAGATCAACCCAAGGAGGAAGCCAAGAAGGTAGAAGAGATATATGTTACGGACATGACTATCCAGGAGGGCACAATCAGTTGATGAAGGAATACTTTGTGCCAAACCCAGTATATGGCGACGTTTACTTTCTTCGTAGATTTCGTATGTCTAGAACAGTGTTTGATCGAGTTCTAAATAACGTTTCTGAATCCAATATATTTTTTACTTACATGAGAAATGCTCTCAAAGAACTAGGAGTTTCACCACTACAAAAAGTAACCGCGGCACTTCGTATGATTTCATACGAAAGTTCAGCTGATTCGTTAGATGATAAAATACGAATAGGTGAATCAACGCCAGTTCTGTGCTTGAAAGAGTTCTGCAAAATAGTTGTTCGTGTCACCGGTGAAGAGTATTTACCATCCCCAACAGCACGCGACGTTGAACGATTGTTAAAAATGGGAGATCAACGTGGTTTCCTGGGTATGTTGGGAAGCTTAGATTGTATGCATTGGACGTGGAAAAACTGTCCAGTAGCACTACAAGGCTAATACAGAGGCCACACAAAAAAGGCAATGTTGGTGTTAGAAGCGGTTGCTTCTTTCGATTTGTACATATGGCACGCATTTTTTGGTGTTCCTGGATCATTAAACGATATTAATTTCCTTCGCCAATCATACTTGTTTAATGTTTGTACAACGATCTGTCACCGCCATGCAACTATAAAATTGGTGATACTGACCATTCTGTTGATTATTATTTGGTTGACGGAATATATCCAAAATGGAAGACACTAGTACAGGCATTTAAAAAGCCGAACAATGCCAAAGAGGCGAAATTTACGCAACAACAAGAGAGTCTGAGAAAAGACGTAGAAAGAGCATTTGGAGTTCTACAGGGACGATTTCATATTTTGAGAAATGAGGTGCACTACCACGAATAAGTAGTTATATCAGATATTATGTACTATTGCATTATACTACATAATATGATAGTTGAAGAAGAAAGGGGAGGATTCGAACTGCAACTTAAAAACTATCCGGATATAGCAGTGGCGTTTAGGAGTAAGCCGTACAAGGACCCGGATACTTTTGTCGAGTACTTGCAGCGTATCCAGGACGTTAGGGATCCCCAGTCTCATCTACAATTAAGGGACAAATTAGTCGAACATTATTGGGAGCATACCGGCAATCAATAGGAAGTGGTTTACTATATCCGTAGTTTGAAGCTAAATTGCTTTCGTTTGTTCAGTTATATGTATGCGTTAATGCTTTTATGTATCTTTTTTTGCTAGAGTTATGAAATATTGCATTAATGTTCTATTATTACATGTTCATACTTGCACGATTGCGAGTAACAATTAAAAAGGCAAATTTAACTAAGGAGCTGTTACAACAATGCCACCGAGTATCGAACTACAGACACAGACCTTAATGACTCCTACAACAATGGTACCTAATAATTAAAACTAGATAATGACATACCAACAAACAACGATAATGAAACGCTCAAAACATAAATACGTCCTATCCCATGTGTCTTCTGCAGCACGCTTCTAGTTCTTGCTCCATTAATAATCGTTGCATCGGGTTTAATGTATCCAAGTTGATAGTCATAAGTGCCATATCATCAATTCGTTTGAGTCGAGCTAATTCACGCTACCTAATAGCCAACACACGCTCTCTTGATATTTGTAGTTATTCATGTCTTCCCTGCTTCTCCTGGGCTCTCTCGTCTCTCTTAGCTTCTCTCGCTTCCACCAAAAGTCGGTTAGATTCTTCAGAAGCTACCGTTCGACTATGTAGTTTTTCATAGTATGAACTGTAGTATGCGACTGCTTTTTTATTACTTTTATATTTACCAGGAGGCCTACCACCAGAACTTGTAGAAAATGGGGTGTTTTCTTGAGGATCGGGACTTACCGAGCTTGAATCCTGCATTGGCATTCTTGGCATAAATCGCGCTGCAGAATGTTCTTGCTGTATGTTGCTCCATTTTTCCTCTCTAGACAGAATGGCATAACAATTATGCAAATTGAATGGTTGGTTTTTGTGATATGCCATATAAGCTTCATTTGCACTCTTTAGCAATATGTGTTGAACAAACGTAAGTTGCTATAATTATACAGTAAAACAATATAATAATATTTTAAGTAAATAAAAATTACCAAGTCCTTATCGTTGGCACTGCTTTGCTGTCTACTTTGTAGTCCAGCCATAATCTGATTCCAACTTTGACAGTTAGCGTTGATTCTCTTCCAAGACTATTTCAAAGAGTCGACTGTTCTCGGTGGATTTTCCGGACTACAACCGTTGAATAATCTCGAAACAGAACTCCAAAATGAATTATCAGTCTGACAAGTCTCTTTTACATTGTCCCTTGAGCACTCCACCCAACAAAAAGCTAGTTCTGCTTGTTCTTCTAGAGACCATTTCACTATTTTGTTTGATCTTCTCAACTGTGTGGTGCCAACAACATCTGGATTTTCAGTATTATCGACTTCTGTTTCTTCGTTCAAGCCACTGTTATCTCCAAACAAACAATTCAAATTTCTTGATAGATTTGGAGAAGTTTCAAGCGAGACTAACCATTGTTGGCTGCTTGGAGAAGCGTAGATGATCACTGTAGTTTTGCTGAAAATACGCGTTTTGCCTAGAACCAGAATTTTGAGTACTGTTATAATGATTGGAGTTTTCCTGCGATTGGTAGAAGTTCGGGCTCTGTTGATGATAATTAGAGTTCGGAACATTCGGGAAGTTACCATAACTTGATTGCTGATTCTGCTGGAACGACGGATGGATAGGAAACTGATTGTTGTCGGATTGATTATTGTGTTGCTTTTGTGTAGCATTGGAGACACCCTTCTTCCCTTTACCAGGGTTTGACATTGTAAATAAACTGAACAGAAAATGAAGAAGGAAGAGAAGTGTGTTTTGATGTAGAAATGTTGTGTATTATGATGTATATAGATTTCCTGTATATAAAGCCTTTAATCAAACGGTAACTTTCAGAGCAACGGTAACAACAAGCAACGGTAACAATCCAACGGTCAAATTAAAAAAAAAAACCGGCTTCCACGAAACCGGCCACAGTGGGAGGAAAAAATTAGTTCCTCCCACCGTGATCAGTTTCATCGAAACCGGTCAAGCCAAGCCGGCTCCATCGAAGCCGGCTTAGGTTCGGTTGTTGGAGCAACCAGCTGGTTGCTCCAACAACCTCCAAGGTTGTCGAAGCAACCCTGGCCCATCCTTTAACCTCTGCGTTGGGGTCAGTTACTTTTCAACCGACCCCGGTTGGGGATGGCCTAATAGTTGAGTGGGTGTATATCAGTATATGTATGTATACATGTGTGTGTATGTATGTATGTGTGTGTAAATATATATGATTTTTGAACAACTACGTTGAAACTTTTAAACATCATGCGTAAGGATAAAAAATAACCACATATGCAAAATTCTAATATATGTTGTGTTAAATTGTCCTCCGAAACATTTCTACGTGGTATTGAAATAAAAAGAATAATTTTAATCTCCATTTCTATTAAATAGGATACTCCAATTAATACCTTAAATTTGAATAAAGGTTTGATTTTTTTATGTATTTTAACATTATTATAACATGAGTATCTTTGGTATGATGATCATTTAGTTAGACTCTTCTGAGTATAGGAAAATGGTCAGAAATGAAATAACTCTACTCATTACCATCTTTACCCTTGAAAAGGACCAATCAGATTTAATTTGTTATGTAGTTTTATAGTAATGCGTTTGAGTTTCTTTGTTTCGACAGTCATTGAGTCAAAATTCTCAAAAAACTCGAAGTAACCAAACATATAGTACTTTTCATTTTCTCTTTTATGCTTCTTTCCAGAATCATTGATTAGTGTTAACATGCATTTAGGATATTCCAATATAACATCTTTATTTTCTTCTCTTAAATTTAGAACCTATGGTCTTGCAAATTCATAATTTTTATCAACAGACACATGCATGTACACAAGGACTGGTTGTAGCAAACAACAGTACAAATACTGCAAAATCTGTGCTTGACTTTGTCTCAATGGTCATGTAGTACTAGTCAATTGGCATGTTTATCCTCTAATATCACAATATGTAAAATCTGAATTGTTGCATTTAGCATTTTCTCTGATCTTTTTAATATGCCAAATTGGTTATAGAGATAACCTTGATTACTTTCATCTTTTTAACATTTATTTTCCCCCGTATAATTACCTTTTTAGCTAATGAATATTTGGATTCATAATGGCTAATACACAGAGGTTAAACTCAGTATATTAACTAGAATTTTCTAGTAATTACATAATACCCTAAAATGAATACGATACCATAAACATAGTTCAATAGAAATTGCATAATTCCTACAATGGATAAGATACATAAACATAGTACATTCATCTAACACAAACACACACACATATAACAACTTGTCAACTAACATTGCTGCGTATTCGTCCTCACACATTGTGTCCTTGTTAAGAAAAATAAAACTCATAATTTGGTTAAAATCAATCTTTGATATCATTGTAACTAAGATGTTTAATGAATACTCCAAGGAGTTTATGGAACCTCTTCAATGCTAAAGGGAGGAAGTGGAGGTCATTTTAGAATCAATATATAGTGTAAAAGAGCAATCAATAAACATGCATTTCATATTCATCAACATATACAGTATCATGTAAACACACAAAGATTACAAGACAAAGAGACGTCTACAAAAGGGAAAATAAAAGAAGCAATACTAACCTTTTTTAGTTCCACTTTATTAGTTCTTACATCATTTGGTAAGTTGATTTCTAGCAGTCCCACCATAGGTATGACATATATTTCATTTGTATCCTTATAAACTTCTAGAACGATCTTTTTTAGTAAATGTAACCCACATAATTAGGTCAAAACCAATTTGTATGTATGTGGTTGATAACTCATCATTATCCGTTGAACAAAGTTTAGCTTATAAGAGATAAATAGTGCCATACTTGAAAATATTTGCAACTACCCCGACCAATCTACTAGTTTCCTAAAAATCACATTCTACTGGTTTTATGCACAATTATTCTTCAACTGTAAAAATTGAATATAGGACTCCAACTAAAAATTCAAAAACCAAAATTAATGATTTTCTATCTTTTTTTTCTTATTTATGTCTAATGGTTCGTATTTATGTGCAATTTGGGTAGGACGTGTGGTGTATTTAGTCAACTCAGATAGTACGGAAGTTTGGGCCAATACAGTTGGTATTAGAGCTTAGATTGAACAAACACCTAGGCTTTTGTAGGAATTACTCATTAGAGACAGGGTCAACAGTACCCTATAATGAGTTGAGTGTGTATATACGAGAGCGTGCATTTGTTAATTGATATAAAAATTGTTTTATATTGTGTTGGCCAGTCTGTTGAGTGATATATGAATTCTGGTCGAATCGTGGGATGCCACGATGTCGATAAGAGTTTCTAAACACTAGAATAGAGAAATTCAACATAATAATGTTGTAAAATGGGTAAATGGAATAAACTTTCCCAGAACTATAGTTTGATATAAAAGAAATAATTTTCTAAAATTATTCTAATCTATGGATGTGTTGGTTGTTATTAGAATCCAGTGAGATTATAAAATTGGAATGGTTATATATAACCAAATAGAACTTGTATATGAATAATATACACAAATATGATAAAGTGGAATTGAATTAAAACTGGAATCTTGACTTTAAAAATTGGGAGGTTGGAAAAATATTTTCTGAAGTATATCAAAATAATAATGTTTTGTTTTGGAAGGAATTTGAATGAGAACCATTTTGAAATGACTTTGAAAGTGATAAAGCACTGAACTCACTTCAGTTGTTGGAAAATAATTCTGATGATGACTGCAGCATCATCAGTGTTCATTTTTGAGTTTCTAAGTGATGGAATGTTACCTTAGAAAAGTTTTGTTGGAAATTTGTTTTGAAAGAAAACAAGTTGGTTGAAAATTCAAATGTTTTGAATTTGAGATGGTTATATATATATATATATACATATATATATATTTATGCGATTTCTAAAGAGATTTGAAATAAAAACCCAGGAATTTGAATACTGGAATTTAAATTTAACTTAAGCAAGTTAAATGGATCAAAGTGAATAAATTGATTAGAATCAATTTGAATGAATTTAAATGCATATGAATGGAATATGATTTGGATGTGAATGTATTGATTGAAATTCATTCGAATTAAATGAATATATGGTGTGCATTATGAATAAAAATCAAAGTTGGTTGGAACTAAATTAGTAGAAGTATGAAATGTTGAGTTTAAACATAAATGGATTCTGAAAAGTTAATGGGTTTGTAGCATCTTTCCTGCCTTAGTAATTTTGGGGATGAATTCCTTTAAGGGGGAGAATGTAACGACCCGGATTTTTGGTCGATTAAGTTTAACATTTAATATTATTTTATATGTTATGTTGACAATATAAATGGGTTTTTATATCGAGTTTATCGATTTAATAATCGAAATACAATTTTATTTCGATGGTATCGAATTATCGCAATGTGAAATATAATTGAATTCGAAGTTAAAACTAAATTAAAACAATTCAGATGATCAATGTAAATTGTATTTGACTATAAACGATAATAATAATATTTTATTATCGATGAATTGATTGATCTGAATTTAAATTATATTATATCGATTTAATATGGTTATTTTACATGTATGTTCAAACTTAAATTCAGAATATATTATGTCGGCTTCAGAATAGTGTTAAAACATTGAAACATCAGTTGTTACATTAAAATAAGCGTTCGTCATTTCAAGTTATGAACCCCAAAATGTTTTTAACGGATAAGAACGAAGTCAAATCAAATCAAATTCGCATGTACTTAATCTATCACCTATTTTATACGGAGGGCAGACCTAAGAATCGTGGACCTCAAGCTTTTTCTATTTAAATCGTGATACCCCCTTCCATTTTTCTACAAAGCTAGTTAAAGTTGTGCCTCCCTTTGTTGTTATTCAAATCAAAATGTCAAAAGCTTCAATTAAAAATGGTCGATACTTTATCCCCCTCACTTCTATTTATAAACATTGTGCTCTCTTTCTTTTCCCTCTTCAAAAAAATCGTTCTCAGGAAAACTCCAAAATTCCTCTTCACAAGTTCATCTTAAAATCCAAAACAAATCTATGTAAATCATTTGAACCCTGAATTCGATTTCTGTGAGCTCATTATGGGATGAACTTCACGTGAGCATGAGTGTTGAGGGTGCGATGGTTCTGGGTCTCGTCTTCGAACAGTCGATTTAGTGATTTGACTTTTATAGAGCAACAATTATTGTTTAGAGTATGGGATTGAGTCGCGATCCATTATTATTACGAGTTGGTGCAGAGATTAATGGAAGGCTATAAAAAGAGCAAGGGTTGTCAAAAATTAGGGCAACTCGATGTTGATTTAATTCACAAGTTCGCTATATTAGGGAGAAGGGGTTCGACGTTGTACTAAAGGAGCTAGGTTTGATGCGACGAGTCCTTTAGATTGTAGGAGGGTCGATGTTCTTCTGCGTGAATGAAGCAGTGTGTGTTGATGAATGGAAGGGGGTGATCTCGTGTTGGAGGCCGTGTTTTGGTGGGTGGGTTGCGGTTCAAGTTTGATGAAGAGTGGTTCACAATTTTATTGGTTCGAGGTGAAGTAGCAATGTTCATATGTAGAAGACTAATGGTAGAATTTATCAGTGGTCATGGGATAGTGGAGCATGATGGAGATGGGGAGGCTTCATGTAATTCGAATTCTGAGTGTGGGGATAGTGGGTGCTGGAATGTTGTTTAGGGAAGAATGGTGGCATGGGTTTTTTCTAATTTAGGAAAAATGGTGGAGGGAGTATTAAGGTAATTAAATTAAATCAAAAATACTTTAGTTAGTAAATTAACATAATTTAATTTATGAAAATAAATGAAATATCTTACGAAGACTCATTATAGATTCGTCCGAAACATCAAAAATTGTGTTGGACTCATATGGATTTGGCTTCACAATGAAATTCATTTTGAGATTTTTGTAATCGACTGGAATCAGAATGAATCAAAAATATAAATCAGGTAAGTAAACTCACTTTCTGGATTCGTTTATAATTTATTATAAAAAAATATTTATTTAATAAAATTTATATGTTGTTTGTAGGTTGTTAGATGCATTGAAATATTATTGTGGCTATTATATATGAATATTAGTTATTTAGGCTTGGTGTTTGTGGCTATTATATATATATATATTGGTGATTGGGTATTTGCCGCATTACCATTAGAGGATGCCTGCAGTATCATTAGTGGATGACCATATGCGCCCTACAATATATTATAGCGGATGGCCTTTTATATCGCGATATCCTACCTTGATGTAGGATGGGTATTTTTTATGTTGGCTAACATCTGTGGATGCAGGAAAACATGTTGGAGGGATCCAACAGGATTCCTCAAATTTTATTATTGTTTGTTTTCATACATATTATCATATATGATGTGTTAGAAAACCTATGATTGATAATTGGGTGTTTTGGATGTTTAAATATCACTGGCCCTAAATGTTGATTTATAAAATATCGTAAAAAGGGATTATGAGATTTAAAAGGGGAAATCTATTTTTTTTTTTAAAATAGAAGTTGAATTTCTAATAGGCTATAAAAATATTAGCTTGTTTTGATTAATAAAACAAATTTATAAACGGTGTTTATAAATTAAATGGAATAATTTTCATTGGATAATGCAGGGAATTGAAATAAATTTATAAATGGTGTTTATAAACGAAATAAAATAATTTTCATTAGGTAACGTGGGGAATGTAAATCCAGATGTGAATTTAAAAAGGGGAATTAGAATTAGTTTCAAAAAAAAAATGACAAAATCTATTCTGATGTTCAGAATGTAGATTGAATTAAAATAAATTCGTATGGATTTGTGATCTGAATTCAATTAGATTGAATTTCTTTAAATAATATATTTTTAGAAAAGATATTGGGATTGTATTTAATAAAAGTTCAAATTTAAATATGAAAATAGATTCACTATTTATATATATATGTTATAATCAATAAAATATTCCAAAAAAGGAATTGGGTTTCAAATGGATTTGAAATGGAAACTTTTAAATTATAAAACAAGGAAGTTAAATTTATAAACAATGTTTATAAATTAAGTAAGATAATTATTATGGATAATTTGGAAATTCAAGTATGAATTTAAAAGTGAATTAGAAATTGTTTCAAAAAGGGAACGACGGATTTTATTCTGGAATTCGAAATATAAACGGAATTGAGACAAATCTAAGGATTTATAATTAGAATTCGATTGTATCGAATTATTTAAATAATTTATTTAAAAAGGAATAATTTAGTATAAAAGATGGAGTTATAATTAAATTTATAACCGAGTAAAGGAATAATCGACGGTTTAGGATAATCGGAAATATTAAGCTGGATTTGGAAAACGAGATTAATTTATATTGAAAATATATGAAAATGGAATTTAAATTTATTAATAAACGAATTTTAAACGTTTATATTTAAATATAATTAAAACGAACTCGCCGTAGCGTGGTAGTTCGTAATTTGACGTTGCGAACTTCAATTTAGTATACAGAACTCAATCTAAGCCGAAATTCTTTGAAACAAGAATCGTCAGGACCGATTGAATAATAATTTTCTAATGGAAGAGAAAAATATGAAATTCATCTTATAAATATTGAGTTATGTCAAAAATCAAATTTTCAGAAAAATAGTGCAATAATCGTTATTAAATCATAACGGTTTATTTAATAAAAAAGGATTTTAAGTAAATAAAATTAGAATTTCCATTAGAAAAAAAATCCATTTTTGAGTTTTAAAATAAATATGAACTCAAGTTGGAGTAAATGGACTGATTTTTTAAACAAAATTCAGATTTTAAATTATTGAATATAATTAACTAATTTAAAGAATAATTTGTTAATAAAATTTTGAATTAAAATTAGGATTTGAATAAGTGAATTGGATTTGTGAATTCATATTTGAAATGGAATATGAAACTTGAATTGAAAATGGAATTTAATTGGTTTATATGCAAATTAAAATTGTATACGAACGTGATATGTTCAATTAAAAAGTGAGATAGACAAAGGAGCTAATTAAAGAATAAATTAGCAAATTGAGTTAAAAATGATTGGATTGAGTTGGAATAAATTTGAAATGGACGTATATATGTTAAATAGATATGGAATGAAGAGAATGTAGACAATAGTTCGAGTGCTCGACAAAAAAGTACATGTTTAAATTCCATATGAGTTTTTTGCACCGAGTCGGCAAGCCGCTTGACTTTTCGGTTTTCTTTTTAAATGGAAAGGGCCTAGAGAGGCAAGTTGAGGTTTGAGCTATTGACAGGTACAAAGGAAGTGCTGGAGAAATTTTCCAGAAATTCAAGAAGTTAGAATAGTTTTAATAAAATTGATAACTAGAAATCAATATATATATATATATATATAATTCAATAAGGAAACGAACTTAAATTAAAATATTATAAAAAAGGAAATATATAAATTAAATCAAGTAAAAATAAGAATGGTAAACGTATATACGTTTTAAAATTGAATAATTGGTTTTTATGGTGTTGATTACTCGAGGTAAGTGGTCTTTTCTGTTTTGAAGTAAAGAATGTTTTTCAGTAAAGGTCTAAGAGGCAACTATACCCCAACTTATTTGATTTCATTATTAACAGATAAATAGCAAAATTTAGTCTTGAAGATCAATGTTTGAATAAGATTTAGTTCAATGCAGTATTTTGGGTTGTTGTAACGATATTTTACACAACATTCATTTTAACCCAAGTAAGTGGAATTTTGGAAATATAATAACGAATATTTCCTAAGTATAGAAATAAATGACTTCAAAAATGAGATAAGTAATGGAATGTTTTCCAGTTATAAATAGAAGATATTTTCTAAGTATAGAAAATAAAAGAAGGTTATATATGAAAATGTTTTCCAAATGGCGTAAGAGGCCAAGAGGATTGTTGAAATATTGGGTTAACAAATATTGATAAGGAAATGGAGAAGTGATTTAATTAATGAAATATTAATTTAGAGGCCTAGTTGCATTATAGAGTAAAAGAATGGAGATCTTCTGTACTAGTTGCAATCATTCATATGCTTGTGGTTCATTTCTTATTATAAATATTATGTATTTGTTCATTTAGAAATATATAATTTTTTGATGTTGTTGTTCAATTAACATAATGCCGAAGACGACAACAATAGATTCTTCTATCTCTTTAGTTGATGGTGAACAATTATTTGAAATCTTTATTTTTCCTTTTGTATGTTAATATAGATTTACTTCATTTTGAAGAAATTGCATATTCCGAGCAAAGAGATGATTAGCCAAGCACCATTGCTTACAACAGCTGTTGGAATAAAATCCGTCATATGCATGTAAATTAGTTTTAACTACATACATAACTTAGACATATACAATTATGTTTACACTTTTGTGTATAAGTGAAAAAAAAAGAACATAGAATTGCATTTCGCCTACTTACAGGTTCCTTGTCTAGTGTGTTGCATCCTCTTTACTGCTCAACACAAATATAATATTAGTAAAGTAAGTAAGCCATTTTATACAGCAACTGTATTCAGCTAGCAAACACGAAATTTCACATACATAACTCTCTTTGTTAATCTCTCATCTACCATCAAAATATAAATGTTATGATTAAATCACTACGAGCAGTATAACTTGTTAGAAAATCGTTGTTGCAAAACCATCAGCTAATCCTATAAATGTCTTTTGCTGACATTTACGTAGAAAACAATCTATTAATCTATCCATTTGACAATGTGTCATCTCTTTTGCTTGGTTTTCAGTTTCATTTTGAATCGTGACATTTTTTAAAACTATTGTATGCCTAATTTCTTTTACTTGGTTTCTTGGTTGTGATCTGTAGAGCTGGATGTCAATGAAAAAGCAATCATCTCAAGAGCATCTTCAAATAATTTGATATCTTTGAACTTTTATAATTTACGGGCTAATAACTTTTCTGCTAAAACATCATCAATTTTCACACTACAAAAGAAATATGAATCCCATACGCCAATTTGGCGTAGGGACAACGTAATGAATCAAATTTTCCTATGCCATCCCTACGCCAAAAAAGTAGTTGGAATCAGCATGTCGCAAAAGTTCCCTATGCCTACATGTCTACGCCTTCCCTACGCCAAGTTCCCTACGTCTGCATTCCTACGCCTTTTACGCATTTCCTATGCCTAGCCTTCTGTTTAAAGTGCAAAAAATGGATTTTCCTTACCTATTCCATACGCATTTCCTACGCCACTTTACACCAAAAGTCATTGTGGTTCTTTTATATTTATCTTTATTTACCACACATATCATAATAAAATTTAATAAAGCCGAACACATGCAAAATCGTGACAATGGATATCGATAAAAACATTGATGTGGAATGGATATCATGGTCAAATTAACGTAAACTTTCTACAAATGTATTTAAAACAAATCATGCCCGACAAACAATAAAATAAAGTTGCTACATAACTCAAATATGACCTTTTCATCTAATTCAAACACCATTTAATGTACCTTGTACAAACAGACCACCAAACCCACTGCCAAAATAAGAATAAATCATAAAGTATGTCATATCCGCGATTCCTGTTCCTGCCTCAACCCTCGTACAAACTCTTACATAGAATTCGAGGAACCTAAATCCCCATGTAGTTTGTTAATCGTGACATTCATTTTTTGATTTTTACTTCTAAGCACTTCTACCTTCTCAACAAGTTTCTCTCTGACATTTGAAACTCCGTACCTAATAGTGTATGTATTATCTCTATATATCTGCACATAATTTTTTTAAATCTAATTAGCACAACGAACAATTTTTTTAATTCAATTCGCACAACGAATGCCTTTTTAATCCAATTAGCATAACTATAAACTTAGCAGTTTAAGTGAGCCTATTAGGCTCAGTGTTTCTGAGTTCGGCTCAATGTAGTTGAGCCGTTGCGGCTCAGTGTAGCTGAGCCTAATGATCAGTTTAACTGAGCCTAATGGCTCAGTTATAGCGAGCCTTAGGCTTACTGTAACTAAGCCGTTTCTAACATTTCGCAGGTGCCATTAAATAAAAGTGTAATGGAATATAGGTTTCAAAACCAGAAGGATGCCACCTAGCCCAAAAGGAGTTCAACAAGAAGCTAGTTAGAGACTCAGAGGTCTACATCAACTAATAGAAGCCAAGATTTTTATTTGTGGATACTTTATGTAACAATTTAATGATATTTTATGTAACTAATAAAAATTGAGCCAAAAGGCTCTGTATAACTGAGCTAGCACTACCATCAGGCTCTCCAAAATAAGTGAGAAAGATTTCATACCTTCAATTTTTAATAAAAAGGAAAATGAATTTGCATTTTCAGTTGCAGCCGATCCGTCCACCCAGTCTCAGCCACCTCCAACACTCGGTATGCCAACTCCAATGCCCAGTATGTCGACTCTAAGAAAAACTTTTTTATAAAACAAGGACTAGCTAAGACGGTATAAAACATAGTTCAAAATTAGTGGACATGAACAACGTCGTAAGCCCTAACTAATACCATTTAAAATGAGCTAGAAGAAAACACTAAAACCAGTCATCAGCAAACTAGAGTCATAATGTTTGACTTACAATCTTGTAATTAGTCGTTACTGTTAGAATTTGATCAAGAGAGGAGAGAGAAACTAAACGATAAAGCATAAAAGACTACATTTTTATTGCTTTATTAATTAATTTTACAAAATATGCTTGCTTACATTGCCAGTCCCTGCCTTTATTTATACACAATTTATCCTTATCTAAAAGAACATTTTAGATAAGAATATTCTAAGGTATATTTAGGTCTATTATAATAAATAATTCTATACCAAATATAAACCCAAATCAATGCAATTAAATAAAGAAAACATATCTTCTAGCATATTCTCTAACATTACCCCTAAAACTCACGATGCGAAAAATCGTGAGTTTGCCAAATAGAAGTTGCAAACTGAAGAGTACCCAGATCGAGCAACCATTTCAATACTGTTAGAGAATAACATAAAACATCAAGCATCAAACATTCAACTACAACTACAAACAAATAAACAGCTCCAATCTAAAACTCCAAAACAACTCAATATCTTCAATCTGATTGATAAGAAAAAGATCTGAGTGGTCAAATGAAAAAACTTGTCCCGAATGTATTTGTATATTTGCATCTTCCAAACATACGAAGAAAACAAAATAAACTAAAATGAGATGAGTTTGCGTATGTTTGCATCCCCCAACCATATCAAACAATAACAAAACCAAATCAATAGGGATGAGCCAGCGTATGTTTGCATCCTGCAAACATACCTTACAGTACCATCTACCTCTTTCAATCAACGTCAATTGCCCTTCTAATAAACAGGGTTATCGATACATACATCTAACGAACAACAAACATCTTCAAACGAATGTTACTCTCTGATTACTCAATCAACCCAACCATCTCATACTCCTGCCACAAATACAACCAACCTCTGAGAACAACTTGTAGCTTCCAACCTCATCTTCTTCTCACACTACATTCAATAACATTTCCAGAAATCACAAAGCACCGTAGCCTTCACCTAACTGCCAACAATCACTACAATAAAACTTCCCTTACTACCATTTCAAAACTGCCATACTCCTCCTACTAGTCAAACACCATCACAATCACTCATTGCAACTAAGCCATACTACAAACAATAAATCGACAAAACTGTATATACACCCTCTAAATCTGCAAATAACCCCTTCATCAAAAAATTCCCAAACCCGAATCCCTCGTCTACAATCAACAAACTATAAATACCCAAATCCACTAGCACTGCTTCCTCTTCTCTAGTCATCACCAATTCACATACAATCATTTCCCACCCTTCAAGATTATTAAAATAGAACTCTGGCACATATAATGCACATACAACATGAGCCCACTTATCATCCAACGTAGCTTTCACATCACCACCTTCTTTGAAACATAAACCGAAACTCTGCTTCAAATTTGAATTCAAGCATTGCTCATAGAACCAATCTTCTGTAGGAATTGATTTTGTCAAAGGGTTTCCATCGAAGAAGGCATGGATTTTGTAAGTCTCAACCGTCGTAGAAGACTTATTGGGTTCACTGGATCAACATCGATTATGTAACATACTGCATATATAATTCCATCTTCTTCTACTTCTTCAGTTTTCGAATTGATTTGTTCAGTTTTCTTCTCATCTTTTTCTCTAGGGAGATTCGAGCTTTTCTGCTGGGTGTCTGCTTCCAAGGAGGTTTCACCTACAGATTCGTAGTTTTGCTCAATTTTTTGCACTTCGATGTTGGATCCTCTTTCCCTAGCTTTTGATTTTGAATGAGTTTCTTCACTGAGATCGAACCTTACTTTTTGGGATCTCTTGGTTTTTTTGATAGGTGGCGGATTGAATCAAGAATGAGATCTGGTACATGGTTCGGCTTGGGTCTCCCTCGACAAGCCCTTCTTCAAGGGCATTGTTAACGACACCCCTTTTTCAGTTAAGGGGTGTCACGTTTTTTATTTTTTATTTTTTTGTTAAGGGGTGTACATTAAAGGCAAAACCCCCCTTAACAATTTATTGTTTGAAGACAAAATTGCCCTTTTTCCAATCAAGTTAACCAACGTAAATACAGTTCACTGTACAAACCTACGGTAATGAATTGCACAATTCCATCAATGCTTTTAAGAAAATATTAATGGCTGCCAACCCTAATTATGAGCTAGATGACGAAGATGTATTAAATTGCACACAAAATTGTGAATTACACAAAGATGATGAAGATCGATCAGCTACTGACAAGGTTTGATATTTAATTTTCCGTTAACAACTATGGAATTGAAGAAGAAGCACGGTTTTCGATGGACCATGTTTATAGCGAACAATGACCGTTTTATGTATGAAAAGACAGTATAGTATGACCGGTTTTATCAAGTATGAACTATAGTTTGATACAGAGATAGAGAAGACGTAAAAGAGCCACCGTGTTTATTAAATTTTCTCGGTATTATATTACCGTGTATTCGATTTTTTGGTAATAATGTTACCATAAATGTTTTGGACCAAACAATGGTTATTTAATCGGCAGGGCGATACTATTTCTAGTTTATGTGTATGAATATTTGATACCGTTATTTCTTTGTGGTGTGAATAATATTCAGCTGTTTTACAGCTTGATGCAATTGC
This sequence comes from Allium sativum, assembly GCA_030737875.1. Classification (NCBI taxonomy): domain Eukaryota; kingdom Viridiplantae; phylum Streptophyta; class Magnoliopsida; order Asparagales; family Amaryllidaceae; genus Allium; species Allium sativum. The sequence goes on from CM060924.1 coordinate 379,753,634, forward strand.
TGTCGTGAATGAAGTATACGGGAATGAGGATTATTCAGTTAATGAGAAGTCTTATGAAACGGACGATGTAAATGTTAATGATAAGGTTTGTCGGTTGGAAAATGATGACAGCAACGATCTTTCACATGAGGAAGCAGGAATATTGTGTTGCACATACCCCAATTTAACTTACCATTTCACCACCGATAAGGTTTGAAAACTAGTACTTATGTTTTACATTAAATACGTTACTCTAATCGTAATATATTGTTTGTTGATGCAGTTGTTCATTTCCAAAGAGGACGTACGTAAATGGTGCTTCGATCGTGGACTTGACGTGAATTGTGTCATTGTTATCAAAAGAAGTAAAACAAAAAATCTCTTAGATAATGGGAAAGGATCATGGATGTTGTTTACTTGTGAAAGAAGTGGAATGTACATTGATCATAAGACTGAGGAGCATGTACCATTAACCCAAAGAAAAGGCGTAGATCGGGAAGTAGAAAATGTGGTTGTCCATTTAAATTAAGAGCACATTGTCAAGATGATGGAAAATGGACTTTGAAAGTTATAAATGGATGCTACAATCAAAGTCTTCCCGTTGTTTTAACCGGGCATCCGTATGTTGCGCGATTAAGAGACAAGGAAGTAAAGACCGTTGAAACAATGACAAATAGTGGGATTAGGCCACGGAATATTCTAACTACGCTTAAACTTGATAACCCAGAAAATAAGTCTACAATCAGAAATGTGTACAATGCCAAAGTGAAGCTTAAACTTCATAATACAGAAGGTAGATCGATTATGCAACAGTTTATGAAGTTGGGTTGCAATCACCACTATTTTGTTCATCATAGAGTCGACGATATGACAAACGAAGTTATTGACTTGTTCTTCAGTCATCTAAAATGTGTTCTACTTGCGCGATGTTTTTATCAAATTTTTTTTTGGATTGCACTTTCAAGACTAATAAGTACAAGTTGCCATTTTTTCATATGGTGTCGCAAACTTCAACGGGTGCATCCTTCACCGTTGCCCTAGCTTTTATTAGTTAGGAGACCACTAAGTCATGTATATGGGCTTTGGAGTGTGGTAGAAAATGTTATCGAGAAAAAGAATTTCCAAGTATTATCATAACGGATGCGGAAATTGCTCTTAGCAATGCAGTGGCCATTGTTTTTCCATCAGCTCGTCGTATTCTTTGTGCGTGACATATTTCAAAAAACCTTCAAGCAAATTGCAAACCAAATTTCATAAAAAAGAAACGGGTAATGATTGGGGATAGAGAGACCGTAGTAGAAGATGAGGAAGGAAAAAGAGAGTACAAGTTATTTTGGGAGGGTTGGAGCAATGTCATTAGTTCGCTATCTGAAGAAGAGTATAATTGAAACGCAAATTGTTTTCGTGAAGCATGGCGGGAGAAGCAAAAAAAATCGTTGAACTATGTTTTCAAGATTTGGTTGAACAAGTATAAGGAGATGTTTTTGTTAGCTTGGACAAATGAAGTTAAACACTTTGATAATGTATCAACTAGTGTAGTTGAAAGTGCGCACCATCGTCTGAAACTGTATTTTGATTCAGCTGCAGGTAGTTTTGTTCAGTGTTGGACTAGCGCGCATCTCTGCTGTGAGAATGAATTAGTTGCAATCGAACATGAGTTTGAAACGAGTGCATCGAAGTCACTTCATATATTTTGAGATGAGCCAATGTTTAAAGAGGTGTTGGGATCTGTTTCTCATAAGGCGCTCGATTTATTGCAAACCGAGTTACGTAGTATTCCAAAAGGTGGGACGAGTATTCAAACTTGCGGTTGTATTTTTTGGAAAGTTAATGGTCTACCTTGCGCACATATGCTAGTAGACTTTAGACATTCATACAGCTTCATACACCTGAGTGGTATAGACTATTATTGGAAACAGTTGTCATGTATTCCGCCTACACCGAATCGGTCCACTCTTGATTTTATTGACTTGCCTGAATTTCATGCGTTGAAACATAGGTATGAAAAGGCTACTGATAATGTGAAGAATGATATTCAGCAGGGTATGAAATTGTTAGCCTTCCCTCCTACTACGAATATTAAAGAACCTCCCATGGTGAATATAAGAAAAGGAAGACCATCTAAAAAGGAGAAGTCAACTAAATGAGATCCTTCTTACTTTGATCATGTTGACACTGCATTGTCTTGCAGCACAAAACTTACCCCAGTTAGTCGTTGTTTAAAGAAACTTGGAGTAAAAGGAAATGCACCTAAAACCAGTCAAATTGATGAACATTTCTTATTACAAATGCCCAAATGTATGGGACCGTATATAACTCGTATAGATGACATGCCCGCTGATGGTAACTGTGGATATTGGGTGGTGGTTAAACAACTAAATCTTCATAATCGAAGACCAGAGAATCCTTGTAAGTTCGTACGTGAGGCCATGGTTGATAATAGAACTATTCATTCAGATATGTACAAAAGCATGTGGGCTGAAGATGGCTTCGAAGAAATGAAAAAGAGGATACAAGGCAATAACTCGTTGGGGGTAGATGAGTGGATGCAAATGCCGGAAGCCGGTTTTATAATTGCAGAAACATTTGGTACTGCTGTTGTCTTGCTTGGTATGGACATGAGTTTCTTGTTTGTTCCGTCAACAGTACAACTAACATTGTTAAACCGGGACAGGATGGTCGTAATGGGATACGTAGACAGGTCACATTTTGTTGGCATTACTTTGAAGTACGAATCGCCTTTACCTAATACTCCTCCATTTGCATTCTTTTACCAAATTTACAGCATCAATACGCAGGATTGGGTCAACACATATGCGGAGAGAATTTCTCGCTACGTTGATGGAGAAGAAGATGGACATGTTGATGCAGATAAAAAGGTTGTTGTGTTAAGTTAATGTCGAATACATGCATGTGTTCGTAGTTTAGTGCTAATGTAACAGAATCTTGAAGTATTAATGCAAATGTAACAGAATCTTGAAGTATTAATGCAAATGTAACAGAATCTTGAAGTATTAATGCAAATGTAACAGAATCTTGAAGTATTAATGCAAATGTTACCTTTTCTGGCACATGCTGGCAAGGCAGTTGTATTTTTTGTTTACTTTAATCTTACTTCTAGATTGCACGTTTGTGTTATTGTACATACAGTTTTGTTACACTTCTGCATTTCACTACCTGCATACTGCATTTCTCATTTAATCCAACTATGAAACGATAATAATTTATACAAAAAAAGTTATATAAAGTAAAAAAATTGCAAATAACAAAAACGGTGAGGAGTAACCGTTTAAATGTTTACTATACGGTTCAGTGTTGCCGTCTGCACCAAATTTTCTAAAACAACTCTTTCCCGAGAGTTTTCGGAATGATATGACCGTTTTATGAAAGTAAAAACGGAGAGTATTAGCCGCTTACAGATATTCCTGTAACCTCAAAACTTATATGCGGTACAATTACGCCGTTTTTATTTAAGTTAAATGGTAGTAGTCCACCGTCTGCACATAATTTTTACATAACCTGAGATATTTTGGATTGGAGACACCGTTTTTCTATAAATAAAACGGTCATGAATCACCGTCTGCATATTTCGTTTCTAACCTGCAATATTTTGGTTTACGATGCCCTTTTTTGTTTAGTTGAACGATTTTGTGTAACCGTTTAGCAAATTTTATGCCTTTTAGTTGATTGATCGGTCATCATGCACCATTTTTGGATCTTAAAAACGACATATCATTTCCAATGTTTACCTACAGGGTTGATTATTTCATACATACAATCCAATTTTTCGTGCATCGTACGTGATACAACAAATTGAAACTTGTACATGCATCATTGATCATAGAAATACTTGAAACTTTCACACGCATCGTCGATCATACAAAAAATTAAACCTTGTACATGCTGCTTCAAACATAGAAATAAACAAAAACATACTCGTAAACCATTTCATACATTAACCTTCCTTCCAAAGTACCCGTAATACAGTACTGCCAAAACCAAGTCACCAACCAAAATATATAAGTCACAAACATAAAGTACTGAACAAAACATACACCAAGTCTTATAACAGTTACATACTGTTAACCAAAATAATACGTAATGCTACCAAGTTAAACTATTTTTTTCTTCCTCCACCTTTCTTCTTGGTAGCAGTCTTCTTCCCTCTCTTTCGTTTACCTCGGCTTGTCGTGGCCTCAACAATCTCATCACCTTCAACAGCTGTCATGTTCTCTCCATACAGAGCAGATGGTTCTGGGTCCTCTATATGCTCTATCATTTGCAGGGCTGTAACAACTGCCTTACCACGTCCACATGAACGGATTGTATCGGCAAGTAGTCCAAGTCGACGTTTCTAAAATTCAAGTCTACTTTAGTATTAAAAACAGTCAATAACATTTTTTTCAATTAGCAAAAATAACAAACTTACAACACGGATGGGTAGCGACTTCGCCTCGTTTTCATTACTAGGCTCAGTTATTCTTCTTGATGGATTTGCAACAATCGGATGAGAAGCTTGCTGATACCACTGTATATAGTTGCCCTCACAGTCCCAGGGGTTAAACACTTCTTTGGACATTATCCTTTCATTCAACAGGTGATTTGGCCATTCAGCCCATATAAAATCCCCAACATTAAAGTAAGCGGCTTTGAAACCTTTACTAGACAACTTGTACTTCTTCTTGTTAAGCGTGATGGGATTGGTTGGGATGGGTTGAACAATTCCAAACTGGCGCAGAAATCTTTGGGGTAGGTACAATTCTTCGGTTTCAAAACAAATAACAGGTCCGTTATACAACACACACTGATGAAATGGATACACATCACGTTTTTCTCTAAAGCAATCCCATATAATTTCATCGCACTTCAAATCATCAATCCTTTCTCGTAGTGTGACTAAATCAGATGCTAACTGCGAGCTCTTGTTCTTTGCAAAGTAGAACGCGGCTCTAATTTCTCCTTCTAGTATACCAATAACACGATTATGTCGGCGAAGAACTGGGAAATGCTCAAATATCCATACCTACATTAAGGTACATCATGTACACGCATATAATAAGACTACACTATTCACATATAGTTACAACACAACGGTATCAAAAATTATGTTCGAATATACCTGTAGTAACGTCATGCAACCAGTCATTTGATGAACTTCAGTGCGAGTTATTACAGCAAGATTTCGTAATAACCAACTCAAACATGCAGTGGCCCATGAATATGAACCCACTTCATTTAAATTCTTCAAACACTGCAGAAAATGAACTGACACTTTATTCCCGGACTTGTCACAACAAACTAAACTGCCAATTGTGTACAAAAGATATGCTATCGCACAATGCATCTTTCGTTCTTCGATATCATCCTCCTTCGACCCCTCAAACTGACTTCATAACCATTCAAATCTAATTTTCTTTTCACCTCCTAATACTTGTAAAGCAGTTGGTTTGTCAACACCAAGGCAGTCTTCAAGTAGTTTGTACACATCTTCAACACCTATACCCCCCGAGCCACCAAGAGAACCAGTAACTGCTCTTCCTTCCACCGGAATGCCAGTTATGTGCACTACTTCATCAATGGTTATTCCCAACTCACCAAATGGAAGGTGAAATGTGTTTGTCTCCGGACAAAATCTTTCGACGAATGCATTGATTAGGACTTTGTCTAATGTCTCATGAGCATGTAGCGCTAGCTTATGGAATCCCGACTGAACTACAACCTCCTTAAAAAAAGAACATTCTTTTCTATAATCCCACAATCGTTGCGTGCCAACATGAGTATGGACTCTCACCATTCTGACTTCTCCTCGAGGTTTCTATATGGTATGCGCGCACACACACACACACACACACACATATATATATATATATATATATATATATATATATATATATATTACATATTTATAAACAGTTAAGAATTCATGTGTACTCATAAGTATAAATAAAATCTAAGAAATAACATAGGAAAAACTTACAGTAGATTTCCATATTTTATGAGCAATGTGATGTTTGAATGCAAACAACATTGTCCTTTCATCTTTAGTGGTGGATGATTCTGTTTCTTTCCGCTTTTGCTTGCCTTTAATAGTACGTTTTCTCTTTTCCACATGTTCCACTTCTTTCTCTCCTACCCTACCTTCCTCACTATCATGTTCCTCGCTGCCACTTTCACGGCCACTATATTCAGACTCAGATTGTGTTTCTTTCTGCTTTCCCTTGCCTTTAATAGTACGTTTTCTCTTTTCCACATGTTCCACCTCTTTCTCTCCTACCCTGCCTTCCTCGCTATCATGTTCCTCACTACCAATTTCACGGCCACTATATTCAGACCCAAATTGTTCACGGTCACCTTCTTTATCTGCTTCCTCCTCAACTCCATCACCTCCTTCTTGACGCTCACTATCATCTACGTCGCTATCTTCTCCATCAACATCTTCTTCATGCTCACTACCTCCACTGTTGCCCTCTTCTATGTGGTCGTCTTGTTCCTGACTAGTACCATCTTTTTCACCCTCTTCTCCGTCATCGTTTCGTTCAAGATCAGTACAACTAGTGTTGCCCTCCTCTTCTCTGTCATCATCTTCTTCTACGCGTACATCTGCTTCTTTTTCTCTGTCATCATGGCCACTATGATCACTACTTTTTTCACTTCCATCGGAAGTACTATGGTCGTTCGACTTTTCTTTCTCACTAGAACTTTGCTCGGAGTTATTCCCATTATATTCAACTGCTTCTATTTTCTTTTGCTCTTCCAATAGGCATTGCCTTTCCATAGCAAGTTTCTACCTATTAGAAGCAGTAGGCGGTACACGACCTGAAGTAGACGAAGTCGGTTTCCTGCAATCAAACACAAAACAATTTAGTCATACGTCGTCAATAAAGTATGACAACATTTAGACTACTTTATTACTATAAAAAGGTACAGATCCACCATGTAAACAACAAGTTAAACCGAATGTGTAATCTAAATTTCGACAACAACTAACTATAAGTTGACATCAATCAACCATTTATAATAACTATATTCGGACGACACAAACCGAAACCAAAATACAACACATTTTGGGCAAATGAAAATTATAATACGGCAAACAGAAGCCCATTTTGAATTATAAAAACGGTGACAACATGCCAAATACTACAACGTACAAGCTTTCATATGTATTTAACACTCACGAACCATTTTTCAACCAGAATTCGACATCAATCAACTATTTTTAATACTAAAAAGGATGAGCTTTCATGTTCCAGAAGATTTACCCACCCAAAAACGTACCCGACTAACCGTATTCTCAGCAAATCGAACAAATTTCCCCAACGTTTACCCCTTCTTCCCCACCAAACCCCACCACACGCAAACCCATTGCTCACAATTGGTAATACCACGCCCTACCAACTGAAATTACCATTAATCTACTACAAACATACCTCTTTTCCCCAATTTGCTTCTTGCCATCGGTTTCCTTCGTCTTCCTCGCAGTACGCTTGAATCGAACCATCGTTGCCAAACCCTAGCTCCGATGAACACCAGCGTGAGCATTGAGAACCCTAGTTCTGAAGATATTTTTTGAGAATTGTGATTGGGAAATTAGAGCGTGGGCTTTGAAAAGCATGGGTGAAGTTTGAAGGATGCGAGGGTTATTTTGGACTGAGAAAATTGTATGCCGTGTTGCCCCTTAGCATGTTTTAAAACCAGCGAAGTCCCCTTAACAAAAAGACACCCCTTAACCAAAAAAGGGGTGTCGTTAACAACGCCCTTCTTCAATATCGCAATTTTTTTACATTTCTTTATTCTCTCCCCTCTCATTCACCTTGCTCTGATTCCATGTTAACAGCAACCCTCTCTCTATCTCTCTGTATAACCAAGCTCTAATACCGTGTTAGAATTTGATATAGAGAGGAGAGAGAGACTAAACAGTAAAACATAAAAGACTACATTGTTATATCTTTATTGATTGATTATTATAAAAGATACTTTCTTACATTGTCAATCCTAACCTCTATTTATACATAGTTTATCCTTATCTAAAAGAAAATTCCAGATAAGCATATTCTAAAGTATTTGGATCTATTATAATAAATAATTCTATACCAAATATAAACCCAAATCAATGCAATTAAATAAAGATAACATATATTCTACATAATTTTTTTGCTTACTAAAAAAATAGTCAGTTAATTAGGAAGCAACAAAATAATTTTGATGTACCTTCTGATGTTCCCTTTCAACAGAAGTTATCATCTCCAGATGTCGTTGACTAGATAGTCATAGGCGGATAACAGTCAATAGCAGGAGGGGTACATTAGGATGGGAAAAAACAAATGAACAACAAAGATCATAGGTTATAGAAACATGCAACATATCTCCAAGTGCAGATGACCAACTGCTAACTTTTTTACAACCAAAGATCACAGCATAATGTCCTGTTTCCATTTAACCTTCCTAGAAAAAACTATAGATCATGATGTCAGCAAAATTCCTATAATAGGAAAACAACAAATATTATACAAGAAGAAAAGCATAAAATCAAACACACTCAAGTACATGATGATAACCATGTAGTATTTACAGACTTATTGACGAATAAATTTCCAATTGCAATGCGACAGGCGATTTTACAAATTAAAGTATTTTTTATAACAAGATTGACTATGATGAGGAAAGTATCTTCATGGAGAATAGTATAACGATAAAACTTCAAAAATGTCAAACACGGAGAAGAGGAAGTACCTTTTGCGCGCAAAAGTCTTGGAACTAGAGCATAAACTTTGTAGCAATCTTCTATACAAAAGCATATTACTAGAAAAAATTGTCCTGAGATAACAAAAGCAATAACCAACAGTAGTGAGCTGATACAATGATTTTCGTATGCAGCAAAATAAATTACCAAAGTGCTATAAAAAAATAGCTTACAGTTCTTTAACATTTATTTCCATCTAGTCAGCAAATATCAACATACAGGAACGAAGCTGCTGTGGGGGGCGAGAAGGGGCGGTGCCCCCCCCCCTTAAATTATAATTTGTATACTTTTTTTTTTTAATTACATAGAGCTGGCAGCCACAAAGTAACGTCTTCATCTTTCCCAATCCTTTCAGGTTTCCTCTACCGCTCTACCCACTCTCTTTTCAAGTTTTCCAACCTTTTCTGATCTAAAACATCATTTTCCCCCAAATTCCCACTATGTAAACTGCTATTAGACCTATTCAATAATTTAATGTTCTGAAAACCCTAGCCGCATTCTCTGTATTCCTTTCTGCGAATCAGCCTACTGCAAATCAGCCTCTGCAAGACTGCATCCGTCGTTCTCCATCTTCAAGAGTTAGATTGAGAATCGATTGCATATTTACATCAGGTACAAAGTTTTTGTTTCCAGCAGCTTTCTTTGCTATTTAATAATTTCCAGCAGCTTATTTTTATTTTTCCCTAAATCCAGCAGCTTATTCGTTTCCAGCCCATTCTCTTTGCTGTTGGGTACTTGGATTAGATATTCGCTACACTTTGCAAATTGAGCTGCAACAAGGAAATCAAGGTACTTAATTTTTATTTTTTTAAATTAGTTATTAATCTTTGTGTTTTTATGCATAATATTCTACAAATTTGAGAAAGTTTGCTTAATTTGGATTGATGAAATAGATGAAATTTGATGGATTTCTTCATTATTACCTGACATTGGTTAGATTATGACATGTGCACGATGTCCTTATCTATATTGGAATGAGTTTGTTGTAACATAAGTGTTTTTGAACTTTAGGCATCGTGATTCGTGAATATCATGGTTAGATCTTCTAAAATAAATGACTTTTTTAAGAGAAAAGTTGCCGAAAATTCCGAAATTATTGGATCTTCTTCAATCTCCAATGATGATCAATTAGTAGATGCTTCTCCTACTCCAACCCCTACTCCAAAATATCAAAGAATTGAAAGTCGAGAAGTTGAAAACAATGCTTTAGAACGTGATTCGGGATTGCGCTCCCAAATATATGATTTACCTTTACATATGCAAGATGAAATTAGACATGCTTATGTTAATTTTGGAGCTTATCAACCGGTGCTTAAAGAGTTTCCACTGTCTGAAAAAGGAATACATGTTCGACGATTTAATGCATCTTGGTATAAGTTATTTCCTTGGTTGGAGTATTCAGCTGCAAAAGATGCAGCATTTTGCTTACCATGCTTCATTTTCAATAAGAGGACAAATGATCGATATAGATCAAATGCATTTACTATCAATGGTTTTCGAAATTGGAAGAAGGTCAATAGTGGTAATGAGTGTGCATTTTTAAATCATATTGGAAAATATCCCAACTCAATTCATAATGTTGCAGAACAAGCTTGCAAAGATTTACTGAAATCCTCCCAACACATTGAAAGTATTTTAGAGAAACAAACCGATGAGCAAATATCCCAAAATAGATTAAGGCTTTCGGTATCTATTGACATTGTTCGATGGTTAACGTTTCAAGCATGTGCTCTTCGTGGAAATAATGAAAGCCTTGATTCTAAAAATCCCGGCAACTTTATCCAATTTATAAAACTCATAGCCTCTTACAATGAGAAAGTCGCAGAAGTTGTCTTAAAGAATGCACCGGGAAATGCTAAGTATATTTCATCTCAAATTCAAAAGGAAATTTTACATGTCATTGCAACAAAAGTTAGAAAATTTATTTGTGAAGAAATTGGAGATGCCAAATTTTGTATCATTGTTGATGAAGCGCGGGATGAATCTAAAAGAGAACAAATGGGTCTTGTTCTAAGATTTGTTGATAAAGAAGGATTTGTACGTGAACGTTTTTTCAATATTGTTCATGTTAAAGACACAAAAGCAGAAACTTTAAAGCATGAAATTACTACGTTGCTTACTAGTAACAATTTGTGTATCCAAAATATTCGTGGACAAGGTTATGATGGTGCTAGTAATATGCGTGGTGGATGGAAAGGATTACAAGCTCTTTTCTTAAATGAATGCCCATATGCTTATTATGTTCATTGTTTAGCTCATCGGCTTCAACTGGCATTAGTTGCCGCTACCAAAGAAGTTCTTCCGGTTTATCATTTTTTCTCCAAATTAAGTGTTGTTGTTAATGTAGTGGGTGCATCTTCTAAGCGTCATGATGAGTTGCAAGATACTCATAGAAGTAACATATATGAGTTAGTTGCTAGTGGTGAACTAAAATATGGTACGGGACTTAATCAGATTGGAACTTTGCAACGAGCTGGAGATACTAGATGGAGTTCTCATTTTAACTCGGTTTGTAGTTTGATAAAAATGTATAGTGCATCTTGTTTAGTTCTTATTGATATCACTAAGGACAAAGGATGCACAGTTTCACAAAGAGGAGAAGCCGATGCGGCATACAATGCTTTATCGTCTTTTGAGTTTGCATTTATTTTGCACATTATGCAAGAAATTATGGGAATCACTAATGGTTTGTGCCAACATTTACAAAATCAATCTCAAGATATATTGAATGCCATACAATTAGTGAAAACTACAAAGGCACTTATCCAAGACCTAAGAGATAATGGTTGGAGTTTATTTCTTGATAAAGTTACATCATTTTGCCGCAAACACAAAATTCTTGTTCCCGACTTGCATAGTTGGTATAGTTCAGGAAGAAGTGCTCGAGAGAAAAAAGATAAAGTTACCGTCGAACACCATTACCGCTTTGATATATTTCATGAAACAATTGACACTCAATGCCAAGAGTTAGATCATAGATTTAATGAGCACACGCTACAACTCTTTAATCTTAGTTCTTCTTTGGAGCCAAAAGATGCATACAAATCATTTAATATCCCAAATATTTGTGAATTAGTTGATACATTCTACCCACAAGATTTTTCCGAGCAAGAAAAACTTCATCTTAAATATCAATTGCAACATTATGGTTTAGATGTGCCTAACGATGATCAACTAAAACACTTATCAACTATTTCTGAACTTTGTCAAGGATTGGCTAGGACAAACAAGTCGAATATTTATCCCTTGGTAGATCGATTAATTCGTCTTGTATTGACTCTTCCGGTTTCCACAGCGACTACTGAAAGAGCATTTTCAGCCATGAAGCTAGTTAAAACTAGTCTTCGCAACAAGATGGAGGATGAATTTCTTGCAGATAGCATGACAGTTTACATCGAAAAAGAAATTGCAATTCAGTTCAACAATGATTCAATAATCGAAGAGTTTGACAAGATGAAAACCCGTCGAGTGCAACTTATGCAAAGATAATTTATATATTTGCTGTTATGATACTCTAGTTCTTTTGTTAAGTTAATCAAATATGTATGTAGTGTGCTTTAGTAAAATTTCCTTTTAAGCTTTGTGTGCAATCAGACATAAAATTACTTCTCTTTTTATGTAGATTTTGGTGCTTTTGTGGTGGTGTAACTCTGCCTGGCTATCACGGCCCAGTTTCATTCTTAGCTTCGATGCCAACTATGGATCACATCGCTCACAGACATTACTGCTAGTTAATGAGCTTTGATTATTTTGCTGCCAATCAATTTGCCTTCATCAGGTTGGCCATTTAAGCTTTTGTTTTAAAATGTATTTCTATAAATCTTTGAATGTTGTTATAAAGCTTTAATGACTGTTATATAGGCATTTTTATTGGTTTTATGAGTCTGCGTGTATCATATGTTAAACATGATAGTAGATTTTTGGCTTTATTTGCAATTTTTTTAGTGAGACGTCTCTTTTAGCATTGTTGTTTGATTTTGGCCCCCCCATCGCCAAAATCCTGGCTTCGTCCCTGTCAACATACGTTGGTTTTCAACCATTCATGATTTTTTTTAACAAACCAATTACATTAAAAGCAAGCTATAAAAGCTTTAGTTAAATTGGCAATTTAATAACTTATGAGAAAAAGTAGGTTAGTGCATCTAAAGAACTAAAGATATTATTAGATAATGAAGGGTTTGGCTGACAGTTCCATAATTATATTACGTTACACTAATACATTGGGCTCCAGCGTGTATTACATTCAATTGGACCTTATTACATTTAGAAGCCCATTTTGTACATCTTTTTATTTCCGAACGTTATAGCTATGTATATAAATACAAATCGCAGCTCCTCTTTGTATCATTCATTAAAAGAAACAATAAAATACATTTAATTTTGCTTTCATCCTCAAAAGGTATTAGAGCGAATTCTCTTCTCTGCCTAACGGATTCATCTTCTTTATTTCGATCCTGATATCCATTCTTCACCTCACTGTTACAGTGTATGTGAAATATAACTTCTCCTCAGAGAGATTTCACCATTGGAGAAGTTTTGTAGAAGCTAATCCGTGCGTTGCCAGACCCACTACACGGCTGCATCAAGTATTGTGCCTCTATATTGAGTGGTTGCAACTTTATGATCAATAACTACTTGGGGCTCCCTTTTGTTTCAGATTGAAAGAAGTTCAAGAAAAACAATCAAGAAAAGCAAGAAGTACATCATAACACATATAGTTACCTTCCAGCGATCCAATAAGTTCTTATCATCATCTTGGATCCACTGGTAGCAAAAAGAAGTTTATGATATCCCTCATTATTGATCTGAATCATATTTCTTGTTATCTTTCTCCTGCTATTCTTGATTTTCTGATCATCATGGCTACTTCGTCAGCCTCTTCAGATCAATCAGTTGGTTCTACCGCGACCATTTCTCCTGCAGCCAATTTAATCAAAAAAATAGTTAATCTACAATCTCAATTGATCACCGTTCAGCTCGATGATAATAATTATCTATTGTGGAAAATATAAATCGAAACAGCAATACAAGGTTATGGGCTCGAAGGTTTTATCATGGGTACTATCAACATACCACAAAAACTTGTTACAGATTAAGAAAACAACATTATTCCCATTGAAGAATTCAACAAATACCACTGCCAAGCCAGACTAATTAGCGCATGGCTACTTACATTTATAGGTGAAAATTTTCTAGCTTAAGTTATTGGCTACAAATCTACTATTGAGATATGGAAAACTATTGAGAAATCTTTCAACAATCAATCCGACATCAAAGTAATATTCTACAAAAGGCAGCTTTAACAAATCAAGAAACAAAATACTCCAATGAGAGAATATCTTAGCAAAATCAAATCAATTTGTGATATATTGGAAGAAACAGGTAATAAAATGCTAGAATCCGAAAAAATACTCATCATTTTAAATGGTTTAAGTGATGAGTATGAAGTAGTAGAAGCAATTATTGCTACACAAAAATAATTCTCATAAATGGATGATGTTCATGCAATTTTACTATTAAATGAAGCAAGGAGCGAAAGCAAAAGAACACAAGATAATGATATCAGTGTCAATTATGCTGCCAGTAATAATAAAAACAAGAATCAGAGAAATAAAAGTGACCAAACCTTTCAAAGAGGAGGTCAATCATCTAGAGGTAGAGGTAGAGGCAGGTAGAACAACACTAATAGACCTAGTTGCCAAATTTGCGAGAAAATTGGACACACTACACCCAGATGTTTCTTCAGCTTTAATGCAAATTATGCAGTAAACCAGAATTCAAACAACTAGAGAGGGGCAAATCCAAGTGCTAACATGGATCAAGTCCAAACCGATGTTGTTCCACCTGACACATCAAGAAATCAAGGTGAAAGTGCAAGAACTGATCATGTCAACGATGACAGCTGGTATCCAGAATTGGAAAAGGTAGTACAAATGGTAAAAGGAAGTTATTTCTACACATTTTATTTAGGGTACCCAAAATCATGAAGAATTTAATCCCTGTATCTCAATTTGCCAGAGATAACAGAGTATACTTTGAATTTTTTCCTAATTACTGCACTGTTAGAGATATACTAACTAAATCAATCTTATTGCAGGGTGATTTAGTTAGAGGATTATACAAATTTAATTTGCAAAACTACAATGAAACTGGTATTAATCGAAAGTGTTTAAGCAGTGGTAGGATCGTGTGTTATGGAGTATAAATATAATAAGGCAAAGTAGTAGCTGTAAGTAAAATCACACAGTCGATTTATAGGTTTGGACCACTGCCCTACGTCAAGTCCCAGACTCCCTTCTGATATTTTACTGACACAAACACCCCCACTTTACCCGGAGGAACAGGTTTACAATTACCCGAACAGCTGAATGGGATTTCTTGCCTCAACTGATGAGGAAGACTTTCTCAATATAGAATAATTGATGGCTTTTTGTGTTCTTGATAACACGGATGTGACAATTTTAAGTACACCCTTCCTATAGTCTTTCCTTGATGATAAACATGAAGCTTGTGAAAGAATATGGAAGATTTAAATCTCAAGTATTTGTAAATAGAGTGCTTTTAGAGATTAGAGAGCTTTTAGTAAGGTAGAAAGATTTAGAATGAAATTTATTGATTTGATCACTTACTCATGCCTCTATTTATAATATACAAAGAGTTGCAACTAATCACGAAGAGATTTGATCAAGAGATATGAATTAGAAAGTTGTGACTCTTCATAATAGGTTGCAACCCTTCGTATTCAGATGTCTAAATAGAAATTTCAGATGTCTTTTTTGATTTGAAAAATAAAACAGCAAGGAAAAAATTTATTTCGCTGCAGATTTAGATGTCTGAAATTTTTGTACCGGATGTCTGAATATTATATGAATCTGAAATTTGTTTCAGCAAATAGACGTCTATCTGAAAAATTCCAAACGTCTGTTTTCTGAGACAGACTTATTCCTTGCCTATTACATCGTGAAAAAAATATAAATAAAATATGTGTGTGCAATCATCAAGGAAGACTTTAACAAATAAATCTAATACTAACAGACTCTTACAACATATGTAATCTTCATTTTGTGTTTCTTGAATCTGCTGTCGAATATCTTCCTGCAAAACAAAGTTAGTTGATATAGTATATATGCCTATGTATATTTGTCATAGTCAAAATGTTGTATAGCGAACTTCAACATTCTCACCCTTTTTGACTTATGACAACTATATAAGCTACCCCTATCAATATGCATATATCATCGCTTGTTCCTCTCCCTTTCTCATTAACAAAAAGGGATACTTATTAAACAATTTAAGTATTTTATGCATGACACACAATCACACCATAAACACAGACATATAATAGACAAGTATAACATTCAGACATAACACACCATAGCACATAGTAGGGCTTTGTGCTGAAATATAGAGCTAAGTACCAAAAAATATTACAAACCAATAATTAAATATTTAAAGCCCAAAATACTAATAGGATAACTTATACCACCATAGCTTACCAACTTTCTGAGGTTGGAACACTTTGAGCCACACTTGTATCTCCACCTTTAGGATTACCTTGTTCAGAACTAGTATCAGGGACGTCTTCGGTCGAACTAGATGACCATTGAAATGGAGTCGTAGCATGAGCTTGGCTAGAAGATGTCCTAGTGCAAGAGATTATCTCCCAAATTTTGTTTATAAAGCCTTTGATGGAATCAAATTTCTTATTTATTTATCTTTCAAAACGCTTAATATCTTTATGAATTCTAGATTAATTGCATGAAAGGGTAACTAAGTTTTGCTTGGAAGACGTATCGAGAGAGATAACTTGAATTCATTCTTCCTCTTCTTCATCTCTAAGTTGACGTTGATGAGATGACTCAGCTATAATTGCTTTTGGTTGAGATGCTACATGTTCGGTCCAAGCCTCAAAAGACATATACTCCAAAGTCGCAGGATTAAGATCAATATCCATAAGTTTTAAAGTTTTTGAACCAGTTTCTTTTATGCTTAGAGAAAGAGTATTGGATATGGTTATTTCAAAAAGGGTAAGAATTCGAGTAATATAAAAGTCGTAATGAAGTGTCTTACAATTATGCTTGTATGTACTATCCATCCATTCGTCCAGAATGATCTTTGCCCAATTGATTTTCTTATTTGAGTATAAGCCATAAAGAGCTTGAAAATCACGTTTATAATTTTTTCATAACTTCCTTTGCGAGGTTGAATTGTTCGGACCAATATGCGGTTTAGCAATCGAGCTTATGGCCGAAGATGGGTTGAGGTAAGATCATGCATGTTGATGAGATTATCAGAAAGAAACTTATGTGATATCTCGTCTCTCTTAGTCATATCAACTTCAATTGTGTCGATATCATCTCCTTCCCAAGCACAAATCAAGATTTGAACTAGCCGTTGAATTGGAAGTAGAATTCGTTTTCCACATACCCAAGAACAAACATAGTCCTTTTTGTTTTGAGGTCTAGTATGATCTAGGTTTAGGTTTGCCAAAAATACTTTTACTAGCAAAGGATAGATTTTGATATTATCTGTATTAAAATCAACTAGAGAGTCAAAGTGATAATGTCTAGCATATTGTTGAAGTCGAAAATTTGAGAAAGGATCAAACTTAACAAAAGCACCCTCAAAGAATTTGGAATCTTTCATTGCCTTGTACCTTGCCTTGGCGATGTCATCCCAAAACCATTGTTGAATTAATTCGTCGGAGGGAGGATTGGATTCTTGCTCTCTTGTACGTTTGCCTTAATTTGACATGATTTTGTGGTAAAAAGTTGAAGTTTTGAGCTGATTTGGTAAATTGGGGGCTAGGGTTTTTATAAGTGGTAAAAAGGTGAAGTGGTAAAAAGTGAAGAAATGAAGAGTTATGATGGTTAGAAAGAGTCGTGTCCGTTTTAAAAAAAAAATATGTTGCGATTCAGACATCTGAAAAAAATGTTTAGACGTCTATTTTGACAAAATGTCAAACAACAGAGAATTAGTTCATTTTGTTGATATTTCAGACGTCTGTTTTTTTTTAAGTCAGATGTCTGTTTTAGTGAACGTAAAGATTAATAACTCAGAATTCAGAGGTCTGATTTTTCGGGTCATACGTCTGTTTTTGGTTAAATCTGAACCCGCAAGCTTCTAGTTCATTTTACCCATATTTCTGACGTCTGGTTTTGAGCAGTCAGACGTCTGTTTTAATGTGGAAAATTTTTCTTGCTCTACAGTCAAACGTCTGTCTGGAATAAACCAAACGTCTGTTTTGTTAATTTTTGTAAGAACAGATTCTTCATGCTGAAAACACTTTATTATATATATATATATATGTAAAATGGTTTCAACAATAAAATGAATAAATAACAAAATACAGATAACCTTAGTTGAAAGTTAATTTTTAGGAGACAGAGTTTTTGTTGGCGTTGAAAAACGTTTTTCTTCATTTGCTTTGTAATTCCTATCCCAAGTGTTTGGACTATATGAAAGTCGCTGGGGAGAAAATGTATAGTACTTCTTTGTAGGACTCACTAGATCTTTTTCAGTTCGGTAGGGGACCAATAGGGTCTGGTGGGATTGGTAAAGGTCCAGAAACTTCCTTCAATTTTAGACCACAAATTTATAGATCATTTTCTCGAGAAAACTTAAACGAGTTGTGGTGACCTTTTTCTCACAGTATAATTCTTTTTAGAGTGCTATTAGCTCTGTTTGATAGCGATGAATTTCATCTACTTTTCTTTTCGTATTTGGTGATGAAAATAGAGCTCTTTTTTTCTTTTATGAATCTGGAGTGAATCTTGTGTGATAGTCTCCCTATCAATATTCAGGTTCATTTCTTGGAGTTGGTGTGAAAAAGTTTGGAGTATCTGATGAGCCATCCGTTGTAAAAGTAATATTATTGAAGAATTCGAGTTGTTGGAAGGCATAGTTGACAGACTTGTTTTTATACTTATTTTAAGTTTATACTTTTTGTTTTTAATGTAATGTGTTTATCCATAAAGGATCAAGGGCATATTGGTAGATTAAATTTAAAGCAAGGGTCGGTCATACATAGCAGGAATGGTCGGTCATTATTTCAATTCACGTGTGGTCGAGAAAGAATGCAAACTATGAGGAACAGTGGCTCGAGACACATATGGCTCGAACATCATAAGAGGATCAAACATAACTTATGGGTCGAACAGGTGGCTGAGCAATACATAGAGTTGACCACCGTAGGGTCGAACACCCTCTGGTTAGTCGTGTTCAACATTCAAGGCTCAAAAATACATAAGGGTCGGACACACACACCCAGGGTCGGCCGGGCATGCATTCGTAGGGTCGGTCAAACATGGTTCTTATGGGTCGGCGAACTCAGTTCCTATGGGTCGGTAGAACATGGTTCCTGTGGGTCGGTCGACCATGGTTCCTATGGGTCGATCCAACATGGTTCCTATGGGTCGGTCGAACATGGTTCCTATGGGTCATCGAACATTGATTCATAAAGATAGCTGGATACAGCTGTCAACAGCTAGTAGTGGCATTTATGTAATTTCTTGTATGTTCGACCCACCACATGCATATACACATTTCAGCTCACAATTCACGGGGACTTCTCCTATAAACCGGCTATGGCTTCTCTACTTTGAGGGATCAATTTCAACCACCCCGAAGGGCTGCCAAATTGCTTTCTCTCCTGTTCTAAGCAATCCAAACACTTCCTTCCATCTCAAAGTGAAGATAAAGCATCAAATCTATCATGAAATCCACCAAAAGTGTTCTAGCATCCAAGAGATTGGATATTCTCCACCATATCTCTTTACATTTATCAAGTTCCATTCCAATTATTCGCTGATTTGTATTGATTTGAGTGAAGTCTTTGTGTAATGAAGAATGTGAATGTACTTTTGAATGATTCCAAATTTGTAACTCTAGAATTGCTAATGGAAATCCTTGCCAATGTGGATATAGATCTTCCATAGATCGAACCACTATAAAAACTTTGTGTCATTTACCTTTCATTGCAATTGTGGTCTCATTCCTTACCGATTGGTAAATTGCCTTTGTGGCACCTTTGGTGTTTAAGAGATTTCAGTTTAAACATTTGGCGCCCGCCATGGGGCCGCATTCGCCATTCCTTCTCTCACAAGGTCAAGAGACGACCATTGAAGTTCTAAACCACCTCCTTCTCTGAAATCATTGCTAAATCCAAGAAGACCAATTGTAAATCCGCGATAGTAACTAATAATGTCGCTAATGAAGAAACACTGCTTACCTACCATTTTGAAGTTTGTGAAAATTCATAAAGTGGAGCCTGTGTGACCAAAAATGAGTTGAACGGCGCAATTGCCAACATGAATAAAAGAATGGATGCTTCTACTAAAGCTATGATGGTGAAACTTGATGCCATCCTTAGTGCTCGACCAAACCCACCCACTAAGAAGGTCCATGTTGATCTAGAAGAAAATAACAAATCATTCGCTTCCGATCACAACTACAATGACAATATGGAAGACGATTATAACAGGTTGAGTGACAAGGACGAAGCTAACAACAAAGAGTTGAAATCAAAGTCTAAGAATCGTTTCAAGGTGGACGTTCATGAGGCTACCAACCTTTCCATAGGGGAGCCTCCTCGTCGAGAAGGCAAAGTACCTAAGCTTTCTAATCAGGACCGTTTATCCAGACCAACAATTGTTAAGGAGCTCAGCTTCGCGAAGCGCCATAACACTGAAGAATACATTTTGGATATGATAGAACAAATCATGAAGAGAAATCATGCTAGCAAAGATATTGAAAGAGAATGAGACTTCTCTCCAGATAGGACCCCATTCACCGAAAAGATTCTTGAAGCAGTATGTTCAAAGAAGTTCAATCCTCCAACTTTGCCACTGTACAATGGCCTTGTTGATCCTAACCATTTCCTATTCAAATATTAATGGCATATGAGTGCTTCTAAGGCGACTGATGAGATGAGATGCACATACTTTCCTCTCTACTTAGAAGGAGCTACATCATTATGGTTCACAAAGCTACCACTTAAATCGATCGACCGGTTCTCCGACCTAACCAAAAAGTTCAAGGAACAGTTCCGCTTGTATGCTACCAAGGACAAGGATACTATAACGCTCCCGGCAATGAAACAAAATCCAAGGGAAACTGTTAAAGCCTTTCTTAATCGCTTCAACATTGCGCTGTCTGAAGTAAGAAATCCAGAGCCACGTATAATTCTCATAGCCCCCCTCGACGCTATAGACAAAGCAAGCGAGATTGGGAAATGGATAAAGATAAAGGAACCAAGTACGCTTGAAAAGTTCTATAAGAAAGCAGAGCAGTACATGAGAATGGATGATAATATTGTGCCTTTTCAGATCATTGGTGGCAACCAACTCCTTGAAGCTCCTAAAAGTGTTGCTATTCAGTCCAATCAAAAGAACACTCTGGGATAGAAGCGTACAAATGACAGGAACGACAACAAGTCTAATAAGAAGTTCCGTGTTCTTGATTCGTCAAAACTAACCCCTATGAATGACATTCCTGAGAACATCTACCTTCCACGAAGGACGCAGAAGATTACCCGGATCCTTGGCCAATAAAAATGAATGACCATACGACCGGATCCGGAAAGTTCTGCAGGTTCCACAATCAGCTAGGCTACAATACCAATGAATGCAGGCATCTGAAATCATTATTTGAAGAGATGATTAGGAAGAACTGTATGCAACAACATGTGAAGAATTCCCAAGATGCAAATCCTTCTGCTACTCCCTAGGCGCAAGGGGCATCGACCAATCCGGCCCAAGTAAAGTAGCTTCTGCTCAAACTAATCCAAGGCTGATAATCAACTGACTACCGCTGATGATGATCTAATATTTGTGGCTCAGAATAAGCGAACACTATTGCCTTTACTTTACTTCTTGCATTACCTTACCCTTTGCTATGTTCTACTTCCTTGTACAGAGTCTATAATGATTTACATGCATTGTATCGAACAATAGCTTCACAAATGAAATATTGCCTGCTTGTATAAATCTATGACTTGCAAGATTATCATGAAAATTTACTAAAGATGATTTTTTCATTGCAGGTTGTTCCATAGGCGTTCATTTCCTCAAGTTTTGACAAAATGAGATGGTCCCAGTAACACCGATTCAAATGTCAAAGTGTCATAACCATCGATATGCTTAATGCAAGGATGAAAAACGCAACTTTGAAAAGTGAATAAGGAAAGTGCCGATGAGTCAAAAAACAAAGAAGGAAGCGAACAGCCACGGATCTAGAGCCCACCAAAGGCTCGCTGAAATTCATTGCACGAAAGGAAGCGTTATAGTTCACTATAAGTGAAACGAAGCGTGGGAGTTCGTGGCGCGAAGCTTTGCAACCTACCAAAGGTTCGCTGGAATACGTGCGGAATACGTGCACAAAACGAAGCGCTGGAGTTCACTACAAGTGAAACGAAGCGTGGGAGTTCGTGGCGCGAAGCGATGCAACCCACCAAAGGTTTGCTGGAATTCGTTGCACGAAACGAAGCGCTGGAGTTCACTACAAGTGAAACAAAGTGTGGGAGTTCGTGGAACGAAGCAATGCAACCCACCAAAGGTTCACTGGAATTCGTTGCGCGAAACGAAGCGCTGGAGTTCACTACAAGTGAAACAAAGCGTGTGAGTTCGTGGCGCGACGCGATGCAACCCACAAAAGGTTCGCTGGAATTCGTTGCGCAAAACGAAGTGTTAGAGTTCCCTACAAGTGAAACGAAGCGTGGGAATACGTGGCGCGAATCAAAGCAACCTACCAAAGGTTCGCTGGAAATCGTTGCCTGAAACGAGGCGCTAGAGTTCACTACAAGTGAAACAAAAAATGGGAGTTCTTGGCGCGAAGCGATGCAACCCACCAAAGGTTTGCTAGAATTCGTTGCACGAAACGAACCACTGGAGTTCACTACAATTGAAACGAAGCGTTGGAGTTCGTGGCCCGAAGCAATGCAACCCACTAAAGGTTCACTGGAATTGGTTGCGCGAAATGAAGCGCTGGACTTCACTACAAGTGAAACTACGCGTGGGAGTTCATGGCGCAAAGCGATGCAACCCACCAAAGTTTCGCTGGAATTCGTTGCGCGAAACGAAGCACTAAAGTTCACTACAAGTGAAACAAAGCGTGGGAGTTCATGGCGCAAAGCGATGCAACCTAATCTAAACATCGTTGGAGTTCGTATTACGAAAAGATACAACAACCAAAAATCCTTTTCATAGAGAAAGCAGCTTCTCCATAGGAGAAATCAACAGTGATCAATGAACTTTGTTGTGTTGACTTAATCAGCAGGAAAAGACACAAAAGACCTGTCGGGGGCATATGTTCAAATCTGATCTCCGAAGGACCTGGAATTTCCGAGGAAATTGCCACCCAATTAAGAAAATCCAGCTAGTAATGATTTGTGGCTACAACTAGAAAGCTAATTTACAAAAAATGTACGACGAGGTCATTTGAATACCAAAAGTTGCAATAACAACTGACTTATAACATGAAAAAAAACAGGTGTGGAATGTGGAGCAAGAAAGTACAACAAGCAGAACAACATTTTCACCATAACATCACAAGTCCAGCACAGAAGTTTCAGACACAAAGTTGCACAAAAGTAGTAAGTGAGGCCCAACGCCCGCGTATACAACTGATCTAAAACATAAGCGCATAAAAGGAAATAAAAAAGGTGAAACAGGAAGGTTATGTCCTCTTTCTCTTCTTTCCATCACTGGGTCGTTTCCCAACATAAGCAGAAGAGGAAGGGAGTGTACCAGTCGGTTCCGTCTTGTTCTCAAGACATGTTAATTCTACAATAATCTTGTCCTGGAATTTGAGAGCTTGGATAAGTGCAGCTTTGTCCTTCTCTAAAGTATAGATGTGTTCGATGTTCTCCCTGTGTAGCCTTTGAAGATCACAAACGAACGTATTCCAAGCACCCAAAATATGGTTTCTAATAAGGTCAAAAAGCCTCTCTAGCCAGCCCTTAGCAGCATCAAATTGTGCCAACAAGTGATTTTTATAACGTCCATATCGTCAAAAATTAATCGTTTGTCAGATGGGTATCTATCCATGTCAAATTGGTCAAAGTACAGCCCCTGCAGACACCAGCCTTCGATTCGTTCGGTGAACTCAGAGCTGCCCGTCCCGAGAATATAACATGGCTCGTCCATGATTGTTTGAAGGTCGACCAGAGTTGGGGCATCAAAGGAAGTAGCCAAGGAGGGTTGATCGGAAGTGGTCTGAGTATCAGGCGCATGGAGCTTATCCGATCTATGGCGTTTCCGGGAGCTGTCTTGCTCAAGATCTTTCTAATTCTCATATGACTGGTAGACATCCTACACAAATAGCAGTGTTTGAAAACAAACAACAGACAAGCGAGAAGTTCGTGGAATTATATTCTAAATGATCATGCGCACAAATCAAGAAAATGGAGTTAAGATGGCATGACGAAAGTCCCAGACGTTGGAAAACATGTTCAAACCCCAGTAGCTCAAGTGTACTCGATCCCAAATAAGGTCAAGCATGTCCGAACCCAGGCAGGGTCGAGCATGTTCGAGCCTCAGTCGGTTCGAACATGTTTGACACCCGTATGGGTCGAATATGTTCGAGCCTAGACAGGGTCGAGCATGTTCGAGCCTTAGTTGGGTCGAACATGCTTAACCCTCATCTGGGCCAAACATGCTTAACCCTCATCTGGGCCAAACATGCTTAGCCCTTATCTGGTTAAGCATGCTTGAATCTAGAGCCAGGCCAAGCATGATGGCATCAGGATGAGCATGCCCACTAAAATGAACGTGGAATTATGTTACGATGAAATCAGCGTGATCAAGTTGTTGCCAAAGATGGTCTATGTCCAGTCTCGCGTTCCAAAAGTTAACAATTCAAACACCGTTCTTAGCCCGGTTTTAAAATAAGCACAAGCATCAGCCACAAGGCTATGGAGTACAAATGTACAAGCAAGTCAGTGGAACAAATGAAAATTCATGACGTTTGCATTCATTCGAACAACCTATGTTCACTACGTAAAATCAACAATTTGAAGAGTTTCCGAGGGATCTCAATTCCGCAAATACATCATTTTATACAATCGCAACCTCAGTTCAAACGAATTCAACACAATTTCTGGCAACATCGAACCAAAGGCCTCAATTCATACCCAGGTCGTACTTAATACACTTTGAATCATATCCTAGACCTCTACAAACCAAAAAAAATGCGAAGAAGAAAAGAAAATCACCTTTGACTGCGGGAAAGTTCAGGTTTAAGGATGCTAGTTGCTCCAAAGTGATTCAAAATCAGCTTGATTCTGTTGTAAGGTTGAACAAGCTTCTCTAGCCAACACCTGGAGATCGAATTCGGGTTAAAATCAAAAAATAAATGCTAATGCACTGGGAACTTTAAAAAGAAGAGACCTCCGCCATTAGCCAAGTTTTTCAAGAAAAATAAGAAAAATTTGAAAATGAAGAATCATTGCAATATAAAGTATTGGGAGACGAAGAGGCGTGTTCGACCTGGTGATACGATCAACCTAGAAAGTGTGTTTGGCCCTTAACGTGTTCGGTCCAGAAGGTGCTTTTGACCCAAATGCCAGGGTCGATCCAGATTACTTGTTTAAACTGATATGTTTATAAGCATTCTCTGGATTAATTAAACCGCGTACGATCATCCTACATGTATTCAAATTTAATCTATCAATGCATGCTATATTGAATCACTTTGAAGCCTATAAATCTTTACAAGACAAAAATTATAAACTTCGAGGGGCAAATGTTTATTCATAAAGGATCAAGGGCATAATGGTAGATTAAATTTAAAGAAAGGGTCGGTCGTACATATCAGGAATGGTCGGTCATCATTTCAGTTACGTGTGGTCGAGCAAGAATGTAATATGAGGGATAGTGGCTCGAGCCACATATGGCTCGAACACCATAAGAGGATCGAACATAACATATGGGTCGAACAGGCGGCTGAGCAATACATAGAGTTTATCACCATAGGGTCGAACACCCTCGGGTTGGTCGTGTTTAACAATCAAGGATCGAACATACATAAGGGTCGGACACACACACCCAGGGTCGGTCGAGCATGCACCCGGAGGGTTGGTCAAACATGGTTCCTATGGGTCGATCGAACATGGATCTTATGGGTCGGTCGAACATGGTTCCCATGGGTCGGTTGAACATGGTTCCTATGGGTCGGTCGAACATGGTTCCTTTGGGTCGGTCGAACATTGATTCATAAAGATAGCTGGATGTAGCTGCCAACAGTTGGCAGTGGCATTTCTGTAATTTCTCGTGTGTTCGACCCACCACATGCATATACACATTTCAGCTCATCATTTCATGGGGACTTCTTCTATAAATAGGCTATGGCTTCCCTACTTTGAGGGATCGATTTCAACCACTCTGAATGGGCTGCCAAATTGCTTTCTCTCATGTTCTAAGCAATCCTAACACTTCCTTCCATCTCAAAGTGAAGATCACACATCGAATCCATCATGAAATCCGCCAAAAGTGTTCTAGCATCCTAGAGATTGGATATTCTCCACCATTTCTCTTTACATTTAGCAAGTTCCATCCAATTCTTCACCGGTTTGTATTGATTTGAGTAAAGACTTTGTGTAATGAAGAATGTGAATGTACTTTTGAGTGATTCCAAATTTGTAACTCTAGAATTGCTAATGGAAATCCTTGCCAAAGTGGATGTAGATCCTCCATAGATCAAACCACTATAAAAACTTTGCGTCATTTACCTTTTATTGCGATTGTGGTCTCATTCCTTACCATTGGTGAAGTGCCTTTATGGCACCTTGAGTGTTTAAGCAAATTTCTGTTTAAACATTCGGTGCCCACCGTAGGGCAGCATTCGCCATTCCTTCTCTCTCACAAGGTTAAGAGATGACCATTGAAGTTCTAAACCACCTCCATCTCCGGAATCATGGCTAAATCCAAGAAGACTGCTAGTAAAGCCGCAATAGAAACTAATAGTGTTGCTAATGAAGAAACACCACTTACCAACCGCTTTGAAGTTGGTGAAAATTCAGAAAGTGGAGCCGGTGTGACCAAAAATGAGTTGAACGCCGCAATTGCACCCATGAGTCAAAGAGTGGATGCTTCTACAAAATATATGATGGGGAAACTAGACGCCATCCTTAGTGCTCGAACAAATCCACCCCCTAAGAAGTTCCATGTTGATCTACAAGAAAATAACAGATCACCCGCTTCCAATCATAACTGCAATGACAATATGGAAGTCGATTATGACTGGCTGAGTGATAAGGACAAAGCTAACATCGAAGAGTTGAATTCAAAATCTAAGAATTGTTCCGAGGTGGGCATTCAAAAGGCTACCAACCTTTCCACAGGGGAACCTCCTTTTCGAGAAGGCAAAGTACCTAAGCTTTCTAATCAGGACCGTTTGCCCAGACGAAAGTATGGTAAGGAGCTCAGCTTCGCGGAGTGCCATAACATTGAAGAATACATTTTGGATATGATAGAACAAATCATGAAGAGAAATCAAGCTAGCAAAGACAATGAAAGAGAATGTGACTTCTCTCCTGATAGAACCCCATTCACTAAAAGGATTCCTGAAGCAGAACGTCCAAAGAAGTTCAATCCTCTAACTTTGCCTTCGTACAACGGCCTTGTTGATCCTAACTATTTCCTGTTCAAATACGAGTGGCATACGAGTGCGGCTAAGGCAATTGATGAGATGAGATGCACATACTTTCCTCTCTACTTAGAAGGAGCTACATTATTATGGTTCACAAAGCTACCACCTAAATCCATCGACCGGTTCTCTGACCTAACCAAAAAGTTCAAGGAACAGTTCCGCTTGTATGCTACCAAGGCCAAGGATGTTTTAACGCTCTCTGCAATGAAACAAAAGCCACGGGAAACTGTTAAAGCCTTTCTTAGTCGCTTCAACATTGCCTTGTCTGAAGTAAGGAATCCAAAGCCATGTATAATTCTCATAGCCTTACTCGACGCTATGGACAAAACAAGCGAGCTCTGGAAATGGATAAAGATGAAGGAACCGAGTACGCTTGACAAGTTCTGTAAGAAAGAAGAGGAGTACACGAGAATGGACGATGATCCTTTTCGTCTTTAGATCATTGGTGGCAAGCAACTCCTTGAAGCTCCCAAAAGTTCTGCTATTCAATACAATCAAAAGAATACTCATGGACAGAAGCATACAAATGGCATGAAAGACAACAAGTCTAATAAGAAGTTCTGTCTTCTTGATTCATTAGAACTAACCCCTCTGAATGACACTCCTGAGAAAATCTACCTTGCCACGAAGGGCACAGAAGATTAATCAAATCCTCGGCCAATAAAAATAAATGACTATATGACCAGATCCGGAAAGTACTGTAGGCACCACAATCAGCCAGGCCACAATACTAATGAATATAGGCATATGAAATTATTGATTGAAGAGCTGATTAGGAGGAACCGTCTGCAATAATATGTACTGAAGAATTTCCAAGATGCAAATCCTTTTACTACTCCCTAGGGGCAAGGGGCATCGACTAGTCCAGTCCAAGCAACGTAGCTTCTGGTCAAACTAATCCAAGGCAGATAATCAACTTACCACCGCTGATTATGATCTAATATCTGCGACTCAGAATAAGCAATCACTATTTCTTTTACTTTACTTCTTGCATTACCTTACCCTTTTCTATGTTCTACCTCCTTGTTGAGAGTCTACAATGATTTACATTCATTGAAACAAAAAATAGCTTCACAAATGAAATATTGCCAGCTTGTATAAATCTATTACTTGCAAGATTATCATGAAAATTTGCTAAAGACGATTTTCTCATTGCCGGCTGTTCCATAGGCGTTCGTTTCCTCAATTTCTGACAAAATGAGATGGTTCTAGTTACACCAATTCAAATGTCAAAGTTTCATAACCATCGATATGCTTAGTGCAAGGATGAAAAGCGCAACTTTGAAAAGTGAATAAGGAAAGTCCCAATGAGTCAAACGGCAAAGAAGGAAGCGAATAGCCACGGATTTGGTAACCACCAAAGTTTCGCTGGAATTCATTGCACGAAATGAAGCATTGGAGTTCATTACAAGTGAAACGAAGCATGGGAGTTCGTGGCGCGAAGTGTTGCAACTCACCAAAGATTTTGCTAGAATTCGTTGCGTGAAACGAAGCGCTGGAGTTCACTACAAGTGAAATGAAGCGTAGGAGTTCATGGCGTGAAGCGATGCAACCCATCAAAGGTTCGCTGGAATTCATTGCGCGAAATGTAGTGATAGACTTCACTACAAGTGAAATGAAGCTTGCGAATTCGTGGCGCGAAGCGATGCAAACCACCAAAAGGTTAGCTGGAATTCGTTGCACGAAACGAAGCATTGGAGTTCACTACAACTGAAATAAAGCTTGTGAGTTCATGGCACGAAGCAATGCAACCCACTAAAGGTTCGCTGGAATTCGTTGCATGAAACGGCGCACTGGAGTTCACTACAAGTGAAACGAAGCATGGGAGTTCATGGCGCGAAGCGATGCAACCCACCAAAGGTTCGCCGGAATTCGTCGCGTGAAACGTAGCGCTGGAGTTCACTACAGGTGAACTAAAGTGAGGGAGTTCGTGGCGCGAAGCAATGCAACCCACCAAAGGTTCGCTGGAATTCGTTGCGCAAAACGAAGCGTTGGAGTTCACTACAAGTGAAACGAAGCATGGGAGTTCATGGCGCGAAGCGATCCAACCCACCAAAGGTTCGCTAAAATTTGTTGCGCGAAACAAAGCGCTGGAGTTCACGACAAGTGAAACGAAGCGTGGTAGTTCATGGTGCAAAGCAATGCAACCCACCAATGGTTTGTTGGAATTCATTGCACGAAATGAAGTGCTGGAGTTTGCTACAAGTGAAACAAGTGTAGGAGTTCGTGGCGCGATGCGATGCAACCCACCAAAGGTTCGCTGGAATTCGTTGCACGAAATGAAGCGCTAGAATTCACTAGAAGTGAAACAAAGCATGAGAGTTCGTGGCGCGAAGCGATGCAACCCACCAAAGATTCGATGGAATTCATTTCGCGAAAAGTTGCGCTGGAGTTCACTACAAGTGAAATGAAGCGTGGAAGGTCGTGGCGCGAAGCAATGCAACCCACCAAAGGTTCGCGGGAATTCATTGCGCGAAACGAAGTGCTAGAGTTCACTACAAGTGAAACAAAGCATGGGAGTTTGTGGCACGAAGCGATGCAACCCACCGAGGTTTCACTGAAATACGTTGCGCATAACGAAGCAATGGAATTCGCTACAAGTGAAACGAAGCGTGGGAGTTCGTAGCGCGAAGCGATGCAACCTCATCTAAACATCATTGGAGTTCGCATTACGAAATGATACAATAACAAAAAATCTTTTTTTTAGAGAAAACAGCTTCTCCATAGGAGAATTCAACAGTGATCAATGAACTTTGTAGTGTTGACTTAATCAGCAGGAAAAGACATAAAAGACCTCTCCGGGGCATATGTTCAAATCTGATCTCCGAAGGACCTGCAATTTCCAAGTAAATTACTACTTGATTAAGAAAATCTTGCTAGTGATGATTCGTGGCTATAGCTAGAAAGGTAATTTACAAAAAAAGTACCACGAGGTCATTTAAATACCAGACGTTGCAATAACAAATGACTTGTAACATGAAAAGAAAACAGGCGTGGAATGTGGAGGAAGAAAGTACAACAGGCAGAACACATTTTCACTACAACATCACAAGTTCACCACAGAAGTTTCGGACACAAAGTTGCATAAAAATAGTAAGCGAGGGCCAGCACTGGCATATACAAACGGTCTAAAACATAAGCGTATAAAAGGAAATAGCAAAGGTGAAACAGAAGGTTATGTCGTCTTTATCTTCTTTCCATCACTGGGTCGTTTCCCAACATAAGCAGAAGAGGAAGGGAGTGTACCAGTCAATTCCGTTTTGTTCTCAAGACTTGTTAATTCTGCAATAATCATGTCCCGGGATTTGATATCCTGGATAAGTGCAGCTTTGTCCTTCTCTAAAGTAGAGTTGATGTTCTCCTTGTTTAGCCTTTGAAGATCACAAGTGAATGTATTCCAAGCACCCAATTTGTGTGCAATATGGTTTCTGATAAGGTCAAAATGCCTCTCTAGCCAACCCTTAGTACCATCAAGTTGTGTCAGTGAGTGATTTTTTATAACATCCATATCGTCAGGGGTCAATCTTTTATCAGATGGGTATATATCCAGGTCAAATTGGTCAAAGTGCAGCCCCTGCAGACACCATCCCTGGAATCGTTCGGCGAATTCATAGCTGCCCATCCCGAGAATACAACAAAGCATGTCCATGATTGTTTGAAGGTCGGCCAGAGTCGGGGCAACAAAGGAAGTAGCCAAGGAGGGTTGATCGGAAGTGGTCTGAGTATCAGGCGAAGGAGCTTATCCGATTTATGGCGTTTCCGGGAGTTATCCTTGCTCAATATCTTTCTAATTCTCCTATGATTGGTAGACAACCTACACAAATAGCAGTGTTTGAGAACAAACAACAGACAATCTAGAAGTTCATGGAATTATATTCTAAATGATCAAGCGCACAAATCAAGAAAACGAAGTTAAGATGGCATGTGTAAACAGTAAATTTCAACGCATGACGCAAGTCCCAGACATAGGCAAACATGTTCGAACCTGAGTAGCTCAAGTGTACACGATCCCAAATAAGGTCAAGCATGTCCGAACCCAGACAGGGTCGAGCATGTTCGAGCCTCAGTCGGGTCGAACATGTTTGTCACCCATTTGGGTCGAACATGTTCGAGCCTAGACAGGGTCGAGCATGTCCGAGCCTTAGTTGGGTCGAACGTGATTAATCCTTATCTGGAACAAACATGCTTGTCCCTTATCTAGTTAAGCATGCTTGAATCTGGAGCCAGGCAAGCATGATGGCTTCAGGACGAGCATATCCACTAAAATGAACATGGAATTATGTTATGATGAGATCAGCGTGATCAAGTTGTTGCCAAAGATGGTCTATGTCCAATCTCGCATACCAAAAGCCAACAATTCAGACAACGTTCGTAGTTCGGTTTTAAAATAAGCACAAACATCAGCCACAAGGCTATGGAGTATAACTGTACAAGCAAGTCAGCGAAACAAATGAAAATTCATGACATTGGCATTCATTCGAACAACTTATGTGCACTACAGAAAATCATCAATTTGAGGAGTTTCGAGGGATCTCAATTCTGCAAATACATCATATTATACAATCGCATCCTCAGTTCAAATGAATTCAACACAATTTCTGGCAACATGAACCAAAGGCCTCAATTTATACCCAAGCCATACTTAATACACTTTGAATCATATCTGAGACCTCTACAAAGCAAAAACAATGCGGAGAAGAAGAAAAATCACCTTTGACAGCGAGAAAGTTCAGGTTTAAGGATGGTAGCTGCTCCAAAGTGATTCAAAATCTTCTTGATTCTGTTGTAAGGTCGAACGAGCTTCTCTAGCCAACACTTAGAGAATGAAATCGGGCTAAAATATAAAAAAATGTTGATGCACTGGGAACTTTAAGAAGAAGAGACCGCCTCCATTAGCCAAGTTTTTAAAGAAAAATAGGCAAAATGTGAAAATGAAGAATCAATGAAATATATAGGACTGGGAGACGAAGAGGCGTGTTCGACCCAGTTATACGGTCGACCCAGAAAGTGTGTTCAGCCCTGAATGTGTTTGGTCCAGAAGGTGCGTTTGACCGAAATGTCAGGCTCAATCCAGATTGCTTGTTTAACCTGATATGTTTATAATCATTCTCTAGATTAATTAAATCGTGTACGATCATCCCATATGTATTCAAATTTAATCTATCAGTGCATGCTATATTGAATCACTTCGAAGCCTATAAATCTGTGCAGGACAAAAATTATAAACTTCGAGAGACAAATGTTTATCAATAAAGGATCAAGGGTATATTGATAGATTAAATTTAAAGCAAGGGTCGGTCGTACATAGCAGGAATGGTTGGTCATCATTTCAGTTCACGTGTGCTCGAGCAAGAATGCAAATTATAGGGGACAGTGACTCGAGCTACATATGGTCGAACATCATAAGAGGATCGAACATAACATATGGGTCGAATAGGCAGCTGAGAAATACATAGAGTTGACTACCATAGGGTCGAACACCCTCTGGTTAGTCATGCTTAACATTCAAGGCTCTAACATGCATAAGGGTTGGACACACACAGCCAGGGTCGGTCGAGCATGCATCCGGAGGGTCGGCCAAACATGGTTCCTATGGGTCGGTCAAACACGGTTCCTATGGGTCGGTTGAACATGGTTCCTATAGGTCAATCGAACATGGTTCCTATGGGTCGGTCGAACAATAATTCATAAAGATAGTTGGATACAGCTGTCAATAGCTGGCAGTGGCATTTCCACAGTTTCTCGTATGTTCGACCCAGTACCTGCATATACATATTTCAGCTCACCAATTCACGGGGACTTCTCCTATAAATAGGCTATGGCTTCCCTACTTTGAGGGATCGATTTCAACCAACCCGAAGGGTTGTCAAATTGCTTTCTTTCCTATTCTAAGCATTCCTAACACTTCCTTCCATCTCAAAGTGAAGATCAAGCATCGAATCCATCATGAAATCTGCCAAAAGTGTTCTAGCATCCTAGAGATGGGATATTCTCCACCATTTCTCTTTACATTTAGAAAGTTCCATCCAATTCTTCGCTGATTTGTATTGATTTGAGTGAAGACTTTGTGTAATGAAGAATGTGAATGTACTTTTGGGTGATTCCAAATTTGTAACTCTAGAATTTCTAATGGAAATCCTTGCCAAAGTGGATGTAGATCTTCCATAGATCGAACCACTATAAAAACTTTGTGTCGTTTACCTTTTATTGCGATTGTGGTCTCATTCCTTACCGATTGGTGAAGTGCCTTTGTGGCACCTTTGGTGTTTAAGAAAATTTCAGTTTAAACATAATGATAAATATAAACTTGTATAAGTGAGATTTCAAAAAAAATATGTGGTTGATATTTCAAGAAGTTATAACCAGAGAATTACTTGAGCATAGTGAGTGTTTTTAGGAAATAAACTAAATTTAGCTAATTAGTTTAATACGTATACGACCTTTTTTTTTAAATTTGTTTTAAGAGTAATTTTTAGTAAATTATATATCTTTAACTGAAATTATTCCAAATTCGCGTCGTAGTTTTTTTGTATTCTCCATGAAGGTTTAATGAATATCCCGATAATCTAATTTTTCAGTTGAAATATATTCTAAATTTATAATTTCTTTTTCTATGTTATCACGTAAAAAATGGTGTCGAATGTCTATATGTTTAGTTCTGGAATGATTTATAGGATTTTTGAATAAGTTTATTGCAATACTATTATCACATTATATTGTTGATTTAGATAAATTTATTCAAAAATCTTTGAGTATTTGTTGCATATAAATTACCTATGCACAAGCTAAAGCAGCAGATATGTATTCTGCTTCGCATGTAGAGAGTGATACACAATTTTGTTTCTTACTAAACCAAATACAAGTGATTTTCCAATGAAATGGCACATAACACTTGTACTTTTTCTACCCATCGATCCACCAAAATTAGCATCACTGAAAGAAACTGACTTGAATGGACATTCCTTCAAATAAAAAAGACCGAAGTCCTTAGTATTATTAAGACATCTTAGAATTCGTTTCATTGCTCTTAGATGAGAATCTATTGGATCTGCTTGGAATCTTGCACATAAACATACACTCATCATTATATCAGGGTGGCTTAAAGTTAAATAAAGTAACGAACTGATCATACTTCTAAATAGTTTTTTTATCAACACTTTTTCCTTTCTCATCTTTATCAAGATGAGCTGTAGTACTCATAGGAGTTGGCTTTCCAGAAGTGTTGTCTAAACCAAAACGTTTAATTAGATTATTACAATATTTTTCTTGATTAATAAAAAATATCATTTGAAAATTGTCTAATTTGTAATCCGAGAAAATATGATAATTCTCCCATGTGGGACATTTCAAATTCCTTTTTTATAATAGTAGAAAACTTGTTAATAGATTTTCTTTAGTTGAACCAAAAATAATATCGTTTACATTAATTTGTACAATTAAAATATCTTTATTTGTATTTTTAATAAATAGCGTTTGATCTGCTTTTCCAATTCGAAAACCTGAATTTATTAAGTAACTTTTTAGTCTTTCATACCAAGTACGTGGTGCTTGTTTTATACTATATAATGCCTTTTTAAATTTGTAAACATAATCTGGATATTTTTCATGTATGAATAACGGCGGTTGTCCTACATATACATTTTCTTTAATAAACCCATTTAAGAAAGTGCTTTTAATATCCCTTTGATAAAGTTTAAAGTTATGAAAGCATGCGTATGCTAAAAGCATGCGTATAGCTTCGAGTCTTGCTACTGGTGCGAATGTTTCTTCATAGTCAATACCTTCCTCTTGATTATAGCCTTGTACTACTAATCTAGCTTTGTTTCTTGTAATATTTCCAAGCTCATCAGCTTTATTTTTATACACCCATTTTGTACCAGTAACTGATTGATCATTTGGTCGAGAAAGACATCATTTCATTCGAATTGATTTAATTCCTCTTGCATCGCTATTATCCAGTAATCATCTATAGAAGCTTCTTTTAGATTTTTGGGTTCAATAGTTGAGAGAAATACTACATGACCCATTTGATTTAAGTGACTCCTTGTTCGAACGTGCGAATTTATTTCTCCAATAATGTTTTGTGTAGGACTCTTAAAATTCTGGGAGGTGATCTAATTTGTTCCATGGGATTATTTTCAGTATATTCAAGACTAGTACTTTCAATAATTTCATCATCTTTGATTTTTATACTTTTATCAAAGTTTTCATCAAAAGATACATGTAAAGATTCTTCTATAATATTAGTACGTTTATTAAAAGTATGATAAGCCTTACTGCGTTCTGATTATCCGACAAAAATTTCATGATCAGCTTTTGGATCAGATTTTCCGAGTTGATCTTTAGTGTTTAGAATAAAACATTTAGACCTAAAAATTCTAAAATAAGAGATATTTGGTTTTCTTCCATTAAAAAATTTGTACGGTGTATTTTTAGTTAGAGGGCGAATGGAAATTTGATTTAGTACGTAACAAGAAGTTGCTACAGCTTCTACCCAAAAATGTTTTGGTAAAGTGCTTCCATTTAATAAAGTTCTATTCTTTCTTTCTACAACCCCCTTTTTTTTTGGAGTTCTAGGAAAAGAAAAATTATGATTTATTCATGTCTTTTTACAAAAATGTTCAAATGACCCATTTTCGAATTCACCATCGTGATCACTAAGAATGTTTTTAATTTTTAGAATTTTAGAATTTTGTATTCTTTTGAAAAAATCTTTAAAATGTTCAAAAGTGTCGCTTTTATTTTTCATAAAAATAGTCCGTGTGCATCTTGAAAGCCATCAATTATTACGAATACATATCGATAATGATTTATTGATTGAATTTGAGTTAGTCCAAACAAATCCATATGTAATAACTCTAATGGTTGCAGAGTTGAGATGACTTTCTTTGATTTGAAAGATGATTTAGTCAATTTTCCTATTTGACAATCTTCACAAAGATTCTTTACTTTGAAATTTATTTTAGGTAAGCCTTTTACTAATTCATTTTCCTAAATTTTATGAATAGTTTTTTAAAGTTTATATGACAAAAACGTTTGTGCCATAACCAAGAATCATTATTATTGGCTATTAAACACATTTCTTTATTATTATTAATTTTCATATTTAAAACATAAATATTTTTGTTTGCTGAAACGAATTTCAGATTCATATAATATTCAGACGTCTAGTACGAAAATTTCTAATGTATGAATATTATATGAATCTGAAATTTGTTTTAGCAAATAGATGTCTGTTTGAAAA
The DNA here is from genome assembly GCA_030737875.1 of Allium sativum. Taxonomy (NCBI): domain Eukaryota; kingdom Viridiplantae; phylum Streptophyta; class Magnoliopsida; order Asparagales; family Amaryllidaceae; genus Allium; species Allium sativum. The sequence goes on from CM060924.1 coordinate 379,790,245, forward strand.
TTTTCAAATGTCTGTTTTCTGAGACAGACTTATTCCTTGCCTATTCCAATGTGAATATATATATATATATATATATAATGTGTGTGTATGTAATTATCAAGGAAGACTTTAACAAATAAATTTAAGACTAACAGACTCTTACAACGTATATAATTTTCATTTTCTGTTTCTTGAATCTGTTGTCAAATATATTCCTGCAAAACAGAGTTAGTTGATATAATATAGATGCTTATGTGTAGTTATCATAGTCAAAACGCTATATAGCGCGATTCAACATTAACACTACATCACGTTGTAATTTGTCTGAATTTAATAGTACCAGTAGTAGAAAATCTGTATTTGACTTGTGGCATTACAAACTTGGTCATCCTAGTGTTAATATAGTAAAGAAAATTCTTCTTGATAATGAGATACCTTTTGATAATGTTCAATTATCTGTGAATATCTCCAAATGGGCAAAAGTCACAAACTACGATTGACAGATTCTATGACTGTTTATACTAAACCTCTTGAATTAATTGCTGCTAATCTATGGAGTCCTGCATCCATAAATTCAGATTTTGGATTTAAATACTATATCTCATTTATTGACGCTTACTTTAGATACACATAGTTGTATTTACTTAAGTCCAAATCTGATGCTACTAATGCTACCTTATATTTTATTAAAATAGCTGAAAATCAATTTTGTGCCACTGTTTAAACCTTTCAATCAGATGGAGGGTTTGAATTCAAATCACTCGGTAAATTTTTTCAAAATAAAGGGATTATTCATAGAATTACTTGACCCTATTGTGACAACCCGGATTTTTACAACATGCTAAGACAAGAATCAAGGCAGAATTTAATTATAAAATCTGAATTAGGAGAAACAGGTTGCGCCATTACGTTCGTCTCGGAAAGATACGCGAAATAGAGTCCGAGTTTTCGAAAATCGGAGTCCGTATGACCAAGTTATGGCCTGTCAAAGTTTTCAGAAAATTTCAAGTTCAAAAACAGTTCAAATTTGAATTCAGATTTCAAATTCAGCCAAGCAGTAGAGGCGCGAAAAATTCCCGCCACCCCCAAATCGACTGGGGAGTCGACTTGAGAGTCGACACACCCCAGGTGGTGTCGACTGCCCAGTCGACACCCCTGTCGACTTGGGTGGTCGGCCTGTTTGGCCTGGGTGCACCTGACTTGTTCCTCAAGACATGTTTTAAGACCTGTGACAGATTTTGAGGGCTCAGATCTATCCTAGGGTTTATCCTATGGCCTAAACTACTCCTAATCTCTATAAAAAGACCCCTAAGCCTACCCTAAACCCTCACAAATCACTCATGCCACGAAGTGCCGCCAAAATCTATCTTGATCATGGCCTCCATCTCCAACTCCAAGATCTCATGCATTCAAATCGGATCCGAATCAAAGGTGCTAGCTTGCTACATCAAATCAAGGGAGTGAATCAACGTTGCTATGCAAGTTTCATGACGATTCTTCAACAAAGGAGCCACCTTTCTTGGTCAAGACGATTCATGATCCTTCCCTAAGCCTTGCTATGTAAGTTCTAGCTACTTCAAGATCTAAACGGTAGTTTTAATGATGGCATGGAATAAAACGAGATTAAACTAAGTATGCTAGCCTATATGAACCTTGTCATGCCTCTTTTGCTTGAACCTATGACTTTTGGCTATGCTTAGTGACTAAATCATGTTATTCATGTTATGATTAACCTAGTCTATCTTGCAAGTTTGAATCTTTATCTATGGAATGTTAGCATGAACCTTTGGGAACCATTTGACTTATGAAACATTGGCAAAGATTTGACTTTGGGGCTTATGCATGTAAATGAACCCAAAAACCCCTTATGATGCTATGCATATTTTGAGGCCAACCCCACTTATGATACCATGCATATTTGTGGCCAACCCCTTTTTGGCATCGTGCATGTTTTGAGGCCAATATGTAGCATAGTATCCTTACTATGTTGACTCGCTTTTACTTGGGTTGGAAACACGATTTGGGGTAGGATAGACGAGCGTGATTATGACATGATAATTTGACATGGGATTTCATGAAAATATGACACTCATGATACACCTAAATGGGGACATGACATGTGGGGTAAACATGGGACTTGAAACTAGACATGTATGGGTTGTAAGTGTAATATGACACTAGACCAAACATGAAAGTGGCCAACTCGAGGTTGGGTTGAGTTTGTAGCATAAATCTACCCGGACCCGCCCGGCTTAACTAGTGGCTACAAACAATAGGACCCAATGTGAGTAGTTGGTCATATAGCACTTAAAACCCGAGGTTAGACTAGGTTGTGGTGTAAATCTACCCGGACCCGCCCGGCTTAACTAGTAACCACAACAAAGTCTAATGTGAGAGGTTGGGGTGCATTAATCTAATTAATGCCACATGAAAAGGTTAAGTAATTTTGACTAATGACGCTTAACCGATATGACACGAATGGGTAGGTTAAGTGGAACCGGACTTGATTTCTTAACGACACTTAACCAAACAAGACAATTAGAGGATGGGGTTAAGTAATTTACACTTAACTAATCCGACTTGGAAATTAGATAGGGTTAAGTAATCTATACTTAACTAATCTAGACACGGTAATTAGATGGGGTTAACTAACCTATACTTAACTAATCTAAACACGGTAATTAGATGGGGTTAACTAATCTATACTTAACTAATCTAAACACGGTAATTAGATGGGGTTAAGTAACCTACACTTAACTAATCTAAACGCGGCAATTAGATGAGGTTAAGTAACTTACACTTAACCAATCTAAACACGGTAATTCGATGGGGTTAAAGTTAAACACTTAACCAATCTAAACTTGGTAATTCAATGAGGTAAAGTGACTTATACTTAACCAATTATACATGATGATTTGATGAGGTTAAGCAACCATACTTAACCAATCTAATATGAGAACATGATAGGGTTAAGTCACAAGACCGTTTAAATATACTTAACCATCGTAATACGATTAGTGGATGGGGTTGAACTAACCCACACTTAACCAATCCGACTCGATAATCTGATGGGGTTAAGATAATCTATGCTTAACCAATATAACACGATAATCTGATAGGGTCAAGACAAACTAATACTTAACCAATTTGACTTGATAATTGAATAGGGTTAAGTCATGAGCTTCTTGGTATACTTAACCAACTTGTAGGGCTAAGTCTTGGGCTTAAATACTTATCCAATCTTGACATGATTCGTAGGCGGGTTAAGTCATGAACTGGAATGACAACACTTAACCCATTTGATTAAAACCCTAGTTCAGGGGACTAGGTGGAAAATCATAGTTAACAAGGATAACGGGAAGAGAAGCTAAGTGCTAAACCTTAGTTAAGGATAACTAAGTAATAATTCTTAGTCAAGGGAGTTGGACCAGTTCCTAAATAGATGAGTAACCCGTTTCGGTAGGTCGTCGCTTCAGCAAATATACAAGGTGGAGCAATATCGGATTTAGATAAAGGCTCCAACGAACTGGGTGACGAAGCGGTAGCTTCGGGGAAACGTGAGGATACTCTTGGTATCCCTCTATGAGGTTGCGGATGGTCCATGAAACCAGGGCTCACAGAGGTTAAGGTCTGCGGTAGGAGAACCAAGGGTATGCCTTGGTTGTTGTGCGAGCAACCTAAAGACTGGGGTGGATTAGCGTGGGGTCGGCGATATTTTCACGGTAGCCCTATATAGCACATTTGTCGGCCACCTACCATCTTTAGTCAATCGTGTACGTACGGAAAGGCAGAGAACACCCAACAAACCATACTTACTATCTAGGTATGGGTGAGGTTGGCCGTCCGGAAAGAGGGCATCGATGGCTGTAGTATAGTTCTCATACATGAATTTTCTTGTTTTGCCTTTCATTAGTTGAGGGAGGGGTCACGTGGGACCATAGCCACGGATACAAAAATAGACCTTGATATCTGCATCGGCAGATGACTTAAAACTCCCGACCGAGTTCCGTATTTCTTGATTTTCCCTGGCACGGAACTCGGATGGCACATTGAGATACATGTGCGTCTAGACATGGAAAACGATTCACGGTTCATACGTGGGAGAAAAGGGCGCGGTTGACGGGTAGCATAATCCCTAGTAGCCCTAGGTGGCTAAAACCGAAACCGAGACACGAAAACATTCATTAGGTAGCATAATCCCTAGCGGTCCTAAGTGGCATAAACCCTAGGTGAACACGCGATAGTTCATGGTAAGAAAACATAACCAGACCAAGGGTAGCAGTCCAAAACAACTTCAAGGATAAAATGGTACTACGTTGAGACGGTATAGGTTTACATGGGAAGCCGTACGGCCTACGGCAAAGGACTGAACTTATACATGGAAAGAAACATACGAGTTGGGAAAACCTACATATGCTATATATTAGGTTGACATGGACCATTACATGACATTGGACAAGGGACATTCATAGTTAACACATGGCGCGGGTTAGGATACTAGTACGAGGGGTGCAGAGCAAATATACATGATAAACACCGTGGGATGTTATAGTATACTTGATAGGAACCTGACGACGTGATACCTTGATTTATCTTGACACCGTAGTTTATCATGATACCTTAGTTCATCTTGCTACAGTAGTTCATCCAGTTATCTTGGTTTAGCTTATCTATCTTGCCGTCATCCTTATGTTTACTTTCAGTTTATGCATGTCATGTTAACTTTACCTGTTTTTATACTGGAAGTAGATAGGACTTACCAGTCTTTATGACTGACCCCGTTTTCTTTCGCCTCTTTGTCTTCCGTTCCCCCCCAGGTTTTCAAGGAGGAAATGATGTTGTTTAGTTCTGACCTCTTATGCTTGAAGGTCATCATGTATAGCTTGGTCTTCTCTTGGCTATGGCTGCTTCACCGTTTTATTTTGGGGGAATAATTTATGAAAAGGTTTTATGCTTCTTTACTATTGCAAGACAGGTTTTGATGTATTCTCATGTAAAAGGCTTTAGACCTTATTTTATAAGGAAATGAAATTTGTTTTACTTCCGCTGTTTTATATATGTTCTGTCTTGTAATATTTCTGTGCATGTTTACCTCGATAATGCTTCACCAAACCTAGTGCATTCCCCTTGTGAGTGACCATAGCGGAGGTGGGATGTTACATTTGGTATCAGAGCAGAAGGTTACCGGACTGGGCAAAAGTTTTTAAAACCTTCTGAAAACTTTTTGAGAAACCATTTACAAAGAAGCATTTTTTTAAGAAAAGTTTTTAAAGGCTATTCCCTAAAAGCCATTAGCACTATCCTTTGTTTCATTGATCGAATCTCTTTTCCTTTCTTTCCTCCATCTATAGTCACAGTAGTTTTAACTGCGACTAATCCTTGTCTAGCTACGTAAGTGTTTTCCCGTGCGATGGAGGAAGTTCTCGAGAGACCTGTTACCGAAGTTATAAGAAGGGTAATAAGAGCAAGGATAAAGGACACGAACGTAAGGATAAGCCACTTGTTGGTATGGCTTGATCCACAAAGGAAGATAAGGACAAGATCAGCGAGAGGGCAATTGTATGCTCTCATTTCTAGCGTACCTAAGAGGAATGGTACCGTTTCTGTTAGAGGCTTAGCCTTTCTTTTCTATCGTCCCGTCTAGACTTTGTTTTGATCATCGCATCATTTAAGTCTGCCTCGATAGTTAAGTCTCTGCACCTTAGTACTAGCATGGAAGAAGATCCCACTTTTGTCCCAAAATCTGGTTGGAGAGTCGGTCCATTTATTCATGACTTGTTTGGAATTGAGAGTGTAAATGCCAAGTGTTGAGATTAGAAGCAATGCTTCTATTGTTGAGCTATGGATGGATTCTAGGGATGAAGTGGTCATCCAGTAAGGGATGTCGTTCTCGGTTTTGAAAGGAGGGTAGTTAAACTCTTAACTTGCCTTGGTAATACCCTCGAAGTCTCGAATAACCTTTTGGGTTTTGTCATGGTTAGTTACCTAGAATCTCTTGGTGCATTTATCGGAAATCTCTGATCCGGTCGAGTAACGTTCGCCAATAAGGCGGATGGTTCATTCCGCTTAAGCATGGGTTATAGGAATCACCCTAGTAAGTGCACGTGGTATCATGGATTGGCATCGGTAAACGAGATCCAGAATTCACTAGTGAATTTTGGAGAGCTTGCATGATTACGCAGATATGTTTGGGCCGAGCATACTAGGGAAAGAATAAGTGGAAGTGAAACGAGAGGCGACAGTGAAATGAGTTCCGACTCATACCTTGGAAATAGGAATCAAGGAGCTACGAAATCATGAAGTCAAAGGCGGTCAAGGCATGATGGAATTAAGCTCAAGGAAATGCGGCTTAGATGCGCGCATCATGTCCCTTTTTAAGAGTATATCGTTGATCCCTGGTTCTCCTGTAGAGCTTGCTTGCATGCTATCGCTTGGTGGATATCCTCTCGGTCCTGTTTCTGTTGCAAACCCCGTAAGGAGTTTGTCTTGTTTATCTTCTCGATCCTATCTTGGGAACCTTAGATAGAACCCTATGGATGTAAACATGTATTTGAAACATGTTATGATTGATATGGTTGCAAATGGTTGCTCGTGGATGCGCGAATACACATTAGATACTAGATTGACGCGGTCACGTTTCATGTTGCATATGCATGAGTATTTATACTTGTTTATGGATGAAATTGAATGTGTTGTCATGCGGATGTTGCATATGGATGAATGTTTGTGCACACATATAGTACTTATATGACTAGGGCTATTTGCATACATGCTGGACTCATGGCACTAAACATATTTTGCATTAGAGAGATCATTCAGGCCTAATCATTAGCATTAGCTAAGGAGCATATACATACACGTTCTGCACATGTTCATATGGCATTAGAAATCGTCTAAGGACAATGGTTGCCTGTGGATGATGTTTTGAGTTGATGGATGATGGATGGTAGGATACGTTCTTCCTAACTTGGAGATTTCGGGGACGAAATCCTTTAAGTTGGGGAGAATGTGACAACCCGGATTTTTACAACATGCTAAGACAAGAATCAAGGTAGAATTTAATTATAAATTCTGAATCAGGAGAAACGGGTTGCGCCATTGCGTTCGTCTCGGAAAGATACGCGAAATAGAGTCCGAGTTTTCGAAAATCGGAGTACGTATGACCAAGTTATGGCCCGTCAAAGTTTTCATAAAATTTCAAGTTCAAAAACAGTTCAAATTCGAATTCAGATTTCAAATTCAGCCAAGCAGAAGAGGCAGGAAAAATTCCCGCCACCCCCAAGTCGACTTGGGAGTCGACACACCCCAGGTGGTGTCGACTGCCCAGTCGACACCCCTATCGACTTGGGTGGTTGGCCTGTTTGGCCTGGGTGCACCTGACTTGTTCCTCAAGACATGTTTTAAGACCTGTGACGGATTTTGAGGGCTCAGATCTATCCTACGGTTTATCCTATGGCCTAAACTACTCCTAATCTCTATAAAAAGACCCCTAAGCCTACCCTAAACCCTCACAAATCACTCATGCCACGAAGTGCCACCAAAATCTATCTTGATCATGGCCTCCATCTCTAACTCCAAGAGCTCATGTATTCAAATCGGATCCGAATCAAAGGTGCTAGCTTGCTACATCAAATTAAGGGAGTGAATCAACGTTGCTATGCAAGTTTCATGATGATTCTTCAACAAAGGATCCACCTTTCTTGGTCAAGACGATTCATGATCCTTCCCTAAGCCTTGCTATGTAAGTTCTAGCTACTTCTAGATCTAAACGGTAGTTTTAATGATGGCATGGAATAAAACGAGATTAAACTAAGTATGCTAGCCTATATGAACCTTGTCATGCCTCTTTTGCTTGAACCTATGACTTTTGGCTATGCTTAGTGACTAAATCATGCTATTCATGTTATGATTAACCTAGTCTATCTTGCAAGTTTGAATCTTTATCTATGGAATGTTAGCATGAACCTTTGGGAACCATTTGACTTATGAAACATTGGCAAAGATTTGACTTTGGGGCTTATGCATGTAAATAAACCCAAAAACCCCTTATGATGCTATGCATATTTTGGGGCCAAACCCACTTATGATACCATGCATATTTAGGGCCAACCCCTTCTTGGCATCGTGCATGTTTTGAGGCCAATATGTAGCATAGTATCCTTACTATGTTGACTCGCTTTTACTTGGGTTGGAAACACGATTTGGGGTAGGATAGACGAGCGTGATTATGACATGATAATTTGACATGGGATTTCATGAAAATATGACACTCATGATACACCTAAATGGGGACATGACATGTGGGGTAAACATGGGACTTGAAACTAGACACGTATGGGTTGTAAGTGTAATATGACACTAGACCAAACATGAAAGTGGCCAACTCGAGGTTGGGTTGAGTTTGTAGCATAAATCTACCCGGACCCGCCCGTCTTAACTAGTGGCTACAAACAATAGGACCCAATGTGAGTAGTTGGTCATATAGCACTTAAAACCCGAGGTTAGACTAGGTTGTGGTGTAAATCTACCCGGACCCGCCCGGCTTAACTAGTAACCACAACAAAGTCTAATGTGAGAGGTTGGGGTGCATTAATCTAATTAATGCCACATGAAAAGGTTAAGTAATTTTGACTAATGACGCTTAACCGATATAACACGAATGGGTAGGTTAAGTGGAACCGGACTTGATTTCTTAACGACACCTAACCAAACAAGACAATTAGGGGATGGGGTTAAGTAATTTACACTTAACTAATCCGACTTGGAAATTAGATAGGGTTAAGTAATCTATACTTAACTAATCTAGACACGGTAATTAGATGGGGTTAACTAACCTATACTTAACTAATCTAAACACGGTAATTAGATGGGGTTAACTAATCTTTACTTAACTAATCTAAACACGGTAATTAGATGGGGTTAAGTAACCTACACTTAACTAATCTAAACGCGGCAATTAGATGAGGTTAAGTAACTTACACTTAACCTATCTAAACACGGTAATTCGATGGGGTTAAAGTTAAACACTTAACCAATCTAAACTTGGTAATTCAATGAGGTTAAGTGACTTATACTTAACCAATTATACATGATGATTTGATGAGGTTAAGCAACCAAACTTAACCAATCTAATATGAGAACTTGATAGGGTTAAGTCACAAGACCGTTTAAATATACTTAACCATCGTAATACGATTAGTGGATGGGGTTGAACTAACCCACACTTAACCAATCCGACTCGATAATCTGATGGGGTTAAGATAACCTATGCTTAACCAATCTAACACGATAATCTGATAGGGTCAAGACAAACTAATACTTAACCAATTTGACTTGATAATTGAATAGGGTTAAGTCATGAGCTTCTTGGTATAATTAACCAACTTGTAGGGCTAAGTCTTGGGCTTAAATACTTATCCAATCTTGACATGATTCGTAGGCGGGTTAAGTCATGAATTGGAATGACAACACTTAACCCTTTTGATTAAAACCCTAGTTCAGGGGACTAGGTGGAAAATCATAGTTAACAAGGATAACGGGAAGAGAAGCTAAGTGGTAAACCATAGTTAAGGATAACTAAGTAAAAATTCTTAGTCAAGGGAGTTGGACCAGTTCCTAAATACATGAGTAACCCGATTCGGTAGGTCGTCGCTTCAGCAAATATACGAGGTGGAGCAATATCGGATTTAGATAAAGGCTCCAACGAACTGGGTGACGAAGCGGTAGCTTCGGGGAAACATGAGGATACTCTTGGTATCCCTCTATGAGGTTGCGGATGGTCCATGAAAACAGGGCTCACAGAGGTTAAGTTCTACGGTAGGAGAACCAAGGGTATGCCTTGGTTGCTGTGCGAGCAACCTAAAGACTGGGGTGGATTAGCGTGGGGTCAGCGATATTTTCATGGTAGCCCTAGATAGCACATTCGTCGGCCACCTACCATCTTTAGTCAATCGTGTACGTACGGAAAGGCAGAGAACACCCAACAAACCATACTTGCTATCTAGGTATGGGTGAGGTTGGCCGTCCGGAAAGAGGGCATCGATGGCTGTAGTATAGTTCTCATACATGACTTTTCTTGTTTTGCCTTTCAGTAGTTGAGGGAGGGGTCACGTGGGACCATAGCCACGGATACAAAAACAGACCTTGATATCTGCATCGGCAGATGACTTAAAACTCCCGACCGAGTTCCGTATTCCTTGATTTGCCCTGGCACGGAACTCGGATGGCACATTGAGATACATGTGCGTCTAGACATGGAAAACGATTCACGATTCATACGTGGGAGAAAAGGGCGCGGTTGACGGGTAGCATAATCCCTAGTAGCCCTAGGTGGCTAAAACCCAAACCGAGACACGAAAACATTCATTAGGTAGCATAATCCCTAGCGGTCCTAAGTGGCATAAACCCTAGGTGAACACGCGATAGTTCACGGTAAGAAAACATAACCAGACCAAGGGTAGCAGTCCAAAACAACTTCAAGGATAAAATGTTACTACGTTGAGATGGTATAGGTTTACATGGGAAGCCGTACGGCCTACGGCAAAGGACTGAACTTATACATGGAAAGAAACATACGAGTTGGGAAAACCTACATATGCTATATATTAGGTTGACATGGACCATTACATGACATTGGACAAGGGACATTCATAGTTAACACATGTCGCAGGTTGGAATACTAGTACGAGGGGTGCAGAGCAAATATACATGATAAACACCGTGGGATGTTATAGTATACTTGATAGGAACCTGACGACGTGATACCTTGATTTATCTTGACACCGTAGTTTATCATGATACCTTAGTTCATCTTGCTACAGTAGTTCATCCAGTTATCTTGGTTTAGCTTATCTATCTTGTCGTCATCCTTATGTTTACTTTCAGTTTATGCATGTCATGTTACCTTTACCTGTTTTTATACTGGAAGTAGATATGACTTACCAGTCTTTATGACTGACCCCGTTTTCTTTCGCCTCTTTGTCTTCCGTTTTCCCCCCAGGTTTTCAGGGAGGAAATGATGTTGTTTAGTTCGGACCTCTTATGCTTGAAGGTCATCATGTATAGCTTGGTCTTCTCTTGGCTATGGCTGCTTCACCGCTTTATTTTGGGGGAATAATTTATGAAAAGGTTTTATGCTTCTTTACTATTGCAAGACAGGTTTTGATGTATTCTGATGTAAAAGGCTTTAGACCTTATTTTATAAGGAAATGAAATTTGTTTTACTTCCGCTGTTTTATATATGTTCTGTCTTGTAATATTTCTGTGCATGTTTACCTCGATAATGCTTCACCAAACCTAGTGCATTCCCCTTGTGAGTGACTCTAGCGGAGGTGGGGTGTTACACTTATACTTCTGAGAAAAATTGTTTGATTGAAAGAAAACATGGACATGTAGTCGAAACTGGTTTAACCTTATTAGCTCAAACTTCTTTACCCTTAAAGTTTTGGCTAGAGGCTTTTAACTCTGCTGTATTTCAGATTAACAGAATGCCAACCAAAAATTTAATGGCATAATCCCTCTAGAAAAGCTTTACAATGTTAAACCAGATTATAAGAGTTTGAAAACTTTTGGATGTTTGTGTTACCCTTATCTCAGACCATACAATTCAAACAAACTAGGTTATAGATCAAAATCATGTACTTTCGTTGGCTACTATACTCGACAGAAAGGTTATAAGTGCATTGATGACAAAGGAATTTTTCTTTGTAAGTTAACATGTTAATTTTAATGAGAATATTTTTCGTTTCAAACAACAATGAAAGTATATAGCCAAAAAGTGACAAAGCCGAGGCTGCTGATCCACAAAATGAATACCAGCATAACACCGATAGCCACAATGAGGTTTTCAGCCCTGCCATTCAACAATCTGACACAAGGAGCAACAGAAGAAATGAAGTCAGTTCAAACTAGCCTATTGTTTCAACCAATAATAATGAAGATAATATATACATGCTACTCAAAATGAGCAAGAAGGTTTACCTGCCATTCTCTCTCCCATCAAACCCAGCCATTATATGATAACAAGAGCCAAAAGTGGGATTGTCAAGCCAAAAACTTATACTGCAAGTATAAGCTGTGATGTACCTGACAATTTCAGTCAAGCAGTTAATAATGAAAATTGGAATGCTGCAATGGAGGAGGAATATAATGCACTCATCAAAAAGAATACAAGGGATCTCGTTGATCCACCAAGCAACAAGAATGTCATCGGATGCAAGTGGACATTTAGACTAAAAATAAATGCAGATGGCTCTGTTAACATATATAAAGCGAGACTGGTTGCAAAAGGATTCACTCAAGAATACAGATTCTATTTCAGTGAAACTTTCTCAATAGTGGTGAAACCACCCACAATTAGGCTAATTCTTTTTGTTGCTTTAAATAGGAATTGGAGTATAAATCATTTAGATGTGAATAATTCCTTTTTGAATGGTTATTTGCAGGAAGAAATCTATATGCAACAACCACCTAACTTTGTTCAAAATTCTAATCAAGTCCGGAAGCTAGAGCTCTTTATGGACTCAAACAGGCACCAAGAGTGTGGTTTGAGAAACTCAAAACCACAATCAATACTTTGGGCTACAGTCCAACTAAATCTGATTCATCATTATTTATAAATATCAACAAATCTTTTACCACCTGTATCCTAATTTATGTTGATGATCTTACCATAACATGTAACAACAATGATGAAATAAAAAAGTTGACTTTGTATCTAAATAAGCAGTTTTCAATTAAAGACCTTGGTTGTGCATCATACTTCCTAGTAGGGATGGGCATTTAACCGATTTAACTGACTTAACCGACTTAGCCGACTTAACCGAACCGACTTAACCAATAATTTCAGTTAACCGACATCATCAGTTAACTGAACATGTATCTAAAGATTTTGAACTTTATGTATTAGAATATTGGGTAGTTGAGTACTGGGTAGTGGGTAGTGGCTGACTGTATAGTGTTCACTATTAGTGTTCAGCATGTCGGTTTGTTTATGAAATTGTTAGATCTATTATTATAAGTCAGTTTGTATGGAAAATTGGTAAATTTGAACAGTTAACCATTCGATTTAAATGGTTAACCGTTCGATATAAATGGTTAACTATTCGATTCAAACAGTTAATTGCTAAATAATTAACCATTTAAATCAATCGGTTAACCGTCTAAATCGATCGGTTAATCATGGATAATAATTATTTTCGGTTCGGTCGAATAAAGCTACCCTCAATTAACCGAAATTTGATTAACTGAACCATGCAAACTAAGCGGTTAACCGAAAATATTAACCGATTTGTTTGGTTAACCGCCAGCGCCCACCCCTACTTCCTAGTCATTGAAATAAAAAGGATCTCCAATATTGAAATACATCTATGTCAACAAAAATACATTCCATAATTACTTACTAGAGCAAAGATGCATGAAGCAAAGCCATAGCCTACACCTATGATATTAAACCAACACTATAATAAAAACAGGGGAGAAGCCATAGACAACATAAAACAGTATAGGAGTGTAGTGGGAGCATTACAATCACTACACCATAATGGCCATTTGGCAACTCTTATTTTTTTTTCAACTGCCAACACTTATATGTGTTGTAGACTAGTGACACTAATATGTGTTGCTATAGCAAAAGTGTGTCACCAAAAATGTGCCAACACTTCTATGTGTTGATATGCCTAGTCAACTCTTCTTTTCTAAGGGCAAAAGGGTAAGTTGTCATACATAACCCTAATCAGTACCTCAACGTTTATTGCTCAACGCTTATTCCTCCCAAGGTCGCATCACATGCAAATAAAAAAAATGGACATCCAAGAATTGAAATCTGCGATTAGCTAATCAATATCAATAAAAAAGATATAATGGATTTTGGATTTCTAAAATCGGTATTAGCCTCTCAAATCCTCTCTCCATTACTTCGAATTGGGGCTTCTAGGAATAACAGCAGCTTCTAGGTTAATCACGATAAGAGGTAAAAAATCGATTTCACTTCTAGGAGTCACGACGGCTTAATGTGAGTACATCTTTCACTTTGAGTTTCTGTAGTTTCTGTAGTTTGAATCACAGCGGCTTGTATGAATTTGAGTTTCAGCAGTTTGAGTTTCTAAAAATTGATTTCACAGTGTGTTCATGTGAGTTGAATACAAGCAGACTTAATGTGTATATTGGTGGGTGCATATTGTAGCACTCTTTTATGTATCATAAATAAGAGAAGTGACATAAACAGTAAGGGAAGTTATGAGCATTTGTTTTTCCTTAATTCCTTTAGCTTCTGAGCATTTAGATGTAACCAAATAAAGAATTTTTATGGTTGCTATGCACAAGCAAGAATACTAACAGATTTTTATGGGTGTTGATTGTTGTCGGGTTCATTAAAGAAATCATTATGGTACCTGAAGACTTCAATTTGCAAACCTATATACAAATCGGTATTGCCAAAGATCTATGTGTAATTTGCTTAGTATAAATGCAGAGATATTAAACACACACCAATTAAAAGAGAACAAATCCATGTTGCACGTTTATAACTCACCAACATTGAATCGTCTAGGCTGTAATAAACACGTATATTTTACAAATTTCACATATATTTTATGTATATTTTACAAATTTCTAAAATTTTGCAGACTTATGCTCGGTGAAAACCGGGGACCATTAAGTGTTAAAGAATTGAAATAGTTGGAACGTCAACTTGAAGATTCCTTATCACAGGCTCGACAAAGAAAGGTAACATATCTAATTCAATAAATTTATATCTAATAATCGTTACACCTTACTGGATCAAGGTTTTATTACTGACAAAAGATGGGTAAACTGTAATATAACTTCTTTAAAGGTTAATGAATTAGGTTTAAATCAGTTTGAAAGATTAAAAAATAACTACAATTAATAGTATCATTTCAGTGAGTGGATGAACTAGGTGAGGAGGAAAAAAATAGGCAATTTGAGAGACATGGTAGTCTCAAAATTATATACAGTGTACTATGCCATGATCTTGTTATCCTTGAGATTATAGATCCCAGTTTTTTGTATTTTAAGCTTTAAAAAAAGAAACTCTTTACCTAAACTCCTCTGCCTTCCTTGAACATAAAACCAGTTCACTTAATTATTGTACTCGTTTTGCTTAATATTGTATTCTTCCTTAATGTTTTATTTTAAGGTGATTTGGGAAGACCTGCATTTAGAATGAATTTGATATAGCTTAATTTGTATGTGTTTGTAATTTATACATGTCATAAGAGACCACCAGGTTTGGTCATATAATCTTAGGCTTGATCAAAGTTAGACAGGTTGCATGTTTTGCAATTATATAAGTGTTTTTTCTTTGTGCTGTGAAATTACGATGCCATGTCTAACATGATTCATTGTGTGTAAGACAAATTGAATGACCTGATTAAAATCTGTTAGTATGGCATAGTACATTGACTTGATTATTTTATAAACTAATATCGTCTAAAATAAAAGAAACAGCAGCATCTAGTCTTACATATAGACCTGCAACTTGATTTTATTTTTGTTCGGACTAACAATCCGACCTTATTATTTTTAAGCAAACTGTGATTCTTCATTGAATTTCACCACCATGGTATATAACTATAAATTTACATTCAGCTAAATATTTTTTCCTGCCACAAGAAAACATAGCGTCAAGACTATAAGCTATATTATGGAAGTGCTATTATTTGAAGTTTTGTTTATGTTTAACCTTGAATTCCATGTTTAGAAATATTATTTTTCCTGTTAATATTTTTTGCAAACTAATCAGCTTCTATAGTTTCAAAATTTACACTATCCTAATCGTGATCACTGTACCACAGGTATATGTTATTAAAAAAATGCTCTTGTTTGTTTATGTTGTATGTACATATTTATGGTTTCTAAATCATTGTGTGCTGCGGTATAGATTATATTCGATGCACCAGTAGTAAGAGTGCAGGAACTTTAAAATTTGTAGTATGTCTGTTACAAGGATTTAACCCGAGAAACTGGTCAAATGAGTGAAGGGTTGATTGGAAGATCAAGATTTCGACAATATTTATCATTCATAAAAAAAATACTAGTAGATTCGTAAATAGTTTACTGTTTATTGTTATTAGTACTTAGTTTATTATTTTATCTCCTTATATAGGTCCATTGTTTAGAAAGACAGTTGCGGATTCTAATGCCCCGGTGCAAGAAAAGGTGCTTGATGCGTTGATTGCATTTCTGAAAGCAGAAGATGCTGATGTTGGAAGGTAATCATGTGCATTGCAATGTGTAGTATGATATTAAGCAACATCAATATTTTATTCTTTTTATGTTCAGGTATGCAAAGGAAAATGTATCTTCGCACTTGACGCTCTCCTCAGTTTCTTATAAGTCTGCTCATAAACCAGTTTCACAAAAATCAAGTAAAACTAGTATTAGTTTTTTAGCATGGCAACTTCTTTCATTTAAATCAATCAATTTCAATAAAATCGACTTTTTTTGAAGGAATAAATATGTTTAAATTAGAGCAGTTATTGGTATTTTTCTCATTATGGATAAATCAGTTTCAACAAAATCGACTTTTGTTTATTTCATGCATATTTGATGTTTAAATATGTTTGTCCCCTTTGTCGAGTTCCTTTGTTGACTGTTGAAGCAAAAGATAAAATTGTAAAATACTAATTTCAAACTAATATATATGTTGTTCAGAATACTTATTATAACAACACAAAATTTATTATTGCAGTTCAAATTGATAGGAATATCAAAATTTATTATAATAGTTTAGAATTTTCTGTTTCAACTGATATATTAGTTTCATCCCAATTTTAGCACCCTAGGTAGTAGTAAGATTGGATCATGTCTGTAACCAACTTCCATGCATAGTAAAGGGGATAACTTAATCATAATTTAATGGTACTATGTTGTAAATTATTTTTGAATGTGTGAGAATTACTGTACAAAGTCTCCCAATATATACATGTTTTGTCTTCCATGATATCCATAGTCATGCACATTCTGATTAAAAGAGAAAGTTTTGCCAATTTTGTCTTTCATAATATCCATTTTGATCTTCCACCTTTTATGCAACTTGTTGTAAGTTTACTTGGTTGCACTACGGACACGTGCTTACAGGTCTGAATAATGTATCTACTTTGAGCTTGCTTCAATTTAAGGGATTTTATGTCATAATTTTTTTACTTTTTACATGGCCATGTTGTGTTCAAGTAGTTATCTATTGAGTACCGACTAAAAATCTGTACTATAAGCCAAGCTAAATGAATTGCGTGCAAGTAGTTTTGGTTTACTGATGAAAAGAGGAAGAGCATAACCACTGTATTTTTTTTCTAAAATGCCGTAGGATGGTCTTGAAACTTGCATGTAATTGTTTTCAACAGTTTAAAGCTCCTGTTTAGTTTTCTCCTTTATAAGCATGGGAGTCAATGATGCATCAATCATGTTGATGCATTTGCTTGATATATATCTCATGCATTACTTTGTTTTATGGACCTTTGCTTTATAACGTATTAGGACATGTATTATTGAACTTATAATGATAGCAAATTTGGTGTTAGCAAAAAGGACAATATGTTATATGCGAAACATCTGCTTATGGTAGATTTGGTGTAATGATATTTCTGTGTGCTCCGTTTATTGAGTATGTTGGGGTTACTGGCAATATGTTAAAACTGAGCGCCATTGCTCAGTTATAACTGCGTGCTGAGGCTCAGTGGTACTGAGCCGCGGCGCTCAGTTTTAATTACATTTGTTCAAAGTTTAAGTCACATTGGCGCCCTGCCTATCACGAGTGGTTGTAGAGTTATATACTTGCATGCCGGTACTGACTTTTGTATTCATGTCATTACATTTGTTGTTTGTGTAATAATGTAGCCCCTATTGTTTTTTCTTGTTTTTAGGATTGTTTTCTAGATTATTGAAGAGTTGTTATCAATTTAAACGATCAAAACATTCTTGTTCTTGTTGAAGAGTTGTTGTCGTTACATTGGCAAGGTACTATTTTTAACACTTACAATATGTGTACTACACTTATCACTAATAGCCTTCTATAGCATAAATTTGAAATGATATTCAATTTATATGGATCTAAATTAAGGTTTTCACATCTTGATACTGTTGTTGTTTATTTATTTTCTATAGATGTCTTCAGACTTAAGACCTTCGACTGATTACTATGATTAATTCCTAGTGTATTCAGACGATTCAGACGATCCTTCTCAAATTGTTTATTCAGCCGAATCTCGTACGGCAACTCTATTTAGCGTCGATGAGAGAATAGAGTCGAGCTTACAAGAGATTTGGCATTATTAAGTGTTCAAAATGATATTGCATGGCCTACCAGATTGACAACACCAACAAGATTGTCATCCTTGCCAACATTCAATGTTGGAGAAATACAATCTCAAAGGTTGCTATGTCCTTGCAACATTGAACCAATATTCAAAACATGCTATTTGAATAAAAACGCTAGACACCAATATTTTATTTATGCAAACACTGTAACTCTTAGAGAATGTGGATTCATCCATTGGATTGACGAACCATTATGTGATCGTGGTGTGGAATTTGCATTGGAGGTTCTTGAAGAAAACAGAAGGCTTAAAAAGGAGCTTAAATTGCAAGATTTCATCTAGTTCAATGGACAAAAGATGTATCAAAATTAAGAAGGTATGATTTTGAACTTATAACATTTACCACTATTTGAAACTTAAATGATGCCATTTAATTAAATGCACGTAGGTAGTAGTGAAACAGAGAAATAGACAATTTTTGGTGGTACAAGCTATGCAAATTTTTGGATGTAAGGTTTGTTATATGGCTGGAGTTTCGCATTTGGTATTTGTAGACTTCAAATATGAAAAACATCTTGCAATTTGTAAATTATGTATTATTTTTACTATGGAATTGAATATTGTATATGTGTTGAATTTATTATTATTTTTTGTTAGTTTGTACTTTGTTGTTGTCACGAATATGGATTTTTTTTCTTATGGATTTTGTTACATGTTGTTATGTCGAGATAATATCATAACTGAATGCATATTAAATGGAGCTCATGCCATCTTATATGCAAATATAAGTGTTAGCAATGAATATGTTTGTAACTCTTATAAGTGTTACCATATCTTATAGTTCCAACATTTATAAGTGTTAGCAATGAATATGTTTGTAACACTTAAGTGTTACCTTATCTTATAGTTTCAACATTTATAAGTGTTAGCAATGAGTATGTTTGTAACACTTATAAGTATTAGCAATGACTATGTTTGTAACACTTATAGGTGTTAGCAGTTACTCTGCTTGTAACACTTATAAGTGCTACATGAAATTCCTTACAGGTCGTTGGTGACACTTAAAAGTGTTAAAGAAATTATTTTTAACACCTATACTTGTTGGGAATCTCCTGTTTTGGTGTAATGAATATGCAACCATAACACGTCCTGATATATCATTCAGTGTTTACAAAGTTTCCCAATTTTTGCAGAATCCTTTGAACGAGCATTGGAAAACTGTCAAAAGAATTATGCGCTACTTAAAGGGGATACTCAACTATGGTATTACTCTCAAAACAAACAACAACTTCAACATCACTGCCTATAGTGATGCTGACTGGGCTACGGACAATGACGACAGAAGAATTGTTACTGGCTACTGTGTATATTGGCAATAATTTAATTTCACGTTGCTCTAAGAAACAAACAACTATTTCTAGATCTAGTACTGAGGCTGAATACATAAGTGTTGCGAATACCACAACTGAAATTTTATGGCTGCAGTCTCTACTAAAAGAACTAAAAATATCATCTACCAGAAAACCTATCCTATGGTGTGATAATCAAAGTACGATCTACATGACTGTTGATCCAATACAACATGCACGAATAAACCATATTGAGATTGATCTATACTTCGTGCGTGAACAAGTGCAAAAGAAGAATTTACAAGTCAATTATGTTCCTACTTACCACCAACAACAAGACATCTTTACTAAAGAATTATCACCAAAATGTTTCGTAAGACACAGAGACAAATTGAAAGTTATGGTACTGTACAACCTGTCTAATTGCTCCCGAGACAAAATCAGCTCTCAAAAAATCGATCTGAACAAGCCTGAAGATAAGATCAACTTATTAGAGACGGATCCGAAGAATCAAAGTCAGATCCATCAATGCTTCAGCAAATCTCCTTCAATAGCTCGAGTTAATGATGCTGCTTGCCAAGTCACAAAGCTATCATTTGATTCTAGCTGAAGACGAAGGTCATGCCCTTCAAATCATTGAGCAAATTAGGGTTACGAATGGATACCCAAACCCTAACTTGAGAGAGGTTATTAGATAATGAAGGGTTCGGCCGATGGTTCCACAATTATATTATGTTACACTAGTACACCGGGCTCCAGCGTGTATTATATTCAATTGGGGTGTATTACATTTACAAGCCCATTTTGTACGTCTTTTTATTTCTGAACGTTACAACTATGTATATAAATACATAACATAGCTCCTCTTTGTATCATTCATTAAAAGCAACAATAAAACACATTAAATTTTGCTTTCATCATCAAAATTAACTGATATAAATACAAACATTTAAAAACAATATTAAAAAAAGCTTGTAACAAAACAAATGGAGGTAAAAAGCAAAACATGATGTTTCATTTGGTCTTATTTTTTATTTTTATTTTGAAAAAGAGGTAAAAAGCTAGTAGCTTTATTTATTTTTGTACTTATTTTTATTTTAAATATAGAAATAAACTAGCGTCATCAGTGGAATTCAGATGTGGGTTCTACCATGTTAAATATCCTGAGACGTTTTTTGTACACGTGTGCACAGCTGCACAAGATACAAAGCAAGGATTCATTGCAGGTATTGATGTAGTGCCAATGATATGAAGACTTAGGTAATAACCCCTGATAAGTAAAAATTTACATACACGCGAGATGCATAAACAAAGACAAAAAACCAGAACTAAAAAAGATGATCAACCATTTTATTGAGAAATAAATGTCAGATATCTACCATATTATTGAATCTACCATTTAAGCACTTCAACGTTTATATTATGTTCATTTTTTGATGTCCCATTTGCATGGTCCACACTTATTGTATTGTTTATTTCTCAATAAAAGTAACGCTTTTTTTTTCAATGAAAGCAACTCGAATTCAACTGATTTTTTTTCAACGAAAATAATTACAAACTTCAGAAAAATGAAAAACAAGATTTTTTTTCAACGAAAGCAAGATTTATATCAAACTGATGTCTTACTAAATATTTTATCTTGAATATGTAATGTTGATTGAAAACTATTTCATAATAAAATGGATATTATTAAGTGATTAACACTTATTTTGTGATGCTTTATTCTAATGAGGTATAAATTAAAAATACAGTTGATGAAACTTGATGTGCTCTATTGTAAAGGTATTGGGAAGAAAGACAATTAAAAGTAGTCATAAATAACTATTGAAGCTTTAGTACACAATAACGATTAACTAAGATAATCATATGTTGTAAATTTTCAATATTAGTTTGGGATATGGGTTGGTTTTTGAAGAGGGAAGCAAGAATGGAAGAAGATAAGGTGTTGGGATTAGTCCCACATTGTAGAATATAAAGGAGTTTGTCTCTATATAGGTAAAAGCTTGATACATGATATCAAAAGAAAGAAGAGAAGGAGAGATAAGGCAATGGGCCTTAAGCATGAGCTTGGCATAGATAATAATATTTAAAATGTCAAAAGATGGGCCTTGGGGCTGTTGGGGTCTCGTGATCCATTAGGCTGCGGAAACAAATCAGTCGACAGGCCAAAACTCAACCAGTCGACCGTTTTGTTCTCTGTTTGAAAGCGGTCAACCGGTGACACTTTGGGCGGTCGACTGGTTCCTAGCCAAACGGATGCGACACTTCAGAAGCGTTGCAAAACTGTAAGGATGCATATGTTCAATATCGAACAGAAGTGACTGTTGCAATTAAACAATTGCAACGCTTGGCTACTGGATGCCTCTTCTCATCATCTATATAAACAACTGCGCAAAATCATTCGAAATCAATC
Organism: Allium sativum; assembly: GCA_030737875.1. NCBI lineage: Eukaryota > Viridiplantae > Streptophyta > Magnoliopsida > Asparagales > Amaryllidaceae > Allium > Allium sativum. The sequence continues at coordinate 379,812,261 of CM060924.1, forward strand.
AATTTCCGATCTTCTTCTCACTAAGATATTGTGCAACGCCATTGTACTGTTGCAAAATAGTTCTGTCAGAAATGCTTTTATAATGTTTCAATTCTGAAAGTGTTGCAAATTTGCTGTCTTCTTCTTGCTCTTCAATTCGATAATCTAAATTGCATCATCAACAACCAAATCTCAGAGTGTTTCTTGGTTGGATCAAAGTCGTACAAACTTTGAATCCGATAATGTTGTTTCAAGGCTTCATTGAATCCTAAGGTCAATAGTTCGTTAACCCGTTTGTACCTGGTGGGTTGAACTATTGTCTGAAAGAATTTGCTACGCAAATCCTTGAAGTTAGAAATACGGCTTTGATTCTCCTCCATTAACGTCTCAAACCACAAAATTCCCAACAAATTTTTAGACAATAGTTCAACCCACCAGGTAAGGTTTGAGCGCGTTGCAAGTGATGAATCAGCATTTGACGAAGTTAGAGCGATTTGATGGAGAGAATTTCACTCGTTGGCAAGAGACTATGAAATTCTTTCTGATCACGGTCAAATTATTTCATATTCTCGAAGATGGATTGGAGAAAATACCGGAGGAAACCGATAAGGATAGTGCGGAACTAATAGCTAAAAGGGCAAAGCGCAAAGAGGAAGATTTTCTATGCAGAGGCCACATTCTGAATGCACTGTCTACTCCGATATACAATGCTCATAGGACCTTGGACACCGCGAAGGCACTCTGGACTGCGCTAGAAAGCAAATATCGCATCTCTGAGGCAAGTAATAAGAAATTTCTTATATGCAATTTTATGGATTTCAAAATGGTCACTAACAAGTCCATAATTGGACAAGTAAGTGAAATACTGCTGTTAGTAAATCAACTTAAGGATGCCGGTATTGATCTCCCGGAATCATTTGTTGTTGGAGTTATTATTTCGAGACTCCTGAATTCTTGGAATGATTATAAGAAAAAATTAAAGCATGCGGAAACAGATTATGATTTAGACGGTTTACAGCGTCATCTTCGTATTGAAGAGGATTCTGGTAAACGCGAACTAGATGATAATCCGCAAACTGAGTCTCAATCTAAGGCTAATAATGTTGAAATTAACGATAATTTGAAGCCTAAGAATGAGACACAGTTCAAAAAGAAAGGTACTAATTCCAAGAATAAGAAAAAGGGTGACTGTTTCTATTGTCACAAACCCGGCCACTATGCCCGAGACTGTCGTCTTCGGAAGAAACAACAAAAAGTGAATATGGTCGAAGAAAAGCTTGTGGCTGTCGTACAAGAGGCGAATTCCGTTAGTGGCATTGACAATGATTGGTGGCTCGATACTGGAGCGACTATTCATATTTGCAAAGACCGTAATCTGTTCAAGACTTACGATGAGAATAACGGAGAATCCAGCGAAGTAACTGGCGCAAACAAAGTTGCAAGCAAAGTTCTGGGAAAAGGCACTATTGAATTGACATTCACCTCTGGGAAAGTTTTTACTTTAGTCAATGTATTTTATGTACCTAATATGTGTAAGAATTTGATTTCTGGATACCTTCTTAACAAAGGAGGATTCAAGATGGTGTATGTGTCTGATAAATTAGTGTTGTCCAAGAACAACAAATTTATTGGACAGGGATATTCTTGTAACGGCATGATTAAGTTGAATCTAATGAAGAAATCTTCTGCTTATATTGTTGACTCTTTTAATTTATGGCATGGTAGATTAGGACATGTTAATTATAAGTCACTTAGAAATATGCATAAATTAGGATTAATTTCTGATTATGATTCCGAATCCATTTCTAAATGTGAAATATGTGTTCAAGCAAAAATACATCGAAAATCCTTTAAATCTGTTGAAAGGAAAACTGGTTTGCTTGATTTGGTATATAGTGATGTGGGTGACTTGAAAAGTCATATCACCTATGGTGGTAACCAATACTATATAACATTTATTGATGATTATTCTAGATATGCTAATGTATATCTAATGAAATCTAAAGATGAAGCCTTTGATAAATTCAAAATTTACAAAGCAGAAGTCGAAACAGAATTAGGAATCAAAATTAAAGTGTTACATTCAGATCGTGGTGGTGAATATTTTTCAAATGAGTTTACTTTGTTTTGCAAACAAAATGGTATTATTCACCAATGTACTGCCCCTTATACACCACAACAAAATGGTGTTGCTGAAAGAAAAAATAGAACTTTAGTAGAAATGGTTAACGCCCTGATCATAAGTTCTAATTTACCTTATAACTTATGGGGAGATGCTATATTATCTGCATGTTACATTTTAAATAGAGTACCACTTAAGAAGAATAATATTTCTCCTTAAGAATTATGGTTTAATAGAAAACCTAATCTTACTAGACTCAAAATTTGGGGTTGCTTAGCTTATGTTAGAAAACCAGACCCTAAACGACCAAAGTTAGGTAATAGAGCTTTTAAATGTGTTTTCATTGGGTATTCTCTTAATAGTATAACTTATAGATTTATGATTCTTGATACCTTAGAAGTCATAGAATCTGTAGATGTAGAATTTTTTGAAAATCAAACTGTTGAGAATCCATTAAGATACCGAGACTAATGATACAAATGATGATGAATATGCTCCTGCTCAAAACAGCAAGGAAGCGTCAGTACCAGATAATAGTACTGAACACAGGAGAAGTAAAAGAGCGAGAATAGAGAAGGACTATGGTCCTGACTTCATAACATATCTCGTAGAAGGCAATAAGGACGAAGTCCTTAATGTGACAAGATATGTAATGAACGTCGATGATGATCCCAAAACTTATTCTGAGGCTATGAGTTCTAGAGATTCTAATTTCTGGAAAGAAGCTATCAATGATGAAATGAATTCCATAATGTTAAACCAAACTTGGGTATTAAGCGATTTACCTCCTGGTGCTAAACCTATAGGATGTAAATGGATATTCAAGAAAAAGTTGAATACAAATGGATCCATTGATAAGTTTAAAGCCAGATTAGTTGCTAAGGGATATAAACAAAGACAAGGAGTAGATTATTTTGATACATATGCTCCAGTGGCTCGCATATCTTCGATACGCTGTTTAATAGCACTTGCATCAATTCATAACTTGGTCGTACATCAAATGGATGTAAAGACAGCTTTTCTAAATGGAGATTTAGAAGAAGAGATATACATGGAACAACCCGAAGGTTTCATAACCCCAGGCCAAGAAAAGAAAGTTTGTAAATTAGTTAAATCTCTTTATGGGCTGAAGCAAGCTCCCATGCAATGGCATGAGAAGTTTGATAAAGTTGCATTGTCATTTGGATTCATAGTTAATGATGCAGATAAATGTATCTATAGCAAATCGGATAACAACGGTTATGTTATAATATGTTTATACATTGATGACATGCTGATATTTGGTTCCAACATATCCTGTGTAAATGAAACTAAGAAGTTTCTATCTTCTAAATTTGATATGAAAGATCTGGGAGAGGCTGATGTAATTTTAGGAATTAAAATCATTAGAAAAACGGGGGAGTTATTACTAACTCAATCTCATTACATTGAGAAGTTCCTAAAGAAGTATAATCATTATAATGTCAAACCAGCACCAACTCCTTTAGATCCAAGTATAAAGTTAGAAAAGAACACTGGAGGTACCATTTCTCAATTGGAATATTCCAGTATTATTGGGAGTCTTATGTATGCTATGCATTGCACTAGACCAGATATCGCACATGCTATAAGTGTATTGTGTCGATTTATGAGTAATCCAGGTTTTGAACACTGGAAAGCTATTTCCAGAGTTTTAGCTTATTTAAAGGGAACCATAAACTATGGTTTATCTTATAAAGGATATCCTGCTGTAATTGAGGGATATAGTGATGCAACCTGGAACAATGTAGAATCGAAATCCAAGTCTACGACTGGATGGATATTAACATTAGGAGGCGCTGCTGTGTCTTAGGCTTCCAAGAAGCAGACCTGTATATCTGATTCAACTATGTTGTCAGAGTTGATTGCATTAGCAGACGCATGTAAAGAAGCGGAATGGCTTAGAAATTTGTTAGTAGAAATCCCATTATGGAAGAAGCCATCTCCAACAGTCTTGATTAACTGTGACAATCAAGCAATGATATATAATGTTTCTAATAAAACATATAATGGAAAGTCTAGACATGTAAGTGTAAGACATCACATGGTGAGACAGTTACTCAAAATTGGAGTTATAACTATTGACTACATAGAAACAAAGAAAAACTTGGCTGACCCACTTACGAAGAGTCTTCCAAAGGCTATAGTTTCTATAAAGTCAAAAGAAATGGGACTAAGTTCTGTGAATGAAGATTGATCATCCTTAACAGAAACCCAACTTGTGTCTTGAAAAGGATAGACAAAGTTCAATGGGTACCAACAAGTTATGGAAATGATTATGGAACACTAAATCAAAAATCCCATAATGTTTAGTGTTGGATTCTGCATGAACAAAGGATGGATAAAAATCCTTAATAAGTCTAAAAACCCTAAAAGGTGTCTCGCAGAAACACCTTAAGTGACTTACCTATAAGAGTATGGAAATCAGACCGTTTCCTAGGAAAGTAAGACCGCTTTCTAAGTAGACTCATGAACCAGGATTTAAGCACATGGCCATTAACGTGCTGAGCAATACAGAACACTCTAACTACGGAATACAGCATGTGTGATTATTCTGGTTTTATCATTAAGGGATACTTGGTTCAAGATTCGTTCACCATTGAATCTCGATAGAACTTTGATTGGTTTACACTAAGTAAAAGTTCAAATCCAAAACATACTTTTATTTATGTGTTGTTTCCACGATGATGCAAAACTTGATCTTAGAACTACATAGGCTTGATCCCACTTGGGTATGTAGGAAGTCACACTAGTGACTCAGCCATCCACTTTAATTTATTTTGAAAATTGGGGGAGATTGTTGTAAATTTTCAATATTAGTTTGGGATATGGATTTGTTTTTGAAGAGGGAAGCAAGAATGGAAGAAGATAAGGTGTTGGGATTAGTCCCACATTATAGAATATAAAGGAGTTTGTCTCTATATAGGTAAAAGCTTGATACATGATATCAAAAGAAAGAAGAGAAGGAGAGATAAGGCAATGGGCCTTAAGCATGAGCTTGGCATAGATAATAATATTTAAAATGTCAAAAATGGGCCTTGGGCCTTGGGGCTCTTGGGGTCTCATGATCCATTAGGCTGCGGAAACAAATCAGTCGACAGGCCAAAACTCAACCAGTCGACCGTTTTGTTCTCTGTTTGAAAACGGTCGACCGGTGACACTTTGGGCGGTCGACTGGTTTCAAGCCAAACGGATGCGACGCTTCAGAAGCGTTGCAAAACTGTACGGATGCATATGTTCAATATCGAACAGAAGTGACTGTTGCAATTAAACAATTGCAACGCTTGGCTACTAGATGCCTCTTCTCATCATCTATATAAACAACTGCGCAAAATCATTTGAAATCAATCAATTTCCGATCTTCTTCTCACTAAGATATTCTGCGACGCCATTGTACTGTTGCAAAACAGTTCTGTCAGAAACGCTTTTATAGTGTTTCAATTCTGAAAGTGTTGCAAATTTGTTGTCTTCTTCTTGCTCTTCAATTCTATAATCTAAATTGCATCATCAGCAACCAAATCTCAGAGTGTTTCTTGGTCGGATCAAAGTCGTACAAACTTTGAATCCGATAACGCTGTTTCAAGGCTTCATTGAATCCTGAGGTCAATAGTTCGTTAACCCGTTTGTACCTGGTGGGTTGAACTATTGTCTGAAAGAATTTGCTACGCAAATCCTTGAAGTCAGAAGTACGGCTTTTATTCTCCTCCATTAACATCTCAAACCACAAAATTCCCAACATCATATACTAATTATTTGCATAATAATTATGAGTACACAATGATTTATTAAGATTAGAAAAGAAAGAAAATAGGATGAAACTTGATATATTACGTTGCATAATTATTGAGGAGAAAATTAATATTAGAAGCCCAAAAACAAATTCGAGTGCCTGGACTATCTGGCTGTGCATTAGACTGTGTTGAATTTAAACATTTCATTGTGTGTTGTATGATACTACACGGATAATGACCAAATTTACTGTAGTATATTCCCAGCCCAATCACCAAATTTGTGTTGCACTTATCAACTACTTTTAGGTGATGAAATATTATAGCTGGCTGCGGGCAAAATTACAAATAATTTCAATGGACCAAAAGGAGGTAGCATGGATATCTGAAACATATCTGTTTTGATACAGTACATGTATTGAATGTGTTTATCTATGTTATAAATGATATTGTACGTTGTTATAATATAACGCTATAATGATAATTCTTTAAATATTGGATTTATATTTACAGTTTATCATGAAAAGCTAATTGTGTATAGTTTATAGATTGTACAATGTGTTTAATGAGATATTTTAGGCACATATAATTTTGATTAATGAAATAATTTTTTATGTTCCCTCTTTTGAAATATGATCTAGTTAACGTAGAATAAAAATGTCTCAAATTAATAACTATGTGACACGAGAGCAGCGCCTCCTTGGACACCAGATACGTCAACTTCTTTATTCTAAAAACATAATCCAATGTAAGAAATAAGCGAATGCATAGTATTAGTACCTATTCTGATCCATGGCAAGATAACCAGATCTCGGCGAAATCTTTAGCCGGATACAGTTTGCTCAACATGTGAAAGGTCTTCTTTATCCCAATTAGGCGGCGTAAGTAGAGTAGGCAGAGGGACAGCGCGGCGACGTGGTTGAAGGCAGGGACGGTGGCTCGGTTTAAGACAGGGACGGCGGCTCGGTGGCGCGGTAGAGATAACATTTAGGTTTTTTATTTTGGTTTTAATTTGAAACGATAGAATGAAAAAAGGGGTGCGGTTGAATGTAAAATTGATGGCGGGAGCGGAGCGGTTGTTTTGAATGGATGCGGTTATTTTGACCGTAATTTCAGAGTCTGATTAAATAAATTCCAACATATTTAAACTAGGATGTTAATCGGGCGGACTAAACTGGACAGAGGGGTGTTCATGTCCTGTCATATAGGGCTTTCGGACGTATACTGACCAGACGAGGAGTTGGCTCGAACATTGTACGTACGAGCCGGATAAGGTACAAACAATAGAAAAACATCGAACATTTCCAGACGGACATATTTTCGTTCACTTTTTTTGTCCTAAATCATGCTCTAAATGAGAATCGTACGGACACGGAGCAGACACCTTACATCTTCAGACCAAGTCGAATAACAGATTGTCATGTCCGATTAACACCCCTATTTAAAACGCGTAGGAAATGAGTAGGGAATTCCCTACACAATCCCTACACCTTCCACATATTTTCATGCTTTCCCTACACGGCGTAGGTATGACGTAGAAAATTCTTGGTTGGAAAATTTCCCTCCTTCTTATATTGGCACATGATAGTAACAGAATGAGAAAGACAATTTTTATTATCACCCCGATATTTGTCGTCCACCCATCACAAATTATTTTTTGTTCTCAACAATAAGGCAAATAGACTAAAATAATGGAGTGGGAACGAAAGAAAGTGGGGTGCGGTGATTTAATTTTGATAAATGAGGTGTGTAAGAAATGGTCAATGTGAAATTATAAATTTCAACACTAAATCACCGACTATTTTTAAAAAATTGAACACATTGCAAATGAATGACTAGTATAAAATAAAACCGATAGAGTTATTTCTGAGAAGTGTCACAAACCTTGCCTTTAAAGCCTTGTACTCTTCACTCTATGACTTTAATAGATGGAATCACTTTAATTATTGCGACCCCTAATCAAGGATAAATGCACCCTAAATCAGCAACATCGAACTTGAATCAACGATTGATATTCATACTCTGCGATATATGTCATTGTCGCTGTAATTTTTGTGGGGGTGACGACGATGACCATTAAACAAAATATGTTTTAGGGTTTGAAGAGGGAACGATGAACATAACACAAGAGGAATAGGGAAAAAGGTCGTGCTGAAAAGTTGATATTCACCTCTAGTTTGAGCATTATCCCGCATCAGGGGCATTTTAGAATGCCATGATTGGGGATTAGAGGAGATCTTTACTATATCTGCTCCTAGTTAGGGCCCTACAGTTTTTTAGCTCCTATTTGAGTGCCCCCAATACCCTTTAATTTGGTAGTATAAGGTTAAGCTTGAACTTATGCTCAAGCTCTAGGACCAATGTTTTTTAGAGCAAAGATCTGCTCTTCTCCCATAGAAGACATGACCATCACAACCAAATCCTTGCCTTCCTCAATTGCAAAAAAAGGAATTTGGCATGACCGAGCTTGCCGGTTTTCGACGTTGAAACATCGTGCCTTGCAAGGACGACCATTGATGACAATGTAACCATTTTTGCCCATGGTTCCAGCATGCTGAGGGTAAGTTTTTGATGCACCTGCATCCGCTTGGGAATCAAAATGATGCTCTTCATGCGACGTTTTTTTGCCTCATCCTCTGTCAATGTTGCTGGCTTGTTGTTGAGGCTTATGATCGGTTATTAATATTTTCTTAAAAACAATTAAAACAGTCTAAAATAAACAAATCTATTTTGTGAAAAAAAACATTTTAAAACTTTCTGTATCCCTTTTGCCATGTTTGTTTATTTATTTAGAAATAACGTAAGACTATTTCTATTTCCCTCTGCTTTCCTCTTTACACACCCCACCGATTCACTTTTCTCATTTCCACCCAGCTTTTTTCCGTTCTCACCCCGTTTTTTAGGCAATTTTGATGGGGGTATTTTAGGAATTTTAAAAAAAAATGAGGAGGTGGTGGATAGTAATTGGAGGGGGGCGAATAGAAATAGTCATAAAGCAAACTAATATCAGAAGTGCACAACTAAAACCGAATATAGTGGTTCATTTTATGATTCGTCCGGTGATCAAAACATAACATTTTTGAATGGCTTAGAAGTTATGATTTTCCGACTGTTTTTGATTTATTTCGACATCTTCTTTGTTTACGTTACCAACCACATGCACAAAAATAACCATTTAGAAATTCTACATGAGTTCGTCCGTGCAAGTCATAGAAAATCGTGGGAAATTAGTAATATTATTGCATTATAACCTTCAAATAATGAGCATCAAATGAAAAAAAAAACTAGACCTTTCATATTCTAATCATACATCAGCCACTAATTCGAAACAACTCCTATCTACAAACAGGACATGCAGTCTTGTTGTCAATCCAGCGAGAAATACACCAGACATGGAAGACGTGACTGCATGGCAATCTCATTCCTTAAAACCATCTCATTTGAACGTCCTCCAAACAAACAGCGCAATCATGGCATTCCGCTTCACCGTCACCACCATTGTTCTGTCTGAAGCCTTCGCCTTCCATCTCCATTACTAAACCCATCGCCTCATCCTCCATTACGACTCTCTTGATACATGCATCAGCATCAATGCATATATTATTACCCTTAGCAGAATCTAGAAGAAGTTCCTTAATAAATTGATTGATTTGGGTTTCAAAGAATTCCATATGTTCCCTTTTGACAAGACAGTCATCGGCTTGGATTTTCAAAGGGCAAAGTCGAGAAGCCTTAATCATGTAGCCACAAACAAGAGGTGTATCGATCAAAGGACAGTGGTAACTGCAAACGATGCGGCCTTTTGAAGCAGTCTGCACCATTTTTGTTTGGTCTTTTAGCGCGAAATGAACGAATATGAATCAGTCTTGAGACGTTGGTAAAAGCATGGCTTTCAGATTGTTGAAATTAATGCACTTTTATATTTATTTATTATAGGTTCATGAACCAAGTAATCAAAGCACTTTCATATTTATTTATTTTAGGTTCATGAACCAAGTAATCAAAGGTCATCTATAGAATTCTCTAGAAAAGGTCATCTATAGAGTTCTCTAGAATGTTCTGTAGAAGTTATATAAGCATGTTATGGAAAAGTACTATAGGTGAGAGAGATAAAAATAAAATAAAAAAGGATTCTTTCATCTTCTTTTTTTTTGAGCTCTGCTGTAGCAACTCATTTACATTCCTTCAAATTGGTATCAGAGCGGTTTTTCGATTCTAATCTGGGATTGAAACAAGAAGTGATTTCACGGCGTCAAATTCAGAATCATCTCTAATTCCTGTCTTTGATGGTGAAGATTATGACTACTGGAAGATCAAAATAAAAACTATTCTAAGGGCAGAAGGCTTGTGGAATATTATGGAGAAAGGGTTTACAGAACCTGAGGATGAAACAAACTTGCCTGAACAAGAATTAAAGAAAATTGAAACGTCTCGTCGCCAAGATGCAAAAGCACTGAGCAAACTTCAGATGGGAGTCACAAAACCAATTTTCACAAGGATATCAACAGCTTCAACAGCAAAAGAGGCATGGGATATTCTAGAAGGTGAATTCCATGGAGATGAAAAGGTACGAAGCATTAATCTCCAATCCCTTAAAAAAGATTTTTAGAATTTAAGAATGAAGGATTCTGAAAATATACAAAGTTATCATGCTCGTGCAATGGAGATTGTGAATCAAATGAAAATCTATGGTGATAATATTTCTGATCAACATGTTATGGAGAAAAATTTGATCAGTTTAACAGATAAATATGAATATATTGTTGCCGTTATTGAAGAAACAAAAGATCTTACCAAGTTGTCCGTAAAAGAATTGATGGGCTCTCTTCAAGCACATGAAAAAAGAAGACTTAAACAGGCTGAGCAATCAGAAAATGCTTTTCTATCTGAAGCAAAGGTGAAGCCACAACAATTTGCAAAGAATGGTGGTTACAACCAGGAGCAAAAGAAGTCAGACTGGAGGAAGAAGAGAGAAGACAATTCCAGCACATACAAAAATAATCAGAATGATAGAGGTACAAGTTCTAACCCAAATTTTTTTTGCAACATCTGCAAAAGAACCAGTCATATAACATCTAAATGTTGGTTCAAGGGTAAGCCTCAATGTAATTATTGTAGAAGGTTTGGCCATATTGAAAAAGACTGCATATTTAAAATTGTCGAGAAGGCAAATTTTACAGAAGAAAAGGAGGACAGCAAGGAAGAGCAAATATTTTATGCTTGTCATTCCAGCCTTCCTGAAGACAAGAAAGCCTGGTATACAGACGGTGGATGCAGCAATCATATGTGTGAAGATAAAAATATCTTTGTGCAGGTTGATACAACAGTAAACCCAAAGGTGAGGATGGGTAATGGAGCTGTTGCAGAAGCAAAAGGCAAAGGATCAATTGCTATCAACACAAAATCTGGAGTCAAATATATACGAGATGTTCTTCTCGTTCCAGATTTAAAAGAAAATTTATTAAGTGTTGGACAGCTTTTGGAACATGACTATTGTCTTGTATTTGAGGATAATATGTGCAGAATCTTTGAGAAAAAAAAACAAGAGACAGGCCATTGCAGAAGTAAAGATGGGGAGGAACAGGAATTTTCCACTAATATTCAACTACAATGCTCTAAAAGCTGAAGTGGAAGATCAATCATGGCTTTGGCATAAAAGATATTGTCATCTAAATTTTCAGGGATTAAAGCTTCTCAAAGAAAAGAACATGGTGGACGGCCTTCCCAAAATACAAAATGAAAAGAACCCTGTGAAGGATGCATCATGGGAAAGCACCACAAAATGCCATATCCAAGAGGAAAATCATGGAGAGCAAAAGGACGCTTGGAACTTATACATACTGACATTTGTGGTCCAATGAAAACACTATCGTTGGGACAACAAAGGTATTTTATAATTTTCATTGATGATTTTTCACGAATGACTTGGATTTATTTTCTAAAAGAAAAATCAGAAGCATTCATTAATTTCAAGAGATTTAAAGCCCTTGTAGAAAAACAAAGTGGTTGTGACATTAAGTGCATACGGAGTGATAGAGGAGGTGAATATACCTCTAAAGAATTTGAAGAATATTGCAAAGATGAAGGCATTTGGAAGCAGCTCACAGTAGGGTACAGTCCACAACAGAATGGAGTTGCAGAACGCAAAAATAGAACAATTGTTGAAATGGCCAGGTCAATGATGAATGAAAAAGGACTGCCAAAGACATTCTGGGCTGAAGCTACAAACACAGTTGTGTACATCCTCAACAGGTGTCCCACAAAAGCAGTAAGAAACATGACACCTATTGAAGCATGGAGTGGGGAAAAACCATTTGTAAGTAATTTAAGAATATTTGGCTGCATTGGTTATGTTCATATACCTGCTGAGAAACGTTCTAAACTTGATGATAAAAGTACAAAATGTATTTTTACTGGTTATACTCTGGAGACTAAAGGTTACAGGCTTTTAAATGTTGAAACTAACAAATTGGTTGTTAGTAGAGATGTTCTATTTGATGAAAATGCAGCCTGAGATTGGAAAGAAAAACAAGTTGAACATGTCAATCTACCAAAGTCTCTGGAAACAAATGAAGAAACTGAAGAAAGAGAAGAACAAGATCAACACATAGAAACTGAAGAAAGAGAAGAACAAGATCAACACACTCACACATCTGAATCAGAGGATGAGAATGAAACTCCACCAAGAAAATTCAGAAGAATGAGTGAAATATATCAATCTTGTAATTTTGTGGTTATTGAACCAGAAAATTTTGAAGAAGCTGAGAAACATGAAGTATGGCAGCAAGCAATGGAAGAAGAAATGCACATGATTGAGAAGAACAAAACATGGGAGCTTGTAGACAAACCTGTAGGAAGCGAAATTATCGGGTTAAAATGGATCTACAAGACAAAATTAAATCAAAATGGAGAAGTTCAAAAGCATAAGGCGAGGCTAGTCGCTAAAGGCTTTACTCAAAAGCCCGGCGTTGATTTTTCAGAAACATTTTCCCCAGTAGCAAGACCTGAAACCATAAGAACCGTGATTGCTCTTGCTGTACAAAAGAAATGGAAAATTTTCCAGCTCGATGTTAAGTCAGCATTCTTAAACGGAAAGCTAGATGAAGAAATTTACGTTGAGCAACCACAAGGATTCTTGGTGGAAGGGGGTGAAAACAAAGTGTACAAAGGCTCTTCCAAAAGAAAAATTCTGCTACTTACGTGAACGCATTGGAGTTGTCAAACAAGTGCATTAAGGGGGAGTGTTGAAATTAATGCACTTTTATATTTATTTATTATAGGTTCATGAACCAAGTTATCAAAGGACTTTCATATTTATTTATTGTAGGTTCATGAACCAAGTAATCAAAGGTCATCTATAGAGTTCTCTAGAAAAGGTCATCTATATAGTTCTCTAGAATGTTCTGTAGAAGCTATATAAGCATGTTATGGAAAAGTACTATAGGTGAGAGAGATAAAAATAAAATAAAATAAAATAAAAAAGGATTCTTTCATCTTCTTTTTTTGAGCTCTGCTGTAGCAACTCATTTACATTCCTTCACAGATGAATTCTGCATTCCTCCGCTTTGATGATGGCTTTATTCCATTGCATCATTTGATGAAGCGGCAGATAGAAGAACCTAGTATAATAAGAGATATCTGTCCATAAGGGAAAAAATGGTTTTTTTATCAGTGTCGCCATTGTTGTTTGCCGATTAAATATTTAGCCAAAGTGCAATATGAATAGGATGTGAACTGTACAGAGACATTTATACTTTTTTTAGTCTATGGATGTATATTTTTGTAGATTAAATGATTGATTTAATTATAACAACAACTTATACCTGGTTAAATAAACTCAATTTTTTTTTATGTTTTTCTCATCCATTTAAAATCCTGCCAAATCGCTCTGCTATTAGCATGGACGTATACCCAGTAACAATACCAAGCGCATGTCTTTTTTTTTAACACTGCTTGTATATTGAATATGCATTTACTGTGAACTCTATCTTTGCATAACGTAAGTTGTTATCCAAACACACATGTAAATGAACATGACTAAGAGGGTTAAGTGGGATATACTAGTGACAAGCTTAGGTGGGTAGCTTGTGGGGGCCCATTTCGACCAGTATCCCAAACGTATCTTTGTGGGCTCGACCCAAGTCGAGGACGGGACACGCATGCTGGGTTTGACTGTAAGAGGCCAAAACGAGGAGCAGTGGCAACGCAAGTCCAACGGGTTTCATATGCGTGTGTGGACCCGGGATGGTAAATAAGACGTTGTTGCATCGTGTAGGTATAAGCCGTGCATTCTCAAGTTGTATCGGGTTGCCACTTTAGGGGAGTGATACACCCCACTGTGGGGCCAGCACGGGTATCTACGAGTAGGGAGCCGATCGAAAGTGGGTAGTGGGGTACACCTAGTGGAGATAGGGGCAGATGACACCTATGTAGTCAGCTAGGGGTACGCAAGGCTATTTATAAAGTTTCTGTGTGAAGCAAGTGGGATCAACCTTTAGGGTGACTGGTGCGGTGCAGTGTAGTAATGTGCGGTGCAGTGTAGCAATCATTCGTTAGTAATTAGGTGCATCTTTGACGTTATCTTTCACGTTATCATTATCTGCTCATTCCATACCTAATAGTTCATAGACGTTTACTTGTCTTCCAGCTTATGCCTTAGTCTAGTTATTTTGATAATAGTATTGTTAGAATTATCATACTCGCCAGACTTTATGTCTGACCCCCTCCATTCCTATCCTTTTTCCCCCTCCAGGTCCTCAGGTTGGGCCTAGCTCTAGTGGAGTTTGATTGGATTGCTTCATCTCTCTTGGAAAGCTTGGACCGTTGAAGTAAAGTCCAGCTTGTTATCTTTTTAATGGCTATTTATGTAATGGGATTATGTATTTTGTTTTTATGAAGATGGATATTGTACTTGGTTTTATGATGTAACAAACATGTTTAATTTCCGCTGCAATAAAATGAAGTTTTAGATTTCCAAGTACTATTTATTATCTGTCTTGTTGTAATTTTTCTGTTCTATATTCACTTATAACCTCCATGGACATTAATGCATTCCCTTTGTGAGTGACATTAATGGACGTAGGGTGTTACACGTGGTATCAGAGCTTAAGGTTACCAGAACAGGTAAAAATACTTTAGAAAAATAGTTATTTTTGGAAGAAGTGTTTTCAAAAACATGTTTTAATGAGAAATTTAAAGAGAAAAGTTTTTAAGAAAAAAACATAATCCCCAATAGCCACATATCTTTATCTTTCGAATTCTCCATTTTGAATCTTTCCTTTTTCGTTTCAGCATGGCTGAAGATCTTAACTTACCTGACGGGGTAGCGATACCAGGATGGTATAGGAGGTTGTTAGAGGCTAGGGCCGCTGCGGGTCCAGCCAATGTTCCTCCACCACCAGTTGCACCCGTCCCTCCTCCTCCTCCTCGCGTAGATACTTTTGCAAAGACGTGTAAGGAATTCAAGGCTATGGGTGGAAAACCATTTCAAGGGTCAGAAACGTTTGTGGAAGCTAGAGATTGGCTTAAGGAGGTGGAAGAATTGCTAGAAATCTTTGAAGTAGAAGAAGGGAAGAGAGTTCGTTTAGCAGCTTGGTTGATGAAGGGAGAGGCCTCGTTTTGGTGGGAGGTCACTAATGGGGAGCGTCCTGTTGACTCTTGGGCGGATTTCAGACGTAGGTTCGAGGCGAAGTTTCTCTCTAGGGCGGAAGAAAATCTATATATGGAAAGGTTCTTGACATTGAAGCAAGGAAGCTCATCAGTGAAAGAATATGTCAATAAATTTAATCAGTTAGCAAGGTTTGGCTTGGACTTAGTGAACACGCCGGAGAAGAAGGCGCTGAGGTTCGTGAATGGCTTGAATGAACCATTGCAAGGGTTGGCTATGACCCACATCCCGATGGGGGCCACCTTTGAGAAGTTAGTAGAAATGGCGCTCATGCATGAGGAGAAAAGCGCTAAAGCTGAAAAGGCACCCGAGAAGAAGGGGGATCAGAAGAAACCACAACAGCAAAACAAGAAGGGTGGAAAAGACAATAACGGTAAGGGAAAGAAGGAGTGCTTTAACTGTGGAACCCCAGGCCATCTCAGCAAGGATTGCCGAAAGAAAAAGAAGACTGGCTGTTTTCATTGTGGCGATGCGGGACATTTAGTGAAGGACTGCCCAAAGAAGGGGCAGAGGGCAGGAGCTACCTCGAGAGGACAGGTGCAGGCTCTTATGGCACCAGGGCAAGCTAGGGGACAAGTTTAGGCTCTCGCGGTCCCACCGCTGCAAGAACGAGGTAGAACCATTTCTGTTGAAAGCTTAGTTTTTCTGTTTGATCATCCTGTCCGTACCTTATTCGATTCGGGCGCATCGCATTCGTTTATCTCTACATCATTAGTTGAATCACTACACTTAAACACCAGTTTAGTAGAGGATCCCTTAGTTGTTTCGAATCCAATTGGGGGCTCAGCTTATTTGTCTATGATGTGTTTGGATTTGAAAATTTCCATACTTAGCGTTGAATTTAGATGTGATGCTTATGTGTTGGGCTTCACGGGCTATGGGCTAATTTTAGGAATGGGTTGGTTATCCAGAAATGGGGCCGTTCTTGATTGTGAAAGGAGAGTAGTTAGGCTCGTGACTCGCCTTGGCAACACTCTCGAAATCTTTTGTAATCCCATAAATTCGGTTATGCTAAGTTATCTAGAATCGCTTGACGCGTCTAAGGAAAATCTATGATCTGTTAGAGTGGTCCGAGAATATTCGGATGTGTTTGAGGAGGTGAAGGGCTTGCCTCCGAAGCGGAAGATAGATTTTCGAATATATCTTGTGGATAATGCAAAACCAGTATCTTTGTCAGTACGCCACATGGATCCACGTGAAAGGAGGGAACTCGATAAGCAAGTGAAGGAGTTGCTTGAGAAGGGGTTCATAAGACGAAGTATATCGGAGCGGGGTGCTCTGGTAGTATTTGCCACGAAGGCGGATGGGTCCCTTAGACTTTGTGTGGACTATAGAGAACTTAATAAGCTTACTAAGAAGAACAGACACCCACTGCCGAGGATTGACGATCTCTTCGATCAGTTAGTTGGAGCCTCAGTGTTTTCGCAGTTGGACTTAGCCACTGGGTTCCATCAGTTGAGAGTGGCTGAGGATAGCATTGACAAGACTGCCTTTAGGACTCCGGACGGTTTCTATGTATGGCTAGTGATGCCCTTCGGTTTGACAAACGCCCACGCATACTTTGTTGATCTGATGAGTAGGATGTTTAGGGAGTACCTTAACAAATTTGTGGTAGTCTTTGTAGATGACATCTTGATCTTTTCAAGGATGAAGAAGAGCATGCCCTACATCTTAGGGAAGTGTTGGAGACTCTTCGAGCGCATAAGCTTAAAGCTAAATTTTCTAAGTGTCACTTTTGGAGGAAGGAAGTACGGTTCTTAGGACACGTGGTTTCCAAAGAAGGGATAGCTGTGGATCCCGCGAAGGTGGTGGCCATCCAAGATTGGAAGGTCCCTAAAAATGCTACCAAAGTAAGAAGTTTCTTGGGGTTGGCTGGTTACTATAGGAAGTTTATCAAAGACTTCACAAAGATATCAGCTCCATTGACACGCTTGACGAAGAAGAACCTAGTTTTCACATGGGACGTAGATTGTGATGATGCATTCCAACGTTTGAAGAGAGCTTTGACTTCAGCCCCAGTCTTAGTATTGCCATACGGGAGTAAGCCGTTTACCGTTTATACTGACGCTTGTGGGACAAGACTAGGCGCAGTCTTAATGCAAGGGGGCAGGGTAATAGCCTATAATGGAAGGCAGTTGAGAGCGCATGAAAAGAGTTACCCAACGCATGACCTAGAGTTGGCCGCTATCGTTTTCGCACTTAAGTCTTAGCGTCATTATCTTCTTGGCGAGAAATTCAAACTATTCACTGACCACAAATCTTTAAAATACTTATTCTCTCAAAAGGACTTGAACTTAAGGCAGCAAAGGTGGATGGAGTTCTTGGCGTCCTACGACTTTGAGATAGCATATACCCCTGGCAAGGGTAACGTGGTGGCCGATGCCTTAAGTAGAAAAAGATTATCCTTAAGTCCTTTGTTTGTTGAGCCGCGAAGTTTAGAGTTCATCTCTATGTTTGATTTTAGACCTTCCGTTGACTTCGTACCCAGTTTGCTAGCATCCTTGGAGGTCAAACCTACACTTTTGGGACGGATTGGCGAGGCACATCGAGACGACCCACGGTTAGTTGAGTTAGTAGAAAAGCTCAAAGGAGGGGAGTCATCAAGCCATCTCCGTAGGTATACCCTAGATGATAAGGGTTAGTTACGTAGGGACGGTAGGCTTTGTGTACCAAAAGACGATGACCTAAGGAAGATTATTCTTAACGAAGCACATCATTCGAAGATGACCATTCATCCCGGCGGGGACAAGATATACAAAGACATGAAGAGAGTTTACTTTTGGGCCGGCATGAAGAAAGACATGGCCGAGTATGTCGCTAGATGCTTGGTGTGCCAACAAGTAAAGGCGGAGCAAAAGAAACCCGGTGGGTTGCTTCACCCATTGGAGGTTCCACTATGGAAGTGGGAGAGTGTCTCGATGGATTTTGTGGATGGATTACCAAGATCGAGGAAGGGTAATAGGGGGATTTGGGTTATAGTAGATAGACTTACTAAGAGTGCCCATTTCATTCCCGTGAAGAGTAAGAGGACTGCTCCATGGTTAGCTTCTGTATATGTCCGAGAAATAGTTCGTTTGCACGGTGTTCCTTCTAGCATAGTGAGCGACCGCGATCCTATTTTCACTAGCGAATTTTGGAGAAGCTTACAAGAGGCGGTAGGGACTCAGTTGTGTTTGAGCACCGCATATCATCCTCAGACGGACGGCCGGACCGAGAGGGTGAATCGCATTCTAGAGGATCTTTTGAGGCTGTGTATCCTAGACTTTGGGGGTACATGGGAAGAGCATCTTCCATTGGTTGAGTTCGCATATAATAATAGCTTTCAGTCCAGCATTGGTATGGCACCATTCGAAGCTCTTTATGGACGACCTTGTCGTTCACCTACATGTTGGTGGGAATCTACGGATAAGATTTTACTTAGGCCCGATATGATTAGGGAGACTTCGGAGAAGATCGACTTGATTCGAAGGAGGATGAAAGCAGCGCAAGATAGGCAGAAATCTTATGCGAATAAAAGGAGGACAGATCTCGAGTTTGAAGTTGGGGACATGGTCTTTGTCAAAGTGTCTCCATTACGAAACGTTGTTCGCTTTGGGTCCGTTGGGAAATTAGCATCAAGGTTCGTAGGGCTGTTTCCTATCAAGGAGAAGATTGGACGGATGGCGTATAGAGTGGAGTTGCCCGAGAGACTTAGTGGTGTACATGACGTATTCCATGTGTCACATTTGAGGAAGTGCTTGCACGAGACCGCGGAAGTGGTAGAGCCGAGCTTGCTTAGAGAGGTGGAGATAGGGCGTGATGCGACGATTCGACGAGCTCCTACGCGCATTCTTGGGTCGGAGATCAAGAGGTTGAGGAATCGAGAGGTCAGACTAGTCAAAGTGCAATGGGGAGATGATGAGAGCTACGCTACTTGGGAGACGGAAGAGAAGATACGTTTACGATACCCTTTTCTTTTTGAGGGTATGTCCTTTAACTTCTCCTTTATCGTTTAGCTTGTACTTATCTTATCTTTAGTATATCCTCTCGCTAGTATCTTTGACCTTTAGTTAAGATAATCTTATGGTTGAAACATGTGTTTGAGACATGTTGTGCATGGTGGGTGCAAAGTGGATGCAAGTGTTTGCTAGTGGTTGCTCGTGGACGCATATACACACACTATTAGGCACTAGATCGGCTCAGTCACTTCATACTGCATATTGCATATAAATGGCTGTATTTAGTGAAATGAATGTATAATGGTTGTGCTATCATATGGATACCGCATTTTGGTGAATGGTTGTGCACGCATGTAAAAATAATATGTATCGATAGGGTTCTTTTGCATACATAATGGACGCATGGCACTATCATGGTTTGCATTAAGGAGGTCAACTGAATCAGTGGACCGCCTGATTTTGCATTAGACAAGGAACATATACACACACACTGTGCATTTAAACATAAAAGCAATAGAAGTCTATAAGGACAATGGATGCCTGTGTTTGATGGTCGAGTAGATGGTTGTTTGGATGTTAGGATATACATTCTTCTTAACTTGAAGATTTCGGGGACGAAATCCTTTAAGGAGGGGAGAATGTAACACCCCGTAATTTAGATAGTATTAATATTCACAAATTAAAGAATAACTAATCTCAGACGTGAGAATTGTGGGAAACGGGTTGCGCCATTGTGTTCGTCTCGGAATTCTAGTTGAAATAGAGTCCGAGTTTGCGTGATTTGGACTTCGTGTGAAGAAGTTATGGCCATCGGAAGTTTCTAAAAATTTAAAACAGCTAGCAGGAAATTTAAAATTCAAAATTCGAAGTCAAACAGGCAAGGCGGGAAATTTCCCGCCCAGCGCCCCAGGTCGACTGGGGAGTCGACTGGGCAGTCGACACCCCAGGGGGAGTCGACTGGGCAGTCGACACCCCAGGGACCAGGTCGACTGCGCAGTCGACCTGGGTGTCGACCTGGTCTGGCGGCTAGGGTTTCTGGCTGACCTGTTTTTAATGGGCTAATGACCCATTAGGGTTTCTGACCTAATCTGGTTGGCTAGGATTAATTCTGAGATAATCTGACGGTCTAAAATAAACCCTAACTCTATAAATACCTAGGTAGTCTATCACCCTAATTCATAAGAAAAATAGAATAGTTACCGTCATACCGTCGCCATGGAAATCAATGGAGCCGCCGCCAACTAAGAAGGAAGAAAAACTAATTCAATTCTGATTCTCTCAACCCTAAAGCAAAGCAAAACTCTCTCTTTTCTTCTCTAAATTGTGAGTATGGTGATCTTAACAAGATTATTATTATTTTAATTAGATTGAGTTATGAATGGATTATGAGTAGATGATGTGAATTATCATATATGTTGTTGTAAACCCTTTTTGCTATCATGTATGTTGTAAATCCAATGTTATATGATGATGATATCTTATATGTTGTAAATCATGCTATGGTGATGTTATGTATGTTGAAAATTTCTATGCTAAGTTGTGATAAATCATACATGTTAAAAAGGCCATGATATTACCATCTATGCTAGTTAGTTCATATTAATTAAATCATCACGTTTGGGCTATGTTGATCTATATGACAAGTTACATATGCAAGTTAGATTGATTAGAAAAGCTATGAACATATGCCATGACATCTATTATGACATCTAGAATTATGCTATGATATATGTGATATCCTATGCTAGTTCACACCATCATTATGTTGCCTAAAAACCCCATATGCAAGTTTATGTATAGATTTGGGCTATGATCATATCATGTAAATTGTGACCTTTAACAAGTTGACACCTTTAGATCCTTAACATGTGTAGTTTATGCAAGTTTCACCCCTATTATGATTAGATTTATTTTAATTGTCCATATGTTGTGATAATTTATTTTTGTGCTATAAGTTAGACTATTCGAGTCTAACGTATATTCTGCGTTGAATAAGCGAACGTATAAACGTGGGTAGGGGTAATATTAAGGATTTAATAATAAGAAGTTGGGGTGCAATTGATATGATTTTGCATGCCATAAGTGGATGGCCATAATTGAGTCAATTATGGACATCATTAAAAGTTGACTTAATTAATAATTTGAATAGGGAATTATTAAAACTGGGGTAAAAGATTTTAAGTGTTAATCAATGCTTAGGACACGAGGTTGGACTCGTTTGTGACGTAAACCTGCCCGGACCCGCCTGGCAAATCCAGTGGTCACAAATGTCAGCCCAATGTGAGAGGTCCTAGGCCTAAACTAAAGCATAACAGTTGTAAAGACACGAGGTTAGACTCTTTTATGGTGTAAGACTGCCCGGACCCGCCCGGCAAATCCAGCTGCCATAAATGTCAGTCTAATGTGAGAGGTCTTTATGAGGTTATGGCCTGAATGAATTAAGAAATACTTAACCAGATAAACATGTAAAGTGGGACATGGGGGTTAAGTAGGTGCCTTGGGTGGCACGAGGAATCTAGGGGGTGCCCTTAATGGCATGTGAAATACGATTAGTAAGACTTAACCAAACACACATGTAAATGAATATGACTAAGAGGGTTAAGTGGGATATACTAGTGACAAGCTTAGGTGGGTAGCTTGTGGGGGCCCATTTCGACCAGTATCCCAAACGTATCTTTGTGGGCTCGACCCAAGTCGAGGACGGGACACGCATGCTGGGTTTGACTGTAAGAGGCCAAAACGGGTAGCGGTGGCAACGCAAGTCCAACGGGTTTCATATGCGTGTGTGGACCCGGGCTGGTAGATAAGACGTTGTTGCATCGTGTAGGTATAAGCCGTGCATTCTCAAGTTGTATCGGGTTGCCACTTTAGGGGAGTGATACACCCCACTGTGGGGCCAACACGGGTATCTACGAGTAGGGAGCCGATCGAAAGTGGGTAGTGGGGTACACCTAGTGGAGATAGGGGCAGACGGCACCTATGTAGTCAGCTAGGGGTACGCAAGGCTATTTATAAAGTTTCTGTGTGAAGCAAGTGGGATCAACCTTTAGGGTGACTGGTGCGGTGCAGTGTAGTAATGTGCGGTGCAGTGTAGCAATCATTCGTTAGTAATTAGGTGCGCCTTTGACGTTATCTTTCACGTTATCATTATCTGCTCATTCCATACCTAATAGTTCATAGACGTTTACTTGTCTTCCAGCTTATGCCTTAGTCTAGTTATTTTGATAATAATATTGTTAGAATTATCATACTCGCCAGACTTTATGTCTGACCCCCTCCATTCCTATCCTTTTTCCCCCTCCAGGTCCTCAGGTTGGGCCCAGCTCTAGTGGAGTTTGATTGGATTGCTTCATCTCTCTTGGAAAGCTTGGACCGTTGAAGTAAAGTCCGGCTTGTTTTCTTTTTAATGGCTATTTATGTAATGTGATTATGTATTTTGTTTTTATGAAGATGGATATTGTACTTGGTTTTATGATGTAACAAACATGTTTAATTTCCGCTGCAATAAAATGAAGTTTTAGATTTCCAAGTACTATTTATTATCTGTCTTGTTGCAATTTTTCTGTTCTATATTCACTTATAACCTCCATGGACATTAATGCATTCCCTTTGTGAGTGACATTAATGGACGTGGGGTGTTACAGTGATGCTGATTGGGCTACTGACAATGACAACAGAAGAACTGTTACTGGCTACTGTGTGTATATTTCCAATAATTTAATTTCATGATGCTCTAAGAAACAAACAACTATTCCTAGATCTAGTACTGAGGATGAATACAGAAGTGTTGCGAATACCACAACTGAAATTTTATGGCTGCAGTCTCTACTAAAAGAACTAAAAATATCATCTACCAGAAAACCTATCCTATGGTGTGATAATCGAAGTACAATCTATATGACTATTTATCCAATACAACATGCACGAATAAACCATATTGAGATTGATCTATACTTCGTGCGTGAACAAGTGAAAAAGAAGAATTTACAAGTCAATTAAGTTTCTACTTACCACCAACAAGAAGACATCTTTACTAAAGAATTATCATCAAAATGTTTCGTAAGACTCGGAGACAAATTGAAAGTTATGGTACAGTACAACCTGTCTAATTGCTCCCGAGACAAAAATCAGCTCTTAAAAAATCGATCTGAACAAGCCTGAAGATAAGATCAACTTATTAGAGACGGATCTGAAGAATCAAAGTCAGATCCATCAATGCTTCAGCAAATCTCCTTCAATAGCTCGAGTTAATGATGTTGCTTGCAAAATCACAAAGCTATCATCTGATTCTAGCTGAAGACGAAGGTCGTGCCCTTCAAATCATTGAGCAAATTAGGGTTACGAATGGATACCCTAACCCTAACTTGAGAGAGGGTATTAGATAATGAAGGGTTCGGCCGATGGTTCCACAATTATATTATGTTACACTAGTACATTGGGCTCCAGCGTGTATTATATTCAATTGTGGTGTATTACATTTACAAGCCCATTTTGTACGTCTGTTTATTTCTGAACGTTACAACTATGTATATAAATACATAACATAGCTCCTCTTTGTATCATTCATTAAAAGCAACAATAAAATACATTAAATTTTGCTTTCATCATCAAAATTAATTGACATAAATACAAATATTTAAAAACAATATTAAAAAAAGCTAGTAACAAAACAAATGGAGGTAAAAAGCAAAACATGATGTTTCATTTGGTCTTATTTTTTATTTTTATTTTGAAAAAGAGGTAAAAAGCTAGTAGCTTTATTTATTTTTGTACTTATTTTTATTTTAAATATAGAAATAAACTAGCGTCATCAGTGGAATTCAGATGTGGGTTCTACCATGTTAAATATCCTGAGACGTTTTTCATACACATGTGCAAAACTGCACAGATACAAAGCAAGGATTCATTGCAGGTATTGATGTAGTGCCAATGATGTGAAGACTTAGGTAATAACCCCTGATAAGTAAAAATTTACATACACGCAAGATGCATAAACAAAGACAAAAAAACCAGAACCAAAAAAGATGATCAACCATTTTATTGAGAAATAAATGTCAGATATCTACCATATTATTGAATCTACCATTTAAGCACTTCAACGTTTATATTATGTTCATTTTTTGATGTCCCATTTGCATGGTCCGCACTTATTGTATTGTTTATTTCTCAATAAAAGTAACGCTTTTTTTTTTCAACGAAAGCAACTCGAATTCAACTGATTTTTTTTCAACGAAAATAATTACAAACTTCGGAAAAACGAAAAGTAAGATTTTTTTTCAGCGAAAGCAAGATTTATATCAAATTGATGTCTTACTAAATATTTTATCTTGAATATGTAATGTTGATTGAAAACTATTTCATAATAAAATGGATATTATTAAGTGATTAACACTTTTTTTGTGATGCTTTATTCTAATGAGGTATAAATTAAAAATACAGTTGATGAAACTTGATGTGCTCTATTGTAAAGGTATTGGGAAGAAAGACAATTGAAAGTAGTCATAAATAACTATTGAAGCTTTAGTACACAATAATGATTATCTAAGATAATCATATACTAATTATTTGCATAATAATTATGGGTACACAATGATTTATTAAGATTAGAAAAGAAAGAAAATAGGATGAAACTTGATATATTACGTTGCATAATTATTGAGGAGAAAATTAATATTAGAAGCCCAAAAACAAATTCGAGTGCCTGGACTATCTGGCTGTGCATTAGACTGTGTTGAATTTAAACATTTCATTGTGTGTTGTATGATACTACACAGATAATGACCAAATTTACTGTAGTATATTCCCAACCCAATCACAAAATTTGTGTTGCACTTATCAACTACTTTTAGGTGATGAAACATATCCGTTTTGATACGGTACATGTATAGAATGTGTTTATCTATGTTATAAATGATATTGTACGTTGTTATAATATAACGCTATAATGATAATTCTTTAAATATTGGATTTATATTTACAGATTATCATGAAAAGCTAATTGTGTATAGTTTATAGATTATACAATGTGTTTAATGAGATATTTTAGGCACATATAATTTTGATTAGTGAAATAATTTTTTATGTTCCCTCTTTTAAAATATGATATAGTTAATGTAGAATAAAAATGTCTCAAATTTATCAACTATGTGACACGAGAGGAGCGCCTCCTTGAACACCAGATACGTCAACTTCTTTATTCTAAAAATATAATCCAATGTGAGATTTAAGCGAATGCATAGTATTAGTACCTATTCTGATCCATGACAAGATAACCAGATCTGGGCGAAATCTTTTGCCGGATGCAGTTTGCACAAGAATCAATTTTCTCAACATGTTAAAGGTCTTCTTTGGCCCAATTAGGCGGCGTAAGTAGAGAAGGCAGAGGGACGGCGCGGCGACGCGGTTGAAGGTAGGGACAGTGGCCCGGTTTAAAACAGGGGCGGCGGCTCGGCGGCGCGGTAAAGATAAGATTAAGGTTTTTTATTTTGGTTTTAATCTGAAACGATAGAATGAAAAAAAGGGTGCGGTTGAATGTAAAATTGATGGCGGCAGCTGGGCGGTTGTTTTGAACGGATGCGGTTATTTCGACCGTAATTTCAGAGTCTGATTATACAAATTCGAACATATATAAACTAGGGTGTTAATTGGGCAGACTGAAGTGGACAGAGGGGTGTTCATGTCCTGTCCTATAGGGCTTTCGGACGTACACTGACCAGACGAGGAGTTGACTCGAACATTGTACATACGAGCCGGACAAGGTACAGACAATAGAAAAACATCGAACATTTCCAGACGTGCATATTTTTGTTCACTTTTTTTGTTCTAAATCATGTTCTAAATGAGAATCGTACGGACACGAACCAGACACCTTACATATTCGGACCGAGTCGAATAACGGACTGTCATGTCCGATTAACACCCCTGTTTAAAACGCGTAGGAAATGAGTAGGGAATTCCCTACACAATCCCTACACCTTCCACATATTTTCATGTTTTCCCTACGCGGCGTAGGTATGACATAGGAAATTCTTGGTTGGAAAATCCCCCTTCTTTTTATATTGGCACATGATACTAACAGAATGAGAAAGACAATTTCTATTACCACCCCGATATTTGTCGTCCACCCATCACAAATTATTTTTCGTTCTCAACAATAAGGCAAATAAGCTAAAATAACGGGGTGGAAACGAAAGAAAGTGGGGTGCAGTGATTTAATTTTGATAAACAAGGTGCGTAAGAAGGAAATCGGGGGGAGAATAAAAATCGTCAATGTGAAATTATAAATTTCAACACTAAATCACCAACTATTTTTTAAAAAGTGTTGCAAATGAATAACTAGTATAAAATAAAACTAATAGAGTTATTTCTGAGAAGTGTCACAAACCAACGCCTTTAAAGCCTTGTACTCTTCACTCTATGACTTTAATAGATGGAACCACTTTAATTATTGTGACCCCTAATCAAGGATAAATGCACCATAAATCAGCAACATCGAACTTTAATCAACGATTGATATTCATACTCTGCGATATATGCCATTGTCGTTGTAATTTTTGTGGGGGTGACGACGACGACCATTAAACAAAATAGGTTTTAGGGTTTGAAGAGGGAACGATGAATATAACACAAGAGGAATAGGGAAAAAGATCGTGCTGAAAAATTGATATTCACCCCTAGTTTGAGCATTATCCCGCATTAGGGGCGTTTTAGAATGCCATGATCGGGGATTAGCGGAGATCTTTACTATATCTGTCTCTAGTTAGGGCCTACATTTTTTTAGCCCCTATTTGAGTGCCCCCAATACCCTTTAATTTGGTAGTGTAAGGTTAAGCTTGAACTTATGCTCAAGCTCTAGGACCAATGTTTTTGAGAGCATAGATCTGCTCTTCTCCCATGGAAGACATGACCATCACAACCAAATCCTTGCCTTCCTCAATTGCAAAAAAAGGGCATTTGGCATGACCGAGCTTGCCGGTTTTCGATGTAGAAACCTCATGCCTTGCAAGGACGACCATTGATGACAATCACTACAACAAAAAACACATTTCGCAACAGGCAAAATCTGTTGCAGTAGGCCTATTGCAACAGGCCAGCGCCCGTTTGCATAGCCGAAGTTGCTAAAGGTCTGCAAGAGTTTTAGCCCGTTGCAATAGAACGTTGCAGTAAACCTTTTTGCAACGGACTGTTATTGTTGCAATATCTCCTTTTGCAACAACAAATGACCGTTGCATAGTCCATATTAGGTATCAACAAACAAGATATCACAACTATTTTTGACAGTTGCAGTAAGTCAAATTACAACAGTTAATAACCGTTGCAATAGGTAATTTTAATTTTTAAAGGACAATGATACCACAACAGTTTTTGACCGTTGCAATAAGTTCAAGTACAACTGCTATTTACTGTTGCTAATGACTCACCTGCAACTGACAGTTGCAGTTACTACATTCAATTCATCAATATCTAAATTCAATAATTTACTGTAGTAACGATAAGACATTACAAATAAATACACGTGCATTCGAAAAGACATTGAAAAAACAATAGATTCACTATCTTTAGAACATTCCAAAAGATTAGTTGAAGTTACATTCCAAAATTAGCATAGTAACAAACGCGATCCATACATAATATAAATGCATACCGTTACACCGTACCAACAAGTCCAAAATATAGCATAGCATAACATCTAAAAGCTAAGCAGCACATATTACTCTAGTGAAATGAACTTTTTGTGCCACGCCACGGTTGTTCCAACGGCCTCTTTAATGGTGTACATCTCCGAATTAGGCCTTAGTAGAAAAGCTTCAGGATCCACGGCTACGTTAACCCATACCTTCCAAAAGCAATACAGTACACATTAAAACTCTAATTTTAACGCAAATAGTGAAAGAAAAGACCAACATACTGAAAAAACGTGCATTAGAAAGATATTAACCCATACCTTCCAGAAGTCCTACCCAAGTTTCATAAAGTGTACCACGACATTTGGATCGGTGCTTGCAATCGTTCCTTCTGCAACTATGTTCTTGTTCAAACCCAATAGCTTGCACTTCCTTTTAAGTAAACTTTCGGGACTTTTGCTATTTTGACGATCTTCAATTTGCACATTATTACTTTCACGGTGCGACTACAAAAAAAAATGGTTGAAACAGAAAGAGAGTTGAAACAGAGCCTGCACTATGCTGTAACAGTGCCTGCACTATGCTGTAATGCACTATTTCATAAACTAAATTAAATTTGCTAACGGTAAAAAAATAAAATGTTATTGCTAGATAAAACAATATAAATAACAATTACACCTCCTTACGAGTCACACGTAATTCAGTTATTTTATTTTGGAAAACATTTAGAAATGTGTAACTTGCATTTTCTATTTGGAAAACGCAATAGAGACCTAATTTACATAGTACTTTCCATAGACAACTTTTTTCCCCATCTACAATATGATACGAGCCATGGATGGTGTGCTGCTAACATTCAATCTGTTTCTTAGTAATTATTTACATGAATCTTGTATAAAAAAAACCTTGTACAAGGCGCGTCTCTGATAAATGTATAATATATGGATGGAAATGGCTATTTTGAAATTAGGCACTTTAGATGACAGTAGGTATTAGTACTACAAGTCAATACAGTATATACCTTAATAATTGACACTATACATTCCAATATGCAAATTTTGAATCTGTGACCCCAAGCACCAAGGTCGAGAGATCTACCCATTTCGACAGTGGTGCCGGTCAAAGATGGAAATGATTGTACATATTCTGAAAATTATATCACTATGACCTGGTATGTATCATTGGTGATATATTAATATTTCCGAATACAGATC
This sequence comes from Allium sativum, assembly GCA_030737875.1. Lineage (NCBI taxonomy): Eukaryota > Viridiplantae > Streptophyta > Magnoliopsida > Asparagales > Amaryllidaceae > Allium > Allium sativum. The sequence continues at coordinate 379,841,551 of CM060924.1, forward strand.
GCTAGTGAGGAATCAAAGTTGGTGGACACATCCAAACTCCAAAGTGCCTTTGAATCTGTGAAAGCCGAACTGGATGCTGCCAGATTAGCTTACAGTCAAGAATGTGTGCCTTACTTTCGGATCAGATAGACTTATCATCCAAAGAAAGTGCCACATTGCGGAGTACTCTTGAAGAAACGACCAAGGAAAAATTAATTCTTAAGGTATTGATTTTTTTTCCCATGCGTTTGGAATTATCAGCATCGTAAATTTTCTTTTATACAAATTTATATGTTGTAGGTGCAGATAGGTTATAGGGCTGCTCTTAAATTAACTGAACTGTTGTTATATTTATGTAGAATTCATTGGAAGCTGCTATCAAGAAAAATGCCGAAATGGAGCAAGAACTTTTGAAGATGCAAAATGGAAGTCATGACACCGTGGACAAGTTGCATAATGCTGAATCAAAATATTTGCAAGTCCAACAAAATTTGCACAAGTATTTTCTTTGTTCGTTTTGGCAAATTATATTATGACACACAAACTTTATTCTGTGGAACTATTTAAAATCTTAATTAGCTCTCTTCCTCACCTGAGTTAGATTCAGTTCTAGCGGTCAAAAAATTTCTGAACGTGACTTTCACAATTGTCTGAATTTAGTTGAGCGATGTTATTGTAGTGTTTTTTGTCTGTGCATAACTAAATTTGAACACGAAATACTCCACTATAAATATCAGTTTTCTTTATATTGTCACACCTTTCAGATTTTGAAGTCGATATTCATAAAATTTATTCATGTATCCCAACTCACTGACCATCAATTAACCACAGAAATGCAAAGTTATACGATGTTTTATGTTCTATTTATATCATCTTTCAATTATCATTTCGTGACCTGATCATGATTGTGCCATTCGTTCAATCATCTAGATTGGAGAAGAAACTTACAAGTTTAGAAGATGAAAATGTTATCTTAAAACATAAGGCATATCATTTATCATCTAGGGGCAACCATGGAACTTCTAAATCTTTCTCTGAGGTAAATCATTTCTTCTTGTCCATATTGATTTACACATTCCACCAAATCAATTGCTGATTAGTAGACTGTTACACATTTAAGTATCCAATGTACATCACACAAATAATAGTAAAGGAATTCAGTATTGTACATGCAGAGTCATCCTAATTTACCTATGCTTGCAAGTATGAGCCAGCGACCTAACCTGGTATGCTATTTAATTATTTTACTCAAATCAGATATACTCCACTATTTGGCTACTGGTCACATTTTGATATAACTCAACAAAATAAAAGTATAAAACCATCAGTAGCAAAACTTCAAGTTTATGACTGACAGGTCCATTCCAAGGTTATAATCATAACCAAATAGGTTTTGCTATGAAACCGGCTTATATTAGAGTTCACTGAAGCTAAGTAAAACTGCGGAACAAGGCAAAAATATCATATATTACCTGTGCCGTATGAGTAAGAGGAGTCTCTGATTGTGGTGCATTATCGATCCTCTTTTCATTCGTGTTCTGTAAAATGTATAATGTTACTATAACTTACTGTAACATATCATATATTCATAAATAGGGCTAACTATCTATAACTTACTGTAATGACCAATTTAGTTAACTCTTCTACTTTAGCCATCAAGCTAGCAACTTGGTTTTCCAATACAGACACCTTTTTTGAATTGCTTACATGAATACCAATTCGAGATGGTACAATGCCAAAGCCTAGTCCTCTCACTCTTCCCTTATGCTCGGTGCCAAAAACCTTCGACACTCCATCTTCACCTATCGATGACATTCCCTGAGAGCTATGAGTGCTACTCTTATGCTCTTCTATCTTAGCCTGCAGATTTTTGTAAAAAAAAAATAGAAATGAATTTTTATAAACAAAATTAAAATGTACATCAGTTGATAACTAAAGCATATATGTAACAAAATTAGATGACAGTTACATATTACTATGTTATTACAGAGATTTTGCAAGTTGTATGATGCATGTGCCAACGGGAGAAACCTTAACATGTGCTATATGCTCATATCCCCATCAACTAAAAATTATACTCTAAATATCTGCTTTGTTTTTCCACTAATTAACATATGTTGTTTAGTGCCAACAAACACACGTTAATTAGAAGAAGTTGTCATTTGTTTTGTGACAAAAAAGAGAAATAATGTAAATTGGCTTCCCTGGCGGTGGCTGAAAGGTCGATGGTCAGATATTCGGCATCATAAAAGCAAGTTTTAAGTATTTGTAAACTTGAGCTGAAGACTCTACCGTTTTCTCGAACTGAAAGGAATACAACAAACGACCAATCGACCAAAGGTTTTAAAGAAAAAAATCATCATAATGCAGATTCTTGAAGATCACGTACAAATCATGAAATTAGTAAACCAAAAAATTATTCAACATTGCATATACACGAAGAATGAAGATTCAAACTTCCAGAAGTGTTAATTAATTTCAAATGTACCAGATTGAACAAAATTAGAAAAACTGTTCAGACGAGCGCATCATCCATTTGTAACTCATATCATAAATACATATTACTAAAGTAAAGAGTAAACCAATCAATTTAACATTCATGGAAGTAATAAAATATTCTTGATTCAGTTAGAAACCAGGCATAAGAAAATAGATAAACGAAACTGAAACTAGAAGGAGTCAAGTCAAAATTTTAGGATAGAACATAAGGAATTTCAACATGTAAAACATTCTTCAGGATCTCATTAATCCCTTCTCCATGTCTTACATTAGCATGACCTTCCATCTCCTCATTACATATTTGTGTATCCAAGTACATTCTATATGCATCTGACACTTCATTACCTTGATTATCTTCATTTTGTGAAGGACGTTCTTCCCCGTGAAAAATCCAAACATCATATGTTGGGTCAAATCCATAACAAATCAAGTGTGACACGACATTCCTTGGCGATTCCCTGTTAAGATTCCGACATTCTAAGCAAGGACAAATAATTTTCTCCGGATTTCCCTCCCTTTCTGCATGCCCATAAACAAAATTCCAAACAGCTTGCTTATATTCTTCTGTCATTCTATAAAACATGAAGATATTGGTAACCAATCTTAAATAATTGCAACTATGAAATTAATAACCAAAACTAACTAAACCTTGGTAGATAGATCCATGTTTTGTCCATCTTGACGATCCTCTAATATCTTAGCCTTTCCTAAAAACCTGAAATTCCCAAAATCAATCAATGGTGTGAGTGATAAGTGGGTAGTCGAAACCTAAAACCCTTTCAACCCCTAAAATGAGCCATGTTTTTGCCTACAGTCTAGAATGTTTATATTTTGTACTTGAAACCTAATTCGACTAAATAAAAAAAAAACTAATTCTTGGTTTCTAACTAAAGAATATCGGACTTTGATTTAGTTGATTATGCACGTAAGCAAACTACGTACAATTTTTTTTTTTCATCTTTATGGAAAACCTCCTATGCTAGTTGAATTCACTTCAAGTCATAGCCTCTTGGAATACTACTTATATTAGGGAGACCAGTAGAACTTGCGCATTATGTATTTATGTTGACTTCTGGTGCATAAACACGCAAACTGTGCACATGATGCACACACATAATCTCTTTGATGTTTTCCATTTGATGTTCAAGCGGGATTGAAATAAAGATTGGAAAAGTATAAGTATTAATTTATACCATGATCACATAATTAATTTTTCATTTTTACCTGGGTTAGGTCGCTGCTTAGATATATAGTTTCACCTCTCCTTATATAACATTTTTTTCATTTTAATTTATAAATTAATAGTTGAATAATATACACTCACCCACATTAGCAACTGAAGATACAAGCAGACATGTTTGATGCAGCTGTGATAATCTTTACAAAATGTAGCAAAATTAAAGATGTGTTGTGAACAGAAGAGTGGTTCAAACTGATAGTTAAATGTGCATCGAGTATATTCAAGTCATAGTTGATATAAGATGTATCAAGCTCATGTATAAAGATTAAGATGGTAACAATTTATTTTAAGCTACATAAGATAGAACAATGGAGAAAGATACACATAAAACTCAAATTTACATGCACGGATGCTATTTTTAATTTTAGAATGTGATTTTAAATTTACATAATTTTGTAGTCGTTAAAGAATATTTACAACTATTAACTAAAATGTCTCAAAAAATGACATAAATTCAAGGTGGAGAATATATATTGGAGTGTGTTATGATAATAGTGTATTATTGGAAAGAAAAATGGTTACAGTGTTTTATTTGATTCCGGGAAGACAAGTCTAAGTAAATATAGTAGTAGTACAATAACCAGCTAGCAATGTTTCAGTTTGCATTTTGGCAGGCCTGCATTTCAGTGAAATTAGTTTCTCATACGGACTAACTGTCATGCCTCCCAAAGATTATCTTGTTGAACAAAGTCAAGAACAAAAAGGCTTGACTAGATAAAGATGATACTAGACCTTTGTGGTCTGCTCGCATTGGGGCAGCTTATGAAATTAGGAGTTGATAAATGGTGAGTTATATAAATTAGTTTCTCATACGGACTAACTTTTCTCTCTTTCGTGTTGCAAGGTGAAGATAATTTGATTTTGCTATTTATTCAAGTTCACATACAACTACAAGAGACCAAAAGATCCCAAGCACGCACAGTTGCCCACTATTTTAAAAGTTGGGATCGGGAATAACATTCTCCATTTTATAAACCTGTAGCATATGTCAAAGTAGGTGAAAAATATAAAGAAGCTTTCGTACTATTTGTTCTTTATTCTTTATTTCATTTTTCTTTTCTAAAGGTAGGTGTGAGGATCCATTGGGCTATGTTCATATCTAATATCTATACACAGGTGATTGGATAATTCCAAGTCCTCGAGTTGATGCAGCAACTGAGACAGAGCAAAACTCACTGACACTTAATTGTGGTGGAAAAGGTGGCATGAGAGTTGTGGTGCAAGCAGAGTTCAAAACTTACACTTAATTATTTTTATTTTTATTTTCTTGCCACTTAATTATCATCAGGTGTGCTGCTAAAGGAAGATTCGATTATATCCCTTGCAACAAGAACCTCTGTCATATTTGCTATGAAATATAGATGTTCTGTCTGAATTATAAATTCAACTGCGGAGAAAGAGAACTACTTGGAATTCAACTAACATGAGTTGATAAATGTTAGTTGTTTTAATAACATGGGTTTACTTGATAGACTACCAAATTATTGAACTTTTTTGTGTGTTCAACAGATACAACGCATACAACAGTACCAAAAATTTACAGTCAACCATAATTATAATGCCAAAATTCAAGGAATCCATCACTGAATTTATTTCTTCTCGATGAAAAAGATAATAGTTTCATCCCAGTTTCATACATAAAAGTTTCATACTGATTTGAGAACAGCTTCTACAGTAAAATAAAATAAAATAAAAAATTGAATCTTAAATTCGTTTCATCACAGATTTGAACAGGATGGGGATTAATCGAAATCGAGAAAAAAATTACAACGAAGGAAACGTAGGGTTTGAATTTTACCTGATACGAGAACGCCGACACGAAGTGGATCGATTTTGAGACTGGAGATTGAACGTTGGCACGAATTGAGAGATCCTGGACGGATCTATTGAACGAGATGTCAAATAGCGGCAGATCGATTGAAGACGGAGGAAACGTGGGATGGCAAACTAGGGTTACGAAGTGGAATGCGACGAAAGGAGATTGATAAAGTTTCACGCAACAGAAGGGTTAAAAACTTAAACGCGTTATTACTTGGTGAGAGTGCTCCTGGACAGATGACTAATTGCATACGTGTTAAGTATACGTATTATATAATTTTCATACATTACCAAATTATGATTAAACTATTATGCTAATTACTTAATAAATATTATGCTAATTATATAATACCAAATTATATAATTTTCATACATTACCAAATTATGATTAAACTATTATGCTAATTACTTAATAAATATTATACCAAATTATATAATTTTCATTAATTAAACTATTATATAATTACTTATTAATTAAACTTATTAATTAAACTATTATATAATTACTTATTAATTAAACTATTAATTAAACTAAATTATGATTATCAAATATCATACATTAACAAATATCATACATTAATTAAACTATTAATAAATATCATACATTACCAAATGTTAATCATATAATTTTCAGATATATAAATATATAAACTATTATACTTATAATTCTTATATTACAAAACAGGATTTTACTTGGAGAAAAAATAATTTTCAAAAGTACGTTATTCGCAACAGGCTTTACCACTTGCAAAAAAATTACAGTTATCGCAACTGGTAAAGACAGTTGCTAAATCTATATTTCTTGCAAATAGTTTAAAGGTGTAGTTGCAAATAATATTTCTATTGCAACAGGAATGGAGGTCCAGTTGCTAAAAGTATGTTTTTGCAACAGGCCCGAAATCACTGTTGCGAAAAATATGTTTTTCGCAACAGGAAGAATAAGCCTGTTGTTAAATCTTATCTATTGCAACAGCAACAAAAGGCCTGTTGCTAAATATCATTTACTGCAACTGTCATTTGAAGTCTGTTGCAAATAGCTAGTTGCAAATTGCAATAGGGTATTTTTCTTGTAGTGAATGTAACCATTTTTGCCAATGGTTCTAGCATGCTGAGGGCAAGTTTTTGATGCACCTGCATCTGCTTGGGAATCAAAATGATGCTCTTCATGCGACCTTTTTTTGCCTCATCCTCTGTCAATGTTGCTGGCTTGTTGTTGAGGCTTATGATCGGTTATTAATATTTTCTTAAAAACAATTAAAACAGTCTAAAACAAACAAATCTATTTTGTGAAAAAAAAAAGCATTTTAAAACTTTCTGTATCCCTTTTGCCGTGTTTGTTTATTTATTTAGAAATAACGTAAGACTATTTCTATTTCCGTCCGCTTTCCTCTTTACACACCCCACCGATTCACTTTTCTCATTTCCACCCCGCTTTTTTTCGTTCTCACCCCGTTTTTTAAGCAATTTTGATGGGGGTATTTTAGAAATAAAAAAAAAAAAATTGAGGAGGTGGTGGATAGTAATGAGGTGTTTTTATTTATTTCGACATCTTTTTTGTTTACGTTACCAACCACGTGCACAAAAATAACCATTTAGAAATTCTACATGAGTTCGTCCATGCAAGTCATAGAAAATCGTGGGAAATTAGTAATATTATTGCATTATAACCTTCAAATAATGAGAGTATCAAACGAAAAAAGAAAACTAGACCTTTCATATTCTAATCATACATCAGCCACTAATTCGAAACAACTCCTATCTACAAAGATGACATGCAGTCTTGTTGTCAATCCAGCGAGAAATACACCAGACATGGAAGACGTGACTGCATGGCAATCTGATTCCTTAAAACCACCTCATTTGAACGTCCTCCAAACAAACAGCGCAATCATGGCATTCCGCTTCACCGTCACCACCATTGTTCTGTCTGAAGCCTTCGCCTTCCATCTCCATTGCTAAACCCATCGCCTCATCATTACGACTCTCTTGATACATGCATCAGCGTCAATGGATATATTGTCCTTGGCAGAATCTAGAAGAAGTCCCTTAATAAATCGATTGATTTGGGTTTCAAAGAATTCCATATGTTCCCTTTTGACAAGACAGTCATCAGCTTGGATTTTCAAAGGGCAAAGTCCAGAAGCCTTAATCATGTAGCCACGGACAAGAGGTGTATCGATCAGAGGACAGTAGTAACTGGAAACGATGCGGCCTTTTGAAGCAGTCTGCACCATTTTTGTTTGGTCTTTTAGCGTGAAGTGAACGAATATGAATCGGTCCTGAGACGTTGGTAAAAGCTTGGCTTTCAGATGAATTCTGCGTTCCTTCTCGGCTTTGATGACGGCTTTGTTCCATTGCATCATTTGATAAAGCGGCAGATAGAGGAACCTAGTATAATAAGAGATATCTGTCCATAAGAAAAAAAAATGGTTTTTTTCTCGGTAAGGAAAAAAATGGTTTTTTTCTGGTGTCGCCATTGTTGTTTGCGGATTGAGTATTGCAATATCAATAGAATGTGAACTGTACAAAGATATTTATATCTTTTTTTAGTCTATGGATGTATATATTTATATTTGTAGATAAAGTGATTGATTTAATTATAACAATTTATACCTGGTCAAATAAACTTAAACTTTTTTTTATGCTGGAGCGCACAGATTCGAGTCCCGACCTCTTCACATAATATGAGGGAAAGGCTGCGCACGCTAATCGACCACCCCCAGAGCTCGAAAAGCCGTGAATAATACCAGAACGGGCGATTCACCTGGGAAGTCCTCGCGCTTGAGTACGGAAGCCTTTGGCACTGGGTATCCACCTTTTATTTAAAATCCTACCAAATCACTCCGCTATTAGTATGGACGTATACCCAGCAACAATTCAAACGCATGTCTTTAAAGGAAAAAAAAAAAAAAAAAAAAAAAAAAAAAACCCCTGCTTGTATATTGGATATGCATTTACTGTGAACTCTTATCGTTGCATAAGGTAAGCTGTTATCCGATATTCTATAAAATATTATATTGTTGAGTTTAATTGCATCTTAATGATGCAATTAAAACTACATCATTTTGATGCTGCAAAAGTTACGTATAAGCTATATAGTTTCAATTAACTAAGTTATAATGATGTTGTTAAAACTTTATTCAATAGATGCAATAGTTGGCCGAGTAACTGATCTGAAGTTAAGTATATTGTATATTTTAATTTCAACTTGCTATTATTTTAACATTTGAAAGATGTAATTTCTAATGTATGTGTATCTATCTATTCTATCAAATAATATAATAGTAAAGCGGAAACTAGTCAAGCTCTCTGCTTAATTCTCTAATTTCCCTTTAATTAGCTTCAAACTCTCAAGATATTCGTATTGAATTAAAATATAATATAATCTATCTATTAAATAATTTAATAGTAAAGTAGGACCTATATTATATGCATTTAGCTTAAAACTCTTAGGATATTTCGTATTGATTTGAAATTTAACACTATCTATGTTATCAACTGGACTATTTCTATTGCCACCCGGCTTTTTCCCTTATACACCCCATCGATCCAAATTTTTCGTTTTCACCTCACTTTTTCACGTTTCTATCCCGTTTTTTATTTTATTTTTACGGGGGCATTTTAGTAAATAAAAAAACTAATGATTGGGTGGGGGCAGTAAAATGTGGAGGAGAATAGAACTTGTTTATCAATTGTGTCCGCAGAAGAAACTGTCTCGCCCTTTTACTATTTCCCTATTTCGTTTATTTCGTTCTCCTTCCCTCGTCCTCAATCCTAAATCGACCACTATTCGATTTGCTCTAACCAAATGTCGCTGATATACACGTAAATGTGTATATTTTATCTGCATATTTATCTTATTTTATCTTTTAAATAATTGATATTGTGTATTTATAGCTGTGTTTTCAGATTGTTGACAAGAAGCATGGTTTAGAGCATTTGATGGATAAAGCATGAAGAATTTGCTTAAAAAGAGTGAAGTTTAAAATTGCTAAAGCTTGAAGAGTCTAAAGCTTGAAGAACGGTTGCAATTATATTTCAGTTAAGAAGATTTGGCTCAATAAAGACTCAAACTGCATTCACATTAGCTCATTTGGAAGGCCTCTTACTCATGTTGCGTTCACACTAGCCTATTTGCTAGACCACTCACTCTCAAGCTGCGTTCACACTGGCTTATGTGTTATTTGGGTTATTTCTTTAGTCCCACATTATGTAATTAGCTAGCTAGCCTTTGTCATATCAGCTATAAATATATTGTATCTTAGTCTTGTAAGGAACACATTAGGTTTTATTCTGTAATTCTCTTCTTGGAATAAAATCATTCTCTCCCTTTCTTTTTACTTTTTGTTTATTTTATTTATGTTCATGTTATTTATTTTCTTTTTCTCTTCTTCTTTAGCTATGTCTAGCTAATCCCCTTTGATTAGGGGGTGATGACGCTGATAGTATGATTCAATATGAATCACATAACCAAAAGATGAGGACTGTATACATGTAGATCTGGATCTGAATTAAGGGTTAGATCTGAACCTTCATATTTTGTGTCGTTTAAGAGCTATGCTCCTTCACAGGATATATTCGTGTTCAATCTAACGTTTATCAGATCTAGATCTAATATTAGGGTTTTAGAAATTAATTAGTGAATCTGTCCTGATAGTCTATGGTTGTAGAGCTGAGCTCCTGCATAGGCTATGCTTGTTGCTATTTACATATTTGTTTCTAAAAACCTATTATCGTTGGTTCATGTTTGTGACAGAAACATGTATTAGATCTGATTAATCTGTTTGGCTATTGATGAATATTAATCTAATTTATGTCTTCGCTCCCTAATTGCTTTCTCTTATTAGATAAATCTCTCTTTTATATTTAATTGCTGTTATTTTCTGTGTTTTCAATCAATCAAAAGTTAGGGATAACTTGATTGGATTTATAAATAAAATATTTTTGGTCCCAGAGTTCGACACCCTCTACAACAATCCTTGTTGTTTAGGAAAACCGAACGAATTTTACAGTTGTTTACAATTGTATAATTTGTTCGCAAACAGTCGCCCAGTTCCTTTTGTCCATCTTCTTCACCCGGTCAATGGTGGTTGCCGCTTTTATCTGGACTTACAAGCCCTAGCTCTAGGCCGACGTCTTCAGTTTCATTAAATATCGGTTGTGAAACGAGAAGATTAAGTTGGTTTGGTCTTCCAAATTGACACAAACCCTAGATCTGAAATTAGCTCTCTGTAGAAGAGGTTATAGAGTTGCTAAGGCTTGTGTAATTCGGGGACCATAACCCCTTATTTATAAAGTTGACATTTTATAATTCAGCCCTTCAACAAATTAAAAAATACCCCGGTATCTACACATTAGGCCCATGATAAGTTAAGCTTTAAGCCTTTTAATTCTAATCTAAAATTATATCACTTTAATTGGGCTTTACACCAAAATAGCACAACACATTTTATTTTACATATGTGACCCAATTGTCGAAATATTCCAACAATCTCCCCCTAGGCAACATATGAAATCACCTTAAAATGTGTTTAATTTATGAGCTCTAAAATTTGCTATTTATAACATATGGTGTATCTGAAACAATCTGGTCGATTAATTGTGTTGACAAAGGATCAAAGCGGCATTCGTTACATTTACCGTAACTAAACCCGTCAATGGTCACATTAATCAATACAATCAAATAATATAGATCAATCATGGATACGTAACATGAAAATTACATGAAATGTGATCTATACATGTCTATTTCCAACCGGTCCTTCTTTAGTGAGATAAAAAACGTTTAATATTTGAACAACCTGAGCGCAAAGAAAAATTCATTACTTTATTTCTATTTAGAAAAAGAACTTGATATACATATATCTTTAACTGAAATATAGAGCAATGAGTCATACGACAATTCCAAATACAAACTCCCCTTGAACCAAAATATCCTTACATAAAAGTTACACCAATTGAACTATATGCTCATGAAAGACCTTAATTGATAATCTTTTGGTAAGCTGATCTGCCATAATGGAGTTTGTCTAAATATGCTCTATGAATTACAATATATTTTGCATTCTTCCCTTATTGGAAAATAATATATTCTTTGCTGTCACAATATTACTTGGTCTTTCAATTCTTTATCAATAATTAGAGTCTTGTGACAAAGTTTCATTATTATTTTCCATATTTGGATGTCTTATAATTAACCAAAGGCGATATTTCAAATTGGTGGAAGCTATAAGTGTTTAAATGACACTTTTCCTTATGTAGTTTGACCATAAAATATATTACCATTACCTAAAGTGGATCTTTTGTAGTAATGACACTCAAAATATTCATATCATAATTCTTTATGACCTCCAACCGATCCGATCTTTTATCTATGAGTATATGATCTTTTATTTTATTTCTTAAAGATATATAATAACCATTTTTGACTAGAAAATCATCGATCCACTTTTCATATCAGCAAGGTTTCTGCCAAATAATACATGCATATCCATATGTGTATATACATTAGTATGCATTAGAATTCACAATGCAAATGCATGAGAAATATTTTGCATTTCTTTCATTTCAAGGATGGTAGCATTTATCTGTTTTGGTAAAAGAAAATCAACTGAATCGCAGTTTACATACCTAACCTTTTAAGCATTTATCTTTCTAATTCTTTTGTAATAATCCAAATATCACCCCACAGACAATAATGATGTATTTGGATCTCAAATACAAAAGACAAATCCATAAATGAGTTTCTTAAGTAGTTTCACCAATGTCTCCATTGAGAAACATTAACTTTAATCTCCATCCGATAATGCTCAAAAGTACAAAATGTAGTAAGCTACAAAGTGATTGATTCTAAAGAATCATTTACTAGGTCCAAAATGAAACATTCTTTAAAGAAAATAAATTTTCCTTTTAATAATAGTGATTTCAATAAAAGTCCCTTATGAAATTCAGTATTACCCACTTGATCCCTTTTGGCTTTAAATAGTTATTCATAACTAATGATCTTATTACTTAAGTTAGAGGGAAATTTCAAACTTTATTATCCATATAGATTTATACTATATGTTCATTTCTAAATCCATATTTTAAATTAGTACCTTACATGGATTGATGTAAGACCATAACATCATCTTTATCAATCCATTATTTATCTTTATAAAGAAATACTACACAATAACCTGAAATAGTATTTCATCCCATTTAGGTGGATTTCCTTAGTGATTTTGCATTTTGAGGTTGTTGAGTTTGTTTTCTTGAAGCAGTAACCTTAGCTTAAAGAAAAATTGTCTTCAACATCGTCTTATTATGATTCGCAAGCGAAGAAGCAACCGCGGTTGAATCAAAGATAATGATTCTCTTTAAAGACAATGATATTACTTTATTTCTCCCCCCAAACTCAACATCCTCAAAAAAAATTACATTCACCGCCTTAAAACTTTTCCTTAGTGTTGTTTTATAAAACTATAAACTTTAAATCGCTTAGAATATCAATAAAGTATTTTCTATCTTTATGATATTTCAATCTATAATTCCTTAGTAAACTAAAACAAATAATTTTATTAATCACCAAAACAAGATTTGAGATATCAGTACGCAAGTTATTTAGCATAAGTAGCCATAACTTATATATCAGACATTAAGAGCTTCAATTACATAAGATTTTGAATTTGTTCATAAATTAACATTACTATTTCTTGATGAACAATAATAACCTAATATGTTCATATTAGAAATATAAAACCGAAATCTGTCTAAATGACAGCATAAAAAATATCAAATAAATTCAAATAGTTTGACTTAAATCTCAATATTAACTTTATATGTCTGTATATCCCATTAAAAAAAAAATTGTAAATATATCCATTCTTCTAAATCCTTAGCGGCTTCTTCATCTTTATTGACACAAAAAATGTATATCAAAGGAGTACTTTGAATCTTAAAAAACTTCAATCTCTCTATTAATTACCAAAGCGCTAAATTAGCCCAACAAGGTGACATTTTATTCTTAAAATAATATTAATCTTAAAATGATAATACTGTAGATAACAGCAAAATAACAACAACAACAATAATAATTATTACTTGAGTGACTTTAACTTTTGAAGTGATAGTTTTCCATATAGTAGTCATTTTTATTTCTTTTACTTTGAATTTATGGAATCAAGCACCACAAAAATGCTAGTTTCCCCTTATTGTTTTCACAGAATTGTTTCCATGCTCAGTAGATAACCTATCAAAGAATAGGTATCATTACATATAGTCCATCCTTGAAAAGCTTTTAAAATATTTACTTAATGATCCTTTAACTCTTGCCTTTTTAAATTACACCACCTTTCAATATTCTTCATAACATTATAAGAATATCTAACCATAGTAGGATTGGTTGTAACCCTCCTAATTATAAGAGTTAAATCTATAAAGTCAAGAACAAATAAAATGCTCTCTTACAATTCCTTATATTTATCCCAAAACAAGATGGAAATATTCTTTAAATTGGCAGATAATTCAGTTAATTAGCTGAAAATGAACAAAAATAAAATGAAGATTGACCGTATATGCTCATAGCCAAATATCAACTATAGTAAATTCAAATAATTGGTAAGTCTCTTCTCAAGATACCTAGTACACATTAATATTAGGTCTTTGGACAGTAATATTAACTTTACTGGTACTCTTGTTGTAATGATCAAACACTGACAATAGATTCAAGTCAAATAACAACCTTCCTTTGGGCCAATTAATTATTCACTCGAAAGACCTTATAATTGTCACGTATTTATCATCACACATGTGTAAGCAATTCGACCAAATATTAGTCTTCATTTGGGATGTCTAATACTCGCATGAACAACTACATACAAATATCAAACATTTTCATGAACCACCAAAATAGAAGCGGTCACCTTGACGACATATTATTTCAGTTTGTTCACTATTAATGTAAAATATTTACGACTATAAAGAGATACCAAAAAAATATTTGGATTTTATACTTTATGCGTGTACAATGTACTTTGAGTGCCATAAAACACTCCGAAAAACTTTAGGTATTTGTGATACATGAAAATTTCAAAATTATAACTGTTTCATAACAAGTGTAGCGACCCGAACTTCCCAGCCAACCTAAACCGAACAAGAAGGCGGACTGCTTTGAGAACATGACACATCAGAACACAAACATGAGAACATTTCATTGTTATTAAAACAATTTACATAAGAGTGCAAGATATCAGAGTACAAATGAATAATATACAATGGAAAATAAAGTGTCGGAGATTTAAATTACATTTAAATACATAAACATAATGTGCAGCGGAAAATATCAACTACCACAACTGAAAGAGATACACGGATACAAAGCATTCCGAATATAGCTCCAGCTATAATCCAGGATCTTGCTGCGAAAACCAAAACTACTAGCTGCCCATATGGAAAATATGGGCACCCAGAGTTTACGTAGAAACAATAAACTCCGAATTAGTCAAAGGACTAGTGTGAGAACTAAAACAATTATTAATTACTTTATTTTAAAAGTGTGAAATTCATGGGACCGCATCGTATGTCACGAAACGGGTTTATTCCACATGAATATCAGTTTAAAAATAAAACAACGCAATGTTTTTTGAAAAATGAAGCTATTATAAGACTCAGGTCCCATCACACAATGCAACGCAAGCCGGAGGATAGATTTTTCCCTTATAATAGCCAAGTATGCTTGATACGTTTTAAAACGAATCATTTTGATATTAATATAAGTGCATAGTGCCCAAAAACAACTTCAAATATAAATGTATCAATCATAGACAACATAGGTACCATATATTATATTTCCATATAGATTTACATCTTACCAGTTTCGGGCCATCTCTAGTGGGATGCCCAGGATCAACACGCGTGACCCTTGGATCCTGCAGTGATGGTCCTCCCTTGCTTTTGAGGATTAGTTATTCCAGAACAATACGTTTCCCTGTCTTGTCAGACCTACAAAATTGGCCATTGTCGACCAAACATATCTGAGGCGCCTCGTTATCTATCATCCATATAAGTAAAAATGTCTGGGCTCCATACCATGACACAACTTCAAGCTAGAAAGAAATGCATGCACTCACTGTGTCCCTTATCCCGTTTTAGACTCATATCGGAGTATGAGGCTCGCAAATTAATGCTACAACACAAAGCTATGCAATATTAAAGCCATGCTTTGATCATCAACCACAAGACCCTGCTTTTCACCAAAAATCTTGATCATTGCATCTCGGCATGCCACATTGACAATCCATACCATACCATTAATTTCTACCGATATATAACCTCTAAGCTCATATGTCTTAGAGAAGGGTGTTAAGCAAGAGAATAAATTATCCGTCACCAAACAGATACATATTTAGCAGAGATCAACAAATACAGAACGAAATACAATGTCAGACATACAATACATTTTCAAGTTCGTTCTAGGTCTGAATGAAATCAAAGGCACCTTATTCGTCATCCCATATGTCCAATACAGGAGAGAGGACCTCGCATATCCGGTCGATCTCTAAGTACGTCTGGACGATCACCACTTATTTTCTCGTCTTGGGTGTACAGCTCAATGAAGACATCAGTAATCATTCATTCGATTTGAATATTTTCGGTCTTCAACCATCGTTTCATCATCGACTTTTAACCGTCGTATCAGAGTTTCAAAACGGATTAAACCCGGTCTTTTCGAATAACTCGCGTATCTTATAATCAAGTGATATAATAATACATCATATGCCTCATTCCAATTTAGAATATTCTTTTATTCAAATAATCACATCTTAGGGGAAAGGTTCCCCTTAATTTTATCATAGATAAGTTCTTTTAAACTTTTACTGTAATTTTCCTTTGGATATCATTTTCAAAAGATTTTATTTTATCTTTTCACAAATTAAACCCAATTAAGGTTTATCAACTAGTCGGGTTATAGAGTCTTACTAAAGTAATCATTTATTTTATTTTTTCCAATCTCAACCTATTCATCCCATGGAGAAAAACTTGTGGTGCTCCATATCTCACACCCACTGTGTTATCAATAAAATTAATTACCATTTCCCGTTTCAAATCTAATTAAAGATTTACTATCGCATGATGTAAAACTGGTGGCACTCCATTCTCGATCATCTTATGAATTCGGTTAATTTAATTACCTCATTCACATTCCAATCTAATTAAAGATTCGTTGAAATTCCCATTTGGTTTTAATCTCAAAAACCATTACTTAATGACTATTCAACATTAAGAAATTAATCTTGTCTTTAAATGAGTTAAAGAACCAATGTCATGTAAAAACATTATTCCCAATAAACCCGAATTCATCTTCCATTTATTATGGAATCTTCACGAAAATCAGATCAATCGTAATCAATATGAATTTCCATATCTGACTAATACTATAAGTGGAATAATGGCAAGGCCTTTTAAATTCATAAATAGTAAGGGCCTTCCTTCATAGAAACTCATCTCGATTATTAATAAATCGAGTCCCACTCAATTCCAATTTAATATATTAAATTCGAAAACTTTACTTTGGAAAATTTCCTTTAAATCTTAATTAAAAGATTTATAAATTCCAAACCATAATTTCACTATTAACTGAGTTTGTGTTAATTAAGACACCAATCACAACAAACCCAAAATCCAGTTTGATATTAAATACAAGGCTCTAAATAGAAGCCAAATCGGCATATATTGAATATCAAATTCTGAAACCAACAAATATCATATTGGGAATAACGATATCTATATCCTCCAAATTCCTCAACAATATTCGTATAATCACGGAATGTAATACTGAAATATCCGAAAATAATTTCCATTTAAATCCATTCCAATTCATACATTGGAAATTTCAGGTTATATTAAAACCATTTCAATTCTTTACTCTAGTTAGTAAACAACTTATTCAGATAAAAATATATTTTATCTTTACAAACTCGGAATATTTCACCCAAATTCATTTCAAATAATTATTATGATTTTACATAAGTTTTCCCTATTTTTATTCCTTTAAAAATAGCCTCTTTCAGTTAAATGATGTTTTAGGTCATTTAGCTACGCTGGCGCTGTTTTTATTCAGATTTTAATTAAACATTTATCAAAATCTAAACATTAGATTTCAAATCTCTTATTATCATTTGAAATCTCTTTTCGATACGAACCCAACGGTTCTAGTTTCAGGAGAATCCGACGGTCGGATCTCCCGTTACGCAATTCAAAGTCAATGTTCGAAATTCCCGAACGGTCATTGTGCAGCACGTTCTATTCAGGCCATTATAATATATATAATTTATTTCATCGATTTCCATTTAAAATGTATTTTATAAATCGTTCATAAATTCGTTTTAAAAACGATTCCAACTTCCATTTCAATTTTAAATCAAAAATAAATATGCCAAATCATTATAATATTAAAATGATAATACTTTCAAAATATCAAATTTTGAAATAAAATCTTTTCGTTATTCATTATAAATGAATAAAATCGACAGAAAAATTCCGTTCGAGTTAAAATGGCGTATATCTACTTAACTCGGCTTCGTATTCGTTTTACTTATGAATATTTCAATATTTTTGTGTCCATCCAAAATCGGACATCAAAATCATATTTGATTCTTCACTGAACATTATTTTAAAATATTCATTGTTTCTGAATTGGAACCAGACTCAATCAATTACCATATAATTTTATTTATATGGATTCCATACATCGCATGTACTCAAAAATAGTAATAAACAACTATTACACTTTCAGTTCACATCCAGATTGCAATTTACAACTATATAAGCATTAAATAATTAAATAACGCTTATAACTTTCTGTCAATCAATTAGTTTACATACAAATAATTCCAAGGGAGACGTGAATTAATTATCATCCCCAGACCCATGTGGGGTTTTCAAACAAATATTATTATTTGCAAACTTGGGCAATGTATAAAATTATCGTCCCAATACCCGTGTGGGGTTTACATCACAATCCATGTGAACATATCTACTATTTTAACAGTGCATATTTTCACAGTTTAATAATGATAACGTTAAAACTGTAAACATCCATCAATCACCAAACAAATATTGCATTCACGGGCAATAAATAAATATTCAGTTATAAAAATAAATAACTATACAAATAATTCAGTGAGAGAGTTCTCCCATTGATTTCCACTCCGTCTGTCTTTTATTGAGGATTTTATTTTTAAACTAAATTAAACGAACGTTTAATTTAGCTCAAAAATTCAACTTGCTATGTTTCTGTTCTGGTCAGTTCCATGGTGAAGCTCTCCTCTCTGCGATTCTAACGCAACGGATTTCGTGAAATTTTGATATTGGACGAACAAGAAATAAGATTTTATACATTGAAAACACTTTAAAAATTCATTAACTAAATTAATTTATAATTAACACCTTAAATAATCCTTTCCCTTCTAATCCCTTTCTTCATCGTTCACTGATTTTCCCGTAACCCATCGTTTCCCCTAAACCCTTGCCTGCGCACGTGGATCGAAGCCTCCTGGAGCAAACCGGTCGCCATTAGCTCGCGTACCAGAGTGACGCCACCCTGCACCCCTGGTGGCTTGAAACTCGGTGCTTCAATAGCACTTGAAAACTGTTGCGAACTATGACGACCCGCCCCGCACCTGCCGACTTTTCCCTAGAAACGCGTTGTGCCAATGCTCGACTAGCACGGGACGATCGTAAAAAAAGGGTTTATGACAATGAACTACTAAAGAACCTGTTGTATAAATCATAACGCATGGAATAAAATATAATAGTAACAAAACTTGATATAAAACAGGCGAGACAGTGCATAAGCTGAAAACTAAACCATATCCATCAGAGTAGCGGAATCCAAAATACAGGTTAAGATCCAACCCATTATTACAACTTCAAAATACTGTCTCTAAAGCAAAATAGAAAAGGTACACTACTAACACCCAAAGTAGTGACCAGCAACAACACAGGGAGTATATGTATAAAGTGCGTGGAAACCTCCTGCTCGACTCCGGACAACTACTCGTGCGTACCACTTAACCTGTCTCTACTCTGCTTTTTTAAGAGCACCTAGAGCAATAAGAAGAGACACAAAACTGTGAGTCAGGTAAAAGTCCGATAAGAGCGATAACATTAAAATAGAGCAATAACAGGTATAAATGAATCATACCTGAACCTACAACCAAAGAGTTAGCACAACAAGATGTACAGTGTTCTAAGGTAACACTAACATTAAGTGTATAAATGGGAGTGTGCATGACATGGTGATATCAAACATCAAACATAGCAATCATCCTCACATCTCTCACTCAGTGCGTAGCATACAATACCCACCACTTTGATCACCAAATCCTTTACTACGACCACTTTGCCCTTGGGAGTCTTAATGACCCCACTGCTCTGGTCCATAGTCGATAATCCTTTGCTACAATCACCTTGTCCTTGGGATTCCTAATGGTCCCATTGCACTAATCCATAGCCACGCTACGATTACTTTGCCCTTGGGAGTCTTAATGACCGCATTGCACTGATCCCTAGCCATTAATCCGTCTCTCAGTGGTGAACCAAAGCTATAGATATCGATAACCCCTTTGCACACGTCCCCCAACAAAGCCCAACTCTAGAAGTTAACTTGTTGGTTCCCATCTGGATCCTGAGTAATAACTTCCCATTTGGACTTCCTTTGCATCTCGGGTTGAAGTCGATCTTCAGAAGAGTTAATGATTGTCATCACATAGCTTCAATCCAGTTCAGTTCATGATGCTCCATCCGGGTCGATTCGTGATCATCATATGGGTTCGGGTCGTGGTTACCCCACCGGGTCGGATCGGGCTTCTCCATCCAGGTCGGTTCATGGGTGTGGCTCGTGGTATTCAAACGCAAGCGGTTCGGTTTGAGGGTACTACACGGTTCTTGTAACACCCCGAATTTTTAACATCACAATAAGAGGATAAATTAAACAATAATTAATTTAATATTCAGAATTTAGGGAAACAGACAATGCCATTGCGTTCGTCTCGAAATTCTGGTCAAGATAGACATTTGGTTTGCATAGAACGGACATTGTATGAAGAAGTTATGAGGGTTTTAAGTTTGTATGAACGCAGAAAGATTATATATACACATGAGTCAGAGATGAGTCAGAATTCTATCCAAAACAGTTTGAAAATCAAAAATTCGTCAAGGTGGCAAATTTCCTGCTCAAGAGGGTTGACCCCCCAGGGGTGTCGACACTGGGGTCGACCCCCCTTAAGGGGTGTTGACCTAGGGGTCGTGTAACACCCCCGTATTTTCTGTGAATATCAAAATTAACGAATCTAAGAACACTTAATTTTCCAAAGAGGAATTGGGTGAAACGGGCTACGCCATTGCGTTCATCTCGGAATTCTTCTTGAGATAGAATCTGAGTTTACGTGAAACGGACTCCGTATGAAGAAGTTGTGGAATTAAGAAGTTTTCATGTTTAAATAGTAATTAAATATAATAATAAATCAAATCAGAAAATAGTTCAAATTACAAAATCTGGCAAGAGCGGCCTGAGCGGAAAATTACCCTCTTAGGGGTGTCGACCCCCCAGGGGGAGTCGACATAGGCGTTGACCCCCCTATAGGGGAGTCGACATAGGTGTCGACCCCCCCGGTAGGGAGTCGACCCCTCCCAGATCCAGCTCCTGTGACGAATTTTTATAGCCCTGTGCTGATGTGGCCTTCTCTGATTGGCCAGTGACTAATTTCTGAGGTATTAGGGCGTATGTGTCATGCTACGGTTGGCTGGATGACACATCTCTTTGGTTTGATGGCTTTGATTTCTCCTAGACTAGAATTAATCCTAGACATCTATATACACATAGCCAAACCTAGAGCCTAACCTCATAACCTTAAGACTATGGCTTCATCATGCTGTTCGTCTACAAACTGTCCTAGCCTCCATCCATTTACCCCAAACTAGAGAATCAAATTCAAACTAGGAATCAATTAGAAGAACAAGAGAATCAAACATCTACATCAAAGGATAGCTTTTCAAATTCAGAAATCATATCCCATAAATCAAGATCCGTCCTTTTTTTGTAAGTACAGTTATTGTTTAGATGTGAACCCCTAATAAGAAATCATGACTGTAATAACTGGATCTAGATCTATGCCTAATTCTATTCGTGCCTATCCTTTTGTCAAATTCTGAATTGCCTATGCCTATGAGACTATTGTGATTGATGTAATGACACCTATCGTGCCTATGAGACTATTGTGATTGACATAATGAAACCTAACATGCCTATGATACCGTTGGATTGACAAAATGGAACCTATCATGCCAATGGAACTGTTGTGATTAATTTATCATGTTGTACATCCTATGCATATTGGACTGACACAATTGAACCTAGCATACTGTATATGCAAATTACATGATAAGTTATGTTCATACATGCTTATATGTTTAGATCCAAGCTAGTACCCATGTTTAAGATCTGTATAAGTTCATGCTTATACAATTAGATCTATGCTAGTTCGCATGTTAGTTGGATCTAATTTAAATGTAAGATCACATTCATGTGCTTAATTAAGTTTATGTCGTTCTATCCCAAATTTATACTACGCATGTTGATCTATATTGTTTAGGCATGTTGGAATGTTACATGTCCCTTACTTTTCCCTTTTAATTATAAGTTAGGCTAATTTGCGAGCCTAACGTTCTATGTGAATTATGCGAACGAATAATGGGGGAGACGTTTGTAACAACCCGTATTTTAAACAACACGTTATAACTTAAAACAGGGCAGAATTAAATGTTAAAGTCTGAATCAGGGGAAACGGGCTGTGCCATTGCGTTCGTCTCGGAAAAATACGCGAAATAGAGTCCGAGTATTCGTAAATCGGAGTCTGTATGATCGAGATATGACCTCGCAAAGTTTCACGAAAAATTCAAATTCAAAAACAGATTCAAATTTTCAGAATTCAGGGTAGGCGGGAAAAATCCCGCCCAGACAGGTCGACAGGGGGGTCAACACTAGGGTCGACCTCCCCCCAACCAGGTCGACACTAGAGTCGACCTGGGGGTCGACCTGTGTGTCGACCTCCCTGGTCGGCCAGGTCGGCCTGGTGCACCTGTTTTGGCTCCTGGGTCTTGTTTTGGGGGCTTGTGACGATTTTGGATGGCTCAGATCTATTCTAGGGTTAATCTAAAGGCTGAAATCAATTGCCTACAACTATTTAAAGACCCTAAGACCTAGCCTAAATCATACTATTTCATTATAGCCTCATGCAGCCGCCATTAAACTTAAAGCTCTAAATTAAAAATACAAAGAACAAAATTAAAGAAGACGAAGGACGATTCTTGAAGGCTACAACTAGAAGCTACAACAACTACGACGCTTTAGACAACGGATTTGGGGCTATTTGATTTGAAATTTTGATTTGGATTGCTTGCTTCATATTGTAAGTTCTATGTCACTTTTTAGGCAAAAACGCTAAAATAACATGGACATGCTATGAATTGAAACCGAATTTAGGAACTATTGTTAATCCATGTTTATATTGTTTAACTTTGAATCATAATTTGGGAATATTGCTATGTTAATGTTGCAAGTTAAACTTATCATGATGTTG
This sequence comes from Allium sativum, assembly GCA_030737875.1. NCBI lineage: Eukaryota > Viridiplantae > Streptophyta > Magnoliopsida > Asparagales > Amaryllidaceae > Allium > Allium sativum. The sequence goes on from CM060924.1 coordinate 379,864,708, forward strand.
ATGTTGTTATGAATCACTTGGGCTTAATTATATTGCAAGTTGAACTAATACATGTCCATGGAATCATTATGTTCATTGAAATCCTTATGTTGATTAAACCATGCCTATGATGCTAATTAAACCATGCCTATGATGTTAATAAAACTATGCCTGTGATGTTAATATGCCTATCATGTTAATGACAAATTGGGAATTGCTAGGTTATGATGTAAAGTTAGAATCATTATTATGCCAAGTTATCATTATGCTAGTATGGAAACCATGTTATAGCCATTTTTTTATGCAAGCTATGCTATTGTCACATATGCCTATCACATGTTTGATGTTATTTCCCTTATTCATGTGTTGGAATATACTTGCTATCGAATCACGTTCATACGTTGGGGATGCGTTTGGGTTGAATAGGCATACATGAAATAGTTATAAACGCAAAACATGAAATTTTGGCATAGGTAGTAAATTGAATTTTGGCACGAAAACTTGACTTGAAACATGCCATAACTTGACTTGAAACATACCATAACTTGACTTGAACATGCCTTAGTTGGCACGAACTTGACATGAACATGCCTTAGTTAGGCACGAAATTGACATATGAACATGCTATGAAAATAGCATGAATTTGATAAGAACATGGGCATGACTTTAGAAAACAAGAAAGTGGCCAACTCGAGGTTGGGTTGAGTTTGTAGCGTAAATCTGCCTGGAACCCCCCGGCAAATCCAGTTGCTACAAACAATAGGATCCAATGTGGGTAGTTGGTCATGTCGCGCTTGAAAACCCGAGGTTGGGTTGAGTTTGTAGCGTAAACCTGCCCGGAACCGCCTGGCAAATCCAGTGGCTACGAACAATAGGATCCAATGTGAGTGGTTCAGTGCATTAACGAATCAATCAATGCCAATTAGGGTTAAGTCATGAACATGGAAAGATAACTTAACCAACTTGAACATGATTTGTAAGGGCTAAGTCATGAACTTGAAACGACAACACTTAGCCAACTTGACATGACACGTAGGCGGGTTAAGTCACGAATTTAAATGACATACTTAACCATCTTGACATGAGTAGACTGGAAAAGGATTAAGTCACGAATTACATGACTTAGTCTGTTAGGCGGGTTAAGTCACGAATTACATGACTTAATCTATTAGGCGAAACCCTAGACACGACCCTTTTCAGCAGTAACCCTCTAGATGTATCAAGGTACCCTGGGGCTAGGCCGGGTGGGGCACGATTACTGGGCTGATTGTAAGAGGTGAACGACGGCAGTGGGGTACGCCAGTATAGGTTTGGTGGACTACGGTCGTGCACGTATTCCGGGGCAGGCACTGGGTATCCGTAGATTTATCTGTGCATCTTGAATCGTGTCAGGGGTTGACACCCTAGGGCTGATACACCCGAAGGTGGACCCAGCACAGGTGATTACATTCGTGATTAGCCGTATGACACTGACACTTGACGAGCTAGAATTTAGGGTAGCATAAACCCCAGTGGCCCCGGGTAGCGTAAACCCTGAATCCGAGAAGCGCTAGAACTTGTAGGGAGCCGATCGACTAGATAATCGCTCCGTAGGACCCCGTACTTGGGTCAGACCCCATTTCAGGGTCATTTCATGATATTGGGCCGTGGGATTTATTTCGTGATTAACTTGTGACATGGGCTTAGTATACTAGTACAGTCGATGCAACGAATCTTGAACATGTGATGCTTTATTTGACTTGTCTTGACTTATCATGATCACCTTAGTCTATCTTGTTCACCTTGACTCCATTCTTAAGTTTAGTTCCAGTTCATACATGACATGTTGTTTTAACCGTTTTTACACTGAAAGTCACTAGGACTTACTCAGTCTTTATGACTGACCCTTTTCCTTTCGCCTCTTTTTCTTTCGTTCCCCCCCAGGTTCTCAGGGAGGAAACACTAGCTCTTAGCCTGGATATCACTTGCTTTGGCTCAGCATGTACGGTTTGCTATGGCTGCTTCTTTTTACTTCACTTGGGGAATAAGCTGTTTTTCTGTTTTTAAGTTATTGCTTCTTTGGCTATTATTACAAGATAGTTGTAATGAAGTTGTTATTTGAAATGTTTGTAAGAGACATGGTTTATTTTGGAATAAAATGAAGTTCTGTTTTACTCATAAATTCTTCTGCTGTTTACTTAATTATTTATTTATGTTCTGTCTTGTGATAATTCTGTGATGTTATCTCGATAATACCCCTCCAAAACTAGTGCATTCCCTTTTTGAGTGACCCTAGCGGAGGTGGGGGTGTTACAACGTTGGGGAAAAATATTAAACTACATGTTATTGGCATAGATTGGCTCGTAATCATGTAAATGATTAGTAGCATGAAATGGTAGAATTTGTTTACCCAGAATTATGGACATAATATAGAGGGTAAATGGGGCATGACTTGAATTGACAACACTTGTGGATAATTTACATATGAACATAAATTGTAAATATGTAGATTAATTAAGAGATAAATATGCCTAACCCGAGGTTAGATTGAGTTACGGTATAAGACTTCCCGGAACCGCCCGACACATCCAGCAACCGTAAAAATATAGATCTAATATGAGAGGCTAGCGCATTAAGCCCAAAAACCCGAGGTTAGAATGAGTTGCGGTGTAAGACTGCCCATAACCGCCAGGCACATCCAACGAACGCAACAATATAGATCTAATGTGAGAGCTTGGTGCTTTAATGAATGAATCAAAGCTAAGGAACATACAGGCTAGGAATGGTAGGGTTAAGTTAATCAAGGCAAACCTTAACCAATATAACATGACAAGAGGTAGGGTTAAGTAACACAACAGGGCAACACTTAACCAAGTAACATGACAAGTGGTAGGGTTAAGTAACACAAGAGGGAAACACTTAACCAATATGACATGATTTGTGATAGTGTTAAGTAACACAAGAAGGCAACACTTAACCAATACAACATGATGTGTGATAGGGTTAAGTAACACAAGAGGGCAACACTTAACCAATGTAACATGACAAGTGGGTGGGTTAAGTTAACTCGACTGGATTGATGACACTTAACCAATATAACATGATGAACGAGTGGGGTTAAATTAATGGGAAACACTTAACCAATATAATATGATGAACGAGTGGGGTTAAGTAAATGGGAAACACTTAACCAACATAACATGATGAATGAATGGGGTTAAGCTAAGGGGAAACACTTAACCAATTACAAGATGATTGAATGAGAAGGGTTAAGTTAATAAGAAACACTTAACCAACATGACATGACGTGTGGATGTGTTAAGTTAACTAGAATGGATGGATAACACTTAACCAATTTGGGGGGTATACAAGTAGACCCTAGAAAACCCTAGTAACGTGGTCCTATTTCAGCAGTAACCCACATAGATGTATCACGGTACCCTGAACTAGGCAGGGTGGGCACGATTACTGGGCTGATTATAAACGGTCAAAGTAGTGGCAGGGGGTGCAGCAGTGTAGTTCCGATGGAGTATGGGCGTGCACGTGCTCCGGAGTGGAAAAGCAGGCACTGCGCATGAGCAGTATACGCTGTGCATCTAGAATCTGTGTCGGGTTGCTATCATAGGGATTGATACACCTTATGGTGGGACCAACACAGGGTATCTACACGCAAGAGAGGGCCGATTGACACAAACACAAGGAAAGTTAATACAAGTAGGGAGATGATCGATAAAGTAGTAAGGGTACATCTAACATCTTCATGGCAATTAGGCTGGTTGAGGTAAGATCCTCATACTACGTGTACACCTGAAGGCTGTCACGATTGCGGGGTTGGGATCACCTTTTTTTATAACACCGGATACTAGTTGTGACACCAGTAGGGGATACAGTTCCTTTTTCACAGGATAATAGTTGGGACACTAGTAGGGAATACAAATCGTTCTATAAAAGGCACTAGTTAGAATGCTAGTTGGGTGGTGTAGAGAAAATAATAAATCAGAGAAATAACCGAAGCGCATTCAGTGTATCTTACCTTGTCATATCTAACGATCATCATTTGCTGTCTTGCTATGCTCTTCATCATGGTTATGTCTGGTATTCAGTTTATTCATGTCATGATCCTTTTGCCTGTTTACATGCTAAATAATCAATGGACTTACCAGTCATGTCTGACCCATTTTCTTTCGCCTTCTTTTCTTTCGTTCCCTCCGGTTCACAGGGAGGAAATATTACCACTTAGCTCGGTTTTCTTTCCAAGCTCGAGGATAGTCGATGTATTGCTTTGGACCGTCTATTCCACTACTATGGCTGGCTTATGCTTTATTGGGGAATATCGTTGTTATTTTCTGATTCTTTATTTTATTAAACAAGACAGATGCTTTGTTGTAATGGGTAAGGGTGTTTTGGTGTTGGAAAACAAAACTTTGCACATGCTGTTTTACCAAGCTGTTGTTTTATCAATGAAGTAAAGTTTTATATATTTTCCGCTATTTAAAATTTTGTCTGTTTTTTAGTTTATCTGTTCTATAAATTTATGACGCTCCACTGAAGTTAATGCATTCCCTTTGTGAGTGACCTTAACGGAGGTGGGGTGTTACACGTGGTATCAGAGCTGAAGGTTACCAGAACAGATAAATGATTTTGAAACCCGTTTTCAAAAGCATTTTTATAAGAAGTATTTTCAAAAACATGTTTTAAAGAAGCATTTTTCAAGAGAAAAGTATTGTTTTTAAAAGGCATATTCCCAAAGCCATATGCATTATCTTCTGATTCTCTATTTGAATCTCTTCTTCCTCTCTTTTTTCCATAGTTTCGTAGACATACGGCACATTTCGAGGGCGAAGTAGTGCCCAACCTCCATTTATGGACGCAGTAGTTTCACCTGCGGCTAATCTTCTTTCATGCTTTGTAAGTTGCCATGCGATGGAGGTAGTTTCAAGAAACTTGTCAACAAGCTGCACAAGTATAGTAAAGATAAGAAGCTTGTCGATATGGCTTAATCCACGCAGAAGGAGAAAGGTGAAAAGAAAGAGGCCAAAGTGGAAGAATCACAAACAAGGGATTGGAATATAAGAAGAATGGAAGAAATAATAGATCCTACGACAAGAGGAAGTGTCTTTTCTATGGTATATTGGGTCATTTAACTGTAGGAAGAAGAAGATAGGTGGTTGTTTTCAGTATTATGAAGCAGGGCATCTTATCAAGAATTTCTCGAAGGACAAGGACAAGGGCAAAGGACATAATCTTCTTGCGGGCAATTGCATGCTCTCACTGCTAGTGTACCTAAGAGAGGTAGGAACGTTTCTATTGAAAGTTTAGTTTTTATTTTCAATCATCCTGTTAGAACTTTGTTCGATTTTGGCGCTTCACCTTCTTTTATATCAACTTCCTTAGTTGAGTCTCTGCACCTTAGTACTTGTATAGTAGAAGATCCCATTATTTTCTCAAGTCTAATTGATGGTTCGACTCATTTATCTGTGATTTGTTTGGATTTGGGAATGTCTATACTAAGCGTTGAGTTTAGATATAATGCTTACATTTTTGGTTTCATGAGCTATGGGTTGATTCTAGGGATGGATTGGTTATCCAATAATGGTGCCATTCTCAATTATGAAAGGAGGGTAGTTGGACTTTTGGCTTGCCTTGGTAATACCCTCGAAATCTCGTGCAACCCTAAGAGTTCTGTCATGCTTAGTTACTTAGAATCTCTCGATACATCTGTTGATAATTTGCAATCTGTTTAAGTAGTCCATGAGTTTCCCGATGTCTTTGATGAAGTGAAGGGTTTACCCCAAAACGTGAAATAGATTTCCGCATATACTTGGTTGATAACGCCAACCCAGTTGCATTACCCGTACAACACATGGCTCCTAAGGAGAGGAAGGAGCTCAGCAAGAAAGTTAAAGAGTTTCTTGAGAAGGGGTTTATTTGGCGAAGTATTTTTGAATGGGCTGCTCCGGTAGTGTTCGCTACTAAGGTAGATGGTCCACTCCGCTTATGCGTGGATTATAGAGAATTAAACAAGCTGACTAAGAAAATTAGGCACCCACTTCCAAGAATAGATGATTTGTTTGACCAGCTTGTAGGTGCGTCTATTTTCTCCCAACTAGATTTGGCTACAGGGTTTCAACTAAGAGAAGCTGAGGACAGTATAGACAAGACTGCTTTTTGGAACCCTGACGGTTTCTTTGAGTAGCTCGTCATGCCTTTCGGTTTAACGAATGCACCCGCTTATTTTGTTGAATTGATGAGTAGGGCGTTTAGGGAGTTCCTTAATAAGTTTGTAGTAGTCTTCGTGGACAATATCTTGATTTTTTAACAAAGAACGAAGGAGAACATGCTTTGCATTTAAGAGAAGTCATGGGCACACTTCGAGCACATCAACTTAAGGCGTAGTTCTCCAAAATGTCATTTTTGGAGAGAAGAAGTAAAGTTTCTAGGACATGTGGTGTCCAAAGAAGGGATAGCAGTAGATCCCCCAAAAGTAGTCGCGGTGAAAGACAAGAAGGTCCCAAGTAATGCAACAGAAGTAAGAAGCTTTCTTGGACTAGCGGGTTAATATAGGAAGTCCATTAAAAACTTTCCGAAGGTATTAGCCCCACTTACAGGATTAACGAAGAAGAATCTAACCTTTGCTCGAAAAATTGATTGTGATGTCGCTTTCCAACGATCGAAGAGGGCTCTTAAAACAGCCCCAATTTTGACTATTACCTTACGGTAGTAAAAGGTTTACGGTATACACGGATGCATGCGGCATGGGACTGGGCGCCATTTTGATGTGAAAAGGAAGGGTAAGGTCGTAGCAGATGCCTTAAGAAGAAAAAGGTTGACTTCAAGTCCTCTTTATATAAAAAGGAAAAGTTCAGAATACATATCAACCTTTGATTTTAAAACCTTTGGTTAAGTTACTAGTTGGCATCTCTAGGAGTAAGACCTACGCTTTTGGATCAAATAGGAACTTCACAAAGAAAAGACTCTCAAATAGTTGACACAATGGTTAAGTTAAGTAGAGAAGAGACCTCTAATCACCTTAGTAAGTACACTTGGTAACATAGTTAGCATCTGTTTATTTTCAAGAGATAGTTCTTCTACATGGAATACCCTCTAGTGAATTTTGAAGACCCATTGAGGAAATATTAGCATGACACAACCGAAGTTGTAGTGCCGAGTATACTAGAAGGAGAAGAGGTAATGGGTTCCAACTCATATTTTGGAAACAGAAATTAAGAAGCTACGAAATTGTGAAGTTAAGACAGTCAGAGCACAATGGGGTGAAGCTCAAAAGGATGTAACTTAGAAGGCAAAAGATTAGATACGCGCATCATACCCTTTTTGAGGGTATATCCCTGATCTCTCTTTTTCTTTAAAGTTTGTTTACATGCTAGTCTTTATCTTTTAAGTATATCCTCCTCGATCCTTAGGTAGAAGCCAATGGATGTAAACATTTATTTGAGACATGTTATGTTTGGTGGATGCAAGTGGATGTAAGTGTTTGCTACTGGTTGCTCGTGGATGCATATACACACACATTAGGCACCAGATCGGCTTCGTCGCTTCCATTTGCATATGCGTGAGTGGATTTATATATATATATATGGATTGAAACTTGATGTGATATCATATGGATGATGCATTTGAGGGGATGATTATTCACTCATATAGAAGTTATAAAGTACCATAGGAATAACTGCATACATGTTAGACTCATAGCACTAACATAATTCGCATTAAGGAAGTCAACTGGATTAGTGGACCGCCTGATTTTTTGCATTAGTATTGGGACATGTACACACACCCTTTCATATGTTCATAAAGCATTAGAAACCTTTTTAAGGACAATGGATGCCTGTGATTGAATGGTTGAGTATGTTAGGATACATTCTTCTTAACTTAGAGATTTCGGGGATGAAATCCTTCAAGGAGGGGAGAATGTTACACCCCGTATTTTCTGTGAATATCAAAATTAACAAATCTAAGAACACTTAATTTTTAAAAGAGGAATTGGGTGAAACGGGTTATGCCATTGCGTTCATCTCGGAATTCTGCTTGAGATAGAGTCCGAGTTTGCGTTAATCGGACTCCGTATGAGTAAGTTGTGGAGTTCAGAAGTTTTCAAGTTTAAATAGTAATTAAATATAATAATAAATCAAATTAGAAAACAGTTCAAATTACAAAATTTGGCAAGAGCGGCCTAAGCATGAAATTTCTCGCTCAGGGGTGTCGACCCCCCCGGGGGGAGTCGACATAGGTGTTGACACCCCTATAGGGGAGTCGACACAGGTGTCGACCCCCCTATAGGTAGTCGACCCCTCCCAGATCCAGCTCCTACGATGAATTTTTACAGCTCTGTGCTGATGTGGCCTTCTCTGATTGGCCAATGAATGAATTCTGAGGTATTAGGGCATATGTGTCATGCTACGGTTGGCTGGATGACACATCTCTTTGGTTTGATGGCTCTGATTTCTCCTAGACTAATCTAAAGGCTTGAATTAATCTTAGACATCTATATGTACATAGCCAAACCTAGACCCTAACCTCTTAACCCTAAGACTATGGTGTCGTTATGCTGTTTGTCTACAAATTGGCCTAGCCTCCATCCATCTACCCCAAACTAAAGAATCAAATCCAAACTAGGAATCAATTAGAAGAACTAGAGAATCAAACATCTACATCAAAGGATAGCTTTTCAAATTCAGAAATCAAATCCCAGAAATCAAGATCCGTCCTTTTTTCTGTAAGTACAGTTATTGTTTAAATGTGAACACCTAATAAAAAATCACGGCTGTAATAACTGAATCTAGAACTATGCCTAATTCTATTCGTGCCTATCCTTTTGTCAAATTCTGAATTGCCTATGCCTATGAGACTATTGTGATTGATGTAATGACACCTATCGTGCCTATGAGGCTATTGTGATTGACATAATGAAACCTAACATGCCTATGAGACTATTGGATTGACAAAATGGAACCTATCATGCCTATGGAACTATTGTGATTAATTTATCATGTTGTACATCCTATGCCTATGAGACTATTGGACTGACACAATTGAACCTACCATGTTGTATATGCAAATTACATGATAAGTTATGTTCACACATGCTTACATGTTTAGATCCAAGCTAGTACCCATGTGTAAGATCTATATAAGTTCATGCTTATACAATTAGATCTATGCTAGTTCGCATGTTAGTTGGATCTAATTTAAATGTAAGATCACATTCATGTGCTTAATTAAGTTTAGGTCGTTCTATCCCAAATTTATACTACGCATGTTGATCTATATTGTTTAGGTCTGTTGGAATGTTACATGTCCCTTTCTTTTCCCTTTTGTTTATAAATTAGGCTAATTTTCTAGCCTAACGTTCTATGTGAATTATGCGAACGAATAACGGGGAAGACGTTGGGGAAAAAATATTAAACTACATGCTATTGGCATAGGTTCGCTCATAATCATGTAAATGATTAGTAGCATGAAATGGTAGAATTTATATACCTAGAATTATGGACATAATTTAGAGGGTAAATGGGGCATGACTTGAATTGACAACACTTGTAGATAATTTACATATGAACACAAATTGTAAATATGTATATTAATTAAAAGATGAATATGCCTAACCCGAGGTTAGATTGAGTTACAGTGTAAGACTGCCCGGAACCACCCGGCACATCCAGCAACCGTAAAAATATAGATCTAATGAGAGAGGCTAGTGCATTAAGCCAAAAAACCCGAGATTAGATTGAGTTGCAGTGTAAGACTGCCCGAAACCGCCCGGCACATCCAGCGACCGCAACAATATAGATCTAATGTGAGAGGTTGGTGCTTTAATGAATGAATCAAAGCTAAGAACTTACAGGCTAGGAATGGTAGGGTTAAGTTAATCAAGGCAACACTTGACTAATATAACATGACAAGAGGTAGGGTTAAGTAACACAAGAGGGCGACACTTAACAAGTAACATGACAAGTGGTAGGGTTAAGTAACACAAGCAGGCAACACATAACCAATATAACATGATGTGTGATAGGTTAAGTAACACAAGAAGGCAACACTTAACCAATACAACATGATGTGTGATAGGGTTACGTAACACAAGAGGGCAACACTTAACCAATGTAACATGACAAGTGGGTGGGTTAAGTTAACTCGACTAGATTGATGACAGTTAACCAATATGACATGATGAACGAGTGGGGTTAAGTTAATGGGAAACACTTAACCAATATAACATGATGAATGAGTGGGGTTAAGTAAATGGGAAACGCTTAACCAATATAACATGATGAACGAACAGGGTTAAGCTAAGGGGAAACACTTAACCAATTACAACATGATTGAATGAGAAGGGTTAAGTTAATAAGAAACACTTAACCAACATGACATGACGTGTGGATGGGTTAAGTTAACTTGAATGGATGGATAACACTTAACCAATTTGGGGGTATACGAATAAACCAAAGAAAACCCTAGTAACGGGGACCCATTTCAGCAGTAACCCGCATAGATGTATCACGGTACCCTGAACTAGGCAGGGTGGGGCACGATTACTGGGCTGATTATAAGCGGTCAAAGAGCGACAGGGGGTGCAGCAGTGTAGTTCCGACGGAGTACGGGCATGCACGTGCACTTGAGTGGAAAAGCAGGCACTGGGCATTATTAGTTTGCGCTGTGCATCTAGAATTTGTGTCGGGTTGCTGTCATAGGGATTGAGACACCTTATGGTGGGACCAGAACAGGGTATTTACACGCAAGAGAGGGCCGATTGACACAGACACAAGGAAATTTATACAAGTAGGGAGCCGATTGGAAGCGTAGTAAGGGTATATCTAACATCTTCATGGCAATTAGGTTGGTTGAAGTAAGATCCTCATACTAGATGTACACCTGAAGGCCGCCACAATTGCGGGGTTGGGATCACCTTATTTTATAATACAGGATACTAGTTAGGACACTAGTAGGGGATACAGATCCTTTTTCATAGGATAATAGTTGGGACACTAGTAGGGAATACGAATCGTTCTATAAAAGACACTAGTTAGGATGCTAGTTGGGTGGTGTAGAGAAAATAAGATGTCAGAGAAAGAACCGAAGCGCATTCAGTGTATCTTACCTTGTCATATCTAACGATCATCATCTGTTGTCTTGCTATGCTCGTCATCATGGTTATGTCTGGTATTCAGTTTATTCATGTCATGATCCTTTGGCATGTTTACATGCTAAATAATCACTGGACTTACCAGACTTATGTCTGACCCATTTTCTTTCGCCTTCTATTCTTCCGTTCCCTCCCCCCCTCTAAGGTTCACAGGGAGGAAATGTTACGACTTAGCTCAGTTTTCTTTCCAAGCTCTAGGATAGTCGATGTATTGCTTTGGACCCACTTTTCCACTGCTATGTCTGGCTCATGATTTATTGGGGAATATCATTGTTATTTTCTGCTTCTTTATTTTGTTAAACAAGACACATGCTTTGTTTTAATGGGTAAGGGTGTTTTGGTGTTGGAAAACAAATCTTTTTACAAGCTGTTTTACCAAGCTGTTGTTTTATCAATGAAGTAAAGTTTTATATTTTTTGCGCTGTTTAAAATTTTGTTTGTTTTGTAGTTTATCTGTTCTATACACTTATAACGCTCCACTGAAGTTAATGCATTCCCTTTGTGAGTGACCTTAACGGAGGTAGGGTGTTACAGGTCGACCCATCCACAGGGGTGTTGACACCCCTAGGGCTAAGGTGGCAGTCGGTTTCAGAGGGTCTGGCATCTATATATATGTGTTCAGTTCTCCTATTTTCTTCATTGGAAATCATGGAGGCCATATATTTCCGGCATGTGAACTGAGATGGATCCGTTTTCTTCAGCAACGTACAACATTCAACTTTGCAAATCAAATCCAGAAATTCAAGATCCATTCTTTCTCTATTTTCTAAACCTAACGCTGTGAGTTTCTAGCTGCTTTTAGGTTTAAATGAATAAAAGTAAATTGTGAAAGACTGTGAATAGGATATGTTGTAAACTATGAATCTATGCTATTGTTAAATCGGATATTATGTCATGATCTAGTTCTTTATTGTGGTGAATGTAAATCTGTTAATTTGGACAGTTGCAACATTGGTTAGATCTAGTTCTTTATGTAAATCACCTTTCACCTATCATATTGTGGTCAATTTAGATATGTTGTAAATTGGACATGTGAATCCATCTTTAGATCTAAACATGTTACTATGTCATCCTAATTATGCTAGATCTAAATAGTTGAACATCTAAATGGTTAATTTAGATCTCATTATGCTCCCTATGACATCATAGTTATATAGAACTTGTAATTACCACAAGTTCATTAGTTTTATGCTTATATGTCCACCTTATCACCATGCTAGTTTATGTTTATGCCAAGTCATGTTAAACAACCACTTTTGTTACATTACTATTATTTTTCCTTGTATCGTTTATGACTAGGCTATTATCTAGCCTAGACATGCCGCCAATTTTGTGAGGGTGCTAGTAAAGGAACGAGGGAAAAGGTTAATATTGGCATTTGAATATAAACATTTTTGGACATATAATTCAAATTATTGGGTAGGGTGGGCATTAACACCCATAAAGGTAAAGGTTTAATTAATTGATTGATTAATTAATTAATAATGGAAAGTCTAGTAATTACAATTAGGAATTATAATGGCACTTATGACATGAGGTTAAGTTGCATTAGTCGTGGAAGTCTGCCCGTACCCGAACGACATATCTAGAGTCCACTAATATTGAACCTAATGTGAGAGGTCTAAGTGCGCAAATACGAATCGGGCTAAGACACGAGGTTAGACCCAACTATGGAATAAGACTGCCTGGACCCGACCAGCATATCCAGCATCCACACGTTGTATGCCTATTGTGGGATGTCTAGACCATTATAAACCATAATTGGACATGGTATTGAATTGGAATACTTAACCTAATTTAATCCAAAGGGATTGTATGATTATGAAATAAAGTTAGGGTTAAGTAAAATTTATTGGATAGTGGATGGATTAAGTAAAACTGGAGGGGTGGGTAATATTTATATATATAGGCCTGCAAACTAAACCCGATAAGGTTATGTAATTAAAGACACCTAGCGTTATACGTAACCGGAGGAAATAATAAAGTTATATAATTAAAGACACCTTTTAGGGTAAGCATAACTGGTATAGGGCTATGTAATTAAAGACACCTGGGGTGTACATAGTCAGTGAAAAACCTAGTGGGGGATACAAGACAAATGGGAAAGCTTGTATCATATTGTGTGGGACACATTTCAGTCAGTAACCTAGAGTAGGTATCAAACAAAGTACTCCGTACTAGGCATAGATGGGGCACACTTACTGACTGATTATAAGAGATCCAAACATGAAGGACGGTGTGGGCGGCGCAAACCTACAGGGCCATGTACGTGCATGAGCCGAGCAGAGGGGGATAAGACGACTGTGACACTTATAGATATGGGGCTATGCATATCAGTGAGGAGTTGCCACTTTATGAAGTGATACATCCTACAGTGGGGTCGGCACAAAGTATCTACGGAGTGAGCCGATCGATTAGGGTAGTGGTTTGGGTACACTTGGACGTAAGCCCAAAGTCTACCAACTTATAATGTAAGGGATCATCTCATTCTGGTTATACTGGTAATAGTTCAGAGTAATCATTAGAAGCATATACACCTTATCTTTTCTGCCTTGTCACACCTGCCATCTATGTAGTGATCTCTCTTGTCCACTTTATATGCTTGTCATGCTACTTTTATTTATTTACTTGCTAAAAGTAACTAGACTCACAAGGCTTTATGTCTGACCCTTTTTGTTTCTCCTTATTTCTTCCGTTCCCCCCCAGGTTCCCAAGGAGGAAACACTCAAGCTTGATCGTGATTCTGCTTATTTTGCTGGAGCTGCTGATATGTATGGATCAAGCTCCTATCCTTGTTGCTATTGCTATATTTTGTTCTTGGGAAATTTTACTTCTTTCATGCACTGCTTTTAGCGACGGTGAGAATGGAATATGGAAAGAATTGAAAAAAAAGACATTAAATTTGACCAAAAAATTGATAAAAAGAAACGAGGCAACATGCTAAATTTGCAACTAAAAAGAACCAAGAACGAAATGAAGGAATTAAAAGGACAAATTCAAACAGCGACGGTGAGAATGGAATATGGAAAGAACTGGAAAAAAGAAATAATTGTCAGCGTTAGAAATTCAAGAAGACATAGTGAGAATGGTAAATTTGAAAATAAAAGGAAATTAAAATGTAAAAAAAAGGAAAAAAATCAAATTCTAATTAAGAAGTAAAAAATAAAACAAAAAAGGACAAAATTTTAAACTGCAAATTCGAACTACGACAGAGGTTGACAAAAAGGGAGGGGTGCACCACGAGGACTTCCCAGGAGGTCACCCATCCTAGTACTACTCTCGCCCAAGCATGTTTAGCTACGATGTTCTGATGCGATCAGGTGCTTTAGTGCTGGTATAATCGCACCCGTCAGGAAGTTGATTGGTAAAGTATTAATGAAGGAGCTGGAGATCGCAAAGAAATACAGCGGTTAACAGCAACAACGTTTGAAATTCTTACAAATAACATTAAATTTGACAAAAAATCGATACAAAGAAACGAGGGAACACGCTAAATTTGCAATTAAAAAGAATAAAGAACGAAATGAAGGAATTAGTAACCACAAATTCGAACAGCGACGGTGAGAATGGAATATGGAAAGAATTGAAAAAAAGTAACCATTGTCAGCGTTTGAAATTCAAGAAGACATAGTGAGAACGTCAAATTTGGAAATAAAAGGAAATTAAAATGTAAAAAAAAGGAAAAAAATTCAAGTTCTAATTAAGAAGTAAAAAATCAAAACAAAGTAGCACGAAATTTTAAACTGCACATTCGAACTGTTACAGTGGTTGACAAAAAAGGGAGGGGTGCAACACAAGGACTTCCCAGGAGGTCACCCATCATAGTACTACTCTCGCCCAAGCACGCTTAACTTCGGAGTTTTGATGGGATCCGGTGCTTTAGTGCTGGTATGATTACACCCGTTAGGATGTTGACTGGTAAAGTATCAATGCAGGAGCTGGAGATCGTAGAGAAATGCAGCGGTTACCGGCAACAACGTTTGAAATTCTTGCAAATGACAATAAATTTGACAAAAAACTGATGAAAAGAAATAAGGGAACACACTAAATTTGGAATTAAAAACAATCAAGAATGAAATGAAGGAATTAAAAACCACAAATTCGAACAGCGACGGTGAGAATGGAATATGAAAAGAATAAAGACATTAAATTTGACAAAAAAATGATAAAAAAAAATGAGGGAACACGCTAAATTTGCAATTCAAAAGAATCAAGAACGAAATGAAGGAATTAAAAGGACAAATTCAAACAACGATGGTGAGAATGGAATGTGGAAAGAATTGGAAAAAAGAAATTGTTGTCAGCGTTTGAAATTCAAGAAGACATAGTGAAAACGTTAAATTTGAAAATAAAAGGAAATTAAAATGTAAAAAAAAAGGAAAAAAAAATTCAAGTTATAATTAAGAAGTAAAAAATCAAAACAAAAAAGCACGAAATTTTAAACTGTAGATTCGAACTATGACGGTGGTTGACAAAACGGGAGGGGTACAACACGAGAACTTCCCAGAAGGTCACCCATCTTAGTACTACTCTCGCCCAAGCACGCTTAAATTCGGAGTTCTGATGGGATCCGGTGCTTTAGTGCTGCTATGATCGCACCCGTCAGGAAGTTGATTGGTAAAGTATTAATGCAGGAGCTGGAGATCATAGAGAAATGCAGTGGTTCACGGCAACAACATTTGAAACTCTTACAAATGACATTAAATATGATATAAAAAATTGACAAAAAGAAACGAGGGAACACGCTAAATTTGCTATTAAAAAGAATCAAGAATGAAATGAAGGAATTAAAAGCCACAAATTCGAACAACGACGGTGAAAATGGAACATTGAAAGAATTGGAAAAAAGACATTAAATTTGACAAAAAATGATAAAAATAACGAGGGAACGCGCTAAATTTGCAATTAAAAAGAATCAAGAATGAAATGAAGGAATTAAAAGGACAAATTCAAACAGCGACGGTGAGAATGGAATATGGAAAGAATTAGAAAAAAGAAATCATTGTCAGCGTTTGAAATTCAAGAAGACATAGTGAGATTGTTAAATTTGAAAATAAAAGGAAAATAAAATGTAAAAAAAGAAAAAAAAATCAAGTTCTAATTAAGAAGTAAAAAATCAAAAATAAGGACGAAATTTTAAACTGCAAACTCGAATTGTGACGGTGATTGACAAAAACGGAAGGGTGCAACATGAGGACATCCCTGGAGGTCACCCATCCTAGTACTACTCCCACCCAAGCACGCTTAACTTCGGAGTTCTGGTGGGTTCCGGTGCTTTAGTGCTGGCATGATTGCACCCGTCAGGAAGTTGATTGGTAAAGTATTAATGCAGGAGCTGGAGATCATAGAGAAATGCAGCAGTTAGCGGCAACAACGTTTTAAATTCTTACAAATGACATTAAATTTACACAAAAAATGACAAAAAGAAACGAGGGAACACGCTAAATTTGCAATTAAAAAAAAAATCAAAAACGAAATGAAGGAATTAAAAACCACAAATTCGAACAGGGACGATGAGAATGGAATATGGAAAGAATTGGAAAAAAGAAATTAAATTTGACAAAAAAATGATAAAAAGAAACAAGGGAACACGCTAAATTTGCAATTAAAAAGAATTAAGAACGAAATGAAGGAATTAAAAGGAAAAATTCAAACAGTGACGATGAGAATGGAATATGGAAAGAAATGGAAAAAAGAAATCATTATCCGCGTTTGAAATTCAAAAAGACATAGTGAGTACGTTAAATTTGAAAAAAAAATGAAATTAAAATGTAAAAAAAAAGGAAAAAAAATTTCAAGTTCTAATTAAAAAGTAAAAAAAATCAAAACAAAAAAGGACAAAATTTTAAACTGCAAATTCGAACTATGATGGTGGCTGACAGAAAGGGAGGGAAGCAACACGAGGACTTCCCAGGAGGTCACCAATCCTAGTACTACTCTCGCCCAAGCACGCTTAACTTCGGAGTTTTGATGGGATCCGGTGCTTTAGTGCTGGTATGATCGCACCTGTCAGGAAGTTGATTGGTAAAGTATTAATGCAGGAGCTGGAGACCGTAGAGAAATGCAGAAGTTAACAGCAACAACATTTGAAATTCTTGCAAATGACATTAAATTTGACAAAAAATTGATAAAAAGAAATGAGGGAACATGCTAAATTTGCAATTAAACAGAATCAAGAATGAAACGAAGGAATTAAAAACCACAAATTCGAACAGCGACGGTGAGAATGGAATATGGAAAGAATTGGAAAAAAGAAACTAAACTTGACCAAAAAATGATAAAAAGAAACGAGGGAACATGCTAAATTTGCAATTAAAAAGAATAAAAAACGAAATGAAGGAATTAAAATGGCAAATTCAAACAGCGACGGTGAGAATGGAATATGGAAACCATTGGAAAAAAGAAATTATTATCAGCGTTTGAAATTCCAGAAGACATAGTGAGAATGTTAAATTTGAAAAAAAAAGAAATTAAAATGTAAAAAGAAAATGGAAAAAATTCAAGTTCTAATTAAGAAATAAAAAATCAAAATAAAAAGGACGAAATTTTGAACTGCAAATTTGAACTGTGACGGTGGCTGACAAAAATAGAGGGGTGCAACATGAGGACTTCCCAGTAGGTCACCCATCATACACTACTCTCGCCCAAGCACGCTTAACATCGGAGTTCTAATGGGATCCGGTGCTTTAGTGCTGGTATGATCGCACCCATCAGGGAGTTGATTGGTAAAGTATTAATGCAGGAGCTGGAGATCGTAGAGAAATGCAGCAGTTAACGGCAACAACATTTGAAATTCTTACAAATGACATTAAATTTGGCAAAAATTTGATTAAAAAACGGGGGAACACGCTAAATTTGCAATTAAAAAGAATCGAGAACGAAATGAAGGAATTAAAAAACACAAATTCAAACAGCGTAGGTGAGAATGGAATATGGAATTGAAAAAAAAACATTAAATTTGACAAAAAAAATGATAAAAAGAAACGAGGGAGCACACTAAATTTGCAATTAAAAAGAATCAAGAACGAAATGAAGTAATTAAAAGGACAAATTTAAACAGCGATGGTGAGAATGGAATATGGAAAGAATTGGAAAAAAGAAATCATTATCAGCGTTTGTAATTCAAGAAGACATAGTGAGAACGTTAAATTTGAAAATAAAAGGAAATTAAAATGTAAAGAAAAGGAAAAAAAATTCAAGTTCTAATTAAGAAGTAAAAAATCAAAACAAAAAAGGATGAAATTTTAAACTGCAAATTCGAATTGTGACGGTGGTTGCCAAAAAGGCAAGGGTGCAACACGAGGACTTCCCAAAAGGTCACTCATCCTAGTACTACTCTCGACTACGGACGCTTATCTTCGGAGTTTTGATAGGATCCGGTGCTATGGTGCTGGTATGATCTTACCCGTTAGGAAGTTGATTGGTAAAGTATTAACGCAAGAGCTGGAAATCATAGTGAAATGCAGCGGTTAGCGGCAACAACGTTTGAAATTCTTACAAATGACATTAAATTTGACAAAAACTTGATAAAAAGAAACGAGGGAACATGCTAAATTTCCAATTAAAAAGAATCAAGAACGAAGTGAAGGAATTAAAAACCACAAATTCGAACAGCGACAGTGAGAATGGAATATGGAAAGAATTGGAAAAAAGACATTAAATTTGATAAAAAAAATGATAAAAAGAAACGAGGGAACACGCTAAATTTGCAATTAAGAAGAATCAAAAACGAAATGAAGGAATTAAAAGGACAAATTCAAGCAGCGACGGTGAGAATGGAATATGGAAAGAATTGGAAAAAAGAAATCATTATCCGCGTTTGAATTCAAGAAGACATAGTGAGAACGTTAAATTTGAAAATAAAAGGAAATTAAAATGTAAAAAAAGGAAAAAAAATTCAAGTTTGAATTAAGAAGTAAAAATTCAAAACAAAAAAGGATGAAATTTTAAACTGCAAATTCGAACTGTGACGGTGGTTGACAAAAAGGGAGGGGTGCGACATGAGGACTTCCCAGGAGGTCACTCATCCTAGTACTACTCTCGCCCAAACACGCTTAACTTCGGAGTTCTAATGTGATCCGGTGCTTTAGTGCTGGTATAATCGCACCCATTAGGAAGTTGATTGGTAAAGTATTAATGCAGGACCTGGAGATCGTAGAAAAATGCAACGACTAACGGCAACAACGTTTGAAATTCTTACAAATGACATTAAATTTGACAAAAAATTGATTAAAAGAAACGAGGGAATACGCTAAATTTGCAATTAAAAAGAATCAAGAACGAAATGAAGGAATAAAAAACCACAAATTCAAACAGCGACGGCGAGAATGGAATATGGAAAGAATTGGAAAAAGACATTAAATTTGACAAAAAAATGATAAAAAGAAAACGAGGGAACACGCTAAATTTGCAATTAAAAAAATCAAGAACGAAATAAAGGAATTAAAAGGACAAGTTCAAATAGCGACGGTGAGAATGGAATATGGAAAGTATTGGAAAACAGAAATCATTATCAGCGTTTGAAATTCAAGAAGGCGTAGTGAGAACGTTAAATTTGAAAATAGCAACAGTGAGAATGGAATATGGAAAGAATTGGAAAAAGACATTAAATTTGACAAAAAAATGATAAAAAGAAAACGAGGGAACACGCTAAATTTGCTATTAAAAAGAATCAAGAACAAAATAAAGGAATTAAAAGGACAAATTCAAATAGCGACGGTAAGAACGGAATATGGAAAGAATTAGAAAACAGAAATCATTGTCAACGTTTGAAATTCAAGAAGACGTAGTGAGAACGTTAAATTTGAAAATAAAAGGAAAATAAAATGTAAAACAAAGGAAAAAAATTCAAGTTCGAATTAAGAGGTAAAAAATCAACACAAAAAAGGACGAAATTTTAAACTGCAAATTTGAAGTGTGACGGTGGTTGACAAAAAGAGAGGGGTGCAACACGAGGACTTCCCAGGAGGTCACCCATCCTAGTACTACTCTCGCCCAAGCACGCTTAACTTCGAAGTTCTGATGGGATCCGGTGCGTTAGTGCTGGTATGATCGCATCTGTCAGGAAGTTGATTGGTAAAATATTAATGTGGGAGCTGGAGATCGCAGAAAAATGCAGCGGTTAATGGCAACAACGTTTGAAATTTTTACAAATGACATTAAATTTGACAAAAAATTGATTAAAAGAAACGAGGGAATACGCTAAATTTGCAATTAAAAATAATCAAGAACGAAATGAAGGAATTAAAAACCACAACTTCGAACAGCGACGATGAGAATGGAATATGGAAAGAATTGGAAAAATACATTAAATTTGACAAAAAAATGATAAAAAGAAATGAGGCAACACGCTAAATTTGCAATTAAATAGAATCAAGAATGAAATGAAAGAATTAAAAACCATAAATTCTGGAATATGTGAAGAATTTAAAAAAGACATTAAAATTGATAAAAAAAATGTTAAAAAGAAATGAGGGAACACGCTAAATTTGCAATTAAAACGAATCAAGAACGAAATGAAGGAATTAAAAGGACAAATTCAAACAGCGACGGTGAGAATGTAATATGGAATGAATTGGAAAAAAGAAATCATTGTCCGCGTTTGAAATTCAAAAAGATATAGTGAGAACGATAAATTTGAAAATAAATGGAAACTAAAATGTAAAAAAAAGGAAAAAAAATCAAGTTCTAATTAACAAGTAAAAAATCAAAACAAAAAAGGACGAAATTTTAAACTGCAAATTCGAACTGTGACGATGGTTGACAAAAAGGAAGGGGTGCGGCACGAGCACTTCCCAGGAAGTCACCCATCCTAGTACTGCTCTCGCCCAAGCATGCTTAACTCTGAAGTTCTGATGCGATCCAGTGCTTTATTGCTCGTTTGATCGCACCCGTCAGAAATTCGAATGGTAAAGTATTAATGCAGGAGCTGGAGATCGTAGAGAAATGCAGCGGTTAACGGCAACATCGTTTGAAATTCATACAAAGGACATTTAATTTGACAAAAAATTGATCAAAAGAAACGAGGGAATATGGTAAATTTGTAATTAAAAAGAATCAAGAACGAAATGAAGGAATTAAAAACAACAAATTGAACAACGACGGTGTGAATGGAATATGGAAAGAATTGAAAAAGACATTAAATTTGACAAAAAAATGATAAAAAGAAATGAGGGAATACGCTAAATTTGCAATTAAAAAGAATGAAGAATGAAATAAAGGAAATAAAAGGATAAATTCAAACAGCGATGGTGAGAATGGAATATGGATAGAATTGGAAAAAATAAATCATTATCAGCGTTTGAAATTCAAGAAGACGTAGTGAGAACGTTAAATTTGAAAATAAAAGGAAATTAAAATGTAAAAAAAAGGGAAAAAAATTCAAGTTCTAATCAAGAAGTAAAAAATCAAAATAAAAATGGATGAAATTTTAAACTACAAATTAGAACTGTGACTGTGGTTGACAAAAAGGGAGGAGTGCAACACGAGGACTTCCCAGGAGGTCACCCATCCTAGTACTACTCTCGCCCAAGCACGCTTAACTTCGGAGTTTTGATGAGATCCGGTGCGTTAGTGCTGGTATGATCGCACTCGTCAAGAAGTTGATTGGTAAAGTATTAATGCAGGAGCTGGAGATCGTAGAGAAATGCAGCGGTTAATGGCAACAACGTTTGAAATTCTTACAAATGACATTAAATTTGACAAAAAAATGATTAAAAGAAATGAGGGAATACGCTAAATTGGCAATTAATAAGAATCAAGAACGAGTGAAGGAATAAAAAACACAAATTCGAACAACGATGATGAGAATGGAATATACAAAGAATTGGAAAAAGACATTAAATTTGACAAAAAAATGATAAAAAGAAATGAGGGAACAACTAAATTTGCAATTAAAAAGAATCAAGAACGAAATGAAGGAATTAAAAAGACAAATTCAAACAACGACGGTGAGAATGGAATATGGAAAGAATTGGAAATAAGAAATCATTGTCAGCGTTTGAAATTCAAGAAGACATAGTGAGAACGTTAAATTTGAAAATAAAAAGAAATTAAAATGTAAAAAAAAGGAAAAAAAATTCAAGTTCCAATTAAGAAGTAAAAAATCAAAACAAAAAAAGACGAAAATTTAAACTGGAAATTCAAACTATGATGGTGGTTGACAAAAAGGAAAGGGTGCAACACGAGAACTTCCCAGGAGGTCACTCATCCTAGTACTACTCTCGCCCAAGCACGCTTAACTTTGGAGTTCTGATGGGATCTGGTGCTTTAGTGCTGGTATGATCGCACCCGTTAGGAAGTTGATTGGTAAAGTATTAATGCAGGAGCTGGAGATCGTATAGAAATTGTAACACCCCACGTTCATTAATGTCACTCACCAAGGGAATGCATTAACTTTCATGGAGCATTATAAGAGCATAGAACAGGAACATCACAAGACAAATATATAAAATGGTACTTAAGAGTTCAAAATTTATTCATTGCAGCGGAAAAGCAAAACATGTCTGGTAACAACATCAAAACCATATACTAAAGCCAAGTACACAAATATCCATCTTGAACAAAATTATTATCAGAGTACATAAAAGCAAAACCATAATCCCACTCCAAATAGCCATAATGAAAAAGAGATAAAACTGAGCATTACTTTCAACACTTCCAAGCACTTCAAGCAGAATAAATCCAAGTCAAGCTCCACTAATCCCACCCTGATAACTTGGGGGGGGGGGGAAGAAAGAAAAGAGGCAAAACAAAAAGGATCCGACATAAAGTCTGGCGAGTCCATTGACTTTAACCATATAATCAGTAAAGTAACAGGATAAGAACATAAACTGGATATAAGAGATGACTGTAACATAAGCGGATACGACAAGGTCAACAAGGTAAGCAAGTTAGAACATCGAATGCGCTCCTAACCACTATAAGATATGCTCTGCGCCATACCAACATACTAGTTACATACTAAAAGATGATCCCTCTTAAATAAATATAGTGATGGTAGTTGCGTATACTTCTAGCTACTATCATAGGTGCCAACTTTCTCCTATCCCCACTAGTTGTACCCACTACCCTTCCCATTCGATCGGCTGCCTAACCTCGTAGATACCTGTGCTGGTCCCACAATAGGGCGTATCACTCCCTAAGGTGACAATCCCGATACTACTGAAATGCACAGGTTATACCTACATGATGCAACAACGTCTTACCTACCAGCCCGGACCAATGCACGCACATGACTCCGTTGGACTTGCACTGTCATCGCTAACTCTTTATTGACCTCTTACAATCAACCTCAGTAAGCATGTCCCTGTCCTCGACCTAGTTTGATCTCATATAGATACTAAAATGGGTTACTGGTTGAAAAGGGTCCATACATTTGACACAAGCTTCCCTTCTAAGCTTGGTCCCCACTACGAATTTCCACTTAACCCCTTTTTATCCCCATGTCTTATCACATGTCTCATCTTGGTTATGTGTTTTTATTATGTTTCACATGCTACTCATGTTACCCACTTAACCCTTTATTATACCCATGTCTTACCACGTGTCTTATTTTAGTTTAGTGTTCATTAATTCATTATAACCGTAATCTTGCAAGACCTCCCACATTAGATTACCGTTTGCGGTTGCTGGATATACCGGGCGGCTCCGGACAGGCTTATACCGCAATCCGAATATAACCTCATGTCTTTGCATTATTACGCATCTAGTTTCTGCCTTTGACCTCTCCCATTAGATTACCGTTTGCGGTTGCTGGATATGCCGGGAGGTTCCGGGCAGGCTTATACCGCAAACCAATTTAACCTCGTGTCTTAGACGTTCATTATTACATTGCTTAGTTCATACTCAATTTCAAATCATGGATTACAGTGATTTCCAATTACCCCTAAATTCCAATCCAAATTTATGCTTATAATTCTAATCCAATTTATGCCTATAATCCCTTGTATACAAGTTATACCAAATTATGCCCAAACCAATTTTCATGATTATTAATAATTTATGCCAAACCTCATGTATACAGGTTATACTCAATTATACCCAAACCAACTTATGTCAAATCTCATGTATACAAGTTATATTCAATTATGCCCAATCCATAGTCATCCACAAATTATGCCAAATTACATATTATTACATTTTTCTCAAACTTTTCCCAATCATCCCATCGTTATTCGTACGCAAATCTCAATGCAATATGTTAGACTCGAAGTTAGCCTAATCTCATAAAGAAAAAGGAAAAAAGAAGGGAAGAGAACCATGACATCAAAACTGGCATAAAAATAGGCATATGAGATATGAAATGACATAGAACAATAAAATAGATCCAATAGGCATATGATAACAATAATTTGGGTATGAATTTGAAAGATAAGAATTTACAAAACTTGATATGATTCATCTTACAGGCATGTTCATAAAATCCAATTTACAATCCTATCACAATTACTTTTTAATTAATTATATGTGAAAGTAACGTAGACTCACAGCGATAGGATTTAGAAGAGTGAATAGATCTGAATTCTGAATTTGATTAGCTAAAACGTTGTTGTATAATTTGATTCTTATCTTCCAATTTGAATACTCCTATTCCGATTTGCTTTGGTGAAGAAGAAAGGCTAGATTAATTTAGATTTGAGCAGCATGGAGGCGCCATGGATTAGTGTAATGAAATTAGGGTTAGGTTTAGGTGTCTATTTATAGGTATATTAGGTGTACTAGGACCTTTAGATTAGATTAGGAACCATCTGAACCATTTAAACCAGAAAAACACGTCATCCAGCCAATCCCAGAAGGAAACGTCATCAAAACACATCATGTCATGTCTAGAAATTCCCGTCAGATCTAGAAGGGGTCGACACCCCCCTATGGGTGTCAACACCTATGTCGACACCTTGGGGTCGAATTTTCCCACTTCCCCCTTTTCTCTGATTTCGAATTTCGAATTCGCTTTTGATTTTTGATTATTACTTTAATTTAAATTCTGCTTAAACTTGAAATCTTCTAAGCCTCGTAACTTCTTCGTACGATGTCCGATTTACACAAACTCGGACTCTAACTCAAGCAGAATTCCAAGATGAACATAAAGGCGCAATCCATTTTACTTAATTCTTCTTCTAAAAATTAAGTTTTCATTAATTTTATCAATTTAAATATTATAAAATTATGGGGTGTTACATTCTCCCTTCCTTAAAGGATTTCGTCCCCGAAATCTCCAAGTTAAGAAGAACGTATCCTACCATCCATCATCCATGTACTCATCCATCATCTACATAATCCATTGTCCTTAAAAGATTTATAATGCTATATGAACTATGCAAAGGTGTGTGTATATGTTCCTTATCTAATGCAAAGATCAGGCGGTCTACTGACTCAGTTGACCTCCTTAATGCGAATTATGTTGGTGCCATGAGTCCAACATGTATGCAATTATTCCTAATGCACTTTATAACTTCTATATGAGTGCACAATCATTCACTCAAATGCAACGTCCACAAGATAACACATCAAATTTCAATCAATATACAAATATATGCAATATGCATTATGAAAGTGACTGAGCCGATCTTAGTGCCTAAAGTGTGTGTGAATGCATCCACGAGCAACCACTAGCAAACACCTGCATCCACCAAAACACATGTTTACAACCATTGGGTTTTCAACCTAAAGATCGAAGATATAATCGAGAGGATACACTAAACAGTAGAACAAGTATAAACAAAGTGGTAGAAAAAGGAGAAGTTAAGAAAATACCCTAAAAAAGGAATGGGTACGACAACGTATCTTGTCTTCCCTTTCCCAAGTCGTGTCTCCTTGATCATCTCCCCATTGGCCTTTAACCAACTCGACCTCTCGGTTGCGTAAATTCTTGACCTCCGATCCAAGGATGCATGTAGGGGCTCGTCTGAAACACCCCACCTCCGTTAAGGTCACTCACAAAGAGAATGCATTAACTTCAGTGAAGCATTATAGGTAAAAGATACAGATAATTTACATGAAGACATACAAATAGCGGAAAAACTAGAATTATTTCATATGCAGCGTGGTTTAGTTAAAACGTTACAACCATTGTCTCAAAACCCAACTTCCAAGTCATTACAATAAAACATCTGTCTTGATTAAAAACTCCAAACACATAAAGAAGCATAAAACAGTATTAAAGCGGCATAAATCCCCAATAAAAGTGCAACCACAGCCATAGCCCAAGAAAAAAGAATCCAAGCAATACATCTACTATCTTCAAGCTTGAAAATGCCTGAACTAAGCTGAAGTATTCCCTCCCTGCGGACCTGGGAGGGGGGGGGGGGAGGGGGAGGGGAACAGAAGAAAAGAAGACGAAAGAAAACGGGTCAGACATAAAGCCCGGTAAGCCCAGTGATTTTCAGCATGTAAACAAGAAAAAGGATCATGACATGAATAAACTGAATATAAGACAATACCATAGTGACAAGATAACATAAGACAAGGTAAGGCAAGAGAAACTGAATATGCTATCGCACTCATTCCAATTTCTCTGCACATACTAACAATTGTTTCAACTAGCCTCATGTATTCATAATAAAATGATCCCTTTATCGATCGGCTTTTACTCACATGTATTTATTACTTGTGTCATTCGACCCCGCTTGTTTGTAGATACCTGTGTCGGTTCCACCATGGGTGTATCAATCCTTATGATGGCAACCCGACACAATTGAAGATGCACAGTGTATAACTACTGATGCCCAGTGCCTGATTTTTCCACTCTGGAGTACGTGCACGCCCGTACTCCGTCGGAACCTACACTGACGCACCACCTCCCGCTATTTTGACCGCTTATAATCAGCCCAGTTATCGTGCCCACCCTGCCTAGTACAGGGTACCGTGATACATCTATGTGGGTTACTGCTGAAATGGGTCCCCGTTACTAGGGTTTCCTAACCAACATGTTATAACGGTTAAGTGTTCTCAATTTAACTTAACCCTACCCATTTGTTTAATTAACATGTTGCATTGGTTAAGTATTGCCTACGTTAACTTAACCCTACCATTCTTAGCATGTCTGTTCATTAGCATTAATTCATTCATTAATGCACCAACCTCTCACATTAGAACTGTTGTTTGCAGTTGTTGGATGTGCCGGGCGGTTCCGGGCAGACTTCTACCGCAAACTCATTTCTAACCTCGGGTTTTAGGCTTAATGCGCTAACCTCGCATGTTAGATCTGTTGTTGCGGTCGTTGGATGTGTCGGGCGGTTCCGGGCAGCCTTACACTGCAACTGAATCTAACCTCGGGTTAGGCATGTTCATCTTTTAGCCAATTTACATATTTACCATACATGTCCAAGTCTAGATTTTTGTATGCCAATTATCCACAATTGTAGTCAATTCAAGTTATGTCTCATTTACTTGTTATGTCCAAAATTACTCCAATAAGTTATACCCAATTCCCCGTGTTACAATCGCACGTACAACAAGATTCAACAAGTTTTCCAAATTCCAAGTACTCATAAAATAAAACAAAAAGGGGGTAGAGAGGAAACACAAGAATTGACATAAGGAAAGTAGGCATGTAAAGTTGTACCAAATACCAGAATCGTGTTTCCAATAGACGTGTTGTACATTAACAAAGAATATGAGCAAACTAAGGAATATACATCATAGGTATACAGATTCGATAGGATTGAACATAAAGAAATTACTAATCTGATGTATAACATGATAGGTTCAATTGTATTAATCACAATAGTCTCATAGGCATTGGTAATTTCAGATTTGACAAAACGATAAGCATGAATCAGAATTGATTATCTCTTAATTAGGCATAGTTCTAGATTCGATTCATTACAAGTCGTGATTTCTATTACATGTTCCAAATCTGAAAAATAACTGAACTTACAGAGATAGGATTAGAAAAAGAGAATTATTTGACGTTGTAGCGATTCTAATCTCTCTTTAATTTGAAGCTCTCTAATTTGGAGAAGAAGGAGACTAGGCTAGTTTAGAGATTGACAGCATGGTGGCATCATAGAATAGGGTTATGAGGTTAGGGTTAAGTTTAGATATGTATTTATAGATGTGTAGGATTAATTAGAGCCTTTAGATCAACATAGGATCCATCCAAACCATCTAGTCCAAGAAAATGCATCATCAGGCCAATCAGAGAAGTCCACATCAGCCCTAGGTTGTAAAATATGTCACTGGACCTGGATCTAACAGGGGTCTACTCCCTACAGGGGGGTCGACTCCCTACAGGGGGGTCGACACCCCTACAGGGGGGGTCGACACCTATGTCGACTCCCTCTGGAGGGGTCGACATCTCTGAGCGGGAAATTTCCTGCTCAGACTCTTCTTCTGTTTTGAATTTCGAATTGGTTTTCTAATTTTTAATTACTATTTTAATTTAAATTCTGCTTAAACTTGAAATCTTCTAAGCTCCATAACTTCATCATACGGAGTCCGATTTACACAAACTCGGACTCTATCTCAAGCAGAATTCCGAGACGAACGCAATGGCGTAACCCAATTTACTCAATTCATCATTTAAAGTTTAAGTGTTCTTAATTCGTTATTTTAATATTTATAGAAAATACGGGGTGTTACATCGTCTAATCGTGGCACCTCACTCTACTTCCACTTCTCTAAGCATGTTCGGCTCTATTACTTTCGCGGTAACATGTAAACATTTCCTCAAATGCGACACGTGAAATACGTCGTGAACACCACTAAGCTTCTCGGGCAACTTCACTCTGTAAGCCATCTGTCCAATTTGCTTTATAACAGGGAATGGCCCTACGAACCTTGCTGCCAATTTCCCTACAGATCCAAAGCAGACTACATTTCTCAATGGTGATACTATAATAAAGACCATGTCTCCAATATTGAACTCAAGATCGGTCCTTCTCTTATCAGCATATGACTTTTGCCGGTCCTGTGCCGTCTTCATATGTATTCGAATCAAATTTATCTTCTCCGAAGTTTCTCTAACCATCTCGGGCCCAAGCAAAATCTTATCCGTAGATTCCCACCAACAAGTCGGTGATCGGCAAGGTCGTCCATATAGAGCTTCAAAAGGTGCCATGCCAATACTAGTCTGATAGCTGTTGTTGTAAGCAAACTCTACTAATGGAAGATGCTCCTCCCATGTCCCTCCAAAGTCCAAGATGCATAACCTCAAAAGCTCTTCTAGAATTCGATTCACTATTTTTATTTGGCCAACCGTCTGAGGGTGATAAGCGGTGCTCAAACACAATCACATTCCTACCGCCTCTTGCAAGCTCTTCCAAAACTCACTAGTGAAAATGGGATCTCGATTGCTTACAATACTATAAGGTATGCCGTGTAGACGAACTGTCTCTCGGAGACAAACAGATGCTAAACATGCCGCTGTTCTTTTACTCTTAACAGGAATGAAATGGGCGCTCTTGGTAAGTCTATTTACTACTACCCAAATCCCTGTATTACCCTTCTTTGACCTCGGCAACCCATCGACGAAATCCATGGAAACACTTTCCCATTTCCACTATGGAACCTCTAAAGGGTGAAGCAAACCACCAGGCTTCTTTTTCTCAGCCATAACTTGCTGGCACAACTAAGCATCTAGAAACGAACTTAGCCACATCTTTCTTCATTCCGACCTAAAAGAAAAACTCGCTTAATGTCCCTATACATCTTGTCACCACCGGGATGTAGTGTCATCTTAGAATGGTGTGCTTCTTCAAGGATTGTCCTTCTCAAACTCTCATCTTGTGATATGCAAAGTCTTCCATCCCTACACAACCAACCTTTTTCATCTATAGTATACCTACTAAGATAGCTCGAAGACTCTCCGTTATGAGCTTGCCTACTATCTCTATCAACTGTGGGTCATCTCGCTGTGCCGCTCCAATCTGTCCCAAAAGTGTAGGTCGCACCTCTAATGATGCCAACAATCCGGGTATATAATCGATAGAGGGTCTAAAATCAAAGGTAGACATGTACTCCAAACTCTGCCGCTCTACGAATAAAAGACTCAAAATCAATCTCTTTCTACTCAAGGCGTCAGCTACAACGTTACCCTTGCCACGATGTATGCAATCTCAAAATCGTAGGATGCTAAAAACTCCATCCACTTCTGTTGCCTTAAGTTTAGATCTTTTTGAGAGAACAAGTACTTTAGTCACTTATGGTCTATATACAACTCAAACTTCTCGCCAAGGAGATAATGGCGCCAAGACTTAAGCACAAAGACTATGGCAGCTAATTCTAAGTCGTGGGTAGGGTAATTCTTTTCATGGACCTTTAACTTCCTTCCACCATAGCATATCACCCTTCCCTCTTGCATCAAAACTGCACCAAGCCCTGTCCCGCAAGCATCGGTATACACTGTGAATGGCTTATTCCCATCCGGCAAAACTAAAACTGGAGCTGTCGTCAAAGCCCTCTTTAAACGTTGGAAAGCATCATCATAGTCAACATCACAAAAAAAAGTCAAGTTCTTCTTCCTCAACAGTGTAAGTGGGGCTGATATCTTCGCGAAGTCCTTAATGAATTTCCTATAATAGCGTGCCAACCCTAGAAAACTTCTTACTTCCGTTGCATTCCTAGGAATCTTCCAATCTTGGATTGCTACCACCTTCGTGGGATCCACTGCTATCCCTTCCTTAGAGACCTCGTGCCCTAAGAACCTCACTTCCTTCTTCCAAAAATGACATTTTGGAGAACTTAGCTTTGAGTTAATGTACTCGAAGGGTCTCTAAGACTTCCCTTAGATGTAGGGCATGTTCTTCCTCACTTCTAGAGAATATCAAGATATCATCCATAAAGACCACCACGAACTTGTTTAGAAACTCCCTAAAAGCCCTACTCATCAAGTCTACGAAATATGCGGATGCATTTGTCAAACCAAAAGGCATGACGAGCCATTCAAAGAAACCGTCGGGAGTCCTAAAAGCAGTCTTATCTATGCTATCCTCAGCTACCCTCAACTGATGGAATCTTGAAGCTAAGTCCAACTGCGAGAAAACCGAAGCACCAACCAACTGATCGAACAAATCATCTATCCTTGGAAATGAGTGTCTGTTCTTCTTCGTGAGCTTATTTAGCTTCTTATAGTCCACCCACAATTTAAGCGAACCATCCGCCTTCGTAGCAAAAACAACTAGAGAACCCCACTCCAAGATACTTCTTCTTATGAACCCTTTATCAAGCAACTCTTTCACTTGTTTACTTAGCTCCATCCTTTCTCTTGGAGCCATGTGGCGCACAGGCAATGCAACTGGCTTTGCATTGTCCACCAAGTATATACGGAAATCTATCTCGCGTTTTGGAGGTAAGCCCCTAACCTCCTCAAAGACATCTACATACTCACGGACTACTCGAACAGATTTCAAATCATCAATAGATATGTCAAGAGATTCTAGGTAGCTAAGCATAACAGAACCCTTAAGGTCGCATGAGATAGCAAGAGTATTACCCAAACTAGTCAACAGTCTAACTACCCTTTTTTCATAGTCAAGAATGGCACCATACCTAGCTAGCGCATCCATTCCTAGAATCAACCCATAGCCTGTGAAGCCTAGCACATAAGCGTTGCATTCAAACTCAATGCCATACACAAATATTCTCAAATCCCGACATAACATAGACAGATGAGCCGTACACCCAATAGGATTTGAGACAGCAACGGGATCCACTACTATACTAGTATCTAGATGCAGAGACTCAACAACAAAAGCATATATGAACGGATGTGAAGCGCCAGAATCAAATAAAGTACGTACAGGATGATCGAAAAGGAAAATCAAACTTTCAATAAAAATGTTTCTACCTCTCTCTTGCGGAGCTGCCATGAGAGCATGAACCTGCCCTGCAGAAGTAGATCCTGTCTCTGTCCTTGCCCTTGTCCTTGCCTCCTTAGGCAGTCTTTAATCATATTTCCTGCCTCACCACATTGGAAGCAACCCGTCCTCTTCTTCTTCCTACAGTCCTTCTTCAAATGGACAAGTGTTCCACAATTGTGACACCTTCTTTTCTCTGAACCCTTGTTATCCTTACCTCCCTTCTTTTGTTGTTGTTGTGCCTTCTTTGGAGCCCCCTTCTTATCCTGTGCCTTATTTGCACCTTTCTCCTCTTCATGTATCAACGCCATGTTAACAAGATTCTCGAAAGTAGCCCCCATGGGAATGTGGGACATAGCCAACCTGCGTAATGGTTCATTCAGACCCTTGGCAAATCTCAAGGCCTTCTTATGTGGTGTATTAACTAATTCCATACCAAATCTTGCTAACTGGTTAAACTTGTTGACGTACTCCTGCACAGACAAACTCCCTTGTTTCAAAGCCAAGAACCTCTCCATGTATTAACACTCCTCTGCTTGTCAAAGAAATTTCAACTCGAACCTTTGTCTAAAATACATCCACATCTCCACTGCATGCCCTCCATTAGTTACTTCCCACCAAAATGAAGCTTCATCCTTCATCAACCAAGCAGCTTGCTGAACCTTCCTTCCCTCGCCTATCACAAAGATACCAAACAAGTCTTCCACTTCCTTGAGCCAATTCTGAGCCTTAACAAACATCTCAGTCCCATAAAACGGTTTTCCGCCCATCGCACGAAAGTCTT
Source organism: Allium sativum (assembly GCA_030737875.1). Lineage (NCBI taxonomy): Eukaryota > Viridiplantae > Streptophyta > Magnoliopsida > Asparagales > Amaryllidaceae > Allium > Allium sativum. Next base: position 379,897,409 of record CM060924.1, read on the forward strand.
TGCATATCTTAGAAAAAGCGTCTACACGAGGAGGAGGAGCATTTGTTGGGCATGCGGTAGTAGCCCTAGCCTCCAGATACCTTCTGAACTAGCCTGGTATCTGTATGCCCTCGGGTATCTCAGGTTCCCCAGACATGCTGAAAGGAAAAAGGGAGAGATTCAAAACAGAGAATTGAAAGATATATATATGGCTTTTGGGGATTATGTTTTTCATTATAAATTTTTCTCTTGAAAATACCCTCTTTAAAACATTTTTTTGAAAATACTTATTTTTAAAAATGCTTTTGAAAACGGTTTTCAAAATCTTTTATCTGTTCTGGTAACCTCCAGCTCTGATACCACGTGTAACACCCCACGTCCATTAATGTCACTCACCACGGGAATGCACTAACTTTCATGGAGTATTATAAGAGTATAGAATAGAACAACACAGGACAGATATATAAAACGGTACTTAAAAATTCAAAATTTATTCATTACAGTGCAAAAGCAAAACATGTCCGGTTACAACATCAAAACCATATACTAAAGCCAAGTACACAAATATCCATGTTGAACAAAATTATTATCAGAGTACATAAAAGCAAAACCATAATCCCACTCCAAATAGCCATAATGAAAAAGAGATAAAGCTGAGCATTACTTTCAACACTTCCAAGCACTTCAAGAAGAAAGAAATCCCAGTCAAGCTCCACTAATCCCACCCTGAGAACTTGAGGGGGAAAGAAAGAAAAGAGGCAAAACAAAACGGATCAGACAGAAAGCCTGGCGAGCCCAGTGACTTTAACAATATAATCTGTAAAGTAACAGGATAAGAACATAAACTGGATATAAGAGATGACTGTAACATAAACAGACATGACAAGGTGAACAAGGTAAGCAAGTTAGAACATCGAATGCGCTCCTAACCACGATAAGATATGCTTTGCACCATACCAACATACTGATTACATACTAAAAGTTGATCCCTCTTAAATAAATATAATGATGGTAGTTGCATGTACTTCTAGTTACTATCATAGGTGCCAACTTGCTCCTATCCCCACTTGTTATACCCACTACCCTTCCCATTCGATCGGCTCCCTAACCTCGTAGATACCAGTGTTGGTCCCACAACAGGGTGTATCACTCTCTAAGGTGGCAACCCCGATACTACTGAAATGCACAACTTATACCTACACGATGCAACAGTGTCTTACCTACCAGCCCGGACCCACGCACGCACATGACTCCGTTGGACTTGCACTGCCATCGCTAACTCTTTATTGACCTCTTACAATCAACCCCGGTAAATGTGTCCCTGTCCTCGACCTAGTTCAAGCTCATTTAGATACTAAAATGGGTTACTGGTTGAAAATGGTCCACACACTTGACACAAGCTTCCCTCCTAAGCTTGGTCCCCAGGAATTCCCACTTAACTTCTTTTTGTCCCCATGTCTTCTCACATATCTCATCTTGGTTAAGTGCTTTTATTATGTTTCACATGCTACCCATGTTACTCACTTAACCCTTTATTATACCCATGTCTTACCACATGTCTTATTTTGGTTAAGTGTTTATAAATTCATTATAACCGTAATCTTGCAAGACCTCCCATATTAGATTACCATTTGCGGTTGCTGGATATGTCGGGTGGTTCCGGGCAGGCTTATACCGCAGTCTGAATCTAACCTTGTGTCTTTGCATTATTATGCATCTATTTTTTGCCTTTGACCTCTCGCATTAAATTACCGTTTGCGTTTGCTGGATATGCCAGGCGGTTCCAGGCAAGCTTATACCGCAAACCAATCTAACCTCGTGTCTTAGACGTTCATTATTACTTTCCTTAGTTCATACTCAATTTCAAATCATGGATTATAGTGATTTCCAATTACCCATAAATTCCAATCCAAATTTATGCTTATAATTCTATTCCAATTTATGCATATAATCCCATATATACAAGTTATACCAATTTATACCCAAACCAATTTTCATGGTTATTAATAATTTATGCCAAACCTCATGTATACAAGTTATACTCAATTATACCTAAACCAACTTATGTCAAATCTCATGTATACAAGTTATATTCAATTATGCTCAATCCATAGTCATCAACAATTTATTCTAAATTACATATTATTACATTTTTCCCAAACTTTTCCCAATCATCCCAACGTTATTCATACGCAAATCTCAACGTAATATGTTAGGCTCGAAGTTAGCCTAATCTCGTAAAGAAAAAGGAAAAGAAGAAGGGAAGAGAACCATGACATCAAAACTGGCATAAAAATAGGCATATGAGATATGAACTGACATAGAACAATAAAATAGATCCAATAGGCATATGATAACAGTAATTTGGGTATGAATCTGAAAGATAAGAATTTACAAAACTTGATATGATTCATCTTATAGGCATGTTCATAAAATCCAATTTACAATCCTATCACAATTACTTTTTAATTAACTATATGTGAAAGTAACATAGACTCACAACGATAGAATTTAGAAGAGAGAATAGATCTGAATTCCGAATTCTGAATTTGATTAGCTAAATCGTTGTTGTAGAATTTGATTCTTATTGTCCAATTTGAATACTCCTATTCTGATTTGCTTTGGTGGAGAAGAAAGGCTAGGTTAATTTAGATTTGAGCAGCACAGAGGCGCCATGGATTAGTGTAATGAAATTAGGGTTAGGTTTAGGTGTCTATTTATAGTTGTATTAGGTGTAGTAGGACCTTTAGATTAGATTAAGAACCATTTGAACTATCCAAACCAGAAGAATACGTCATCCAGCCAATCCTAGAAGGACACGTCATCAAAACATGTCATGTCCAGAAGTTTCCGTCGGATCAGGAAGGGGTCGACACACCCTTATGGGTGTCGACACCCCCCAGGGGCGTCGACACCCATGTCAACACCCGGGGGCGGGAATTTTCCCGCTTCGCCCCTTTTCTCTGATTTCAAATTTCGAATTCGTTTTTGATTTTTAATTATTAATTTAATTTAAATTCTGCTTAAACTTGAAATCTTCTAAGCTTCATAACTTCTTCATATGGTGTCCAATTTACGCAAATTCGGACTCTATCTCACGCAGAATTCCGAGACGAAAGTAATGGCGCAACCCCTTTTACTTAATTCTTTCTCTAAAAAACAAGTATTCATTAATTTGATAATTTTAATATTATAAAATTATGGGGTGGTACAGAAATGCAGCGGTTAACGGCAACAACGTTTGGAATTCTTATAAATGACATTAAATTTGATAAAACATTGATAAAAAGAAATGAGGGAACATCCTAAATTTGCAATTAAAAAGAATCAAGAATGAAATGAAGGAATTAAAAACCACGGTGAGAATGGAATATGGAAAGAATTGGAAAAAGGACATTAAATTTGACAAAAAATGATAAAAAGAAATGAGGAAACACGCTAAATTTGCAATTAAAAAGAATCAAGAACGAAATTAAGGAAGTAAAAGGATAAATTCAAACAGCGACGATGAGAATGGAATATGGAAAGAATTGAAAAAAAATCGTTGTCAGCATTTGAAATTCAAGAAGACATGGTGAGAACATTAATTTGAAAATAAAAGGAAATTAAAATGTAAAAAAAGGAAAAAAATCCAAGTTCTATTTAAGAAGTAAAAAATCAAAACAAAAAGGATGAAATTTTAAACTGTAAATTCGAACTGTGACGGTGGTTGACAAAAAGGGAGAGGTGCAACACGAGGACTTCCCAGGTGGTCACCCATCCTAGTAATACTCTCGCCCAAGCACGCTCAACTTCGGAGTTCTGATGGGATCCGGTGCTTTAGCACTGGTATGATCGCACCCGTCAGGAAGTTGATTGGTAAAGTATTAATGCAGTAGCGGGAGATGTAGAGAAATGCAGTGGTTAACGGTAACAATGTTTGAAATTCTTACAAATGACATTAAATTTAACAATAAACGTATAAAAATAAATGAGGGGGCATGCGAAATTTTCAATTAAAAAGAATCAAGAACGAAACGAAGGAATTAAAAACCACAAATTCGAATTAAGACGGTGAGAATTGAATATGGAAAGAATTGGAAAAAAGACACTAAATTTGACCAAAAAATGATAAAAAGAAACGAGAAAACACGCTAAATTTGTAGTTAAAAAGAATCAAGAACGAAATGAAGGAATTAAAAGGACAAATTCAAACAGCGACGGTGAGAATGGAATATGGAAAGAATTGGAAAAAAGAAATCATTGCCAAGGTTTGAAATTCAAGAAGGCATAGTGAGAACGTTAAATTTGAAAAAAAAGGAAAATTAAAATGTAGAAAAAGAAAAAAAATTCTAATTCTAATTAAGAAGTAAAAAGTCAAAACGAAAAAGGATGAAATTTTAAACTGCAAGTTCGGACTATGACGGTGGTTGACAAAAAGGGAGGGGTGCAACACGAGGACTTCCCAGGAGGTCTCCCATTCTAGTACTACTCTCGCCCAAGCATGCTTAACTTCGGAGTTCTAATGGGATGTTGTGCTTTAGTGCTGGTATGATCGCACCCGTCAGAAAGTTGAGAAATGCAGCGGTTAACGGTAACAACGTTTGAAATTCTTACAAATGACATTAAATTTGACAAAAACCTAATAAAAAGAAACGAGGGAACAAGCTAAATTTGCAATTAAAAAGAATCAAGAACGAAATGAAGGTATTAAAAACCATGGTGAGAGTGGAATATGGAAAGAATTGGAAAAAGACATTAAATTTGACAAAAAATGATAAAAAGAAACTAGGGAACACGCTAAGTGTAACGATCGCGGAATTTTCGAGCTCGAAAATCAACATCAAACACCATGTTGATTATCCAAGTATCGAAAACACTGGGTCATGTATAGAAAGAAATTAGAGGATGAGAAAGATAAGATAGAACTAATAGAATAGAAGAATGAGAAGAACATCAGAGTCAGAGTAAACATGAATCTCACAGCGGAACAAATAAATTATATATAACATAAATTTGAAATACAAAACTGTATTGTATATACATACCATATCAGAGTATAACACTTATAATCACAGCAGAAACAATCTCTAAATAACTAGTGGTGAAACCTCTTGCTTCGAGCTTCTCCAAGTATATCTGTAAAAGCCTGAAACGCTTGACTGCCTGTACAAATTTGGGCACCCAAGAGTTTAGGGAAAACAAACAAAATAAACTCTGGGTCAGTCATGGGACTAGTGTGAGTAAATTCCAACCACACTGTTTAACTTTAAAAATACTTTTTAAACCAAAAGATAATAGTAAGACCAGCCTACACATAAACATGAACGGTTTTTACCATACTATAATCCAAAATATTTTGATATCAAAATCCAGTGATATTATAATAATTTCTAATCAAATAAATAATCAAATAGTAGAACGCTTGCATCTCACTTTCTACATATATAATATAAAATAAAAAACCCCAGGGCGCTTATTGGAGATTGGATTCCAACTATGACAAGGTATGGGACCACCTCCCGATCAGTGTAATCTAGAGGGGATACACTGGGGTTCAACAAGGACATCTTGCAACCCGGCCCACACATGACCGACTACTCATTTCTCTTGAGTGTATCAAATATATTGCCACCTACGATTGGGCCCACATTACCATTATCCGAAGATACAGAAATGAAAGAAGAACAAATACGATTTTTTTCTAGATGGTGACAATACACCCTAATGGGAATGACCCACATAGCCATGCTGCCTTCCCGATTTTTGTCATTTCCCGGTGGTGAGGCTTAAGGTTATAATCGCTCCAGAACATTTGATCACCATTCACTTTGAATGTCACATCGTCAAACCCGCCAATTCACTAATCGATTTCCAAAAATATCACGGGTATAAAAAGCTAAGAGGAACGAATTCCTCCGCCACCAGACGTAATACTTTTAAGAGATCAATCGTACGTGATTTGTTAGGTATACTCTGTCAGACACTCGTCCATACAAGTTGTCCTGGGACTGGACAAACAGAAAACACCATTCTGGAACAGAACGACCCTTGAATTTCACTCCGTCTTCGGCATAATCTAATTCACAGCGCTTATGCCTATACGGAGTGGTTTTCGGATAATATATCCAACCGGTCTCTCCGTATTGACAACGATGGTCAAAACACTTCGATAGTCGGTTATTTAACTATTGAAGTAAAAACGAACATCCATTCAAACGTACAACCAAACATCACACAAACACTGGCCACTTTTTTTTTAATACTAACTTTCTAGTTTCCCATATTATTATAAACTCTTCTATATTTCCCTTCCTCGGAAGTACTATATCTTATTTCAAAAACTCTTTTAGCCTTCCTTTACTTCGGAAATAGTGATATATATATATATAATCTGTTCAATATTCGATTATCATTTCTTATATGACCTAAAACCAATGTCGAACGACATATTTTATCATTAATGTTTTTATCAATTTCCAAACTTGAAGATTTCCATTTAATACGGGAAATATATTATATCTCAATTATTCGTCTTTATTTCTACTGCAATACGCTTCCATGTTTCCCTTTATAACTAATGCAATACGCAACTATATTCCCCTTTATAACTACTGCAATACGCTATCATATTTCCCTTTATAACTACTGCAATACGCTGTCATATTTCCCTTTATAACTAATCTCGACGTATATGTCCATTACAAACTAATACCATCCCTTGATAGTAACAAGTTGGGGTATTTTACTTACCTCTCAAACCTTGATCGACAACGTTCTTATCTTAGAATAGATGTACGTCTGTAACTCTAAACTCCCTTTTACTTATAATATTCATCAAACCATATTTCTTGCTTTATGGTTTTATAGCACCATATCCTTACTTTGGAAACCCGGTATTATTTATTTAAACATTAATTCTTCGCTTCATCTCCCTTATATAATTTCATTTATAACTTTTTTTTTTATCAAAAATCATTTACTTTCTTCGTCCTTTGACATTTTTCTCTTTATTCGAATTACTTTACTTGGTTCAAGTACACATCTCATTACAACTCAATACCCGTTTAGTCTTTCATACTTCTTGGAAAATATTCCCAGTTTCCGTTATAACTATTTTATCTGCAACGTTTCATTTTAAAACATTATTTGAAATACGAATGTTATTTCTTATAGAAATCTGATTTCGTTAAATCTAAAATCAAATACCATTACTGGTAAAAAATCCCATCCATCCAAGTTAATTCCTGAATTTATATACCAACTTTGTTTCATAACTACGCTTTCAAGTCAACCCCTCCTCAATTATAAACTTAGGTTATAACTTGATCATGATTACATATCCTATTTTAAATTTGTTGGTTTTAAAATCAATATTAACTATCTTTTTAGATTCTATAATATAATCTTGACCATAAATACTTTCATAATCCTCGGCACAGCCGAATATACAATTATAAATCAAATGGATTTATTTTAATCCCTAATCACATCCTGAACGTTGAAATAAATTTCACCGTTCCCCTTTAAAATGTATGCTTGAATTCATATTTTTCCAAATTTCCCAATGATGATTATTTTATCGTTTTTAAATCAAATTGCTTGTTATTATATAATTAAAACAAGTTATTGTTCTAGCCCAATAAATATTAATTTTCTATTATTTAAATATAATAAATAATAAATCCCTTTTAAACTTGAATTCCTTTCCAATATATCTATGGTATTTAAATATCTGTTATTTTAGGGCCATGTTATTTAAACATTTCAAGAACACGATAATCAATCACATATAATCGGTTATATCAAACAATGCAATATATGAAATAAAATAACAATATAATTGTTGAGGAATCTAGTTGGATCCCTCCAACCTGTTTTCTTGCATCCACAGATATTAGTCACATATATAACATCCTTTCATATCGGTAACAACATCAATATTCAATCGACCGTTTGTATATATATTACGATATATATTATTTCAGCCAAATAATTTAGTAAATCACCCAAGCAAACATCACACACAACATTTAATCAAATATTATAATATTTTAAAATAGAACAGAGTTAGTGAATTTACTCACCGTTGCGTGTTAACCGTTAAATAACGATTTGCGTCAGTTGATTAATCCAGCATTCTACTTTGCCATAATTTCTAACGAGCTCCAAATCTTTCCAAACTTCGCTGGCTTGCAGTACTCGTTGACACGGTCCCAGTGGCACTTGTATCATCGAATTCTAAAAATGTAAGGGAAAGTTATTAAGATAACAAGTTTTAAATCATTTTAATGGTCACTAACATTAAATCAATTATAAATTAATTACCATTTAATCTAATCCATGTTTAAAACCGTTAACCTCCCTCTCTAATCGTTTTCTTCCTTGACAAACGCTGCTCATCATACCACCATTGCCCGAACTTTGGTTCCACAATACAGCTTCATCGCTCCACCGATTCACCAACCAAAATCACCCGTTGTTCATTTCTTCGCAAATACCTCCACCTTGTACCCCTGAAATACCATGTGCACCCCTCACTATGATTCTGTCCACTGTATTTCTTCACGCATCAGATGAAGACAACGACCGTTTTCCCACCTGTTACTTCATGGTTCCGCAAACTTCAACAAAACGTCCTCCCTCATGTTGTTCACTAAATTCTGAATTGGCCTCAACATGTTTATATCCGCCCACACACCTCATAAACTCTACATGCTTCACACCCTTTCATGCAGTCATCATTTTCCATGAATACAAACCCGAAAACCGCTCCTCACTTCACCATGCAATGCTTCCCAAAACCCATACACTTCTTAATCTTCCAGCGCATGTGCAAACTCCACTCATGTTCCATGCGTCCCATCTTTCCTGCTTACTACCCATCACCACATCCAGGTGCGAAAAATAATACTCACAAACTCCCTGATCTAGTACAACAGACCACCGAATGTTTCAATTCCCAACACACTAGAAAACTCTGCTAAATGCTGTGCCTCTCATCCGTAAACAAACCTGTCACTTTGCCTACTCCCCATTGTAAACAAGACGCTACTCCAGACTATTCTCAAATATAAAACAACCCCTTCTTACTCCACGCCTTCATCGCGCGCTCTCGCTTGCAGTCTACATGCTGCTTTGTAGTTTTAGTCCTTGCTCACGCCTGACAGTAGGCTTTGTATATGTTTTTCTTTACACTAGATCACGCTGGAACTTTTCCGTGCGGCAAAACTTTGGTCGAACTCCAGGAAGAAGCCTATCAAAATGAAGAGCACCGCCTTAGTGTTTCGAATATATAGGGTTTTGATTTTTTGTGAAGAGTTTAAATTTGTTTTAATTTTGTTTGAATCCATTTGAGCTTCGGTTGTGGGTTTTATTGAAACAAAAAGGAATGAACACACTGCACACACACACACACATACATACATACATACATATATATATATGAATAGAGGAAAAACAAGACAAGGTTGACGTTGCTTCATAGCTTTTAGGGTAGCTGAAAGAAAGCATTGCTTTGATATGAAGTTTTAGGTTAGCGTATAGGTTCTACAGTACCCGTTGGAAGACTTAAGATTTTGATTATACAAGCTGTTTACTATAGGCTTTAGGGGAGGTGCATGACTTTTCATTACCTTGCGTATGAAGTAAATATGGAAAATATAGCTCTACTGCTGGCGATTATAATACATGCGGTACACATTTCTTTATCTTGAAGGTTTAGCTCCTTATAGTAGGCATGCTGTTTTGTTCCATCAGCGGGGTAGGAACGTACAAAGGGATAGAGATAGGTCATGGTGATTTTTCTTTTCACTCCTCAGTGCATGGTTATCTGCATAGGTAGGCTCTGAGCTAGTTGTATGGTAGACTTTTTGATTTGCCTTCTCAGTGAAGTAATAAGTTGCGTTTTCCACTTCATAGATGGGTTTTTCAACTTCTTAGGCACTGCGTGCCATTCCTTAGGGGAGAAGAAGTCTCAGGTCTTCAATATAGAGTATAGAGTAGCACATGTTCTGATTTATTATTTAGGGTACGGGGGAAAGTTTTTTCCAGTAGTTCTTTTAACGTGACATGTTACTATGCCTTAATGGATTGTTTTTAAGGTTTGTGAATACATCTTCAATGCGTCTGAACATGTAACGGTTTCATACTTTGCTTCATAACTGCGTTTTTATCATTGTTATTATTATTTTATATTTATCATTTTTTTATCATGAATTGTCTCCTGTATTTGAAAGGAAGATGCACGATACTTGCAGATGAATTAGACAACATAGAGCTCTTGTGTTTTATAGGCTTACTGGTACGAACAATAGGTTGCTTTCTTTAATTGGAAGAAATATGGTTGCTTACGAGGGAGGTTCAACTGATTAGTACACATGTTTTATATTTAAAATTATTGCGTACAACGTCGTAAGATTTTGTTCATATCCGAACCGCTACGGATAGAAATAAGAATACGGTCGTGTTGAGCAAGTTGTCATGATCCAAAAAATATAAAAATATCGGTAGATTAACTCATATTGTGAAACTCCCAAAATATCGATATAGGGTGCAAAATACTCCAAAATAAAAGTTGCTTATTTTACGAAATAAAAATTACAGTAAAATTCTAAAAATTAAACTATCACTACATCTCAAAAGAATCTTTTCCAAATTCAAATCCGATATTTAAATATATTTAAATAACCGTTATGGCCATAAATGAATATGCTGCTGCTTTTCTGAATATTTGACTTGGACATATCTTGCAATATATAATTCGAAATTTCGATTTTTCACTTCCGTTAGAAAAATATAGTATAACGGATTCCAACGTTTCTTGTTTCGCAGAAATCTGATTAATAACGGATCCTATACATTCAGTTGAAGTTCAGAACGTTAAATTACGAGCTGTCGCGATATTACGGGCTCAATTATATTTAATATATATTTTTATACGTTCACCTTTGTTTTAATTAATATATAAATCCACTTATATTATTAATTCAATATTTAAACTGATTTAATTATTCGAATACAAACCGATAAAAAATGCGGGACGTTACATTCCTTCCCCTTAAAAAAATTTCGTCCCCGAAATTACTAAGGTAGGAAAAATGCTACAAACTCTATCGCAACTAGGTTAAAAATCTTTTGTTTCAAATGAGCCAATTTATTTTAGTTAAAATATTAATTCCTTTCTATTAACGAATATATTTAAAATTCTAACACCTTCAATTTTCGAGAAATTTCGCCAACATCTCCTCGGCATGGCTCAATCGCTACTACTACAACTCGCCTCTCTGGGCCATCTCCAATCCATAACAAACAATCAAGTGGCTTGCCAAAAGAACTCAAAAATCTCATACTCCATATTATTTAAACATGTACCTTTTGTCGGGCATTCAACCCTAATTCTTCATTTGATATTCCATTAGCATATATCCATGCATTCCAAATATTGATCTCCAATCCACTTACCCATATCCAATCATTCTCTAGTACCTAAGACAAATTCCAGTTCAAACTCCAATTCCAATTCCAAATTCTAACTGAACAATTCAATTCTAGTTTTTATTTCAGTACCATTTCCATCAAATTTAATTTCTCCTTAACTGTTTTTGTTAATCTCCATTTGCTTTGGCAATCTTTACTTAATTTCTTAAGTACGATTTATTTCCATTATTACAAATTCATCTTGTATACTTGTCTTAATTCAAAACAATATTATCCCGGGTGTTTTTAAACAACTTTGCCTTTCTGGAATAAATATTCATTTTCAGGATTCAAAATAATGTTTTCTCTCAAAACAATATCTTTTGGTAGTAATCCTTCACTTTAGAAACTCGAAAATGAATACTGATGATGTGGCCATCCATCATCGGTATTTTTTTTCCAGCTGCCGAAGTGAGTTCAATACTATATCACTTTCAAAACTCTTATTCAAATACTTTTGTTTGAAATTTACTTCAAAATATCCTTCATAGCACTTGGAAAACAATTTCAAATCTCCCAGGATTTTAAATATTCCATATATTCAATTTAACATCTTTCCAAGTTTCTAGAGTTTTATTTCAATTCTGGCTTTAAATTCAGATTTAGTTCATCTGATTTTGTATACTATTCTTATGTGAATTTCAGTTGGTTATTTACATAACCAATTCAATTATGATATTATTTGATTATAATAATGATCACACATCCAATATATTATAATAATATCAAGGTATATACTTTCCTTATATCCATATAGTTTTCGGGTAAAATTATTTCATTTACCCAGCTTTTTAAAACAATACTATGTAGAATTTCTCTATCCAAGCGTTTATAAATCCCGATCGATCATGTCATCTAAACGCGTCGATCTTGAATTTATATACCACTCAACAAATCAATCAACAAAATATAAACAGTTTTTATACTAATTTACAAATACGCGCTCATATATATACACTCAAACTCAATCTAGAGTATTACTAACTCCATCTCTATTGAGTTACGCCACAGAGCTAAGTTAATCACTTAACCTTTAGCTCTGATACCACTGTAACGACCGCGGAATTTTCGAGCTTGAAAATCAACATCAAGCACCATGTTGACTATTCAAGTATCGAAAACACCGGGTCATGTATAGAAAGAAATTAGAGGATGAAAAAGATAAGATAGAACTAATAGAATAGAAGAATATGAAGAACATCAGCGTCAGAGTAAACACGAATCTCACAGCGGAACGAATAAATTATATATAACATAAATTTGAAATACAAAACTGTATTGTATATACATACCATATCAGAGTATAACACTTATACATCACAGCAGAAATAATCTCTAAATAACTAGTGGTGAAACCTCTTGCTTCGAGCTCCTCCAAGTATTTTTGTAAAAGCCTGAAACGCTTGACTGCCCGTACAAATTTGGGCACCTAAGAGTTTAGGGAAAACAAACAAAATAAACTCTGGGTCAGTCATGGGACTGGTGTGAGTAAATTCCAACCATACTGTTTAACTTTAAAAATCCTTTTAAACAAAAAGATAATAGTAAGACCAGCCCACACATAAACATGAATGGTTTTTACCTTACTATAACCCAAAATATTTTGATATCGAAATCCAGTGATATTATAATAATGTCTAATCAAATAAATAATCAAATAGTAGAACGCTTGCATCTCACGCTCTACATATATAATATAAAATAAAAAAACCGCAGGGAGCTTACTGGAGATTGGATTCCAACTATGACAAGGTATGGGACCACCTCCCAATCAGTGTACTCTAGAGGGGATACACTGGGGTTCAACAAGAATATCTTGCAACCCGGCCCACACATGACCGACTACTCATTTCTCTTGAGTGTATCGAATATATTGCCACCTACGGTTGGGCCCACATAATCGTTGTCCGAAGATACAGAAATGAAAGAAGAACAAATACGAATTTTCTCTAGATGGTGACAATACACCCTAATGGGAATGACCCACATAGCCACGCTGCCTGCCCGATTTTTGCCATTTCCCGGTGGTGAGGCTTGAGGTTATAATCGCTCCAGAACATTTGATCACCATTCACTTTGAATGTCACATCGTTAAACCCGCCAATTCACTAATCGATTTCCAAAAATATCACGGGTATAAAAAGCTAAGAGGAACGAATTCCTCCGCCACCATACGTAATACCTTTAAAAGATCAATCGTACGTGATTTGTTAGGTACACTTTGTCAGACACTCGTCCATATAAGTTGTCCTGGGACTGGACAAACAGAAAACACCATTCTGGAATAGAACGACCCTTGCATTTCACTCCGTCTTCAGCATAATCTAATTCGCAGCGCTTATGCCTATACGGAGTGGTTTTCGGATAATATATCCAACCGGTCCATCCGTATTGACAACGATGGTCAAAACACTTTGATAGTTGGTTATTTAACCATCGAAGTAAAACCGAACATCCATTCAAATGTACAACCAAACATCACACAAACAATGGCCTTTTTTTAATACTAACTTTCTAGTTTCCCATATTATTATATACTCTTCTTTATTTCCCTTCCTTGGAAGTGTTATATCATATTTCAAAAACTCCTTTAGCCTTCCTTTACTTCGGAAAATAGCGATATATATATATATATATAATCTATTCAATATTCGATTATCATTTCTTATATGACCTAAAACCAATGTCAAACGACATATTTTATCATTAATGTTTTTATCAATTTCCGAACTTGAAGATTTCCATTTAATACGGGAAATATATTATATCTCAATTATTCGTCTTTATTTCTACTGCAATACGCTGCCATATTTCCCTTTATAACTAATGCAATACGCTACTATATTACCCTTTATAACTACTGCAACACGTTGTCATATTTCCCTTTATAACTACTGCAATATGCTGCCATGTTTCCCTTTATAACTAATCTCGACGTATCTGTCAATTACAAACTAATACCATCCCTTGATAGTAACAAGTTGGGGTATTTTACTTACCTCTCAAACCTTGATCGACAACGTTCTTATCTTAGAATAGATGTACGTCTGTAACTCTAAACTCCCTTTTACTTATAATATTCATCAAACCATATTTCTTGCTTTATGGTTTTATAACACCATATCCTTACTTTGGAAACCCAGTTATTATTTATTTAAACATTAATTCTTTGCTTCATCTCCCTTATATAATTTCATTTATAACTTTTTTTTTCAAAAATCATTTACTTTCTTCGTCCTTTGACATTTTTCTCTTTATTCAAATTACTTTACTTGGTTCAAGTGCACATCTCATTACAACTCAATACCCATTTAGTCTTTCATACTTCTTGGAAAATATTCCTAGTTTCTGTTATAACTATTTTGTCTGCAATGTTTCCTTTTAAAACATTATTTGAAATATGAATATTATTTCTTATAGAAATCTGATTTCGTTAAATCTAAAATCAAATACCAATACTGGTAAAAATCCCATCCATCCAAGTTAATTCCTGAATTTATATACCAACTTTGTTTCATAACTACGCTTTCAAGTCAACCCCTCCTCAATTATAAACTTAGGTTATAACTTGATCTTGATTACCTATCCTATTTTAAATCTATTGTTTTAAAATCAATATTAACTATCTTTTTAGATTCTGTAATATAATCTTGACCATAAATACTTTCATAATCCTCGACATAAACGAATATCCAATTATAAATCAAATGGATGTATTTTAATCCCTAATCACATCCTGAACGTTGAAATAAATTTCACCGTTCCCCTTTAAAATGTATGCTTGAATTCATATTTTTCCAAATTTCTTATCATTTTTAAATCAAACTGCTTGCTATTATATAATTAAACAAGCTATTGTTCTAGCCTAATAAACATTAAATTTCTATTATTTAAATATAATAAATAATAAATCCCTTTTAAACTTGAATTCCTTTCCAATATATCCACAGTATTTAAATATCTGTTATTTCAGGGTCATGTTATTTAAACATTTCAAGCACACGATAATCAATCACATTTTATCGGTTATATCAAACAATGCAATATATGAAATAAAATAACAATATAATTGTTGAGGAATCCAGTTGGATCCCTCCAACCTGTTTTCCTGCATCCACAGATGTTAGTCACATATATAACATCCTTTCATATCGGTAACAACATCAGTATTCAATCGACCGTTTATATATATATATATATATTACGGTATATATTATTTCAGCCAAATAATTTAGTAAATCATCCAAGCAAACATCGCACACGACATTCAATCAAATATTATAAAATAGAATAGAGTTAGTGAATTTATTCACCGTTGCGCGTTAACCGTTAAATAACGATTTGCATCGGTCGATTTAATCCGGCATTCTACTTTGCCATGATTTCTAATGAGTTCCAAATCTTTCCAAACTTCGTTGGCTTGTAGTACTCGTTGACACGGTCCCAACGGCACTTATATCATCAAATTCTAATAATGTAAGGGAAAGTTATTAAGATCCCAAGTTTTAAATCATTTTAATGGTCACTAACATTAAATTAATTATAAATTAATTACCATTTAATCTAATCCATGTTTAAAACTGTTAACCTCCCTCTCTAATCATTTTCTTCCTTGACAAACGCTGCTCATCATACCACCATTGCCCGAACTTTGGTTTCACAATACAACTTCATCTCTCCATTGATTCACCAACCAAAATCACCCGTTGTTCATTTCTTCGCAAATACCTCCACCTTATACCCCTAAAATACCATGCGCACCCCTCAGTATGATTCTATCCACTGTCTTTCTTCATGCATCAGATGAAGACATCAACCCTTTTCCCACCTTTTACTTCATGGTTCCACAAACTTCAACAAAACGTCCTCCCTCATGTTCTTCACTAATTTCTCAATTAGGCTCAGCGTGTTTATATCTGCCCACACACATCATAAACTCTACATGCTTCACACCCCTTCATGCAGTCATCATTTTCCATGAATACAAAACCCGAAAACCGCTCCTCACTTCACCATGCAATGCTTCCCAAAACCCATACACTTTTTAATCTTCTAGCGCCTGTGCAAACTCCACTCATGTTCCATGCGTCCCATCTTTCCTGCTTACTACCCATCACCACATCCAGGTGCGAAAAATAATTCTCACAAACTCCCTGATCTAGTACAACAGACCACCGAATGTTTCAATCCCCAACACACTACAAAACTCTGCTAAATGATGTGCCTCTCATCCGTAAACAAACCTGTCACTTTTCCTACTCCCCATTGTAAACAAGACGCTACTCCAGACTCTTCTCAAATATAAAATAACCCCTTCTTACTCCACGCCTTCATCTCGCGCTCTCGCTCGCAGTCAACATGCTGCTTTGTAGTTTTAGTCCTTGCTCACGCCTGACTGTAGGCTTCATATATGTTTTTCTTTACAATAGATCACGTTGGAACTTTTTCGTGTGGCAAAACTTTGGTCGAACTCCAGGAAGAAGCCTATCAAAATGAAGAGCACCGCCTCAGTGTTTCGAATATATAGGGTTTTGATTTTTCGTGAAGAGTTTAAATTTGTTTTAATTTTGTTTGAATCCATTTGAGCTTCGGTTGTGGGTTTTACTGAAACAAAAAGGGATGAACACACTCCACACATGTATATGTATAGAGGAAAAACAAGATAAGGTTGACGTTGCTTTATAGCTTTTAGGGTACCTGAAAGAAAGCATTGCTTTGATATGAAGTTTTAGGTTAGCATATAGGTTCTACAGTATCCGTTGGAAGACTTAAGATTTTGATTATACAAGCTGTTTACTATAGGCTTTAGGGGAGGTGCACGACTTTTCATTACCTTGCGTATGAAGTAAATTGGGAAAATATAGCTTTAATTCTGACGATTATAATACATGCTGTACGCATTTCTTTGTCTTGAAGGTTTAGCTCCTTAGAGTAGGCATGATGTTTTGTTCCATCAGCGGGGTAGGAACGTGAAAGTGATAGAGATAGGTCATAGTGATTTTTCTTTTCACTCGTCAGTGCATGGTTATATGCAGAGGTAGGCTCTGAGCTAGTTGTATGGTAGACTTTTTGATTTGCCTTCTCAGTGAAGTAATAAGCTGCGTTTTCCACTTCATAGATGGGTTTTTCAACTTCTTAGGCACTGCGTGCCATTCCTTAGGGGAGAAGAAGTCTCAAGTCTTCAATATAGAGTATAGAGTAGCACATGTTCTAATTTATTATTTAGGGTACGGGGGAAAGTTTCTTCCAGTAGTTGTTTTAACATGACATGTTACTATGCCTTAATGGATTGTTTTTAAGGTTTGTGAGTACATCTTTAATATGTCTGAACATGTAACGGTTTCATACTTTGCTTCATAACTGCGTTTTTATCATTGTTATTATTATTTTATATTTCTCATTTTTTTGTCATGAATTGTCTCCTGTATTTGAAAGGAAGATGCACGATACTTGCAGATGAATTAGACAACATAGAGCTCCTGTGTTTTATAGGCTTGCTGGTACGAACAATAGATTGCTTTCTTTAATTGGAAGAAATATGGTTGCTTACGAGGGAGGTTCAACTGATTAGTACACATGTTTTATATTTAATTTTTTTGTATACCGCGTCGTAAGATTTTGTTCATATCCGAACCGCAACGGACAGAAATAAGAATACGATCGTGTTGAGGGAGGTGTCATGACCCAAAAAATATAAAAATATCGGTAGGTTAACTCATATTGTGAAACTCCCAAAATATCGATATAGGGTGCAAAATACTCCAAATTAAAAGTTGCTTATTTTATGAAATAAAAATTACAGTAAAATTCTAAAAATTAAATTATCACTATGTCTCAAAAGAATCTTGTCCAAATTCAAATCCGGTATTTAAATAACTGTTATGGCCATAAATGAATATGCTGCTGCTTTTCTGAATATTTGGCTTGGACATATCTATATATAATCCGAAATTTCGATTTTTCACTTCCATTAGAAAAATACAGTTTAACGGAATCCAACGTTTATTTTTTCACAAAAATCCGATTAATGACGGATCCTATACATTCAGTTAAAGTTCAGAACGTAAAATTATGAGCTGTCGCGATATTACGGGCTCGATTATATTTAATATATATTTTTATACGTTCACCTTCATTTTAATTAATATATAAATCCACTTATATTACGAATTCAATATTTAAACTGATTTAAATATTTGAATACAAATCGATAAAAAATGCGGGACGTTACACTAAATTTGCAGTTAAAAAGAATCAAGAACGAAATGAAAGATTAAAACGAAAAATTCAAACAACGACAGTGAGAAAGGAATATGGGAAGAATTGGAAAAAAGAAATCATTGTCAGCGTTTGAAATTCAAGAAGACATAGTGAGAACGTTAAATTTGAAAATAAAAGGAAATTAAAATGTAAAAAAAAGGGAAAAAAAATTCAAGTTCTAATTAAGAATTGAAGAATCAAAACAAAAAAGGATGAAATTTAAACTGTAAATTCGAACTAAGATGGTGGTTGACAAAAAGAGAGGGGTGCAGCACAAGGACTTCCCACGAGCTTACCTATCCTAGTACTACTCTTGCCCAAGCACACTTAACTTTGGAGTTCGGATGGGATCCAGTACTTTAGTGTTGATATGATTGCACTCGTCGGGAAGTTGATTAGTAAATTATTAATGCAGGAGCTGGGGATCGTAGAGAAATGCAGCGATTAATGGCAACAACGTTTGAAATTCTTACAAATGACATTTAATTTTGACATAAAATTAATAAAAAGAAACGAGGGAACAAGCGAATTTTGCAATTAAAAAGAATCAAGAACGAAATAAAGGAATTAAAAACCACAAATTCGAACAGCAATGATGAGAATGGAATATGGAAAGAATTGGAAAAAGGACATTAAATTTGACAAAAAAATGATAAAAAGAAACGAGGGAACACACTAAATTTGCAATTAAAAAGAATCAAGTACGAAATTAAGGAAGTAAAAGGACAAATTCAAACAACGACGGTGAGAATGGAATATGGGAAGAATTGGAAAAAAATCATTGTCAGTGTTTGAAATTAAAGAAGACATGGTGAGAATGTTAAATTTGAAAATAAAAGGAAATTAAATTGTAAAACAAAGGAAAAAAAATACAAATTCTATTTAAGAAGTAAAAAATCAAAACAAAAAAGGATGAAATTTTAAACTGTAAATTCGAACAGTGACGGTAGTTGATAAAAAGGGAGGGGTACAACATGAGGACTTCCCAGGAGGTCACCCATCCTAGCACTACTCTCGCCCAAGCATGCTTAACTTCGGAGTTCTGATGGGATTCGGTGCTTTAGTGCTAGTATGATAACACCTGTCCGGAAGTTGATTGGTAAAGTATTAATGCAGGAGCTAGGGATCGTAAAGAAATGCAGCGGTTAACGGCAACAAAGTTTGAAAATCTTACAAATGACATTGAATTTGACAAAAAATTGATAAAAAGAAACGACGGAATATGCTAAATTTGCAATTAAAGTAGTTAAGAATGAAATGAAGGAATTAAAAACCACAAATTCATACAGCGACGGTGAGAATGGAATATGATAGAATTGGAAAAAGGACATTAAATTTGACAAAGAAATGATAAAAAGAATTGAGGGAACATGCTAAATTTGCAATTAAAAAGAATCAAGAACGAAATGAAGGAATTAAAATGACAAATTCAAACAGCGACGGTGAGAATGGAATGTGGAAAGAATTGGAAAAAAGAAATCATTATCATCATTTGAAGTTCAAGAAGACATGGTGAGAACGTTAAATTTGAAAATAAAAGAAAATTAAAATGTAAAAAAAAAATTCAAGTTCTAATTAAGTAGTAAAAAATCAAAAATAAAAAAGGCTGAAATTTTAAACCGCAAATTCGAACTGTGACAGTTGTTGACAAAAAGGGAGGGGTGCAACACGAGGACTTCCCAGGAGGTCACCCATCCTAGTACTACTCTCGCCCAAGCATGCTTAACTTCGGAGTTCTGATGGGATCCGGTGCTTTAATGCTGGTATGATCACACCCATCAGGAAGCTGATTGGTAAAGTATTAATGCAGGACCTAGAGATTATAGAGAAATGCAGCGGATAACGACAACAACGTTTGAAATTCTTATAAATGACATTAAATATGACAAAAAATTGATAAAAATAAACGAGGGAACACGCAAAATTTGCAATTAAAAAGAATCAAGAACGAAATGAAGGAATTAAAAACCACAAATTTGAACAGCGACGGTGAGAATGGAATATGGAAAGAATTGGAAAAAGACATTAAACTTGACAAAAAAATGATAAGAAGAAACGAGGGAACATGCTAAATTTGAAATTAAAAAGAATCAAGAAAAAAAATGAAGGAATTAAAAGGACAAATTCAAACAACGATGGTAAGAATGGAATATGGAAAAAATTGGAAAAAAAATCACTGTCAGCATTTGAAATTCAAGAAGACATATGAGAACGTTAAATTTGAAAATCAAAGTTCTAATTAAAAAGTAAAAAATAAAAAAAAGGACGAAAATTTAAACTGCAAATTCGAACTGTGGTGGTGGTTGACAAAAAGGGAGGGGTGCAACATGAGGACTTCCTAGGAGGTCACCCATCCTAGTACTACTCTTGCCCAAACACGCTTAACTTCGGAGTTCTATTGGGATCCGGTGCTTTAGTGCTGGGATGATCACACCCGTCAGGAAGTTGATTGGTAAAGTATTAATGCAGGAGCTGGAGATCGTAGAGAAATGCAGCGGTTAACAACAACAACGTTTGAAATTCTTACAAGTGACATGAAATATGACAAAAAATTGATTAAAAAAACGAGGGAGCACGCTAAATTTGCAATTAAAAAGAATCAAGGACAAAATGAAGGAATTAAAGACCGCAAATTCGAACAACGACGGTGAAAATGGAATATGGAAAGAATTGGAAAAAAGACATTAAATTTGACAATAAAATGATAAAAAGAAACGACGGAACACACTAAATTTGCAATTAAAAAGAATCAAGAATGAAATGAAGGAATTAAAAAGACAAATTCAGACGGTGAGAATGGAATATGGAAAGAATTGAAAAAAAGAAATAATTGTCAGTGTTTGAAATTCAAGAAGACATGGTGAGAACGTTAAATTTGAAAATAAAAGGAAATTAAAATGTAAAAAAAAGGAAAAAAAATCAAGTTCTAATTAAGAAGTAAAAAATCAAAACAAAAAAGGAAGAAATTTTAAACTGCAAATTTAAACTGTGACGATGGTTGACAAAAATGGAGGGGTGCAACACGAGGACTTCCCAGGAGGTTGACTAGTAAAGTATTAATGCAGGAGCTGGAGATCGTGGAGAAACGGAGCTGTTAACGGCTACAACGTTTGAAATTCTTACAAATGACATTAAATTTGACAAAAAAATTGATAAAGAAAAATGAGGGAACACGCTAAATTTTCAATTAAAAAGAATCTTGAACAAAATGAAGGAGTTAAAAATACAAATTCGAACAACGATGGTGAGAATGGAATATGAAAAGAATTAGAAAAAAGACATTATATTTGACAAAAAAATGATAAAAAGAAACGAGGGAACACGCTAAATTTGCAATTAAAAAGAATCAATAACGAAAGAAATTAAAAGGACAAATTCAAACAGCGATGGTGAGAATGGAATATGGAAAGAATTGCAAAAAAGAAATTATTGTCAGGGTTTGAAATTCAAGAAGACATAGTGAGAACGTTAAATTTGAAAATAAAAGGAAATTAAAATGTAAAAAAAAAGGAAAAAAATTCAAGTTCTAATTAAGAAGCAAAAAAAAAAAAGAAATTTTAAACTGCAAATTCGAAGTTTTGATGGGATCGGGTGCTTTAGTGCTCGTATGATCGCACCTGTCAGGAAGTTCATTGGTAAAGTATTAATGCAGGAGCTGGAGATCGTACAGAAATGCAGCGGTTACCGGCAAAACCGTTTGAAATTCTTGCAAATGACATTAAATTTGACAAAAAATTGATAAAGAAAAACGAGTGAACACGCTAAATTTGCAATTAAAAAGAATCTTGAACGAAATGAAGGAATTAAAAACCACAAATTCGAACAGCGATGGTGAGAATGGAATATGGAAAGAATTAGAAAAAAGACATTTAATTTGACAAAAAAATGATTAAAAGAAACGAGGGAACACGCTAAGTTTGCAATTAAAAAGAATCAAGAACGAAAGAAATTAAAAGGACAAATTCAAATAGCGACGGTGAGAATGGAATATGGAAAGAATTGGAAAAAGAAATCATTATCAGCGTTTGAAATTCAAGAAGACATAGTGAGAACGTTAAATCTGAAAATAAAGGGAAATTAAAATGTATAAAAAGGGGGAAAAATCAGGTACTAATTAAGAAGTAAAAAATCAAAACAAAAAAGGACGAAAATTTAAACTGCTAATTCGAACTGTGACGATGGTTGACAAAAATGGAAGGGTGCAACATGAGCACTTCCCAGGAGGTCACCCATCCTAGTACTACTCTCATCTAAGCACGCTTAACTTCGGAGTTCTGATGGGATCCAGTGCTTTACTGTTGGTATAATTGCACCCGTCAGGTAGTTGATTAGTAAAGTATTAATCCAGGAGCTGGTGATCGTAGAGAAATGAAGCTGTTAACGGCTACAATGTTTGAAATTCTTACAAATGACATTAAATTTGACAAAAAAATTGATAAAGAAAAACGAGGGAACACGCTAAATTTGCAATTAAAAAGAATCATGAACAAAATGAAGGAGTTAAAAACCACTAATTCGAACATCGATGGTGAGAATGGAATATGGAAAGAATTAGAAAAAAGACATTATATTTGACAAAAAAATGATAAAAAGAAACGAGGGAACACGCTAAATTTGCAATTAAAAAGAATCAAGAACGAAAGAAATTAAAAGGACAAATTCAAACAGCGATGGTGAGAGTGGAATATGGAAAGAATTGCAAAAAAGAAATCATTGTCAGGGTTTGAAATTCAAGAAGACATAGTGAGAACGTTAAATTTGAAAATAAAAGGAAATTAAAATATAAAAAAAGGAAAAAAAATTCAAGTTCTAATTAAGAAGTAAAAAATAAAAAAAATAAAGAAGAAATTTTAAACTGCAAATTCGAAGTTCTGATGGGATCCGGTGCTTTAGTGCTCGTATGATCGCACCCGTCAGGAAGTTCATTGGTAAAGTATTAATGCAGAAGCTGGAGATCGTAGAGAAATGCAGCGGTTACCGGCAACACTGTTTGAAATTCTTGCAAATGACATTAAATTTGACAAAAAAATGATAAAGAAAAACGAGGGAACACACTAAATTTGCAATTAAAAAGAATCTTAAACGAAATGAAGGAATTAAAAACCACAAATTCGAACAGCGATGGTGAGTGGAATATGGAAAGAATTAGAAAAAAGACATTTAATTTGACAAAAAAATGATTAAAAGAAACGAGGGAACACACTAAGTTTGCAATTAAAAATAATCAAGAACGAAAGAAATTAAAAGGACAAATTCAAACAGCGACGGTGAGAATGGAATATGGAAAGAATTGGAAAAAAGAAATCATTATCAACGTTTGAAATTCAAGAAGACATAGTGAGAACGTTAAATATGAAAATAAAGGGTAATTAAAATGTATAAAAAGGGGAAAAAAATTCAAGTTCTAATTAAGAAGTAAAAAATCAAAACAAAAAAGGACGAAATTTTAAACTGCTAATTCAAACTATGAAGGAGGTTGACAAAAAGGGAGGGGTGCAACACGAGGACTTCCCAGGAGGTCACCCATCCTAGTACTACTCTCCCCAAGCACTCTTAACATTGGAGTTCTGATGGGATCTGGTGCTTTAGGCTGGTATGATAGCACCCATCAGGAAGTTGATTGGTATAGTATTAATGCAGGAGCTGGAGATCGTAGAGAAATGCAGCGGTTAACGGCAACACCTTTTGAAATTCATACAAATGACATTAAATTTGACAAAAAACTGATTAAAAGAAACGAGGGAATACGCTAAGTTTCCAATTAAAAACAATCAAGAACGAAATGAAGGAGTTAAAAACCACAAATTCGAATTGCGACGGTGATAATGGAATATGCAAAGAATTGGAAAAAAAGACTTTAAATTTGACAAAAAATTAATGAAAAGAAACGAGAGAACACGCTAAATTTGCAATTAAATAGAATCAAGAATGAAATGAAGGAATTAAAAGGACAAATTCAAACAGCGACGACGAGAATGGAATATGGAAAGAATTGGAAAAAAGAAATCATTGTCAGCGTTTGAAATTAAAGAAGACGTAGTGAGAACATTAAATTTGAAAATAAAAGGAAATTAAAATGTAAAAAAAAGGAAAAAAAATTCAAGTTCAAATTAAGAAGTAAAAATATCAAAACAAAAAAGGACGAAATTTTAAATTGCAAATTCGAACTGTGACGGTGGTTGACAAAAAGGGTGGGGTGCAACACGACCAGGAGGTCACCCATCCTACTACTACTCTCGCCCAAGCACGCTTAACTTCGTAGTTCTTATGGGATCCGGTGCTTTAGTGCTGGTATGATCGCACCCATCAGGAAGTTGATTGGTAAAGTATTAATGCAGGAGCTAGAGATCGTAGGGAAATGCAGCGGTTAACGACAACAACGTTTGAAATTCTTACAAATGACATTAAATTTGACAAAAAATTGATTAAAAGAAACGAGGGAATACGCTAAATTTGCAATTAAAAACAACCAAGAACGAAATGAAGGAATTAAAAACCACAAATTCGAATAACGACGGTGAGAATGGAATATGGAAAGAATTGGAAAAAATACATTAAATTTTACAAAAAAATGATAAAAAGAAACGAGGGAACATGCTAAATTTGCAATTAAAAAAAAATCAAGAACGAGATAAAGGAATTTTAAGGACAGATTCAAACAGCGACGGTGAGAATGGAATATGGAAAGAATTGGAAAAAAGAAATCATTGTCAGCGTTTGAAATTAAAGAAGACGTAGTGAGAACATTAAATTTGAAAATAAAAGGAAATTAAAATGTAAAAAAAAGGGAAAAAATTTTAAGTTCAAATTAAGAATTAAAAAAATCAAAACAAAAAAGGACGAAATTTTAAACTGTAAATTCGAACTGTGACGGTGGTAGACCAAAAGGGAGGGGTGCAACATGAGGACTTCCCCGAAGGTCACCCATCCTAGTACTACTCTCCCCAAGCACGCTTAACATCGGAGTTCTGATGGGATCCGGTGCTTTAGTGCTGGTATGATCGCACCCGTCAGGAAGTTGATTGGTAAAGTATTAATGCAGGAGCTGGAGATCGTAGAGAAATGCAGCAGTTAATGACAACACCATTTGAAATTCCTACAAATGGCATTAAATTTGACAAAAAAATTGATTAAAAGAAACGAGGGAATACGCTAAATTTGCAATTAAAAACAATCAAGAACGAAATGAAAGAATAAAAAACCACAATTTCGAACAACGGTGGTGAGAATGGAATATGGAAAGAAATTAAAAAAAGACATTAAATTTGACCAAAAATTGATAAAAAGAAACGAGGGAACACGCTATATTTGCAATTAAAAAGAATCAAGAACGAAAGGAGGGAATTAAAAGGACAAATTCAGACAGCGACAGTGAGAATGGAATACGAAAAGAATTGGAAAAATGAAATCATTGTCCGCGTTTGAAATTCAAGAAGACGTAGTGAGAACGTTAAATTTTAAAATAAAAGGAAATTAAAATGTAAAAAAAAGGAAAAAAATTCAAGTTCTAATTAAGAAGTAAAAAAATCAAAACAAAAAAGGACGAAATTTTAAACTGCAAAATCGAACTATGACGGTGGTTGACAAAAAGGGAGGGGTGCAACATGAGGACTTCCCAGGAGGTCACCGATCCTAGTACTACTCTCGCCCAAGCACGCTTAACTTCGGAGTTTTGATGGGATCCGGTGCTTTAGTGTTGGTATGATCGCACCCGTCAGGAAGTTGAGTGGTAAAGTATTAATGTAGGAGCTGGAGATCGTAGAGAAATGCATCGGTTAACGGCAACAACGTTTGAAATTCTTACAAATGACATTAAATTTGACAAAAAATTGATAAAAAGAAACGAGGGAAAACGCTAAATTTGCAATTAAAAAGAATCAAGAACGAAATGAAGGAATTAAAAACCACAAATTCGAACAACAACGGTGAGAATGGAATATGGAAAGAATTGGAAAAAGGACATTAAATTTGAAAAAAAAATGATAGAAAGAAACGAGGGAACATGCTAAATTTGCTATTAAAAAGAATCACGAACGAAATTAAAGAAGTAAAAGGACAAATTCAAACAGCGACGGTGAGAATGGAATATGGGAAGAGTTGGAAAAAAATCATTGTCAGCGTTTGAAATTCAAGAAAACATGGTGAGAATGTTAAATTTGTAAATAAAAGGAAATTAAAATGTAAAAAATAGGAAAAAAAATTCAAATTCTATTTAAGAAGTAAAAAACAAAACAAAAAAGAAGGAAATTTTAAACTGTAAATTCGAACTGTGACGATGGTTGACAAAAAGGGAGAGGTGCAACACGAAGACTTCCAGGAGGTCACCCATCCTAGTACTACTCTCGCCCAAGCACGCTTAACTACGGAGTTCTGATGGGATTCGGTGCTTTAGTGCTGGTACGATCGCACCCGTCCGGTAGTTGATTGGTAAAGTATTAATGCAGGAGCTGGGGATTGTAGAGAAATGCAGCGGTTAACGGCAATAACGTTTGAAAATCTTACAAATGACATTGAATTTGACCAAAAATTGATAAAAAGAAACGAGGGAATATGCTAAATTTGCAATTAAAAGAGTTAAGAACGAAATGAAGGAATTAAAAATCACAAATTCATACAGCAAAGGTGTGAATGGAATATGGATAGAATTGGAAAAAGGACATTAAATTTGACAAAAAAATGATAAAAAGAAATGAGGGAACATTCTAAATTTGCAATTAAAAAGAATCAAGAACGAAATGAAGGAATTAAAATGACAAATTCAAACAGCGACGGTGAGAATGGAATGTGGAAAGAATTGGAAAAAAGAAATCATTATCATCATTTGAAATTCAAGAAGACATCGCGAGAACATTAAATTTGAAAATAGAAGAAAATTAAAATGTGAAAAAAAAGAAAAAAAATTCAAGTTCTAATTAAGAAGTAAAAAATCAAAAACAAAAAGGGATAAATATTAAACTGCAAAATTCGAACTGTGACGGTTGTTGACAAAAAGGGAGGGGTGCAACACGAGGACTTCCCAGGAGGTCACCCATCCTAGTACTACTCTGGCCCAAGCACGCTTAACTTCGGAGTTTCGATGGGATCCGGCGCTTTAGTGCTGGTATGATCTCACCCGTCAAGAAGTTGATTGGTAAAGTATTAATGAAGGAGCTAGAGATCGTAGAGAAATGCAGCGGTTAACGGCAACAACGTTTGAAATTGTTATAAATGACATTAAATTTGACAAAAAATTGATAAAAATAAACGAGGGAACACGCAAAATTTGTAATTAAAAAGAATCAAGAACGAAATGAAGGAATTAAAACCAAAAATTCGAACTGCGACGGTGAGAATGGAATATGGAAAGAATTGGAAAAGGACATTAAACATGACAAAAAAATGATAAGAAGAAACGAGGGAACATGCTAAATTTGCAATTAAAAAGAATCAAGAACAAAATGAAGGAATTAAAAGGACAAATTCAAACAATGACGTTGAGAATGGAATATG
Source organism: Allium sativum (assembly GCA_030737875.1). Lineage (NCBI taxonomy): Eukaryota > Viridiplantae > Streptophyta > Magnoliopsida > Asparagales > Amaryllidaceae > Allium > Allium sativum. Next base: position 379,925,594 of record CM060924.1, read on the forward strand.
GAAAGAATTGGAAAAAAAAATCATTGTCAGCATTTGAAATTCAAGAAGACATATGTGAACGTTAAATTTGATAATAAAAGTTCTAATTAAGAAGTAAAAAATCAAAAAAGAAGGATGAAACTTTAAACTGCAACTTCGAACTGTGACGGTGGTTGACAAAAAGGGAGGGGTGCAACATGAGGACTTCCCAGAAGGTCACCCATCCTAGTACTACTCTCGTCCAAGCAAGCTTAACTTCGAAGTTCTGTTGGGATCTGGTGCTTTAGTGCTGGTATGATCACACCCGTCAGGAAATTGATTGGTAAAGTATTAATGCAGGAGCCGGAGATCGTGGAGAAATGCAGCGGTTAACGACAACAACATTTGAAATTCTTACAAGTGACATGAAATATGACAAAAAATTGATAAAAAAACGAGGGAGCATGCTAAATTTGCAATTAAAAAGAATCAAGAACAAAACGAAGGAATTAAAGACCACAAATTCGAACAGCGACGGTGATAATGGAATATGGAAAGAATTGGAAAAAAGACATTTAATTTGACAATAAAATGATAAAAAGAAATGACGGAACATGCTAAATTTGCAATTAAAAAGATTCTATAACGAAATGAAGGAATTAGACGGACAAATTCAAACAACGACGGTGAGAATGGAATATGGAAAGAATTGAAAAAAGAAATCAATATCAGCGTTAGAAATTCAAAAAGACATGGTGAGAACGTTAAATTTGAAAATAAAAGGAAATTAAAATGTAAAAAAAAGGAAAAAAAAATTTCAAGTTCTAATTAAGAAGTAAAAAATCAAAACAAAAAAGGACGAAATTTTATACTGCAAATTCGAACTGTGACGATGGTTGACAAAAAGGGAGGGGTGCAACACGAGGACTTCCCGGGAGGTCACCCATCCTAGTACTACTCTCGCATAAGCATGCTTAACTTCGGAGTTCTGATGGGATCCAGTGCTTTGGTGTTGGTATGATCGCACCCATCAGGAAGTTGATTAGTAAAGTATTAATGCAGGAGCTGGAGATCGTAGAGAAATGAAGCTGTTAACGGCTACAACGTTTGAAATTCTTACAAATGACATCAAATTTGACAAAAAAATTGATAAAGAAAAACAAGGGAACACGTTAAATTTGTAATTGAAAAGAATCTTGAACGAAACGAAGGAGTTAAAAACCACAAATTCGAACAGCGATGGTGAGAATGGAATATGAAAAGAATTAGAAAAAAGACATTATATTTGACAAAAAAATGATAAAAAGAAACGAAGGAACACGCTAAATTTGCAATTAAAAAGAATCAAGAACGAAAGAAATTAAAAGAACAAATTCAAACAGCGATGGTGAGAATGGAATATGGAAAGAATTGGAAAAAAGAAATCATTGCCAGGGTATGAAATTCAAGAAGACATAGTGAGAACGTTAAATTTGAAAATAAAATGAAATTAAAATGTAAAAAAAGGAAAAAAATCTCAAGTGCTAATTAAGAAGTAAAAAATAAAAAAAAAGAAGAAATTTTAAACTGCAATTTCGAACTATGACGATGGTTGACAAAAAGGGAGGGGTGCAACACGAGGACTTCCTAAGAGGTCTCCCATCCTAGTACAACTCTCGCTCAAGCACGCTTAACTTCGGAGTTCTGATGGGATCCGGTGCTTTAGTGCTCGTATGATCGCACCCGTCAGGAAGTTGATTTGTAAAGTATTAATCCAGGAGCTGGAGATCGTAGAGAAATGCAGCGGTTACCTGCAACACCGTAATTCTTACAAATGACTTCAAAATTTGACAAAAAATTGATAAAGAAAAACGAGGGAACATGCTAAATTTGCAATTAAAAAGAATCTTAATAGAAATTAAGGAATTAAAAGCCATAAATTTGAAAAGCAATGGTGAGAATGGAATATGGAAAGAACTAGAAAAAAGACATTAAATTTGACAAAAAAATGATTAAAAGAAACGAGGGAACACGCTAAGTTTGCAATTAAAAGAATCAAGAATGAAAGAAATTAAAAGGACAAATTCAAATAGCGACGGTGAGAATGGAATATGGAAAGAATTGGAAAAACAAATCATTATCAGCGTTTGAAATTCAAGAAGACATAGTGAGAACGTTAAATTTGAAAATGAAAGAAAATTAAAATGGTAAAAAAAGGAAAAAAAATCAGGATCTAATTAAGAAGTAAAAAATCAAAACAAAAAAGGACGAAATTTAAAACTGCTAATTCGAACTGTGGCGGTGGTTGACAAAAAGGGAGGGGTGCAACACGAGGACTTCCCATGAGGTCACCCATCCTAGTACTACTCTCACCAAGCACTCTTAACTTTGGAGTTCTGATGGGATCCGGTGCTTTAGTGCTGGTATGATCGCACCCGTCAGGAAGTTGATTTGTAAAGTATTAATGTAGGAGCTGGAGATCGTAGAGAAATGCAACGGTTAACGACAACACCGTTTGAAATTCTTACAAATGACATTAAATTTTACAAAAAACTAATTAAAAGAAACGATGGAATACACTAAGTTTGCGATTAAAAACAATCAAAAACGAAATGAAGGAATTAAAAACCACAAATTTGAACAGCGACGATGAGAATGGAATATGCAAAGAATTGGAAAAAATACATTAAATTCGACAAAAGAAATGATAAAAAGAAACGAGGGAACACGCTATATTTGCAATTAAAAAGAATCAAGAACGAAATGAAGGAATTAAAAGGACAAATTCAAACAGCGACGGTGAGAATGGAATATGGAAAGAATTGGAAAAAAGAAATCATTGTCAGCGTTTGAATTTCAAGAAGACATAGTGAGAACATTAAATTTGAAAATAAAAGGAAATTAAAATGTAAAAAAAAGGGAAAAAAATTCAAGTTCAAATCAAGAAGTAAAAAAAATCAAAACAAAAAGGACGAAATTTTAAACGGCAAATTCGAACTGTGACGGTGGTCGACAAAAAGGGAGGGGTGCAACACGACCAGGAGGTCACCTATCCTAGTACTACTCTCGCCCAAGCACGCTTAACTTCGTAATTCTTATGGGATTCGGTGCTTTAGTGCTGGTATGATCGCACCCATCAGGAAGTAGATTGGTAAAGTATTAATGCAGGAGCTGGAGATCGTAGGGAAATGCAGCGGTTAACGACAACAACGTTTGAAATTCTTACAATTGGCATTAAATTTGACAAAAAATTGATTAAAAGAAACGAGGGAATATGCTAAATTTGCAATTAAAAACAATCAAGAACGAAATGAAGGAATTAAAAACCTCAAATTCGAACAGCGACGGTGAGAATGGAATATGGAAAGAATTGGAAAAAAGTCATTAAATTTTACAACAAAAATGATAAAAAGAAACGAGGGAACACGCTAAATTTGCAATTAAAAAAAATCCAAGATTGAAACAAAGGAATTATAAGGACAAATTCAAACAGCGACGGTGAGGATGGAATATGGAAAAAATTGGAAAAAAGAAATCATTGTCAGCTTTTGAAATTCAAGAAGACGTAGTGAGAACATTAAATTTGAAAATAAAAGGAAATTAAAATGTAAAAAAAAGGAAAAAAATTTAAGTTTTAATTAAGAAGTAAAAAATAAAAACAAAAAAGGACGAAATTTTAAACTGCAAATTCGAACTGTGACGTTGGTAGACAAAAAGGGAGGGGTGCAACACGAGGACTTCCCAGGAGGTCACCCATCCTAGTACTACTCTCCCCAAGCACGCTTAACTTCGGAGTTCTAATAGGATCCGTTGCTTTAGTGCTGGTATGATCGCACCCGTCAGGAAGTTGATTGGTAAAGTATTAATTCAAGAGCAGGAGATCGTAGAGAAATGCAGCGGTTAACGGCAACACCGTTTGAAATTCTTACAAATGACATTAAATTTGACAAAAAATTGATTAAAAGAAACGAGGGAATACGCTAAATTTGCAATTAAAAACAATCAAGAACGAAATGAAGGAATAAAAAACCACAATTTCGAACAGCGGTGGTGAGAATGGTATATGGAAAAAATTGGAAAAAAGATATTAAATTCGACAAAAAATTGATAAAAAAAACGAGGGAACACACTAAATTTGCAATTAAAAAGAATCAAGAACGAAATAAAGGAATTAAAAGGACAAATTCAGACGACGACAGTGAGAATGAAATATGGAAAGAATTGGAAAAAAGAAATCATTGTCCGCGTTTGAAATTCAAGAAGACGTAGTGAGAACGTTAAATTTGAAAATAAAAGGAAATTAAAATGTAAAAAAAAGGAAAAAGAATTCAAGTTCTAATTAAGAAGTAAAAAAATCAAAACAAAAAAAGATGAAATTTTAAACTGCAAATTCGAACTATGACGGTGGTTGACAAAAAGGGAGGGGTGCAACACGAGGACTTCCCAGGAGGTTACCGATCCTAGTACTACTCTCGACCAAGCACGCTTAACTTCGGAGTTCTGATGGGATCCGGTGCTTTCGTGCTGGTACGATCGCACCCGTCAGGAAGTTGAGTGGTAAAGTATTTACGTAGGAGCTGGAGATCGTAGAGAAATGCATCGGTTAACGGCAACAACGTTTGAAATTCTTACAAATGACATTAAATTTGACAAAAAATGATAGAAAGAAACGAGGGAACATGCTAAATTTGCAATTAAAATGAATCAAGAACGAAATGAAGGAATTAATAACCACAAATTCGAACAGCGACGGTGATAATGGAATATGGAAAAAATTGGAAAACGGACATAAATTTTGACAAAAAAATGATAAAAAGAAACGAGGGAACACGCTAAATTTGCAATTAAAAAGAATCAAGAACGAAATGAAGGAATTAAAAGGACAAATTCAAACAGCGACGGTGAGAATAGAATATGGAAAAAAGAATTCATTATCAACGTTTGAAATTCTTGAAGACATAGTGAGAACGTTAAATTTGAAAATAAAAGGAAAATAAAATGTTAAAAAAAGGGAAAAAAATCAAGTTCTAATTAAGAAGTAAAAAATCAAAACAAAAAGGATGAAATTTTAAACTGCAATTCGAACTGTGACGGTGGTTGCCAAAAAGGGAAGGGAGCAACACGAGGACATCCCAGAGGTCACCCATCCTAGTACTACTCTCGCCCAAGCACGCTTAACTTCGGAGTTCTGATGGGATCTGGTGCTTTAGTGCTAGTATAATCGCACCCATCATGAAGTTGATCGGTAAAGTATTAATTCAGGAGCTGGAGATCATAGAGAAATGCGGCGGTTAACGGTAACAACGTTTGAAATTCTTACAAATGACATTAAATTTGACAAAAGATTGATAAAAAGAAACAAGGAAACATTCTAAATTTGCAATTAAAACGAATCAAGTACGAAATGAAGGAATTAAAAACCATAAATTCGAACAGCGGCGGCGAGGAGATTGAAATATGGTAAGAATTGGAAAAGAGACATTAAATTCGATATAAAATGATAAAAAGAAACAAGGGAACGCGGTAAATTTGCAATAAAATAGGATCTTGAAGAAAACGAAGGAATTAAAAGGACAAATTCAAACAGCGACGGTGAGAATGAAATAAAGAAAGAATTGGAAAAAAGAAATCATTATCAGCATTTGAAATTCTAGAAGACATAGAGAGAAAGTTAAATTTGAAAATAAAAAGAAATTAAAATGTAAAAAAAAGGAAAAAAATTCAAGTTCTAATTAAGAATTAAAAAATCAAAACAAAAAAGGATGAAATTTTAAACTGCAAATTCGAACTATGACGGTGGTTGACCAAAAGGGAGGGGTGCAACATGAGGACTTCCCAGGAGGTCACCCAGTACTACTCTCACCCAAGCATGCTTAACTTCAGAGTTCTGATGGGATCCGGCGCTTTAGTGTTGGTATGATCGCACCCGTCAAGAAGTTGATTGGTAAAGTATTAATGCAGAAGCTGGAGATCGTAGAGAAATGCAGCGGTTAATGGCAACAACGTTTGAAATTCATACAAATGACATTAAAATTGATAAAAAGAATTGAGGGAACATGCTAAATTTGCAATTAAAAATAATCAAGAATGAAATAAAGGAATTAAAACCCAAAATTCAAAGAGCGACGGTGAGATTGGAATATGGAAAGAATAAGAAAAAACATTAAATTTGACAAAAAAAATGATAAAAAGAAACGAGGGAACACGCTAAATTTGCAATTAAAAAGAATCAAGAACAAAATGAAGGAATTAAAAAGACTAATTCAAACAGCGACGGTGAGAATGGAATATCGAAAGAATTGGAATAAAGAAGTCATTTTTAGCATTTGAAATTCAAGAAGACATAGAAAGAACGTTAAATTTGAAAATAAAAGGAAATTATAATGTAATAAAAAAGGAAAAAAAATTCAAGTTCTAATTAATACGTAAAAAAATCAAAACAAAAAAGGAGAAAATTTTAAACTGCAAATTCGAACTGTGACGATGGTTGACAAAATGGGAGGGGTGCAATGCGAGGACTTCCCAGGAGGTCACCCGTCCTAGTACTACTCACGCCCAAGCACGCTTAACATCGGAGTTTTGATGGGATTCGGTGCTTTAATGCTGGTTCGATCGCACCCGTCAGGAAGTTGACAAGTAAAGTATTAATGCAGGAGCTAGAGAGTGTAGAGAAATGCAGCAGTTAACGACAAAAACGTTTGAAATTCTTACAAATGGCATTAAATTTGACAAAAATTTGATAAAAAGAGACTAGGGAACACGCTAAATTTGAAATTAAAAAGAATCAAGAGCGAAATGAAGGAATTAAAAACCACAAATTCGAACAGCGACGGTGAGAATGGAATATGGAAAGAATTGGAAAAAGACATTAAATTTTACAAAAAAAATGATAAAAAGAAGCGAGGGAACATGCTAAATTTGCAATTAAAAACAATCAGGAACGAAATGAAGGAATTAAAAGGACAAATTCAAACAGCGACGGTGAGAATGGAATATGGAAAGAATTGGAAAAAAGAAATCATTGTCAGCGTTTAAAATTCAAGAAGACATAGTGAGAAAGTTAAATTTGAAAATAAAAGGAAACTAAAATGTAAAAAAAAGGAAAAAAAATTCAAGTTCTAATTAAGAAGTAAAAAAATCAAAAAAAAAAGGACGAAATTTTAAACTGCAAATTCGAACTGTGACAGTGGTTGACAAAAAGGGAGGGGTGCAACACGAGGACTTCCCGGGGGGTCACCCATCCTAGTACTACTCTCGCCCACGGACGCTTAATTTCGGAGTTCTGATGGGATCCGGTGCTTTAATGCTAGTATGATCGCACCCGTCAGGAAGTTGATTGGTAAAATATTAATGCATGAGCTGGAGATCGTAGAGAAATGCAGCGGTTAACGGCAAACAACGTTTAAAATTCTTACAAATTACATAAAATTTGACAAAAATTTGATAAAAAGAAACGAGGGAACACGATAAATTTGCAATTAAAAAGACTGAAGAACGAAAATAAGGAATTGAAAACCACAAATTCGAACAACGACGGTGAGAATGAAATATTGAAAGAATTGGAAAAAAGACATTAAATCTGATAAAAAAATGTTAAAACGAAACGAGGAAACACGCTAAATTCGCAATTAAAAAGAATCAAGAACGAAATGAAGGAATTAAAAGGACAAATTCAAACAGCGACGGTGAGAATGGAATATGGAAAGAATTGGAAAAAAGAAATCATTGTCAGCGTTTGAAATTTAAGAAGACATAGTGAGAACGTTAAATTTGAAAATAAAAGGAAATTAAAATGTAAAAAAAAAGTTCAAATTCTAATTAAGAAGTATAAAATCAAAACAAAAAGGACGAAATTTTAAACTGCAAATTCGAACTGTGACGGTGGTTGACAAAAAGGGAGGGGTGCAACACGAGGATTTCCCAGGAGGCAACCCATCCTAGTGCTACTCTCGCCAAGCACGCTTAACTTCGGAGTTCTTATAATGACCCGAACTTCGCCGTAAAGAAAAGCTCGGATTGAGTTGAGAGCACGACACATCAGAATACAAACAGAAGAACATTTCGTTGCTATTACGACAATTTAATCAGAATACAAGAATATAACAGAGTATGATTAAATAATATACATCAGAAAAATATTAGAGATTAAAATACATTACATAGCAGCGGAAAATTAATACATAACACAACTGAAAGGAATACACAGATACAGAGCGTTCCGAATATAGCTCCAGCTGTAAATCCAGGATCCTGTGAATATATATCTGCAAAACCAAAACTACTAACTGCCCGTGTGGAAAATAGGGGCACCCAGAGTTTAGGTTAAAACAATAAACTCCAGGTCAGTTATGTGACTAGTGTGAGAACTAAAACAGTTATTTAAAACCTTACTTTAAAATCAGGTAAATCAAGGGACCACGCCGTATAACACTGAACGGGTTTTCTCCTTAGAATACCAGTGCATAAAACAAATAGCACAATGCTTTTTGGAAAAATAAAGCAATTTTAAGACTCATGTCCTTTCGCACAATGCAACGCAAGCCAGGGGGATAGAGTTTTCCCTTATAATAGCCAATACAATGATTTCATTTCACCACAATACAACCAACTCACCACAAAACAATTCAAACAAACAAACAACCAAACATCCATGGTTTCAATCTAAAGTGTCAGGTGCTACTAAGCACCGTCTGCATCCTAATATATATTTTACTGAAATCAAAATTATAGTGAGGAGCTCTCACCTTTGGTTTCCACTCTGCCAGTTTTATTTCTGAATTTCTGAATAGTTTGGATTTGTGCGAAATTCCAACGCAATCTTTTTCACACTGTTCATAGTAAAAAATCACATTTTTAATATGATGTTTATATACTTTTATCTAACTAAAAATAATATTTTTATCTACCTAAAAATCGTATTTTTATAAAACTAAAAATAGTATTTTTATCAACGCTATATATGCTTAAAAACAATGTTATATATATATATGTATATAAATCCCATTTTTAAAACAACTCTTTTTAAATTAAAAGTCACATTTTTAATCTAAAACCATTTCTATAAAAATCATATTTTTATAATCCTCTTCATATAATAAAAATCATATTTTTATTATGCTACTATATAAATAAAAATCATATTTTTATTATGCTACTGTATAAATAAAAATCATATTTTTATTATGCTACTATATAAATAAAAATCATATTTTTATTCAATGTTTTATATATAAAAATCTCATCTTTTTTACTGTGTGTTTTATGTATAAAAATCACATCTTTTTTACTCTATGTTTTATATATAAAAATCTCATCTTTTTTTACTCTATGTTTTATACATAAAAAACTCATCTTTTTTATTTAAAAAAAACAAAGATGTATAATTTAAAAATCAGAGAACTCACTGCAGTCGTCATCTTCATATCGTTCAGAACTGGACACCAGCGCAAGTGAAACTGGATTGGAGCGCCGGTTGAAGCGACCAGAATCCCATCAGAATGCTCCAGCAGCGCCACCATCGTGCAGCACCAGAGGCACGGTCCGGGCTCACGAAGGGATAGATCGGTCATCGAGGGTGTCGAGCTTAACTGGAGAGAGAGAGAAGGGGAGGCAGCACCAGAGGTGTGGGTCCGGGCTCACGAAGGGATAGATCGGTCATCGAGGTTGTCGGGCTTCACTGGAGAGAGAGGGGGGAGGCTGGGGCTTGCGCGCAGGGATGGAGAGGCGAAAGGGGGTGGCGAGCCATTGGAGACGACTATGGTAGGCGGAGGAGTGGGGCGCAAGTGATGGTGGGGCCACGGTGGACTAAAACGAGGGTTTTGGCGTGGGTTTTAGGGGTTTGAACAGAGGGAGGGAGGATCGTCGGGGGAGGGGTGGTGGGGGTTGCACGATGGTGCGGCGCCAGGGGCGGAGGTCGGAGGGAGGACGACGGATGCTGCTGCGCTTTTTTTAATTTGATTTTGAAATGTCGTGTTTTAGCTGGGAAGGAAAGGTGGGAGAGAGAAAAGGGTTTTTAATATATATTATTATTTTTATTTAATTCTCTAAAAAAGTTGATTTTTTTTATTCTAACTCCAAATTGAACCCAACGACTGTCACCCCTAGCTAAATACCCCCATTCCGGACACAATGGGATATGCTTTGTAAGTTAGTTCGACTATTTTAATCAATTTTTCTTTAAATTAAAATATAAATCAATATATATTTAATTTAAACATACATTTTATTTTACCGGGGCCACATACTGGCTCCAAAAATGCCAGAAAAATAAATCTAGCTATATTTTGATGATATGGTTCTAACAATACAAATTTCATCGAATTTGGAGACCGTTTGAAAATGGTCAATTTCTAGTTGATCCAATTCAAACTGAAATTGACAAAACATGTTTTCTTTTGCCACGCTTACATATTAATTCCAAAAATTATGGAAATTGGAATCTTCCAATAATTTGACATTCCGGATCCAACAAAAGTGGTTTCGTCGAAAACGGAGGTCGTTTGCAAAATAGCTATTTTTAAGGGCTATATATTATTTAAATTTCATAGCGACTATTCTGAATTTTTAACTGGCCGTAACTTTTGATTCCCTTTATGAAATCTGGATTTTTCACATTCGTTAGAAAGATATTTTCAAACAGATTCATATATTTTTATTTTTATAGAAATCCGATTTATTTTGAATCCTGTGTATTTATTTGAAATTCGAAATCGAATTTTCAAACTACCGCGCCTTTTCTAACTCCTTTTATAATTAATGAAATTTTTTATATTCTAACTTCGATTCAAATAAATTTTTAGTCGTTATTATTTAAACTGTTTCATTTTAAATATTCGAAATACATTAAAATTGCTAAAATAAATTTTTTAAATTGGTTTTGATTTTCCATGTTGTTACAATCTCCTCCACTTAAAATATTTTCGTCCTCGAAAAGGAACGGAGCTGAAAGTTGTTTAACCAACCAACTCTACTTTCATTCTGGCTTTCATTCTTTAAGTTTTCAGTTTATAAGAATTAGCCAAATTTTTCAAAAATTTGGCTAACACCCTAAATTTTCGAAAAATTTCGCCATAACCTTCTTTGTATGGGGAGACATTTAAAACCTCAACTAGCCACATATGATGCTCATCAATCCAAAAGAAAAAGAAAAATCCAAGCGGCTAGCCAATCGGCTCAAGAATCATCCAAACCCAAGAAATATAGTAAACATGCACCTATTTGTCAGGCAAACAATTTTATTCCTCTTCTTAGCGTCCCTTCTATGACTTGTTCAACATATATACACGTACATATATGCAATTTCAAGAAATTTTCAATTCAGTTCAATATTTGATCAATTTGGCGTAATGGTTCAAAATTTTAATTAATCAAACAACATAACCAGTAATCAATTAGTTGACTAAATTTCAAACACATAACTTTAATACATGGTCGAAAATCATATTTTTATGCCAATTCACAACAATAAAGCCTATCTGGTTTTGGTTCTCACACCAGTCAATTGGAAATATATAGATATCCCACTTTCGAAACTCGAACATAAATTCTGATGATGATCGATCAATCACCAGAATCATCCCCGGGCAACTAGAGTGTGATTCTATATCTATCTAGTATATTCGAGACTTTGTATACCCGTTTGCAAGGCGTATATGCAAAATCTTCATATACTCGATTGTCCAAAACAATTTAAAATAAAATATTCAAGTACGAATAATATGGTTTAAATTTTCAAAACAAAAATTGTTTTCATTTTTATTTTAACAGTAACACTCTTCACACTCGTTCTAGGATACTACTGATCCCATCTCTAACAAGTCATTCTTATTGAATATTACTAATCCAATCTCGGATGAATTCTTCCGTTCGGTTCTAATGTGTCATGTTCTTGAGCTCTGTAAACCAAAGCTATGATACCAAACTATAAGGACCCGAACTTCCCCGTAAATGAAAGCCTGGATTGAGTTGAGAGCACGACACATTAGAAAGCAAACAGAAGAACATTTCATTGCTATTGAAAACAATTTAATCAGAGTACAAGAATATAACAGAGTATGATTAAAATAATATACATCAGGAAAATATCAGAGATTAAAATACATTACATAGCAGTGGAAAATTAATACATAACACAACTTAAAGGAATAAGCGGATACAGAGCATTCTGAATATTGCTTCAGTTGTAAATCCAAGATCCTGTGAATATATATCAGCAAAACCAAAACTACTAGCTGGCTGTGTGGAAAATAGGGGCACCCAGAGTTTAGGTTAAAACAATAAACTCCAGGTCAGTCATGTGACTAGTGTGAGAACTAAAACAGTTATTTAAAACCTTACTTTAAAATCAGATAAATCAAGGGACCACGCCGTATAACACGGAACGGGTTTTCTCCCAAGAATACCAGTACATAAAACAAAGAGCGCAATGTTTTTTGGAAAATCGAAGCTACTATAAGACTCAGGTCCTATCACACAATGCAACGCAAGCCGGGGGATAGAGCTTTCCCTTACAATAGACAAGCATGCTTGGTACGTTTAAAACAAATCATTTTGATATTACTATAAGTGCATAGTGTCAAAAACAATTTCAAATGTAAACGTATCAATCATAGGAGGCATGGTTACAATCTATCATGTCGTCGTACTAAGCTCTACAATTAAAACCGAAATGTCACGTATTGGAAATTGGATTTCCGTCTGTGAACCAAGGCAAGGGATCGTCCTTCCAATTCGAGACGCTCTAGCCCGTGTCTCAGGATTCAGCCACAACTGCACCTGGAGCGGCAGGATTGGTCCACACCTACGTTAGTGGATTATAATGCCTGAACAATGCATTTCCCCGCCCTATGGGGCATAAGTCTGGTTAGTATGTCGACCATATCATCCATCGGTCCCGTAGTGACTAATATAACCGAGGCGCCTCGCTTTCCATCATCTACATAAGTAAAATGTCTGGCCTCCATACCATGACACCACTCCCAGCTAGAAGGAAACACATGTCCTCCCTGAGGTCCTCTCCCGTTTCTGGTTCACACCAGGGTGTGAGGCTCGCGAATTAACGTTATACACAAAGTTATGCTATATTAAAGCCATGCTTTGATTATCAACCACAAGACTCTGCTTTCCAACAGAAGCCTTGATCATTTGCATCTCAGCATGCCACACAAGCAATTCACGCCATGCAACTGATGTTTATCAATCACAAGAATGAAATCCAATGTCAGACACACATCCATTTACAAGTCCGTTCTGGGTCTGAACGAAACCATAGGCACCTTATACCTTATCCCATATGTCCAATACAGGAGAGAGGTCCTTACATATCTGATCGATCTCCAAGTACGTCTGGACGATCACCACTTATTACCTTGTCGGGTGTACAGCCCAATTAAGACATCAGTAATCATCTAAACGATGTGAAGACCTTCGGTCTTCAACCACCGTCTTCATCGTCGATTTATCGTCGAATCAGTTTTTCAGAAGAGCATAAACCCGGCCTTTTCGAATAACTTACGTATATTATGAATAAGTGCTATAAAAACACAACATACGCCTTATTCCAATCCAAAATACTCTTTTATTCGAATATTCTTTTCACAATTTAAACCAAATTAAGGTTTTCCAAACTAGTCGAGATTAGCGAATCTTACCGAAGTAATCATTTATTTATTTCCCAATCCCAACCTATTCATTCCATGGAGCAAAACTGGTAGTACTCCATATCTAACACCATGCTGTTATCGGTTAAATTAATTATCATTTCATGTTCAAATCTAATTAAAGATATAACTATCGCCTGGAGTAAAACTGGTCGTACTTCATTCTCGATCATTTCCCGAATTTGATAATTTAAATTATCACATTCACATTTCAATCTAATTAAAGATTCATTAAAATTCTAATTCAGTTTTAATTTCCAAAAATCATTACTTAATGATTATTCAAAGTTAAGAAATTCATCTTATCTTTAAGTGGGTTAAAGAACTAATGTCATTTAAAATACAGCTCACGATAAACCAAAAATCATAATCCATTAACAATGGAATCTTCACGTAAAACAGATCAATATATATATAATCAATATATACATCCATATCCAACCGGTAACATAAATGGAATAACGGCAAAGCCTTTTAAATTCCATATATAGTAACAATCTTCCTCCATAGATGTTCACTTCGATTATTACGAAATCGAATTTCATTCCGTTCCAATTTATTTTATTAAATTGGAAAACTTTTCTTTGGAAAATTTCCCCTAAATCTCAATTAAAAGATTTATAAATTCCAAATCATGTTTCACTGTAAATCGGGTTAAAGAATGAATGTCGTTAAAAACACAGTTCACGATAAACCTAATTCACAGACTATTTTATTCCAATTAAATGTTAATTAATTGGAAACTGTAATAATCTTAATTAAAAGATTTATTCTTTTCACACGGGATTTAAGAATAGTGTTATTTTAGACACCATTCATGACAAACCCAAAATCCATTTCTTTTATTCGATTCCAATTAAATATCAATTAATTGAAAAACCTCACTAAATCTTAATTAGAAGATTTATTCTTTTCTCAACTGGGTTAAAGAACAGTGTTATTTAAGACACCGTTCACGACAAACCCAAAATCCAATTTAATATTGAATACAAGACTCTGAATAGAAATTATATCGACTTATATTCAATATCAAATTCTGAAATCAACAAATATCGTACTAGTAATAATGATATATATATCTTCCAAATTCCTCCACAATATCCGTATAATCACGGAATTCAGTATCAAAATATTCCAAAGATAATTTCGATTCAAATCCATTCCAATTCCTATATTGGAAATTATGATTACATTAAAACCCATTCTCAATCCAATTTATTTATTTAAAAATAGTTGGATTATAATTCTAGTTAATAACTAGTTCATTTCGATAAAAATATACATTATCTTTTCAAATATGGAATTTTTCATTCAATTCTTTCCAAATCATTTATTATGATTTTACACAAATTATTAATATTTTTAATAATTTTATCAAGGCCCGTACAGTCGATTTCCACTAACGACCACCGAACTGCATCCATATCGACCTTTTCGAAATTTGATTTGGACATAATTCCAAATCCAACCATTAGATTTCAAATCTCTTATATTCGTTGGAAAGCTCTTTTCGATACGAACCCAATGATTCTGGTTTTAGGAGGATCCGACTATCGAATCTCCCGTAATGTCAAATCGAAGGTATTGGTCGAAATTCGTGAACAGTCGTTGTGCGACGCGTTCTATTTAAGTCATATAATATATATATATATACATATATATTATATATTTCGTTCAAAACATATTTTATAAATTCGTTTCAAAATCGATTCCAACTTCCTTTTCAATTTTAAACCAAAATTGAATATTCTACATTATTATAATATAAAGGACAAATTTTCAAAATATCTAATTTTGAAATAATTTACCTTTTCGATATTCATTATAAAAATGAATAAAATCAATATAAATATAGTTCATGTCAAAATATCGCGTATCTAATCAATGCGGCTTCACACATTTTAATATGTTGTGTCCATCCAAAATCGGACATCGAATTCACAATTTAATCCTTTACCAAATATTATTTTGAAATATTCGTTATTTTAAAATATTCGTTATTTTAAAATGTTCTTTATTTCCGAATTAGAATGAAACCCAATCAATTACCATAGATTTATTTTTATGGATTTCCATACAACACATTTATATAACGACAATTTTAAACAATCATCCATCATCCAGAGTGCACTACTCAACTGCGTAAGCATTAAATATAAATGATGAATGCTTACAAAAGTCTGTCAACCAATCGATCGACATATAACCAAACAATTGGGATTATGTACATCAAATATCATCCCAATACCCGTGTGGGGTTTCAATCAACAAACACAGATTTTATTTGTGCAGTTGGGCGTTATGTAAAATTTACCATCACAATCCATGTCAGTTAAATGTGTGTACATAAACAAATCATCTGATTTTGTATATGAAAATTTATTTTCATTTCAGGAGAATTTTATGTCAATCTTTATGCGTAATTTTTTTTAACGATAAAATATTTATTTCGACACATGAATATTTCATATACTTCATATATTCAATAAAGATGGCATTTTTATTGTTTAAATATTTTATTCAACACATGAATATTTTATTTAATTCATATACACATTAAAAATGTTATTTTCAACTAACACAATTTATTTTACAAAATTTCAGCAACATAACGGCAGGGTATTTAGCACCGGCACCGTGTCTGAGCATGGCTCCTCTGCTAATCTAGGCCTTGTGGCATTATAGTGATTTCATTTCACCACAATACAACCAATTCACCACAAAACAATTCAAACAAACAAACAACCAAACATCCATGGTTTCAATCAAAGCCGTCGGGTGCTACTAAGCATCATCTGCATCCTAATATATATTTTAATGAAATCAAAATTAAAGTGAGGAGTTCTCACCTTTGTTTTCACTTCGCTAGTTTTATTTCTTAATTTCTGAACAGTTTGGATTTGTCCGAAATTCCAACGCAATCTTTTTCACGCCGTTCATAGTAAAAATCACATTTTTAATATGATGTTTATATATTTTTATCTAATTAAAAATAATATTTTTATTTACCTAAAAACCATATTTTTATAGAACTAAAAATCGTATTTTTATCAACACAATATATACTTAAAAACAATGCTATATATATATATTTAAAAATCCTATTTTTAAAACTATTCTTTTAAATTAAAAGTCACATTTTTAGTCTAAAACCAGTTCTATAAAAATCATATTTTTACAATTCTCTTCATATAATAAAAATCAAAATTTTATTATGCTACTATATAAATAAAAATCATATTTTTATTATGCTACTATATAAATAAAAATCATATTTTTATTCTATGTTTTATATATAAAAATCTCATCTTTTTTACGCTATGTTTTATATATAAAAATCTCATCTTTTTTTACTCTATGTTTTTTATATAAAAATCTCATCTTTAAAAAAAACAAAGATGTATAATTTAAAAATTATAAAACTCACTGTAGTCGTCATCTTCATATCTTTCCGAACTGGATACCAGCGCAAGTGAAACTGGATTGGAGCGCCACCCTGAAGCGACCAGAATCTCATCAGAATGCTCCAATAGTAGCGGTGCGCCGCCACCATCGTGCGCCACCAGAGGCACCGGTCCGGGCTCACGAAGGGATAGATCGGTCATCGAGGTTACCTGGCTTCACTTGAGAGAGAGAGAGAGGCTGAGGCTTGCGCGCAAGGGTAGAGAGGCAGAAGGGGGTGGCGAGCTGTTGGAGGCAACTATGGTAGGCGGAGGCGTGGGCCGCAGGTGATGGTGGGGCCACGGTGGACTGAAACGAGGGTTTTGGGGTGGTTTTTAGGGGTTTGAACTGTAATAACCCAGAAATCTGGGCCAATTTAAAATTTTAATTTTGGCGATTTTAGTGAATTTTGATTATTTGAAATGAATTATTTTAAATAATAACGACGAAAAATTTATTTTGAATAGAATTAGAATGTATATATTTATTCGAATCGTCGTTAGAACATAAATATTTATTTATAATTACAAAAGGAATAGAAAATGGCACGGTAGTTCGATAATTCGATTTCAAAATTCAAATGAATGTACCGGGTGCAAAATAAACCGGATTTTGGCGAAACCAAAAATATTGGAATCTATTTGAGAATATATTTCCAATGAATCCGAATAATTGAAATTTCATAGCTGGAATCAAAAGATACGCCCAGTTGAAAATTCAAAATAGTCGCTATGGAATTCTGGCCCTTAAAAATGGAAATTTTGCAAACGACCTCGGTTTTCGATGAAACCAGTTTTGTTTGATCCGTGATGTCAAGTTATTGCTAGATTCCAAAATTCGTAATTTTTCGAATCAATATGTGAGCGTGGCGAGGTAAAACGTGTTTTGTCAATTTCGATCGACTTGAAAATGGCCATTTTTCAAAAGGTCTCGGAATTTGATGAAACTAGTTTTGTTAGGACCGTATCGTCAATACGAAGCTGAAAAATATTTTTTGGGAATTTTTAGAGTCCGTATGTGGGCCCGGTAAATTGAAATTCGCGTTCAAATTCAATATATAGAGTTATATGTTGATTTTGACGGAAACGGATCGAAACAGTCGAATTGGCTTATGGAACATATCCCATTGTGTTCAGAATGGGGGTATTTGGCTAGGGCGACACTCGTTGGGTTTAGTTTGGAGATCGGACGCGAATTTCACTTTTAAAGAAAAATAGAAATAAAATAATATTAAAATTACTATACAAATAACCCTATTTTTTGCAAACCCTAATCATATTCTCAGCCCGCCGTCATCTCTTCAACCGATGGCCAAATCGCTCCAGGTTTCGATCGTTAATCATGAAAAATTCACAAATCAAAATGCAAAACTTATAAAACAAAACTCAAGAGCTCCTCACGAGCTTTGATTTTATAAGGCAAAGATCATATCTGGTGAAGTAATTTGGGCGATTGAATGGCAACAAGTGTCGTCGTTCGTCACGGCTTTCTAGGCGCTACGGGGGCCCGAACTCGACGCTGTTGAAGGAGGAGGGGAGCGGCGCTCCTGCGCTTCACGTAGGGGCTGACGATCGGTGTCCGGACGCTTGGATCTTCGTGCGGTGGAGCTGAATCTATTTGAGCGAGGTCGTTGTTTTGTTCCTGGAGGGTTTCAAAGGTCAACGCACGGGGGAAGATGATTAGGGTGGGGTTAGGTGTTAATTAATATGTTAATTAAAATTTAATTATCCTAAATGTATAATTATCATATCTTGGTCAAATTGAATCAGAAATTGACAAACCAAAGTGCGTTGGAATCCCCTTTTCAAGCTCTACACCATGAAGCAAACCAGAATGAAATTCAGAAGCAGTCAGGAATCTTGATTGAATTAAACGCAAAGTTTAATTCAGTTAAAAGCAATCATTATCAATGATTTCAGAACCGACCAATGTGAGTAGAAAATGAATTCAAATTGAAATGAATTTGAAATTTGAATTGAATTGAAATGAATTTAAAACGAATTTATAAGGAAAAATTCAATTTGGATTTGAATTTGAAATGAAAGTTGAAATTGTTTTTGAAACGAATTTAAAATGATTTATAAAATTCGTTTTAAATAGAAATCGATGAAATATATATATTATATATATATTATAATGGCCTGAATAGAACGCGCCGCGCTGCGGTAGTTCGTGAATTTCGACCATTGACTTCGAACAGACATTACGGGAGATCCGACCGTCGGATTCTCATAAAACCAGAACCGTTGGGTTCGTATCGAAAAGAGCTTTCCAATGAATATTGGAAATTTGAAATCTAACAGTTGAATTTGGAATTATGTCCAAATCAAATTTGGAAAAGGTCGCTGTAAGTGGAATTCGATAGCCGTTGATGGAAATCGACTGTACGGGCCTTGATAAAATTATTAAAAATACCAATAATTTGTGTAAAATCATAAGAAATGATTTGGTAAGAATTGGGATGAAAAATCCCATATTTGGAAAGATAAAAATAGATGTTTGTCGAAATGAACTAGTTTTGAACTAGAATTATAATTCTATTTATTTTAAAATAAATAAAGTGGATTTGAAATGGTTTTGAAAATAACCAGAATTTCCAATATGTAAATTGGATTGGATTTGGGGTTTGTCGTGAACTGTGTTTAAATGACATTAGTTCTTTAACCCGAGTAAAAGCAGGATTAATTTCCAAAAAGCAGAACAATCAATATGATATGATTTTAGAGATGAAACCAATTGGAGTTTGAATAAATCTTTGATTAGATCTAAATGAATGAATGGTAATTAAATTTACCAAAATATGAGATGTGGTGTAAACCAAATGTACTTGGTTGTTGATATTGATTGTGACTGATTGATTGTTTGGATGGTGCTTGACCAGTTTATGAGCAGAATATGCTTTTACATTTAGCATTGGGTTGGGTTGAAAATATCTGTGTGCTAATGCCTTGTGAAACACTTCACGATTTGACGATAAGGTATTTAGCGATGTTGTGCTCATTTCAAATTTAATGAATGATTTTGAAATGATATATTTTTCTTAAGTGAAAAGAAATGTATTCCCGATTTTGGACAGGGAATGTTTTAAAAAAATGTTTTATAAAACAGAAAGGATTTCGAGGCCTAAAACCCGATGATTTCTAAAATGATTTAGAAATGTATTATGTGTTACATTGTGGTTCATCGCATATTCGATTAGTTGCTATTGATGATGTATCTGTTTGGTGGCGGAGAATTTATTCTCTTGCTTAACACCCCTCTTTGAGATGTATGAGCTCAAAGGTTATGTGATTAATAGTGACTGATCATATGTGTGAATTACTGATGTGAAGTACTATATTTTGAAAGTACTTGTGATTATTACGTTGTGAAATGATTTTCCCTACTTCGGGATATGAAATGATTTAGTTTGTGGATAAAGATTCGGGTAACCATGAGACTAAAAGTATGGATGAGAGGTCGGTGTAGCCTACTCCTGTGTGGAGTAGGTGCATCGTCGGTGTAGCCTACTCCTATATGGGGTAGGTGCACATTTATATATCGAGTTGCGAGGTGCGTACCCTTTGCCTTGTCGATGGGGAGCACGATATTTGGTTGCATACTTGTTTGTATGCATTGTTATGTTTTGGAATTCATATTTCCAGACGATTTGATTTGAGATCCCGAAGTGAAATCTACTTTGATATAGAAAATTTGATATGTATTTCAAATGATTTGAAATAAGAAATCGGGAATAAAATCCAAAGGAATAATTTCTGTAAATTGAATTGGATTTGGAAAATCTAAGTGTAGTGATTAATCTAAGTGAGTAGATTGGGATATTGCATGTTGATTGATGCATAGTAGATCCATATATCTATATTGATTGTTGTTTATACACTGGCATTCATGGGGGTAAACCCGTTCCGCGTTAGCGGCGTGGTCCATTGATATGCCATATGATTTATATAAGATTATAACTGTTTAGAGTTTCTCACACCAGTCCCATGACTGACCTGTAGTTTGCTTTTCCCTTGCAAACTCGGGTGCCCCTATTTTCCACACGGGCAGTCGAGTAGTTTTATTTTGCAGATTTATGAGCAGGATTCTGGATTGAAGCTTTAAGCTGTGTCCAGGCATTTACAGTCTTCCGCCGTGTTATTTATTTATTTCCGCTGTGCATTGTATTACATTCATGTAAATCTATCTTCCGCTGTGTATTATTTCGATATACTCTGATATTCTGTACTCTGATGTAACATTATTATGATGTTTATAGAAGTCTTCTGTTACTTGTTCTGATGTGTTGTATGCCCAAAGTTAGCGTATACGGGATTCGAACGGTCTTGGTAGGTTTATCGATCGATTAGGTCCGGGCGAAATCCGTGTCGTTGCATGAACGGAGGGAGGGAGGATGGTCGGGTAAGGAGGGTGTAGGTTGCGCGGCGGTGCGGCGCAAAGGGCGGAGGTCGGAGGGAGGACAACGGTGGCTGCTGCGCTTTTTTTATTTGATTTTGAAATGTTGTGTTTTGGCTGAGAAGGAAAGGGGGGAGGGAGAAAAGGATTTTTAATATATCTATTATTATTTTTATTTAATTCTCCAAAAAAGTTGACTTTTTTATTCTAACTCCTAATCGAACCCAACGACTGTCGCCCCAAGCTAAATACCCCCATTTCTTTAAATTAAAATATAAATCAATATATATTTAATTTAAATGTATATTTTAATATATCGTGGCCACATACTGGCTCCAAAAATTCCAGAAAAATAATTCTAGCTATGTTTTAACGATATGGTCCTATCAAAACTAATTTCATCAAATTTGAAGACCGTTTGAAAAATGGTCAATTTCTGGTCAATCCAATTCAAACTGAAATTGACAAAACACGTTTTCCTTTGCCACACTTGCATATTAATTCCAAAAATTATGGAAATCGGAATCTAGCTATAATTTGACATTTTAGATCCAACAAAAGTGGTTTCATCAAAAACGGAGGTCGTTTGCAAAATGGCTATTTTTAAGGGCTATATATTATTTAAATTTCATAGCGACTATTCTGAATTTTTAACTGTCCATAACTTTTGACTTCCGTTATGAAATCTGGATTTTTCACATTCGTTTGAAAGATATTTCAAACAGATTCATATATTTCCGGTTTTACTAAAATCCGATTTATTTTGAATCCTGTATATTTATTTGAAATTCGAAATCGAATTTTCAAACTACCGTGCCTTTCCTAACTCCTTTTATAATTATTATAAAATTTTATATTCTAACTACGATTCAAATAAATTTTTAGTCGTTATTATTTAAAATATTTCATTTTAAATATTCGAAATACATTAAAATTGCTAAAATAAAAATTTTAAATTGTTCCTGATTTTACGGGTTGCTACAGTTCTGATGGGATCCGGTGTTTTAGTGCCGGAATGATCGCACCCGTCAGGAAGTTGATTGGTAAAGTATTAATGCATGAGCTAGAGATCGTAAAGAAATGCAGCGGTTAACGGCAGCAACGTTTAAAATTCTTACAGATGACATAAAATTTGACAAACAATTGATAAAAATAAACAAGGGAACACGCTAAATTTGCAATTAAAAAGAATCAAGAGCGAAATGAAGGGATTAAAAACCACAAATTAGAACAGCGACGGTGAGAATGGAATATGAAAATAATGGGAAAAAAGACATTAAATTGACAAAAAAAAAATGATAAAAATGAATGAGGGAACACGCTAAATTTGCAATTAAAAAGAATCAAGAATGAAATGAAGGAATTAAAAGGACAAATTCAAACAACGACGGTGAGAAAGAAATATGGAAAGAGTTGGAAAAAGAAATCATTGACATCTTTTGAAATTCAAGAAGACATAGTGAGAACGCTAAATTTGAGAATAAAAGGAAATTAAAATGTAAAAAAAAAGGAAAAAAATTCAAGTTCTAATTAAGAAGTAAAAAATCAAAACAAAAAAGGGCGAAATTTCAAACTGAAAATTCGAACAGTGACGGTGGTTGACAAAAAAGGAGTGGTGCAACACAAGGACTTCCCAGGAGGTCACCGATCCAAGTACTACTCTCGCCCAAGCACGCTTAACTTCGGAGTTCTGATGGGATCTGGTGCTTTAGTGCTAGTATGATCGCACCCGTCAGGAAGTTGATTAGTAAAGTATTAACGCAGGAGCTGGAGATCTTAGAGAAATGCAGCGGTTAACGACAACAACATTTGAAATTATTACAAATGACATTAAATTTGACAAAAAATTGATAAATAGAAACGAGGGAACACACTAAATTTGCAATTCAAAAGAATCAAGAACGAAATGAAGGTATTAAAAAACACAAATTCGAACAGTAACAGTGAGAATGGAATATGGAAAGAAATTAAAAAAAGACATTAAATTTGACCAAAAAAATGATAAAAAGAAACGAGGGAACACACTAAATTTGCAATTAAAAAGAGTCTAGAACGAAATGAAGGAATTAAAAGGACAAATTCAAACAGCGACGGTGAGAATGGAATATGGAAAGAATTGGAAAAAAGAATTCATTGTCAACGTTTGAAATTCAAGAAGACATAGTGAGAACGTTAAATTTGAAAATAAAAGGAAATTAAAATGAAAAAAAGGAAAAAATTCAAGTTCTAATTAAGAGGTAAAAAATCAAAACAAAAAAGGACGAAATTTTAAACTGCAAATTAGAACCGTGAAGGTGGTTGACAAAAAGGGAGGGGTGCAACACAAGGACATCCCAGGAGGTCATCCATCCTAGTACTACTCTCGCCCAAACACGCTTAACTTTGGAGTTCTGATGGTATCCGGTGCTTTAGTGCTGGTATGATCGAACCCGTCAGTAAGTTGATTGGTAAAGTATTAATGCAGGAGCTGGAGATCGTAGAGAAATGCAATGGTTAACGGTAAAACGTTTGAAATTCTTACAAATGACATTAAATTTGGAAAAAAATTGATAAAAAGAAATGAGGGAACACACTAAATATGCAACTAAAAAGAATCAAAAACGAAATGAAGGAATTAAAAACGACAAATTCGAACAACGAGGGTGAGAATGGAATATGGAAAGAATTAGGAAAAAACATTAAATTTTACAAAAAAATGATAAAAAGAAATGAGGGAACATGCTAAATTTGCAATTAACAAGAAGCAATAGTGAAATTAATGAATTAAAAGGACAAATTTAAACAGCGATGGTGAGAATGGATTATGGAAAGAATTGGAAACGAGAAATCATTGTCAGTGTTTGAAATTCAAGAAGACATAGTGAGAACGTTAATTTGAAAATAAAAGGAAATTAAAATGTAAAAAAAAGGAAAAAATTCAAGTTCAAAATAAGAAGTAAAAAAATCAAAACAAAAAAGAACGAAATTTTAAACTGCAAATTCGAACTATGACGGTGGTTGACAGAAAGGGAGGGGTGCATAACGAGGACTTCCCAGGAGGTCACACATCCTTGTACTACTCTCGCCCAAGCACGCTTAACTTCTTAGTTCTGATGGGATCCAATGCTTTAGTGCTGGTATGATGGCCCCCATCAGGAAATTGATTGGTAAAGTATTAATGTTGGAGCTAGAGATCATATAGAAATGCAACGGTTAACGGCAACAACATTTGAAATTCTTACAAAAGACATTAAATTAGACAAAAAATGATAAAAAGAAACGTGTGAACATGCTAAATTTGCAATTAAAAAGAATCAAGAACAAAATGTTGGAATTAAAAACCAAAAATTCGAACAGCAACGGTGACAATGGAATATGGAAAGAATTGAAAAAAGACACTAAAGTTGAAAAAAAAATGATAAAAAGAAACAAGGGGATAGGATAAATGTGCAATTAAAAAGAATCAAGAAAGAA
The DNA here is from genome assembly GCA_030737875.1 of Allium sativum. NCBI lineage: Eukaryota > Viridiplantae > Streptophyta > Magnoliopsida > Asparagales > Amaryllidaceae > Allium > Allium sativum. The sequence continues at coordinate 379,950,478 of CM060924.1, forward strand.
ATGAAGGAATTAAAAGGACAAATTCAAACAGTGACGGTGAGAATGATATCTGGAAAGAATTGTAAAAAAGAACTAATTGTCAGCGTTTGAAATTCAAGAAGACATAGTGAGAACGCTAAATTTGAAAATAAAATAAAATAATTTTTTTTTAAAAAAGGGAAAAAAAATCAAGTTCTAATTAAGAAGTAAAAAAACAAAACAAAAAAGGACGAAATTTTAAACTGCAAATTCGAACTGTGACGGTGGTTGACAAAAAGGGAAATTTGAACTGTGACGGAGCTTGTAGAGAAATGCAGCGGTTAACGGCAACAACGTTTGAAATTCTTACAAATGACATAAAATCTGACAAAAAATTGATAAAAATAAACGAGTGAACACACAAAATTTGCAATTTAAAAGAATCGAGAATGAAATGGAAGAATTCAAAATCACGAATACGAACAGTGATGGTGAGAATGGAATATGGAAAGAATTGGAAAAAAGACATTAAATTTGACAAAAAAATGATAAAAAGAAACGAGGGAACACACTTAATTTGCAATGAAAAAGAGTCAAGAACGAAATGAAGGAATTAAAAGGGCAAATTCAAGCAACGACGGTGAGAATAGAATATGGAAAGAATTGAAAAAAGCGATCATTGTCAAGGTTTGAAATTTAAGAAGACATAGTGAGAACATAAAATTTGAAAATTAAAGGAAATTAAAATAAAAAAGGAAAAAAAATTCAAGTTCTAATTAAGATGTAAAAAATCGAAATAAAAAAGGATGGAATTTTAAACTGCAAATTCGAACAGTGGCGTTGGTTGACAAAAAGGGAGGGGTGCAACACGTGGACTACCCAGGAGGTCACCTATCCTAGTGCTATTGTCGCCCAAGCCCACTTAACTCCGTAGTTCTGATGGGATTCGGTGCTTTAGTGCTGGTATGATCACACCCGTTAGGAAGTTGATTGATAAAGTATTAATGCAGGAGCTGGAGATCGTTGAAAAATGCAGCGGTTAACTGCAACAACGATTGAAATTCTTAAAAATGACATTAAATTTGACAAAAATTTGATAAAAAGAAATGCAGGAACATGTTAAATTTGCAATTAAAAAGAATCAAGAAAGAAATGAAGGAATTAAAAATCACAAATTCGAACAACGATGGTGAGAATGGAATATGGGAAGAGTTGGAAAAAAGACAATAAATTTGACAAAAAAATGATAAAAAGAAACGAGAGAACACGCTAAATTTGCAATATAGAAGAATCAAGAACGAAGTGAAGGAATTAAAAGGACAAATTCCAACAGCGACAGCGAGAATGGAATACGAAAAGAATTGGAAAAAAGAAATCATTGTCAGCGTTTGAAATTCAAAAAGACATAGTTAGATCGTTAAATCTGAAAATAAAAGCAAAATTAAAATGTAAAAAAAAATCAAGTTCTAATTATGAAGTAAAAAATCAAAACAAAAAAGGTCGAAATTTTAAACTGCAAATTCGATCTGTGATGGTGGTTGACAAAAAGGGAGGGGTGCAACACGAGGACTTCCCAGAAGGTCACCCATCCTAGTACTACTCTCGCCCAAACACGCTTAATGTCGGAATTCTGATAGGGATCCGGTGCTTTAGTGCTGGTATGATCGCACCCGTCAGGAAGTTGATTAGTAAAGTATTAATGCAGGAGTTGGAGATCGTAGAGAAATGCAGCAGTTAACGGCAACAACGTTTAAAATTCTTACAAATGACATTAAATTTGACAAAAAATTGATAAAAAGAAACGAGGGAACACTCTAAATTTGCAATTAAAGAGAATTAAGAACGAAATGAAGGAATTAAAAACCACAAATTCGAATAGTGACGGTGAGAATGGAATATGGGAAGAATTTGAAAAAAAGATATTAAATTTGACAAAAAAAATGATAAAAAGAAATGAGAGAACACCCCAAATTTGGAATATAAAAAAATCAAGAACGAAGTGAAGGAATTAAAAGGACAAATTCAAACAGCGACGGTGACAATGGGATTTGGAAAGAATTAAAAAAAAGAAATCGTTGTCAGCGTTTGAAATTGAAGAAGACATAGTGAGAATGTTAAATTTTAAAATAAAAGGAAATTAGAATGCAAAAAAAAAGGAAAAAAATTCAAGTTCTAAATATGAAGTAAAAAATCAAAACAAAAAAGGACGAAATTTTAAACTGTAAATTCAAACTGTGACGGTGGTTGAAAAAAAGGGAGGGGTGCAACACGAGGACTTCCCAGGAGGTCACTAATCCTAGTACTACTCTCGCCCAAGCACGCTTAACTTCGGAGTTCTGATGCGATCCGGTGCTTTAGTGCTGGTATGATCGCACCCGTCAGGAAGTTGATTGGTAAAGTATTAATGCATGAGCTAGAGATCATAAAGAAATGCAGCGGTTAACGACAACAGCGTTTGAAATTCTTTCAAATGACATTAAATTTGACAAACAATTGATAAAAAGAAACGAAGGAACACGCTAAATTTGCAATTAAAAAGAATCAAGAACGAAATGAAGGAATTAAAACCCACAAATTCGAAAAGCGATGGTGAGAATAGAATAGGGAAAGAATTGGAAAAAAGACATTAAATTTGACAAAAAAATGATAAAAAGAAATGAGGGAACACGCAAATTTGCAATTGAAAAGAATCAAGAACGAAATGAAGGAATTAAAAGGACAAATTCAAACAGCGACGGTGAGAATGGAATATGGGAAAAATTGGAAAATAGAAATCATTGTCAGCGTTTGAAATTCAAGAAGACATAGTGAGAACATTACATTTGAAAATAAAAGGAAATTAAAATGTGGAAAAAAAAGGAAAAAAATTCATGTTCTAATTAAGAAGTAAAAATCAAAACAAAAAAGGGCGAAATTTTAAAATACAAATTCGAACTGTGACTGTGGTTGACAAAAAGGGAGGGGTGCAACACGAGGACTTCCCAGGAGGTCACCCATCTTAGTACTACTCTCGCCCAAACACGCTTAATTTCGGAGTCCTGATGGGATCCGGTGTTTTAGTGCTAGGATGATCGCACCCGTCACGAAGTTGATTGGTAAAGTATTAATGCAGGAGCTGGAGGTCGTAGAGAAATGCAACGGTTAACGACAACAACGTTTGAAATTCTTACAAATGACATTAAGTTTGACAAAAAATTGATAAAATGAAACGAGTTAAATTTGCAATTAAAAAGAATCAAGAACAGATTGAAGGAATTAATAACCACAAATTCGAACGACGACGATGAGAATGGAATATGGAAAGAATTGGAAACAAGACATTTAATTTGACAAAAAATGTTAAAAAGAAACGAGGGAACACGCTAAATTTGCAATAAAAAAGAATCAAGAACGAAATGAAGGAATTAAAAGGATAAATTCAAATAGCGACAGTGAGAATTGAATATGGAAAGAATTGGAAAAAAGAAACTATTATCAGCGTTTCAAATTCGAGAAGACAAAGTGAGAACGTTAAATTTGAAATTAAAAGGAAATTAAAATGTAAAAAAGAAAGAAAAAAAATTCAAGTTCTAATTAAGAAGTAAAAAATCAAAACAAAAAAGGACGAAAATTAAAACTGCAAATTCGAACTGTGGCGGTGGTTGACAAAAAGGGAGGGGTACAACACGAGGACTTCCCAGGAGGTCACCCACCCTAGTACTACTCTCGACCAAGCACGCTTAACGTCGGAGTTCTGCTGGGATCCGGTGCATTAGTGCTGGTATGATCGCACCAGTCAGGAAGTTGATTGGTAAAGTATTAATGCAGGAGTTGGAGATCGTAGAGAAATGCTGTGGTTAACGGCAAAAACGTTTAAAATTCTTACAAATGACATTAAATTTGACAAAAAAATGATAAAAAGAAATGAGGGAACACACTATATTTTCAATTAAAGAGAATCAAGAATGAAATGAAGGAATTAAAAACACCAAATTCGAACAGCGACGGTGAGAATGGAATATGGAATTGAAAAAACATTAGATTTGACAAAAATGATAAAAAGAAACGAGGGAACATGCTAAATTTGCAATTAAAAAGAATCAAGAACGAAATGAGGGAATTAAAAGGACAAATTCAAACAAAGACGGTGAGAATAGAATATGGAAAGAATTTGAAAACAGAAATCATTGTCAGCATTTTAAATTCAAGAAGACATAGTTAGAACGTTAAATTTGAAAATAAAAGGAAATTAATATGAAAAAAAAAGAAAAAATTCAAGTTCTAATTAAGAAGTAAAAAATAAATACAAAAAGGACGAAATTTTAAACTGCAGATTCGAACTGTGACAGTGGTTGACAAAAAGGGAGGGGTGCAACACGAGGACTTCCCAGGAGGTCACCCATCCTAGGACTACTCTCGCCCAAGCACGCTTAACTTCGGTGTTCTAATGGGATTCAGGGCTTTAGTGCTAGTATGATCGCACCCATTAGGAAGTTGATTGGTAAAGTATTGATGCAGGAGCTGGAGATCGTAGAGAAATGCAGCAGCTAACGACAAAAAGGTTTTAAATTCTTACAAATGACATTAAATTTGAAAAAATTTGATAAAAAGAAATTTGAAAATAAAAGGAAATTAAAATGTAAAAAAAGGGAAAAAAATTAAAGTTCTACTTAAGAAGTAAAAAATCAAAACAAAAAAGGATGAAATTTTAAAATGCAAATTCGAACTATGACGGTGGTTGACAAAAAGGCAGGGGTGCAACACGAGGACTTCCCGGGAGGTCACCCATCCTAGTACTACTCTCCCCCAACCACGCTTAACTTCGGAGTTCTGATTGGATATGGTGCTTTAGTGCTGGTATGATCGCACCCATCAGGAAGTTGATTGGTAAAGCATTAATGCAGGAGCTGGAGATCGTAGAGAAATGCAGCGGTTAACGACAACAACGTTTGGAATTCATACAAATGACATTAAATTTGGCAAAAAAATGATTAGAAGAAACGAGGGAACACGCTAAATTTGCAATTAAAAAGAACCAAGAACGAAATGAAGGAATTAAAAACCACAAATTCGAACAGCGACGGTGTGAATGGAATATGGAAAGAATTAGAAAAAAGACAATAAAAAGAAACGAGGGAACACAATAAATTACAATTAAAACGAATCAAGAGCGGATAAAGGAATTAAAAGGACAAATTCAAATAGCAACAGTGAGAATGGAATATGGAAAGAATTGGGAAAAAGAAATCATTATCTGCGTTTGAAATTCAAGAAGACATAGTGAGAACGTTAAATTTGAAAATAAAAGGAAATTAAAATGTAAAAAAAGGAAAAAAAAATTCAAGTTCTACTTAAGAAGTAAAAAATCAAAACCAAAAAGAACGAAATTTTAAACTGCAAATTCGAACTGTGACGGTGGTTGACAAAAAGGGAGGGGTGCAACACGAGGACTTCCTAGGAGGTCACCCATCCTAGTACTACTCTCGCCCAAGCACGCTTAACTTCGGAGTTCTGATTGGATCTGGTGCTTAAGTGCTGGTATGATCGCACCTATCAGGAAGTTGATTGGTAAAGTATTAATGCATGAGTTAGAGATCGTAAAGAAATGCAGCGGTTAATGGCAACCACATTTGAAATTCTTACAAATGACATTAAAATTGACAAACAATTGATAAAAAGAAGCAAGGGAACACACTAAATTTGCATTTAAAAATAATCAAGAACGAAATGAAGGAACTCAAAACCACAAATTCGAATAGCGACGGTGGGAATGGAATATGGAAAGAATTAGAAAAAAGACATTAAATTTGACAAAAAAATGATAAAAAGAAACGAGGGAACACGCTAAATTTGCAATTAAAAATAATCAAGAACGAAATGAAGGAATTAAAATGACAAATTCAAACAGCGACGATGAGAATGGAATATGGAAAGAATTGGAAAAAAGAAATCATTATCAACGTTTGACATTCAAGAAGACATAATGGAAACGTTATATTTGAAAATAAAAGGAAATTAAAATGTAAGAAAAAGGAAAAAAATTCCTGTTCTAATTAAGAAGTAAAAAATCAAAACAAAAAAGGGCGAAATTTTAAAATGCAAATTCGAACTGTGACTGTGGTTGACAAAAAGGGAGGGGTGCAACACGAGAACTTCCCAGGAGGTCACCCATCCTAGTACTACTCTCGGCCAAGCACGCTTAACTACGGAGTTTTGATGGGATCCGGTTATTTAGTGCTGGGATGATCGCACCCATCAAGAAGTTGATTGGTGAAGTATTAATGCAGGTGCTAGAGATCGTAGAGAAGTGCAGCGAAATGGCAACAACATTTGAAATTCTTATAAATGACATTAAGTTTGACAAAAAATTGATAAAAAGAAACGAGGGAACACGCTAAATTTGCAATTAAAAAGAATCAAGAACGAAATGAAGGAATTAAAAACCACAAACTCGAACAACGACGATGAGAATGAAATATGAAAAGAATTGGAAAAAAGACATTAAATTTGACAAAAAAAATGTTAAAAAGAAACGAGGGAACACGCTAAATTTGCAATTAAAAAGATTCGAGAACAAAATGAAGGAATTAAAAGGACAAATTCATACAACGACGGTGGGAATGGAATATGGAAAGATTTGGAAAAAAGAAATCATTGTCAGCGTTTGAAATTCAAGAAGACATTGTGAGAATGTTTAATTTGAAAATAAAAGGAAATTAAAATGTGAAAAAAAGGAAAAAAATTCAAGTTCTAATTAAGAAGGAAAAAGTCAAAACAAAAAAGGATGAAATTTTAAAATGCAAATTCGAACTGTGACGGTGGTTGACAAAAAGGGAGGGGTGCAACACGAGGACTTCTCAGGAGGTCACCCATCCTAGTACAACTCTCGCCCAAGCATGCTTAACTTCGGAGTTCTGATTGGATCCAGTGCTTTAGTGCTGGTATGATCGCACCCATCAGGAAGTTGATTGGAAAAGTATTAATGCAGGAGCTGGAGATCGTAGAGAAATGCAGCGGTTAACGGCAAATACATTTGAAATTCTTACAAATGACATTAAATTTGACAAAAAAATTGATAAAAAGAAACTGGGGAACACGCTAAATTTGAAATTAAAAAGAATCAAGAACGAAATGAAGGAATTAAAAACCACAAATTCGAACAGCGATGGTGAGAATGGAATATGGAAAAATTGGAAAAAAGTCATTAAATTTGACAAAAAAATCTAAAAAGAAACGAGGGAACACGCTAAATTTGTAATAAAAAAGAATCATGAATGAAATGAAGGAATTAAAAGAACAAATTCAAATAGCAACGGTGAGAATGGAATATGGAAAGAATTGGAAAAAGAAATCATTGTCAGCATTTGAAATTCAAGAAGACATAGTGAGAACGCTAAATCTGAAGAAAAAAAAGAAATTAAAGTTTAAAAAAAAGGAAAAAAAATAATGTTCTAATTAAGAAGTAAAAAATCCAAAACAAAAAAGGACTAAATTTTAAACTGCAAATTCGAACTGTGACGTTGGTTGACAAAAAGGGATGGGTGCAACACGAGGACTTCCTTCGAGGTCCACCATCCTAGTACTACTCTTGCCCAAGCACGCTTAACTTCGGAGTTCTGATGGGATCCAGTGCTTAAGTGCTGGAATGATCGCACCCGTCAGGAAGTTGATTGGTAAAGTATTAATGCATGAGTTAGAGATCGTAAAGAAATGCAGCGGGTAACGGCAACAACGTTTGAAATTCTTACAAATGACATTAAATTTGACAAATAGTTGATAAAAAGAAGCGAGGGAACACACTAAATTTGCAATTAAAAATAATCAAGAACAAAATGAAGAAATTCGAAAACAAAAATTCGAACAGCGACGGTGAGAATGGAATATGGAAAGAATTAGAAAAAAGACATTAAATTTGACAAAAAAATGATAAAATGAAACGAGGGAAAATGCTAAATTTGCAATTAAAAATAATCAAGAACGAAATGAAGGAATTAAAATGACAAGTTCAAACTGCGACGGTGAGAATGGAAGATGGAAAGAATTGGAAAAAAGAAATCATTGTCAGCGTTTGAAATTCAAGAAGACATAGTGAGAACGTTACATTTGAAAATAAAAGGAAATTAAAATGTAAAAAAAAGGAAAAAAAAATCAAGTTCTAATTAAGAAGTAAAAATCAAAACAAAAAAGGGCGAAATTTTAAAATGCAAATTCGAACTGTGGCTGTGGTTGACAAAAAGGGAGGGGTGCAACACGAGAACTTCCCTGGAGGTCACCCATCCTTGTACTACTCTCGCCAAGGCATGCTTAACTACGAAGTTCTGATGGGATCCGGTGTTTTAGTGCTGGTATGATCGCATCCATCAAGAAGTTGATTGGTAAAGTATTAATGCAGGAGCTGGAGATCGTAGAGAAATGCAGCGGTTAATGGATACAACATTTGAAATTCTTACAAATGACATTAAGTTTGACAAAAAATTGATAAAAAGAAACGAGGGAACACGCTAAATTTGCAATTAAAAAGAATCAAGAATGAAATGAAGGAATTAAAAACCACAAATTCGAATAGCGACGATGAGAATTAAATATGGAAAGAATTGGAAAAAAGACATTAAATTTGACAAAAAAAATGTTAAAACGAAACGAGGGAACACGCTAAATTTGCAATTAAAAAAAATCGAGAACAAAATGAAGGAATTAAAAGGGCAAACTCAAACAACAACAGTGAGAATGGAATTTGGAAAAATTTGGAAAATAGAAATCGTTGTCAGCGTTTGAAATTCAAGAAGACATAGTGAGAACGTTAAATTTGAAAATAAAAGGAAATTATAATGTAAAAAAAAAGGAAAAAATTTCAAGTTCTAATTAAGAAGGAAAAAAATCAAAACAAAAAAGGGCGAAATTTTAAAATGCAAATTCGAACTGTGACGGTCGTTGAAAAAAAGGGAGGGGTACAACACGAGGACTTCTCAGGAGGTCACCCATCCTAGTACAACTCTCGCCCAAGCACGCTTAACTTCAGAGTTCTGATTGGTCCAGTGCTTTAGTGCTGGTATGATCGCACCCATCAGGAAGATGATTGGAAAAGTATTAATGCAGGAGCTGGATATCGTAGAGAAATGCAGCGGTTAATGGCAACTACATTTGAAATTCTTACAAATGACATTAAATTTGACAAAAAAAAATACATTAAATTTGACAAAAAAATTATAAAAAGAAACGAGGGAGCACGCTAAATTTGCAATTAAAAAGAATCAAGAACGAAATGAAGGAATTAAAAGAACAAATTCAAATAGCGACGGTGAGAATGGAATATGGAAAGAATTGGATAAAGAAATCATTGTCAGCGTTTGAAATTCAAGAAGACATAGTGAGAACGTTAAATCTGAAAATAAAAAGAAAATAAAATGAAAAAAAGGAAAAAACAATTAAAGTTCTAATTAAGAAGTAAAAATCCAAAACAAAAAAGGTCTAAATTTTAAACTGCAAATTCGAACTATGACGGTGGTTGACAAAAAGGGGTGGGTGCAACACAAGGACTTCCCCGAAGGTCACCGATCCTACTACTACTCTCACCCAAGCACGCTTAACTTCGGAGTTCTGATGGAATCCGGTGCTTTAGTGCTGGTATGATCGCGCCCATGAGGAAGTTGATTATTAAAATATTAATGCAGGAGCTGGATACCGTAGAGAAATGCAGTGGTTAACGGTAACAACGTTTGAAATTCTTACAAATGACATTAAATTTGATAAATAATTGACAAAAAGAAACGAGGGAACATGCTAAATTTGCAATTAAAAAGAATCAAGAATGAAATGAAGGAATTAAAAACCACAAATTCGAACAGTGACGGTGAGAATGGAATACAGAGAGAATTGGAAAAAACATTAAATTTGGCAAAAAAAATGATAAAAAGAAACGAGGGAACACGCCAAATTTGCAATTAAAAAGAAGCAAGAACGAAATGAAGGAATTAAAAGGACAAATTCAAATAGCGATGGTAAGAATGGAATATGGAAAGATTTGGAAAAGAGAAATCATTGTCAGCGTTTGAAATTCAAGAAGATATAGTGAGAACGTTAATTTGAAAATAAAAGGAAATTAAAATAAAAAAAAGGAAAAAATATTCAAGTTCTAAATAAGAAGTAAAAAATCAAAACAAAAAAGGACGAAATTTTAAAATGCAAATTCGAACTGTGACGTTTGTTGACAAAAAGGGAGGGGTGCAACACGAGGACTTCCTAGGAGGTCACCCATCCTAGTACTCCTCTCGCCCAAGCACGTTTAACTTAGGAGATCTGATGGGATCCGATGCTTTAGTGCTGGTATGAATGCACTCGTCAGGAAGTTGATTGGTAAAGTATTAATGCAGGAGCTGGAGATCGTAAAGAAATGCAGCGGTTAACGACAACAACGTTTGAAATTATTACAAATGACATTAAATTTGACAAAAAAATGATAAAAAGAAATGAGGGAACACACTAAATTTGCAATTAAAAATAATAAAGAACAAATGAAGGAATTAAAAACCACAAATTCGAACAGTAACGGTGAGAATGGAATATGGATAGAAATTAAAAAAAGACATTAAATTTGACCAAAAAATGATAAAAAGAAACGAGGGAATATGCTAAATGTGCAATTAAAAAGAATCAAGAACGAAATTATGAAATTAAAAGGACAAATTCAAACAGCGACGGTGAGAATGGAATATGGAAAGAATTGGAAAAAACAAATCATTGTCAACGTTTGAAATTCAGGACGACATAGTGAGAACCTTAAATTTTAAAATAAAAGGAAATAATATTTTTTTAAAAAGTTAAAAAATTCAAGTTCTAATTAATAAGTAAAAAATCAAAACAAAAAAGAACGAAATTTTAAACTGCAAATTCGAACTGTGACGGTGGTCGACAAAAAGGGAGGGGTGCAACACGAGGACTTCCCAGGAGGTCACCCATCCTAGTACTACTCTCGCCCAAGCACGTTTAACTTCGGAGTTCTGAAGGGATCCGCTGCTTTAGTGCTGGTATGATCGCACCCATTAGGAAGTTGATTGGTAAAGTATTAATGAAGGAGCTGGAGATCATAGAGAAATGCTACGTTTAACGGCAACAACGTTTGAAATTCTTACAAATGACATTAAATTTGACGAAAAATTGATAAAAAGAAACGACGGAACACGCTACATTTGCAATTTAAAAGAATCAAGAACGAAATGAAGGAATTAAGAACAACAAATTCGAACAGTGACGGTGAGAATGGAATATGGAAAGAATTGGAAAAAAGAAATCAATGTCAGCGTTTGAAATTCAAGAAGGTATAGTGGGAACGTTAAATTTGAAAATAAAAGGAAATTAAAATGTAAAAAAAGGAAAAAATCAAGTTTGAATTAAGAAGTAAAAAATCGAAACAAAAAAGGACAAAATTTTAAACTGCAAATTCGAACTCTGACGGTGGTTAATAAAAAAGGAGGTGGTGCAACACGAGGACTTCCTGGGAGGTCACCCATCCTAGTACTACTCTCGCCCAAGCATGCTTAACTTTGGAGTTCTGATGAGATCCGATGCTTTAGTGCTGGTATAATCACACCCATCAGGAAGTTGATTGGTAAAGTATTAATGCAGGAGTTGGAGATAGTAGAGAAATGTTGCAATTAATGGCAAAAACATTTGAAATTTTTACAAATGACATTAAATTTTGACAAAAAATTGATGAAAAGAAACGAGGGAACACGCTAAATTTACAATTAAAATATCAAGAACGAAACGAAGAAATTAAAAGCCATAAATTCGAACAGCGACGGTGAGAATTGAATATGGAAAGAATTGGAAAAAGACATTAAATTTGATAAAAAATGGTAAAAAGAAACGAGGGAACACGCTAAATTTGCAATTAAAAAGAATCAAAAACGAAATGAAGGATTTAAAAGGACAAATTCAAACAGCGAAGGTGAGAATGGAATATGGAAAGAATTGGAAAAAAGAAATCAATGTCAGCGTTTGAAGTTCAAGAAGATATAGTGGGACGTTAAGTTTGAAAATAAAAGGAAATTAAAATGTAAAAAAAGGAAAAAAAATCAAGTTCGAATTTAGATGTAAAAGATCAAAACAAAAAAGGATAAAATTTTAAACTGCAAATTCGAACTCTAACGGTGGTTAACATAAAGGGAGTTGTGCAACACGAGGACTTCCTGGGAGGTCACCCATCCTAAAACTACTCACCCCCAAGCACGCTTAACTTCGGAGTTCTGATGGGATCCGATGCTTTAGTGCTGGTATAATCACACCCATCAGGAAGTTGATTGGTAAAGTATTAATGTAGGAGTTGGAGATAGTAGAGAAATGTTGCAGTTAATGGCAACAACATTTTAAAATTTTCAAATGACATTGAATTTTGAAAAAAAATTGATAAAAAGAAACGAGGGAACACGCTAAATTTGCAATTAACAAAATCAAGAACGAAACGAAGGAATTAAAAACCATAAATTCAAACAGCAATGGTGAGAATTGAATATGGAAAGAATTGGAAAAAAGACATTAAATTTGACAAAAAATGATAAAAAGAAATGAGGGAACACGCGAAATTTGCAATTAAAAAGAATCAAAAATGAAATGAAGGAATTAAAAGGACAAATTCAAACAGCGACGGTGAGAATGGAATGTGGAAAGAATTGGAAAAAATAAATCATTGTTAACGTTTGAAATTCAAGAAGAAATATTGAGAACATTAAATTTGAAAATAAAAGGAAATTAAAATGTTAAAAAAAGGAAAAAAAATTCAAATTCTGATTAAAAAGGAAAAAATCAAAACAAAAAAGGACGAAATGCAAATTCGAATTGTGTCGGTGGTTGACAAAAAGGGAGGGGTGCAACACGAGGACTTCTCAGATGGTCACCCGTCCTAGTACTACTCTCGCCCAAGCACGCTTAACTTCGGAGTTCTGATGGGATCTGATGCTTTAGTGCCGGTATGATCGCACCCGTCAGGAAGTTAATTGGAAAAGTATTAAATCAGGAGCTATAGATCGTAGAGAAATGCAGCGGTTATCGGCAACTACGTTTGAAATTCATAAAAATGACATTAAAATGACAAAAATTGATAAAAAAGAAACAAGGGAACACGCTAAATTTGCAATTAAAAAGAATCAAGAACGAAATGAAGGAATTAAAAACCACAAATTCGAATAGCGGTGGTGAGAATGGAATATGGAAAGAATTGGAAAAAAGTTATTTCATTTGACAAAAAATTATAAAAAGAAATGAGGGAACACGCTAAATTTGCAATTAAAAAGAATCAAGAATGAAATGAAGGAATTAAAAGAACAAATTAAAATAGCGACGGTGAGAATGGAATATGGAAAGAATTGAAAAAGAAATCATTGTCAGCGTTTGAAATTCAAGAAGACATAGTGCGAACGTTAAATTTGAAAACAAAAGGAAATTAAAATGTAAAACAAGGAAATAAATTCAAGTTCTAACTATGAAGTAAAAAATCAAAACAAAAAAGGGCGAAATTTTAAACTACAAATTCGAACTTTGACGGTGGTCGACAAAAAGTGAGCGGTGCAACACGAGGACTTCCCAGGAGGTCACCCATCCTAGTACTACTCTCACCCAGGCACGCTTAACTTCATATTTTTGATGGGATCCGATGCTTAAGTGCTGGTATAATCGCACCCATCAGGAAGTTGATTGGTAAAGTATTAATGCAGGAGTTGGAGATAGTAGAGAAATGTTGCGGTTAACGGCAACAACGTTGGAAATTTTTACGAATGACATTAAATTTGACAAAAAATAGATAAAAAGAAACGAGGGAACACGCTAAATTTGCAATTAAAAAAATCAAGAACGAAACGAAGGAATTAAAAACCATAAATTCGAACAGCGACGGTGAGAATTGAATATGGAAATAATTGAAAAAAATACATTAAATTTGACAAAAAAGGATAAAAAGAAACGTGGGAACACGCTAAAATTGCAATAAAAAAGAATCAAAAACGAAATGAAGGAATTAAAAGGACAAATTCAAACAGCTGCGGTGAGAATGGAATATGGAATATGGAAAGAATTGGAAAAAAGAAATCATTGTTAGCGTTTGAAATACAAGAAGAAATATTGAGAACATTAAATTTGAAAATAAAAGGAAATTAAAATGAAAAAAACAAAAAAAAATTCAAGTTCTAATTAAGAAGGAAAAAATCAAAACAAAAAAGGACGAAATTTTAAAATGCAAATTCGAACTGTGAAGATGGTTGACAAAAATGGAGGGGTGCAACACGAGGACTTCTCAGAAGGCCATCCATCCTAGTACTACTCTAGCCCAAGCACACTTAACTTCGGAATTCTGATGGGATCCGGTGCTTTAGTACTGGTATGATCGCACCCGTCAGGAATTGATTGGAAATGTATTAATGCAGGAGATGGAGATTGTAGAGAAATGCAGTGGTTAACGGCAACAACGTTTGAAATTCTTACAAATGACATTAAATTTGACAAAAATTTGATAAAAAGAAACAAGGGAACGCGCTAAATTTGCAATTAAAAAGAATCAAGAACGAAATGAAGGAATTAAAACCGCAAATTCGAACAGTGATGGTGAGAATGGAATATGGAAAGAATTGGAAAAAAGACAGTAAATTTGACAAAAAAATATAAAAAGAAATGAGGGAACACGCTAAATTTTCAATTAAAAAGAATCAAGAATGAAACGAAGGAATTAAAAGAACATATTCAAATAGCGACGGTGAGAATGGAATATGGAAATAATTGGAAAAGGAAATCATTGTCAGCATTTGAAATTCAAGAAGTCATTGTGAGAACGTTAAATCTGAAAATAAAAAGAAATTAAAATGTAAAAAAAAGGAAAAAAAATCGAAGTTCTAATTAAGAAGTAAAAATACAAAATAAAAAGGACTAAATTTTAAACTGCAAATTCGAACTGTGACGGTGGTTGACAAAAAGGGAGGGGTGCAACACGAGGACTTCCCCGAAGGTCACCTATCCTAGTACAACTCTCGCCCAAGCACGCTTAACTTTGGAGTTCTGATGGGATCCGGTGCTTTAGTGCTGGTATGATCGTGCCCATCAGGAAGTTGATTATTAAAATATTAATGTAGAAGCTGGAGACCGTAGAGAAATGCAGCGGTTAACGGTAACAACGTTTGAAATTCTTACAAATGACATTAAATTTGACAAAAAATAATAAAAAGAAACGAGGGAACACGCTAAATTTGCAATTAAAAAGAATCAAGAATGAAATGAAGGAATTAAAAACCACAAATTCGAACAACGACGGTGAGAATGGAATATGGAAAGAATTGAAAAAAAAAACATTAAATTTGACAAAAAAATGATAAAAAGAAAGGAGGGAACACGCCAAATTTGCAATTAAAAAGAAGCAAGAATGAAATGAAGGAATTAAAAGGACAAATTCAAACGACGACGGTAAGAATGGAATATGGAAGGATTTGGAAAAGAGAAATCATTATCAGCGTTTGAAATTCAAGAAGACATAGTGAGAACATTAATTTGAAAATAAAAGGAAATTAAAATGTAAAAAAAAGGAAAAAAATTCAAGTTCTAAATAAGAAGTAAAAAAAATCAAAACAAAAAAGAATGAAATTTTAAACTGCAAATTCGAACTGTGGCGGTTGTTGACAAAAAGGGTGGGGTGCAACACGAGGACTTCCCAGGAGGTCACCCATCCCAGTACTACTCTCGCCCAAGCACGTTTAACTTCAGAGTTCTGATGGGATTCGATACTTTAGTGCTGGTATGATCGCACTCGTCAGGAAGTTGATTGGTAAAGTATTAATGTAGGAGCTAGAGATCGTAGAGAAATGCAGCAGTTAACAACAACAACGTTTGAAATTATTACAAATGACATTAAATTTGACAAAAAATTGATAAAAAGAAACGAGGGAACACGCTAAATTTGCAATTAAAAAGAATCAAGAACGAAATGAAAGAATTAAAACCACAAATTTGAGCAGTAACGGTGAGAATGGAATATGGAAAAAATTAAAAAAAGACATTAAATTTGACCAAAAAATGAAAAAAAGAAACGAGGGAATATGCTAAACGTGCAATTAAAAAGAATCAAGAATGAAATTATGAAATTAAAAGAACAAATTCAAACAACGACAGTGAGAATGGAATATGGAAAGAATTGGAAAAAAAACAAATCATTGTCAGCGTTTGAAATTCAAGATGACATAGTGAGAACATTAAATTCGAAAATAAAAGGAAATTAAAATTTTAAAAAAAGGAAAAAAATCAAGTTTTAATTAAGAAGTAAAAAATCAAAACAAAAAAGGACGAAATTTTAAACTGCAAATTCGAACTGTGACGGTGGTTGACAAAAAGGGAGGGGTGCAACACGAGGACTTCCCAGGAGGTCACCCATCCTTGTACTACTCTCGCCCAAGCACGTTTAACTTCGGAGTTCTGATGAGATCCGGTGCTTTAGTGCTGGTATGATCGCACCCGTCAGGAAGTTGATTGGTAAAGTATTAATGAAGGAGCTGGAGATCATAGAGAAATGCAGCGGTTAACGGCAACAACGTTTGAAATTCTTACAAATGACATTAAATTTGATGAAAAATTGGTAAAAAGAAACGAGGGAACATGCTACATTTGCAATTTAAAAGAATCAAGAACGAAATGAAGGAATTAAAAAACACAAATTCGAACAGCGACGGTGGGAATGGAATATGGAAGGAATTGAAAAAAAACATTAAATTTGACAAAAAAAAAGATAAAAAGAAATAAGGGAACACACTAAATTTGCAATTAAAAGGAATCTAGATCGAAATGAAGGATTAAAAGAGCAAATTCAAACAGCGGCAGTGAGAATTGAACATGGAAAGAATTGGAAAAAAGAAATCATTGTCAGCGTTTGAAATTTAAGATGACATAATGAGGACGTTACATTTGAAAATAAAAGTAAATTAAAATACAAAACAAAGGGAAAAAAATTCAAGTTCTAATTAAGAAGTAAAAAATCAAAACAAAAAGGGACGAAATTTTAAACTACAAATTCAAACTATGACGGTGGTTGACAAAAAGGGAGGGCTGCAACACGACGACTTCCCAGGAGGGTACCCATCCTAGTGCTACTCTCGTTAAAGCACGCTTAACTTCAGAGTTCTAATGGGATCCGGTGCTTTAGTGCTTGCATGATCGCATCTGTCAGGAAGTTGATCGGTAAAGTATTAATGCAGGAGCTGGAGATCGTAGAGAAATGCAGCAGTTAACGGCAGCGACGTTTGAAATTCTTAGAAATGACATTAATTTTGATAAAAAATCGATAAAAAGAAACGAGGGAACACGCTAAATTTGCAATTAAAAAGGATCAAGAACGAAATGAAGCAATAAAAATCCACAAATTCTAACAGCGACAGCGAGAATGGAATATGGAAAGAATTGAAAAAAAAAACATTAAATTTGACAAAAAATGGTAAAAAGAAACGAGGGAACACGCTAAATTTGCAATTAAAAAGAATCAAGAATGAAATGAAGGAATTAAAAGGACAAATTCAAACAGCGAAGGTGAGAATGAAATATGGAAGGAATTGGAAAAAATAAATCATCATCAGCGTTAGAAATTCAAGAAGACATAGTGAGAACGTTAAATTTGAAAATAAAAGGAACTTAAAATGTAAAAAAAAGGAAAAAAATTCAAGTTCAAATTAAGAAGTAAAAAATCAAAACAAAAAAGGACAAAATTTTAAACTATAAATTCGAACTGTGACTGTGGTTGACAAAATGGGAGGGGTGCAACACGAGGACTTCCAAGGAGGTCACCCAACCTAGTACTACTCTCGCCCAAGCACACTTAACTTCGGACTTCTGACGGGATGCGTTGCTTTAGTGCTGGTACGGTCGCACCCGTCAGAAAGTTGATTGGTAAAGTATTAATGCAGGAGCTGGAGATCGTAGAGAAATGCAGCGGTTAACGGCAACAATGTTTGAAATTATTACAAATGACCTTAAATTTGGAAAAAATTGATAAAAAGAAACGAGGGAACATGCTAAATTTGCAATTAAAAAGAATCAATAACGAAATAAAGGAATTAAAAACCCCAAATTTGAACAACGACGGTGAGAATGGAATATGGAAAGAATTGGAAAAAAGAGATTAAATTTGATAAAAAAATGATAAAAAGAAACGATGGAACACGCTAAATTTGCAATTAAAAAGAATCAAGAATGAAATGAAGGAATTAAAAGGACAAATTCAAACAGCGACGGAGAGAATGGAATGGAAAGAACTGGATAAAAGAAATCACTGTCAGCGTTTGAAATTCAAGAAAACATAGTGAGAACATTAAATTTGAAAATAAAAGGAAATTAAAAAGTAAAAAAAGGAAAAAAATCAAGTTCTAATTAAGAAGTAAAAAATCAAAACAAAAAAAGGCGAAATTTTAAACTGCAAATTCGAACTGTGACGTTGGTTGACAAAAAGGGAGGGGTGCAACACGTGGACTTCCCACGAGGTCACCCATCCTAGTACTACTCTCGCCCAAGCACGCTTAACTTCGGAGTTCTGATGAGATCTGGTGCTTTAGTACTGGTACGATCGCACCCGTCAGGAAGTTGATTGGTAAAGTATTAATGCAGGAGCTCGAGATCGTAGAGAAATGCAGCGGTTAACGACAACAACGTTTTAAATTCTTACAAATGACATTAAATTTTACAAAAGATTGATAAAAAGAAACAAGGGGACACGCTAAATTTGCAATTAAAAAGAATCCAGAATGAAATAAAGGGATTAAAAACCACAAATTCGAACAACGACAATGAGAATGGATTATGGAAAGAATTGAAAAAAAGACATTAAATTTTACAAAAAATGATAAAACAAACGAGGGAGCACACTAAATTTGCAATTAAAAAGAATCAAGAACGAAATGAACGAATTAAAGGGACAAATTCAAACAGTGACGGTGAGAATGGAATATGGAAAGAATTGGAAAAAAGAAATCAATGTCAGCGTTTGAAATTCAAGATGACGTAGTAAGAACATTAAATTTGAAAATAAAAGGAAATTAAAATGTAAAAAAAATGGAAAAAAATTCAAGTTCTAATTAAGAAGTAAAAAAATCGAAACAAAAAAGGACGAAATTTTAAACTGCAAAGTCGAACTTTGACGGTGGTTAACAAAAAGGGAGCGGTGTAACACGAGGACTTCCCAGGAGGTCACGCATCCTAGTACTACTCTCGCCCAAGCACGCTAACTTCGGAGTTCTGATGGGAGGCGATGCTTTAGTGCTGGTATAATCGCACCCTTCAAGAAGTTATTGGTAAAGTATTAATGCAGGAGGTGGAGATAGAAGAGAAATGTTGCGGTTAACGGCAAAAACATTTGAAATTTTTACAAAAGACATTAAATTTGACAAAAAATGATAAAAAGAAACGAGGAAACACGCTAAGTTTGTAATTAAAAAGAATCAAAAACAAAATGAAGGAATTAAAAGGACGAATTCAAACAAAGACGGTGAGAATGGAATATGGAAAGAATTGGAAAAAAAAATATTGTTAGCGTTCGAAATTCAAGATGAAATATTGAGAACATTAAATTTTAAAATAAAAGGAAATTAAAATGTAAAAAAAGGAAAAAGTTTCAAGTTCTAATTAAGAAGGAAAAAATCAAAAAAAAAGGACGAAATTTTAAAATGTAAATTAGAACTGTGATGGTGGTTGACAAAAAGGGAGGGGTGCAATACGAGGACTTCTCAGGGGGACGCCCATCCTAGTACTACTCTCGCCCAAGCACGCTTAACTTTGGAGCTCTGATGGGATCCGGTGCTTTAGTGCTGGCCTAATCGCACCCGTCTGGAAGTTGATTGGAAAAGTATTAATGCAGGAGCTGGAGATCATAGAGAAATGCAGCAGTTAACGGCAACTACATTTGAAATTTCTACAAATGATATTAAATTTGACAAAAAATAGATAAAAAGAAATGAGGGAACACGCTAAATTTGCAATTAAAAAGAATCAAGAACAAAATGAAGGAATTAAAAGAACAAATTCAATTAGCGACGGTGAGAATGGAATATGGAAAGAATTGGGAAAAGACATCATTGTCAGCGTTTGAAATTCAAGAAGACATAGTGAGAACGTTAAATTTGAAAATAAAAAGAAATTAAAATGTAAAAAAAAGGGGAAAAAATTAAAGTTCTAATTAAGAAATAAAAAAACCAAAACAAAAAAGGACTAAATTTTAAACTGCAAATTCGAACTGTGACAGTGGTTGAAAAAAAAGGGAGGGGTGCAGCATGAGGACTTTCCCGAAGGTCACCCATCCTAGTACTACTCTCGCCCAAGCACGCTTAACTTCGGAGTTTTGATGAGATTCGTTGCTTTAGTGCTGGTATAATCGCACCTATCAAGAAGTTGATTATTAAAATATTAATGCAGGAGCTGGAGACCGTAGAGAAATGCAGCGGTTAACGTTAACAACGTTTGAAATTCTTTCAAATGACATTAAATTTGACAAAAATTTGACAAAAAGAAACGAGGGAACACGCTAAATTTGCAATTAAAAAGAATCATAAATGAAATGGAGGAATTAAAACGACAAATTCGAACAGCGACAATGAGAATGGAATATGGAAAGAATAAGAAAAAAACATTAAATTTGACAAAAAAATGATAAAAAGAAACGAGGGAACACGCTAAATTTGCAATTAAAAAGAAGCAAGAACGAAATGAAGGAATTAAAAGGACAAATACAAACAGCGATGAGGAGAATGGAATATGGAAAGATTTGGAATAGAGAAATCATTGTCAGCGTTTGAAATTCGAGAAGATACGGTGAGAACGTTAATTTGAAAATAAAAGGAAATTTAAATGTAAAAAAAAAGGAAAAAAAATCAAGTTCTAAATAAGAAGTAAAAAATTATGATTTAAAAGGATAAAATTTTAAACTGTAAATTCGTACTGTGACGGTTGATGACAAAAAGGGGGGGTCCAACACGAGGACTTCCCAGGAGGTCACCCATCCTAGTACTACTCTAGCCCAAGCACGCGCAACTTCGGAGTTCTTATGGGATCTGATGCTTTAGTGCTTGTATGATCGCACCCGTCAGGAAGTTGATTGGTAAAGTATTAATGCAGGAGCTGGAGATCGTAGAGAAATGCAGCGGTTAACGACAACAATGTTTGAAATTATTACAAATAACATCAATTTTGACAAAAAAATTGATAAAAAGAAATGAGGGAACACGCTGAATTTGCAATTAAAACGAATCAAGAACAAAACGAAGGAATTAAAAATCACAAGTTCGAACTGCAACGATGAGAATGGAATATGGAAAGAAATTAAAAAAAGACATTAAATTTAACAAAAAATGATAAAAAGAAACGAGGGAATATGCTAAACGTGCAATTAAAAAGAATCAAGAACGAAATTATGAAATTAGAAGGACAAATTCAAACAGCGACGGTGAGAATGAAGTATGGAAAGAATTTGAAAAAAGAAATCATACTCAGCGTTTGAAATTCAAGACGACATAGTGAGAACGTTAAATTTGAAAATAAAAGGAAATTAAAATTGAAAAAAAAGGAAAAAAATTCAAGTTCTAATTAAGAAGTAAAAAATCAAAACAAACAAGGACAAAATTTTAAACTGCAAATTCGAACTATGACGGTGGTTGACAAAAAGGGAGGGGTGCAACACGTGGACTTCCCAGGAGGTCAGCCATCCTAGTACTACTCCCACCCAAGCACGTTTAGCTATGGAGTTCTGATAAGATCAGGTGCTTTAGTGCTGGTATGATCGCACTCGTCAGGAAGTTGATTGGTAAAGTATTAATGAAGGAGCTGGAGATCGTAGAGAAATGCAGCGGTTATCGGCAACAAATTCAAACAGCGACGGTGAGAATGGAATATGGAAAGAATTGGAAAAAAGACATTAAATTTGACGAAAAATTGATAAAAAAAACGACGGAACACGCTACATTTGCAATTTAAATGAATCAAGAACGAAATGAAGGAATTAAAAACCACAAATTCAAACAGCGACGGTGAGAATGGAATATGGAAAGAATTGGAAAAAAGACATTAAATTTGACAAAAAAAAAAGAAATGAGGGAACACGCTAAATTTGCAATTAAAAAGAATCAAGAATGAAATGAAGGAATTAAAAGGGCAAATTCAAACAGCGACGGTGAGAACGGAATATGGAAAGAATTGGAAAAAAGAAATCATTGTCAGCGTTTGAAATTTAAGAAGACATAATGAGAACATTACATTTGAAAATAAAAGGAAATTAAAATACAAAAAAAAGGAAAAAAAAATTCTAATTCTAATTTGGATGTAAAAAATCAAAACAAAAAAGGTCAAAATTTTAAACTGCAAATTCGAACTGTGACGGTGGTTGACAAAATGGCAGAGGTGCAACACGAGGACTTCCCAAGAGGTCAGCTATCCTAGTACTACTGTTGCCCAAGCACGCTTAACTTTGGAGTTATGATGGGATCCGGTGCTTTAATGCTGGTATGATCGCACCCGTCAGGAAGTTGATTGGTAAAGCATTAATGCAGGAGCTGGAGATCATTGAGAAATGCAGCGGTTAACGGCAACAACGTTTGAAATTCTTACAAATGGCATTAAATTTGACAAAAAAATGATAAAAAGAAACGAGGGAACATGCTAAATTTGCAATTGAAAAGAATCAAGAACGAAATGAAGTAATTAAAAACCATAAGCGACGGTGAGATTGGAATATGGAAAGAATTGGAAAAAAGACATTAAATTTGACAAAAAAATGATAAACAGAAACGAGGGAACACGCTAAATTTACAATTAAAAAGTATCAAGAACAAAATGAAGGAATTAAAAGGACAAATTCGAACAGCGACGGTGAGAATGGAATATGGAAATAATTGGAAAAGAAATCATCGTCAGCGTTTGAAATTCAAAAAGACATAGTGAGAACGTTAAATTTGAAAATAAAAGGATATTAAATTGTAAAAAAAGGAAA
Source organism: Allium sativum (assembly GCA_030737875.1). Lineage (NCBI taxonomy): Eukaryota > Viridiplantae > Streptophyta > Magnoliopsida > Asparagales > Amaryllidaceae > Allium > Allium sativum. The sequence goes on from CM060924.1 coordinate 379,973,399, forward strand.
TAAATTCAAGTTCTAATTATGTAGTAAAAAATCAAAACAAAAAAGGACGAAATTTTAAACTGCAAATTCGAACTGTGACGGTGGTTGACAAAAAGAGAGGGATGCAACACGAGGACTTCCCAGGAGGTCACCCATCCCAGTATTACTCTCGTCCAAGCAAGCATAACGTCGGAGTTCTGATGGGATCCGGTGCTTTAGTGCTGGTATGATCGCACCCGTCAGGAAGTTGATTGGTAAAGTATTAAAGCAGGAGTTTGAGATCGTAGAGAAATGCAGCGGTTAACGGCAGCAACGATTAAAATTCTTACAAATGACATTAAATTTGACAAAAAATTGATAAAAAGAAACAAGGGAACACGCTAAATTTGCAATTAAAGAGAATGTAGAATGAAATGAAGGAATTAAAAAGCACAAATTCGAACAACGACGGTGAGAATGGGATATGGAAAGAATTGGAAAAAAGCATTAAATTTGATAAAAGATGATAAAAAGAAATGAGGGAACACGCTAAATTTGCAATTAAAAAGAATCAAGAACGAAATGATGGAATTAAAAGGACAAATTCAAATAGCGACGGTGAAAATGGAATATGGAAAGAATTGGAAAAAAGAAATCATTGTAAGCGTTTGAAATTCAAGAAGACATAGTGAGAACATTAAATTTGAAAATAAAATGTAATTAACATATAAAAAAGGAAACAATTCAAGTTCTAATTAAGAAGTAAAAAATCAAAACAAAAAAGGACAAAATTTTAAACTACATATTCAAACTGTGACGGTGGTTGACAAAAAGGGAGGGGTGCAACACGACGACTTCCCAGGAGGGCACCCATCCTAGTACCACTCTCGCCCAAGCACGCTTAACTTCGGAGTTCTAATGGGATCCGATGCTTTAGTTCTTATAAGATCGCACCTGTCCGGAAGTTGATCGGTAAAGTATTAATGCAGGAGCTGGAGATCGTAGAGAAATGCAGCGGTTAACGGCAACGACGTTTGAAATTCTTAGAAACGACATTAAGTTTGATAAAAAATATTGACAAAAAGAAACGCGGGAACACGCTAAATATGCAATTAAAAAGAATCAAGAACGAAATGAAGGAATTAAAATTCACAAATTCGAACAGCGACGGTGAAAATGGAATATGTAAAGAATTGGGAAAAAACATTAAGTTTGACAAATATGATAAAAAGAAACGAGGGAACACGCTAAATTTGCAATTAAAAAGAACAAAGAACGAAATGAAGGAATTAAAAGGACAACAGCGATGGTGAGAATGAAATATGGAAAGAATTGGAAAAAAGAAATCATTGTAAGCGTTTGAAATTCAAGAAGACATAGTGAGAACATTAAATTTGAAAATAAAAGGTAATTAAAATATAAAAAAGGAAACAATTCAAGTTCTAATTAAGAAGTAAAAAATCAAAACAAAAAAGGACGAAATTTTAAACTACAAATTCAAACTGTGACGGTGGTTGACAAAAAGGGAGGGGTGCAACACGACGACTTCCCAGGAGGGCACCCATCCTAGTACCACTCTCGCCCAAGCACGCTTAACTTCGGAGTTCTAATAGGATCCGGTGCTTTAGTGCTTGTAAGATCGCACCTGTCAGGAAGTTGATCGGTAAAGTATTAATGCAGGAGCTGGAGATCGTAGAGAAATGCAGCGGTTAACGTCAACGACGTTTGAAATTCTTAGAAACGACATTAAGTTTGATAAAAAAATTGACAAAAAGAAACGCGGGAACACGCTAAATTTGCAATTAAAAAGAATCAAGAACGAAATGAAGGAATTAAAATTCACAAATTCGAACAGCGACGGGGAAAATGGAATATGTAAAGAATTGGAAAAAAACATTAAGTTTGACCAAATGATAAAATGAAACGAGGGAACACGCTAAATTTGCAATTAAAAAGAACAAAGAACGAAATGAAGGAATTAAAAGGACAACAGCGATGGTGAGAATGAAATATGGAAAGAATTGGAAAAAAGAAATCATTGTCAGCGTTTGGAATTCAAGAAGACATAGTGCGAATGTTAAATTTGAAAATAAAAGGAAATTAAAACGTAGAAAAAAGGAAAAAAAAATTCAAGTTTAAATTAAGGAGTAAAAAACCAAAACAAAAAAGGACAAAATTTTAAACTGTAAATGCGAACACTGACTGTGGTTGACAAAAAGGGAGGGTGCAACACGAGGACTTCCAAGGAGGTCACCCATCCTAGTACTACTCTCGCCCAAGCACACTTAACTTCGGAGTTCTGATGGGATCCGGTGCTTTAGTGCTGGTACGATCGCACCCGTCAGGAAGTCGATTGGTAAAGTATTAGTGCAGGAGCGAGAAATCGTAGAGACATGCAGCGGTTAACGGCAACAATGTTTGAAATTATTACAAATGACATTAAATTTGGCAAAAAAATGATAAAAAGAGACGTGGGAACACGCTAAATTTGCAATTAAAAAGAATCAATAACGAAATGAAGGAATTAAAAACCACAAATTCGAACAGCGATGGTGAAAATGGAATATGGAAAGAATTAGAAAAAAGGCATTAAATTTGACAAAAAAAAATGATAAAAAGAAATGAGGGAATACGCTAAATTTGCAATTAAAAAGAATCAAAAACGAAATGAAGGAATTAAAAGGCCAAATTCAAACAGCGATGGTGAGAACGGATTATGGAAAGAATTGAAAAAAGAAATCATTGTCAGCGATTTGAAATTTAAGAAGACATAGTTAGAACATTAAATTTGAAAATAAAAGGATATTAAAATGTAAAAAAAGGAAAAAAAATTAAAGTTCAAATTAAGAAGTAAAAAAATCAAAACAAAAAAGGATGAAATTTTAAACTGTAAATTCGAACTGTGACGGCGGTTGACAAAAAGGAAGGGGTGCAACACAAGGGCTTCCCAGGAGGTCACCCATCCTAGTTCTACTCTCGGCCAAGCACGCTTAACTACGGAGTTCTAATGGGATCCAGTGCTTTAGTGCTGGTATGATCGCACCCGCCAGGAAGTTGATTGGTAAAGTATTAATGCCGGAGCTGGAAATCCTAGAGAAATGCAGCGGTTAACGGCAATAAGGTTTGAAATTCTTACAAATGACATTAAATTTGACAAAAAAATGATAAAAAGAAATGAGGGATCACGCTAAATTTGCAATTAAAAAGAATTAAGAACGAAATGAAGGAATTAAAAACCACAAATTCGAACAGTGACGGTGAGAATGGAATGTGGAAATAATTGGAAAAAAGACATCAAATTTGACAAAAAAATGATAAAAAAAATGAGGGAACACGCTAAATTTGCAATTAAAAAGAATTAAGAACGAAACGAAGGAATTAAAAGGACAAATTCAAACAGCGACGGTGAGAACGGAATATGGAAAGAATGGAAAAAAGAATTCATTGTCAGCGTTTCAATTTCAAAAAGACATAGTGATAATGTTAACTTTGAAAATAAAAGGAAATTATAATGTAAAAAAAGGAAATAATTCAATTTATAATTAAGAAGTTAAAAAAAGGACGAAATTTTAAGCTGCAAATTCGAACTGTGACGGTGGTTGACAAAAAGGGAGGGGTGCAACACGAGGACTTCCCAGGAGGTCATGCATCCTAGTACTACTCTTGCCCAAGCACGCTTAACTTTGGAGTTCTGATGGGATCCGGTGCTTTAGTGCTTGTATGATCGCACCCATCAGGAAGTTGATTGGTAAAGTGTTAATGCAGGAGCTGGAGATCGTAGAGAAATGCAGCGGTTAACGACAACAACGTTTGAAATTCTTACAAATGAAATTAAATTTGACAAAAAGAAACGAGGGAACACGCTAAATTTGCAATTAAAAAGAATCAAGAACGAAATGAAGAAATTAAAAACCACAAATTCGAACGACGACAGTGAGAATGGAATATGGAAAGAATTGGAAAAAAGACATTAAATTTGACAAAAAAATGATAAAAAGAAATGAGGGAACATGCTAAATTTGCAATTAAAAAGAATCAAGAACGAAATGAAGGAATTAAAAGGACAAATTCAAACAGCGACGGTGACAATGGAATATGGAAAGAACTGAGAAAAAAATCAGTGCCAGCGTTTGAAATTCAAGAAGACATAGTGAGAACCTTAAATTTGTAAATAAAAGGAAATTAAAATGTAAAAAAAAAGGAAAAAATTCAAGTTCTAAATAAGAAGTAAAAAATCAAAACAAAAAAGGACAAAATTTTAAACTGCAAATTCGAACTGTTACGGTGGTTGACATAAATGGAGGGGTGCAACACGAGGACTTCCCAGGAAGTCACCCATCCTAGTACTACTCTCGGCCAAGCATGCTTAACTTCAAAGTTCTAATGGGATCTGGTGCATTAGTACTTGTATGATTGCACCCGTCTGGAAGTTGATTGGTAAGAGTTAGAGATCGCAGAGAAATGCATTGGTTAACGGCAACGACGTTTGATATTCTTAGAAATGACATTAAATTTGTTAAAAATTTGATAAAAAGAAACGAGGGAACAAGCTAAATTTGCAATTAAAAAGTATCAAGAACGAAATGAAGAAGTTAAAAACCACAAATTCGAACAGCGACGATGAGAGGGGAATATGGAAAGAATTGGAAAAAAAAATTGACAAAAAATGATAAAGAGAAATGAGGGAACATGCTAAATTTGCAATTAAAAGGACAAATTCAAACAGCGGCGGTGATAATGAAATATGGAAAGAATTGGAAAAAAGAAATCATTGTCAGCGTTTGAAATTCATGAAGACATAGTGAGAACATTAAATTTGAAAATAAAAGGAAATTATAATGTAAAAAAAAAGGAATGAAATTCAAGTTCTAATTAAGTAGTAAAAAATCAAAACAAAAAAAGACAAAATTTTAAACTGTAAATTCGAACTGTGACGGTGAGAATGAAATATGGAAAGAATTGGAAAAAAGAAATCATTGTCACCGTTTGAAATTCATGAAGATATAGTGAGAACTTTAAATTTCAAAATAAAAGGAAATTAAAATGTAAAACAAAAAAGAACGAAATGAAGAAATTAAAAGGAAAAATTCAAACAATGATGAAGAGAATGATATATGGAAATAATTGGAAAAAAGAAATCCTTGTCGGCGTTTGAAATTCATGAAGACATAGTGTAACACCCTGAATTTTCTGTGACTACTATGAGAACGAATTTTAAGAATACTTAATTGTTAAAGTGAGAATTAAGGGAAACGGGTTACGCCATTGCGTTCGCCTTGAAATTCTGTTTGGAATATAGCCCAAGTTTTCAAAAATCGGACTTTGTATGAGAAAGTTATGGCCCTCAGAAGTTTCAGTAATTTAAATAAATTAAAAGCAGTTCAGATTAAAATTCAAAATTCAAACGAGAAAGCGGGCTGGGCGGGATTTCTCCCGCCCAAGGCCAGGTCGACCTCCCCTATACAGGTCGACCTGGGGGTCGACCTACCCACCGGGCAGATCGGGACTGTGACGATTCTGACTTGTTGTTGAGTCTTTCCTGACCTGTTGCTGAGTCACTAGGGCATATGTGGCAATTCTAGATAACTCTATTTAGTCTGGACGGTTGTGATTGCTCCTCTGATAATCTAACGACTTATGTTGATTTAAACTTCTATATAAGCACGCACAGACTCAAGCCCTAAACCTAAACTAAATTAGTCTTTTGGCCTCCATGCTGCTGCTAGAATAGTTCTTCTTCTTAAAGCTTAGGAATTGCAAGTCAGAGTTCTAATACAAACGACAAACGAATCATTCTCTTCTCTAAGCCGTCTTTGTGAGTACAATTTCTTTCACAAAATAATTAATAAATTAATTATGATGAGTTATAATTTGGATTATGAGAATATGACTGTTGAATCATGTGATGTTACTTAACTTTGTTATCGTCTGTTGGTGAACATATGACAGTTTTATTAACTTATGTTGGTAGATCTATTTCATATGGCCAATCACATATGTTTAACTTGATTCATTTTATGACATCAGTTTATATGTAGTTTGGGATGTTAAATCATATGCTAGTTTGTATGTGAATCTTATGTAAGTCTGTTGCTAGTTTGTATGTGAATCTTATGCAAGTCTGTATGCGAATTATACACAAGTTTATATGTGAATCAAGTATATACATATGCTAGTTTACATGTAAAACATGTGATATTAGTTTACATGTTTAAATTCATATGCAAGTTTGTAGGAATCCATATGCAAGTTTAGGTGAAAACTATATTCACATTTTTAGGTGAAATCTATATTCACATATGCAAGTTTAGGTGAAAACTATATTCACATATGCAAGTTTAGGTCAAACCCATATTTATATATGCAAGTTCACAATTTCATGTTTAGATCTATATTTAGATCCATGGTAGTTTATGTAAATTTATGTTGTATATGTCCATTGCCTATGCAAGTTATTGGCTATGCAAACTTATGTTATCATTCCTATTCGCAAGTTAGATCTATTTTATGTGTTATGCAAGTTGTGATGTTTCTTTTCTTTTTATGAGTTAGACTATTTGCGAGTCTAACATATTTCATATTAAAACTTACGAATAGCGTGGGGACAATGGGAAAATATTAATTATACAAATTGTGAATTGGCATAAAATGGCTTTAAAGGCATATAATTAAATTGGGACACTAATTGGTATAATTTATATACCTGAAAAGTATGGACATAATTTAGGTGACAATTATGGACATAGATTAATTTGGAAATTATTGACAATTTGAATAGGGATAATAAATTCATATTGGGTGTGAAATAATTATGTGTAATAATAAACGCCTAAGACACGAGGTTAGACTCGTTTGTGGTATAAGACTGCCCGGACCCGCCCGACAAATCCAGCAAACACAAACGGTAGTCTAATGTGAGAGGTCGAAGGCATAAATTAAATGCGCAATTGTAAAGACATGAGGTTGGGCTCGTTTTCGGTATAACACTACCCGGATCTGCCCGGAAAATCCAGCAACCGCAAACGGTAGTCTAGTGTGGGAGGTCTTACAAGGTTACAGTTATAATGAATTAAGTAACACTTAACCAAGATAAACATGTGGTGGGACATGGGGGTTAAGTGGGTGAAATGTGAAATACGATTAGAAACACTTAACCAAATTGAAACATGTAAGAAGACATGAATAAGAAGAGGTTAAGTGGGAAATCTTAGTGGGGACCCAGCATAGGTGGAAAGCTTGCGTCAAGTATGAGAGTCCTTTTCAAACAAGTAAACCATTAAGTATCTTTGTGAGCTCGAGTTATATCGAGGACGGGACACGCTTACTGGGTTGGTTGTAAGAGGTCAAAACGGGTTAACGGTGGCAACGCAAGTCCAACGGTGTAATGTGCATGCGTGGGCCCGGGCTGGTAGGTAAGACGTTGTTGCATCGTGTAGATATAAACTGTGCATCTATAGTGGTATCGGGTTGCCACTTTGGGGAGTGATACACCCCCACCGTGGGACCAGCACGGGTATCTACGAGTTACGTAGCCGATCGCATGGTGGTAGTGGGTATAACCAGTGGAGATAGGGGCAGGCGACACCTATGAAGACAACCAGGGGTACACGAAACTACCATTATGATTATTATGTTCAGTAGGCGGGGTCAACTTTTAGGGTGACTAGTAATGGTGCAGTATAATAATTATCCTATAGTGTTGGAGGCGCAAATTAACGTTATCCTATTCCTCTTGTTTGCTTTGTCATGCCCATTTGTTTCACAGTCATTCCTTGTTTTACCAGTTTATTCCTTATCCTAATTACTTTAATAATTATATTGTTAAAGTTATTGGACTCGCCAGACTTTATGTCTGACCCCTTTGTTTTTGCCTTTTTCTTCCTTCCCCCCTCCAGGTTCTCAGGGTGGGACTAGTGCTAGTGGAGCTTGATTTGGATCTCCTTCTCTCTCTTTTGGAAGTGCTTGGATTGCTGAAAGTAAAGTTCAGCTTATCTCTTTTATGAGATGGTGGGGTTATGCTTTTCACTTTATGTACTCAGAAAACAATTTGTCAAGATGGATATTAAGTGTACTTGGTTTTATTGTTGGTTTTTGATGTCGTTGTAACCAAACTATTTCTCCGCTACAATAAAATTTGTTTTAAAATTTTCAAGTACCAATATATGTATCTGTCTTGTTATATTCCATTCTATACACCAATAATACTCCATGAAAGTTAATGCATTCCCTTTGTGAGTGACATTAATGGACGTGGGGTGTTACACGTGGTATCAGAGCTGAAGGTTTCCGAGAACAAATAAGAGATTTTGAAAAACTATTTTTCAAAAGCATTTTATAAAGAAATACTTTCAAAAGTATGTTTTAAGAAGAGTATTTTCAAGAGAAAAGTTTGTTTTAAAAACATAACCCCCAAGAGTCATATATCTTTCCTTCGATTCTCTGTTTTGAATCTCTTCCTTTTTCTTTTCAGCATGTCTGGGTTACCCGAGATACCCGAGGGCATACCGATACCAACCTGGTTCAGAAGGTATCTGGAGGCTATGGCTACCGCCGCAAGCCCAGCAGACATTCCTCCTCCTCCAGCTGCAACCGCTCCTCCTCCTCCCCCAGCTGCAACCGCTCCTCCTCCTCCCCCTCCCGCGTTGATACTTTTTCGAAGATATGCAAAGACTTTAGGGCAATGGACGGGAAACCTTTTCACGGGTCAGAGACGTTTGCTGAAGCTCGAAATTGGCTTAAGGAGGTGGAAGATTTGTTTGGTATCTTCGAGATAGAAGATGGAAGAAAGGTCCAATTAGCTGCTTGGTTAATGAAGGACGAAGCCTCGTTTTGGTGGGAGGTTACGAATGGAGAGCGTCGAGTGGAGACATGGATGGATTTAAGACATAGGTTCGAGATGAAATTTCTCTCACGAGCAGAAGAGAATTTATACATGGAGAGGTTCTTGGCATTAAAGCAGGGGAATTTATCAGTAAAGGAGTACGTCAACAAGTTCAATCATTTGGCGAGATTTGGCTTTGACTTGGTGAACACACCTGAAAAGAAGGCCCTGAGATTCGTTAACCGCTACATGGGTTGGCTATGACCCACATTCCTATGGGGGCTACTTTTGAGAAACTGGTTGACATGGCGCTTATGCATGAAGAGGAGAAAGACGCTAATGCTAATAAGGCACCGGAAAAGAAAGAGGATCAAAAGAAGTCACATCAGTAACCTAAGAAAGGTGGTAAGGATAACAATAGTAAAAGAAAGAAAAGGTGCTTTAATTGTGGAACACCAGGCCATCTGAGCAAAGACTGTAGGAAGAAGAAGAAGACTGGCTATTTCAACTGAGGTGAGGTAGGACATTTGATTAAAGACTGCCCGAGAAGACAAGGGAAAGGGCATAGGACAGGGTCTACTTCTAGAGGGCAGGCTCTCATGGCACCAGGGCAGGCAAGAGGGCAGGTTCATGCTCTCATGGTACAAGGACAGGAGAGAGGTAGAAACATTTCTGTTGAAAGTTTTGTTTTTCTGTTTGATCATCCTGTTCGTACTTTGTTTGATTCTGGAGCTTCACACTCGTTTGTATCTACTTCGTTAGTTGAAACACCGCACCTAAATACTAGTCTAGTTACGGATCCCATAGTAGTCTCAAATCCTATTGGTGGTGAAGCGACCCGAACTTCCCCGGTCTCCGAAGAGAAGAGAAAGAACGAATTACCATGAGGACAAGACGAATCAGAACGCAAACAGAAGAACATTTCATTGAATATTACAACAATTTCATCAGATTACAAGAACATACAGAGTATGAATGAATAAAATACATTCGATAAATATTAGAGATTACAATAAATTATATAGCAGCGGAAAATAATACAAAACACAACTGAAAGGAATATACGGATACAGAGCTTTCTGAATATCATTCCAGCTGTAAACCAGGTTCCTGTGAATATAAATCTGCAAAACCAAAACTACTAGCTGCCCGTGTCAAAATAAGGGCACCCAGAGTTTAGGTTAAAACAATAAACTCCAGGTCAGTCATGTGACTGGTGTGAGAACTAAAACAGTTATTAATCTTTATTTTAAAGTTAGGTAAATCAAGGGACCACGCCGTATGACACGGAACGGGTTTCCTCCCAAGAATACCAGTGCATAAAACAGCAGCGCAATGCTAAATAAAGAACAATGAAGCTATTATAAGACCCAGGTCCCATCACACAATGTAACACAAGTCGGAGGATAGGGTTTTACCTTATAATAGCCAAAGAATGCTTGATACGCTAAATTTCATCTTTTATTACTATAAGTGTATAGTGTCAAAACAATTTCAATCATAAATATCAATCATAGACGGCATGGGTACCATATATCATGTCGCCATACTAGTTCTACAATTAAAACCGCAAAGTCACGTATTGGAAGTTGGATTTTCATCTATGAACCGAGGCAAAAGATGGTCCTCACCGAATTCGATATAATCTAGTCCATGTCTCAGGCTACAGCCACAACTGCACCTAGGAGCCACAGGGCCGGTCCACTCGATGGGGATTAAATAAAACCCTGAACACTACGTCTCCCCGCCCTATGGGGAGTAAATGAGCCAAATGACTCCATCGGCTCCACACAGTCACCAATATGTCCAAGGCGCCTCACAACAGCAACAACCACATAGGTAAAAATAATACAAATGTCAGGGCTGGTAGGTCACTGACACCACCACTAACTAGAAAGAGACGCACGTTCTCCCTGGATACACTCTCGTTTCTGGTTCATACCGGGGTGTGAGGCTCGCAAATTAACGCCATACACAAAACTATGCCACATAGGCCGTGCTTTGATCATCAACCACAAGACTTTGCTTTTCAACAAAAGCCTTGATCATTTGCCACTTAGGCATGCCATACAGGCAATTCACTCCATGCAATTGATTTCCACCAATATATAACCTCTAAGCTCGTACGTCTCAGAGAAGGGCGTTAAGCAAGAGAATAAATTCTCCATCGCCAAACAGATATATATTTAATAGAAATAAATCACACAAAATAAAATCCAATGTCAGACACACAGTCCATTTACAAGTTCGTTCTGGGTCTGAATGAAATTGGAGGCACCTGGTACCTCGCATATCCATCGATCTCCAAGTACGTCTGGACGATCACTAACCGATTCCCTCATCTTGGGTGTACAACCCAATCAAGATCATCGGTAATCACCCAAACGATGTGAAGACCTCTGGTCTTCAACCACCGTCTTCACCTTTGACTTATCATCGTATCAGTTATTCAGAATGGGATAAACCCGGTCTTTCTGAATAACTCGCGTATATAATAAACAAGTGTTACACAAACACAACATACGCCTCATTCCAATTCAGAATATTCCTTTATTCAAATATTCACATACTTTGGGAAAGGTTCCCATTAATTTTATCAAAGATAAATTCTTTAAATTTATTCTTTAATCTTCCTTTGAATATCAATTCAAACCAAATTATGGTTTATCCAAACTAGTCGGGATTAACGAACCTTACCGAAGTAATCATTTGTTTTAATTTCCCAATCCCAACCTATTCATCCCATGAAGTAAAACTGGTAATACTTCATATCTAACACCACGGTGTTATCGGTAAATTCAATTACCATTTCACGTTTAAATCTAATTAAAGATTTAACTATCGCCTGGAGCAAAACTGGTGATACTCCATTCTCGATCATTTCAATCTGATTAAAGATTCATTAAAACTCCACTTGGTTTTAATCTTCCCAAAAATCAATATTAATGATTATTTAACTTGGGAAATCATATCCTGTCTTTAACTGGGTTAAAGAACTAATGTCATTTAAAACCCGGTTAACGACAAACCCAAAATCACATTCTAATCCAATTCCAATTAAATCCCATTTAATTGGTACACTTCATTAAATTTAAATAAAAAGATTTAATCTTTTTTTCTCAAATGGGTTTAAGAACAGTGTTAATGAAGGCACCATTCACGACAAACCCCAAATCCCATTTGATATTAAATACAAGGCTCTGAATAGAAAATATATCGGCTTATATTCAATATCAAATTCTACGACCAACAAATATCGTATTGGAAATAACGATATAAATATATCTTTCAAATTTCCATAACAATATCTGCATAATCACGAAATCCAACATTGAAATATTCCAAAGACAATTTCGATTCAAATCCATTTCCACTTTATATATTGGAAATTCTGGTTATTTTCAAAACCATTTCAAATCCACTTTCTTTATTTTAAAAATAAACGGGATTATAATTCTAGTTCAAAACTAGTTCATTTCGATAAAAAATCTATTTTTATCTTTTCAAATATGGAATTTTTCATCCCAATTCTTCACAAATCATTTCTTATGATTTTACATAAATTATTACTATTTTTAATAATTTTATCATGGCCCGTACAGTCGATTTCCATCAACGGCCATCGAACTGCACTTACAACGACCTTTTCCAAATTTGATTTGGACATAATTCCAAATCCAACCGTTAGATTTCAAATCTCTAATATTCGTTAGAAAGAACTTTTCGATTCGAACCTAATGGTTCCAGTTTTAGGAGAATCCGATGGTCGGATCTCCCGTAATATCCATTCGAAGTCAATGGTCGAAATTCGCGAACTGCCGCAGTGCGGCGCGTTCTATTCAGGCCATTATATATATAATATATATATATATATATATTTCGTCGATTTCCTTTCAAAACATATTTTATAAATCGTTTTAAATTCGTTTTCAAAACGATTTCAACTTCGTGTAAAATTTCTAATCAAAATTGAATATTCCATATCATTAATCTATGAATGATGATATTTTCAAAACGTTATATTCTGAAATCAATTCCTTTTCTATATTCATTATAAAAATGAATAAAACCGATATAAATATCGTTCACGTCAAAATGACGTCAATCTAACCAACACGGCTTTATATATTTCAATAACTTCGTTATTCTATCCAACAAATGAATGTTTGCTTCAACACATGAATATATATTTTTATTCAACACATGAATATTTATTCTATTTCAACACATGAATTTTTATTCTATTCAACACATGAATTTTTATTCTATTCAACACATGAATTTATATTTTTATTCAACACATGAATATTTATTCTATTCAACACATGAATTTATATTTTTATTCAACAGATGCATATTTATTTTTATTCAACACATGAATATTTATTTTTATTCAGCACATGAATATTTATTCTATTCAACACATGAATTTTCTTCTATTCAACACATGAATTTTTCTTTTATAATTTTCCTTATTTTCCAAATTTGAATGAGGCCCAATCAATTACCATATAATGTTAGTTATATGGATTCCATACAACACATGTATAATAACAACGATAAATAATCAACCATCATGCAGAGTGCACCACACAACTGCATAAGCATCAAATATAAGTAATTAACGCTTACACAGTCTGTCAACCCATCGATTGACATACAACTAAACAATCGGGATTAGTGTACATCAAATATCATCCCAATACCCGTGTGGGGTTTCAGTCAACAAACACAGATTTTTATTTGTGCAGTTGGGCGATGTGTAAAATTTATCATCCCAATCAATATCAGTCAAATCAGTGTATATAAACAAATCGTCCGATTTGTTTATAAATATTTATTTTATATACACGTTAAAAATTATATTTTTAACTATAAAATATTTTATTTCATTCTACAACACACGATAAAATTTCACAACACATCAATCAAACAAACAAGTCATCCATGGTCTGTGGACGACAGGTGTCGGGTGCTTCTAAGCACCGTCTGCATCCTAGTATATATTTACACTAGAAATTATAATAAAAGTGAGGAATTCTCACCTTTGGGTTCCACTCCACCATTCTATTCTGAATTTCTGATCGATTTGATTTGCCCAAAATTCCTACGCCATCATTTTCACGCTGTTCATATTAAAAACCACATTTTTAATATGATGTTCTACATATTAAAAATCATATTTTTAATACTCTACCAATATAAAAATCATATTTTTATTCTTTCTATAATATAAAAATCATATTTTTATTCTTTCTACAATATAAAAATCATATTTGTATCTTTCTACATTATATAAAAATTACCATTTTATCTTTTTACAATATAAAAATCGTATTTCTATCTTTCTACATTATATAAAAATAATATTTTTATTTATAAAGATTGAATCTTTTAACTATGAAAAGTCAAATCTTTCTAACCATTCTACGATTAAAAATCATATCCTTTCCATATCGAACATCATATATTTTCTTATATAAAAAAAATCAAATCCTTTTGTTTAGAAAAATATTATCTTTCCATTACTAAAAACATAATCTTGTTCATGATAAAAATCTAACTTTTTATTTTAAATTAAACTAATCTAAATAAATAACTTTATTATTTAAATAAATTAATTTAAAAACTTACATTCGTTGTTCGGAGGGGGAAGAGGGTTCTTCATCGTTGTTGGTCGTCGGAGGAGGCTCGGGCTCACGGGTTTGAAGGAGGAGGCCAGAGGTAAGAGGGGGGGGTCCGCGGCTGTCAGCGTGGCCAGCGGGAGGGCGTGGGGTGCTTGGGGCGTCGAACCGGTTGAAGAGAATGGGGGAGGATCGGAGGACCACCGGAGAGAGGGGGACGATCGGCTAACGACAACGCCGATGGTATCGACGGCGATGGGTTGGGGGGCTTGGGCGACGGGGGCAATCGCGGTTTTTTTTCTTTTCCTTTTTCTTTCGTTCTTAGATCTGGAGTGAAAAGGAGAGGGGAGAGAGAAAGGTGGGTGGAGGGGGATTATATATTATTTTATTTTAATTAATTTATTCCATAAAGCAACTTTTCATTTCGAACTCAAAATCGAACCCACCGACTGTCGTCCCTAGCTAATTACCCCCATTTCGAACACAATGGGATATGTCTGGTAAGCCAATTCGGCTGTTACGATCAATTTCTGTCAAAATCAAAATATAAATCTATATATTGATTTTGAACGTACATTTCGATTTACTATGGTCACATACTAACTCGAAAAATTCCAGAAAAATTATTTCTAGCTTCGTATTGACGATACAGTCCTAACAAAACTAATTTCGTCAAATTCTGAGACCGTTTGAAAAATGGCCATTTTCCAGTCGATTAAATTCAACTGAAACTGGTCAAACGCATTTAACTGCGCGACGCTCACATATTGATTCGAAAAATCATGAATTTTGGAATCAATAATAACTTGACATCACGAATCCAACAAAAGTGGTTTCGTCGAAAACCGAGGTCGTTTGCAAAATTTCCATTTTTAAGGGCCAGAATTCCATAGCGACTATTTTAAATTTTCAACTGGACGTAACTTTTGATTCCCGCTATGAAATTTCAATTTTCCGGATTCGTTGGAATGATATCTTCAAATAGATTCTAATATTTTTTGGATTCGCCAAAATCCGGTTTATTTTGAATCCTGTACATTCATTTGAACTTTGAAATCGAAATTTCAAACTACCGCGCCATTTTCAATTCCTTTTATAATTATAAATAATTATTTATTTTCTAACGTCGATTCAAATTCATATATACGTTCTAATTCTATTCAAAATAAATTTCTCGTCGTTATTATTTAAATTAAATCATTTTAAATATTCAAAATCCATCAAAATTGCCAAAATAAAAATTTTAAATTGGCTCATATTTCTGGGTTATTACAATCTCCCCCACTTAAAACTTTTCGTCCCCAAAAAGGAACGAAGCTAAAAGTTGTTTAAAAAATCAACTCAACATTCATTATTTTCATTACGGCTTAAGTTCTTCAACTTTTCAATTTCTAAGAACTTTTCATATTCTTCAAAAATTTTGCTAACACCCTAAATTTTCGAAAAATTTCGCCATAACCTCCCGTGCACCGGAAGCTTCGGGATATTTCAAATAGCCTCCCATGGCCCTCACTAATCCAAAAAGAAACAGCCAATCGGCTCATAAAATCATCAAAAACCCAAGAAATACAATAAACATGTACCTATTTGTCGGGCAAACAATTTTATTCCTCTTCTCTAGCCTCCTTGCTATGACCGGTTCAATGTAAGTACATGTATATGCATGCAAATGCGACTAATTTTCAATACACTCACTATTTGATACAATTTGGCTAAAGGTTCAACATTTAATTAATTAACCAATAATCAAACAACACAACCAGCAATCAATTAGTTGATTATCTTTTCAATAATATAACTTTAATACATAGTCCAAAAATCATATTTTTTATGCCACTTCACAACAATAAGCCCTATCTAGTTTTGGTTCTCACACCAGTCAATTGGAAATATATAGAAATCCCACTTTCGTCACTCGAATATAAATTCTGATGATGAAGCTTCAATCATCAGAACCATCTCCGGGCGACTAGAGCGTGATTCTATATCTACCCAATATATTAAAACTTTGAATACCCGTGGATCAGACGAATATGCAAAATCTTTACATATTGGATTGCCCAAATCAATATAAATAAATATTCAAATACGAATAATTGAATTAAATTTTCAAAACAAAACTTGTTTTCATTTTAAAAATATACTCTTTACACTCGATCTAGGATATTACGATCCTATCTCTAACGAGTCATTCTCATTGGATATTACTAATCCAATCTCTGATGAATTCTTTCGTATGGTTCTAATGTGTCTTGTTCTCCGAGCTCTGTAAACCAAAGCTCTGATACCAAATGAAGCGACCCTCCCCGGTCTCCGAAGAGAAGAGAAAGAACGAATTACCGTGAGGACAAGACGAATCAGAACGCAAACAGAAGAACATTTCATTGTATATTACAGCAATTTCATCAGATTACAAGAATATACATAGTATGAATGAATAAAATACATTCGATAAATATCAGAGATTACAATAAATTACATAGCAGCAGAAAATAATACAAAACACAACTAAAAGGAATATACGGATACAGAGCTTTCCGAATATCATTCCAGCTGTAAACCAGGTTCCTGTGAATATAAATATGCAAAACCAAAACTACTAGCTGCCCGTGCCAAAATAAGGGCACCCAGAGCTTAGGTTAAAACAATAAACTCCAGGTTAGTCATGCGACTGGTGTGAGAACTAAAACAAGTTATTAATCTTTATTTTAAAGTTAGGTAAATCAAGGGACCACGCCGTATAACACGGAACGGGTTTCCTCCTAAGAATACCAGTGCATAAAATAACAGCGCAATTCTAAATAAAGAACAATGAAGCTATTATAAGACCCAGGTCCCATCACACAATGCAACACAAGCCGGAGGATAGGATTTTACCTTATAATAGCCAAAGAATGCTTGATACACTAAATTTCATCTTTTATTACGATAAGTGTATAGTGTCAAAACAATTTCAATCATAAATATCAATCATAGACGACATGGGTACCATATATCATGTCGCCATACTAGTTCTACAATTAAAACCACAAAGTCATGTATTGGAAGTTGGATTTCCATCTATGAACCGAGGCAAAAGATAGTCCTCACCGAATTCGAGACAATCTAGTCCATGTCTCAGGTTACAGCCGCAACTGCACCTAGGAGCCACAGGGCCAGTCCACTCGATGGGGATTAAATAAAACCCTGAACACTACGTCTCCTGCCCTATGGGGCGTAAATGAGCCAAATGACTCCATCGGCTCCACACAGTCACCGATATGTCCGAGGCGCCTCGCAACAACAACAACCACACAGGTGAAAATAATATAAATGTCAGGGCCGGTAGGTCACTGACACCACCTCTAACTAGAAAGAGACGCACGTTCTCCCTGGATCCTCTCCCGTTTCTGGTTCATACCGGGGTGTGAGGCTCGCAAATTAACGCCATACACAAAGCTATGCCACACAGGCCGTGCTTTGATCATCAACCACAAGACTTTGCTTTTCAACAAAATCCTTGATCATTTGCCACTTAGGCATGCCACACAGGCAATTCACTCCATGCAATTGATATCCACCTATATATAACCTCTAAGCTCGTACGTCTCAGAGAAGGGCGTTGAACAAGAGAATAAATTCTCCGCCGCCAAACAGATATATATTCTATAGAAATCAATCACATAGAATAAAATCCAATGTCAGACACACAGTACATTTTCAAGTTCGTTCTGGGTCAGAACGAAACCGGAGGCACCTGGTACCTCGCATATCCATCGATCTCCAAGTACGTCTGGACGATCACTAACTGATTCCCTCATCTTGGGTGTACGGCCCAATCAAGATCATAAGTAATTACCTAAACGATGTGAAGACCTCCGGTCTTCACCTTCGACTTATCGTCGTATCAGTTATTCAGAATGGGATAAACCCGGTCTTTCTGAATAACTCGCGTATATAATAAACAAGTATTACACAAACACAACATACGCCTCATTCCAATTCAGAATATTCCTTTATTCAAATATTCTCGTACTTTGGGAAAGGTTCCCATTAATTTTATCAAAGATAAATTCTTTAAATTTATTCTTTAATCTTCCTTTGAATATCAATTCAAACCAAATTATGGTTTATCCAAACTAGTCGGGATTAACGAACCTTACCGAAGTAATCATTTGTTTTAATTTCCCAATCCCTACCTATTCATCCCATGAAGTAAAACTGGTCATACTTCATATCTAACACCACGGTGTTATCGGCAAATTCAACTACCAATTCACGTTCAAATCTAATTAAAGATTTAACTATCGCCTGGAGCAAAACTAGTGATACTCCATTCTCGATCATTTCAATCTGATTAAAGATGTGACAGCCCGCCCTGCACCAGCCTGCATTTCCTCCGAAAGTGCGCTGTACACATGCCCGACTAACACGGGACGGTCGTCAAAAGAAAGGAAAGAAGGAAGTTAACTTACGAGGAACCTGTAGAATGTCTCACAGCTCATGGAATAAAATATAATAATAACATACTTGACATAAAACAGGTGAGACAGTACATAAGCTGATAACTAAAACCAACATCAACATCAGAGCAGCGGAAATCCAAGTACAGCTTATTACAACTTTTCCAAATTTACTGTCTCTAAAACAAAAGAAAATTAAAGCAGATGATGCACTACTAATGCCCAAGCAGTGATCTTCAGCAACACAGGGAGAATACTATATATATTACGTGGAAGCCTCCTGCTCGTCTCCGGATCATCTACCCGTGCATCACCAGCTAACATGTCTCTAGTCTGCTCGTGTGAGCACCCAGAGTAATAAGAGAAGACATAAAACTCTGGGTCAGACATAAAGCCTGGTATGAGCGATAAGCATCTAAACAGAACAATAACAGGTATACTAAACCATACCTGAACCTGGACCTGCAACCAAAGAGTTAGTACCACATACCGTACAATACTCCAAGGTGCCATAATAGATAGTGTAAAGAATACGGGGGTGGGGTGTGTATGTCGTGTTGATGACAAACAAATCAACCATAGCAACCATCCTCACATCTCTCGCTCAGTGCGTAAAGCATACGATGTCCACCACTGTCAATCACTAGACCCATCGAAGTAGTAACGGAGTTCAACTTGTACAACTACTGCTACTACCAAGCTTACCACATGGAGTCATGACCAAATCTTTACAAATGACCTCACTTCATTGGTTTGTAGCCCTTTAGTCGTACCTAGGCCATTGCAACCCTGAATCCGTTCACGTACTTCCCATACATAGTGATCCAAAGTCATAAACATCGACTGCCCCTTGGCACACGTCCCGCAGCAAAGCCCAATCATGAAGTGAACTCATCGGTTCCCTACTGGATCCTGAGCTCTAACTTCCCATATTGGACTACCTTTGCATCTCGGGTTATTGGTCAATACTGGGTCGGGTCGGGTTTCCCTCCTAGCCATCGGTCCGGGTCGGGTGTCCATTCTGAGTCGGGTCGGTGTGTTGTCCTCCCCTGTAGCGGTTCGGTTCGGGTTTCCAGCATTGTATCGGTTCGGGTCGGGTGTCCTCCTCCGGGTCGGGTCGGGTGCCATTTCCCTTCCAGTTTGTGCTTCCGCTCTGATCCACTCCCTCGTTCTCCACGTGCTCCGATCCGATCCCTCCTTCTTCATCTGATCCAATCCCAGTTCAATTAGCGTGGCCTTCCTTCTTGCCAGTTCTCCCAAGTGTCAAGTTCCGATCCGAGCCCTTCATCCCTAAGTCGATCCGATCCCCAGCTTAACCAACATGGCCTTCCTTTTTGCCAAGCCTCTTTTGTGCCAAAATCCAGTTCGGGTCGGGTTCCTTGCCCAGGTCTCCAATCCGATCCGAGCCCATATCTGATCCGATCTGAAGCCCTGCACAACTTTCTGCAACTTTTTCCAGCAACTTGTTTACGCCATTCGACGACGTTTTCGACAAATCTAACTATATAATCAATCACAAATCATGTCAAACAGTCATAGCAACATAGCAAACTAACCACAAACACCAAAACAATGAATTTACATGTCAAAATGGATCAAATATACCCAAAACCCCTTATTTTCCCTTAAGCATGTTTAAGTAAAACTAATCATAGGGCTAACAGAACTTAACCAAATTAAACCAAATTTCTACCAGAGGCATAAAATATTATTTTCGAATTTATAGATATTTTTCCAGAATTTATCAGTGTATAAATTCGCTAATCATCACTAATTACCCTTAATTAACTGTAATTAGTGTCAAAACGATGCTAATCACTCACCTTGGCCACAAATAAAATTCTCAGAACTGGAACCTCGCTGATTTGGGTGAATACTGATGTCTAACAGTAGCTCTAACCTTGCTTTCGTGTTTTCTCTCCTTAATTTGATGTAGATTACGCCAAAACTTGATTAGAAAGTGATTAGAAGGTGATTTGGGTATTGGAGGCCATTGCTAGGGTTGCAAGAAAGAAAGTGGCGGCTGGGAAATGAGGATAAGATCGTTCTCTAACTGATTTCAGCCTCCTCCTTACCCTAATCCCGAAATCCCCCATTGGGCCTAGCTATTAATCACCCGGTTAAGCCCAATTAAGCTGTTTTTCACCATCTGAAACTTGTTTCAGCCATATCTCCCAAACGGTGAGTCCGTTTGGCTAATGTGACCACTCTACGGAATTGTAAACCATCATCCGGAGCCAATGGAAGTGGTTTCAGGTCAAAATTCCTTTCCAGTCAAAAGTTATGGCCAAAACAGAACCAACTA
Source organism: Allium sativum (assembly GCA_030737875.1). Lineage (NCBI taxonomy): Eukaryota > Viridiplantae > Streptophyta > Magnoliopsida > Asparagales > Amaryllidaceae > Allium > Allium sativum. The sequence continues at coordinate 379,994,549 of CM060924.1, forward strand.
GGGGTAAAATGGTCATTTAAAAATCGGGAAAAATCATGAACATGGGAAATGACCCCAATAGTCCTCTCCCAAAGTTACATGACCATACGACTTCGTATGTGAAAGAAATAAATATTCTACGATCCTATGATGCGTAGAATACAGGTCGTTACTGTAACAACCCGTAAAATGCGAGCCAGTTTGAAATTTTTATTTTGGCCATTTTAGCGAATTTTGAATATTCAAAATGAATTATTTTAAATAATATCATCGAAAAATTTATTTTGAATAGAATTCGAACGAATATATTTATATACGTCGTCGTTAGAATATATAATAATTATATATAATTATAAAAGGAATTGAAAATGGCGCGGTAGTTCGAAAATTCGATTTCTAATTTCAAATGAATATACAGAATTCAATATAAGTCAGAATTGAACGAAACAAGAAATATTTGAATCTGTATAACTATATCTTTGTAACGAAGTTGACAAACTGAGATTTCATCTTAGAAATGATAAGATATGTCCAATTTAAAATTAGAAATAGTCGCTGTGGAATTTATATATATTTTTATGTATATAAGGCCCTTAAAAATAGCAATTTTGCAAACGACCTCGGATTTCGACGAAACCAGTTTTGTTGGGTCCGTGATGTTAAGTTATTGCTAGATTCCAAATTTCATAATTTTTCAAATCAATATGTGAGCGTGGCGAAGGAAAACGCGTTTGACCAGTTTCAGTTGATTTTAATCGACTGGAAAATGGCCATTTTTCAAACGATCTCAGAATTCGACGGAACTAGTTTTGTTAGGACCGTATCGTCAATACGAAGCTAGAAAATATTTTTATTGAATTTTTAGAATTGGTATGTGGCCCCGGTAATTTGAAATGTACGTTTAAAATTCAATATAGTGATTTAAATGTAAATTAAACGGAAACTGATTCAAACAGTCGAATCAGCTTGCGATATATATCCCATTGTGTTCAGAATAGGGGTAATACGCTATGGACGACAGGCGGTGGACCTCGTTTAGAGGTCGTATGTAAAAGTCAACTTTTTAATGAATAAAATAAAAAAACTAAAAAACCCTCTCCTCCTTATCAGCCGACCCCCCCCCCCCCCCGTTCATTTTCAAAAAGAAACAAAAAAGAAAAAAAAGAAAAAATCGAGCTGCCCTCCACCCAATCGACGCCGCCACCCACGTCCAGACCTCCACCGCGCCTCCAGGTGACAGCCGCCCCACTCCTCCCCCTACTCTCCTCCTCCTCCACTTGAAATCGAGACCCCCGAACCCCCTGAAGCCGTGACGCGAGGACCCACCAACCCTAATCCGCCTACACCCAGCAACCCCGACGCCTACCAGACCTCCGACGCAACTCCTCCGCCCCCTGCTGAGGCCGACACCATCATTCCCACCCCAAAGTCCGCTGGTATGTTTCTATTTGAATTTATTTTAAATAATTAGGTTGATTTAATTAAAATACATTAATTTTAAATCAATTATATATATATGCACATAGAATTTATTTTCTGATTTTTAAATATATAAAAATTAGGTTTATATATATATATATAAAGAGAGTGAAAAGATACGATTTTGCTTAGGTAAAGATACGATAGTTTAAATAGTATGCAAAGTTTGACTTTTTATACAGTGAAGTCATGGATTTTTATATGCGGAAAAATAGGATTTTTTTTAATTATAAAAAGGTTAAATTTTTATTTGCTTAAAAAGATTTGATTTTTATAACAAAGAAGCGAAGGTAAAAATATGATTTATATATATTGAATAGCAAAGTAAAAACTCGATTTTTACATAGGTAGTGAAAGCGGGCGACGAAGGTAACAAAAAGGCGAGAACGAAGAAGAAGAGTCAAGATGATTGGATAGCTATATGTGAGAATTTCTCACCTTTCAATTTCTTTTTTTCTAGTTATATATATATACTAGAATGCAGACGGTGCTTAGTAGCACCCGACACCCGTCATCCACAGACCATGGATGGCTTGTTTGTTAAATTGTTTGGTTGTGTAGTTGGTTAGTCTAATTGGTTTGAATTGAATTATTGGGTGAATTGAAATTGATTTGATTGATGTGTGAATGGCATGGGCCTTCACTAGACCGGGGATAAGGCTAGGCCTTGTCCCGTTTCTAGTATCGTGCCGTTATGCCGCCGAAATTTTCTAAAATAAGTTAGAAAATAAAAATATCATTTTATTTAAAGAATGAACTGAATAGAAATTCATATGTTGGAATAAAATGTTTTTATCGTTAAAAATATAATTTTTAACGTGAATGTGAATAAATAAATATTCATTTACGAACCAGACGGTTTGTTTATGTACACCTATTTGAAGGACATTGATTGGGTCGATAAATTTTACACATCGCCCAACTGCACAAATAAAATATGTGTGTGATTGTTTGAAACCCCACACGGGTGTTGGGATGAAATTTGAAGTTCACTCATCCTGATTGATTAAATATGTCGATCGATTGATTGACATGCTGTTATAAGCGTTAGATATCTATATTTGATGCTTATACAGTGTAGTGCACTTTGGTTGATGGTTGATTATTTTTCAATGCTATTATATACATGTGTTGTATGAAAATCCATATAATTAACTTTATATGGTAATTGATTGGGCCTCATTCCAATTTGAAAAATAAAGAATATTATAAAATAAAAGTTCATGTGTTGACAGTACTCATCCATTGAGATTGGTCATGTGTTGAACGAAATATTTTAGTAATAAAATTTACATCTTTATCGATATAAAATAAAAGTTCATGTGTTGACAGTACTCATCCATTGAGATTGGTCATGTGTTGAACGAAATATTTTAGTAATAAAATTTACATCTTTATCGATATAAAATAAAAGTTCATGTGTTGACAGTACTCATCCATTGAGATTGGTCATGTGTTGAACGAAATATTTTAGTAATAAAATTTACATCTTTATCGATATAAAATAAAAGTTCATGTGTTGACAGCACTCATCCATTGAGATTGGTCATGTGTTGAACGAAATATTTTAAAATTTACATCTTTATCGATATAAAATAAAAGTTCATGTGTTGACAGTACTCATCCATTGAGATTGGTCATGTGTTGAACGAAATATTTTAGTAATAAAATTTACATCTTTATCGATATAAAATAAAAGTTCATGTGTTGACAGTACTCATCCATTGAGATTGGTCATGTGTTGAACGAAATATTTTAGTAATAAAATTTACATCTTTATCGATATAAAATAAAAGTTCATGTGTTGACAGTACTCATCCATTGAGATTGGTCATGTGTTGAACGAAACATTTTAGTAATAAAATTTACATCTTTATCGATATAAAATAAAAGTTCATGTGTTGACAGTACTCATCCATTGAGATTGGTCATGTGTTGAACGAAATATTTTAGTAATAACAACTATTTTGAAAAAGAAATATTTGAAATAGAATATTTGAAAATAGAAATTTATGAAGCCGTGTTGATTAGATTGACGCCATTTTGACGAAACGATTTCGAAATGAATTGAATTGAAAACGATTTCAAAATGAATTGAATTGAAAACGATTTCGAAATGAATTGAATTGAAAACGATTTCGAAATGAATTGAATTGAAAACGATTTCGAAATGAACTGAATTGAAAACGATTTCGAAATGAATTGAATTGAAAACGATTTCGAAATGAACTGAATTGAAAACGATTTCGAAATGAATTGAATTGAAAACGATTTCGAAATGAATTGAATTGAAAACGATTTCGAAATGAATTGAATTGAAAACGATTTCGAAATGAACTGAATTGAAAACGATTTCGAAATGAATTGAATTGAAAACGATTTCGAAATGAACTGAATTGAAAACGATTTCGAAATGAATTGAATTGAAAACGATTTCGAAATGAATTGAATTGAAAACGAATTCAAATTGAATTGAAAGCGAATTGAATTGAATTCAAATTGAATTGAAATTTGAATTGAATAGAAATGAACTTTGTAACGAATTTATAAAGAAGAATTCAATTTTGCTTTGAATTGAAATGGAAGTTGAAATAGATTTTGAAACGAATTTTAAAACTATTTATATAATTCGTTTTGAATAGAAAATCGACGAAGTATATATTATATATATAATATAATGGCCTGAATAGAACGCGCCGCGCCGCGGCAGTTCGTGAATTTCGACCATTTATTTCAAACGGACATTACGGGAGATCCGACCGTCGGACTCTCCTAAAACCGGAACCGTTGGGTTCGTATCGAAAAGAGCTTTCTAACGAATATTAGAAATTTGAAATCTAACGGTTGGATTTGGAATTATGTCCAAATCAAATTTGAAAAAGGTCGCTGTAAGTGCAGTTCGATGGCCGTTGATGGAAATCGACTGTACGGGCCTTGATAAAATTATTAAAAATAGTAATAATTTGTGTAAAATCATAAGAAATGATTTGTGAAGATTTGGGATGAAAAACTCCATATTTGAAAAGATAAAATTAGATTTTTATCAAAATGAACTAGTTTTGAACTAGAATTATAATTCTATTTATTTTTAAATAAATAAATTGAATTTAAAAAGGGTTTTGAAAATAACCAGAATATCCAATGATTGCATTGGAGTGGATTTGAATCGAAATTGTCTTCGGAATATTTCGATGTTGGAATTCGTGATTATACAGGTGTTGTTATGGAAATTTGAAAGATATATATTTATATCGTTATTTCCAATACGACATTTGTTAGTCGTAGAATTCGATATTGAATATAAGCCGATATATTTTCTATTCAGAGCCTTGTATTGAATATCGAATGTGATTTGGGTTTGTCGTGAATGGTGTCTTCACTAACACTGTTCTTGAACCCAGTTGAGAAATGATTAAATCTTTTTATTTAGATTTAATGAAGTGTACCAATTAAATAATATTTAATTGGAATTGAATTGATATTGATTTTTGGGTTTATCGTGAACAGTGTTTTAAATAACACTTGTTCTTTAACCCGATAATTAATGAATGTGACTTTGGGTTTATCGTGAACCGTGTTTTTAAATGACACGGATTCTTTAACCCAGTTAACGATTAAAACTAAGTGGAGTTTTAATGAATCTTTAATTAGATTGAAATGGTCGAGAATGGAGTATCACCAGTTTTGCTCCAGGCGATAGTTAAATCTTTAATTGGATTTGAACGTGAAATGGTAATTGAATTTAGCGATAACACCGTGGTGTTAGATATGAAGTACTACCAGTTTTACTTCATGGGATGAATAGGTTGGGATTGGGAAATTAAAACCAATGATTACTTCGGTAAGGTTCGTTAATCCCGACTAGTTTGAATTGATATTCAAAAATAGATTAAAGAATAAATTCAAGGAATTTATCTTGGATAAATTTAATGGGAACCTTTCCCTATGAATGTGAAATTTAGAAACTAACTGTCGGTTAGCTAAGCAGAATGGTTTTCTGGATATTGATCTGATGTTGGTTTCGGCCTTCGGGGTTAATATTTGGGAAATTATTCTCTTGATTAATTTACGGTTAGTGACTAATGAATTGGAATGAGGCGTATGTTGTGTTTGTGTAACACTTATTTAAAATAATACGCGAGTTATTCGGAAAGACCGGGTTTATCCCATTCTGAATAACTGAGACGACAATAAGTCGAAGATGAAGACGATGGTCGAAGACCGGAGGTCTTCACGTCGTTTGGATAATTACTGATAATCTTGATTGGGCTGTACACCCAAGAAGATGGAAACAGTTGGTGATCGTCCAGACGTACTTGGAGATCGATGGATATGCGGGGTACTAGGTGCCTCCGGTTTCGTTCAGCCCCAGAACGGACTTGTAAATGGACTGTGTGTCTGACATTGGATTTTAGTCCGTGTGATTGATCTCTATTAAATATATATCTGTTTGGCGGCGGAGAATTTATTCTCTTGCTTAACGCCCTTCTCTGAGACGTACGAGCTCAGGGGTTATATATTGATGGATATCAAACGCATGGAGTGAATTGCCTGTGTGGCATGCCTAAGTGGCAATTGATCGAGGCTTCTGTTGAAAAGCAAAGTCTTGTGGTGATGATCAAAGCACGGCCTTTGTGGCGTAGCTTTGTGTAACGTTTACCTCGCGAGTTTCACACCCGGTATGAACCAAAAACGGGAGACGGACCTCAGGGAGGGCATGCGTTTCTTTCTAGTTAGAAGTGGCGTCAGTGGTTTTGCACGCCCTGACGAGTTTGACTTATGTGGTTGTTGCTGTTGCGAGGCGCCTCGGTTTGATCGGACGATCCGGGTCCGATGGAGTCATTCGTTGGCTCATTTACGCCCCATAGGGCGGGGGAACGCATGTTCAGGGTTTAAGTTTAATCCACATCGGTGGACCGGCCCTGACGATCCAAAGGCTTGACAGAGTACTTGCCTGAGACACGGGCTAGAGCGTCTCGAATCGGTTGAGGACTATCTTTTGCCTCGGTTCATAGACGGAAATCCAATTTCCAAATACGTGACATTTGCGGGTTTATTTGTAAACCTATATATGGCGACATGATATATGGTACCCATGCCGCCTATGATTGATACTTATGATTTGAAGTTGTTTTATACACTATGCACTTATTATAGTATCAAATAATCCGTTTTAAACGTATCAAGCATTCTTTGGCTGTTATAAGGGAAAACCCTATCCCCCGGCTTGCGTTGCATTGTGTGATAGGACTTGGGTCTTATAACAGCTTCATTTTTCTTTATTTAGCATTGCGCTGTTGGTTTTATGCACTGGTATTCTTGGGAGGAAACCCGTTCCGTGTTATACGGCGTGGTCCCTTGATTTACCTAACTTTAAAATAAAGATTAACTGTTTTAGTTCTCACACCAGTCACATGACTGACCTGGAGTTTATTGTTTTAACCTAAACTCTGGGTGCCCCTATTTTTGACACGGGCAGCTAGTAGTTTTGGTTTTGCAGATTTATATTCACAGGATCCTGGTTTACAGCTGGAACGATATCCGGAAAGCTTTGTATCCGTATATCTCTTCTTGTTGTGTATTGTTTTATTTTCCGCTGCGATGTATTTAAATGTAATTTAAATCTCTGATATTTCTGTGTAATATTCATTCATACTCTGTATATTCTTGTAATCTGATGCATTGTTGTAATATACAATGAAATGTTCTTCTGTATGCGTTCTGTTGTGGCTTGTTCTCGAACTATCCGACACTTTCCTTTGCGGGGAAGTTACGGGTTTTCACAGTTGGTATCAGAGCTTTGGTTTACAAAGCTCAGAGAACAAGGCACATTAGAACCATACGAAAGAATTCATCAGATATTGGATTAGTAATATCCAATGGGGATGACTCGTTCGAGATGGGATCAGTAGTATCCTAGAACGAGTGTGAAGAGTAAATTTTTAAAGTGAAAACAAATTTTTGTTTTGAAAATTTAAATCAATTATTCGTATTTGATTATCTATTTATATTGAGTTGGACAGTCCAGTATATAAAGATTTTGCGTATACGTCTGATCCACGTGTATTTGAAATTTTAATATATTGGATAGATATAGCAACACACTCTAGTCGCCCGAAGATGATATTGATGATAGCGATCGCATCATCAACATTTATATTCGTGTTTCGAAGGTGTGATTTCTATATATTTCCATTAGACTGGTGTGAGAACCAAATCTAATATAGCTAGAATACATTGTTGTGATTTGGCATCAAAAAACATGATTTTTGTATATGTATCAAAATTATGAATTTGAAACTCTAATTCACTAATTGATTGATGTTTGTGTTGTTTGTTTATTTGTTTGATAATTTTGAACCATTTAGCCTAATTGAAACAAATATTGAATTGTATTGAAAATTGGTCGCATTTGCTTGCATATACATATACTTACATTGAACAGGTCATAGCAAGGAGGCTAGAGCCAGAGAATAAAATTTGTTTGCCCGACAAATAGGTACATGTTTACTACATAATTTACTGTTTTGTTTGGGTGATGATGATTTTATGAGCCTATTGGCTAGCCGCTTGGCTTTTTTCTTTTTCTTTTTGAGATCTGAAGGACCGGGGAAGCTATTTGAAATTCCCCGATGCTCCCATTGCAGGGGAGGTTATGGCGAAATTTTTCAAAAATTTAGGGTGTTAGCCAAATTTTTGAAATTTTGAAAATTCTCAGAAACTGAAAAGTTGGAGAATGAAAGCCAGATCGAACGTAGAGTTGATTAATCAAACCACTTTCGACTTTGTTCCTTTTCGGGGACGAAAAGTTTTAAGTGGGGGAGATTGTAACAACCCGTAAAATGCGAGCCAGTTTGAAATTTTTATTTTGGCCATTTTAGCGAATTTTGAATATTCAAAATGAATTATTTTAAATAATATCGTCGAAAAATTTATTTTGAATAGAATTCGAACGAATATATTTATATACGTCGTCGTTAGAATATATAATAATTATATATAATTATAAAAGGAATTGAAAATGGCGCGGTAGTTCGAAAATTCGATTTCTAATTTCAAATGAATATACAGAATTCAATATAAGTCAGAATTGAACGAAACAAGAAATATTTGAATCTATATAACTATATCTTTGTAACGAAGTTGACAAACTGAGATTTCATCTTAGAAATGATAAGATATGTCCAGTTTAAAATTAGAAATAGTCGCTGTGGAATTTATATATATTTTTATGTATATAAGGCCCTTAAAAATAGCAATTTTGCAAACGACCTCGGATTTCGACGAAACCAGTTTTGTTGGGTCCGTGATGTTAAGTTATTGCTAGATTCCAAATTTCATAATTTTTCGAATCAATATGTGAGCGTGGCGAAGGAAAACGCGTTTGACCAGTTTCAGTTGATTTTAATCGACTGGAAAATGGCCATTTTTCAAACGATCTCAGAATTCGACGGAACTAGTTTTGTTAGGACCGTATCGTCAATACGAAGCTAGAAAATATTTTTATTGAATTTTTAGAATTGGTATGTGGCCCCGGTAATTTGAAATGTACGTTTAAAATTCAATATAGTGATTTAAATGTAAATTAAACAGAAACTGATTCAAACAGTCGAATCAGCTTGCGATATATATCCCATTGTGTTCAGAATAGGGGTAATACGCTATGGACGACAGGCGGTGGACCTCGTTTAGAGGTCGTATGTAAAAGTCAACTTTTTAATGAATTAAAAAAAAAAACTAAAAAACCCTCTCCTCCTTATCAGCCGACCCCCCCTCCCCCCGTTCATTTTCAAAAAGAAACAAAAAAGAAAAAAAAAGAAAAAATCGAGCTGCCCTCCACCCAATCGACGCCGCCACCCACGTCCAGACCTCCACCGCGCCTCCAGGTGACAGCCGCCCCACTCCTCCCCCTACTCTCCTCCTCCTCCACTTGAAATCGAGACCCCCGAACCCCCTGAAGCCGTGACGCGAGGACCCACCAACCCTAATCCGCCTACACCCAGCAACCCCGACGCCTACCAGACCTCCGACGCAACACCTCCGCCCCCTGCTGAGGCCGACACCATCATTCCCACCCCAAAGTCCGCTGGTATGTTTCTATTTGAATTTATTTTAAATAATTAGGTTGATTTAATTAAAATACATTAATTTTAAATCAATTATATATATATATATATGCACATAGAATTTATTTTCTGATTTTTAAATATATAAAAATTAGGTTTATATATATATATAAAGAGAGTGAAAAGATACGATTTTGCTTAGGTAAAGATACGATAGTTTAAATAGTATGCAAAGTTTGACTTTTTATACAGTGAAGTCATGGATTTTTATATGCGGAAAAATAGGATTTTTTTTAATTATAAAAAGGTTAAATTTTTATTTGCTTAAAAAGATTTGATTTTTATAACAAAGAAGCGAAGGTAAAAATATGATTTTTATATATTGAATAGCAAAGTAAAAACTCGATTTTTACATAGGTAGTGAAAGCGGGCGACGAAGGTAACAAAAAGGCGAGAACGAAGAAGAAGAGTCAAGATGATTGGATAGCTATATGTGAGAATTTCTCACCTTTCAATTTCTTTTTTTCTAGTTATATATATATAATAGGATGCAGACGGTGCTTAGTAGCACCCGACACCCGTCATCCACAGACCATGGATGGCTTGTTTGTTAAATTGTTTGGTTGTGTAGTTGGTTAGTCTAATTGGTTTGAATTGAATTATTGGGTGAATTGAAATTGATTTGATTGATGTGTGAATGGCGTGGGCCTTCACTAGACCGGGGATAAGGCTAGGCCTTGTCCCGTTTCTAGTATCGTGCCGTTATGCCGCCGAAATTTTCTAAAATAAGTTAGAAAATAAAAATATCATTTTATTTAAAGAATGAACTGAATAGAAATTCATATGTTGGAATAAAATGTTTTTATCGTTAAAAATATAATTTTTAACGTGAATGTGAATAAATAAATATTCATTTACGAACCAGACGGTTTGTTTATGTACACCTATTTGAAGGACATTGATTGGGTCGATAAATTTTACACATCGCCCAACTGCACAAATAAAATATGTGTGTGATTGTTTGAAACCCCACACGGGTGTTGGGATGAAATTTGAAGTTCACTCATCCTGATTGATTAAATATGTCGATCGATTGATTGACATGCTGTTATAAGCGTTAGATATCTATATTTGATGCTTATACAGTGTAGTGCACTTTGGTTGATGGTTGATTATTTTTCAATGCTATTATATACATGTGTTGTATGAAAATCCATATAATTAACTTTATATGGTAATTGATTGGGCCTCATTCCAATTTGAAAAATAAAGAATATTATAAAATAAAAGTTCATGTGTTGACAGTACTCATCCATTGAGATTGGTCATGTGTTGAACGAAATATTTTAGTAATAAAATTTACATCTTTATCGATATAAAATAAAAGTTCATGTGTTGACAGTACTCATCCATTGAGATTGGTCATGTGTTGAACGAAATATTTTAGTAATAAAATTTACATCTTTATCGATATAAAATAAAAGTTCATGTGTTGACAGTACTCATCCATTGAGATTGGTCATGTGTTGAACGAAATATTTTAGTAATAAAATTTACATCTTTATCGATATAAAATAAAAGTTCATGTGTTGACAGTACTCATCCATTGAGATTGGTCATGTGTTGAACTAAATATTTTAGTAATAAAATTTACATCTTTATCGATATAAAATAAAAGTTCATGTGTTGACAGTACTCATCCATTGAGATTGGTCATGTGTTGAACGAAATATTTTAGTAATAAAATTTACATCCTTATCGATATAAAATAAAAGTTCATGTGTTGACAGTACTCATCCATTGAGATTGGTCATGTGTTGAACGAAATATTTTAGTAATAAAATTTACATCTTTATCGATATAAAATAAAAGTTCATGTGTTGACAGTACTCATCCATTGAGATTGGTCATGTGTTGAACGAAATATTTTAGTAATAAAATTTACATCTTTATCGATATAAAATAAAAGTTCATGTGTTGACAGTACTCATCCATTGAGATTGGTCATGTGTTGAACGAAATATTTTAGTAATAACAACTATTTTGAAAAAGAAATATTTGAAATAGAATATTTGAAAATAGAAATTTATGAAGCCGTGTTGATTAGATTGACGCCATTTTGACGAAACGATTTCGAAATGAATTGAATTGAAAACGATTTCGAAATGAATTGAATTGAAAACGATTTCGAAATGAATTGAATTGAAAACGATTTCGAAATGAATTGAATTGAAAACGATTTCGAAATGAACTGAATTGAAAACGATTTCGAAATGAACTGAATTGAAAACGATTTCGAAATGAACTGAATTGAAAACGATTTCGAAATGAATTGAATTGAAAACGATTTCGAAATGAATTGAATTGAAAACGATTTCGAAATGAATTGAATTGAAAACGATTTCGAAATGAATTGAATTGAAAACGATTTCGAAATGAATTGAATTGAAAACGATTTCGAAATGAATTGAATTGAAAACGATTTCGAAATGAACTGAATTGAAAACGATTTCGAAATGAACTGAATTGAAAACGATTTAGAAATGAACTGAATTGAAAACGATTTCGAAATGAATTGAATTGAAAACGATTTCGAAATGAATTGAATTGAAAACGAATTCAAATTGAATTGAAAGCGAATTGAATTGAATTCAAATTGAATTGAAATTTGAATTGAATAGAAATGAACTTTGAAACGAATTTATAAAGAAGAATTCAATTTTGCTTTGAATTGAAATGGAAGTTGAAATAGATTTTGAAACGAATTTTAAAACTATTTATATAATTCGTTTTGAATAGAAAATCGACGAAGTATATATTATATATATTATATATATAATATAATGGCCTGAATAGAACGCGCCGCGCCGCGGCAGTTCGTGAATTTCGACCATTTATTTCAAACGGACATTACGGGAGATCCGACCGTCGGATTCTTCTAAAACCGGAACCGTTGGGTTCGTATCGAAAAGAGCTTTCTAACGAATATTAGAAATTTGAAATCTAACGGTTGGATTTGGAATTATGTCCAAATCAAATTTGAAAAAGGTCGCTGTAAGTGCAGTTCGATGGCCGTTGATGGAAATCGACTGTACGGGCCTTGATAAAATTATTAAAAATAGTAATAATTTGTGTAAAATCATAAGAAATGATTTGTGAAGATTTGGGATGAAAAACTCCATATTTGAAAAGATAAAAATAGATTTTTATCAAAATGAACTAGTTTTGAACTAGAATTATAATTCTATTTATTTTTAAATAAATAAATTGAATTTAAAAAGGGTTTTGAAAATAACCAGAATATCCAATGATTGCATTGGAGTGGATTTGAATCGAAATTGTCTTCGGAATATTTCGATGTTGGAATTCGTGATTATACAGGTGTTGTTATGGAAATTTGAAAGATATATATTTATATCGTTATTTCCAATACGACATTTGTTAGTCGTAGAATTCGATATTGAATATAAGCCGATATATTTTCTATTCAGAGCCTTGTATTGAATATCGAATGTGATTTGGGTTTGTCGTGAATGGTGTCTTCACTAACACTGTTCTTGAACCCAGTTGAGAAATGATTAAATCTTTTTATTTAGATTTAATGAAGTGTACCAATTAAATAATATTTAATTGGAATTGAATTGATATTGATTTTTGGGTTTATCGTGAACAGTGTTTTAAATAACACTTGTTCTTTAACCCGATAATTAATGAATGTGACTTTGGGTTTATCGTGAACCGTGTTTTTAAATGACACGGTTTCTTTAACCCAGTTAACGATTAAAACTAAGTGGAGTTTTAATGAATCTTTAATAAGATTGAAATGGTCGAGAATGGAGTATCACCAGTTTTGCTCCAGGCGATAGTTAAATCTTTAATTGGATTTGAACGTGAAATGGTAATTGAATTTAGCGATAACACCGTGGTGTTAGATATGAAGTACTACCAGTTTTACTTCATGGGATGAATAGGTTGGGATTGGGAAATTAAAACCAATGATTACTTCGGTAAGGTTCGTTAATCCCGACTAGTTTGAATTGATATTCAAAAATAGATTAAAGAATAAATTCAAGGAATTTATCTTGGATAAATTTAATGGGAACCTTTCCCTATGAATGTGAAATTTAGAAACTAACTGTCGGTTAGCTAAGCAGAATGGTTTTCTGGATATTGATCTGATGTTGGTTTCGGCCTTCGGGGTTAATATTTGGGAAATTATTCTCTTGATTAATTTACGGTTAGTGACTAATGAATTGGAATGAGGCGTATGTTGTGTTTGTGTAACACTTATTTAAAATAATACGCGAGTTATTCGGAAAGACCGGGTTTATACCATTCTGAATAACTGAGACGACGATAAGTCGAAGATGAAGACGATGGTCGAAGACCGGAGGTCTTCACGTCGTTTGGATAATTACTGATAATCTTGATTGGGCTGTACACCCAAGAAGATGGAAACAGTTGGTGATCGTCCAGACGTACTTGGAGATCGATGGATATGCGGGGTACTAGGTGCCTCCGGTTTCGTTCAGCCCCAGAACGGACTTGTAAATGGACTGTGTGTCTGACATTGGATTTTAGTCCGTGTGATTGATCTCTATTAAATATATATCTGTTTGGCGGCGGAGAATTTATTCTCTTGCTTAACGCCCTTCTCTGAGACGTACGAGCTCAGGGGTTATATATTGATGGATATCAAACGCATGGAGTGAATTGCCTGTGTGGCATGCCTAAGTGGCAATTGATCGAGGTTTCTGTTGAAAAGCAAAGTCTTGTGGTGATGATCAAAGCACGGCCTTTGTGGCGTAGCTTTGTGTAACGTTTACCTCGCGAGTTTCACACCCGGTATGAACCAAAAACGGGAGACGGACCTCAGGGAGGGCATGCGTTTCTTTCTAGTTAGAAGTGGCGTCAGTGGTTTTGCACGCCCTGACGAGTTTGACTTATGTGGTTGTTGCTGTTGCGAGGCGCCTCGGTTTGATCAGACGATCCGGGTCCGATGGAGTCATTCGTTGGCTCATTTACGCCCCATAGGGCGGGGGAACGCATGTTCAGGGTTTAAGTTTAATCCACATCGGTGGACCGGCCCTGACGATCCAAAGGCTTGACAGAGTACTTGCCTGAGACACGGGCTAGAGCGTCTCGAATCGGTTGAGGACTATCTTTTGCCTCGGTTCATAGACGGAAATCCAATTTCCAAATACGTGACATTTGCGGGTTTATTTGTAAACCTATATATGGCGACATGATATATGGTACCCATGCCGCCTATGATTGATACTTATGATTTGAAGTTGTTTTATACACTATGCACTTATTATAGTATCAAATAATCTGTTTTAAACGTATCAAGCATTCTTTGGCTGTTATAAGGGAAAACCCTATCCCCCGGCTTGCGTTGCATTGTGTGATAGGACCAGGGTCTTATAACAGCTTCATTTTTCTTTATTTAGCATTGCGCTGTTGGTTTTATGCACTGGTATTCTTGGGAGGAAACCCGTTCCGTGTTATACGGCGTGGTCCCTTGATTTACCTAACTTTAAAATAAAGATTAACTGTTTTAGTTCTCACACCAGTCACATGACTGACCTGGAGTTTATTGTTTTAACCTAAACTCTGGGTGCCCCTATTTTTGACACGGGCAGCTAGTAGTTTTGGTTTTGCAGATTTATATTCACAGGATCCTGGTTTACAGCTGGAACGATATCCGGAAAGCTTTGTATCCGTATATCTCTTCTAGTTGTGTATTGTTTTATTTTCCGCTGCGATGTATTTAAATGTAATTTAAATCTCTGATATTTCTGTGTAATATTCATTCATACTCTGTATATTCTTGTAATCTGATGCATTGTTGTAATATACAATGAAATGTTCTTCTGTATGCGTTCTGTTGTGGCTTGTTCTCGAACTATCCGACACTTTCCTTTGCGGGGAAGTTACGGGTTTTCACAGTTACACTCTTCCCCCCCTTAAGAAATTTCGTCCCCGAAATTCCTTAATCTAAAACATACAAAAGATCCCGCATGCCTAACAGCCACATACAACAATCAAACATGCAAAACAAGCAAACAATCCTATCCTAGCATGCGGAAAACTAAATCGAAGTTAAAATCTTACCAGGCAAAGAGTTCTGGGTATGTCTTCCTAATGTTCTCCTCTGTCTCCCAAGTGCAATCATTCTCGTCCTCGCTCCACTGAACTTTGACTAGCTTCACCGCCTTCCTTCGAAGTTGCTTCATGTCGTGCTCGACAATACGGGCCGGCTTGCGGTTCCCAACCGCCTCAGGTTCTACTTCGAAATCCTCTAACTGATCAGGTGAAATAGTCATATCTGAGTAGTGAACGAACTTCCTTAGTTGGGAAACATGAAATACGTTGTGAACTCCTGCCATCTTCTCTGGTAAGCCAATTCTATATGCCAAATTCCCGACTGGTTCAAGAACAGGGAATGGGCCAACAAATCTTGGTGCTAACTTGCCTCTCCTGCCAAATCGTATCATGCTTTTCAACGGAGAAATCTTGACAAACACCAAGTCACCAACGGAGAATTTT
Source organism: Allium sativum (assembly GCA_030737875.1). Lineage (NCBI taxonomy): Eukaryota > Viridiplantae > Streptophyta > Magnoliopsida > Asparagales > Amaryllidaceae > Allium > Allium sativum. The sequence goes on from CM060924.1 coordinate 380,010,625, forward strand.
AAGTCTCTTCTCCTCTTATCAGCATAACTCTTCTGCCTATCTTGGGCAGCCTTCATTCGTTGTTGAATGACCTTGATCTTATCTGAAGTTTCCCTCACCACATCTGGTCCAAGCATAAACTTCTCGTCGGTCTCTATCCAACATGATGGTGAGTTGCACGGTCTTCCGTACAAAGCTTCAAACGGAGCCATCCCGATACTGGATTGGTAGCTATTATTATATGCAAACTCTACTAGATGCAAATGGTCATCCCATGATCCACCAAAATCCAATATACATGCTCTCAAGAGATCTTCCAAAATACGATTCACCCTCTCCGTCTAACCGTCGGTCTGAGGATGATATGCGGTACTGAGATGTAACTCTGACCCTAGAGCCTCTTGTAAGCTCTTCCAAAACCCACTAGTGAACAACGGGTCTCGGTCACTCACAATGCTTTTAGGTACTCCATGGAATCTCACTACCCACTTCATATACAATTCTGCCAACTTAGCTGCCGTTCTGGTCGATTTGACTGGTATAAATCTTGCACTTTTAGTCAGTTGGTCCACAATCACCCAAATGCTATCATGTCCCGATCTAGTCCTTGGTAAACCATCGATGAAATCCATCGAGACTTGCTCCCATTTCCATTCGGGAATTTCTAATGGCTGTAACAACCCACTAGGCTTCTTTTGCTCGGCTTTAACTAGCTGGCAATTCATGCATTTGGATATAAACCTCCTAATGTCTCTTTTCATCCCTCCCCAGTAGTAGGTCTGCTTCATGTCTCGATACATCTTATTACCACCGGGGTGTATAGTCAGTTTTAAGTGATGACACTCTCTAAGCACTTCATCCCTCAATCCATCGACATTGGGTACAACAAGCTTTCCATTCTTTCTAAGCCATCCATCTCGATCAAGCCCATACTTGTTCATCTCCTCATCGATACCCATCTCTAACTTGGAGATGATTTCCAATAGGTTAGGATCGTCCCTCTGACTAGAGCCGATCCGCTCAATCAAAGTGGGTCCGACCGTCAAACTTGCTAACATTTCTGGATTCAATTCGCACTTTGGTCTGATATCATACCCAGCGATGTACTCCAGTTGCTTCCATTCTAGAAACATAGCCCCTAAGCTGGCATGTCTCCTACTCAATGCATCAGCCACCGCATTGCCCTTTCCCGGTGTATATGCGATGTCAAAATCATAGGAAGCCAAGAATTCTAACCACCTTTGTTGCCGGAGATTTAAATCCTTCTGGGAGAAGAGATACTTCAACGACTTATGATCTGTAAATAGCTCAAATCTTTCTCCCAAGAGATAATGTCTCCACATCTTTAACGCGAACACAATCGCTGCCAATTCCAAATCATGGGTAGGGTATCTTCTCTCGTGCGGTTTCAATTGCCGACTTGCATAAGCTACAACCCTACCGCCTTGCATCAATACAGCACCCAGTCCGGTACCATAGGCATCCGTGTATACCGTCATCTCTTCATTCCCCTTAGGAATGACTAACACTGGTGCGCATGTCAACTTGTCCTTTAGACTCTTGAATGCATTCTTGCACCTTTCATCCCAGACAAAAGCTTGATTCTTCTTGGTCAACTAGGTCAATGGTGTTGCTATCTTGGAGAAACCTTGGATAAACTTACAATAATATCCAGCTAACCCCAAGAAACTTCTTACATCTGTTGCATTCTTGGGCGTAGGCCAATCCTGTACCGTAGCCACCTTCGCCGGGTCCACGGCAATACCATTCTCTGATACAATATGGCCCAAGAACCTCACTTCCCTCCTCCAGAAGTGACACTTAGAAAACTTTGCTTTCAATTGGTGTTTTCTCAACACCTCCATCACTATTCTTAAATGTTCCTTGTGTTCTTCCTTTGTCCTCGAATAGACCAAAATATCATCAACGAACACAAGGACAAACTTATTCAACTGATCTCTGAATACCCTATTCATAAGATCCACAAAATATGCTGGGGCATTGGTCAGCCCGAATGGCATGACCAACCACTCATAAAATCCAGACGGCGTTCGAAATGTCGTTTTAGCTATACTCTCAGCTTCCACTCTAAGCTGATGAAAACCTGTCGCGAGATCCAACTGAGAAAATACTCTCGCGCCACTCAACTGATCGAACAAATCATCTATCCGCGGTAGAGGATACTTGTTCTTCCTCGTCACTTTATTCAACTCGCGGTAGTCTACACACAAACGAAGGGAACCATCCGCCTTGGTAGCAAACACAATTGGTGCTCCCCATTCAGAAACACTCCTTCTGATAAATCCCTTCTTCAAAAGATCGCTGACTTGCACCTCGAGCTCCCGCTGCTCCCTTGGTGCCATACGACGAAGTGGCATCACTATTGGTCTGGCATCTTTTACCAAATCAATATGGAACTCAATCTCTCGGTGTGGTGGAAGCCCGGTCACTTCTTCGAAAACATCCGGATACTGGCCAACCACGGGCAAACCTGACAACTCACTATGCGGAATGTCGAGGGAGTTTAGAAAACTAGCCAATACCCCCTCACTGGGTAGACCACCAAACACTATCCTCCGCCCATCATCCGCTCTAGCTGTCACCAAAAAGCCCTCACAGTGTACCACCACCCCGTATCTTCGGAGCCAATCTACTCCCAAAATAATGCCAAACCCAGTAAAGCCCAAAACAAAGCAATCACAAACAAATATGCATCCATGACTCGATAAGACCACATTACGACAAATCATGCTAAGGCTAGTCGAACCACCAATCGGGTTCGTCACTACTAAAGGTCTATCGACAATCTCGGGCTCCAATCCCAACCTATCTACCAGGTCACTAGATATGAAAGAACTGGAAGCTCCGGTATCAAACAAAACTCTAACAGGAACATCATAAACAGAAAGCATACCTTGAATGACGACATTCTTTCCCTTCTCCGCCGCTGTTGGGGCATTCGACGAAGAATGAATAGCATTAACGGCGTAGGCTTTCACCATTTGCTTTTCTTTAGGGGGTTGCGGACACTTGTCCTTGTGATGTCCCATTTGGCCACTGTTGAAGCACTTCCTATCCGCTGGCTAGGCCCGACAATTACTAGCATAATGGCCCTTCTTACCACAGCTGAAGAACTCAACATCTTGCTTATTCTTTTTCTTCTGGCCATCCTTAGTCTGACTCTGCTTTCTCTTATTCTGGGAACCACCCTTGCCTCCACCACTTGCTTGTGGCTTTGGCTCATCCGCGGATGCAACCTCAGTCTTCGGCTTAGGGTAGAGACTTTCTGATCTCAATGCTTTCCCCACAATCGATTCAAACGTCTCATCGATGTGGTTAATAAGCCTTTCCCCCAAGTACTGATCCAAACCAGTTATGAATTTCTCATTCTTCTTCTCGGCAGTATCAATAAGAGATAACCCATATTTTGACAAAGTGTCGAATTCAGCAATATACTCCGAGACAGCTCTGCCATTCTGCTTGAGCTCCAAGAATTTCTTAAACAGCACTGACTTCTGACCAGCTGGAATGAACTTCTCGCTAAAGCGAGCCTTAAACTGCTCCCAAGTAATCTGATCTTCGGGAGTAGCTTCCTTTATAGCATTCCACCAATTCATTGCCCGCCCTTGCAGCTGACGGGATGCTAGCTTTCTCTTCATCGCATTCTCGATACCCAAATCCTCGAAGATACGTTCGCAACTATCCAACCAATCCTGAACATTCGTGGCCGACTCCGTTCCGTGAAACGGCTTCCCACCAAGGCTAATATAATCCTTATTCAGCTTGGCGAAGTCGACTCTAGGCGCCTGCACTATTGGACCACCACCATTTCCACCATTGGGAACTGCCCTCTGCACATCTCTAAGCATCTCTCTCATGAGGTCAGTAAACATCGTCCTCATGTCAGCAGCATTCCCATTATTGGCTCCCCTACCAGCGCCTCTAGTATATCGGCTCATCGTCAATCTGAAAAAGGGAAACGATTAACGACCCCATAGTGGTGCTAGAGCAGTACGACTTCATTCTTATACTACTAATAGTATATATATATAGCTTTTAAAAACCAAAGTAATCACAAATACGCTCTCTCGTATACGTATACTATCTCTCCCTGATAACTTCCCTAGGTTAACTACGCAACCTAGAGCTCTGATACCAAGTGTGACGGCCCGCCCCGCACCAGCCTGCATTTCCTCCGAAAGTGCGCTGTACACATGCCCGACTAACACGGGACGGTCGTCAGAAGAAAGGAAAGAAGGAAGTTAACTTACGAGGAACCTGTAGAATGTCTCACAGCGCATGGAATAAAATATAATAATAACATACTTGACATAAAACAGGTGAGACAGTACATAAGCTGATAACTAAAACCAACATCAACATCAGAGCAGCGGAAATCCAAGTACAACTTATTACAACTTTTCCAAATTTACTGTCTCTAAAACAAAAGAAAATTAAAGTAGAAGATGCACTACTAATGCCCAAGCAGTGATCTTCAGCAACACAGGGAGAATACTATATATATTACGTGGAAGCCTCCTGCTCGTCTCTGGATCATCTACCCGTGCATCACCAGCTAACCTGTCTCTAGTCTGCTCGTGAGAGCACCCAGAGTAATAAGAGGAGACATAAAACTCTGGGTCAGACATAAAGCCTGGTATGAGCGATAAGCATCTAAACAGAACAATAACAGGTATACTAAACCATACCTGAACCTGGACCTGCAACCAAAGAGTTAGTACCACATACCGTACAGTACTCCAAGGTGCCATAATAGATAGTGTAAAGAATACGGGGGTGGGGTGTGTATGTCGTAATGATGACAAACAAATCAACCATAGCAACCATCCTCACATCTCTCGCTTAGTGCGTAAAGCATACGATGTCCACCACTGTCAATCACTAGACCCATCGAAGTAGTAACGGAGTTCAACTTGTACAACTACTGCTACTACCAAGCTTACCACATGGAGTCATAACCAAATCTTTACAAATGACCCCACTTCATTGGTTTATAGCCCTTTAGTCGTACCTAGGCCATTGCAACCTTGAATCCGTTCACGTACTTCCCATGCATAGTGATCCAAAGTCATAAACATCGACTGCCCCTTGGCACACGTCCCGCAGCAAAGCCCAATCATGAAGTGAACTCATCGGTTCCCTACTGGATCCTGAGCTCTAACTTCCCATATTGGACTACCTTTGCATCTCGGGTTATTGGTCAATACTGGGTTGGGTCGGGTTTCCCTCCTAGCCATCGGTCCGGGTCGAGTGTCCATTCTGAGTCGGGTCGGTGTGTTGTCCTCCCCTGTAGCGGTTCGGTTCGGGTTTCCAGCATTGTATCGGTTCGGGTCGGGTGTCCTCCTCCGGGTCGGGTCGGGTGCCATTTCCCTTCCAGTTCGTGCTTCCGCTTCGATCCGCTCCCTCGCTCTCCACGTGCTCCGATCCCTCCTTCTTCATCCGATCCAATCCCAGTTCAATTAGCGTGGCCTTCCTTCTTGCCAGTTCTCCCAAGTGTCATGTTCCGATCCGAGCCCTTCGTCCCTAAGTCGATCCGATCCCCAGCTTAACCAACATGGCCTTCCTTTTTGCCAAGCCTCTTTTGTGCCAGACTCCAGTTCGGGTCGGGTTCCTTGCCCAGGTCTCCAATCCGATCCGAAGCCCTGCACAACTTTCTGCAACTTTTTCCAGCAACTTGTTTACGCCATTCGACGACGTTTTCGACAAATCTAACTATACTAATCAATCACAAATCATGTCAAACAGTCATAGCAACATAGCAAACTAACCACAAACACCAAAACAATGAATTTACATGTCAAAATGGATCAAATATACCCAAAACCCCTTATTTTCCCTTAAGCATGTTTAAGTAAAACTAATCATAGGGCTAACAGAACTTAACCAAATTAAACCAAATTTCTACCAGAGGCATAAAATATTATTTTCGAATTTATAGATATTTTTTCAGAATTTATCAGTGTATAAATTCGCTAATCTTCACTAATTACCTTTAATTAACTGTAATTAGTGTCAAAACGATGCTAATCACTCACCTTAGCCACAAATAAAATTCTCAGAACTGGAACCTCGCTGATTTGGGTGAATACTGATGTCTAACAGCAGCTCTAACCTTGCTTTCGTGTTTTCTCTCCTTAATTTGATGTAGATTAAGCCAAAACTTGATTAGAAAGTGATTAGAAGGTGATTTGGGTGTTGGAGGCCATTGCTAGGGTTGCAAGAAAGAAAGTGGCGCCTGGGAAATGAGGATAAGATCGTTCTCTAACTGATTTCAGCCTCCTCCTTACCCTAATCCCGAAATCCCCCATTGGACCTAGCTGTTAATCACCCGGTTAGGCCCAATTAAGCTGTTTTTCACCATCTGAAACTTGTTTCAGCCATATCTCTCAAACGGTGAGTCCGTTTGGCTATTGTGACCACTCTACGGAATTGTAAACCATCATCCGGAGCCAATGGAAGTGGTTTCAGGTCAAAATTCCTTTCCAGTCAAAAGTTATGGCCAAAACAGTACCAACTAGGGGTAAAATGGTCATTTAAAAATCGGGAAAAATCATGATCATGGGAAATGACCCCAATAGTCGTCTCCCAAAGTTACATGACCATACGACTTCGTATGTGAAAGAAATAAATATTCTACGATCCTATGATGCGTAGAATACGGGTCGTTACAAAAGATTCATTAAAACTCCACTTGGTTTTAATCTTCCCAAAAATCAATATTAATGATTATTTAACTTGGGAAATCATATCCTTTCTTTAACTGGGTTAAAGAACTAATGTCATTTAAAACCCGGTTCACGATAAACCCAAAATCACATTCTAATCCAATTCCAATTGAATCCCATTTAATTGGTACACTTCATTAAATCTAAATAAAAAGATTTAATCTTTTTTTCTCAACTGGGTTTAACAACAGTGTTAATGAAGACACCATTCACGACAAACCCCAAATCCCATTTGGTATTAAATACAAGGCTCTGTATAGAAAATATATCGGCTTATATTCAATATCAAATTCTACGACCAACAAATATCGTATTGGAAATAACGATATAAATATATCTTTCAAATTTCCATAACAATATCCGCATAATCACGAAATCCAACATCGAAATATTCCAAAGACAATTTCGATTCAAATCCATTTCCACTTTATATATTGGAAATTCTGGTTATTTTCAAAACCATTTCAAATCCACTTTATTTATTTTAAAAATAAATGGGATTATAATTCTAGTTCAAAACTAGTTCATTTCGATAAAAATCTATTTTTATCTTTTCAAATATGGAATTTTTCATCCTAATTCTTCATAAATCATTTCTTATGATTTTACACAAATTATTACTATTTTTAATAATTTTATCAAGGTCGTACAGTCGATTTCCATCAACGGCCATCGAACTGCACTTACAACGACCTTTTCCAAATTTGATTTGGACATAATTCCAAATCCAACCATTAGATATTAAATCTCTAATATTCGTTAGAAAGCTCTTTTCGATACGAACCCACGGTTCCGGTTTTAGGAGAATCCGACGGTCGGATCTCCCATAATATCCATTCGAAGTCAATGGTCGAAATTCGCGAACTGCCGCAGCGCGGCGCGTTCTATTCAGGCCATTATATAAATATAAATATATTATATTTCGTCGATTTTCTTTCAAAACGTATTTTGTAAATCATTTTAAATTCGTTTTCAAAATGATTTCAACTTCGTATTCAATTTCTAATCAAAATTGAATATTCCACGTCATTAATCTATGAATGATGATATTTTCAAAACGTTATATTTTGAAATCAATTCCTTTTCGATATTCATTATAAAAATGAATAAAACCGATATAAATATCGTTCACGTCAAAATGGCGTCATTCTAACCAACACGGCTTTATATATTTCAATAACTTCGTTATTCTATTCAACAAATGAATATTTTCTTCAATACATGAATATATATTTTTATTCAACACATGAATATTTATTCTATTTCAACACATGAATTTTTATTCTATTCAACACATGAATTTTTATTCTATTCAACACATGAATTTATATTTTTATTCAACACATGAATATTTATTCTATTCAACACATGAATTTATATTTTTATTCAACACATGAATATTTATTTTTATTCAACACATGAATATTTATTTTTATTCAACACATGAATATTTATTCTATTCAACACAAGAATATTTATTCTATTCAACACATGAATTTTCTTCTATTCAACACATGAATTTTTCTTTTATAATTTTCCTTATTTTCCAAATTTGAATGAGGCCCAATCAATTACCATATATTGTTAATTATATGGATTCCATACAACACAGGTATATAATAGCAACGATAAATAATCAACCATCATCCAGAGTGCCCCACACAACTGCATAAGCATTAAATATAAATAATTAATGCTTACACAGTCTGCCAACCCATCGATTGACATACAACTAAACAATTGGGATTAGTGTACGTCAAATATCATCCCAATACCCATGTGGGGTTTCAGTCAACAAACACAGATTTTTATTTGTGCAGTTGGGCGATGTGTAAAATTTATCGTCCCAATCAATATCAGTTAAATCAGTGTATATAAACAAATCGTCCGATTTGTTTATAAATATTTATTTTATATACACGTTAAAAAATATAGTTTTAACTATAAAATATTTTATTTCATTCTACAACACTCGATAAAATTTCACAACACATCAATCAAACAAACAAGTCATCCATGGTCCGTGGACGACGGGTGTTGGGTGCTGCTAAGCACCATCTGCATCCTAGTATATATTTCAACTAGAAATTAAAATAAAAGTGAGGAGTTCTCACCTTTGGGTTCCACTCCACCATTCTATTCTGAATTTCTGATCGATTTGATTTGCCCGAAATTCCTACGCCATCCTTTTCACGATGTTCATATTAAAAACCACATTTTTAATATGATGTTCTATATATTAAAAATCATATTTTTAATACTCTACCAATATAAAAATCATATTTTTATTATTTTTATAATATAAAAATCATATTTTTATTCTTTCTATAATATAAAAATCATATTTTTATCTTTCTACATTATATAAAAATTATATTTTTATCTTTCTATAATATAAAAATCATATTTTTATCTTTCTACATTATAAAAAAATCATATTTTTATTTATAAAGATCAAATCTTTTAACTATGAAAAGTCAAATCTTTCTAATCATTCTACGATTAAAAATCATATCCTTTCCATATCGAACATCATATCTTTTCTTATAAAAAAAATCAAATCCTTTTGTTTAGAAAAATATAATCTTTCCATTATTAAAAACATAATCTTGTTCATGATAAAAGTCTAACTTTTTATTTTAAATTAAACTAATATAAATAAATAACTTTATTATTTAAACAAATTAATTTAAAAACTTACATTCGCTGTTCAGAGGGGGAAGAGGGTTCTTCATCGCTGTTGGTCGTCGGAGGAGGCTCGGGCTCACAGGTTTGAAGAAGGAGGAGGCCGGAGGTAAGAGGGGGATCCACGGCTGTCAGCATGGCCAGCGGGAGGGCGTGGGGTGCTTGGGGCGTCGAACCGGCTGGAGAGAATGGGGGAGGATCGGAGGACCGCCGGAGAGAGGGGGCGATCGGCTAACGACAACGCCGGTGGGATCGACGGCGATGGATTGGGGGCTTGGGCGACGGGGCAATCGCGGTTTTTTCTTCTTCTTTCGTTCTTAGATCTGGAGTGAAAAGGCGAGGGGAGAGAGAAAGGTGCATGGTAGGGATTATATATTATTTTATTTTAATTAATTTATTCCATAAAGCAACTTTTCATTTCGAACTCAAAATCGAACCCACCAACTGTCGTCCCTAGCTGATTACCCCCATTCCGAACACAATGGGATATGTCCGGTAAGCCAATTCGGCTGTTACGATTAGTTTCCATCAAAATCAAAATATAAATCTACATATTGATTTTGAACGCACATTTCGATTTACTGGGGTCACATACTAACTCGAAAAATTCAAGAAAAATTATTTCTAGCTTCGTATTGACGATACGGTCCTAACAAAACTAATTTCGTCAAATGCTGAGATCGTTTGAGAAATGGCCATTTTCCAGTCGATTAAATTCAACTGAAACCGGTCAAACGCGTTTAACTGCACCACGCTCACATATTGATTCGAAAAATCATGAATTTTGGAATCTAACAATAACTTGACATCACGGATCCAACAAAAGTGGTTTCGTAAAAAACCGAGGTTGTTTGCAAAATTTCCATTTTTAAGGGCCAGAATTCCATAGCGACTATTCTAAATTTTCAACTGGACGTAACTTTTGATTCCCGTTATGAAATTTCAATTTTCCGGATTCGTTGTAAAGATATCTTCAAATAGATTCTAATATTTTTGGTTTCGTCAAAATCCGATTTATTTTGAATCCTGTACCTTCATTTGAACTTTGAAATCGAAATTTCAAACTACTGCGCCATTTTCAATTCCTTTTATAATTATAAATAATTATTTACTCTCTAACGTCGATTCAAATTAATATATACGTTCTAATTCTATTCAAAATAAATTTCTCGTCGTTATTATTTAAAATAAATCATTTTAAATATTCAAAATCCATCAAAATTACCAAAATAAATTTTTTTAATTTGCTCAGATTTCCGGGTTATTACAGGTGATTCGGCTCATCTTTCAATGATTTGTTGGGATTTGAGAATGTCTATCTTGAGCGTTGAGTTTGAATGCAACGCCTTCGTTCTTGGCTTCACGGGATATGGGTTGATTCTAGGCATGGATTGGTTATCCAGTAATGGTGTCATCCTCGATTGTGAAAAGAGAGCAGTTAGACTTATGAATCGCCTCGGTAACACTCTCGAAATCTCTTGTAATCCCATACATTCTATTATGCTTAGCTACCTAGAATCTCTTGATGCGTCTGTAGAAAACTTGTAGTCTGTTACAGTAGTCCGTGAATACTCAGATGTATTTGAAGAGGTGAAGGGCTTACCTCCGAGGCGGGAGATAGACTTCCTCATATACCTTGTTGATAATGCAAAACCCGTAGCTCTGCCTGTTAGACACATGGATCCAAGGGAGAGAAAAGAGCTCAGCAAGCAAGTCAAAGAGTTGCTCGAAAAAGGGTTTATAAGGCGGAGTATTTCTGAATGGGGTGCTCCAGTAGTATTTGCAACCAAAGCGGATGGTTCACTTCGCCTATGCGTTGATTATAGGGAGCTAAACAAGCTGACCAAGAAAAATAGGCACCCACTTCCAAGAATAGATGACTTGTTTGATCAGCTTATAGGTGCGTCGGTTTTCTCCCAATTAGATCTGGCCACCGGGTTTCATCAGCTAAGAGTGGCTGAAGACAGCATTGATAAGACCACGTTCAGAACCCCGGATGGTTTCTTCGAATGGCTTGTCATGCCTTTCGGCTTGACAAACGCACCCGCTTACTTCGTTGACTTGATGAGCAGGGTGTTCAGGGAGTTCCTTAATAAGTTTGTGGTGGCCTTCGTAGACGACATTTTGATTTTCTCGAAGAATGAAGAAGAGCATGCTTTGCATTTAAGCAAAGTCATGGATACTCTTCGTGCACATCAGTTGAAAGCCAAATTCTCCAAATGCCATTTCTGGAGAGAAGAAGTGAAGTTTCTTGGACATGTGGTGTCCAAAGAGGGCTTAGCTGTGGACCCCGCAAAAGTAGTTGCGGTGCAAGATTGGAAGGCTCCACGGAATGCAACCGAAGTCCGAAGCTTTCTCGGGCTAGCGGGCTTTTACCAAAAGTTAATTAAAGACTTTGCAAAAATCTCAGCCCCACTCACAAGATTGACAAAGAAGAACCTAACTTTCGCTTGGGATTTGGATTGCGATATTGCTTTCCAACGTTTGAAAAGGGTTCTAACAACAGCCCCAGTCCTGACATTGCCTGATGGGAGCAAAATGTTTTCTGTATACACAGACGCATGCGGTACAGGGTTGGGCGATGTCTTGATGCAAGAAGGCAAGGTAGTTTGTTATGGGGGAAGGCAATTGAAGGTACATGAGAAGAACTACCCAACTCATGATTTGGAGCTAGGTGCCATTGTTTTCGCTCTAAATTCATGGCGTCATTATCTACTAGGAGAAAGGTTTGAATTGTTTACTGACCATAAATCATTAAAGTACCTTTTCTCACCGAAAGATCTTAACTTAAGACAACAAAGGTGGATGGAATTTCTGGCCTCATATGATTTTGAGATTTCCTACACCCCTGGCAAGGGCAATGTAGTAGCAGATGCCTTGAGTAGAAAGATCTAACCTTTAGTCCTCTCTTTGTAGAAAGGAAAAGCTTGGAGTACATAGCAAACTTTAAATTTAGACCCTCCTCTGAAATTGTACCTAGTCTGTTAGCATCACTAGAGGTGTGGCCTACTCTTTTGGACTCAATAGGAACCGCGCAACGAGAAGACCCTTGGCTAGTTGATGTGATGGGCAAGCTAGTTAAGGGTGAGACTTATACTCACCTCAATAGATACTCCATCGATGATATGGGTTGGCTGAGACGGGATGGAAGGCTATGCGTCCCACAAGAAAGGGATTTAGCGACGACGGTTCTCGAAGAAGCACACCATTCTAAGCTGGCCATACACCCAGGCAGAGACAAGATGTATAAAGATATAAAAAGGGTTTTCTTTTGGAATGGCATGAAGAGGGATGTAGCTGAGTTCGTCGCTAAGTGCTTGATATGCCAGCAAGTCAAAGTGGAGCAGAAGAAGCCTGGTGGTCTGCTTCATCCTCTGGAGGCCCCACAGTGGAAGTGGGATAGCATTTCGATGGACTTTGTTAATGGGTTGCCTAGGTCAAGAAGGGGCAATACCAGTATTTGGGTAATAGTAGATAGGCTCACTAAAAGCGCTCACATTATACCTGTTAAAAGTTGAAGGACTGCCTCGTCCCTTGCATCCATTTACCTTAAAGAGATAGTTCGACTCCATGGGATACCCTCCAGCATAGTGAGTGATCGAGATCCTATCTTTACGAGCGAGTTTTGGAAGAGTTTGCAAGAGGCTGTAAGCGCACAATTGTGCTTAAGCATGGCCTATCACCCCCAAACCGATGGTCAGACGGAAAGGGTGAATAGAGTATTGGAAGACCTCTTGATATTGTGCATTCTTGACTTTGGAGGGACATGGGAGGATCATCTTCCTTTGGTGGAATTCGCTTACAACAATAGCTACCAAGCCACCATAGGCATGGCGCCCTTCGAAGCTTTATATGGAAGACCATGCCGATCACCAACTTGTTGGTGGGAGTCTACAGACAAGATCGTACTTGGGCCAGACATGATTAGAGAAACCTCAGAATAAAGGTGGACTTGATAAGACGACGGATGAAGGCTGCACAAGATAGACAGAAGTCCTACGTAGACAAAAGAAGGACCGACCTTGAGTTTGAGGTTGGAGATAAGGTGTTCCTTAAAGTATCTCCTTTGAGGAATGTCATTCGCTTTGGGTCCGTAGGAAAGCTAGAACCAAGATTTGTAGGACCATTTCCTATCATTGAAAGGATTGGGATGATGGCTTACAGAGTAGAGCTACCCGAAAGACTGGCTAGAGTTTATAATGTTTTTCATGTTTCTCAACTACGAAAGTGCTTACATGAGCCTACGGAAGTGGTGGAGCCAAGCATACTAGAGGAAGTAGAAGTGGAACGAGAAGCGACTGTGAGAAGAGTTCTAACTCGTATCTTGGATACGGAATTCAAAAAGCTACGCAACCGTGAAGTCAAGCTTGTTAAAATTCAATGGAGTGACGCCGAGGAAGACGCGACTTGCGAAACTGAGAGGAAAATACACGCAGCTTACCCTTTTCTTTTTGAGGGTACCTCCTTGATCTCTTTTTTCATAAGTTTATTCATGCTTATATCTATCTTTTTAAGTATATCTCCTCGGTCCTATTCTTAATCCTTAGGTAGAAACCAATGGATGTAAACATGTACTTGAAACATGTTATGATTGATGGTTGCGAGTTGTTGCGAGTGCATGCTAGTGGTTGCGAGTGGATGCATGTACACACAAATTAAGGACTAGATTGGCTCAACCACCTTCATATTGCATATAAATATGTGTGCATATTTAAATTAATGGATGTATATGTTATTATATGGATGTTGCATTTTGATGAATGGTTGTGCACACATGTAGAAGTAATATGTATCGTTAGGATTCTTTTGCATACATAATGGACGCATGACGCTATCATGATTTGCATTAAGGATGTCAACTGAATCAGTGGACCGCCTGATTTTGCATCGGATAACGAACATATACACACACTTTTTGCATATGTTCATATGGCATTAGAAATCTTGTAAGGACAATGGATGCCTGTGTTTGATGGTTGAATAGATGGATGATTGGATGTTAAGATATACATTCTCCTTAACTTGGAGATTTCGGGGGAGAAATCCTTTGAGGAGGGGAGAATGTAACACCCTAAATTTTCTGTGACTATTATAAGAACGAATTTTAAGAATACTTAATTGTTAAAGTTAAAATTAAGGGAAATGGGTTACGCCATTGCGTTCGCCTCGAAATTCAGCTTGGAATAGAGTCCAAGTCTTCGAAAATCGGACTTCGTATGAGGAAGTTATGACCCTCATAAGTTTCAGTAATTTAAATAATTAAAAATAGTTCAGATTAAAATTCAAAATTCAAAATTCAAACGAGGAAGCGGGCTGGGCGGGATTTCTCCGACCCAAGGCCAGGTCGACCAAGGGGTCGACCTCCGCTATACATGTCGACCTGGGTGTCAACCTACCCCCCGGGCAGATCTGGACTGTGACGATTCTGACTTGTTGCTGAGTCTTTCCTGAACTGTTGCTCAGTCACTAGGGCATAGGTGGCAATTCTGGATAACTCTATCTAGTCTGGACGGTTGTGATTGCTCTTATGATAATCTAACGGCATATGTTGATTTAAACTTCTATATAATCATGCATAGACTCAAGCTCTAAACCTAAACTAAATTAGTCTCCTGGCCTCCATGCTGCTGCTAGAATATTTCTTCTTCTTAAAGCTTAGGAATTGGAAGTCGGAATTCTAATACAAACGACGAACGAATCATTCCCTTCTCTAGTCCGTCTTTGTGAGTATAATTTCTTTCACAAAATAATTAGTAAATTAATTATGATGACTTATAATTTGGATTATGAGAATATGACTGTTGAATCATGTGATGTTACTTAACTTTGTTATCGTCTATTGGTGAACATATGACAGTTTTATTAACTTATGTTGGTAGATCTATTTCATATGTCCAATCACATATTTTTGACTTGATTCATTTTATGACATCAGTTTATATGCAAGTTTGGAATGTTAAATCATATGCTAGTTTGTATGTGAATCTTATGCAAGTCTGTTTTTACATATGCTAGTTTGTATGTGAATCTTATGCAAGTCCGTATGCGAATTATGCACAAGTTTATATTGAATCAAATATATACATATGCTAGTTTACATGTAAAACATGTGATATTAGTTTACATGTTTAAATTCATATGCAAGTATGTAGGAATCCATATGCAAGTTTAGGTGAAAACTATATTCACATTTTTAGGTGAAAACTATATTCACATATGCAAGTTTAGGTGAAAACTATATTCACATATGCAAGTTTAGGTGAAACCCATATTCATATATGCAAGTTCACAATTTCATGTTTAGATCTATATTTAGATCCATGGTAGTTTAGGCAAATTTATGTTCTATATGTCCATTGCCTATGCAAGTTATTGGCTATGCAAACTTATGTTATCATTCCTATTCGCAAGTTAGATCTATTTTACATGTTATGCAAGTTGTGATATTTCTTTTCTTTTTATGAGTTAGACTATTTGCGAGTCTAACATATTTCATATTAAAACGTACGAATAGCGTGGGGACAATGGGAAAATATTAATTATGCAAATTGTGAATTGGCATAAAATGGCTTTAAAGGCATATAATTAAATTGGGACACTAATTGGTATAATTTATATACCTGAAAAGTATGGAAATAATTTAGGTGACAATTATGGACATAAATTAATTTGGAAATTATTGACAATTTGAATAGGGATAATAAATTCATATTGGGGTGAAATAATTATGTGTAATAATAAACGCCTAAGACACGAGGTTAGACTCGTTTGTGGTATAAGACTGCCCGGACCCGCCCGGCAAATCCAGCAACCACAAACGGTAGTCTAATGTGAGAGGTCGAAGGCATAAATTAATTGCGTAACATTTGTAAAGACACGAGGTTAGGCTCATTTGCGGTATAAGACTGCCCGGACACGCCCGACAAATCCAGCAACCGCAAACTGTAACAACCTGGAAATGCGAGCCAATTTAAAAAAATTTATTTTGGCAACTTCGATGAATTTTGAACATTTAAAATAGATTATTTTAAATAATATCGACGAGAAATTTATTTAGAATAGAATTAGAACGTATATATTTATATACGTCGTCGTTAGAATATAAATAATTATATATAATTATAAAAGGAATTGAAAATGGCGCGGTAGTTCGTTAATTCGATTTATAATTTCAATTGAATGTACCGGTTGCAAAACAAACCGGAATTTAGTGAAACCAAAAATAATAGGATCTAATTGGGAATATCTTTCCAACGAATCCGAAAAATCAAAATTTCATAGCGGGAATCAAAAGATATGTCCAGTTGAAAATTCTGAATAGTCGCTATGGAATTTCGGTCTTTAAAAATAGTCATTTTGTAAACGACCTCGGATTTTGACGAAACCACTTTTGTTGGGTCCATGATGTCAAGTTATTGCTAGATTCCAAATTTCATAATTTTCCGATTTAATATGTGAGCGTGGCGAAGGAAAACGCGTTTGACCAGTTCTAGTTGATTTTAATCGACTGGAAATTGGCCATTTTTCAAACGGTCTCAGAATTTGACGAAATTAGTTTTGTTAGGACCGTATCGTCAATACGAAGCTAGATACAATTTTTCTGGAATTTTCTGAGTCAGTATGTGGTCCCGGTAAATTAAAATGTGCGTTCAAATTGAATATATACTGATTTGTATTTTGAATTCAACGGAAACTGATCGAAACGATCAAATTGGCTCACGATACATAACCCATTGTGTTCGGAATGGGGGTATTACGCTAGGGACGACAGTCGGTGCGCTTGATTTCGAGTTCGTATTAAAAAGCTACCTTTTTGAAATTAAAATTAATAAAAATATTATAATTATATTATACCCTCTCTCCCTATAACCCTCTCAGTCAACGCCCCTTTTATTTTTATTTTTAAAAATCGGAAAAACCCTAAGCACCCCCCGTCGATCGTTTCCACCTTCCTGGCCACCCTCGTCCACGCGCGCGCCGCCATTGATGATCGGCAAGACCCCCTCCTTGACGAACGCCTTCTCCCTCTCTCCTCCGTTCCCTCTTCTTCCCTTCATCTGAGAACTGTCGCACCCCCCAAATCAACGCAACCCTCCACCACCGACCTGCCGCCTCACCCTCTTCAGCCCTGCGCCATCCACCACCCCTCCTCCACGGTCAACGCGAGCTCCATCTCGCCAATCCCGAACCCCAAACCTCCCATGTTTCAAAACCCTAGGCCGCCAGCTCCGAGGAGCCACTGCACCGCCAGCGATCAGTCTCCCCGCCACCACGGACATCGGCGAACCCTTCAACCCCCTCAATGCAGTAAGATTTGGTATTTATTTACTTATTTATTTTGTTCTTTTCTTCTTTCTATTTACATATTAAAACATGGTTTTAAGGGAAAAATTTCGAATTTAAATATGGTAGAACAACTAAGATTTTTAAACTATTTGAAGTAGAGGTATAAAAATATAATTTTTATACTAGCGGCATGTTAAAAATATAATTTTTATAATATAGAAAGATTGAAAATACAATTTTTATAATATAGAAAGATTAAAAATATAATTTTTATAATATAGAAAGATTAAAAATATAATTTTTTTAATATAGAAAGGATAAAAATATAATTTTTATATGAGTAGAAATATAAAAATATGATTTTTACATTATATAAGTGTTAAAGATTTGATCTTTATTTTGTAGAAGGAGCAAAGATCTGATTTTTATATAAGTGGCGATATAAAAATGTAATCTTTATTATATGAATACCGTTGTAAAAATAGAATTTTTATCTATATAGTAGCGAAATAAAAATCTGATCTTTCTCATATATGTTGAAATAAAAATGCGATTTTTATAGCGGTGAAATAAAAATACGATCTTTATATAAAAATAGAAATATAAAAATATAATTTTTATATAGAAAGAAGCACTGTAAAAATAAACGAAGTAGAAATAAAAATATGATTTTTATTTATTAGAATGAAGTGATAAAAATATAATTTTTGTTTGAACAGCGGGAAAAGAACTGCATAGGAATTTCAACCTAATTCAGACAGTTCAGCAGCTCAAAAGTAAAGCACGGCGGAGTGGAACCCTCTGTGAGAACTTCTCACCTTTTTATTTTGTTTTCTAGTTTATGATATATACTAGGATGCAGACGGTGTTTAGTAGCACCCGACACCATCGTCCACAGACCATGGACTTGTTCGTTTGTTTGTGTAGTTGGTTAGATTATTTGATTTGAATTTGATTGTTTGGTGAAATGGAATGGATTTGATTGATATGTGTATGGCGTGGGCCATTATTAGACCGGGGATAAGGCTAGGCCTTGTCCTGTTTCTAGTATCGTGTCGTTATGCCGCCGAAATTTTCTAAAATAAGTTAGAAAAATAAAGATATCATTTTATTTAATAAATGAACCGAATAGGATATGCATGGGTTGAATAAAATAATTTGGTCGTTAAAAATATAATTGTTAACGTGAACGTGAACAAATAAATATTCATTTACAAACCGGACGGTTTGTTTATGTACACCTATTTGAAGGATATTGATTGGGACGATAAATTTTATACATCACCCAACTGCACAAATAAAATCTGTGTTTGATTGTTTGAAACCCCACACGGGTATTGGGATAAAATACGGCATACACCAATCCCAGTAATTAGTTGTATGTCGATCGATTGATTGACAGGCTGTTATAAGCGTTAGATATATATATTTGATTCTTATACACTGTAGTGCACTTTGGATGATAATTTATTATGTATCGTTGCTATTATATACATGTGTTGTATTGAATCCATATAATTAACTTTGTATGGTAATTGATTGGGCCTCATTCCAATTTAGAAAATAAAGAATATTATAAAATAAAGGTTCATTGTTGACTGTACTCATCCGTTGAGATTAGTCATGTGTTGAACGAAATATTTTAACAATAAAATTTAAATCTTTATCATTATAAAATAAAGGTTCATGTGTTGACCGTACTCATCCGTTGAGATTAGTCATGTGTTGAATGAAATATTTTAACAATAAAATTTACATCTTTATCATATATAAAATTAGAAACTAACTGGAAAATAGATAAGATGAGGGGTCTCCTGGATATTGATCTGATGTTGGTTTCGGCCTTCGGGGTTAATATTCAGGGAATCGTTCTCTTACTAATTTACGGTTGGAGTCTGATTTGAAATCAAACGATAGATACCATAATTTTTATAAAATATATTAAATAACAAAAATAGTCACACGTGGACAATACTCATTCGTTGAGATTAGTCATGTGTTGACAAAAACATAGAGTCATGTATTGAAAGAAATATAGATTCATTTGTTGAATAGAATTACGAAGTTATTGAAAAATATAAAGCCGTGTTGCTTAGAGATGCGCTATTTTGACGCGAACGATATTTATATCGATTATATTCGTTTTTATAATGAATATTGAAAAGAGATAAAAATCGAATATTTATAACAGGAATTCGAATTGAATTGAATAGAAAACGAATTTGAATTGAATAGAAAATGAATTTGAATTGAATTGAATAGAAAACGAATTTGAATTGAATTGAATAGAAAATAAATTTGAATTGAATTGAATAGAAAACGAATTTGAATTGAATTGAATAGAAATCGAATTTGAATTGAATTGAATAGAAATCGAATTTGAATTGAATTGAATTCAATTGAAAACGAACTAAAAAAAATTGAAATCGATTTGAATTGAAATCAAATAGAAATGAATGTAAAAAGAATTTATAAGGGAAAATTCAATTTTGATTTGAATTTGAAATGAAGGTTGAAATTGTTTTTGAAACGAATTTAAAACTATTTATAAAATTCATTTTAAAAGGAAATCGATGAAATATATAATATATATATATATATTATATATATAATGGCCTGAATAGAACGCGCCGCGCCGCGGCAGTTCGTAAATTTCGACCATTGATTTCGAACGGACATTACGGGAGATCCGACCGTCGGATTCTCCTAAAACCAGAACCGTTGGGTTCGTATCGAAAAGAGTTTTCTAACGAATAGTAGAAATTTGAAATCTAACGGTTGGATTTGGAGATATGTCCAAATCAAATTTGGAAAAGGCCGTTGTAAGTGCAGTTCGATGGCCGCTATTGGAAATCGACTGTACGGGCCTTGATAAAATTATTAAAAATATCAATAATTTGTGTAAAATCATAAGAAATGATTTGGGAAAAATTGGGATGAAAAACTCCATATTTGAAAAGATAAAAATTGATTTTTATCGAAATGAACTAGTTTTGAACTAAAATTAAAACCCATTTATTTTTAAATAAATAAATTGGATTTGGAATGGGTTTTAAATAGAATTGATTTGTGGGTTTATCGGGAAGGGTGTTTTAAACAACACTTGTTCTTTAACCCGATAATAAATAGAATGTGATTTGGGTTTATCGTGAACTGTGTTTTAAATGACATTAGTTCTTTAACCCAGTAAAAGGAGTTTTAATGAATCCGCAATTAGATTGAAATGTGAATTGATAATTTAAATTATCAAATTTAGAAAGTGAGCGAGAATGGAGTATCACCAGTTTTGCTCCAAAACGATAGTCAAATCTTTAATTAGATTTGAATGTGAAATGGTAATTAATTTTACCGATAACACCGTGGTGTTAGATATGGAGTATTACCAGTTTTCTTCATGGGATGAATAGGTTGGGATTGGGAAATAAAATAAATAATTACTTCGGTGTGGTTCGCTAATCTCGACTAGTTTGGAAAACCATAATCTGGTTTGAAATGATATCCAAAGGAAGATTAAAGAATAAATTTTAAAGAATTTATCTTTGATAAAATTAGTGGAAACCTTTCCCTAAGAATATGAAATTTAGAAACTAGCTGTAGGTTAGTTAAGAAGAATGGTTTCCTGGGTATTGATCTGATGTTGGTTTCGGCCTTCGGGGTTAATATTTGGGGAATTGTTCTCTTGCTAATTTACGGTTAGTGACTGCTGAATTGGAATGAGGTGTATGTTGTGTTTGTGTAACATTTGTTTATTATATACGCGGGTTGTTCGGAAAGGCCGGGTTTATACCCATTCTGAATAACCGATTCGACGTTATGTCGAAGATGAAGACGGTGATTGAAGACCAGGAGTCTTCACATCGTTTGGGTGATTACTGATGATCTTGATTGGGCTGTACACCCAAGATGAGGGAATCAGTTGGTGGTCGTCCAGACGTACTTGGAGATCGATGGATATGCGAGGAAAGTTTCTCCGGTTTCGTTCAGACCCAGAACGAACTTGTAAATGGACTGTATGTCTGAAATTGGATTTTATTCTGTGTTGATTGATCTCTATTAAATATACATCTGTTTGGCGGCGAGGAATTTATTCTTTTGCTTAACTCCCTTCTCTGAGACGTACGAGCTCAGAGGTTGTATATCGATGGACATCAGTCGCATGGCATGAATTGCCAGTGTGGCATGCCTGAGTGGCAAATGATCAAGGCTTCTGTTGAAAAGCAAAGTCTTGTGGTTGATGATCAAAGCATGGCCTACGTGGCATAGCTTTGTGTATAGCATGGATTCGCGAGCCTCACACCTCGGTATGAGTCAAAAACGGGATACAGACCGTTGGGAGAACACGACCTTTCTTTCAAGCTTTGGTGGTGTCAGTGACTTACCAGCCCTGACATTTATATACTTTTCACTTTTGTGGTTGTTGGAATGAGGCGCCTCGATATTAAGTCTGATAGGACCGGGAAACGTGTCTTCAGGAATTGCCAATCCTCAAACGTAAGAGAGGACCGGCCCAACCGATCCAAGTGGCTGCCCAGAGTGTGTAGTCCCGGGACATTTGCTAGAGTGTCTCGAATCGGAGAGGAGCTTGCCCCTTGCCTCGACTCATGGCGGAAATCCAATTTCCAATACGTGTATTTTGGTTTTATTTGTAGAGCCTAGTATGGCGACATAGTGGGATGGGGCACTTATGTCGTCTATGATTGATACTTATGATTTGAAGTTGTTTTATACACTATGCACTTATAATAGTATCAAATGATTTGTTTTAAACGTATCAAGCATTCTTGGCTATTATAAGGTAAAAACCCTATCCTCCGGCTTGCGTTGCATTGTGTGATGGGACCTAGGTCTTATAATAGCTTCATTTTTCAAAAAAGCATTGCGTTGTCTTTTCTATGCACTGGTATTCTTGGGAGGAAACCCATTCCGTGTTATACGGCGTGGTCCCTTGAATTACTCTCTTTTAAAGTAAAGTTTTAAATAACTGTTTTAGTTCTCACA
Source organism: Allium sativum (assembly GCA_030737875.1). NCBI lineage: Eukaryota > Viridiplantae > Streptophyta > Magnoliopsida > Asparagales > Amaryllidaceae > Allium > Allium sativum. The sequence goes on from CM060924.1 coordinate 380,033,319, forward strand.
CCAGTCACATGACTGACCTAGAGTTTATTGTTTTAACCTAAACTATGGGTGCCCCTATTTTCGACATGGGCAGCTAGTAGTTTTGGTTTTGCAGATTTATATTCACAGGATCCTGATTTACAGCTGGAACGATGCTCGGAAAGCTCTGTGTCCGTATATTACTTTCAGTTGTGTTTTGTATTATTTTTCCGCTGCAGTACTGTATTTAAATCTCTGATATTTATCGAATGTAATTTATTCATTTATACTCTTTATATTCTTGTATCTGATGGAATTGTTGTAATAGCAATGAAATGTTCTTCCGTCTGCGTTCTAATTTGTCCTGTTCTCAAACGATCAGGGGTTTCGAACGGTTTTGGTCGGTTTAACGATCGATTCGGATCGAGCGAAATTCCTTGCCGTTACATTTGGTATCAGAGCTTTGGTTTACAGAGCTTGAGAACAAGAGACATTAGAACCATACGAAAGAATTCATCAGAAATTGGATTAGTAATATCCAATTAGAGTGACTCGTTAGAGATAAGATCAGTGGTATCCTAGAACGAGTATGAAGAGTATATTTTTCAAATGAAAACAATTTTATTTTGAAAATTTAAATCGTTTTATACGTATTTGAATATTTATTTATATTGAATTTGGACAATCCAATATATAAAGATTTTGCATATACGCATCATGAACGTATATTCGAAGTTTTAATATACTGGATAGATATAGAATCACACTCTAGTTGCCCGGGAATGATTCTGATAAGGCTGCAGCGTTATCAGTATTTATATTCGAGTGACGAAGGTGTGATTTCTATATATCTCCATTAGACTGGTGTGAGAACCAAAATATAGCTAGAATACATTGTTGTGATTTGGCATCAAAAACATGATATTTGACTTTATATCAAAATTTATGGATTTGAAACGTTAATCCACTAATTGATTGATGGTTGTGTATTTTGTCTATTTGTTTGATAATTTTGAACCATTTAGCCTAATTAAATCACATATTGAATTGCATTGAAAATTGGTCGCATTTGCTTGCATATACATGAACTTACATTGAACAGGTCATAGCAAGGAGGCTAGAGCAGAGAATAAAATTTGTTTGCCCGACAAATAGGTACATGTTAATCATAATTTACTGTTTTGTTTGGGTGATGATGATTTTATGAGCCAATTGGCTAGCCGCTTGGCTTTTTCTTTTTGAGATCAGAGGGCCTGTATGGCAATTTCGGGATTTTCCCGGTGCTCCCGGTGCAGGGAGGTTATGGTGAAATTTTTCAGAAATTTAGAGTGTTAGCCAAATTTTTGAAAAATTTGAAAAGTTCTTAGAAACTGAAAAGTTGAAGAACTTAAGCCATAGCGAAAATATTGAAAGTTGAGTTGATTTGTAAAACAACTTTCGACTTCGTTCCTTTTCAGGGACGAAAAGTTTTAAGTGGGGGAGATTGTAACAACCCGGAAATGCGAGCCAGTTTAATTTTTTTTATTTTGGCAACTTCGATGAATTTTGAACATTTAAAATAGATTATTTTAAATAATATCGACGAGAAATTTATTTAGAATAGAATTAGAACGTATATATTTATATACGTCGTCGTTAGAATATAAATAATTATATATAATTATAAAAGGAATTGAAAATGGCGCGGTAGTTCGATAATTCGATTTCAAATTTCAATTGAATGTACCGGTTGCAAAACAAAACGGATTTTAGTGAAACTAAAAATAATAGGATCTAATTGGGAATATCTTTCCAACGAATCCGAAAAATCAAAATTTCATAGCGGGAATCAAAAGATATGTCCAGTTGAAAATTCTGAATAGTCGCTATGGAATTTCGGTCTTTAAAAATAGCCATTTTGCAAACGACCTCGGATTTCGACGAAACCACTTTTGTTGGGTCCGTGATGTCAAGTTATTGCTAGATTCCAAATTTCATAATTTTCCGATTTAATACGTGAGCGTGGCGAAGGAAAACGCGTTTGACCAGTTCTAGTTAATTTTAATCGACTGGAAATTGGCCATTTTTCAAACGGTCTCAGAATTTGACGAAATTAGTTTTGTTAGGACCATATCGTCAATACGAAGCTAGATACAATTTTTTTGGAATTTTCTGAGTCAGTATGTGGTCCCGGTAAATTAAAATGTGCGTTCAAATTGAATATATACTGATTTGTATTTTGAATTCAATGGAAACTGATCGAAACGATCAAATTGGCTCACGATACATAACCCATTGTGTTCGAAATGGGGGTATTACGCTAGGGACGACAGTCGGTGCGCTTGATTCCGAGTTCGTATTAAAAAGCTACCTTTTTGAAATTAAAATTAATAAAAATATTATAATTATATTATACCCTCTCTCCCTATAACCCTCTCAGTCAACGCCCCTTTTATTTTTATTTTTAAAAATCGGAAAAACCCTAAGCTCCCCCCCCCCCCCCCGTCGATCGTTACCACCTTCCTGGCCACCCTCGTCCACGCGTGCGCCGCCATTGATGATCGGCAAGACCCCCTCCTCGACGAACGCCTTCTCCCTCTCTCCTCCGTTCCCTTTTCTTCCCCTCATCTGAGATCTGTCGCACCCCCCAAATCAACGCAACCCTCCACCACCGACCTGCCGCCTCATCCTCTTCAGCCCTGCGCCATCCACCACCCCTCCTCCACGGTCAACGCGAGCTCCATCTCGCCAATCCCGAACCCCAAACCTCCCATGTTCCGAAACCTTAGGCCGCCAGCTCCGAGGAGCCACTGCACCGCCAGCAATCAGTCTCCCCGCCACCACGGACGTCGGTGAACCCTTCCACCCCCTCAATGCAGTAAGATTTAGTATTTATTTACTTATTTATTTTGTTCTTTTCTTCTTTCTATTTACATATTAAAACATGGTTTTAAGGGAAAATTTTCAAATTTAAATATGATAGAACAACTAAGATTTTTAAACTATTTGAAGTAGAGGTATAAAAATATAATTTTTATACTAGTGGCATGTTAAAAATATAATTTTTATAATATAGAAAGATTAAAAATATAATTTTTATAATATAGAAAGTTTAAAAATATAATTTTTATAATATAGAAAGGATAAAAATATAATTTTTATATGAGTAGAAATATAAAAATATGATTTTTACATTATAGAAGTGTTAAAGATTTGATCTTTATTTTGTAGAAGGAGCAAAGATCTGATTTTTATATAAGTGGCGATATAAAAATGTAATCTTTATTCTATGAATACCATTGCAAAAATAGAATTTTTATCTATATAGTAGCGAAATAAAAATCTGATCTTTCTCATATATGTTGAAATAAAAATGCAATTTTTATAGCGGTGAAATAAAAATACGACCTTTATATAAAAATATAATTTTTATATAGAAAGAAGCGCTGTAAAAATAAACGAAGTAGAAATAAAAATATGATTTTTATTTATTAGAATGAAGTGATAAAAAATATAATTTTTGTTTGAACAGCGTGAAAAGAACTGCATAGGAATTTCAACCTAATTCAGACAGTTCAGCAGCTCAAAAGTATAGCACGGCGGAGTGGAACCCTCTGTGAGAACTTCTCACCTTTTTATTTTGTTTTCTAGTTTATGATATATATTAAGATACAGACGGTGTTTAGTAGCACCCGACACCATCGTCCACAGACCATGGACTTGTTTGTTTGTTTGTGTAGTTGGTTAGATTATTTGATTTGAATTTGATTGTTTGGTGAAATGGAATGGATTTGATTGATATGTGTATGGCGTGGGCCATTATTAGACCGGGGATAAGGCTAGGCCTTGTCCCGTTTCTAGTATCGTGTCGTTATGCCGCCGAAATTTTCTAAAATAAGTTAGAAAAATAAAGATATCATTTTATTTAATAAATGAACCGAATAGGATATGCATGGGTTGAATAAAATAATTTGGTCGTTAAAAATATAATTGTTAACGTGAACAAATAAATATTCATTTACAAACCGGACGGTTTGTTTATGTACACCTATTTGAAGGATATTGATTGGGACGATAAATTTTATACATCACCCAACTGCACAAATAAAATCTGTGTTTGATTGTTTGAAACCCCACACGGGTATTGGGATAAAATACGGCATACACCAATCCCAGTAATTAGTTGTATGTCGATCGATTGATTGACAGGCTGTTATAAGCGTTAGATATATATATTTGATGCTTATACACTGTAGTGCACTTTGGATGATGATTTATTATGTATCGTTGCTATTATATACATGTGTTGTATTGAATCCATATAATTAACTTTGTATGGTAATTGATTGGGCCTCATTCCAATTTAGAAAATAAAGAATATTATAAAATAAAGGTTCATTGTTGACCGTACTCATCCGTTGAGATTAGTCATGTGTTGAACGAAATATTTTAACAATAAAATTTAAATCTTTATCATTATAAAATAAAGGTTCATGTGTTGACCGTACTCATCCGTTGAGATTAGTCATGTGTTGAATGAAATATTTTAACAATAAAATTTACATCTTTATCATATATAAAATTAGAAACTAACTGGAAAATAGATAAGATGAGGGGTCTCCTGGATATTGATCTGATGTTGGTTTCGGCCTTCGGGGTTAATATTCAGGGAATCGTTCTCTTACTAATTTACGGTTGGAGTCTGATTTGAAATCAAACGATAGATACCATAATTTTTATAAAATATATTAAATAACAAAAATAGTCACACGTGGACAATACTCATTCGTTGAGATTAGTCATGTGTTGACAAAAACATAGAGTCATGTATTGAAAGAAATATAGATTCATTTGTTGAATAGAATTACGAAGTTATTGAAAAATATAAAGCCGTGTTGCTTAGAGATGCGCTATTTTGACGCGAACGATATTTATATCGATTATATTCGTTTTTATAATGAATATTGAAAAGAGATAAAAATCGAATATTTATAACAGGAATTCGAATTGAATTGAATAGAAATCGAATTTGAATTGAATTGAATAGAAAACGAATTTGAATTGAATAGAAAATGAATTTGAATTGAATAGAAAACGAATTTGAATTGAATTGAATAGAAAATAAATTTGAATTGAATTGAATAGAAAACGAATTTGAATTGAATTGAATAGAAATCGAATTTGAATTGAATTGAATTCAATTGAAAACGAACTGAAATAAAATTGAAATCGATTTGAATTGAAATCAAATAGAAATGAATGTAAAAAGAATTTATAAGGGAAAATTCAATTTTGATTTGAATTTGAAATGAAGGTTGAAATTGTTTTTGAAACGATTTTAAAACTATTTATAAAATTCGTTTTAAAAGGAAATCGACGAAATATGTATAATATATATATATATATATATATATATATATATATATATATATATATATATATTATATAATGGCCTGAATAGAACGCGCCGCACCGCGGCAGTTCATAAATTTCGACCATTGATTTCGAACGGACATTACGGGAGATCCGACCGTCGGATTCTCCTAAAACCGGAACCGTTGGGTTCGTATCGAAAAGAGTTTTCTAACGAATAGTAGAAATTTGTAATCTAACTGTTGGATTTGGAGATACGTCCAAATCAAATTTGAAAAAGGTCGCTGTAAGTGCAGTTCGATGGCCGCTGTTTGAAATCGACTGTACGGGCCTTGATAAAATTATTAAAAATATCAATAATTTGTGTAAAATCATAAGAAATGATTTGGGAAAAATTGGGATGAAAACTCCATATTTGAAAAGATAAAAATAGATTTGTATCGAAATGAACTAGTTTTGAACTAAAATTAAAACCCATTTATTTTTAAATAAATAAATTGGATTTGAAATGGGTTTTAAATAGAATTGATTTGTGGGTTTATCGTGAAGGGTGTTTTAAATAACACTTGTTCTTTAACCCGATAATAAATAGAATGTGATTTGGGTTTATCGTGAACTGTGTTATAAATGACATTAGTTCTTTAACCCAGTAAAAGAATTTTTAATGAATCCGCAATTAGATTGAAATGTGAATTGATAATTTAAATTATCAAATTTAGAAAGTGAGCGAGAATGGAGTATCACCAACGATAGTCAAATCTTTAATTAGATTTGAACGTGAAATGGTAATTAATTTTACCGATAACACCGTGGTGTTAGATATGGAGTATTACCAGTTTTCTTCATGGGATGAATAGGTTGGGATTGGGAAATAAAATAAATAATTCGGTGTGGTTCGCTAATCTCGACTAGTTTGGAAAACCATAATCTGGTTTGAAATGATATCCAAAGGAAGATTAAAGAATAAATTTTAAAGAATTTATCTTTGATAAAATTAATGGGAACCTTTCCCTAAGAATATGAAATTTAGAAACTAGTTGTAGGTTAGTTAAGAAGAATGGTTTCCTGGGTATTGATCTGATGTTGGTTTCGGCCTTCGGGGTTAATATTTGGGGAATTGTTCTCTTGCTAATTTACGGTTAGTGACTGCTGAATTGGAATGAGGCGTATGTTGTGTTTGTGTAACATTTGTTTATTATATACGCAGGTTGTTCGGAAAGGCCGGGTTTATACCCATTCTGAATAACCGATTCGACGCTATGTTGAAGATGAAGACGATGATTGAAGACCAGGAGTCTTCACATCGTTTGGGTGATTACTGATGATCTTGATTGGGCTGTACAACCAAAATGAGGGAATCATTTGGTGGTCGTCCAGACGTACTTGGAAATCGATGGATATGCAAGGAAAGTTTCTCCGGTTTCGTTCAGACCCAGAACGAACTTGTAAATGGACTATGTGTCTGACATTGGATTTTATTCTGTGTTGATTGATCTCTATTAAATATACATCTGTTTGGTGGCGGAGAATTTATTCTTTTGCTTAACGCCCTTCTCTGAGACGTACGAGCTCAGAGGTTGTATATCGATGGACATCAGTCGCATGGCATGAATTGCCAGTGTGGCATGCCTGAGTGGCAAATGATCAAGGCTTCTGTTGAAAAGCAAAGTCTTGTGGTTGATGATCAAAGCATGGCCTACGTGGCATAGCTTTGTGTATAGCGTGGATTCGCAAGCCTCACACCTCGGTATGAGTCAAAAACGAGATACGGACCGTTGGGAGAACACGACGTTTCTTTCTAGCTTTGGTGGTGTCAGTGACTTACCAGCCCTGACATTTATATACTTTTCACCTTTGTGGTTGTTGGAATGAGGCGCCTCGATATTAGGCCTGATAGGACCGGGAAACGTGTGTTCAGGAATTGCCAATCCTCAAACGTAAGAGAGGACCGGCCCAACCGATCCAAGTGGCTACCCAGAGTGTGTAGTCCTGGGACATTTGCTAGAGTGTCACGAATCAGAGAGGAGCTTTCCCCTTGCCTCGACTCATGGCGGAAATCCAATTTCCAATACGTGTATTTCGGTTTTATTTGTAGAGCCTAGTACGGCGACATAGTGGGATGGGGCACTTACGCCGTCTATGATTGATACTTATGATTTGAAGTTGTTTTATACACTATGCACTTATAATAGTATCAAATGATTTGTTTTAAACGTATCAAGCATTCTTGGCTATTATAAGGTAAAAACCCTATCCTCCGGCTTGCGTTGCATTGTGTGATGGGACCTGGGTCTTATAATAGCTTCATTTTTCGAAAAAGCATTGCGTTGTCTTTTCTATGCATTAGTATTCTTGGGTGGAAACTCGTTCCGTGTTATACGGCATGGTCCCTTGAATTACTCTCTTTTAAAGTAAAGTTTTAAATAACTGTTTTAGTTCTCACAACAGTCACATGACTGACCTGGAGTTTATTGTTTTAACCTAAACTCTGGGTGCCCCTATTTTCGACATGGGCAGCTAGTAGTTTTGGTTTTGCAGATTTATATTCACAGGATCCTGATTTACAGCTGGAACGATGCTCGGAAAGCTCTGTATCCGTGTTTTACTTCCAGTTGTGTTTTGTATTATTTTTCCGCTGCAGTACTGTATTTAAATCTCTGATATTTATCGAATGTGATTTATTCATTTATACTCTGTATATTCTTGTATCTCATGGAATTGTTGTAATAGCAATGAAATGTTCTTCCGTCTGCGTTCTAATTTGTCCTGTTCTCAAACGATCAGGGGTTTCGAACGGTCTTGGTCGGTTTAACGATCGATTCGGATCGAGCGAAATTCCTTGTCGTTACACAAACGATAGTCTAATGTGGGAGGTCTTACAAGGTTACGGTTATAATGAATTAAGTAACACTTAACCAAGATAAACATGTGGTGGGACATGGGGGTTAAGTTGGTGACATGTGAAATACGAATAGAAACACTTAACCAAATTGAAACATGTAAGAAGACATGAATAAGAAGGGGTTAAGTGGGAAATCTTTGTGGGGACCAAGCATAGGTGGAAAGCTTGTGTCGAGTACGGGGGCCCATTTCAAACCAGTAACCCATTAAGTATCTTTGTGAGCTCGAGTTAGATCTAGGACGGGACACGCTTACTGTGTTTGATTGTAAGAGGTCAAAACGGGTTAACGGTGGCAACGCAAGTCCAACGGGGTCATGTGCGTGCGTGGGCCTGGGCTGGTAGGTAAGACGTTATTGCATCATTTAGATATAAGCCGTGAATCTTTAGTGGTATCGGGTTGCCACTTTGGGGAGTGATACACCCCACTGTGGGACCAACACATGTATCAACGAGTTAGGGAGCCGATCGCATGAGGGTAATGGGTACAACTAGTGGAGATAGGAGCAGGCGGCACCTATGAAGACAGCTAGGGGTACACGAAACTACCATTATGATTATTATGTTCAGTAGGCGGGATCAACTTTTAGGGTGACTAGTAATGGTGTAGTATAGAAATTATCCTATAGTGTTGGAGGTGCAAATTAATGTTATCCTATTCCTCTTGTTTGCTTTGTCATGCCCATTTGTTTCACAGTCATTCCTTGTTTTACCAGTTTAGGCCTTATCATAATTACTTTAATAATTATATTGTTAAAGTTATTGGACTCACCAGACTTTATGTCTGACCCCCTTTGTTTTCGCCTCTTTTCTTCCTCCCCCCCCCCCCCCCCAAGGTTCTCAGGGTGGGACTAGTGCTAGTGGAGCTTGATTTGGATCTCCTTCTCCCTCTTTTGGAAGTGCTTGGATTGCAGAAAGTAAAATTCAGCTTATCTTTTTTATGGCTACTTATGTTCGGGTTATGCTTTTCACTTTATGTACTCAGAAAACAATTTGTCAAGATGGATATTAAGTGTACTTGGTTTTATTGTTGGTTTTTGATGTCTTTGTAACCAAACTATTTCTCTGTTGCAACAAAAGTTGTTTTAAAATTTTCAAGTACCAATATATGTATCTGTCTTGTTATATTCCATTCTGTACACCAATAATACTCCATGAAAGTTAATGTATTCTCTTTATGAGTGACATTAATGGACGTGGGGTGTTACATATAGTGAGAACATCAAATTTGAAAATAAAATGAAATTAAAATGTAAAAAAAGGAAAAAATTCAAGTTCTAATTAAGAAGTAAAAAATCAAAACAAAAAAGGACAAAATTTTAAACTGTAAATTCGAACTGTGACGGTGGTTGACAAAAAGGGAGGGGTGCAACATGAGGACTTCCAAGGAGGTCACTCATCCTAGTACTACTCTCGCCCAAGCACACTTAACTTCGGAGTTCCAATGGAATCCGGTGCTTTAGTGCTGGTATGATCGCACCCGTCAGGAAGTTAATTGGTAAAGTATTAATGTAGGAGCTGGAGATCGTAGAGAAATGCAGCTGTTAACGGTAACAATGTTTGAAATTATTATAAATGACATTAAATTTAGCAAAAAATTGATAAAAAGAAACGAGGGAACACGCTAAATTTGCAATTAAAAAGAATCAATAACGAAATGTAGGAATTAAAAACCACAAATCCGAACAGCGACGGTGAGAATGGAATATGGAAAGAATTGGAAAAAAGATATTAAATTTGACAAAAAAATGTTAAAAAGAAATGAGGGAACACGCTAAATTTGCAATTATAAAGAATCAAAAACGAAATGAGGGAATTAAAAGGACAAATTCAAACAGCGATGGTGAGAATGGATTATGGAAAGAATTGAAAAAAGAAATCATTATCAGCATTTGAAACTCAAGAAGACAATAAATTTGAACATAAAGGGAAACTAAAATGTAAAAAAAATGAAAAAAATTCAACTTCAAACTAAGAAGTAAAAAAATCAAAACAAAAAAGGATGAAATTTTAAACCGCAAATTCAAACTGTGATGGTGGTTGGCTGTGACGGCCGGAAATTTCGCTCGATCCGAATCAGTCGTTAAACCGATCTAGACCGATCGAAACCCCTGATCGTTGAGAACAGGACAAATCAGAACACAAACAGAAGAACATTTCATTGTTATTACAACAATTCCATCAGATACAAGAATATATAGAGTATAAATGAATAAATTACATTCGATAAATATCAGAGATTACAATAAATTACATAGCAGCGGAAAATAATATAAAGCACAACTGAAGGTGATATACGGATACAGAGCTTTCCGGATATCATTCCAGCTGTAAATCAGGATCCTGTGAATATAAATCTGCAAAACCAAAACTACTAGCTGCCCGTGCGGAAAATATGGGCACCCAGAGTTTAGGTTAAAACAATAAACTCCAGGTCAGTCATGTGACTGGTGTGAGAACTAAAACAGTTATTAATATTGGTTTTAAAGTTAGGTAAATCAAGGGACCACGCCGTATAACACGGAACGGGTTTCCTCCCAAGAATACCAGTGCATAGAACAAACAGCGCAATGCTAAATAAAGAAAAATGAAGCTGTTATAAGACCCAGGTCCCATCACACAATGCAACGCAAGCCGGAGGATAGGGTTTTCCCTTATAACAGCCAAAGCATGCTTGATACGTTTAAAACACATTATTTGATACTATTATAGGTGTATAGTGTCAAAACAATTTCAATCATAAGTATCAATCATAGGCGGCATAGCTACCATCTACTATGTCGTCATACTAGTTCTACAATTAAAACCGAATTACACGTATTGGAAATTGGGTTTCAGTCATGAGTCGAGGCAAGGGGCAAGCTCCTCTCCGCATTCGAGACACTCTAGCAAATGTCCCAGGGTTACGCACTCTGGGCAACCCCTGGATCTTCAGGGCCGGTCCTCACTTACGTTAGAGGATTAGTTATTCCTGAACACACGTTTCCCGGTCCTTACAGACCTAAAATCGAGGCGCCTCATTCCAACAACCACAAAGGTGAAAAGTATATAAATGTCAAGGCTGGTAAGTCACTGACACCACCAAAGCTAGAAAGAAACGTCGTGCTCTCCCTGCAGTCCGTATCCCGTTTTTAACTCATACCGAGGTGTGAGGCTCGCGAATACACGCTTTACACAAAGCTACGCCACATAGGCCGTGCTTTGATCATCAACCACAAGACTTTGCTTTTCAACAAAAGCCTTGATCATTGCATCTTAGTGTGCCACACAGGCAATTCATGCCATGCGACTGATGTCCATCGATATACAACCTCTGAGCTCGTACGTCTCAGAGAAGGGCGTTAAGCAAAAGAATAAATTCTCCGCCGCCAAACAGATGTATATTTAATAGAAATCAATCAACACAGAATAAAATCCAGTGTCCGACACACAATCCATTTACAAGTCCGTTCTGGGTCTGAACGAAACCGGAGGCACTTTCCTCGCATATCCATCCATCTCCAAGTACGTCTGGACAACCACCAACTATTTCCATCCTCTTGCGTGTACTGCCCAATCAGGATCGTCAGTAATTATCCAAACGATGTGAAGACTTCCGGTCTTTGACCACCGTCTTCATCTTCGACTTATCGTCGAATCGGTTATTCAGAATGGGTGTAAACCCGGACTTTCCGAACAACCCGCGTATATTAAAACAAATGTTACACAAACACAACATACGCCTCATTCCAATTCATTAGTCACTAACCGCAAATTAGCAAGAGAACAATTTCCCGAACATTAACCCCGAAGGCCGAAACCAACATCAGATCAATACCCAGGAAACCATTCTTCTTAGCCAACCTACAGCTAGTTTCTAAATTCCACATTCTTAGGGAAATGTTCCCATTAATTTTATCCAAGATAAATTCTTTAAAATTTATCCTGTAATCTTCCTTTGGATGTCGTTTCAAACCAAATTATGGTTTTTCTAAACTAGTCGAGATTAGCGAACACCACTAAAGTAATTATTTATTTTATTTCCCAATCCCAACCTATTCATCCCATGAAGCAAAACTGGTAATACTCCATATCTAACACCACGGTGTTATCGGTAAAATTAATTACCATTTCACGTTCAAATCTAATTAAAGATTTAGCTATCGCTTTGGAGCAAAACTGGTAATACTCCATATCTCGCTCATTTGTCAAATTTGATAATTTAGATTATCAATTCGAATTTCAATCTAATTGCAGATTCATTAAAACTCCTTTTACTGGGTTAAAGAACTAGGTGTTATTTAAAACACAGTTCACGACAAACCCAAATCACATTCTATTTGTTATCGGGTTAAAGAACTAGTGTTATTTAAAACACCGTTCACGATAAACCCATTTCAAATTCAATCAAATATATTAGAAATTCGATTATTTAAAACCCCTTTTTAAATCTAATTTATTTATTTAAAAATAATTGGGTTTTAAATTTAGTTCAAAACTAGTTCATTTCGATAAAAATCTATTTTTATCTTTTCAAATATGGAGTTTTTCATCCCAAATCTTCTTAAATCACTTCTTATGGTTTTAAACAAATTATTACTATTTTTAATAATTTTATCAAGGCCCGTACAGTCGATTTCCAACAACGGCCATCGAACTGCACCTATAGCGACCTTTTTCGAATTTGATTTGGACGTATCTCCAAATCCAACCATTAGATTTTGAATTCCAAATATTCGTTAGAAAGCTCTTTTCGATACGAACCCAACGGTACCGGTTTTAGGAGAATCCGACGGTCGGATCTCCCGTAATATCCGTTTGAAATAAATGGTCAAAATTCACGAACTGCCGCGGCGCGGCGCGTTCTATTCAAGCCATTATATTATATATATATAATATATAATATATATTTCGTCGATTTCTATTTAAAACGAATTATATAAATAGTTTTAAATTCGTTTCAAAAGCAATTTCAACTTCCATTTCAATTCAAATCAAAATTGAATTCTTCTTTATAAATTCGTTTTAAAATTCATTTCTATTCAATTCAAATTTCAATTACATTTGAATTCATTTCAATTCGCTTTCAATTCAATTTGAATTCGTTTTCAATTCAATTCAATTCAAATTGGTTTTCTATTCAAACCAAATTCGTTTTCTATTCAGTTCATTTCGAAATCGTTTTCAATTCAATTCATTTCGAAATCATTTTATATTCAATTCATTTCGAAATCGTTTTATATTCAATTCATTTCGAAATCGTTTTATATTCAATTCATTTCGAAATCGTTATATATTCAATTCATTTCGAAATCGTTATATATTCAATTCATTTCGAAATCGTTATATATTCAATTCATTTCGAAATCGTTTTATATTCAATTCATTTCGAAATCGTTTTATATTCAATTCATTTCGAAATCGTTTTATATTCAATTCATTTCGAATGAATAAAATCGATATAAATATCGTTCACGTCAAAATGACGTCAATCTAATCAACACGGTTTCATATATTTCTATTTTCAAATATTCTATTTCAAATATTTCCTATTATCAAAATGTTTGTTATTATCAAAATATTTCGTTCAACACATGACCAATCTCAATGGATGAGTACTGTCAACACATGAACCTTTATATTATATTGATAAAGATGTAATTTTTATTATAAAAATATTTCGTTCAACACATGACCAATCTTAATGGATGAGTACTGTCAACACATGAACCTTTATATTATATTGATAAAGATGTAATTTTATTATAAAAATATTTCGTTCAACACATGACTAATCTCACGAATGAGTATAGTCAACACATGAACCTTTATATTATATTGATAAAGATGTAAATTTTATTATAAAAATATTTCGTTCAACACATGACTAATCTCACGAATGAGTACAGTCAACACATGAACCTTTATATTATATTGATAAAGATGTAAATTTTATTATAAAAATATTTCGTTCAACACATGACTAATCTCACGAATGAGTACAGTCAACACATGAACCTTTATATTATATTGATAAAGATGTAAATTTTATTATAAAAATATTTCGTTCAACACATGACTAATCTCACGAATGAGTACAGTCAACACATGAACCTTTATTTTATATTGATAAAGATGTAAATTTTATTATAAAAATATTTCGTTCAACACATGACTAATCTCACGAATGAGTACAGTCAACACATGAACCTTTATATTATATTGATAAAGATGTAAATTTTATTATAAAAATATTTCGTTCAACACATGACTAATCTCACGAATGAGTACAGTCAACACATGAACCTTTATATTATATTGATAAAGATGTAAATTTTATTATAAAAATATTTCGTTCAACACATGACTAATCTCACGAATGAGTACAGTCAACACATGAACCTTTATTTTATATTGATAAAGATGTAAATTTTATTATAAAAATATTTCGTTCAACACATGACTAATCTCACGAATGAGTACAGTCAACACATGAACCTTTATTTTATATAATATTCTTTATCTTCTAAATTGGAATGAGGCCCAATCAATCACCATATAAATTTAATTATATGGATTTTCATACAACACATGTATATAATAGCATCGAGAAATAATCAACCATCAACCAAAGTGCACTGCACTGTATAAGCATCAAATATAGATATCTAACGCTTATAACAGCCTGTCAATCAAACGATCGACATATTTAATCAATCAGGATGAGTGAATTTCAAATTTCATCCCAACACCCGTGTGGGGTTTCAAACAATCAAACACAGATTTTATTTGTGCAGTTGGGCGATGTGTGAAATTTATCGACCCAATCAATGTCCTTCAAATAGGTGTACATAAACAAACCGTCTGGTTTGTAAATGAATATTTTATTTATTCACATTCATTATATTCATATTTACGTTAAAAATTATATTTTTAACGATAAAACATTTTATTTTAACATATGAATTTCTATTCAGTTCATTCTTTAAATAAAATGATATTTTTATTTTAGAAAATTTCGGCGGCATAACGACACGATACTAGAAACGGGACGAGGCCTAGCCTTATCCCCGGTCTAGTGAAGGCCCACGCCATTCACACATCAATCAAATCCATTCATTCTCACCAAACAATTCAATTTCAATCAAATAATCTAATTAATTTTTGCAATCAGACAATTTAACAAACAAGTCATCCATGGTCTGTGGATGACGGGTGTCGGATGCTACTAAACACCGTCTGCATCCTAGTTTATATATAACTAGAGAAAGAAATTGAAAGGTGAGAAATTCTCACCAATAGCTATCCTAGCTCCGCGACACTTCTTTTATAGAAATCTTCATCGCTATCGCATCTTCGTCATCTCTGTTGCTGTAGCCACTACATATGTAAAAATCGAATTTTTATTATGCTATTCAATATATAAAAATCGAATTTTTACTTCGTTATTCAATATATAAAAATTGAATTCTTACTATGCTATTCAATATATAAAAATCGAATTTTTATTATGCTATTCAATATATAAAAATCGAATTTTTACTTCGTTATTCAATATATAAAAATTGAATTCTTACTATGCTATTCAATATATAAAAATCGAATTTTTATTATGCTATTCAATATATAAAAATCGAATTTTTATTACGTTGCTATATAGATAAAAATTCTATTTTTACTTTGTTATTCTCTATATAAAAATCTCGCCCTTTCAACTATAAAGATTTCGCCTTTATAAAAACATAGACTTCGCCTTTTCAAATTTAAAGATTTCATCTTTATAAAAATCTCGTTTTTATTTTTCTACACATATAAAGATGATATTTTTAACATTCCTATCATGTAAAAATTATATTTTTAACTCTCTACCTAACCAAAAATCATATTTTTACCTCCTCTATATAGTAAAGACTATATTTTTAATACTTTAAAAATATAAAAATCATATTTTTAATACTTTAAAAATATAAAAATCATATTTTTAACTCTCCGATTGAATAAAAATTCTACTTCTAATTTTCCTATCTAAAAAAATCAGTTTTAGAATCAAATAAAATGGTAATTGAAAATAGAAAAATAAAATAAAGACTTACATAGGAAATAGAAGGGGGAAAAGCATCATTCACTGTCGGAGAGGGGGCGTGGGGTGTTGCTACGCCTTGCTGGTGGTCGGAAGGGGGTTTAGAGGGGCGCTGCTATGGGTGGTGGCGACTATGGGTCCCGGAGGTGTCGGATGGGGTCTCGCGAGGTGGCTAGCGGGGTTTTGGGGGGTGCGGCGGCCTGGGGGGCGCGGTGAGGCGGTTTCCGGTGATGAGGGGGCGGAGGTTGAACGAGCGGTGGCGGTGATTGCTGGAGAGGTCGGGGGGGTCTGGGTGGCTCGCCGCGGCACTGGGGGGGGGGGTGGTGAGGGTTTCGAGCGAGGTGGCGGGAGGAGCGGCGGCTCTTCCCCCTTCCTCCTCCGTCGCCTAATTCTTTTTTTTTCTTCTGGTGGAAATCGATTCAAAAATGAGAGAAGGGGGGTGAGGGTTTAAAAGGGAAATATATATATTATCTTATTTGTTAAATTAATCCTAAAAAGCAACTTTTATTTTCGACCTCGAAACGAAACCCACCGCCTGTCGCCCATAGCGTATTACCCCCATTCTGAACACAATGGGATATGTATCGTAGGTTGATTTGATAGTTTCGATCAGTTTCCTTTGAATTTACATTTAAATCACTATATTGAATTTTAAACGTACATTTCAAATTACCGGGGTCGCATACGAACTCTAAAAATTCTCGAAAAATATTTTCTAGCTTCGTATTGACGATACGGTCCTAACAAAACTAGTTTCCCTGAATTCTGAGACCGTTGGAAAAATGGCCAATTTCCAGTCGATTAAAATCAACTGAAACTGGTCAAACGCGTTTTCCTTTGCCACGCTCACATATTGATTCGAAAAATTATGAAATTTGAAACCTAGCAATAATTTGACATCACGGACCCAACAAAAGTGGTTTCGTTGAAATCCGAGGTCGTTTGCAAAATTTTCATTTTTAAGGGCCTGAATACCATAGCGACTATTCAGAATTTTCAATTGGACATATATTTTGATTCCCGCTATGAAATTTTGATTTTCCGGATTCGTTGGAAAGATACTATCAATTAGATCCTAATGTTTTTGGTTTCACTAAAATCCGGATTGTTTTGCACCCGGTATGTTCAATTGAAGTTTGAAATCGAATTATCGAACTACCGCGCCATTTTCAATTCTATTTATAATTATATATAAATATTTATATTCTAACGACGACGCGTATAAATATATACGTTCGAATATATTCAAGATAAATTTATCGTCGATTTTATTTAAAATAATCTATTTTAAATCTTCAAAAAACGCTAAAATTGCCAAAATAAAAATTTTAAACTGGCTCAGAATTTCCGGGTTATTACAATCTCCCCCACTTAAAACTTTTCATCCCCGAAAAGGAATAAAGTCGAAAGTGGTTTGATTATTCAGCTCGACGTTCAATCTGGCTTCCATTCTCCAACTTTTCAGTTTCTGAGAATTTTCAAAATTTCAAAATTTTGGCTAACACCCTAAATTTTCGAAAAATTTCGCCACAACCTCCCCTGCACCGGGAGCATCGGGGAATTTCAAATAGCTTCCCCGGTCCTTCTAATCTCAAAAAGAAAAAGAAAAAGCCAAGCGGCTAGCCAATAGGCTCATAAAATCATCATCACCCAAACAAAACAGTAAATTATGTAGTCAACATGTACCTATTTGTCGGGCAAACAAATTTTATTCTCTGCTCTAGCCTCCTTGCTATGACCTGTTCAATGTAAGTATATGTATATGCAAGCAAATGCGACCAATTTTCAATATAATTCAATATTTGATGCAATTAGGCATAATGGTTCAAAATTATCAAACAAATAAACAAACAACACAAACATCAATCAATTAGTGGATTAACGTTTGAAATTCATAATTTTGATATATATACTGAAAATCTTGTTTTTGATGCCAATTCACAACAATGTGTTCTAACTATATTAGTTTTGGTTCTCACACCAGTCTAATGGAAATATATAGAAAATCACACCTTCGTCACTCGAAAATAAATGCTGGTGATGGTATACTTCATCATCAGGACCATGTCCGGGCGACTAGAGTGTGACTCTATATCTATCTAATATATTGAAACTTCGAATATACGTTCATGACGCGTATATGCAAAACCTTTATATATTGGATTGTCCATATTCAAAATAAATAAATAATCAAATACGTTTTAAAATGGTTTAAATTTCAAAACAAAAATGGTTTTCATTTGAAAAATATACTCTTCACACTCGTTCTAGGATACTACTGATCCTATCTCTAACGAGTCATTCTAATTGGATATTACTAATCCAATATCTGATGAATTCTTTCGTATGGTTCTAATGTGTCTTGTTCTCGAGCTCTGTAAACCAAAGCTCTGATACCAAATGTGACGGCCGGAAATTTCGCTCGATCTGAATCAGTCGTTAAACCGATCTAGACCGATCGAAACCCCTGATCGTTGAGAACAGGACAAATCAGAACACAAACAGAAGAACATTTCATTGTTATTACAACAATTCCATCAGATACAAGAATATACAGAGTATAAATAAATAAATTACATTCGATAAATATCAGAGATTACAATAAATTACATAGCAGCGGAAAATAATATAAAGCACAACTGAAGGTGATATACGGATACAGAGCTTTCCGGATATCATTCCAGCTGTAAATCAGGATCCTGTGAATATAAATCTGCAAAACCAAAACTACTAGCTGCCCGTGCGGAAAATATGGGCACCCAGAGTTTAGGTTAAAACAATAAACTCCAGGTCAGTCATGTGACTGGTGTGAGAACTAAAACAGTTATTAATATTGGTTTTAAAGTTAGGTTAATCAAGGGACCACGCCGTATAACACGGAACGGGTTTCCTCCCAAGAATACCAGTGCATAGAACAAACAGCGCAATGCTAAATAAAGAAAAATGAAGCTGTTATAAGACCCAGGTCCCATCACACAATGCAACGCAAGCCGGAGGATAGGGTTTTCCCTTATAACAGCCAAAGCATGCTTGATACGTTTAAAACACATTATTTGATACTATTATAGGTGTATAGTGTCAAAACAATTTCAATCATAAGTATCAATCATAGGCGGCATAGCTACCATCTACTATGTCGTCATACTAGTTCTACAATTAAAACCGAATTACACGTATTGGAAATTGGGTTTCCGTCATGAGTCGAGGCAAGGGGCAAGCTCCTCTCCGCATTCGAGACACTCTAGCAAATGTCCCAGGGTTACGCACTCTGGGCAACCGCTGGATCTTCAGGGCCGGTCCTCACTTACGTTAGAGGATTAGTTATTCCTGAACACACGTTTCCCGGTCCTTACAGACCTAAAATCGAGGCGCCTCATTCCAACAACCACAAAGGTGAAAAGTATATAAATGTCAGGGCTGATAAGTCACTGACACCACCAAAGCTAGAAAGAAACGTCGTGCTCTCCCTGCAGTCCGTATCCCGTTTTTAACTCATACCGAGGTGTGAGGCTCGCGAATACACGCTTTACACAAAGCTACGCCACATAGGCCGTGCTTTGATCATCAACCACAAGACTTTGCTTTTCAACAAAAGCCTTGATCATTGCATCTTAGTGTGCCACACAGGCAATTCATGCCATGCGACTGATGTCCATCGATATACAACCTCTGAGCTCGTACGTCTCAGAGAAGGGCGTTAAGCAAAAGAATAAATTCTCCGCCGCCAAACAGATGTTTATTTAATAGAAATCAATCAACACAGAATAAAATCCAGTGTCCGACACACAATCCATTTACAAGTCCGTTCTGGGTCTGAACGAAACCGGAGGCACTTTCCTCGCATATCCATCCGTCTCCAAGTACGTCTGGACGACCACCAACTATTTCCATCCTCTTGGGTGTACTGCCCAATCAGGATCGTCAGTAATTATCCAAACGATGTGAAGACTTCCGGTCTTTGACCACCGTCTTCATCTTCGACTTATCGTCGAATCGGTTATTCAGAATGGGTGTAAACCCGGACTTTCCGAACAACCCGCGTATATTAAAACAAATGTTACACAAACACAACATACGCCTCATTCCAATTCATTAGTCACTAACCGCAAATTAGCAAGAGAACAATTTCCCGAACATTAACCCCGAAGGCCGAAACCAACATCAGATCAATACCCAGGAAACCATTCTTCTTAGCCAACCTACAGCTAGTTTCTAAATTCCACATTCTTAGGGAAATGTTCCCATTAATTTTATCCAAGATAAATTCTTTAAAATTTATCCTGTAATCTTCCTTTGGATGTCGTTTCAAACCAAATTATGGTTTTTCTAAACTAGTCGAGATTAGCGAACACCACTGAAGTAATTATTTATTTTATTTCCCAATCCCAACCTATTCATCCCATGAAGCAAAACTGGTAATACTCCATATCTAACACCACGGTGTTATCGGTAAAATTAATTACCATTTCACGTTCAAATCTAATTAAAGATTTAGCTATCGCTTTGGAGCAAAACTGGTAATACTCCATATCTCGCTCATTTGTCAAATTTGATAATTTAGATTATCAATTCGAATTTCAATCTAATTGCAGATTCATTAAAACTCCTTTTACTGGGTTAAAGAACTAGGTGTTATTTAAAACACAGTTCACGACAAACCCAAATCACATTCTATTTGTTATCGGGTTAAAGAACTAGTGTTATTTAAAACACCGTTCACGATAAACCCATTTCAAATTCAATCAAATATATTAGAAATTCGATTATTTAAAACCCCTTTTTAAATCTAATTTATTTATTTAAAAATAATTGGGTTTTAAATTTAGTTCAAAACTAGTTCATTTCAATAAAAATCTATTTTTATCTTTTCAAATATGGAGTTTTTCATCCCAAATCTTCTCAAATCACTTCTTATGGTTTTAAACAAATTATTACTATTTTTAATAATTTTATCAAGGCCCGTACAGTCGATTTCCAACAACGGCCATCGAACTGCACCTATAGCGACCTTTTTCGAATTTGATTTGGACGTATCTCCAAATCCAACCATTAGATTTTGAATTCCAAATATTCGTTAGAAAGCTCTTTTCGATACGAACCCAACGGTACCGGTTTTAGGAGAATCCGACGGTCGGATCTCCCGTAATATCCGTTTGAAATAAATGGTCGAAATTCACGAACTGCCGCGGCGCGGCGCGTTCTATTCAAGCCATTATATTATATATATAATATATATAATATATATTTCGTCGATTTCTATTTAAAACGAATTATACAAATAGTTTTAAATTCGTTTCAAAAGCAATTTCAACTTCCATTTCAATTCAAATCAAAATTGAATTCTTCTTTATAAATTCGTTTTAAAATTCATTTCTATTCAATTCAAATTTCAATTACATTTGAATTTATTTCAATTCGCTTTCAATTCAATTTGAATTCGTTTTCAATTCAATTCAATTCAAATTGGTTTTCTATTCAAACCAAATTCGTTTTCTATTCAGTTCATTTCGAAATCGTTTTCAATTCAATTCATTTCGAAATCGTTTTATATTCAATTCATTTCGAAATCGTTTTATATTCAATTCATTTCGAAATCGTTTTATATTCAATTCATTTCGAAATCGTTATATATTCAATTCATTTCGAAATCGTTATATATTCAATTCATTTCGTAATCGTTTTATATTCAATTCATTTCGAAATCGTTTTATATTCAATTCATTTCGAAATCGTTTTATATTCAATTCATTTCGAATGAATAAAATCGATATAAATATCGTTCACGTCAAAATGGCGTCAATCTAATCAACACGGTTTCATATATTTCTATTTTCAAATATTCTATTTCAAATATTTCCTATTATCAAAATGTTTGTTATTATCAAAATATTTCGTTCAACACATGACCAATCTCAATGGATGAGTACTGTCAACACATGAACCTTTATATTATATTGATAAAGATGTAATTTTTATTATAAAAATATTTCGTTCAACACATGACCAATCTCAATGGATGAGTACTGTCAACACATGAACCTTTATATTATATTGATAAAGATGTAATTTTATTATAAAAATATTTCGTTCAACACATGACTAATCTCACGAATGAGTATAGTCAACACATGAACCTTTATATTATATTGATAAAGATGTAAATTTTATTATAAAAATATTTCGTTCAACACATGACTAATCTCACGAATGAGTATAGTCAACACATGAACCTTTATATTATATTGATAAAGATGTAAATTTTATTATAAAAATATTTCGTTCAACACATGACTAATCTCACGAATGAGTACAGTCAACACATGAACCTTTATATTATATTGATAAAGATGTAAATTTTATTATAAAAATATTTCGTTCAACACATGACTAATCTCACGAATGAGTACAGTCAACACATGAACCTTTATATTATATTGATAAAGATGTAAATTTTATTATAAAAATATTTCGTTCAACACATGACTAATCTCACGAATGAGTACAGTCAACACATGAACCTTTATTTTATATTGATAAAGATGTAAATTTTATTATAAAAATATTTCGTTCAACACATGACTAATCTCACGAATGAGTACAGTCAACACATGAACCTTTATATTATATTGATAAAGATGTAAATTTTATTATAAAAATATTTCGTTCAACACATGACTAATCTCACGAATGAGTACAGTCAACACATGAACCTTTATATTATATTGATAAAGATGTAAATTTTATTATAAAAATATTTCGTTCAACACATGACTAATCTCACGAATGAGTACAGTCAACACATGAACCTTTATTTTATATTGATAAAGATGTAAATTTTATTATAAAAATATTTCGTTCAACACATGACTAATCTCACGAATGAGTACAGTCAACACATGAACCTTTATTTTATATAATATTCTTTATCTTCTAAATTGGAATGAGGCCCAATCAATCACCATATAAATTTAATTATATGGATTTTCATACAACACATGTATATAATAGCATCGAGAAATAATCAACCATCAACCAAAGTGCACTGCACTGTATAAGCATCAAATATAGATATCTAACGCTTATAACAGCCTGTCAATCAAACGATCGACATATTTAATCAATCAGGATGAGTGAATTTCAAATTTCATCCCAACACCTGTGTGGGGTTTCAAACAATCAAACACAGATTTTATTTGTGCAGTTGGGCGATGTGTGAAATTTATCGACCCAATCAATGTCCTTCAAATAGGTGTACATAAACAAACCGTCTGGTTTGTAAATGAATATTTTATTTATTCACATTCATTATATTCATATTTACGTTAAAAATTATATTTTTAACGATAAAACATTTTATTTTAACATATGAATTTCTATTCAGTTCATTCTTTAAATAAAATGATATTTTTATTTTAGAAAATTTCGGCGGCATAACGGCACGATACTAGAAACGGGACGAGGCCTAGCCTTATCCCCGGTCTAGTGAAGGCCCACGCCATTCACACATCAATCAAATCCATTCATTCTCACCAAACAATTCAATTTCAATCAAATAATCTAATTAATTTTTGCAATCAGACAATTTAACAAACAAGCCATCCATGGTCTGTGGATGACGGGTGTCGGGTGCTACTAAACACCGTCTGCATCCTAGTTTATATATAACTAGAGAAAGAAATTGAAAGGTGAGAAATTCTCACCAATAGCTATCCTAGCTCCGCGACACTTCTTTTATAGAAATCTTCATCGCTATCGCATCTTCGTCATCTCTGTTGCTGTAGCCACTACATATGTAAAAATCGAATTTTTACTACACTATTCAATATATAAAAATCGAATTTTTATTATGCTATTCAATATATAAAAATCGAATTTTTATTATGCTATTCAATATATAAAAATTGAATTCTTACTATGCTATTCAATATATAAAAATCGAATTTTTATTATGCTATTCAATATTTAAAATTGAATTTTTACTTCGTTATTCAATATATAAAAATTGAATTCTTACTATGCTATTCAATATATAAAAATCGAATTTTTATTATGCTATTCAATATATAAAAATCGAATTTTTACTTCGTTATTCAATATATAAAAATTGAATTCTTACTATGCTATTCAATATATAAAAATCGAATTTTTATTATGCTATTCAATATATAAAAATCGAATTTTTATTACGTTGCTATATAGATAAAAATTCTATTTTTACTTTGTTATTCTCTATATAAAAATCTCGCCCTTTCAACTATAAAGATTTCGCCTTTATAAAAACATAGACTTCGCCTTTTCAAATTTAAAGATTTCATCTTTATAAAAATCTCATTTTTATTTTTCTACACATATAAAGATGATATTTTTAACATTCCTATCATGTAAAAATTATATTTTTAACTCTCTACCTAACCAAAAACCATATTTTTACCTCCTCTATATAGTAAAGACTATATTTTTAATACTTTAAAAATATAAAAATCATATTTTTAATACTTTAAAAATATAAAAATCATATTTTTAACTCTCCGATTGAATAAAAATTCTACTTCTAATTTTCCTATCTAAAAAAATCAGTTTTAGAATCAAATAAAATGGTAATTGAAAATAGAAAAATAAAATAAAGACTTACATAGGAAATAGAAGGGGGAAAAGCATCATTCACTGTCGGAGAGGGGGCGTGGGGTGTTGCTACGCCTTGCTGGTGGTCGGAAGGGGGTTTAGAGGGGCGCTGCTATGGGTGGTGGCGGCTATGGGTCCCGGAGGTGTCGGATGGGGTCTCGCGAGGTGGCTAGCGGGGTTTTGGGGGGTGCGGCGGCCTGGGGGGCGCGGTGAGGCGGTTTCCGGTGATGAGGGGGCAGAGGTTGAACGAGCGGTGGCGGCGATTGCTGGAGAGGTCGGGGGGGGGGGGTTTGGGTGGCTCGCCGCGGCACTGGGGGGGGGGGGGGGTTGGTGAGGGTTTCGAGCGAGGTGGCGGGAGGAGCGGCGGCTCCTCCCCCTTCCTCCTCCGTCGCCTAATTCTTTTTTTTTTCTTCTGGTGGAAATCGATTCAAAAATGAGAGAAGGGGGGTGAGGGTTTAAAAGGGAAATATATATATTATCTTATTTGTTAAATTAATCCTAAAAAGCAACTTTTATTTTCGACCTCGAAACGAAACCCACCGCCTGTCGCCCATAGCGTATTACCCCCATTCTGAACACAATGGGATATGTATCGTAGGTTGATTTGATCGTTTCGATCAGTTTCCTTTGAATTTACATTTAAATCACTATATTGAATTTTAAACGTACATTTCAAATTACCGGGGTCGCATACGAACTCTAAAAATTCTCGAAAAATATTTTCTAGCTTCGTATTGACGATACGGTCCTAACAAAACTAGTTTCCCTGAATTCTGAGACCGTTGGAAAAATGGCCAATTTCCAGTCGATTAAAATCAACTGAAACTGGTCAAACGCGTTTTCCTTTGCCACGCTCACATATTGATTCGAAAAATTATGAAATTTGAAACCTAGCAATAATTTGACATCACGGACCCAACAAAAGTGGTTTCGTTGAAATCCGAGGTCGTTTGCAAAATTTTCATTTTTAAGGGCCTGAATACCATAGCGACTATTCAGAATTTTCAACTGGACATATCTTTTGATTCCCGCTATGAAATTTTGATTTTCCGGATTCGTTGGAAAGATACTATCAATTAGATCCTAATGTTTTTGGTTTCACTAAAACCCGGATTGTTTTGCACCCGGTATGTTCAATTGAAGTATGAAATCGAATTATCGAACTACCGCGCCATTTTCAATTCTATTTATAATTATATATAAATATTTATATTCTAACGACGACGCGTATAAATATATACGTTCGAATATATTCAAGATAAATTTATCGTCGATTTTATTTAAAATAATCTATTTTAAATCTTCAAAAATCGCTAAAATTGCCAAAATAAAAATTTTAAACTGGCTCAGAATTTCCGGGTTATTACATTGGCAAAAAGGGAGGGGTGCAACACAAGGACTTCCCAGAAGGTCACCCATCCTAGTACTACTCTCGACCAAGCACGCTTAACTTCGGAGTTCTAATGGGATCCGGTGCTTTAATGATGGTATGATCACATCGGTCAAGAAATTGATTGGTAAAGTATTAATGCAGTAGCTGGAGATCATAGAGAAATGCAGCGGTTAACGGCAACAACATTTGAAATTCTTACAAATGACATTAAATTTGATAAAAATTGATAAAAAAGAAACGAGGGAACACGCTAAATTTGCAATTAAAAAGAATCAAGAACGAAATGAAAGAATTAAAAACCACAAATTCGAACAACGACGATGAGAATGGAAGGTAGAAAGAATTGAAAAAAAAACATCAAATTTGATAAAAAAAAATGATAAAAAGAAATGAGGGAACACGCTAAATTTGCAACTAAAAAGAATTAAGAATGAAATGAAGAAATTAAAAGGTCAAATTCAAATAGGGACGAAGAGAATGGAATATAGAAAGAATTGGAAAAAGGAAATCATTGTCAGCGTTTGAATTTCAAAAAAGCATAGTGAGAACGTTAAATTTGAAAATAAAAGGAAATTAAAATGTATAAAAAAGGAAAAAAATTCAAGTTCTAATTAAGAAGTAAAAAATCAAAACAAAAATGGACAAAATTTTAAATTGCAAATTCGAACTGTGACGGTGGTTGGCAAAAAGGGAGGGGTGCAACACAAGGACTTCCCAGGAGGTCACCCATCCTATTACTATTCTCGCCAAAGCACGCTTAACTTCGAAGTTCAGATGGGATCCAGTGCTTTAGTTCTAGTATGATCGCACCCATCAGGAAGTTGATTGGTAACGCAGGAGTTGGAGAACGTAGTGAAATGCAGCGGTTAACGGCAACAACGTTTGAAATTCTTACAAATGACATTAAATTTAACAAAAATTTGATAAAAAAGAACGAGGGAACACATTAAATTAGCAATTAAAAAGAATCAAGAATGAAATGAAGGAAATAAAAGGACAAATTCAAACAGCGGCGGTGAGAATGGAATATGAAAAGAATTGGAAAAAAAATCAGTGTCAGCGTTTGAAATTAAAGAAGGCATAGTGAGAACATTAAATTTGAAAATAAAAGGAAATTAAAATGTATAAAAAAGGGAAAAAATTCAAGTTCTAATTAAGAAGTAAAAAATCAAAACAAAAAAGGACGAAATTTTAAACTGCAAATTCGAACTTTGACGGTAGTTGACAAAAAGGGAGGAGTGCAACATAAGGACTTCTCAGGAGGCCACCTATCCCATTACTACTCTCGCCTAACCAAGCTTAACCTTGGAGTTCTGGTGGGATCCGGTGCTTTAGTGCTGGTATGATCGCACCCGTCAGGAAGTTGATTGGTAAAGTATTGATGCAAGAGCTGGGGATCGTAGAGAATGCAGTGGCTAACGACAACAAGGTTTTAAATTCTTATAAATGACATTAAATTTGACAAAAAGAAATGAGAGAACATGCTAAATTTGTAATAAAAAATAATCAAGAACGAAATGAAGGAATTAAAAACCACAAATTCGAACAGCGACGGTGAGAATGGAATATGGAAAGAATTGAAAAAAGTCATTAAATTTGACAAAAAAAATGATAAAAAGAAACGAGGGAACACGCTAAATTTGCAATTAAAAAGAATCAAGAACGAAATGAATGAATTAAAAGGACAAATTCAAACAACGACAACGAGCATGGAATATGGAAAGAATTGAAAAAAAGAAATCATTGTCATCGTTTGAAATTCAGGAAAACATAGTGAGAACATTAAATTTGAAAATAAAAGGAAATTAAAATGTAAAAAAAAGGAAAAATAATTCAAGTTCTAATTAAGAATTAAAAAAATCAAAACAAAAAAGGACGATATTTTAAACTGCAAATTCGAACTTTGACGGTGGTAGACAAAAAGGGAGGGGTGCAACACGAGGACTTCCTAGGAGGTCACCCATCCTAGTACTACTCTCGCCCAATCACGCTTAACGTCGGAGTTCTGATGGGATCCGTTGCTTTAGTGCTGGTATGATCGCACCCGTCAGGATGTTGATTGGTAAAGTATTAATGCAGGAGTTATAGATCGTGAAGAAATGCTGCTGTTAATGGCAACAACGTTTGAAATTCTTATAAATGACATTAAATTTGACAAAAAATTGATAAAAAGAAACGAGGGAACACGCTAAATTTGCAATTAAAAAGAATCAAGAACAGAATGAAGGAATTAAAAACCACAAATTCGAACAGCGACGGTGAGAACGGAATATGGAAAGAATTGGAAAAGAGACATTAAATTTGATTAAAAAAATGATAAAAAGAAACGAGGGAACACGCTAAATTTGCAATTAAAAAGAATCAAGAATGAAATAAAGGAATTTAAAGGACAAATTCAAACAGTGACGGTGAGAATGGAATATGGAAAGAATTGGAAAAAAGAAATCATTGTCAGCGTTTGAAATTCAAGAAGACATAATGATAACGTTAAATTTGAAAATAAAAGGGAATTAAAATGTAATAAAAAAAGGAAAAATTCAAGTTCTAATTAAGAAGTAAAAAATCAAAACAAAAAAGGGCGAAATTTTAACTGAAAATTTGAACTTTGACATTGGTTATCAAAAAGGGAGGGGCGTAACACCAAGACTTCCCTGGAGGTCACCCATCCTTGTACCACTCTCACCCAAGCATGCTTAACTTCGGAGTTCTGATGGTATCCAATGCTCTAGTGCTGGTATAGTCGCACCAATCAGGAAGTAGATTGGTAAAGTATTCATGCGGGAGCTGGAGATCATAGAGAAATGCTGTGGTTAACGGCAACAACATTTGAAATTCTTTCAAATGACATTAAATTTGACAAAAAATTGATAAAAAGAATTGAGGGAACACGCTAAATTTGCAATTTAAAAAATCAAGAACAAAACGAAGGAATTAAAAACCACAAATTCGAACAGCGACGGTGAGAATTGAAAATGGAAAGAACTGGAAAAAAGATATTAAATTTGACAAAAAATGATAAAAAGAAATGAGGGAACACGCTAAATTTGCAATTAAAAGGAATCAAGAACGAAATGAAGGAATTAAAAGGAAAAATTCAAACAGCGACGGTGAGAATGGAATATGGAAAGAATTGGAAAAAAGAAATCATTGTCAGCGTTTGAAATTCAAGAAGAAATATTGAGAACGTTAAATTTGAAAATAATATGAAATTAAAATGTAAAAAAAAGGAAAAAATTTCAAGTTCTAATTAAGTAGTAAAAAATCAAAACAAAAAAGGATGAAATTATAAAATGCAAACTCGAACTGTGATGGTGGTAGACAAAAAGGGAGGGGTGCAACACGAGGACTTCCCAGGAGGTCACCTATTCTGGTACTACTCTCGCCCAAGCACGCTTAACTTCGGAGTTCTGATGGGATCCGGTGCTTTAGTGCTGGTATGATCGCACCCGTCTTGAAGTTGATTGAAAAAATATTAATGTAAGAGCTGGAGATCGTAGAGAAATGCAGTGGTTAACGGCAGCAACGTTTTAAATTATTACAAATGACATTAAATTTGGCAAAAATTGATAAAAAGAAACGAGGGAACACGCTAAATTTGCAATTAAAAAGAATCAAGAACGAAATGAAGGAATTAAAAACCACAAATTCGAACAGCGATGGTGAGAATGAAACATGGAAAGAATTGGAAAAAAGATATTAAATTTGACAAAAAATGATAAAAAGAAACAAGGGAACATGCTAAGTTTGCAATTAAAAAGAATCGAGAACGAAATGAAGGAATTAAAAGAACAAATTCAAACAACGACGGTGAAAATGGAATTTGGAAAGAACTGAAAATAAGAAATCATTGTCAGTGTTAGAAATTCAAGAAGACATAGTGAGAACGTTAAATTTGAAAATTAATAAAAAGAAATTAAAATGTAAAAAAAAAAAATCAAGTTCTAATTAAGAAGTAAAAAATCAAAGAAAAAACGACGAAATTTTAAACTGCAAATTTGAATTGTGACGGTGGTTGACAAAAAGGGAGGGGTTCAACACAAGGACTTCCTAGAAGGTCACTCATCCTAGTACTACTCTCGCCCAAGCACGCTTAACTTCGGAGTTCTGATGGGATCCGGTGCTTTAGTGCTGGTATGATCACACCCGTCAGGAAGTTGATTGGTAAAGTATTAATGAAGGAGCTGGAGATCGTAGAAAAACGTAGTGGTTAACGGCAACAACGTTCGAAATTCTTACATATGACGTTAAATTGACAAAAAATTGATATGAAGAAACGTGGGAGCATGCTAAATTTGCAATTAAAATGAATCATGAACGAGATGAAGAATTAAAAACCACAAATCCGAATAGCGACGGTGAGAATGGAATATGGAAAGAATTGGAAAAAGGACAATAAATTTGATAAAAAAATTATTAAAAAACGAGGGAACATGCTAAATTTGCAATTAAAAAGAATCAAGAACGAAATAAAGTAATTAAAAGGACAATTTCAAACAACGATGGTGAGAATGGAATATGGAAAGAATTGGAAAAAAGAAATCATTGTCAGCATTTGAAATTCAAGAAGACATAGTGAGAACATTAAATTTGAAAAAAAAGGAAATTAAAATGTAAAAGAAAGAAAAAAAATTAAAGTTATAATTAAGAAGTAAAAAAATCAAAACTAAAAAGGACGAAATTTTAAACTACAAATTCGAACCATGACGGTGGTTGACAAAAAGGGAGGGGTGCAACACGGGGACTTCCCAGGTGGTCACCCATCCTATTACTACTCTCGCCCTAGCACGCTGAACTTCAGAGTTCTGATGGGATCAGGTGCTTTAGTGCTGGTATGATCGCACCCGTTAGGAAGTTGCTTGGTAAAGTATTAATGCAGGAGTTGGAGATCGTAGAGAAATGCAGCGGTTAATGGCAATAACATTTGAAATTCTTACAAATGACATTAGATTTGACAAAAAATTGATAAAAAGAAATGAGGGAACACTCTAAATTTGCAATTAAAAAGAATCAAGAACGAAATGAAGTAATTAAAAAACCACAAATTCGAACAACGACGGTGAGAATGGAATATGGAAAGAATTAGGAAAAAGAAATTAAATTTGACAAAAAAATGATAGAAAGAAAGGAGGGAACACGCTAAATTTGCAATTAAAAAGAATCAAGAACGAAATGAAGGGATTAAATGGACAAATTCAAACAGCGACGTCGAGAATGGAATATGGAAAGAATTAGAAAAAAAATCATTGTCAGCGTTAGAAATTCAAGAAGAAATAATGAGAACGTTAAATTTGAAAATAAAAGGAAATTAAAATGTAAAAAAAAAGTAAAAAAATTCAAGTTCTAATTAAGAAGTAAAAAAATCAAAACAAAAAAGGTTGAAATTTGAAACTGCAAATTCGAACTGTGACGGTGGTTGACAAAAAGGGAGCGGTGCAACATGAGGACTTCCCAAGAGGTCACCCATCCTAGTACTACTCTCGCCCAAGCTCGCTTAACTTCGGGGTTCAGATGGGATCCGATGCTTTAGTGCTGGTATGTTCGCACCCGTCAGGAAGTTGATTAGTAAAGTATTAATGCAAGAGCTGGAGATCTTAGAGAAATGCTACGGTTAACGGCAACAACGCTTGAAATTCTTACAAATGACATTAAATTTGACAAAAAATAAAAAGAAACGAGGGAACGCACTAAATTTGCAATTAAAAAGAATCAAGAACGAAATAAAGGAATTAAAAACCACAAATTCGAATAGCGACGATGAGAATGGAATATGGAAAGAATTGGAAAAAAGACATTAAATTTGACCAGAAAAATGATAAAAAGAAACGAGGGAACACGCTAAATTTTCAATTAATAGAATCAAGAACAAAATGACGGAATTAAAAGGGCAAATTCAAACAGCGACAGTGAGAATGGAATATGGAAAGAATTGGAAAAAAGAAATCATTGTCAGCGTTTGAAATTCATGAAGACATAGTGAGAACATTAAATTTGAAAATAAAAGGAAATTAAGATGTAAAAAAATAGGAAAAAAACTCAAGTTCTAATGAAGAAGTAAAAAATCAAAACAAAAAAGGACAAAATTTTAAACTGCGAGAATGGAATATGGAAAGAATTGGAAAAAAGAAATCATTGTCAGCGTTTGAAATTCATGAAGACATAGTGAGAACATTAAATTTGAAAATAAAAGGAAATTAAGATGTAAAAAAATAGGAAAAAAACTCAAGTTCTAATGAAGAAGTAAAAAATCAAAACAAAAAAGGACAAAATTATAAACTGCAAATTCGAACTGTGACCGTGGTTGACAAATAAGGAGGGGTGCAACACGAGAACTTCCCAGGAAGTCACCCATCCTAGTACTACTCTCGCCCAAGCACGCTTAACTGCGGAGTTCTGATGTGATCCAGTGCTTTAGTGTTGGTATGATCTCACCTGTCAGGAAGTTGATTGGTAAAGTATTAATGCACGAGCTGGAGATCGTAGAGAAATGCAGCGGTTAATGGAAACAACGTTTGAAATTCTTACAAATGACATTAAATTAGACAAAAAATTGATAAAAAGAAACGAGGGAACACGCTAATTTTGCAATTAAAAAGAAACAAGAGCGAAATGAGGGAATTAAAAAGACTAATTCAAACAACGACGGTGAGAATGGAATATGGAAAGAACTGGAAAAAAGAAATCATTGTCAACGTTTAAAATTCAAGAAGAAATATTGAGAACGTTAAATTTGAAAATAAAAGGAAATTTAAAGGTTAAAAAAAGGAAAAAAATTCAAGTTATAATTAAGAAGTAAAAAATCAAAACAAAAAAGGACGAAATTATAAAATGCAAATTTGAACTGTGACGGTGGTTGACAAAAAGGAGGGGTGCAACACAAGGACTTCCCAGGAGGTCACCCATCCTAGTACTACTCCCGCCCAAACACGCTTAACTTTAGAGTTCTGATTGGATCTGGTGCTTTAGTGCTGGTATGATCACACCCGTCAGGAAGTTGATTGGAAAAGTATTAATGCAGGAGATGGAGATCATGGAGAAATGCAGCGGTTAACGGCAACAACGTTTGAAATTCTTACAAATGACATTAAATTTGACAAAAAAATGATAAAAAGAAACGAGGGAACACGCTAAATTTGCAATTAAAAAGAATCTAGAACGAAATGAAGGAATTAAAAGCCACAAATTCGAATAGCAATGGTGAGAATGGAATGTAGAAAGAATTGGAAATAGACATTTAGTTTGAGAAAAAATGATTAAAAAACGAGGGAACATGCTAAATTTGCAATTAAAAAATATCAATAACGAAATGAAGGAATTAAAATAACAAATTCAAGCAGCGACGATGAGAATGGAATATGGAAAGAATTGGAAAAAAAATCATTACCAGCATTTGAAATTCAAGAAGGCATAGTGAGAATGCTAAATTTTAAAATAAAAAGAAATTAAAATGTAAAAAGGAAAAAAAATTCAAGTTCTAATTAAGAAGTAAAAAATCAAAACAAAAAGGACTAAATTTTAAACTTCAAATTCTAACTGTGACAGCGGGTGACAAAAAGGAGGTGTGCAACACGAGGACTTCCTCGAAGGTCACCCATCCTAGTACTACTCTCGCCCAAGCACGCTTAACTTCGAAATTCCCCGTCAGGAAGTTGATTAGTAAAGTATTTATGTAGGAGATGGAGATCGTAGAGAAATGCAGCGGTTAACGGCAACAACGTTTGAAATTCTAACAAATGACATTAAATTTGACAAAAAACAAAAAAAACGAGGGAACAAGCTAAATTTGCAATTAAAAAGAATCAAGAATGAAATGAAGAAATCAAAAGACAAAAATTCGAACAGCGACGGTGAGATTGGAATATGGAAAGAAAGGAGGGAACACGCTAAATTTGCAATTAAAAAGAATCAAGAACGAAATGAAGGGATTAAATGGACAAATTCAAACAGCGACGTCGAGAATGGAATATGGAAAGAATTAGAAAAAAATCATTGTCAGCGTTAGAAATTCAAGAAGAAATAATGAGAACGTTAAATTTGAAAATAAAAGGAAATTAAAATGTAAAAAAAAAGTAAAAAAATTCAAGTTCTAATTAAGAAGTAAAAAAATCAAAACAAAAAAGGTTGAAATTTGAAACTGCAAATTCGAACTGTGACGGTGGTTGACAAAAAGGGAGCGGTGCAACATTAGGACTTCCCAAGAGGTCACCCATCCTAGTACTACTCTCGCCCAAGCTCGCTTAACTTCGGAGTTCAGATGGGATCTGGTGCTTTAGTGCTGGTATGTTCGCACCCGTCAGGAAGTTGATTAGTAAAGTATTAATGCAAGAGCTGGAGATCTTAGAGAAATGCTACGGTTAACGGCAACAACGCTTGAAATTCTTACAAATGACATTAAATTTGACAAAAAATAAAAAGAAACGAGGGAACGCACTAAATTTGCAATTAAAAAGAATCAAGAACGAAATAAAGGAATTAAAAACCACAAATTCGAATAGCGACGATGAGAATGGAATATGGAAAGAATTGGAAAAAAGACATTAAATTTGACCAGAAAAATGATAAAAAGAAACGAGGGAACACGCTAAATTTTCAATTAATAGAATCAAGAACAAAATGACGGAATTAAAAGGACAAATTCAAACAGCGACAGTGAGAATGGAATATGGAAAGAATTGGAAAAAAGAAATCATTGTCAGTGTTTCAAATTTTAGAAGACATAGTGAGAACGTTAAATTTGAAAATAAAAGGAAATTAAAATGTAAAAAAAGTAGGAAAAAAACTCAAGTTCTAATTAAGAAGTAAAAAATCAAAACAAAAAAGGACAAAATTTTGAAGTGCAAATTCGAACTGTGACGGTGGTTGACAAAAATGGAGGGGTCCAACGCGAGAACTTCCCAGGAAGTCACCCATCTTAGCACTACTCTCGCCCAAGCACGCTTAACTTCGGAATTCTGATGGGATCCAGGGCTTTATGCTAGTATGATCGCCCCCGTCAGGTAGTCTATTGGTAAAGTATTAATGCAGGAGCTGGAGATCATAGAGAAATGCAGCGGTTAATGGAAACAATGTTTGAAATTCTTACAAAAGACATTAATTTTTACAAAAAATTGATAAAAAGAAACGAGAGAACACGCTAAATTTGCAATTAAAAAGAATCAAGAACGAAATAAAGTAATTAAAAACCACAAATTTGAACAGCGACGGTGAGAATGGAATATGGAAAGAATTGGAAAAATGACATTAATTTTGACAAGAAATGATAAAAAGAAACGAGGGAACACGCTAAATTTGCAATTAAAAAGAATCAGGAGCGAAGTGAAGTAATTAAAAGGACAAATTCAAACAGTGACGGTGAGAATGGAATATGGAAAGAAGTGGAAAAAGAAATCATTGTCAGCGTTTGGAATTTAAGAAGACATAGTGAGAACGTTGAATTTGAAAATGAAAGGAAATTAAAATGTTAAAAAAAAGGGAAAAAAAATTCAAGTTCTAATTAAGAAGTAAAAAAATCAAAACAAAAAAGGATGAAATTTTAAACTGCAAATTCGAACTATGACGGTGGTTGACAAAAAGGGAGGGGTGCAATACAAGGACTTCCCAGGAGGAAGCCCATCCTAGTACTAATGTCGGCCAAGCACGCTTAACTTCGGAGTTCTAATGGGATCCGGTGCTTTAGTGCCGGTATGATCGCACCTGCCAGGAAGTTGATTGGTAAAGTATTAATGCAAGAGCTGGAAATCGTAGAGAAATGCAGCGGTTAATGGGAACGACGTTTGAAATTCTTACAAATGACATTAAATTTGACAAAAAATTGATAAAAAGAAACGAGGGAACATGCTAAATTTGCAATTAAAAAGAAATAAGAATGAAATGAAGGAAATAAAAACCACAAATTCGAACAGCGACTGTGAGAATGGAATATGGAAAGAATTGGAAAAAAGAAATTAAATTTGACAAAAAAATGTTGAAAAGAAACGAGGGAACACACTAAATTTTCAATTAAAAAGAATCAAGAACGAAATGAAAGAATTAAAAGGACAAATTCAAACAGCGACAATGAGAATGTAATATGGAAAAAATTGGAAAAATAAATCTTTGTCAGCGTTTGAAATTCAAGAAGACATACTGAGAGCGCTAAATTTGAAAATAAAAGGAAATTTAAATGTAATAAACGGAAAAAAAAATTCAAGTTCTAATTAAGAAGTAAAAAATAAAAAAAAGGACGAAATTTTGGACTGCAAATTCGAACTGTGACGGTGGTTGACAAAAAGGGAGGGTTGCAACAGGGGACTTCCCAGGAGATCACCCATTCTAGTACTACTATCACCCAAGTGCGCTTGACTTCGGAGTTCTGATGGGATCTGGTGCTTTAGTGCTGGTATGATCGCACCTGTCAGGAATTTGATTGGTAAAGTATTAACGCAGGAGCTAGAGATCATAGAGAAATGCAGCGGATAAATACAACAACGTTTGAAATTCTAACAAATGACATTAAATTTGACAAAAAATTGATAAAAAGAAACGAGGGGACAAGCTAAATTTGCAATTAAAAAGAATCAAGAACGAAATGAAGGAATTAAAAACCACAAATTCCAACAACGACGGTGAGAATGGAATATGGAAAGAATTGGAAAAAAAGACTTTAAATTTGACAAAAAAATGATAAAAAGAATCGAGGGAACACGCGAAATTTGCAATTAAAAAGAATCAAGAACGAAATGAAGGAATTAAAAGGACAAATTCAAACAACAACGGTGAGAATGGAATATGGAAACAATTGGAAAAAAGAAATCATTGTCAGCGTTTGAAATTCAAGAAGACATAGTGAGAACGCTAAATTTGAAAATAAAAGGAAGTTATAATGTTAAAAAAAGGAAAAAAGTCAAGTTCTGATTAAGAAGTAAAAAAATCAAAACAAAAAAGGATGAAATTTTAAACTGAAAATTCGAACTATGATGATGGTTGACAAAAAGGGAGGGGTGCAACACAAGGACTTCATAGGAGGTCACCCATCCTAGCACTACTCTCGCCCATGCACGCTTAGCTTCGGAGTTCAGATGGGATCCGGTGCTTTAGTGCCGGTATGATCGCATCCGTCAGGAAGTTGATTGGTAAAGTATTAATGCAGGAGTTGGAGATCGTAGAGAAATGCAGCGTTAACGGCAATAACACTTGAAATTCTTACAAACGTCATTAAATTTGACAAAAATTTGATAAAAAGCAACGAGGGAACACGCTAAATTTGCAATTAAAAAAATCGTGAACGAAATGAAGGAATTAAAAACCACAAATTCGAACAGCGATGGTGAGAATGGAATATGGAAAGAATTGGGAAAAAGACAATAATTTGGAAAAGAAATAATAAAAAGAAACGAGGGAACATGCTAAATTTGCAATTAAAAAGAATCAAGAACAAAATAAAGGAATTAAAAGAAAAAAATTCGAATAGCGACTGTGAGAATGGAATATGGAAAGAATTGGAAAAAAGACATTAAATTTGACAAAAAAATGATAAAAAGAAACGAGGGAACCCGCTAAATTTGCAATTAAAAAGAATAAAAAACGAAATGGAATTAAAATGACAAATTCAAACAGCAACGGTGAGAATGGAATATGGAAAGAATTGAAAAAAGAAATCATTGTCAGCATTTGAAATTCAAGAAGACATAGTGAGAACGCTAAATTTGAAAATAAAAGGAAATTTAAATGTGAAAAAAAGGAAAAAAATTCAAGTTCTAATTAAGAAGTAAAAAATCAAAACAAAAAAGGACGAAATTTTAAATTGCAAATTCGAACTGTGACGGTGGTTGACAAAATGGGAGGGGTGCAACACGAGGACTTCCTAGGAGGTCACCCATCCTAGTACTACTCTCGCCCAAGCACGTTTAACTTCGGAGTTCTGATGGGATCCGGTGTTTTAGTGCTGGTATGATCGCACCCGTCAGGAAGTTGATTGGTAAAATGTTAATGCACGAGCTGGAGATCGTAGAGAAATGCAGCGGTTAATTGCAAAAACTTTTGAAATTCTTACAAACGACATTAAATTTGACAAAAAATTGATAAAAAGAAACGAGGGAACACGTTAAATTTGCAATTAAAAAGAATCAAGAACGCAATGAAGGAATTAAAAACCACAAATTCGAATAGCGACGGTGAGAATGGAATATGGAAAGAAGTTGGGAAAAAGACATTAAATTTGACAAAGAAATGATAAAAAGAAATGAGGGAACACGCTAAATTTGCAATTAAAAAGAATCAAGAACGAAATGAGGGAATTAAAAACCACAAATTCGAACAGCGGCGATGAGAATGGAATATGGAAAGAATTGAAAAAAGACATTAAATTTGACAAAAAAACGATAAAAAGAAACGACAGAACCGCTAAATTTGCTATTAAAAAGATTCAAGAATGAAATGACGGAATTAAAAGGACAAATTCAAACAGCAACGCTGAGAATGGAATATTGAAAGAATTGAAAAAAAAAATCTTGTCAGCATTGGAAATTGAAGAAGACATAGTGAGAACGTTAAATTTGAAAATAAAAGGAAACTAAAATGTAAAAAAAAAGAAAAAAAATTAAGTTCTAATTAAGAAGTAAAAAATCAAAACAAAAACGACGAAATTTTAAACTGCAAATTCGAACTGTGACGGTGGTTGATAAAAAGGGAGGGGTGCAACACGAGGACTTCTAAGGAGGTCATCCATCCTAGTACTACTCTCGCCCAAACATGCTTAACTTCGGAATTCTGATGGGATCTGGTGCTTTAGTGCTGGTACGATCGCACCCGTCAGGAAGTTGATTGGTAAAGTTTTAATGAAGGAGCTGGAGATCATAGAGAAATGCAGCAGTTAACGGCAACAACATTTGAAATTATTACAAGTGACATTAAATTTGACAAAAAATTGATAAAAAGAAACGTGGGAACACGCAAAATTTGCAATTAAAAAGAATCAAGAACGAAATGAAGGAATTAAAAACCAGAAATTCGAACAGCGACGGTGAGAATGGAATATGGAAAGAACTGGAAAAAAGACGTTAAATTTGATAAAAAAATGATAAAAAGAAACAAGGGAACATGCTAAATTTGCAATCAAAAAGATTCAAGAACGAAAGGAAGGAATTAAAATGACAAATTCAAACAGCGACGGTGAGAATGAAATATGGAAAGAATTGCAAAAAAGAAATCATTTTCCGCGTTTGAAAATCAGGAAGACATAGTGAGAACGTTTAATTTGAAAATAAAAGGTAAATAAAATGTAAAAAAAAGGAAAAAAAATCAAGTTCTAGTTAAGAAGTAAAAAAATCAAAACAAAAAAGGGCGAAATTTTAAACTGCAAATTCGAACTGCGACGGTGGTTGACAAAAACGGAGGGGTGCAACACGAGGACTTCTCAGGAGGTCACCCGTCCTAGTACTACTCTCGCCCAAGCTCACTTAACTTCGGATTTCTGATGGGACCCGGTGCTTTAGTGTTGGTATGATCGCACCGTCAAGAAGTTGATTGCTAAAATATTAATGCAGGAGCCGGTGATCGTAGAGAAATACAGCGGTTAACGGCAACAACATTTGAAATTCTTACAAATTATATTTAATATGACAAAAAATTGATTAAAAAAAATGGGGGAATATGCTAAATTTGCAATTAAAAAGAATCAAGAACGAAATAAAGGAATTCAAAAAAAATTCGAATAGCGACGGTGGGAATGGAATATGGAAAGAATTGGAAAAAAGATATTAAATTAGACAAAAAAATGATAAAAAGAAACGAGGGAACACACTAAATTTGCAATAAAAAGAATCAAAAACGAAATGAAGGAATTAAAAGGACAAATTCAAACAGCGACGGTGAGAAAGGAATATGGAAAGAAGTGGAAAAAAGAAATCATTGTCCGCATTTGGAATTGAAGAAGACATGGTGAGAACGTTAAATTAGAAAATAAAAGAAAATTAAAATGTTAAAAAAAAGGAAAAAAAATCAAGTTCTGACTAAGAAGTAAAAAATCAAAACAAAAAAGGATGAAATTTTAAACTGTAAATTTGAACTGTGACGGTGGTTGACAAAAACGGAAGGGTGAAACACGAGGACTTCCTAGGAGTTCACCCATCCTAGTACTACTCTCGCCCAAGCACGCTTGACTTCGGATTTCTGATCGGATCCGGTGCTTTAGTGCTGGTATGATCGCACCCGTCAGGAAGTTCATTGGTAAAGTATTAATGCAGGAGCCGGAGATCGTAGAGAAATGCAGCGGTTAGCCGCAACAACGTTTGAGATTCTTACAAATGACATTAAATTTGACAAATTTTTTATAAAAAGAAACGAGGGTACAAGCTTAATTTGCAATTAAAAAGAAACAAGAACGAAATAAAGGAATTAAAAACCACAAATTCGAACAGCGCTGGTGAGAATGGGATACGGAAAGAATTGGAAAAAAGACATTAAATTTGGCAAAAAATGATAAAAAGAAATGAGGGAACACACCAAATTTGCAATTAAAAAGAATCAGGAACGAAATGAAGGAATTAAAAGGACAAATTCAAACAACGATGATGAGAATGGTATATGGAAAAAATTGGAAAAAAGAAATCATTGTCAGCGTTTGAAATTCAAGACGACATAGTGAGAACGTTAAATTTGAAAATAAAAGGAGATTTAAATGTAAAAAAAGGAAAAAAAATCAAGTTCTAATTAAGAAGTAAAAAATCAAAACAAAAAAGGACGAAATTTTGGACTGCATATTCGAATAGTGACGTTGGTTGACAAAAAGGGAGGGGTGCAACACGGTGACTTCCCAGGAGGTCACCCATCCTAGTACTACTCTCGCCCAAGCGCGCTTGACTTTGGAGTTCTGATGGGATCCGGTGCTTTAGTGTTGGTATGATCGCACCCGTCAGGAAATTGACTGGTAAAGTATTAATGCAGGAGCTGGAGATCATAGAGAAATGTAGTGGTTAAACAACGTTTGAATTTTTTTTCAAATGACATTAAATTTGACAAAAAATAGATAAAAAGAAACGGGGGAACACGCTAAATTTGCAATTAAAAAGAATCAAGAATGAAATGAGGGAATTAAAAACCACAAATTCGAATAGCGACGGTGAGAATGGAATATGGAAAGAATTGGAAAAAAAGACATTAAATTTGCCAAAAAATGATAAAAAGAAATGAGGGAACATGCTAAATTTGCAATTAAAAAGAATCAAGAACGAAATGAAGAAATTAAAAGGACAAATTCAAACAGCGACGATGAGAATGGGATATGGAAAGAATTGGAAAAAATAAATCATTGTCAGCGTTTGAAATTCAAGAAGACATAGTGAGAACGTTAAATTTGAAAATAAAAGGAATTTATAATGTTAAAAAAGGAAAAAAGTCAAGTTCTAATTAAGAAGTAAAAAATCAAAACAAAAAAGGACGAAATTTTAAACTGCAAATCCGAACTGTGACAATGGTTGACAAAAAGGGAGGGGTGCAACACGAGGACTTCACAGGAGGTGACCCATCCTAGTACTACTCTCGCCCAAGCACGCTTAACTTCGGAGTTCAGATGGGATCGAGTGCTTTAGTGCCGGTATGATCGCACCCGTCAGGAAGTTGATTGGTAAAGTATTAATGCAGGAGCTGGAGATCGTAGAGAAATGCTGCGGTTAACGGCAATAACATTTGAAATTCTTACAAATGTCATTAGATTTGACAAAAATTTGATAAAAAGAAACAAGGGAACACGCTAAATTTGCAACTAAAAAGAATCAAGAACAAAATGATGGAATTAAAACCACAAATTCGAGCAGCGATGGTGAGAATGGAATATGGAAAGAACTGGGAAAAAGACATTAAATTTCACAAAGAAATAACAAAAAGAAACGAGGGAACATGCTAAATTTGCAATTAAAAAGAAATAAGAACGAAATGAAGGAATTAAAAATCACAAATTCGAACAGCGATGGTGAAAATGGAATATGGAAAGAATTGGAAAAAAGTCATTAAATTTGACAAAAAAATGATAAAAAGAAACGAGGGAACACCCTAAATTTGCTATTAAAAAGATTCAAGAACAAAATGAAGGAATTAAAAGGACAAATTCAAACAGCGACGGCGAGAATGGAATTTGTAAAGAATTGGAAAAAAGAAATCATTATCAGCGTTTGAAATTCAAGAATACATAGTGAGAACGTTAAATTTGAAAATAAAAGGAAATTAAAATGTAAAAAAAGGGAAGAAATTCAAGTTCTAATTAAGAAGTAAAAAATCAGAACAAAAAAGGACGAACTTTTAAACTGCAAATTCGAACTGTGACGGTGGTTGAGAAAAAGGGAGGGGTGCAACACGTGGACTTCCCAAGAGGTCACCCATCCTAGTACTACTCTTGCCTAAGCACGTGTAATTTCGGAGTTCTGATGGGATCCGGTGCTTTAGTGCTGGTATGACCGCACCCGTCAGGAAGTTGATTGGTAAAATATTAATGCAGGAGCGGGATATCATTGAGAAATGCAGCGGTTAACGGCAACAACGTTTGAAATTCTTACAAATGATATTAAATTTGACAAAATTTTTATAAAAGAAATGAGGGAACACTCTAAATTTGCAACTAAAAAGAATCAAGAACGAAATGAAGAAATTAAAAACAAAAAATTCGAACAGCGACTGTGAGAATGGAATATGGAAAGAATTGGGAAAAAGACATTAACTTTTACAAATAAAGGATTAAAAAAATGAGGGAACATGCTAAATTTGCAATTAAAAAGAATCAAAAATGAAATGAAGGATTTAAAATGACAAATTCAAACAACGACGGTGAGAATGGAATATGGAAAGAATTGGAAAAAAGAAATCAATGTCAGCGTTTGAAATTCAAGAAGACATTGTGAGAACGTTAAATTTGAAAATAAAAGGAAAAACATTCAAGTTCTAATTAAGAAGTAAAAAATCAAAACAAAAAAGACAAAAGTTTAAACTGCAAATTCGAACTGTGAAGGTGGTTGACAAAAAGGGAGGACACGAGGACTTCCTAGGAGTTCACCCATCCTAGTACTACTCTCGCCCAAGCACGCTTATCTTCGGAGTTGTGATGGAATTCGGTGCTTTAGTGCTGGTAAAATCGCACCTGTCAGGAAGTTGATTAGTAAAATATTAATGCAGGAGCTGGAGATCGTAGAGAAATGCAGCGGTTAACGACAATAACATTTGAAATTCTTACAAATGACATTAAATTTGACAAAAAATTGATAAACAGAAATGAGGTAACATGATAAATTTGCAATTAAAAAGAATCAAGAACGAAATGAAGGAATTAAAAACCACAAATTCGAACAGCGATGGTGAGAATGGAATATGGAAAGAATTGGGAAAAAGACATTAAATTTGACAAAGAAATGATAAAAAGAAACGAGGGAACACGCTAAATTTGCAATTAAAAAGAATCAAGAATGAAATGAAGGAATTAAAAACCACGTATTCAAACAGCAACGTTAAGAATGGAATATGGAAAGAATTGAAAAAAAAGACATTAAATTTGACAAAAAAATGATAAAAAGAAACGAGGGAACACGCTAAATTTGCAATAAAAAAGATTCAAGAATGAAACGAAGGAATTAAAAGGACATTCAAACAGCGATAGTGAGAATGAAATATGGAAAGATTTGGAAAAAAAATCGTTGTCAGTGTTGGAAATTCAAGAAGACATAGTGAGAACGTTAATTTTGAAAATAAAAGAAAATTAAAATGTAAAAAAAAAAGGAAAAAAATTCAAGTTCTAATTAAGAAGTAAAAAATAAAAATAAAAAGGGATGAAATTTTAAACTGCAAATTCGAACTGTGACGGTGGTTGACAAAAAGGGAGGGGTGCAACACGAGGACTTCCCAGGAGGTCTCCTATCCTAGTATACTCTCGCCCAAGCGCGCTTAACATCAGAATTCTGATGGGATCTAGTGCGTTAGTGCTGGTATGATCACACCCGTTAGGAAGTTGATTGGTAAAGTTTTAATGAAGGAGCTGGAGATCGTAGAGAAATGCAGCGGTTAGCGGCAACAACGTTTGAAATTCTTACAAATGACATTAAATTTGACAATAAATTAATTAAAAGAAACGAGGGAACACGCTAAATTTGCAATTAAAAAGAATCAAGAACGAAATGAAGGAATTAAAAACCACAAATTTGAAAAGCGACGGTGAGAATGGAATATGGAAAGAATTGGAAAAAAGGCATTAAATTTGATAAAAAAAATGATAAAAAGAAATGAGGGAACACGCTAAATTTGCAATCAAAAAGATTCAAGAACGAAATGAAGGAATTAAAAGGACAAATTCAAATAGCGACGATGAGAATGGAATATGGAAAGAATTGGAAAAAATAAATCATTTCAGCGTTTGTAATTCAAGAAGACATAGAGAGAACGTTGAATTTGAAAATAAAAGGAAATTAAAATGTAAAAAAAAGGAAAAAAATTCAAGTTCTAATTAAGAAGTAAAAAAAATCAAAACAAAAAATGATG
The DNA here is from genome assembly GCA_030737875.1 of Allium sativum. Classification (NCBI taxonomy): domain Eukaryota; kingdom Viridiplantae; phylum Streptophyta; class Magnoliopsida; order Asparagales; family Amaryllidaceae; genus Allium; species Allium sativum. The sequence continues at coordinate 380,078,091 of CM060924.1, forward strand.
AAATTGTAAACTACAAATTCGAACTGTGACGGTGGTTGACAAAAAAGGAGGGGTGCAACACGAGGACTTCCCAGGAGGTCACCCATCCTAGTACTACTCTCGCCCAAGCGCGCTTGACTTCGGAGTTCTGATGGGATCCGGTGCTTTAGTGCTGGTATGATCGCACCCGTCAGGAAGTTGATTGGTAAAATATTAATGCATGAGTTGGAGATCGAAGAGAAATGCAGCGATTAACGGCAACAACGTTTGAAATTCTTACAAATGATATTAAATTTGACAAAAAATAGATAAAAAGAAATGAGGGAACATGCTAAATTTGCAATTAATAAGAATCAAGAACGAAATGAAGGAATTAAAAACAAGAAATTCGAACAGCGACGGTAAGAATGGAATATGGAAAGAATTGGAAAAAAGACATTAAATTTGACAAAAAAAATGATAAAAAGAAACGAGAGAACACGCTAAATTTGCAATTAAAAATATCAAAAATGAAATGAAGGAATTAAAAGGACAAATTCAAACAGCGACGGTGAGAATGGAATATGGAAAGAATTGGAAAAAAGAAATCATTGTCAACGTTTGAAATTTTGGAAGACATAGTGAGAACGTTAAATTTGAAAATAAAAGGAAATTAAAATGTAAAATAAAAAGGAAAAAAATCAAGTTCTAATTAAGAAGTAAAAAATCAAAACAAAAAAGGACGAATTTTTAAACTGCAAATTCGAACTGTGACGGTGGTTGACAAAAAGGGAGGGGTGCAACACGAGGACTTCCCAGGAGGTCACCCATCCTAGTACTACTCTCACCCAAGCACTATTAACTTCGGAGTTCTGATGGGATCTGGTGCTTTAGTGCTGGTATGATAGCACCCGTCAGGAATTTGATTGGTAAAATATTAATGCAGGAGCTGGAGATCGTAGAGAAATGCAGTGGTTAACGGCACCAACGTTTGAAATTCTTACCAAAGATATTAAATATTACAAAAAGTTGATAAAAAGAAACGAGGGAACATGCTAAATTTGCAACTAAAAATAATTAAGAACGAAATGAAGGAATTAAAAACAAAAAATTCGAACAACGGCTGTGAGAATGGAATATGGAAAGAATTGGAAAAAAGACATTAAATTTGACAAAAAATGATAAAAAGAAACAAGGGAACATGCTAAATTTGCAATTAAAAAGAATCAAAAGTGAAATGAAGGAATTAAAATGACAAATTCAAACAGCGACGGTGAGAATGGAAAATGAAAAGAATTGGAAAAAAGAAATCATTGTCAGCGTTTGAAATTCAAGAAGACATAGTGAGAACGTTAAATTTGAAAATAAAAGGAAATTAAAATGTAAAAAAAGGAAAAAAATTCAAGTTCTAATTAAGAAGTAAAAAATCAAAACAAAAAAGGACAAAATTTTAAACTGCAAATTCGAACTGTGATGTTGGTTGACAAAAAGGGAGGGGTGTAACACGAGGACTTCCTAGGAGTTCACCCATCCTAGTACTACTCTCGCCCAAGAAGGCTTAACTCCAGAGTTCTGATGGGATCCGGTGCTTTAGTGTTGGTATGATCGCACCCATCAGAAAGTTGATTGGTAAAATATTAATGCAGGGGCTGGAGATCGTGGAGAAATGCAGCGGTTAACAGCAATAACATTTGAAATTCTTACAAATGACAAAAAATTTAACAAAAAAATGATAAAAAGAAATGAGGGAACACGCTAAATTTGCAATTAAAAAGAATCAAGAACGAAATGAAGGAATTAAAAACCACAAATTCGAACAACGACGGTGAGAATGAAATATGGAAAGAATTGGGAAAAATACATTAAATTTGACAAAGAAATGATAAAAAGAAACGAGGGAACATGCTAAATTTGCAATTAAAAAGAATCAAGAAAGAAATGAAGAAATTAAAAACCACATATTCAAACAGCGACGGTGAGAATGGAATATGGAAAGAATTGGAAAAAAGACATTAAAACCGTTCTTAAACCCAGTTGAGAAAAGAATTAATCTTTTAATTAAGATTTAAGGGGAATTTTCCAAAGAAAAGTTTCCAATTTAATAAAATAAATTGGAATGGAACGAAATTCGATTTGGTGATAATCGAAGTGAACTTCTTTGGAGGAAGAATGTTACTATATACGGAATTTAAAAGGTTTCGCCATTATTCCATTTATATTATCGGTTGGATATGGAAGTTTATATCGATTATATATATTAATCTGTTTTCCGTGGAGATTCCATAATTAATGGAATGTGATTTTGGGTTTATTGTGAGCTATGTTTTAAATGACATTATATCTTTAACCCAGTTAAAGATAAGATTAATTTCTTAACTTTGAAAAATCATTAAGTAATGATTTTTGGAGACTAAAACTGAATTAGAGTTTTAATGAATATTTAATTAGATTGGAATGAGGATGAGAAAATTTAATTTATCGAATCCAAGAAAAGATCGAGAATGGGGTACCACCAGTTTTATTCCAAGCGATAGTTAAATCTTTAATTAGATTTGAACGAGAAATGGTAATTAATTTTACCGATAACACCGTGGGTGTTAGATATGTAGTGCTACCAGTTTTGCTCCATGGGAAACATAGGCTGGGCTTGGAAAATAAAACAAATGATTACTTCGATAAGGTTCGCTAATCCCGACTAGTTGACAAACCTTAATTTGGTTTAGAATTGAAATCCAAAGGAAGATTAAAGAATAAATTTGAAAAATTTATCTTTGATAAAATTAACGGGAACCTTTCCTTAAGGATATGAATATTTAAATAAAAGAATATTCGGAATTGGAATGAGGCGTATGTTGTGTTTTTATCGCACTTGTTTATTATATACGCGAGTTATTCGGAAAGACCGGGTTTATCCCATTCTGAATAACTGTGTAACAACCCAGAATTTGGGGCCAATTTAAAATTTTCATTTTAGAGATTTTAGAGGTGTTTAAATAGTTGAAATGAATTATTTTAAATAAAAATGACTAGAAATTTATTTTGATTGGATTTAATACAAATATATTTAATTTAATTATAAAAGGAATTAGAAAAGGACGGTAGTTTGAAAAGTCAAACCTGAACTTTAACTGACCACACAGGATGCAGAATAAACCTGATTTTGGTGAAACCAAAAATATTAAAATCTGTTAATGAATATCTTTCTAACGAATCTGAAAAATCGAAGTTTCATAGCGGGAATCAAAAGTTATGGCCAAATGAATTTTCAGAAAGGTCGCTATAGAGAATATATCGCCCTTGAAAATAGACATTTTGCATACGACCTCGGAATTCGACGAAACCACTTTTGTTGGATTTGAGATGTAAAATTATTGCTAGGTTTCAAATTTCATTATTTTTGAAGCTAGTATGTGAGCGTGGCAAAAGAAACTGTGTTTTGTCAATTTCGGTCAAAATTAATTGACTGGGAAATAGCCATTTTTCAAACAGTCTCAGAATTCGATAAAATAAATTTTGTTACGACCGTATCGCCATAAGAAAGCCAAAAATATTTTTTTCGGATTTTTCTGACTTCGTATGTGACCCCGGTAAAATTAGAAAGTACGTTCGAATTTAATATAATAGAATTAATTTGAAAATAAAGAAAGCATACTGTATACTTCAGAATTGGACTTCGGCAATAGCACCATCGCGTTCAGAAGACGTCAAAACATATTGTTCGACAGTCGTTGGGGCTCGTTTAGAGATCGGATGGAAAAAACCCTAATTTTGGAAAAAAATTTATAAAGAAAATACCCTAGTATACCGTATAAATACGGTGCTACAGTCCTTCTTCCTCTTCGTATTATCAGCCGCCGAACCCATTATACATCAAATCTTTGAGCTCCGATTTCTCCCAATCCATGGCGAATTAATATATGCCCCTATGGACTTTTTTGAAGATCTTTGAACGCTCTTCGATCTCAGACAAATCCCGCCCCTCCTCGTGCCCTGAATCTCGAGAACTGCACCTCCAAAGGCACGGCTTTTGAACCTCCGCCGCCCCCACCTATCGCCGCCGCACCCTCCACCGTGCTAGGCGCACATGCTCCTCTCCGAGGCCGACCACCTCCAACAAACCACACCCCAAACCGACCTTCCTATCTCACGAAAATCGGATTCAAAGTTTGGAACCAATTCTGAAAACAACGGCCTTTACTTTAAAGGTATATTTTCAGAAATTGTGACGCTTATAAGTGTTACAAATTTAGATTTAATAATTAAAAATTGATAATTAATTCGTACGAACTCCGATTCTGAAAATTTCAGATCCGACGGAACCGTGAGGACGTATAGTGGTTGCTGAGGTTGATTGCGGCCATTTCTGAATTTATTTGGATTTGTGATTTTGCTTAAATCGAGGTGAGAATTTATTTTTAATTAAATTTAATTAATTTAATTATTATTCTTGCGTTATGTGAAATTGAAAGTCAAATATAAATGGATCTGCGATGGATGTTATTATATGTTATGGATCTGAATTGTTTGTGATGTAATGATTTTAGATCCGTTATTTTAAATCATAGATCTGTTAATTAAAATTATAGATCGGTAGGAGGAAAAAATAGATTTTTACCTTGTTTAAATTTGTTGAAGTATGCCTTGTGGATATGAATCATGTATAAAAATATATCATCTTGTGCTTGTTATGGAATACATTACCTCGTATAATGACTTGTGTAAATAGAATAACCATTCGGGTTAATCAAAGACATGAGTTGAAATTGACATCTTATATGTAATTGGAAATGACAATTTACATCGTATGAAATTTACATTATTTTTAATGTGAATAAGGTAGCAATTTACATCGTATGAAATTTACATTATTTTTAATGTGAATAAAGTAGAAATTTACATCGTATGAAATTTACATTATTTTTAATGTGAATAAAGTAGAAATTTACATCGTATGAAATTTACATTATTTTTAATGTGAATAAAGTAGCAATTTACATCGTATGAAATTTACATTATTTTTAATGTGAATAAAAGTAGAAATTTACATCATATGAAATTACTTTTTTTTATGTAATTAAGAAATAGGAAATTTACATTGACTAAAAAATTATATTTTTCATATGTAATTGAAGTTAAGAATTCGTATGTAAATAAAAGTACATTTTTATAATGTAAATAAGAAGTAAGAAATGGGCATGTAAATTAAAACTACACTTTTATAATGTAAATAAAAAGTAGGATTTGCATTGAAATAAAAAGTAGGAATTTGCATCGTAAATGAAAAATTACTTTTTTTGTAACTTGGAAATGAGGAATTACATAGCAAATAAAAATATACATTTTATATGTAAATAAAGAATGAGAATTAGCATGTATAGAAAATTTACATTTTTATGTGTGGATAAAAAGGAGAATTGGCATCGCAAATAAAATTACATTTTTCTTTGTAATTAAAATGTGAATTTACACGGTATGTTAAAAATTACATTTTTCTTTGTAATTAAAATGTGAATTTACACGGTATGTTAAAAATTACATTTTTCTTTGTAATTAAAATGTGAATTTACACGGTATGTTAAAAATTACATTTTTCTTTGTAATTAAAATGTGAATTTACACGGTATGTTAAAAATTACATTTTTCTTTGTAATTAAAATGTGAATTTACACGGTATGTTAAAAAATTACATTTTTATTTGTAATTAAAATGTGAATTTACACGGTATGTTAAAAAATTAGATTTTTCTTTGTAATTAAAATGTGTTAAAAATTACATTTTTCTTTGTAATTAAAATGTGAATTTACACCGTAGGATTAAAATTACATTTTTCTATGTAACTAGAATGAGGGTCTGCATTGGAATTAAAAATTACATTTTTTATAATGTAACATATGATGAGAGTTTGCTTTGTAATTAAAAATCATATTTCTACAATGTGAATAAGAAGTAGAGTTTGCATTGTAAATAAATTTACATTTTTAGATGTAATTTAGAATATGAATCTCAATGCAAATATAGGTTACATTTTTATTATCATGTAATTAAGATGAGAAAATACATTGAGGTTAAATTTTACATTTTATATGTAATTTGAAAGTAGGATTTTGCAATGTATCAAAATTTACATTTTTACATGTAAATAGAAAATAGAAATTAAAATTTACGTTTTTACTTGTAAATGAAAAGGATGGAATTCACGCCTTTATTGTAAGTAAAGAATGAATTTAGGATGCGGTAATATTATCTTCATTTTCAAATGAATTAAAATTTAATAAGGATTGGTAGTTGTTAGAGCGTTGTTTAAATCAAACGACGTTATTATGATTAAACGATGATATATATATATATATATAATTAAAATTAAATGAATAGAGCACGGTAGTTCGCGTTTTGAAATTGTACCTTTAAATGACTATACAAGAAGATCCGACCGTCGGATTTTCTTGAAACTGAAACCGTTAGAACCGTCTTGGAAAAATCTTTCCAACGATATATATTACGTTAAGATCCAACGGTAAGATTCTGAGAAATGTAAAAATCAAAATTGGTTGAATGCAGCGCCATAGTCGTCCATTGACTTAAGGCGTTATTATATAAAATTTAATTATTTTAAATAATTAAAATAAGAAGTAATCATTATAAAGTGATACGAAGGATTTTAAATATATATATACACATATATATACGAGGATTATTTGGAAAGTCCTAGTTCTCTCATTCTAAATAATCAAACGACGTTAATGGAAGTATGAAGATGGCGTATGAAGACCGTAAATCTTCCCTCGAATGGACAACGATCGAGGCCCTGATTTGACTTGCTCCCAATTCAAGGGTCATGGTCATTGCCCAAACGTACGTGTTGATTTCACGGGTTTGGTTTTCGCTCAGACCCAGAGCATAATCTAATAAATGGATTGTGTGTCTGACATCGTACTCTATTAAATATCATATTATTGATCTTCTGTCGAATGTATGGATGTTTGGTGGCGGAGAATTTATTCTCTTGCTTAACACCCGTTTATATATTTCGGCAAAGGATTGGTAGTGCGATATGAAGTGATGATGTGGCATGCTAAGAAGCATATGATCAAGGCTTTTTTTGAAAAGCAGGCCTTGTGGGATGATCAAAGCATAGCCTGTTTAGGCATAGCTTTGTGTTTAGCGTGACTTCGCGAGCCTCACACACCGGCGGAGTCTAAAACGGGAGAAGGGAACGCAGGGAGAGCAACACGTTTCTTTCTAGCTAGAAGTGGTGATTGGGCTTTAACATGACCCGACATTTTACTTATGTGGATGATGGAATGAGGCGCCTCGGATGATAGGTCCTATAGGACTGGGAAACGTGTGTTATGGAATAACTAATCCGCAACTCGTATGGTGGACCGGCCCTGCCGGATCCAAGGGTACACTACGGGGGACCCTGAGGCATTAGCTAAAGTGTCTCGAATCAGTAAGGAGCTCCTCCCTAGCCTTGACTCATGATGGAAATCCAAACTTCCAATACGAACCCACGGATTTGATTGTATTACTAGTATGGAAGCATAGTATTATGGTATCTATGTGTCCTAGGATTGATACATTTATTTTGAAATGTTTTGATATATACTAATAATAATATTAAACTCGTATATGCCGTATTTAGCATGTTTAATCACCATAAGGTAAAACCCTATCCTCTGGTTTGTGTTGCATTGTGTGATGGGACCTGGGTCTTATGGTGATTCCATTTTTCTCAAAAGCATAACGTTGTTGTACGATTTACTTATTATTTATTCTGACACTTTTATGCATGGCAATCCATTAGAGTAAACCCGTTCCGCGTTAGCGGCGTGGTCTTTGGATTTGCCTTATTAATAGTGATTAAGTAGATAAGAATTCTCACACTAGTCCCACGACTGGCCCGTTGTTTGTTTCCACCTTTTTCAAACTCGGGTGCCCTTCTTTCTACACGGGCAGCCAAGTAAATAGGTTCATTCTTTGCTTGGAGTCTTTTCTTTGGAGCTGCTTATTATCTTTTTGGATTTGCTTTTGTGGAAGGGTGATGACTTGGAGCTTGAAGACATCTATCATTTGCTGCTATTGCATTTTTCTCTTTTTAATTCCAGACATTAAACTTGTTTCATTTCACGTTGTTTAAGTTGGAGTTGGATTATTTCTTTTTCTGTAAACTTGATGTAATAACTTAGAATTCTGTGACTGTGGACTTTCTATGGTTGATGACATTATATTTCCGCTGTTATGATGTTGTTACTCTATGAATTTCCTATGCTATGTTGTATCTGTGATATGTATTATTGTATTTATGTTGTATTCCAAATGATTATTCCTTACTTTCATTTCGTGGAAGTTTGGGGTTATCACAGTTGGTATCAGAGCTTTAGTTAAACTTAGCTTTGGTATACAACATATTTATAATAATTCGTTTACATAGAATCACCATATTCTATGGCGAACATTTCATGAGATACATAATAGCCAGTCACTTTATCATAATGTTTTCATTCATCCTTCGATCTTCTCTATCTCTTAGAATCATCATTACCATTGTTTTGACTCTTCCCTTGATCGTACATTCGAAGAAGACTAAGAGAAGTGGCGATGCTCAAGTGGCACATGTTTAGAAGGAGCGAAAGGACCAACTTCTTCAGTGCCAGCTTCTACTGAAGGAGGAGGAAAGCTTGATGTTTTAGACGGTACCATCTCTGTTAAAAACATTCCTGCGACTGCTTTGTTGACACAGACACATCGAGGAGCTTTATTTCTAGCAACACGGTTAAGAAATTGAAAATTAAAACATTTTACATTCTCTGTATGGGTTCCGACCCTTCTATTCTTCCCTTTTCCTTTTCGAGGACGAAAAGTTCTTAAGCAGGGCAGATTGTAACAACCCAGAATTTAGGGCCAATTTAAAATTTTCATTTTTGAGATTTTAGAGGTGTTTAAATAGTTGAAATGAATTATTTTAAATAAAAATGACTAGAAATTTATTTTGATTGGATTTAATACAGATATATTTAATTTAATTATAAAAGGAATTAGAAAAGGACGGTAGTTTGAAAAGTCAAACCTGAACTTTAACTGACCACACAGGATGCAAAATAAACCGAATTTTGGTGAAACAAAAAATATTTAAATCCATTAATGAATATCTTTCTAATGAATCTGAAAAATCGAAGTTTCATAGCGGGAATCAAAAGTTATGGCCAAATGAATTTTCAGAAAGGTCGCTATAGAGAATATATCGCCCTTGAAAATAGACATTTTGCATACGACCTCGGAATTCGACGAAACCACTTTTGTGGGATCCGAGATGTAAAATTATTGCTAGGTTTCAAATTTCATGATTTTTGAAGCTAGTATGTGAGCGTGGCAAAAGAAACTGTGTTTTGTCAATTTCGGTCAAAATTAATTGACTAGGAATTACCATTTTTCAAACAGTCTTAAAATTCGATGAAATAAATTTTGTTACGACCGTATCGCCATAAGAAGGCCAAAAATAATTTTTCCGAATTTTTCTGACTTCGTATGTGACCCCGGTAAAATTAGAAAGTACGTTCGAATTTAATATAATAGAATTAATTTGAAAATAAAGAGAACATACTGTAAAGTTCAGAATTGGACTTCGACAATAGCACCATCGCGTTCAGAAGACGTCAAAACATATTGTTCGACAGTCGTTGGGGTCCGTTTGGAGATCGGAGGGAAAAAACCCTAATTTTGGAGAAAAAATATATAAAGAAAATACCCTAGTATACCGTATAAATACGGTGCTACAGTCCTTCTTCCTCTTCGTATTATCAGCCGCCGAACCCATTATACATCAAATCTTTGAGCTCCGATTTCTCCCAATCCATGGCGAATTAATATATGCCCCTTTGGACTTTTTTGAAGATCTTTGAACGCTCTTCGATCTCAGACAAACCCTGCCCCTCCTCGTGCCCCGAATCTCGAGAACCGCGCCTCCAAAGGCACGACCTTTGAACCGCCGCCGCCCGCACCTATTGTCGCCGCACCCTCCACCGTGCTAGGCGCACGTGCGCCTCTCCGAGGCCGACCACCTCCAACAAACCACACCCCAAACCGACCTTCCTACCTCACGAAAATCGGATTCAAAGTTTGGAACCAATTCTGAAAACCACGGCTTTTACTTTAAAGGTATATTTTCAGAAATTGTGACGCTTATAAGTGTTACAAATTTAGATTTAATAATTAAAAATTGATAATTAATTCGTACGAACTCCGATTCTGAAAATTTCAGATCCGACGGAACCGTGAGGACGTATAGTGGTTGTTGAGGTTGATTGCGGCCATTTCTGAATTTATTTGGATTTTTGATTTCGCTTAAATAGAGGTGAGAATTTATTTTTAATTAAATTTAATTAATTTAATTATTATTCTTGTGTTATGTGAAATTGAAAGTCAAATATAAATGGATCTACGATGGATGTTATTATATGTTATGGATCTGAATTGTTTGTGATGTTATGATTTTAGATCCGTTATTTTAAATCATAGATCTGTTAATTAAAGTTATAGATCGGTAGGAGGAAAAAATAGATTTTTACCTTGTTTAAATTTGTTGAAGTATGCCTTGTGGGTATGAATTATGTATAAAAATATATCATCTTGTGCTTGTTATGGAATACATTACCTCGTATAATGACTTGTATAAATAGAATAACCATTCGGGTTAATCAAAGACATGAGTTGAAATTGACATCTTATATGTAATTGGAAATGACAATTTACATCGTATGAAATTTACATTATTTTTAATGTGAATAAAGTAGCAATTTACATCGTATGAAATTTACATTATTTTTAATGTGAATAAAGTAGAAATTTACATCGTATGAAATTTACATTATTTTTAATATGAATAAAGTAGAAATTTACATCGTATGAAATTTACATTATTTTTAATGTGAATAAAGTAGCAATTTACATCGTATGAAATTTACATTATTTTTAATGTGAATAAAAGTAGAAATTTACATCGTATGAAATTACTTTTTTTATGTAATTAAGAAATAGAAAATTTACGTTGACTAAAAAATTACATTTTTCATATGTAATTGAAGTTAAGAATTCGTATGTAAATAAAAGTACATTTTTATAATGTAAATAAGAAGTAAGAAATGGGCATGTAAATTAAAACTACACTTTTATAATGTAAATAAAAAGTAGGATTTGCATTGAAATAAAAAATAGGAATTTGCATCGTAAATGAAAATTTTCTTTTTTTGTAACTTGGAAATGAGGAATTACATAGTAAATAAAAATATACATTTTATATGTAAATAAAGAATGAGAATTAGCATGTATAGAAAATTTACATTTTTATGTGTGGATAAAAAGGAGAATTGGCATCGCAAATAAAATTACATTTTTCTTTGTAATTAAAATGTGAATTTACACGGTATGTTAAAAATTACATTTTTCTTTGTAATTAAAATGTGAATTTACACGGTATGTTAAAAATTACATTTTTCTTTGTAATTAAAATGTGAATTTACACGGTATGTTAAAAATTACATTTTTCTTTGTAATTAAAATGTGAATTTACACGGTATGTTAAAAATTACATTTTTCTTTGTAATTAAAATGTGAATTTACACGGTATGTTAAAAATTATATTTTTCTTTGTAATTAAAATGTGAATTTACACGGTATGTTAAAAATTACATTTTTCTTTGTAATTAAAATGTGAATTTACATGGTATGTTAAAAAATTACATTTTTCTTTGTAATTAAAATGTGAATTTACACGGTATGTTAAAAATTACATTTTTCTTTGTAATTAAAATGTGAATTTACACCATAGGATTAAAATTACATTTTTCTATGTAATTAGAATGAGAGTCTGCATTGGAATTAAAAATTACATTTTTTATAATGTAACGTATGATGAGAGTTTGCTTTGTAATTAAAAATCATATTTCTACAATGTAAATAAGAAGTAGAGTTTGCATTATAAATAAATTTACATTTTTAGATGTAATTTAGAATATGAATCTCAATGCAAATATAGGTTACATTTTTATTATCATGTAATTAAGATGAGAAAATACATTGAGGTTAAATTTTAAATTTTATATGTAATTTGAAAGTAGGATTTTGCAATGTACCAAAATTTACATTTTTACATGTAAATAGAAAATTAAATTTACATTTTTACTTGTAAATGAAAAGGATGGAATTCACGCCTTTAATGTAAGTAAAGAATGAATTTAGGATGCGGTAATATTATCTTCATTTTCAAATGAATTAAAATTTAATAAGGATTGGTAGTTGTTAGAGCGTTGTTTAAATCAAACGACGTTATTACGATTAAACGATGATATATATGCATAAATATAATTAAAATTAAACGAATGGAGCGCGGTAGTTCGCGTTTTGAAATCGTACCTTTAAATGACTATACAAGAAGATCTGACCGTCAGATTTTCTTGAAACTGAAACCGTTAGAACCGTCTTGGAAAAATCTTTTCAACGATATATATTACATTAAGATCCAACGGTTAGATTCTGAGAAATGTAAAAATCAAAATTGGTTGAATGCAGCGCCATAGTCGTCCATTGACTTAAGGCGTCGTTATATAAAATTTAGTTATTTTAAATAATTAAAATAAGAAGCAATCATTATAAAGTGATACGAAGGATTTTAAATATATATATATATACGAGGATTATTTGGAAAGTCCGAGTTCTCTCATTCTAAATAATCAAACGACGTTAATGGAAGTATGAAGATGGCGTATGAAGACCGTAAATCTTCCCTCGAATGGACTACGATCGAGGCCCTGATTTGACTTGCTCCCAATTCAAGGGTCATGGTCATTGCCCAAACGTACGTGTTGATTTCACGGGTTTGGTTTTCGCTCAGACCCGGAGCATAAGCTAATAAATGGATTGTGTGTCTGACATCGTACTCTATTAAATATCATGTTATTGATCTTCTGTCGAATGTATGGATGTTTGGTGGCGGAGAATTTATTCTCTTGCTTAACACCCGTTTATATATTTCGGCAAAGGATTGGTAGTGCGATATGAAGTGATGATGTGGCATGCTAAGATGCAATGATCAAGGCTTTGTTGAAAAGCAGGCCGTGTGGGATGATCAAAGCATAGCCTGTTTAGGCATAGCTTTGTGTATAGCGTGACTTCGCGAGCCTCACACACCGACGGAGTCTAAAACGGGAGAAGGGAACGCAGGGAGAGCAGCACGTTTCTTTCTAGCTAGAAGTGGTGATTGGGCTTTAACACGACCCGACATTTTACTTATGTGGATGATGGAATGAGGCGCCTCGGATGATAGGTCCTATAGGACTGGGAAACGTGTGTTCAGGAATAACTAATCCGCAACTCGTATGGTGGACCAGCCCTGCAGGATCCAAGGGTTCACTACGGGGGACCCTGAGGCATTAGCTAGAGTGCCTCGAATCGGTAAGGAGCTCCTCCCTAGCCTTGACTCATGATGGAAATCCAAACTTCCAATACGAACCCACGGATTTGATTGTATTACTAGTATGGAAGCATAGTATTATGGTATCTATGTGTCCTAGGATTGATACATTTATTTTGAAATGTTTTGATATATGCTAATAATAATATTAAACTCGTATATGCCGTATTTAGCATGTTTAATTACCATAAGGTAAAACCCTATCCTCTGGTTTGTGTTGCATTGTGTGATGGGACCTGGGTCTTATGGTGATTCCATTTTTCTCAAAAGCATAACGTTGTTGTACGATTTACTTATTATTTATTCTGACACTTTTATGCACGACAATCCATTAGAGTAAACCTGTTCCGCGTTAGCGGCGTGGTCTTTGGATTTGCCTTATTAATAGTGATTAATTAGATAAGAATTCTCACACCAGTCCCACGACTGATTCGTTGTTTGTTTCCACCTTTTTCAAACTCGGATGCCCTTCTTTCTACACGGGCAGCTAAGTAAACAGGTTCATTCTTTGCTTGGAGTCTTTTCTTTGGAGCTGCTTATTATCTTTCTTGGATTTTCTTTTGTGGAGAGGTGATGACTTGGAGCTTAAAGACATCTATCATTTGCTGCTATTTCATCTTTCTCTTTTTAATTCCAGAATTAAACTTGTTTCATTTCACGTTGTTTAAGTTGGAGTTGGATTATTTCTTTTTCTGCAAACTTGATGTAATAACTTAGAATTCTGTGACTGTGGACTTTCTGTGGTTGATGACATTATATTTCCGCTGCTATGATGTTGTTACTCTATGAATTTCCTATGCTATGTTGTATCTGTGATATGTATTATTGTATTTATGTTGTATTCCAAATGATTATTCCTTACTTTCATTTCGTGGAAGTTTGGGGTTATCACAAACTGATTCGACGATATGTCGAGGATGAAGACGGTGATTGAAGACCAGAGGTCTACACATTGTTTGGATGATTACTGATGTCTTGATTGGGCTGTACACCCAGGACAAGGTAATAAGTGGTGATCGTCTAGACGTACTTGGAGATCGACCGGATATACGAGGACCTCTCTCCTGTATTGGACATATGGGACGAGGAATAAGGTTCCTCCGGTTTCGTTCAGATCCAGAACGAACTTGTAAATGGACTGTGTGTCTGACATTGAATTTCATTCTGTGTGATTGATAGACATCAGTTGCATGGCTTGAATTGCCTGTGTGGCATGCTGAGATTCAAATGATCAAGGCTTTTGTTGAAAAGCAGAGTCTTGTGGTTGGTGATCAAAGCACGGCTTTGATATAGCATAGCTTTGTGTATAGCGTTAATTCGCGAGCATCATACCCCGGTATGAACCAGAAACGGGAGAGGACCTCAGGGAGAGCATGCGTTTCCTTCTATCTAGGAGCGGTCTCAGGGTTTTGCATGCCCTGGCGTTTTAGTTATGTGGATGATGGATAGCGAGGCACTTCGGTTATATCGGTCACTACGGTGCCGATGGATGGTTTGGTAGACATACCGACCAGTTTTACGCCCCATAGGGCGTGGAAACGTAGTGTTCAGGCATTTTAATCCACATCGAGTGGACCGGCCCTGTCGTTCCAAGGGACGATGCGTTCTGTTCCTGAGGCTTGGGCTAGAGAGTCTCGAATCGGTAAGGACGATCCCTTGCCTTGATTCACAGATGGAAATCCAACTTCCAATATGTGACATTTCAGTTTTGATTGTAGAGCCTCGTATGGCGACATGATAGATGGTACCCATGCCGTCTAGGATTGATACGTTTATATATGAAGTTGATTTCTTCACTTATATAGTAATAATAAAAGATAAAATTTTGCGTACCAAGCATTATTTGGCTATTATAAGGGAAAACCCTATCGTCCGGCTTGCGTTGCATTGTGTGATGGGACCTGGGTCTTATAATAGCTTCATTTTCTTTATTTAGCATTGCATTGTTTGTTTTATGCACTGGTATTCTTGGGGTTAAACCCGTTTCGTGTTATATGGCGTGGTCCCTTGATTTACCCAACTGTAAAAATCAATCTAATAACTGTTTTCAGTTCTCATACCAGTCACATGACTGACCTGGAGTTTATTGTTTTAACCTAAACTCTGGGTGACCCTATTTTCCACACGGGCAACTAGTAGTTTCGGTTTTGCTAATATTGTATTCACAGGATCCTGGTTTATAGCTGGAGTTATATTCGGAACGCTCTGTATCGGTATATTCCTTTCAGTTGTGTTATGTATTAATTTTCCGCTGCAATATAATGTAATTTAAATCTCTAGTATTTTTCTGATTTATATTATTTAATCATACTCTGTATATTCTTGTACTCTGATGAAATTGTTGTAGTAAGTAATGAAATGTTCTTTTGTTTGTGTTCTGAGTTGTTTAGTTCTCAACTCAATCCGGGCTTTCCTTCACGGGGAAGTTTCGGGTTGTCTCAATATCCCATTTCCAAATTCTATTTATACTTCTATTTATAGAATTATTCATACGAAATCTCCTTTTTATTCCTAACACTTAAATCTCATTTATAATTCCCTTTATAAATGCTGAGTTCACATTCTATTTAAAATATCGGTGTCAAAACCGATTTCTACTTCTCTATATAAGATAAAACTTATATATTCCATTTATCAAATGATAAATGTTTTTTATTTAATTTATAAACATTATATATAAATTAATCCTTCCAATTTATCTGTTAAAATAGATTTCTATTTAATTCTATTTTAAATAATCTTCTCATAATTCTTTTATTACTCGTCAATTTCCTTTTATAATTCTATTTATTTTCTAAATAAATATTCCTTTTATAATTATCCTCTGATTTTATAAACAATTTCTACTATAAAATCCTTTGATTTTATAAATAATTTCTTTTATAAAATCCTTTGATTTTATAAATATTTTCTATTTAATATACACTTTGAAAATTCCCATTTTACATCCCAGGATTACTTATGGTATTTTAGAAATACCAAAACACAGTGCCAGTGTCATCTACACATACAAAATTAATAATAGAAAATATATCACATCATATATCACAATATATGAAAATAAACAGTAACAATATTTGAGGAATCCAGTTGGATCCCTCCAACCTGTTTCCCTGCATTCACAGATGTTAAACAATATAATTAACATCAATTTCATCTCTATATGAAATATTCTGATAAACAGAATCAATATATAATTAATGATTTATATATATATATATAATTATATCCATATTTTCAACCAACTAATTAATAGTCTATCCAAACAGTCAATACATAGAAATCAACCAACATTTACCAGTTCTAAAATACGTTATAAAAATATAACTGGGCAGAGTTAGTGAGTTTTACTCACATTGGACATCATCGTTAAATAACGATAATCGATCGTCGATTTAGATCAGACAATTTATTTCGCTATAAATTGTAACGAGCTCCAATTCACTCCCAGTCAGTTCCATTGTGTAGTTTCCGTCCATACGATCCTACCGGATCCAGTTTTGTCGAATTCTGATATCGTATGATAGTGTTATACATTATACAAGTTATACAATTATTATAAATTAAATTAAAACAAAAATTTAAATTTAAATTGCGCTCACACTTATTATAAGGCCCAACCCAATTTCCTTTTACCTAGACCCGCTCGTGGTCCTTCTTCCTCGACATCAAAAACCCGCATCTGTTTCTTAAGCCATTACCGATCTCCTTCCTCAACATTAACTCCTCCATTACTTTACTAATTCAAAAACCAAAATCACCACTCTCTTCTCCTTGCAAATCTCCATCTTCCTAACCCCATTTCATCCAATTCGAGATACCGCTAAGATTGCGTCGAACTCAGCTCAAACCATGAAACCCAAAAACCATCGACACTTATACACACGGAAACCCACGGAAATCGCACCTAGGTGCTAATCGACATCATGAACTCGAAGATAACCTCCTTTTTCCCAATGATCAATGAATAGCCAAAATTTCAATTTCTCAACCCTAGTTTTACTGTATTTTTTTGATACCCTAAAACTGAATTCACATGTACTAAAACAGGTATTGTTTTGAAGATAAACATCTGTTGATTCCAATTAAATATGTTTTGAGGTTTATAGGAATTTATCGGGATTTAAAAGAATTTTTAGACAATGCGTTTTGTTTGGTGAAGGAAGAAAGAATGGATGCCAGAATTGTTGACCACTGAAGAATGCTTTAGGGTTAGACAAAGGTATAGGGTATTTATACGATAGGTTATCAATTATTTATTTATTTATATTGTGCTATTGTTTGTATTTGTCTTCTAAAAATTCGCATGATCACACACGATATCCAAAAATCATGAAAATTGATATGTAGCTACAGTTCGACATTACGGACCCAACGAAACTTGTTTCGTCGAATTGAGAATTCGTTTGCTTACACAGCGTATTTTTAAATGTCAAATTATTGACTATTTTTCAAATTAAAATCCGGTACGGCCACATACTGATTCCAAAAATCATGAAAACTGAAATCTGACAATAATGTAATATTCCGGATGCAACAAAATTAGTTTCATCGAAAACGGAGGTCGTTAGCAAAAATTGCTATTTTTAAAGCTCTAAATAAGCCCATTTAAATATTATATATTTAAAAATAATTTAAATTAAATATTATCGTATATATTCACATAGAATATTATCCCGCTCCAAATTAAACATATCGGGATTTAAAATTCGATATTTCATAATACCAGATTAAATCGATATTCAATTTATTTTTAAAACCCTTAAATAAATCGTTATAAATTATAAAGGAACTCCATAACGACTTTTCAAAAAATTGGTTTGATCATAAATCAAAATCTACCCGACAAAATCCCTAATTTTCTCTTCCATTAGAAAATATACTTCACCAGCTCCGAACGTTTCTTGTTTCATAGAAATCCGACTTAAAACAGATTCTGTGTATTCGTTTAAACGTCGAATCGCCAAATTACGAATTACCACGCCATTTTGAGCTCGATTATAATTATAATATAAATTATACGTTAAACTGATATTTATAAATAAATTTGTTAATATAATTCAATTCTAAACAGAATTATATATTTTAATTTGTCAATTTACACAATATTGTGAATTCTGTTAATTCCGATTATTTCGGAATTGAATATATCATTCTATTTTTTATATTAGTTAAATATTCCATATTATTTAATTAAACAACCATTTATATCTATAATCACTATTTAAATAATTAAATAAATAAATTATTATATCGTAAAAATACGGGTCGTTACATGCTCCATCCAATAAACCTCTCCAATCTATAAATATCCATTCCTATTTGGTCACAATCCATTTAACTTCTTAATTCCAATTTTACCCGTTCAACCATTTATTGGTTTTCTTGCTTCACTTACGATAACTTAAACAACATGTTTAAATGTATGTCCATGCCTACAAACAAGTCGAGCTTCATTTATAACTCAAGTTCTAGTTTTTAAATTTCCAATTTACAAGTTCGTTTAAATTTTTACTTGAGTTCCAAGTTCAATTAAATTTTAATTGATTCATGCTTCATTCGTTTTTATTCAACTCAAGTTTATACAATTCAAGTACATATTCACTATTTAATATACACATTCACTTCTATTCCAAGCTTTAAATTCACAGCCCAGCTCAATTGAACAACAGTTCAAGTCATTTACAATTATTATTACCCGAATTGGATTCATTGCAATTCATTTCTTATTTCACTCGACATACTCAAATAGTATGTGTCGAGCTTTATTTAGATTATCAACATTCATTTTGTTGTTATTTCAACTTGAACTCAAGAATTTTCATTCTATATTGATTCAATAACTCGTTTTAGTTCAATATGGTTTCAATTACATTCCAATTTTTTTAACCTACCTTTCAGACAAGTTTTAATCCATATAATTCATTTATATTGGAATTTGTTTCTTAACTTCCAATTTATACTCCGAATTTTTATTTTTATTTCAAACATGAATTATTTAATCTTTTGGTTATACTTAACCATTTCAATCCCATGATTCCATTTGGATTATATTTAAATCAAGCAATCAAATACCAACAATATTTAAGAAAACTATTTCTTTTATATACAAAAATAAATTTGGGAAAAATTATTTTATTTACCCATTTTTCAAAAAAAAACATTGCATCAGTTTCCAGTTCAAAATTGAACCGATCAAGTGACACAATACAAAACAATTTTTATAAAATATACAAATACGCGCTCATATATACATATACACTCAAACTCGATCTAGGGTATTACTAACCCCATCTCTATCGAGTTACGCCATAGAGCCAAGGTTATTCCTAAACCATTGATCTAATACCAATATAACGACCCGAGAAAATTCAACGCTCGAATTTTCGACAACAATACTTAATCCCGTATTACTTGTCAAAAACCCAAGTATCGAAAACTCCAGATAGTTAATAAAAAGAAGTTAGAGGGTGAGAAAAGATAAGAAAGAAAGATTACAATTGAAGAAAAAGGAGAATAACTAAAAACCATACACAGAGTCTCACATCGCAGCGGAATAAAATATAATACAGAAATAAATCTTTATTGAAGAATTTAAAATAATACTTGCAGTTATCAGAGTACAGCGGACGGTCAATTCACCTGGACAGTTATAACAATCTGTCCTCATTTACAACACATAGCGGAATACTATATCTAAATATATAATACATCTGATCTCCTCTAGCTCTTTTCCTGAAGTCTGTATCATCTTGCCTTGAACCTGTACAACTCGGTCTGACCCAACTGGGCCTGACCCAAGCATTACAAATGCCACAGGTCAGTCTGGTGAACCAACGTGAGAAAAACCCACTAAATTATTGGTATCATCCATCTTGATTTTAAAGTTAAAAATCATTTCAAAAGAAAGGATAACCGTAAGATCAGCCCAGACATAAACACGGATAGTTTTTACCTTACGATAACAGAAACCATTTTTGAAATCATAATTATTCTGATATTATGATAGTGTCTAAATACAAATAAATAGCAATCTAGCGGAACGCTTGCATCTCACGCTCCACATATATAGTATACAATCAAAACCGCGGGCGTTTGTTGGAGATTGGATTTCCAACTATGACAAGGCATGGAACCACCTTCCGATAGTGTATCTCTAGAGAGGAATACACTGGGTTCAACAAGATCGTCTTGCAACCCGACCCACACATGACCGACCACTCATTTCTCTTGAGTGTATCGAATATATTGTCACCTACGGTTGTTAGCAACATAACCGTTCCCGGGAGATACAGAATTGAAAAGAAGTAACAAATATGAATATTCTCTAGATGGTGACAATACACCCTAATGGGTGCGATCCACATAGCCATGCTTCCTACCCGGTTTTTGTCATTTTCAGGTTGTGAGGCTTGAGGTTTAAAATATTTCATTTCCACAAATAATTTCTATAAACATTTATATGTTTAAACTCTGTTCTATTCTATTTATAACTTATGTTCTACAATATCTGTATTTACCTATCATTTGCAAATTCTAATAATATTTGCTGTTTATAAACCATATGTAAAATTCTTTAATATAATCTATATTATATTAATCAAATTAATTCTACCCAAATTCAATTAGAATTTAAAAAACCTTTATAAATTTCTGTTTTTCACACTACTACTTTATTCTTTCTACTCACCTTAATCGTTAATACCAATCCCTACTTGACTATTTAGTCAAATTCGATTTTATACTTGAAACTCCGAGTTTCAATTTATTTATAACCTCTAATTGTAGGGTTATATATTCTCTTTTATATTTTCCTTGTAACTGGAAAATTCCAATTTTATTTGAATATCAATTTCATATTCATTCCCCATTTCTTAACTTCTAATGAATAAAAATCCCAATTATTCATTATCACTTTAAGCGAGATATTTATCTCAACTTTATCATCATCCCAGAGGTTTATTTAAAAATATGATTTACACAACCATCATCGAATAATCCATAAATGTTTGTTATAAACACCTTTATAGTTTTATTATAACTCAACTCAGTTTATTTCAATAACTCCACTTGATAAAATATTCGTATATAAACCCTTTCGTAAACTCTCACTACTAATACCTATTATCTATAATTGTATATAAAATTCTTTAATACAATCCGTATTATTATTTGACTTAAATTCCATTAGCATTCATAAATTAAAACCCTTTTTAATTTATCCCTAACGATTCCCATTTCCAAAAATATTGCTTTTTACCTTTTATTCATCTCAACCATGGATAATATTCCTTGAGACAAGTTCATTCTTAACTTAATTAGTTGCCCAGAATTCACACTTGCAATTTCAAGTTAAACTCTTTTTATACTTCTAGTTGTATATTTATTTCATATAATCTCTTCTATAATTTCCCTTGCAATTGGAAAGTTTCAAATCCATTTAGAATATTATTCGATTTGCATTTCTTATCTCAAATTCACACATGATTTACAATTTTCCTTAAATTCCTCAATAAAAATAGTTTCTCTTAAAATGTCGCTTATAACATTCCCTCTTCACGATATTTGTTTAAACGAATATTTAATATTAAATCCTATTTAATGTGGATAATCATTTCTATATGGAAATAAATATTTTAAAACTCTTTTTATATTTCAAATTCTATTTTGAAATTCATATATTATCATTTAGGATATTTAAAATATCCAAAATCAACCACCAGCGTTACTAACACATCCAAACATATCATAAGCTATAAAAGGATATAAAACACATCATATATCAGTGTATATGTAAGAACAAATAATTTAAATGGAGGGATCCAGTTGGATCCCTCCAACCTGTTTTTCTGTATCCACAGATGTTAGTCAACAATAATAATACCCATACTGCTTCGAGGCAGGATATCGCGGTATAAAGGTCATCCACTATATATATTGTGGGGCGCATAGGGAAATCATCCGCTAATGGTACTGCGGGCATCCGCTAATGGTACTGCGGGAATTATCCAATCACCAATCACTAATATTATTTCTATATATTATTATTGTATAATATAATCACTTTATATCAATCCATTATCATCCATCAAGCAATAAAATAAATTTTGGACTATTAAAAATAGTTCCCAATAATTAACTAAGTGAGTTTAGCTCACCTCGATTTTTCGTGCTGAATATCCAGTTTTAATTCCATATCGCCTTAGCTACGTATCTACTTCATCATCTCGAATATTTTCATCACCTATTATTATTATTATTATTATTATTTTAATGATTAAACGATTATTTATTTAAATGAACTATTTAAATAAATTTCAATGCAATTTACTTTTATAAAAAGGTATACCTTATTGTTACTCCAAACACGAAGCTAACTTGACCATTATCGAACCATTTTATTGAAAACAACCCAAAATAGATGATCCATTTCTTGTCGGCATTCCACCAAACAACTAGCGGTCACTACCCAATCATGACCAGTACTAGCGCCGTCCTCCATACTCCTTACACCAAGACAAACCCGATTGCCTCCATCTACTGTCAAGCACCAGTTTTCCATGCACCTCGCACCATCCCCTTTGCTTACAATTGAACAACCACTTCACCAAAAAATTCAACTGCAGATTCCAAATTCACGTTCAACTCAACTGTCGACCTTTGCAATGTTCTTCTTCAAATTTTATTCTCGTTTTCACCATTCCACATTAATCCATTACCACTCCTATACACCCACCCCATTCTCCACCTCCTGTAACATTAAGCTTCATCTCCCCCCAAAACACGAAGTTCAATATTAGTAACCCCTCTCCAAAAACACAGTCCCAATTCTCCAGTCAATATCACACAAACAAACCCTAATTTCAGATTCCAACGTCAAAACAAATCCCACGTTCGCATTTAACAGTGACTCTCGCACCATTTTTGTTCAACTTAGTTAATCACTAGTTCATTTGTACCACTCCATTTGAACCCACAAACCAACGCCGGGTTTTCCGGAAACTCGTAACGCTCCTCACCATCATCGCGTGCCTCACCAAAATCATGAAGGGGTCCACTCGATCCACTGTCGCGTGACCAATTTCAAACCAGTTCGAAGTTGAGCCTCAATCACAATTAGAGGAACGACGCTCCAGAGAACTATGTGGCCTTCGATTGATGTAACGACCCAGGGATTTTCGACTCCGAAAATCGACACAAAACCCAGCGTCGACTGTTCAAACATCGAAAATACCGGATCATTAATAGAAAGAAGTTAGAGGATGAGATAGAAAAGATAGAACTAATAGAATAGAAGAAGAAGAAGAAGAACACAACTGAGCAGAATCAGAGTAAACACTAATCTCACAGCGGAACGAATAAAATATATTGTATAACATAACTTTGGAATACAAATCTGTTTTGTATATACATACCATATCAGAGTACAATACATCATATCACAGCGGAAATAATCTTTAAATACTGAAGGTGAAGCCTTCTGCCTTTCATCTCCTCCAAGTGAATCTGCAAAGCCTGAAACACTTGTCTGCCCATACAAATTTAGGCACCCAAGAGTTTAGGGAAAACAAACAAAATAAACTCTGGGTCAGTCATGGGACTGGTGTGAGTAAATTCCAACCATATGGCTTAACTTTGAAAATCCTTTTTGAAACAAAAAGGATAATAGTAAGACCAGCCCACACATAAACATGGACGGTTTTTACCTTACTATAACCCAAATCATTATTGATATCAAAATCCAGTGATATTATAATAATGTCTAATCAAATAAATAACCAAATAGTAGAACGCTTGCATCTCACGCTCCACATACATAGTATAAAATCAAAAACCCGCAGGGCGCTTATTGGAGATTGGATTCCAACTATGACAAGGTATGGGACCACCTTCCGATGATGTATCTCTAGAGGCGAATACACCTGGGTTCAACAAGAACGTCTTGCAACCCGGCCCACACATGACCGACCACTCATTTCGCTTGAGTGTATCGAATGTATATCACCAACGGTTGGACTCAAACCACCATTCCCGAATGGGCAGAATCGATAGATTTAGAAACAAAAGGAATTTCTCTAGATAGGTGATTATACACCCTAATGGGTGCGACCCACATAGCCATGCTGCCTGCCCGATTTTTGTCATTTCCCGGTTGTGAAGCTTGAGGCTACGTTTACCTTTTAGGACATCTGGCCACCATACACTTTGAACACCACATCGTCAAACCCGTCGAATCACTAGCTGATCTTCCCAAAATATTACGGGTATAAAAGCCAAGAGAAACGAATTTCTCCGCCACCAGACGTAATATCTTGAAAAGAACGTCTTAGGTGATCTTCTAAGAATACGTTGTCAGGCATTCATCCATACAAGTTGTCCTGGGTCTGGACAAACAGAAAGCACCATTCTGAATAGGACGACCCTTGCATTTCACTCCGTCTTCAATTTTCTTCAGCATATTTTGCAGCGCTTATGCCTATACGGAGTGGTTTCAGATAGTATATCCAACCGGTCTCCCCGTATAGACAACGATGGTCAAAACACTTCGATAGTCGGTTGTTTAACTATCGAAGTAAAAACAACATCCATTCAATGTACAACCAATATCACACAAATCACAGGCACTTTTTATTTAACATTCGTTCTTATATTTCTTTGGACAAACGTCATTACTTATTACTTTTGAATAAGTGAATTTCAAACCAAGCTGTTTTCCTTGCCTAGGAAGTGCTACTGTATATAAACATCACGCTTAAGTTTGGTTAACAGCGTTTCATTTATCGTTACAGTTCAAACTTGCTATACGCTGCTATATCCCTTTATAACTAATCTTGACATAACAGTCACGCTTAAGCCTAGTCAACAGCGTTACTTTACTGCTATAGTTCTGAGACTTGCAATATGCTACTATATTCCACTTTATAATTAATCTCAACACCTCTTTCCGTTACAAATTCTTGACATCTCTTTTTATTACAAAAATCTTGATATCTCTTTTCGTTACAAAAATCTTTGATAGTCGGTGTTTTGACTATCAAAGGGAAAATAAACATCCATCAAACCATTTCACAATCTCGGCACTTTCTAATATTTCATTATTCATATTTTTCTAGATATTTCCAAAACTGTTTAACCTCATACTTCTTGGAAAAACCCATTTCCAAATATTATAGCACTTGTTCACCCACATTCTAGAAGATATACATTTATTTAATATCTGGAACATTTCCATATTCCTTACATTTCTTATTTTCTGTACTTTTAGAAAATACACATTATTAATGTTGGAAAAACATTTCAAAACTCCATTTCTAAACTTCTCGTTAATCAGATCAATTTAGTTTAACACAAATAGAAATATCTACTTACAAAATGTTTACTTTCTGACCACTATTCACTTTTATTAAAATATCATTTCGCAATAGGAATCTAGACTCGTTTTACTACCCTTATTTCAAATACGATCATACTCCAAACATAGAATTATACTTTATTTCATAAGCATCTTTAAAATTGACTACTTGTTTTTGATATACTTAAAACAAGTCATCGCCTCCTTGTTTAATCAAGATTCAATTTCTGTTATTTAGAAATAATAAATAATCGATTCTTCCTATTTAAACTCGAATCAATTTATATCTAACTCACGGTATTAAAAATACCAGTTTATAATAGAACTTCTATTATAATTTATAATTTCGCTTCAATTATAAAGATATAATTTTTATAATTGAACTTCGTTGATTTGCTTGACGGTCAACCAATTTCTTAACAAAACGATGTGTTTATGGTCGACTGTTGCCACTTTCTAAATCAATATCGTTTATTTACTAAATCAACATAACGTTGAACTTCCATTCAACACAGTTCAAGCAGTGCATAAACAGTACATATAAATATTGAAGAATCCGGTTGAATTCCTCCAACCGGTTTCCGCATCCACAAATGTTAGTCAAACAATTATCACTGATTCCATACTGATGGAATCAATATCCAACCGGTGATGGGTACATATGCAACGATATATAATATTTCAACCAATTTAACCATAATCTGCCTAAACAACCATCACACCGCATTCAACCATTATTTAAAATATAAATAAAATATTTTAAATAAAACAAAGTTAGTGAATTTACTCACCTTGGCGCGTTAACCGTTAAATAAAGATTTGCGTCAGTCGATTAAATTCCACCATAATTTGTAACGATCTCTAAATCATTTCGAACTGGTTCCATTGTGTAGTTCGCGTTCCCATGATTCCACTGGATCCGATCGTTCATAGAATTTTGAAAACGGCTTCACCATTTTGTTCTCGGCCCAAAGCTTCTCCATCCCCATTCGTGTAGCACATCAACTTGGAATTCACAGTTTACCGCCTTTTTTTTTTCTTTTCAATATACACGGGCTTCACTATAAAAACCAGGTCCAAGCCCAATAGGAGAAAAGCCCATTCATATTTGTCTTCTTCCACATCACACTCCAGCTTTCTTTCAAAACGAAAATCCCATCTTTGCTGATTAAAAACCACGAACTACTACTCCTATACTTCACAGTGTACTTTGTCCCCCCATCGTGTATACCATCGGCATACTTCACATCATTTTCATCCTCATATATATATGGCCTTATTTCCAGTGCAATCCCACCTTGCGTCACCGCTAATGCCACCCTGAACTCAAAAATATTACAATGTTGCCCTGCTTCCATGCAAACGTGATGTCCCTTCAAATACTTCTTCACATTAAAACTGCATACTCTCTCCTTTAATATAAACATCATGCTACACGTTTTCCAAGCCCACACACTTTACTGCTTTCACAACAGAGAACGCCTGTACACCTTGTGAACAACTCCTCCACCATAAATCTAGCATCCATTACCTCAACCGGCCCCTAAGCCTTCCCTTCTCAACTCCTCCGCAACGCCAAATCCGAACCATACTCCACCCAACTCCTAGCCTCCCCGTTGCCGTGCAAATTCCCCTTGACTGGACTGTAAACATCATGCCCTCTTCCTGTTCGTGAATCTGCTCCCTTCCACTAAACCTGATGCTTTGCATGCCTCCTTTCCATATCGACTTCACCGCACTTCACTGGCTTGAGGGGAAACCGCACCCATCATTTCAGATAGTAACGAGAAGCTCTACGTCAAATGAACTCAGTGAAGCTGAGATTTCCATTTTTTTATTGCTTATTTGATTTTATATTAATTTTTGGATTAATCGGAAAACTTCGAGTTCAGCTATCTTGTTCTGAAAAATGGATTGAGACGCGAGTGGGCTCTCGTGTATATATACAAGAAGGAGAGAAAAGATAATATCGACGTCTCTTCCTTCAGTACATGATAGGGTGGCGACTAGGGGGTTAGGCAAGTATTGTCGGTCTCCTTTTCACGTCTTCTGATTTGAAAATACATAGGTTGACAGTTGGGTAGGCAAGCTGTTTCCTTGGCCATGAAGTATTAGGATGGAAAAATAGGTTTGCATCCTTTTTGCGCAACGCAGTACGTATAGGACAGCATGATATTTTCCAGTAGTTTCTATTTCCAAAATTTGGCATGTGCGTGTGAAGTATGGTATAAGATAGGTATTTGGGTTTGTATACATTAATATAAAGGGGTAGCTGGAGAGATTTAGAAAATACAATGCAGTGTTGTACAAAAATCTTGTCGCTGAACAGTTGATGGATGAGATGCATAGAGATGTTAACATCAAGATGGCAAGGACCTGCACGTTCTACGGTACTGTGCATTGGTATAGATTAGTATAGGGTGGTCTGAAGTTAAAAAGGAAAATAGTCTGTGGTAGGAAGTGATGGGGTATAAAGCTTAGTAGCTAAGGAAGAAAATATGTCCTTGGGTCTCGCATGCGTATGTATCAACATATTAAAATTTTGAGCGTACCTTATTTCCTAAAAATACGAGTTGCTAAGGACAAAAATACGGTTGTATCCAGCGAGGTGCCACGACCCCAAAAATACAATAATATCGGTAGGTTGACTCCTATTTTGAAACCCCAAAATATTGATTAAGGGTACAGAATACTCCAAATAAAAAGTTGTGTATTAATTAATTAAAAATTACAGTAAAATTCTAAAAATTAAATTATCACTACGTCTCAAAAGAACCTTGTCCAAATTCGAATCCGATATCTAGTTATATCAAATAAACCGTTATGGCCAAAAACGAATATGCCGCTGCTTTTCTGAATATTTAATTTGGACCTAACTTTCAATATATAATTCGAACTCTCGATTTTTCACTTCCATTAGAGAAATGCAGTTCAATTGATTTGACCGTTTCTTGTTTCGCAGAAATCCGACTTATAACGAATTCTGTACACTCAGTTGAAGTTCAAAACGTTAAATTACGAACTGCAGCGTCGTTATGAGCTTGATTATAATTAATATATATTTTTATACGTTCAACTTCGTTTTAATTAAAATATAAATCCACTTATATTACGAATTCAATATTTAAACTGATTTAAATATTCAAATTCAAACCGTTCAAAATGTGGGACGTTACATTCCTTCCCCCTTAAAATAATTTCGTCCTCGAAATTGGTAAGATGGGGAAAATGCTACAATTTTTATTGTAAACAGATTAAAAATCTTTTTGGTTTTCTTCATAATTTTAGTTTCAACTGATCAAAATATTAATTCCCTTCTTTTGTAACGAAAATTTTCAAAATTCGGAAAATTTCCTAACACTTTTAATTTTCAGAGAATTTCATCAGTCTCTCTGTTGCACGGTTCATTTGGTACTATTACCACACGCCACTCTGGCCTTCTCCCTTTATCGGGCATCCAACTTTCTCGTTTCCATTTGCAATCCATTCAGCATACCCAAATGCATCTCCAACTGATCTCCAGTTAGTTTATTCTCAATCAATAATTCTCTTACATCCCAACTCAAATTTCTTTTTCAAAATCCAGTTCAATTCCAATTCCAAATAATCAAATTTCCAAACCAAGTTCGGTTCCATTCCTAATCTCAATTCACAACTCAACTATTTTGCCAAGTCAAATCCTTATTCTAGTACGTTTTCCACTTACTTGGCTTCAATTCAACTCCACTTTTATTTGGCTTCTCTAAATTCTCTGTTTATTTACTTCATAAGTAAATTTTAAATTTCAGAATTCAAATTCCTGAGGTTTTTATTTCAAATTAGTTTGAAATAATATATATATTCATAACATAACAATTCAGACATATTTGAATTTTCGAACAACTTATTTCAAAACAAAATCTGTGGTAGTAATCCCTCACTTAGAAACTCGAAAACGAACACCGATGATGCCGCGGTTCATCATCGGAATTATTTTCCAGCGATCAAAGTGAGTTCAATACTATATCACTTTCAAAACTCATATTCAAATACTTTTATTTGAAATTTATTTCAAAAATATCTTTTCGAAACTTGGATAATATTTCAAAATTTCCCCAGGATCTTAAAATTCCATATATTTAATTCGAAATTCATTTACGAACTTTTTCCAAATTACCATAGTTTTAACTCCAATTCTGGAGTTTCTTTAGCTTCAATTCATCGGATTTGTATTTTATACTTACGTGAATTTCGATTGGTTATTTACATAACCACTACAAGTATGATTGTAATAATGATCACACATCCTACGTATTATAATAATATTAAGATATATACTTCTTTTTATATCAAAGTATAATTTGGGTAAAATTATTTTATTCACCCAGCTTTTAAAACAATACTATGTCGAATTTCTCTGTTCAAGCGTTTATAAAGCCCTATCGACCTCGTCAGCTAAACGCGTCGATCTGGAATTTATATACCACTCACCAGATCAATCAACACAATATAAAATGCTTTTTATATCAATTTACAAATACGCGCTCATATAGATACACTCAAACTCAATCTAGAGTATTACTAACTCCATCTCTATTGAGTCACGCCACAGAGCCAAGGTAATCACTTAACCTTATGCTCTGATACCACTGTAACGACCCAAGGATTTTCGACTCCGAAAATCGACACAAAACCCAGCGTCGACTGTTCAGACATCGAAAATACCGGATCATTAATAGAAAGAAGTTAGAGGATGAGATAGAAAAGATAGAACTAATAGAATAGAAGAAGAAGAAGAAGAAGAACACAACTGAGCAGAATCAGAGTAAACACTAATCTCACAGCGGAACGAATAAAATATATTGTATAACATAACTTTGGAATACAAATCTGTTTTGTATATACATACCATATCAGAGTACAATACATCATATCACAGCGGAAATAATCTTTAAATACTGAAGGTGAAGCCTTCTGCCTTTCATCTCCTCCAAGTGAATCTGCAAAGCCTGAAACACTTGTCTGCCCATACAAATTTAGGCACCCAAGAGTTTAGGGAAAACAAACAAAATAAACTCTGGGTCAGTCATGGGACTGGTGTGAGTAAATTCCAACCATATGGCTTAACTTTGAAAATCCTTTTTGAAACAAAAAGGATAATAGTAAGACCAGCCCACACATAAACATGGACGGTTTTTACCTTACTATAACCCAAATCATTATTGATATCAAAATCCAGTGATATTATAATAATGTCTAATCAAATAAATAACCAAATAGTAGAACGCTTGCATCTCACGCTCCACATACATAGTATAAAATCAAAAACCTGCAGGGCGCTTATTGGAGATTGGATTCCAACTATGACAAGGTATGGGACCACCTTCCGATGATGTATCTCTAGAGGCGAATACACCTAGGTTCAACAAGAACGTCTTGCAACCCGGCCCACACATGACCGACCACTCATTTCGCTTGAGTGTATCGAATGTATATCACCAACGGTTGGACTCAAACCACCGTTCCCGAATGGGCAGAATCGATAGATTTAGAAACAAAAGGAATTTCTCTAGATAGGTGATTATACACCCTAATGGGTGCGACCCACATAGGCATGCTGCCTGCCCGATTTTTGTCATTTCCCGGTTGTGAAGCTTGAGGCTACGTTTACCTTTTAGGACATCTGGCCACCATACACTTTGAACGCCACATCGTCAAACCCGTCGAATCACTAGCTGATCTTCCCAAAATATTACGGGTATAAAAGCCAAGAGAAACGAATTTCTCCGCCACCAGACGTAATATCTTGAAAAGAACGTCTTAGGTGATCTTCTAAGAATACGCTGTCAGGCATTCATCCATACAAGTTGTCCTGGGTCTGGACAAACAGAAAGCACCATTCTGAATAGGACGACCCTTGCATTTCACTCCGTCTTCAATTTTCTTCAGCATATTTTGCAGCGCTTATGCCTATACGGAGTGGTTTCAGATAGTATATCCAACCGGTCTCCCCGTATAGACAACGATGGTCAAAACACTTCGATAGTCGGTTGTTTAACTATCGAAGTAAAAACAACATCCATTCAATGTACAACCAATATCACACAAATCACAGGCACTTTTTATTTAACATTCGTTCTTATATTTCTTTGGACAAACGTCATTACTTATTACTTTTGAATAAGTGAATTTCAAACCAAGCTGTTTTCCTTGCCTAGGAAGTGCTACTGTATATAAACATCACGCTTAAGTTTGGTTAACAGCGTTTCATTTATCGTTACAGTTCAAACTTGCTATACGCTGCTATATCCCTTTATAACTAATCTTGACATAACAGTCACGCTTAAGCCTAGTCAACAGCGTTACTTTACTGCTATAGTTCTGAGACTTGCAATATGCTACTATATTCCACTTTATAATTAATCTCAACACCTCTTTCCGTTACAAATTCTTGACATCTCTTTTTATTACAAAAATCTTGATATCTCTTTTCGTTACAAAAATCTTTGATAGTCGGTGTTTTGACTATCAAAGGGAAAATAAACATCCATCAAACCATTTCACAATCTCGGCACTTTCTAATATTTCATTATTCATATTTTTCTAGATATTTCCAAAACTGTTTAACCTCATACTTCTTTGAAAAACCCATTTCCAAATATTATAGCACTTGTTCACCCACATTCTAGAAGATATACATTTATTTAATATCTGGAACATTTCCATATTCCTTACATTTCTTATTTTCTGTACTTTTAGAAAATACACAGTATTAATGTTGGAAAAACATTTCAAAACTCCATTTCTAAACTTCTCGTTAATCAGATCAATTTAGTTTAACACAAATAGAAATATCTACTTACAAAATGTTTACTTTCTGACCACTATTCACTTTTATTAAAATATCATTTCGCAATAGGAATCTAGACTCGTTTTACTACCCTTATTTCAAATACGATCATACTCCAAACATAGAATTATACTTTATTTCATAAGCATCTTTAAAATTGACTACTTGTTTTTGATATACTTAAAACAAGTCATCGCCTCCTTGTTTAATCAAGATTCAATTTCTGTTATTTAGAAATAATAAATAATCGATTCTTCCTATTTAAACTCGAATCAATTTATATCTAACTCACGGTATTAAAAATACCAGTTTATAATAGAACTTCTATTATAATTTATAATTTCGCTTCAATTATAAAGATATAATTTTTATAATTGAACTTCGTTGATTTGCTTGACAGTCAACCAATTTCTTAACAAAACGATGTGTTTATGGTCGACTGTTGCCACTTTCTAAATCAATATCGTTTATTTACTAAATCAACATAACGTTGAACTTCCATTCAACACAGTTCAAGCAGTGCATAAACAGTACATATAAATATTGAAGAATCCGGTTGAATTCCTCCAACCGGTTTCCGCATCCACAAATGTTAGTCAAACAATTATCACTGATTCCATACTGATGGAATCAATATCCAACCGGTGATGGGTACATATGCAACGATATATAATATTTCAACCAATTTAACCATAATCTGCCTAAACAACCATCACACCGCATTCAACCATTATTTAAAATATAAATAAAATATTTTAAATAAAACAAAGTTAGTGAATTTACTCACCTTGGCGCGTTAACCGTTAAATAAAGATTTGCGTCAGTCGATTAAATTCCACCATAATTTGTAACGATCTCTAAATCATTTCGAACTGGTTCCATTGTGTAGTTCGCGTTCCCATGATTCCACTGGATCCGATCGTTCATAGAATTTTGAAAACGGCTTCACCATTTTGTTCTCGGCCCAAAGCTTCTCCATCCCCATTCGTGTAGCACATCAACTTGGAATTCACAGTTTACCGCCTTTTTTTCTTTTCTTTTCAATATACACGGGCTTCACTATAAAAACCAGGTCCAAGCCCAATAGGAGAAAAGCCCATTCATATTTGTCTTCTTCCACATCACACTCCAGCTTTCTTTCAAAACGAAAATCCCATCTTTGCTGATTAAAAACCACGAACTACTACTCCTATACTTCACAGTGTACTTTGTCCCCCCATCGTGTATACCATCGGCATACTTCACATCATTTTCATCCTCATATATATATGGCCTTATTTCCAGTGCAATCCCACCTTGCGTCACCGCTAATGCCACCCTGAACTCAAAAATATTACAATGTTGCCCTGCTTCCATGCAAACGTGATGTCCCTTCAAATACTTCTTCACATTAAAACTGCATACTCTCTCCTTTAATATAAACATCATGCTACACGTTTTCCAAGCCCACACACTTTACTGCTTTCACAACAGAGAACGCCTGTACACCTTGTGAACAACTCCTCCACCATAAATCTAGCATCCATTACCTCAACCGGCCCCTAAGCCTTCCCTTCTCAACTCCTCCGCAACGCCAAATCCGAACCATACTCCACCCAACTCCTAGCCTCCCCGTTGCCGTGCAAATTCCCCTTGACTGGACTGTAAACATCATGCCCTCTTCCTGTTCGTGAATCTGCTCCCTTCCACTAAACCTGATGCTTTGCATGCCTCCTTTCCATATCGACTTCACCGCACTTCACTGGCTTGAGGGGAAACCGCACCCATCATTTCAGATAGTAACGAGAAGCTCTACGTCAAATGAACTCAGTGAAGCTGAGATTTCCATTTTTTTATTGCTTATTTGATTTTATATTAATTTTTGGATTAATCGGAAAACTTCGAGTTCAGCTATCTTGTTCTGAAAAATGGATTGAGACGCGAGTGGGCTCTCGTGTATATATACAAGAAGGAGAGAAAAGATAATATCGACGTCTCTTCCTTCAGTACATGATAGGGTGGCGACTAGGGGGTTAGGCAAGTATTGTCGGTCTCCTTTTCACGTCTTCTGATTTGAAAATACATAGGTTGACAGTTGGGTAGGCAAGCTGTTTCCTTGGCCATGAAGTATTAGGATGGAAAAATAGGTTTGCATCCTTTTTGCGCAACGCAGTACGTATAGGACAGCATGATATTTTCCAGTAGTTTCTATTTCCAAAATTTGGCATGTGCGTGTGAAGTATGGTATAAGATAGGTATTTGGGTTTGTATACATTAATATAAAGGGGTAGCTGGAGAGATTTAGAAAATACAATGCAGTGTTGTACAAAAATCTTGTCGCTGAACAGTTGATGGATGAGATGCATAGAGATGTTAACATCAAGATGGCAAGGACCTGCACGTTCTACGGTACTGTGCATTGGTATAGATTAGTATAGGGTGGTCTGAAGTTAAAAAGGAAAATAGTCTGTGGTAGGAAGTGATGGGGTATAAAGCTTAGTAGCTAAGGAAGAAAATATGTCCTTGGGTCTCGCATGCGTATGTATCAACATATTAAAATTTTGAGCGTACCTTATTTCCTAAAAATACGAGTTGCTAAGGACAAAAATACGGTTGTATCCAGCGAGGTGCCACGACCCCAAAAATACAATAATATCGGTAGGTTGACTCCTATTTTGAAACCCCAAAATATTGATTAAGGGTACAGAATACTCCAAATAAAAAGTTGTGTATTAATTAATTAAAAATTACAGTAAAATTCTAAAAATTAAATTATCACTACGTCTCAAAAGAACCTTGTCCAAATTCGAATCCGATATCTAGTTATATCAAATAAACCGTTATGGCCAAAAACGAATATGCCGCTGCTTTTCTGAATATTTAATTTGGACCTAACTTTCAATATATAATTCGAACTCTCGATTTTTCACTTCCATTAGAGAAATGCAGTTCAATTGATTTGACCGTTTCTTGTTTCGCAGAAATCCGACTTATAACGAATTCTGTACACTCAGTTGAAGTTCAAAACGTTAAATTACGAACTGCAGCGTCGTTATGAGCTTGATTATAATTAATATATATTTTTATACGTTCAACTTCGTTTTAATTAAAATATAAATCCACTTATATTACGAATTCAATATTTAAACTGATTTAAATATTCAAATTCAAACCGTTCAAAATGTGGGACGTTACATTCCTTCCCCCTTAAAATAATTTCGTCCTCGAAATTGGTAAGATGGGGAAAATGCTACA
This sequence comes from Allium sativum, assembly GCA_030737875.1. NCBI lineage: Eukaryota > Viridiplantae > Streptophyta > Magnoliopsida > Asparagales > Amaryllidaceae > Allium > Allium sativum. The sequence goes on from CM060924.1 coordinate 380,113,929, forward strand.
ATTTTTATTGTAAACAGATTAAAAATCTTTTTGGTTTTCTTCATAATTTTAGTTTCAACTGATCAAAATATTAATTCCCTTCTTTTGTAACGAAAATTTTCAAAATTCGGAAAATTTCCTAACACTTTTAATTTTCAGAGAATTTCATCAGTCTCTCTGTTGCACGGTTCATTTGGTACTATTACCACACGCCACTCTGGCCTTCTCCCTTTATCGGGCATCCAACTTTCTCGTTTCCATTTGCAATCCATTCAGCATACCCAAATGCATCTCCAACTTATCTCCAGTTAGTTTATTCTCAATCAATAATTCTCTTACATCCCAACTCAAATTTCTTTTTCAAAATCCAGTTCAATTCCAATTCCAAATAATCAAATTTCCAAACCAAGTTCGGTTCCATTCCTAATCTCAATTCACAACTCAACTATTTTGCCAAGTCAAATCCTTATTCTAGTACGTTTTCCACTTACTTGGCTTCAATTCAACTCCACTTTTATTTGGCTTCTCTAAATTCTCTGTTTATTTACTTCATAAGTAAATTTTAAATTTCAGAATTCAAATTCCTGAGGTTTTTATTTCAAATTAGTTTGAAATAATATATATATTCATAACATAACAATTCAGACATATTTGAATTTTCGAACAACTTATTTCAAAACAAAATCTGTGGTAGTAATCCCTCACTTAGAAACTCGAAAACGAACACCGATGATGCCGCGGTTCATCATCGGAATTATTTTCCAGCGATCAAAGTGAGTTCAATACTATATCACTTTCAAAACTCATATTCAAATACTTTTATTTGAAATTTATTTCAAAAATATCTTTTCGAAACTTGGATAATATTTCAAAATTTCCCCAGGATCTTAAAATTCCATATATTTAATTCGAAATTCATTTACGAACTTTTTCCAAATTACCATAGTTTTAACTCCAATTCTGGAGTTTCTTTAGCTTCAATTCATCGGATTTGTATTTTATACTTACGTGAATTTCGATTGGTTATTTACATAACCACTACAAGTATGATTGTAATAATGATCACACATCCTACGTATTATAATAATATTAAGATATATACTTCTTTTTATATCAAAGTATAATTTGGGTAAAATTATTTTATTCACCCAGCTTTTAAAACAATACTATGTCGAATTTCTCTGTTCAAGCGTTTATAAAGCCCTATCGACCTCGTCAGCTAAACGCGTCGATCTGGAATTTATATACCACTCACCAGATCAATCAACACAATATAAAATGCTTTTTATATCAATTTACAAATACGCGCTCATATAGATACACTCAAACTCAATCTAGAGTATTACTAACTCCATCTCTATTGAGTCACGCCACAGAGCCAAGGTAATCACTTAACCTTATGCTCTGATACCACTGTAACGACCCAAGGATTTTCGACTCCGAAAATCGACACAAAACCCAGCGTCGACTGTTCAGACATCGAAAATACCGGATCATTAATAGAAAGAAGTTAGAGGATGAGATAGAAAAGATAGAACTAATAGAATAGAAGAAGAAGAAGAAGAACACAACTGAGCAGAATCAGAGTAAACACTAATCTCACAGCGGAACGAATAAAATATATTGTATAACATAACTTTGGAATACAAATCTGTTTTGTATATACATACCATATCAGAGTACAATACATCATATCACAGCGGAAATAATCTTTAAATACTGAAGGTGAAGCCTTCTGCCTTTCATCTCCTCCAAGTGAATCTGCAAAGCCTGAAACACTTGTCTGCCCATACAAATTTAGGCACCCAAGAGTTTAGGGAAAACAAACAAAATAAACTCTGGGTCAGTCATGGGACTGGTGTGAGTAAATTCCAACCATATGGCTTAACTTTGAAAATCCTTTTTGAAACAAAAAGGATAATAGTAAGACCAGCCCACACATAAACATGGACGGTTTTTACCTTACTATAACCCAAATCATTATTGATATCAAAATCCAGTGATATTATAATAATGTCTAATCAAATAAATAACCAAATAGTAGAACGCTTGCATCTCACGCTCCACATACATAGTATAAAATCAAAAACCTGCAGGGCGCTTATTGGAGATTGGATTCCAACTATGACAAGGTATGGGACCACCTTCCGATGATGTATCTCTAGAGGCGAATACACCTAGGTTCAACAAGAACGTCTTGCAACCCGGCCCACACATGACCGACCACTCATTTCGCTTGAGTGTATCGAATGTATATCACCAACGGTTGGACTCAAACCACCGTTCCCGAATGGGCAGAATCGATAGATTTAGAAACAAAAGGAATTTCTCTAGATAGGTGATTATACACCCTAATGGGTGCGACCCACATAGGCATGCTGCCTGCCCGATTTTTGTCATTTCCCGGTTGTGAAGCTTGAGGCTACGTTTACCTTTTAGGACATCTGGCCACCATACACTTTGAACGCCACATCGTCAAACCCGTCGAATCACTAGCTGATCTTCCCAAAATATTACGGGTATAAAAGCCAAGAGAAACGAATTTCTCCGCCACCAGACGTAATATCTTGAAAAGAACGTCTTAGGTGATCTTCTAAGAATACGCTGTCAGGCATTCATCCATACAAGTTGTCCTGGGTCTGGACAAACAGAAAGCACCATTCTGAATAGGACGACCCTTGCATTTCACTCCGTCTTCAATTTTCTTCAGCATATTTTGCAGCGCTTATGCCTATACGGAGTGGTTTCAGATAGTATATCCAACCGGTCTCCCCGTATAGACAACGATGGTCAAAACACTTCGATAGTCGGTTGTTTAACTATCGAAGTAAAAACAACATCCATTCAATGTACAACCAATATCACACAAATCACAGGCACTTTTTATTTAACATTCGTTCTTATATTTCTTTGGACAAACGTCATTACTTATTACTTTTGAATAAGTGAATTTCAAACCAAGCTGTTTTCCTTGCCTAGGAAGTGCTACTGTATATAAACATCACGCTTAAGTTTGGTTAACAGCGTTTCATTTATCGTTACAGTTCAAACTTGCTATACGCTGCTATATCCCTTTATAACTAATCTTGACATAACAGTCACGCTTAAGCCTAGTCAACAGCGTTACTTTACTGCTATAGTTCTGAGACTTGCAATATGCTACTATATTCCACTTTATAATTAATCTCAACACCTCTTTCCGTTACAAATTCTTGACATCTCTTTTTATTACAAAAATCTTGATATCTCTTTTCGTTACAAAAATCTTTGATAGTCGGTGTTTTGACTATCAAAGGGAAAATAAACATCCATCAAACCATTTCACAATCTCGGCACTTTCTAATATTTCATTATTCATATTTTTCTAGATATTTCCAAAACTGTTTAACCTCATACTTCTTTGAAAAACCCATTTCCAAATATTATAGCACTTGTTCACCCACATTCTAGAAGATATACATTTATTTAATATCTGGAACATTTCCATATTCCTTACATTTCTTATTTTCTGTACTTTTAGAAAATACACATTATTAATGTTGGAAAAACATTTCAAAACTCCATTTCTAAACTTCTCGTTAATCAGATCAATTTAGTTTAACACAAATAGAAATATCTACTTACAAAATGTTTACTTTCTGACCACTATTCACTTTTATTAAAATATCATTTCGCAATAGGAATCTAGACTCGTTTTACTACCCTTATTTCAAATACAATCATACTCCAAACATAGAATTATACTTTATTTCATAAGCATCTTTAAAATTGACTACTTGTTTTTGATATACTTAAAACAAGTCATCGCCTCCTTGTTTAATCAAGATTCAATTTCTGTTATTTAGAAATAATAAATAATCGATTCTTCCTATTTAAACTCGAATCAATTTATATCTAACTCACGGTATTAAAAATACCAGTTTATAATAGAACTTCTATTATAATTTATAATTTCGCTTCAATTATAAAGATATAATTTTTATAATTGAACTTCGTTGATTTGCTTGACAGTCAACCAATTTCTTAACAAAACGATGTGTTTATGGTCGACTGTTGCCACTTTCTAAATCAATATCGTTTATTTACTAAATCAACATAACGTTGAACTTCCATTCAACACAGTTCAAGCAGTGCATAAACAGTACATATAAATATTGAAGAATCCGGTTGAATTCCTCCAACCGGTTTCCGCATCCACAAATGTTAGTCAAACAATTATCACTGATTCCATACTGATGGAATCAATATCCAACCGGTGATGGGTACATATGCAACGATATATAATATTTCAACCAATTTAACCATAATCTGCCTAAACAACCATCACACCGCATTCAACCATTATTTAAAATATAAATAAAATATTTTAAATAAAACAAAGTTAGTGAATTTACTCACCTTGGCGCGTTAACCGTTAAATAAAGATTTGCGTCAGTCGATTAAATTCCACCATAATTTGTAACGATCTCTAAATCATTTCGAACTGGTTCCATTGTGTAGTTCGCGTTCCCATGATTCCACTGGATCCGATCGTTCATAGAATTTTGAAAACGGCTTCACCATTTTGTTCTCGGCCCAAAGCTTCTCCATCCCCATTCGTGTAGCACATCAACTTGGAATTCACAGTTTACCGCCTTTTTTTCTTTTCTTTTCAATATACACGGGCTTCACTATAAAAACCAGGTCCAAGCCCAATAGGAGAAAAGCCCATTCATATTTGTCTTCTTCCACATCACACTCCAGCTTTCTTTCAAAACGAAAATCCCATCTTTGCTGATTAAAAACCACGAACTACTACTCCTATACTTCACAGTGTACTTTGTCCCCCCATCGTGTATACCATCGGCATACTTCACATCATTTTCATCCTCATATATATATGGCCTTATTTCCAGTGCAATCCCACCTTGCGTCACCGCTAATGCCACCCTGAACTCAAAAATATTACAATGTTGCCCTGCTTCCATGCAAACGTGATGTCCCTTCAAATACTTCTTCACATTAAAACTGCATACTCTCTCCTTTAATATAAACATCATGCTACACGTTTTCCAAGCCCACACACTTTACTGCTTTCACAACAGAGAACGCCTGTACACCTTGTGAACAACTCCTCCACCATAAATCTAGCATCCATTACCTCAACCGGCCCCTAAGCCTTCCCTTCTCAACTCCTCCGCAACGCCAAATCCGAACCATACTCCACCCAACTCCTAGCCTCCCCGTTGCCGTGCAAATTCCCCTTGACTGGACTGTAAACATCATGCCCTCTTCCTGTTCGTGAATCTGCTCCCTTCCACTAAACCTGATGCTTTGCATGCCTCCTTTCCATATCGACTTCACCGCACTTCACTGGCTTGAGGGGAAACCGCACCCATCATTTCAGATAGTAACGAGAAGCTCTACGTCAAATGAACTCAGTGAAGCTGAGATTTCCATTTTTTTATTGCTTATTTGATTTTATATTAATTTTTGGATTAATCGGAAAACTTCGAGTTCAGCTATCTTGTTCTGAAAAATGGATTGAGACGCGAGTGGGCTCTCGTGTATATATACAAGAAGGAGAGAAAAGATAATATCGACGTCTCTTCCTTCAGTACATGATAGGGTGGCGACTAGGGGGTTAGGCAAGTATTGTCGGTCTCCTTTTCACGTCTTCTGATTTGAAAATACATAGGTTGACAGTTGGGTAGGCAAGCTGTTTCCTTGGCCATGAAGTATTAGGATGGAAAAATAGGTTTGCATCCTTTTTGCGCAACGCAGTACGTATAGGACAGCATGATATTTTCCAGTAGTTTCTATTTCCAAAATTTGGCATGTGCGTGTGAAGTATGGTATAAGATAGGTATTTGGGTTTGTATACATTAATATAAAGGGGTAGCTGGAGAGATTTAGAAAATACAATGCAGTGTTGTACAAAAATCTTGTCGCTGAACAGTTGATGGATGAGATGCATAGAGATGTTAACATCAAGATGGCAAGGACCTGCACGTTCTACGGTACTGTGCATTGGTATAGATTAGTATAGGGTGGTCTGAAGTTAAAAAGGAAAATAGTCTGTGGTAGGAAGTGATGGGGTATAAAGCTTAGTAGCTAAGGAAGAAAATATGTCCTTGGGTCTCGCATGCGTATGTATCAACATATTAAAATTTTGAGTGTACCTTATTTCCTAAAAATACGAGTTGCTAAGGACAAAAATACGGTTGTATCCAGCGAGGTGCCACGACCCCAAAAATACAATAATATCGGTAGGTTGACTCCTATTTTGAAACCCCAAAATATTGATTAAGGGTACAGAATACTCCAAATAAAAAGTTGTGTATTAATTAATTAAAAATTACAGTAAAATTCTAAAAATTAAATTATCACTACGTCTCAAAAGAACCTTGTCCAAATTCGAATCCGATATCTAGTTATATCAAATAAACCGTTATGGCCAAAAACGAATATGCCGCTGCTTTTCTGAATATTTAATTTGGGCCTAACTTTCAATATATAATTCGAACTCTCGATTTTTCACTTCCATTAGAGAAATGCAGTTCAATTGATTTGACCGTTTCTTGTTTCGCAGAAATCCGACTTATAACGAATTCTGTACACTCAGTTGAAGTTCAAAACGTTAAATTACGAACTGCAGCGTCGTTATGAGCTTGATTATAATTAATATATATTTTTATACGTTCAACTTCGTTTTAATTAAAATATAAATCCACTTATATTACGAATTCAATATTTAAACTGATTTAAATATTCAAATTCAAACCGTTCAAAATGTGGGACGTTACATTCCTTCCCCCTTAAAATAATTTCGTCCTCGAAATTGGTAAGATGGGGAAAATGCTACAATTTTTATTGTAAACAGATTAAAAATCTTTTTGGTTTTCTTCATAATTTTAGTTTCAACTGATCAAAATATTAATTCCCTTCTTTTGTAACGAAAATTTTCAAAATTCGGAAAATTTCCTAACACTTTTAATTTTCAGAGAATTTCATCAGTCTCTCTGTTGCACGGTTCATTTGGTACTATTACCACACGCCACTCTGGCCTTCTCCCTTTATCGGGCATCCAACTTTCTCGTTTCCATTTGCAATCCATTCAGCATACCCAAATGCATCTCCAACTGATCTCCAGTTAGTTTATTCTCAATCAATAATTCTCTTACATCCCAACTCAAATTTCTTTTTCAAAATCCAGTTCAATTCCAATTCCAAATAATCAAATTTCCAAACCAAGTTCGGTTCCATTCCTAATCTCAATTCACAACTCAACTATTTTGCCAAGTCAAATCCTTATTCTAGTACGTTTTCCACTTACTTGGCTTCAATTCAACTCCACTTTTATTTGGCTTCTCTAAATTCTCTGTTTATTTACTTCATAAGTAAATTTTAAATTTCAGAATTCAAATTCCTGAGGTTTTTATTTCAAATTAGTTTGAAATAATATATATATTCATAACATAACAATTCAGACATATTTGAATTTTCGAACAACTTATTTCAAAACAAAATCTGTGGTAGTAATCCCTCACTTAGAAACTCGAAAACGAACACCGATGATGCCGCGGTTCATCATCGGAATTATTTTCCAGCGATCAAAGTGAGTTCAATACTATATCACTTTCAAAACTCATATTCAAATACTTTTATTTGAAATTTATTTCAAAAATATCTTTTCGAAACTTGGATAATATTTCAAAATTTCCCCAGGATCTTAAAATTCCATATATTTAATTCGAAATTCATTTACGAACTTTTTCCAAATTACCATAGTTTTAACTCCAATTCTGGAGTTTCTTTAGCTTCAATTCATCGGATTTGTATTTTATACTTACGTGAATTTCGATTGGTTATTTACATAACCACTTCAAGTATGATTGTAATAATGATCACACATCCTACGTATTATAATAATATTAAGATATATACTTCTTTTTATATCAAAGTATAATTTGGGTAAAATTATTTTATTCACCCAGCTTTTAAAACAATACTATGTCGAATTTCTCTGTTCAAGCGTTTATAAAGCCCTATCGTCCTCGTCAGCTAAACGCGTCGATCTGGAATTTATATACCACTCACCAGATCAATCAACACAAGCGGATCTCGGAATAGATATTGAGGTGAGGTTTTTGTTCGTCGACACTTGATTAACTGGAGCTTGCGTTTGTTAAATCATCAAGTGAGAAATTTGTGCAAAAAGCGGTTACTTATTACAGAGTGAAATTTTGAAGTAATTTGTAGAAGAAGAGAACAAGGAATAACGATGGTGGAGGAGGGTTTTCTTCTTTTCTTGGACGAAGCATTGAAATAGAGGAATGAGAGGCCTTGAAAATATTTCATTGAAATTTGGCGAAGATTGAACCAGGGACCTTCGTTGATGTGTCATTTTGACATTTCCCAATTTTATAGCGTAAGGCAACACCTTCTCTATTTTATTCAATTTTTGATGAGAGTAATGATAGCAAGGTCAGTTTTCATGCAATCCCTTCTGCTATCAATATTCCATTTAAAATCTTTTAAAACATTTCCTTTTCGAAAATACTTACCTAAAATACTATAATTTTTCAAAATCTTGGCAAATCTATTTTCAAAAGCACCGGAATCATGTCCTCACGTTCATTTTCATTTAATTTTCAAAATATATTCTGCAACCAATTATATTTAATAAATTTCAATTAAAATTTCTCCCAAAACCATTTAAATTTCCCCGTTTGATTTATTATTTAATCAACTATAATTGATAATAACTTAATATTATTACCTACTAATACCGAATGTATATACTCTTAAAACCAATAATATATTTGGTATATTTAAAAAATAGTCCAAATAATATTATGTCAATCCATTCTGTTCGATTATTTAGAAATTCCTATAGATTCCATAGCGTCCCATATATCGACCAGAATCTATAAATATTCAACAGAACCAATCAACATAATATAATATCATTTTATATCAAAATTACAAATACGCCCTCTCATATATACACTCGAACTCATTCGATGGCATTACTAACCCTATCTCTAATGAATTAATTCCCAAATAGAGCCAAGGTTATCTCTAACCAAAGCTTTGATACCACGTTGTAACGACTTGGATTTTTGACCGTTCAAATCGACAATAATCCACACATGTCGACCCAAACCAATCTCCAACCCAGATAGTTATTGGGAAAAATAAAAGAAAGGAAAGAAGAAGAAGGAACAATAACAGAATCTCACAGGGGAAGGACAACATATAATAAATAATTAACAATTCAAAAGCAATTAAAATACATACGTGAGACTATAATATACAATGATTATAAGAGTTACCCATATCAAGATATATACAACAAGGCAGCATAAACAAAGTGTAGCAGGAATTACATACAGGTAATAGATATATATATACCAAATCTTCGTCTTCATTCTCCAAGGAAAACCAATCTTCGTTAACTGCAACTCATACCTGACCTGAGCGTATTGCATAAAAGAAAAACACAACAAACACTCGGATTAGAACTAAATCATTCTCATATTAGTCAAATCAAATATGAAATAACGTGGGTGTTATGGGTGCATTAACTTAAGAAATGTAACGGGATTTTCCATTTCTTAAGGATCCGTTAAACTATTTACATACATAGTATAATAGATATTATTATAATGTCTACTCAGTAAATTAAATATAATAAAAATAGCATAAGCGGGATTATATTTTTACCCTTACGCCGTTTACATACATTGTTGTACATATTGCATATACAACACCAGTACGTCGGTAAGTAGGGATGCGCCGCGATACGACAACGTCAAATCAAAATCGTATGGGCTCGATTAGGATAAGTATGACAAGGCACTCGAGGCAATACCCAGGATAGGATTCTACCATTTGCACTCCTGGACCGGTGATAAAGCACAGCCGCAGCTACCGCCCGCCTCGGAACATATTCCCATATCAAAGGGTGCCCCAAATCGATCATAATGTAATATAGATGGTATCAAAGAAGCGTGGTCGATCGGAGATACGATCTCAGTAGTCACGGTATAGATCATGTTTTAGTTATTTTAATAATTATGACCCAAAGGTCAAGGCCATCCAATTCGTTCTCTTTCTTCAAATCCAGTAATCGCCTCCATACCATCCTACTTCATTTTGTATTCTCCACTACGTGCATAGTTGTTAAACTTGTATCAGTATTGGCATAGAGTATGACAATACCAACTCCGGTCTCTTTAACAACCAGTGTTCACATTTTTCACATCGGTTAGTTCTTTTACTTTTCACAAAGTTTCACTTTCATATCAAAATATCATGTTTGATTCGAATCCAATTTATATTCAAAAATAGAATATTACATTAGCATCCAAATATCATAATCATTCGAAAACCGATTTATAATCAAAATAGAATATATTACAATATCAATATATTATAATCATATATAATATTTCAAAATCGATTTATATTCGAGTAGAATATACTTCATATCAAAAAATTATAGATATTTCAAAAATCGATTTAGGTCCAAAATCAATTCATAATCCAATAGAATATATATTTTCATATCGACCCATTATAATCATTTTGGAGATCCCATTTATATTCAAATAGAATATATTTCACACTGAAATACTATAATCATTTTACAATCGATATATATTGAAATAGAATATAACCTTATATCAAATCTCCATTTTAGACCAACGGTTTAAATTAAAACAATTTCCATTTAGGAAGAAATTTACGGCCATTTAATAAAAGTATGAAAAATAGATACTTATAAAATAAAATCTATATATAAAATTTACATATATATAAAATAAAATAGTTAGAGTATAATAAGATAATTTAAACCACTATGTATATACGTATAATAAAAGTTTTACTAGAAAATTTTAAATAATAAAATATAATAAAATTTATTTATAAACAAAATGGTATATAGGTTACAAAATTTAGTAAATAACTTTTAAGTAATAGAAAATAATTTATTTGTAAATCAAGCGATATATATATATATAGTTTTTATAAAATAAAATTTTAAAGCATAATTATTTCTTCTTCCAAATTTCAATAACTTGAATACATATATAGGTATATATATTCCAATCTCGATAGGGTTTATTTAGTTTTCCCATCTCGTTACAAAGCATCGTCTAAACCAACCATTCGATTTAAAGGATTCAAATCCATATTCACATTGAGTTAAAAACAACTCTGAGTATCATCAAATGCTTTTATTCCCAAAATTCAATTCAAGGAGAATTTATTAACTTCGAACTTACACAATAAATTTGAATAATTCCTACTCATATCCAAAATCCCAATTTAAGAATTTCCAATTTGGTTTGGGATAAATTTCTTAACAAATTCAGTAAACATTCAAGGTTCAGATTTAAAAGAAAATAGATTTATTGAGTATCGGCACATTTCTTTTAAATAAAATTTTCAAGTATTTAAAATCGTTTAACCAACCGATGTCCGTATATAATTTCTATCCTATGGCCAAGTGATATTAATTTAATTTTTCGATATTTCAGGGATGGATATATATCATTTCAATCCAAATCAGGGTCACAGATATCTATCATTTCAACATGTGTTCTTAATTTATTTTTAAATCGATTAATCCTGGTTTAATTTGATGCCTATAACATCTAGGGTGAAAATGGGATTAATGGTCACAATAAGCATACCACAACCATATACAGAGTAATGGGACATTTTAGTACCAACATCAATTTAGTAAGCAAATCATACCAAGGCATCAATCACAACCATTTTTTCAAACGGTAAATATTAAATTGTTTCACTGGCTAACAAAGGTCAAGATTTATAACTAGAAATTTAATTGAACTAAAATAACTAGTTATCAACTTAAATTTGCGCATTAACACATTTGCATGTCAGTTTTAAGCAACAAATCAACACTCAATCACAATTAGATAACCAAATTTATTTCATAATTTAATTTAGTAAATACGGGAATAATTCAATTAATCGTGAGTGAGGAATTCCCTCACATTTGGGTCTTTAGTCAGTCGAACGCCCAACCAAAGCCTAAAAATTCACTATCTCCAAACGTAGCTAAATCAATAACAAAACGTCCGCAATTTCACCATGATCCCAACGTCACAAACCGTGTTTCAATCTGAGGTCGTATGGAGTAGTTATTGACGTTTTATCATTTGAATTCAAAATATATAAAATTAATAAAATATTTCCTCACCCAAGCAGATATCGCCACATCTGCTCCCTAATTCACTCTTCCCGAGCGTGCCTCTCTGCTACAGGAACAAACCGCATGCAAAAACCAATCTACACAGCAACTTTGACCAACCTCCACCCCTGATTCTGACCACCGTAACCGTCGAGACCTCCGGTGTGACAACAAGGAATTTCGCTTGATCCGAATCGATCGCTAAACCGACCAAGACCGTTCGAAATCCCTGATTGTTTTGAGAACACGACAAATCGGAACACAAACAGAAGAACATTTCATTGTCAATTACACCAATTCCATCATAATACAAGAATATTACAGAGTATGAATGAATAAAATACATTTGATAAATATCAGAGAATACAATACATTACATAGCAGCGGAAAATAATACAATACACAACTGAAAGTAATACACGGATACCGAGCTTTCCGAATATCGCCTTAGCTGTAAATCAGATCCTGTGAATATAAATTTGCAAACCCAAAACTACTAGCTGCCCGTGTCAAAATAAGGGAACCCAAAGTTTAGGTTAAAAAAATAAACTCCAGGTCAGTTATGTGACTGGTGTGAGAACTAAAACAGTTATTAATCTTTATTTTAAAGTTAGGTAAATCAAGGGACCACGCCGTATAACACGGAACGGGTTTCCTCCCAAGAATACCAGTGCATAAAACAACAGCGCAATGCTAAATAAAGAACAATGAAGCTATTATAAGACCCAAGTCCCATCACACATTGCAACACAAGCCGGAGGATAGGGTTTTACTTATAATAGCCAAAGAATTCTTGATACGCTAAATTTCATCTTTTATTATTACTATAAGTGTATAGTGTCAAAACAATTTCAATCATAAATATCAATCATAGACGACATGGGTACCATATATCATGTCGCCAATACTAGGCTCTACAATCAAAACCGCAAATGTCTCATATTGGAAATTGGATTTCCATCTGTGAACCAAGGCAAGGGATCGTCCTTACCGAATTCGAGACGCTCTAGCCCGTGTCTCAGGAACAGCCGCAACTGCATCTTGGATCGTCAGGGCCGGTCCACTCGATGTAGATTATAATGCCTGAACACTGCGTTTCCCCACCCTATGGGATGTCAATGAGTCCAATGACTCCATCGGCTCCACATAGTCACCTATATATCTGAGGCACCTCGCAATCCAACAACCACATAAGTCAAACTCGTCAGGGCGTGCAAAACCACTGACGCCACTTCTAGCTAGAAAGAAACGCATGCCCTCCCTGAGGTCCTTCTCCTGTTTCTGGTTCACACCGGGATGTGAGGCTCGTGAATTAACGCTACACAAAGTTGTGCCATACAGGCTGTGCTTTGATCATCAACCACAAGACTCTGCTTTTCAACAGAAGCCTTGATCATTTGCATCTTAGCATGCCACACAGGCAGACCACTCCATGTAACCGATATCCATCAATCACATAGAATGATATCCAATGTCAGACACACAGTTCATTTACAAGTCCGTTCTGGGTCTGAAGGAAACCGGAGGCACCTTGTACCTCGCATATCTGTCGATCTCCAAGTACGTCTGGACGATCACTAACTGATTTCCTCCTCTTGGGTGTACGGCCCAATCAAGATCATCAGTAATTATCCAAATGACTTGAAGACCTCCGGTCTTCGACCACCGTCTTCATCCTCGACACATCGTTGAATCAGTTATTCAGAATGGGATAAACCCGGTCTTTCTGAATAACTCGCGTATATAATAAACAAGTGTTACACAAACACAACATACGCCTTATTCCAATTCAGAATATTCTTTTATTCAAATATTCTTGTACTTTGGGGAAAGATTCCCATTAATTTTATCAAAGATAAATTCTTTAAATTTATTCTTTAATCTTCTTTTGAATATCAATTCAAACCAAATTATGGTTTATCCAAACTAGTCGGGATTAACGAACCTTACCGAAGTAATCATTTGTTTTAATTTCCCAATCCCAACCTATTCATCCCATGAAGTAGAACTGATAATACTTCATATCTAACACCACGGTGCTATCGGTAAATTCAATTACCATTTCACGTTCAAATCTAATTAAAGATTTAACTATCGCCTAGAGCAAAACTGGTGATACTCCATTCTCGATCATTTCAATCTAATTAAAGATTCATTAAAACTCCACTTGGTTTTAATCTTCCCAAAAATCAATATTAATGATTGTCTAACTTGGGAAATCATATCCTTTCTTTAACTGGGTTAAAGAACCAATGTCATTTAGAACACAATTCACGATAAACCCAAAATCACATTCTATTTACAATGGAGTCTTCATGTAAAACAAATCGATATATATAATCGATATAAATTTCCATATCCGACTAATAATATAAATGGAATAGCGGCAACGCCTTTTAAATTCCAGATATATTAGCAGTCTTCCTCCACAGAAATTCACTTCGATTATTACCAAATCGAATTCCATTCCATTCCAATTTATTTTATTAAATTGGAAAACTTTACTTTGGAAAATCTTTAAATCTTATCAAAAAGATTTATAAATTCCAAATCCCATTTCACGGTAAATCGGGTTAAAGAACGAGTGTTATTTAAAACACCGTTCACGATAAACCCAATTCACATTCCATTAATTATTAGGTTAAAGAACAAGTGTTATTTAAAACACCGTTCACGATAAACCCAAAAATCAATTCAAATTCAATTCCAATTAAATTCCATTTAATTGGTATAATTCATTAAATCTAAATAAAAAGATTTAATCTTTATCTCAACTGGGTTTAAGAACAGTGTTAATGAAGACGCCATTCACGACAAACCCAAATCCCATTTGATATTAAATACAAGGCTCTGAATAGAACATATATCGTCTTATATTCAATATCAAACTCTATGACCAACAAATATCGTATTGGAAATAACGATATAAATATATCTTTCAAATTTCCATAACAATATCTGTATAATCACGAAATCCAACATCGAAATATTCCAAAGACAATTTCGATTCAAATCCATTCCAATTCAATTATTGGAAATTCTGGTTACTTTTAAAACCCTTTTAAATCCAATTTATTTATTTAAAAAATAAATGGATTATAAGTCTAGTTCAAAACTAGTTCATTTCAATAAAAATCTATTTTTATCTTTTCAAATATGGAAATTTTCATCCCAATTCTTTCCTAATCATTTCTTATGATTTTACACAAATTGTCACTATTTTTAATAATTTTATCAAGGCCCGTATAGTCGATTTCCATCAACGACCATCGAATTGCACTTACAACGACCGTTTCCAAATTTGGTTTGGACATAATTCCAAATCCAACCGTTAGATTTCAAATCTCCAATATTCGTTAGAAAGCTCTTTTTGATACGGACCCAACGGTTTCGGTTTTAGGAGAATTCGACGGTCAGATCTCCCATAACGTCAATTCGAAGTCAATGGTCGAAATTCGCGAACTGCCACTGCGCGGCGCGTTCTATTCAGGCCATTATATTATATATATATTATATATATATATAATGTATATAATATATATTTTGTCGATTTCTATTTAAAACGTATTTTATAAATCGTTTTAAATTCGTTTTCAAAACGATTTCAACTCCCTATTCAATTCCTAATCAAAATTGAATATTCCATATCATTGATATATAAATGATAATATTTTCAAAACATTGTATTTTGAAATCAATTCCTTTTCGATATTCATTTAAAAATGAATGAAATTGATATAAATATCGTTCACTTCAAAATGGCGTCAATCTAATCAACACGGCTTTTATTCAACACATGAATGTTTATTCTATTCAACATATGAATATTTATTTTATTCAACACATGAATATTTATCCTATTCAACACATGAATATTTTATTTTATTCAACACATGAATATTTTATTCTATTCAACACATGAATATTTTATTTTATTCAACACATGAATATTTTATTCTATTCAACACATGAATATATATTTCTATTCAACACATGAATATTTTATTCTATTCAACACATGAATATTTTATTTTATTCAACACATGAATATTTTATTCTATTCAACACATGAATTTTTTATTCTATTCAACACATGAATATATATTTTATTTTAAAATATTCTTTATCTTCCAAATTGGAATGGGGCCCAATCAAATACCATATAATGTTAATTATATGGATTCCATACAACGCATGTATATAATAGCAACGATAAATAATCAACCATCATCCAGAATGCACCACACAACTGCATAAGCATTAAATATAAAAAATTAACGCTTACACAATCTGTCAACCAATCGGTCGACATATAATTAAACAATTGGGATTAGTGTACGCCAAATATCATCCCAACACCCTGTGGGGTTTCAAAACAACAAACACACATTTTTATTTGTGTAGTTGGGCGATGTGTAAAATTTATCGTCCCAATCAATATCAGTCAAATGGGTGTACATAAACAAATCGTCCGATTTGTTTATAAATATTTATTTTATATACATGTTAAAAAAATTAACTATAAAATATTTCATTCATTCCACATCACACAATAAAATTTTCACAACACATCAATCAAACAAACAAGTCATCCATGGTTTGTGGACGACGGGTGTCGGGTGCTGCTAAGCACCGTCTGCATCCTAGTATATATTTCAACTAGAAAATAAAATAAAAGTGAGAAGTCCTCACCTTTGGGATCCACTCCTCCATTCTCTATTTCTGAACGGTTTGGATTTGCCTAAAATTCCAATGCGATCTTTTCCCGCTGTTCATAGTAAAAATCGCATTTTTAATATGATGTTTATTTTAAAAATCACATTTTTATAATGGCACTTCATATATAAAAATCATATATTTTTACAACGCTTCTTTCTATATAAAAATTATATTTTTATATCCCTACTTCTTATATAAAGATCGATTTTTTTTTGTTTCGCTTCATATATAATAAAAATCGAATTTTTATTTCGCTACAACATATATAAAAATTGTATTTTTATATTGTTAGCCCTATAATAAAAACCATATTTTTATAATGCTAAAAATCATATCTTTTCAGTGTTTTTAAAAATCTAATCTTTTCAGTTTAGAAATCTAATCTTTTCAGTATGAAAATTCATATCTTTTCATTATGAAAAATCCGATCTTTTATATTTCAAAAATTCGATCTTTTCTATTTCAAAAATCCGATCTTTTCTATTTCAAAAATATAATCTTGCTATTATAAAAATAAAATCCTTTCTCTTATAAAAATATAAACTTTTATTTCATAAAAATATAAACATTAAAAAAAACAAATCTTTAAACAAATAAAAATCATGTCTTTCTTGCTATTTATATACTTATAAATTTCAGATTTTAAATAATGTATATGAAAAGAGAAAACTCACTTTTCTAATGGTGGAGGACGAGGTAGGCGACATCGGGGCTTTGCAGGGTCGGGGAGGGCTTTGGTGGCCGGCGTGGATGGTGGCACTGGAGGGGTAGCTGCAGTTTTCTGAGGGAGAGTGGCAGTTTAAATCGAAGGAAGGGGGTGCTCGATGTCGTGCTTGATTGGGGAGGGGGGAGGGAAATCGATGGAGAAGTGGCGTCGATGGGGCATAGGGCGGCGGTGGCCCGGTAGAGGGGCGACGACGACGCGTTAGGGGATTTGGGGGAAAACTGTCGGGTTTTATTTTTCTTTTAAATGAAGTGGTGGCTTCTGAATCTAAGCTAGGGTTAGAGATTATATATTTTATATTTTATTATTTTATTGTTTTAAATTCCCAAAAAGCAATTTTTTATTTTGACCTCCAAACAAAACCCACCGACTGTCGTCTATAATTAATTACCCTCATTTCGAACACAATGGGATATATCTGGTAAGCCAATTCGACTGTTTCGATCAGTTTCTACCAAAATCAAAATATAAATCTATATATTGAATTTGAACGCACATTTCAATTTACCGGGGCCACATACTAGCTCTAAAAATTCCCAGAAAATATTTTCTAGCTTCGTATTAATGATACGGTCCTAACAAAACTAGTTTAATCGAGTTTTGAGACCATTTGAAAAATGGCCATTTTCCAGTCGATTAAATTCAACTGAAATGGTCAAAACACGATTAAGTGCACCACGCTCACATATTGATTCAAAAAATTATGAATTCTGGAACCTAGCAATAATTTGATATCCCGGATCCAACAAAAGTAGTTTCGTTGAAAACCGAGGTCGTTTGTAAAATTTCCATTTTTAAGGGCTAAAATTCCATAGCAACTATTCTGAAATTTCAACTGGGCATAATTTTTTATCCCCGCTATGAAATTTCAGTTTTTCGGATTCGTTGGAAAGATATTCTCAAATTGATTCTAATATTTTTGTTTTACTAAAATACGGTTTATTTTGAATCCTGTACATTCATTTGAACTTTGAAATTGAATTTTCAAACTACCGCGCCATTTTCAATTCCTTTTATAATTATAAATAATTATTTATATTCTAACGACGATTCAAATAAATATATACGTTCAAATTCTATTCAAAATAAATTTCTCGTCGTTATTATTTAAAATAATTCATTTTAAATATTCAAAATTCATTAAAATCGCCAAAATAAAAAAATTTAATTGGCTTGGATTTCCAGGTTATTACATCCGGCAATCGAACCCCCGTGACCCGCCGCATCTCCCCCTTTAGTCCGGTCAACTTCTGTGGTCGCGTCCTCCCTTTCGGGGGCGATGAACGCAAGGGGTTTTAACCCTTCCTTAACCAAATTCCGGAGATATACTCTAAGACAGAACCTCCAACCATATATGATATACTCGTATGAATCTCCTCTACAATACCCAGAAGCTCGTTTCTTTAATGAATTCGAAAAATCAAAAAACCCTAGTTTACAGCTTAGGGTTCCATTTTCAGCAACATTTTACCGCGATTTCCGGCAAATCCAAGAACTGGATGTCAAAATAAATGGTACCAGTAGCTTCGTACTTTCGAGAGCTTTGAATCGATGTATAATATGCTGGGTTTTGAGGAGATTTGAATTTGAAGCTTGAATTTTTATTTGAATCTTGGGTTAGGAATTTGTTTTCAGCCATTAGAGTAAAAATTCGATGGAGAAAATTATACTTATAGGTAAATGAGCCGATGAGGTGGTAAATGGATTTTATTTGCAAATATATAGAAGGTCCAATAGGAGAAACAAACAATTATCACATTACATTGATTCCTTTCATGCTTTATTCCGTACGATCAAATGACAGGTCTAATTATAACGAAATTTGAAACTCTACAATAATTCATCATTTCGGATCCGATGGAACTGGTTTTGTCGAATTTCGAGACAATCGCCAAAATAGTTAAATTCACAGTTAATTAATTAATAAAATATTTAATTATTCCTTTAACTATTTTAATTCAATTTAAATATTTAATAAATTCCATTTAACTTCAATTACAACTTAAATAAATAATTATCCCAGAATTTTAGCGATTTAATAATTAATTAATTTAATGTATTGGTTTGATGATTAGAATTATAATTTTAATTATTTAATAAATATAAATCATGGAGTGTTATATTTAATTTCTGAAACAGTCGGAATGGTTAAATTGTAGTATGATATGAATTGGACAATTTAATTGATTTAATTCGGTTTATAATTAAATTATAATAAAAAATGTATTTATAAAATGACAGTTGAACGTATTAATTATAATATAATTCTTAAACGAGCTCGTAACGTCACGGTAGTTCGTAATATGGAGTTTTGAACTTTAAATGATTAAATAGGATTCGTTTTAAGTCGGATTTCTTCGAAACAAGAAATGTTGGAATCCATTTAGCTATATTTTTCTAATGGAAGAGAAAAATGGAGATTTCTTTTTATAGATTGTGAGTTATATTCAAATCTAATTTTCAAATAATCGCTATGGAATCGTTTATGGACCATAACGGTTTATTTAATATAACAAGATATTGGTTTCGATTTTGGACAAGCTTTAGGCGTAGTCATAATTTAATTTTTATAATTTTACTGTAAGTTTTATTTTGAAAAATAAACAACTTTTTATTTGTAGTATTTTAGACCATATGTTAGTAATTTGGGGTTTCACAAATTAAGCTAAGTAGTCTATATTACTATATTTTTGGGATCATGGCACATCTCTCGACGCGGTTGTATTTTTTATTTTTGTTCGTACATGAATGAAATTTTGAGTAACCGGGGACATTATAACTTAAACATATTTATCTGTGTACATGTCTTCGGTTGTTTCCAATCACACTTCCATTTCTACAAACGGGTCATGCACCTCATGTAAACCAACCAAGATTTGCCATTACCTAACGTCCTAACACTATGACCTATAGGATACAAGGGCCATACCAAAAATCAAATCACAAAGCAAATATATATAAACAAAAATACTGCAAACCTACCCTATATGTAAACGCAAGCTGAAATCAGTCAATGCCTACCATTCTACCCCTAAGACCTATTCTTTCTTTACCCATTCATGAACGTATACCATGTCCCATTGCTTACCTGTGAATCAACTAAAAGGCTTCGGATGGAAGCTAGTGTGTCTAGCGTATATAAATATACAAGCGTGCCATACCCATTAAATAGAAATGTATTAAACCCATGCTAGTTTGTCAATTATTCTTGAATACTTCACGCCAAAGAAACACTGTATTCCGTCCTTAAAGTGAACCTGCCTAAAAATAGAGCAAGCATGGCCATCCCATCACCTATTGCTTAACCCCAAAGCTATGCACCCTTATAAATATGCGAACTTTTTCTCTGTTTCTTCTGGAGCAAGCTAAATCGAAGCCATGGAACAAATCAAATACAAGTTGATCATTTATTCTGCATAAATGCCAACCTATATACTCGATTTACTGCCAAAACTCTCTTCAACATTTTATATATTACCAAGTTCAACATAAATCTCATATGCGTGTGATGATATGGTGAGGGAATGGCTTGGTTGCGTGTTGTAGTGCATGTGGGATATGAAGTGGAAGATGCTGTGTATAGGAAGGCCACCAAAAATGGATGGTGAAGTCAAATGGAAATGGTCAGGGAACGCTATTGTTTTCAGTGAATTCGAACGGTTTCCGTTCACTGTTCATGAAACAACATTAAGCAAAATAAGAAGGAGGGTATTCACGAAATGGAGGAGTTTACTGGAGTTGATAGTGGCATTATAGTTGCTTGAAGATAGTGATTTGATGAAGTACGGGGTGCAGTTCTTTGGTTAAGATGAACTCATGTATGGGTGAATGGGTAACAGGAGCTCGAAATTAGTTTAAACTTGAAGGCAACATGAAGGACTTGCTTGTATTCTTCCAAACACAAGTAAATAAGGTGGAAAGGCGGTTTAAATATGAACGTATGGCCTTTTTTTGGGGGCATTTCGACTTTGTAGCAGGAGTGTTTACAGCTGGAGAAAGAAGTAGAAGCCGTTACAGAAGATGACGCAAGCATGGCTGCAGACGCAAGGTTTGTAAAAAGAGAGTGAAACAAACGAAATAGTTGGAAGATGACAAGAACATGCCAATGGGAAAAGGTTATAATATTTATTATAGCTAATATAGTTTAAATATGCATGCGTGGGAAGAACTGAACCTGTGTGTGTATAACAATGGAGATGGTCGGTCAACTGTTGGTGAGCGTAAAAACGTGAAGCTGAAAATTTGAAATGGAATGATAAATACTACAGGAGCTACGGGCTTTAATCAGAGCCGGTCCTAAGAAATACGATGCCCTGTGCGATTTATTAAATTATGCCCCTACTATGAAATTTTGTATAATGATACTGGATAATATTCTAACTTATAAAGCAGTGTTAATTTTTTAAATTCAATATTGCCATTATGAAGCAACTGTGCAAATAGGACAAATAACAATAGCATGATTATAATGCAAAATATTATAAATAATAAGTTCAAATATGAAGACTTTTTACACATAACAAGTGATCAACAATTAAAGCAAACTACAAATTATCCTTAATTGGAAATTCAAAACATGTGAATCAGTGGACCTCTTGTCTCACAAAAGAGCAAATAAAGTAGATGATAATCGATATCCCCTTTGAAAAAAGTTATCTCATACAAACTGATAAAGAAAACCATGGTTTTTTAGCTAATATACAAGTAGCCACTTATATACTGAACCTAACTTCCTAAAACAAGCAACTCGAAGACCTGGTATCTTAATACCGCTTATGAATAGGCATCCTAGACACTTAACATTTATCATTGATCAAAACACAAGTACAATCATAAAAACATAAAATACCTTGATCAGGAAGAAATGGCAAGCAGAAGGTTATAACAAAATAACAAAATTTATACATGTGGCATACATGGTTTTTTTGGAATAGAAATCAATAAAAAAAATAAAAGCAAAATAAATATTAAATCTAATTCTTTCGTCTTTGAAACATAAGAAAAATGGCATATCAAATGGCATACAAAATAAAATTTGTCTCTGATTCTCACCAACTAACTGTTGGAAACACAGAAGCCCACAGTGCGTTAGTTGCAAAACATACAGCCGAGGTCAGTGATCCTTTTCTAAACCTGATGTGTTGGTCCTATCAGATTTGCTAAATCTATGCCAATGAAATTGTCTTGGACAATTGAGAGAAAGGCTGTAGGTTTTCAGAATCCATTGGATAATCAGTGGCTTAGGTGAAGAGAAGGTAAAATCAACGATGAGCTTTGGGTCATTTGGGTGAAAACTGATCTAATTACATGGACTAAAATAACATGCTTCAAACTATTAGGTACTAATTTAGGGTTTTAGCATCTAGCGTTTAGGCAAAACAAATAGACACTAAACTAAAATAGTTAATTTAAAAATTAGGGTAAATCTTACTTCAGATCTCAAAGTCCTCAGAATCTTCTTCTTCCTTGTGCTTTTTCTTCCCTGCGCGCCTTTCCTTCTTCGTTGCGCGCGACCTTTTCCTCTAAGTTCACAGATCCGGCCTTTTTTTCCTCCATTTTTTCGCTTGCGATTTCGGTCATGCCGGCGTAACTTCTTTTGATGCCCCAACGCGTTGTGATGCCCTGTGCAATGGCCCAGTTTGCACTGGGCCAGGGCCGGCTCTGGCTTTAATTCATGAAGACACTGGTGAAGTATTCACTTTGAGTATAAATGGGTTTTCAAGTGAATGAATAAATGGGAGGCAAGTATTCAGCCATGAGCATTTTATTTGTTTGCGTCCATGTCTGGGTTGGGTGTTGTTCTTTTGAACAAGCAGAGCATGGAAGAAAGGACATACAGAGCGACGTTTGTT
Organism: Allium sativum; assembly: GCA_030737875.1. Lineage (NCBI taxonomy): Eukaryota > Viridiplantae > Streptophyta > Magnoliopsida > Asparagales > Amaryllidaceae > Allium > Allium sativum. The sequence continues at coordinate 380,137,411 of CM060924.1, forward strand.
CTTGGAAGAAGATATTATAGTATGGTGGGGTAGCCGGTTTGAGCCAACGTGAAAAAAGGGGTGCGATGGGCCGGTTGTAGATATGTTTGAGCCCAGAATAATAAAAAAATAAAAATAAAATAGAAGAATGAAACGCACTTTAACCAAAAGGGGCAACGTACTTACAAGAGGAGGGGAAATGGATATACAAGATACGAGCTGGAGATGTGCCAGTGAATTGCAGTGCAATGGAGCATGGATTTTCAAGAATAGTAATGGACCTAGTTTTGAACCGGTATGGAGTAGGCTGACTTTTGAATTGAATGTCGTCTATTGCGTTGGGTCCGTATGAACGAAGGCTATGTTTTGGAACTAGTCTGGGGAAAATTGGAGCTCGTCTGAATTTATAGTGTTGAATCATCCAACGTTAATCGATATTTAACGGTTAACGTCCAAGGTGAGTAAATTCACTAACTCTGTTCTATTTTAAAATATAATTATATTTTAATATTGATAAATAATGGTTGAATGCTGTGTGATGGTCATTTAGATAAATTACAATTAAGTTGATTGAATAATATATATCGTTGCATATACACATATCATTGGTTGGATACTGATTCCATCGATTATAATATCCCATAGTATGAAATTAGTGTTATTTGTGTTGACTTACATCTATGGATGCAGGGAAACAAGTTGGAGGGATCCAACTGGATTCTTCAACAATTATATTGTTGATGTGATAAATAATCTGTTGATTGTCGTCTATTCGGAATATTGAATAACACTGGCTCTGAAATAATCGTTATTTTAAACACTGTAAAATATATTGGAAATGAATTCGAATTTTAAAAAGAAATAAATCTATTAATTATTATTTTAATAATAGAAATCGAACCTTGATTGGACTAGGAGACAATAACTTGTTAAAACAAGTAATTTGAGTTATAAATGATATTTAGGGATTAAGTGGAACAATTATTATTAAAAAAAATTGAAAATGTAAGAGTGGATTTATAAATGGGAAATTTGAGAATCACTTCAAAGAAATGATGAAATATTAGTTTCGATGTTCGAAATGCAAATTAGAATTAAAATGGACCCATAAGGGTTATAATTGGAAATTCGACTATGTCGAATCGTGTATATATAAATAAATTATTTTTAGGAATTTTATATATTTGAAAGCTAGTTAATAGCTGGTTTAAAACCCATAATTTATAATCAAATAGGAAATCAAGATTTAGTTATAAACTCGATTAAAGTAAAGTTGACTTGTAAATGGGGTTGTGAAGCAGAGTTGGAATACAAATCTAGAGAAATAACTTGATAGATGAAATTTAACAGGTAATGATATTTATTTATAAAACCAAGTTTAGATTGATTTAACAAGACAAGATTTCTATAAGAAATAGTATTCACATATTAAGGTGGAAATGTTTTAAAAGTAAACGTTGCAGATTAAAATAGTTATAATGGAAAGTGGAAATGTTTTCAAAAAAATGTGAAAGGCTAAACAAGTTTGAGAAATATATGGAAAGATATGGGAAGTTGGAAATTTAATATTAATTAAAAAGGGACCAATAATTGTTTGAATGGATGTTTGATTTACTTTGATAGTTAAATCACCGGCTATTAAAGATTTTTGACCATCATTGTCAATACGGAGAGATCGGTTGAATTTATTATCCGAAACCACTTTGTATAGGCATATGCGTTACGAATTTGATGATGTTGAAGATAATTGAATATGGAGTGAAATGCAAAATGTAACACCCCGCATTTTTAATATAATTAAAAATATGTAAAAATATGTGTATATGCATAGATAGGTAAATAATGGTGATGTATAATGAAAATTAATTAATACATGAAAGAGAAGGAAAGATTAATTCAATGACAGTGTACGTAACAGAGAAGATAATAAAATAAGGATACTTAATTTAAATATCAGGAATGAAGTAAAACAGACAGCACCATTGCGTTCGTCTTAAAATTCTGCTTGGAATAGAGTCCAAGTTTTCGAAAATCAGACTCCGTATGAAAGAGTTATGGCCTGCGGAAGATTCAACAAAATTCAGAAAAATACCCAGGCAGGTCGACCTGGGGGTCGACCTAGGGGTCGACCTTAGTGTCGACCTCCCCCTAATTTTTTTCAGATCTGGGCAGTGATGATTTTTGATGTGCTGGACGGACCGGATGGCTTCTAGGGCGATCTAATGGCTCTAAAACACTCTCTGCACCTATAAAATAGTGCCTAGACCTAACCTAATTCATAAAAATTCTCTAAGACTCTTCCATGCCGCTAAACTTCAACCAAACATGGCCGCTGCCTCAAAACCCTAAATTAATTTGCAAGTTTTTCATCAACTTTGGAGTTTAATCAAATCAAGTAACAAAGTTCTTCATCAACAATTCATGCTCTTCACCAATAATCAAATAAGAAGATTAAATCAGCGTTCTACATCAACGACAAATCACTTATTTCTCTAATCCAGTCAATGTGAGTGGATTTGAACTATATTTGTTGTATAATGTTGCTTCTATCGTTTACCATTCCCCATAATGAATATGATGTTAATTTCATAAGATCTGTTATTTTATTTATGCCTATGTTTGAGTTCTCTCCTTTTTATCCTTTCCCCTTTTTATTTTTGGATCTAGGTTATCTCGAACCTAGACGAAATCTTATTATACAATACGCACGATTGGAATATGGGGATATTGGAATATAATCTGAAATTTTGGGGTTTGTGGCATAACAATTGTTATTGCATATATTGGGCATACTCTATTTTATGCAGTCGAGGAATATAATCTATGTTGAATAGTGCACAACTATGAATTTTGATTTATGATGTTAACATGAAATTGTGTAAATTTAATTGGAACTATTGGATATGAAATTGGTATAATTCAATATTAACAACATGTAATTGGATAACATGGATTGGTGAAATTTATTTGTGACTTGAAAAGTAAGCCTAGAGGGTGAATTAGATTATATGTCTGAACGTGGGAATGTTGGGATATATATTGGGAAAATATTGATTATATGAAATTGGGTACAATTGGATATTGGAAATTGACATGTTTGGGTATGAATAACATGGAATTAGTGAATTTGGCTGTTGATACCAAAAACTGGTTCAACACCCAAAGAAAAGAGATTTGTGGAGAATAAATGAAGATTAATAATAATGCATAGAAAATCGAAAAAGATCACACACAGAGTTTTTATAGTGGTTCGGCGAAGATGGTGCCTACGTCCACTTTATATATTATTTCTCTTTTTAATTTGCTAGAATGATTACAATACCCTTTTCTGAATTGAAACATAGTTATTTATAGATAGTACAATGCTTGGCCGTTATCTACACGTGTCATCGGATCCAACAGAATAGCTGCGGCTGAATGAATCGGTATCTGCTGAAGAATCGGCCTTTCTTACAAAAATCCAGTGCGGATTCGATGCTTGATCCACCCGCCATGGGCAATTTGAATGGAAAAAATCTGGGATGAACTATTCTTTAGACTGACCCTTAGACGAGCGCTTCGCAGCTGACTGGACTGGGCCTCATCATACTCCTTTGGGACCGCTTCTGATGGATAATCGTGGAATAGGATGATGGGCTTCTTTAATCGATTTATTTCAAGGGCTTCGAAGGCGAATCTTCGACACTACCATGCCTTGATGGGCAGTCCAAAAAGGCCCATCAACACTTTGCCCCCCAAAGTATGATTCACTTAATGGGAAGCATGCTTTGATGCTACATTTTTTGAACCAAAGTCTATGCATCACTTACTCTATTGGTTGCCCTGACTTTCATTTAATGGGCACCGCATACCGTGTCAAGTCCCATCAATTGCTTCGAGATTGTAAATGAATTCAGATAATGATGGCGCCTTTCTATCTCCCCGTCTTATCAACTGGCTTCTGATTTTCCGACTTCTTTACAAGTCCGCCTGGTCCAATCAGATTGATCGAATCTGAATAGCCACATTTCTTTACTGCTATAAAAGTAAAATTTCATTTACCCTTTTCTTTTTACTTTTTCGTCATCGTGGGGGTTAATCTACTGCTTCGAAAGAAAAACAATCAACGATCATCATCTTCTCCAAAAATCATCCTTTTCAGGTATGAATTGCTCTCCATTTCGAAATATAATTTTTGCACAATTGTTCCCCCTTTTTTTTACTATGACCTAGGGTTTAATTTGACTCCATCGACGAGGTTTCACCGCATCAAACCTGTCGATATCAAATTTCTAATCTTGATGGCAAAAGATTTTGTCATTTACCCCAAACTAAATCACCCATTACTCGTTTTTTCCTCTTTTTAATAGGTTAATGGCTAAGTCGAAGTCTAGTGGAGAGATACCTTTTTCCGTTAGAATGGACAGTTCCTCGGAATCTACAAGTCAGTCAGAATCCGCTCTTAGCAACGATCCTCAAAGTCGGTCGATGGATCCGCAACCCATCCCCCCGATATCGGTCGAGCTATTCGAGGCGATACCTATCCCTTTGGCGCCCGATATGCTTCCTGGTGCGGAGATCCTAAGGAGCCCTCCAGAAGCAGAAAAATCCAACATTACTCTCAAGCGATTAAAACATTTAACAGCGAAACATAACATTCCTTTTGATGACGTTCGAGTCCCCGCGGAGACCGACAGACCTCATAACCCCCCGGACGGTTATATGGAAATTTCTCTTCCGATGTGCAACGTGGGAGCCATTACCCCTTTTCCTCCTTTCATCATTGATTTTTTATGTCAAATGAACTTGGCTCCAATGCAGTTTCATCCGATAGCTTATGGCAACCTGTTGTCGACCTGTTACCTATTTCTGAAATTTCTGGAACATCTTCCGACCTTTGATGACATAGCCTTCTTTTTCAACCTTAGACACAATGATAAGTCTCCTTCTTTATTTTTCTTTGAAGCTGTTCGCAGTTGGAAGATTATTGAGGAGGTTCCAAGCAAGGCAGGCGATCCCAGGAATGACTGGTTTTGGATTAAACAACAGCCGGGGTGCGCTCGATACTGGTTAAAATGTGGTAAGTTATCCTTTATTATTGGAGTCTCTCTACCCAACTAATCTCTCTTTCAATATACAGAAGGCGAGCTAGCAAGACCTGATGGGGAGGTCTTTAAAGAATGCCACAGACGGCTGATCGAGATAGAAAAGAAGCAGCGGGAGTTCTGGGACTGCCTAACCGATGAAAACTTGCACAGATATGCCCTCCTCGACCAACATAGGTCGAGGGGCTCAACGAAAGAAGGGCCTGACCCTGCAGTGCCGGCTCGAGATGACGTGCCCCCAGTTACAAAAAATTCGGGTGATAAACAGGCGATTCCACAGGTCGGAGCGTCCTCTGTTCGTTCTTTACCTGAGAAGAAAAGGAAATCCGGTTCAAAGAAGCCTATTTTCAAAAGGCAGGTTCAGAAGGTCAAGTTTCAGGAAGTTGCTCGCGATGGGGTCGGACATCAATCAAAAAAAGGAGGTTTCTGCTAAGAGGTCTCCCAAAGTGGCACCAAGGAATATAAACAAAGAAGAATCCATTGAGGTCCATCCGAAAAATTTGGGAGTTGAAGATGATTTTCCCTCGACTCATGACTTGCAGGCGGAGCCCGACGCCGCCCCTCTTCCGGGGCTGAAAAATCTCCAAATGCCCGATGTTACTCTCTCACCTCAAAGCTTAAATCCAGATCGATTTTTTGCCCACCAATCTGAGGGAATGTCCTTTCCAGAAAAACAGAGCAGCATTGGAGGTATAATTTTGTCATAGCTATAAGGTTTTATTGCACGTTAAAACACCAAATGCTTATATGCAAATTGAAGACTGCTCACTTCATTTTGCTTCCCTTACAGGTGTTGATGAAGAGTTTTATGGAGATTTGTTCGCTTCCTTATCAAGGGACGTCGGGCCAAGGGAAGCTACTTCGCCCCATACTGAAAAAGATGTCAGCGAAAAAAATAATGATAACAGGAGGAGGGAAGCAGAAGCCGTGAAGAGAGACAGGAAGGAAGAAGAAAGAGAAGAATCAAGAGATGAAAGAGGAGAACAACTGCCCAAGGACCAGGATGGGCAGAAAAAGAGATGCTTGAAAAGACATGATCGATCGCCGAAAGATATGGACGAGTTGAGTAACACGCCCAAGAAGAGGAAAGTGGATAAATTTCCCAAGTCCAGGGAGAAAAAGGAAGCCGAGTCTTCTTGGGTAGTGACCCATCGCTCTAGTCCTATGGCTGGCACTTCTTCCGTCGACCATTCCAAGAATTGGAACGAAATTTCCCCGGTCTTGTTTTTTCTGAGATCGGAGCACTTCCCGAAATACAACCATTATCCCACAGCTTTCATCACCGTATGCGCAATAATTTGGAATATGCCTTGTCTCAATATGACGCTATGCTGGAATATGCCAAGCAGGTGAGTCGGGCATGAAAGGGAAAACTAGTCGAGCTCGCTAGTTTAAAAAGGGATGTCGACAGTGGCAAGAGGACCTTCGGGTTCCTTGAAAGGAGAATTAAAGACCAAGAGTTACAGGCGGCGGCGGACAGAGAAAAGCACCGGAAATAGATCGAGGAGTTGAAGATTCAGGCCCAACAGAAAGGCCAGGAATGCGCCTCCATGAGGAAGGAAATTGTAGCTTTGAAGAGGGATAGAGCTCATCTTGACCTCGAAATTCAGAATTTAAAGGGTGCCCTTCATTCATCAGAGCTAGCTAAGGATCAGGCTGAAAAGAACACTGCTGCAGTGGTCGAGTCCGCTGGTAATTTGAAGCTCCAGCATGATATTGAAGTCGAGACTCTTAAGGCCGAGCATGCCTGAGAGAAGGTTGAGATGAAGAAGGGGCATGCTCGCCAGGTTCTTCTATTTTGCGCGGATGTTCTTCGCCGCAGGGATTTGTCCTGGATGCTTGGATATCCCAAGTTGTTAGTTAACGTGTGGAAGGTACTCTTATGGGAGGAAGAGAAGAAGGCAACACAGGGTCATCCAGTGAATGAGACGTCACTGATGACCCATATCTTGAATGACAAAGAGCGTGCCATTGTGGTGGAGGCACGAAAACAAGAAAAGAAAATGGCAGAGGCGGAGCGTCGTAAGGTGAAGGGAAAATCGGTCCTTTAGACTGAAGCTAGCGATAGTCATCCTTATGCTCGCGTGCCTTCTGCGCACATGGTTACAGAGAGGGGTTGGCCTTCTACCTTTCCATCCGACAAAGTCAAGGCCACGGAAGGACAGGTGGCTGGTTCGAGTATGGAAGGTGAGCTTCTCCTCTGTCCTTTTTCTTTTTCAAACCCTTATCCTCCAACTTACATGTATCTTTTCTCCTTTTCAGGGATTTCCATTACTTCTGAAACGGCGAACGAAGGACCTATCGCCGAGAAAAAGGGCGTTACTGAAGAGGTGATCAAGGCTGCAGAAGTAGAAACGGTCGACTTAGTATCTCCTGAAGTCGAGATTATTGAGGAATCCAAAAAAGAGGGTCGCCCATCTATGGCCGAGACCAAGGATCAGGAAGACAAGGAAATTTCTGCTTTGAAGACCGAGCCCATTGAAGATCCTGAAAACACTGGACTTCCTCAATTCAATCCCGCAACCATTATATCTGCAGCTCCATTCCCTGCTATTTTGGCGAATCCACAGGCTTCTACCTCGACTCCTCGCTCCTTTGGTAGCACGCTTGGAGGGTCAAGACGTGTGATGACCACTGAGGAGATGCTAGAGATGATCAGACAGAAGGAGTTGGCTGAGATGGTGGAACAAGGATTGATGCCGCCTCCCTTTTAAACTTTCCATTTCTGTGTAATTTTTTGATGATGTAGCGCTATCCGGATAGCACCTGTCCTGCAGTAATATTTTGTAATGATGTCAGGGTACTTTAAATGAAAATCAACTTATCTTGTGAATGATGATAACATGTATATAAATGTCGTATGAATTTCATGGCTATGTTTTTTTTTAAACATTAAGGGTAAGTCACCCTTCATCCTAATCGGGGGTGATGGCTACATCTTTTGCCCCCAATGTCGGGTAGACCTTTGAGTGGCGAACTCCCCCATCGAGTTTAAGTTGTCTCATCCTTAATCAAAACCTGGATGTAACTAAACAGGGGCGCCTTGAGGCTTTTATACTTATCCTTTGGCCAGTAAAGGGTAAAGTTCTATTGTTTGAGCGGTCTTTTGTCAATGTACACCATTCACGCTCGGGTGTCGTTTATGCTCTTCCTCAAGTCAATGAGGCCGAGAATCAAGGTCTGATGGTCGATCAGTATGCCTGGATAGGCGTCAGTCTTATCCTTGATTCATCCAAGGTAAAGGTTATAAGGTCAGTCGCAATCACTGGCTCTTCTATAATTACAACAAATTAGAGCAGGAACGGAGACGCTTATTAATACGCTAATGCGACCGATGATGGTCGCTTATTACAACGCCAGAAACAAATAAATCAATAATCTAAATGCAGAAAGAAAGTAAAAACATCGAAATACAAATTCTAAGAAAGATAATGCCGTAAATGCTCCGCGTTCCATGCTCTTTGAAACAGCTCGCCATCCACAGTCACTAATATGAAACTTCCATTATTGAGCTTTCTCTGAATGACGTAAGGTCCTTCCCATTTCAGACCCATATGCACAGGAATTGGAAAGACTCGTTTCAAGACCAAATCGCCTAATTCGAAGGTTTTTGGTCGGACCTTCTTGTTATAATATCGAGCGACCCTTTGCCTGTGAGCCTGAGCACAAAGATTTGCTTCTTCTCTTTTTTCGTCGATCATGTCCAAGGACATCAAGAGAAGTGCCTTGTTAGTCAGGGGATCATAGTATGTTGTCCGGTGAGTCGGGACTTCAAGCTCGATCGGAAGGACTGCTTCGGATCCGTATGACAAAGCAAAGGGGGTATGGCCGTAGCGGTCTTATGAGTAGTACGATATGCCCATAGTGCCAAGTGTAATTCGTCGACCCATTTTCCTTTAGCGCGTTCCAATCGTTTCTTCAAAATGGTCATAATGATCTTATTGACCGCTTCGACTTGACCATTGGATTGGGGGTGTGCGACTGCAGTGTACTTCTTTTCAATATGATATTTCTCACAAAAATCTCGAAATTCTAAACTGTCGAACTGAGTTCCGTTATCTGTGACAATAGTTCGAGGCACTCCATATCGGCATATGATATTCCTGACGATGAAGTTGATAACTTTTTTCGTTGTGATTGTAGTCATCTGCTCAGCTTTTGCCCATTTTGTGAAGTGGTCTACTGCCACAATTGCATACCTTGCACCCCCTTTCGAAATAGGCAATGTTCCTATGATGTCAATTCCCCACACAGCAAACGGCCAAGGACTAGTCATCGGTGTAATATTCGTCGGGGGTGCCCGTGGGATTTGCGCGAATCTATGGCACTTATCACATTTTTTGGCATAGTTGGAAGCATCCCTACTGATGGTCGGCCAGAAATACCCATAGCGCAGTATTTTTTGGGCAAGGGCTTGCCCCTGGCATGTGCTCCGCAATCCCCCTCATGTACTTCCTTCAGTATCCTTTTAATGTTGCTGTTGGATATACACCGGAACACAGGAACAGAAAATCCTCTTCTATAGAGTCGGCCTTGCTGAATAAGGTACCTAGAGGCTCGTTGTGCCAAGGCTCGTTTTTTGTTTTTCTTTTCGGGTAATTGCCCATGGAGAAGGAATTTTTTAATGGGAGTCATCCATGATTCTTCTTCGGATTCGACGTCTGTCTGATCGACATCCATTTGGTCGATGCTTAGCATCTTTAAGATTTCTATGGGAACTAACCCTGTTTCGCTCGGATGGTCCGAACTAGCCATTTTAGCTAGCCTATCCGCTTTCTGGTTTTCTATTCGAGGGACATGGGAAATGCTGTATCGGTCGAAGCTCCGTAACAGCTTCTCGACTTCTTTGAGGTAAGAGGTCAGTCGCTCTCCTCGGGTTACGAATTCTTTTCTGACCTGGCAGACTACAAGCTGTGAGTCACAATAGATGTCGAGCGATGTTATCTTCAGGTCTTTCGCCAGTTTGAGTCCAGCAATCAGGGCTTCATATTCAGAGTCGTTATTGGTTGCTAAAAATTCTAATCTCAGAGCATAATAGATCGAGCGCCCCTCAGGGGACAAAAGTACAATGCCGGCTCCTGAACGTTGTTTATTTTGGGCCCCATCCATGTAGAGCTTCCAATTGACTGGCTTCTGCTCGATCTTCATGGGCTTAGGGTCCTCATCTTGACATTCTTCCTCCGAGGTTGTGAACTCCGCTATGAAATCAGCCAAAGCTTGTCCTCGGATCGATTTCCGAGGAATAAATGTTAAGTCGAACTGGCTTAATTCAATATTCCATTTTAGCAGTCTCCCACTCGCTTCTGGCCTTTGTAAGATTTGTCGAAGAGGCTGATCAGTGAATATCTTAATTGGATGGGCCTGGAAGTAGTGTCGAATCTTCCTCGATGTGATTAACAGACTATAGGCCAATTTTTCAATTTTAGGATAATTGTGTCCGGCCTCGGTTAATTTCTTACTCACATAGTAGACTGGTCGTTGTACTCGATCCTCTTCTCGGACAAGAACTGAGCTGAGTGCATGTGTTGATACTGCTAAGTAAACGAACAAGTCCTCATGATCAACGGGTTTGGAGAGGATAGGAGGCTTTTCGAGATGGTCGAGTAGATTGCGAAAAGCTTCGACACAGTCAGGTGTCCAAGCGAAGTTTCGCTTTCCTCTTTTTATCAATTCAAAGAACGGCAGGCATTTATCAGTGGCTTTCGAGATGAACCATCCCATAGCTGCTACCTTTCCCGCTAAACTCTGAACATCCTTTATCCGGCGAGGTTCCTGGATTCCATTAAGGGCTGCAATCTGATCGAGGTTGATCTCGATTCCACGGGAACTCACAATGAAACCGAGGAATTTGCCCGATGCTACTCCAAAAGAACACTTTAGCAGATTTAGCTTCATTCCATATATTCGGAGGATGCTAAACATCTTTGACAGGTCGTCCACATGCTCGGACGATTGTTTTGATTTTACCAACATGTCATCTACATATACTTCCATTGTTTTCCCAATTTGATCATGAAACATTCGATTGACTAACCTTTGATAGGTAGCTCCTGCGTTCTTTAGACCAAAAGGCATCACCACATAACAGTATAGTCCGAGATCGGTAATGAAGCTGGTGTGTTCTTGGTCAGGGACATGCATGGAAATTTGATTATATCCGGAATATGCATCCATGAATGAGAGTAGCTCGTGCCCGGCGGTCGAGTCAACCAGCTGATCGATCCTTGGTAATGGGAAGCTGTCTTTGGGGCACACTTTGTTTAGGTCAGAGAAATCGATACAAGTTCTCCATTTCCCATTAGCCTTCTTCACAAGTACCGGGTTAGCTATCCAGTCGGGATAGGTTGAATCCCGGATGAACCCATTGGCCTGTAACTTCCCGATTTCCTCCTTCAAAGCTCTCGACCTTTTGGGGCCTAGCATTCGCCTTTTTTGCTTTACTGGAGTATATTTTGGGTTGATGCTGAGGGAGTGGGTTATAATAGATAGAGATATCCCACACATGTCAGCATGGGTCCAGGCGAACACGTCCAAATTTGCTCGAAGGAATTCACTTAACTCCCTCGTCCGGAGGGGATCAAGGTGAGATCCAATTTTTAGGACCTTGGTGGGATCATTATCATCGATGGGTATTTCTATGGTGGCCTCATTTGGGGCCACCTTTCTGCACCCCGACTCATCGTCATCTCGTGGGTCGATGTCTTCGACCTCACAGGCTGACGGTCCTGGCCGGGGTGTTTTCTGTAATTGCTATGTTTCCTTACTCTTCCCCGAGGGGGAAGATTTCTCAGACTCCTTGTTACCATTGTTCCATAGCTCCTTCCATTCTGCCATATAGCACGCTCAACCTGTTACCTGATCTCCTCGCATAGTTCCGATTCCGCTATCCGTGATGAACTTCAAAAGTAAACACCAAGGGGCGATACATGCTCGAAACACAGCCAGGGCAGACCGCCCCAGGAAAGCGTTATAATGCAAGTTGATATTCATTACAACAAATGGCAGAATCATGACTGTTCGTTGATCCCCATCTCCTAATTCCACTGATAGCTTGACCTGGCCGATGGGTTCGGTGGTCGACCCATTGAAACCACGTATCTGACCCTCATACAGCTCCAAGTCCTTTGCATCTAATTTCATTTGGTCGTAGGTCTGCTTAAATAGGATGTTTACTGAACTCCCATTGTCAATCAAAACCTTTCGGACAGTAGCTGGGCCAATAACAGTTGTTATTACCAATGGATCGACCGTAGGAATTTCTATACCAGATGATTCTCGCTCGCGGAAGATGATATCCTCGCCCATCGTTCTTCTTTGTTTGATAGGACTCGCGGCTTCACGGGGATCTACTTCTGCAACATCAAGATGTTTTGCGACGTTGACGTATCGTTCCATGGCTCTGATGCTATGACCTGCGGGATGCGGTCCTCCCACGATGGTATTGATAACAATCCCCTTTCCTTTTTCTTGAGGGGTAGCACGAGTCGTGGCTTGGTTTTTCTTAGGCATCGAAGTTCCTTGCCCCCTGTCCCTTGGAGTTGTTTTATATTCGTCATGTTTTCCTTCTCGAATCAGTTTTTCCACGATGTCCCTAAGATGTCGACACTCATTGGTTGTATGCCCATAAATGTCATGGAATAAACAGTACTTCCCGGTTGCACACTCCTTCCCTGTAGGTTCTCGTGGGGGCAGCTTCTTATATTGCATCGTATTACAGGTATCGAGGTATATGTTCTCTAATGTGTCGTTTAACGCCGTATATGTTTCAAATACCTGGAAGCGGGGGCGCTTCCGGGAATTCCCTTGCTTCGAGCTACCGCTGTTCGATCCTTCGCCATTTCGCTTGCCACGATTTTCCACATTCACTTCGATTTTCCCCGAGTTATCCCCGAGTTGTTTAACCGCGACGTTGTTTCGAGTTGACGGATTGAAGGCATCCCTCTGACCATCTTCTTCCAGCTGCGCATCTTCTTGCCTTAATCGGACGTTGGCTTTTTCATAGAAAGCTTCAATCGTGGTCGGCGGTTTTCCAATCAAATATTTCCTGAACTCGGTTCGTTTGTCGATGCCATCAACCATGGCCATCAAAACGGTCTCGTGGTTGGGGTTGCTAACTTCGGTTGCCGCCCGATTAAACCGATTGAGATAATTTCTTAGGGATTCGCCTCTCCCCTGCTTAACTGCTGACAGGGCCATGACATGTTTTGATTTGGTGCCATGAAGACGGAACTGAGTTAGGAACTTTTCACTCAGATCTTTAAAGCTAGATACAGATTTCGCGGGTAAACGGACAAACAACATAAGAGCTATACTACTTAGAAAGATTGGAAAAGCCTTGCATTTGATTGTGTCAGGTGCAACCGCTACTTCCATGTACCAAGAATATCTCATTAGATGCTGCTGTGGGTCTGAAGTCCCATCGTACTGGTCCATTTAGGGCATATTGAATCTCCTGGGAAATTTCACTTGCAAAATGTCATCAGTGAACGGTGTATGGCTTCGGTCGATTCCCCAATCCTCATTTCTATGCCCGCGACTATCGTTCATAATTTGTCGTACCATTACGGCTAGGTTTGGTGGAACCACTGTATCTGGGTCGATCTCTTCTACCGACGGACTTCTTCTACCCCTTCTATCAGGAAATACCGTCCGAGCATTTCTTCTCCTTTGGTTTTCTTGGTCCCTCACAAGATTCTGGGGAGGGCGTATAGGAGACCGATTTCTTTATACAGCTTTTCGGTTTACTGGTGGGGAAGGCTCCCGGTTGTGTGGGGCTACAGGGTCGACTACTTCTAACTCGACCTGTTCAGCATGCCCTTGAGCACGTTCATCGGGCGTATTCTGATGTTCTTCCGTCCGCGGTAGTCGGACAATTTCAATTCTCTCTAACGGACGTTAGGGTCGGCGTGGATCTCTGTCTTCTTCCGATGAAGACGAGCTTCCTGATACTCGGTCCAGCGGCGGAGAAGGGAGTCGATAGCCCCGGAGCTCCTGAGCTTGATTTCTGAATTCTTCCCATTTCCTTGCCATGAGAGTCATGTCTTCACGCATAGCGGCATTCTCCTGAGAGTGGACCCTTAGGGCATCAGTAGTTTCCCTAAGTCGATCTACTATAGCCATGAATTCATCTCGAGTTGCAAAGGCAGAGGATGGAGCTAAATCCCCTCCAGCGGGTAATACAGGCTGATCCGAAGTAGTTTCGGGGGCGGTCGACCCACCATCTGCTCCCGTAGAGGACCCCACCTGCGGATTTTTTCCTGTATTGCGTGCCGTTTTCCCTGCCATTGCTAAACCAATGCAATAATAAGAAATGGGATTTTTGTCTTGGACTTGGTGATCCAAAAGTAGAGCAAAAAATCCGAAATGATCTGAGAAAGTCAGGTTCTCAGTGAAAGCACCAAAATGTTGATACCAAAAACTGGTTCAACACCCAAAGAAAAGAGATTTGTGGAGAATAAATAAAGATTAATAATAATGCATAGAAAATCGAAAAAGATCACACACAAAGTTTTTATAGTGGTTCGGCGAAGATGGTGCCTACATCCACTTTATATATTATTTCTCTTTTTAACTTGCTAGAATGATTACAATACCCTTTTCTGAATTGAAACACAATTATTTATAGATGGTACAATGCTTGGCCGTTATCTACACGTGTCATCTGATCCAACAGAATAGATGCGGCTGAATGAATCGGTATCTGCTGAAGAATCGGCCTTTCTTCCAAAAATCCAGTGCGGATTCGACGCTTGATCCAACCACCGTGGGCAATTTGAATGGAAAAAATCTGGTATGAACTTTTCTTTAGACTGACCCTTAGACGAGCGCTTCGCAGCTGACTGGACCGGGCCTCATCATACTCCTTTGGGACCGCTTCTGATGGATAATCGTGGAATAGGATGATGGGCTTCTTTAATCGATTTATTTCAAGGGCTTCGAAGGCGAATCTTCGACACTACCATGCCATGATGGGCAGTCCAAAAAGGACCATCAACATTGGCTATAACTGGATAATTTGGGTAATATGAAAATTGGCTAACTATTATGTAATTGGTGTAGTGAATGGCAAATTGGAAATAGGCATAAAATTGTAATGTAATTAAGTTGAATTTGGAACATATGACATGAATTTGGGGTTTGGATGAAAGACGATTGCTAATGAACGGCTATGACACGAGGTTTGACACGTTTGTGGTGTAAGACTGCCTGTAATCGGTCGGCAAATCTAGCAACCACAAGCGGACGTCTATTGTGAGAGGTCAACGGCAAGAACTAGAGGCGTAACGGTTTATAACACGAGGTTAGGCGCGTTTGTGGTGTAAGACTGCCCGGAACCGCCCGGCAAATCCAGCAGCCACGAACGGACGTCTAATGTGAGTGGTCATACATCGTTACGACATTATAAATAAATTAAGAAATACTAACCATAATAAGACATGTGGGTGACATGGGTATGGTTAGAAGGTTAAGTGGGTGATATAAACGACATGTAAAGCATGACTAATGTGGACTTAGCCGTTGTAAGACATGTGATGTAAAACATGACTAAGGTAGACTTAACCGTAGTAAGATATGTGTAAGATATGGAAACTATAATAAAAGGGGTTAAGTGGGACACGTGTGACATGTGAAACATAATTTAGACATGCTTAACCAAATGGGACCCGTAACGGTATCATAAATTAATTGAATTGGGTAAAGTTGAAGTAACGGGTTAAGTAAAAGGAAGGGTTAAGTCAAATCTAAAATTAATGACACAGTAATAGGGGAATGATAATTACTTGAGTTGCGGTGATGTAAAATTTAATAATAGGAAAACTTGTCATAGGGACAAGGGAAGGCTATGACTTAAGATGTAATATAAGACTTGAAGGGTGGGACGACTTATACTATGAAATAAGTTAATCTAAAATTAATGACAAGAAATGGGGAATGATAAAAAACCTATTATGAATAAACTTGAATAAGGCAAGAAAGGATAATAGGTGGAAATTATAACTTATAGGACAAGATAAGTTATAGGAAACGATAAGGAAGATGAGATAACTTATATGTAAAGATATACTTGAAATTAAGTGGTTTGGAAAGAAGAAATGTGAAATTAAAAATGATATAAGTTATATGAGTGGAAAAGTAGTAAATTAGAATCATATATGTTGGTTGGGTTGAGTAATTCTCTAGGTGTCAGTCTGATGTTGATTTCGGTCTTCAGGGCTGGTGTTTAGAGGGTTATTCTCCTAATTAGTATGTATGTGGGATAAGGCATACTTAACTATGAATTAAGTATAACATGTTGTTGTAACCCAAAAAGGAAATAATTTATGAAATTGGAAAGTAACATGTTGTGGGCTTATTAATGGACTTAAGTGGGTTAAGTATAAATTGAATTAATAAATAATGGTAACTTGGTGAATACGAAAAAAGGAAGCTAATGTGAATAACCAAGTTAAATGAGAAAGTTGACGAGGTGGCACAAGCGTGAAATAAATGGTTAGACTTAGGGTCTAATGACATATAAAACTAAGGCGCTTGAAGTAGTCCGTACGTTGTAGGATGAATAACCCAACGAGGTAGATCATGATAGTGACATAAGGCACGAGGAGAGCGCACGTTCGCTATTTTGGCTGCTCCAACGGACTGGAAGGGGAAGCACGCAGCTTCCTGAGACGTTAATGCTGCTCGTGGTAGTCCTTTGTAGTGGTTTAGCTTCGGGCTAGGATTACAGAGGTTGGGTCTGCGCGGAGCTACAAGGTGGGTGGGCCTTGACTGCACAAGTAGGGGGCAGTCAGAATGCTGTACGCGGTGGCATTAAGGGTGGTTCGGCGATTGCCTCAGGCGGAGGTGGAGGGTCAAGACCAAACGATATCAAGATCGTCAGGCGCCTGTCATCAGCAGCCTAAGGAATGCGAAAAGACAAGAGCTAACGCCTAGAGATCGTTAACCTTTGCTATCAATGGACGGGTGCGGGTAGACCCCACATGGATGTTTAAATTGTTTGCTTGTTAGGGGTGGCCGCTTAGCTCATGTGGTCTTTACTAGTTGAGGGAGGGGCTGAGGTGGGGCTATAGCCACCATAGAAGAACTAGACCCGAGGGATATCTGTACATTGGACACTCTTAGAGGCGGGCCCGTACAGATATAGAAAAGCTCCCGACCGAGTTCCGTGTTTTCTGGTGTAGCCCTGCCACGGAACTTGGGTGCACAAGTAGAGATTATGCGAAGTAGAAACATCGAGTACGATTGATGATACGTACGTGGGAAAGTCTAGGTACAACCATGTCTGCTCTGGGTGGTGTATCATAGACTAGAGGGCATTATTTGGTGATGGAACCAAACTCGATCGAATAGTTCAAGGACAGCAGTCAGTACGCTTACTTAGCACAACGATAGTGGTTCTATGCGGATGTAGTGTTGTACGTTACTATGGCATAGGATAAGGGACTGCGCATATCACTGTGGCGATACGGAGGAGACCGTGCGAGTGCGGTATCACGGGGTGTACCTCAGTTTGGGGGTAGCTACATATACACTATATTAGGTTAATCTACTAGGGGGTAGATGGGTGCGACGTGTGTGTAAGCTTTGAGAGCTAATAACACGTATAACCTAATAAATAAGAAAGTGTAATTGAACGGTATATGTAGGATTATTCAAGAAGTGTAGTTTAAATTCATACACACAGAACTTATGTTCTGACCCCCTCCTCATAACATTCGCAGGTTAGACAGAGACTTATAGCTTTGGGAATACTGATTTAGCAGTATTGTGATTAATGTAAAGCTATGTTTTAAATATATTATATTTTACTCCTTCCGCTGTGAGGTGTTTTCCGAACTTTGACATATCTCTTTTCTCTGTCTTTTTCTGCAAGATACCAGAGCAACCAACTCGGGTTTCGGTGGACTGGATTAAAAAAAAATCAGTCCGTCGGAATCCGGGTTGTCACATCTGGTATCAGAGCATAGGTTTACGATTCCTATATAGATAACAAGTGAACGTATTTGTATTTTCAAATATATATATAAACCTAGATCTATATAGTGGCCCACTAGACATGAAAAGAGTTGGGATATCTAGTTTGTACACTCAAGGATTGAACATAGAAATTTTGAGACCCCTAAGAGGATTGGTTGGAAAGTGTACAATATGACTTGGCATTGGAGAAAGAAAGTATCCCATAAAGTGGAAACTGAAATGTTAGAGTAGTGGGTTTAGAAGTGTAACCTTAGAAACTAGAAAAGGTTGAAAAATGAAAAATGGATTAGGAATATATATAGTCGAGAGAATTGAATTCGTGAAAGTGCCTAGGAAAGCCTAGTTGAGTTGAAGACCCGCTTTGAGTCTAACCCAATGATAAACTTTTAAGAACTTGAATTTGTAAAAGGATTTGTTGTATTTTCCAAGATTTAATCTTAAAGTATTTTGATAAATGCATGATGGGTTTTAAAGTAAAGTGGGGTGTATTGTGTAAAATAATGATTTCTTTTTTAAAAGAATTCTCTCATAAAAAGGTGCATATTATGGAGCATAAATAGCTTGCTAGTTTTCATATATGAAAAGAAGTTTTGAAATTCTATTTTGTTACCAATAAATTTTGATTATTGATTTACGAAGAAATTTTTTTGGGTGGACAAAATAAGTTGTAGAAATAGAATATATGTCTGCACCTTATAGCGAGTAGTTAAATTAACATTGTAATTAGAAACAATGTAAGCCCGATAGTTATCCTCATCTACTCCAGTTTTGTGATTTGAAAAAAAATGTTTTGCATTTTTATTTAGTAACATGTTTTTATGGATTGGCAAAGGCAAGTTTTTGAGAAAAAGATAAAAGTTTTACCACTTTTAGTTTTTGGAAGAAATATGCAATGCAAAGAAGGAGGCCAAACCATACTTTTAAAAGAATGGGGTAGCTAAGGATTAAGGCCTAGAAAGATTGAGATAAAGTTAAGGCTATGAATTAAAGAAATAGAACCTAACTGGAGATTGGTAGAGTTGAGTGATTCTCTGAGTATCAATCTGATGTTGATTTCGGTCTTCGAGGTTGATGCTAAGGGAATTATTCTCTTACCAATTTCCGGTCAAAGATTAGCTAATATTAAACTAATAGAAAATTCCCGTAGATTACATAAACATTGAGAAACCTAGGTTTGTTGCTTGAGAAAAAGAGATAAAGTATAGGCTAGTAATACACAGCGAGAACTAGTAGTGACTACTAGGTAGTAGAAGGGCAAGTAAGTGTAGAGAGTTGGTGATTGGACTTTTCTTTAGAGAAACAGTCTTATGATACTTGGCCCTTGGTAGTAGTTGTGTAGGATGTTGTTTGAGTTAAAAACAGAAAAGCTTATTTGGAAAATAAATTTAAGTAATGGGAGTAAGTCAAATAAGCTAAGAAAGAGAAGAGCCTAATTAAGAAGAAAATAAAAAATCCAATAAAGCAACAAACTGACGGGAAAAGTAAATGGAAATCTTAAGGAAAAGATGAATAAATATGAAAATTTTCCAAGATAAGTGGAAAAAGAGAAGAAATTTTCTTATGTGGTTGGGAAATCTTTATAGAATAGTTATGTAAAAATACAAGTGCAATTAGAAAAGAAAAACGGAGGATGTAAAATTTTCCATTTTCATAACATAAGAAATCGAATTTGGAAAATTAGATTTTTCTAAATTTTGAATTTAATGATGGTTGGTAGGGTTTTGGATGCGAAAATTGGATGAACTATGCTCTTACTCTGTAAGAGTGTAGGAAAATTTGGATGAAAAACGTTTTGATTTTTCAAAAATATTGCATTCATATAGAACTGCAAGTATATTTAGGATGTGAGCATCATGTTTTGAAAGAGTTTTTAAAATTTGCATACATATAGGTGGATCCAAAATTAGGCATACATACTTTACTATGATGTATCTCACTTTGCACATGTGCACAATGTTTGCAACAATTGGATGCACACTTGATGGATGGATATTGCGATGGGTTATCTATTTTACTCTTATCAAATTTCGGGGACGAAATTCTTTAAGGGTGGAAAAATGTAACACCCCGCATTTTTAATATAATTAAAAATATGTAAAAATATGTTTATATGCATAGATAAATGGTGATGTATAATGAAAATTAATTAATACATGAAAGAGAAGGAAAGATTAATTCAATGAGAGTGTACGTAACAGAGAAGATAATAAAATAAGGATACTTGATTTAAATATCAGGAATTAAGTAAAATGGACATCACCATTGCGTTTGTCTCGAAATTCTGCTTAGAATAGCGTCCAAGTTTTCGAAAATCGGATTCCGTATGAAAGAGTTATGGCCTGCGGAAGATTCAACAAAAATTCAGAAAAATACCCAGGCAGGTCGACCTGGGGGTCGACCTACCTAGGAAGGTCGACCTAGGGGTTGACCTACCAGGGATGTCGACCTAAGGGTCGACCTTAGTGTCGACCTCCCCCTGATTTTTTTTAGATCTAAGCAGTGACGATTTTTGATGTGCTGGACGGACCGGATGGCTTCTAGGGCGATCTAAGGCTCTAAAACACTCTCTACACCTTTAAAATAGTGCCTAGACCTAACCTAATTAATAAAAATTCTCTATGACGCTTCCATGCCGCTAAACTTCAACCAAACATGGCCGCCGCCTCAAAACCCTAAATTAATTTGCAAGTTCATCAACTTTGGAGTTTAATCAAATCAAGTAGCAAAGTTCTTCATCAACAATTCATGCTCTTCACCAATAATCAAATAAGAAGATTAAATCAGCATTCTAAATCAACGACAAATCATTTATTTCTCTAATCCAGACAACGTGAGTGGATTTGAACTATATTTGTTGTATAATGTTGCTTCTATCGTTTACCATTCCCCATAATGAATATGATGATCTGTTATTTTATTTATGCCTACGTTTGAGTTCTCTCCTTTTTATCCTTTCCCATTTTTATTTTTGGATCTAGGTTATCTCGAACCTAGACAAAATCTTATTATACAATACGCACGATTGGAATATGAGGATATTGGAATATAATCTGAAATTTTGGGGTTTGTGGCATAACAATTGTTATTGCATATAGTGGGCATAATCTATTTTATGTAGTCGAGGAATATAATTTATGTTGAATAGTGCATAACTATGAATTTTGATTTATGATGTTAACATGAAATTGTGTAAATTTAATAGGAACTATTGGATATGGAATTGGTATAATTCAATATTAACAACATGTAATTGGATAACATGGGTTGGTGAAATTTATTTGTGACTTGAAAAGTAAGCCTAGAGGGTGAATTAGATTATATGTCTGAACGTGGGAATGTTGGGATATATATTGGGAAAATATTGATTATATGAAATTGGGTACAACTAGATATTGGAAATTGACATGTTTGGGTATGAATAACATGGAATTAGTGAATTTGGCTATAATTGGATAATTTGGGTAACATGAAAGTTGGCTAACTATTATGTAATTGGGGTAGTGAATAGAAAATTGGAAATAGGCATAAAAATGAAATGTAATTAAGTTGAATTTGGAACATATGACATGAATTTGGGGTTTGGGTGAAAGACGATTGTTAAAGAACGCCTATGACACAAGGTTAGACGCGTTTGTGGTGTAAGACTACCCGGAACCGCCCGGCAAATCCAGCAACCACAAGCAGACTTCTAATGTGAGAGGTCAACGGAAAGAACTAACTAACGGTTTATGACACGAGGTTAGGCGCATTTGTGGTGTAAGACTGCCCGGAACCGCCCGGCAAATCCAGCAACCATGAACGGACGTCTAATGTGAGAGGTCATACATCGTTACGACATTATAAATAAATTAAGAAATACTTACCATAATAAGACATGTGGGTGACATGGGTATGGTTAGAAGGTTAAGTGGGTGATATAAACGACATGTAAAGCATGACTAATGTGGACTTAACCGTTGTAAGACATGTGATGTAAAACATGACTAAGGTAGACTTAACCGTAGTAAGACATGTGTAAGATATGGAAACTATAATAAAGGGGGTTAAGTGGGACACGTGTGACATGTGAAACAGAATTTAGACATGCTTAACCAAATGGGACCCGTAACGATATCATAAATTAATTGAATTGGGTAAAGTTGAAGTAACGGGTTAAGTAAAAGGAAGGGTTATGTCAAATCTAAAATTAATGACATAGTAATGGGAGAATGATAATTACTTCAGTTACGGTGATGTAAAATTTAATAATAGGCAAACTTGTCATAGGGACAAGGGAAGGTTATGACTTAAGATGTAATACAAGACTTGAAGGGTGGGACGACTTATACTATGAAATAAGTTAATCTAAAATAATGACAAGAAATGGGGAATGATCAATAACCTATTATGAATAAACTTGAATAAGGCAAGAAAGTATAATAGGTGGAAATTATAACTTATGGGACAAGATAAGTTATAGGAAACGATAAGGAAGATGAGATAACTTATATGTAAAGATATACTTAAAATTAAGTGGTTTGGAAAGAAGAAATGTGAAATTAAAAATGATATAAGTTATATGAGCGGAAAAGAAGTATATTAGAATCATATATGTTGATTTGGTTGAGTAATTCTCTGGGTGTCAGTCTGATGTTGATTTCGGTCTTCGGGGCTGGTGTTTAGAGAGTTATTCTCCTAATCAGTATGTGTGTGAGATAAGGCATACTTAACTATGAATCAAGTATAACATGTTGTAACCCAAAAAGGGAATAATTTATGAAATTGGAAAATAACATGTTGTGGGCTTATTAATGGACTTACGTGGGTTAAGTATAAATTGAATTAGTAAGCAAGGGTAACTTGGTGAATACGGAAAAAGGAAGCTAATGTGAATAACCAAGTTAAATGAGAAAGTTGATGTGGTGGCACAAGCGTGAAATAAATGGTTAGACTTAAGGTCTAATTACATATAAAAGTAAGGCGCTTGAAGCGGTCCGTACGTTGTAGGATGAATAACCCAACGAGGTAGATCATGATAGTGTCATAAGTCACGAGGAGAGTGCACGTTCGCTATTTTGACGGCTCCAACGGACTGGAAGGGGAAGCACGCAGCTTCCTGAGACGCTAATGCTGCTCCTTGTAGTCCTCTGTAGTGGTTTAGATTGGGCTAGGATTATAGAGGTTGGGTCTGCGCGGAACTACCAGGTGGGTGGGCCTAGACTGCACAAGTAGGGGGCAGTCAGAATGCTGTACGCGGTGGCATTAAGGGTGGTTCGGCGATTGCCTCAGGCGGAGGTGGAGGGTCAAGACCAAACGATAGAAAGATGTCGGACGCCTGTCACCAGCATCCTAAGGAGTGCAAAAAGACAAGAGCTAACCCCGCGAGATCGTTAGCCTTTGCTATCAAGGGACGGGTGCGGGGAGACCCCACATGGATGTTTAGATTGTTTGCTTGTTAGGGGTGGTCGCTTAGCTCATGTGGTCTTTACTAGTTGAGGGAGGGGCTGAGGTGGGGCTATAGCCACCATAGAAAAACTAGACCCGAGGGATATCTGTACATTGGACACTCTTAGAGGCGGGCCCGTACAGATATAGAAAAGCTCCCGACCGAGTTCCGTGTTTTCTGGTGTAGCCCTGCCATGGAACTTGGGTGCACAAGTAGAGATTATGTGAAGTAGAAACATCGAGTACGATTGATGATACGTACGTGGGAAAGTCTAGGTACAACCATGTCTGCTCTAGGTGGTATCATAGACTAGAGGGCATTTTTCGGTGATGGAACCAAACTCGATCGAATAGTTCGAGGACAGCAGTCAGTACACTTACGTAGCACAACGACAGTGGTTCTATGTGGATGTAGTGTTGTACGTTACTATGGCATAGGATAAGGGACTGCGCATATCACTATAGCGATACGGAGGAGACCGTGCGAGTGCGGTATCACGGGGTGTACCTCAGTTTGGGGGTAGCTACATATACACTACATTAGGTTAATCTACTAGGGGGTAGATGGGTGCGACGTGTGTGTAAGCTTTGAGAGCTAATAACATGTATAACCTAATAAATAAGAAAGTGTTATTGAACGGAATATGTATGTAACACCCCGTATGTTGAATACCTTGTTATAATAGAAATCAGGGCAGAATTAAATTTAATAATTTGAATCAGGGGAAACGGGCTATGCCATTGCGTTCGTCTCGGAAAAATACGCGAAATAGAGTCCTAAATTTTGTAAATTGGAGTCCGTATGACCCAGTTATGGCCCAAAGAAGTTTTCAGAAAATTCAAAGTTAAAAACAGATTTAAAATTCAGTTCTAAAACAAGTTTGGAGCCAAAAGCGGAAAGGGTGGGAAAGTTCCCGCCTAGCCCCGTGTCGACAGGCATGTCGACAGGGGTGTCGACAGCCCTGTCGACAGGGGTGTCGACACAGGGTGTCGGCCCTGTTGATCTGGGTGCACCAGATCTGGTTTTTGGGTTAGTCTTGGGCCGTGTTCTAGAGGGTTCTGAAATCTAAGGGTCCTAATCTAATCTAGGGTTAATCTAAGGGCCTAAAACACTCACCTAATCTATAAATACACCCTAAACCTACCCTAATCCATACTAAAAATAGAATTGAGGGCTACATGCCGCCAAATTAAATCTTAGAAGGAGCCTCCACTAGTTTATGAAGAAAGTGGCAAGCTAATCAACCTCTAATCCATTCTAAGCATCTTAATCTTCTTCATTTGGAGTGCAAATTTGCTAGTTGTGAGTTCCTATAGTTTTAATAATCAATTGTTAAATTGATTATGGTAGGATATGATAAGATATGGCTATGTTTGTGGATAAATGTGTTCATGCAAGTTTAGTATAGTGTATGTTATGTGTTTTGCAAGTTTTATGCTACATGCAAGTTTAATGCCATGTTTTATGATAAAAAACACTATGTTGAACGTTTATGCATATGTAATATGTTATGCAAACTATATGTGAGAGTATATGCAAGTTATATGTAACATGATATGCAAGTTATGCATGTGGTTTTATGCATGCTAAGTGTTTGGTTTTATGCATGCTAAGTATTTGGTTTTATGCATGCTAAGTATGTGGTTTTGTGCATGCTAAGTATTTGGTTTTATGCATGCTAAGTGTTTGGTTTTATGCAAGTCATGATGCAAGTTCATATGCAAAGTCATGATGCAAGTTCATATGCAAAGTTACGATGCAAGTTCATTTGCAAAGTTATGATGCAAGTTCATATGCAAAGTTATGATGCAAGTTCATATGCAAAGTTATGATGCAAGTTCATATGCAAGTTTGTCTCTTTTTATGATATGCATAACATATGCGAGTTTGCCTATATGTATGACATGTTATGCAAGTTCATATGCAAGTTTATGTGCAAGTTCATATGCAAGTTTATGTGCAAGTTCATATGCAAGTTTATGTGCAAATTCATATGCAAGCTTATGTACAAGTTCATATGCAAGTTTGTCTCTTTTTATGATATGTATAATGCAAGTTTGGGTTAAATGCTAGTTGGGTTTAATGTATGCTCATATATGCAAGTTGACACCTTTTGAACCCATGATAAAGTTATATGCTATGTTGGTTAAACCCATGACATTTGTGATGAATCTTCCCTTTTATTATGTCACGTTATGAGAACGAATTACGTGGGGAACGATGGGGTTAGTATGCATATTAATAAAATGATGTGAATTGGGTATGATTAAGCATACCACAAATTAAATGGACATAATTGGGAATTTACCTATTGAGTTAGGTCTACCCATATTATGGAGTTGGGAATTTACCTATTAAGTTAGGTCTACCCATACTATGGAATTGGGAATTTACCTATTGAGTTAGGTCTACCCATATTCTTAAAAATGTGTAATTAATTAGGGATAATTAATACAAATTATGGGGGTGATTAATTAGGTGTAATTAATCAACTAAGACACGAGGTTGGACCCTTTTTGTAGCGGAAGTCTGCCCGGAACCGACCGGCCATCCAGCAGCTACAAATGATTGGCCCAATGTGAGAGGTCTTAGTCATAAATTAAATACGTGATTAAAGTAAAGACACGAGGTTAGACCTTTTTATGACAGAAGTCTACCCGGAACCAGCCGGCATATCCAGCAGTCATAAAAGATGGTCTAATGTGAGAGGTCTTTATGAGGTCATGATCTTAATTAATTAAGAAACACTTAACCATATTAGCATGTAGAGGGACATGAGGGGTTAAGTGGGTGCCTTGGGTGGCATGTAGAGATCTAGTGGGTTGCCTTGGGTGGCAATAGGAAATACGATTAGAATACTTAACCAAAGTGGAACATGTAATTAAACATGGGTAAAGGGTTAAGTAAGTGCTTTGGGTGGCATGTGGAAATCTAGTTGGTGCCTTAAGTGGCAATTGAAATATGATTAGATGACTTAACCAAACCTTAACATGTAGGTGGGCATGATTATAAAAAGGGGTTAAGTGGGATACACTAGATAAAACAACAAGCTTAGGTGGTAGCTTGTGGGGGCCCATTTCAACCAATATCCCAACGTATCTTAGTAGGCTCGACTCTAGTCGGGTGACGGGACACGCATATTGGGCTTGACTATAAGAGGCCAAACCGGGGTAGCGGTGGCAACGCGAGTCCAACGGGTTTCATCTGCGTGTGTGGACCCGGGATGGTAGGTAAGACGTTGTTGCATCGTGTAGATATAACCCGTGCACCATTTGCTGTATCGGGCTAGCCACTTTGGGGAGTGATACACCCCATTGTGGGGCCAGCACGGATATCTACGGTAGGGAGCCGATCGCTTGGGGTAGTGGGTACACCTAGTGGAGATAGGGGCAGACGGCACCTATGTAGTCAGCTAGGGGTACATGAAACTACTGGGTAAAATTACTAAGTACACTTAGTGGGATCAACCTTTAAGTAGGAATTACCCTTGGGTGGGTAGAACTGGTGTGGTGCAGTGTAAGAATTACCCTTGGGTGGGTAGAATCTGGGGTGGTGCAATCTAGTAATTATCCTTGGGTGGATAAATGCGTCTTTTCGGTTATCTTAGTACATCCTGTGTTTAGTTGGCTACTTAGTGTAGTCATTATCCCCAGAGGTACCGTACCTTGTTTATATCATACCCTAATTACTTTAATGATTGTATTGTTAGGGTTATAGGACTCACTCAGACTTATGTCTGACCCCGTTGTTTCATTATCTTTTTCCCAACCCTCAGGTTTTCAGAGTGGGCCTAGCACTAGTGAGCTTTGATCAGACTGCTTTATCTATCTTTTGGAGCTTGGACCGTGGATGTAAAGCTCAGCTTACCCTTTCTTTTATGGCTATCAGTTCATGTATTGGGATTATGTACTTTTATTTATCAGGATGGATATTTTGTACTTGACTCTTATTATGGTTTTGTGATGTAACCAAACATGTTTTACTTTCCGCTGTAATGAAATGATGTTTTGAAATTTTCAAGTATTACTTATATCTGTCCTGTTGTAATTTTTCTGTTCTATATTCACTTAAAATACTCCACCGATGTTATGGCATTCCCTTAGAGAGTGACCATAGCGGGTGTGGGGTGTTACACGTGGTATCAGAGCTTAAGGTTACCAGAACAGATAAAATTTCAAGAAATACTATTTGCTAAGAATATTTTGAAAGGAGTATTTTCAAAAACATGTCTTTTAAGAGAAAAGTTTTTGAAAGAAAAGCATAATCCCCGATAGCCATATCTTTATCTTTCGAATTCTCCGGTTTGAATCTCTTCCTCTCTCGTTTTGAGCTTCCCCTCCGTGTATAGATGATCTTTCTAAGATAGATAAGAATGGAAAACCACTTCAAGGGACTTAGACGATAGTCAGATTAGAAGTTGGTTCAAGAAGGAGGAGGACTGGTAGGTATCTATTGGATAGACGATGGGAGGAAGGCTCAAATAGTTGTTTGGTTAATGAAGGATGAAACCTCATTGGTGGGAGGTTACGAATGGAGAATGGGATGAAGAAGGCGAATAGTATCCTTTTGGGAGGAATAGGACATCTTATTAGGATTGTCCAAAGAGGCAAGGGCAAGGTACGGAATCTCTTGGAGGGTGGTTGTATTCCCTCACGACTAGGGTACCAGATGGGGATAGGACCGTCTAGGTTGGAATTTGGATTTCTTTATTATCCGATTCAAACTTTATTTGATTCTGACGCATCGAGTTCGTTTATCTCATCCTTGTTAGTTGAGTCACTGCACTTAGACACCAGTTAGTAGATGATCCCTTAGTTGTTTCAAACCCAATTGGGGGCTCCATGATGTGTTTGGGTTTGAAAGTTGCGATACTTAGCGTTGAGTTTAGATGTGATGTTTTTGGGCTTCACGAGCTATGGGTTAGTTTGGGCATGGACTGGTTATCCAGTAGGGGTGCCGTTCTTGATTTTGAAGGGAGAGTTGTTAGGCTTATGACCCGCTTGGGTAACACTCTCGAGATCTCTTGTAATCCCATGGAATCTGTTATGCTAAGTTATCTAGAATCGCTTGACACGTCGGTCGAGAATTTGCGATCTGTTAGAATGGTCCGGGAATACTCGGATGTGTTTGAGAAGGTGAAGGGCTTACCTCCGGAGCGGGAGATTGACTTCCGAATATATCTGGTAGACAATGCTAAACCTGTATCTTTACCAGTGCGCCACATGGCTCCTCGCGAGAGGAGGGAACTCCATAAGCAAGTAGGGGAATTGCTTGAGAAGGGGTCCATAAGACAAAGTAGATCGGAGTGGGGTGCTCCAGTAGTTTTTGCTATGAAGGCGGATGGGTCCCTCAGACTTTGTGTAGGCCAAAGAGAACTAAATAAACTCACAAAGAAGAATAGACACCCATTGCCGAGGATTGATGATCTCTTTGATCAGTTGGTTGGCGCCTCAGTATTTTCGCAAGTTGGACTCAGCCACGGGGTCTCGTCAGTTGAGAGTGGCTGAGGATAGTATAGAGAAGATTGCCTTTAGAACTCCGGATGGTTTTATGAGTGGCTGGTGATGCCATTTGGTTAGAAGAACGCCTCCACATACTTTGTTGATTTGATGAGAAGGATGTTCAGGGAGTACCTAAATAAGTTCGTGATGGTCTTTGTAAATGACATCTTGGTCTTTCCTAGGAGCGAAATAAGTTTCCGTATGTGCTCAATAGGTTGAGCAAAGCCAGTTATGGGATAAACGGTGGTTTTGGAGCGAGACTGGCAAGGACATTCAGGGTTGGACAAGGACTTAATTATTTAGCTGTTTTTACTAGTATCAACTCACGTAGGTCGTCTGAATTCGAATGAGGTATCCCTTGGGTGTTTGTCTGATATTGGTTTAGGCCTTTGGGGCTTGCATTTGGGGGATGTCGAGTTCGACTAGGGTGGTCTGCGTGAGAGATGGATAGTTGTGACGATTTTGCATGGGAGAATATCCTGATTTTCTCTAGAAGTGGAGAAAAGCATGCCCTACATCTTAGGGAAGCGTTGGAGACTCTTTGAGCGCATTGTCTTAAGACAACAAAGGTGGATGGAATTCTTAGCATCCTATGGGTTTGAGATAGCGTATACCCCTGGCAAGGGTAACGAGGTGGTAGACGCCTTAAGCAGAAAAAGGCTGTTTTTGAGTCCATTGTTCGTGAAATGACGAAGCTTGGAGTTTAATTCTATGTTAGACTTTAGACCCTCCGTTGATTTTGTACCCGGTTTGCTAGCCTCCTTGGAGGTTAGGCCTACTCTTTTGGGGTGGATTGGCGAGGCACAGCGAGACGACCCACAGTTGGTTGAGTTAGTAGAGAAGCTCATAAGGGGGGGGAGTCGTCCAGCCATTTGAGTAGGTACACCCTAGATGGTAAGGGGTGGTTGCGTAGAGACGGTAGACTTTGTGTACCGTAAGACGAGGGTCTGAGGAAGGCTATACTTGATGATGCACATCGGTCGAAGATGACCATTCATCCTGGTAGGGACAAGATGTACCAAGACATGAAGAGAGTTTTCTTCTGGGCCGGTATGGAGAAAGATGTGGCCGAGTATGTCGCTAGATGCTTGGTGGGCTAGCAAATGAAAGCAGAGCAGAAGAAACCCGATGGGTTGCTTCACCCATTTGGAAGTTCCGCTATGGAAGTGGGATAGTGTCTCGATGGATTACCGAGATCGAGGAAGGGCAATACGGGAATTTGGGTTGTGGTAGACAGACTTACCAAGAGTGCCCATTTTATACCCGTGAAGAGTAAGAGGACCGCTCCATGGCTTGCTTCAGTCTATGTTAGAGAGATTGTTAGATTGCATGGCGTACCATCCAACATTGTGAGTGATCGAGATCCTATCTTCACTAGTGAGTTTTGGAGAAGTTTCCAAGAGGCGGTAGGGACTCAGTTGTGTTTGAGCACCGCATATCATCCTCAGACGGACGGTCAGACCGAGAGGGTGAACTGTATCTTAGAAGATCTCTTGAGGCTTTGTATCTTGGATTTTGGAGGTACATGGGAAGAACATCTTCCTTTGGTAGAGTTCGCATACAATAACAGCTTTCAGTCCAGTATTGGTATGGCTCCTTTCGAAGCTCTTTATGGAAGGCCTTGTCGATCACCTACATGTTGGTGGGAATCTACGAATAAGATCTTGCTTGGGCCTGACATGGTTAGGGAGACTTCTGAGAAGATTGACTTGATTCGAAGAAGGATGAAAGCAGCGCAGGATAGGCAAAAATCTTATGCGGACAAGAGAAGGACGGATCTTGAGTTTGAAGTTGGGGACATGGTCTTTGTTAAAGTGTCTCCGTTACGAAATGTGGTTCGCTTTGGATCTGTTGGGAAGTTAGCACCAAGGTTCGTAGGGCCGTTTCCTATTAAGGAAAGGATTGGACGAATGGCATATAGAGTGGAGTTGCCCGACAGACTTAGCGGTGTACATGATGTATTCCATGGGAGGAAGTGCCTACATGAGACCGCAGAGGTGGTAGAGCTGAGCTTGCTTAGAGAAGTGGAAGTAGAGCGTGATGCGACGATTCGACGAGCTCCTACTTGCATCCTTGGGTCAGAGATTTGGAAGTTGAGAAACAGAGAGGTTCAACTAGTCAAAGTACAATGGGGAGATGAAGAGAGCGACGCTACCTGGGAGACGGAAGCGAAGATGCGTTCGAGGTACCCTTTTCTTTCGGAGGGTATGTCCTTTTGCTTCTCCTTCATCGCATATCTTGTGCTTATCTTATCCTTAGTATGTCCTCTCGTTAGTACCTTTGACCTTCAGATAGGATAGTCCTATGGTTGAAACATGTGTTTGAGACATGTTATGTATGATGGATGCAAGTGGATGCAAGTGTTTGCTAGTGGTTGCTCGTGGATGCATATACACACACTTTAGGCACTAGATCGGCTCAGTCACTTCATATTGCATATTGCATAAAATTGTGTGTAGGAAGCTATATTTATGGATGTATAATGATTGTGTTATCATATGGATGATGCATTTTGGTGAATGATTGTGCACTCATGTAAATATTGTATGTGTCGATAGGGTTCTCTCGCATACATAATGGATGCATGGCACTATCATGGTTTGCATATGTTCATACATTAGATAGGGAACATATACACACACTTTTTGCATATGCTCATACATCATTAGAAATTGTTTTAAGGACAATGGATGCCCGTGTTTGATGGATTGAGTAGATGGTTGTTTGGATGGTAGGATATGCATTCTCCTTAGCTTAGAGATTTCGGGGACGAAATCCTTTAAGGAGGGGAGAATGTAACACCCCGTATGTTGAATACCTTGTTATAATAGAAATCAGGGAAGAATTAAATTTAATAATTTGAATCAGGGGAAACGGGCTATGCCATTGCGTTCGTCTCGGAAAAATACGCGAAATAGAGTCCTAAATTTTGTAAATTCGAGTCCGTATGACCCAGTTATGGCCCAAAGAAGTTTTCAGAAAATTCAAAGTTAAAAACAGATTTAAAATTCAGTTCTAAAACAAGTTTGGAGCCAAAAGCGGAAAGGGTGGGAAAGTTCCCGCCTAGCCCCGTATCGACAGGCATGTCGACAGGGGTGTCGACAGCCCTGTCGACAGGGGTGTCGACAGCCCTGTCGACAGGGGTGTCGACACAGGGTGTCGGCCCTGTTGATCTGGGTGCACCAGATCTGGTTTTTGGGTTAGTCTTGGGCTGTGTTCTAGAGGGTTCCGAAATCTAAGGGTCCTAATCTAATCTAGGGTTAATCTAAGGGCCTAAAACACTCACCTAATCTATAAATACACCCTAAACCTACCCTAATCCATACTAAAAATAGAATTGAGGGCTACATGCCGCCAAATTAAATCTTAGAAGGAGCCTCCACTAGTTTATGAAGAAAGTGGCAAGCTAATCAACCTCTAATCCATTCTAAGCATCTTAATCTTCTTCATTTGGAGTGCAAATTTGCTAGTTGTGAGTTCCTATAGTTTTAATAATCAATTGTTAAATTGATTATGGTAGGATATGATAAGATATGGCTATGTTTGTGGATAAATGTGTTCATGCAAGTTTAGTATAGTGTATGTTATGTGTTTTGCAAGTTTTATGCTACATGCAAGTTTAATGCCATGTTTTATGATGCAAAACACTATGTTGAACGTTTATGCATATGTTATGCAAACTATATGTGAGAGTATATGCAAGTTATATGTAACATGATATGCAAGTTATGCATGTGGTTTTATGCATGCTAAGTGTTTGGTTTTATGCATGCTAAGTATTTGGTTTTATGCATGCTAAGTATGTGGTTTTGTGCATGCTAAGTATTTGGTTTTATGCATGCTAAGTGTTTGGTTTTATGCAAGTCATGATGCAAGTTCATATGCAAAGTTATGATGCAAGTTCATATGCAAAGTTATGATGCAAGTTCATATGCAAAGTTATGATGCAAGTTCATATGCAAGTTTGTCTCTTTTTATGATATGCATAACATATGCGAGTTTGCCTATATGTATGACATGTTATGCAAGTTCATATGCAAGTTTATGTGCAAGTTCATATGCAAGTTTATGTGCAAGTTCATATGCAAGTTTATGTGCAAGTTCATATGCAAGTTTATGTGCAAATTCATATGCAAGCTTATGTACAAGTTCATATGCAAGTTTGTCTCTTTTTATGATATGCATAATGCAAGTTTGGGTTAAATGCTAGTTGGGTTTAATGTATGCTCATATATGCAAGTTGACACCTTTTGAACCCATGATAAAGTTATATGCTATGTTGGTTAAACCCATGACATTTGTGATGAATCTTCCCTTTTATTATGTCACGTTATGAGAACGAATTACGTGGGGAACGATGGGGTTAGTATGCATATTAATAAAATGATGTGAATTGGGTATGATTAAGCATACCACAAATTAAATGGACATAATTGGGAATTTACCTATTGAGTTAGGTCTACCCATATTATGGAGTTGGGAATTTACCTATTAAGTTAGGTCTACCCATACTATGGAATTGGGAATTTACCTATTGAGTTAGGTCTACCCATATTCTTAAAAATGTGTAATTAATTAGGGATAATTAATACAAATTATGGGGGTGATTAATTAGGTGTAATTAATCAACTAAGACACGAGGTTGGACCCTTTTTGTAGCGGAAGTCTGCCCGGAACCGACCGGCCATCCAGCAGCTACAAATGATTGGCCCAATGTGAGAGGTCTTAGTCATAAATTAAATACGTGATTAAAGTAAAGACACGAGGTTAGACCTTTTTATGATAGAAGTCTGCCCGGAACCAGCCGGCATATCCAGCAGTCATAAAAGATGGTCTAATGTGAGAGGTCTTTATGAGGTCATGATCTTAATTAATTAAGAAACACTTAACCATATTAGCATGTAGAGGGACATGAGGGGTTAAGTGGGTGCCTTGGGTGGCATGTAGAGATCTAGTGGGTTGCCTTGGGTGGCAATAGGAAATACGATTAGAATACTTAACCAAAGTGGAACATGTAATTAAACATGGGTAAAGGGTTAAGTAAGTGCTTTGGGTGGCATGTGGAAATCTAGTTGGTGCCTTAAGTGGCAATTGAAATATGATTAGATGACTTAACCAAACCTTAACATGTAGGTGGGCATGATTATAAAAAGGGGTTAAGTGGGATACACTAGATAAAACAACAAGCTTAGGTGGTAGCTTGTGGGGGCCCATTTCAACCAATATCCCAACGTATCTTAGTAGGCTCGACTCTAGTCGGTGACGGGACACGCATATTGGGCTTGACTATAAGAGGCCAAACCGGGGTAGCGGTGGCAACGCGAGTCCAACGGGTTTCATCTGCGTGTGTGGACCTGGGATGGTAGGTAAGACGTTGTTGCATCGTGTAGATATAACCCGTGCACCATTTGCTGTATCGGGCTAGCCACTTTGGGGAGTGATACACCCCATTGTGGGGCCAGCACGGATATCTATGGTAGGGAGCCGATCGCTTGGGGGTAGTGGGTACACCTAGTGGAGATAGGGGCAGACGGCACCTATGTAGTCAGCTAGGGGTACATGAAACTACTGGGTAAAATTACTAAGTACACTTAGTGGGATCAACCTTTAAGTAGGAATTACCCTTGGGTGGGTAGAACTGGTGTGGTGCAGTGTAAGAATTACCCTTGGGTGGGTAGAATCTGGGGTGGTGCAATCTAGTAATTATCCTTGGGTGGATAAATGCGTCTTTTCGGTTATCTTAGTACATCCTGTGTTTAGTTGGCTACTTAGTGTAGTCATTATCCCCAGAGGTACCGTACCTTGTTTATATCATACCCTAATTACTTTAATGATTGTATTGTTAGGGTTATAGGACTCACTCAGACTTATTTCTGACCCCGTTGTTTCTTTATCTTTTTCCCAACCCTCAGGTTTTCAGAGTGGGCCTAGCACTTGTGAGCTTTGATCAGACTGCTTTATCTATCTTTTGGAGCTTGGACCGTGGATGTAAAGCTCAGCTTACCCTTTCTTTTATGGCTATCAGTTCATGTATTGGGATTATGTACTTTTATTTATCAGGATGGATATTTTGTACTTGACTCTTATTATGGTTTTGTGATGTAACCAAACATGTTTTACTTTCCGCTGTAATGAAATGATGTTTTGAAATTTTCAAGTATTACTTATATCTGTCCTGTTGTAATTTTTCTGTTCTATATTCACTTAAAATACTCCACCGATGTTATGGCATTCCCTTAGAGAGTGACCATAGCGGGTGTGGGGTGTTACAATGTAGGATTATTCAAGAAGTGTAGTTTAAATTCATTCACACAGAACTTATGTTCTGACCCCCTCCTCATAATATTCGCAGGTTAGACAGAGACTTATAGCTTTGGGAATACTGATTTAGCAGTATTGTGATTAAGGTAAAGCTATGTTTTAAATATATTATATTTTACTCCTTCCACTGTGAGGTGTTTTCCAAACTCTGACATATCTCTTTTCTCTGTCTTTTTTTGCAGGATACCAGAGCAACCAACTCGGGTTTCGATGGATTGGATTTTTTTATTAAAAAAAAAATCGGACCGTTGGAATCCGGGTTGTCACACAAAAGGGTCGTTTGGTTCCAGAATAGTGTTTTTTGTTTGTCCAATCCCAGGACAACTATATGGATGAATGTCTGACACGAGACGATCTTTTCATGGTATTACGTTTTGTGGCGGAGAAATTCGTTTCTCTTAGCTTTATACCCGTAATATTTTTGGAAGATCAACTAGTGATTTTGACGGGTTTGAAGATATGACATTCAAAGTGAATGGTGACCAGATATTCTGAAAGATAGACGTAGCCTCTAGCCTCACAACCGGGAAAGACAAAAATCGGGCAGGCAGCATGGTTAGTTGCGTCATAACCAAGCAGGGTGTGCTGTCACCGATCTAGAGAAAATTCATATTTGTTCTTCTTTTTGATTCTATATCTTACAGATTACGATTGGATAGCCAACAACCATGGGTAACAATATATTCGCTACGCTCTAGCTAAATGAGTAGGTGTTCATGTGTGGTCGGGTTGCAAGACGTTCTTGTTGAACCCCAGTGTATCTCATCTAGATTACACTGATCGGGAGGTGGTCCCATACCTTGTCATAGTTGGAATCTAATCTCCAATAAGCACTCTGTGGTTTTTGATTTTATACTATATATGTGGAGCATGAGATGCAAGCGTTCTACTATTTGGTTATTTATTGTGACGACCCCAAACCCCGAACGACGGTGGCAAGGGTAATCTTTGGAATATAACACATAAATAGATAACAACAGAACAAAAATAAATAAATACACCAGATAATGTACAATAGAATACACTGAATAAACATAATCATCAGAGTTACACAGTATACAGGACCATACTTAGTTCAAAATACAGTTCAGCTATACATAAATGTCTACAACGGGAAACAAAACATAATATGTACAATAGGAGCTGAACAGCATAAAAAGAGATAAATGAAAGAATCCATCTTCAGCTCCAGTTATCCAGAAAGAGCCTGCTAAAACCTGAATACAAGGCTGCCCATGTAGAAATAGGGGCACCCGAGTTTGCAAGTGAAACAAACTACAAGTCAGTCATATGACTGGTATGAGAAATCTACTCTACTTACTTTATAATATGGCCAACCACAGGACCACGCCACTTTAACGAAACGGGTTTACTCCATTGGATTGCCAGTGCTTTAAAACAAGTAAATCTTTTAAACATCGCAATGCTTTTTTATAAAAATGAAGCCATTATAAGACTCAGTTCCCATCACACAACGCAACACAAACCGGAGGATAGAGTTTTACCTTATAATGGCCAAAATATGCTTGATACGAATAAAACAAAAGCATTCGATGTTATTGCTAGTGTTTATATGTTTCAAAAACAAATTCAATCATAACTATCAATCATAGATGGCATGGGTACCATATATCATGTCGCCATATATATATATATATATACAATCAAAACCGCACGGTGTCGTATTTGGAAATTGGATTTCCGTCATGAACCAAGGCAAAAGATAGTCTTACCGAATTCGAGACGCTCTAGCCCGTGTCTCAGGACCAAGACTCAGGTAGGACCTTGGATCGTCAGAGCCGGTCCACCGATGTGGATTAAAATTCCTGAACACTACGTTTCCCCACCCTATGGGGCGTCACTGGTCATATCCGACCACAACATCGGCTCCGTAGAGACCGAAACAAACCGAGGCCTCGCTTTCCATCATCCACATAAGTAAAATACCCGGGCGTGCAAAACCCAAAGCACCACTCCTAGCTTGAAGGAAACGCATGTCCTCCATGAAGTCCTTCTCCCGTTTCTGGCTCATACCGGGGTGTGAAGCTCGCGAAACAACGCTATACACAAAGCTATGCCACACAGGCCGTGCTTTGATCATCAACCACAAGACTTTGCGTTTCAACAGAAGCCTTGATCATCTGCCACTTAGGGATGCCACACCGGCAATTCACTCCATACGACTGATTTCTATCGATATATAACCTCTGAGATCGTAAGTCTCAGAGAAGGGCGTTAAGCAAGAGAATAAATTCTCCGCCGCCAAACATATATATATTTAATAGAGATCAATCAGCACAGAGCAAAATCCAATGTTAGACACACAGTCCATTTACAAGTTCGTTCTGGTTCTGAACGAAACCGGAGGCACTCAATACCTCGCATATCCGTACAATCAACAAGTACGTCCGGACGGCTACTACTTCAACCCCTTCAAGGTAGCTACTCCTATCATGAGCATCATTAGCACCCCCCCCCCATTCGACGTGAAGATCATCGGTCTTGCACCGTCTTCATATCTTCGACTTTCAATTGTCGATCAATTATTTGAAATGAGAATTAACTCAGCCTTTTCAAATAATTCACGTATATTTAGAATTTCAAATCAATTTATTTCAATGTTAAATTATTCGATATCACTAATTTTGTTCTTTAATGTAATTTTCACGCCAAACACATTCAATCATCAAATATCACATAAACCGAGCACATTCAGTTTATTTCCATTCCATATTGTTTATAATATTTTATCATGATTTGTCGCTATTTTTATTTATTTAAAAATAGTCAATTCACTCAAACGACGCTTCAGGCCATAACATGGCCGTGGCGCTGTTTTTCTTCAGATTTGATTTACACATATCTGAAAATCTAACCGTTGGATCATCACAAATTTTATATCATTAGAAAGATCTTTTCAAAACGAATCCAACGGTTTCAGTTTTGGGGAAATCCGACGGTCAGATCTCTCGGTACAATCGTTTGAAGTTACGATTTCAAAATACGAACTACAGTGTCGTTATTCGATTTAATTTAATTATATATATATAAATATAATCGATTCTGGCGCTATTTCATTCAGATTTGAATTAAACATTCCAGACAATCCAACCGTTGGATCTTCACAAAATGGGTGTCGTTGGAAAGATATTTCCAAAGCGAACCCAACGGTTTCGGTTTTGGGAAAATCCCATGGTCGGATCTCCCGCACTAATCGTTCGAAATCACGGTTTCAAAACACGAACTGCAGCTTCGTTATTCGATTTATTTTATTTATATTTATATATATAAATATAATTCATTCTTCGATTTCAAAACCATATTCACTTCATATATTTGATAAAAATAATATTTTTATCCAACAGATATTTATTTCAACACATCACTAT
This sequence comes from Allium sativum, assembly GCA_030737875.1. Taxonomy (NCBI): domain Eukaryota; kingdom Viridiplantae; phylum Streptophyta; class Magnoliopsida; order Asparagales; family Amaryllidaceae; genus Allium; species Allium sativum. The sequence goes on from CM060924.1 coordinate 380,176,085, forward strand.
TTTTAACACTTCATATTCACAATAAAAATGTAGATTTTATTGTTCAATCTATATATTAAACACATGAATGTTTTCGACTTCACACATACGATAAAAATATGATTTTTATTGTTCTAGTCCTTTATTCAACACATGAATGTCTTCTATAATTTATATATATAATAAAAATGTAATTTTTATTGTAAAACAATTTATTTCAAAACACGATTATTTTATATAGTTCATACATAAGGTAAAAATGTCATTTTTATATTTCAAAGAATTTATTCAACACATGAATTTCTATTCAACACATGAATTCCTATTCAACACATGAATTTCTATTCAACATATGAATTTCTATTCAACACATGAATTTGGTTTCAACACATGAATTTGGTTTCAACACATGAAAATATTTCTATAGTTTATATATATAATAAAAATGTGATTTTTTTGTAAAACAATTTATTTCAAAACAAGATTATTTTATATAGTTCATACATAAGGTAAAAATGTTATTTTTGATGTTAAAAAAATTTATTTAAAATATTAATATTTTATATAGTTTATATATATAATAAAAATGTTATTTTTATCTTTCAAAGAATTTATTCAACACATGAGCTTCATTCAACACATGAATTTCTACTCAACACATGAATTTCTATTCAACACATGAATATAGTTTCAACACATGAAAATAATTCTAACACATGAATATTATTGAAATTTTCGGCAACATAACAGCAGGGTAGTTAAAACCAGCACCGTCCCTAGTACGGCTCCTCGCTCTACCTTAAAGCCTCGCAGCTTTTGACAATGGGGATTTTCAATATCTAGTTCATACGCAGACGAATTTTCCCATGTACTAATCCTATTGGGATTTCAATCACAATCAATCATTTCAAATCAACCATTCATGATATTCGCCAAATTTCACATCAACCAATAATCCAAACAATATCACAACCAATATATGTCGTCCATGGTCTGTGGACGAGGGGAGTATATATATATATATTCGTATATAAATATATTTCGATTTCACTTCAATATCATTTCAATTTATTTCAACGCATATATCACTTTTACAACGCATATATAACTTATACATCGAACATACAACTTATACAAAGCATATACATGTGGTGTACAACGCTTATATAAATCATACTTCGACTATATAATTTATACATCGTTGTTTTCCATATTGTTTATAATTTAGAAATCTCACATTGGGTTCTACTCCACCAAAAATCGTAGAAGGCTCAGAAAAATATCTGGTCTCTTCTAGAATGTAGAAGACGTCTGCACGAGTCCACTGTCTCTTGTTTCACTGGATTTCATCAACAAACAAGAAAGATATGATTTTTACAGTGAAATCATAAACTGTAGCGCTTTAAAGTGCTATAAACAATTAAAATAATATACCGTCGTATACCTTTCCTCGATCTTCAAAACTAGGTTTAGATTTCTTTGCAAATCCGTTGACTTTGAGGAGGACCGAACTATACCACGTCGAGGAGCTTGGAGTCGCGCGCCGGAGCCACCCCAGGTTGGTCAACTCGATCGTGCCCCAAGTGGAGGATTTCAAAGGTTAACGGCAGTTCGTGGCACTGGTTCGAGCGAAATACAGGGCGAGGGGAGATGAGGATTATACGGATTTGAAGATGGTGGAGAGCACAACAAAATTCTCCAAAGGAGCTACTTATTTTGATGCGTGTGGAAGGAGATAAAGAGGAGGAAAGAAAGGAACGTTTTCCGCCGTCGCCTGGAGCTCAATCGGGAGAGAGAAAGTGACGCGCTTTATTTTTTTATAAAAATTCTGATTGGCCGGGACTTATAGTAAATTTTAAAATGGGGTTTTCTAATATGAACTCCAAACCCAACGACTGTCGCCCCTAGCTAAATACCCTCATTCCGAACACAATGGGATATGTTTCGTAGGCACATTCGACTGTCTCAGTCAGTTTTTCTTCAAATTAAAATATAAAACATTCAATATTCGATTTGAACGTACATTTCAATTTGCCGAGGCCACATACTGATTCTAAAAATTCCAGAAAAATAAATCTAGCTATGTTTTGACGATACGGTCCCAACAAAACTAGTTTCGTTGAACTCTGAGGCCGTTTGAAAAATGGCAATTTTCTGGTCGATCCAATTTGACTGAAATCCACCAAACACATTTTCCTTCGCCACGCTCACATATTGACTTCAAAATTATGGAATTTGAAACCTAGCAATAATTTGACATCACAGATCCAACAAAAGTGGTTTCGTCGAATTCTGAGGTCGTTTGCAAAATGTCTATTTTCACGGGTTATATATTCTCTATAGCGACCTTTCTGAAAATTCATTTGGCCATAACTTTTGATCCCCGCTATGAAACTTCGATTTTTCAGATTCATTAGAAAGATATTCATAAACAGATTTAAATATTTTTGGTTTCACTAAAATCCGTTTTAATTTGCCCCCGGTACAGTCAGTCAAAGTTTGAATTCAAATTTTGAAACTTCCGCACCATTTCAGGCCTTGTTTATAATTTAAAATAATTATATTTATTTTCAAACATCGACTCAAACTTACTTTTCGTTGTTATTATTTAAAATAATTTATTTTAAATATCTAAAATCCACTAAATTAGCCAAATTAAAAATTTTAAACTGGCTCAGATTTTCCGGGTTGTTACATTTATATTGATTAGACATTATTATAATATCACTGGATTTTGATATCAAAGTGTTTTGGTTTACAGTAAGGTAAAAACCATCTATGTTTATGTGTGGCTGGTCTGACTATTATATTTTTCTTCAAAGGGATTTTCAAAGTTAAACAATATGGTTGGTGTTTACTCACACCAGTCCCATGACTGACCCAGAGTTTATTTTGTTTGTGTTTTCCCTAAACTCTTGGGTGCCCAAATTTGTACGGACAGTCAATCCTTTTTAGGATTTTATCGATACACTTAGAGGAGTTCGAAGCAGGAGGCTTCACCGTTAGTTATTTAAAGATTATTTCCACTGTGACGTATATGAGTTATACTTTGATATGGTATTTGTATGCAAATTCAGACTTGTATTTCAAAGTTATGTTATATATTATATTTTATTCATTCCACTATGAGTTTCGTGTTTACTCTGATTCACTTCAGTTGTGATCTTCTTCTTCTTCTTCTATTCTAAATTTCTTTCTTTCTATTTCTCACCTCTAACTTCTTTCTATTAATGACCCGGTATTTTCGATATTTGAATAGTCGACATGGTATTTATGTTGATTTTTGGGTCAAAAATGCCGTAGGCCATTACAAATATTAACTCAGAATTCCACCATTTATCAAATAAATTTGAATTCCAATTTTTAACTTGAACAACTCAAATTTATTTAATTAGTAAAATATTGAATTTCAAATTACAACATTTCTAAATATAAACTAAATTTAAAATCTGTTTATACTCAATTCAAATAATCATCATCATCATAATTTGATTTTTAACCAATATTATTAAATTTATTTATTTTAAATCTAAATTAAATATATGGAAAATTATGGGACGTTACATATTTATTATGTACCATATGCCCAAATTAAGATCTTTAATCACAATTTGATTTATGCCCCAAATCCATCTTCATGTATTCAGTTCTATGATAACATAAAACCATTTAATCATATAGTTATTTCAATTCATACAAGTAAGGGTTTATGTATATAAATGTGACAAGTTAACACGCAATACGAACAACAGTAGTTGCTACCCATATTCTAACAAGCTTATATTTCAACATGTGAACTTTCTAGCATATTAATGTCTTAACATATTAATATTTGAACATATCACTTTAATCTTTTTAACATGTGTTTAAACATTTCAACATATCGTATTTCAACTTGTCATATATAACATTTTCAATACTCTTAATTTATTCTAGCAAATTCATATTGTACAATAACGGGGAATGTTAAATGATAATATATCATTATCGAAAATGATATAACTTAAATCCACTCACCTCATATGATTTCCAAATCTTGGATCTGGTCCAGATCTAGCATTACATGGTTTTTCCCTAATTGGATCATAATCTAACAACCATGGATTCATAATTTTTACTAAAAGAAAGAAAGAAAAAGAAGAAAGAGAAGAGAATTGAAAATAGACCAGATCTAGGAATTACCTCACTTCGATAAGAGATCTGAACAACCATTTACAAACATATGTTTCTTTCCTTCAGATCTAGATTCAGAATTTTTCCTAAACTAATAATCTTAATTTTCTGAATAGATTTGAGGAGGAAGAGGAATGGCAGAGCTTCTACATCATCTCAAGAATATGAGATTTAGGGTTGGCTCTATAGTTTTATTTATAGGTGTTCAGCAATGTGTTTGGTAAAAGAAATAGTCCACGTTCGCTGCAGAAATAATCTGCCCAGATCTGCAATAGGGGGGTCGACCCCCTTAGGGTCGACTCCCCCCTTGAGGGGCCGACACCACTGGGTGAGAGATTTCCCGCTCCCCTTTTTCTATGTGAAATTTGAACTCTTTTGAATTTTGGCCTTATTTTATTCATATATATTCTTCTTATGCGTATACAAACTTCAAACCTTAATAACTTCTTCGTACGGTTTCCGTTTTATGCAAACCAGGTGTCTATTTTGACAAGAATTCTGAGACGAACGTAATGGCATAGTCTTTTCACTTAATTCTGAATATTTAATTAAATTATTCTTATTTTGTTATCTTGAGTTAAAAATGCGGGGTGTTATTGTAACATCCCACTTTTCCATACCAATATAAGCTGACATTTTACTACCACAGTCAACCCAAATTATACATAAAAGCAGAATGTTAAGAGAAAGAAGTTAGAGGATGAGAGGTAGATAGAAAGAAATGATAGAATAGAAGAATAAGAAGAATATCAAAATCTCAAAGTGGAATGAGTAAAGTATAGCATATCAAATCTCTTTACACAAAAAGAAACTGTATATATACATACCAATCATCAGAGTACATCACATATCAAACATAGTGAAAAGTAAACTCTGGATAACTAACGGTGAAGCCTTCTGCTTCCAGCACTTGAACTCCAAGTGGAACCGAACCTGTAAATATACTCTGTCTGACCCGAGCACATTTGATTTAAAACAAAATTCACCCAGATCAGTCTGGAATACTTTCGGTGGTAAATTCACAACAAACAACTTGTTTAACTTTATAAATCCTTTTTAAAAGAAAGGATAATAGTAAGACCAACCCACACATAAACACGGACAGTTTTTACCTTACTATAACCCAAAACGTTTTTGATATATCAAAATCTAGTGATATTATAACAGTGTCTATCAAATCACAAATAAATAACCATCTAGTAGAACGCTTACATCTCACGCTCTACATATTTATTATAAAATCAAAAACCATGGGGCTCTTATTGGAGAATGGGTTCCAACAGACAAGGTATGGGATCACCTTCCAATCAGTGTACTCTAGAGGGTATACACTGGGATTCAATAAGAATATCTTGCAACCCAGCCACACATGACCGCCCACTCATTTAGCTTGAGTGTAGCAAACATATTGTCACCACGGTTGTCGGCCGTCCAACCGTCATCCTAAGATATAGAAACGAAAAGAAGAACAAAATTGAATTTTCTCTAGATCGGTGATAGATATACCCTGCTTGGGAATGACCCATCTGGTCATGCTGCCTGCCCGATTTCTGTCATTTCCTGGTTGAGAGGCTAGAGACTACGTTTATCTTCTAGAACAACACACCATCATTTACTTTGAATGCCACATCGTCATACCCATCAAATCACTAATTGATTTTCTAAAAATATTACGGGTATAAAAGCTAAGAGAAACGAATTTCTTCGCCACCAGACGTAATACCTTTTAGAGATCAACCGTATGTGATTTGTGAAGCATACTCTGTCATACATTCGTCCATACAAGTCATCCAGGAACAAATGAACCGAAGGCACCCTCCTACTACATCCTATATAGGAATCACCCCAAGGATCAACAACGATAAGTCCTTGCAACCCGTAGATTCCAACCACGACAGAACCATAGTGTATCTGTTCGGAGCTACCCAGAGATTTTAAGTAGTTCTTCCGCTTTATGAAGATCTACGGTCTTAAATTGCTCCATCTTTATTTTCTGTCAGTTAGTTGCGCACGTAACGTTGATTCAAAGTGATTTTGGGTTTAATTCCCATCCCGGTCTATTCGAAAGAACACGTCAAAAAGGTCCAATATTATTCATTGGTAGTTTGGTGTTTTAACTATCAATCTCAATAATATCGTTAAGTACGTTGGCAGCTCAGACCTTTTGATAACAACCATTTTTTAAACCATTATATCGATTAAATATTGTTGTAATATCATAGAACCTTTCCATTTCCTTTTACTATGTGATTTAAATACGGTTTTTATAAACCATCTTCTTTCATTAGAAAATTCCCTTGATATTCCAAATCTTTTTACTTAATTCCTTAAGTAAGTAAATTATTTACTAAACCTTGTCTATAATCTTTTTATACAACTTCTTTTATAGTTTGCATTCGTTATACAATCCATTTAACGAATCCTTATGCAAATCCATTTTTAGGTAACCCATTATAGCTTAACTGATTTTAATCCAAAAGCCATTTACGATCTTCTCTTTCTTCACAATTATCTTACTTAATCTAATTATTAAGTAAACGTTCATTTCAAAAGCATTCCATTTGATTTCAACCATTTCTATCAACCTAGTTCACAAACTTGGGATTTTTTATAATTCCCTTTGCTTGATTCAATTTAGACTCTCATTACTCTCGCTTACTTCTTAAATGAAATCATTTAAAAGTAAATCACTTTTAATAATTAACTTTATTATCAAAGTTGAAGTAAAAGTAGTTTACTTCAATATACACTAATAATTCATTATTAGAAACATTATTAAATAATAATACTTTATTAAAATAAATAATTGAATGAACAACTTTAAATCATAGTTAATTAAAAGTAAATTAACTACTTAGAGCATTCGTTAAATCTTAATGATCGTTCGTAATCATAAGATTTAATTAATCTAATATTCAATCTTCATTAATTTGTTGGTTTTGTCAACTTATAACATTAATTAACGGATTTATACTAATCCCTCTTTTTAAATTAATTAACAACTTCATTAACTCAGTGACAACATTTAATTGTTTAAAATCAACAATTATTCCAATTCCCTAACCCGTCCGTTAATTTATACTTTCCTATTTATAAAATCCTAATAACGACATAAGAATTCGTATATATAACGCTTAAAAATTTATGCAAACCATAATTATAAATAAAATATATTTATAATCCTTTTAATTCCAATAACATTTATAAAATAAATTCCAAACTCCGATTCAGTTATAAAAACATTTTTTATAACATAAAATTCTGTCAACTCGCCTAATGGAAAAACGATGTTTTAAAATGATGGATATTAGGCCATCTGCTGCCAATCACTCAGTCAATATTGTCTATTGATTTAAAACATAACAATCGTTGATTATATATTTAACGATTAACATGCAACGAGTTATAACATCATATGGGGATAAACAATTCATATGTGAAAAATATGATCCATCAATAATATATAATTTATTTGAGGAATCCGGTCGGATTCCTCCAACCTGTTCTTCCCTGCCTATTAGATCATAGTGAAATTTTATAGCAACATACGAAACAATAATCCAACCAATATCAAACAATAGGCAATCACGGCGTCCAAACACCCAGATTATAGTATTAACAGTGAATTATATTTATATATGAATTTAGCACATCATAGCAGTCCAGAAAAGTGTGAGAGTTAACTCACCTTTGTTTTTGATTGACGATTCAATATTGTTTCGTATAGTTTCAGATAGACGCCTAAAAATCCATTCACTTCTGAATTTTGCCATTCCAGCTTGACAACGTGGTATTCTTTGCTACGATTTTAATAAATCAAGTTTCGTCCAATTCTGACTACGAATGAACGAAATACCATCGTTACAAATTTTGGATGATTTTAATATAAACTAACTATTTTTGACTTATTTATTAAGTACCTTGATTGTGCTTTATTCTTTATCATCGTGATTAGCCATGCAAATCAACTTCTCTATCTACTAAGAATCGAACATCAGCCATTTCGCATAGGCCCCCATTCTTTTCATTTTCTGTTCATTTCACCATTCATTTTATTTTATTTTTGTATGGGCCTAAGCCCACAAATATCTCACCGTCCATATTTTCTTTGACCCATGCAATGCCTTTTCCACCCTATGCCCAAACGTTATTTCTCTCCTTTATTATAAATATACTTTAAACAAGTCTCACCCACTACAATGTGTGACTGCTACCCCAACCTTTCTTTTCTCCTCCGACGGTCATAACCGCACCCAAAGAACCATCATTTGATTTAAAACCCTTCAACTCGTTGCTTTCTCGCTTGTACGCAAAAAACTGTGCCCCATGCATCTGCCTCCCCTACATCAATACTGCACTCGTTCCAGTCCATGCATAGTTGCACCCCATCCACTATTCCCCTTGTTTCAATTGCCATCCTGTACCAGTGAATTCCATGCTATTACTTACTAAAAGAAAACATGCCCAATACCATGCAACAATGTAATTTCCTGAAGCCTCCCACGTTTTCGGGGGTTTTCCAAAGCTCCTCCATCTTCATGTCAAAACAGCCAAGTCTTTCACCACCTACCCTTTATTCCCAACGCACAAACCACCTTATTTCTTTCCAGTTCGCTACAGACAAGCTCACACAACCATGATGACTCATGCAACACGTTAGCCTCCTCCATTCCCCAATCTTTTCCTTTAAACTTCTTCTTTCCCTTAACACAGAACTCCCGCACTTCCCTAATGAACAACCCATTCTTCAGCGCCTACTCCCCTACTGCATATACATGCTACAATGCACAATGATTTCCCCGACGTTTGAAAACAGTGCCTTCTTCCTCGTTGAAAAACAAGATCTACTCCTCCACTTTGCCTTCCAACGCGGTATCATAGTCCACCTTGTGAACAGCCCGAGCACCCTGCTGTGCTGACCCACGCCAGTGCCACCGTTACCCAAATGATCACCTGACTTCTCCATGAACACACTGTTCTACTTCCAACTTCATTCCTCCCGACACTGCTTCACTATCCCTTATGTCTTACGCACCGCTCCAGCTTAATAATGCTCACCGCATTTGGCTTCATTCCAGCATCATGTTTAAACATTCCACCTTGTCTTACACCCCACTACATGTGCCAACGTACGCCTACCCAGTCCTTCCAGTTTATTGTACCCGCAACTCCCCTATAACCTTTTACAGAATCCATCAACTCCATATTTACTCTTCACATCTTCACAATATTGTTCCACCGTCAAATGCTTCCGCCTTCCACAAATACTTCTTCTCCTCCTACTGTAAATATTCCAATACATTGAGCCAATTCGGTACTTCTCTTCTATATTACAGTACCTGCTCACTTCACCTTGGCCAATACCTAACCTGCACTGATGGACGCCACTTACTTACGTGATTCCGCCCATTGAAACCTCCTTTCACCCTCTCTTCCTCTCCTTTTTCTTTATTTATACTCATATTGCAGTATTATTTTCTTTTTTAACAAAAGCTGCACTCAATCAGCTTTTTATTTCCAGTGCTACCACCGTGCTCTAGCATCGCATGTTCCCGGCACTCACGAACTTCACCATGATAACTCTAAGCACCCATGCGTGCTCACGTCACTTGCCTTGACTACGTATACCCCAACTTTGTCAATAACGATCGTCGTAGCCTTGTCGCTCAGGTGAATGTATTGCGGAACTTAGAACGCGAAGAAGACGATTTTTTGTTCTCTTTTTTAAAGCTTTCAAATTCTTTTTGTGGCCTGTGTTTCAAAAGAAGTGTATGATTTAGTCGAGGAGGAAGGAAATGCTGAAGGTAGCAGACCGTATGTATGAATATATATATAACCCAATTCCTTGATTGGCAAGTATCAGGACACTTGCAAAGTCAGAGATTTTTTTTCCTTTTCAGCAATGCACATGATCGCTGCCAAAGTTTGTATAGGTTAGGGCAAAATTTGCGTAGAAATTAGGATAGGTAGTAGGTGCGAAATTTGTAGGATTTGTGTAGTATAATATATTTGGCTTGTGGTAAGATTTTTATATAGGAGTAAGGTTGTAGTCATCTCAGCTTTTCACATGAGCCTAAGCTAGTGTAGTGGCATGTCGGAAGAAAAGATTGCTTTGTAAATAAGCCAGCCCTCTTCCCTTTTAAATATGAATATTTTACAAAGTGGACAGGTTTCAGAACAGAGAGTGATGGCTCACAGATAACTTTTTTCCACTCTTTTCTTTTCCATTTGTACAACGTTCATTGGTTCAGTTTGCAAGAATATATGGGATTTGTCGGTGATTTTTCCTTTCTTTTATATTATTATGTTTGTCGGGTTTTGACTGGAAATATAGGTGTTGAAATTCATTCAGAGATTAGGAAGTGACTTTAAGCGAAGATATGGTGAAGAAATGTGAAGATTTTTATGTTTGAAAGGCAATAAGGTATTGTTACGGTGATATTTTGGAAGGGACGTGTCAGGATTTCCGAAGATACCCATACTTATTAGGCTGAGATTTCCTTACACTTGCTAAGATTTAATTGGATTCAGTTCCTGTATCGAGATGATGACAGGTCAATACATATTTTCTTTTTCTTTTTTTAGTTTGTAATAGCCGAAAGTTTTGAACGGATCATTTGGTTAGACTTCTACATGGTATGTTGCAAGATTTAACACCACATTTGTACAATGAGATTTCTTCTTGTCGAGAGGCTATGATTTTATTACTATATATGAAATTGATGTATAGAGATTTAGATAAGGTATGGATATACCCTTGAAACGATATGTCTAGATTTTCGATATCGCTAACATATGCAGCAGTATTATTTTTTCATTTCAGATGAAAGATTTCACCCAGATTCAAGCGGTTCTTGTTTCACAGAAATCCAACTTATGTCGCACCCTATATATTCAATTAAAGTTCAAAATTCAATATTATGAACTACCTTGTCGTTTCGAGCTCGTTTTAATTAATTTATAAATATATATTTTTGAACTCTATTTTAAATAAATAAATTTAATATAAAATCCATTTATACACCAAATCATTATTTAAAACAAATTTTAATTAAAGTTCGAAAATTTGGGATGTTACATTCTTTTCCCCCTTCAAATAATTTCGTCCCTGAAATTTCGAGGTAAGAAGAACGCTTCAAAATTAATAATTATTTTGAATTATCACCAATATAAATTCAGACTTTTTAAAATTTTCGAAAATTTCGCCAGCACCTCCTATGCATGGTTTTATCGGTACAACTGCCACTCTGAGCCTCTTCTTCTTCAAACGAAGCACAAACCAAATGGCTACCCAATCCATGGGTATAAAATCAATCACCAACCAATAATATTAAGGTTCACATGTTTTTCGGGCAACCCAAACTCCAATTTTTGAAGCAAATCAAATAACAACTCTTTATCTTCTAATCTAAACTTCCAATCTGTGTAACCAAATCAATTCTATAGCCTTCTGGATTCTGCACTTATCTCCATTCACAATGCAAATAACAAATATAGGTTTGAATAATTCAATTTCATATTAACTGTTAATAAATTCTATTCGACCAAACTAACATCCAATCAATCACAATAAACCATTAACTAAATCATTCGAATATAGTTTATTTGGTTTAATCCAATTATTTAATTCTATTTGTCCCGGTTAAATTTCTCTTCCAGATTAAATTTTATTTCATAATTCAATTCGAATTCCAACCGAATTAAGTAAAACAACCAAACACCAGTTTTACTATACTATAGAAAAATATTTCCTTTTTATACAAAAAAAATTCAGGTAAAATTATTTCATTTACCCGCTTTACAGAACAATTCAAAACAATTTTATATTCAAATTACAAATACGCACTCTCGTATATATATATATATATATATATATATATATATATATATATATATATATATATTCAAACTCGATCTAGGGAATATTAACCCTATCTTTACAGAGTTACGCCACAGAGCCAAGGTTACTACTCAACCATTAGCTCTGATACCACGTGTAACGTCCCACTTTTTCGTACCAATTTAAGCTGACATTTTACTACCACAGTCAACCCAAATTATACCGAAAAGCAGAATGTTAAGAGAAAGAAGTTAGAGGATGAGAAGTAGATAAAAAGAAATGATAGAATAGAAGAATAAGAAGAACATCAGAATCTCGCAGCGAAACGAGTAAAGTATAATATACCAAATCTCTTTACACAAAAAGAAACTATATATATACATACCAATCATCAGAGTACATCACATATCAGACACAATGGAAAATAAACTCTGGATAACTAATTGTGAAGCCTTCTGCTTCCAGCACTTGAACTCCAAGCGGAACCGAACCTGTAAATATACTCAGTCTGACCCGAGCACATTTGATTTAAAACAAAATTCACCCAGATCAGTCTGGAATACTTTCAGGGGTAAATTCACAACAAATAACTTGTTTAAACTTAGAAATCCTTTTTAAAAGAAAGGATAATGGTAAGACCAGCCCACATATAAACATGGACGGTTTTTACCTTACTATAACCCAAAACATTTTTGATATAACAAAATCCAGTGATATTATAATAGTGTCTGTCAAATCAAAAATAAATATCCATCTAGTAGAACGCTTGCATCTCACGCTCTGCGTACTTATTATAAAATCAAAAACCGCGGGGCTCTTAATGGAGAATGGGTTCCAATAGACAAGGTATGGGATCACCTTACAATCAGTGTACTCTAGAGGGTATACACTGTGGTTCAACAAGAATATCTTGCAACTCGGCCACACATGACCGCCAACTCATTTAGCATGAGTGTAGCGAATATATTGTCACCATGGTTGTCGGCCGTTCAACCGTCATCCGGAGATACAGAAACGAAAAGAAGAACAAAATTGAATTTCTCTAGATCGGTGACAGATATACCCTGCTTGGGAATAACCCACCTAGCCATGCTGCCTGCCCGATTTCTATCATTTCCTGGTTCTGAGGCTAGAGGCTACGTTTATCTTGCAGAACATCACACCATCATTTACTTTGAATGTCACATCGTCATACCCGTCAAATCACTAATCGATTTTCTAAAAATATTACGGGTATAAAAGCTAAGAGAAACGAATTTCTCCACCACCAGACGTAATACCTTTTAGAGATCAACCGTTCGTGATTTGTGAAGCATGCTCTGTCAGACATTCGTACATACAAGTCATCCAGCAACAGGATGAACTGAAGGCACCCTCCTACTACATCCTATATAGGAATCACCCCAAGGATCAGCAGCGATAAGTCCTTGCAACCCGTAGATTCCAACCACGACAGAACCACAGTATCTGTTAGGAGGTACCCGGAGATTTTAAGTAGTTCTTCTGCTTTATGAAGATCTATGGTCTTCAATTTCTCCATCTTTATTATCTGTCAGTTAGTTGCGCACGTAACATTGATTCGAAGTGGTTTTGGGTTTAATTCCCATCCCGGTCTCTTCGAAACAACATGTCAAAAAGGTCCAATATTATTCATTGGTAGTTTGGTATTTTAACTATCAATCTCAATAATATCGTTAAGTAAATTGGCAGCTCATACCTTTTGATAACAACCATTTCTTTAAACCATTATATCGATTTAATATCGTTGTAATATCATAGAACCTTTCCATTTCCTTTTACTATGTGATTTAAATATGGTTTTTATAAACCATCTTCTTTCATTCGAAAATTCCCTTGATATTCCAAATTTTTTTACATAATTCTTTAATTAAGTAAATTACTTACTAACCCTTGTCCATAATCTTTTTATACAACTTCTTTTATAGTTTGCATTCGTTATACAATCCATTTCACAAATCCTTATGTAAATCCATTTTAGGTAACTCATTATAACTTAAATGATTTTAATCCAAAAGTCGTTTACCATCTTCTCTTTGTTTATAATTATCTTACTTAATCTAGTTATTAAGTAAACGTTCATTTCAAAAGCATTCCATTTGATTTCAACCATTTCTATCAACCTAGTTTACACACTCAGGATCTTTTATAATTCCCTTTACTTGATTCAATTTAGATTCTCATTACTCTCGCTTACTTCTTAAATGAAATCATTTAAAAAGTAAATCACTTTTAATAATTAACTTTATTATCAAAATTGATGTAAAAGTAGTTTACCTAAATAACACTAATAATTCATTATTAGAAAGACTGTTAAATAATAATACTGTATTAAAATAAATAAATAAATAAATAATTAAATGAACAACTTTAAATCGTAGTTAATTAAAAGTAAATTAACTACTTAGAGCATTCGTTAAATCTTAACGATCATTCATAACTATTAGATTTAATTAATCTAATATTCATTCTTCATTAATTCGTTGGTTTCGTCAACTTATAATATTAGTTAATAGATTTATACTAATTCCTCTTTTTAAATTAATTAACAACTTCATTAACTCAATGATAGCATTTAATTGTATAAAATAAACAATTATTCCAATTACCTAACCCGTTCGTTAATTTATACTTTCCTTTTTATAAAATCCTAATAACGACATAAGAATTCGTATATATATAATGCTTAATAATTTATGTAAACCATGATTATAAATAAAATATATTTATAGTCCTTTTAATTCCAATAACATTTATAAAATAAATTCCAAACTTCGATTCAGTTATAAAAACATATTTTGTAACATAAAATTCCATCGATTCGCCTAACGGCAAAACGATGGATATTAGGCCATCTCCTGCCAATCACTCAATCAATATTGTCTATTGATTTAAAACATAAAAATCGTTGATTATAAATTCAACGATTAACACCCAATAGGTTATAACATCATTTGGGGATAAACAATTCAAATGTGAAAAATATGATCAATCAATAATAGATAATTTATTTGAGGAATCCGGTCGGATTCCTCCAAACTGTTCTTCCCTGCCTATTAGATCATAGTGAAATTTTATAGCAACATACGAAACAATAATCCAACCATTATCAAATAATAGGCAATCACGACATCCAAACACCCAGATTATAATATTAACGATGAATTATATTTATATATGAATTTAGCACATCATAGCAGTCCAGAAAAGTGTGAGAGTTAACTCACCTTTGTTTCTGATTGACGGTTCAATGTTGTTTCGTATAGTTTCAGACAGATGCCTAAAATTCCTTCACTTCTGAATTTTGCCATTCCAGCTTGACAACGTAGTATTCTTTTCTATGATTTTAATGAATAAAGTTTAGTCCATTTCTGACTACGAACGAACGAAATATCATCGTTACAAGTTTTGGATGATATAATATAAACTAACTATTTTTAACTTATTTATTAAGTACCTTGATTGTGCTTTACTCTTTATCAGCGTGATTAGCCATGCTAATCAACTTCTCCATCTGCTGAGAGTCGAACATCAGCCATTTCGCAAAGGCCCACATTCTTTCCTTTTACTGTTCATTTCACCATTCATTTTATTTTATTTTTATATGGGCCTAAGCCCACAAATATCTCACCGTCCATATTTTCTTCGACCCACGCAATGCCCTTTCCACCCTATGCACAAACGTCATTTCTCTCCTTTCTTATAAGTATACTTTAAACAATTCCCACCCACTACATCGTGTGACTGCTACCCCAACCTTTCTTTTCTCCTCCGACGGTCATCACCGCACCCAAAGCACCATTATTTGATTTAAAACCCTTCAACTCGGTGCTTTCTCTCTTATACACACCAAACTGTGCCCCATGCATCTGCCTCCCTTACATCTATACTGCACTCGTTCCATTCCATGCATAGTTGCATGCCATCCACTATTCCCCTTGTTTCAATTGCCATCTTGTACCAGTGAACATCATGTTATTACTTCCTAAAAGAAAACATGCCCAATACCATGCAACAATGTAATTTACTAAAGCCTCCCACGTTTCCAGGGGTTTACCAAAGCTCCTCCATCTTCATGTCAAAACAGCCAAGTCTTTCACTATCTACCCTTTATTCCCAACGCACTAACCACCTTATTTTTTCCAGTTTGCTACAGACAAGCTCACACAACCATGCTGACCTATGCAACACGGTAGCCTCTTCCACACCCCAATCTTTTCCTTTAAACTTCTTCTTTCCCTTAACACAAAATGTCCGCACTTCCCTGATGAACAACCAATGCTCTAGTGCCTACTCCCCTACTGCATATACATGCTACAGCGCACAATGATTTCCCAGACGTTTGAACACAGTTTCTTCTTCCTCGTTGAAAAACATGATCTACTCCTCCACTTTGCCTTCCAACGTGGTATCACAGTCCACCTTGTGAACAGGCCGAGCGCCCTGATGTGCTGACCCACGCCAGTGCCACCATTATCCAATGATCACCTGACTTCTCTATGAACACGATGTTCTACTTCCAACTTCATTCCTCCCGACACTGCTTCACTATCCCTTATGTCTTACGCACCGCTCCAGCTCAACAATGCTCACTGCGTTTGGCTTCAATCCAGCATCATGTTTAAACATTCCACCTTGTCTTACACCCCACTACATGTGCCAATGGACGCCTACCCAGTCCTTCCAGTTTATTGTACTCGCAACTCCCCTATAACCTTTTACAGAATCCATCAACTCCATATTTACTCTTCACGTCTTCACAATATTGTTCCACTGTCAAATGCTTCCGCCTTCCGCAAATACTTCTTCTCCTACTACTGCAAATATTCCAATACATTGAGCCAACTCCGTACTTCTCTTCTATATTACAGTACATGCTCACTTCACCTTGGCCAATACCCAACCAGCACCGATGGCTGCCACTTACTTACATGATTCCGCCCATTGAAACCTCCTTTAAGCCTCTTTTCCTCTCCTTTTTCTTTATTTATACTCATATTCCAGTATTATTTTCTTTCCGAACAGAAGCTGCACCCCATCGGCCTTCTATTTCCAGTGCTACAACCGTGCTCCAGCATCGCATGTTCCTGGCCACTCATGAACTTCACCATGACAACTCTGAAGCACCTATGCGAGCTCACGTCACTTGCCTAGACTACGTATACCCCAACTTTTTCAACAATGATCGTCGCAGCCTAGCCGCTCAGGTGAATATATTGCGGAACTTAGAACGAGAAGAAGACGATTTGTTTTCTCTTTTTTAAAGCTTTCAAATTCTTTTTGTGGCCTGCGTTTCAAACGAAGTGTGTGATTTAGTCGAGGAGGAAGGAAGTGCTGAAGGTAGCAGACCGTATGTATGAATATATATAACCCGATTCCTTGATTGGCAAGTATCAGGACACGTGCAAAGTCAGATTTTTTTTTTTTCCTTTTCAGCAATGCACATGATCGCTGCAAAAGTTTGTATAGGTTGGGCGAAATTTGCGTAGAAATCAGGATAGGTAGCAGGTGCGAAATTTGTAGGATTTGTGTAGTATAATATATTTGACTTGCGGTAAGATTTTTATATAGGAGTAAGGTTGTTGTCTTCTCAGCTTTTCACGTGAGCCTAAGCTTGTGTAGCGGCATGTCGAAAGAACATATTGTTTTGTAAAGAAGCCAGCCCTCTTCCCTTTTAAATATGAATATTTCACGAAGAGGACAGGTTTCGGAACAGAGAGTGATGGCTCGCACATAATTTTTTTCCTCTCTTTTCTTTTCAATTTGTACATCGGTTAGTTGTTTAATTTGCAAGATTATATGGGATTTGTCGGAGATTTTTCCTTTCTTTTATATTATTATGTTTGTCGGTTTTTGACTAGAAACATAGGTGTTGAAATTCATTCAGAGATTAGGAAGTGACTTTAAGCCAAGATATGGTGAAGAAACGTGAAGATTTTTATGTTTGAAAGTCAACAAGGTGCTGTTACAGTGATATTTTGGAAGGGACGTGTCAGGATTTCCAAAGATACCCATATTCTTAGGCTGAGAATTCCTTACATTAGCAAAGATTTAATTGGATTCAGTTCCTGTATCGAGATGATGACAGGTCAATGCATATTTTCTTTTTCTTTAGTTTGTAATAGCCGCAAGTTTTGAATGGATCATTTGGTTGGACTTCTACATGGTATGTTGCAAGATTTACCACCACATATGTACGGTGAGATTTCTTCTTGTCGAGAGGCTATGATTTTATTACTACATATGAAATTGACGTATAGAGATTTAGATAAGGTGTGGATAGACCCTTGAGACGATATGTCCAGATTTTCGATATCGCTAATATTATTTTTTCATTTCAGCCGAAAGATTTTACCTAGATTCTAGCGGTTCTTGTTTCGCAGAAATCCAACTTATATGGGACCCTATATATTCAATTAAAGTTCAAAATTCAATATTACGAACTACCGCATCGTTTCGAGCTCGTTTTAATTAATTTATAAATATATTTTTTCAAACTCCATTTTAAATAAATAAATTCAGTATAAAATCCATTTATATCACCAAATCATTATTTAAACAGATTTTAATTAAAGGTTGAAAATCTGGGACGTTACAGTTACATTCTCCCACCCTTTGGAAATTTCATCCCCGAAATTTGATAAGGTAAAAATTAATAATCCCTCGCATAATATACATCCATCAGGTGTGCATCAAATTTTTGCAAACATCATGCACTTGTCCAAAGTGAAATACAACATAATAATACATGTATGCCTAAGCGGTACCTCCTATGTGTATGCAAATTTTTCAAAAATCCTTTTAAAACATGATGCTCACATCCTAAATATACTAGCAGTTCTACATGAATGCAATATTTTGAAAATAAAAATACATTTTCATCCAAAATTTTCCCATACTCTTACTAGGTAAGTGCGTAGTTCATCCAATTGTTGCATCAAAAACTCTACCAACCATCTTTATTTTTCGAATTTCAGAAAAATCTAATTTTCTAAATTCGATTTCTTATGTTATAAAAAGATGGAAAATGGAAAATTTCACATCTTCTGTTTTTCTTTTATGTACCTTTTTCCAACCATACTTGGATTTTATGTAACAATTTATAAAGTTTCCCTATTTTCCTATCCAAGCACAACCCACATAAGAAAAGTTTCTTTTGTCATAGATTTTCTTTTTCATCTTATCTTGGAAATTTTTATCTTTACCCATCTTTTCTCATAATTTATCATGTTTGTTGCTTTACTGAATTTGTTGTTTCCTTTTTAGTTGTACCATTTCTCTTTTCTTAGCTTATTTAATTATCAGATCTAGGTTTAGTTTTCTAATAAACCTTCTAATCTTTCAACTAAAACAGAAAAACAAACACTCTACACAGCTACTACTAAGAGCCAAGAATCTCGGGACTATATCCCCCTCAGACAGAAAAGTCCAAACCGTGGAATCCACGATAGGTTTAGGTGTTACCCTAACTACCGAAAAATAATGGAACGATCCCAACAGAAATGTAGTAATGGGTTTTACCCCTAACATGAAAATTAGCAACAGGATCAGAACACTTACTTGCTCTTCTTACTATCTAGTAGTCACTACTAGTCCTAGCTGTGTACCAAAAATTATTTCAAGCAACACCCTAGGTTTTTCAATGCTTATGCATTCTACGGGAACTTACCATTATTCCAAGATAATTCTCGCTATTTTCTTCATAGCCTCAAAACCTTTCCCATCTTCCTTAGGCACTAATCCTTACCTACTCCATACTTTTTTAAAACACAGTTTGGCCCTTTTTATTTAAATTTTTCTTCCAAAAATCAAAAGTGTCAAAATTTTATTTTCCTCATGAAAACGTACTTTTTTCCAAACCATAAAAACACGTCATCTTAAAAAATGGAAATCATCATTTTTTTCAAATCACAAAACTAGAGTAGATACGGACAACTATTTCTCATTCGGTTTTATGGCTCTTCTTGCCTATAAGGTCAGTCCATTCTCTTACTACAAGGTGCAACCATCTACTCTATTCTTAATTTCTAAAACTTATTTTGTCCACCCAACAAAATTTTCTCATTAAACAATTTATCAAAAATGATTGTCAAAAGAATAGGGATTTCAAAACTTTCTTGACTGAGAATTTTAACAAAATGCAATGCTTTCTAAGTTTTTCTTTTAGATCCTTTCATGCAATATAACAAGAAAACTAGCGAGCTATGCATGCACTATAATACGCACCTTTTACTGAGAAAATTTTATTTTAGACAAAATTTTTGCAAGAAATCACTTTTTGCAAAATATACCCAATTTTACTTTAAAACTCAATATGTATACTTTACATATTTATAACTTCTAAGATTAAAACTTGAAAACACCATAAGCCATTTTCCCAAAACTTTTACAATTCCAAGTTCTTAAAAGTTAACAATGGGGTTAGACTCAAAGCGGGTTTCCAATATTTCTAGGCTTTCCTAGACACCCCCACAAAGTCAATTCTCTCAACTATATACATTCCTAATCCATTTTTTTTCTCTTTTTAACCTTTTCCAATTTATAAGGTTTTACTGCCAAGCCCACTAATCTCAAGTACTAACATATGGGATCCTCCTTTCTTTATTTCAAAATATATTGTACACTTTCCCACCCAAATTTCCTAAGGGTCTCAAATTTCCTCATTCATTTCTTTAGTGTGCAAAACAATCATCACAATTCTTACCATATTATACTCTTTCTATTTAGTAGGTTCCTCTATGGATCTAGGTATATATATATATACATATATTTAAAAAAAATACAAATACGTTCACTCACTATTTATACAAGAATCCTAAACCTAAGCTCTGATACCAGATGTAACAACCCAAATTCCAACAGATCGATTTTTTTTTTTCAAAATTCTAATATATCGAAACCTATGTTGGTTTGCTTTGGTATCCTACAGAAAAAACAAAGACATAAAATATGTCAAAGCTCATAAAATATCTCACAGTAGAATGGATAAAATATAATGTAATCAAAATATAGGCTTACCGTGTGTGCGATTGAGTGTTTTGATTGTGTGCAATGTGTGTGAACATGGCGAGGGTGATATATATTATGTACATGTTGTGTGGCTATGCATGGTGTGTGTTTGTTGTTAGTGCGTGAGTCTATTGTAATTTGTGTGGGGATATATTGATGTGTTGTGTATACATATATAATTTATAATATATATATTTAATGTTATGGTGTTTACATAATTTATAATATATGTATGTTATAATTTGCGCTGTGTGTTTGTAGTGTGTGTTAAACTTCAAATATATATATTTTTTATAAATTTATTGTGTGTTCATGTATGTAGAAATATTTATATATTACTTTATAAAAGATTTTTGTGTTTATTTTTATTTTTGCCAAATTGAATTTGGGGTTGAGTTTCGTAATCGTTCCAAAACCCAATATCGTACTGTCCAAAACTTAAATTGTTGTACCGATCCATTGAGACATTCCCTTACCTCCTCTTATAAAAATAAATATATATTGAGTGGTTATCAAATTTAATCCATTCTAAATTGTGCCGGGAAGTCATCGTTTTATTATGTGTCAATTCGTCCGATGTCTCCAATTTGTACTACGAAAGGTGATTTTATCTCACACTTGACCTGCATTGTTTCATGGATGTTAAATTCATCACAAATGAATTGCTGTGAAATATATAGGATTGCTAGTAGAGAATTGTTTTATTTGATATGTATACACATTTCATATATGCCACGATGATATATATGACACAAATTTAATTGATAATATATTACTTATGATGTGACTGATGTTATTTAATAACTTGTTTATATTGTTGATTTCCATAGTTTTAAAAAATTACTATGAGTTGAAATGATACATACCAGAATGGACATTAGATTAGGAAAAAAATCGTTATGGGTTGAATTGATAGACCTAAAGGATTTTGACTGAATGTGGGATTGCGGGTTGAAATGATATATACCCGTAAAATTTTAAACTGCGGGTTGAAATGATAAATATCTGTATTACTTGACCATAGGGTAGAAAATTATATACGGACACCGTTGGTCATGTTTTCAAAGTAAAATGATTTGGAAAATTTGATTTTAAAATAATAACTTAAGCGTTATATTTTCATGTACATCAATATATACTTTAAAGATTTTAAACTTAAATTTTGTAAATTTTACTTTAAATGTTTTAAAATATTAGTAAAAATGGACTTAAATGCTTATTTTTGAATTTACTTATAATTTTACTTATTTTAAACAATATAATTTAATCATATGTATATTTTCAAACTTCAAATTTTAAATATTATAATAATTAATTCTTTTAAACTATTTCTAAACTATTTTTAAAATTATGTTTATAAAGCTATTTTCTATCAAATTTTAGAATTTATAAACTTATATATATAAACATATATTCAAAGTTAAATTTTCATTTATATATCTTTTACAAACTTTAATAATAAACTCAAGATGGATAAGTCAAGATTCTGTGATTTAGATTCAAAGATTAAAGATTTGAATTTATATAATGATATTGATTTAACGAATGAACTCATATTGAGATATGGATTTGAATTGGTGTAAATAAATATGAACTCTTATAAGAGATGAACTTCAATTATGAATTTGATTTTAAATTTGAATTTACAAATTTTTGAAAATGAATTTGAATTTAAGATGAATAAGAAATGAATTCGATTATAAATCGACTGAATGTGAATTGGAATATATAATTAATTTTGTATAGAATTAACTATATAAATCGATTTGTGTGAATTAAAGAAGTAGTTAAAGTGAATGTATAAGCATGATTTAGTTTTGTTTGAACTTATAAATAACGATTTTGAATTGTGCGACTTGAATTTTGAAATATGATTTGTTTAAATTGGAATATAAAGATTTTAATTTGAATTATGTATATTGAACTCATACCAAAATTTTGAATCTTACGAATCGACTTGAAATGTATTCTTATAAAGATAAAATTGAATCATTTGAATATATTTTAATTTGAATCTAAACGATTAAAATCAAACTAAATATCCTTAAAGTTAAATATTTTAGCTTTGATTTAAATGGATTTGAGATCTTTAGGTTATGATTCAAATATAAGTCGTGGAATGAAGGTTGTTATGCGAATATTTTCGGAAATTATATGAAACCGAAGCTAAATATTATAGTGTTGGTTCATACTATATTTTGAGACCTTTACAATATGATTTTTTAAATCGAGTTGATTTAAAGCGATTTAAGTGAGTGGTTTTGAAATTTCAATATAATTGAAGTTAGATATTTAATTTCGATTTCAAATTTGAATATGGAATTCGTATAAACGATTTTATAAAGTGATTTATAAAATAATGACCTCGGTGTGGAAAACGTAATCGTTTGGCTGTTAAACATTATAACAAAAAAAGCATATTACAACTACCACAAAATGACAATTGTAATAAATGTTTTTTACAACTATCATTTACTGACAGTTGTAATAAACATATTTCTAACAACTCTTTTATTTTGTCAGTTGTAATAGATGCCTATTACAACCATTTTTTGTCAATTGTAATAGATGCGTATTTTTAACAAATTTTTTCTTTACCAGATTCTATTACAACCTTTTATTTTTAATAATAATAATTAATAAAAGCTTAATATTAAATTATAATCACTGTTAAATTATTATAATTAATTTTCAATATGAAATAACTAATAATGACAACTACCATTAAATAACTAATAATGGATATATAATAATAGTAACTAATAAACAGTGTTGATAATTTTAAATATGTAATAACTAATAAATAGTTAATAACTTGTAATATATACATAGTAATTAACTTTGAATAATTAATTTTCAATTATAACTAAAGAAATGAGTACTAGCTAATAATAGCTATTATTATAAGTAATATTTAATATTTAAATAAAATATAATTCTAAAGAAATTCATATTATATTTAGTACAATTTTTTAATTATTTAATTTATTAATTCTAACTTATAATATTTGATTTTATAATTTTAGGTGAAATTTTCGTTATAGTTAATAAAAATCTGGCGCTATCTTGTAAAAAAAATTGGTTGCTGTGTTAACGCAATATGTGAAAATCAGCCAGGAGCGGTTAAATTTTGCCTCCAATGATCTCAAGTGTTGTATTTTTGCTTTTTTATGTTGGTCGACCTCTCCTCTTCCATAAATCAAAATCGATCCCCAATTTCTTCCTCCACCCTTCTTCTCTCCAGATCTATTATTCTTTTTTCCGTTTCTTTCCCTTCGTGCTCCAATAATCGTATTCAACTTCTATTAGCTCTCGATCTTCCTTTGTAACGTCCTGCCTTTTTGACTGCTTTAAAACAGTAATTAAACCAATTTAAAACGTCCAAATCGACAGATCGTTATTTAGCTTATAGAGTTTAAACGCAGAATCAACACAGAAAAACACAGTATAAAGATTAATACACTATTGAACAACAAAATAACTTCCATATATAATCATAGATTTTATGCAAGATTTTCTATACAGCGGAATTAAAAAAACAATTTAAATACAAAAAGAAATCTTTACTGTTTAAACTTCAAAGTGCGTCGTCCCTTGGAATCCCCAGCTTCGTCAATCTTCGAATCATAAGTTGCGTTCTTTAAATCTGTACTAATCAGGTTTGACCTGAGCGTTCCATGCAAAAACATAAAACAATCAAATCAGGATTAATCATTTGTTCAAATAAATTAATTTCAATAGAACTGAAATATAATAGTTAATCGTAAAAGGTCAAGTATTTGTTCAGAATTAGATATAATATTTGGGCTTATACATTTTTATTTTAGGGACGAATAGCCATGGAAGCCTACATATACACACGTATATTGTTACACATGTGCACTGCTCCAGCATCCATAACCAACCACTAACAAGTGAAATGTAGTTTATAGGGTGTGCACAAATATATATAGCAAATGGGCGGCACAAACCAAACGAAGACAGCAAAGTAAAACGTGGCATGAGCATATCATTTCTAGGCAAGTAAAATACGTGCTCAGGTTAGACAAGGCAAAGTGAGTGTACGTTCTTCAGGTTAAACTTGTATAAATAAAATACCAGTACCATGTTTGCATGCTACGATGTACATGCCAAAACATGCAAGGCTTCATTTAAGGTATAAAAAGGGGATATAGTTGTGCAGACCTTGAAGCTCAAAACAGTAGCAAAAGCAACATGTCAGTGGCACAAGGCCAAATCTACAAAAAAAAACATGTATGCAGATAAAACAGTTTTCAGACAAGTCATCAGGTCAAGCAAGAGAAAGAGTAGCACGCCATAATTTATATGTCAGGCCATGGCATGAATATAAGCAGGGTGTATAAAACAAGGCAAGTATATATCAAACATGTATTCCAGTTCAAGTGGAAACCAGTGCATATACACACTCGTATATATGAAACAACACACACACACATGCAGTCCAACACAGATATGCACAATCGCATATATGAACACACACACACACACACACATGAAACAACACAGATATGCATAGAATTTTCAGAAAAGCAAGGCAGATTTCATGTATGTGAGGAAACAGGGGCACAACACCTTCATGAATACTTACTGTCATTATAGGTGATGGTTCTTAACAAGGGTAACAACTTATCACAGTGGCCACATAGAGCAAATTTTCAATCAATAATGAAAATAAAGTTATAGCTATATAACAGTACTGTATGAGTATGTTCAATCCATACGACATAAGCCTTCATTTGTAGTATGAATGCACTATCCACTACTAGATCTCACAGTACTTTTTGAATTTAGACCAAAAATAAAATATTACTAGCAAAACTGGGTATTTAAGGACATTCAGTGAAACATAGCCAACGAGGCAGCGTACACAAAGGGTTGACAGTGAATAACAAAACTGGACACTCATTTAAGTAGTCAATGTATAAACATGGTTTGAAGGTTTGCAAGATACATAAATTCACATATATGTATACCCAAAAATATACTACTGCCACTTTGAAATTGGTTCATAGGTTTAATTTCAGGTCATATATTTTGTCTATGTTTTTGACATGCAGATCTAACTAGCTCAATCCAATATATTCAAGCATGCATATGCCTATATACATATAGGTTTGTCTACCACATACCAACAAGAACAGTATAAATGAAAAAAAAGGTATTCTCACTTTAAAAATCCTCTGTTTTTTTTCCAGGCTTTGGGTTATTGTTCTTTTTCTTCAGATTTTGACATGAAGATTTGATTTAAATAAATACCGTCCATTCAGAAATATATGTATATCTATATATTACTGCATCATACTTTAAAATCAATAATAGATTTAGTGGGTATAAAAGTGGAGCTTACTCACAAAATACACTACCTTTTAGATATTAACATTTACTGATTAACCAATGCAAGTATCAACATTTTTGTTGCAGAAACAAGTAGGTATGTGCTCGGATTTCAACCAAAAATCATAAACGATATGTATTTGTATAATCAAACAGTTGAAAGGGATTCAACAAACCTGACACAACTATTATCTGTCGGAGTAAACTTAGGAACGACCAGTGTTTTAGCAAGATCAAGAATAACAACCAGAAAATTAATCGGTGTCAATATCCATACATAAACCAATATCACAGCATAGTATAGGAAACCACAAGCGTTAACTATTATACTCAATTTAAGTTGAAATCCAGATACCTGAATTAATCATTAATTGTGAGTGAATACTCACCTGCAATGGCGACAGTTAGAGCAGCAGGCGGTTTAAGACTTCAAGGGTGAGGACAGCGACGCAGAGCTTCGGTCTGATAAAGGCGGCAACATGAGGAAACGGCGGAGCGACGACTTCAATACCCGGCGAACAGTTGGTGGTCTTTGTGGTGGTTGCAGCTACATTGATGCAGGCTGCGATCGAAGCTAGGGTTTTTCGATGCGGTGCTTGAAGTTTTTTTTTCAATTTGGGGAAAATATAATTTAGGGCTTTGACGATGGGAAAGACTGCTATATGGCTTCAATTGCGGAGGACCAAATTCGGTTTTCAGGAGGAGGCGATGGAAATTTGAAAAGTGATGGCGTGATTGAAGAAAGTGGAGTGATGACTGCCACTGTTGATTGAGGAGGAGGAGACATGAAGATGTTGGGGAAAATGTAAAACAAATCGGCCATTAAAATTGGAAAAAGGGTTTGCTGAAGAAATGGAACAATTGCGTGAAATTTATAAAGGCAAAATTTAATGATAAGAACGAAGTTGCATCACATAGGGGTTAGGGTAGGGCGCGATCAGAGTATAGGTCTGCGTGGTTACTTATCGAAGGAGGTTTGTATTTTAATTAGATATTTAGCTGGCACTATAAATTGAGATTGAATGTTCAATATTTATATCGTAACCACGGTCTCCAAATACAATAAAAATTATACGGACTTCTTCGTCTTCTCATATTGGGTTCAATAAAATTATTCTAATCATACTCTATTTTCCTCTATATACAATGTTATTTTTATTTCAAAGTTCCTTATTGGTTCAGTGATTTAATTCCACTCGTTTACCAACAATTCCGTTCCATCCAAATTTGAAATGTTAATTTAAATTTCTAGGTACACACAAATACACACATATCTAATCTGATTTTCCATATATTTCAACAAATAAAAAAATTCAAATTTATTTAACATTATTTGTTAATAACGTTTATTTTTAATTCCAGCCATTTATATTTTCAAACTGCATAATAATATCCAACATAATTCGTTTGTATTTCTTAATTCGAATTTCTATCTAAATTCAAATATCAACAAAATTATTTCGATCGGTTATAAATAAATAATTGATGCAGATTAATCATTCTGAATTTAATACCAAATTAAATTCTTATTTAAACCAATAAATTTTGACTTTTTTAAATCTCTAAACCAAGTATCCAATAAAATTGATTATAATCGTTAAATCCCTAATTAATCTCATATTCTAGTTGTCAAAATTTCTGGGACGTTGCTTTCTTCCCCCTTTAAAACTTTTCGTCCTCGAAAAGAAGAGAACGTTAGAGTTATCCAATGTATACTTCTAAATTTCCCCATTTGTGTGAAATTTTTCCACAACTATTCCTACTTTTGATATTTAAGTCATCGATCCTTTTTTTATCCATCATATTTCAATTTCTCGGAAAAATCAAATTTCCTTTCTTAGATCAATTTTGATCAAACACGATTTCCATTATCTTTAGAATCAGTTTTTATTTATTTCTCTATTTTTTTAAACTACATTCAATTTCCTCAGACCAATTTCTATCTCAATTTATTTTGAGATATCTCCAAATTTTCATTTTATCTAATCTTCTAACAAAACTCAAAGTCAAGAAATTTCTTTTCAAAGCCAACCTCATTTTAAATTCCAAATTCCGCATCAGTTGGATTTATGCATCTCAACTTATTATAAATTCCTTTATAAAACTTATCTATAAATGTTTACTTATCCAACGTTGCACTTCATTCCTTACAATCCAAATCCAACCACATCTCCTTACATTTAATCATTTTCAACACTCATCTAAGAGTGTAAATAACTTCTCCTTTTCAAGCCACAAATTATGGACTTGAAAATTTCCAAATCCAAAACTATTAATAATTTTTTATAAAGAAAATATTAGTATTATTATCTTAAAGCCATGGACTTGAAAATACTCCAAAGTTCTTTTTCTTAACTTATCAAGTTATGTATATTTTATTCTCAAATTAATCATCTGAAAATATTTGATATCTCAAAGTCTGACAAGTCTATTGTTGTTTCTCACAGATGTTAGGCATACGCTGGCTAGGCGAATGACTAAAATCTACAAGTACTAAATATTCTTGCTTCAAATCCTAGTGAAAATATTTTAAAAATTCTTTTTAAAGAAACAGATACGGAAAGTACCAAGGTGATATTGATATGTTGATTGCTCATGAATCGCAGATATACAATGGTTCCGTTTGGATCCCTCAGAAAACATTCATATCCGTAGGAAATCACTTCCCTGCGAATTTCGTCATGGACAAATCAATGGATAATTTATAAGAATTAAAAGGAAATCTGAGGTCATTGAGCGTTGACTGCTCTATCTCAGGATCACGAAAACAAATAAACAAATGATGGAATAAATCAGGTCACAAGGACCAATCAAGTCATAATGACAAATCACGTCACAAAGACAAAGTGTTGCATCAACAGGTGGCTTCACATCACTAAGATACCTTAAACATTTCATGACTCCATTCTATCTTTACTAACTCTAGTGGTTACATCTCTTTCACTTGTAGATATGTCATGTGGAGCGCAGTTATACAATGGTTACGCCTAATTCCCTCAGGAAACATCCATACCCGTAAGCTTTCACAGCTCTGCGGATTACGCCCTGATCATGACTGTAGATCGCAGCAGACACAATGGTTACGCTTGATTCCCTCAAGAAACGACATATGCCCGCCTTAGGCCATCTACAGCCCTGCGAATTGCGCTACACGGTCGTGTTCTTTCAGACAACTCGATTTTTATGTCCGGACAACCTACTACCACCAGCAACACATCTCAGCTAAGCTCGAAATTGAAAGGAGAAGGAAGGTACTTTCTTTATTTTGATTTGAAAACTTATAATACTATATATGTATAATATTTCCTTCCAAACTTCCCATAAGACATACATAAAATTTTCTTTCCAAATCATATTTCAAATAACTCGTATAAACTCATAAAATTTCATTTTAAACTGATTACCTTCCAAATCAATAGTTGTCTAATTCACTGAATTCTTATATATTTTTCCCTATAAGTTTAGGAAATTTCTATATCCAATATCTCAAATCGAATATCCTGAAATTCCATTCTAATTTCGGAACTCTAGTTTTATGTCTTAATCAACTCATGTAACAACCCGCATTCTACGCATCGGAGGATCGTAGAATATTTATTTCTTTCCCATATGAAGTCATATGGTCATGTAACTTTGGGAAACAACCATTAGACTCATTTCCCATGTTCATGATTTTTGTCGATTTTTAAATGACCATTTTGCCCCCTAGCTGATTTGTTTTGGCCATAACTTTTGATTGGAAAGGAATTTTGACCTAAAACCATTTTCATTAGATTCGTTTGATGGTTTACCTTTCCGTAGAGTGGTCATAATAGCCAAACGGACTTACCGTTTGGGAGATATGGCTGAATTAAGGTTTGGAAGGTGAAAAACTACTTAACCGGGCCAAATAGGATGATTAGTGAATAGGCCCATAACCCATTTCGGGATTAGGGTTATGGGGAGGCTGAAATGAGTTAGAGAATCATTTCATTTCAGTTTTCTAGCCTTCACTTATCTCCAAGAAACCCTAAAAATGGCCTTCAACCTCTAAATCACCTCCAAATCATCTCCTAATCAAGGATTAAGCTTAGCAACATCAAATCAAGGAAGATCTACACCAAATCAACATTGGAGCTGCTGTTTAGCATTGGCATTCGCATCAAATCAGAGATTTATTCCAGATCTTAGTTTATTTGTGGCTAAGGTGAGTGATTTGCATGGTTCCTCACTAATTATGGCTAATTAAGGGTAATTAGTGTTAATTAGCGAATTTAAACATGATAAAATTCGGGAAAAATGTTCACAAATTCTTAAATGATATTTTAGACCTCTGATATGAATTTGGGTTAATTTGGTTAAGTTTTGATAATCCTATCATTAGTTTCACCTAAACATGCTTAAGGGGAAATATGGGTTTTGGGTATGTTTGATCCATTTTAACCTATCATGTTAATGTTTTGATGTTTGTGGTTGATTATGCATGTTGCTATGACTGTATGATATGCTTTGTGATTGATTCAATAGTTAGAATGGTTGAAAATGTCGTCGAATGGCGTAAAACACTTGCTGGAAAAGTCAGGAAACAGTGCAGGATCGGATCGGATATGGTGGCTCGGATCAGATAAGTTGAACTGGGCAAGGGATTCGATCAGATCGGAACCTGACACTTGAGAAATCTGGGAAAAAGGAAGGCCATGCTAGCAATATTGGGATCGGATCGGATAAAGGAGGGGTATCGGAGCGGCTAAAGGAGGAGGATCGGATCGGAACAAATGAAGGGCGAGGGAGCTGATCGGAGCGGAAGCACGAACTGGATGGGAGATGACACCCGATCCGACCCGAAGTGGGACACCCGATCCGAACCGACGCAATGTAGTGAATCCGAACCGAACCGTACCAGAGGAGGACCATGAACCGACGCAACGTAGTGAACCCGGCCCGAACCGATGGCTTGAAGGGAATCCTACCCGACCCAGTATTGACCAATAACCCGAGATGCAAAGGTGGTCCAATATGGGAAGTTAGAGCTCAGGATCCAATTGGGAACCGATGAGTTCACTTCATGGTTGGGCTTTGCTGCGGGACGTGTGCTAAGGAGTTGTCGATGTTCATGACTTCGATTCACCACTAAAAATGGATGATGGGCTATTTATCAGTGCAGTAGAGTCATTGCGACTCGAGGGGCAAGGTGATGGTAGAAAGACTACGTTATCAGTGCAGTAGAGTCATTATAACTTGAGGGGCAAAGTGATGCGTAGTAAGACTATGAGCCAGCGCAGATGGGGTGAATAACTCCATGGGGCAAGTGGACATAGTAAAAGATTGGTAAGGCTATGAGCCAGCACAGATGGGGTGAATAACTCCATGGGGAAAGTGGACATAGCGAAGGATTAGTGGCTACGTTATCAGTGCAATGAAGCCATTTATGACTTCATGGGGCAAAGTGATCGTAGCAAGGCATGTTGGGTGATCGAAGTGGTGAATATCGTATGCTTTACGCACTGAGTGAGAGATGTGAGGATGGATGCTATGTTTGATTGTTTGCCATCACTATGACATGCACACCCCCACCTCCGTATCTTTACACCATTTGATATGGCACCTTAGAGTATTGTACAGTATGTAGTGCTAACTCTTTGGTTGCAGGTCCAGGTTCAGGTATGTTTTAGTCTACCTGTTATTGTTTTGTTTAGATGCTTATCGCTCATACCAGGCTTTATGTCTGACCCAGAGTTTTATGTCTCCTCTTATTACTCTGGGTGCTCACACGAGCAGACTAGAGACAGGTTAGCTGGTGATGCGCGAGTAGCTGATTCGGAGGCGGGCAGGAGGCTTCCACGTATGATATATAGATATTCTCCTTGTGTCGTTGGTGGTCGCTACTTGGGCATTAGTAGTGTACCTCCTTTATCTTGCTTTTGCTTTGAGACAGTTTGAGAAGTTGTAATAATGTTTAACATTGGATCATAAGCTGTACTTACATTTTCCGCTGCTATGTTAGTTGTTTCAGCTTATGCACTGTCTCACCTGCTTTATGTCAAGTATGTTATTATTATATTTTATTCTATGCGTTGTGAGACATTCTACAGGTTCTTTGTTAGTTCATTTCCTTCTTCCCTTTTTCCTTCTGACGACCTGATCCATGCTAACTGGACATGTGTACAGCGCACTTTTGGAGTAAATGTCGGTTGGTGCAGGGCGGGCCATCACATTTGGTATCAGAGCTCTAGGTTGCGTAGTTAACCTAGGGAAATACACTAGGGAGAGATAGTACGTATATGAGAGTGCGTATTTGTGATTACTTTGGTTTTCAAAAGCTATATATATACTATTAGTAGTATAAGAATGAAGTCGCACTGCACTAGCACCACTATGGGGTCGTTAATCGTTTCCCCTTTTACAGATTGACGATGAGCCGATATGCTTGAGGTGCTGGTAGGGGAGCCAATAATGGGAATGTTGCTGACATGAGGGCGATGTTTACTGACCTCATGAGAGACATGCTTATAGAAGTGCAAGGGGCGGTTCCCAATCCCGGAGTTGGTGTTGGCCCAGTAGTGCAGGCGCCTAGGGTCGATTTCGCCAAGTTGTGCAAGGATTACACTAACCTTGGTGGGAAGCCGTTCCATGGGACGGAGTCGGCCACAGATGTTCAGGACTGGATGGATAACTGTGATCGTATCTTCGATGACTTGGGTCTTGAGGATGCGACGAAGAGAAGGTTAGCGTCTCGTCAGCTGCAAGGGCGAGCGATGAATTGGTGGAATGCCATTAGAACAGCTACTCCAGAAGATCAGGTTACTTGGGATCAGTTCAAGGCTCGCTTTAGCGAGAAGTTTATTCCAGCTGCCCAGAAGTCGGTGTTGTTTAAGAGATTCTTGGAACTCAAGCAGAGTGGTAGGGAAGTTTCTGACTATATTGCTGAATTCGACATTTTGTCGAAGTATGGACTGTCTCTTATCGATACTCCTGAGAAGAAGAATGAGAAGTTCATTACTGGTTTGGATGGATACTTGGGGGAAAGGCTTATCAACCACATCGATGAGACTTTTGAATCGATTGTGGGGAAGGCTTTGAGATCAGAGAGTCTTTACCCTAAGTCAAAGACTGAGGCTGCATCTGCAGAAGGGCCAAAGCCGCAAGCAGGCGGTGGAGGCAAGAATAACTCTCAGAATAAGAGGAAGCAAGACCAATCTAAGGGTGGCCAGAAAAGGAACAAGAAAGATGTTGAGTGCTTCAGCTGTGGTAAGAAAGGCCATTATGCCAAAGATTTTCGGGCCAAGCCAGCGGATAAGAAGTGCTTCAACTGTGGTCAAGTGGGACATTTCAAGGATAAGTGTCTACAACCTCTTAAGGAGAAGCAGATTGTGAAAGCATATGCTATTGATGCTGTTCATTCTTCGTCGAATGCCCCAACTGCGGCGGAGAAAGGAAAGAATGTTGTTATTCAAGGTATGCTTTCTATTTATGATGTACCAGTTCGAGTTTTGTTTGATACTGGGGCTTCCCGTTTCTTCATATCTAGTGACCTGGTAGATAGGTTGGGACTGGAACCCGAGATAGTCGATAGACCATTGGTTGTGACGAACCCGATTGGTGGTTCGACTAGCCTTAGTATGATTTGCAGGAATTCGGTCTTATCGAGTCATGGATGTATGTTTGTTTGTGATTGCTTTATTTTGGGCTTTACTGGGTATGGCATTATATTGGGAGTCGATTGGCTCCAAAGATACGGGGTGGTGGTAGACTGTGAGGGCTTTTTGTTGACAGTTAGGGCGGATGATGGGCGGAGGGTAGTGTTTGGTAGTCTACCTAGTGATGGGGTTATGGCTAGTTTTGTAAATTCCCTCGACATCCCGCAGGATGAGCTGTCAGAGGTGCCCGTGGTTGGCCAGTATCCGGACGTCTTCGAGGAGGTGATCGGGCTTCCACCACACCGAGAGATTGAGTTCCATATTGATTTAGTGAAAGATGCCAGACCTATAGTGATGCCACTTCGTCGTATGGCGCCAAGGGAGCAGCGAGAGCTCGGGGTGCAAGTCAGCAATCTTTTGAAGAAGGGATTTATTAGAAGAAGTGTCTCCGAGTGGGGAGCACCAGTTGTGTTTGCCACTAAGGCAGATGGTTCCCTTCGTTTGTGTGTGGACTATCGCGAGTTGAATAAGGTAACGAGGAAGAATAAGTATCCTCTACCGCGGATAGATGATTTGTTTGATCAACTGGAAGGAGCAAGAGTGTTCTCCCAGTTGGACCTCGCGATAGGATTTCATCAGCTACGAGTAGCGGATGAGAGTGTTCCGAAAACGGCATTTAGGACGCCGTCTGGATTCTATGAGTGGTTGGTCATGCCATTTGGGTTGACCAATGCACCAGCCTACTTTGTGGATCTTATGAATCGAGTATTCAGAGATCAGTTGAATAAGTTTGTTCTTGTGTTCGTAGATGATATCCTTGTTTATTCAAGGACAGAGGAAGAACACAAGGGACACTTGAGGATAGTGATGGAGGTGTTGAGGAAACACCAATTGAAAGCGAAATTCTCTAAGTGTCACTTTTGGAGAAGGGAAGTGAGGTTCTTGGGTCATGTTGTTTCAGAGAGTGGTATTGCCGTGGACCCTGCGAAGGTGGCTACGGTACAGGATTGGCCTACGCCCAAGAATGCAACAGATGTAAGAAGTTTCTTGGGGTTAGCTGGATATTATCGTAAGTTTATCCAGGACTTCTCCAAGATAGCAGCACCGTTGACTCAGTTGACTAAGAAGAATCAGTCCTTCGTCTGGGACGGAGTGTGTGAGAATGCATTCAAGAGTCTAAAGGAAAGGTTGACGCGTGCGCCAGTATTGGTCATTCCTAAGGGGAATGAAGAGATGACGGTATACACGGATGCTTGTGGTACCGGACTAGGTGCTGTGTTGATGCAAGGAGGTAGGGTTGTAGCTTATGCTAGTCGACAGCTAAAGCTGCATGAGAAGAAGTATCCTACACATGATTTGGAACTAGCAGCGATCGTGTTTGCGCTGAAGATGTGGAGGCACTATCTCTTGGGAGAAAGATTTGAGTTGTTTACCGATCATAAATCGTTAAAGTATCTCTTCTCTCAGAAAGATCTGAATCTCCGTCAACAGAGATGGTTAGAGTTCTTGGCTTCGTACGATTTTGATATCGCATACACACCTGGGAAAGGTAATGCGGTAGCCGATGCCTTGAGTAGGAGACATGCCAGTTTAGGGGCAATGTTTCTTGAATGGAAGCAACTGGAGTATATCGCGGGGTTTGATTTCAGACCAAAGTGCGAATTGGATCCAGTAATGATAGCTAGTTTGACGATCAGACCCACTTTGATAGAGCAGATTGGTTCCAGCCAGAGGAATGATCCTAATCTATTGGAAATCATCTCCAAGTTAGAGATGGACATCGACGGTGAGGAGATGAGTGTGTACGGGCTTGATCGTGATGGATGGCTTAGAAAGAATGGAAAACTAGTTGTACCCAACGTGAATGGATTGAGAGATGAAGTGCTTAGAGAATGTCATCACTCAAAACTGACTATACATCCCGGTGGTAATAAGATGTATCGAGACATGAAGCAGACTTACTACTGGGAAGGGATGAAAAGAGACGTTGGGAAGTTTATATCAAAATGCATGAATTGCCAGCTAGTTAAAGCCGAGCAAAAGAAGCCTAGTGGTTTGTTGCAACCATTAGAAATTCCCGAATGGAAATGGGAGCAAGTCTCGATGGATTTCATCGATGGTTTACCAAGGACTAGATCGGGATATGATAGCATTTGGGTAATTGTGGATCAATTGACTAAGAGTGCAAGATTTATACCAGTCAAATCGACCAGAACGACAACTAAGTTAGCAGAATTGTATATGAAGTGGGTAGTGAGATTTCATGGAGTACCTAAAAGCATTGTGAGTGACCGAGACCCGTTGTTCACTAATGGGTTTTGGAAGAGCTTACAAGAGGCTTTAGGATCAGGATTACATCTCAGTACCGCATATCATCCTCAGACCGACGGTCAGACGGAGAGGGTGAATCGTATATTGGAAGATCTCTTCAGAGCTTGTATATTGGATTTTGGTGGATCATGGGATGACCATTTGCATCTAGTAGAGTTTGCATATAATAATAGCTACCAATCCAATATCGGTATGGCTCCATATGAAGCTTTGTACGGAAGACCGTGCAACTCACCATCATGTTGGATAGAGACTGGCGAGAAGTTTATGCTTGGACCAGATGTGGTGAGGGAAACTTCAGATAAGATTAAGACCATTCAACAACGAATGAAGGCTGCCCAAGATAGGCAGAAGAGTTATGCTGATAAGAGGAGGAGAGACTTAAAATTCTCCGTTGGTGACTTGGTGTTTGTCAAGATTTCTCCGTTGAAGAGCGTGATACGATTTGGCAGGAGAGGCAAGTTAGCACCAAGATTTGTTGGCCCATTCCCTGTTCTTGAACTAGTCGGGAATTTGGCATATAGAGTTGGCTTACAAGAAACGATGGCGGGAGTTCACAATGTATTTCATGTTTCCCAACTAAGGAAGTTCGTTCACGACCCAGATATGACTATTTCACCTGATCAGTTAGAGGACTTCGAAGTAGAACCCGAGGCGGTTGGGAGCCGCAAGCCGATCCGTATTGTCGAGCACGATACGAAGCAACTTCGAAGGAAGGCGGTGAATGTAACAACCCGTATTTTCAATAACCTGTTATAACGTAAATCGAGGCAGAATTTAATTTAAAAATCTGAATCAAGAGAAACGGGCTATGCCATTGCGTTCGTTTCAGAAAAATACGCGAAATAGAGTCTGAGTTTTCGAAAATCGGAGTCCGTATGACCCGATTAAGGCCCAACGAAGTTTTCAGAAAAATTCAAAGTAAAAACAGATTTCAAATTCAAGTTTGAATTTGAAAAATTAGGTCAGATTGGGCTAGGCGGGAAAGTTCCCGCCAGAGCACCCAAGTCGACAGCCCTGTCGACTTGGGAGTCGACTTGGTTGGACCCAAGTCGACAGCCCTATCGACTTGGCTGTCGACTTGGTCCAGCCGGGCTGTTTAGCCTGGTGCACCATTTAGAGATTGTGTTGAGCTTGGGGGCCAGATTCGGTTTTGAGGGCTGAGATCGGAACTAGGGTTTAATCCTAGGGTTGAAACTAGTCCTAATCTCTATAAATAAGGCCCTAACCTAACCCTAAATCATCATTATTCATTCAAGTAACTAAACTATGGCAAAATCATTCCTCTCATGGCCTCCACTTTCTTCATAAAATTCCTAAATAAATTTTTATGAGATTTTCCATGCATACAAGTGTTTTCAAGCTTGTATGAGCATCACTAGCTTGCATTCAAGTCAAGTTTCTATATTTGCATCATAAAGAAAGAGTTTTGATCATTTTGGCTCAAGGGTTTTTGCTTGCATTTTGGGGTTTAATTGATTGCATAAGGGCTTTCTTATATTTGCTATACTCATTTGAGTCCTCATAAGCATTGTAAGCCCTATTCTACTTTCATACTTAAACTCTAAAGTTAAATGTATGATATACAAGTTTATATGCAAGTTTACTATGCTATGATATGCAAGTTTATCATGTTGTGATATGCAAGTTTATATGCAAGTTTACTATGCTATGATATGCAAGTTTATCATGTTGTGATATGCAAGTTTATATGCAAGTTTGCTATGCTATGATATGCAAGTTTATCGTGTTATGTTATGCAAGTTTGATATGCAAGTTTGTCATATGATATGCAAATTTGATATGCAAGTTTGTCATATGATATGCAAGTTATGTTATGCAAGTTTGGGTTGAACATTTTGTTCATGCTATCATGTTATGCAAGCTTATGTTGGGTATATGAACATAAAGTTTCAAGCTTTATGCCAAAGGTTGCATTTTGGCAACATGTAAGTTATCATATCTCTTATGATAACTTGCATGTGAGGCTAGATGCGAACTTATGGCCATTTCTACATGTCATTTAGCACCATGTATCACCAATATGCCAAGTTTGGTTTTATGCATGCTTTTGAGGCCTAAAAATGTAATATGTAAGTGTATGAACATATGAACATTTCATATGCCACCATGTTAAACTTGTGGCTTTAATACCTTTATGTCATGATTATGTCAAGTTCCCTCTTTCTATCCTTTATGCGCTGTTGCGATATGTAAGCGATGGGATTGCGTTTGGGGTTGGGTAAACTTAAAAGACATAAAATCATAAGCTTGGGAATTTACCTATTAAGTTAGGTCTACCCATTGGGAATTTACCTATTAAGTTAGGTCTACCCAATTGCTTGAAAACTTGTAACATGTTTTGGAAACATGATGGACATGACACTTAGAAAAGAGAAGTGTGACCAACTCGAGGTTGGGTTGAGTTTGTAGCGTAAACCTACCCGGAACCGACCGGCTTAACTAGTTGCTACAAACAATAGAACCCAATGTGAGAAGTTGGCCATGTTGTACCTTGAACCCGAGGTTAGACCAAGTTGTGGTGTAAAGCTACCCGTACCCGCCCGGCTTAACTAGTAACCACAACAAGGTCTAATGTGAGAGGTTAAGGCGCATTAAATTAATTAATGCCTCGTGATTAGGGTTAAGTCATGGTCCACTTAATACTTAACCAATTTGGGCTTGGTAGATTAATCAGGGTTAAGTCGTGAACTCATCGTTACACTTAACCAAGTTAATCCATGATTAGCAAGAGGGTTAAACCGTACTTAACCCACTAGAAAATCCTAGCAATGGGGGTCCACTCCAGCAGTAATCCCAAGTTTGTATCATCATGGCCCTAGGGTCTAGGTTAGGGTGTGGGGCACGAATTACTGGGCTGGAGGTAAGGACCAATAAACGACGGCCGGGTGGTACGCCGATGTAGTTCCGGACGGACTTTGGTCGTGCACGTAGTCCGTATTTGGAGAAGTCACCCATGGGTACCAGTAGATCGAGACTGTGCACTCAAGTTTATGGTGTCCAGGGGTTGGCACCCTAGGGCTTGATACACCCGAAGGGTGGACCCGGCACAGTTCGACTACAATTATGTTTGGGCCGTATTGACACCAACACGTGACGAGTTAGGCTTAGGGAGCCGATCGACTAGACCGTTTGGTTGGACCTTGTATTAGGGTCATTTCATGTTATTGGGCCAAAGCTTGGGCCAAGGGATCAATACTTGTTTATTCCAGTCATGTTAGTTTGCTAGTACACCTGTGGTGCAAAACCTTAAACCTGATTATGCGATGACACCTTTATCTACCTTGTTAGTTAATCACCATGCTAGTATGTTGTTATCCTTTTGATCATCCCTGCTTCTCATGCCAGTTAACTTTATTAGTTTACATTGATTGTAGTAGGGCTTACTCAGTCTTTTTGACTGACCTGTTTTCTTTCGCCTCTTTTCTTCCGTTCCCCCCCCCAGGTTCTCAGGGAGGGAATATTGGAGCTTAGCTTGGATTCCTGATCACTTGCTTGTGGGATTTCAGCTCATGTACGGTCTTGACATGAAGCTAGCTATGGTTATCACTTATTTTGGGGATAGTACTTATGTATTTCAGTTTTTCAGTAATGTTGTTTTTATCTAGACTTGTGTATTTGGAAAGTTAACATTATGTTGTACCAGACTTGTTTTGAAATGGTTTGAAAATCTTCCGTTGTTTTATCTATGTTATTTACTCTGTTTACATATATACATGTGTTCTTGTTCTGCCTTGATATATCATTATGCATGTTTACCTGATTCAAACGCCCCTCCAAAGTCAGAGTGCTTGCAAGAGACACCCTGGCGGAGGCGGGGTGTTACATTTGGTATCAGAGCATATGGTTTACGAGAAGGAACAAAAAGGTTTTTAGAAAACTTTTGGAAAACTATTTTCAAAACCAAGTATAAAGTATTTTCCAAAGAAAAGTCTAGTTTATTTTAAAAGCTATTCCCCAAAAAGCCATTAGCAAAATTCCTTCGTTTTTCTCCATTCTGAATTTGTCTTTTTCCTTCGTTTTCAGTATGGCCGATAACTTTGCTATTCCGGAGGGAGTACACGTACCTGTTTGGTATAGGAGACTTTTGGAGGCTAGGGCGACCGAAGCCGGCCCCGCAGATGTTCCTCCTCCTCCTCCTCCGGTAGTTAATGTTCCTCCTCCTCCTGTCGTTGAGGTTCCTCTTCCTCCTCCCCCTCAGCATCCTCAAGCTGACTTCGCAAAGACTTGCAAAGATTTCAAAGCAATGGGTGGCAAGAACTTTCAAGGCACTGAGACTTTTGTAGAGGCCAGAAATTGGTTGAAAGAGACCGAGGATTTATTTGCTATCTTTGGGTTAGACGATCAGAGGAAGATCTTGTTGGCGGTTTGGCTTATGAAGGATGAAGCCGCTTATTGGTGGGAAGTCACCAATGGTACTAGGCCTGTTGAGACTTGGGCCGATTTCAGGGCAAGGTTCGTGCTTAAGTTTCTATCTTCTGCTGAGGAGAATCTGCAAATGGAGAGGTTCATAACTTTGAAACAAGGAGATATGTCTGTCAAAGAATATGTGAACAAGTTCAATCAGTTAGCTCGTTTTGGCTTGTATATGGTAAATACTCCTCAGAAGAAGGCTCTTCGTTTTGCTAGAGGATTGAATGAGCCGTTGCAGGGATTGGCTATGTCACATATTCCCCATGGGGCTACGTTTGAGAGTTTGGTTGATATGGCGTTACTTCAGGGAGATGTCAAGAAAGAGACCAAGATGAATGATACTCAAGCTAAGAAGACTGATTCCCAGTGGAAAGGAAATCAGGGTAATCCAAATGGTCAGAGCAGTCAAGGCAATCAGAACAAGAACAAGAGTCAAGGCAACAAGGGGAACAACAACAAGGGCAATAATAACAAGGGGAAGTGCCATTATTGCGGTTCAGTTGGGCATCTTGTTAAGGATTGTAAGAAGAGGAAAAGGAAGAATGGTGAATGCTTTTTCTGCGGTGAGACTGGACATTTCAGTAAGGATTGCCCGAAGAAGCAAGGGCAAGGCCAGGGCCAGACTCAGCGTGCTGGACCTTCAGGAGGGCAAGTTCATGCTCTCAATGTCGCTCCAGTTCCCGACCGAGGTAGTATTTCTGTTGAGAGCCTTGTATATATTTCTGATTTTCCAGTTCGTACTTTGTTTGATTCTGGTGCATCGCATAGCTTTATCTCATCTGATCTTGTTGATAGTTTGCACCTTAGTACTAGCTTGGTAGATGATCCCGTCTGTGTCTCAAATCCTATTGGGGGTTCCGCCCATTTGTCTATGATATGTGGGGATTTGAGGATCTCTATACTGAGTGTAGAGTTCTTGTGCAGTGCTTATGTTCTTGGTTTTAGGGGATACGGATTGATATTGGGCATGGATTGGCTGTCCAGATATGGAGCCATTCTTGATTGTGAGCATAGGGTTGTGAGGCTCGTGACTCGCCTCGGAAACACCCTAGAGATTTCTTGTGATTCGA
This sequence comes from Allium sativum, assembly GCA_030737875.1. NCBI lineage: Eukaryota > Viridiplantae > Streptophyta > Magnoliopsida > Asparagales > Amaryllidaceae > Allium > Allium sativum. The sequence continues at coordinate 380,217,910 of CM060924.1, forward strand.
GAGGTCCCGCCATGCTGTGCTATCTTGAATCACTCGACTCGTCAATGGAAACTCTTCAGTCTGTGAGAGTGGTTCGAGAGTATCCGGATGTTTTCGATGAAGTTAGGGGGTTGCCCCCTAAGCGAGAGATTGATTTCCGCATTTATCTGGTGGATAATGCAAAGCCGGTTTCTTTGCCCGTTCGGCACATGGCTCCGCGTGAAAGGCGGGAGCTAAGTAAGCAAGTGAAGGAGTTGCTTGAGAAGAACTTCATTAGACAAAGTATATCTGAATGGGGAGCGCCTGTGGTATTTGCTACCAAGGCAGATGGTTCTCTCCGACTTTGTGTTGACTATCGAGAGTTGAATAAGCTGACTAAGAAGAACAGACACCCATTACCGAGGATTGATGATCTCTTTGACCAGCTTGTCGGTGCTTCTGTTTTCTCTCAGCTTGATCTTGCTACTGGATTCCATCAGCTCAGGGTAGCTGAAGATAGTATAGACAAGACTGCGTTCAGAACTCCAGATGGATTCTTCGAATGGCTTGTCATGCCATTCGACTTGACTAATGCACCCGCATATTTCGTGGACTTGATGAGTAGGGTGTTCAGGGAGTTCTTGAACAAGTTTGTCGTGGTCTTCGTAGATGATATTCTGATCTTCTCTAAGGATGAGGAAGAGCACGCAAGGCATCTCGTGGAGGTGATGGATACGCTTAGAGCGCATCAGTTGAAGGCCAAGTTCTCCAAGTGTCACTTTTGGAGAAGGGAAGTTAGATTCCTTGGGTATATAGTGTCTAAGCAAGGCTTAGCGGTGGATCCCGCTAAGGTAGTTGCAGTTCAGGATTGGAAGACTCCAAGGAATGCAACCGAAGTGAGAAGTTTTCTAGGTCTTGCGGGTTTTTATCGGAAGTTCATCAAGGACTTCGCAAAGATATCCGCTCCTCTCACTAAATTGACGAAGAAGAATTTAGTTTTTGCTTGGAGCATAGAATGCGAGCTTGCTTTTCAGAAGCTCAAGAGAGCCCTCACATCAGCACCTGTTCTAGCTTTGCCCGATGGAGGGAAGTTATTTATAGTATACACCGATGCATGTGGCACGGGATTAGGAGCTGTTCTGATGCAAGAAGGAAGGGTGATATGCTTTGGCGGTAGGCAACTCAAAGTGCATGAGAAGAATTATCCCACTCATGACTTAGAGTTGGCAGCAATAGTATATGCACTCAAGGCTTGGCGCCATTATCTTTTGGGAGAAAGATTTGAGCTTTATACCGATCACAAGTCATTGAAGTATCTCTTTTCTCAGAAAGATCTGAATCTGAGGCAACAAAGATGGATGGAATTCTTGGCGTCCTATGATTTTGAGATAGCCTATACCCCTGGAAAGGGGAATGTGGTAGCAGATGCATTGAGTAGAAAAAGGTTGACTCTGAGTCCTCTATTCGTTGAGATGAAGAATTTAGAGTATGTGGCAACCTTTGATTTCTCTTTGGCGATTGAGTCGATGACCGGTTCTTTAGCATCTCTGGAACTCAGACCTACCCTTCTTGATCAAGTTGGGTCTTCGCAGAGAGAAGACCCTCAGATAGTTGAGATTATGGATAAGCTGATTCGAGGAGAGGCGTCTAGTCATCTCGCTCGATATTCTATTAATGACAAGGGTTGGCTGAGGAGAGACGGAAGGTTATGTGTTCCAATGGTAGAAGATTTAGTAAGAAAAGTTCTTGAGGAATCGCATCGCTCTAAGTTGACTATACATCCGGGCGGAGATAAGATGTATAAAGATATGAAGCGCATTTTCTTTTGGCCTGGGATGAAGAAGGATGTGGCAGAGTTTGACTCTAGATGTATCATTTGCCAGCAAGTTAAGGCCGAGTCGAAGAAGCCTGGTGGGCTATTGCATCCTCTAGACGTTCCACTATGGAAGTGGGAGAGTATTTCCATGGATTTTATCGATGGGCTACCAAGGTCGAGGAAAGGGAATACGAGCATTTGGGTTATTGTGGATAGACTTACGAAGAGTGCTCATTTCATTCCGGTGAAGAGCAAGAGAACCGCATCTTGGCTAGCGTCTGTATATCTTCGTGAGATTGTGAGACTACATGGAGTCCCTTCTAGTATAGTCAGTGACCGTGACCCAATTTTTACAAGTCAGTTCTGGAATAGCTTGCAAGAAGCTATGGGCACGAGGTTGAATCTAAGTACGGCTTATCACCCACAGACGGACGGTCAAACCGAAAGGGTGAATAGGGTACTCGAGGATCTGTTGAGGCTTTGTATTCTAGATTTTGGTGGTACTTGGGAAGACCATCTTCCTCTTGTTGAGTTTGCATATAATAACAGTTATTAGGCAAGCATAGGGATGGCACCATTTGAAGCTTTATATGGGAGGTCGTGCAAGTCGCCTACATGTTGGTGGGAGACTACAGATAAGCTTATACTTGGGCCTGATTTGATCAGAGATACATCCGAGAAGATCGAGTTGATTCGGAGACGGATGAAAGCGGCCCAAGACCGACAGAAATCCTATGCTGATAAGCGAAGAACTGATTTGGAGTTTGATGTTGGGGATATGGTTTTCGTGAAGGTTTCTCCTTTGCGGAATGTGGTCCGATTTGGAGCCGTTGGGAAGTTAGCACCGAGGTTTGTTGGACCATTCCCTATTATAGAGAGGGTTGGGCAGATGGCTTATAGAGTGGAATTGCCCGAGAAGCTCGCCGGAGTACACGATGTTTTTCATGTCTCGCATCTCCGGAAGTGTTTACATGAATCAGCAGAGATTGTTGAGCCGAGTGTTCTGAAAGATGTGGAAGTGGAGAAAGAGGCTACCTTGAGGAGAGCTCCGATTCGTATCTTGGGGACGGAGACCAAGAAGCTAAGGAATCGAGAGGTCAAGTTGGTGAAGGTTCAATGGGGTGAAGCCGAAGAAGACGCAACTTGGGAAACCGAGGAGAAGATGCGTGAGCTTCATCCATTCCTTTTTGAGGGTACACTCTCAATCTCTTTTCTTTGTTAGCATATCTTTCTCTTTGCTATCCATGGTTATCCAGTTTATCATGTTAATCTTGTCATGATAACCTTAGGTAGAAACCCTTTGGATGAAACATGTGTTTGAAACATGTTATGCTTGATGGTTGCAAGTGGTTGCAAGTGTTTGCAAGTGGTTACTCGTGGATGCATTATACACGTTAGGCACTAGATCGGCTCACACACTCCTCATATTGCATATGCATGAGTGTTTATGCTTATTCATGGATGAAAATTTTTGTGTTATCACATGGATGTTGCATATGGATATATGTTATGTGCACACATATAGATGTTATACATTATGTTAGGAATTGCATACATATGGATTCATTTCACTAACATAATTTGCATTGAGGATATTTGCATTAGATAAGGACATATACACACACCTTTGCATATGTTCATACAACATTTAGAATCTTGTAAGGACAATGATTGCTCGTGGATGATGTTTTGAGTAGATGGATGTTGGATGGTAGGATACGTTCTTCCTAACTTGAAGATTTCGGGGACGAAATCCTTTAAGGAGGGGAGAATGTAACAACCCGTATTTTCAATAACCTGTTATAACGTAAATCGAGGCAGAATTTAATTTAAAAATCTGAATCAAGGGAAACGGGCTATGCCATTGCGTTCGTCTCGGAAAAATACGCGAAATAGAGTCCGAGTTTTCGAAAATCGGAGTCCGTATGACCCGATCAAGGCCCAACGAAGTTTTCAGAAAAATTCAAAGTAAAAACAGATTTCAAATTCAAGTTTGAATTTGAAAAATTAGGTCAGATTGGGCTAGGCGGGAAAGTTCCCGCCAGAGCACCCAAGTCGACAGCCCTGTCGACTTGGGAGTCGACTTGGTTGGACCCAAGTCGACAGCCCTGTCGACTTGGCTGTCGACTTGGTCCAGCCGGGCTGTTTAGCCTGGTTACCATTTAGAGATTGTGTTGAGCTTGGGGGCCAGATTCGGTTTTGAGGACTGAGATTGGAACTAGGGTTTAATCCTAGGGTTGAAACTAGTCCTAATCTCTATAAATAAGGCCCTAACCTAACCCTAAATCATCATTATTCATTCAAGTAACTAAACTATGGCAAAATCATTCCTCTCATGGCCTCCACTCTCTTCATAAAATTCCTAAATAAATTTTTATGAGATTTTCCATGCATACAAGTGTTTTCAAGCTTGTATGAGCATCATTAGCTTGCATTCAAGTCAAGTTTCTATATTTGCATCATAAAGAAAGAGTTTTGATCATTTTGGCTCAAGGGTTTTTGCTTGCATTTTGGGGTTTAATTGATTGCATAAGGGCTTTCTTATATTTGCTATACTCATTTGAGTCCTCATAAGCATTGTAAGCCCTATTCTACTTTCATACTTAAACTCTAAAGTTAAATGTATGATATACAAGTTTATATGCAAGTTTACTATGCTATGATATGCAAGTTTATCATGTTGTGATATGCAAGTTTATATGCAAGTTTACTATGCTATGATATGCAAGTTTATCATGTTGTGATATGCAAGTTTGCTATGCTATGATATGCAAGTTTATCATGTTATGTTATGCAAGTTTGATATGCAAGTTTGTCATATGATATGCAAGTTATGTTATGCAAGTTTGATATGCAAGTTTGTCATATGATATGCAAGTTATGTTATGCAAGTTTGGGTTGAACATTTTGTTCGTGCTATCATGTTATGCAAGCTTATGTTGGGTATATGAACATAAAGTTTCAAGCTTTATGCCAAAGGTTGCATTTTGGCAACATGTAAGTTATCATATCTCTTATGATAACTTGCATGTGAGGCTAGATGCGAACTTATGGCCATTTCTACATGTCATTTAGCACCATGTATCACCAATATGCCAAGTTTGGTTTTATGCATGCTTTTGAGGCCTAAAAATGTAATATGCAAGTGTATGAACATATGAACATTTCATATGCCACCATGTTAAACTTGTGGCTTCAATACCTTTATGTCATGATTATGCCAAGTTCCCTCTTTCTATCCTTTATGCGCTGTTGCGATATGTAAGCGATGGGATTGCGTTTGGGGTTGGGTAAACTTAAAAGACATAAAATCATAAGCTTGGGAATTTACCTATTAAGTTAGGTCTACCCATTGGGAATTTACCTATTAAGTTAGGTCTACCCAATTGCTTGAAAACTTGTAACATGTTTTGGAAACATGATGGACATGACACTTAGAAAAGAGAAGTGTGACCAACTCGAGGTTGGGTTGAGTTTGTAGCGTAAACCTACCCGGAACCGACCGGCTTAACTAGTTGCTACAAACAATAGAACCCAATGTGAGAAGTTGGCCATGTTGTACCTTGAACCCGAGGTTAGACCAAGTTGTGGTGTAAAGCTACCCGGACCCGCCCGGCTTAACTAGTAACCACAACAAGGTCTAATGTGAGAGGTTAAGGCGCATTAAATTAATTAATGCCTCGTGATTAGGGTTAAGTCATGGTCCACTTAATACTTAACCAATTTGGGCTTGGTAGATTAATCAGGGTTAAGTCGTGAACTCATCGTTACACTTAACCAAGTTAATCCATGATTAGCAAGAGGGTTAAACCGTACTTAACCCACTAGAAAATCCTAGCAATTGGGGTCCACTCCAGCAGTAATCCCAAGTTTGTATCATCATGGCCCTAGGGTCTAGGTTAGGGTGTGGGGCACGAATTACTGGGCTGGAGGTAAGCGACCAATAAACGACGGCCGGGTGGTACGCCGATGTAGTTCCGGACGGACTTTGGTCGTGCACGTAGTCCGTATTTGGAGAAGTCACCCATGGGTACCAGTAGATCGAGACTGTGCACTCATGTTTATGGTGTCCAGGGGTTGGCACCCTAGGGCTTGATACACCCGAAGGGTGGACCCGGCACAGTTCGACTACAATTATGTTTGGGCCGTATTGACACCAACACGTGACGAGTTAGGCTTAGGGAGCCGATCGACTAGACCGTTTGGTTGGACCTTGTATTAGGGTCATTTCATGTTATTGGGCCAAAGCTTGGGCCAAGGGATCAATACTTGTTTATTCCAGTCATGTTAGTTTGCTAGTACACCTGTGGTGCAAAACCTTAAACCTGATTATGTGATGACACCTTTATCTACCTTGTTAGTTAATCACCATGCTAGTATGTTGTTATCCTTATGATCATCCCTGCTTCTCATGCCAGTTAACTTTATTAGTTTACATTGATTGTAGTAGGGCTTACTCAGTCTTTTTGACTGACCTGTTTTCTTTCGCCTCTTTTCTTCCGTTTCCCCCCCCCCGCCCCCCCAGGTTCTCAGGGAGGGAATATTGGAGCTTAGCTTGGATTCCTGATCACTTGCTTGTGGGATTTCAGCTCATGTACGGTCTTGACATGAAGCTAGCTATGGTTATCACTTATTTTGGGGATAGTACTTATGTATTTCAGTTTTTCAGTAATGTTGTTTTTATCTAGACTTGTGTATTTGGAAAGTTAACATTATGTTGTACCAGACTTGTTTTGAAATGGTTTGAAAATCTTCCGCTGTTTTATCTATGTTATTTACTCTGTTTACATATATGCATGTGTTCTTGTTCTGCCTTGATATATCATTATGCATGTTTACCTGATTCAAACGCCCCTCCAAAGTCAGAGTGCTTGCAAGAGACACCCTGGCGGAGGCGGGGTGTTACAGTGAAGCTAGTTAAGATTCAGTGGGGCGAGAACGAGAATGATTGTACTTGGGAGACAGAGGAGAGCATTAGGAAGGCGTATCCAGAAATCTTTGCCTGGTAAGATTTTCTTTGCAATTTAGTTATTCCGCATGCTAGGATAGACTTGCTTTGCTTGTTTGGCATGTTTGATTGTTGTTTTATGATTGATAGGCATGCGGGACCCTTTTGTTTGTTTTGGTTAGGGAATTTTGGGGGCGAAATTTCTTAAGGGGGGAGAATGTAACAACCCGCATTCTACGCATCGGAGGATCGTAGAATATTTATTTCTTTCCCATATGAAGTCGTATGGTCATGTAATTTTGGGAAACAACCATTACTCATTTCCCATGTTCATGATTTTTGTCGATTTTTAAATGACCATTTTGCCCCTAGCTGATCTTGTTTTGGCCATAACTTTTGATTGGAAAGGAATTTTGACCTGAAACTACTTTCATTAGATTCGATTGATGGTTTATCTTTCCGTAGAGTGGTCATAATAGCCAAACGGACTTACCGTTTGTGATATATGGCTGAATTAAGGTTTGGAAGGTGAAAAACTGCTTAACCGGGCCAAATAGGGTGATTAGTGAATAGACCCATATCCCATTTCGGGATTAGGGTTATGGGGAGGCTGAAATGAGTTAGAGAATCATTCCATTTCAGTTTTCTAGCCTCCACTTATCTCCAAGAAACCCTAAAAATGGCCTCCAACCTCTAAATCACCTCCAAATCGTCTCCTAATCAAGGATTAAGCTTAGCAACATCAAATCAAGGAAGATCTACACCAAATCAACATTGGAGCTGCTGTTTAGCATTGGGATTCGCATCAAATCAGAGATTTATTTCAGATCTTAGTTTATTTGTGGTTAAGGTGAGTGATTTGCATAGTTCCTCACTAATTATGGCTAATTAAGGGTAATTAGTGTTAATTAGCGAATTTAAACATGATAAAATTCGGGAAAAATGTTCATAAATTCTTAAATGATGTTTTAGACCTCTGATATGAATTTGGGTTAATTTGGTTAAGTTTTGCTAATCCTATCATTAGTTTCACCTAAACATGCTTAAGGGGAAATATGGGGTTTTAGGTATGTTTGATCCATTTTAACCTATCATGTTGATGTTTTGATGTTTGTGGTTGATTATGCATGTTGCTATGACTGTATAATATGCTTTGTGATTGATTTCAATAGTTAGAATGGTCGAAAATGTCGTCGAATGGCGTAAAACACTTGTTGGAAAAGTCAGGAAACAGTGCAGGATCGGATCGGATATGGTGGCTCGGATCGGATAAGTTGAACTGGGCAAGGGATTCGATCGGATCGGAACCTGACACTTGAGAAATCTGGCAAAAAGGAAGGCCATGCTAGCAATATTGGGATCGGATCGGATAAAGGAGGGGGATCGGAGCGGCTAAAGGAGGAGGATCGGATCGGAACAAATGAAGGGCGAGGGAGCTGATCGGAGCGGAAGCACGAACTGGATGAGAGATGGCACCCGACCCGACCCGAAGTGGGACACCCGATCCGAACCGACGCAATGTAGTGAATCCGAACCGAACCGTACCAGAGGAGGACCATGAACCGACGCAACGTAGTGAACCCGACCCGAACCGATGGCTTGAAGGGAATCCGACCCGACCCAGTATTGACCAATAACCCGAGATGCAAAGGTGGTCCAATATGGGAAGTTAGAGCTCAGGATCCAATTGGTAACCGATGAGTTCACTTCATGGTTGGGCTTTGCTGCGGGACGTGTGCTAAGGAGTTGTCGATGTTCATGACTTCGATTCACCACTGAAAATGGATGATGGGCTATTTATCAGTGCAGTAGAGTCATTGCGACTCGAGGGGCAAGGTGATGGTAGAAAGACTACGTTATCAGTGCAATAGAGTCATTATGACTTGAGGGGCAAAGTGATGCGTAGTAAGACTATGAGCCAGCGCAGATGGGGTGAATAACTCCATGGGGCAAGTGGACATAGTAAAAGATTGGTAAGGCTATGAGCCAGCGCAGATGGGGTGAATAACTCCATGGGGCAAGTGGACATAGCGAAGGATTAGTGGCTACGTTATCAGTGCAGTGAAGCCATTTATGACTTCATGGGGCAAAGTGATCGTAGCAAGGCATGTTGGGTGATCGAAGTGGTGAATATCGTATGCTTTACGCACTGAGTGAGAGATGTGAGGATGGATGTTATGTTTGATTGTTTTCCATCACTATGACATGCACACCCCCACCTTCGTATCTTTACACCATTTGATATGGCACCTTAGAGTATTGTACAGTATGTAGTGCTAACTCTTTGGTTGCAGGTCCAGGTTCAGGTATGTTTTAGTCTACCTGTTATTGTTCTGTTTAGATGCTTATCGCTCATACCAGGCTTTATGTCTGACCCAGAGTTTTATGTCTCCTCTTATTACTCTGGGTGCTCACACGAGCAGACTAGAGACAGGTTAGCTGGTGATGCGCGAGTAGCTGATTCGGAGGCGGGCAGGAGGCTTCCACGTATGATATATAGATATTCTCCCTGTGTCGTTGGTGGTCGCTACTTGGGCATTAGTAGTGTACCTCCTTTATCTTGCTTTTGCTTTGAGACAGTTTGAGAAGTTGTAATAATGTTTAACTTTGGATCATAAGCTGTACTTACATTTTCCGTTGCTATGTTAGTTGTTTCAGCTTATGCACTGTCTCACCTGTTTTATGTCAAGTATGTTATTATTATATTTTATTCTATGCGCTGTGAGACATTCTACAGGTTTTTTGGTAGTTCATTTCCTTCTTCCCTTTTTCCTTCTGACGATCCGTCCCGTGCTAACTGGACATGTGTACAGCGCACTTTTGGAGTAAATGTCGGTTGGTGCGGGGCGGGCCGTTACAACTCAGCTATTGGGTATCCTTCCAACTCAGATTTTTGAATCTATTGGTTATAAACCAAAATCCCTTCCAAATTCCCAATTATTAAGTCCATCGCTTAGTTCAGATCTTCATGCTCTCAAATTTTTATAATTTTCCATTCTTATAAACAAACTTCTCATTTACGCATTTCTACTCCTTCATATTCACACCCTTCAACTGCCAGATAGCAAGCGAACAACTTCCCAAGTATCAATCCCGAAGGCCGAAACCAACATCAGATCAACACTCAAAAAGTCATCTAACTTGACAAATCTCCAGTCAGTTTCCAGTTTTCTTAACTCTATTTTTTTTCATATTAGATCATTTCTTACGAAATTCTCGAATCCACTTCTCTTACGTTCTGCCGCTCTTTGTTCTTGTCGTACGGATTTTCACTCTTCAGTCCTTGTCATTTCGATTTACCAAAACCCAATAGCCTCTCACGATATTTTGGAAAGCATTTCCAATTATCATATTCAAATTTTTTCCATTCTATAAAATCTTTTATTATTATTGGAAAACACTTCCATATGTGCGCAAAACTTTATTCTCTATAGAAAATATACTTTATTCTGCATGGAAAACATTTCCAAATTCGTTATTGGAACTAAACAGATGTTAAGTAAAACATCGATATTCCATTTAATGTTGACACTCATTAGCTCACTGCACCTAACCAATTCTTTCTATCGAACTTTAATCATTTTTTAATCAACAATGAAATCAATCAAGTTGGGGTATATTTACCTCTCAGACCTTAACTGAACAACATTATTAACTTCGAAATAGATCAAGTTCATAGCTTCTAACACCAACAAACATTTATTTTCGTAACTTTCGAATTCAAGTTGAGAATTCATTTCTTCTATGGAAAGCGTTGATCACAACAATAATTTATGTCATTGAAATATTTAACTTTAAAATATATTTTATTCATTAATTTGAACAACTAATTAATAACACATTAAATTTTGATTAAAAATAATACTTTCCCAAAAAAAATTCATGAATAATTTTCCTTCTTTCGAATAATCACTTATTCGATAATATATACTCTGAAATTCGAAAAATCACATTTGATTTATATTCTGAAATTCAGAATAATCTTACCGTATGTTCCAACTCAATTTCCTCAATTCCAAATTTCATTCAAAACATTTTTGCTTTCAGTACTACTTACTTAAAAGTAAATATTATTCTCTTTTATAGAGATCTGGAATCGGCACATCAAATTAGTAAATTTTGATTTCATTCAAATACAGGTCCAAAACTTTTTTTAACATCTTCACTCACAATTTGCTTCATCTCATTTATGATTCACTTCATTTATAATTCTCGCTCGCCATATACTTCTTGTTAATTAATTAACAAGTTTATAATTTACTATCGAGTTCATATATTCGATTATACATTGTTGGTTTGAAACCAATTATTATTTATCTTGCCAAGTTCTGAAAAATCGAATTTCATTCATAACCTTTTTCTTCGAATTTATTTTCATTAATTTATATTCTCAATATCGAAATAAAATTCAACCCTCATTTTCTTGAAATGACTTCGAACTTCCCCTTTTCATTCAAATTCATATCTGAAATTTATTTCCAATAAATTTCAGTTGTCTCCGATTTCTAAAATACACAATTCCAGAAATTGATTCGTTGATTCTATTATACTTATTTTCCTTACGTACCGTTCGATAATGGACACGAAATCCATACCTAAGGGGATCTTATCAAAGAAAAGATCTCACAGACCTAGAATCGAAGACTAGGGATTCCAAACAAATTTCAAATCTGAAAAATAATAATTTTTTTCCACTGTATTGTTTTCAAAATATTTCCAAAATATTTTACCTTCAAAAATTTATTTTTCAAAATCCCTTTTATTTCCGAAATCCGTTCTTCTAGTGTCGATCCTACTTATTCAAACCCAATAAGCTATGCTTTGAATAAACCAAAGCTTTGATACCACTTGTAACGTGCCGCCTTTTTGACCGCTTTAAAACAGTAATTAAACCAATTTAAAACGTCCAAATCGATGGATCGTTATTTAGCTTACAGAGTTTAAACGCAGATTCAACACAAAAAACCACAGTATAAAGAATAACACAGTATTGAACAACAAAATAACTTCCATATATAATCAGATATTTTATACAAGATTTTCTATACAGCGGAATTAAAAAACAATTTAAATACAAATAAAAATCTTTAATGTTTATACTTCAAAGTGCGCCGTCCCTGGGAATTCCAGCTTCGTCAATCTTCGAATCATAAGTTGCGTTCTTTAAATCTGTACTGCTCGGGTTTGACCTGATCGTTCCATGCAAAAACATAAATCACTCTAGTTAGGATTAATCATTTATTCAAGTAAATTAATTTCAATAGAATTGAAATATAATAGTTAATCGTAAAAGGTTAAGTATTTGTTCAGAATTAGATATAATATTTGTGTTATACATTTTTATTGTAGGGACAAATGGCCATAGGAGCCTGCATATACACAAGTGTACGGTTACACGTGTGCACTGCCTCAGCATCCATAACCAACCAATATCAAGTGAAATGTAGTTTATAGGGTGTGCACGAATATATATATATACATATATATATATATATATATATACACATATGTATATATAACAAACAGGCGGCACAAACCCAACCTAGACAGCAAAGTAAAACGTAGCATGACGGCATATCATTTCGAGGCAAGGAAAATACGTGCTTAGGTTAGACAAGGCAAAGTGAGTATGTTCTTCAGGTTAAACTTGTATAAATAAAATACTAGTACCATGTTTGCATGCTACGGTTATTTACATGCCAAAACATACAAGGATTCATTTAAGCTATAAAAAGGGGATATAGTTATGCAGACCTTAGAGCTCAAAGCAGTAGCAAAAGCAACATGTCAGTGGCACAAGGCCAAATCTACAAAAAAAAAAAACATGTATGCAGATAAAACAGTTTCTAGACAAGTCATCAGGTCAAGCAAGAGAAAGGGTTGCATGCCAGAATTTATATGTCAGGTCATGGCATGAATATAAACAAGGTGTATAAAACAAGGAAAGTATATATCAAACATGTATTCTAGTTCAAGTGGAAACCAGAGCTTGTTTGGTTACCCATAACCTTTCAGACTAATGCTTCTCAAGTCATAAACAAACAGGGTACAAATTTGACCTGGTACTTTATCAATGTAATATACAGGTATGTGCAGACCATGGTGCAACTATATTTCAACAAGACAAAAAAAATTCCCTCCTTAGGAACAATGGAATAAGGTAAAGGTGTACTCACTAAACTATAAACCCGCTATAAATATTAAACAAATCCCGCAGATTTTTACTGCATATGCTTAAAAATGAAGGCTCTTATTTACTGAACTAATTTTGCAACCTGAATTCACATAGTGAGTGGTGAAATAAACACTGACAAACTAACAAAGTAATAAAACACTTGCACCAACTTTACTGTTCAGTTATAGAAATTACTAACAAGACCGAAACAAAATTGAATTCAGGTATACTTTACTGTAACTCACACATGCACCGAAAAATACATATACATAGTCGTATATATGAAACAACACACACACACTCACATGCAGTCCAACACACATATGCACAGTCGCATATATGAACACACACACACACACACACCTGCTACAGAATTTTCGCAAAAGCAAGGCAGATTTCATGTATGTGATGAAACAGGGGCACAACACCTTCATGAATACTTACTGTAATTATAGGTGATGGTTCTTAACAAGGGTAACAACTTATCACAGTGGCCACGTAGAGCAAATTTTCAATCAATAATGAAAATAAACTTATAGCTATATAACAATACTGTATGAGTATGTTCAATCCATACGACATGAGCCTTCATTTGTAGTATGAATGCACTATCCACTACTAGATCTCGCAGTACTGTTTGAACTTAGACCAAAAATAAAATAATACTAGCAAAACTGGGTATTTAAGGACATGCAGTGAAACATAGCCAACGAGGCATCATACACAAAGGGTTGACAGTAAATAACAAAACTGAACACTCATTTAAGTAGGTCAATGTATAAACATGGTTTAAAGGTTGGCAAGATACATAAACTCACATATATGTATATCCAAAAATATGCTACTGCCACTTTGAAATTGGTTCATAGGTTTAATTTCAGGTCATATGTTTTGTCTAAGTTTTTGACATGCAGATCTGACTAGCTCAACCCAATATATTCAAACATGCATGCCTATATACATATAGGTCTGTCTACCACATACCAAGAAGAACAGTATAAATGGGAAAAAAAGGTATTCTCACTTTAAAAATCCTCTGTTTTTTTAAGGTTTCGGGTTATTGTTTTTTTCAGATTTTGACATGAAGGTTTGATTTAGATAAATACCATCCATTTAGAAATATATGCATATCTATATATTACTGCATCATACTCTAAATTCAATAAAAGATTTAGTGGGTATAAAAGTGGAGCTTGCTCACAAAATACACTACCTTTTAGATATTAACATTTATTGATTAACCACAACCACTGCAAGTATCAACATTTTTGTGGAAGAAACAAGTAGGTGTGTGCTCGGATTTCAACCAAAAATCATAACCAATATGTATGTGTACAATCAAACAATTGAAAGGGATTATTATCTGCTCTTCACCCCCCATTAAATAGAAAATAAAACACACACCCCATCTTTTTCTCTTCCCACCCCGCTTATTTCAAAAATGCCCTTACTATAACTTTTTTTTGTTCTATACTTCTCATTTCAAAATTGCAGTTTGTTTGTGCAGCTCTCTTTTTAACATCTTTATCGAATTAATTAACGTTTGTTGACAACGTCGTTGAATGCCTAGCGTTGGTTATGCTAATTAATGTTTCAATCTGAGCGTTGATTTATTTAAATTAACACCTCCTGCAGTGATGCTTTAATTATTTGTTATTCAGACATTTGCAATTCTTGTACGCTACCAATCTATTCGGTCTCAAAATACATGATTATATACACCGTTTACTTTAAAAAAATTAAATTTTAATCATTGTTAACAAAATTTTAATCATTATTTGTAATTCGTATCTTAATTTTTTTAAATCACATACACCTCTGATTTTTTATTTTAATTATTGTTCATAATTTAACCTCAAACACCATGCATGACTGATTTTATTATTTTTAATTGTCGCATAGCATTGGACAAGTTAACTATTTTATAATCAAAGGGTATAAGTGGGAAGGATAGTTTAAAATTTTAATTGGGGGGTGAAGAGCAAATAATGGGGTGGCAATAGCCGGACCCTTGGGGAAAATGTAAAACAATTTGGCCATTAAAATTGGGAAAAAGGGTTTGCTGAAGAAATGGAACAATTGCGTGAAATTTATAAAGGCAAAATTTAACGATAAGAATGAAGTTCCATCACATAGGGTTAGGGTAGGGCGCGATCAGAGTATAGTTCTGCGTGGTTACTTACTGAGGAACGTTTATATTTTAATTAGATATTCAGCCGACACCATAAACTAAAATTGAACGTACAATATTTGTATCGTAACCACGATCTCCAAATACAATAAAAATTATACGGATTTCTTCATCTTCTCGTATTGGGTTCAATAAAATTATTCTAATCGTACTCCGAACTTCCTCTGTATACAACGTTATTTTTATTTCAAAATTCCTTATTGATTCACTGATTTAATTCCATTTGTTTACCAACAATTCTGTTCCATCCAAATTTGAAATGTTAATTTAAATTTCTACATATACACAAATACACACATACCTAAGCTAATTTTCCACATATATTTCAGTAAATAAAAATTTTCAAATTTATTTACCGTTATTTGTTAATAACGTTAATTTTTAATTCAAGCCATTTATATTTTCAAACTTTATAATAATATCCAACATAATTTATTTGTATTTCTTAATTCGAATTTCTATCTAAATTCAAATATCAACCAATTTATTTCGATCGGTTATAAATAAATAATTGATGCAAATTAATCATTCTGAATTTAATATCGAATTAAATTCTTATTTAAACCAATATATTTTGACTTTTTTAAATCTCTAAACCAAGTATCCAATAAAATTGATTATAATCGTTAAATCTCTAACTAATCTCATATTCCAGTTGTCGAAATTTCTGGGACGTTACATTTTTCTTGCTTCTTGATATTTTATTTTAATATTCTAGCAAATAAAGTGAATCGGTCTTGCTTTCAAATTCTTAGTTATGAGAAAAATCTATTCTTTCAGCTAAATTGATCAGTTTGGTTCAAATATCTCTTTTTTTCTTGAACAAAAGTTAAATTTTGCTACTGTTTCGGCAACCGGGAACTAGCTAACAGCTAAATTTTTATTTTTAAACGTGATGTGCCATATTCCGCCACTTCTGTTGGCAGATTCGTCGGATGAATTTATTGTGGACTTTCTGCGTTCGATGACCATTGATGATCTGGTGCCATCTGATTTCCGGTGTCAATCCATTCACCATCGATCCTCGACTCTCTTAGGTTTCTATTTTAAAAATAATAACTAAGTTAGTTGTTACGGATTTGATTATTAGCTATCAATAATTATTGGAGTTTGGACTGACATTAAACTAATCTGAACTGGGAACTGTGTCATTTTGGTTTGAAGTACAACACTGTTATTAGTCAGTGATTATTATCCGCTTTTCTACTCTGAACTTGTTAACAATAATTAAAGATTCTGAGTTTATTGGTCTTGTATTATCACCATGTTTGTGGATATAACTGGTTATTTCTTGTAATGCTTTTAGAAACATAATCCAGTGACTAATTATTACATTGGTTTCCTACTTTGTGATTCTGTATCCATTGCGGACATTCATACAATGCAAACCAAAAGTTGAGAATCATTCATGTTTAGGACTTCAACTAGAGTCCTTGACATTATATTTTATGCCTTCATTGATGAGTGATAGCAACACATTCTTTATATTTAGATATAAAATCATTTTTCCTTTATCTCTTGGTGGGATGACAACATTCACATAGACTATTGGTGAGCTAGTAGAGTCATATGAAGTATTCATATGGATATATTGTAGAACTACAGCCTAACAAATTGGTCATCTTTAGTTCTTATCAACAACTATTTAAATATGGATGTGCCTTCCAATCATATGCTTATAGGATGTGTTAACAAAACCGGGTTTCATGGCATCAAATAATGAGAAATACCCAGTTGGAGAAATCATTGCAGTCATTAAGAAGGCATTTGTTGCTACACCTGAGCACTGTTTGTAAGAGGGGGTCTGTACAGGACCTTCATATCTGCTTCACAAAGATTTCCAGGTTCGTAAGCATAAGAAGATGTGTTAAAGATAAATTATAATACATTGTTATGTTCAATGATGAATGAATAACGTCTAGGTAGCACAATATGAGTATCTATATTTATAAAGAGAAGATTTATTTTATTTTTCTGAACAAATAAGGGTTGGGCCATTCTGCATTTAAACATGCTTTTTGTGACTCGAATGAAAAGCTATTCAGTGATCATCGCTCAGGATTTGATAATTTTTACTAGTAAAAATTGTGATAAGTTGAAACTGGAGATTGTTTTTTTTTTCTTTAGAAAAAAATAATAACTAAATTTGGTTGTTGTGCAAGATAGGTTGACTTTGCAACTAAACAAGTCCATCTAATATGCGAAACAAAAATTGTAATAAAATTGTAACAATCTACGGATGCTTGTTGAACCCTGTTTGAAAAAATCATTATAGCTATGTACATCAGCCCTCCCTTGGTCCATATATTTTGTTTTTTGCCTATTTGTCGATAATTAAAGCTTCTGTTTTTGTGTGTTGTCTTGTTATTGAATTTTTTTTGTTCTAAAACTGAAGTCTTCTTACCTCAGCCGCGTTATATGTTTATTATGGGCACGCGTTGTCTTGATAGGCATGTAAAAGGGAAAAGAGTTCTGGTGGTAACAAACACTATGTTCGCTCCTTTGTATCTCCAGAAAGTGAAGAATGCTCTAACATATGAAAATCTTAATGTCTCGATTGATAGTATGATACTCGTGACGACCGCCCATAAACCCCACACTATACAAGAGAAATAATGCGCTGAAAGGTGTGCAAGGTAGTTATGGGCGATCACCAGAGTAGATAAACGTAAGTGAAACCTGTCGTAAACTCACAGCGCAAGGATAAAATATAATAGAACATATACACAGGTACTAATAGTGAAGCAGAAACAATGGACTTTTGTAACACCCCGTATTTTCTATGAACATTAAAGTAACAAATTAAAGTATACTTAATTATTAAGAGAAGAATTAAGGGAAACAGGTTACCCCATTGCGTTCGTCTCAGAATTCTGCTTGAGATAGAGTCTGATTTTGCATAAATCGGACTCTGTATGAAGAAGTTATGGCACTTAGAAGTTTCAGGAATTTAAAATGAAAACCAGCCCGAATTCAAATTTAAAGTTTCGAAATTCAAATCACACACCCGGGCTGGGTGGGAAATTTCCCGCCCAGGACCCAGGTTGGCTAGGGGGTCAACCTGGGGGTCGACCTGGGTGGAACAGGTCGACCATGGGGTCGACCTGGGGGTCGACCTCCCCCATTTTCCAGATCCGTGAACAGATTCGTTTTTCTGCATTTAGACGCCCGTTCTGACCAGATTCGTTGTTCCTAAGCTATTTAAACACCCCCAAACCTCACTTTCTCTCCACACAACTTCATTTTGCCTATACTCTACCTAATTCATATCAAAATAAATCTAAGACGGGGTTATGCTGCTCAAGTCCTTCGTAGAAATCAAGTTTAGAATTCTAGTAGAGATTCAAAGGCTAATTCAACGACTTCAACAACTATTTCTAAGAATCATATCAAATCTATATTAGAAGAACAAATAGTCTACTTCAAGGGAGAGCTATTTAGTTTCAAAATACAGATCCTAGAATTCAAGACCCTTCTGTAATTTGTAAGTTCACGTTACTTTCAAAAATAAAAGTTAATTGTGATTCTAACATTGTAATAAATCTGGATCTTAGATTATGCTTGTCTTTCTATATCCTTTGGATCTATCTCATTGATAATATTATGTCTGTTCTTTGTCTCTTCTTTCCTTCTTCCCTTTTTGTTTTATAGCCAGGCTGCTGCGATCCTGAGCCAGATCTCATAAGAGATGAACGTACATTGGAAATAAAAATTGGGCATAATTGAGTTGTAACTGATTTGAGGACATAACACATGTTGTATTCAAAACATAAAGTGTATCGAACATATGACTTGAGATTTGAGGCATAAAGTATTATACATATGACTTGAGATTTGAGGCATAAAGTATTGGACATATGACTTGAGATTTGAGGCATAAAGTATTGGACATATGACTTGGGATTTGGGGCGTAAATTGAACTGTAAATATAAGGCATAGTACATGTTGTGGTCTAGGATCTAAAATTGGGATATATATATATATATATGATAGTTTATGATTTGGAAGAAGAAGATTAGGGTGTACAGTGATGTATGGCTTAGGCATGAAAACAAGATTTGCCTTTGTTTTGTAAGTCAGTTACTTTTTAGATTTGAACACCTAAATCTAATTGTGACATGTAATAAAAAGGATATGAGAATATGCCTGATGTAAGTTATCCTTTCATTGAAATCTGTGCTTGAGTGTATATATCTTTGGGAATCATTTTTGACTATGAAAGTGGTCCAATCATATCTATCCTTGTTGTATATCGGAATTGTAATCCTTTTTTTAAGTTTATGATATAATTCTTATCATATCTATATGCCTGCGATGTATTCCTTGCAAAACTTGTCTTTTTAGTACATCAAGTTTATTGGACCAGTAGTTCTTATCATCATATGACTATGTCTATTCTTACGATGTTCCATCTTGTTTCTCCC
The DNA here is from genome assembly GCA_030737875.1 of Allium sativum. NCBI lineage: Eukaryota > Viridiplantae > Streptophyta > Magnoliopsida > Asparagales > Amaryllidaceae > Allium > Allium sativum. The sequence goes on from CM060924.1 coordinate 380,237,423, forward strand.
CTTATATTATGAATCTTGAGTTGAATCTCGAAATACGTACGTTATGAATGGGGGGGATTGGGTATAACACGAAATTGACATTATTTGGCATAATTTGGAACACGTAATATGGCATAATTGTTAAGATGCAATTTGGGGTAATTTGACATGAATTATGGAATATGTAATTTGACATATTGAACCTAGAATTTGTATGAACGACAAAGTAAGAAGTTTGCATATAAATCAAGTTTTGGGCAAAATTGTTATTGTTGCGAATTTGGGGTAACTTGAGCATTAAATCTAGATTGGGCGTAAAATGTAACACGACTAGTTTTGGTGAATTTGGTAATTAGCATGAAAAATCTAGATTTGGGTATACAGGGTAAATGTGTAGATTAAAGATGAACATGCCTAACCCGAGGTAAGATTGAGTTGTGGTGTAAAACCGCCCGAAACCGCCCGGCACATCTAGTAACCACAACAACACCTATCTAATGTGAGAGGTTAGTGCATCATGTCCAAGAAAAACCCGAGGTTAGATTGAATTGTGGTGTAAAACTGCTCGGAACCGCCCGACACATCCAGTAACCGCAACAACACATATCTAATGTGAGAGGTTGGTGCATTAATAAATCAATTAATGCTAATGAAAAAAATGAATGAGTAGGGTTAAGTTCATAGGAACACTTAACCAATATAAGATGAACGAGTAGGGTTAAGTTCATAGGAACACTTAACCAATATAACATGGATGAGTAGGGTTAAGTTCATAGAAACACTTAACCAAAATAACATGGATGACTAGGGTTTAAGTTAATAGGAAACACTTAACCGGTATAGCATGATAAATGGAAAGGGTTAAGTTAACACTTAACCAATATAACTTGATTTGTGGTAGGGTTATGTTAACACTAGAAGGCGACACTTAACTAAAGTAACATGACATGATGAGTAGGTGGGTTAAGTTAACTTGAATTGACTGATCACACTTAACCAATACAATAAGACGAACATGTAGGGTTAAGTAACAAGGAAACACTTAACCAATATAACTTGATGAACGAACGGGGTTATGTAAATAAGGAACACTTAACCAACATGACACGATGAATGAGTGGGTTAAGTAAACATGAATGGACAACACATAACCAATATGACATAATGTGCGGGAGGGTTAAGTACATATCGGTTTGGTGGGTAATATTAGTAAATATAAACCCACAAAACTTAATCGTTTAATAAACATGCTTGAATCGATGGGAGGGTTAAGTACATCTCGTGTAGGTGGGTAATATTAGTACATATAGGCCCACAAACTTAACCGTTAAATAAACATGCTTGAATCAGTGGGAGGGTTAAGTACATATCGGGTTGGTGGGTAATACTAGTAAATATAGGCCCACTAACTTAACCAACGGGAAACCCTAGTAACGGGGACCCATTTCAGCAATAACCCACATAGATGTATCACGGTACCCTGAACTAGGCAGGGTGGGGCACGATTACTGGGATGATTATAAGCGATCAAAGCAGCGGCAGGGGGTACGTCAGTGTAGGTTCCAACGGTTTACGGGCGTGCACGTACTCCGGAGTGGGAAAAAGCAGGCATTGGGTACCAGTAGTTATACACTGTGCATCTTGAATCGTGTCGGGTTGCCATCATAAGGATTGATACACCTTATGGTGGGACTAGCACATGGTCTCTACACGCAAGAGAGGGCCTATTGACACAGACATAAGAGAAATGAATACAAGTAGGGAGCCGATCGATAGGGTTGTAAGGGTACATCTAACATGTTCATGGCAATTAGGCTGATTGAGGTGGAATCCTCACGATAGATGTACACCTGAAGGCTTACCACAATTACGGGGATTGGGATCACGTTATCATTTTATACAGATTACTAGTTGGGTACTAGTTAGGTGGTGTAAAGATAGATATAGATTTCGGAACAACAAAATAGTAGCGAAGCAAAGAAAGAGTAGAAGCTGATTCAGTTTATCTTTCCTTATCAGACCTTATGTGTATCCTATGTTATCTTGTTATCCCTGTTATCATGGTATTGTCTTATATTCAGTTTATTCATGTCATGATACTTTTGCATGTTTATACGCTGAAAGTCACTGGACTTACCAGACTTATGTCTGACCTAGTTTTGTTTCACCTCTTTTCTTCCGTTCCCCCCCACCCCCCAGGTTCACAGGGAGGAAATGTTACCACCTAGCTTAGTTTTCTTTCCAAGCTCGAAGATAGTCGATGTATTTCTTTGGACTCTCTCTTCCACTGTTATGGTTGGTTCATGCTTTATTGGGGAATATCATTGTTGTTTTTATGCTTCTTTTATATTTCGAAGTTTTTAGATCAAGACAGAAGTTCTATGTATTACTTTTAAGTATGATTGAGACAACTGTTGTAAAAACTTGACTGAACCATATTGTTTATAAAATGACTTTATTTTCCGCTACTTTATTTGTATGTCTTGTAATTTATCTACATCTTTTACCTAAAATGCTCCACCAAAGTTAAGGCATTCCCTTTGTGAGTGACCTTAACGGAGGTGGGGTGTTTCAACTTTCATACAATCAGAAAGCAATATCCCATACAAGAGGATAACAACGGCAGTATTTGTACAATTTTCCTCACTACAACACTCATGGAAATAGCACACAGTGGAAACAAGTACTAAATTGTAGTAAAGATAGTACGCCAGCCTCCTGCTCGCCTCCGAACAGCAACACTGTTCTCACTTAAGCTACCTGTCACCTGCTACTTAGTCTGCCCATCCAACAATCAGATGAAGAGCCCAAGGTAATAAGAGGAAACATAAAACCTTGAGTCAGACAATAGTTTTAGTGAGCGATAAAACAACTAACAAACTTCAAAAATAAAGTGTATGAGAAGGGATAGATAAGCATACTAATCTACCCACGACACCAGAGAAGAACTCAACCTTATCTTCCCCACATCGGACAGTGATAACCAATACTATTAAACAATTCAATCATTCATCCAAAGAAACCAGATCCATCACAAATCTGACCGACTCATCCCTCCATGGCTGATCCATTCCGTCACTAATCCATCGCAGATCTGGACCGATCCATTCCATCACAGATCCATCGCAGATCTGGACCGATCCATTCCGTCATAGATCCATCGCAGATCTGGACTGATCCATTCCGTCACAGATCCATCGCTGATCTGGACCGATCCATTCCATCACATATCCATCGCAGATCTGGACCGATTCATTCCGTCACAGATCCATCGCAGATCTGGACCGATTCATTCCTATGGCCGAGCCAACTCCTGCATATTGCAATTCAACTCCGATTTCGATCAAAACTTCGCCAAACGACGAATCCGACGAAATTAACTCAACCCAAATCATCAAACACAATCATAAACATATCATAACATTACTAACCACATGAATATGACGATTACCACAAAAATGATGTAAATCTCACCAAAAACCATTTAAAATGAACATATGATCAAAATGAGAGATCTAACTAACATAAACATGTAATATGACATGAAATTAAAGACTAAAACTTGGCAGATTAGATCATAGGGTGATGCATATGAAAATAAACATGTAATGGTGTAAATTTATGGTAAAACATTCCAATTTGATGAGAAACATGCACAAACACTCATACACTTCATTGCATTCATGTGAGAGATGTAAATCACTCACCAATTTGCCGAAACAATCTAAAACGGTAGAAATAAGGATCCGTACAGCGAGCACTTCGAATCAAACTCCTCGATCCAATGAATTCGCCTTTGAAATGATGTAGATCTTGCCTTGAATGGTGTAGATCTTCGATTTCCTCCCTTGGATTTAGATTTTAATGGTGGAAAGGTGTTAGAGGAAGAAGGAGATCAATGCCTCCAAATGAGAGAATGGGAATGTAACACCCCACGTCCGTTAAGGTCACTCACAAAGGGAATGCCTTAACTTTGATGGAGCATTTTAGTAAACAGAACAGAATATTACAAGACAGATATAAAAATAATACTTGAAAAACTTTATAACTTTATTGCAGCGGACAGAAATCAGCTTGGTTACAATTTTACAAAAAACTCAAGTACATATATATCAGCCTTGTTCAAAAGCCATCAGAGTACAAAACTTTAAAATCATAATCCCCACCAAAGATGCCAGAAAAAGACAAGCCATACTTTAAGCACTTCAAGCACTCCAAGCAGGAAGAAAGATCCGGATCAAGCTAGAGTATTCCCTCCTTGAAAACCTGGGGGGGAGGGGGGGGAAACGGAAGAAAAGAGGCGAAACAACAAGGGTCAAACATAAAGTCTGGCAAGTCCACTGACTTTCAGTTATGAACAGATAATAATGTCATGGCGTGCAAATAAAACCGGATGAGAGATAACAGGAAACAGGAATAACAGATATACTTAGGTTAAACAGAAGAAACATGATGATATTACTTTTCACTTCTCTGCACTAATACTAGTATAACAGGATTAGGTGTTACCCTAATGTCTAAACAGAAATAGAAACAGAATAATGGGCCTTTACCACCCTAACAGAACGTACAGAAACATAATGCTAATAATGGGCCTTTACCACCCCGAACAGAAAGTACAGAAACAGAATGCTAGTAATGGGCCTTTACCACCCGAACAGAGACATAAACGAAAACGAAAACAGAATAATCCCTACGGAAACAGAATGTTAGAATTAGGTGTACACTAGTAAATGGGCCTTTACCTCCCGAACAGACGGTACCCCGCAGATAGGTGTTGCCACCCAACAGAAACAGACGGTACCAACAGAAACAGATAGAACTGAGTGTACCCTAAAACCCTACCCCAAGCGATCGGCTCCCTAAACATAAATACCCTGTGTCGGCTCCACAATAGGGTGTATCACTCCCTAAAGTGAGCCAATTGGCACATGCCTATTTACAGATGTCACGGCGTCTTACATCCTCAGAGGCAGACCGGGATCCAGGCACGCACATGACCCGGTTGGAACGCACCATCAACACCCCTCGCCATTATCAGAATGAACCACTTATAATTAGTTCAGTAAGCGTGCCCGGACCCTACCTACTGTTGGGTCAATGTTTTGATACCAGAAAGGGTTACTGACTAATATGGGTCCCAAACAACAGATGACACAAGTAATTCCCCACCTAACCTTGTGTCCCCAGACTAACAAACTCCAGATTAATTTGTTTACAAGTTCAGACATACAGAGTTCAGATCAACTACTTCACAGATCAGACAAGTTTTCAGACTAACGGATCAGATATACGGATTTAACAGATTTACAGATTTGTCTAACTTTGTAATTGGGCCTACAGATTCACGAAACGGGTTTGTTAAATTCATTAGTCCAATTGGTTCAACCCTATCCACCCAACACGTTTTAGACATCATATTTACCCAGATTTGCATTAATTAAATATTAATGCCCAGACCTCTCACATTAGACTGATAGTTTGCGGCTACTGGTTAGGCCGGTTGGTTTCGGGCAGATTTCTGCCACAAACCGAGTCTAACCTCGGGTTTCAAGCATGTTATGACTAACTTCTCACATTAGAACCTATTGTTTGCGGCCACTGGATGTGCCGGGCGGTACCGGGCAGGATTACGCCGCAAACTCATTCTAACCTCGAGTTAGCCATGTTTATCTTTGCGGCCAATTAATTAATAATTTACCTTTTATGCCCATGCCTAATATACATGTCAATTATTCATAACTATAGCCAATTCAGATTATGTCAATAACAGACTAAATATATCAACTCAGCAGATAACAGATTTCGCAGATTAGGCGACTTAACAGATTTAGCAGATTAAGCAATTTAGCGGATTTAGCATATAACGGATTAGGCATTTTCAGCAGACTTAGCAGATGACAGATTTAGCAGATGAACAGATCTAGCAGATTAGGCAATATAGCAGAACTAGCAAATTAGGCAATATAATAGATTTAGCAGATAACGGATTAGACAATTTAACGGATTTAGCAGATAACAGATTTAGCAGATTTTATATATCTAAAACTCTATTTACCTATCTTGCCTAATCATAGATTTAGCCTAAACTTACATGCCTAAATCAAGGTCATAATTCATAATACAATATATGCCCCAAATCTTAGCCTTAATGTTCCCATTTACAGTTCATGTCAAAACTAGATTTAATATTCTAGTTTACCATTTTTTTCCAAGACTAATATGCATGTAAATCATTCTCTATCATAGCCAATTCAAATTATGCCAACATATTTATTAACTTAATTAAGCTACGCCCAATGTTTCAACAAGTTCTCTAAGTACTCATGAAATGGCCCTAGCAAAAGGAATAGGAGATAAGCACAAGAAAGAATAGGCATGAAATAATGAACCAAATACAATGATAATGGCCCCACTAGGCTCGATGTACATAACAGTGAATGGGAATAAACTAGCAAAGTTACATACTAAATATGAGATCTAGTATCATTAAGGGAATAGGCGTAAGAAACTAACTACAATAGTCATGGGCGACAAATCACAATAGTTTCTTATCCAATGTCATAGGCAATAGTCTCATAGGCGTGAATCATAGTCATAGGCAATAGTCTCATAGGCGTGTATCACAGTCATAGGCAATAGTCTCATAGTCATGAATTTTTACATAAAAGAATATGTCCCAAAAAACTAGATTTTTAAACTATAACATGTAGTATGTTCTCTATATGCATTATCATTCATGCATAACATGTTGTAAACTATCTAACATCAGACCTTGATTTAAAACATGCATTATGCCCCCAAGTTTCAAGTTGTCCTATAATTCCCCTTCTCCCAAATCACAGATTTTCATACCTAGTATGAACAGGTCTAGATCTAACATATGTTTATTTCTCAAATTAACTACAGATCTAGATTACAACATGTACTATGTATCTAAATTAGTTTCATGGTTAAATCTACGCCCCGAATCCCAAGTCATAAGTCCAATATATTTTATTTAATAAGAACGGAGGCAGAGTATAGGAATAAAAATGTGTAGCATAAGGTTAGAGAAGAATGGTGTAAAGAGAAGGGGGCTGTTTATATAGGGTTTCAAACTAATTAGAGTCGTCGATGAAGCTAGGGTTAATCAAGGCCATCCATCTCAAGAGAAACCAATCAGAAAGTGACAAGTTAGCCCTAGTGACACAACAGAGCTCAGAAATTCGACCAGAACCCGACCAGGCCAGCCAGGGTCAAACCAGAAAGCTGTGCAGGTTTCCTCTCGGCCTGGGCGCACTTGAAAAGTGCGCCAATGTAAATTTGTACTGGCGCACTTCCCAAGTGCGCCAGTGCAAACTTTTTTTCCCTCTTTAGCCACCAAACTTTGTTCGTCCATATCTTCTTCATACGGTATCCGTTTTCCGCAAACTCAGACTCTATTTCAAGCAGGATTCTGAGACTAACGCAATGGCATAACCCGTTTCCCTTGATTCTTATTTTTGTAATTAATTATTCTCTGATTTGTTACTTATACGTTCACAGAAAATACAGGGTGTTACATTCTCCCCTCCTTAAAGGATTTCGTCCCCGAAATCTTCAAGTTAAGAAGAATGTGTCCTACCATCCAATCATCCATCTACTCAACCATCATCCACAAGCATCCATTGTCCTTAGAATACTTCTAATGTTGTATGAACATATGCAAAAGTGTGTGTATATGTTCCTTATCTAATGCAAAGATCAGGCGGTCTACTGATTCAGTTGACTTCCTTAATGCGAATTATGACGGTGCCATGAGTCCAACATGTATGCAGTTTTCCTATTTGATACATATTATTCTTATATGAGTGACAACCATTCATTCATATGCAACATCCATGTGATGAGTCAATCATTTTGCATCCACAGAAATTGAAAATGCTCACACGTCCATATGCAGTATGAGAGTGTATTCGAGCCGATCTAGTGCCTAGTGTGTGTGTATGCATCCACGAGCAACCACTAGCAACTACTTGCATCCACTTGCAACCATCAAACATAACATGTCTCAAACACGTGTTTACACCCATTAGTTTCTACCTAAAGTTCGAAGATTCGATCGATAGGATACAGTCGAATGATGGAAGCGAGTACAGATGAAACAAAAACTTGGTTTCCATTAGACCATGGTTGAGGGAATAATTTCCCTAAGTATTGGCCCCGAAGACCGAAACCAACATCAGATTGACACCCAGAGGATTACCCTCTTTAGACAATGTCAAAACTGGAAATCTTAACCTTATCAGAAATATTCAGATATTTACAGATTACTGGTACAGATTAGATTACTGAACTAAGCATGATAAAAACCAGAATGTATGCGTCCTACACATATATCTCTCAACCCCCAATCTATCACAAACAGATGAGTCCTAACCCTTAGGGGTTTGAGTCTACAGTGGAATCAGAAACAATACTAGTATTCAAGTGCAGAGTACCGATTACAGAATCGAAATGCCAGAATTCAGAAAAGAGTTTCAACTCAAAAATCAGATAAGAAAATTAAACCTTCTACATAAAATTTCTTATTTCTACCCTATCTACTAGTCACTTGAGCATTCGCCTGTCCTCCAGAAGTGGGTTCTGCCCTCTGCCCTTGCCCTCGTTTCTTCGGGCAGTCCCTAGTGAAGTGTCCCATCTCACCATAGTTGAAGCAAGTGCCCTTCCTTTTTCTGCAATCCTTGTTCAGATGAGTCGAGCTTCCACAAGTAAAGCACTTTTCCCCTTCTTATCTTCAGACTTCTCATCCTTCTTTTGTGGTTCCTTTTTGGGCCATGCTTTCTTATTCTGTGGTTCTTCCTTCTTTGTCTCTTTCTGGCCCTTGTCTTCCTCGTGCAGTAGTGTCACGTCCACCAATTTCTCGTAAGTCGCTCCCATGGGTACATGGGTCATGGCTAGGCTGTGTAGTGGCTCATTCAATCCTTTAACAAAGCGGAGAGCCTTTTTATGCTGAGTGTTGACTAAATCCAGTCCGAACCTAGCCAGTTGGTTGAACTGGTTGACATATTCCTTGACCGTCATACTTCCTTGCTTAAGAGATAAGAACTTTTCAAATTGTAGACTTCGTTCGGCTTGCGAGAGGAATTTCGTCTCAAACCTTGTTCTGAAATCCATCCATGTTTCAACCGGCCTCTCGGCGTTAGTGACTTCCCACTAGTAGGAAGCTTCGTCTTTGAGCAACCATACCGCCAACTGTACCTTTTGCCTATCGTCCACCTCGAAGATAACGAACAGATCCTCAGTTTCTTTAAGCCAGTTCCTCGCTTCTACGAATGATTCAGTTCCCTTGAAATCCTTTCCACCCAATCTTTGAGAAAGCAATTGCATGAGGAGGGGGCGGAGGAGGGGGATCATTTGCTGGACCTGCGGCGGCGGTCCTAGCCTCAAGGTATTGACGAAACCAACCGGGTACATGTACACCCTCTGGTATCTAAGATGCTTCAGACATGCTGAAACAAAAAAGGAAAGATTCAATACAAAAAGGACCGAAGGAAAGATATATGGCTCTTGGGGATTATGTTTTTCAAAATAAGCTTTACTTTTGAAAATACTTCCTTTTAAAACCTTTTTGAAAATAGTTTTCAAAAACTTCTATCTAATCTGGTAACCTTCAGCTCTGATACCAAGTGTAACACCCCACGTCCGTTAAGGTCACTCACAAAGGGAATGCCTTAACTTTGATGGAGCATTTTAGTAAACAGAATAGAATATTACAAGACAGATATAAAAATAATACTTGAAAAACTTTATAACTTTATTGCAGCGGACAGAAATCAGCTTGGTTACAACTTTACCAAAAACTCAAGTACATATATATCAGCCTTGTTCAAAAGCCATCAGAGTACAAAACTTTAAAATCATAATCCCCACCAAAGATGCCAGAAAAAGACAAGCCATACTTTAAGCACTTCAAGCACTCCAAGCAGGAAGAAAGATCCGGATCAAGCTAGAGTATTCCTTCCTTGAAAACCTAGGGGGGGAACGGAAGAAAAGAGGCGAAACAACAAGGGTCAGACATAAAGTCTGGCAAGTCCAGTGACTTTCAGTTATGAACAGATAATAATGTCATGGCGTGCAAATAAAACCGGATGAGAGATAACAGGAAACAGGAATAACAGATATACTTAGGTTAAACAGAAGAAACACGATGATATTACTTTTCACTTCTCTGCACTAATACTAGTATAACAGGATTAGGTGTTACCCAAATGTCTAAACAGAAACAGAATAATAGGCCTTTACCACCCTAACAGAACGTACAGAAACATAATGCTAATAATGGGCCTTTACCACCCGAACAGAAAGTACAGAAACAAAATGCTAGTAATGGGCCTTTACCACCCGAACAGAGACAGAAACGGAAACAGAATAATCCCTATGGAAACAGAATGTTAGAATTAAGTGTACACTAGTAAATGGGCCTTTACCTCCCGAACAGACGGTACCACGCAGATAGGTGTTGCCACCCAACAGAAACAGACGATACCAACAGAAACGGACGGAACTGAGTGTACCCTAAAACCCTACCCCAAGCGATCGGCTCCCTAAACATAAATACCCAGTGTCGGCTCCACAATAGGGTGTATCACTCCCTAAAGTGATAACCAATTGGCAAAGGCCTATTTACAGATGTCACGGCGTCTTACATCCTCAGAGGAAGACCGGGATCCATGCACGCACATGACCCGGTTGGAACGCACCATCAACACCCCTCGCCATTATCAGAATGAACCACTTATAATTAGTTCAGTAAGCGTGCCCGGACCCTACCTACTGTTGGGTCAAAGTTTTGATACCAGAAAGGGTTACTGACTAATATGGGTCCCAAACAACAGATGACACAAGTAATTCCCCTCCTAACCTTGTGTCCCCAGACTAACAGACTCCAGATTAATTTGTTTACAAGTTCAGACATACAGGGTTCAGATCAGACAAGTTTTCAGACTAACGGATCAGATATACAGATTTAACAGATTTACAGATTTGTCTGACTTTGTAATTGGGCCTACAGATTCACGAAACGGGTTTGTTAAATTCATTAGTCCAATTGGTTCAACCCTATCCACCCAACACGTTTTAGACATCATATTTATCCCAGATTTGCATTAATTAAATATTAATGCCCAGACCTCTCACATTAGACTGACAGTTTGCGGCTATTGGTTAGGCCGGTTGGTTCCGGGCATATTTCTGCCACAAACCTAGTCTAATCTCGGGTTTCAAGCATGTTATGACTAACTTCTCACATTAGAATCTATTGTTTGCGGCCACTGGATGTGCCGGGCGGTTCCGGGCAGGATTACGCCGCAAACTCATTCTAACCTCGAGTTAGCCATGTTTATCTTTGCGGCCAATAATTAATAATTTACCTTTTATGCCCATGCCTAATATACATGTCAATTATTCATAACTATAGCCAATTCAGATTATGTCAATAACAGACTAAATATATCAATTCAGCAAATAACAGATTTCGCAGATTAGGCGACTTAACAGATTTAGCAGATTAAGCAATTTAGCGGATTTAGCATATAACGGATTAGGCATTTTCAGCAGACTTAGCAGATGACAGATTTAGCAGATGAACAGATCTAGCAGATTAGGCAATACAGCAGAACTAGCAAATTAGGCAATATAATAGATTTAGCAGATAACGGATTAGACAATTTAACGGATTTAGCAGATAACAGATTTAGCAGATTTTGTATATCTAAAACTCTATTTACCTATCTTGCCTAATCATAGATTTAGCCTAAACTTACATGCCTAAATCAAGGTCATAATTCATAATACAATATATGCCCCAAATCTTAGCCTTAATGTTCCCATTTACAGTTCATGTCAAAACTAGATTTAATATTCTAGTTTACCATTTTTGTCCAAGACTAATATGCATGTAAATCATTCTCTATCATAGCCAATTCAAATTATGCCAACATATTTATTAACTTAATTAAGCTACGCCCAATGTTTCAACAAGTTCTCTAAGTACTCATGAAATGGCCCTAGCAAAAGGAATAGGAGATAAGCACAAGAAAGAATAGGCATGAAATAATGAACCAAATACAATGATAATGGCCCCACTAGGCTCGATGTACATAACAGTGAATGGGAATAAACTAGCAAAGTTACATACTAAATATGAGATCTAGTATCATTAAGGGAATAGGCGTAAGAAACTAACTATAATAGTCATGGGCGACAAATCACAATAGTTTCTTATTCAATGTCATAGGCAATAGTCTCATAGGCGTGAATCATAGTCATAGGCAATAGTCTCATAGGCGTGAATCACAATCATAGGCAATAGTCTCATAGTCATGAATTTTTACATAAAAGAATATGTCCCAAAAAACTAGATTTTTAAACTATAACATGTAGTATGTTCTCTATATGCATTATCATTCATGCATAACATGTTGTAAACTATCTAACATCAGACCTTGATTTAAAACATGCATTATGCCCCCAAGTTTCAAGTTGTCCTATAATTCCCCTTCTCCCAAATCACAGATTTTCATACCTAGTATGAACAGGTCTAGATCTAACATATGTTTATTTCTCAAATTAACTACAGATCTAGATTACAACATGTACTATGTATCTAAATTAGTTTCATGGTTAAATTTACGCCCCGAATCCCAAGTCATAAGTCCAATATATTTTATTTAATAAGAACGGAGGCAGAGTATAGGAATGAAATTGTGTAGCATAATGTTAGAGAAGAATGGTGTAAAGAGAAGGGGGCTGTTTATATAGGGTTTCAAACTAATTAGAGTCGTCGATGAAGCTAGGGTTAATCAAGGCCATCCATCTCAAGAGAAACCAATCAGAAAGTGACAAGTTAGCCCTAGTGACACAGCAGAGCTCAGAAATTCGACCAGAACCCGACCAGGCCAGCCAGGGTCAAACCAGAAAGCTGTGCAGGTTTCCTCTCGGCCTGGGCGCACTTGGGAAGTGCGCCAATGTAAATTTGTACTGGCACACTTCCCAAGTGCGCCAGTGCAAACTTTTTTTTTCCTCTTTAGCCACCAAACTTTGTTCGTCCATATCTTCTTCATACGATATCCGTTTTCCGCAAACTCGGACTCTATTTCAAGCAGGATTCTGAGGCTAACGCAATGGCGTAACCCGTTTCCCTTGATTCTTATTTTTGTAATTAATTATTCTCTGATTTGTTACTTATACGTTCACAGAAAATACGGGGTGTTACAGGGAAAGTAAACCTTTTCCCTCCACTCTCACCCCCTATTTATAGGATTACACTAAGGCTTCAAAACCCGAATAGCTAACCGAAAAACATTAAAACAACGATTTCTCCTAAACCGCTGAGCCAAATCATTAATGTAACCACTCTATGGAAAGACAATCATCAATTCCTTTCCAATGGCACAGGTCTCACCCTCTGATTCGACCCGAGTCAAAAGTTATGCCATATACAAGGCTGATAGGGGCACAATGGTCACAAATAAAATCGCTAAAAATTATGGGCATGTCTCACATCCCCATAACCAACATATTAAAAGATATGAATGATCCGACCCTCAGGGAATAAAATAAAAATATTTTACGATCTTTCGATACGTAAAATGCGGGCAATTACATTACTTCTTGATGGTGAGTAGTACAAGAACATGGTAATACTTATATGAAAATTACTTTATTTAACGTATGCACTGTACTTGTTCAAAACCGTGTTATATCTTTTTAAAATATATTTTCCAATAGAAAAGAATAAACTCGGGCAAAATTTCAAATTTATGTTATCCGTCGTTGTAGTTTTATAAATATCAGTGTAAGTTAAGTTGTCTAGTGAACCCATTCTGTGGAAGATTTTAAAAAACCTTACCTAAATTATTACTTTATGTTTTTGCAGGATACATTGATGAAGGTATTTGACAAAGCCATAAAAAGTAGGGTTGATTGGCGTTCAACTTCCATGGCTCTAGGCAAATGAGCTTTGTAGATTTCATAGGCAAATGAGCTTTGTAATTGGGTTAAAGGCTTTCAGAGGCAAATAAGGACAGTAGTAACTTTATACATTTTTATGTGGTATATGATTTATAATTTGTATTTTGGGTATAAAGTTGTGATTTTTATCAATGAATGGATCATGATGCCTTTAAACTTACATCTATTTTTTATGTTATATATCTATTTATTGTTGCACATATAAAATATACATAGATTCTTATGCATATAATTTATGGATATACTACAACTGTAAAATAAAAGTTGTAATAAAATATATCACAAGGTTATAAAAAGTTGTAAAAATTATAACAACAACGGTGCAAAACAGTTGTAATAAAGTATATTACAACAGTGAAAAAAGTTGTAAAATATACATATAACAACAGTTTTGCAACAGTGCAAAACAATTGTAAAAGATTTTAGTCTATTACAATGTTTTAATATACGACGGTTACCCCACCGTTGTAAAATGTATTTTGCAACGGTTTTCCACCGTTGTTGTAACAACCCGGAAAATCAGAACCAATTGAAAAAAAAATTATTTTAGCTATTTTAACGAATTTTGAATATTTAAAATGATTTATTTTAAGTAATAGCGACAATAAATTTATTTAAATCGGAATTAGAACATATAAATTTATTTTAATTATATAACGAGCCTGAAATGGGGCGACAGTTTGGAAATTTGATTTTGAACTTTAACTGAATGTACGGGATTCAAAATAAACCGGATTTCAGTAAAACAAGAAATATATGAATCTGTTTAAAAATATCTTTCTAACGGATGTGAAAAATTGAAATTTCATAACGGAAATAAAAAGTTATGGCCACTTAAAAATTCAAAATAGTCGCTATGGAATTTAATATATATATAAAGCGCTTAAAAACAACCATTTTGCAAACGACCTCCATTTTTGACGAAACCACTTTTGTTGGATCTAGAATGTCAAATTATTGCTAGATTCCAAAATTTATGATTTTTGGAATTAATATGTGAGCTTGGTAAAAGAAAACGTGTTTTGTCAATTTCAGTCAATTTGGATCGACTAGAAAATGACCATTTTTCAAACGATCTCCAAATTCGATGAAATTAGTTTTATTAGGACCGTATCGTCAAAACAAAGATTGAAATTATTTTTCTGGAATTTTTGGGATCAGTATGTGGCCCCTGGTAAATTAAAATGTACGTTTAAATTACATATACATGATTTATATTTTAATTTTAATAAAAGATGATCAAAACAATAGAATTGTCTTACGAAACATATCCTATTGTGTCCAGAATGGGGATATTTGGTTAGGGGCGACGGCCGTTGCGTTCGATTCGGAGTCCAGATGCGAAAAATTTCAATGTTGAATAATAAATGAATTAAATATTAATATATATATATATATATATATATTATAAAACCTAAAAATCTAACTCTACTTCCTCACTTATACAGAGTCGCCGCCTTCTAAACTTTCCACGGCCGTTTTTCTTCCATTTCTATTTCGATTTTTCTCATGATCCATTCTATGAAATTCGAGATTTCCAAAACAAAATTGAAGAGAAGGTTTAGATCTTTAATGCTAACGGTCACGATCGGATTTTACAACCTGTATTGGCGGATTTTCTCTCTCCAATGGGCCAACTTCACACGCAGTTTTAGGGCTATATAGACCTTCGAGTTCGAGGGGATTCATTGTGATGAGAGGTGGCGCTGGCGCGCTTCATGTGGTGGTGTATGATGTGGGTCCAACGCTTGGACGATGGTACGGTGGTCGGTTGTCTCACACAATGATGGGTTTCTCGTTGCTGAAGCATGTTACAAAGGGGAAGAGGATTGGGAAAGGATTAGATGATGTGGCAAAGGGGTTAATGAAGGGATTAGGGTAATTAATTTAGTTTAATTATTTTTAATAAATTATCAATATAATCGAATGTTTAAATGGTGATATCTTTTGTGTACTAAATCAAAATTTCGCGAAACCACTTGCATTGGAATCGTGGAATTGACCACTACAACATGGAACAGACTGGAACTAATTTAAAGCAGCTACGATTTTTGATTAAATTAAACACCCTATTTAATTTAATTAAAAACAATTGTTATTCAATAATTTCGAAAACCAATCAAGGTGAGATCTCTAAATTCAAAAATAAAATGGAGTAGTAATATATATATATATATATATATATTTGTATGTTGTAAAATTATTATAAATTGTATACGGTGCCTGTTAGCTCATTTCCCTCGTCCACAGACCATGGACGATTTAATTGACTGTATTGTATTGTTATTGTGATATATAACATATATATGCGATGTGAAATTATATCTATGCGTTGAAAAAAAATATAACATATACATGCGATGTGAAAATATAACATATATATTCGATGTGATAATAACATATATATGCAATGTGAAATTGTATATATGCATCGTGAAAATAATATACATATGTGTTGTATTAAAATATATATCTGTGTTGTGAAATTATATATATACGATGTGAAATATATATATATATATATATATATGAAATGTGAGTAAATTATATATATACGATGTGAAAAATATATATATGAAATGTGAATAAAATATATATATGAGATGTGAAATATAAATATATGTATATGAAATGTGAATAGTATATATATATATGCGATGTGAAAAATATATATGCGTTGTATAAAAATATAAATGAAGTGATAAAATTGTCATGTGTTGAAATAAATATTTGTTCGCTAAAAATATTATTTTTAACTTATATATGTGATATACAAAATGGTCAGGAAATGGAATAAATATTTGTTTGCTAAAAATATTATTTTTAACTTATATATGTGATATATAAAATGGTCATGAAATGAAATAAATATTTGTTCGTTAAAAATATAATTTTTAACATATATATACACTGTATAAAATCGTCATGTATATCGAACATTCAATTTTGATATAAAATTGAAATAAAGTTGAAATCGTTTTGAAATGAATTTTAAAATGAATTTATAAAATATGTTTTAAATAGAAATCAATGAAATATATAATATATATATTATATATTTAATGGCCTGAATAGAAGGCGCAACGCAACCACCGTTCGCGAATTTCGACCATTAACTTCGAATTGATATTACGGAAGATCCGACTGTCGGATTCTACTAAAATCGGAACCGTTGGGTTCGTAACAAAAAGAGCTTTCCAATGAATATAAGAGATTTAAATTTGAATGGCTGGATTTGGAATTATGTCCAAATCAAATTTGGAAAAGGTCGTTATGGATGCAGTTCGGTGGCCGTTATTGGAAACCGACTGTACGGGCCTTGATAAAATTATAAAAAATATGGAAAAATTAGGTAAAATCGTAATAATGATTTGAAAAGAATTTGGATGAAAAATTCCATATTTGAAAAGATAAAAATATATTTTTATCAAATTGAACTAGTTATTAACTAGATTAATAATCCAATAATTTTTAAATTAATAAATAAATTGGATTTGGAAAGGGTTTTGATATAACCAAAAATTTCCAATATATAAATTGGAATGGATTTGAGTATAAATAATCTTCGGAATATTTTGATAGCGGATTCCGTGATTACACGGATATTGTTGAGGAATTTGGAAGACATATATACATATATATCGTTATTCCAATACGATATTTGTTGGTTTCAGAATTTGATGTTGAATATAAGCCGATACTATTTTTATTTAGAGCCTTATATTTAATATCAAATTGGATTTTGGGTTTGCTGTAAACTGTGTTTAAATGACATTGGTACTTTAACCCAGTTAAAGCAGGATTAATTTCCAGAAAGTTGAACAATCAATAAGAAATGATTTTAGAGATTGAAACCAATTGGAGTTTGAATAAATCTTTAATTAGACTTGAATGAATGAAGGGTGATTAAATTTACCAAAACATGAGATGTGGTATAAAACCAAATATACTTGGTTGTTGATATCGATTGTGATTGTTTGATTGTTTGGATTGTGCTCGACCAATTTATGAGCAAATATGCTTTTACATTTAGTATTGGGTTGGGTAGAAATATTTATATGCTAACATCTTGTGAAACACTTCACGATTTGACTATGAGATGAGTGGCGATATTGTTGAGTTCATTTCAAATTTAATGAATGATTTTGAAATGTTATTTTTCTTAAGTGAAAAAAATGTATTCCCGATTTTGGATAGGGAATGTTTTATAAGAACGTTTTATAAAACAGAAAGGATTTCGAAGCCTAAACCCAATGTTGTCGAAATGATTTCGAAATGTATTATGTGTTACATTGTAGTTCATCACATATTCAATTAGTTGCTATTGATGATATATCTGTTTGGTGGCGGAGAATTTATTCTCTTGCTTAACAGCCTTCTTTGAGACGTACGGGTTCAAAGGTTATGTAATTAATAGTGACTGATCATTCGTGTGAACTGCTGATGTGAAGTACTATAGTTTGAAAGTACTTGTGATTAATGTGTTGTGAAATGATTTTCCCTGCTTCGGGATATGATATGATTTATTATGGGGCCAAAGATGCGAGTGACCCTAGAGCGACTAAAAGTATGGGCTGGATCCAGGACCTTAGGGTGAGTGGTCAGCATGTAGCCTACTCCATAGTGGGAGGTGCACATATATATCGAGTTGGAGGGACCTTACTGCCCTATCTGAGGGAACATGACCGATATTTAGTTGCATACTTGTTTGTATGCATTGTGATGTTTTGGAATTCATATTTCCAAAGATTTTGGTTTGAGATCCCGAAGTGAAATCTACTTTGATATGAAAGTTAGATATGTATTTCAAATGATTTGAAATCAAAATCGGGAAATAAAGTCCAAAGAAATAATTTTTGTAAATTGAATTGGATTTGGAAATTCTAAGAATGGTGATTAATCTAAATGGGTTGATTGGGATATTGCATGTTGATTGATGCATAGTAGATCCATATCTATATTGCTGATTGCTATTTATACACTAGCGTTCATGGGGGTAAACCCGTTCCGTATTATACGGCGTGGTCCTGTGATTTGTCTTATTATTAAATAAGATAATTTTGACGATAGAGTTTCTCATACCAGTCCCATGACTGAGCTGTAGTTTGTTTTTCCCTTGTAAACTCGGGTGCCGATATTTTCCACACGGGTAGTCGAGTAGTTCTATTTTATAGATATATTGAGAAGGATTCTAGATTGAAGCTTAAAACTGTCTAGAGCATTGTTAGTCTTCCGCTGTGTTAGTTTATTTGTTTCTGCTGCATTGTATTACATTTGTTGTGAATCAATCTTCCGCTGTATTGTTTAATTTGATGTACTATGATATTCTATACTCTGATGTAACATTATTATGATGTTTATAAAAGTCTCCTGTTGTTTTTTATGATGTGTTGTATGCCCAGAGTTAGCGTATCCGAGTTTTGAACGGTCATGGTCGATTTAGCGATCGATTAGGTCCGGGCGATATCCGTATCATTACAGCTGGTATCAGAGCTTTGGTTAAACTCAAATCTTTGGGGTACAACTCGTTAGAACAGAAAAAAAGACTCATCAGAAGTAGGATTAGTAATGTCCTATTAAAGAAAACTCATTAAAGATAGAATCAATAGTATTCTCGAATGAGTGACTCATTAGAAATGGGGTTAGCAATGCCCTAAAATGAGTTGGGAGTAACAAATTTACAAGTAACGTATTTGTGATTATATATATGATCTGATTTTAGAAATAGATTTTTGAGTATATAAAAGTTATATTTTTAGAAGTTAAATAATTCATTGATTATTTGTGTGATTGTTTGATTTCCTGTTTAATTACTTAGGATGTCTAATTGAATTTAATTAAACTAAAATAGAAATTTAGTTAGAACTGTATACATATACATGTATATATAATGAACAGGTCATAGCATGGAAGCTGAGAAGAGGAATAAAATTGTATGCCCGACAAATAGGTACATGCTTGTTATATTCATTGGGTATGATGATTTTATGAACCGGCTGGCAAGCCGCTTGGCTTTTCCTTTTTCTTTATGATTGATGAGGGCCCTGTGAGGCAAGTTGCAGTTTCAAATATCAACCCGTACAAAGGAGGTTATAGCGAAATTTTTCAAGAATTTAGGGTGTTAGCCAAATTTTTGAGAAATTAGAAAATTCTTAGAAAATGAAAAGTTGAAGAATGAAAGCCAGAATGAAAGTTGAGTTGGTTAGTTAAACAACTTTCAGCTCCATTCCTTTTCGAGGACGAAAAGATTTTAAGTGGGGAAGATTGTAACAACCCGGAAAATCAGAACCAATTTAAAAAATTTATTTTAGCTATTTTAACGGATTTTGAATATTTAAAATGATTCATTTTAAATAATAGCGACTATAAATTTATTTAAATCGAAACTAAAACGTATAAATTTATTTTAATTATATAACGAGCCTGAAATGGGGCGGACGTTTAAAATTTTGATTTTGAACTTTATCTGAATGTACGGGATTCAAAATAAATCGGATTTCAGTAAAAACAAGAAATATGTGAATTTGTTTAAAAATATCTTTCTAACGGATGTGAAAAATTGAAATTTTATAACGGGAATAAAAAGTTATGGCCAGTTAAAATTTCAAAATAGTCGCTATGGAATTTAATATATATAAAGCCCTTAAAAATAGCCATTTTGCAAACGACCTCCGTTTTCGTCGAAACCACTTTTGTTGGATCCGGAATGTCAAATTATTGCTAGATTCCAAAATTCATAATTTTTGGAATTAATATGTGAGCGAGGTAAAAGAAAACGTGTTTTGTCAATTTCAGTCAATTTGGATCGACCAGAAAATGGCCATTTTTCAAACGATCTCCAGATTCAACGAAATTAGTTTTATTAGAACCGTATTGTTAAAACAAAGATTGAAATAATTTTTTTGGAATTTTTGGGGTCGGTTTGTGCCCCAGTAAATTAAAATGTACGTTTAAATTATATACATATGATTTATATTTTAATTTTGATAAAAACTGATCAAAACAATAGAATTGGCTTATGAAACATGTCCTATTGTGTCCGGAATGAGGGTATTTAGGGGCGATGGTCGTTGGGTTCGATTCAGAGTCCAGATGCGAAAAATTTCAATTTTGAATAATAAATGAATTAAATATTAATATATATATATATATGTATATTATAAAACCTAAAAATCTAACTCTACTTCCTCACTTATACAGAGCTGCCGCCTTCTAAACATTCCATAACTGATTTTCTTCATTTCTGTCTCAATTTTTCTCATGATCCATTCTATGAAATTCGAGATTTCCAAAACAAAATTAAAGAGAAGGTTTAGATCTTTAATGTTAACGGTCATGATCGGATTTTACAACTTGTGTTGGCGGATTTTTTCTCTCTAACGGGCCAACTTCGCATGCATTTTTAGGGCTATAGGGACCTCAGAGTTCGAGGAGAATCATGGCGGTGAGAGGTGGTGCCAGCGCCCTTCGTGGTGTGGTGTATAATGTGGGTCCGTCGCTTGGACGATGGTACGGTGGTCGGTTGTCTCATGTGATGATGGGTTTCTCGTTGCTGAAGCGTGTTACAGGGGGGAAGAGGATTAGGACAGAATTAGATGAAGTGGCAAAGGGGTTAATGAAGGGATTAGGGTAATTAATTTAGTTTAATTATTTTTAATAAATTATCAATGTAATCTAATGTTTAAATGGTGATATCTTTTGCATACTGAATCAGAATTTCGCGAAACCACTTGCATTGGAATCGTGGAATTGACCACTACAACAGGGAATAGAGTGGAATTGATTTAAAGCAGCTATTCGATTTTTGATTAAATTAAACACCATGTTTAATTTAATTAAAAACAATTGTTATTCAACAATTTCAAAAACCAATCAAGGTGAGATCTCTAAATTCAAAAATAAAATGAAGTAATAATATATATGTGTTGTAAAATCATTATAAAAATTGACTTTATTGTATTGTGATTGTGATATATAACATATATATGCGATGTGAAATTATATCTATGCATTGAAAAAAATATAACATATATACGCGTTGTGAAAATATAACATATATATGCGATGTGAAAATAACATATATATACGATGTGAAATTGTATATATGCGTTGTGAAAATAATATACATATGTGTTGTATTAAAATATATATCTGTGTTGAGAAATTATATATATACGATGTGAAATATTTATATATATATATATATGAAATTTGAATAAATTATATATATACGATGTGAAAATATATATATGAAATGTGAATAAAATATATATATGAGATGTGAAATATAAATATATATATATATATGAAATGTGAATAAAAATATATATATATATATGCAATGTGAAAAATATATATATATGCGTTGTATAAAGATATAAATGATGTGATAAAATTGTCATGTGTTGAAATAAATATTTGTTCGCTAAAAATATTATTTTTAGCTTATATATGTGATATATAAAATGGTCAGGAAATGGAATAAATATTTGTTTGCTAAAAATATTATTTTTAGCTTATATATGTGATATATAAAATGGTCATGTAATGAAATAAATATTTGTTCGTTAAAAATATATTTTTTAACATATATATACACTGTATAAAATCGTCATGTATATGGAACATTCAATTTTGATATAAAATTGAAATGAAGTTGGAATCATTTTGAAATGAATTTTAAAACGAATTTATAAAATACGTTTTAAATAGAAATCGATGAAATATATATATATATATATATATATTTAATGGCCTGAATAGAATGCGTCGCGCAGCGGCCATTCGCGAATTTCAACCATTAACTTCGAATTGATATTACGGGAAATCCGACCGTCGGATTCTCCTAAAATTGGAACTGTTGGGTTCGTAACGAAAAGAGCTTTCTAATGAATATAAGAGATTTAAATTTGAATGGTTGGATTTGGAATTATGTCCAAATCAAATTTGGAAAAGGTCGCTATGGATGCCGTTCGGTGGCCGTTATTGGAAACCGACTGTACGGGCCTTGATAAAATTATTAAAAATATGTAGAAATTGTGTAAAATCATAATAAATGATTTGAAAAGAATTTGGATGAAAAATTCCATATTTGAATAGATAAAAATATTTTTTTTATCAAATTGAACTAGTTATTAACTAGATTAATCCAATAATTTTTAAATAAATGAATTGGATTTGGAAAGGGTTTTGATATAACCAGAAATTTCCAATATATAAATTTGAAAGGATTTGAGTAGAAATAATCTTCGGAATATTTCGATAGTGGATTCCGTGATTATACGGATATTGTTGAGGAATTTGGAAGATATATATATATATATCGTTATCCAATACGATATTCCTTGGTTTCAGAATTTGATGTTGAATATAAGTCGATACTATTTTTATTTAGAGACTTATATTTAATATCAAATTGGATTTTGGGTTTGCCGTGAACTGTGTTTAAATGACATTGGTTCTTTAACCCAGTTAAAGCAGGATTAATTTCCAGAAAGTTGAACAATCAATAAGAAATGATTTTAGAGATTGAAACCAATTGGAGTTTGAATAATTCTTTAATTATACTTGAGTGAATGAAGGGTGATTAAATTTACCAAAATATGAGATGTGGTATAAAACCAAATATACTTGGTTGTTGATATCGATTGTGATTGTTTGATTGTTTGGATTGTGCTCGACCAGTTTATGAGCAAATATGCTTTTACATTTAGCATTGGGTTGGGTAGAAATATTTGTATGCTAACATCTTGTGAAACACTTCACGATTTGACTATGAGATGTATGGCGATATTGTTGAGTTCATTTCAAATTTAATAAATGATTTTGAAATGATATTTTTCTTAATTGAAAAGTAATGTATTCCTGATTTTGGACAGGGAATATTTTATAAAAAGGTTTTATAAAACAGAAAGGATTTCGAGGCCTAAACCCGATGTTGTCGAAATGATCTCGAAATGTATTATGTGTTACATTGTAGTTCATCACATATTCAATTAGTTGCTATTAATGATATATCTGTTTGGTGGCGGAGAATTTATTCTCTTGCTTAACAGCCTTCTTTGAGACGTATGGGCTGAAAGGTTATGTAATTAGTAGTGACTGATCATATGTGTGAGTTGCTGATGTGAAGTATTATAGTTTGAAAGTACTTGTGATTATTGTGTTGTGAAATAATTTTCCCTCCTTCGGGATATGAAATGATTTATTATGGGGCTAAAGATGCGGGTGAACCGAGAGCGACTAAAAGTATGGGCTGGATCCAGGACCTTAGGGTGAGTGGTCAGCGTGTAGCCTGCTCCATAGTGGGAGGTGCACATATATATATTGAATTAGAGGGGCGCTTACTGCCCTGTCTGAGGGAACATGACCGATATTTAGTTGCATACTTGTTTGTAAGCATTGTGATGTGTTGGAATTCATATTTCCAAACATTTTGGTTTGAGATCTCGAAGTGAAATCTACTTTGATATGAAAGTTAGATATGTATTTCAAATGATTTGAAATAAGAATCGGAAAATAAAGTCCAAAGAAATAATTTCTGTAAATTGAATTGGATTTTGAAATTCTAAGAGTGGTGATTAATCTAAAAGGGTAGATTGGGATATTGCATGTTGATTGATGCATAGTAGATCCATATCTATATTACTGATTGTTGTTTATACACTGGCGTTCATGGGGGTGAACCCGTTCCGTGTTATACGGCATGGTCCTATGATTTGTCTTATTATTAAATAAGTTAATTTTAACCGTAGAGTTTCTCATAGTAGTCCCATGACTGACCTATAGTTTGTTTTTCCCTTGCAAACTCGGGTGCCCATATTTTCCATATGGGCAGTCGAGTAGTTTTATTTTACAAATATATTGAGCAGGATTCTGGATTGAAGCTTAAAGCTATCCAGAGCATTGATAGTCTTCCGCTATGTTAGTTTATTTGTTTCCGCTGCATTGTATTACATTTGTTGTAAATTAATCTTCCGTTGCATTATTTAATTCGATGTACTCTGATATTCTGTACTCTGATGTAACATTATTATGATGTTTATAAAAGTCTCCTGTTGTTCGTTCTGATGTTTTGTATGCCCAGAGTTAGCGTATCCGGGTTTTGAACGGTCTTGGTCGATTTAGCGATCAATTAGGTCCAGGAGAAATTCGTATCGTTACAGTTGTAATATAGTCACTTTTTTGTAGTGAAAGAGACCGGGATCGGCTATTGTCATACTCTCTGTTAATACCGAAAACCACCTTAACAACTGTGTACATGGTGAAGATCTAAAATGAAGTAGGATGGTTTGGAGGCGATTACTGGATTTGAAGAGAGAGAACGATGTTGGATGTCCTTGACCTTCAGCACATAATTAAAATGACTAAAACAGGTGTTATATCGTGATTAAGTGAGGTACCACCTCCTATCGGACACATTTCTTCGAACCCATATCTATTACTTTGTGATTTGATTCGTGCGCACCTTTGATTTTGGAGTGTGTTCCGAGATGGGCGGTAGTCACAGCTATGCATTACCACTAGTCTGGGCATGCATCGATAGAATCCTACCATGGGTATTCCTCGTGTTCCTTGTCATATTATCCTAATCGAGTGCCTATGATGATAATTTGACGTTGTCGTGTAGCGGCGCATCCCTATCCACCGACTGTTTACTGGTGTTTTATATGCAATGTTTACGACAATGTTTATAAAATGTATAAGGGTAAAAATGTAATCCCGCTTACGCTATTTTAATATTTTATATTTAACCATAGACACTATTATAATAGCCTATATATAGTATCTAGTTTAACGGATCCTTAGAGGTGGTGATTCCAAACATCCTTTAAGTTACTGATGTATTTCATTGAACATTTCATTTGAATCAATTAACTTAAATGGGAAAGTTAATCCTAATCCAAATGTTTTGTTTTTGCATTATTGTTCTGGTTAGACCGAGTATTATAGTATTGAGATTTCACCTTTCGAAGCTGGAAACTTGTTGAAGACATCATACCTATCTATTGATTTTGGTTATTTCTTCTTTGTATTAGACATTCCTGTATTTAGACTTCCGCTGTATATAATTTTGTAACTCTAATATTATGTATAAATTTTTATTTTTATTTAGTAGCTTCATGAACCACTGTTGTATTATTTATTTTCCGCTGTGAGATATTATATTTCTCTGTATCTGTGTATGTGATTTATTCTATTTACCTCAGAAGATAATAATAATTTGTTGTTTCGAGTGATTCGAGTTGGTTTCATTACCAGCTTGAAGCGGTCAAAAAGGCGGGTTTTTACAATTGGTATCATAGCTTTGGTGTATCAAAGCATTAGCCTATAGGGTAAAAACTCATTAGAGATAGGGTAATGATACCCTAGAATGAGTGGAATCAATTGCAGAATCCTTCTTGAGAGAGAGTGTATTTTTAAAGTATAAATGGTTGTTAAAATGTTTTTAAAAAAAATTAAACAAATATTTTCGGATACAAAATTTTGTTTAATATATCTTCTTCTGAAATTTCTCTTCCATTTGAATCCATCTTCCTTCGTAGATCTTATTTGAGTAGGATCTTTTGTTCGTTTAGCTTTTTACTCTAATTTTATAACTTATCCATGTCCATAACAAGGTATAAGACGTAAAAGGAGGGTATAAGTCTTCAAGCGAGCCCCTTTCTTATTAAATGTTGTTTTGAAATAGATATTATAATATAATATTTTGTTGATGCACTATTGAAATTTTGATAAATACATTTGTAAATACCATTATCACAGAGATGACTGTATAAGTAACAAAGCACTTCAATTAAATCAAAGTTAATATTATCTCAGTTCAACCATCCTAGATTCACATATTTAGAAATAATGAGTTTTTGCAGCAATGGTAAATGTTTCCTTCTAATGTTGGTAATATATTTAGGCTTATACACAAGTTACCGGGAGGATACTCTAAAAATCAATTTAGGGGTTTGCCTTGGATAAGACAAAACTTGTAAATCATACAACTAATGTTGTAAACAACTGAATGTGTTGATCAAGCAAAAATCTTGTAAAGTGGCCCGAACTTGCCTGAATTAGATAAGTGACTACATGCTACTAGTTTAGTTATATGCATATAGCACTGCAATTTCAATTTTTACCAATGATGACTCAAAAGCTTCTTTAGGAGCTTTACATGTGTTGACAACTCGTGAAACTAAATTCAAATGACATTGTTACCAAGAGTAAGATTTCAACGTGAGGGAAGAGCGCATAAACTGATTTATTTCATTTGTTGAGTTCTTAACTGCTCATCATTTAGTTCAACAAGAAAATAGTTATACTAAATAAGCATAGAAGTTAAGACATGGTACTCTTAATAACAGCATACAATTTTAATGGTAAGTATTTTTTTTCAAATGGCCTAAAATATTCGCTTGATGAAACTATTGAATGGAAAACTGTTAAGGCTTGTAATAAATAAAGATATAATGCAAAAATAGTAGAGCATGCAATCATCCCAAATTAATATAAGAAAGTCATTATCACTTAAAAAAAGTTGATGTAATCAGATAATTCATGTCACATAACTTGAGTTCCAATTTGTTGCATGAACAAACCTTCTCTCCTATTTTTTTTTCTCTCATAAAAAAATCCACATAAGAGTGAAGCATGTATGTTCAATCTACTGGGTAATTAACATGTAATGTTAATGTGACGACCCCAAATCCCGTACTAACGGAGACAAGGGTAATCTTTGGAATATAACACAGAAACAGATAATAGCAGAACAGAAATAAATAAATACACCAGATAATGAACAATAGAATATACTGGATAAAAGTAATCATCGGAGTTACACAGTATACATGATCTTACTTAGTACAAATACAGTTCAGCTATACATAAATGTCTACAGCGGAAAATAAACAAAATATGTACAATAGGAGCTGAATAGCATAAAAAGAGATAAATAATAGAATCCATCTTCAGCTCCAGCTATCCAGATAAAGCCTGCTAAACCTGAACACAAGGCTGCCCGTGTAGAAAAAGGGGCACCCGAGTTTGAAAGTGAAACAAACTACGAGTCAGTCATGGGACTGGTATGAGAAATCTACTCAAAACATTTATAATATGGCGAATCAAAGGACCACGCCACTCTCGTGGAACGGGTTTACTCCATTGGATTGCCAGTGCTTTAAAAACAAACCTTTCTTTTAAACATCGCAATGCTTTTTATAAAAATGAAGCCATTATAAGACTCAGTTCCCATCACACAATGCAACGCAAACCGGAGGATAGAGTTTTTACCTTATAACGGCCAAAATATGCTTGATACGAATAAAACAAAAGCATTTGATATTATTACTAGTTTTTATATGTTTCAAAAACAATTTCAATCATAACTATCAATCATAGACGGCATGGGTACCATATATCATGTCGCCATATATATATATATATATATACAATCAAAACCGCACAGTCACGTATCTGGAAATTGGAGTTCCGTCATGAACCAAGGCAAAAGATAGTCCTTACCGAATTCGAGTCTGTCTAGCCCGAGTCTCAGGTACAGCCGCAACCATACCTTGGATCGTCAGGGCCGGTCCACACGAAGTGGATTATAATGCCTGAACAATGCGTTTCTCCGCCCTTTGGGGCGTAAATGAGCCAACGAATGACTCAATCGGACCCGGATCGTCCGATCAAACCGAGGCGCCTCGCAACAGCAACAACCACATAAGTCAAACTCGTCCGGGCGTGTAAAACCACTGACGCCACTTTTAGCTAGAAAGAAAACGCACGTCCCCCCTGAGGTCCTGCTCCCGTTTCTGGTTCATACCGGGGTGTGAGGCTCACGATTTCACGTTATACACAAAGCTACGCCACACAGGCGGTGCTTTGATCATCTTCACAAGACTTTGCTTTTTAACAGAAGCCCTGATCACTGCATCTTAGCATGCCACACAGACAATTCACACCGTGCAACTGATAGATATCAATCACACAGAATAAATTCCAATGCCAGACACACTGTCCATTTGCAAGTCCGTTCTGGGTCTGAACGAAACCGGAGGCACTAAATACCTCGCAAACCCATCGATCACCACGTACGTCTGGACGATCACCACGCATTACCCATATTTCGGGATGCCTCCCAGTCAGGACCTCGGTTACCATCCAAACGAGGTGAAGATCTCCGGTCTTCGACCATCGTCTTCATCTTCGATTTCTTATCGTCGATTCAGTTATTCAGAATGGGATAAACCCGGTCTTTCTGAGCAACTCGCGTATATAATAAACAAGTGCAACACTAACATACACACGCATCATTTCAATTCATCAGTCACTAATCGTCAATCAGTAAGAGAACGATTTCCCAAATATTAACCCCGAAGGCCGAAACCAACATCAGATCAACACCCAGGAAACCATTCGACTTAGCCAACCTTCAGTTAATTTCTAAATCACATCAATATCATTTATAATATTTTATAACGATTTATCGCTATTTTTATTTATTTTAAAATACCCAATTTATTCAAAACGACGCTTCGGGCCATAACGCGACCGTGGCGCTGTTTTCTTCAGATTTGATTTACACATATCTGAAAATCTAACCGTTGGATCTTCACAAAATTTACATCATTAGAAAGATCTTTTCAAAACGAATCCAACGGTTCCAGTTTCGGGAAAATCCGACGGTCGGATCTCCCGGTATAATCGTTTGAAGTTTCAATTTCAAAATACGAACTGCAGCGTCGTTATTCGATTAATTATACTTATATATATATAATCGATTCTGGCGCTGTTTTTCTTCAAATTTGAATTAAACATTCCAAACAATCCAACCGTTGGATTTTTACAAAGTTGGTGCCGTTGGAAAGATATTTCCAAGGCGAACCCAAAGGTTGTGATTTCAGGAAAATCCGATGGTCGGATCTCCCGGTATAATCGTTTGAAATCACGGTTTCAAAATACGAACTGCAGCGTCGTTATTCGATATATTTTAATTCTATTTATATAAATATATCGATTCTTCGATTTCAAAGCTATATTCTTTTCATATATTTGATAAAAATGATATTTTTATCTAATTGTCTTCTATTTCAACACTTCACTATTTTTAACAATTCATTTATATAATAAAAATGTGATTTTTATTGTAAAACAATTCATTTCAAAACTCTATTATTTTATATAGTTTATATAGGTAATAAAAATAGGATTTTTATTATAAAACAATTTATTTCTAAACAAGACGATTTTATACATTTCATATGGATGATAAAAATGTGATTTTTATTATAAAACAATTTATTTCAAAATATGAATACCATTCAACACATGAATTTCAAATCAACGAATGAATTTCGATTCAACACATGAAGGTTTTCTATAGTTTATATATATAGATAAAAATGTGATTTTTATATTTAAAACACGAACACCATTCAACACATGAATTTCAATTCAACGAATGAATATCGATTCAACACATGAAGGTTTTCTATAGTTTATATATATAGATAAAAATGTGATTTTTATATTTAAAACACGAACACCATTCAACACATGAATTTCAATTCAACGAATGAATATCGATTCAACACATGAAGGTTTTCTATAGTTTATATATAAGATAAAAATGTGATTTTTATATTTAAAACACGAACACCATTCAACACATGAATTTCAATTCAACGAATGAATATCGATTCAACACATGAAGGTTTTCTATTCAACGAATAAATATAGTTTCAGCAAATGAAAATAATTCAAACACATAAATATCATTCAAAATTTCGGCAGCATAACGGCAGGGTAGTTAAAACCGGGACCGTCCCTAGTACGGCTCCTCGCTCTACCTTAAAACCTCGCGGTTTTTGACAATGGGAATCATGCATCTAGTTCGCACGCAAGCGGCATGTATACATTTATTTCATTTCCACAAACTAATCCTATGTGGTTTCAACCAAATATTTCTCAACCACAAATGGGTATTTTTCAACCACAATCAATCAATATCAACCACAAACAATCCCAATCAACCATTCGCTATCAATCAATTTTCACACCAATCGCAACCAATAAATATCGTCCATGGTTTGTGGACGAGGGGCGTATATATATATATATATAGCAATTCACTTCTATTTCAACACATATATAATTTTTACAACGCATATATAACTTATACATCGAACATACAACTTATACAACGCTTATACAAGAGGTGTACAACGCTTATATAACTCATACATCGACTATATAATTTATACATCGTCGTTTTCCATATCGTTTATAAATTAGAAATCTCACATTGGGTTCCACTCCACCAAAAATAGCAGGAGGCTCAGAAAAATATGCGGTCTCTTCTAGAAGGTAGAAGACGTCCACACGGTCACGATGTTTCCTGTTTCACTGAATTTCGACAAGAAACGAAAAAGATATGATTTTACAAAGTTTGCAATGGTTTTAAACTGTTAAAATCAGTTTTAAATTAAACAGCCGTTACCTTTCTGAAATCTTCAAAACTAGGTTTGAAGTTTTCGTGCAATCCGTGAATCGATAGCTCGATCGGGCTACGCAGTGTCGAAGGGGGAGGAGAGGCGCACGTGCGCCAGGAGGTGGGGCCAGTTCGGTGGTCCCAGGCGGCGGCGGCGGCGGTTTGAATGGCTCGACTGTCGAGCCCGAGATCTCCCCCGATACTCAACGAAAAAATCCAAACTCTATATGGATTTGAAGATCTCGAGAAGATCTTCAAAAGGTTCAACTGTGGCACGAGCTAATTTGGCGTGGATTGATCGAAAAATGAGGGGGAAGGTCTGAACGTGTTTCCGCCTTCGACGTCGGGGAGAGAGAAAGAGTATTTTTTTTATATAAAAATTCTGATTGGTCGGGGAAGTTTTAAAGGGGTTTTCTGACACGACCACCAATCTAAACCCAACGACTGTCGTCCCTAGCGTTTTACCCCCATTCCGAACATAATGGGATATGTTTCGTAGGCCTATTCGACTGTTTCAGTCAGTTTTCCTTCAAATTAAAATATAAAACATTCAATATTTGATTTGAACATGCATTTCAATTTGCCAGGGCCACAAACTGATTCGAAAAATTCCAGAAAAATAAATCTTGCTATGTTTTGACGATACAGTCCCAACAAAACTAGTTTCGTCGAATTCTGAGACTGTTTGCAAAAAGGCCCATTTCTGGTCGATCCAATTTAACTGTAATTGACCAAAACACGTTTTCCTTTGCCACGCTCGCATACTAGCTTCAAAAATTATGAAATTTGAAACCTAGCAATAACTTCACATCCCGGATCCAACAAAAGTGGTTTCATCGAATTCCGAGGTCGTATGCAAAATGGCCAATTTCACGGGCTATATAAATTCCATAGCGACCTTTCTGAAAATTCATTTGGCCATAACTTTTGCTTTCCATTATGAAAATTTGATTTTTCATATTCGTTAGAAAGGTATTCACTAACAGATTTAAATATTTTTTGTTTCACTCAAATCCGTTTTGTTTTGCACCCGGTACAGTCCGACAAAGTTTGAATTCAATTTTTGAAACTGCAGCGCCTTTTCAAGCCTTGTTTATAATTAGAATTAATTATATTCGTTTTCAATTGTCGATTCAAACTCCATTTTCATTGCTATTATTTAAAGTATTTATTTTAAATATTTAAAATCCATTATTTTAGCCAATTTAAAAATTTTAAATTGGTTCAGATTTTCTGGGTCGTTACAGTTAAACAACATATTATGACCAAAATCTCCTTCAAAGGGTATTCATATGCTCGTACTTGTGGAATAATGGTTAATTTGACTGATATTTTATGGAAGCTAAAAAGTTAAGGCAACATAATATAGGAATTCACAATTTTTACGTTACGACACTCTTTTCATGATAGTTCAATATATACCTTATTTACGTAACCACAAATATATTAACTTTTACTAACCACCTGAGAACGGATTTATCCACAAGAAATGTTCTTCTTCGTATCAAAAACTTATACTGCATTGCAAGCAAAGGAAAGTTCCATCTATCTCACTGTAAAAGAGCCACAATAATATTGCAAGGTAAAATTAAGGATGATACAATAAAAGATTATTCATTAGTAGCAGTTCCTAAATAAAATGAATCGAAGAAAGCCTAACAAACCATTGTATTTCTACAAATATTGTAGTAGTATCTAAGTTTGTAATATCCATGCAATAAAGCTGTAAGCCATGATGTTTTTTTGGTCATTTTGCAAAGCGTGAAGATAAAAGACAGTAGGACTCCTGAATTCCTACTTGTGGAAAATATGGAGAAGGACAAACTTAACAAAAAGTTTGGTGAAAAGTATGGAAAGTTTAGAATTTAGTGAGAAGGACAAATGCTAGTGTAAATGGTGAAAGGATAGTGGGCCCTCTGAATTCCACCTTTAGTGTAAATGTGTCCTTCATCCTAATTTTGAAACTTTTCATACTTTTCACTAATTTTTTTGCAAAGTTTGTCCTTTAAAAGAAAATCCTCTTCCTACTTTTTATCCCAATTTTTTGTTTTGCTTGGGCATACTTGAGATTTACTTTTCTGTTTTTAGCATCATCCATAAAAATAGACCCAAAATTTTAGATCGGAAGTAGTTGGATTTGAGCATTAATCAATATTTATTGTTTTAACTTGTTAAGGACCTCAAATGTAGTAAAAGTACCTTATACTTAAATGAAAATCAAATACACAGTTTTAACATGATAAAATAAATGAAATTTGGTGAAATTGTAAACCATTAAAAGACAACAATGTATATCAATTACATAAACCCGTTATCATGTACAATAACAAACTAACGTGATGTTAAACCGCATTAAACTGAATTTTGAAAGATATGCACTTTTCAATTGTTAGTAACCTCATTTAAAGTATTGCATGGACAAAAACCAAAAGAACACAAAAGAGGGTAATATTTTCAAAAGGGATCATTTAATTACATATTCGATGAAGCTGCAAATGTAATAAAATTATGCAATAAAGAAACTTATCAAAGGACTGAATTTGTTTCAGCATGACATCCATCATGCTTAATTCACAACTTAGCTTTTAAAATAGTACTGAATTATCTATTTTCAAAATATTCTTTTTAATTACCATTTTAAAAATCCAATAACCTTAATTTAGCTATTTTATAATATAAAATACATTTAGAATTCATTTGTATATGGACTCTTTTTTGATAATAATGATGTTTCCAGTACAATTTAATTAACCATTAATGTGAAATTTTATCCAGAATATTTATTTCGGTACAAATAGTAATAACTATGAAGCTATGTACTCTTGATTAGCTATAGTATAATTACTACTCCACTGGCTCAGAAATTCTAGGCGTACGTCACTGGTGGGACAAAAATATACTAAGATTATCTACTATTGCATGCATTTTAAGCCAGCATACCTCAAAACAAATCTAACCCATGTCAATCCTAACATCCTTTACACGTTTCAAATTAAACAATCGTTAATTAAATCCACTTGTACTATTACTAATGTCCTTTAGGTATTTCATACATAATCATTACTTTCCAACTAAATCTTCATCTATCATTTGTTTGACAATTTTATCAAACACCTGATCAAAAATATTGAAAGAAAGAGAATTAGTTTCCACCGAATGGGGTAGTGTATATTGTGTCAAAAACCAAATACAAATATTAGAAAATGTACAAAATATGAAATGTTATCTATTGTAATTTGTAAATATAAAAACCCATAATGAATGATC
The DNA here is from genome assembly GCA_030737875.1 of Allium sativum. Lineage (NCBI taxonomy): Eukaryota > Viridiplantae > Streptophyta > Magnoliopsida > Asparagales > Amaryllidaceae > Allium > Allium sativum. The sequence continues at coordinate 380,272,146 of CM060924.1, forward strand.
TTAGAAACATACATGTTGAAAACAATAACAATAGTAGAGCGTCATTTGACTATGGATAGCTTAATTCTTGTATCCCTAAATCCAGTCTCCTATGCTTAATTCAATTCCAACTGCACATCATTTAATTGCTAAGTGGGTCCTACTATATTGTTAAATGATTATTACCGATTGGAAAAATATAAGAACAAAAAGTGAAAGATAACAGGACATGAGAAATGACCAATAGCACCTTGACAAGGCTGCCATTTGAACCATTTCGGATTATTTTCTAACCAGGCATGCTACCAGTTTGAATCATTTGGGTTAATTTGATAATGCCTGAAAGAATATAACTAAATTATTCGCAAACCTTGTATTTAGGTAATCAAAATATTTACTTCATATCTATCTATGGTGTATATCCGTCTCGTAACATAAAAATATATAAGTATAATTTCATAACTGTCAGTTATTTTTTACCAGTAATTATCAAGGACATAAACTTGTATACGTTCACAATGTCGTTGAACAAAATTCCTTATGAAATTAATGTTAGATTTGATGCAATTTTTTGATTCACAAATGGATAGCAGTGAACAAAACCCACTAAAATCTAGAATTATACATTGGTTAAATCCAGAAATTCAAGGAATGTAAACCACGAGACTCAAATTTCACTGTATTTTGCAAGTGAATTACAGTGCTAATGAATCCATAATCCAAAGCATCATGTATTTTATATTAAAGATAGTTGCTATAGAAAATATATGGACTTAACGGAGAACATTTCGATTAAATTGAAGGAAATGAAAACACAGTTTTAGAAGTAATGATATGGTACAAAACATCAGGGTTGATTCGTAAAGTTACGATTTCAAAAGTTTAGACAATTTGACGAGGTTCAATATTAGATGTAGTAACAAATAACGGTTGCCTCTTGGTAAAGTAAAGAGAATAAATAAAAAGACAAAAAGCTGGACATTGTCAAATAACCATTTTAAAAATAGTTGAAAGCGGTAATGAATTAAAAAGGTCATTTAAATGAAACTGGATGTAAAAACATGGTGGAATGAAAATTAGTAGGAAAAACCTAAGGATGAAGATGGACAAACAACAAATACTAAATTTAAAGTGTTTAAGTAAATAATAACAGAGTAAAATCGATTGACAAGAAATTCACATTAAAAACAACGGCTAACCAAAAATACAATTGGACAAAACTAAGTGCAAATAGGTGGAAAGTGGCAATGACTAATTACCTTACCACAAGATAAAATTATCAGCTGTGCAATGCACAATACCATCCTATTTGATTTCCTAAAAAACCAGAGTGCATGTTAGATAACAAGTTATGTAACTAAGTTAAAGAAAGCCATTATGCTTGAGCTTTCCCATCTTCGAAACTTTCCATAAAATAACAGTAGGTATACACGTAGGTATATCCAATGAGTGGGTATATTGTCTATCTATTTGCATGTGAAAAAATACAAATTTTATGTCATATACATCAAAAATGAAATACTGGAAATAATCTTAAGTGTATCATGGTTAGGTAACAAAACGTTTCAATTTTTTATAATAATAGGCCTGTAGTAGATATATATCCATTTAGCCTTGTTTATGACAAACATTTCTTTCCTAGTGTCATTTTTTTTTCAGTTGTGAAGCTGTGGTATCCACTTGTGAAATGCTAATTGTTTGAAAATTCATGTAATGTAACTTAATCAGAGACAAACTATTACTGTTACAGTCAGCCATGAGAATTAAGTTTCAGACAATTCATAGTTAAATTGTATACGTAGTCATCGAACAAAAGAGCTATAAGCATTAGGAAAATATCGAAGTATAGAACGGGAATTGTAAATGAAAAACTAATAAAAACTCACCTGAGTGAGTTAAACGAAGAGTGTACATCTGGTTAAACCATTGAAGCATCAGGGTATAGGAATGATCATAATCTATCACACCATAGTTAAACAAAGTAGATAAAATAAAACATGTGAATCTCAAACCGAATTATATGAAAACTTAAAATCATTAATGAAGTATCACAAATTAACGAGCTTGAAATTCGTAAGACCAAAAAATGTCATGGTACATCAACAAAATAGGACATGGGAATTGAAAATCGGCAGGTTGAATCACACTGATAGTTGCTTTTATGAGTGAAATTTTATGTTTGGGATCAAATTGATCGATTTGGGGAGAAATAAAGAAACTTGTCGGGTCCGATTAAGTTGCTTGAAATGGTATTGAAATAAGAAAGAAGATATCTCACTGGAATTGGAATTTAACCGCTTTGCCTATTCTCATTTGCTTCTTAACACGATGAAAGGGTAACATGGTGATAAGCTAGACATATTGTCACTGCTTTCCAGTATAAGTAATAAATATAACCTTTGAGTTCATATGCCTCAAAAAAGGGTGTTAAGCTAAGAGTTTTAATTCTCCGCCACGACACATATATCATTAGTAGCATCTAATCGGTTTTATTATGAAACACAACATCAGACACACTTCCATTCACAAGTTCGCTCTAGTTTTGAACGAAACCGAAGACACCTTATTCCATGTCCCCTAAGGGAGTGAGGGCTTTGCATATCCGGCTGATCTTCAAGTAAGCTTGGATGACCACCACTTTATCATTATAATGAGAGCTACCTAAGACATAAGCAATATTCCAAACGTTGTGAAGATCTTGGGTCTTCAACCACCATCTTCAATATCTTCGACCATCATCGCTTTAGCTATTCAGAATGAGTTTGTAATAATCCGAATTTTTGACAATAGGTTAGTTATTTAATTAGAATCTCAAAAATAGAAATTTTTGCAAATGATGAAATTTTACCGCGAAACTTTAACCGATGCGTTCATCTCGGAATTCTGGTCAACTTTCATGTTTGGAGTTTCGCGAACGGAGTCCGTATGAAAAAGTTAGACGAGATACGAAAAACGAACAAAAAGAATATAATATTCATTTCCTTTTATTACCCAAGTTCACTGGAAGATTGGTTCAAGGGCAGTTGACACCCTTGTATAATCAGTCGACCGCTTCAAGCCAAATCATCCCAATGACGGCTAGGGTTAAAGGGGTTAGGTTATATTATATTATTAAAATAATGGATAAATATAAACTAAAGTAAATCTAAAGATTCATGACCAATTCCACTCCTATAAATAAAGGGCTAAGGCCTCATTCTTTTCCACACAAATTTGTAGATAGTAGCGAAGCTCTTCTATTTTCTTTCCACTTCATACCTAATTTATAAATTAAAAATATATTCATATAGAACAAATCAAACACAAATCATATAGGATTGAAAGGGATTATCAGATCCAATGGAAACGAATGTGAATTGACGCTCTACATCAGATTCTCCCTTCTCTTCCTATTTTCCTACATATCTATAGATCTAAAAGTATCCTCTTTTTAGATAAATTGTAGATTTATAAGAATTTGGGAATTGTAGACCTAAAAGATTCAAACTTCAGATTTGGATGTTTTCAAGTGAGTGAGAAATTCACTAGTATAGTTATAATAGCTTATTTATTCCATTTGATTAGACATCAAAATATATGTCTATTTTCATCAAGTCTGTTCATAACATTTATTGTAATTGAATTGACAACCATCACACCTGATTGTAAAAATTGTCAAAACTTGTAAATTGTGAATTGTTGCTAGACATGATATTAATTGTAGGATTCTTAAATTTGTTTATACATATTTCCAACAATTATGTTGTAAAATGTATTGTAGTTTGTGGTAAAACATTGAGGATTTGGAAATTAGTCCCAATAACACTGGTTAGATGTAATTTTCTTCCAAATCCCTGGTTTAAGCATAAGTTGGTGAATTATGTGATTTTAAATTTTAATGAATTATACCTATTTGCACTCGATGTATTTGGGTTTTGGCTTAATTGTTGTAAATATGTCGTTTTCCTCTTTTGTATCAAAAAGGTATTACTTTGTGGCAACTGTTCTAAACGTATGTATAAGTATAAATATACATATATGCATGTAGTTTGCATCAACTGTTCAAAAAATATATACATATATATATCTTGTGAATTTGAAATATGTCTATTTTACTAATCAGACATGATTTACAATAATTACAACTAACGATCTTTTAATAAGATTTGGAACCTTGTGGCAAGATTGAATGCAAAAAGGAACATTTTGTTATTGATTAAACCAAATTATTGAATTAATTAAAATAATAATAAAGAAAATAACTATGGTACTCGCGTGAAAAATACACACACACACACACACATATATATATATATATATATATAAATAAAATCCGTCCAAATCTGCGTAAAACGGTAAAACATGCATTGTATTGAATGTTTGAATGGTTTTCAATTATGTAATTATATATGTAAATGTAATCCATATTGAATTAATATATTTATGGTGACCATTGTATCAATCAATATAATCAATTTCTATGAATAGGACCGCAGATCAATAAATAACAATTGTAACTGACATTGATTAAGAAAAGGTGAATGTAATAGGGTAATGGTTACAATTCCTAAATTAATTAGGATTAATGTTATAAAACCCAATTAGCGAATTTGAAATATAACTACATTTAGACATGAGGTTAAACTCAATTTGTGGCAGAATTCTGTCCAGAACCAACTGACAAATCCAGCATCCACAGGTGGTCAGCTTAATGTGAGGGGTATAAGGCGTAAATATAAGTTTACTAAGGCATGAGGTTAAGTTCAATTTATGGTATAAGTTTGTCCGGAACTGACCGGTAAATCCAGCATCCACTAGTGGTTAACTTAATGTGAGAGGTCTAGTGAACAAATATTTATATATATATATATAAGACAACAAATAAATAAGAATAGAAATTGTCTACTGGGGTAAACAAGTTGATACTTCGGTACTGATAAAATAAGGAGATCTTGTGTAAATGGGTGCCTTTGGAAAATAGGTCTGTTATGGTCCTAAATGCTAATAAACTTATGAAAAGAAGTAAATGGCGTAAAAAGGGGATTAATCGGTATTGATTGTTGCGTGAATACTAAGTCCAATCAAGGGAAGTATTTAAATAAATATCCTACGATAAGGAGGATATAACTTCCCTTATTTATATTAGTTAATACAGAACTTATAATTAAAAGTTAGAACTGGTATTAGTAGGTTAATGTTGTGAAACATTGTTATCCATAAGAACCCGTGACCATAACGAATCGCGTTCGTATAGTATTTCCGTGAAGAGGAACTAAACGCAAATGACTTAATAACGTATCTTTATCCCAATAAGGAAAGGTATTAAAGGCTAATGGGGGCGAAATCAATAATCTTCACGGATAGTTCGCTTCCTTGGGTCTTTAGTTGCTTAGGTTGAGGAGTCCACCTGGAAGTTGGTCTTTCAGTTTAGGGGTCTTGAATGGCATGTGTGTAGGACCTACCAAAACCTGGAAACTAAAAATGTTAGATATGGCTACTTATCCTACAGGAATTAGTAAGCGACTAAGGAGATTATGCAATAAGGTCGTCTAGATAGTATAGCGAGTGATAAAGTACCACCTCTCACCCTATGCAGGTAACGGTATATGCATGAATGACGGTAGCCTTAACTAGTAGGGCCTGTAGCTAGTGCCCTCTAGTTTATGATAACATTAAATAAATTATCGAGGAGTAATAAGTGAATAATCGGTCCGCCTGCGGTCTTAAGTGATCAGGGAGAATCCACCCTATTTATCATTAACACCGAGGCCTTAAATAATAAAGGATGAGTGAATGAAGACATATATATAAACAATGGAACAAGGGGTCTAACCTCGATTAAATAACCAGCTATGTTCTGGTATAAAGGCTTCACAAATATGTACGTAAACGTTCTACTTGGTATTATACCTTGGTAAAACTACTTTGGAAAGAGTAGTAGAGTCATGTGTAAACATCTGCAAGTTTGGGCTAGAATCACTGACCTTGGTAGGCATACATCTTGGGTTGAACCAAACAGGATACATCTGTGTTGCACATTTCCTGTTCACCAAAATCTTGTTGTTCTGACCCCCTCCTCATTACAACCACCCAGGTTTCCAAGAGAAGGTCGGGTTCCTACAGGTGTTTAAATTTGGCTTTCGATTCTCGTTCTCTTTCATGCTCGGTATTGGCAAAGTTACTTACTTTAAAAAGTTAGTTTCTTGAGTTAATACTAATTTATCCTATTTTGTTTCTTCTATGACTTATCTTATCGTACTTTGATTATGTTCATGCTCATATATATGCAGGCACCAGATTTACACACTCCATGCTTGGATGTGTTCAAATTTTGATTTTTCCCGATATTTGGACAAAGAAAAGTGTGGGGTGTTACATTTGGTATCAGAGCGTAAGTTAAGGATCAGAGGAATTAGTTAAATTAGAACTCGTGAGAGAACGTAATTCCATTTTCTTCTCTGTTTTATTTATCTTTCTTACTCGACTTAAATTTAATTCAACGATGAATTAGTCATGGATCTAATTAAGTAAAATGGGCTTTAAACGAGTAAAAATTGAAATAGGTTGAGTTCGGGTTTATAGCCAATTCTGTCTTACCCCACAGCACATTGGCGATCATGTTGTGAAGAGTATGAGGATGACATAAGGTGGATTCCGTTGATTTAAGTTTAGAGACTGGACAAAAATATATCTATATCCGTAATAGTCGCGATTTCTGATTTTTATTTACGTTGGTAGTTCCGGTTAAGGCCATTTCTCGATCCAAATAGGAAAGGTTCACGTTAATATGTCGTATCCATCGGAAATATAATTATGAGGTATATCCATTCATTACTTCGTCAAATTTCCGAATCTACCTTTATTGAAACATTCAGTTTAGCCCGTGGCCCTGTATGTGAGGAAATTTTATTTTTAAAACTATTTGGAGAAAATAAAAATGGGTGTTTGAAAGGTATGAAATACAGTTTCGAAAAATTGTTTTATAAAAGCCTAGTTTTATATTGATATGGTTTTTAAACTTTAATCTATTCGTGTTTGAAAATTATTAGGGCATGGTGTAATTTTAGTAAATATAATCCGATTGGTAGGAAGAAAGGAATTTAAAATGACAAGGAATATGCCACTTAATTTAAGAATAATAAATATCCACTCCTTGTGATTTTTAGTATCCCTCTCACTATATATATTCGGTAATTTATTGAAATTATCACAACTAATCCTTAAGATTTTAAAGCTCCAACATTTTTGAAAATGGAAAGGTTTTTTCAGTTTTTAATATAAACTGGAATATAAATAATAACAATAATAATAAGATGGGTATATAAATACAAAACCATTAGTTTAAAATAAATTCCTTTTTTGAAAGGTTTTAAATTTTTCTTCGAAAAGGCTAGGAAAACTCCTTCATCCAAATTTTTGGGGTATTTGATATCACGAATCGTCTGCTTTTTGTCAGCTAGGTAAGGGGAAAATCCATTTTAGTTTATATTAAGGAATTCTAGCTATATTATTTTCGAATTCGTTCGTTCGTTGTGTACTCGAAGCATCGTTGTTGAGACTATGAATGTTTGGAGACAGTTCGGAGTTGACTTCGGTCTTTGATACCGTCGTGATGAGGATAATTATTTTTCAAGTTGCGTAAAATCTTAAAAGATGACACAGGACGGTTACTATTTTAATCCAGCCTAATAAATCTAAGGTTCAACCTTCGTCCCAATCCCATCTTATAGTTGGCCGTTTAATGCTATACTAGGACGGTCAATTACTTGATGATTTTGTGACAACACGGACCCAGGACTCAACCGTAAAAGTTGCGTCCAAATCACCACTTTAACTTCTTTCTTTCGTCTTTCCTTCCTCATTTAGCTGAAACCATATCCCTATTCTTCTTCTCTTTCTTTGTCGTTGCCTCGCCTCCTCCTTTTCCGCACTTGTTTGTGCATTAGATCTTGCCTCACTAGTACTCCAAGATCTAATTTCTTCACTCCGAACATTTATTAGTCCAAGTGAAACACCCCACCTCCGTTAGGGTCACTCTCAAAGGGAATGCCCTAATTTTGGTGGAGGTTTATAAGTATACAAGTCACAGATATACAAGACAGATATAAGAACACATATTTGTAAACAGCGGAAAATCAACAACTTTTATTTCATAAAAGCAAATACGTGCTACAACAACATCACCATGATTGTCTTACATCTTTTTCCAAAACATAACATAACACTTTCATAATCTGTCTTGATTACATTATTTAAAGAAGCATAAATAAAACATAGATAAACTGCAAAAAGCCCCATAGAGTTTGTCCAAAGCCATAGTTTCAAACGAAAAGGTCCAAGCAATACATTTCTCTTCTTCAAGCTGGATGTTAAGGCTGGTCAAGCTGCAGTGTTCCCTCCCTGTGGACCTGGGGGGGGGGGGGAAACGGAAGAAAAGAAGACGAAAGAAAAGTAGAGTCAGACATAAAGCCTGAGTAAGTCTAGTACTATTTTGTCTATGAATAAAGAACTGGGTATGATAAGTATAAACAAGAAGTGGGAAAGCACTATAAACTTGGTTAAGTTGTCTAGGGTCGAGTATACTATCGTACCCCATGTTAATCTCTGAACCCGTATAAACTAGTTTCCAACTGGCACCCCATAATCAGGGTGATGTGATCCATTTTATGATGATCGGCTCCTACTCGCATAGTTACATGTGTCTTACGGCCCCCGATGTTGTAGTTACCTATGTTGGTCCCACCATGGGGTGTATCAAGTCCCATGGCGGTGGCCCGACACAACCTTAGAATGCACAGGTATGCTACTGGTGCCCAGTGCTTTATTTTTCTGCGCCGGAGTGTGTGCACGCCCGCACCCCGTTAGAACCTACACTGCTACACCACCGCCGTCGCTTTGACCTCTTACAATCAGCCCAGTAATCGTGCCCCACCCTGCCTAGTTTCAGGGTATCCTGATACACCTTCTGGGGTTACTGCTGAAAAGGGTCCCCCGTTACTAGGTTTTTCTATCTCTAGCCAACATGCTAAGTTGGTTAAGTGTTTTCTAACCTAACCCCCACCAGTCCGTTTAGTTTAGCATGTTCCATTTTGATTAAGTCTTTAGTTCACTTAATCCTAACAATCCTGACTCAGCCTTAATTGTCTTATTAAGGCCCTGACCTCTCACATTAGACAGGTATTGTTGTGGCTGCCTGTTGCCGGTTGGTTCCGGGCAGTCTTACGCCACAACTCAGTCTAACCTCGGGTCCTTATTGGGCTCCATGTTTAACCTCCCACATTGGATAGGTATTGTTGTGACTACTGGACAGCCGGGCGGTTCCGGGCAGGTTTACATCACAACTCAATCCAACCTCGGGTTAAACACATCGTATGTTCTACATTTACATATTTTTGTCTTTCTTCTTTATTTTCTTATATGTAAATATTTGCGGCCCATTATTAAGTTAATGGTGTAAAAGTTACACCAATCATGGGCCCAACCCATACTTGAATTTGGGCCCTTCTATTCTATATTTTCATTCATTAGTAATTTTAACCCAACGTTATTTTCCCCCGTTTAACACGTCCGTTTATTATGTATATGTTGGGCTTAGCCTTTTTAAGCCCAACTTAGCCATGCGAAAAGGGGAGGCTTAAAGCGTGATTACATACACAAAAAGGGGAAGGTGAGCGCATGAACTTGCAATATGACGTTGGAAATACAAAATAGAAACTGGTGTACTTACATAGTGGTAACATATACTTTGGTCATAAAGCATAGGTGACATGAATCAAGCCACGTAAACTTGTAGTTGAGATAAGAATCTAAATTGGGTATCATTATTGACACATAGTCATAACTACAACATGAACCTATATTTTATTTAGGCATAATGTCGAACATAAGCATGGCATAAATATTTCTAACATAAGCATGGCATAATGTCAAACATAAGCATGGCATAATGTCAAACATTAGCATGGCATAGGTATAGTTAAATTTGTTCACATAACCATGGCATAAATATTTCTAACATGAAATCATGATTTTTACTTTAGTCATGCAAACTTGCAAAAAGGGATTTTTGAATCTAACCTAGCTATGTATCACATATGACATCATATAATTCTTGTAAACAATATAATCATGGATTTCAATTATGCAACATATCAATCATAGCCTAGTCATATTCATAAGTTTGCAAATAGGTTTTTCCAGTACAAAAGCATGGCTTAATACATGATGCCAAATTTTCAACATAATTCCAAACTTATTCCAATTACTTCAAAAATGATGTTTGTATAAAAATACACATTATGATGGCATAATAGCAAAGCCCCAAACTTGCATGAATTTCAATCAACTACATACATGTAGCTTCAACATGGATTACATAATTTGCGAATATTCCAAACGTATACTTGCATAGAACTACCGCATGTAGTTCTTTATAATGAATAACATAATTCAAGAATATCCAAACGTATACAATATTTCAAATCAATAATAATCATAGTAACGCACAAATTATGAATTATTTATCACCACAATCAAGTATACAAACCAACACAGTTATTTGTTCATACCAAAGTAATACTCTACTTACAATGGTGTGGCGAATTCTCAAATTTAGGGATTTGAAGATGCGGTTTGATTTGATTGAGTTGCTTTATGCCTTAGAATTTGCCTCCTAATCCTCTCTCCAATTGGTGGCTACCCCTGGTCGTTCCTCAGCAACATGGCGGCTTTGTTCTTATTTTTGAATGAATAGATTAGGGTTAGTCTAGGGTTGTTTTTATAGAGGTAATGAACTGATTAGGACCGTTGATGTTGCTCGGTTAGATCGTAGCCTTTCATCCTAAGGAGAGACCAATTAGAGTTTGCCACCTAGCCCTAATGACAAAGCAGACCACAGAAAATCGACCAACATAGAATAGGTCAGCCAGGTTAGACTGGGTTCGACCTGGCTCTGGACCAGGTCGACATGCCTGTCGACAGCCCTGTCGACAGCCCTGTCGACCTGGTTAGACCAGGTCGACAGCCCAGTCGACCTGGGTGCGTTAGGCGGTGTCCTGGCCCATTGGGCCCCATTTTGGAATTTTAAACTGTTTTATTCTGTTTGAATTTTAAACTTAATTCAGAAATTTCCGAAGGCCATATCTTCTTCATACGGACTCCGTTTTTCGAAAACTCGGACTCTATTTCGCGTATTTTTCCGAGACGAACGCAATGGCGTATCCCGTTTCCCTTAGTTCTTTGATTTCAAATTAATTATACTTTAATTTGTTAATTTCACAGTTATAGAATTCGCGGGGTGTTACATTCTCCCCCACTTAAAAGGATTTCGTCCCCGAAATCTTCAAGTTAGGAGGAATGTATATCCTAACATCCAATCATCCATCTACTCATCCATCAAACACGAGCATCCATTGTCCTTAAAAGACTTCTAATGCTTCATGATCATATGCGAAGCGTGTGTGTACATGTACTTATCTAATGCAAAATCAGGCGGTCTACTGATTCAGTTGACCTCCTTAATGCGAATTATGTAAGTGCCATGAATCCATTATGTATGCAAATTTTCCTATTCTTGTTTCTACATGAGTGCACAATCATTCAATACAAATGCAACATCCACATGACAACACATTAAAGTTCAACCACATATGAATGCAAACATATATGCATATGCAAAATGAAGTGACTGAGCCGATCTAAAACCTAGATTGTGTGTGTATATGCAACCACGAGCAACCACTAGCAATCACTTGCAACCATCATCCATAACATGTTTCAATTACATGTTTCCATCCAAAGGGTTTCTTCCTAAAAGATAAGATAGATAAAAGCGCAACTTAAGAAAAGGAAAGATCAAGGATGTACCCTCGAACAGAAAAGGGTAGGCAGTGCGTATTCTAGCTTCAGTTTCCCAAGTCGCGTCTCCCTCGGCGTCGCTCCACTGAACTTTGACGAGCTTGACTTCGCGGTTGCGTAGCTTCTTCACTTCCGTTCCCAATATGCGGGTTGGAACTTTTCTTATGGTTGCTTCGCGTTCCACTTCGGCCTCTTCGAGGATATTTGGCTCTACCACCTCAGCAGACTCATGTAGACATTTTCGGAGATGTGAAACGTGAAAAACGTTGTGGATTCCAGCCAACTTCTCGGGTAGCTCTAATCTATAGGCCATTTTCCCAATTTTCTCGATGATAGGGAATGGCCCTACGAACCTTGGTGCCAGTTTTCCTGTGGTTCCAAAACGAACAACGTTTCTTAGTGGTGATACCTTGAGAAAAACTCTGTCTCCAATCTCGAATTCAAGGTCGGTCCTTCTCTTGTCGGCATAGGACTTTTGTCTGTCTTGGGCCGTCTTCATCCTTCTTCGTATTAAGTCTACTTTCTCTGAAGTCTCTCGGATCATATCTGGTCCAAGTATGAGCTTATCCGTAGACTCCCACCAACAAGTGGGCGATCGGCACGGTCTTCCATATAAAGCTTCGAAGGGCGCCATTCCGATGGTTGCTTGATAGCTGTTGTTGTAGGCGAATTCCACCAAAGGAAGGTGGTCTTCGCATGTCCCTCCGAAGTCAAGGACGCATAGTCTTAAAAGGTCTTCCAAAACTCTGTTCACTCTCTCTGTTTGGCCGTCGGTTTGGGGATGATAGGCTGTGCTCAAGCATAACTGCGTTCCTACTGCTTCTTGCAGACTCCGCCAAAATTCACTGGTGAAGATGGGGTCTCGGTCACTAACAATGCTAGATGGTATTCCATGGAGTCGAACGATTTCCTTGAGGTAAAGTGATGCTAGGGATGAGGCAGTTCTTTTACTTTTGACAGGTAAAAAGTGGGCGCTTTTAGTAAGCCTATCCACTATTACCCAAATGCTAGTGTTGCCTCTCCTAGACCTAGGCAGCCCATCGATGAAGTCCATTGAGATGCTATCCCACTTCCACTGCGGGACCTCTAGAGGATGTAGCAATCCGCCAGGCTTTTTCTGTTCCGCCTTAACCTGTTGGCACACCATACACTTAGAAACGAACTCTGCCACGTCCTTTTTCATGCCGTTCCAGAAGAAAGTCCTTTTTATGTCTTTGTACATTTTATCTCCACCTGGGTGTATCGTCATCTTGGAGTGATGTGCTTCCTCGAGAACCTTCTTTATTAAATCTTTTGTCTGAGGGACGCATAGTCTTCCGTCTCGCCTTAGCAACCCCTTATCGTTGATAGAGTATCTGTTGAGGTGACTTGAAGTCTCACCCCTAATTAGCCTATCAATTGTTTCCACAAGCTGAGGGTCTTCGCGTTGTGCTGTCCCTACTGAATCCACTAAAGTTGGGCGCACTTCGAGAGATGCTAGCAAGCCTGGTACGAAATCGGAGGAAGGCCTAAAGTCGAAGCTAGCTATAAACTCTAGGCTTTGTCTTTCAACAAACAACGGGCTTAGGGTCAATTTCTTTCGGCTCAACGCGTCTGCTACTACGTTGCCTTTGCCCGGAGTGTAGGAGATTTCGAAATCGTACGAGGCAAGAAACTCCATCCATCTTTGTTGCCTCAAGTTAAGATCCTTCTGTGAGAAAAGATATTTCAACGATTTATGGTCAGTGTAAAGTTCGAACTTCTCACCTAGGAGATAGTGTCGCCAAGACTTGAGTGCAAAGACGATGGCGGCTAACTCAAGATCGTGGGTTGGGTAGTTCTTTTCGTGCACTTTCAACTGCCTCCCGCCATAAGCTACTACCCTTCCTTCTTGCATTAAGACGGCGCCTAGCCCTGTCCCACATGCATCCGTATAAACAGTGAACATCTTGCTCCCATCTGGCAGCGTCAAAACTGGGGCAGTTGTGAGAGCCCTTTTCAGTCGTTGGAAAGCAAACTCGCAATCCAAGTCCCAATTGAACACTAGATTCTTCTTGGTCAATTTCGTGAGCGGAGCTGAGATTTTCGCAAAATCCCTTATGAATTTTCGATAGAAACCTGCTAGTCCTAGAAAGCTTCGGACCTCAGTTGCATTCCTTGGTGTCTTCCAATCCTGTACCGCCACTACCTTAGCAGGGTCCACCGCTAACCCTTGTTTGGATACTATGTGCCCAAGGAACCTCACCTCTTCTCTCCAAAAGTGGCATTTGGAGAATTTGGCTTTTAGTTGATGGACTCGCAAAGTTTCCATGATTGCCCTTAAGTGCTGAGCATGTTCCTCTTCACTTTTTGAGAAGATAAGGATATCATCTACGAAGACCACTACGAATTTGTTGAGGAAATCTCTAAATACCCTACTCATCAGGTCCACGAAGTAAGCAGGTGCATTTGTCAAGCCGAAAGGCATGACAAGCCATTCAAAGAAGCCGTCTGGGGTTCTGAATGCCGTTTTATCGATGCTATCTTCAGCCACCCTTAGCTGATGAAAACCGGTTGCTAAATCGAGTTGGGAGAAAACAGACGCCCCTACAAGCTGGTCAAATAAATCGTCAATTCTAGGGAGAGGGTGCCTATTCTTTTTCGTTAGCTTGTTGAGCTCCCTATAGTCAACACATAGACGGAGTGAACCATCCGCCTTTGTAGCGAACACCACCGGAGCGCCCCATTCTGAAATGCTCCTCCTAATGAACCCCTTTTCTAGAAGCTCTTTAATCTGTTTACTGAGCTCTTTCCTTTCCCGTGGAGCCATGTGTCTAACGGGCAACGCAATGGGCTTTGCATTATCTACAAGATATATGCGGAAGTCTATTTCCCGCTTCGGAGGCAAGCCCTTCACCTCTTCGAAGACATCCGGATATTCCCGGACCACTCTAACTGATTGTAAATTTTCAACAGAGGCATCTAGCGATTCAAGATAACTAAGCATAACCGCATACGAGGGATTACAAGAAATTTCCAAAGCATTACCGAGCTGGGTTAGGAGCCTAACAACCCTTTTCTCACAATCAAGGATGGCCCCATTACTGGATAGCCAATCCATACCCAAAATCAATCCATAACCCGAAAAGCCCAAAACAAAGGCACTACATTGAAATTCTACACTTAGAATAGAAATTTTCAATCCCACACAGATCATAGACAAATGAGCTGGGCCCCCAATTGGGTTTGAAACAATTAAGGGGTCCTCTACCATACTAGTTTTTAGGTGCAGAGATTCTACTAAAGCAGACGAGATAAAGGAGTGTGATGCGCCAGAGTCAAATAAAGTGCGAACGGGGTGATCATAAAGATAAACTACGCTTTCTACAGAAGTATTTATACCTCGCTGTTGCAGAGGTGGCGCTTCTAGCACATGAACATGTGCCCCTGGGGTGGATCCAGCCCTCTGCCCCTGTCCTCGTTTCTTTGGGCAGTCCTTAGCCCTGTGGCCTGTCTCACCGCAAGAAAAGCACCCACCATTCTCCTTGGCCTTCTTTTTCCGGCAGTCCTTTACTAAGTGCCCCACTTTGCCACAGAAATTGCACTTCCTCTTCTCTTTGTTGCCTTTCCCGCCCTTCTTAAAGTCTGTCTTCTTAGGCTGCAAACCCTCTTTCTTCCCTTGAGAGCTTTCTGCCTTTGTCTCCTTCTTGCCCTTATCCTCTTCATTCAGCAATGCCATTTGCACCAATCTTTCATACGTGGCTCCCATGGGTATATGGGTCATGGCCAAACTGTGTAATGGCTCATTCAACCCTTTGACGAAACGGAGAGCCTTCTTGTGCGGGGTGTTGACTAGGTCAAGCCCAAACCTAGCCAGCTCATCGAACTGATTCACATACTCTCTGACTGTCTTGTCCCCTTGCTTAAGAAATAAGAATTTTTCCAACTGCAAACTTCTTTCCGCATCCGAGAGAAATTTAGTCTCAAACCTTGCCCTAAAGTCCTCCCATGTCTCCACTGGTCTTTCAGCGTTAGTGACTTCCCACCAGTAGGAAGCCTCGCCCTTCAATAGCCACACCGCCAATTGTACTTTTTGTCTATCTTCTACCTTAAAGATGATGAACAGGTCCTCCGTTTCTTTCAGCCAATTTCTAGCTGCCACGAAGGACTCAGTTCCATGGAAATCCCTTCCTCCCATAGCTTTAAAATCTTTACATATCTTAGCAAAAGTGTTTCCCCGAGGAGGAGGTGGAGTAAAAGGTGCCGCTGCAGCTGGATGATTTCCGGCAGCTGGGGGAGGAGGAATGGTAGGACCTGGCTGAGTGGCTCTTGCTTCTAAGAACCGCCAAACCCAACCAGGTATTGGCACCCCTTCCGGCAAGTTAAGTTCTTGGGACATGCTGAAACAAAAAGGATAGATTCAAAACGAAGGATAAGAGATAATACCTATGGCTTTGGGGAGTGGACTTTGCCTTTTTAAAATAAAATAACAATTTTCTTTTTAAAAATGCTTCTTTAAATTTCCTTTTTGAAAATAAATTTTCAAAACTTTTTATCTTATCTGGTAAACCTATGCTCTGATACCAAGTGAAACACCCCACCTCCGTTAGGGTCACTCTCAAAGGGAATGCCCTAATTTTGGTGGAGGTTTATAAGTATACAAGTCACAGATATACAAGACAGATATAAGAACACATATTTGTAAACAGCGGAAAATCAACAACTTTTATTTCATAAAAGCAAATACGTGCTACAACAACATCACCATGATTGTCTTACATCTTTTTCCAAAACATAACATAACACTTTCATAATCTGTCTTGATTACATTATTTAAAGAAGCATAAATAAAACATAGATAAACTGCAAAAAGCCCCATAGAGTTTGTCCAAAGCCATAGTTTCAAACGAAAAGGTCCAAGCAATACATTTCTCTTCTTCAAGCTGGATGTTAAGGCTGGTCAAGCTGCAGTGTTCCCTCCCTGTGGACCTGGGGGGGGGGGAAACGGAAGAAAAGAAGACGAAAGAAAAGTAGAGTCAGACATAAAGCCTGAGTAAGTCTAGTACTATTTTGTCTATGAATAAAGAACTGGGTATGATAAGTATAAACAAGAAGTGGGAAAGCACTATAAACTTGGTTAAGTTGTCTAGGGTCGAGTATACTATCGTACCCCATGTTAATCTCTGAACCCGTATAAACTAGTTTCCAACTGGCACCCCATAATCAGGGTGATGTGATCCATTTTATGATGATCGGCTCCTACTCGCATAGTTACATGTGTCTTACGGCCCCCGATGTTGTAGTTACCTATGCTGGTCCCACCATGGGGTGTATCAAGTCCCATGGCGGCGGCCCGACACAACCTTAGAATGCACAGGTATGCTACTGGTGCCCAGTGCTTTATTTTTCTGCGCCGGAGTGTGTGCACGCCCGCACCCCGTTAGAACCTACACTGCTACAACACCGCCGTCGCTTTGACCTCTTACAATCAGCCCAGTAATCGTGCCCCACCCTGCCTAGTTTCAGGGTATCCTGATACACCTTCTGGGGTTACTGCTGAAAAGGGTCCCCCGTTACTAGGTTTTTCTATCTCTAGCCAACATGCTAAGTTGGTTAAGTGTTTTCTAACCTAACCCCCACCAGTCCGTTTAGTTTAGCATGTTCCATTTTGATTAAGTCTTTAGTTCACTTAATCCTAACAATCCTGACTCAGCCTTAATTGTCTTATTAAGGCCCTGACCTCTCACATTAGACAGGTATTGTTGTGGCTTCCTGTTGCCGGTTGGTTCCGGGCAGTCTTACGCCACAACTCAGTCTAACCTCGGGTCCTTATTGGGCTCCATGTTTAACCTCCCACATTGGATAGGTATTGTTGTGACTACTGGACAGCCGGGCGGTTCCGGGCAGGTTTACATCACAACTCAATCCAACCTCGGGTTAAACACATCGTATGTTCTACATTTACATATTTTTGTCTTTCTTCTTTATTTTCTTATATGTAAATATTTGCGGCCCATTATTAAGTTAATGGTGTAAAAGTTACACCAATCATGGGCCCAACCCATACTTGAATTTGGGCCCTTCTATTCTCTATTTTCATTCATTAGTAATTTTAACCCAACGTTATATTTCCCCCGTTTAACACGTCCGTTTATTATGTATATGTTGGGCTTAGCCTTTTTAAGCCCAACTTAGCCATGCGAAAAGGGGAGGCTTAAAGCGTGATTACATACACAAAAAGGGGAAGGTGAGCGCATGAACTTGCAATATGACGTTGGAAATACAAAATAGAAACTGGTGTACTTGCATAGTGGTAACATATACTTTGGTCATAAAGCATAGGTGACATGAATCAAGCCATGTAAACTTGTAGTTGAGATAAGAATCTAAATTAGGTATCATTATTGACACATAGTCATAACTACAACATGAACCTATATTTTATTTAGGCATAATGTCGAACATAAGCATGGCATAAATATTTCTAACATAAGCATGGCATAATGTCAAACATAAGCATGGCATAATGTCAAACATTAGCATGGCATAGGTATAGTTAAATTTGTTCACATAACCATGGCATAAATATTTCTAACATGAAATCATGATTTTTACTTTAGTCATGCAAACTTGCAAAAAGGGATTTTTGAATCTAACCTAGCTATGTATCACATATGACATCATATAATTCTTGTAAACAATATAATCATGGATTTCAATTATGCAACATATCAATCATAGCCTAGTCATATTCATAAGTTTGCAAATAGGTTTTTCCAGTACAAAAGCATGGCTTAATACATGATGCCAAATTTTCAACATAATTCCAAACTTATTCCAATTACTTCAAAAATGATGTTTGTATAAAAATACACATTATGATGGCATAATAGCAAAGCCCCAAACTTGCATGAATTTCAATCAACTACATACATGTAGCTTCAACATGGATTACATAATTTGCGAATATTCCAAACGTATACTTGCATAGAACTACCGCATGTAGTTCTTTATAATGAATAACATAATTCAAGAATATCCAAACGTATACAATATTTCAAATCAATAATAATCATAGTAACGCACAAATTATGAATTATTTATCACCACAATCAAGTATACAAACCAACACAGTTATTTGTTCATACCAAAGTAATACTCTACTTACAATGGTGTGGCGAATTCTCAAATTTAGGGATTTGAAGATGCGGTTTGATTTGATTGAGTTGCTTTATGCCTTAGAATTTGCCTCCTAATCCTCTCTCCAATTGGTGGCTACCCCTAGTCGTTCCTCAGCAACATGGCGGCTTTGTTCTTATTTTTGAATGAATAGATTAGGGTTAGTCTAGGGTTGTTTTTATAGAGGTAATGAACTGATTAGGACCGTTGATGTTGCTCGGTTAGATCGTAGCCTTTCATCCTAAGGAGAGACCAATTAGAGTTTGCCACCTAGCCCTAATGACAAAGCAGACCACAGAAAATCGACCAACATAGAATAGGTCAGCCAAGTTAGACTGGGTTCGACCTGGCTCTGGACCAGGTCGACATGCCTGTCGACAGCCCTGTCGACAGCCCTGTCGACCTGGTTAGACCAGGTCGACAGCCCAGTCGACCTGGGTGCGTTAGGCGGTGTCCTGGCCCATTGGGCCCCATTTTGGAATTTTAAACTGTTTTATTCTGTTTGAATTTTAAACTTAATTCAGAAATTTCCGAAGGCCATATCTTCTTCATACGGACTCCGTTTTTCGAAAACTCGGACTCTATTTCGCGTATTTTTCCGAGACGAACGCAATGGCGTATCCCGTTTCCCTTAGTTCTTTGATTTCAAATTAATTATACTTTAATTTGTTAATTTCACAGTTATAGAATTCGCGGGGTGTTACACCATATATATACTTTCACTACCTGATCTATATAGTACCATTTAAGTCTCATCCTTGGGAGAGAGCAATTGGTTAGATCAGAATGAGAAAAAGGTCTCACCGTTTCAAAATTGGTCATGGCAGTTGGACTTGCACCAATCCATTGCTCGAGATCTTAGAATAGGATTGTTGTTTGTGTTGCATCCTCCTTTGTTATGTCTTGTTGGAATAAAATTTGAAGAAGGCGATCTTCATTTCAGAGATGGAGATTATATAACTTTGGATAATTTTTCTAAGGAGAATCTCGATGAGAGTTTTAGGGGCATACGTGTTTTACGCGGACTTGTATGGTCTTTTGTTGATTGGCTTTGGAGATTTTGCAGCAAATCTCTTTTTCTTAATGTCAGTTTTTGGAATCTATGTCGAAACTTCACATGATGGTGTGTGACCCATTTAGCACATCATTTTATAAATGGGGAGTGATGACTAGATTTGTCTCATGGAGCATAAATTAATCTTTTGCTTGATCGATGACGTTACCATCATTTAAATGCCGCATCATATTCGATTCAACTTGTTGTACTTGTCTGTTGTCTCATGGAGTTACTTTCTGCAATTTCACCTATTCATTTTTTATTTAGGCAATATTAGGTGGATTTCCATGAGAAGCAGTTTTGTGGTAGGTTTCTTTTCTCATCATAAATTCTCTCTTAGAAAAGGTGGTGATGTGGGAACCTCCAATAACACCAACATTGTTTATAACATGAGAATGAGCATTTTGCTACCATGATATGGTCAATCAAAGATCATAAAAATTGGTTTGAGTTCCAACTGCGGAGCAAGACATCTCATTGCTTATAGCCATTGTTTTACGAGTTTTGTGTTGTTTGTTGTTGTCTTTGTTGTTATCCCTTTCCAGCTTTGGGTTCTTGGCTTTGTGATGATTCTTGTTTGTAACTGTTGGTGTTGTTTAATTTGCACGACTTAGGTTAATGAGATTTCTATGTTTGAAATTTTCATGTCATTCATGCATGCATGTTCGAATAAAATCCCATTTCTTCTCTAAACTAAGAGTTGTCCTAGAGTTGTAATGAATAGAATTCTGTGTTGGATAAATTTTAACAAAGGACCGGTTTTGCGCTGTTTTCGTCACTAGTATATAAATAAATAAATCATCATTCCTTATCAAGCTAAAAATAATTTAGTCTTTTTTGTGTGATATCAGTTTTCACGTTTTGCGTGACTGATTTCCCTTTTCGCCAACATGTGACTTGAATCAATTGAGTTTTCACAAAATATATTTTTGAAACTTTTGAAAAATGTTGTTTGAAAAAAAGTTTATATCATTTTAATTTTTTTATTTAATAACTTTCTTTTACTTCGGTTCATGCGAAAACAAAAAAAATTAGATACATCAATTTATGCATATTTAAACGTCTGTTTTACATTAGAACAGATGATTCGAATGACGTTAAAACGCACGTTACCGAAATTTTGATTTTTCATACGGATCTTATATGGAAAGTGAAATGATATTGAAAAGAAATTTTTAGAATAAACATAAGAAGTTTTCAAGCGAAAATTTATTTTTATGAAAAATTTCTGTTTTTGGTCACATGAACAGCGGAAGGAAGATGTTTGGATGCTTTGTGTGCACGTTTTAGTAGTGCAATAAGACCAACGATACGATAAAAATGATAACGACAATAAGGAAAATGTTGATTTAGCCTTGGAAACGTTGTTTTCATACCTAGTTAATGATGCATGCGAGTTATTAATTAACTCGTTTTACGTTTTAGAGCTTGTTTTAAGCCTTTTTTATAGCCTATAAATGGAAATTTTCAGAGTATTTTGGGTAACTAAGGTTAAATTCCACTGTATGGAGGGAAATTGATTATTTGTAAGTGGAGGAAACATTAAAATTCTTCGCTTTGATTTCCTTTTTTTGGTTTAGGAGAAAACTAAATAGGAAATAATTAGACCGCGTGACATTTTCGATGGTAGCGTTTGGATGCAAAATTGGTTGCTTCACACTTCTATTCATAGTCTTGTGAGGGTTTTGGATGAAAAAGAATTTTTAAATTTTGCGTTCATATGGAGTATATTTTGGATATTTTTCATCATGTTTTCAAAAGTGTTTTAAAAATCTCAATGCATACATATAGAGCGCCCGATTTAGAATCATCTTGCATGCATGTTTTATGTTTGAAATGCATTATGTACACCATCCACATATACACATGGTTGCAAAGTGGATGCATGCAAATTGGTTGTGTAGGGTAGGATAACTAGGTGTCAGAATTTCGAGACAAAAATCATTTTAAGTGGGAAGAATGTAACAACTCGGAATTTTGATAATATATTAGTTATTTAATTAGAATCTCAAAAATAGGAATTTCGACAAATGATGGAATTTGACCATGAAACTTTAACCGCTGCATTCGTCTCGGAATTCAGGTCAACTTTTATGTTTGGAGTTTCGCGAACAGAGTCTGTATGAAAAATTTACGGACTAAACACGAAAAACGGACGGAAGTAAATAAACGTTATAAATGTAATATTCATTACTTTTATCACCCAGTCCACTAGGCAGATTGACTCAAGGGCGGTCGGCACCCTTGAATAAGTGGTCGACTACTTCAAGCCAAATCAACCCAGTGACCACTAAGGTTAAAGGGGTTAGGTTGTATTATATTATTAAACAAATGTGTAATAACCCGGAAATCCGAGCCAATTTAAATTTTTTATTTTGGCAATTTTAATGAATTTTGAATATTTAAAATGAATTATTTTAAATAATAGCGACGAGAAATTTATTTTGAATAGAATTAGAACGTATATATTTATATAGACCATCGTTAGAATATAAATGTTTTATTTTAATTATATAACGAGCCTGAAATGGTGCGGTAGTTCGAAAATTCGATTTCAAAATTCAAATGAATGTGCAGGATGCAAAATAAATCGGATTTTGGCGAAACCAAAAATATTAGAATCTATTTTAGAATGTCTTTCCAACGAATCCGAAAAATTGAAATTTCATAGCGGGGATGAAAAGTTATGCCCAGTTGAAAATTCAGAATAGTCGCTATGAAATTCTGGCCCTTAAAAATGGGAATTTTGCAAACGACCTCGGTTTTCGACGAAACCACTTTTGTTGGATCCGGGATGTCTAGTTATTGCTAGATTCCAAAATTCGTAATTTTTCGATTCAACATGTGAGCGTGGAAAAGGAAAACGCGTTTGACTAGTTTTAGTTGATTTTAATCGACTGGAAAATGGCCATTTTCCAAATGGTCTCAGAATTCGATGAAATTAGTTTTTTAGGACCGTATCGTCAATACAAAGCTAGAAAATATTTTTCTGGAATTTATTGAGTCAGTATGTGTCCCCGGTAAATTGAAATGTGCGTTCAACTTCAATATATAGATTTATATTTTTATTTTGACGAAAACTGATCGAAACAGCCAAATGGGCTTGCGATACATATCCCATTGTGTTCGGTATGGGGGTAATTAGCTATGGACGACGGTCGGTGGGTTCAATTTCGAGTTCGAAGATAAAAGTTACTTTTGGAAATTAAAATATAATTAAATTGTATATATTTTTTCAATAACCCCCCTATCTTCATTCATTCAGTCACCCCCTCCCCCCGTTCTATTTTCCAAATCGAGAAACCCCCCCACCGCCGCCGCCCGCTGCTGCTACCCCAGTCGCCGGCCACCCATCAACGCTGCCTCCTCCCCTCTCTCTCCTCTTCAGCGACGCTTCTCTTCCCTTCCTCCCCAATCGATCGAGAACCCCCCCCCCCCATACGACGCGTGTTACAACCCACAACCCACGAACAACCGGGCCCCGCTCCCTCCCGCGCCTCAGGCGATCGCCAATGCCGGAGCACCCCTCCCTCTCCTCGTCGCTAACCGTAGCCCCCCTCGCTGCAAAAAAAACCGTAAGCGTTCTGATTTATTTTCATTTTTATTTTTAAATGTCATTTTCAGATCCGATATTTTTTATTTTATTTTATTTATTTTAAACCATTGAAGAAAATATATAATAGCATATATAAAATCAGCTTTGAAAATAAAGGAGCATTAGATTTGAAAAGAAGGAAAGGTCGGATTTATAAAGTCAGAAAGCCTGGGTTTTTATCATATGTTAGAAATATTTTTATACAACATAAAGGTTTAATTTTTATCATTAAAAAGATTCAATTTTTAATCGTGAAAAGGTGGGGATTTTTAATCGTATGAAGTAGCGAAGAAAAATATAATTTTTCCATGTATGTAGTAAAGTAAAAATATGATTTTTATATCATAGAGATCATAAAAATATAATTTTTATATGATGTGAACTATAAAAATATAATTTTTATATAGTAGAGTTAATAAAAATATGATTTTTATATCATAGAGATCATAAAAATATGATTTTTATATATGTAGTGGCTACGGACAATGAAATTGACAAAAGGCGAGCACAACGAAGATTTCTACATAAGAAGAGTCGTGGCGTTTGGATTAGCTAATTGGTGAGAACTTCTCACTTTTAATTTATTTCTAGTTTGAAATATATACTAGGATGCAGACGGTGTTTAGTAGCACCCGACATCCATCGTCCACAGACCATGGACGGCTTGTATGCTTGTTTGTTTGATTTTGATGTGTAGTTGATTGTGTGATGTGATGTGAAATGAAATAAAACATTTAAGTAGTTAAAAATATTTTATAGCTGAAAATATAATTTTTAACGTGAATGTGAATAAATAAATATAAACAAATCAGATGATTTGTTAATATACACACATTTGACTGATATTGTTTGGGACGATAAATTTTACACATCGCCCAACTGCACGAATAAAATCTGTGTTCGATTGTTTGAAACCCCACACGGGTATTGGGATAATATATGACATACACTAATCCCAATAATTAGTTGTATGTCGATGATTGATTGACAGACTGTTGTAAGCGTAGAATATTTATATTTGATGCTTATACAGTGTAGAACGCACTTTGGATGATGGTTGATTGTTTATCGTCATTGTTGTATATATGAATGGATGAAATCCATATAATCAACATTATATGGTAATTGACTGTGTCTGATTCCAGTTCAGAATTATCGAATATTTTAAAATAATATTTAGTGAATATTGAAATGTGAAGCCGTGTTAAGTAGTTAAACGCCATTTTCACACGAATGAGAATTTTGTCGATTTTATTCATTTTACAATGAATATCGAAAGTGATTTCAAAATCTGATATTTTGAAATGAATTGAAATTCGAATTTGATTGAAATGAATTGAAATTCGAATTAAATTGAAATGAATTGAAATTCGAATTAAATTGAAATGATTTGAAATTCGAATTTAATTGAAATGATTTGAAATTCGAATTAAATTGAAATGATTTGAAATTCGAATTAAATTGAAATGAATTGAAATTCGAATTAAATTGAAATGATTTGAGATTCGAATTAAATTGAAAAGAATTGAAATTTGAATTAAATTGAAATGATTTGAAATTCAAATTAAATTGAAACGATTTGAAATTCGAATTAAACTGAAACGATTTGAAATTCAAATTAAATTGAAACGATTTGAAATTCGAATTGAATTGAAATCGATTTGAATTGAAATCGATTTGAAATGAATTTATATTGGAAAATTCAATTTTGATTTGAATTTGACATGGAAGTTGAAATCGTTTTGAAAATGAATTTAAAACGATTTATAAAATACATTTTAAAAGGAAATCGACGAAGTATATATTATATATATTATATATATAATATAATGGCCTGAATAGAACGCGCCGCGCCGCGGCAGTTCGCAAATTTCGACCATTGACTTCGAATCGATATTACGGGAGATCTGACCGTCGGATTCTCCTAAAACCGGAACCGTTGGGTTCGTATCGAGAAGAGCTTTCTAACGAATATTAGAAATTAAAAATCTAACGGTTGGATTTGGAATTATGTCCAAATCAAATTTTGAAAAGGTCGCTGTAAGTGCAGTTCGATGGCTGTTGATGGAAATCGACTGTACGGGCCTTGATAAAATTATTAAAAGTAGTAATAATTTGTGTAAAATCATAAGAAATGATTTGGGAAGAATTGGGTTGAAAAACTCCATATTTGAAATGATAAAAGTAGATTTTTATCGAAATGAACTAGTTTTTAACTAGAATAATAATTTATTTATTTTTAAAATAAATAAAGTGGATTTGAAAAGGTTTTGAAAATAACCAGTATTTCCAATAATTGAATTGGA
Source organism: Allium sativum (assembly GCA_030737875.1). Classification (NCBI taxonomy): domain Eukaryota; kingdom Viridiplantae; phylum Streptophyta; class Magnoliopsida; order Asparagales; family Amaryllidaceae; genus Allium; species Allium sativum. Next base: position 380,298,055 of record CM060924.1, read on the forward strand.
ATGGATTTGAATCGAAATTGTCTTTGGAATATTTCAATGTTGGATTTTGTGATGATACAGATATTGTTATGGGAATTTGAAAGATATATTTGTATCATTGTTTCCAATACGATATTTGTTGATTTCAGAATTTGATATTGAATATAAGACGATATATTTTCTATTTAGAGCCTTGTATTTAATATCAAATGTGATTTGGGTTTGTCGTGAATGGTGTCTTCATTAACACTGTTCTTAAGCCCAGTTGAGAAAAAGATTAAATCTTTTTATTTAGATTTAATGAAGTATACCAATTAAATAATATTTAATTGGAATTGAATTGGGATTGATTTTTGGGTTTATCGTGAACAGTGTTTTAAATAACACTTGTTCTTTAACCCGATAATTAATGGAATGTGATTTTGGGTTATCGTGAACGGTATCTTCAATAATACTGTTCTTAGACCCAACGGAGTTAAGAAAATTAGAAACTAACTGGAGATTAGTTAAGTTGAATGGTTTCTTGGGTATTGATCAGATGTTGGTTTCGGCCTTCGGGGTTAATACTTAGGGAATTGCTCACTTGCTAATTTACAGTTAGGGACTGATTGAAATGTAATGTGATTTTGGGGTTTATCGTGAACCGTGTTTTAAATGACATCGGTTCTTTAACCTAGTTAAAGATTAAAACTAAGTGGAGTTTTAATGAATCTTTAATTAGATTGAAAAGACTGAGAATGGAGTATCACCAGTTTTGCTCCAGGCAATAGTTAAATCTTTAATTAGATTTGAACGTGAAATGGTAACTGAATTTACCGATAACACCGTGGTGTTAGATATGAAGTATTACCAGTTTTACTTCATGGGATGAATAGGTTGGGATTGGGAAATTAAAACAAATGATTGCTTCGGTAAGGTTCGTTAATCCCGACTAGTTTGAAGTGATATTCAAAGGAAGATTAAAGAATAAATTTAAAAGAATTTATCTTTGATAAAATTAATGGTAACCTTTCCCTAAGAATGTGAAATTTAGAAACTAACTGTAGGTTAGCTAAGAAGAATGGCTTCCTGGGTATTGATCTGATGTTGGTTTCGTCCCTCGGGGTTAATGTTTGGGGAATTATTCTCTTGCTAATTTGCGGTTAGTGACTGATGAATTGGAATGAGGCGTATGTTGTGTTTGTGTAACACTTGTTTATTATATACGTGAGTTATTCGGAAAGACCGGGTTAATCCCATTCTGAATAACTGATACGATGATAAGTCGAAGATGAAGACGGTGGTCGAAGACCAGAGGTCTTCACGTCGTTTGGGTGATTATTGATGATCTTAATTAGGTCGTACACCCAAGAGGAGGGAATCAATTAGTGGTCGTCCAGACGTACTTGGAGATCGATGGATATGCGAGGTACAAGGTGCCTCCGGTTTCGTTCAGACCCAGAACGGACTTGTAAATGGACTGTGTGTCTGACATTGGATATCATTATGTGTGATTGATGGATATCGGTTGCATGGAGTGGTTTGCCTGTGTGGCATGCTAAGATGCAAATGATCAAGGCTCCTGTTGAAAAGCAGAGTCTTGTGGTTGATGATCAAAGCACAGCCTGTGTGGCATGGCTTTGTGTAGCGTTGATTCGCGAACCTCACACCCCGGTTGTGAACCAGAAATGGGAGAGGACCTCAGGGAGGACATGCGTTTCCTTCTAGCTAGAAGTGGCGTCAGTGGTTTTACACGCCCTGACGAGTTTGACATATGTGGTTGTTGCTGTTGTGAGGCGCCTCGGATATATTGGTGACTATGTGAAGCCGATGGAGTCATTTGTTGGCTTATTTACGCCCCAAGGGGCGGGGAAACGCAGTGTTCAGGCATTTTAATCCACATCGGTTGACCGGCCCTGACGATCCAAGGGTCACTCGAGCTCTGATCCTGACACTCGGGCTAGTTAGTCTCGAATCGGTAGAGGATTATCTTTTGCCTCGGTTCACAGATGGAAATCCAACCTCCAAATACGTGACATTTGCGGTTTTGATTGTAGAGCCTAGTATGGCGACATGATATATGGTACCCATGTCGCCTATGATTGATATTTATGATTGTATATAAAATCAGAAACTAATTGGAAACGAGCTAAGATGGGTGGTTTCCTGGGTATTGGTCTGATGTTGGTTTCGGCCTTCGGGGTTAATACTTAGGGAATCCTTCTCTTACTAATTTACGGTTGGGGTCTGATTAAGAATCAAAAGATAAAATTTCACGTATCAAGCATTCTTTGGATGTTATAAGGTAAAACCCTATCCTCCGGCTTGCGTTGCATTGTGTGATAGGACCTGGTTCTTATAACAGCTTCATTTTTCTTTACTTAGCATTGCGCTGTTTGTTTTATGCACTGGTATTCTTGGGAGGAAACTCATTCCGTGTTATACGGCGTGGTCCCTTGATTTACCTAACTTTAAAATAAAGATTAATAACTGTTTTAGTTCTCACGCCAGTCACATGACTGGCCTGAAGTTTATTGTTTTAACCTAAACTCTGGGCGCCCTTATTTTGACACGGGCAGCTAGTAGTTTTGGTTTTGTAGATTTATATTCCTAGGATCTTGATTTACAGCTGGAACGATACTCGGAAAGCTCTGTATCCGTGTATTACTTCTAGTTGTGTATTGTATTATTTTCCGCTGCTTTATAATGTATTGTGTTGATACTAATATTTTTGTTTGATGATAACAAATAGATTTTTGTTACTGGAGTGTTTGATTGTGGAATATCTAGTATTATTGGAAAATAAAATAACACAGAATTTACACAGAATATAGAAAAATCAAATAAATTTTATTTCCAATAATATTATTTATTTTACAATTCATTTACACACAAGACTTTACAAATCACTTTACAAATAATTTCAGTACATACAATTTTTTTTACAAGCACTTAATTTTTTTTCTTCTCATTTCTTGCTGGATTATTCTTGTTAAGAACACCTTAGCTGTCCAAAGCATCATCCTGTAACCTGTCACAAAAGAAAGAAAAATACACAGTACACTGGAACTAAAACAAATACTTTTGACAAAAATGATTCTCTGTGTGATTGATTCAATTTCTTTTGTCTCAGCTTTCTGTGTGTTTTTCTCATCATATTTCAGACTTGAACAGCCACATCAAAACCATACTGGTTTGCTGATCAGAACCAACTGATTCTGACCAGCCTCAACACAGTACAGTTTGACTGCTATTTTTTTTGTTAATGTTTCAGGGTCACAAGATAAGATCAAAGTCAAAAGAAAATGAGCAAGAAATTGAAATCATGGTTCAAGTACAAAGTCAAAGTACAAGCCGTGTACATGAACAAGTTTAGCACACATGCAACAAAAACAAGTGAAGACAACCATCACAAGTATATATGGTGAAACAGAACAGGCCAAAGTGGTGCAACATGCACAAGTCAGTGGAGTGCAAGCTCAGAGTAACATTGAGCATGAAGTTCATGTGCAAACAATAGTAGCATGTAGGTGAAGTAGCATTTCAGTATGCAGCAGCAATGGTTCAACAAAAAAACATGTAGGTCACAACAGCATGATCATGGTTAACAAGGTGATGTGATCCATCATGTACACACACAGCAATTTTCAACACAAACAACATGTTCAAGACAGTTTATTTTTTCAAGAGGAAGTTCGGGCGCAGCAATGGTTGAAATGTCTTTCAACATGGTTCTATGAAGACAATATGGTCGAGCACACTAGAATGTTTCAAGTATCATGTCATGGCAAATGTACACAGTGCAAACAAGGGTGTTCAAGAACAGCAAATACATCAAGACAGTGGAGCAAGACAGGAATATCAATTCATGATAAAGGCAGATTCACAGGTGTAGTAGTGCATATACAAGTCATGATACAAGTTTCAGGTTCGAATATGAAAGTCAAGTCAACATATACATGCATGAAGGATATACAAGTGGCCGAACACAAGCAGAAAAGAGCATGACAGGTAACATGGCAGGAATGGAGTAATACAAATGAAGGCAAGTGCATGTGCACAATATATATACATATATGACAGCTTTCAGCTCAACATCTCAATATGGTCGAGTAATAGTGCAAAGACATAAGTGCATGGACCAAGACAGTTCAATGTCATGTATACATCAACACAGTCAAGCCCAAAAACAGTTTCAACTGCATATGCGTGTTTGTTTTTGAAATCAAAGCAGGTTGAATCTAGGCATCAGTTTTGAAATTAGACAGTGATCAAAAAGAGAAGTTTTTAATTTGTTTTTGGCATTAAATAAAAACAGTAAAGAGGGAAACAAAATCTGCTATCAATTCGACATTGGTTTCATGTTTCCAGAAATGAACCTCACATTTCAAATCGGCCAGAAATAGTTTCAGATTTCACAATATTTCTTGAACAACAAATCAGGAATTTTATTCAAGGAATCATCAAATAAATACTTTCCAAAATTTCACAATGGAATTACAAGGCAACAAATATTTTTCCAAGAAATACATTTCAATCAGGGATTTTTTTTAAGGCCACTGTTTCAATCGAGAGCAGTAAAAAGGGAAATACACACGCAGAAATCACGCAAAGGAAATTCAAGGCAACGAATTCAAAAGGGGCAAATTTATTTTCCAGATTCAGTCATTTGTCACGGCAACAAATTCATGCTCAAAGCAAAAATTCAAAAGGGATTTCCACAAAACTCTCAAGGGCCGATTCAATCAAGGCCGTACAGACAGCAAATCAAATTCAAGGAATTCCAAAATTCAAATCGAGCAAGTCATCAACGAAATCAGAGCACCAAGGTGTAGAAACCCTTATAAAAGCACACAATTCATCATCGACAATATCATCAACACACACAAAAAAGAAATCCGAAACCCTAAATTGCAAGAGTTGGTAAAACTCACTCAGATTGATCGCAAGGACGAAGGAGATACACTGGAGTAGCAAAACAAGCTTCCAGAAATCCATTACACACTTCACCGAGATTGATTTAGGGAAAAATCACTGAAACCCTAATCGCAGCCGCCAATCTTTTGTTTCAGAGAAAAAGGGAAGATCGGGCTAAAGAAAACACAAGGGAGCACCGCAAAATAAAAGTGGCCCGACCACTTTGGGCTAGTGCAAAGAAAAGGGGATGACCCCCCACTTTTAACTCCTCCCCTTATTTCCTTTAAGCTTTGTTATTTTTTTTTAAACATCTTTTCTAGTTTTATTGTAAAACTAGGGAGCACAGAATATTGAAGTGTAATCTGAGAAAATCTAGTCTAGGGTATACAGACTAGTCTAGGATTTTGAGCTTAGGGATAAACAGGAGCAGGAGTTGCGAGTTTACATAGGATTGTAAGCGGGATCTGTTTGTATCTCCTAGTAAAAATCTTAGAAAGGCAGCAGTAGGCACAGTTTGCCGAAGCTGGGTATATCTGCGTGTGATTTTATTTTTACTGCATTTCTCTATTACCGTGTTTAGTTTAAATTTAGTGTTAAAAACCCTATTCACCCCCCCTCTAGGGTTATTATCGATCCTACATATTGTAATCTCTGATATTTTATAATGTGTAATATTTTTTCATACTCTGTATATTCTTGTAATTTGATGGAATTATTGTGATTAGCAATGAAATGTTCTTCTGTTTGCGTTCCTTTGTGTGTTGTTCTCGAAGTATCCGCTCTTTCCTTCATGGGGAAGTTATGGGTCCTTACAGAATGGATGGATATAAACTAAATACATCTAACGATTCATGGTCAATTCCACTCTTATAAATAAATGGGTAAGGTCTCATTCTTTTCCACACAAATTTGTAGGCAACAGCGAAGCTCTTCCATTTTGCTTCCTCTTCAAACCTAATTTCTTAATTAAAATATATATTCATATACAACAAATCAAACAAAAATCATATAGGATTGAAAGAGATTATCAGATCCAATGGAAAAGAATGCGAATTGACGCTCTACATCAGATTCTCCCCAATATTCCTATTTTCTTACATATCTTCATATCTGAAAGTATCCCCTTTTCAGATAAATTGTAGAATTATAAGAATTTCGGAATTGTAGGCCTAAAAGATTCAAACTTCATATTTGGATGCTTTCAAGTGACTGGGAAATTTACGTATCTAGTAATAAAAGCCTAGTTATTTCGTTTGAATTAGACCTCAAAATATATGCCTATTTTCATCAGATTTGTTAATAACATTCCCTGTAATTCAATTGACACTGATCAGATCTGATTGTAAAAATTATCAAAAGTTGTAAATTGCGAATTGCGATTAGGCATAATACTAATTGTAGGATTCTTAATTTTTTTATACATAATTCCTTCAATTATGTTGTAAAATCTAATATAGTTTATGGTAAAACACTCAGGATTTGGAAATCTGTCCCAATAACACTGGTTAGATGTAATTTTCTTCCAAATCCCTAGTTTCAGTGTAAGTTGGTGAATTATGTGATTTTAAATTTAAAAGAATTATACCTATTTGCATTCAATGTTGTTATGTTTTGGCTTAATTATAATAATATGTCGTTTTCCTCTTTTTGAACAAAAAGATATGAGTTCACAAGAGATATCTCAAAACGATTGAAAAAGGGAATAGTGGTGCAAACGTACGTATAATTATAAATATACATATTTGTGCGTAGTTTGCATCAACTATTCTAAAAATATGTAAACATATATATTTCTTGTGAATTTGAAATATGTATATATTACTAATCAAGCATCATTTACAATAATTATAACTAACGGTCTTTTTATAAGATTTGGAACCTTTTGGAAAGATTAAATGCAAAAAGGAATATTTGGTTATTGATTAAACCAAATTATTAAATTAGTTAAAATAATAATAAAGAAAATAACTACATTAATCGCATGAAAAATATAAATAACATATTATCCATCCAAATCTACGTAAAATGGTGAAACGTGCATTGTATTAAATGTTTGAATGGTATTCAGTTATGGAATTAAATATGTAAATGTAATCCATATTGAATTAATATATTTGTGGTGACCATTGTAGCACTTAATATAATTAATTGCTATAAATAGGACCGCAAATTAATAAATAACAATTGTAGCCAACATTGACTGGAAAAAGGTGAATATAATAGGGTAATGGTTACAATTCCTTAATTAATTAGGATTAATGTTGTTGACAACATTCAGGGAATTTGAATTGTAACTACATTTACACACGAGGTTAAGCTCAACTTGTGGTAGAAGTCTGCCCGAAACCGACCGACAAATCCAGCATCCACAGGTGGTCAGCTTAATGTGATGGTTCTAAAGCATAAATATTAGTGTACTAAGGCATGAGGTTAAGATCCGCTTGTGGTAGAAGTCTACCCGGAACTGACCGACAAATCCAGCATGCACAAGTGGTCAACTTAATTTGAGAGGTCTAGTGCACAAATATATATATATATATATAACAAAAAATAAATAAATTAATAAATAAGAATAGAAATTGTCTGTTGGGGTACAACAAGTAGATACTTCAGGACTGATAAAATAAGGAGATCCAATGTAAAAGGGCGCCTTAGGAAAATATGATCGTTATGGTCATAAATGCTAATAAACTTATGAACAAAAGTAAATGGCATAAAAAGGGGATTAATGAGTATTGATTGTTGTTTGGACACTAAGTCCAATTAGGGAAGTAATTAAATAAATATCCTAAGGTAAGGAGGATATAACTTCCCTTATTTATATTAGTTAATACAGAACTTATATTTAAAAGTTAGAATTGGACATAGTAGTTTAGTGATGTAAATCATTATTAACCATAAGAACTTGTGACGATATTGAATCGTGTGCGTATAGTATTTCCGTGAAGTGGGTCTAAATAGAAATGACTTAATAACGTAGCCCACTTTATCCCAATAGGGAAAGGTATTAAAGGCTAATCAGGGCGAACTTAATAATCTTCGCAAATATTCTTCTTCCTTAGGTCTTAAGTGGCTTAGGTTGAGGAGTCCACCTGGGAGTAGGTCTTTAAGCTTAGGGATCTTAAATGGCGTATGTGTAGGGCCTACCTGTAACAGCCCTGTGATGACCCCAAACTTCCATTGACCGAAAGTAAGGATGATCATTTGGAATACAACGTATTTATAACAATAACAGAACCAGATAACATCATAACACATAATTATTGCAGCGGAGAGATAAACGTCATAAACATCACATAAACAGAACCATAGAGTACGCAGTTTACAGGATACAACTTAGCGAAATAAAAGTCTGAATCAAAGGAAATAAGTTTCAAAAGAAATAGGTCTAAACTCCATGACGTACATCAAAATACAAGATAGAATAAAGTCTCTAAATCAAAATATAAAGATAAAAGAGAGTCTTCGTCTTCTCCTTCTAAGCAGTCCTCAATCCAGAAAATGTCTCCCTAAGAACCTGTCACTTGGTTGCCCGTGTAAAGAGAGGGCACCCGAGTTTGCAAAGTGAAACAAACATCGAGTCAGTCGTGGGGCTGGTATGAGAAATCTTTCTATACTAACTAACAATATGGTGAATCATAGGACCACGCTGCTAACGCGGAACGGGTTTACTCCATTTGATTTCCAGTGCATAATTTAATAAAGTTTATACAAAAACAACGAAATGACTTTTGAAAAATGAAATCATCATAAGACTCAAGTCCTATCACACAATGCAACGCACACAGGAGGATAGAGTTTTCCCTTATGATGATCAATCATGCTTAATACGTGTAAAATAATATTTTTAAAATATTATTAGTGTCTAAGCAGTATTAAAATACTTCAATATAAATGTATCAATCCTAGACGGCATAGTACCCCATCCTACTATGTCGTCATATATAAGTTTACAATCAAAACCATAATGTCGTATTGGAAATTGGTTTTCTGTCATGAAATCGAGACTAGGGATCGTCCTCTCCGATTCGAGACACTCCAGCAAATGCCTCAGGATCACACCTATGGGCAACCCTTGGATGCGGTAGGGCCGGTCCCCACCTAACGGTAGTGGATTGGCAATTCCTGAACACACGTTTCCCGGTCCCTTTGAACCTATAGTATAGCCACTAACAACCTATAAAACCCGAGGTACCTCAATCCAACATCCACATAAGTAAAATCCCATCCAGTTTAAGCACTGACACTACCCCTAGCTAGAAAGAAACGTGTGCACTCCCTACGGTCCATATCCCATTTTTGACTCATACCGGGGTGTGAGGCTCGCGAAGTCACGCTATACTCAAAGCTATGCCTAAACAGGCTATGCTTTGATCATCAACCACAAGGCCTGCTTTTCAACAAAAGTCTTGATCATTGCATCTTGGCATGCCACATTAACAATTCATGCCATGCGATCGATAACTATTACTATATACCAGGGTGTTAAGCAGAGAATAAATTCTCCACCACCAAACAGACATATATTAATACAAATCGATTTAATTACATGGAATGAATTCCAACGTCAGACACGCATCCATTTACAAGTCCGTTCTGGGTCTGAACGAAACCGGAGACACCCGAGAGGTTCTCGCTTACCCGGAAAATCAACACATACGTCTGGACAACTACTGCTTCAACCCCATCCTGGGAGCAAGTCAGTCCAAGGCATCAGTAGTCGTTGCCCATTCGATGTGAAGATCGCCGGTCTTCTACCATCGTCTTCTTAAATCTTTGATTTAATCGTCGTGCAATTATTTCAATTGAGTTAAACTCGGTCTTTTCAAATAATTGTCGCATAATTATCATTTAAATCATTTCATATTTATTTATAACTATTTATCGCTATTTCTATTTATAAAAATAGCTCAAAATAATAAAACGACCTTCGGGTCAGTGGGCTGCCCTGGCGCTGTTTTTACCAGATTTTGATTTACACATATCTTGAAATCTAACTGTCGGATTTTGACGAATTTTATATCTTGGAAAGCTCTTTCTAAAGCGGTCCTAACGGTTCCGGTTTTGGGAAAATCCAACGGTCGGATCTTTCGGTATAATCGTTTAAAGTTACGATTGTCGATACGCGAACTGCCGCGCGCGTTTCGTTTAATTATATATTTATATATATAAATATAACTCGTTGGCGATTCCAACTATACAAATCAATTCTTTTTATCGCCTCTCAAATGACGATAAAAATGTCGCTTTTAATTTCTATTCTTTTTAATCGCATTGACCATGATTATAAAATGTCATTATTATATCTCTGTTTTTATTTATCTCTAAATTATAAATAAAAATCACTTTCTAAAAATCATGTTCTTATTCCCACCTAAAAATGTGAATAAAATACTTCTTTCAATTTCATGATTTTATTCATATCTAAATTGTTAATAAAGATATATTTTCCAATGGCATATTTTCATTAATAACTGAATTACAAATAAAATGTACTTTATAAATTCTTATTTTGTTATTTGCAACTAGTTTGCAAAATAAAAACGTACTTTCTCAAATTCATGTTTTTATTTGCAACTAGTTTGCAAATAAAAATTCACTTTTTAAAACGGTTTTTTTTTTTACTTACATATGAAATGCAAACAAAATGTACTTTTTATTCCCATATTTTTATTCATATTTAAAAAGTGAATGAAAAGGTACTTTTCATATTCATGTCTTTTATTTGCAATTAAATTGCAAATATAAAATGTAATCTCTTTCTGTGTTTTATTTGCATCTAAAAATGCAAACAAAAATGTAATTCTTTTCTATGTCATATTTTATCAACACTAGATATAAATAAAATGTCCCTTTTTATTATGTCATGTTTTATTTACAATAAATGTAAATAAAACATTCCTTTTTTTTAATTATTATATACTCCACATGTGAATAAATATAACTTCTTCTATTTCTAATTTATTTACACTACATGTAAATAAATATAACTTTTTTATTTCTTATTTATTTACCTTACATGTAAATGAATATAACTTATTCTTTTTCTTATTTACATAACAATGAAAATAAGGTGTTCGTTCTTTTCATTTCCTATTCACATAACAAAGAAAATAAGGTGTTCGTTCTTTTCATTTACACAAGTAAATGTAAATAAAATAGCATCACAATTTTGTTTTTTTTTCAATTATCAAATTTTGTACTTTTTCTAATGATCCAAATTTTGTTCATTTTCTAATGATCAAAATTTGATCTCTTTCTAATGATCAAAATTTGATCTTTTTCTAATGATCACAATTTTGACTTACAACTAAATTTGTTCTTTTTATCTACATATGAAATGCAAATAAAATTCAATCACTAAACTTGTTCTTTATATTTACCTATGAAATGTATCAATAAGGTTCAATCGCTAACTTTGTTCTTTTATTTACCTATGAAATGTATCAATAAGGTTCAATCGCTAACTTTGTTCTTTTATTTACAAAGAAAAATGCAAATAAGATTTCATCGCTAATTTGGTTCTTTTATTTACATAGCAAAAATGTAAATAAGATTTCATTGCAAATTTGATTCTTTTATCTACAAAGGAAAATGCAAATAAGATTTCATCGCTAATTTGTACTTTTATTTAAATAGAAAATTGTAAATATGGTTTCAATGGTAAATTCCTACTTTTATTTACATAGAAAAATGTAAATAAAATTTCAATATTTAATTCCTACTTTTATTTACATAGAAAAATGTAAATAAAATCTCAATGTTTAATTCCTACTTTTATTTACATAGAAAAATGTAAATAAAATTTCAATGTTTGGTTCTATTCTATTTACAAATGTAAATGTAAATAAAAATTCAATGTCATGTTTTGTTCTTTTTATATTTACAAAGAAATGTAAATAAAATTCAATGTCATATTTTGTTCTTTTTATATTTACAAAGAAATATAAATAAAATTCAATGTCATGTTTTGTTCTTTTATATTTACAAAGAAATGTAAATAAAATTCAATGTCATGTTTTGTTCTTTTTATATTTACAATGAAATGTAAATAAAATTCAATGTCATGTTTTGTTCTTTTAATATTTACAAAGAAATGTAAATAAAATTCAATGTCATGTTTTGTTCTTTTTATATTTACAAAGAAATGTAAATAAAATTCTATCGCCAAAATTGTTATCTTTATTTTTTCTACGTTGAATTGATAAAACTAAATCAATTCAAATAAAAGGGGAAAATAGGAGTGATAACATAAAATGACAATCATATTTCTTTTATTTTTGAATTGATAAAATAGATCAATTCAAAACAACAAAAATGATAACATAAGAGGTGACAATTATATGGATCTACAACTATTCATCACAACACAGATCCACCATCAGCAACATGTCAAAAACAAAATAGAACTGAAGCATAACCGTGTGATTATTACATCGCAACAAATTAATTTAATTAACTAATTACTTTAAATAAAGAAATCTCACATTCGTTCGCGATTTAGTCCAAAATTCCAACAGTCCAGAATTGTCCCGTTTCAGTCCAGAGTCGTAGATCTTGTCAATACGATCACAATGCTTCTGAAATTGTAAATTTTCGTCATCGTATGCATTAGTTATGGTCTAAATAAGATTGGTAATTATTTAAGGTTAAACTAATAAAGTAATTAAGGCTTAACCTTCTTCTTCCCTTTTACAAAAATCGGCCGCTAGTTATCCTCCTTGTTCAAATTTAGGATTGAATTTTTCGACCAAGGCAGAGAGAATTGGCACGATCGGGAGACACCGCGACGGAGAGCACGAGAAGGCGCACCCAAGGGGCCTGCTATGGTGAAGCTCGGTGGAGCAGAAGGGGGCGGCAACGGTGTATACGGCGTGGGTTTGGGGCTTGGTCCTCGAAGTTCGGGTCACTAGGTGATGATCAAGCCGTATAGAACCGTAGAGGAGGAGAAGAGCTTTGAAATGGTGTGAAGAGAGAGGTTTAATTCAGAAGAAAGAAGAAGATCATGGTGGAAGAAGAAGGGATATTTTCATCCATGGATAATAGGTAGTGGCGGCGGCTATTGCTTAGGAATAGGGTTATGGAATGAATTTTCATCCATTTTATAATATTTTAATGTTATTTTTACAATTAAATCCATAAGTTTCAAACTAAACCAATTTCAACCCAACTGAAGTCTACCCTACCAAATAGCCCCTGTTCCGGACCAAACGGGCTAGGTCCCGCCAGCCCAAACGGCTGTCTGTGGCCTGAATTATTTATTTTTATATTTAATTCCTTTATTAAATTAATTCTGTCGTACAAATAAATATACCGGGGCCACACACGGACTTAGAAAATTCCAGAAAAAATATATTTGGCTTCGTTATGACGATACGGTCCTAACAAAATTAATTTCATCGAATTTGAAGACCGTTTGAAAAATGGCTATTTTTCAGTCGATTAAATTTGACTGAATTGAACAAAACGCATTTTCTTTCGCCACACTCACATATTAACTCAAAAAATTCTAAAAATTGAAACTTAGCAATAATTTAACATTCCGGTTCCAACAAAAGTGGTTTCGTTGAAAACAGAGATCCTTTGAAAATTGACTATTTTCACTGGCTTTAATATTATTTAAAAATGAAATTTTTTAATTTCTGCCACATTTTTCCACTAAATTATTTAAAGTAAAAATTTTAAATTGGTTCGGATTTTCCTGGTCATTACAATCTCCCCTACTTAAGATTTTTTCGTCCTCGAAAAGAAAACAAAGTAAAGTAGGAAACAAGATGGAAAATGTAAATTATTGTGAATGTACCTTAACACAAGAGTCATTCAGAGATGTCCACTCTGCACTTGGGGTAAGCCTTTTTGATGTTATCCTCTATCTCCCAAGTACAGTCTCTAGGATCCCCACTCCATTGAACTTTGACTAGGTTGATCCTCTTGTTCCTCAAAATTTTGGTTTCTTTGCCAATGATCTTTATCGGGTCTTTTCTCACTGTTAGATTCAGAGTAATATCCAGGACCTGTTGATTTAATTCATCCTCAATCAGATCTGGATCATGCACATGCTTGCGGAGTTGAGACACATGAAATACATCATGCACCCCTGGCAACCAGTCAGGCAGCTGCACTCTATAAGCGAGAGTACCAATCCTTTAGAGAATAGGAAATGGACCAATGAATCTCGGTGCCAACTTTCCAGTCTTCCCAAAACGAATTACGCCTCTCAAAGGAGAAACCTTTAAGTATACTCGATCACCAACAGAGAATTCTAAATCTCTTCTTCGCTGGTCTGCATAGCTCTTCTGTCGGCTCTGAGTAGTCAACAAGCGCTACTTAATCAAATCAACCTTATCCGATGCTTCACGAACCATGTCGGGGCCCAAGACTAGTCAATTTCCTGACTCCACCCAACATGTCGGAGATCTGCATGGCCTGCCATATAATAACTCAAACAGTGACATCTTCAAGCTTGCTTGGTAACTATTATTATAAGAGAATTCCACCAAGTGCAAGTGATCCTCCCATGAACCGCCATAATCAAGAATGCAAGCTCGCAACAAGTCTTCTAAAATACGGTTCACCCTCTCAGTCTGGCCATCTGTCTGAGGGTGATAGGCAGTGCTCAGATTCAACTGGGTCTCAAGCTCTTCTTGGAAAGCTTCCCAGAATTTGCTAGTAAATATAGGATCCCGATCACTAACAATGCTTTTGGGAACCCCATGTAGTCTGACAATCTCTTTAAAATAAAGTTGTGCCAAACTTCGAGCTGTCCTGTTGGACCTGACAGGGATGAAATGGGCAGAATTTGTTAAGCGATCCACAATCACCCATATGCTATCATTCCCTTTTCTACTTCGGGGCAAGCCATCTATAAAGTCCATAGAAATTTCCTCCCACTTCCAACCTGGAACTCCCAGCGGTTGCAACAAACCAGCCAACTTCTGTTGATCACTTTTAACTTGCTGACAAGTGGGACATCTAGCAACGTAAATAGAAATATCTCTCTTCATCGCTTTCCACCAAAAGGTGCGCTTAAGATCATGGTACGTCTTGCTTACACCTGGATGGACGCTGATTTTAGATTTGTGGCACTCATCCATAACTTCTCTTTTTAGCTCAGCAATGTCTGGCACACAAATTCGCCCTTGCAATCTAAGGGTCCCATTACTGTCAATTTGGAAGCTTGAGGCTTCGCCCTTTCGAACTCGCTCGCAAAGCTTCTGGATAAATTTATCATTCCTCTGAAGAGTAGAAATTTTATCAATCAAAGTAGGAGTGATAATGAGACTAGTGAGGATGAGATTGTCGCTATCTACATTCTTTCTACTGAGCGCATCGGCTACAACGTTGGCTTTCCCTGGAGTATATAGGATATCCAGGTCATAGGCTGCAAGAAATTCAACCCAACGTTGCTGCCTCATATTCAAATCTCTTTGGGTAAATAGATGCTTCAAGGATTTGTGATCCGTATATATTTCGAACTTCTCACCCAAGAGATAGTGCCTCCATATTTTAAAAGCAAACACAATAGCCATTAGCTCAAGATCATGCGTGGCGTAATTCTTCTCATGCGGTTTCAGCTGGCGGCTAGCATATGCGACTACTTTGCCTCTTTGCATCAGCACCGCACCAATACCTTAAATAAATAAGGGACAACATGTTAAAATGAGATTTGAAATTTTTAGAAGAAAATGTTATCTCTGACATGTTGATTTATAAAAGAAACAACCTTGTTTAGAAGCGTCGGTCCAGACCTTCAAATCCCGATTGCCATCTATGATGGTCAACACAGGAGCATTGGTCAACTTCCTTTTTAGATCTTGGAAAGCTGCCTCGCATTCAGGTGTCCAATTGAATTTCGCATGCTTCTTGGTCAGGTTTGTCAATGGACAAGCTACCTTCGAAAAATCTTTGACAAATTTCCGATAATAGCCAGCCAGTCCTAAGAAACTTCTGACCTCTGTGGGAGTTCTAGGCTGCTTCCACTCTTGGATGGCTGAGATCTTTCCTAGATCTACTGAGATGCCTTCTTTTGATACAACATGGCCGAGGAATTTCACCTCTTCTTGCCAGAATATGCATTTGGAGAATTTGGCTTTCATCACATTTCTTCGTAAAATCTCCAAGACTTCCCTCAGATGTTGTTCGTGCTCAGCAGTGGATTTAGAAAAGATGAGGATGTCATTGATGAACACGAGCACAAATTTATTTAAAACGTCTCTGAACACTCTATTCATCATATCAACAAAATATGCTGGAGCATTACATAGACCGAACGACATTACTAGCCATTCATAAAAGATATCCGGTCCTCTGAAAGCAGTTAAAGGCACATACTCTTCTGCAATGCGAAGTTGATGGAAGCCTGTAGCTAGGTCCATCCTAGAGAATACTCGTGCTCCATGCAAACGGTCAAGTAAGTCATCAATACGCGGCAGTGGGTATTTATTTTTCAGTGTTTGTTTGTTGAGATCGCGGTAATCCACACATAGCCTGAGTGTACCGTCAGATTTTGGGACGAACACCACTGCTGCACCCCATTCTGAGAAGCTGGGCCTGATCAAACTCTTCCACAAAAGTTGCTTGGTTTGATTTCTCAGCTCCTCTTTTTCTTTTGGTTACATTCTCCGAATAGGATGTACAACAGGCCTTGCATTCGGAGCTAAGTCAATTCTGAAGCTGATTTCTCTACGCGGAGGTAAGCCCTTAACTTCTTTGAATACATCAGCGTAATCTTTGACGACAGGGATATCCTCAATAGAAGTAGGGGTAACTTCTAGAGAAGACCAGAATGCTTTTCTGTCGGTGGTTGAGCCGTGGCATGGGATACATACATTCCCGAGATTAGTTTTAACTTTGATAATTCTTTCGGCACATTTGACTTTGGCCTCATATTTTGTCAGCCAATCTATCCCAAGAATAACATTATAACCAGAGAAACTCATAACGATCAAGTCAAAGGGAAATTGGTAGCGAGAATAAGAAACAGGTACTCTACAATACTGATCGAGAATAAGAGAACCTCCTATCAGACTATTAGCTCTAATCAAATTTTTGAGTTTTCTTGGTTTCAGTTTTAACTTTTTAATTGCATCATTAGAGATAAAACTTCGTGTTGCACTAGTGTCAAATAAGACAGTAATAGGAATGGCTTTAATATTAAGAGTACCTCCTAAGACATCGGGTTTACCTGGCCCCTCGGCAGAATCTGGTGCATCCACTCCTTCGTAAACATGTGCCACTTTAGTTTTCTTCAATAGGGGAGAGTTTTTGGCAAAATGCCCCGGCTTATGGTAGTTATAGCAATCTTGAGTGTTCCTGGGGTTCTGACCACGATCCTGAGAACTCTGGCCTTGATTCTGAGAACCCTGGTTATGATTCTGGCTAGGTCCTGATTCGTTCCACTTGACCCTTTTAGGAGCTTTACACCCGAAATCAAAATGCCCAATCTTGCCGCAATTATAGCATGTCACCTTGCTCCTGTCCCTCTTCTTCCCTTGGGGCTTAGCAGCAGAAGAATTGCCTGCCTCCGGTTTCTTGTTAGCTTGTTCCTTCTGGTTGTTGCTTTGATTTTTCACTGTATCCTGCTGTCCAGACTCGTAATTTTCCTCGTAGCGGCAAGCCATCTCTACTACTTCATTGAATGGAAGTTTGATATGAGCAGTGACTCTGTTCAAATATTTCTTTGAAAGGCCCTTGATGAATTTTTTATTCTTCTCTATTGGATCTTGAATCAACCCAGGAGCATATCGTGAAAGCTCATCAAACTTCCTCACATACTCAGAAACAGACATACTCCCTTACTGTAGGTTGACGAACTGCTCGCGGAGGCGCTCTCTTGCCTGTGGAGGAACGTACTTGTCATTGAAACTTTCTTTAAATTTGGCCCAAGGCATATTGGCCACGTCATTGCAGATCTTGACCGTATCCCACCAATGCCCAGCTTCATCCTTTAATTGCCATACTGCCAAGAAACGCTTTCGTTGATCCTCTAATTCTAAGCTCTCTAGGATCTTTTCACAGTCCTTAAGCCATGCCTCTGCCTGAATCGCAGACTCTCGCCCCGTGAAAGGTACACCTCCTAGATTTCTGAATTTCTTTGACATTCTCTCCAAGTCGAAGGGCTGTGGAGGTGGAGGTGGTTGTGCTACGACCTCTGAAGTAGGCTGTTCCTGAGTAATGGGGGTCTCGTCTCTAGTTTGCCCTCTAGATCCCCCTCGGGCTCCACCTCTGGCCCCTCCTCGAGCTCCACCTCGGGATCCACCCCGGGCTGTTCTTGCTCTGGTATACATTTAAATCAGTCTGTACCATCAAGGAAAGAGTCAGAGCAACAGAAATGAAAATTTTCAAGAAAAGATAAGGTAAGGACAAGATGGAAAGATAATGATGTAATGACTGATAAATATGTGTTATTCTGCTGTGCTCATTCTAGGACATTACTAGTCCTATCTCTAATGAGCTACTCGCCTTAGAATAATGTGGATTCTATCTAAACGAATTGTTCTAAATATGTTATATTCCGAAGCTAAGGTTAACCTTAAGCTCTGATACCAACTGTGATGACCCCAAACTTCCGTTGACCGAAAGTAAAGATGATCATTTGGAATACAACATATTTATAACAATAACAGAACCAGATAACACCATAACACATAATTATTGCAGCGGAAAGATAAACGTCATAAACATCACATAAACAGAACCACGGAGTACGCAGTTTACAGGATACAACTTAGCGAAATAAAAGTCTGAATCAAAGGAAATAAGTTTCAAAAGAAATAGGTCTAAACTCCATGACGTACATCAAAATACAAGATAGAATAAAGTCTCTAAATCAAAAGATAAAGATAAACGAGAGTCTTCGTCTTCTCCTTCCAAGCAGTCCTCAATCCAGAAAATGTCTCCCTAAGAACCTGTCACTTGGCTGCCCGTGTAAAGAGAGGGCACCCGAGTTTGCAAAGTGAAACAAACATCGAGTCAGTCGTGGGACTGGTATGAGAAATCTTTCTATACTAACTAACAATATGGTGAATCATAGGACCACGCCGCTAACGCGGAACGGGTTTACTCCATTTGATTTCCAGTGCATAATTTAATAAAGTTTATACAAAAACAACGAAATGACTTTTGAAAAATGAAATCATCATAAGACTCAAGTCCTATCACACAATGCAACGCACACAGGAGGATAGAGTTTTCCCTTATGATGATCAATCATGCTTAATACGTGTAAAATAATATTTTTATATTATTATTAGTGTCTAAGCAGTATTAAAATACTTCAATATAAATGTATCAATCCTAGACGGCATAGTACCCCATCATACTATGTCGCCGTATATAAGTTTACAATCAAAACCGCAATGTCGTATTGGAAATTGGTTTTCTGTCATGAAATCGAGGCTAGGGATCGTCCTCTCCGATTCGAGACACTCTAGCAAATGCCTCAGGATCCTCTCCGATTCGAGACACTCTAGCAAATGCCTCAGGATCACACCTATGGGCAACCCTTGGATGTGGTAGGGCCGGTCCCCACCTAACGATAGTGGATTGGCAATTCCTGAACACACGTTTCCCGGTCCCTTTGAACCTATAGTATGGCCACTAACAACCTATAAAACCCGAGGTACCTCAATCCAACATCCACATAAGTAAAATGTCAGCCAGTTTAAGCACTAACACTACCCCTAGCTAGAAAGAAACGTGTGCACTCCTTACGTTCCATATCCCGTTTTTGACTCATACCGAGGTGTGAGGCTCGCGAAGTCACGCTATACTCAAAGCTATGCCTAAACAGGCTAAGCTTTGATCATCAACCACAAGGCCTGCTTTTCAACAAAAGCCTTGATCATTGCATCTTGGCGTGCCACATTGACAATTCACTCCATGCGATCGATAACTATTACTATATACCAGGGTGTTAAGCACAGAATAAATTCTCCACCACCAAACAGACATATATTAATACAAATCGATTTAATTACATGGAATGAATTCCAACGTCAGACACGCATCCATTTACAAGTCCGTTCTGGGTCTGAACAAAACCGGAGACACCCGAGAGGTTCTCGCTTACCCGGAAAATCAACATATACGTTCGGACAACTACTGCTTCAACCCTGTCCTGGGAGCAAGTCAGTCCAAGGCATCAGTAGGTGTAACACCCCGTATGTTGAATAACTCACTATAATATAAAACATTGCAGAATTAAATTTTAAAATCTGAATCAGGGGAAACGGGCTGTGCCATTGCGTTCGTCTCGGAAAAATACGCGAAATAGAGTCCGAGTTTTCGAAAATCGGAGTCCGTATGACCCAGTTAAGGCCCGAAGAAGTTTCAGAAAATTTAAAACAGATTTTAAATAGTAAAATTTCAAATTTTAGAAGTGGCGGGAAAATTCCCGCCAGACCCAGGGAGTCGACCTGGGGGTCGACTGGGGAGTCGACCTGCCCACCAGGTCGACTAGGGTGTCGACCCTAGTGTCGACCTGGGGGTCGACCTCCCTGGTCGAGCCCAGGTGACCTGGGTGCACCAGTTTGGCTTTTGGGCTGTGTCTGGTGGCTTGTGACGAGATCTGACGGCTCTAACCTAATCTAGGGTTAATCTAAGGGCCTAAACTACATCCTAATTCTATAAATACACCCTAATACTACCCTAATTCATACTAAAATTGGAGACAACGTCGTTATGCCGTCAAAATGCAACTAGGAGGAGCCACCAACAAATTAAAGAGGAGGAAAGCTTCTCAAATCAACTTCTAATCAACTCTAACAACTTAATCTTCTTCATTGAAGTGCTAATCAACAAGTTGTGAGTTTTCTATAGCCTTAATGACCAATTGTTGAAATAATTATGATAGGATATAATGAGGTTATAGCTATGAATGTGGATCAATGCAAGATTGTGTTATCATATGCTATGTGTTTGTGATGTTATGCAAGTTATGCAAGTTATGTGTTATGTGTTCATGATGTTATGCAAGTCATATGCTATGTGATCACGATGTTATGCAAGTTATGCAAGTCATATGCTATGTGATCATGATGTGATGCAAGTTATGCAAGTCATATGCTACATGTTCGTGATGTTATGCAAGTTATATGCTACATGATCATGATGTTATGCAAGTTATGCAAGTGTTAGGCTATGTGTTCATGATGCTAGTTATGCAAATTGCTATGATAAACATTGATCCATTATGACACCATGATTATGCAAGTCCATATATGATATGTTATGCAAGTTTGGTGTATGATTATATGCAAGTTCATATATGATATGTTATGCAAGTTTGGTGTATGATTATATGCAAGTTCATATATGACATGTTATGCAAGTTTGGTGTATGATTATATGCAAGTTCATATATGACATGTTATGCAAGTTTGGTGTATGATTATATGCAAGTTCATATATGATATGTTATGCAAGTTTGGTGTTTGATTATATGCATGTTCATATATGACATGTTATGCAAGTATTGGTGTTTGATGATATGCAAGTAACATGTGCAAGTTTACACCTTAGTATGATATGCATACATATGCAAGTTAACCCCTTTGTATGTCATACATACATATGCAAGTTTACCCCTTTGTATGACATAAATAACTTATGCAAGTTAACCTCCTTATGACATATGTGATTCATGCAAGTTTGGGTTGATTATTTATGCTAGTTGGGTTGATGCTATATGCATGTTGACACCTTTAAACCCATGTTGATGCTAAGGTTATGCAAGTTGAACCCATTGTATTTGTGATGAATCTTCCCTTTTATGTCATGTTGGCGAATTACGTGGGGAACGATGGGGTTAATATACATGTTAATGAAATGGTGTGAAGTTGGTATGATTATGCATACCATAAAGTGGATGGACATAATTGAGTCAATTATGTACATCGTTAAAAATTGGAATTAATTAGGGAAAATTAATTCGAAATATGGGGGTGATTAATTAGGTGTAATTAATCGACTAAGACACGAGGTTGGACCCTTTTGTAGCGTAAGACTGCCCGGAACCGACCGGCAAATCCAGCGGCTACAAATGATTGGCCCAATGTGAGAGGTCTTAGGCACAAACTAAATACGTGACAAGTGTATAGACACGAGGTTAGACTCGGTTATGGCGTAAGGCTGCCCGGACCCGACCGACAATCCAGCTGCCATAAAAGATAGTCTAATGTGAGAGGTCTTTACAACGGTTACGTTCTTAATCAATTAAGAAACACTTAACCATATTAGCATGTAGAGGGACATGAGAGGTTAAGTGGGTGCCTTGGGTGGCATGTGGAAAAATCTAGTGGTTGCCTTGGGTGGCAATAGAAAATACGATTAGAATACTTAACCAAAGTGGAACATGTAATTAAACATGATTAAAGGGTTAAGTAAGTGCCTTGGGTGGCATGGGGAAAATCTAGTGGTTGCCTTGGGTGGCAATAGAAGATACGATTAGAATACTTAACCAAAGTGGAACATGTAATTAAACATGATTAAAGGGTTAAGTAAGTGCCTTGGGTGGCATGGGGAAAATCTAGTGGTTGCCTTGGGTGGCAATGGAAGATAAGATTAAAATACTTAACCAAAGTGGAACATGTAATTAAACATGATTAAAGGGTTAAGTAAGTGCCTTGGGTGGCATGTGGAAATCAAGTAAGTGCCTTGGGTGGCATGGGGAAATCTAGTGGGTGCCTTGAGTGGCAATTGAAATATGAGTAGATGACTTAACCAAACTTTAAACATGTAAGTGGACATGATTATTAAAAAGGGTTAAGTGGGATGCACTAGAAAACAATGACAAGCTTAGGTGGGTAGCTTGTGGGGGCCCATTTCAACCAGTAACCCATATGTATCTTATTGGGCTCGACCCATGTCGAGGACGGGACACGCGTACTGGGCTTGACTATAAGAGGCCAAAAACGGGTTAGCGGTGGCAACGCAAGTCCAACGGGTTTCATATGCGTGTGTGGACCCGGGCTGGTAGGTAAGACGTTGTTGCATCATGTAGGTATAAGCCGTGCACCATTGATTGTATCGGGTTGCCACTTTGGGGAGTGATACACCCCACTGTGGGGCCAGCACGGGTATCTACGTTAGGGAGCCGATCGAATGGGAGTAGTGGGTACACCTAGTGGAGATAGGGGCAGACGGCACCTATGTAGTCATCTAGGGGTACACGAGACTACTATTAAAATTACTAAGTTGTGAGTACACCTAGTGGAGATAGGGGCAGACGGAACCTATGTAGTCAGCTAGGGGTACACGAAGCTACTATTAAAAATTACTAAGTACACTTAGTGGGATCAACCTTTAAGTTGGAATTACCCTTGGGTGGGTAGATCTGGTGTGGTGCAGTGTAGGAATTATCCTTGGGTGGGTAGATCTGATGTGGTGCAGAATAGTATTTATCCTTGGGTGGATAGGCGCGTCTTTACCGTTATCTTGGTTCATCCTAAGTCTAGTTGGCTGCTTAGAGTAGTCATTTATCCCCAGCCGTACCGTACCAGGTTTATATCATACCCTAATTACTTTAATGATTGTATTGTTAAAGTTATAGGGCTCACTCAGACTTATGTCTGACCCCGTTGTTTTTATCATTTTCCCCAACCCTCAGGTTCTCAGAGTGGGCCTTGCACTAGTGGGCTTTGATCAGATTGCTTTATCTGTCTTTTGGAGCTTGGACTCTTGAAGAAAAGCTCGGTTATCTTTTCTATTATGGCTATTAGTATGTAGTGGGATTATGTACTTATGTTTTAACAAGTTGGATATTTTGTACTTGACTCTTGTGGGTTTTTGATATGTAACCAAACATGTTTACCTTCTGCTGCAATGAAATGATGTTTTAAATTTCAAGTATCACTTATATCTGTCTTGTTGTAATTTTTCAGTTCTATATTCACTTAAATACTCCACCGAAGCTAAGGCATTCCCTTCGTGAGTGACCTTAGCGGGTGTGGGGTGTTACACGTGGTATCAGAGCTTAAGGTTACCAGAACAGATAAAACTTTTAGAAAATTATTTTTCTAAAAACATTTTTGGAAGAAGTATTTTCAAAAACATGTTTTTAAGAGAAAAGTTTTTGAAAGAAAAGAACATAATCCCCAAGAGCCATATATCCTTCCTTCGATTCTCCGTTTTGAATCTCTTCCTCTTTCTCTTTTTTGAACTTCCCCTCCGCGTATAGATGTCTTTTTAAGATAAATAAGGACTTCCGTATGAAGGTCGGAAGAACCACTTCAAGGGACTAAGTCGTTTTCCAGGCTAAGAAGTTAGTCCAAGGAGGTGAAGGGCTTATGTGTACCTTTAAGATGGACGAGAGAGGAAGGTTCAAATAGCTATTAGGTAAATAAAGGACGAAACCTCATCGTGGTAAGAAGGCCACGAAAGGAGAATGTGAAGGGGAAGGCTAGTTGTTTTGGAGAAATAGGACACCTTGGGGTTGTCCAAAGAGGTAAGGACGAAGTACAGGATCTTCTGGAGGGTAGATGTATTCCCTCACGACGGGTATACCTAATGGGGGTAGGACCGTCTAAGTTGAAATTTGGTTCTCTCGATCATCCTGTTCGAACTTTATTCGACTCTGGCGCATCACATTCGTTTATCTTATCATCATTAGTTGAGCCACTGCACCTAGACACCAGTTCAGTAGATGATCCCTTGGTTGTTTCAAACCCAATTGGGGGCTCCACTTATTTGTCCATGATATGTTTGGGTTTGAAGATTTATATACTTAGCATTGAGTTTAGATGTGATGCTTTTGTTTTGGGCTTCACGGGCTATGGGTTGATTTTGGGCATGGACTGGTTATCCAGTAATGGTGCCATTCTTGATTACGAAAGGAGAGTTGTTAGGCTCATGACCCGCTTGGGTAACACTCTCGAGATCTCTTGTAATCCCATAGATTTTGTTATGCTAAGTTATCTTGAATAGCTTGACGCTTCGGTCAAGAGTTTGCGATCTGTTAGAGTGGTCCGGGAGTACTCGGATAAGTTTGAGGAGATGAAGGGCTTACCTCCGAAGCGGGAGATAGACTTCCGAAATATATCTGGTAGATGATGCTAAACCAGTATCTTTGTCAGTGCGCCGCATGGCTCCTTGTGAGAGGAGGGAACTCCATAAGCAAGTAGGGGAGTTGCTTGAGAAGGGGTTCATAAGACGAAGTATATCGGAGTGGGGTGCTCCATTAGTTTTTGCCACGAAGGCGGATGGGTCCCTCAGACTTTGTGTAGACTATAGAGAACTCAACAAACTCACAAAGAAGAATAGACACCCATTGCCAAGGATTGATGATCTCTTTGATCAGTTGGTTGGCGCCTCAGTGTTTTCGCAGTGGGACTTGGCCACGGAGTTTCATCAGTTGGGAGTGACTGAGGATAGTATAGAGAAGACCGCCTTTAGGACTCCGGATGGTTTCTGTGAGTGGCTTGTGATGCCATTTGGTTTGACGAATGCCCTCACATACTTTGTTGATTTGATGAGTAGAGTGTTCAGGGAGTACCTAAATAACTTCGTAGTGGTCTTTGTGGATGACATCTTGGTCTTTTCTAAAAAGAGAAATAAGTTTTCGTGTGTGCTGAATAGGTTAAGCAAAGCCAGTTATTTGATCAACGGTGGTTTTGGAGCGAGACTGGCAAGGACATCCAGAGTTGGACAAGGGCTTAATTATTTAGCCGTTTTTACTAGTATCATCTCACGTAGGTCGTCTGAATTCGAAGGAGGTGTCCCTTGGGTGTTTGTCTGATATTGGTTTAGGCCTTTGGGGCTTGCACTTGGGGGATGTCGAGTTCGACTAGGATGGTCTGCGTGAGAGATGGATAGTTGTGACGATTTTGTATGGGAGAATATCCTGGTTTTCTCCAGAAGTGGAGAAAAGCATGCCCTACATCTTAGGGAAGTGTTGGAGACTCTTCGAGCGCACAGTCTTGAGACAGCAAAGGTGGAAGGAGTTCTTAGCATCCTATGATTTCGAGATAGCGTATACCCCTGGCAAGGGTAACGGGGTGGCGGACGCCTTGAGCAGAAAAAGGTTGTCCTTGATTCCATTATTCATGGAACGACGAAGCTTGGAATTTATCTCGATGGTTGATTTCAGACCTTCTGTTGACTTTATACCCGGTTAGCTAGCATCCTTAGAGGTCAGACCTACTCTTTTGGGGCGGATTGGCGAGGCACAGCGGGACGACCCACAGTTGGTTGAGTTGGTAGAGAGGCTCATAAGGGGGGAGTCGTCCAGCCATTTGAGTAGGTACACCCTAGACGATAGGGGGTGCTTGCGTAGAGACGGTAGACTTTGTGTACCGCAAGACGAGGGTTTGAGGAAGGCTATTCTTGATGATGTGCATCGTTCTAGGATGACCATTCATCCCGGTGGGGACAAGATGTACCAAGACATGAAGCGAGTTTTCTTTTTGGCCGGTATGAAGAAAGATGTGGCCGAGTATGTCGCTAGATGCTTGGTGTGCCAACAAGTGAAAGCGGAGCAAAAGAAACCCGGTGGGTTGCTTCACCCATTGGAAGTTCCGCAATGGAAGTGGGATAGCGTCTCGATGGATTTTATGGATGGGTTACCGAGATCGAGGAAGGGTAATACGGGAATTTGGGTTGTGGTAGATAGACTTACTAAGAACGCCCATTTTATACCCGTGAAGAGCAAGAGGACGGCTCCATGGCTAGCTTCAGTTTACCTTCGAGAGATAGCTCGGTTATATGGTGTACCTTCTAGCATAGTGAGCGATCGAGATCCTATCTTTACTAGCGAGTTTTGGAAGAGTTTGCAAGAAGCAGTGGGGTACAGGACGTATTCCATGTATCACAGTTGAGGGAGTGCCTACATGGGACCGCAGAGGTGGTAGAGCCGAGCTTGCTTAAAGAAGTGGAGGTAGAGCGTGATGCGACTATTCGACGAGCTCCTACCCGCATCCTTGGGTCAGAGATTAGGAAGTTGAGAAACAGAGAGGTTCGACTAGTCAAAGTGCCAAGCGGAGAAGATGAGAGTAATGCTACTTGGGAGACAGAAGCGAAGATGCGTTCATTGTACCCATTTCTTTTTGAGGGTATGTCTTTTAACTTCTCCTTTATCGTTTGTCTAGTACTTATCTTATCTTTTGTATGTCCTCTCATTAGTACCTTTGACCTTTAGATAGGGAAAACCTATGGTTGAAACATGTGTTTGAGACATGTTATGTTTAATGGATGCGTGTGGATGCAAGTGGTTGCTCGTGGATGCATATACACACACTCTAGGCACTAGATCGGCTCAATCACTTCATATTGCATATTGCATAAAATTGTGTGTAGGTACCTATATTAATGGATGTATAATGGTTGCGTTATCATATGGATGATGCATTTTGGTGTATGGTTGTGCACATATGTAGAAATAGTATGTGTCGATAGGGATCTTTCGTATACATATTGGATGCATGGCACTATCATGGTTTGCATTAAGGAGGTCAACTAAATAAGTAGACCGCCTAATTTTGCATTAGACAGGGAACATATACACACACTCTTTGCATATGTTCATACAGCATTAGAAACTCTAAGAACAATGGATGTCAGTGTTTGATGGTTTGAGTAGATGGTTGTTTGGTTGGTAGGAAACGTTCTTCTTGACTTAGAGATTTCGGGGACGAAATCCTTTAAGTAGGGGAGAATGTAACACCTCGTATGTTGAATAACCCACTATAATATAAAACAGGGCAGAATTAAATTTTAAAATCTGAATCAGGGGAAATGGGCTATGCCATTGCGTTCGTCTCGGAAAAATATGCGAAATAGAGTCCGAGTTTTTGAAAATCGGAGTCCATATGACCCAGTTAAGGCCCGAAGAAGTTTCAGAAAATTTAAAACAGATTTTAAATAGTAAAATTTCAAATTTCAGAAGTGGCGGGAAAATTCCCGCCAGACCCAGGGAGTCGACCTGGGGGTCGACTGGGGAGTCGACCTGCCCACCAGGTCGACTAGGGTGTCGACCCTAGTGTCGACCTGGGGGTCGACCTCCCTGATCGAGCCCAGGTGACCTGGGTGCACCAGTTTGGCTTTTGGGCTGTGTCTGGTGGCTTGTGACGAGATCTGACGGCTCTAACCTAATCTAGGGTTAATCTAAGGGCCTAAACTACATCCTAATTCTATAAATACACCCTAAGACTACCCTAATTCATAAAAAATTGGAGACAACGTCGTTATGCCGTCAAAATGCAACTAGGAGGAGCCACCAACAAATTAAAGAGGAGGAAAGCTTCTCAAATCAACTTCTAATCAACTCTAGCAACTTAATCTTCTTCATTGAAGTGCTAATCAACAAGTTGTAAGTTTTCTATAGCCTTAATGACCAATTGTTGAAATAATTATGATAGGATATAATGAGGTTATGGCTATGAATGTGGATCAATGCAAGATTGTGTTATCATATGCTATGTGTTTGTGATGTTATGCAAGTTATGCAAGTTATGCGTTATGTGTTCACGATGTTATGCAAGTCATATGCTATGTGATCACGATGTTATGCAAGTCATATGCTATGTGATCACGATGTTATGCAAGTTATGCAAGTCATATGCTATGTGATCATGATGTTATGCAAGTTATGCAAGTCATATGCTACATGTTCGTGATGTTATGCAAGTTATGCAAGTTATATGCTACATGATCATGATGTTATGCAAGTGTTAGGCTATGTGTTCATGATGCTAGTTATGCAAATTGCTATGATAAACATTGATCCATTATGACACCATGATTATGCAAGTCCATATATGATATGTTATGCAAGTTTGGTGTATGATTATATGCAAGTTCATATATGATATGTTATGCAAGTTTGGTATATGATTATATGCAAGTTCATATATGACATGTTATGCAAGTTTGGTGTATGATTATATGCAAGTTCATATATGATATGTTATGCAAGTTTGGTGTTTGATTATATGCATGTTCATATATGACATGTTATGCAAGTATTGGTGTTTGATGATATGCAAGTAACATGTGCAAGTTTACACCTTAGTATGATATGCATACATATGCAAGTTAACCCCTTTGTATGTCATACATACATATGCAAGTTTACCCCTTTGTATGACATAAATAACTTATGCAAGTTAACCTCCTTATGACATATGTGATTCATGCAAGTTTGGGTTGATTATTTATGCTAGTTGGGTTGATGCTATATGCATGTTGACACCTTTAAACCCATGTTGATGCTAAGGTTATGCAAGTTGAACCCATTGTATTTGTGATGAATCTTCCCTTTTATGTCATGTTGGCGAATTACGTGGGGAACGATGGGGTTAATATACATGTTAATGAAATGGTGTGAAGTTGGTATGATTATGCATGCCATAAAGTGGATGGACATAATTGAGTCAATTATGTACATCGTTAAAAATTGGAATTAATTAGGGAAAATTAATTCAAAATATGGGGGTGATTAATTAGGTGTAATTAATCGACTAAGACACGAGGTTGGACCCTTTTGTAGCGTAAGACTGCCCGGAACCGACCGGCAAATCCAGCGGCTACAAATGATTGGCCCAATGTGAGAGGTCTTAGGCACAAACTAAATACGTGACAAGTGTATAGACACGAGGTTAGACTCGGTTATGGCGTAAGGCTGCCCGGACCCGACCGGCAATCCAGCTGCCATAAAAGATAGTCTAATGTGAGAGGTCTTTACAACGGTTACGTTCTTAATCAATTAAGAAACACTTAACCATATTAGCATGTAGAGGGACATGAGGGGTTAAGTGGGTGCCTTGGGTGGCATGTGGAAAAATCTAGTGGTTGCCTTGGGTGGCAATAGAAAATACGATTAGAATACTTAACCAAAGTGGAATATGTAATTAAACATGATTAAAGGGTTAAGTAAGTGCCTTGGGTGGCATGGGGAAAATCTAGTGGTTGCCTTGGGTGGCAATAGAAGATACGATTAGAATACTTAACCAAAGTGGAACATGTAATTAAACATGATTAAAGGGTTAAGTAAGTGCCTTGGGTGGCATGGGGAAAATATAGTGGTTGCCTTGGGTGGCAATGGAAGATAAGATTAAGATACTTAACCAAAGTGGAACATGTAATTAAACATGATTAAAGGGTTAAGTAAGTGCCTTGGGTGGCATGTGGAAATCAAGTAAGTGCCTTGGGTGGCATGGGGAAATCTAGTGGGTGCCTTGAGTGGCAATTGAAATATGAGTAGATGACTTAACCAAACTTTAAACATGTAAGTGGACATGATTATTAAAAAGGGTTAAGTGGGATGCACTAGAAAACAATGACAAGCTTAGGTGGGTAGCTTGTGGGGGCCCATTTCAACCAGTAACCCATATGTATCTTATTGGGCTCGACCCATGTCGAGGACGGGACACGCGTACTGGGCTTGACTATAAGAGGCCAAAAACGGGTTAGCGGTGGCAACGCAAGTCCAACGGGTTTCATATGCGTGTGTGGACCCGGGATGGTAGGTAAGACGTTGTTGCATCGTGTAGGTATAAGCCGTGCACCATTGATTGTATCGGGTTGCCACTTTGGGGAGTGATACACCCCACTATGGGGCCAACACGGGTATCTACGTTAGGGAGCCGATCGAATGGGAGTAGTGGGTACACCTAGTGGAGATAGGGGCAGACGGCACCTATGTAGTCAGCTAGGGGTACACGAGACTACTATTAAAATTACTAAGTTGTGAGTACACCTAGTGGAGATAGGGGCAGACGGCACCTATGTAGTCAGCTAGGGGTACACGAAACTACTATTAAAAATTACTAAGTACACTTAGTGGGATCAACCTTTAAGTAGGAATTACCCTTGGGTGGGTAGATCTGGTGTGGTGCAGTGTAGGAATTATCCTTGGGTGGGTAGATCTGATGTGGTGCAGAATAGTATTTATCCTTGGGTGGATAGGCGCGTCTTTACTGTTATCTTAGTTCATCCTAAGTCTAGTTGGCTGCTTAGAGTAGTCATTTATCCCCAGCCGTACCGTACCAGGTTTATATCATACCCTAATTACTTTAATGATTGTATTGTTAAAGTTATAGGGCTCACTCAGACTTATGTCTGACCCCGTTGTTTTTATCTTTTCCCCAACCCTCAGGTTCTCAGAGTGGGCCTTGCACTAGTGGGCTTTGATCAGATTGCTTTATCTTTCTTTTGGAGCTTGGACTCTTGAAGAAAAGCTCGGTTATCTTTTCTATTATGGCTATTAGTATGTAGCGGGATTATGTACTTATGTTTTAACGAGATGGATATTTTGTACTTGACTCTTGTGGGTTTTTGATATGTAACCAAACATGTTTACCTTCTGCTGCAATGAAATGATGTTTTAAATTTCAAGTATCACTTATATCTGTCTTGTTGTAATTTTTCAGTTCTATATTCACTTAAATACTCCACCGAAGCTAAGTCATTCCCTTCGTGAGTGACCTTAGCGGGAGTGGGGTGTTACAGTAGGCGTTGCCCATTCGATGTGAAGATCGCTGGTCTTCTACCATCGTCTTCTTAAATCTTTGATTTAATCGTCGTGCAATTATTTGAAATGAGTTAAACTCGGTCTTTTCAAATAATTGTCGCATAATTATCACTTAAATCATTTCATATTTATTTATACCTACTTATCTCTATTTCTATTTATAAAAATAGCTCAAAATAATAAAACGACGCTTCGGGTCAGTGGGCTGCCCTGGCGCTGTTTTTACCAGATTTTGATTTACACATATCTTGAAATCTAACCGTCGGATTTTGACGAACTTTATATCGTTGGAAAGCTCTTCCCAAAGCGGTCCTAACGGTTCCGGTTTTGGGAAAATCCAACGGTCGGAACTTTTGGTATAATCGTTTAAAGTTACGATTGTCGACACGCGAACTGCCGCGCGCGTTTCGTTTTAATTTTATATTTACATATATAAATATAAATATAACTCGTTGGTGATCCCAACTATACAAATCCATTCTTTTTATCGCCTCTCAAGTGACGATAAAAATGTCGCTTTTAATTTCTATTCTTTTTAATCGCATCGACCATGATTATAAAATGTCATTATTTTATCTCTGTTTTTATTTATCTCTAAATTATAAATAAAAATCACTTTCTAAAACTCATGTTCTTATTCCCACCTAAAAACGTGAATAAAATACTTCTTTTAATTTCATGGTTTTATTCATATCTAAATTGTGAATAAAGATGTATTTTCCAATGGCATATTTTTATTAATAACTGAATTACAAATAAAATGTACTTTATAAATTCTTATTTTGTTATTTGCAACTAGTTTGCAAAATAAAAACGTACTTTCTCAAATTCATGTTTTTATTTGCAACTAGTTTTCAAATAAAAATTCACTTTTAAAACGGTTTTTTTTTTACTTACATATGAAATGCAAACAAAATGTACTTTTTATTCCTATATTTTTATTCATATTTAAAAAGTGAATGAAAAGGTACTTTTCATATTCATGTCTTTTATTTGCAACTAAATTTCAAATATAAAGTTAATCTCTTTCTGTGTTTTATTTGCATCTAAAAATGCAAACAAAAATGTAATTCTTTTCTATGTCATATTTTATCAACACTAGATATAAATAAAATGTCCCTTTTTATTATGTCATGTTTAATTTACAATAAATGTAAATAAAATATTCCTTTTTTTTATTATTATTTACTCCACATGTGAATAAATGTAACTTCTTCTATTTCTTATTTATTTACACTACATGTAAATAAATATAACTTTTTTATTTCTTATTTATTTACCCTACATGTAAATAAATATAACTTATTCTTTTTCTTATTTACATAACAATGAAAATAAGGTGTTCGTTCTTTTCATTTCCTATTCACATAACAATGAAAATAAGGTGTTCGTTCTTTTCATTTACACAAGTAAATGTAAATAAAATAGCATCACAATTTTGTTCTTTTTCCAATTATCAAATTTTGTACTTTTTCTAATGATCCAAATTTTGTTCATTTTCTAATGATCAAAATTTGATCTCTTTCTAATGATCAAAATTTGATCTTTTTCTAATGATCACAATTTTGACTTACAACTAAATTTGTTCTTTTATCTACATATGAAATGCAAATAAAATTCAATCGCTAAACTTGTTCTTTTTATTTACCTATGAAATGTATCAATAAGGTTCAATTGCTAACTTTGTTCTTTTATTTACCTATGAAATGTATCAATAAGGTTCAATCGCTAACTTTGTTCTTTTATTTACAAAGAAAAATGCAAATAAGATTTCATCGCTAATTTGGTTCTTTTATTTACATAGCAAAAATGTAAATAAGATTTCATTGCAAATTTGATTCTTTTATCTATAAAGGAAAATGCAAATAAGATTTCATCGCTAATTTGTTTTTTCTATTTACATAGAAAAATGTAAATAAAGTTTCAATGGTAAATTCCTACTTTTATTTACATAGAAAAATGTAAATAAAATCTCAATGTTTTATTCCTACTTTTATTTACATAGAAAAATGTAAATAAAATTTCAATGTTTGGTTCTATTCTATTTACAAATGTAAATGTAAATAAAAATTCAATGTCATGTTTTGTTCTTTTTATATTTACAAAGAAATGTAAATAAAATTCAATGTCATGTTTTGTTCTTTTTATATTTACAAAGAAATGTAAATAAAATTCAATGTCATGTTTTGTTCTTTTATATTTACAAAGAAATGTAAATAAAATTCAATGTCATGTTTTGTTCTTTTTATATTTACAATGAAATGTAAAAGAAATTCAATGTCATGTTTTGTTCTTCTTATATTTACAAAGAAATGTAAATAAAGTTCAATGTCATGTTTTGTTCTTTTTATATTTACAAAGAAATGTAAATAAAATTCTATCGCCAAAATTGTTATCTTTATTTTATTTTTTTCTATGTTGAATTGATAAAACTAAATCAATTCAAATAAAAGGGGAAAATAACAGTGATAACGTAAAATGACAATCATATTTCTTTTATTTTTGAATTGATAAAATAGATCAATTCAAAACAACAAAAATGATAACATAAGAGGTGACAATTATATGGATCTACAACTATCCATCGCAACACAGATCCACCATCATCAACATGTCAAAAACAAAATAGAACTGAAGCATAACCATGTGATTATTACATCGCAACAAATTAATTTAATTAACCAATGACTTTCAATAAAGAAACCTCACATTCGTTCGCGATTTAGTCCAAAATTCCAACAGTCCAGAATTGTCCCGTTTCAGTCCAGATCGTAGATCTTGTCAATACGATCACAATGCTTTTAAAATTGTAAATTTTCGTCATCGTATGCATTAGTTATGGTCTAAATAAGATTGATAATTATTTAAGGTTTAATTAGTAAAGTAATTAAGGCTTAACCTTCTTCTTCCCTTTTACAGAAATCGGTCGCTAGTTATCCTCCTTATTCAAACTTAGGGTTGAGTTTTTCGACCAAGGCAGAGAGAATTGGCACGATCGGGATACACCGCGACGGAGAGCACGGGAAGGCGCACCCAAGGGGCCTGCTATGGTGAATGTGACGGCCCACCCCGCACCAACCGACATTTAACTCCGATTGTGCGTTGTACACATGTCCAGTTAGCACGGGACGGTCGTCAGAAGAAAAGAAAGAAGAGAATGAACTAACAAAGAACCTGTAGAATGTCTCACAGCGCATGGAACAAAATATAATAATAACATACTTGACATAAAACAGGCGAGACAGTACATAAGCTGAAAACTAAACCATCATAGCAGCGGAAATCCAAAGATACAGCTTACGATCCAACAACATTATTACACTTCAAAATACTGTCTCTAAAGCAAAAGAAAGAAAAGGTGCGCTACTAATGCCCAAAGTAGCGACCATCAACAACACAGGGAGATATATGTATAAATAGTACGTGTAAGCCTCCTGCTCGTCTCCGGCATCTACTCGTGCATATCCACCTGACCTGTCTCTAGTCTGCTCGTGTGAGCACGCAAAGTAATAAGAAGAGACATAAAACTCTGGGTCAGACAAAAGTCTGGTATGAGTGATAAGCAACTAAATAGAACAATAACAGGTATAATCCAATCATACCTGAACCTGAACCTGCAACCAAAGAGTTAGCACTACATACTGTACAATACTCTAAGGTGCCACTAACATATGGTGTAAGAAATACGGGGGTGGGGGTGTGCATGTCATAGTGATGTCAAACAATCAAGCATAGCAACCATCCTCACGTCTCTCACTCAGTGCGTAAAGCATACGATATCCACTACCTTGGTTACCTGATCCTTTGGGCCATGACGGAATCCAATCCCATACAACTATCACTACAAGCCCACTATCCATCTCTCAGTGGTGAACCAAAGTTATGAATACCGACAACCCTTTTGCACACGTCCCGCAGCAAAGCCCAATCATGAAGTGAACTCATTGGTTCTCATCTGGATCCTGAGCTCTAACTTCCATTTGGACTACCTTTGCATCTCGGGTTTTGGTCAGCATCTCATTCGAATCGGTCTTCCTTTCAATTCACTTTGCTTCAGGCCGTCGTTAGCTCCTCTCGGTTCGGATCGCGTTCCCCTCGGATCGGGTCGCAGTCACCAGCTCGTAGTCAAGCTCCAGCTCGAGGTTCGGATCGTGCTCATCTATACGGGTCGGTCGCCTTCTTCGGATCGGGGTCGTTCCTGGTCGGTCGTGCTTCGTTCACCGGATCGGTTCGCTCCAGGCTTTCGTGGTCACCACATCAGGTCGTTCGAACGGATCAGATCGTGATGGAGCTCCTGGATCGGATCGTGGCACATGTACTCGAGCGGATCGTGAAAGGTGAGGCAGATCGGGTCGGGTCGGTCGGTCAAGCACCTTTCATTTTGGTCGGTTTTCATCATCTCTACCCTGGTCGGTCGGTTTTGTCCCCCTTGGTCGGTCGAACACTTCACCAATCCTGGTCGGTCGGTTTTGTCTCCCCCTGGTCGGTCGAACACTTCACCAAAAAGTCGGTTTTGTCCCCCCTGGTTGGTCGAACACTTCACCAATCCTGGTCGGTCGGTTTTGTCCCCCCCTGGTCGGTCGCATTTCACTCATCCTGGTCGGTCGTTGTCAGGGTCGGTCCAGGAACTCGGGTCGGTCAAAACCTTCCCCTGGTCGGTCTAACTCGACCCAAAGAGAACCTACACTATTTCAGCAAGCTATTTTCGCCTCTCGACGGCGTTTTCGACCAATCTAACACTTCTAATCAATCACAAAGCATACCATACAATCATAGAAACATAGAGAATCAACCACAAACACCAAAACAACAATATGACATATCAAAATGGATCAAACATGGCCAAAACCCCATATTTTCCCTTAATCCCTCTTAATCATGTTTAAGCATATAATTAGCAAAACTTATCCAAATTAGCCAAATTTCATATCAGAGGTCTAAAACAATATTTAAGAATTTTTGAACATTTTTCCAGATTTTAATCTTGCATAAATTCGCTAATTATCACTAATCACCACTTAATCCCCTAAATTTCGGGATTAACAAAATTAGTCGAAATTAACCCAAATTCATATCAGAGGCATAAAATGGTGTTTTAGAATTTTAGGAATTTTTCTAGATTTTTCTGAGCCATAATTTCGCTAATTTTCGCTAATTACCATAACTAGCCATAATTAGTGAAAAAGCAAGCTAATCACTCACCTTTGCCACAAAGTGAACTATAGATCTGAAATGATTCTCTGTTTGGGTCGAATTCTAATGTGTTCCAGCAGCTCCAACTTTGATTTGGTGAAGATCTCCCTTGATTTGATGTTGCTAATCCCAATCTTCAAGTTGTAGGTGATTTGGAGGTGTTTTGGAGTGTTTTAGAAGATGGAGGCCATTGCTAGAGCTTGAAGGAGGTAAGTGGCGGCTGGAAAAATGAGTCTAAAACCGAAATCCTAACCCTAGCAGCCCTTAAATACCCCAAATCCCGAAATCCCCCACTGGGCCTAGTTGCTAATCACCCGGTTAAGCCCAATTAGCTGTTTTTAACCCTCTAAACCTTAATTCAGCCATATCTCCCAAAAGGTAAGTCCGTTTGGCTATTATGACTACTCTATGGAAAGAGAAACCATCATCCGAAGCTAATTGAAGTGGTTTCAGATCAAAACTCCTCTCCAGTCAAAAGTAATGGACGAAACAAGATCAACTAGGGGCAAAACGGTCATTTAAAAATCGGCAAAAATCATGAATCATGGGAAATGACCCCACTAGTCGTTCCCCAAAAGTACACGACCATACGACTTACCAGGAAAAAGAAATAAATATTCTACGATCTTCCGATGCGTAGAATGCGGGTCGTTACATTCTCCCCCCCTTAGGAAATTTCGTCCCCGAAATTCCTCACCCCAAAACATAAAAAGAATTCCGCATGCCTATCAATCATTTTCAAACAATAAAACATACAAAACAACACAACAAGCCTATCCTAGCATGTGGTTTACTAACAAGGGAAAAAACTATCATTACCAAAACCTTACCAGGCAAAGAGTTCTGGATACTTCTTCCTTATGTCCTCCTCTGTTTCCCAAGTACAGTCTTTCTCATTCTCACCCCACTGAACTTTGACTAGTTTCACCACCTTCCTTCGAAGCTGCTTCGTATCGTTCCCAACAATACGCATAGGCTTGTGGTTCCCAACCGCCTCGGGTTCAACCTCGATATCGTCCAACTGATCTGGTGAAATAGTCCTACTAGGGTCATACACATACTTCCTTAACTGGGAAACATAAAATACGTTGTGAACTCCTGCCATCTTGTCCGGTAACTCTACTTTATACGCCAAATTCCCAACTTGTTCGAGAACTGGGGATGGACTAACAAATCTTGGTGCTAATAACTATTTTTATCCATAACTCATCCAGATGTCACTGGTCATCCCATGACCTTTCAAAATCCAAGACACAAGCTCTCAAAAGATCCTCTAATATACGATTCACTCAAATACCATCATGACCTAGTCCTTGGTAAACCATCAATATAATCCATTGAGACTTGTTCCCATTTCCATTCGAGAATTTCTAATGGTTGTAACAAACCACTAGGCTTCTTTTGCTCAGCTTTAACTAACTGGCAATTCATGCACTTGGATATAAATTTTCCCAACGTCTTTCTTTATCCTCTTCTAGTAGTAGGTCTGCTCCATGCCTCAATACATTTTGTTACCACTGGGACGTATAGTCAATTTCGAGTGATGACATGCTCCAAGCACTTCATCTCTCAATCTGTCTACGTTGGGTACAACTAGTCTATCATTCTTTCGAAACCAGCCTTCTCGATCAAATCCTTGCTTGATCGTTCTCTTGCCCTCGATACTCATCTCTATCATAAAGATGATCTCCAATAGGTTAGGATCATTCTTCTAACTGGAACCAATCCACTCAATCAAAATTGATCTAATCGTCAAACTTGCTAACATTTATGAATCTAATTCATACTTAGTTCTGAAATCATATCCTACGATATACTTCAGTTACTTCCATTCCAGAAACATAACCCCTAGACTGGCATGTCTCCTACTCAATGCAACTGTTACCATACTCAAATCCTTTGCTATGTCCACACTGCCCCCATGAAGTCATGACAACTTCACTGCACTGGCTCATAGCCTAATGTCTGTATGTACCATCATCTCTTTGGTCCCCCATCACTAGAACCCTACAGGTGATAGTCTACTCAAGAGAAGAAAAATATGAACAAACATAACAACCATAGCATCCATCAAACAAGTCCTATCTATCACCTGCTAAAGCCATACATACGTCGATACCTACCTGACTGGTCTAACCAATCCCAACTTGTCGATTCTTGAATGTCTGGTCTAACCAACATCAAGAACTAATGGAAGCCCCGCCTCCAACTAACTATCGTACGTCCAACGCACGTTTATCCTCCAAGGATAATTAAACTAATGGAAGCCCAGCCTCCAATCGGACTACCGTACGTCCAACGTACGTTTATCCTCCAAGGATAACTAGATCACGTCCAACGGATCCAAGGTAACGGGCGTCCCCAGATACCCCTGCTTTTAGTCCTCCTAAAATACTTGAGTCCAACCCAAGTCTATCCATTATCTTGCTGCCCTCTCGAGTCCAACTCGAGCTGAATCCAATTCCTTGCAGCCTTCTCGAGTCCAACTCGAGTCACTCTATAACTCAGACCCAGTCTTGAGTACCGACAAACTCTAGTCCAACGTGAGTCGTCTCCCTATTCGTTGCATCTCCAAGATCAACGAACACCTATTTTCTTTTACGAGTTCAAGTCCAACTTGAATCGTCCTAATCTTCGTTGCATCTTCCATGATCAACGAACACATCCTATTCCCTCAAAGTCCTACTATCCAAAGAGAACATCAACATAGGGTTCTAAACAATCCATTACTTTGCATCTTTCTCGAGTCCCACTCGAGCCATCCCATAACCCTATTGAGTCTAACTTGGGGCAGTCCATACCATCGAATAGTCTTATCATGTTCCGTCTGCCCATCACTCCTCGAGTAAACCAAGATACCATCCAATGAAAAATCACAACAACTATTTATCTCTCACGCAAACCATCCTAATCGAACTCGACATTCCCCAAGCACAAGCCCCAAAGGCCAAAACCAATATCAGACAAGCGCCCAAGGAACATCTTCTCCGAATTCGGACAATCTACGTGAAATGATACTAGCAAAACAACCAAGCACTGGAGTACTCATTTGCTTCCCCGAGACAACTAGAACTTATTCCAATGATAACTTCCCAGCTTCCTAACTCCAGTTACTATCGCCATCACTAGGTAGGTACCTAATACCACCCTAAGTCTTTGGAGTAGATCGACTCCCCAAAATAATGCTAAACCCAGTAAAGCCTAAACAAAGCGATCACAAACAAACATACATCCATGACTCGATAAGACCACATTACAACAAATCATGCAAAGGCTAGTCGAACCACCAACCGGGTTCGTGACTACTAAAGGTCTATCGACTATCTCGGGTCTGTCAAACAGAAACATCTTAAATAGAAAGCATACCTTTGATAACGACGCCCTTTCCCTTCTGCGCCGCAGTTGGAGCATTCGACGAAGAAGGAACAGCACTGATAGCATATGCTTTCACGATCTGCTTTCCTTTAGGGGTTTGTGGACAATCATCCTTGTGATGTCCCGCCTGGCCGCAGTTAAAGCACTTCCTTTCCCCAGGTTTTTCTTGACAATCTCTGGCATAGTGGCCCTTCTTGCCACAACTAAAACATTCGCCATCTTTCTTACTTTTCTTTTTCTGATCCTTAGCTTGGTCTTGTTTCCTCTTGTTCTGAGAACCATTCTTGCCTTCACCGCCTGCTTGCGGCTTTGGCTCTTCTACAGATACAATAGTAACCTCAGTCTTTGGCTTAGGGTAAAGACTCTCTGACCTTAATGCTTTTCCCACAATCGATTCAAACATCTCATCGATGTGGTTTATAAGTCTTTCCCCCAAGTACCCATCTAAACCCGTTATGAACTTCTCGTTCTTCTTCTCGGCAGTATCTATAAGGGATAATCTGTATTTTGATAAAGTATCGAATTCAGCAATATACTCCAAGACAGCTCTACCATCCTGCTTAAGCTCCAAGAAATTCCTAAACAATTCTGATTTATGAGCAGCTGGAATAAACTTATCACAAAAACGAGTCTTAAACTGATTCCAAGTAATCTGATCCTCTGGGGTAGCTGCCTTAATAGCATTCCACCAATTCATAGCCCATCCTTGCAGCTGACGGGATGCTAGCTTCCTCTTCGTTGCGTCTTCGATTCCCAGATCTTCGACGACGCGCTCACAACTATCTAGCCAATCTTGAACTTCTGTAGCCGACTCCGTTCCGTGGAACGGCTTCCCACCAAGGCTAGTATAATCCTTATTCAGCTTGGCGAAATCGGCCCTAGGCGCCTGCACCACCACCGTTTGCAGCATTAGGAGCTGCCCTCTGAACGTCCCTAAGCATCTCTCTCATGAAGGTAGTAAACATCGTCCTCATATCAGGAACATTCCCATTGTTGGCTCCTCTACCAGTACCCCTCACGTACCGGCTCATTGTTCAATCTGTACAGAGAAAACAATTAACTATCTCCATACTGGTGTTAGTGCAGTGCGACTTCATCCTTAGCTATACTAATACTATATATATATAGCTTTTGAAAACCAAAGTAATCACAAATACGCACTCTCATATACGTACTATCTCTCCCTAGTGTCTTTCCCTAGGTGAACTACGCAACCTAGAGCTCTGATACCAAATGTGACGGCCCGTCCCGCACCAACCGACATTTAACTCCAATTGTGCGCTGTACACATGTCCAGTTAGCACGGGACGGTCGTCAGAAGAAAAGAAAGAAGAGAATGAACTAAAAAAGAACCTGTAGAATGTCTCACAGCACATGGAACAAAATATAATAATAACATACTTGACATAAAACAGGCGAGACAGTACATAAGATGAAAACTAAACCATCATAGCAGCGGAAATCCAAAGATACAGCTTACGATCCAACAACATTATTACACTTCAAAATACTGTCTCTAAAGCAAAAGAAAGAAAAGGTGCGCTACTAATGCCCAAAGTAGCGACCATCAACAACACAGGGAGATATATGTATAAATAGTACGTGTAAGCCTCTTGCTCGTCTCCGGCATCTACTCGTGCATATCCACCTGACCTGTCTCTAGTCTGCTCGTGTGAGCACCCAGAGTAATAAGAAGAGACGTAAAACTCTGGGTCAGACTAAAGTCTGGTATGAGTGATAAGCAACTAAACAGAACAATAACAGGTATAATCCAATCATACCTGAACCTGAACCTGCAACCAAAGAGTTAGCACTACATACTGTACAATACTCTAAGGTGCCACTAACATATGGTGTAAGAAATACGGGGGTGGGGGTGTGCATGTCATAGTGATGTCAAACAATCAAGCATAGCAACCATCCTCACGTCTCTCACTCAGTGCGTAAAGCATACGATATCCACTACCTTGGTTACCTAATCCTTTGGGCTGTGACGGAATCCAATCCCGTACAACTATCACTACAAGCCCACTATCCATCTCTCAGTGGTGAACCAAAGTTATGAATACCGACAACCCTTTTGCACACGTCCCGCAGCAAAGCCCAATCATGAAGTGAACTCATTGGTTCCCATCTGGATCCTGAGCTCTAACTTCCATTTGGACTACCTTTGCATCTCGGGTTTTGGTCAGCATCTCCTTCGGATCGGTCTTCCTTTCAATTCACTTTGCTTCAGGTCGTCGTTAGCTCCTCTTGGTTCGGATCGCGTTCCCCTCGGATCGGGTCGCAGTCACCAGCTCGTGGTCAAGCGTCAGCTCGAGGTTCGGATCGTGCTCATCTATATGGGTCGGTCGCCTTCTTCGGATCGGGGTCGGTACTGGTCGGTCGTGCTTCGTTCACCGGATCGGTTCGCTCCAGGCTTTCGTGGTCACCACATCAGGTCGTTCGAACGGATCAGATCGTGATGGAGCTCCTGGATCGGATCGTGGCACATGTACTCGAGCGGATCGTGAAAGGTGAGGCGGATCGGGTCGGGTCGGTCGGTCAAGCACCTTTCATTTTGGTCGGTTTTCATCATCTCTACCCTGGTCGGTCGGTTTTGTCCCCCCCTGGTCGGTCGAACACTTCACCAATCCTGGTCGGTCGGTTTTGTCCCCCCTGGTTGGTCGAACACTTCACCAATCCTGGTCGGTCGGTTTTGTCCCCCTCTGGTCGGTCGCATTTCACCCATCCTGGTCGGTCATCGTCAGGGTCGGTCCAGGAACTCGGGTCGGTCAAAACCTTCCCCTGGTCAGTCTAACTCGACCCAAAGAAAACCTGCACTATTTCAGCAAGCTATTTTCGCCTCTCGACGGCGATTTCGACCAATCTAACACTTCTAATCAATCACAAAGCATACCATACAATCATAGAAACATAGAGAATCAACCACAAACACCAAAACAACAATATGACATATCAAAATGGATCAAACATGGCCAAAACCCCATATTTTCCCTTAATCCCTCTTAATCATGTTTAAGCATATAATTAGCAAAACTTATCCAAATTAGCCAAATTTCAAATCAGAGGTCTAAAACAATATTTAAGAATTTCTGAACATTTTTCCAGATTTTAATCTTGCATAAATTCGTTAATTATCACTAATCACCACTTAATCCCCTAAATTCCGGGATTAACAAAATTAGTCGAAATTAACCCAAATTCATATCAGAGGCATAAAATGGTGTTTTAGAATTTTAGAAATTTTTCTAGATTTTTCTGAGCCATAATTTCGCTAATTTTCGCTAATTACCATAACTAGCCATAATTAGTGATAAAGCAAGCTAATCACTCACCTTTGCCAAAAGTAAACTATAGATCTGAAATGATTCTCTGTTTGGGTCGAATTCTAATGTGTTCCAGCAGCTCCAACTTTGATTTGGTGAAGATCTCCCTTGATTTGATGTTGCTAATCCCAATCTTCAAGTTGTAGGTGATTTGGAGGTGTTTTGGAGTGTTTTAGAAGATGGAGGCCATTGCTAGAGCTTGAAGGAGGTAAGTGGCGGCTGGAAAAATGAGTCTAAAACCGAAATCCTAACCCTAGCAGCCCTTAAATACCCCCAAATCCTGAAATCCCCCATTGGGCCTAGTTGCTAATCACCCGGTTAAGCCCAATTAGCTGTTTTAACCCTCTAAACCTTAATTCAGCCATATCTCCCAAACGGTAAGTCCGTTTGGCTATTATGACTACCCTACAGAAAGAGAAACCATCATCCGGAGCTAATAGAAGTGGTTTTAGATCAAAAATCCTCTTCAGTCAAAAGTTATGGACGAAACAAAATCAACAAGGGGCAAAACGGTCATTTAAAAATCGGCAAAAATCATGAATCATGGGAAATGACCCCACTAGTCGTTCCCCAAAAGTACATGATCATACGACTTTCCAGGAAAAAGAAATAAATATTCTACGATCTTCTGATGCGTAGAATGCGGGTCGTTACAGTGAAGCTCGGTGGAGCAGAAGGGGGGCGGTGGCGGTGTATACGGCGTGTGTTTGGGGGCTTGGTCCTCGGAGTTTGGGCCACTAGGTGATGATCAAGCCGTATAGAACTATAGAGGAGGAGAAGAGCTTTGTTATGGTGTGAAGAGAGAGGTTTAATTCGGGAGAAAGAAGATCTTGGTGGAAGAAGAAGGGATATTTTCAGCCATGGATAATAGGTAGTGGCGGCGGCTGTTGCTTAGGAATAGGGTTAGGGAATGAATTTTCATCCATTTTATAATATTTTAATGTTATTTTTACAATTAAATCCATAAGTTTCAAACTAAACCAATTTCAGTCCAATTGAAGTCTACCCTACCAAATAGCCAGTTCCGGACCCAACAGGCTAGGTCCCGCCAGCCCAAATGGCTGTCTGTGGCCTGAATTATTTATTTTAATATTTAATTCCTTTATTAAATTAATTCTGTCGTACAAATAAATATACCGGGGCCATACACGGACTTAGAAAATTCCAGAAAAAATATATTTGGCTTCGTTATGACGATACGATCCTAACAAAATTAATTTCGTCGAATTTGAAGACCGTTTGAAAAATGGCTATTCTTCAGTCGATTAAATTTGATTGAATTGAACAAAACGCAGTTTCTTTCGCCACGCTCACATATTAACTCAGAGCAATAATTTGACATTCCGGTTCCAACAAAAGTGGTTTCGTCGAAAACAGAGATCGTTTGAAAATTGACTATTTTCAATGGCTTTAATATTATTTAAAAATGAATTTTTTTAATTTCTGCCACATTTTTCCACTAAATTATTTAAAGTAAAAAATTTAAATTGGTTCGGATTTTCCGGGTCGTTACAAGCCCGCATTTTATATATCGGAGGATCGTAAAATATATTTATTTAATTCTCCATGGGTTGGATCATTCTCATATTTTGATATGTTGTTTATGGAGATGTGAGACATGTCCATAATTTTTACCAATTTTATT
Organism: Allium sativum; assembly: GCA_030737875.1. Taxonomy (NCBI): domain Eukaryota; kingdom Viridiplantae; phylum Streptophyta; class Magnoliopsida; order Asparagales; family Amaryllidaceae; genus Allium; species Allium sativum. Next base: position 380,342,936 of record CM060924.1, read on the forward strand.
TGTGACCATTTTGCCCCTTCTAGTTTTGTACAGGGAATAACTTTTAACTGGGATCGAATCAGGTGCTAAGATTATTTTGGGTAAGGAAATAGTGTTGTGAATTCCATAGAGTGGTCATATTAAAGATTTGATTTAGCAGTTTGGGAGGAATTACTATTTTAGTGTTTCACAATTTCAGTACAGGTTTTCTGAAGCCACTTGACGGACTGATTTAGAGTGTTCCATTAATGAAGGCCCATAGGTTATTTTTGTCGTAGGTTTTAGCGGACTCAAAGAAGGGGTACAACGGGGGAACCCAAAGAATAGAAGTGGCTGGTTGAGTACCCTGGGCAGTCACATTGGGCCTAGAGATACGAGTCACGATAGCATAGGGAGTTTTGCTAGAACCGGGGTTTACCGTTAGCCCTTGATGGACGGTAAGATTTTGAGCCGATCATACGAAAAACAATGGTTTCGAAGCAGGAATGGCAGTGATAGGTAGAGTTATGGGTGAATGATTATTTTCTTGTATCGTCTTGTGTAGAATATTCGACGTCGCAGGAGATATCTCTTGTGTGCTTGTCTGATATTGGTTTAGGCCTCTGGGGCTTGTGCTTGAAGATGTCAATGTCGATTAGAATGGTCTACGCTTGATAACTGGTTGCCGTGAATGTACCATTATTTCTAAATGCTTGTTGTAAAGGCTATCACTATCGAATGTGGGGAAGACGGGTTGAGTTCTTCTCTATTGATTTTGGTAGATTAGTTGATTATTTTTCCTATTCTCATATACTTCATTGATGACGTTAGATGGTTGTTTTATCACTCACTAAGACTGTTGTCTGACTCAAGATTTTATGTTTCCTCTTATTACCTTGGGTTGTTCATCCATGTGTTGGATGGTCAAACTGAGTGGAAGATATCAGGTAGTAGATCTTGGTGTGCGACGTTGCTATGCGATGACGAGCAGGAGGCTAGCATATTACTTTCTACTATCTAATATTTTTGTATCCTCTGTTTGATGTTTACTCTAAGTGTTGTAGTGAGGAAATTTTGTACAAAATCTTATAGTGTTATCCAAAGTTGTAATGGATATTTCATGGAGTTATGAAAGGGTTTAAGTTTCTACTCAATTCTAATTCACTATTATTGCCCGTTGTACATGTTCTATTATATTGTATCCTTGCGCTGTGAGTTATATGACATGTTCCGCATGTGTTATCTTATCCCAATGATCTTCCATAGCTTCTTAGAACGTCTTTCAATGCATTATTTATCTTTTTAAGTGCAGGATTTGTTAGCGGTCGTCACATTTGGTATTAAGGCTATGTTTATCGATTTTAGCCAAAGTTCAAGGATGCAATTACATATGAGAGACATATTAGTAGATTTCTGATGGATGTATACTATATATGAGTGTATAGTATGGTAGCATTTAAACTCCATTTACAGATTTTTTTGGTGTATGGACTAATCATTCTATTTTACATATTTAGAATGAGTCACCGACCATCTAGACATGTTGCTAGGAAGGGTGTTGTTCCTATAGGGGGTAATGGCGGTATACTAGACTACCCATCTATGTTCAAGGTCGTGATGGCTGCGATCATGAGGAGGGTACCCCTTAGGTGACAACTGCGGTAGATGTAGGAGTTCAAGTTCAGGTGCCTAGAGCCATGGACTTCGCAAAGTTGTGCAAAGACTTTACTTCTCTAGAAGGAGAGCAGTTCAAAGGGACGAAACCGATTGATGAGATTTATGGGTGGCTTGATACTTACTTTAGGATCTTTGGAGACTTGGGAATAGACAATGTGACTAAGAGGAAGCTTGCTTCAAGCCAGGTATAGGGCAGATCTATGGATTGGTGAAACTCTGTAACTCTAGAGACTCCCGAATATGAGATTACAAGGGAGTAGTTCCAAGTCAAGTTTGAGACGAAGTTTATCTGTATCGTCCAGTAGTTTATTCTATTTAAGAGGTTTGTCGAGCTTAAGCAAAATGGTCGACTAGTTCTTGAGTATGTTTCTGACTTCTAAGCTTTATCGAAGTATGATTGTTCATATGTTGATACTCCTTACCAAAAGAACAATAAGTTTGTCATGGGCTTGGACAAGTATCTTGGGAGTCAGCTTGTTGATCATCTTGATGACACTTATGAAAAGATCATTGAGAAGGCTTCGAGGCATGAAAGTCTATTTCCTAGGGAAGAGTATGTTGTTGCAGCTAAAGAAGAACAAAAACAACAACAGGGTGGTAACAACAAAAAGAGGAAGGCGCAACAGCAGAAAGGAAAAGATGGCCAGAAAAAGGATCGAGGTGATTTACATTAACTGCCAGCGTAAGGGCCACTATTCCACGGATTGCAAGAATTCGAAGGTTGGAAGGAAGTGTCACAATTGTAGCAAGCCTAGGCATCTCAAGAAGGACGGTCTAAAACCGGCTAAGGGAAAGCAGATTGTGAATGCGTATGCTTTGGAAGTTGTGTTATCATCTTAAAGGACTCCCACTGCAGAGGAGAAAGGGAAGGATGTCACTATCCAAGGTACTCTTTCCATTAGAGGTGTGTCAGTTCGTGTATTGTTTGATACTGGAGCATTGCATTCATTCATTTGTAATGAGCTTGTGTGTCGCATGGGTTTGGAACCCAAGATTTATGATAGATCTTTGGTAGTGACTAATCCAATTGGAGGATCCTCCAGCCTTTGTATGCTTTGTCGTGGTCTTGTGTTATCAAGTCATGGGTTCTCCTTTGTGTATGATTGATTTGTTTTGAACTTTGTTGGGTTTGCGATTATCTTGGGTATGGACTGGCTCAAGAGGTATGCGGTAAGAGTGAATTGCGAGAAGTTTGAGGTGAGAGTCGGGGATGTGGAAAGGCAAAGAGTTTCGATTCGATGTAAGCCCAAAGATGGTGTCTTTGTATGCTTTTTATATTTTCTTTTTTCTTGTGATTGTTAGAGTTTTTGCCCTAGGGGACATTGATGTGATTAATAACATTGTTGATGTTATTTTATTTGAAATAAAATATTATGTTATGATATATTTACTGCATAATATAAATATTAACATAATAGAAGTCCATAAAATAATAATATAGGTTTATATAGTTCAAGTAAGTGACTTGAACTTGAGATTATATAATATATTAAGTATTATAATTCTTAAATGTCCCTAATCAAGTTTTATTGTTTATATAGGACAACAATAAAACATTGAGACTAGTTTGTTGACTGACTGATGATCACATCTCATTGATCAACATGATATTAATGTCAAGACATAAATACGTATTACAGAATAGCGTATTGGGCTGACCCAACATGAGAAAACTACATGGAATATAATTAACAGTATTAGAAGTTATTCTCATCGTGATAGTGATGTAATTGTCCTAAGAGTGAAATTATTATAATTTTATTCGAGGTTATTTGTGTTTTGATATCATCTAAAGTTACTTGTAACAGAGTATACGATAATGGTGATTATTGGATACATCTCGAACCGAATGAAAATTATGAATGATCAAGATGGAATTTAACCCTACATATATTTGTGGTGATATCCATGGTCCTCTTGATTGTGTCAAACTATGAAATGCATGGTCGTGCTCAAATATTGATTTGTTTTATATAGTCTACTCATCGATCAAGATAAACGGATTAAATTATAAAGAGGATGATATGATCAATGTCTCGAGTTTAATCCTAGATATATTAGTTAAAAAGGATTATATTACATTGATACACTGGTCATGGAAAATTTTGTATCGAATTATTGATCTTATTATAACATGGGTAGCAATGACGTATTGCTAGAGGCCAGTCGTTGTTTTAATTTTAAATACGATTTAAAATCATTGCCAATGTTGTAATAACCTATAGGGTCACACATAAAAATGTCTGGAAAAGAGAAGAACCGTTCATAATAAAAGAAAAATCAAAATGTTGATATTTCCTTTTATTTTGAAATTGCATTAGGACGACTCACCCTATTTACCTCGTTCAACACATATTAAAATAAGGTTGACTTTATCCTTATGAATATAACACAACACAGAAAATAGAACAAGAGAAAATGGGGGATATAAAACCCTAATCCCTCTTTTCGGCTAGTAGCGAGATTTTTGATTTTAATTCGTGAGACGAAATGGAAGATGGACGTTTTTTGATACTTATAGAGGTACAACGCATGACGTACTAGGGAATCGATCGATCTACATCCTCCAATCCAGATTTGTGGATTGAACGGAGATTTGATAAGATTTTAATTTCGATTTACTATTACATCGCAAGATCCAGTTATAAATAGATTAGATTTATAAAATTAGGTTACGATTTGATAGATTACGCCTAACAGTGGTATCAGAGCTAGAGTTTTGTAATTTTAGTATTTTGATTTTGTTTTGGGTTCCATATGTTTAATTTCGTGGATAATTGATGATATTAATGTCATGATCTTGAGAAATTAACATATAATCATTGCAGATAAGAATATCTTCCACTGTTATTTGATTATATGTATTTGATACATATTGTAAAATTGATTAATTATCCAATATGATATGTTTAACTTAATTAACCTCTTAATTAAGTTTAAAGATAGTTTATTTATCAAAGGATAAAGGAATTAAGTCCACTTATTTGATTAAATAACTTGGTTTTATTACTTACGTTAATCAAGTTAAATTGGTGAACGGTTTCAAAACAACAATGTTGTTTTAAAAATGGTTTAAGATTTGAAAATCAATCCTATTTAATAATTCTGGTTTGTTGAATATTTTGGACATCTAACTTCTACGTACCTTAACAATAAGATTTATTTCGACTTAAGGTCGGAGAGGTAATCAAAATACCCTAATTTGATTGATTTCGCTATTATCCAATAGATAATATTGATTTGTGTTCAAAATAAGTGTTAGAATTGAATATTTCTTTCACCTATGAAACGTATTATCAAGAGCGAGATTATCACGTAAGATTGACAAAAAGAGTTTACTAAATTAAGTAATACTTATGATTTCATATAAGTATGTAAATAATTTTTATTTGAATTCAGATTATTTGAATTTAGATTATTTAAATACGGCTCAACAGATCCAACGAAATTAATCTATTTTATTTTACTATATATTTAATAATTAAATAACCGACTATCAAATCTAGACCTTTTACCTTAACAATTATCATTTCGAAGAGTCTGAAATCTAAATTCCACTTCAATACGATATATATACGTTGCGAGTTAGATATTACTGAAGTTAATTGAATACGAAGCTTAAGCAAGGGATGTTCTGTTGATCCTAGATAGAAACTTCCTAAGATGGATTTAAAGGATAGTCTCTTCGGGTTTGTCCAGTCTTAAGAAAACTTGTGTGGATGAATGTCTAACAGAGTATGTCTAATAAATCGTGTAAGTTGATCTCTTCAAACGTATTTACGCTTGGTGGCGGAGGCATTTGTTTCTCTTAGTGTTGACATCGAAAGTTGGTCACTAATGACACTCAACCCCTATTCGTGTGTAAAACTCACGAATAACAATAATAGAGTACGGAAACGTAAAAAAAGAGGGAATACATAGAGTTTTTATAGTGGTTCATCAAAGATGGTGCCTAGGTCTGCTTCATATATACTGATTTTATTTTGAGTACAGGTACAAGAATTTTTCTATTTGAAGAAAGGAGGAGAGTTGGATATTTTTGGAGTTTTCCGTGGAGTATGAGCTCAAGAGTGGAAGTGGAGAAGTGAAGGTCTTCCCATGATCTCTTTCTATTTTCATCATGGAGGTATTTATAGGTGAAGAAGTGGGTTGATTGAAGTGTAACATGGCCTGCCTCTTTTGTAGAGCTCGGACACGTGATGTTCGATCATTTGAAGTAGTTGTGGCGGTGGGACCTGGTTTACTATTAATTAATAATATCCTCGAGAGTTATGGCTTACGTGGCACTCGAGATGAGGTGTATCAAAAGTAGAGCTTTGGCCGAAAGTGGTTGACCACTTTTAATGCCTTGAGAATTGGGCTCAGCAATGAATGATTCTTCCGGATATTTCCACGTACGTTAAGAGATACCTGATCGATCTAACTTTTGTGGAAACTCTTGACTCTGTTGACCCGGGTGAGCGATTATGCCAGTGAGTAATATTATGTTGCTCGAAGGAAACTAGTTCGGGCCGAATCTTTTCTTGGCTTTCTGAAGAAGGAGTCGACCACTGGGATTGATTGGCGTGGTTTCATCAGTCTTTTGGTATTGGGCTTCGATCCGTTGAACCATGACATCTTTTGCCAAAATGTGGGTCAACACTATGCCCCTCAAAATGCATCCTTCTTGGTAAAGGAGGTGTGTTCTGAATATTGTATCAGAGCTTAATATTCGGGTAGCTATGGTTGCGATGAACCATATTGAGGCTAGAAATCCGATGATCCTGATGATTGTATTAAGACCAGAAAACCGATGATTGAAGGAGATCGTATTAAGGTCAGAAAACTGACAACCATCGAGGACCGTATTAAGGCCGAGAAAGTAATTTGTCAAATTCGATCATGAGATCCAATACCCGCAGAGATTGTGTGGGCCATTCTCGGTTTAAAGAAGGTTTTTGTCTTTATTAGCGGGAAGTAATCACACTTGGCTTAGAAGGGCGGCGAGTATTATCCATACTCAGTTTAAAGAGATGGCGGGTATTATCCATACCCGGCTTATTGGAATGGCGAGTATTATCTATACTCTGCTTACAGAGATGGCGAGTATTATCTATACTTGGCTTATGGCAAGTGTTAATTGTTCTTGTCTTATATTTTTTTATCCATACTCGGCTGATGGAGTCGGACGTTTGCAGTGGTGGTTAGTGACACTTGCAACGTTTTAGCGAACGAAGAGGTCACTTGACCTTGAGAAGAGGGCGAGTATAATCCATACTTGGCTTAGAGAATTATGACCATGCTCGGCTCGAGGGGTAGGCTTAGATATGGTGGCAGGCATCAATCATGTTTTACAGACGGTGGCTTAGCACTTACCATATTCGGATTGGCGAGCGCCAGTCACGCTCGGTTTAAATCATTCAAACATAGTCTATGTTTGCAAATTAAAGTTTATTGCTGCTAAGGAGCTATTACAAGGAAATGAAAATAAATTCTAAGTGAGTGAGAACCGAACCTAGAGCATGCCTAGGAGCTAAATCCTAACTCCGTACATATGTACTTCGGCCTACCCATATTATTTGAAGGAAACAAAGAATACATTCGAAAGAAAAAAAATCTAAATCTCATTAGTTGATGATGATGTCGTGAGTGCTGGACTCAGGGTCCTTCGCGGTTGTTGGTTCTGGGCAGATTGCCACCTCTTACTGATGAGAATTGGTCTGCGCCATGCCTGCGATGGAAGGTCTGGGCTGATCCAGCATATCATGTGATGTTTGGGGCTCTTTTGTGCCCCGGCCTGAAACGATGTTAGAAGGGTTTATGGTAGCGTTTTCCTCTGCCTCGGTAGGAACCGATATGGTAGAGTGATCTTCCTGGTTCGAAGGGAAGGCTCCACCAGCTCTTCACTGAGGGAAATGCAGCATTAGATGAGTCTATGGTAAGATGTCGGGTTTTAATATGAATGGCATTGATCCCTAGCGACCCAGCTGTTGTTCGATTGATCCCGGGGTTAAGTTATCCCCTGAAGTGGATCAAAATGGTCAAACGACCTAGATCTTGATCGCGGACCTCCTGGGAATCTACAGCTGCGGCCACGTTGGTCGTTGGAAGCGATACTCCTGGCTGGGGTAGGTCGAGGAATGCAGTCGAGCCAGGAGGAAGCAAAGGTATGATCTTATCTGGCGCTTGCATTTCTACAAACTGAAGATTGGTTACTGTCCCAGCTTCTCCTAGTGGAGGAATTGATGTTGAAGCGATAATCCCTTTTCCATCTGAGCGAGATGGTGATCCATTAACTATTGTTGTCGTTCGAGAAGTTTACCCTGTGATGTCATCTGACCCCTGAATTTGGCCATATTCATATTCATGTCGTCCCGGGTAAGATATTGGGACACGTCTTCATGAGAGGAGGCTTCCTAACTTGCCTCTACAGTGTTTGTTTCGGCTGCATCAACGCTTGTAGCACTACGCCATAGATGGCCTATGGCAACCCCAGAGAAGTGACGCAGTAGGCGCCAAAAAGTGTTGCTATAGGCAAAAAATGACCTGTGGCATCACTTTTTTAGGGTTGCCTTTTGCCGCGTTGCCTTAGAGTCAAAGGCAACACCTTTGCAACCCTATGGTAACATCAGTACATGTGTTGCTATAGATACCACTAGAAAATAAAAATACCCTTTCACAACTGCAAAAAACAGTTGTAATATGTCTAGTGCAACTGGCAATTGTAATAAAGTCAACTTTTTTACAACTGTTTCTAGCAGTTGTTAAATTTTGTTTTATAACTGCTAAAAGTAATTACGCCTCAACTGCTATTAATCGAAGATTACATAATATTATAATAAATATTATTATAACACAGTATTTTATTCAAATAAATATTTTATTTCAATATTTCGAATGGTACAGATTTTTGGACTCCACTATTGTACATTCACTCGTATATTACATAATCATTTGTATTTACATACATTCCTCACTACATTGTCACTCGATTTACTCGATTCACTCATATTTACATACATTCCTAACTACATTCCTCACACATACAACCATAAGCAAGAAAAAAATACAGGAATATGATTATATAACAATAATCATAATAATATGTTCAAATCTTAGTGTTATGGATCCTGTAACAAACATTGGCATTCAAAATTTGTTGGTTATTCAAAAACAATCATACAGTGTTGTAAAGTGAAACAACAACAATATTAGACTAAGCTTAGTAACTTCTGCTATAAAAACAATCAATGTTGTAACAACCCTATTTTTATAACATATTAAAACAAGAAATCAAGGCAGAATTAAATTTTAAATTAAGAATCAAGGGACACGGGTTACTCCATTGCGTTCGTCTCGAAATTTTACATGAATAGAGTCCGAGTTTTCGAAAATCGGAGTCCGGATGAAGAAGTTATGGCTTGTACAAGTTTCAGCAGTTTTCAGGCAGCACTGGACCAGGGGGTCGACCTACCCCCCCCCCCCCCCGGTCGACCATAGGGTCGACCTACCCCAAGGTCGACTATAGTGTTGACCTCCCCCCCTTACAGGTCGACCTGGTCGGCCTGTTTTGACCCAGAACTCATTTTTGAAGCCTTAGACGTGTTTTGATGGTTCAGATTGATTCTAGGGTTAATCTAAGGGCCTAATCTAGTTGCTACACCTATAAAAACACCCTTAGACCTAACCTAATTCATATCAAATCATTCTTACACTATTATGCTGCTGAACTCCCTCTTGAACCATGGCCGCCGCCCCCAAATTAAAGAACAAGCATTCAAACTCAATCCAATTCGAAGATCAAAACTTCAACAATGGTTCAAACAATAAATCAACACTACTACAACTTCTATGACAATTTCAGTTCTTAATTCGTTAGCCATGCCCTGTAAGTTCTAGTTATTTTCAGATTAAAATATTTAAATATAATATGGGCATGTGATGAAGTGAAATTGGATTTAAGTATGTTTATCGATCTATTTCTGTTGCTTCTTGGATCTTGAATTTTGAGAATTGTCTATCTTTATTCCCATGTCTAGTTTATGATCTATTCAGCCTGTTGTAAATCAGTTTTCTAGATTCATATTGATATTATTACAAAGTTGTAATCTTCATGCCTATGATGATGTTTTTCTCTCTGATCTTATCTTTATGCAAAATTCTACCTTCCCCTATTTATTTATTTTTGATGAACCTAGGTCAATTTCGGACCTAGGCCTAAACTACGATATACGTGCGATGGTATACGGGAGAAATATTGGAATATTGCCTAGTGGAATATATGTGTTTTGGTGGAATTGATGGCATAACATAAAAATTGGATATTTGGGTATTACTACCATTAACATGAAATTGGATATTTGGGTATTGTCAATATAATTGAAATTGCAAGTTTGGGCATACATGAATTGGCATGTAAATTAAATCACGAGTTTGGGACTATGTAAATTAAATCAAAAGATTGGGTTTATGTTAATTAGGCATACGTAGAATGGGGAATTTGAACATGAAAGTGATTGTAAACTTGATAATTGGCATAAACATGTATTATGAACTTGGGCAACTGACATGTATTGTAATAAAAAGATTATAGTTTGGGATAACTGCATCATGAATCATGATTTGGGTTTATTGGGTATAAAACTTGATACATGTAATTTTGGCTAGAACTTGATATGGTAAAATGGCATAAAATTGGCATACGTGTAAAACGACATAAATTGAACATATGTAAATTTGGTACAAATTGGGCATATGTAAAATTTACATGTAATCTAGAACTTGGGCATATGTTAATTATGTAAAATTTGGAGTTGAAACATATATGATAATTTATGACTTAGTAGGGGTTTAATATGAACGTGCCTAAGTTGGATTTTGGGTAATTGGTATGTATTGTAAATAAAAGGCTATAACTTGGCATAACCTTATAGTGAATTATGGTAATAATTTGGGAATACGTTTTGGGGCAAAAACGTGAATCATGAACATTTCTATATGTTAAACACATGAACTGATATTGGGGTTTTGGATGGAATACGACCATTAATGAACCTTTGACACGAGGTTAGACTCAGTTTGTGGTGTAAATCTGCCCGGAACCGCCCGGCAAATCCAGTAGCCACAAAGTGTCAGTCTAATGTGAGAGGTCGAAGGCCAAATTGTAGGCGTAACGGTTTATGACACGAGGTTAGACCCAGTTTGTGGTGTAAATCTGCTAGGAACCGCCCGGCAAATCCAGTGGCCACAAAATGCATGGTCTAGTGTGAGAGGTCATGATTCGTTCGTCATAATGAATGAATTAAGGAATACTAACCATGATAAGATGTGGGTATGGTTAGAGGGTTAGGTGGGATGACATGGAAATTTGACATGTAAATGTGGACCTAACCGGTATGAGTTAAGAACATGTAAAACTTATAAATGTAGGCTCAACCAATATGATATGAATGGGTGGGTTAAGTAACGTGGCTAGGCTAATGACACTTAACTGTTATAACATGACTAGCATATGGGTTGGGCTAACTTGAATAGGTAGATAACACCCAACCGATATAATCTGATGCATGGTAGGGTTAAGTAAAGACACGAGGGTAACACTTAACCATTATAATATAACTGGTGGATGGGGTTAAGTTAACATGCACTTAACCAATATAACGTGATGTGTGGTAAGGTTAAGTAACAACAGAGGGTAACACTTAACCGTCACAACATGATAAGTAGGTGGGCTAAGTCAATGTACACTTAACCAATATGACATGACACGCAGTGGGCTTAAGTTAACACAAGGGAGAACACTTAGCCAGTATAACAAGGCTTGCGTTAGGGTTAAGTAACACAAGGAACAACACTTAACTGATATAACATGATGTGTGGTAGGGTTAAGTAAAACAAGAGAAAACACTTAACCAACTTAACGTGATGGACGGAGAGGGTTAAGTACATGTCGGGTTGGTGGGTAATATTAGTAAATATAGGCCCACAAACTTAACCAGTAGGAAACCCTAGTAACGGGGACCCATTTCAGCAGTAACCCACTAGATGTATCATGGTACCCTGAAACTAGGCAGGGTGGGGCACGATTACTGGGCTGATTGTAAGCGGTCAAAGCGGCGGCGGTTGGTGCAACAGTGTAGGTTCTAACGGAGTGCAGGCGTGCACACACTTCGAAGCAGACAAACAGGGCACTGGGGGCACCAGTAGTATAACCTATGTATTCTAGAATTACGTCGGGCTGCCACCATGGGTCTTGATACACCCCATGGTGGGACCAGCATAGGTATCTACAATCATTGGGGGCCGTATGACACACATAGGTAGCATAATCCCTAGGTTGGACCTAGGTGGCATAAACCCTAAATCCAAGAAGTGTTCAATAGGTAGCATAATCCCTAGGTTGGACCTAGGTCGCATAAATCCTAGTTGAATCTAGGAAGCGCTCGATAGAAAACCCTAGATTAGATCTAGGTAATAAATAATAGATGTACACGTGAAAGTAACCTTAATTTCGGGGATTGGGATGACGTTATGATTTTATCATTTTATATAGATTACTAGTTGGGACGCTAGTTAGGTGGTGCAGAGCAAATAGATATCATTTTAATGGTGAAGCAGAGAAATCTTGCGATGCTTGATAGAAATCTTGCGAAACTATACTTAGTTCATCTTGAATGGGAACCTTGCAATGTTATACATGACAGAAATCCTATGATGTTATTCTTAGTTATCGTTCCTATAGCTTATCTTGTCGCCATGCTTATGTTTACTTTCAGTTTATTCATGCCATGTTATGTTTACCTGTTTTTATGTTGAAAACCACTAGGACTTACTCAGTCTTTATGACTGACCCAGTTTGTTTCGCCTCTTTTTCTTTCATCCCCCCCCTCCCCCAGGTTCGCAGGGTAGGAATACAGCTTAGTTCGGATCTTACCAAGCTCCAAGGCTCTTTCATGTACTGCTTGGGTTTCTCTTGGCTATGGCTTGCTTTGCTTTATTGGGGAATACTACAATTTATTTTCATGCTTCTTTGTTTTTGAGCAAGACAGATATTTTAGTTATGCAATTGGGTATTTGAAAGTTGATGGGATTTTATTGTAAACAATTATATTTAATAAATGGTTTGAAGTACTTCTACTTTACCTTCCGCTGTTCTATGTCTGTCTTGTAATATTCTGTTCCAGTACCCATAATGCTCCATTGAAGTTAAGGCATTCCCTTTGTGAGTGACCTTAACGGATGTGGGGTGTTACATTTGGTATCGGAGCAGAAGGTTACCAGACTGGGCAAAAAGCTTTTAAAAACCTTCTGAAATTATTTTCAAAACGTTTACAAAGAAGCATTTTTCTAAAGAAAAGTTTTGTTTTACGAAAGGCATATTCCCCAAAGCCATATGTACTTTCTTTTGATTCTCTCCTTGAGTCTCTTCTCTCTTTCATTTTCACCATAGTTTGTAGGCATGCGACACATGTCGGAGGGCAAAGTTGTGTCCAACCTCCATCTGTAGCCGCAGTAGTTTTACTTGCGACTAATCTTATCTCAAGCTTTGTAGGGTTGCCGTGCGATGGAAGTAGCTTTCGAGAAACTTGTCAACAAGCTATACAAGGATAGCAAGAACGAGGATCAAAGAACACAGGCCTAAGGATGAGAAACTTGTTGATATGGTTTAATCCACGAAGGAGGAAAGGTGAAAGGAAAGAGGCCAAAGTGAAAGAATAATAAAACCCATGACAAGAAAAAGTATCGTTAGTACGGTAAAAAGGGACATGTAGTTAAGTGTTATAGGACAAGGACAAGGGCAAAGAACAAGATCGCCGAGAGGGCAATTGTATGCTCTCACTACTAGCGTACCTAAGGGAGGTGGTAACGTTTCTGTTAAAGGTTTAGCTTTTCTTTTCTATCATCCCATTAGAACTTTTTTTTGGTACATCGCATCCTTTTAATTCTGCTTCGATAGTTGAGTCTCTGCACCTTAGTACTAGCGTAGTAGAGGATCCCATTTTTGTCTCAAATCCTGTTGGGGAATCGGCACATTTATTCATGACTTGTTTGGATTTGAGAATGTCTATGCTAAGTGTTTAGTTTAGAAGTAAAGCTTATTTTTTTGGGCTATGGGTTGATTCTAGGGATGGAGTGGTTGTCCAGAAAACATTCTCGAGTATGAAAAGAGGGTAGTTAGACGCTCGACTTGCCTTGGTAATGCCCTCGAAGTCTAGTGTAACCCTTAGGGTTCTACCATGCTTAGTTACCTAGAATCTCTTGATACATCTATTGATCCCGAGTAGTGTTCGCCACTAAGGTGGATGGTTCATTTCGCTTATGCATGAGTTATAGGAAATCACCTTAGTAAGTACATTTGGCAACATGGTTGACATCTGTTTATTTGCAAGAGATAATCCTTCTACGTGGAATACCCTATAAACGAGATCCAGGATTCACTAGTGAATTTTGGAGAACTTGCATAAAACCATGAGTACGCAGTTATGTTTAAGCCGATTATACTAGAAGAAGAATAAGTAAAAGTGGAACGAGAGGCAACAGTGGAATGAGTTCCAACTCATATTTTGGAAACAAGAATTAAGAAGCTACGAAATTGTGAAGTTAAAGACGGTGAAAGCACAATGGAGTTAAGCTCAAGGAAATGCGACTCAGAAGATTGAAGACTAGATACGCGTATCATATTTCTTTTTAAGAGTATATCCTTGATCCCTCTTTTCCTGTAGAGCTAATTTGCATGCTATCTTTCAAGTATATCCTCTCGGTCCTATTCTATATCCCATTTCTGTTAGAAACCCCATAGGGAGGATGACTCGTCTGTTAGTAATACATTTTGGGGCTTGAGGGTGTCCATTGGGTTGACTAAACTCTTTGGGTTTTATAGGATACGAGTTGGTTTTAGGAAGGGATTTCCTTGTGACCTAAAAGGAGTCCATCATGCTTAGTTTCCTAGAATCATATATATTGGTTGGGTTGAGTAATTCTTTGGGTGTCAGCCTGATGTTGATTTCGGTCTTCGGGGCTGGTGCTTAGGGAGTTCTTCTCCAAATCAGTATATATGTGACATAGATTTCCAGTTTTGACATTGCCTAATGGGCACAAGGTTTTTACTTGCTTCTATCGTTCGACTATACCTTTAGGTAGGAACAATTGGGTGTAAACATGTGTTTGAGACATGTTATGATTGATGGTTGCAAGTGGTTGCAAGTGGCTGCTAGTGGTTGCTCGTGATTGCATAACACACATTAGGCACTAGATCGGCTCAGACACATTTCCATATTGCATATGCATGAGTGATTCTACTTGTTTATGGATGAAATTGGATGTGTTATCATATGGATGATGCATATGGATGGATGTTTGTGCACACATATAGTGTTTATGTGACTAGGACTATTTGCATACATGTTGGACTCATTGCAAAAAACATATTTTGCATTAAGAAGATCAATCAGGCCTGATCATTTGCATTAGATAAGTAACGTATACACACACTTTCTGCATATGTTCATACCGCATTAGAAATCTAAGGACAATGAATGCCTGTGATTAATGATTTAGTAGATGGATGATTGGATGGTAGGACACATTCTTCTTAACTTGAAGATTTCGGGGACGAAATCCTTTAAGGAGGGGAGAATGTAACAACCCGTATTTTTATAACATATTAAAACAAGAAATCAAGGCATAATTAAATTTTAAAATAAGAATCAAGGGAAACGGGTTACGCCATTGCGTTCGTCTCGAAATTTTACATGAAATAGAGTCCGAGTTTTCGAAAATCGGAGTCCGGATGAAGAAGTTATGGCCTGTACAAGTTTCAGCAGTTTTCAGGCAGCAATAGACCAGGGGGTCGACCTACCCCCCCCCCCCCCCTCTAGGTCGACCATAGGGTCGACCTACCCCCCAGGTCGACCATAGTGTCGACCTCCCCCCCCTTACAGGTCGACCTGGTCGGCCTGTTTTGACCCAGAACTCATTTTTGAAGCCTTAGACGTGTTTTGATGGTCCAGATTGATTCTAGGGTTAATCTAAGGGCCTAAACTAGTTGCTACACCTATAAAAACACCCTTAGACCTAACCTAATTCATATCAAATCATTCTTACACTATTATGCTGCTGAACTCCCTCTTGAACCATGGCCGCCGCCCCCAAATTAAAGAACAAGCATTCAAACTCAATCCAATTCGAAAATCAAAACTTCAACAATGGTTCAAACAATAAATCAACACTACTACAACGTTCTATGATAATTTCAGTTCTTAACTCGTTAGCCATGCCCTGTAAGTTCTAGTTATTTTTAGATTTAAATATTTAAATATAATATGGGCATGTGATGAAGTGAAATTGGATTTAAGTATGTTTATCGATCTATTTCTGTTGCTTCTTGGATCTTGAATTTTGAGACTTGTCATCTTTATTCCCATGTCTAGTTTATGATCTATTCAGCCTGTTGTAAATCAGTTTTCTTGATTCATATTGATATTATTACAAAGTTGTAATCTTCATGCCTGTGATGATGTTTTTCTCTCTGATCTTATTTTTATGCAAAATTCTACCCTCCTCTATTTATTTTCTTTTGATGAACCTAGGTCAATTTCGGACCTAGGCCTAAACTACGATATACGTGCGATGGTATACGGGGGAAATATTGGAATATTGCCTAGTGGAATATATGTGTTTGGTGGAATTGATGGCATAACATAAAAATTGGATATTTGGGTATTACTACCATTAACATGAAATTGGATACTTGGGTATTGTCAATATAATTGAAATTGCAAGTTTGGGCATACATGAATTGGCATGTAAATTAAATCATGAGTTTGGGACTATGTAAATTAAATCAGAAGATTGGGTTTATGTTAATTAGGCATATGTAGAATTGGGAATTTGAACATGAAAGCGATTGTAAACTTGATAATTGACATAAACATGTATTATGAACTTGGGCAACTGACATGTATTGTAATAAAAAGATTATAGTTTGGGATAACTGCATCATGAATCATGATTTGGGTTTATTGGGTATAAAACTTGATACATGTAATTTTGGCTAGAACTTGATATGGTAAAATGGCATAAAATTGGCATACATGTAAAACGGCATAAATTGAACATATGTAAATTTGGTACAAATTGGGCATATGTAAAATTTACATGTAATCTAGAACTTGGGCATATGTTAATTATGTAAAATTTGGAGTAGAAACGTATATGATAATTTATGACTTAGTAGGGGTCTAATATGAACGCGCCTAAGTTGGGTTTTGGGTAATTGGCATGTATTGTAAATAAAAGGCTATAACTTGGCATAACCTTATAGTGAATTATGGTAATAATTTGGGAATACGTTTTGGGGAAAAAACGTGAATCATGAACATTTCTATATGTTAAACACATGAACTGATATTGGGGTTTTGGGTGGAATACGACCATTAATGAACCTTTGACACGAGGTTAGAGTCAGTTTGTGGTGTAAATCTGCCCGGAACCGCCCGGCAAATCCAGTAGCCACAAAGTGTCAGTCTAATATGAGAGGTCGAAGGCCAAATTGTAGGCGTAACGGTTTATGACACGAGGTTAGACCCAGTTTGTGGTGTAAATCTGCCCGGAACTGCCCGGCAAATCCAGTGGCCACAAAATGCACGGTCTAATGTGAGAGGTCATGATTCGTTCGTCATAATGAATGAATTAAGGAATACTAACCATGATAAGACGTGGGTATGGTTAGAGGGTTAGGTTGGTTGACAAGGAAATTTGACATGTAAATGTGGACCTAACCGGTATGAGTTAAGAACATGTAAAACTTATAAATGTAGGCTCAACCAATATGATATGAATGGGTGGGTTAAGTAACGTGGCTAGGCTAATGACACTTAACCGTTATAACATGACTAGCAGATGGGTTGGGCTAACTTGAATAGGTTGATAACACCCAACCGATATAATCTGATGCGTGGTAGGGTTAAGTAAAGACACGAGGGTAACACTTAACCATTATAATATGACTGGTGGATGGGGTTAAGTTAATATGCACTTAACCAATATAACGTTATGCGTGGTAAGGTTAAGTAACAACAGAGGGTAACACTTAACCGTCACAACATGATAAGTAGGTGGGCTAAGTCAACGTACACTTAACCAATATGGCATGACACGCGGTGGGGTTAAGTTAACACAAGGGAGAACACTTAGCCAGTATAACAAGGCTTGCGGTAGGGTTAAGTAACACAAGGAACAACACTTAACCGATATAACATGATGTGTGGTAGGGTTAAGTAAAACAAGAGAAAACACTTACCCAACTTAACGTGATGGGCGGAGAGGGCTAAGTACATATCGGGTTGGTGGGTAATATTAGTAAATATAGGCCCACAAACTTAACCAGTAGGAAAACCCTAGTAACGGGGACCCATTTCAGCAGTAACCCACTAGATGTACCATGGTACCCTAAAACTAGGCAGGGTGGGGCACGATTACTGGGCTGATTGTAAGCGGTCAAAGTGACGGTTGTGGGTGCAACAGTGTAGGTTCTAACGAAGTGCGAGCGTGCACACACTTCAGAGCAGACAAATAGGGCACTGGGGGCACCAGTAGTATAACCTATGTATTCTAGAATTGTGTCGGGCCGCCACCATTGGTCTTGATACACCCCATGGTGGGACCAGCATAGGTATCTACAATCATTGGGGGCCATATGACACACATAGGTAGCATAATCCCTAGATTGGACCTAGGTGGCATAAACCCTAAATCCAAGAAGTGTTCAATAGGTAGCATAATCCCTAGGTTGGACCTAGGTGGCATAAATCCTGGTTGAATCTAGGAAGCGCTCGATAGAAAACCCTAGATTAGATCTAGGTAATAAATAATAGATGTACACGTGAAAGTAACCTTAATTTCGGGGATTGGGATCACGTTATGATTTTATCATTTTATATAGATTACTAGTTGGGACGCTAGTTAGGTGGTGCAGAGCAAATAGATATCATTTTAATGGTGAAGCCGAGAAATCTTGCGATGCTTGATAGAAATCTTGCGAAACTATACTTAGTTCATCTTGAATGGGAACCTTGCGATGTTATACATGATAGAAATCCTATGATGTTATTCTTAGTTATCGTGCCTGTAGCTTATCTTGTCTTCATGCTTATGTTTACTTTCAGTTTATTCATGCCATGTTATCTTTACCTGTTTTTATGCTGAAAGCCACTAGGACTTACTCAGTCTTTATGACTGACCCAGTTTGTTTCGCCTCCTTTTCTTTCGTTCCCCCCTCCCCGCCCTAGGTTCGCAGGGTGGGAATACAGCTTAGTTCGGATCTTACCAAGCTCCAAGGCTCTTTCATGTACTGCTTGGATTTCTCTTGGCTATGGCTTGCTTTGCTTTATTGGGGAATACTACAATTTATTTTCATGCTTCTTTGTTTTTGAGCAAGACAGATATTTTAGTTATGCAATTGGGTATTTGAAAGTTGATGGGATTTTATTATAAACAATTATATTTAATAAATGGTTTGAAGTACTTCTACTTTACCTTCCGCTGTTCTATGTCTGTCTTGTAATATTCTGTTCCAGTACCCATAATGCTCCATTGAAGTTAAGGCATTCCCTTTGTGAGTGACCTTAACGGATGTGGGGTGTTACAAATGTGATACCTAAAATGAAACTGATGCAAATATTCAACACTCGAAGGCAATCAATGAATCAAAAGAGCTGACTGCTTTGGTTTGCTTTGTCTCGTCCAGATCTGCGGCCATGACTTTGAAGCTTCCTGTTAAGATTCTGCCATGGTATGTTGAGGTTAGACTTCTTTAAGCTGCTCCTCTAGAATGCAGAGCTTGGTACTGAAGCTCCCAAGCTTGTCCCCTGTTTCAACTACAAGCCAAAGTTGAATATCACGGTTTAGTTTACTCAGGTTGAAAATTATAACAAGATGTTTGTGTGGTATATATTTCAAGGATCCTCTACTCCACTTGCAATAAATAATATGATATGATAATAAGGGCTTACTCCTGATTTCCGGCTTTGTCGGTTCCAACATTTGCCTCAACATCCTCATGAAATTGGTAGTGAAAATTGGTGCAACCTTAGCACTGTATATATAAATAAAATGCATATCAATAATTCTTTAAAATGGACAGTGAAACCTGGTTATTGTACATTGACATTTTACAGTCTAACAGTATAGAAAGTAAACAGCTAGTCCATATGAAACAACACAGATCAAATGTATATGCTAGTTGCAACTATACTCTTCTACAATATAGAAGGAAACAGACCTTGCATGAAAGCAATTCGATAGTACAATATTCACTTGTAGATGAGGCTAAAAGCAATACATTCCCAAAACAAATTCTAAAAACCATCCCCAACCAATTCTGTAACAGTAGCTCTAACCAACCACAAATTATAGAATAATTCATTATCCTTACTATTTTTCACATTAGTACATGTTTTCTCATTGTAAAGAACTCAGTGGTTTCATTTTCAAAAGTATGTTTCATGTCAAACCTGAGACAGAGTAGCACTTTGCAACAATACCCAATCAACTAAAAAAAATCATTGGTTACAAGCATATTGTTGCATGCATACAACAGTCAGGTATTATATGGGCTAAGAGATAATCCAATGTTAGTTCAAGTACAAATAATTAAGCATTCTAATGCTAGCACAACATCCATGACTCTATGATAGAGAAACAATGATTTGTGCGTATTGATCAAGACTCAATAGTCAAGATATGCATTTTGGTCTTGAATAGCCAGTCTA
This sequence comes from Allium sativum, assembly GCA_030737875.1. Classification (NCBI taxonomy): domain Eukaryota; kingdom Viridiplantae; phylum Streptophyta; class Magnoliopsida; order Asparagales; family Amaryllidaceae; genus Allium; species Allium sativum. Next base: position 380,363,320 of record CM060924.1, read on the forward strand.
AACTTTTGAAAATAAAAACTAACAAACCAACTCTTTTTGGATGGCGAACTTTGGACTTTAATATTCCCTAAGAGGATGATTTAGAATAACCTTTTACTAAATGTATTTCTTTACATGAATGGGAAACGCTGCTAGTTTTTACAATAACTTAACTATTTGAAGTAACATTAGCGTAAGAAATCTATATGCTAAAATGATTCAAACTCAAATATGCAACCCAAAAAGGGAAGTACTGTGGATTCAAACTCAGTTATGAAGCATCCTCTCGTATTCCAAGCCATCAAACGTTTAATTTATATCGATTTAACATGGTTACGGTTATGTTGCACACTAACCTGTAGCCAAATCACGAGTAGATAACCTTCCATGAGAACATGCAGTAAGAGCAACATCAACTACAAAAGGAACAGCCTCCATGAGTTGTGGCAGACCTTTATTTTTTCTAATCCTAGGTTGAAAGGATCAGGATTGTAAGCAGTCTCCATGCTTGCCAGTTCTGATCTAGAGTCAGAGTACGAGCAAGAGTTATGCCAACCTGGATCAGTTATCATCAACTGGATTCAAGGACAATGGTAATATTTCTTATTTTAATTTTATATATTTTGCATGTAATGGAGAAAACATTGGTACGGAAATTGTTTTATATGCGCATAGAAAAACAGAAGGTACCGGTCAAGAAGACAGACCCAAACATTTAATGCCTCTTCGCTGATAAATAGTCCGCATCCAACAGCCATCAACAACCAAAAGTAAACCTACCTGAATAATCATCACAATCGGTTTTTTTTTCCAATTGACATTAATTTAATAACAAAGCAATTTTTGCAATAAGTTTCACACATACACCAAGCATGCTCAGATAATCATAACGACTATACAAAGGACAATGAATGGACTGTAAGCCTGACTAAATCGATAAACAATCCCTTACCATATGAACAAATGATTAGATTAATTTCATCTATAAATACCTTTGTTGCATCAATGAAACCAGTTAGGATAGCAGTAATAAAATTAGAAGCACCATAACACACTAATTAAGGGTTAATGTATTGCATTATTCGATGTGTACGAAGATAATCATTATCAAGTGAAATCATGTAGCAGTAAGTAGTTGAAGGCTTGTACATACCTTTGCGTATATTCTGGAATTATGATTCTATCACCCAAAACTGTTAAGCTGAACCCAACAGGAACTGACTCGCGATAGTCGAAATCGATTTGATTTTTCTAATCGATTTGAAGATCCCATTTTTCGAACCCAATAGGAAACACAAGCCCAGATCCGATTTTTTAAATCGATTTGAAGATCTGATTTGAAAAATCGCAAGTAAATCGTTATCAAGCGGAAGCGAGTTCGACTATCTTCAAATCGTTATAATCTCAGCCAATAATCGATTTGAAGATCCAATTTTTCGAACCCGATAGGATACACAAGCCCAAATCCGCAGCAAAGGAAAGGACGTAGATGTTGATTGAAGTTGAGGTTGGGATTTAAGATAGTTTCTAGGAAACCTAACGGCTTGAATTCACGATTTGATGAAGAGGGCAAAACCCTAGATCGACATGATTTTTCTCAAGGGAAAAAGTAAGAGAAGAAAACAACGTGAATTAGGTTACGGTGGGAAAATGAAAATTTGGGGTCAAAGGAGCTAAGGGGGCAAAGGAAAATCAGATTGCAAATTGCTAACGTAGACTGTTGGATCGTTATCACGCGGATTGATAATTTTATTAATTTTTTTGATTTAAATAAATCTACAGATACTGCAACACAATTTTATATCTATGCTAACACATTGAAGAGTGCGTTGCAATAGACAAAAATCAGCATGTTGAGGCAACCTTTTAGCTGGCAACACCTTGGATTTTCGTTGTCGTAGGTCATCTATGGCGTAGTCTAGGGCGGGAGGATGTTGCATCTTTCTTCCACTTGTTCGCCATGGATCAGATAAAGCAGAAGGTCAAAGAGTAGGTCGGTGCGTGCCCCCCTCCTGGCACGCCAAAGTGTTGACATCAAAAGTGGGTCACTAGTGACAGTCAACCGCAAATCATTCGTAAAACACACGAATAACAATCATAGAGTATGGTAACTTAAAAAAAGAGGGAACACGCAGATTTTTTAAAGTGGTTCGACAAAGACGGTGCCTACGTCCACTTTATATATATTGATTTCTTTTGAGTACAAGTACAACACTTTTTCTATTTGAAGAAAGGAGGAGAGTTGGCTATTTTTGGAGTTAGTCGTGGAGTATGAGCTCAAGAGTGGAAGTGGAGAAGTGTAGGTCTTCCTAAGGTCTCTTTCTATTTTCAGCATGGAGGTACTTATAGGTGAAGAAGTGGGATGATTGAATTACAACGTGGCCCGCCTCTTTTGCGAAGCTTGGACACGTGGCGCTCGATCATTTAAAGTAGTTGTGGCGGTTGGGCCCGGTATACTGTTGATTAATAGTATCCTCGAGAGTTGTGGCTTATGTGGCACTCGAGATGAGGTGTATCAAAAGTAGAGCTTTTGCCGAAAGTGGTTGACCGCTTTTAATGCCTTGAGAATCGGGCTTAGTAATGAATAATTCTTCTGGATATTTCCACGTAGGTTAAGAGATATCTTCGATCTGACATTTGTGGAAACTTTTGACAGGGTCGACCTGAGTGAGCGATTATGAAGGAGAGTAATATGCTACTGCTGAGAGGTAACTGGTTCGGGCCAAATCTTTTCTTGGCTTTTTAAAGAAGAAGTTGACCATTGGGATCAGTCAGCATGGTTTCATGAATCTTTTGGTATTGGGCTTCGATCCGTTGAACCGTGACATCTTTTACCAAAAAGTGGATCAACACTTAGCTTTATACCTACGGTATTTTTAGGTAAATCAATTTGTGATTTGGCAGGTTTGACGATGTGTCATTCAAAGCGAATGAAGATGTGATATGTCTAAAGTTAAGCATGGCCTCAAGCTTTCCAACTGGGAAACGACAAAAATCAGGCATGCAACATGGCTATGTGGGTCGCTCCCATTAAGGTGTATTATCACCTATCTTGAGAAAATTTCACTTGCTTCTTTATTCTATCAATGTTGTCCCTTTTAAGAAACTGTGGGCAATGCCCAACCGTTGTTGATAATACATTCGATACACTCGAGAAAAATGAGTGGTCGGTCATGTGTGGTCGGGTTGCAAGGCGTTCTTGTTGAACCTAGTGTATTATTATCTAGAGATACACTCTTGGAATGTGGTTCCATACCTTGTCATAGATAGAAATCCATGATCTAACAAGCGCCCGCGGTTTTGGTGGTATACTATGTATGTGGAGCTTGACATGGAAGCATTCCGCTAGATTGATATTTATTTGATTTAGACACTATTATAATATCAGAATAATTTTGATACAAGAATGTTATGGGTTATCGTAAGGTAAAAGCCATCAATGTTTATGTATGGATCGGCCTTACCATTATATTTTCTTTAAAAGGGATTTTGAAATGTAAATAGAGAATTTGGGGTTCTCATAAAGGAAAATCCTGTTCTTTGTTTTATACTGCATGGTCTTATGAGATATCAGTTATTTTTTAAGCTGTTTTCAAATAATTTACTCACATCTGACCCATAACTGACCTAGTGTTATTTTCTATGTTTTCCCGAAACTCTCGGGTGCCTAGATTTGTACGAGCAGTCAAGTAGTTCAGGGTTTTACAGATATATTGAAGGTGCTTGAAGCAGGAGACTTCAATTTTAGATATTTATAGTTATTTCCACTGTGTTGTATATGTGATGTACTATGATGATGTATGTAAATAAAAATAAAATTTTGTACCTTAAAAGCGATTTTATATATATTATGTATTTTATTCTTCTATGATTGTTAGATTCTATGTTGTTGTTCAGTTCCATCTTCTATCTATTTTCTTCTATTCTAATTTCTTTCCTTCTATTTCTGATCCTCTAACTTCTTTCTATTAATGATTCATATTTTCATGCAATTTGGGTTGGACGTAAGTTGTATTTAGTCGATTTAAAAGGTACGAATTTGCGGGCCATTACAAGTAGGTAGTAAATTTACTCAATCATTGGCAGTATAAATATTTGTAGAAATTATTCAAAAACCATGAAACATTTGAACATCGATTATATGGAGATCTTTTAGATATAATTAACACCCCGCATTTTAAATATAATTATAAATATGTAAAAATATGTGTATATGCATAGATAGGTAAATAATGGTGATGTATAATGAAAATTAATTAATATATGGAAGAGAAGGAAAAATTAAATCGATAACAGTGTGCGTAACGGAAAAGATAATAAAATAAGGATACTTAATTTAAATATCAGGAATTAAGTAAAACGGACATCACCATTGCGTTCGTCTTGAAATTCTGCTTGAAATAGAGTCCAAGTTTGCGTAAATTGGACTACGTATGAAGGAGTTATGGCCTTTAGAAGATTCAACAAAAATTCAAAACAGATCGAAATTCGACCCAGGCAGCTGGGCAGGAAATTTCCCGCCAAAACCAGGAAGGTCGACCTGGGGGTCAGGTTGACCAGGAGATCGACCTTGGGGTCGACCTACCCCTAGGGAGGTCGACCTGGGGGTCGACCTATCCCCAGATCTGGGCGATTTCAGTTCCTGTGACATGGTTTGATGTGTTGTACGATTGGATGGCTTCTAGGTCAATCTAAGGGCTCTAAAACACTCTATACACCTATAAATACAAAGCAAGACCTAACCCTAATTTATAACAATTCCTAAAGACTCCTCCATGCCACCAAACTTCAACCAAACATGGTCGCCGCCCCAAAACTCTAAATTATATTGCAAGTTCTTCATCAACTTTCGAGTTTAATCAAATCAAGTAGCAAAGTTCTTCATCAACAATTCATGCTCTTCCCCAATAATCAAATAAGAAGATTAAATCAGCGTTCTACATCAACGACAAATCGCTTATTTATCCAATCCAGTCAAGGTGAGTGAAATTATTATAAACTTATTGTATAATAGTATTATTATCGTTCATCATTCCCCAGTTATAAATTCAATGCAAGATTTATGTTATAATAATTGTTCTTTTATTCTCCTTCCCTTTTTATTTTTGGATCTAGGTTATCTTGAACCTAGACGAAATCTTATTATACATACGTACGATTGAAATATGGAAATATTGGGGCATAACTTATTTTAAGAAATCGAGGAATATAATCTGAAATTTGGGAAATTGTGGCATAATAATTATTATTGCAAATATTGGGAAAATTGGCGAAAATTGTTTGTGACTTGAAATTAAGCCTAAAAGGTGAATTAGATTATATGTATAAACGTGGGGAAATATATTGGGAAAATATTGATTTTATGAAATTGGGTATAATGGGATTTTGGAAATTGGCATGTTTGGATATGAATAACATGGAATTGTTGAATTTGGCTATAATTGAGTAATTTGGGTAAAAACTTTATTTCACGAATGGTTGTATAAGCAAAGTGGAAATGGATTAAGTAGCACTAGACATATGAATAAACTTAACCAACCTATGAGGAATGATAGTAACCTATTAGGAACACATGTATTAAAAAATTGGAATAATAGGTATAGCCTATTAATAGGATTATAAGCATGAACATAAATTGGGGTTTTTGGGTAAAGCTTGAATTTGAGACTTGGAAATTGGATATGCCATTAAGATCCTAGAAACGTAATTAAAAATGGAATATGTTGGACAAACCATGTTTTTATGTAATTATGGAACTCGACTCATGACATGAAATTGATAATTGACATATGACATCTAGAATAAACACGAACATGCTTGTGAATTGATAATTAACATATGACATCTATAATGGACATGAACTAAACATGAAACATGGCTAACTCGAGGTTAGAATGAGTTTGCAGTGTAATCCTGGCCGGAACTGCCCGACACATCCACTAACCGCAAACAATAGGTTTTAATGTGAGAAGTTAGTCATAACGTGCTTGAAACCCGAGGTTAGATTGAGTTGTGGTGTAATCCTGCCCGGAACCAACCGGCACATCCAGTGACCACAACAATAGGTCTAATGTGAGAGGTTGGGCATTAATAATTAATTAATGCTAATGACACATGCAAGTATGGTAAGGTTAAGTCAACATGAAATACTAGACAACAATTAACCAATCTGACTCGATATATGAGTGGGTTAAGTCAACGTGAACCATTAGATAACACTTAACCAATTTGACATGATATATAGGTAGGTTAAGTCAACACGAACTGATAGATAACATTTAACCAATTTAACATGATATATGGGTAGGTTAAGTCAACATGAACCGCTAGATAACACTTAACCAATTTGACTCGATATATGGGTGGGTTAAGTCAACGTAAACTGTTGGATAACACTTAACCAATTTAACATGATATATGGGTAGGTTAAGTCAACATGAACTGATAGATAACACTTAAACAATTTGACATGACGCGTGGGTTGAATTGAATACATGATTGGTGGTTAAGTCAACTTGGACACATGGGCAAACTTAACCAATATAACAGTATCAAAGCAAGGAAAAGTGGGGAATGATAAGATTAAATAATAGATAAACTTATCCTAGGGATAAGAAAAGAATACGACTTAAGATGTAATAAAATACTCGAAGGGTGGGATGACTTATACCATGAAATAAGTTAATCTAAGCTGGAAATGTAGGAGAACACCCGTACGCTATCATTTGATAAAAAGAACTTAAGTCATGCTTGAATTCATAGGTAAACCTTAGTTAAAAGGAACTAAGTAACAAACCTTAGTTAAAGAGAACTAAGTAACAGAAACTAAGTATCAAACCTTGGTTAAGAGAACCAAGTAATAAACCATAGTTTAGAGAACTAAGTAAATAACGAGAAAGAGAACTAATTAGTAAACCTTAGTTAAGAGGACTAAGTAGTTAACCTTCGTGAAGAAAACGAACGATTCAGGAAACTAAGTAGTAAACCTTAGTTAAGAGAACTAAGTAAGTAAACTTTAGTCAAGAAAACCAAGTAGAACACGAGGAGGAGCGAACATCCATCTGATCATGAAGAAGGCTCCAACGGTCTGGGTTACGTACCACGCGGCTTTGAGGGGACGTGAGGGTACTCTTGGTATCCCTCTGTGAGGTTGCAGATGATCCTCCTGGGCTCACAGAGGTTAAGGTCTGCGTTAGAAGAACCAAGAGTATGCCTTGTTTGCAATATAAGCAACCTAAAGACTAGGATGGACCAGAGTGAGGCGGCGATATCTTGTTTAGCCCTATGATAGCACGTCGTCGTCTACCTACCATCTTGAGTTAATCGAGTACGTGAACCGGAAAGGCGGAGAACTCCAAAAGACCATATACTTGTTATCTAGTTATGGGTGAGGTTGTCCAATAGGTTTGTGGGGGCATAGGGGGCCTGCTACAGTTCTCATTCTTGATTTTCTTGGGTGCCTTTCATTAGTTGAGGGAGGGGTCAAGTGGGACCATAGCCACACACAGATTAAAAACAAACCTTAGCATCTGCGTCGGCAGATAACTTAAAGCTCCCGACTGAGTTTCGTGTTTCTTGATTAGCCCTGCCACGGGACTCGGGCCGCACATATAGAGGACATGTGTAACTAGACATCGATAACGATTCACGACACGTACGTGGGGGAAGTCTAGGAACATATATCGCTCTGGGTAGTGTGTCCTAGACTAGGTGGCATCGTTCGATAGGTATCATAATCCCTAGTTAGACCTAGGTCGCATAAACCCTGAATCCGAGAAGCGTTCAATAGGTAGCATAAACCACAGTGGCCCTGGGTGGCGTAAACCCCGGTTGAATCTAGGAAGCGCTCGATAGTAAACCCTTAGATTAGATCTAGATGATACACGACATCTAGCAAGATCGAGAGTGGCCGTCCAAACGATTTCGAGAATGGTGGCACTACACTAAAGTAGTATAGATTTACATGATGAAGCCTGTATGACATACGGCAAGGGACTGTATATATACATGGAAAGGATTAGACGAGTTGGGGGTATCTACATATACGTTGTATTAGGTTAACCTACTAGTGGGACATGAGTATAGCCTAGAGAGCTAATATCGCGAATAACCTAATAAGCAAGAAAATATAACTGAATGGTATATGTAGGATTATACAGAAGTTTATTCTAAGTCCACTCACGCAGAACCTATGTTCTGACCCCCTCCTCATTTCATACTTCCATGTTAGGTTCATGACAGAGATGGTATAGCTTTGGATACTGGTTTAGCAGTATTGTTAATAAGGTAAAGCAATATTTGAATATTATACTTCCTTTCGCTGTGTGATGCTTTACGAGTTCTGACATGTTTCTTTATTTCTGTCTTTTTCTGCAGGATACCAAAGCACCCAACTCGGGTTTCGACAGATTGGATTTCTGAAAGAAAAAAACCGGTATGTCGGAATTCGGGTTGTTGCATCTGGTATGATAGCTTTGGTTTAGTGATCTTAGGGATATAATGAGTGAACGTATTTGTATTTTCTAAAATATAAATATTATATATATATATAAACCTAAATCCATATAGTAGCCCACTAGACATGAAAAGAGTTGGGATATCTAGTTTGTACACTCAAGGAATGAACATAGGAATTTGGAAACCATTAGGTGGTTGGGAAAGTGTACAATATGACTTGAAGCTAGAGAAAGAAAATATCCCATAGGATGGAAACTGAAATGTTAGTATTTCAGAGTAGTGGATTTAGAAATGTAACCTTAGAAACTAGAAAATGTTGAAAAATGAAAAATGGATTAGAAATATATATAGTCAAGAGAATTGAATTCGCGAAAGTGCCTAGGAAAGCCTAGTGAGTTAAAGACCCGCTTTGAGTCTAACCCAATGATAAACTTTTAAGAACTTGAATTTGTAAAAGGATTTGTGGTATTTTCCAAGATTTAATTTTTTAAGTATTTTGATATGCATGTTGGGTTTTAAAGTAAAGTGGGGTATATTGTGTAAAACAAATTATTTCTTGTTTTAAAAGAATTCTCTCATGAAAAGGTGCATATTATAGAACATGTATAGCTCGCTAGTTTTCATATATGAAAGGATTGAAAAGAAGTTTTGAAATTTCTATTCTATTAATAATAAATTTTGGATTATTGTTTAAAAAAAAAGAAATTTTTGTTGGGTGAACAAAATAAGCGGTAGAGTGTAAGAATAGAGTAGATGCTTGCACCTTAGCAGCCAAATTTAACATTGTAAATAGGAACAATGTAACCTCGATAGTTGTCCTTGTCTACTCCAATATTGTGATTTGAAGAAAATGTTTTGCATTTTATTTTGTGACATGTTTTTTCTAGTTTGGTAAAAGAATTTTTTTGAGAAAAGAATAAAAGTTTTACCACTTTTAGTTTTTGGAAGAAGAATGTAACAAAAAGAAGGCCAAACCATGTTTTAATGGAGTAGTTAAGGATTAGTGCTTAGAATAGAACGAGAGAAAGTTAAAGCTATGAATTAAACAATTGGAACCAACTAGAGATTGGTCGAGTTGAGTGATTCTCTGAGTGTCAATCTGATGTTGATTTCGGTCTTCGGGGTTGATGTTTAGGGAGTTACTCTCTTGCCAATTTACAGTTAGGGATTAGCTAATATTAAACTAATGGAAAATTTGCCGTAGAATGCATAAGCATTGAGAAACCTAGGTTTGTTGCTGGAGAAAAAAAGGGATAGGCTAGTAATACACAGCAAGGATTAGTAGTGACTACTAAGTAGTAAAGGGCAAGTAAGTAGGTAGATCTTGTTGTATGGACTCGCAATTGTCTGAGATGACGAAGTCCTAAGATTTTTGGCCCATAGTAGTAGCTGTGTAGGATGTTGTTTGAGTTGAAAACAGAAAAAGATTATTTAAAATAATAAACTTAAGTAATTTGATTAGGTCAAATAAGCTAAGAAAGAGAAAAGCCTACCTAACAAGAAACAGTAAATTCAGTAAGGCAACAAATGTGACGGGATAAGAAAATGGAAATCTTAAGAAAAAGATGAATAAATATGAAATTTTTCAAAGATAAGTGGAAAAAAAGAAGAAATTTTCTTATGTGGTTGCGCTTGGATAGGAAAATAGGAAATCTTCATAGAATAATCATATAAAAATCCAAGTACGATTAGAAAAGAAAAACGGAGGATGTGAATTTTTTTCGTTTTATATCTTTTCGTAACATAAGGAAATCGAATTTGGAAAATTAGATTTTTCTAAATTTTGAATTTAATGATGGATGGTAGGGTTTTGGATGCGACAATTGGGTGAACTATGCTCTTATTCTATAAGAGTGTGGGAAAACTTGAATGAAAAATATTTTGATCTTTCAAGAATATTGCATTCATATAGAACTGCAAGTATACTTAGGATGTGAGCATCATGTTTTGAAAGAGTTTTTAAAATTTGCATACATACAAGTGGATCCAAATTAGGCATACATACTTTACTATGATGTATCTCACTTTGCACATGTGCACAATGTTTGCAACAATTGGATGCACACTTGATGGATGGATATTGCGAAGGGTTATCTATTTTTACTCTTATCGAATTACGGGGATGAATTTCTTTAAGGGTGGGGGAATGTAACATCCCGCATTTTTAATACAAAAAAATATATGTAACAATATGTGTATATGCATAGATAGGTAAATAATGGCGATGTATAATGAAAATTAATTAATATATGGAAGAGAAGGAAAAATTAATTCGATAACAGTGTGCGTAACGGAAAAGATAATAAAATAAGGATAATTAATTTAAATATCAGGAACTAAGTAAAACGGACATCACCATTGCGTTCGTCTTGAAATTCTTCTTGAAATAGAGTCCAAATTTGCGTAAATCGGACTCCGTATGAAGTAGTTATGGCCTTTAGAAGATTCAACAAAAATTCAAAACAGTTCGAAATTCGACCCAGGCAGCTAGGCGGGAAATTTCCCGCCAAAACCAGGCAGGTCGACCTGGGGGTTAGGTCGACTAGGAGATCGACCTATCCTTAGGGAGGTCGACCCGGGGGTCGACCTATCCCCAGATCTGAGCGATTTCAGTTCCTGTGACGTGTTTTGATGTGCTGTACGGGTCGGATGGCTTCTTGGTCAATCAAAGGGCTCTAAAACACTCTTTACACCTATAAATACATAGCAAGACCTAACCCTAATTCATAACAATTCCTTAAGATGCCTCCATGCCACCAAACTTCAACCAAACATGGCCGTCGCCCCCAAAACTCTAAATTATATTGCAAGTTATTCATCAACTTTGGAGTTTAATCAATCAAGTAACAAAGTTCTTCATCAACAATTCATGCTCTTCCCCAATAATCAAATAAGAAGATTAATCAGCATTCTACATCAATGACAAATCACTTATTTCTCCAATCCAGTCAAGGTGAGTGGAATTATAATAAACTTGTTGTATAATAGTATTATTATCGTTCATCATTCCCTAGTTATAATTCAATGCAAGATTTATGTTATAATAATTGTTCTTTTATTCTTCTTCCCTTTTTATTTTTGGATCTAGGTTATCTCGAACCTAGACGAAATCTTATTATACATACGTACAATTGAAATATGGAAATATTGGGGCATAACTTATTTTATGCAATTGAGGAATATATTCTGAAATTTGGGAAATTGTGGCATAATAATAATTATTGCAAATATTGGGAAAATTGGCGGAAATTGTTTGTGACTTGAAATTAAGCCTAAAAGGAGAATTAGATTATATGTATAAACGTGGGGAAATATATTGGGAAAATATTGATTTTATGAAATTGGGTATAATGGGATTTTGGAAATTGGCATGTTTGGATATGAATAACATGGAATTGGTGAATTTGGCTATAACTGGGTAATTTGGGTAAAAAGATTATTTCACGAATGGTTGTATAAGCAAAGTGGAAATGGGTTAAGTAGCACTTGACATATGAATAAACATAACTAACCTATGAGGAATGATAGTAACCTGTTAGGAACACATGTATGGAAAAATTGGAATAATAGGTATAGCCTATTAATGGGATTATAAGCATGAACATAAATTGGGGGTTTTGGGTAAAGCTTGAATTTGAGACTTGGAAATTGGATATGACGTTAAGATCCTAGAAACATAATTAAAAATGGAATATGTTGGACAAACCATGTTTTTTTGTAATTATGGAACTCGGCTTGTGACATGAAATTGATAATTGACATATGACATCTAGAATAAACACGAACATGCTTGTGAATTGATAATTAACATATGACATCTAGAATGGACATGAACTAAACAGGAAACATGGCTAACTCGAGGTTAAAATGAGTTTGCGGTGTAATCCGGCCCGGAACCGCGCGGCACATCCAGTGACCGCAAACAATAGGTTCTAATGTGAGAAGTTAGTCATAACGTGCTTGAAACCCGATGTTAGATTGAGTTGTGGTGTAATCCTGCCCGAAACCAACCGGCACATCCAGTGACCGCAACAATAGGTCTAATGTGAGAGGTTGGGCATTAATAATTAATACTAATGACACATGCTAGTATGGTAAGGTTAAGTCAACATGAAATACTAGACAACACTTAACCAATCTGACTCGATATATAGGTGCGTTAAGTCAACGTGAACCACTAGATAACACTTAACCAATTTGACATGATATATAGGTAGGTTAAGTCAACAAGAAGTGATAGATAACACTTAACCAATTTAACATGATATATGGGTGGGTTTAGTCAACGTGAACCACTAGATAACACTTAACCAATTTGACTCGATATATGGGTGGGTTAAGTCAACGTGAACTGTTGGATAACACTTAACCAATTTGACATGATATATAGGTAAGTTAAGTCAACATGAACTGATAGATACCACTTAACCAATTTGACATGACACGTGGGCTGAATTAAATACGTGCTTGGGGGTTAAGTCAACTTGGACACATGGGCAAACTTAACCAATATAACAGTATCATAGCAAGGAAAAGTGGGGAATGATAAGATTAAATAATAGATAAACTTATCCTAGGGATAAGATATGAATATGACATAAGATGTAATACAAGACTCGAAGGGTGGGACGACTTATACCATGAAATAAGTTAATCTAAGCTGGAAATGTAGGAGAACACCCGTACGCTATCATTTGATAAAAAGAACTTAAGTCATGCTTGAATTCATAGGTAAATCTTAGTTAAAAAGAACTAAGTAACAAAACTTAGTTAAAGAGAACTAAATAACAGAAACTAAGTATCAAACCTTGGTTAAGAGAACCAAGTAATAAGCCTTAGTTTAGAGAACTAAGTAAATAACGAGAAAGAGAACTAAGTAGTAAACCTTAGTTAAGAGGACTAAGTAGTAAACCTTAGTTAAGAAAACAAACGATTCAGGAAACTAAGTAGTAAACCTTAGTTAAGAGAACTAAGTAAGTAAACCTTAGTCAAGAAAACCAAGTTGAACACGAGGTGGAGCGAACATCCATCTGATCATGAAGAAGGCTCCAACGGTCTGGGATACGAAGCACGCGGCTTTGAGGGGACGTGAGGGTACTCTTGGTATCCCTCTGTGAGGTTGCAGATGATCCTCTTGGGCTCATAGAGGTTAAGGTCTGTGTTAGAAGAACCAAGAGTACGCCTTGGTTGAAATATAAGCAACCTAAAGACTAGGATGGACCAGCGTGAGGCGGCAATATCTTGTTTAGCCCTGTGATAGCACGTCGTCGTATACCTACCACCTTGAGTCAATTGAGTACGTGAATCGGAAATGCGGAGAACTCCAAAAGACCATATACTTGCTATCTAGTTATGGGTGAGGTTGGCCAATAGGTTTGTGGGGGCGTAGGGGGCCTGCGTACAGTTCTGATTCTTGATTTTCTTGGGTGCCTTTCATTAGTTGAGGGAGGGGTCAAATGGGACCATAGCCACACACAGATTAAAAACAGACCTTAGCATCTGCGTCGGCAGATAACTTAAAGCTCCCGACCGAGTTCTGTGTTTCTTGATTAGCCCTGCCACGGGACTCGGCCGCACATATAGAGGACATGTGTAACTAGACATCGATAACGATTCACGACACGTACGTGGGGAAAGTCTAGGAACATATATCGCTCTGGGTAGTGTGTCCTAGACTGGGGGGCATCGTTCGATTGGTAGCATAATCCCTAGTTGGACCTAGGTCGTGTAAACCCCGAATACGAGAAGCGTTCAATAGGTAGGATGAACCCCAGTGGCCCTGGGTAGCGTAAACCCTGGTTGAATCTAGGAAGCGCTCGATAGTAAACCTTAGATTAGATCTAGATGATACACGACATCTAGCAAGATCGAGAGTGGCAGTCCAAACGATTTCGAGAATGGTGGCACTACACTAAAGTAGTATAGATTTACATGATGAAGCCCGTACGACATACGGAAAGGGACTGTATATATACATGGAAAGGATTAGACGAGTTGGAGGTATCTACATATACGTTGTATTAGGTTAACCTACTAGTGGGACACAAGTATATCCTAAAGGGCTAATATCGCGAATAACCTAATAAGCAAGAAAATATAACTGAACGGTATATGTTGGATTATACAGAAGTTTATTCTAAGTCCACTCACATAGAACTTATGTTCTGACCCCCTCCTCATTTCATACTTCTAGGTTAGGTTCATGACAGAGATGGTATAGCTTTGGATACTGGTTTAGCAGTATTGTTAATAAGGTAAAGCAATATTTGAATATTATACTTCCTTCTGCTGTGAGATGCTTTACAAGTTCTGACATGTTCCTTTATCTCTGTCTTTTTCTGCAAGACACCAGAGCACCCAACTCGGGTTTCGATAGATTGGATTTTGGAAAAAAAAATCGGTCTGTCGGAATCCGGGTTATTACATATAACCTCATAGTTTATTCATACATTGTGTATAATTTTCAAACTAACTTTTTCTTTCATCAAATATAAGCATACATTTTTATTCATACAGACAAAAATAAAGGGAAATGGATCCAGTGTATTATGTATCTTCATTATGAGCTGCAATCCTTTCCATAACTCTTTGCACAACTAATAATATTACCTGTGTCTTCAGCTACAAAAATTAGAGGCATATAGTAAATATTACATAAAATTAGATATTTAAAAAAATGCTAAATTTACGATTACGAAGGATAAGGTCTAAATTTATGTTTTTCTTTTTTTTATTTCCTTAAACCAGTTAATGTTAATAATTCTTGTTTTACATAAATAATGAACTTATTATTGACTAGGATCTTCAAAGTTATGGAAAAGTTGTAATAAATAGATTAGAAGGTTAATTCAGTAATACAAAATATATGTATAAATTTCTCTTACCGGGAATACGTTTGCATTTTTTGGCAACACAGCCTATAATACAAGGAACTTTTTTCCATTTTAAAATGCAAGCGACATTGCAAGTTGGCCCACAAATAGCTGGTGAGTGTATCACAAATCAACACATTGGTTTGCATAGGATTTTGCAGAACCCAGCATAACTTGGGGAAACAAAAAGAAGAAGAATGAAAATGAAAAGAAAACTTTTATTAGTGGACTTTGATCCCATTATTCTTTCTAGAGATATTAACCAGGTAGTCTTCTTGTATAAACAATAATGGATGGATAACCCTATTTATAATATGAATAATACATAGCGATACCCAAAAATTTAATAAATGAATGAATTAGGGATAACACGTATCTTTAAGAAATAAATGCACGTAAAATTTCTTATATTCTTTTAAAAATAAATTTTATCCTCCAAATACAAATTATTATAAACACCTACTAAACATAATTGGATAACCTACTATCTCTTATTATATTTCTAAAGAAATCTAATAAACAACGGTCCACTTACCTATGTATTAATTGAATGTCCCAATACCTCCCCTATATGGATAAGATAGAAACAAAATTAAAATATTATATTATGTTTTAATGGCTTTTCTTTAATATTGCAATATTTTCATATCAAAATGATAAATGCACTAAAGCATGCATCCTTACTACTCGATAGGATGTAAAATAATTTTCAATGTTTTGAGAGTAAATGTTATATGCATGTCTTAATGTTGTTACTAATTTTTAAAATATACCGTAATCATTCTATTGCACCTGACCTATGAAATGCATTGTATTTGTGACTAGCTTAGGATGCATGCCATGAATGTTGTTACTAATTTTTAAAATATAACATAATCATTCCCTTGCACCTGTCCTATGAAATGCATTATATTTATTACTAGCTTACGTACAAGTATTTTTACATTTATTAAGATTAGGGATAGATATGTGGAAGGTCTACGGTCCAAACCTGGTTGACCCGCCCATGTTTTGACACATTCAGACCAACCCAATAGGGTCTTCGGGGCGGGTAGACCCGCGACCCACTTTTGAAGGTCAGGGTCTAGGGTTGGGCATGGGGCACATCTAACCCATCCCAACCTGACCCGCATTATTGGAACATCATTAAATCTCTTTATGAATATAACAATTACTCATTAATCTTCTTAGGTATGCATGATTATGAGAATAATTTTATATTCTTTCAATCAACAAACTATAAATTTTTCATTGTATTAAGTTGCATCAATAATAATCATACATTTTTCACTATCTGATCACTGTCCTTTGATTCTCGTTTGGGATAAAGATATGCTGTTAGCAAGGGTAATACCTCTTTTAAAAATTTTAATTTCTGGACTAAACATGTGGATTTTCCCTCTATTTATATGCAGGCCTGGAAGCAGCAATTTCCCGGAAATCCTTTGTAACAAATTCTCAGGAAATTCAAATCATTGAAATTTTGTTTTAAAGGTTTGGGATGCTAAATTTTTTGGAAATGGCTCAAATAATCAACTCTTTTAAAGTAGGAACTTTCCAGGATTTAGGAGCAGTTGTACTATCATCCTACAATATTGACTTGCAACAGGTCAAGTGTCATCTCCAGAATAGATTAAAGGACACATTGGACATGGAGCTGAAAGCTTGTAGAAAAAAACATATTTAAAAAGAGAAAAGGAGGCAGATAGGAATACAAAGTTTTTCCATAATTCTATCAAAATCAAGAAGGCCATGGACACTACTTATACGGTTAAAGATATGCAAGGTGTAATTCAGGACTCCGAGGACAAAATAAATAATGCTTTTGTGGATTATTTCAAATCTATTCTTGCAAATTCAGCAACTTCAAGTATCGATGTGCAACCCCTCTTTCGAATTTACCTTCCTTACCTGTCTAAAGATCAATCCACACAAATCATCAGAGTTGTGTCCAGTGAAGAAATTAAGCATGCTGTGTTCAGTCTTGATCCTAATAGCTGTAGAGGACCCGATGGCTTTAATGCTCATTCATTCAGGAATGTTGGCTTGCACTAGGCGATGATATTTCTTGTGCTATTAAATTTTTCTTTATGCACAACCAACTTCCTACTAGCTTTACCTCAACTGCAATTGCTTTAATCCTTAAAACTGATAACCCTACGTCAGTTTCTGATTTTTGTCCGATATTTTGTTGTAATATTTTCTATAAAATCATTTCCGAGATTTTGGCAATCAGATTGCAAGAGGTCCTTCCATCAATAATTTCTGAGAATCAATCGGCTTACATTAATGGTAGGAGCATTAGTGATAATATATTAATAACACAAGAGATTCTCTATGGTTATAAAAGGAAAAATATCCCATCTCGATGTATGCTCAAGTTATACATAAGTAAAGCATTTGATTCAGTTTCATGGCATGCTATTTTGGCTATCATGTCCCGTATGAATTTTCCAATGCCATTTATTGCTTGGATATATATACCTACATTTCCACTTCCTACTACTCTATTTCTAGAAATGACAAATTGCATGGTTATTTTAGAGGTAAAAATGGAGTGAGGCAGGGGGATCCCATTTCTGCTTATCTTTTCATCATCACTACAGAATTGTTGAATGCATTATTAAAGGAGAAGGTGTATTGTGGTAAGCTTGCGCTCCACCCAAGATGTAAGGATCATCTTATTACACACCTACTTTTTGCTGATGATTTAATCATAATCACAAAGCCTACTGTTCAAAATATCCAATGTATCTTGGACACTCTTGATCATTTTTACAAGATAACTGGATTGAGGATCAATATTAATAAATCTCATATCCTTATTGTCGGTCTTCCCATGGATAAGAAATTTGATATTATCAGATGCTCAGGTCTAGCTGAATTGCCTATGAATGCTTATTACTTGGGATTGCCACTCATTAGTTCAAGAATTACCAAGGATCAATGCCTTTCTCTTTTGAAAAGATAACTTATAAGCTGCAGCAATGGACAAATTCAAAGTTATCCCAAGCTGCAAGACTGACTATCATTCAATCTGTGGTTGCAGCTATGACGACTTACTGGATGCGACATTATATATTACCAACAAAGCTGATTGACATGATTGCAAGCGCGATGAATAAGTTCTTTTGGCATGGGGATACTTTTTCTAACAAATTGATACCCTCTGCTTTTCACAAAATATGTGATAGTAAGAGGAATGGAGGTTTGGGAATTACAAATCTATATCAATGGAATATTGCTGCAATATCAGTTTACTTTGACAAATTATTTGCAGCTAATAAAGGCTTATGGGCGAGATGGGTTCAAAATAATTTGATTGGCAGAAGGAACTTCTGGACAATGTCTACACCGCAGTGCTGCAGCTGGAGTTGGAGATCAATACTTAGGTTGCGTAGTACTTTCAAAAAATATATTCAATGCAACTATTGTCACAATACACAATTATCTTTCTGGCATAGTCCGTGGGCAAGTCAAGGACTGATTCTCAGTGAAGTTGTTGATCAAAATGTGATGTATAACTCAGGCATTCCTCAATCTGCTCTAGCAAATGATTACATTCAGGATGGTTTAATTGAATTACCGTATAGTAGCTCTGCCTACTTGAGGGAACTATGGAATGAAATCGCCCTTCACTGTAATGTTTCCAGTGATCATGTAACACTTTGGAAGGGGAAACCTCACTCAATCCGCACTGTTTATAGTCTATTGTGTCCAGATCATCAAACTTTTGCATGGTCATCGAGGATTTGGAAATGTGGAAGCTCAGCTAAAGATAATCTTCTTCTTTGGAAGATAATGGCCAATGCAATCAACTCGAAGAATAAGTTGTTTTCATATGGTATCATTTAGGATCATGACTGTGTTCTTTGTCACAATGAAGCTGAAACCAATATATATATTTGTTCTTTGAATGCCCCTTTGTGAATCATATCCGGAAGAGATTATTGGCATCTGGTGGTTATCATCGTCCTGCTACTTCTAGTCGCATGGAGTGGTTTAACATATTTAAGGCGACGAGGTGGAGAAATAACAAGTCAACTATTATGCTGATGCTTTCGAAGAAGTTTGTTGTTGGAATTTGGAGAGAAAGGAACAAGAGGATTTTTGGCATTGGCAGTAACACAGCAGATCATTTATACACAATTATCTTTAATAGCATACTGAAAAATGTTAAAGTGTAAAGTTATTGTTTTTTTTGTCCTTTTGCATGCAAGTTTGGTTGCGAGAAACTCATGTAATTATTTTTGTGTGTACATAAAAAGTTCCACTTTTCCTTTCAAAAAATAATAATAATAATAATCATACAATAACAAATGTATACATTTTGAACTATTATCTTACAACCCACTTTATTATATTGTCTTATCATTGTGAACACAATATAATATGTATATAATTTATCATTTAGTAACAAAATATAAATGTATAAACTTGTGTATGTTAGAACACAATATCACCGGGTCGTGGGGCGGGTCGGGTCTACCCTGACTTGTACGAGTTTCGGGTACGAGGAAAAATTCCAGGGCCGCATCGGGTCTACGGGGCAAGTTTAGGGCAAGGTTTAAAAAATTCGAGTTGGGTCTGGGACACGAGAAACCCACCCATTGCCATTCCTAATTAAGAAGAAAATTAATTTAATTTTTAAATTAATGCATGAACATTGCAACTAAACCAATTTTGCAAAGGGCAACGAAAGTTATAAAAGGCTTTTAATACTTGTTCTGTAGTCGCCAAAATGTGCAAAAATGTAATTGAGTTTTTGAATTTTATGTATGTCTTCGACCATTGCAAAGCATTGTTATAGTAAACTTTTCATAATATTTTTTTGCCTATTATAGGTTCTTTATGGCTCTTTTTATCCAATGTAAAAGTTCTTCTTATAAATTTTTGTAGGTTTTTCCTATTGTAGGTTAGCCAAAATAGTTCAATCGTATGGATGCTTTGTTTAGTAAGTCATTGTCATAAGGTTTTTGCACTTATTAGATGACACGTGCACATTTAGAGTATTAACACCAAATCTTGGTATTTAAAAATAATGTGAATCTAGCTATGCCCATTGGATAGACTTGAAGAGAGTAATGAAACGGCTTACTTCAAGATCCCTCAACATACAACTTATTGTGTGTAACAACCCGGAAAATTAGAACTAATTTAAAATTTTAATTTTTAGAAATTTGGTCAGAAATTAAAATTTCCATTTTTAAATAATAATAAAGCCCTTAAAAATAGTCATTTTTCAAACATCCTCCGTTTTTGATGAAACCACCCTGGTTGGATCTGGAATGTCAGTTTATTGCTAGGTTTAAAATTCCATAATTTTTGGAATTAATATGTGAGCGTGGTAAATTAAAACGCGTTTGGTAATTTTAGTTTGAATTGGATCGACCGGAAAAAGTCCATTGTTCAAACGGTCTCCAAATTCGACGAAATTAAATTTGTTAGGACAGTAACGTCAAAACATAGCTAGATTTATTTTTTGGGAATTTTTGGAATCAGTATGTGGCCCCGGTAAATTAAAATGTACGTTCAAATTTAAAATTAAATGTTTTATATTTTAATTTTGAGAATAACTAATTGAAACAGTAGAATGGGCTTACGAAACATATTCCATTGTGTCCAAATGGGGGTATTTAGCTAGGGGCGACAGTCATTGGATTTGAATTGGAGTTCGTATGGGTTAACGAGCTTTTTCAGAATTAAAGAATTAATATAAATAGGAATTTAAAAATAAAAATAAAACCCTATCCTCTTCATCGTATAGCCGCCGCCTCCCTCCTCAAATCAATAGCGATAACATTCAAAACAAAACTCCACTTGATCTCCACTCCCTCTCAATAATTTGCGGAGATTTATGAACGAATTTTGCTGAGGATCTCGAGCTCGAACTATATATACGGGTTTAGGCATATGTCATTGAGTATTTCGCTCGGAGCACCCTCTCGAAGAAAGCCATTCGCCCTCGATTTCCACGCCATACAGGAGATCAAACTGGACAGTAGGGGGAGGCGCCTGGAGCTTGTTTGGAGGTCGACAGCGTGGTGTGGTCAGATCATTGCCATGTTGACTGTGTAGCTCGAAAATTGGAAACTTAGTTTCGAATTAGTTCTGAGTTTATATGGCAGGTATATATAAAATGGTTTTTAACACCTTTAGAGTGTTGGAAATCCATTATTGTTTATAAAAATCGTACATTTTTCATACGATAACGAAATTCGATGAAACAGGAGACATTGGACTCGTGGCATCGTACACGATATTCTAGAAGAGACCAGGAGAATTTTAGAGCCATTCACAATTTTAGGCGAAGTCAAAACCAATGTGGGATTTCTGAATTCAAAAATAAATGAATGAAAATTATATTAGGTTGCAGACGGAGCTTAGTAGCTCCTAACACCATCGTCCACAGACCATAAAAATATTCATAGTTGAAATAAAATGTGTTTACAATAAAAATTACATTTTTATTGTATATATGAATCATAAAAATATTCATAGTTGAAATAAAATGTTTTTACAATAAAAATTACATTTTTATTGTACATACGAATCATAAAAATATTCATAGTTGAAATAAAATGTTTCTACAATAAAAATTACATTTTTATTGTATATATGAATCATAAAAAGATTAAAGTTGAAATAAAATGTTTTTACAATAGAAATTACATTTTTATTGTATGAAGAAATCACTAAAAAGCTTCAAGTTGAAATAAAATGTTTTTACAATAAAAATCACATTTTTATTGTATGTAGGAAACATTAAAAATATTCATGTATGAAATAAAATATTTTAAAACAATAAAAATTGAATCTTTATTGTATGAAGAAATCACTAAAAAAGGTTCAAGTTGAAATAAAATGTTTTTACAATAAAAATCACATTTTTATTATATGTAGTAAACAATAAAAATATTCATGTATGAAATAAAATATTTTAAATAATAAAAATTACATTTTTATTGTATGAAGAAATCAATAAAAAGATTCAAGTTGAAATAAAATGTTTTTACAATAAAAATTAAAATTTTATTGTATGCATGAATCACTAAGAATTAACATGTGATGAAATATATTTTTGTGTGTTAAAAACATTCTTTTTAACATGTGTACGAAGTGTATACAATTTACATGGTGTTGGAATCGTCGTACGATACACACACACATATATATATATATATATATATATATATTAAAATAAAACGAATCACGCGCGGTAGTTCGCGATTTGGAATCGTAAATTTAAACGATTATACCGAGAGATCCGACCATCGGATTTTCCCAAAACTGGAACAGTTGGGTTCGCTTTGGAAAGATCTTTCCAACGATATTAAATATGTTAAGATCCAACGGTTAGATTTCTAGAAATGTGTGATTCAAATCTGAATAAAAACAGCGCCGTTGCCACGTAATGACCTGAAACGTCTTTCGAATTAAATGGACTATTTTTATATAAATAAAAATAGCAGTAAATCGTTATAAAATATTATAAATGATATGGAAGTGAAATAAACCAATTTCACTTGGTTTATAAAGTAATATAGATGGTTAGATTTATTTGACATTAATCTATATAATTGAGTTGAATTTAACCAAAGAAAAGATTTGAAGTATATATATTCGAGAATTATTTGAAAAGGCCGAGTTAAATCTCATTCCAAATAATTATACGACGAATAGAAGTCGAAGATATTAAAGATAGTGGTTGAAGACCGGCGATCTTCACATCGAATGGACGACTACCGATGCCTTTGATTGGAGTTGATGCCTTGAAAGGGTTATAGTGGTAGTTGTCCGAACGTACTTGTTGATTGTCCGGATATGCAAGAACCTCTCTTCCGTATTGGACATATGGAACGAGGAATAAGGTGTCTCCGATTTCGTTCAAACCAAAACGGACTTGTAAATGGATGTGTGTGTCTAACATTGGATTTTATTCTATGTTCATTGATTTCTATTAAATATATATCTGTTTGGTGGCGGAGAATTTATTATCTTGCTTAACACCCTTCTCTGAGACGTACGAGCTCAAAGGTTATATACCGATAAACATCAGTCGCATGGCGTGAATTGTCAGTGTGGCATGCTAAGATGCAAATGATCAAGGATTTTGTTGAAAAGCAGAGCCTTGTGGTTGATAATCAAAGCACAACTTTAATTAGCATAGCTTTGTGTATAGTGGTAATTCGCGGGCCTTACACAACGGTATGAACCAGAAACGGGAGAAGGATCCAAGGAGAACATGCGTTTCTTTCTAGCTAGGAATGGTGTTATGGTATGGAGCCCAGACATTTTTACTTATGTGGATGATGAAAAGCGAGGTACCTTGGATTTGAGTCCCTAGTGGCTCTTGATTTACGCCCCATAGGGCGGGGAAAGGTATTATTTAGGAATTATATATAATCCACTATCATAAGTTGTGGACCGGCCCTGTGGCTCCTAGGTGCAGTTGTGGTTGTATTATGAGACATGGGCTAGATTGTCTCGAATTCGGTAAGGACGATCCCTTGCCTTGGTTCATGATGGAAATCCAACTTCCAATACGATACCGTGCAGTTTTGATTGTAAAACTAGTATGGCGACATAGTATATGGTAGCTATGCCACCTATGATTGATACATTATGACTGAAAATATTTTTAAAACATATAGACACTAATAATAATATCAAATTTTCTTTATACATATCAAGCATATTTTGGCCATCATAAGGTAAAACTCTATCCTCCGGTTTGCGTTGCATTGTGTGATAGGACTTGAGTCTTTAATGGTTTCATTTTTCTAAAAAGCACTGCGTTGTTAAATGATTTACTTTGTTCATGCACTGGCAATTCAATGGAGTAAACTCGTTCCGCGTTAGCGGCGTGGTCCTGTGATTAGCCTTATTATTAAATAGGTTAAGTAAGATTTATCATACCAGTCCCATGACTGACTCGTAGTTTATTTCACTTTGCAAACTCAGGTGCCCTTATTTTCCACATGGGAAGCCTTGTATTTAGGTTTTAGCAGACTCGTTCTAGATAGCTATGGAGCTAGAGATGGATTCTATCATTGCTATATGGATGTTCAGACTTCATTTAGTATATTATGTTTGGTTCCACTGCAGGCATTTTATATTAAGCTGAAACTGTATTTTGTACTAAGTATGATCCTGTTATGGTGTGTAACTCTGATGTTGAAAATATTTCCAGTGTAACTTTGATGTACTTTATCTGGTGTAATTCTACGATTCCGTTCTGCTGTTATAGTTTATGTGTTATATTCCAATGATTATCCTTGCTTCCGTGACACGGGGGTTTGGGGATTAATCTTAGCTCCACAATATAACATGCTAACGAATTCATCAGAAATAGAATTAGTAGTATTCTAGGATGAGTAACTCATTATAGATAGGATCAGTAATGTCCTAGAATGAGTATGGCAGAATAAAATACACCCCCCATAGATGCATTTGTACTTAAATATATGTCTCTATGATTTACAATATCTTTTCTGTAGGCCCGACTCTTTGTCTGTTATTTGCAGACATAGTAGAAAATGAGCGACAGAAGCAGAAAAAGTAATTCTATGGTTCAACAATCTAATGAGCCAATTGTGCTCCCACAACCAGAATCATAGCTAGAAGTTCTAGTAAAGAAGTATCGAAATACGGGTGGAGTACCATTCTCGGGCAAAGAGTCTGTTATTGAAACACAAGCATGGATACGTTCTTCTGAGAGAATTTTTGAAGGCTTAAAGTTGAGGGATGATCAAAAAAGATTACTGGCATCTTGGGCACTTAAAGACGAAGCTTTAATCTAATGGGAAACTGTTACTAAGGATAATCCAGAAGGTAATATTACCTGGAATAGATTTAAAGAAATTTTCATAGAAAAATTTATTCCTCCTGAAGCATCTGAGATGTATATAATGAGTTTTACCATATGAAACAAGGAGATATGACCATCCAGGAGTATCAGAATAAATTCAATGAACTTTCTCATTTTACCCCGAAGCTAATTGAAGATCCTTTAAGGAAGAATCTGAGATTTGTTAACGGACTTCAAAAGAAATATAAAGGTAGAGTAACTGCATATGTGAATCTTCCTTTTTCAAAGATGATACAAATGGCTTATCATTATGAGTATCTTGATAAGCAAGGTGGTTTGGAAGATGAAGAGGAAGGCAGTTCTAGCAACAAAAGGAAGTTTGAAACCGATAGCCCTGAGGTAAGTACAAAGCCTGAGGAAAGTCAGAAACCAAAAACTAGTAAGGAAAAACCGTTAATGACTGCCATATGCAATAACTTCAATAAGCAAGGGCATTTGCTAAGGAATTGCAAATCTTCGAAGAAACGAAAGAATGATGGATCTAAATCAAATAAGAAATTTCAAGAGAATAGAGAATGCAATTTTTTGCCATCAGGCTGGCCATGTAAAGCAAGATTGCCGACTTTTGAAAGTGAACAAGGAGGCTCAGGTCAGTAAAGCGGCAGAAGCTCCAGCACCCTCAACTAGTAAGGAAAGGCCAGATGTTTTGGAAGGCACGCTCACTGTCAACAATATTCCTATTACAGTATTGTTTGATACAGGAGCGTCGCAAAGCTTCATTTCGAGTAATACAGTCAAGAAGCTAAATCTAAAATTAAGGAATCTTAAAGAGTCGATTAAAATTCATAATCCTAAAGGAGGTTCTCTGGTCCTTTGTTCGTGTTGTAAAGTGCATGTCTCTTTTTCCCATTATCAATTTCCTTGTATCTTGATCGTTATGAATTTTTCCGAGTTCGATATTATTCTCGGGTTTGATTGGTTGACCAAATACGAGGCCGAAGTTAAATGTGCAGAAAGAGTTGTTAAAGTTAAAATGGAGCTTGCGAATATTGTTATACCCTGCATAGGCTCAGATTCAGATAGAAAAGAATTTTGGGCTTCTCTTGAGGTTTCCCCCACTGCTATTGAAGATATTCCAGTTGTTAAGAATTATGCGGATGTGTTCGAAGAAGTTGATAGCTTACCTCAGCGGGGAGAAATTGACTTCAGGATTGATTTAGTTCCGAATGCAAGGCCAGTTGTTCATCCTATTCGAAGAAGGACATGGAAAGAGAAAGAAGAATTGAGTAATCAAACTCGACAGTTTTTATGGAAAGGTCTGGTCAGGCCTAGCTTTTCGAATTGGGGGTGCAGCAGTAGTGTTTGTTCCAAAGTCAGACTGTACTCTAAGATTTATGTGGATTACCGAGATTTAAATAAGCAGACACTAAAGAATAAATATCCATTACCGCTTGTTGATGATTTATTAGATCGCTTGAATGGAGCGCAAGTATTTTCTAGAATGGACCTAGCTACAGGTTTCCATCAATTGCGTATTGCTGAAGATTGTGTTTCTTTGACAACTGTCAGAGGTCCAGACATATTTTATGAGTGATTAGTAATGTCGTTCGGCTTATGTAACGCTTCTACTTACTTTGTCGATTTAATGAATCGAGTATTTCACGATGTCTTGAATAAATTTGTGCTGGTTTTCATTGACGACATTTTAATCTTCTCTAAGTCAACTGCAGAGCATGAGAAGCATTTGGAAGAAGTTTTGGAAATTCTGAGAAAGAATGTTTTAAAAGACAAATTTTCTAAATGCATATTCTGGCAAGAATAAGTGAAGTTACTCGGTCATGTAGTATCGAAGAAAGGAATTTCAGTAGATCCAGGCAAAATCACAACCATTCTAGATTGGAAGCAGCCTAGCATGCCCACAGAAGTCAGAAGTTTTCTAGGATTGGCTGGATATTATCGGAAATTCATGAAGGATTTTTCGAAGCTATCTTGTCCATTAGCGAAACTTACCAAGAAGCATACAAGGTTTAATTGGACGCCGGAATGTGAGGCAGCTTTCCAAGAGCTGAAATTAAGGTTGACTACTGCTCCAGTGTTGACTATTATTGATGGCAATCAAGATTTGACAGTTTATACAGATGCTTCTCTTGAAGGTGTTGGTGTGGTATTAATGCAAAGAGGAAAAGTAGTTGATTATGTTAGCCATCAGTTGAAGCCGCATGAGAAGAGATATCCTGTAACACCCCACTCCCGCTATGATCACTCACTAAGGGAATGCCATAGCATCGGTGGAGTATTTTAGTGAATATAGAACAGAAAAATTACAACAAGACAGATATAAATAGTACTTGAAATTTTAAAACATCATCTCATAACAGCGGAAGTAAAACATGTCTGGTTACATCATAAAACCACAATAAAGGTCAAGTACAATATCCATCAAAATAAAGAAGTACATAATCCCACTCTCATACAATAGCCAAACAAAAGAAAAGATAACTGGATAACTGGAGCTTTACATCTATCCTCGCTCCTAAAGACTGGAACAGCAATCCGATCAAGCTCCACTACTGCTAGGATCCACCGTAGGACCTGAGGGTTGGGAAAAAGATAAAAACAACAGGGTCAGACATAAGTCTGAGCGAGTCCTATAACTTTAACAATACAATCGTTAAAGTAACCAGAGAAGACATAAACTGATATACGGTAACATATAGGGATGAATGGCTACCCTAAGCAGTCAACTAAACGAAGATAAAGGATAAAGACGCATCTACCCTCCCTAAGGTAAATTACTAAACTGCACCACACCAGTCGTTCCTAACTTAAAGGTTGATCCCACCCAAGGACTTATAAAATTTACTAATTAGTACCTGCGTACCCCTAGGTGACCAAGTAGGCGCCACGGGGCCCTACAATCCACTAGGTGTACACACTACTTCCCATTCGATCGGCTCCCTAACGTAGATACCCGTGCTGGCCCCACCGTGGGATGTATCATTCCCCAATGTGGCAACCTGATGAAACTAAAGGTGCACGGCTTATATCTACTCGATGCAACAACGGCTTACCTACCAGCCCGGGCCCACTCACGCATATGAAGCCCGTTGGACTTGCGTTGCCACCGCTAACCCGTTTGCCTCTTACAGTCAAGCCCAGTATGCGTGTCCCGTCCTCGACATGGGTCGAGCCCACAAAGATACGTATGGGTTACTGGTTGAAATGGGCCTCCACAAGCTACCCACCTAAGCTTGTCCCTTTTTCTAGTATATCCCACTTAACCCTTTAATCATGTTTTAATTACATGTTCCATTTTGGTTAAGTATTCTAATCGTATTTTCTATTGCCACCCAAGGCAACCACTAGATTTTCTCATGCCACCCGAGGCACCCACTTAACCCCTCATGTCCCTCTACATGCTAATGTGGTTAAGTGTTTCTTAATTAATTAATTAAGAACGTAACCTTTGTAAAGACCTCTCACATTAGACTGTCTTTTATGACCGCTGGTTAAGCCGGTTGGGTCCGGGCAGCCTTATGTCATAACAGAGTCTAACCTCGTGTCTTTACATTAATTACGTATTTAGTTTGTGCCTAAGACCTCTCACATTGGGCTCACATTTGTAGCAACTGGTTAAGCCGGTTGGGTCCGGGCAGTTTTACGCTACAACTGAGTCCAACCTCGTGTCTTAGTCAATTAATTACACCTAATTAATCACCCTCATAATTTTATATTAATTATCCCTAATTAATCAAGTTTTCTTAACATGGGTAGACCTAACTTAATAGGTAAATTCCCATGGGGTAGACCTAACTCAATAGGTAAATTCCCAACACATAGTATGGGTACACCTAACCAAATAGGCAAATTCCCATACTATGTTTATTTATTTTGTGTTATGCATAATTATATTAATTTCACACAATCTTATTAACTTATGCATTTAATTACCCCATCGTTCCCACGTAATTTCGTTCATGATATAACACATATAAAAGGTGTCAACTTGCATATGAATGAACATGTTTCAAAGGTGCCATCTTGCATATTAACAAACACATAACTTGCATATGAACTTGCATAACATGTCACATAACTTGCATATAATATGTCACATAACTTACATATTCATTTTGCATAACAAACTTGCATATTAGCTTATAGACTTGCATAATGTGTCATCATGAACTTGCATATTAATAAACATGTAACTTGCATATTTACATACATGTAACTCGCATATTAACAAACATGTAACTTGCATATAAAGAAACATGTAACTTGCATATTTACATACATGTAACTTGCATATTAACAAACATGTAACTTGCATATTAACAAACATGTAACTTGTATATTTACATACATGTAACTTGCATATTAACAAACATGTAACTTGCATATTTACATACATGTAACTTGCATAGCATATTACCATGAACTTGCATAACATGCATATGATTACATAGCCCACAACTTGCATATTTAGCATCATGCAAACATAACATACATCATATTAAACTTGCATAAGCTTACATACTCAACATGCATAAACATAAGATTAATGCTAACATCATATCATATGATTCAAAGCTCATTAACCCACATACAAAACCATAAATCTCATCACATCTCATCTAATTAGTTTACCAAAAGATCATCAAAGTGATAGAAACTCACAACTAGCAACTTTGAACACCAAATGAAGAGGATTAAGATGCTAAGAAGGGATTAGAAGTTGATTAGAGAGTGATTAGTATGCAACCCTCTTCATAAAATTAGTGGAGGCCATGAGAGCTAGCATTTTGCCATAGTTTAGTCACTAGGTTTAATTATGAATGAATTAGGGTAGGTTAGGGTCTTATTTATAGATTAGGCAAGTGTTTTAGGCCATAGGATTAACCCTAGATTCAATCCAAGCCATCAAAGCATGTCTTGGGGAAGAAGTCAAGTGTAGGAACCATCTAGGGCCTTTAGATTAAAGATGGACCATGAGAACCATTCAAATGCAAAATCTGCACTTGAGCGAATCGGCCCACGGGTTGACAGCCAAACACCCTGGATTAACCCCTAGTCGACCCAGCGGGCTCGGGTCGACTTCAAAAATCGGCCGGTTCGGTTATTCCCCTCTCCCAATTCGCTGTTTTGAGCATTTTTGCATATTTATTTATTAAATTTTCAATTATATATATATATATATATATCAATATATATATATATATCTACACAACCCATTTCACTTAATTAAGTATACTTTAATTTGGGAATTTTCATGAAACTTCGCGAGGCCATATCTTGGTCATACGGACTCCGATTTTCGAAAACTCGGACTCTATTTCGCGTATTTTTCCGAGACGAACGCAATGGCATAGCCCGTTTCCCTTGATTCCCATTTTAGAATTAAATTCTGCCTCGATTTATGTTATTACAGGTTATTGAAAATACGGGTTGTTACATTCTCCCCTCCTTAAAGGATTTCGTCCCCGAAATCTTCAAGTTAGGAAGAACGTATCCTACCATCCAATCATCATCTACTCAAAGCATCATCCACGAGCAATCATTGTCCTTACAAGATTCTAAATGCTGGATGGATATATGCAAAAGTGTGTGTATATGTACTTACCTAATGCGAAAATCAGGCGGTTACTGATACAGTAAACCTCCTTAATGCAAACCATGATAGTGCCATGCATCCAATATGTATGCGAAACCCTATTGACACATACAAATTTCTACATGCGTGCACAACCATACACAAAAATGCATCATCCATATGATAACACAGCCATGATACATCCATCAATCTAACTACCACATCCATTTATGCAATATGCAACATGAAGTGACTGAGCCGATCTAGTGCCTAATGTGTGTGTATATGCATCCACGAGCAACCACTAGCAAACAATTGCATCCATATGCATCCATCAACCATAACATGTTTCAAACACATGTTTCAACCATAGGTTTTACCCTATCTAAAGGTCATAGGTATTAGCGAGAGGATATACTAAAGATAAGATAAGTACTAGACAAGCAATAAAGGAGAAGTTAAAAGACATACTCTCAAAAAGAAATGGATACAAAGAACGCATCTTTGCTTCCGTCTCCCAAGTAGCATTGCTTTCGTCATCTCCCCATTGCACTTTAACTAGCTGAACTTCTCTGTTCCTCAACTTCCTAGTTTCTGACCCAAGGATGCGAGTAGGAGCTCGTCGAATCGTCGCGTCACGCTCTACCTCTACATCTCTAAGCAAGCTCGGCTCTACCACCTCCGCGGTCTCATGTAAGCACTTCCTCAAATGTGATACATGGAATACATCATGAACACCACTAAGTCTGTCGGGCAACTCCACCCTATATGCCATCCGTCCAATCCTTTCCTTAATAGGAAATGGCCCAACAAATCTCGGTGCTAACTTCCCAACGGACCCAAAGCGAACCACATTTCTCAATGGAGATACTTTGACAAAAACCATATCCCCAACCTCAAACTCAAGTTCCGTCCTTCTCCGATCCGCATAAGATTTCTGTCTATCTTGCGCTGCTTTCATCCTTTTTCGAATTAAATCAATCTTCTCTGAAGTCTCTCTAACCATATCCGGCCCAAGCAAGATCTTATCCGTAGATTCCCACCAACATGTAGGAGATCGACAAGGCCTTCCATAAAGAGCTTCGAAAGGAGCCATACCAATACTGGACTGAAAGCTGTTATTATATGCGAACTCCACCAAAGGAAGATGTTCTTCCCATGTACCTCCAAAATCCAAGATACAAAGCCTCAAAAGATCTTCTAAGATACGGTTCACCCTCTCAGTCTGACCGTCCGTCTGAGGATGATATGCGGTGCTCAAACACAACTGAGTCCCTACCGCCTCTTGCAAACTTCTCCAAAACTCACTAGTGAAAATAGGATCTCGATCACTCACAATGCTGGATGGTACGCCATGCAATCTAACAATCTCTCTAACATAGACTGAAGCAAGCCATGGAGCGGTCCTCTTACTCTTTACGGGTATAAAATGGGCACTCTTGGTAAGTCTGTCTACCACAACCCAAATTCCCGTATTGCCCTTCCTCGATCTCGGTAACCCGTCGATGAAATCCATCGAGACACTATCCCACTTCCACTGTGGAACTTCCAATGGGTGTAGCAACCCACCGGGTTTCCTTTGCTCCACTTTAACTTGTTGGCACACTAAGCATCTAGCCACATACTCGGCCACATCTTTCTTCATACCGGCCCAGAAGAAAACTCTCTTCATGTCTTGGTACATTTTGTCTCCACCGGGATGAATAGTCATTCTTGAACGATGTGCATCATCCAAAATAGCCTTCTTCAAACCCTCATCTTGCGGTACACAAAGTCTACCGTCTCTATGCAACCATCCCTTATCATCTATGGTGTATCTACCCAAATGGCTGGACGACTCCCCTCTTATAAGCTTCTCTACCAACACAACCAACTGTGGGTCGTCTCGCTGAGCCTCGCCAATCCGTCTCAAAAGAGTAGGTCTAACCTCCAAGGATGCCAACAAACCAGGTACAAAATCAACAGAAGGTCTGAAGTCAAACAAAGAAAGAAACTCCAAGCTTCGTCGTTCCACGAACAATGGACTCAAAGATAGCCTTTTTCTACTTAAGGCGTCTGCCACCACGTTACCCTTACCAGGGGTATACGCTATCTCGAAATCATAGGATGCTAAGAACTCCATCCACCTTTGCTGTCTTAAGTTTAAATCCTTCTGAGAGAATAAGTACTTCAATGATTTATGGTCGGTGAACAACTCGAATCTCTCACCAAGAAGATAATGGCGCCAAGACTTAAGTGCGAAAACAATCGCGGCCAACTCTAGATCATGGGTAGGGTAATTCTTCTCATGCACTCTCAATTGTCTCCCTCCATAGGCTATTACCCTTCCCTCCTGCATCAAGACTGCGCCTAATCCTGTTCCACAAGCATCGGTATAAACAACAAACGACTTACTCCCATCCGGGAGCACTAAAACTGGAGCGGTGGTCAAAGCTCTCTTTAACCGTCGGAAAGCATCATCACAATCTACATCCCACGAGAAAACCAGATTCTTTTTCGTCAAGCGGGTTAATGGGGCTGATATCTTCGCGAAGTCTTTGATGAACTTCCTATAATATCCTGCCAACCCCAAGAAACTTCTTACCTCGGTAGCATTTCTAGGAACTTTCCAATCCTGGATAGATACTATCTTTGCGGGATCCACAGCTATCCCTTCCTTAGAGACCACATGCCCTAAGAATCGCACTTCTCTTCTCCAAAAATGGCATTTAGAGAATTTAGCTTTAAGACTATGCGCTCGAAGAGTCTCCAACACTTCCTTGAGATGTAAGGCATGCTCTTCTTCATTCTTGGAAAAGACCAAGATGTCATCCACAAAAACTACTACAAACTTATTCAGATACTCTCTGAACACTCTACTCATGAGATCAACAAAGTATGCGGGGGCGTTTGTCAACCCAAATGGCATCACTAGCCACTCATAAAAACCATCCGGAGTCCGGAAAGCAGTCTTCTCTATACTGTCCTCCGCCACTCTTAACTGATGAAACCCTGTAGCTAAGTCCATCTGCGAAAATACTGACGCGCCAACCAACTGATCAAAGAGATCATCTATCCTCGGTAATGGGTGTCTATTCTTCTTCGTGAGCTTATTAAGTTCTCTATAATCCACACAAAGTCTGAGGGACCCATCCGCCTTCGTGGCAAACACTACTGGAGCTCCCCACTCCGATATACTTCGCCTTATGAACCCCTTCTCAACCAACTCCCCTACTTGCTTATGAAGTTCTCTTCTCTCACGAGGAGCCATGTGGCGTACTGGCAAAGACACTGGTTTGGCATTATCCACCAAATAAATTCGGAAATCTATCTCCCGCTTCGGAGGCAAACCCTTTACTTCTTCAAACACATCCGGATATTCCCGGACTACTCTGACAGAACACAAACTCTCGACCGAAGCATCGAGCGATTCAAGATAACTTAGCAAAACAGATTCCATGGGATTGCAAGAGATCTCGAGAGTGTTACCCAAGCGGGTCATGAGCCTGACAACTCTCCTTTCGCAATCAAGAACGGCACCATTACTGGATAACCAGTCCATGCCCAAGATCAACCCATAGCCCGTGAAGCCCAATACAAAAGCATCACATCTAAACTCAACGCTAAGTATAGAAATCTTCAAACCCAAACATATCATAGACAGATATATGGAGCCCCCAATTGGGTTTGAGACAACCAAGGGATCATCAACTAGACTGGTGTCTAAGTGCAGTGACTCAACTAACGATGATGAGATAAAAGAATGCGATGCGCCAGAGTCAAACAAAGTACGAACTGGATGATCAAACAGAAAAACCAGACTTTCAACGGAAATAGTTCTACCTCTCTGCTGAATCGGTGGAACTGAGAGAACCTGAACTTGCCCCCCTGACTGAGGTGGTGCTATAAGAGCTTGCACCTGGCCTCCTGAGGTAGACCCCGTCTTCTGCCCCTTCTTTGGGCAGTTTTTCACAAGATGCCCTGCTTCACCACAATGAAAGCAACCGGTCTTCTTCTTTTTGCGACAATCCTTACTAAGGTGTCCTGGTGTTCCACAATTGAAGCACTTCTTCTTCGTCTTCTTTTTGTCACCATTGCCTTTTCCGCCCTTGCCTTGTTGTTGCTGTTGCGGTTTCTTCTGATCCCCCTTTTTCTCTGGTGCCTTAGAATTCTTATCATCCTCATGCATAAGTGCCATGTAGACAAGCTTCTCAAAAGTGGCCCCCATAGGAATGTGAGTCATAGCTATTCCTTGCAATGGTTCGTTCAAGCCTCTAACGAACCTCAAAGCCTTCTTCTCCGGTGTATTCACCAACTCTATGCCAAACCTTGCTAATTGATTGAATTTGTTGACATATTCTTTCACCGTGAGATTCCCTTGCTTCAAATTCAAGAACTTCTCCATAAACAGATTCTCTTCCGCCCTTGAGAGAAACTTAGCCCCAAACCTTTGCTTAAAATCTGCCCAAGAGTCAACAGGGCGTTCTCCATTAGTGACCTCCCACCAGAATGAGGCCTCTCCCTTCATTAACCAAGCCGCCAACTTGACTTTCTTTCCCTCTTCCACTTCAAAGATATCTAGCAACTCTTCCACTTCCTTAAGCCAATCTCTAGCCTCTACGAAAGTCTCTGAACCAAGAAAAGGTTTTCCTCCTATAGCCTTGAACTCCTTGCAAACCTTAGCAAAATTATCCACTCTAGGCTGAGGAGGAGGAGCGGTTGTCTCTGGTGTAGTAGCATTGGCCGGACCCGCAACCGCGGCCCTAGCCTCTTGCAACCTCCTATACCATAGTGGTATAACTAAACCCTCCGGGATGTTAAGATCTTCAGCCATGCTGAAACGAAAGAGGAAAGATTCAAAAAGGAGATTCCGAAAGATAAAGATATGGCTATTGGGGATTATGCTTTTCTTTTTCAAAAACTTTTTCTCTTAGAAGACATGCTTTTAAAAATACTTTCTTCGAAAATACTCTTAGAAAGTAGTTTTTCTCAAAAATTTTATCTGTTCTGGTAACCTTAAGCTCTGATACCACGTGTAACACCCCACTCCCGCTATGATCACTCACTAAGGGAATGCCATAGCATCGGTGGAGTATTTTAGTGAATATAGAACAGAAAAATTACAACAAGACAGATATAAATAGTACTTGAAATTTTAAAACATCATCTCATAACAGCGGAAGTAAAACATGTCTGGTTACATCATAAAACCACAATAAAGGTCAAGTACAATATCCATCAAAATAAAGAAGTACATAATCCCACTCTCATACAATAGCCAAACAAAAGAAAAGATAACTGGATAACTGGAGCTTTACATCTATCCTCGCTCCTAAAGACTGGAACAGCAATCCGATCAAGCTCCACTACTGCTAGGATCCACCGTAGGACCTGAGGGTTGGGAAAAAGATAAAAACAACAGGGTCAGACATAAGTCTGAGCGAGTCCTATAACTTTAACAATACAATCGTTAAAGTAACCAGAGAAGACATAAACTGATATACGGTAACATATAGGGATGAATGGCTACCCTAAGCAGTCAACTAAACGAAGATAAAGGATAAAGACGCATCTACCCTCCCTAAGGTAAATTACTAAACTGCACCACACCAGTCGTTCCTAACTTAAAGGTTGATCCCACCCAAGGACTTATAAAATTTACTAATTAGTACCTGCGTACCCCTAGGTGACCAAGTAGGCGCCACGGGGCCCTACAATCCACTAGGTGTACACACTACTTCCCATTCGATCGGCTCCCTAACGTAGATACCCGTGCTGGCCCCACCGTGGGATGTATCATTCCCCAATGTGGCAACCTGATGAAACTAAAGGTGCACGGCTTATATCTACTCGATGCAACAACGGCTTACCTACCAGCCCGGGCCCACTCACGCATATGAAGCCCGTTGGACTTGCGTTGCCACCGCTAACCCGTTTGCCTCTTACAGTCAAGCCCAGTATGCGTGTCCCGTCCTCGACATGGGTCGAGCCCACAAAGATACGTATGGGTTACTGGTTGAAATGGGCCTCCACAAGCTACCCACCTAAGCTTGTCCCTTTTTCTAGTATATCCCACTTAACCCTTTAATCATGTTTTAATTACATGTTCCATTTTGGTTAAGTATTCTAATCGTATTTTCTATTGCCACCCAAGGCAACCACTAGATTTTCTCATGCCACCCGAGGCACCCACTTAACCCCTCATGTCCCTCTACATGCTAATGTGGTTAAGTGTTTCTTAATTAATTAATTAAGAACGTAACCTTTGTAAAGACCTCTCACATTAGACTGTCTTTTATGACCGCTGGTTAAGCCGGTTGGGTCCGGGCAGCCTTATGTCATAACAGAGTCTAACCTCGTGTCTTTACATTAATTACGTATTTAGTTTGTGCCTAAGACCTCTCACATTGGGCTCACATTTGTAGCAACTGGTTAAGCCGGTTGGGTCCGGGCAGTTTTACGCTACAACTGAGTCCAACCTCGTGTCTTAGTCAATTAATTACACCTAATTAATCACCCTCATAATTTTATATTAATTATCCCTAATTAATCAAGTTTTCTTAACATGGGTAGACCTAACTTAATAGGTAAATTCCCATGGGGTAGACCTAACTCAATAGGTAAATTCCCAACACATAGTATGGGTACACCTAACCAAATAGGCAAATTCCCATACTATGTTTATTTATTTTGTGTTATGCATAATTATATTAATTTCACACAATCTTATTAACTTATGCATTTAATTACCCCATCGTTCCCACGTAATTTCGTTCATGATATAACACATATAAAAGGTGTCAACTTGCATATGAATGAACATGTTTCAAAGGTGCCATCTTGCATATTAACAAACACATAACTTGCATATGAACTTGCATAACATGTCACATAACTTGCATATAATATGTCACATAACTTACATATTCATTTTGCATAACAAACTTGCATATTAGCTTATAGACTTGCATAATGTGTCATCATGAACTTGCATATTAATAAACATGTAACTTGCATATTTACATACATGTAACTCGCATATTAACAAACATGTAACTTGCATATAAAGAAACATGTAACTTGCATATTTACATACATGTAACTTGCATATTAACAAACATGTAACTTGCATATTAACAAACATGTAACTTGCATATTTACATACATGTAACTTGCATATTAACAAACATGTAACTTGCATATTTACATACATGTAACTTGCATAGCATATTACCATGAACTTGCATAACATGCATATGATTACATAGCCCACAACTTGCATATTTAGCATCATGCAAACATAACATACATCATATTAAACTTGCATAAGCTTACATACTCAACATGCATAAACATAAGATTAATGCTAACATCATATCATATGATTCAAAGCTCATTAACCCACATACAAAACCATAAATCTCATCACATCTCATCTAATTAGTTTACCAAAAGATCATCAAAGTGATAGAAACTCACAACTAGCAACTTTGAACACCAAATGAAGAGGATTAAGATGCTAAGAAGGGATTAGAAGTTGATTAGAGAGTGATTAGTATGCAACCCTCTTCATAAAATTAGTGGAGGCCATGAGAGCTAGCATTTTGCCATAGTTTAGTCACTAGGTTTAATTATGAATGAATTAGGGTAGGTTAGGGTCTTATTTATAGATTAGGCAAGTGTTTTAGGCCATAGGATTAACCCTAGATTCAATCCAAGCCATCAAAGCATGTCTTGGGGAAGAAGTCAAGTGTAGGAACCATCTAGGGCCTTTAGATTAAAGATGGACCATGAGAACCATTCAAATGCAAAATCTGCACTTGAGCGAATCGGCCCACGGGTTGACAGCCAAACACCCTGGATTAACCCCTAGTCGACCCAGCGGGCTCGGGTCGACTTCAAAAATCGGCCGGTTCGGTTATTCCCCTCTCCCAATTCGCTGTTTTGAGCATTTTTGCATATTTATTTATTAAATTTTCAATTATATATATATATATATATATATCAATATATATATATATATATATCTACACAACCCATTTCACTTAATTAAGTATACTTTAATTTGGGAATTTTCGTGAAACTTCGCGAGGCCATATCTTGGTCATACGGACTCCGATTTTCGAAAACTCGGACTCTATTTCGCGTATTTTTCCGAGACGAACGCAATGGCATAGCCCGTTTCCCTTGATTCCCATTTTAGAATTAAATTCTGCCTCGATTTATGTTATTACAGGTTATTGAAAATACGGGTTGTTACATATCCTACTCATGATCTTGAGTTGTTAGCCGTCGTGTTCGCTTTGAAAATATGGAGGTACTATATTTTGGGTGGTAAGTTCGAATTATATACAGATCATAGGTCATTGAAGTATCTATTCACCCAGAAAGACTTGAATTTGAGGTCGCAGCGTTGGTTAGAATTTCTTGTGGCATACAATCTAGATATTTTGTATACTCCAGGGAAAACCAATGTTGTAGCAGATGTGCTTAGCAAGAAGAATGCGATCATTGCCAACCTCAATATTACGCCTTCATTGACAGACAAAATCTCTGCTCTTCAGAAAGATGTTGAATTTATTTAGAGGATTAGTAAGAGAGTTCGGGAAGGCTAACCCTCGAGTTTCCAGATTGATAACAAGGGAGTTCTGAGGCTATCAGGCCGAATTTGTGTTTCGGATATTCCTGAGCTCAGAAGGGAAGTGAGGGATGAATGTCACAAGTCCAAGCTTAGTATTCATCCATGGGTGAGTAAGATGTATCATGATCTCAAGTGCACATTCTAGTGAAGGTCTATAAAAAGAGACATTTCCATATATGTTAGCAGGTATTTTACTTGCCAACAGGTCAAAAGCGATCAACAGAAGCTCGCAGGATTGTTGCAACCGTTGGAGGTTCCAAATTGGAAGTGGGATCAAATCTCCATGGATTTCAGTGATGGCTTGCCTCAAGCCAAGAAAGGCAATGACAGTATATGGGTGATCGCAGATCGTTTCACGAAGACCGCCCATTTTATTCCTGTGAAATCTACTAGAACAGCTCAAAGTCTGGCGCAGATTTATTTCAGAGAAATCGTTAGATTACATGGAGTTCCCATTAGTATTGTAAGTGATCGTGATCCGATATTCGCTAGTAAATTCTGGGAAGCATTCCTAGAGGAACCGGGAACAAAGTTAAATCTGAGCACCTCTTATTATCCTCAAATAGATGGCCAGACTGAGATGGGGAATCGTATACTAGAAGACTTATTGCGGACATGTATTCTTGATTTTGGCGAATCGTGGGAAGATCACTTGCATTTGGTTGAGTTTTCATATAACAACAGTTACCAAGAAAGCTTACAAATGTCGCCATTCGAAGCATTGTATGGCAGGCTTTGTGGATCTCACGCATGTTGGGTAGAACCAGGAAATCGACTAGTATTGGGTCCCGACATGATTCAAGAAGCATCGGATAAAGTCGATTTCATTAAGAAGCGACTGCAAACAGCTCAAAGCCGACAGAAGAGTTATGCAGATTCGAGAAGAAGATATTTAGCATTTGCTATTGGTGATTATGTACATTTGAGAGTTTCTCTGATGAGAGGAGCAGTCCAATTCGGGAAAACATGGAAGTTGGCGCCAAGATTTATTGGTCAATTTCCTATACTTGAGAGGATTGGAACTCTTGCTTACAGGGTTCAGTTACCTGATTGGTTGTCAGGAGTACATGATGTATTTCACGTGTCTTAACTTCGAAAGCATGTTCATGATCCAGACTTGGTTGTGGAAGAAGCAGTGCAACAAGATTTGGAAATTACTCCAAGCTTAGCAGTGAGAAAAGAGCCAGTAAAGATTATTGGCAAAGAAACAAGAATTCTGAGCAACAAAAGGATCCATTTAGTCAAAGTGCAGTGGAGCGGAGATCCTAGAGACTGTACATGGGAAATAGAAGATAGCATTAAGCAGGCTTATCCCAAGTGCAGAGTGGACATCTCTGATTAGCTCTGGTGCAAGGTACATTTACAATATTTTGCATTTTCTTCTTTTTTTTCCTACTTTACTATGGTTTCCTTTTCGGGGGCGAAAAGTTTTTGAGTGGGGGATATTGTAACAACCCGGAAAATTAGAACCAATTTAAAAAAAATTAGAAATTTGATCAGAAATGAAAATTTCCATTTTTAAATAATAATAAAGCCCTTAAAAATAGTCATTTTGCAAACAACATCCGTTTTCGATGAAACCACCCTGGTTGGATCCGGAATGTCAATTTATTGCTAGGTTTAAAATTCCATAATTTTTGGAATAAATATGTGAGCGTGGTAAATTAAAACGCGTTTGGTAATTTCAATTTGAATTGGATCGATCAGAAAAAGTTCATTTTTCAAACGGTCTCCAAATTCGACGAAATTAATTTTGTTAGGACCGTAACGTCAAAACATAGCTAGATTTATTTTTTGGGAAATTTTGGAATCGGTATGTGACCCCGGTAAATTAAAATGTACGTTCAAATTTAAAATTAAATGGTTTATATTTTAATTTTGAGAATAACTGAGTAAAACAGTCGAATGGGCTTACGAAACATATTCCATTGTGTTCGGAATGAGGGTATTTAGCTAGGGAAGATAGTCGTTGGGTTTGAATTGGAGTTCGTATGGGTTAACTGGCTTTTTCGGAATTAAAGAATTAATATAAATAAGAATTTAAAAATAAAAATAAAACCCTATCCTCTTCATCGTATAGCCGCCGCTTCCCTCCTCAAATCAATGGCGATAACATTCAAAACAAAACCCCACTTGATCTCCACTTCCTCTTTATAATTTGCGAAGATTTATAAACGAATTTTGCTGAGGATCTCGAGCTCGACCTATCCATACGGGTTTAGGCATATGTCATTGAGTATTTCGCTCGGAGCACCCTCTCGAAGACAAGCCGTTCGCCCTCGATTTCCACTCCATAGAGGCGATCGAATTGGATAGTAGGGGGAGGCGCCTGGAGCTTGCTTGGAGGTCGACAGCTTGGTGTGGTCTGGTCGTTGCCAAGTTGACTGTGTAGCTCGAAAATTGGAAACCTAGTTTTGAATCAGTTCTGAGTTTATACGGCAAGTATATATAAAATGGTTTTTAACACCTTACAAGTGTTGCAAATCCATTATTATTTATAAAAATCGTATCTTTTTCATACGATAACGAAATACGATGAAACAGGAGGCATTGGATTCGTGGCATCGTATGCGATATTCTAGAAGAGACCAGGAGAATTTTAGAGCCATCTACAATTTTAGGCAAAGTCAAAAACAATGTGAGATTTCTGAATTCAAAAATAAATGAATAAAAATTATATTAGGTTGCAGACGGAGCTTAGTAGCTCCTGACACCGTCGTCCACAGACCATGGACGACTTGCTTGTATTGTGGTGTGAAATTGATTTTGAGTAATTGATTGTGGTTGAAACGAAGTTGATTGTGTTTGTGATAAATTAATTGTGTTGTGAAAAGAAATTGTATTATGAAAATGAAATCCTTGTATCGCTGCAAGGCCTAGGATAGCAGAGGAGCCGTACTAGGGACGGTGCCGGTTTTAATTACCCCGCCGTTATAAAGCCGAAATTTTCTGAAATATTCATGTGTTGAAAATATTCATATATGAAATGAAAATCGTTTGAACAATAAAAATCACATTTTTATTGTATGAATAGTATATGTAAAAAAGATCATTATTTGAAATAAAATATTTTAGCAATAAAAATCACATTTCTATTGTAAGAATAGAATATTTAAAAATGATCATTATTTGAAATAAAAATATGTTTACAATAAAATTACATTTTTATTGTGTATGTAGAAAGATTAAAAATGATCATTGGTTGAAAATAAAATTATGTTTACAATAAAAAATACATTTTTATTGTGTATGTAGAAAGATTAAAAATGATCATCGTTTGAAAATAAAAATATGTCTACAATAAAAATTACACTTTTATTATGTATGTAGAAAGATTAAAAATGATCATTGTTTGAAAATAAATAAAAAAATGTTAACAATAAAAATTGCATTTTTATTGTGTATGTAGGAATGATTAAAAATATTTATTTGTTTGAGATAAAAATGTTTTAACATTAAAAATTACATTTTTAATGTATAGAATGAATCATTAAAAAGATTCAAGGTTGATAAAAATGTTTTAGCATTAAAAATTACATTTTAATTATATACATGAATCATAAAAATATTCATAGTTGAAATAAAATGTTTTTTATAATAAAAATTACATTTTTATTGTATATATGAATCATAAAAATATTCATAGTTGAAATAAATGTGTTTGCAATAAAAATTACATTTTTATTGTATATATGAATCATAAAAATATTCATAGTCGAAACAAAATGTTTTTACAATAAAAATTACATTTTTATTGTATATATGAATCATAAAAATATTCATAGTTCAAATAAAATGTTTTTACAATAAAATTACATTTTTATTGTATATATGAATCATAAAAAGATTCAAGTTGAAGTAAAATGTTTTTACAATAGAAATTACATTTTTATTGTATGAAGAAATCACTAAAAAAGGTTCAAGTTGAAATATAATGTTTTTACAATAAAAATCGCATTTTTATTGTATGTAGGAAACATTAAAAATATTCATGAATGAAATAAAATATTTTAAAACAATAAAAATTACATT
Organism: Allium sativum; assembly: GCA_030737875.1. NCBI lineage: Eukaryota > Viridiplantae > Streptophyta > Magnoliopsida > Asparagales > Amaryllidaceae > Allium > Allium sativum. The sequence goes on from CM060924.1 coordinate 380,406,684, forward strand.
TTTATTGTATGAAGAAATCACTAAAAAAGGTTCAAGTTGAAATAAAATGTTTTTACAATAAAAATCGCATTTTTATTGTATGTAGGAAACATTAAAAATATTCATCTGTGAAATAAAATATTTTAAACCATAAAAATTACATTTTTATTGTACGAATAAATCATTAAAAAGATTCGAACTGAAATAAAATGTTTTTACAATAAAAATTACATTTTTATTGTATGTATGAATCACTAAGAATTTACATGTGATAAAATATATTTTTGTGTGTTAAAAATATTCTTTTTAACATGTGTATAAAGTGTATAAAATTTACATAGTGTTGGAATCGTCATAAGAATTATATATATATATATGTATATATATATATTAAAATAAAACGAATCGCGTGCGGTAGTTCGCGATTTGGAATCGTAATTTTAAACGATTATACCGAGAGATCCGACCGTCGGATTTTCCCAAAACTGGAACCGTTGGGTTCGCTTAGGAAAGATCTTTCCAACGATATTAAATATGTTAAGATCCAACGGTAAGATTTAGAGAAATGTGTAATTCAAATCTGAATAAAAACAGCGCAAGTGCCGCGTAATGACCTGAAACGTCGTTCAAATTAAATGGACTATTTTTATATAAATAAAAATAGCAATAAATTGTTATAAAATATTATAAATGATATGGAACGAAAATAAACCAATTTCACTTGGTTTATAAAGTAATATAAACGGTTAGATTTATTTGACATTAATCTATAGAATTGAGTTGAATTTAACTAAAGAAAAGAAATGATTTGAAGTATATATATTCGAGAATTTTTTGAAAGGGCCTAGTTAAATCTCATTTCAAATAATTATACGACGACCAGAAGTCAAATATATTGAAGATGGTGGCTGAAGACCATCGATCTTCACATCGAATGGACGACTATTGATGCCTTTGATTGGAGTTGCTGCCTTGAATGGGTTACAGTGGTAGTTGTCCGGACGTACTTGTCGATTGTCCGAATATGCGAGAACCGCTTTTCCGTGTTGGACATATGGAACGAGGAATAAGGTGTCTCCAGTTTCGTTCAGACCTAGAACGGACTTGTAAATGGATGTGTGTGTCTGACATTGGATTTTATTCTATGTTGATTGATTTCTATTAAATATATATCTGTTTGGTGGTGGAGAATTTATTCTCTTGCTTAACACCCTTCTCTGAGACGTACGAGCTCAGAGGTTATATATCGATAGACATCAGTCGCATGGCGCGAATTGTCAGTGTGGCATGCTAAGATGCAAATGATCAAGGCTTTTGTTGAAAAGCAGAGCCTTGTGGTTGATGATCAAAGCACAGCTTTAATTAGCATAGCTTTGTGTATAGCGTTAATTCGCGAGCCTCACACCCCGGTATGAACCAGAAACGGGAGAAGGATCCAGGGAGAACATTTGTTTCTTTCTAACTAGGAGTGGTGTCATGGTATGAAGCCCAGACATTTTTACTTATGTGGATGATGGAAAGCGAGGTACCTCGGATTTGAGTCCCTAGTGGCTCTTGATTTACACCCCATAGGGCGGGGAAACGTATTGTTTAGGAATTATATATCGTAAGTTGTGGACCGACCATGTAGCTCCTAGGTGCAGTACGGCTGTATCCTGAGACATGGGCTAGAATGTCACGAATTCGGTAAGGACGATCCATTGCCGTGGTTCATGATGGAAATCCAACTTCCAATACGACACCATGCGGTTTTGATTGTAAAACTAGTATGGCGACATAGTATATGGTAGCTATGCCGCCTATGATTGATACATTATGATTGAAAATGTTTTTGAAACATATAGACACTAATAATAATATCAAATTTGCTTTATATATATCAAGCACACTTTGGCCATTACATGGTAAAACTATATCCTCCGGTTTGTGCTGCATTGTGTGATGGGACTTGACTCTTTAATGGTTTCATTTTTCTAAAAAGCATAGCGTTGTTTAAATGATTTAAGTTGTTCATGCATTGGCAATCCAATGGAGTAAACCTGTTCCGTGTTAGCGGCATGGTCTTGTGATTAGTCTTATTATTAAATAGGTTAAATAAGATTTCTCATACCAGTCCCATGACTGACTCGTAGTTTGTTTCACTTTGCAAACTTGGGTGCCCTTATTTTCCACACGGGCAGCCTTGTATTTTGTAACAACCCGGAAAATGCGAGCCAGTTTGAAAATTTTAAATTGGCAATTTTAGCGAATTTAGAATATTTAAAATGAATTATTTTAAATAATATCGACGAGAAATTTATTTTGGAATTGAAATTAGAACGTATATATTATATACGCCGTCGTTAGAATATAAATATTTATATATAATTATAAATAGAATTGAAAATGGCGCGGTAGTTCGATAATTCGATTTCAAACTTCAATTGAATGTACCGGGTGCAAAACAATCCGGATTTTAGTGAAACCAAAAACATTAGGATCTAATTGATGATATCTTTCCAACGAATCCAAAAAATCAAAATTTCATAGCGGGGATAAAAAGATATGTCCATTTGAAAATTCTGAATAGTCGCTATGGAATTCAGGCCCTTAAAAATGGGTATTTTGCAAACGACCTCGGATTTCGACGAAACCACTTTTGTTGGGTTCGTGATGTCAATTTATTGCTAGGTTTCAAATTTCATAATTTTTCGAATCAATATGCGAGCGTGGCAAAGGAAAACGCGTTTGACCAGTTTCAGTTGATTTTAATCGACTGGAAAATGGCCATTTTTCAAACGGTCTCAGAATTCGACGAAACTAGTTTTGTTGGGACCGTATCGTCAAAACATAGCTAGATTTATTTTTCTGGAATTTTTCGAATTAATTTGTGGCCCTGGCAAATTGAAATGTACGTTCAAATCAAATATTGAATGTTATATATTTTAAATTGAATGGAAACTGACTGAAACAGTCGAATGGGCCTACAAAACATATCCCATTGTGTTTAGAATTGGGGTATTTAGCTGGGGACGACAATCGTTAGGTTTGATATGGAGTTTGAATGTGAAGTACACTTTTTAGAATTTAATAGAATTAAAATAATATAATATTTTATATAAATACCCCTCTACAATTAAAAACCCTAATTTACATTGTTCAGCCGCCGCTCTCAACTATCCAAAGGCGGAAAACATCAGGATTTCAAACGATTAAATCTTTCAATCCAGGCCAAATCAATTCGAATTATAAAACAAATATTAAAGGGCAATTCCGGAGCTTTCCTTCTATGCCATGGTGATGAATTATCGTGACCAGTTTAGCTCGAATTTGCCTCTCAAACTAGCCGACTTCGAGCTCCATTTTACAGCGGAGGGGACCACCGAATTCAGTGGTGGTTGGGGCGACGGAAGACCTCACGGAGGCGCTCGATGTGGCGATGGCGGATGTAACTCCGGTGGCTCCCTGGCGACGTGATTTGGAACCCTAGGTCTTGAGCAAATGGGTTTTCAATCGGTTGAGATAAAGAAGGAAGAAAGGTAATAACAGTAGTTTTTTTTATGTTAAATACATTATTTACAAAAAAAAAGGGGAGCAGTTTTTATGTTAAAAACATCATTTAAAAATCAGTTTTTAATTAAATATAGCATGATATAAAAAGGTGTTGTTTTTGAAATAGAAATGACAATATATATATATGATGTTTATAGAAATAGACTTGATGTAAAAATATGATGTTTTAAAAATAGAAGTTGCTTTGTTTTAAAAAAATAGAAGTTGCTTTGTTTTAAAAATATGAATCTACTTTGTTTTAAAAAATATGAATCTACTTTGTTTTAAAAAAATATGAATCTACTTTGTTTAAAAAAAATATGAATCTACTTTGTTTTAAAAATATGAAGAGGTCGAGATTTTTTAACATGAAAAAGAAGTAATTTGTAAAATAAAGAAGACTAGATTTCTATATAAGGAAAGTTGAGATTTTGAAATACGTAGAGTTATAATTTTTATAACGAAGCAAAGTAAAAATTCGATTTTTATATATTGAATAGCAAAGTAAAAATTCGATTTTTATATATTGAATAGCGAAGTAAAAATGTGATTTTTACATATGTAGTGGCTACGGGCAACGAAAGTGATAAAAAGGCGAGAACGATGAAGATTTCTATCAAAAGAAGAGTCAAGATGTTTGGATAGCTATCGGTGAGAATTTCTCACTCTTCAATTTAAATTTTCTAGTTATATATATATATATACTAGGATGCAGACGGTGTTTAGTAGCACCCGACACCCGTCATCCACAGACCATGGATGGCTTGTTTGTTAAATTGTTTGGTTGTGTGGTTGGTTAGAATATTTTGTTTGGATTGAATTGTTTGGTGAAATGGAATTGATTTGATTGATGTGTGAATGGCGTGGGCCTTCACTAGACTGGGGATAAGGCTAGGCCTCGTCCCGTTTCTAGTATCGTGCCATTATGCCGCCGAAATTTTCTAAAATAAGTTAGAAAAATAAAAATATCATTTTATTTAAAGAATGAACTGAATAGAAATTCATATGCTAAAATAAAATGTTTTATCGTTAAAAATATAATTTTTAACGTGAAGTGAATAAAATAAATATTCATTTACAAACCAGACGGTTTGTTTATGTACACCTATTTGAAGGACATTGATTGGGTCGATAAATTTTACACATCGCCCAACTGCACAAATAAAATCTGTGTTTGATTGTTTGAAAACCCCACACGGGTGTTGGGATGAAATATGAAGTTCACTCATCCTGATTGATTAAATATGTCGATCGATTGATTGACAGGCTGTTATAAGCGTTAGATATCTATATTTGATGCTTATACAGTGTAGTGCACTTTGGTTGATGGTTGATTATTTTTCAATGCTAGTATATGTGTGTAATGTATGAAAATCCATATAATTAACATTATATGGTGATTGATTGGGCCTCATTCCAATTTAGAAAATAAAGAATAATATAAAATAAAGGTTCATGTGTTGACAGTACTCATCCATTGAGATTGGTCATGTGTTGAACGAAATATTTTAGTAATAAAATTTACATCTTTATTAATATAAAATAAAGGTTCATGTGTTGACAGTACTCATCCATTGAGATTGGTCATGTGTTGAACGAAATATTTTAGTAATAAAATTTACATCTTTATCAATATAAAATAAAGGTTCATGTGTTGGCAGTACTCATCCATTGAGATTGGTCATGTGTTGAACGAAATAATTTGATAATAACAACTATTTTGAAAAAGAAATATTTGAAATAGAATATTTGAAAATAGAAATTTATGAAGCCGTGTTGATTAGATTGACGCCATTTTGACGTGAACGATATTTATATCGATTTTATTCATTTCGAAATGAATTGAATTGAAAACGAATTCAAATTGAATTGAAAACGATTTCGAAATGAATGGAATTAAAAACGAATTCAAATTGAATTGAAAACGATTTCGAAATGAATTGAATTGAAAACGATTTCGAAATGAATTGAATTAAAAACGATTTCGAAATGAATTGAATTAAAAACGATTTCGAAATGAATTGAGTTGAAAACGATTTCGAAATGAATTGAATTGAAAACGAATTCAAATTGAATTGAAAACGAATTCAAATTGAATTGAAAACGAATTGAAATGAATTCAAATTGAATTGAAATTTGAATTGAATAGAAATGAATTTTAAAACGAATTTATAAAGAAGAATTCAATTTTGATTTGAATTGAAAAGGAAGTTGAAATTGCTTTTGAAACGAATTTAAAACTATTTATATAATTCGTTTTAAATAGAAATCGACGAAATATATATTATATATATTATATATATAATATAATGGCCTGAATAGAACGCGCCGCGCCGCGGCAGTTCGTGAATTTCGACCATTTATTTCAAACGGACATTACGGGAGATCCGACCGTCAGATTCTCCTAAAACCGGAACCGTTGGGTTCGTATCGAAAAGAGCTTTCTAACGAATATTAGAAATTTGAAATCTAACGGTTGGATTTGGAGATACGTCCAAATCAAATTTGAAAAAGGTCGCTATAAGTGCAGTTCGATGGCCATTGTTGGAAATCGACTGTACGGGCCTTGATAAAATTATTAAAAATAGCGATAATTTGTGTAAAATCACAAGAAATGATTTGGGAAAATTTGGGATGAAAAACCCCATATTTGAAAAGATAAAAATAGATTTTTATCGAAATGAACTATCCGCGCTTTCCTTTACGGGGAAGTTACGGGTTTTCACATATTTAGGTTTTAGCAGACTCATTCTGGATAGCTATGTAGCTGGAGATGGATTCTATCATTGATGTATGGTTGTTCAGACTTCATTTAGTATATTATGTTTGATTCCGCTGCAACATTTCATATTAAGTTGAAACTATATTTTGCACTAAGTATGATCCTGTTATGCTGTGTAACTCTGATGTTGAAAATATTTCTAGTGTAACTTTGATGTACTTTATCTGGTGTAAATCTATGATTCTTTTCTGTTGTTATTGTTTGTGGGTTATATTCCAATGATTATCCTTGCTTCTGTGACACGGGGTTTGGGGATATCACATTGTGTATTATATATATTTAAAGGAGCGTTCAAATGAAATTTGGATCTTACTTAAACCTATATTCGAAAATTAAAATTATGATAGAAGTTTTTTAACCAAATGAAATCAGCTTTTTCATTGTCAAAATATTTTTTTAAAATTCTAATTAACCATTTTTCATTGCTTTAATTTCTATGATTAAACCCGATCAATACCAATTTATATCGTCAACCAAAGTTAGGTATCTCATTTGTTTCTCTTGTCTTAGTCACGAAATAATTTTTATACATGAAGTCAAATTCTATCAAAACAATATATTATTTCCTAAAAAATGTTCAGAAAATTAATTTTTTCTTTAATTTTTTTTTAGAAGTTTCCATGATAGGTTTAGTAAACGTACACATAAACATAGAACATTTGAAAAGGCTAATCAATGTTAATGAAAAATGTAAATAATAAAAATAATTCAAAATTTGGAAAAAAATATAAATCAATTTTTATGAAATAAATAATATTTATATGAAATATTTTTTTTAAAAGAATCAATTTTTACAAATGATTGAATAATAACGAAAATAATTATTTTTCACTAGTAGTATGTGAATGCGCAAGTACAATGCAATATTTATTATTTTAGACATTAATAAATTAGAAATACAATAAAATTAACATGTAAGCCTGACGATAGATACCTTTAGCTATAGAAAGTTCTACATCTCAGTCTGTAAACTGGAATCATTTAGGCATCAGATATCCACATCTGCATATATAGAAAAATATCATTTAATTTTCTTATTGCTTAGTACTTGATAAATGAAGATGTAAAATTAACTTTCTTTAACTTAGTTGGAATGCCTTATTTTGAGATTCACACTAACAAAGAGCGGTTACAGGTTATGTCGTCTGCTAGCATGGAGAATAGGGGTTGTTAGGAGTGACTATTTGTAAGCCTTACATGTAGTGAGTATTGAATATTGTCAGTTGGCTGTATATTATTTTCGTTTCTTAAATTAAGTGGATTGACGTACTCAATTCATTTTTAATATAAAACTATGATGGCTAATGATCTATTAAGAACACAGTACAAAAACAACACATATAAAAAAAATCATAGATCATAATACACATATGTACGACCAGCAGAATATAACATTACATGTGTCACATACAGGAATAGTCATTAAAGCCATATGCAAATATATCACGTCTCAATAATGAATATACATAAAACATGAATAATCGACTGCGTAACTCGGGTACTAGCTTAAAGTAAGATGATCCAAGATGAAGAAGAGACGAGGATGAATCTACAACAAACTGTTGAACAAAAATAACATAGTGTGACCGGAGTATAAAATGGACATGTCATTCTAGCTTAAACATATCATCTAGAACATGATAAATGAAATACAACGTCACATGAGAGAGAAATCCTTTTCGTTAGAAATGGAATAATATAGACTCGAATCAACATATAGCTTATGAAGTTGTTTCACATAATCAACATACAAGTCTCTCTCGTAAGGTAAGAACACAAGACGTAGATATTCCCATCAACATGAATTACCCGAACTCTAAGGCTTAGGTTTACTAAATCATACTCACATACAATACAAGATGGAAACCATATGTGACACCCCCACGTCTGTTAATGTCACTTTTAAGACAATGCATTAAGTTTTGTGAAGCGCAATAGGTAAACAGTAACTAAATTAACAAGAGAGATATAAATAATACAGCGGAAAACTTAAAACTTCTACTTAAATTTTAAAACATTCCATTACATCTCAAATGTCAAAATCCAAAATCATCTATCTTAATAATATCATAGTACAAAAAAACCATAACAATATCCCTCAATTGTCATTACCAATAACGTAGATGAATAAAAGCAAGAAAATACATGGAAAAAGGAGACCTATCAATGTCCAAGCAGAATCACTATCTCAACTACTGACTACTCCCACTCTTAGAACCTAAGGGGGGAGGAAGAGAGAGAAGGGAAACTGTTAATGATATTTTTGGTCAACGTCGAAGATAGGTCTAAATAAATGGACCTAATAGAAAAATGGGATTATTCGGTCCCCATAAGCTTGAGTTAATTCACTGTTTATTCACTGTTTCCTAGATATCAAGGTCTCAAGCCCAAAGATTAGTTATTCTTCCCTCAAGGGGTGAGTATAAGGATTATGAGACTTAAGGACCAACCGTTACCTTGGGATAAGGGTTTCGTAAGCTCGTTGCATGTTAGGAAGCTAAATGGCTTGCGGAGGGGTGATTTGGATTATTTGAAAGCATTGCATAATGCATACAGAAGCATAGTGGGATATAAAATAATATGCGAAAATAGTGAAAACACACAATTTATAGTGGTTTAGTTCGGATTGAACCTATGCTCACTTAAAGGATTTTGATGATTTTATTCATGGAGGAGGTTACATAAGAAATCCCAAAATTAATTTACAGATTATGATTATCTCTCTTAGAAATGAGAGCGGGATTGTGGAATGAGGAAAAGTCCTCCAAAATGAGACCCCTGAGTCTTATTTATAGCAAAAATGGGTCCCCTTTTGGTGTCAACTCAACAGAAGCCACTTTCGAATGTAGAAACAAGGTTTTGGCCGCCTTTGTATTCTTTATTGAACATTGTTATCACTTTTTTTAACGATAGCTTAGTCTTGGATTCTGAGAGCTTGATCTTGTGACAACAAGCTTTCGGTATGTCTCTTGGTGACTTTAAAATTATTTCCTAGTGATGGCTTCAATAGCCCTTTGCTTCCTCTCAGCTTGTCTTTTAGCTCTGTAGCCTTTGCTTTTCAGCATAGGTATCATAACTAGGCATATTAGAGTGAGGACCCCTCTTCTTTCGATAAACCCTTGATTCGGTCTTGGTCTAGTGATAGGTTCATCTATAACCCCTACTGGATGACTCATAAACTATCTTCTAATATTAGTGTAGGTATTAAAACAATTAGTGCTGATAGGCTTCTACCTTCTCTTGTCTGATGTAGTGCTTCCCTTTCGTGGCTTTGAGTTTCGGTTTATATACCCCTGGTCATCCACTTCTGTTTGCTTATGGTTTTAAGTGGTATGCTTTCAGACTTGTACCCTTGTTAATTTTCTTTTGTAACGGTACTACCCTGCCGGTATTTCCATTTCGTATTGGCATCAAAACTTCGCTCTTTTCTCTTCTTCTGCTTTAACGCTATTGTTGTTTCTTCCTCTATTCTTCACTTGTTTGTGTCGGTCCGGCACCCTTGTGCTTGGGTACCGGATTTGGGGCTCTCAGGCCTTTTCTTTTAATGTGGATGTAACTTTGGTAATGTTTCCCTAGAAATACTTGATTTTGATGTTCGGCTGCAACTTGACCCTTTTTGCTATCGATGTTTATGTTTATTCCCACTACTCTTGATGACCTTGTATCCAAGTCTTTTCCTACTCTGTCTTTTGGTTCTGGTAGTGGCTTTCAGACCTTGCTTGCATTAGCTCCCTGGCTTCTATCCAGGCTCTATTCTAAGTAGTTCCGGTTTCTCTACTTGGAACCCTCTGCCGTTTCAGCTTTGGAGTCATTGCTTCTTTATATTTGGCCAATGAAAATTTTGGTGTTAACAATTATCCCCTAGTATAAAGAAGCTTTTGTTTTTTTAGGACAAGATCCTGTGGCTCCTGCACAACTTTCTTGTTACTCAAGAACCATTATAAAAATCTTTGGTATTAGTTTCGTATAAACAAGAGTAATGATGTAGCGGTAGGCATAAAATTTCCCTTATTAAATAGGAACTAAACATGAATTTCAAGTTATGGACTTTTTGTGGACTTAGTTTGCAAATTCAAACACATATTCAAGCGGAATCTTATGATTTAAAGCTTGGCGTTCTTCTATCAGTGTTGAATAAGGATTTTACTATTACAACTTAGACATTCAATTACCAAGAATTCATTCTCGAAAGTATGATATAACGAATTCAAATTTACATTTAAGTACGTGCAATTAGAGTTCATCATTGACGAATATAATGTGCTAATAAAAGTAATATGACTTGCATAGTTTGTGGTATTTCACTTATAATGTCCTAATATAACCTTTTGGGTAGGATTCATAGTAGTGAATGTTAAATATAGACATGTCATGAGTATAGGAAACTTTCCTATTACGAGGTGTTGCGAGATCACAACCGCTATTGGAAATCTTCAAATGAGACGACCAAAAAGGGTTAGCCTGGGTGCTAACTGAAATATCTTTACTTCATAACAAAGATAATATGTTAGAACTTCACGTAACAAAAGGAATTTAAATGTTCTTTTTCGAAACGGAAACAAGGGATTCTTAACTAAACATAATTGTCAGAACAATACAGATCTAAAGGTTTATTTTCTGAAAATATGATAAGATTATAATACCAATTAGAAATAGCTTCAGGATTAAAACTTGAACTTATGTAACATAAATTTGAAAAACATAACAGGAATCCCAAGAGTTATAATTGGTTAGGATAGAAAATTTCAAAATCCTTACATGAAAGTAGTAGGTATCCAAGGCTCATACTTAGAAATATTGGAATTAGAAATCACATAGGAACTTAGAGACTTACACTTGGGCCAGTAGAAATTACGAATCATATGGAAACACCGAGACTCACACTCGGATAAGTAGAAAGCCAGAAATCATATAGAAACCCCGAGACTCACAATCGGGTAAGGAGAAATCAGAAAACTTATATAAATCCCAAGACTCTTACTAAGGTAAGTAGAAGTCATAAATCATGTAGAAACCCCGAGACTCACACTCGGGTAAGTAGGAATCATAAATCATTCAGAAACCCTGAGGCTCACACTTGGGTAAGTAGAAATCAAAAATCAAATAGAATCCCCGGGACTCACACTCGGGTTAGTAATCATAAATCATGTAGAAACCCCGAGACACACTCTCGGGTAAGTAAAAATCATAAATCATGTAGAAGCTCTGAGACTCACACTCTGGTAAGTTGAAATCATAAATCATGTAGAAACCCGGAGACTCACACTCGGGTAAGTAGAAATCAGAAATCATGTAGAAACCCCGAGACTCACGCACCGGTAAGTAGAAATCATAAATCATGTAGAAACCCCGAGACCCACACTCGGGTATGTAGAAATCATAAATCATGTAGAAACCCCGAGACTCGCACTCAGGAAAGTAGAAATCACATCATATCATGTATAATCCCCGAGACTCACACTTGGCTAAGTAGAAATCATAAATCTTATAGAAACCCTCTCCGAATCGGAAGTAACTGAAAAATACCGTAAGCAGAATGTCTTAATAGGAGCACAAAAGAACTATCAAAAGCCTATTCGAAGACCGTCTAATGAAAGCATTACAAAACATCCATGGATTTTAAATGTGAAAGATGTTAAATTATCCTAACATTATTGAAAGTGATCAAGCAACCATGTGTTATCCATATGTTCCTCGGAAGCTAGTCAAGAGTAATCAAGCAAGAAAAAGAGTCATAAATACACCGAGGGATACCCTCTCGAACACATATGTAGAGGATTGCTTTTTGAAATAAATTAATCGTATCTGTAACTAAATAGTCATTCAGCAGTAGTTCCATTCAGTTTCAAACTATTTGACCCTTCAATAGTAGTTCCATTCAATTGTTTCATCATTTAGCCATCCGGCAGGTAACTCCATTCAATCATCCAATTTTTCAATTGTTTGATCGTTCAACAGGTGGTTTCATTTGGATTTGAATCCACGATTGTTTAGTGAGAAGTTCTGTTAGGTCATCTAGTAATCAACGGTTCATCGAGAAGTTCCGTTTGATTATTTGGCGGTTGGGTATCAAACGTTTAATCTTATTCCTAACCCCTCAAGATTATGCAAATGACTGAATGCCCTCTAAGAGAGCGACACTGGTACTTTTATGGGCAGATGCATAACTAGTCCCATTTAGGGGGCGACTCCACTAGTTGGAGATGAAAGTATTTAGGCCCACTTGTAAGGCACTCCATTGTTGGAGATTCATTTATTGTAGCCTTACTTGAAAGGCACTCCATTATAGTAGATGTTGCTTCTCTTCTCAGAAGCTTTTGTTGCACCTCTTCTGGAGGTTTTTATTTATCGCTCCTCTTTTCGAAGGTTTTTTTGTTGTGGCTTCTCTCTTTGAAAGCTTTGTTTGATGGTGCTTCTCTCCCTAGTAGCTTTGTTTGATGTGCTTCTCTCCCCAGAAGCTTTGTATGTTTTTCCTTTTCTCCAAAAGGCTTTATTGATTTGCCCTTCCCTCCAAAGGCTCTGTTGATTTTCTTTTTCCTCCAAAGCTTTATCGATTGCATGCTCGATACCTTTCATAAAAGCATTCATACATGTCAATAAATAATCCTGGTGACAGTGTTTTATGAAATATTAAAGTTAAAGGAAAAAAGGGATCTTGGAGAATCATATTTAGTCTGAAATGGTATTAGGAATTTATGTAACGACCCAGGTATTTTTGACCCCGAAAATCAACACAAACACAATGTCGACTATTCAAGAATCAGAAATACCAGATCATTAAGAGAAATAGGTTAGAGGGTGAGGAATAGAAAGAAAATTAGAATAGAAGAAGAAGATCATAACACAATGGAATCAGAGTAAACATGAATCTCACAACAAAATGAATAAATATATTGTATAACAACTTTTGAAATACCAAAGTACAACTGTATATACATACCCTTATCACATAATATCACAGCGGAAATATACTTTATATATAACTAATGTGGAAGCCTCCTGCTCCAAGCTTTTCCAAGTTTATCTGTAAAATCCAGATTACTTGACTGCCCATATAAAGTTGGACACCCAAGAGTTTAGGGTAAGACAAAACAAAATAAACTTTGGGTCAGTCATGGGATTGGTGTGAGTAAACTCCAATCACTTGGTTTAACTTTTAAAAATCCTTTTTCAAAAGAAAGGAAAATCGTAAGACCGATCCACACACAAACACGGATGGTTTTTACCTTACAATAACCCCAGAACATTTTTCAAAATCCATACTATTATGATATTATAATAGTGTCTAATACAAGTAAACAACAATTTAGCAGAACGCTTTCATCTCACGCTCTACATATATAATATAGAATCAAAAACCCGGGCTCTCATTGGGTAATGGATTTCCAACTATGAAAGGTATAGAATCACCTTCCGATCAGTGTACTCTAGAAGCGATACACTAGGGTTGAACAAGAGCATCTTGCAACTCGACCACATATGACTGACCATTCATTTCGCTTGAATGTTCCGAATATATTGTCACCTTACGGTTGGTATACCAGCATAACCATTCCCAGGAGATACAGAAATGAAAGAAGTAACAAATATGAATATTTTCTAAATGATAACTGATATACACATAAAAGTGTATATTTTATCCGCTTATTTATCTTATTTCCCTTTAAAATAATTGATATCGTGTATTTATAGCTGTGTTTTCAGATTGTTGACAAAAAGCATGGTTTAGAGCATTTGATAGATAAAGGATAAAGAATTTGCTTAAAAAGAGTGAAGTTTGAGATTACTAAAGCTTGAAGAGTTTAAAGATTGAAGAACGGTTGCAAATATAGTTCAGTTAGATAGATTTGGCTCAATGAATACTCGGATTGCATTCACACTAGCTCATTTGCAAGGCGTCTTACTCATGCTGCGTTCACATTGGCTTATTTGCAAGACCACCCACTTTACAGCTGCGTTCACACTGGCTTATGTGTTATTTGCGCTAAATCTTTAGTCCCACATTGAGTAATTAGCCAATTGGTCTTTGTCATATCAACTATAAATACAGTGTATCTCCTTCACATTAAATTTTACACTGGGTTTCATTCTGTACAAATTCTATTAGAATAAAATTCTTCTCCTTCTCTGTTGTTATTTTATTTTATTTATGTTCATGTTATTTATTTTCTTTTTCTCTTCTTCTTTAGCTATGTCTAGCTAATCCCCTTTAATTAGGGGGTGATGACGCTTATAAATATGATTCAATATGAATCACATAGCCAAAAGATGAGGACTTTATACATGTAGATCTGGATCTGAATCAAGGGTTAGATCTGAACCTTCATATTCTGTGTCGTTTAAGAGCTATGCTCCTTACAGGGTATATTCGTGTTCGATCTAACAATTATCAGACTTAGATCTAATTTTAGGGTTTAGGAATTAATTAGTAAATTTGTCCTGATAGCCTATGGTTGTTCAAGAGCTCAGCTCCTGCATAGGCTATGCTTGTCGTCATTCACTTATTTGTTTCTAATAACCTAATTGTCATTGAATCATGTTTCTGGCAGAAACATGAACTAGATATATATTTATTTGTTGGCTATTGATGAGTATTAATCAAATCTGTCATTATCCCCTAATTGCTTTCACTTATTGTTAAAACTCTCTTTTTGTTTATTTTCTATATTTGCAACCAATCAAAATTCTGGAATAACTTGAGTGGATTTATTAATTAAAATATTTTTGGTCCTAGAGTTCGACACCCTGTACGACAATCCTTGTTGTGTAGGAAAGCCAAACAGATTTTACGGTTGTTTACAATTGTTTAATTTGTTTGCAAACAAATTTTGACGTCATTGCTGGGGACTAAAATAATTTTTATTAGTAGATCCTTCGGGTTATTGTTTTATTTTCTTATTTTTCATAAAAAAAACACAAAAAAACATTTTTATTTTATTTTATTTTCATTTTTTTTATATAGAAAAAAATTCTTGTTTGATTGATTTGGTATTATTTATTGATACCGTAACTGTCCAAACAAGAGAAAAGGACTTGTCAATTTTTGTGAAATTTCTTTCCAATTTTTCTCCCTATTTCTTTCCCTATATTTCATTTACTTCTTTCCGATTTTTCTTCTACACAATCTCTTCTCTCTCTTCTATTTTGACAACAATAAAAAAAAATACTTGCATTTCTTTTTTATTTATTTCTTTCCACTTTTATTTACATCTTGCTTCCTCCTTTCAACATTTCCATATAAAAAAAATCGTTCCAAATTTTCTAACAATTCCTATCTTTTATTTCTTTCCTATTTTCTTTCAATTAAAAAAAATTGCAATTTTCATTGCAGTTTTTATTTCTTTCCCGTTTTCCATACAAGTTCCTTCACTTTCTTTCTTTCATTCATTACTTTTCCTCTTTTACATATATTTCTTCTTTTACAATAAAAAAAATTCTTACCAACTTTTGTGCAATTTCTTTCTTTTTCTTCAACTATTTCCTTCTCCTTTACAATTAGTTTTTTTTTCCTTTTACATCCCTCTTACTATTTTCACATAAAAAAGTTTCCTTCTTTCCAATTTTTTTTCCTCCTATTTATATTCCTTCTCTGCCACCTTTTTGGTCCTCCGCAGTTCACCAATTTCCACAAACCTACATCATCTCCTGAGCATCCCTTCTAACGTAATACAACCCAAACTCTTTCCAAACAATTCACTTCTCAGTCCATACCCATTCATCAGATCAAACTGCTCACCGTCCATGCCTTCTGAAACAATCAACGTCACTCCACAAAACTACCAAATAAAATAGCGTCCATCTTCACTCCATACAGTCAACCTCCTAATCAATTCATCCCTAACAGTCCCCTACTTCATACCACTCTTTCCTTCTCACCTCAGAGCCAACCTGGGAATTCACAAATTCCATAACAGCCAAGTCATCAACCAGTACACAAGACCTGCCATCATCACCTTGTGTTCCTTCGCTAGTCACAAACAAGCAATTCGAACTTCATCATGCAAAATTGAAACAACTGCTCATACCCTCTCTCTCTTACAACACCAATTCACACTCATTATCTGCTACGCTCCCAGTCAACACAATACTCTAATCTTCATCACCGAACAAATACATACCTTCAACAAATCCCACAATTCGTGCACCAACATCTCTGCCATCATAAACAATTGCCTCTAGCCACAGTTCTATCCCCACCTTCCGACAAACATACCACCTGCTCAACCTCTCGGACATCAATCCACCTGAACCTAATAACCTGAAACCACAATTTCACAAATTCCTCATACCTGAAACCACAATTTTTCAAAGCAAACCTCATACCTCTCCAATCACCCCAAATCAACCCTACGCCCCCAAATTCGAACAGCCTTCCATCTAAGCCTAGTGGTACCCTTGTTCAGCATCTACACGCAATTACAACAGCGCCACCGTTCAACCATCACCAGATTCACCGCAGCTTCTTGTCACAACCGAAAAGAACCTCTTCAAAACCACTCCAGCAACCAAGTCGCACTTCTCAAATCCTTCATCTCCCTTCAGCTATTAACGAACTGCTTGCATCCCTAAAAAACCCAAACCCACAATTTCATCGTCCCCTCCATCCCCCATCCAAACCACTAACGCTTTCGTTTTCACCATTGCACCGAAACCTCCAGAAGTCGCGATCCAAAATCTATTGTGAAATTGATTTCCTTTTTTAACGTGAAATTATCTGAATTTTATGAATTTATTTTCCTGGCTTTTGGACTGTCTAGGGTGCGGATTATTTAAAATAAAAGATTTGTTTGATTTTCGAAAAAATACCTGAACTGGTTTTTATAGGGTTTGTGGTATTAGGGATTTGTTTTGGGTCGGTTTTGCCGATTTAGGTCTGTTTCCATTTGAAGATATTACATTTGTCTGTTTTGGGTCGGTTTCCCCTTTCTGATTTCATTTGTTTTGTTTAGGTTTGCTCGGCCTTGTGAAAGGTTTTACTTTTTAGCTTGTAGTTGCCCTGTTTGGGTTTGTTTGGATCAGTTTACTTATATTTGTGTTTTTTTTACGCAATTATTCAAAAAAAAACATTTTAGACTAATTTGCTTTTAGGGTAATCACTTTGTTTTAGTTCCTTTTATTTGTCTTTGTTTGTACTAGATTTTATTCCCTTAAAAAAATGAATAAAAACAGTTTGATTTTAACTTTCAAAAACCTTTTGAAAGAAAAGATAATCGTAAGACCGATTCACACATAAATGCGGATGGTTTTACCTTACGATGACCCAAAATATTTTGAAGTCAATATTTTTTTGATATTATAATAATGTCTAAATACAAATAAATATCAATCTAGTGGAACGCTTGCATCTCACGCTCCACATATATAGTATACAATCAAAACCGCGGGCTTTTATTGGAGAATGAATTTCGACTATGACAAGGTATGGAACCACCTACTGATAGTGTATCTTTAGAGGGGAATACACTGCGTTTAACAACAACGTATTGCAACCCGGTCCACACATAACCGACCACTCATTTCGCTTGAGCTTATCGAATGTATATCACCAACGATTGGGATCAGCAACCGTTTCCCGAAAGGGACAACATCGATAGATTAAAGAAGGATACGAAATTTCTCTAGATAGGTGATTATACACCCTAATGGGAGCGACCCACATAGTCATATTGCATGCCCGATTTTTGTCATTTCCCGGTTGTGAGGCTTGAGGCTGAACTTACCCTTTGATATAACACGTCTTCATTCACTTTGAATGCCACATAGTCAAACCCGCCAAATCACAAATTGATTTCCACAAAAATACCACGGGTATAAAGCTAAGAGAAACGAATTCCTCTGCCGCCAAACGTAAATATGTTTGAAGAGATCAACTTAAGCAATCTGTTAGGCATACTCTGTCAGACACTCGTTCATACAAGTTGCCCTGGGACTGGACAAACCGAAGGCACTATTCTGTAAATCCATGTTAGTCAATTTCTGCCTAGGATCGACAAATAGTCTTTGCATAACTCTATCTTCAATGGTCTTCAATAATCTCTGGCATGAACGTATATCGAAACAAAGTAGAATTTAGATTCTGGTCTCTTTGAAAACGATAACGCAAAGGTCCAGATTTGATAGTCGGTGATTTAACTATCAAATAAAATAAACAGGTTTATTTCCATTGGATCTGCTAAGCCTTATTTAAATAATTTAATTTCAAATATTGACTTTGTATATATATTCATTTGAAAACATAAGTATTATTTAACTTTTCTCTTTCGAATATCCATTTGCATAGCCGAAGATGATATTCAACTCTAACACTCAATCTGAATACAAACTGATACGATCTATCGGATAATAGTGAAATTGTTCAAGTTGGGGTATTTTAATTACCTCTCAGACCTCGAATCGACATCATTCTCATCGTCAAGATTCGTAGAAGTTCGATAATCAAAATTGGGTAAATCCATTTGATTTCAGAATCTTAAAACAAAATTCAAACAACGATGTTGTTTGAACCATTTCCAAATTTATCTTGATTAAATACGAGAATTCAATCTAAATGATCCACTTGATTTCTTTTTTTTTATATAATTAAATTATCTTTAAACTTTACCTAATTTAAAGATTAAGTAAGTCAAAACCATTATCTTGGGTATCATATCCAATTCTCTATTTAACTACATTATCAACTTAAATCTATTAATTTAAGACATACCTTAATCTTTATAAAATACTATTGAGTTTAACCATCATCTGTCTGAACCACTTCTATTAATTTAATAATTATCACCCCATTAAAACAGTTGGTTTACATCAGACAAATCGATTAACTGATTAAAATATATCTTCCCTATTTAAATTAATTAATAATATAGTTAATTTAAAACAATCCATTTATTTTTTTCTCTTACAAACAATTTATATCAAAAATTCAAAACTCGAGTTTATTTCTGAGTTACTTTACAGAAAACAGCTTAGCAGTTCCAATGGTATATAACAGTTTGTATAACAAACGACATATTCAAGTTGATAACCCAATTTGCACAAACAACTATTTCAATACAATCCAATATTATCAACTGATAACGCTTCAATCAACATATATTAACTGATAAAATAGCAGAACAGCGTTTAATTCTGCTAACAGTGTGTTTAAACCATTTAGTCAATATAGTGAAACAGTGTTTATTTCCACTAACAGATGTCAGTAATAATATAATTACGGTTAACATAATTGATCACAAACTAATTTACAAACCAATCAATTAAACAATCAATGTAGAATTTACCGAATTTACAGATAATTACAGATCAATTATTAACAGTCACACGTTAATTTGGATCAGCGACTAAATTTACGTTTGATATATTTAAAAATGGTTCTTAGAATTAAATCAAGTTTTAATTATTTAATAAATCGATTCAATTTAGATTCAAATTGTTAAAACTCGGCATCTACGTCGAGTCACTTACACAAATACACATTATCGATCAACTCGACTAATACGCACCCAAAAATATATTCGAACTCAAATTTTTTTTTTGACCTATGTAATTTATAACTTAATTTTAAATTCTTCTTCATTTTTTTTTATATATAAAAATACAGGTCAAGCCCACCCCCCCCCCCCCCAAACCAAAGTTTGCTGCACGAATTTCGTTCTAGGCAAAAATTGTCCACTCCCCTCCCATTCTTGTCTTCTCCTTCCTTACTTTCATCCCTTGCCTCTTTAATACTTTCTTTTTTAAAAAAAAAATACATGGGCTGTAGCCCATGAATCTATGCAGCAAACGCTGCACCACCCCTTTCCCCCATTCCTTCTTTCACTTTCTTCCCTTATCCTTTTCCTGTACGTTCTTGCACTTCTTCCTTTGTTTGTTTTCACGTTTTGGCTTCT
Organism: Allium sativum; assembly: GCA_030737875.1. NCBI lineage: Eukaryota > Viridiplantae > Streptophyta > Magnoliopsida > Asparagales > Amaryllidaceae > Allium > Allium sativum. The sequence goes on from CM060924.1 coordinate 380,426,862, forward strand.
TCTTTTTCTTTTTTTTTAAGAAGAAAAAAACTAGGCCGTAGCCCATTGCACCGCCAACCCGAACAGCAAACAAACGAGTTCCTGCTACTTTCTACAATTATTTCTTCTATCCATTCCCTTCTACTGCCTGCGTTTCCTCCTCCTCTTCCCTTTTTTTATTTTTTTTCGTTGGGTCAGCCGAGCCTAAGCCCTCTTAATTTATTCACACACAAATGCCATGATCCTATTTCCCATCCTACCTTCTTTCTGTTTTTACATTTTGTTTATATTTACCTTTTTTTTTCAAATGCAAGGTTGTTCACTGGTGCATGTGCACACCTGCTCCTGTCGTCGAACGGCCACCGGACCACCTTCCACAAACTCCACCTCCATCCCAGGTCATCATCGACAGACTGCCATGTCACCCTGTGCCCCTCTTCTTTAAATCACTACCAAGTATCCTTAAAAACTCACCCCGTGTTTGTACACAACAGCTTATATATGCACTCCATACACAACTTAGGATGTATGAATGCACAGTCCCCTTCCTCAAAGGTCACACGCCCTTTTTTTTTTTTTTAATTTTAGTTTTGTTTTACAATATCAGGCTCATCATATTTTCACTTCTGGGACATACTGCAGCTATGCACCTCAACAAAAAAACTCAAGTTCACCGCCAGTTTTTAATTCAGTAAGAACTCACGCACCCCATTTCTTTCTGTCACCGTCACCGAACATCGGTGAGCCACCGCATCGCTGCATGCCCGCAGGTCGCGTCATCACCCGGCATCGCCACTAGCCTACTGTCACGATCCTACAACCTCTTATCTCGAAAACAACCCTCTCGGCCACCTTAAAACCAAAAACACAATTTTGAGATGAGGCCTGTCTTTGGTTTATATAAATTTGTCTAGCTTAAAGAATTGACTATGGTATCTAACTTCGTATAAGCAATGGTTATAACATTCAAAAATACGGACGACTTCACTATAAATTTGCATAAAAAACCAGTGAAATTACGGTACTCACCCAAGTTATTCTCTACAGGAAATGATGGGGTGAACTTGTCTTATTATATTCATGGATACACTATATACATTAGGTTTAGTCCTTTATAGGAGAAAATTAATAGCTGTGTTTCTTTGAATTTATTATTAAATCGACAGTTCCAGATTTCTTTCTATTTTCTACTGTCTTCTTTCCATCCCCTTCTGCCTGTGTTCTGCTGTATTGCTTTGCTTCATCCCTTTCACTTCTTCTTTCAAACCAAATATAGCATTTTCTCTTAAATATATATGCAAAACTGAATGCATATGTATCAGTTCGTACATGTATCAAACAAGGATATCATCTGTCCTTATGTATATGCTAACCCAGTATCCTATTAGTTCTTATTATTGTGCTAACCAAATGTAGTCCAATGGTTCCACGTTTTGACATATTCAATATATTCAACATATATGCCCATATCACACAAACAGAAAGAGTTTTTAAATGGAAAATTTTGAAGCTATACCTACCTACAAAGGTCCTCTGCTTTCAAGTTTCTAGGTTTTGACATTAATATACAATTAGCTAAAAATAATCCATCCAAAAACATATATGCATGGATGTATTTCTACATCATATTATATTATATTAGTGATAGTTAAATGAGGGAAAAAGAAAGAGTTCACTCACCTAATGGCTCCTCTGTTCTTAGCTATTAGTCCAGGTTAAAAGCTTCCAGATTTTCTCAAGTGATGCTCTGCTATGTTTCCATGCTACTGCCATTGTTTTTCTTTCATTCTTAATCACAGTTTGGTTCGAAAAAATGCAGTATGTTAGTGGTGTATTTATAGGAGGACTGTAGGCTTAAACATTATAATATTACTTGATTTGTAGGGAGAAAATATGGCTACAGACTTGATGTTAGTAGCTGCTGCATATCCTTTGAATTGAAAAGGGATATTTGTGTTTAATCATTTCAGTTGAATTTCCTCTCATGTGTTGGAAAGTAAACCCAATTTATTGTCATTTCTTAATTTGTTATGTCTTTTTAAGTTAAGAGTCTTGTCTATTAGTTTAAAAGTCATGTCCATTAAGTGATGCATCTATTAGTAAATTGACGTGTCTATTTAATAAGTAATATTTATTGGTAAAAGGTCATTCAATTAGTGAAATGGTGTCTATTGAATTGTAAGGTCGTGTAGACCACTATATAAATATGAGTGGTCATTTTGTGTAGTTGTAAGAGAAAGTGAAAGAAAAAAAAGAAATAAATTAAGAAGTGCTAAAATTTGAATGTTGTTTTGTTTTTCCTCTTCTTCAATCCAACAAAGTGAAAAATCCGCAAAAAATTCGTGGAATTTATTGAAAGAGGTTTATGCAATGGATAACACAAAAGCAGAAGAAGAAGATGAAGAAGAGGTCGAAGAAGAGGACGGAAACAGAGGAGTTGAAAATGAAGATATTGGGAGTGAAGAAATTGAGGATAAAGACAGTGAAAATGAAAATACAAAGAACGAAAAAACTGAATACGAAAATGAGGAAAATCAAGAAGTTACTACAGATTTTAATAACAAATCTGATGAAAAAGAACACAAAGAAGACAAAGTCAAAGAGAATGAAAAAGCAGAAGAGGCTGTGACTAATGTTACTACTGAAGAAATGGACTTCTACTCCACCATCACTCGAGGAAGGTTCGAAGAGTTGAACGTGGACTTGTTTATGAAATGCATGGGTCTGGTTGAGAAAAGCTTAAGGGATGCGAAAGTGGATAAGAGTCAGGTGCATGACATAGTGCTTGTTGGTGGTTCTACTAGAATTTTTAAAGTGCAGCACCTGCTTCAGGATTTCTTCAATGGGAATGAGCTCTCGAAGGACATTAACCCAGATGAAGCGGTGGCATATGGAGCAGTTGTGCAAGTAGCGATCGTCAGTGGAGAAGTGGCAGAAATGTATGAAGAGGAGAGAGCAAGGGCGAAGGATAACAATTTATTGGAAAAATTTAAGCTGTCTGGAATTCCTCTAGCACCTAGTGGGATGCCCATGATTAATGTAAGCTTTGAAGTTGATACAAATGGAATACTACACGTGACTGCTAGAAGTGGGACAAAGAAGAAGAACACAATTAAGAAAGTCTGGATAATATCTCTATTCTTACCAAAACGTGTGAGATATAAATCAATCAAAGCCCTGAAGTTCTAAGAAGTTTGAAGAAAAGTTCAAAATAATTAAAGAATTGGGTTTAAGGGGGGATGTTGGAAAGTAAACCCAATTTATTGTCATTTTGTAATTTGTTATGTCTTTTAAGTTAAGAGTCATGTCTATTAGTTTAAGATTCATGTCCATTAAGTGAGGCATCTATTAGTAAATTGGCGTGTCTATTTAATAAATAATATTTATTGGTAAAAGGTCATGTCAATTAGTGAAATGGTGTCTATTGAATTGTAAGGTCATGTAGACCACTATATAAATATGGGTGGTCATTTTGTGTGGTTGTAAGAGAAAGTGAAAGCAAAAAATAAAGAAATTAAGGAGTGCTGAAATTTTAATATTGTTTTGTTTTCTCCTCTTCTTCAATTCAAAACCATGTGCACGGCCAAGTAGTGCAGTATACATAGGTGTACATATACTAGTACAAGCTATGTGATAAGATGCTAAAAACTTGGGCTTGTCTAGGGTATAGAAGGTGATGGTTTTAGGTTGTTCCATTGATTGAAAGGAGAGGCATACTTTTGTCAATTCTATCTTACAAGATTTGGCATGTGTATGGAATTCCACTGGTACACATTTCGGTTGAGATTATACATTTGCAGGCTTGCCATATTCTTGTTGTACAACACTACATGTGCCTATGAATCATAGCAATGTATTTAAATGTTTTAATAAGCCTACTTAGTAGCTAAGTCTCCAAGCCATTAATGGTTTGATAGGGTAGGATGGTTTTAGGCAGCCTTATGTCTTTCTATCTTTTCTACAAACAAGCCTAGCTAGGTCCTGGCTACCCAAAATTTGCCACAACACTGTCCATTCGTATGAATTGTTTTGCTTCATTCCCTTTTTAATGTCAATGTCTAGGTTGTCTATGTATTGGAAATGAAGACCGCACTTGCTATTCATATGCTATGTGTACTAAATAAATTGAATATTTTTAACTTAGCCGCAAAGGAAATGCACTTATTAAATATATTGATTTTTATTTTATTTCAATCAATTTAATGTTATAGCCATGATCTTTCTTGATTCCTTCTATGTGAAATAATTGAGATTATATATATGATATTCTCATTTGTCACACAAATTAAAACTAAATTTTATATTTATGTTTAACAAGAAAGAAACAAATAACATAAAACAAAACATCACTTATTTTGTCTTATATTCATATATACATAGGTTAAAATATTTTAAACCATAAAAATATGTATTTGGAATTCTCCTCAATATTAATATTCAAAATTTAATATTTAAATCAATTACAGAAAATAAATCAAAATAAATTGTATTGCAAAATCAATCAAAAAAAACCAAGACGTTACAATTATTCTACTTTACATCTTATTAACCACATCTGGTTTTCTGATCTCTTATAAGTTGATTTCTAATTATTAAAATTTTCTTAGGATTTTTCTAACTTTTTAAATTTTTGGAAAATTTCTTCAGTGTCTCCTTTGCACGGCTCAATCTGTACAATTACAACTCTCTTCACATGCCTTCCCTAATCCAAAAGAAATTCAAAAAAGCCGAATGACTTGCCAAATAGGCTCATAAAAATATCGTAGTCAATAAAATATGTATCTGTTTGTCGGCATTCAACTATATTTCTTCCATTTGCTACCAATTTATCATATACAAATGCATCCCTAATTGATCTCCAATTAATTCATATTCAACATAATTATTCGCTTATACCCAAGCTAAATTCCATCCTCAACTCAAATTCCATTCTCAATTCCAACTCTTAACTTACTAATCGAAATCCATTTTAAGTTCCTATTTCCTAAATCTAATTACTTAACCAAGTTAATTTCTATTCCCACATTCCATTAACTAATTAATTTCTCTAATCAGTTATCTTCATCTCAAAATTCAAAATCTGATTTTTATTTCAAAAATCAATCCGTTTTAATTCAAACAATCTCTTTCTCGGAGGGTTTAAACAAATTAGCCTTTCTAAAAGGCAAATTTTCCCTTTCAAGATTCAAAACAATTACTTGTTTTCCTGAGACAATTCAAAAACAACATCTTTGGTAATAATCCATCACTTAGAGACTTGAAAAAAACTAATGATGTAGCGATCCATCATTGATCTTATTTTCTAGCAACCGAAGTGAGTTAAATACTATACCATATTCAAAACTCATTCTTAAACACTTCCTTTTGGAAGTCATTTCAAAATATCCTTCACATTGCTTGGGAAACAAATCTGAATCTCTCAAGATCATAAAATTTCATATATTTAATTCAAAATTCATTTGCAACACCTTTTCAAGTTTCTAAGTTTTAATTCTATTTTAATTCAGAATTAATCCATCTAATTTCATGTATACACTTACACGAATTCTAATTGGTAATTTATAACCATCTCAATTATAATCTCGTTCGATTATAATAGCTACCAGGACATCTAATATCATATAATAATCCCAATATAACTACTTTCTTTATATCAAAGTATTCTTTAGGTAAAATTATTTCATTTACCCTCTTTTAAAACATACTGTGTCGGTTCATCGTATTCAAGTGTTTATAAACCTCTATCGACGTTGCAGTGCACCACTGTTGACCAGAATTCATAAGCCACTCAGCCAATAAATCTCCATAATATAAAACTATTTTTTTATACAATCTACAAATACGCTCTCCAATCTGATGCAACTTTTAGGTCTAAAATTCCCAAATCCTATAGATCTACAATTCATTTCAGAAGGGAATTTATAGATAGAAATTTAGATTTGTAGATCTAAAAGAAAATAGGAAAAGAAGAAGCAAATTCAATAGTTTAGATTACCTATCCGTAGAACCATCTCTTCTTCGTAGATCAAAATCTAATCTCTTCAATCTTGTAAATCTAATTTGTAGATGCTTATAATTTGTGTTTTAGAAGGGATTGGAGGACTGTAAATGGCAAAGCTTCGCTGCTGCTTCCAGAAAATATGAATAAAAGAATGGAGTCTAGCCCTTTTATTTATATGCACAGAAATGACCCTAGACCGTTATATTTAATTTAATAAAGATACGTCCTTTAATGTAATAAAAATATACATGAAAACCTAGTCGTCACCTGCTGCCATCAACTAAGCGGTCAACCGCCCACGTCAACCTGGCAGTATGCGTGGAGGAAATTAATTTGTTTCCACATATTAATTATTCTCTTTTATTTATTTTCCGTCTGTTTTCGTATTTCGTACATAACTTTTTCATATGGACTCCATTCGCGAAGTTCCAAATATGAAAGTTAACCAAAACTCCATCATGAACGAAACGGTGCACGTTTCGTGGTCAAATTCCACCGTTTGCAAAAATTCCATCTTCGAGGCCTAACTAAATAACTAAATTAATTATCGTCCAAATTCCAGGTTGTTATAAGCCACCATCGTTCACACAGTCACCGAACCAACTGATCACCAGTGCATGCCATCTTGTCTCTAATCGACTTCAGCTCCCACAAAAAAACCATCACCAACAAACTAGATTCATATGTTAAGGAAAATTCTGGACAGATGAATGTTGTATACTTAATTTTTGTAAATATACGCAACAAGGCCTAATTAATTACTTACATGGATCCACAAAATAAAATCACGAATATACGAGTATGCAATCAAACAGGCTTTCGCTAACACATATCTGGATGTGGACCTATCCTAAAATTGACTACTGGGTCAAGACTTATTCCAAAAATGGCATGTATATCTTCACACATGTTTAGGGGATGATTCTGGTTAAATAAGCTTAAAGCATAAGCTAGAAATTATGGAAAAATTTCATATGCCCAAAATGAAATAGCGCCTATTTAGTGCATCTAACAACTTTATTCTAACCAAAAATGATTACAAACGCATAGGATTATTGTACACGTTAATTTTAAGGACAGCTACTAATTACTTTCCTTTTTGTTAATGAACATAGGTAAACGAAATCAACCAAAATAAATCTAGTAAAGGCCAAAAGATAAACTTTATAATGTGATACATATTATGAAGATAAACTCATCAAGTTAATATCATGTATGAAAGTTAAATCATAAGGCCAGGTACAGAAAAAGAAGATACCAGACTGGTAAAATATACTTGGCTGCTATGAAAAAGCCCTTTTCAATAGGAAACTTTTAAAAAACACATAATCGTCATCTACGTCCCACTCAATGCGTAAAATTCTTTACTTGAGTGATAGGATGGGCAAGTAGTAATCTATCCTTGTTGGAGCGCTATTTCAGATACTTACCATTTGGATTTATAAGTTACTAAACGTATGAATATTTGGATTTTTTTTCCACCCTTTCCTCTTGAAGAAAAAAATATTAAAAATTAAAAATCTTAGCACGTAGCAGTTGCATAAAGGTTAAGGTTAATATTGGATGAAAATATAAATTTAGATTAGTAAAAACTGTCTTTCTTTTCTGTAATTGACACTAAAGTTGACCATCCACACAAAAACCATAAACTATATCTGATATCAAGCTAAAAACCACAATTCTTAACTGTAAAGTAATACAAATATGCATGACCCAGCTACATATATTCAATCTGTAATTAGAAATATACTTAATTTTTAGATAAGAAGGTATATTTAATAATAAATGATGCATGAAATTAAAAAAGAATAAACTACCAGAACTATTCATACCTCTATTGTCGCCACATCGGTGCCTTCATTTTTGGGCTATGCATCCTCCTTGCAGCTGCCCTAATAATTGCTCATTTCGTAATCAAGTCAATGCCACAGATGATCTTCGTCTCCTTCGTCACATTTTCAGGTCAAATCCATGATGGAGGACGGTCTGCTATTTTCAGAAATTTTAAAGCTTTTATTAAGAACCATGAGGAGACAACAAAGATCACAACAACCTCAAATAAGGATGAGTGTATAAGTTAGCATGAATGTCATCTCAGACAGACAAAAAGAAAATTGTAGTGCATGCATATTTACTTACATTATCATTCTAACTTGAAATACAAACATAACAAAGTTGATTTTCTGTTTATGTGATAACAGTTGGAGCATATCTCCTAGTGAACTCCTGCATCTTTGAGAGTTTCAAGACCACATAAACAAGAGGATCAAGTGCTTCTTGAGATTCCCTTCCAATTTTTGATGAATCGTTTTCATATTGCTCAATGTAGAGCCTGGTGATTTCTCCTTCCACTACAAGAAAACAGGTTATTTACGACGGCTAATTTGCGACGGCTTCAGACGGGCCGTCGGCGGCCGTCGGAAGCCGTCGGAAATTATCGTGATAAACAGCCACCCGAACTCTTTCTTCCCCATTTCTTTTGCTCTTATTGTTCCAGCATACGGGTTTTAAACCCTATTACCCCCAAATTTGATTTTTTTTCCTTCAAACACTGATTTCTTCGTGTAAGAACCTCCCCGGCTTCAATTCCGACCTCTAGAACAAGTAATCTGAGGTATAATCTCTTTTTTTCCATAAAAATCAAGTTTTTACCTAAACCTATATTTGCCTAAATTAGAAAATTAGAGTTATCTATTGACTGCAATTGGTTCCAATAGCATTGTAGTGAGTTATAACATCCTATTATGTGCGTGTTTTTTCTATATTTTATTCACTTCTTTGAAATGAATTTTTATTTGGTCATTGAGTATATAATTATGAGAATAAGTTAGTATAAACTGTGGTCATGTCTATAAAACAATATGGTTGTCTAATTCTCCATGTTTTACTTATTTTGAAGTTCATTTTTTTAAGTGTTGAAGTCTGTCTTGCGGCCTCATGATGCTTTTAACAAAATTCATAGCTCTATATAGACATTAAGATGATGAATGTACCTTTTATACTAGGTAAAGTGGAGAAAAAAACTTTGGAGATGTTTGATACAAACAATAATGTAGTATGTACATCATGGCTTTATAAAGATTCTCATCACCCTTTATTTTTAATTACTTTGCAGGTCTAATATGTATCCTTACGTGCATGAAAATTCATGATGTGTTGTGTCCGTGCTGAATCTGTAAGTTTGAAACTCATATTTCGATTGCACGAATTGATGGTTAGGTATAAATGTATATATAACTGATTAGGCGATGTATGCAAAATGCAGGCCATTGCACTTACTGAAGAGCTCTTAGCTGCCGTAAAACAATGTTCAGGTTGGGATGGTGGCGCAGTCACATAAGAAACGTAATAGTTTGGCACCGCCTGACACTGTAAGCTTTTCTTATTGAAATATGGATGCTTTATCTTTTTGTCCGGCAACCATGTTGATTTGTAAAGTAGGAAAAAAATTCATATTGTTGAAATAGTAAAGGAAGCAGAGCATACTATAGGAAAATATGACACAAAATCACCATTAATACTTGTTCTACTTTTGTTAGGTTTAAAGAGATATGGTAATGTAACACCCCGAATTTTAGTTAATACTAAAATTCACTAATTACAGGATAAATAATCTCAGATGTGGGAATTGGGGATAACGGGCTGCGTTATTGCGTTCGTCTCGGAAAAATACGCGAAATAGAGTCCGAGTTTTCGAAAATCGGAGTCCGTATGGCCCAGTTATGGCCCGATGAAGTTTGCAGAAAATTCAAAACTAAAACAGATTTAAAAATTTAAATATTCAGATTTGGAATGGGCCAGGAGGGGTCAGGCGGGAAGCTTCCCGCCCAACCCATGTCGACAGGGGTGTCGACAGGCCTGTCGACAGGGGTGTCGACATGCCTGTCGACTTGCCTGTCGACAGGGTGGCACCGTTCAGTGAACCTGGGTGCACCAGGTTGCACCAGGTTGGGTTTCAGGCTGGCTAGGAGGGCTGGTTCTAGAGATTTCCTAAATCTAAGGGTCCTAATCTAATCTAGGGTTAATCTAAGGGCCTAAAACACTCACCTAATCCTATAAATAAGACCCCAACCCTACCCTAATTCATTCATAATTAAGTCTTGTAACTAAACTATGGCAAAATGAAATTTGAGCATGGCCTCCACTAGTTCATAAAGAAAGTTGCAAGCTAATCCCTCTCTAATCAATCTCTAATCATCATTATCTTCATAGTTTGCAACTAATTCTACTTCATAAGGTTGCTAATCTTAAGTTTGGTGAGTTTCTATCACTTTAACATCCATTGTTAAAGTAAGTAGATTGGGTGTAATGAGACTTATGGTCTTAAATGCGGATTAGTGAGTTTGAATCGTGTATAATGATATGTTACTCTATGTTGTTCTATGATTATGCATATGTGATAAGTTGGTTTATGCATGCTTAATAAGTTGATTTATGCATGTTTAACAAGTTGGTATATGCATGTTTAACAAGTGGATTTATGCATATTTAATGAGTGGAATTATGCATGTTTAACAAAGTGAGTTATGCAAGTTAAGTATATGTTTAAATGCAAGTTTAATGTGATATGCAAGTTATGCATGCTTATGCAAGTATATGGATACTTATGCAAGTCATGTATATGTTTAAATGCAAGATTTATGTGATAAGCAAGTTATGCATGCTTATGCGAGTATATGAATGTTTATGCAAGATATGTATATGCTTAAATGACATGATATGCAAGTTATTCATGTTTATGCAAGTATGTGAATGCTTATGCAAGTATGTGGATGCTTATGCAAGTATGTGAATACTTATGCAAGTTATGTGTATGCTTAAATGCATGTTTAACATGTTATGCAAGTTATGAGAATGCCTATATGCAAGTTCAACATGTTATGCAAGATATGTGTATGATAATATGCAAGCTCATATGCAACATGTCATGCAAATCATGTGTATGATAATATGCAAGTTTGGGTTATATGAAGTTGGGTTAATATATGCTCATATATGCAAGTTGACATCCTCTTAACCCATGGCAAAGTTGTATGCTAAACCCATGATATTTGTGATGGATCTTCCCCTTTATTATGTCATGTAATGAGAACGATTTACGTGGGGAACGATGGGGTGGGTAAATATGTTAATAAATGAACGATTGGGTATGATTAAGCATACCATAAAAATAAATTACCATAAGTGGGAATTTACCTATTGAGTTAGGTCTACCCCATGGGAATTTACCTATTGAGTTAGGTCTACCCATGTTATGGAAAACTTGATATTAATTAGGGATAATTAATATGGGGGTGATTAATTAGGTGTAATTAATCGACTAAGACACGAGGTTGGACTCATTTGTAGTGTAAAACTGCCCGGACCCGACCGGCTTAACCAGTTGCTACAAATGTCAGCCCAATGTGAGAGGTCTTAGCCATAAATTAAATACGTGATTAAGGTAAAGACACGAGGTTAGACTCTGTTATGACGTAAGACTGCCCGGATTCTACCGGCTTAACCAGGCGGTCATAACAGCCAGTCTAATGTGGGAGGTCTTTATGGGAGATCACGGCCTTAATTAATTAAGAAACACTTAACCATAGTAGCATGTAGTGGGACATGAGGGGTTAAGTGGGTGCCTTGGGTGGCATGAGGAAATTTTGTGATTGCCTTGGGTGGCATGTGGAATCTAGTGGGTTGCCTTGGGTGGCAATAGAAAATACGATTAGAATACTTAACCAAGTGGAAACATGTAATTAAACATGATTAAAGGGTTAAGTGGGATACACTAGATATTTGACAAGCTTAAGTGGGTAGCTTGTGGGGGCCCATTTCAACCAATATCCCAAACGTATCTTTGTGGGCTCGACCCATGTCGAGTGACGGGACACGCATATTGGGCTTGATTATAAGAGGCCAAAACGGGTTAGCGGTGGCAACGCAAGTCCAACGGGCTTCATATGCGTGTGTGGGCCCGGGCTGGTAGATAAGCCGTTGTTGCATCGTGTAGATATAAAGCCGTGCACCGTTAGTATTGGGTAGCCACTTTAGGGGAGTGATACACCCCACTGTGGGACCAGCACGGGTATCTACGGTAGGGAGCCGATCGCTTGGGGAGTAGTGGGTACACCTAATGAAGATAGGGGCAGACGGCACCTATGTAGGGGTACACGAAACTACTGGGTAAGAATTACTGGGTACACCTAGTGGAGATAGGGGCAGACGGCACCTATGTAGTGGGCTAGGGGTACATGAAACTACTGGGGAAATTTTCTAAGTTCTTGGAAGGGATCAACCTTTAAGTAGGAATGACTGGTGTGGTGCAGTTAGTAATTATCCTTGGGTGGGTAGATGCGTCCTGACGGTTATCTTAGTTTATCCTAAGTCTACCAAGCTGCTTAGTGTAGCCATTCATCCCCAGATATTACCGTAGGTCAAGTTTATGTCTTCTCTGATTACTTTAATGATTGTATTGTTAAAGTTATAGGACTCACTCAGACTTATGTCTGACCCCGTTGTTTCTATCTTTTTCCCAACCCTCAGGTCCTACGGGGGATCCTAGCAGTAGTAGAGCTTGATCGGATTGCTGTTCCAGTCTTTAGGAGCTTGGGTAGATGTAAAGCTCCAGTTATCCAGTTATCTTTTCTTTTGTTATGGCTATTGTATGAGAGAGTGGGATTATGTACTTCTTTATTTTGACAGATGTTGTACTTGACTTTTATCATGGTTTTATGATGTAACCAGACATGTTTATTTCCGCTGTTATGAGATGATGTTTTAAAATTTCAAGTACTACTTATATCTGTCTTGTTGTAATTTTTCTGTTCTATATTCACTAAAATACTCCACCGATGCTATGGCATTCCCTTAGTGAGTGACCACAGCGGGTGTGGGGTGTTACACGTGGTATCAGAGCGAAGGTTACCGGAACAGATAAAATTTTTAGAAAACTATTTTTCTAAAAACATTTTTGGAAGAGATATTTTCAAAAACATGTCTTTTAAGAGAAAAGTTTTTGAAAGAAAAGCATAATCCCCAATAGCCATATCTATATCCTTCGAATCCTTCGTTTTGAATCTTTCCTTTTTCGTTTCAGCATGGCCGAGAATCTTATCTTTCCGGAGGGTGTAACGGTACCAGTATGGTATAGGAGATTGATGGAGGCTAGGGCCACCACTACGGGTCCAGCAAATGTTCCTCCACCAACCGTAGCACCCGATCTTCCTCCTCCCCCTCCTCCTCGCACGGATACTTTTGCTAAGACTTGCAAGGAATTTAAAGCTATGGGAGGGAAACCTTTTCAAGGATCTGAAACTTTTGTGGAGGCTGGAGATTGGCTTAAGGAGGTGGAAGAGTTGATAGATATCTTTGAGATGGAAGAAGGGAAGAAAGTCAAGTTGGCTGCTTGGTTAATGAAGGGAGAGGCCTCATTCTGGTGGGAGGTCACTAATGGAGAACGCCCCGTTGACTCTTGGGCGGATTTTAGGCAAAGATTTGTGGCAAAGTTTCTCTCAAGGGCGGAGGAAAACTTGTATATGGAAAGATTCTTGACTCTAAAGCAAGGAAATCTTTCGGTGAAGGAATATGTTAACAAGTTTAATCAATTGGCAAGGTTTGGCCTAGACATGGTGAATACACCGGAGAAGAAGGCTTTGAGGTTCGTGAAAGGCTTGAATGAACCGATGCATGGGTTGGCTATGACTCACATCCCTATGGGGGCCACCTTTGAGAAGCTAGTTGACATGGCACTCATGTATGAGGAAGAGAAGGGTCCTAATGCTAATAAGGCACCCGAGAAGAAGGGAGATCAAAAGAGACCTCAGCAACAACAGCAAAGCAAAGGTGGGAAAGGCAACGGTGGCAAAGGCAAGAAGAAGAAGTGTTTCAATTGTGGGACACCTGGCCACCTAAGCAAGGATTGTCGCAAGAAGAAGAAGACTGGCTGCTTCCACTGTGGCGAAGCAGGGCATTTAGTAAAGGATTGCCCTAAGAAAGGGCAAAGGACGGGATCTACCTCAGGAGGACAGGTGCAAGCTCTTATGGCACCGAGTCAGGCTAGGGGGCAAGTACAGGCTCTCGCGGTTCCACCAATTCAGGAAAGAGGTAGAACTATCTCCGTTGAAAGTCTGGTTTTTCTATTTGACCATCCTGTCCGTACATTGTTTGATTCAGGCGCATCGCATTCGTTTATCTCATCATCATTAGTTGAGTCACTGCACTTAGACACCAGTCTTGTAGATGATCCCTTGGTTGTTTCAAACCCAATTGGGGGCTCCACTTATTTGTCCATGATATGTTTGGGTTTGAAGATTTCTATACTTAGCATTGAGTTTAGATGTGATGCTTTTGTATTGGGCTTCACGGGCTATGGGTTGATTTTGGGCATGGACTGGTTATCCAGTAATGGTGCCATTCTTGATTGCGAAAGGAGAGTTGTTAGGCTCATGACCCGCTTGGGTAACACTCTCGAGATTTCTTGTAATCCCAGGGACTCTGTTATGCTAAGTTATCTTGAATCGCTTGACGCTTCGGTCGAGAGTTTACAATCTGTTAGAGTGGTCCGGGAATATCTGGATGTGTTTGAGGAGGTGAAGGGCTTACCTCCGAAGCGGGAGATTGACTTCCGAATATATTTGGTGGATAATGCTAAACCGGTATCTTTACCAGTGCGCCACATGGCTCCTCGTGAGAGGAGGGAACTCCATAAGCAAGTAGGGGAGTTGCTTGAGAAGGGGTTCATAAGACGGAGCATATCGGAGTGGGGTGCTCCAGTAGTATTTGCTACGAAGGCGGATGGGTCCCTCAGACTTTGTGTAGACTATAGAGAACTCAACAAGCTCACAAAGAAGAATAGACACCCATTGCCGAGGATTGATGATCTTTTCGATCAGTTGGTTGGCGCTTCAGTATTTTCTCAGTTGGACTTAGCCACGGGGTTTCATCAGTTGAGGGTGGCTGAGGATAGCATAGACAAGACTGCCTTTAGGACTCCAGATGGTTTCTATGAGTGGCTGGTGATGCCATTTGGGTTGACGAACGCCCCTGCATACTTTGTTGATTTGATGAGTAGGGTGTTCAGGGAGTTCCTTAATAAATTCGTGGTGGTCTTTGTGGACGATATCTTAGTATTTTCTAAGAGTGAGGAAGAGCATGCCCTACATCTTGGGGAGGTATTGAAGACTCTTCGAGCGCATAGCCTTAAGGCTAAATTCTCTAAATGTCACTTCTGGAGGAAGGAAGTACGGTTCTTGGGGCACGTGGTCTCCAAGGAAGGGATAGCTGTGGATCCCGCGAAGGTAGTATCAATTCAGGATTGGAAGGTTCCGAAGAATGCTACCGAAGTAAGAAGTTTCTTGGGGTTGGCGGGTTATTATAGGAAGTTTATTAAAGACTTCGCGAAGATATCAGCCCCATTAACCCGCTTAACGAAGAAGAATCTTGTTTTCACATGGGACGTAGATTGTGATGATGCGTTCCGACGGTTAAAGAGAGCTTTAACCACTGCTCCAGTTTTAGTGTTGCCAGATGGGAGCAAGCCATTTGTTGTCTATACCGATGCCTGTGGGACAGGCCTTGGCGCAGTCTTAATGCAAGAGGGAAGGGTGATAGCCTATGGTGGAAGGCAGTTAAGGCCACATGAGAAAAATTACCCTACCCATGATTTAGAGTTGGCTGCTATTGTTTTTGCGCTTAAGGTTTGGCGCCATTATCTTCTTGGTGAGAGATTCGAGTTGTTCACTGACCATAAATCTTTGAAGTACTTGTTCTCTCAGAAGGATCTAAACTTAAGACAGCAAAGGTGGATGGAGTTCCTAGCATCTTATGATTTCGAGATAGCGTATACCCCTGGCAAGGGTAACGTAGTGGCGGACGCCTTGAGCAGGAAGAGGTTGTCCTTGAGTCCATTGTTCGTGGAACGACGAAGCTTGGAATTTATCTCGATGTTTGATTTCAGACCTTCCATTGATTATGTACCCGGTTTGCTAGCTTCCTTGGAAGTTAGGCCTACTCTTTTGGGGCGGATTGGGGAAGCCCAGAGGGACGACCCACAGTTGGTTGAGTTGATGGAAAAGCTCATAAGGGGGGAGTCGTCCAGCCATTTGAGTAAGTACACCCTAGACGATAAGGGGTGCTTGCGTAGAGACGGTAGACTTTGTGTACCGCAAGATGAAGGGTTGAGGAAGGCTATTCTTGATGACGCACACCGTTCTAGGATGACCATTCATCCCGGTGGGGATAAGATGTACCAAGACATGAAGAGGGTTTTCTTCTGGGCCGGTATGAAGAAAGATGTGGCCGAGTATGTCGCTCGATGTTTGGTGTGCCAGCAAGTAAAGGCGGAGCAAAGGAAACCAGGTGGGTTGCTTCACCCATTGGAGGTTCCGCAATGGAAGTGGGATAGCGTCTCGATGGATTTTATTGACGGGTTACCCAGATCGAGGAAGGGTAATACAGGAATTTGGGTGGTGGTAGACAGACTTACTAAGAGCGCCCATTTCATACCTGTAAAGAGCAAGAGGACTGCTCCATGGCTAGCTTCAGTATATCTTCGAGAGATAGTTCGATTGCATGGGGTACCCTCTAGCATAGTGAGTGATCGAGATCCTATCTTCACTAGTGAGTTCTGGAGAAGTTTACAGGAAGCAGTAGGAACTCAATTGTGTCTGAGCACCGCATATCATCCTCAGACAGACGGCCAGACTGAGAGGGTGAATCGTGTTCTAGAAGACCTTTTGAGGCTTTGTATCTTAGATTTTGGAGGTACATGGGAAGAGCATCTTCCGTTGGTGGAGTTCGCATATAATAACAGCTTTCAGTCCAGTATTGGTATGGCTCCTTTCGAAGCTCTCTATGGAAGGCCTTGTCGATCACCTACATGTTGGTGGGAATCTACGGATAAGATCTTGCTTGGGCCCGATATGGTTAGGGAGACTTCTGAGAAGATTGACTTGATTCGAAGAAGGATGAAAGCAGCACAGGATAGGCAAAAATCTTATGCGGACAAGAGAAGGACGGATCTTGAATTTGAGGTTGGGGATATGGTTTTTGTCAAGGTATCTCCGTTGAGAAATGTTGTTCGCTTCGGATCCGTTGGGAAGTTAGCACCAAGGTTTGTTGGGCCGTTTCCTATCAAGGAAAGGATTGGACGGATGGCATATAGGGTGGAGTTGCCCGACAGACTTAGTGGTGTTCATGATGTATTCCATGTATCACATCTGAGGAAATGCTTACATGAGACGGCAGAGGTGGTAGAGCCGAGCTTCCTTAGAGATGTAGAGGTAGAGCGTGATGCGACTATTCGACGAGCTCCTACTCGCATCCTTGGGTCAGAGACTAGGAAGTTGAGAAACAGAGAGGTTCAGCTAGTCAAAGTGCAGTGGGGAGAAGATGAGAGCAACGCAACTTGGGAGACGGAAGCGAAGATGCGTTCATTGTACCCATTTCTTTTTGAGGGTATGTCTTTACTTTCTCCTTTATCGCTTGTCTAGTACTTATCTTATCTTTGGTATGTCCTCTCGTTAGTACCTTTGACCTTTAGATAGGGTAAACCTATGGTTGAAACATGTGTTTGAGACATGTTATGGTTGATGGATGCAAGTGGATGCAAGTGTTTGCTAGTGGTTGCTCGTGGATGCATATACACACACTCTAGGCACTAGATCGGCTCAGTCACTTCATATTGCATAAAATTGTGTGTAGGAAAATATATTTATGGATGTATAATGGTTGTGTTATCACATGGATGATGCATTTTGGTGAATGATTGTGCACTCATGTAGATATTGTATGTGTCGATAGGGTTTCTCGCATACATAATGGATGCATGGCACTATCATGATTTGCATATGTTCATACATTAGATAGGGAACATATACACACACTTTTTGCATATGCTCATACATCATTAGAAATTGTTTTAAGGACAATGGATGCCAGTGGTTGATGGTTTGAATAGATGGTTGTTTGGATGGTAGGATATGCATTCTCCTTAGCTTAAAGATTTCGGGGACGAAATCCTTTAAGGAGGGGAGAATGTAACACCCCGAATTTTAGTTAATACTAAAATTCACTAATTACAGGATAAATAATCTCAGATGTGGGAATTGGGGATAACGGGCTGCGTTATTGCGTTCGTCTCGGAAAAATACGCGAAATAGAGTCCGAGTTTTCGAAAATCGGAGTCCGTATGGCCCAGTTATGGCCCGATGAAGTTTGCAGAAAATTCAAAACTAAAACAGATTTAAAAATTTAAATATTCAGATTTGGAATGGGCCAGGAGGGGTTAGGCGGGAAGCTTCCCGCCCAACCCATGTCGACAGGGCTGTCGACAGGGCTGTCGACAGGGGTGTCGACATGCCTGTCGACTTGCCTGTCGACAGGGTGGCACCGTTCAGTGAACCTGGGTGCACCAGGTTGCACCAGGTTGGGTTTCAGGCTGGCTAGGAGGGCTGGTTCTAGAGATTTCCTAAATCTAAGGGTCCTAATCTAATCTAGGGTTAATCTAAGGGCCTAAAACACTCACCTAATCCTATAAATAAGACCCCAACCCTACCCTAATTCATTCATAATTAAGTCTTGTAACTAAACTATGGCAAAATGAAATTTGAGCATGGCCTCCACTAGTTCATAAAGAAAGTTGCAAGCTAATCCCTCTCTAATCAATCTCTAATCATCATTATCTTCATAGTTTGCAACTAATTCTACTTCATAAGGTTGCTAATCTTAAGTTTGGTGAGTTTCTATCACTTTAACATCCATTGTTAAAGTAAGTAGATTGGGTGTAATGAGACTTATGGTCTTAAATGCGGATTAGTGAGTTTGAATCATGTATAATGATATGTTACTCTATGTTGTTCTATGATTATGCATATGTGATAAGTTGGTTTATGCATGCTTAATAAGTTGATTTATGCATGTTTAACAAGTTGGTATATGCATGTTTAACAAGTGGATTTATGCATATTTAATGAGTGGAATTATGCATGTTTAACAAAGTGAGTTATGCAAGTTAAGTATATGTTTAAATGCAAGTTTAATGTGATATGCAAGTTATGCATGCTTATGCAAGTATATGGATACTTATGCAAGTCATGTATATGTTTAAATGCAAGATTTATGTGATAAGCAAGTTATGCATGCTTATGCGAGTATATGAATGTTTATGCAAGATATGTATATGCTTAAATGACATGATATGCAAGTTATTCATGTTTATGCAAGTATGTGAATGCTTATGCAAGTATGTGGATGCTTATGCAAGTATGTGAATACTTATGCAAGTTATGTGTATGCTTAAATGCATGTTTAACATGTTATGCAAGTTATGAGAATGCCTATATGCAAGTTCAACATGTTATGCAAGATATGTGTATGATAATATGCAAGCTCATATGCAACATGTCATGCAAATCATGTGTATGATAATATGCAAGTTTGGGTTATATGAAGTTGGGTTAATATATGCTCATATATGCAAGTTGACATCCTCTTAACCCATGGCAAAGTTGTATGCTAAACCCATGATATTTGTGATGGATCTTCCCCTTTATTATGTCATGTAATGAGAACGATTTACGTGGGGAACGATGGGGTAGGTAAATATGTTAATAAATGAATGATTGGGTATGATTAAGCATACCATAAAAATAAATTACCATAAGTGGGAATTTACCTATTGAGTTAGGTCTACCCCATGGGAATTTACCTATTGAGTTAGGTCTACCCATGTTATGGAAAACTTGATATTAATTAGGGATAATTAATATGGGGGTGATTAATTAGGTGTAATTAATCGACTAAGACACGAGGTTGGACTCATCTGTAGTGTAAAACTGCCCGGACCCGACCGGCTTAACCAGTTGCTACAAATGTCAGCCCAATGTGAGAGGTCTTAGCCATAAATTAAATACGTGATTAAGGTAAAGACACGAGGTTAGACTCTGTTATGATGTAAGACTGCCCGGATTCCACCGGCTTAACCAGGCGGTCATAACAGCCAGTCTAATGTGGGAGGTCTTTATGGGAGATCACGGCCTTAATTAATTAAGAAACACTTAACCATAGTAGCATGTAGTGGGACATGAGGGGTTAAGTGGGTGCCTTGGGTGGCATGAGGAAATTTTGTGATTGCCTTGGGTGGCATGTGGAATCTAGTGGGTTGCCTTGGGTGGCAATAGAAAATACGATTAGAATACTTAACCAAGTGGAAACATGTAATTAAACATGATTAAAGGGTTAAGTGGGATACACTAGATATTTGACAAGCTTAAGTGGGTAGCTTGTGGGGGCCCATTTCAACCAATATCCCAAACGTATCTTTGTGGGCTCGACCTATGTCGAGTGACGGGACACGCATATTGGGCTTGATTATAAGAGGCCAAAACGGGTTAGCGGTGGCAACGCAAGTCCAACGGGCTTCATATGCGTGTGTGGGCCCGGGCTGGTAGATAAGCCGTTGTTGCATCGTGTAGATATAAAGCCGTGCACCGTTAGTATTGGGTAGCCACTTTAGGGGAGTGATACACCCCACTGTGGGACCAGCACGGGTATCTACGGTAGGGAGCCGATCGCTTGGGGAGTAGTGGGTACACCTAATGAAGATAGGGGCAGACGGCACCTATGTAGGGGTACACGAAACTACTGGGTAAGAATTACTGGGTACACCTAGTGGAGATAGGGGCAGACGGCACCTATGTAGTGGGCTAGGGGTACATGAAACTACTGGGGAAATTTTCTAAGTTCTTGGAAGGGATCAACCTTTAAGTAGGAATGACTGGTGTGGTGCAGTTAGTAATTATCCTTGGGTGGGTAGATGCGTCCTGACGGTTATCTTAGTTTATCCTAAGTCTACCAAGCTGCTTAGTGTAGCCATTCATCCCCAGATATTACCGTAGGTCAAGTTTATGTCTTCTCTGATTACTTTAATGATTGTATTGTTAAAGTTATAGGACTCACTCAGACTTATGTCTGACCCCGTTGTTTCTATCTTTTTCCCAACCCTCAGGTCCTACGGGGGATCCTAGCAGTAGTAGAGCTTGATCGGATTGCTGTTCCAGTCTTTAGGAGCTTGGGTAGATGTAAAGCTCCAGTTATCCAGTTATCTTTTCTTTTGTTATGGCTATTGTATGAGAGAGTGGGATTATGTACTTCTTTATTTTGACAGATGTTGTACTTGACTTTTATCATGGTTTTATGATGTAACCAGACATGTTTATTTCCGCTGTTATGAGATGATGTTTTAAAATTTCAAGTACTACTTATATCTGTCTTGTTGTAATTTTTCTGTTCTATATTCACTAAAATACTCCACCGATGCTATGGCATTCCCTTAGTGAGTGACCACAGCGGGTGTGGGGTGTTACAGGTAGTCTCGACATTGAATTGAATATGAAAAAGCATATCATATTGGTTGTTTCTTCTTGTACCTGAATGATGGCATAAATTTGAATTTGCTTGTAGCATTTTAATTTTGTCGAAGAATTTATACCGAAAATATGCTTTTATTTAATTTTGTAATGCCCTCATATACGAATGATATGTTGCATCATAGTTTTCTAACATATATGTCCAACCTGAATGTGTAGGTATGATGCAACCGTTGAGGCAATCACTCCAAATGGATACTGTGTCAGGTATTTGGATGGGGAAACAAGGAAGAGGTAAATTTGTAAAGGCCACATACATTTTATTTTATTTTATTTTTAGTATTGGGTGCTGAATGTTATATCTATACCAAGGAAGAGGTAAATTTGTCACATAAATTTTATTTATTTT
Organism: Allium sativum; assembly: GCA_030737875.1. Classification (NCBI taxonomy): domain Eukaryota; kingdom Viridiplantae; phylum Streptophyta; class Magnoliopsida; order Asparagales; family Amaryllidaceae; genus Allium; species Allium sativum. The sequence continues at coordinate 380,448,601 of CM060924.1, forward strand.
ACAAGTTTAAATATCTATACCTAGGCACATCAAGATGGTAAATACAATCCCGTCCCTACAGTTTATCTTTCTTTGCCATGACATGTGGACAATTCTCAAATGAGCTTAGATGAGTTTGACCATAATGTTTGATGGTTTGATATTTTAATTTCGTTCTAATCTGAGTATTATTTTCGTCTAGTTGTTGCATTTATCAATTCAAATAGAATAAATCTGATTCTTAAATCAATGTATTGGATGATGTTTAGTTGCTATTTTGAGATAGTGGTTTTTGTGAGAAGTGTAGTTGGAAGGCTAAATAACAGCTGAAACACACAAAAATAAAATGCAGTATTTCCGACGGCTTCCGACGGCTAACACGTACACGAATCTGCGACGGTTTCCGACGGCTGTGACGGTAGCCGTCGGAAATGCGAACGACGGGCTGCGTCGATAGCCGTCGGAAACTTTGATTTTTGACGCCTTTATTAGCGATGGCTAATTCCGACGGCTTCCGACGGCCGCCGACGGTTTTCAACCGTCGGAAATAGCCTGTTTCCTTGTAGTGTTCGGACCCAGTTCCAGAAAGGCGGAAAACAAGGTGTAATGTATCATTGCTTTTACTATTTGGCTACTGAAAATTATATGAAGTATAACAGATCAAATAGAAAATCTATTGGGCTGGATGCCCAATTTTGATTAATAAGTTGTAACCAGCTGTTACTATTTGTAACACTAGAGAACCATCCAAAAGAACCTTGATTCATCATCATTGCAGCAGTAGAAGAGTACAACCAATGTACCACTAACAATGGAAAGAAAAAAGAAAAATGGTTGTGTGATGTATATTGCCATACTTGCATAATTAAAGGTTTGGTCCCTGTGTTGGTATCGGTGCCAGCGATTATGAAGGGTTCGGCATGGCGGAGGATCCACTCGATGGTCTGGCCGTCGGATTTTTAACCAAGCTCGCTGTTGAGCTGGAAGACGTGAGCAACACAGATGATCAGATGAGCTGCTGATTGTTGTTGTTGGAGGTGTTGGTGCTGTTGGAGTTGGCAGTGCCATCCGATGACATGGTTAATTTCGATGGTTGTTGGAGGAAAGGAGGATTTTCGGAGGGTTGAAGGATTTGAGATTTTTGTTTTGGATATCTAGGGACTTTGCGTTTGGGGGTGTATCTTGATAGCGTGATAACAAAAACAATAAAAGTGGACAAATGAAAATAAGGGCGAGCCTGAGAATGGAAACCAAGGCGGGAAAACGAAAATGGTACCTTGGGCACTACCATTTCGACGTTTTATTTAGTATTTTTGTAAATTGAATATCTAAAGATGGAACATAATTTTTAAGTTTTTTCTAAAACTATTGAAGCGAAATTGGAAAATATTGTATTGTTTAATACTATAAAATATATAAACTCTCATTTGGCACAAATAACGAAATAACATATTTAAATTACTCAACTGACAGTAATAAATATGCATGATCCAATTTTATGAATTCAAATATAAAGTATGAATAAAAAAATTACAATAGTATGAGTTATTATAATTTAAAGTATATAATGCTAAAATAATTGAAATAAATGCAATTTGAATATTATATAACGTTATCAATAGGATACCGCAATGACATTAGAAAAGTACCGACATTATTGCAACGCTATCTACTTATCCAACAACATATATTTCGCGCTTGAATGGTATTGGCGTATTTCGGAACAATGATATCAGAAAATTTCTTAGCTATTTCAGCTCTATTCTAGTCATGTCTCGTAATACAAGAACACATGTTCATGTTGTAACACAAGAACACATTCTCATTTCATGTCCCTATTAAATGTCTCTTTCGTATGCCCATTTTGTGTTGCATACGAATGCACTTATAAATTATTAATAAATAATAATTAATTATAAATTACAAATAATTAATTATTATAACATTCTAGTCAATTGCAAACATAATCAAAACATTTACATGTGTTAAGCACTTCGTCTAAAATAATTAAGACACTTGAACATGGTGCAAATTTCATAGGTTCGATTCCCATCTTGTATTGAACCCACTTAACTATCTTAACTTGTATACATCCAAAAATAAAATAAAATTGCACATGTTAAAAGATGCATTTATGACGAATGAAAACAGGGTATTATAGCTTACTTATTAAGAAAGGAACTTGAGTGGGGAAAATGTTTGAATAAGAAATGTGTTTGTGACAACGTATGGAATATTTGAGTGGAATATCTAAGCCATGATTTTTATTTGATTAATTTATAATTTATTAATTATTTATTTGTTTATAATAGATAATACGTACTAATAATTTTTTGGAACAAATAAATTAGAATACTATAAAATGCTTGAATTTAGTCAAACTTACTCCATTATGTAGAGCATTTTTATACGATTGCAATGCGCATAGTCACGTCTCAAATGGGCCACATTTGCAAAAATCATTACTTTTAGAAATTAATGAAACTTAATCATTTAGTTTTCCAAATGACGTAAGTTCATGAGTTCAATCCAACGTGCCTTTTTATGGGACCTCCATTATGGTATCCGCTGTGTTTGAAACAGATAAAGTTTTATTCCCGCTTAGGTTCAAGCGAATGCACTAAAGAAAATAGTTACATTTGTAAACCTGTAAATATGCACAAAAGTAATAATTTGCTAGGTAATATTTGTATTTATAAAATTTTGAAATTCTTTAAAATTTTGAATATTTTGCAAAATTTTAGATTTACTTAAAAAAATATTTTCGGATTTTGTAAAGACTTCATAAGTTTATATTTAAAAAATTACAAAGTCTTAATTTTTTAAATAATACCTATTACATACTATTTCAATTGTAATTATTAAATATTTGGTACTAAATAATAAATATTATTTCCCAATTATTAAAAATTACATATTAATCATTGATTATTAACAATAAACTATATTAAATAATAAAAATTAGTTTTAGTTATATAATTGTAATTATTAATTAGTCAAAATATTATTAGATATTATTTATTTATTATTTATTATTAATAGTAATTATATAATTTTTGTTGTTGATTAATTATTAGTAGTAGAAATTATTTAATATTTATTGTTAGTTATCAATTATTTAGTAATAATTTTTGTATATAACAATATGATTTTTGTTTGATGATAACAGACATACATATACCATTTTAAATGTGTTTGTAATTGTACTATTCTATATCATATCACACATAAAAATAAATATTTATTTCTGTGTGTGATGTAGTATAAAGTAATACAATTACAAACACATTTAAAATAGTATATATATGTTTGTTATCATCAAAAAGATCATATTGTTATATTCAACAATCTCCCTTTTGATGATGACAAACATACAAATAAGATTTTGAATACAATAAATGTGTTTGACAAGGAAGTGCAGAACTCCCCCTATATGCATGCTCCCCCTACAACAAAACTCCCTCTATATACGTGCATATGAGTGAAGAACTAATAATAATTGAATTTCCAATAATTAAATATTCATGAAATGTTTACTCATCAATCAAAATCTTGTCATCAAAAGGATATAGAAATAGTGTTGAAATACAGACCAGCAATATAAAATCAAATCAAGAGAGCGAATGTACATTATAAATCTCATTCGATCAAACAAAAATCACAATATTCTTCAAACTAATGACAAATTTCACATACGATGAAACTTATAAAATGGAGAGAGTTCTAAAACATATGAATTCCAATTATTTTCAAATAATTTTTAAAAAAATGAGCATAAAATAGTGATGTATTTGGACTATGGTTATAAATTCAAATCAAGTGACAAAAATCAAATAATGTCAAATCCTAATGACTATCAATCAAAAAATCATAATATATCATAAAACAGTGACACATTTCACAAATTAGAAAATGGATTGATAGGCTGGTTTTTACATAATAAGAAGAATTATATATATATTATTTTCTTTTTATTTTTATTTTATGAACACACTAACCATGCATAGCCGATTAGGACTTTTAAATGGGATCGGTCGTAACTTAAATTATGAGTAATCTCTAACCATGCATGATCATATCTAGGTTTTTTAAATGAGATTATAGAAACACTTATTATATACAAAATCTCCTCAGTATATAAAACCAAATTAGATGATAGAAATATAGTAGTCGAGGAGATGGTTGTGAAATAAATTTCTAAATTAATCATACTATGAGATATGCTCAACTGTAACGGGATTTTCGAAAAAAATTCGGTTATCTCTTTTTCTAAAAAATAATATAGTCACATTTCCAACACAAATTTTGAAACTATATATTCTTTTATTTTATTTTTAAAAATAGACTCTCCACATTAAATAAAAGCTTGATGGATGACAGAAGGATGATACGAAAGGAAGATGTTCGTGAAATAAGCATCAATTCAAAGACATTATAAAAATTGTTCAATCATCATGAGAATTTAAATAAAATTTCCTCCTGTTGTGAAATATATTATAGTCACAATTCAAAATTTTGATAATAATTTTGATGAGTTCCAAATATAGTTTAATTTGGTCAATAGTTCCAATTTCTGAATGAATAATAAAAAATGATTTTAAAATTGAAAATATCAATTACAAGACTTATTCTGAAAGATCTATATAGTTTGAAAATCATTTTTTTATAAAATAATCAGTTGTGAATGTGAGATTTTCAAAGTTCCTAAGAAAAATATCATATGTAAACACTATTGTCCATAAGTGTCCATAATTACAAAGTATCCAAAGCTAAACAGACAAATGTAACAATTTAATTCCTTCTATCAGAGCAGCAATCATTCAATTTCAGAGCAAGATTTACAAGAGAATTTTTTAGAATATTTACAACAAGCCCGAGAGACAATTCATGATCCAAGATTATAAAATGATTCATTTACTTGATGAGATGTGTAAATTTCAAGATTCAAGAATAAGTTGATCACACAAGATTATCAATTTCAAATCCAAGAAGCGTGTGAGATTCAAGATATCAACAATTTGCTGGTTACGCCTGTGTCCCCGTTAATTCAGAGAATGCAAAATGAAGTTAGATGGAAGGACGACAATAATGAGCCGATGTTTGAAACTGAATCAGCGTAGGAATTAATAGGTAACTCTGAACTTGTAATTGGGAGTGAGGAAGTTGTGATCTTAAAAATAGGCACTGTTGGGAGTAGATTAAATGTGGATGATGCTGATGTAAGGGGTAAAACTGTTGAATTAGTTGGGGATTCACCTAAGACTGCGAAATGTACTGTTGTGCCTTCCATTGCCGAAACCAACCATATTCAATCACCTATGTCTTCTAGCATGTAGGTGCTCAGGTAAATGTCGATATGAACCCACCTAAGCCGCCTACTGTAACTGCTATGGCAGAGAATGCCATATCCTCATAAAAGTCCAATCCCAATCGTTCTGTTAAGCCTCCTAACCTGCCCCCAAAACCGAGCTATGCTTCTTGCTTTTCTTCACTACCTCGCTGTGCTAGAGCATACTCTCCTCGTATATTCTTTACATCCTCTGAAACCTCGTTTCCTCCTCATGAAATAATCCAAGAGGGTGCAAACTATTGGAAAGATCACTTAGTTGGATTCTTCCTTGAATCTGTAGTTCCTTATATTGATGTTCGTGACCAATGTCGCAGGGCTTGGAACTTGAGAGGAGACTTACGTGTTAATATTGTTAATGGAATGTACTATTTTAAATTTTCGATAATAAACGAGATGATGAAAGTATTGGAATCAGATCCGGCTATAATAGGAGGGAAACCATTTATAATTACTTCTTGGAATGCTTCGGTTGAGAGAGCAAGAGAGTGTGTGTCGTCCATTCCAGTTTGGACTATTTTTACTAGAATTCCATCGGTTCTACAAACTCTTCCAGGTTTGAATTGGTTAGCTAGTAGAATCGGGAACTTTGAATGTTTCGATACGAACATGAAGACAAGGAAAAATCTCATTTTGCAAAATCCTTGATTGAAATTTCCCTGAATAAGTCGTTACCAAGAAAGCTCAAAGTTACTATAGAAGGCTATGATTTCTATGTTGATGTTCAGTACTCTTGGCAACCAGAAATATGTACCAAATGTCATTGCTTCAGACATCTTCTTGATACATGTAAGCTTGATGGTCCTTCTAAGATTCAATCTCCCTTCTTGATGCCTCCTCCTAGTATTTGGTTACAAAAGATGAAGGAAGTAGTCATTCCAGTTGATGAAGAACCACTTTCTAAAAAAGAATTGAAGGGTAAGGTTTCTGTCTGTGACGAAGCATTAAAAGAAAACGAAGTGGTATCATTAGATGGGGATAGTGAAAACGATGGGATATTCTGGATGTCAGATGATCGTGCTTGGGTTCATGAAGCGTCTAGTATGAGATATGATCCATATGAAAATGAATACTACAAATACGTATCAGACATTGTGGAGAACGCTAGAAGACTGGAATATTGGACAGTGGGAGATAGCTCTGAGCTCATTCAGGAAGGTATTCTTGGTGAGAAGAACCAAACACTATTCCATAATTCTTCTTGGGATTAGGAATGCGAGTTTCGCAGTCCTAATCCGTGCTTTGTACCTAACCTTGCTGTATTTTTTTCTACGTATGTCAATGTCATAGGTAGTGATAGCGACTCTGCCAGTTATTCCACCCTTGTGGGGGATTAAATGTCAGGTCCTTGTTAGTAGTGGAAATTTTATGTTTCTCTCTTGTACTTTATAGATATAGCGTTCTGGCACTTCAAACTAGATGGGGTTTATGTGCTTGTGCAGAAATCCACTTCTTTGTTTGCTTTTCTAATAAACAGTGGTACGACCACTATAAAACTGGCTTACCATGCTAAAAAAAATATCAACAATTACAAATTATTTTAAAAAAATCAAATATCCGAGCCAAAAGATCATGAAATAAAAATGAATTTCAAGATACAACGTAATAATCGATGCCAAATGATTTTTAATTCAAAATAGCCAAGGTCATCTAAAAAACAATTAAATTATCACAACTGGAAAAAATAGTAGTGTGTTGTAATGAGTGTAGTTTTTTAAGTCTTTCCAAAATGAATTAGAAGAAGCTCAAAACAACAAAGTTGTGTGAAATTTCATTAGCTTTTTAGAATTTTAAGAATTTTAGAATTTCAAGAAATAATATTTAAGGTATATACAAGATACTACAACATTGTTAAAAATTCAGGAAAAATTCCAAGAATTTAAACTTTAAAACAATTGCAATTATTTACAAATTTAAGTTCACAATATGGATATCATCAAAACACGAGAGTTTTAGGTAAACGGATTTAATTTCCAGAAAATCAAGAGTTTTGCAATTTGAAGTTAAGGAAGCTCAAAAAAGTAAAATAATAAAATAATATGTGGTAGTGTCAAAGCAGTTCAGTATTAACAAAAACAATATCAAGAAGAATAGAAGGGGGAATAAAAATAGAAAAAGAAAATTGAGTTTAGAGATCATACCTGATTTGCAAGTGACGATGTTGATCCTCTAAATCTACAATCTTGGCTAAGGAACACTGAATGATTCAAAGATATGGAATAACTTGAACGCGGTTTCTCTTTTGCAAAGTGGTTCCTCAGTCTCCTCCATTACCTAAGAATTTATAGAATCGAGTGTTCTAACAAAAGTTGTTTTACTACTCATAGCTTCATTTACATGTTTTGGTACCCAAACTTGTTTGTACAACAATCCATCTTATTTTACCGTAGTACCCTTTGGAATCCAAATTCGTTTGATCTTTCTCGAATTCGTCTTATTATCTTTTGGGGTCCAAAATCGTTTAAATGGGTTGTTACAAAGCAAGTTCTCATCCGTTTGTGATTACAAAATCCTATGAAATTTTTAGATTTCAATTTTTCAATTTGAATTTTTTCAAAGCAATTTGAAGGATTTTTAAAATCATTAAAATTTAGCTTTTCAAAATCATTAATTTTCCCAAAGCCAAGACCACATTTATTTCCAATAGAAAATTGATTTTGCATCAATATATTCAATGATTTTTCCCTTTAAGAAAATTTATCCAAAACTCATTCAAATTGTTGAATTTTGATCGCTATTTTCTTCTATCAAATTTGGACAACAATTTATAGCGATCTACTTTTCAGCATCAGATTGTTTCAAAATCAAATTTTCATTTCCAAGCAATTTAATTTTGGCTTGGGACTCAGATATCTCATATTCAAAATGATTTTGCTTTTCAATCTCAAATTTCTTGAAATTTCAATTATTTTTTAAGCTCATTCAAAATTGATTCGGTTTTCAACAAATTTTGTTTCTCAGAAAATTTATGTTTGGAATTTTTATCCGTCTTGAAATTTTCGAACTCCTTTTTCAAAAAATTGTTTTACCTTTTAGCTCAATCTTGTTTTCTTTTAAAATCAGAATTTCCATTTCAAGCTTTTGAATTTTTTTATTGAGATGAACAAGATTGTTTTCCAAATACAAACAATTTTTGCAATTAGAGTTTTAAGATTTCTTAATGTTTTCGAGTTTTAATTCCAAACCATTATTTTTGTTGGTCAACTTAAGATTTTCATATTATAGAAGTTTATTTTTCGATTTGAGACTATCAACAGCAATTATTAATTCCGTAAAAAATTAACTAAATCTTCATATGATAAATTTCCATTATCTAAATCATCATATGTTGAGCCTCCCATCATCTAATTTATCTTATGTGATCCAGTCAGGCATAATTCTAAAACTGAGTTGACATTCTTGGGTTTTGAGTAGTTATCATCCTTGCATCCATACTTCGCCTCGAGAGTTATCCAAATATCCTACGCAGTTAAACAATGTGAGATATGGTTAATCTGATCATTACTAAGATAAGAATAAATAATATGCATAACATGAGCATTAGTAACTTTATTTCTCTTATCTAGCATATCACCCACATTTTCAATATTATTCTAATATTCAGAATTAACATATTTTAAATAGAATTCAAATTTTGATTTCTAAACAAAAAAATGTTCCACTGAAAATAGTTGGAATATTATTAGACTGACTCTCGCTAGACTGACAACTTGAACAATCCATGACTCTAGAGTTAATGATAAATATCTGCTCCGATACCACTCGTAGGATCTAGATTAACCCTAAATATCAGGTGAATAGGGTTTATTGTAGTTTTACGATAATTACTAATCAAAAAAATACAATTATTAAAATATATTTTTAAATTTCAAATTATTAATAATTATTTATTGATTATTTAATATGTAAAGTACAAAATTCATCGTGGCTAAATTGGATAAATCTTCCCAAATTCTAATTCAAAAATAAGCATTCCTTGCATATCCCTTGGAAAATCCATCGCAAAATATTTTCGAAAGGCTCCTGTCTATAATCTACCGCAATTTGCAATGGAATTTTGTGTCAAAATTTATCCATCGGTAAATTAGCATAATTTACAACGGTTTGGAGATGGATAAAAAAAGGGTCGATGATAATATAAGAAAACATAAAATAGAAAAAATTTAAAATTATCCATTGCAAATCACCCGCAAATATAGCGACGGAAAATTCTGTCGTTGTACTTTGTCGCTATTTTTTAGCTTTTTATAGTGGCTCCTTTGCCTAACCTCTCGCATCCAAAACCCCAAATACCTGAGTCGTAACCCTATTCGAACTTAACACAGACCAATTCAAAAACATTAAGTGAATTTTGACTTTGAATAACAAAGCGAGATTTGAATTTAACTCGATTTTAATTGCGAGTATGGTATAGATTTCATTTTTTTTACTTAAGGAAAAGGGGATTAAAAATGATTGAAGTTTGCTGGGATTTAGCCTTTTGATTTATAATTTTTGTTTTGGTTGGTTGCGTATTTATGACTCCTGAGAAATAAAAGGTATTCCTATTTTATGATTGCATAAGTGGTCATGTGTTTTAAGTTTTTGTGAGAATGTTTTTTGTTACTTAACCAGGAGGGCTTAGTCTTGGTTTGTGTAAATAGCTGTTCCTTATTTTATTTCAATTTATTTTATTTAGTTTAGTTTTCTATAGTTTGTTTTCTTTAAGTCCAGATTTTTTTTGTCAAAAAAGGAATCTATCAAGGATTAAAGTGAGGAAGAATTTTAGTATTAAAACAAAAATTCATTGATTGAGCGAAGCAAACAGTGAATTTAATTGCTCTGGATGGACCGATATATCTCACTATAAAATTTTCTTTACTCTACAAGTACTGCTGCTTAAAAAAAAATCAAAATTGCATGTACAAATTTCTACAGGTGCTGCAACTTGCTTGTACAATTTTTTAAATTTCTGCAATTATTATTGTTTGGTTGTTTTGTTGGCTGAAATTTCTGAATCGGTTTAGTTAGGAGCAAATTTCCATAACTAAAGTCATCACTCTTGTTGTTTTTCAATTATAAAACTTGTTTAGACGTTAGCCTTAGGATCAAAACTCAAGCTCAAACATATTGGGTTAAATATCTTGGATTTGGAAATTTATTTTTCTTATTCTATTGCGAGGAATTCGATCTATTTCAGTTGTAAAGGATGGTGATATGTATTACATTAGAAATCTTTCAATGTTCTAGCTATTTTAACTAATTTAATTTTTCTAATTTATTTATTTAATATTATTTGCAAAATATTTAACAACAAGAGTGTATTTTGCGAAATTGATTCTCTCGTTGGTTTGATGTTGGATATATAGTAGTTCAAATCATTGAACTATTAGCAAAAAAGTTTCATACTACACGTAAAACATTGGTCGTATCTCTTAGTATTTATACTATACGTGAACGGTTCATACTACCCGTAAAACATTGGTCGTATCCCTTAGTATTTATACCATACATGAACGACCATAATACCCTCTTCCCCTTCAAATCGATATTATCAACTAATAAAATATCCTTGAGTATGTTATTTATTTTGATTAGGAGCTAATTGTGTCAACCTTAAATCTAAGATTTTCTCTGTTTGCATTTGATAACGATGAGTGGAAAAAGTTTTAGCCACCATAATTCTCATAGGGGGTCTCAGATAAATCAAAACTTTTCAAACAATATGGACTACAATTGTATAAATCAAAATCTCAATCTCGGAATGGACAGACCCTTATCTCTTCAAGATCGATGTTACCTAACTAAGACTGTTCAACCTTATTCATTGCATTGCCACCAGCTGAAGGAAACAATTTTGAGTTTAAACATTCTTTTATAGAAAGGGTACCAAAATTTACCAATTTTGGAAATGCTTATGAATTTTTAAGTGAATTTATATTGTATGCATCCACAACTAAAATGTAATAACAATCTAACGAATCGATCAAGCTAAAGCTAATACCATTCGTACTACTTGAAAGTGCTAAAGATGGCTAAATTCTATTCCAAATTATTCAATAAAAAGTTGAGATGAATTTGTCACTAGATTCTTAAAAAAGTTTTTCCCATTTCACAAAACTCTAAAAATCAGAACTGAAATAAATCAGTTCTCTCAAAACGAGGGGGAAACTTTTTCAAAATAGTTTGAGAGTCAACCAACTACTGTATAGTTGTCCTCGTTGAAAGTGTGTGCGTGTACTTGTCAAGTATAATACACTCATAAGGATTGTGTAATATAACGAACAATATTCAAGTATAAAGTAATAGCAAATCACAGAAGAGTAAATGCAGTAATAGAAAAATCACACCAGGAATTTTTATACTGGTTCGGAGCACCGTCCTACATCCAGTCCCAGACCTCTCTCTGGATTTTCACTAATCAACTACCTCACTTCACCTGGAGGAACAGGTTCACAATACCCGAGCAGCCGAACGGGATTTCACGCCTCTAACAACACGAGGACTTCAACTCTTGCTTGATCACACACAGGACTTCAACACTTGCCTGATCACACACAGGACTTCAACACTTGCCTGATCACACACAGGTCTTCAACTAATACAATAGTTTTGACTTCTGCTTGTGTTCTTGATTCAACACGGATAGTCAACAGTTTGAGTACAATCTTCCTATAATCGGATCCTCAAGTATATACTTTGAATGCGTAGATTTAAGGAAATAGAATGCTTGATGAATCAAATAATATTAAATTGATTCAAGAATTCAACAAGTATTTGAAATTTGGAGAGCTTTTGTTTTGCAAAGAGTATGAAAATGCAATTCAGAAATTAGAGAGAATATAGAATGATTTGGTGATTGTAAAACAAGTTTGAGGTTGTTTATATAATAGTAGAAAGGTAGTAATTCTTCATGAAGAGTTTCTATAAAAAGTTATGTCCATTTCCTTTGATTATTGAATAGAAATCTCTTCACAAATAGAAGCAACCTTTCATAAAAAAGCTTGCTGTTCGAAAACGGTCGACTGGTTGAAAATCACCGGTCGACTGGTTGAGTTTCTGTAAAATTAAAAATTCCAGAAAAATAGCCGTTATGTGCAAAAAACAGCCTGATCGGTCGACCGCCCATATTTGGACCGGTCGACCGGTTTATGGTTGTGGACCTGAGGACCTCGGTCCACAGTCTATATCACTCTGCACTCTTTCCCGGTCGGATCCTGGATCGTTTGGGCTTTTTCTGTGACTTTTCAATTCCTCAATATACAGATTTCAGCAACGAAGATATGATATTGTTTTGTGCATTTGTGTTATACTTTGAGGATAGATTTTAAAATATTTCTAACACGACTCAAAGTAAAAAACCTTATCTCTATGAAATGATCTTCATTGCACCTTTATATGTTGGCATCGATCAAAATCTTGTCTCAACATTCTCCCCCTTTTTGATTGATGACAACACCTTGGATTTTCTCCCTCTAAATATAAAGCTCCCCCTGAATTTCTGCAACATTTGTTAGTTCATAATATAAATAATCTTACCTTTTGATTCCTGCATTAACAAATGTTAGATCATATATACTATTACCATGTTAAGCACATAATTTTAAATGATAGTATATGTAACATGAATGATATGAATAATCATAAGAGAAAATATTTCTCCCCCTTTGTCATCGATTAAAAAGAATAAATACCATAACAGGCACAGTAATCGAGAGTAGTAGAGAATACAAATAATTATAGCACCTTTAGGGGATATTGAATCATGTGATTTTTTTTTTGATAAGCAGAGTTTTCAACGATATTTAGAGATGTTGAATAACCTTCTCTTTATTGTGGTGTACCTGCAAAAAATATAAGATATATAGTTTTGGTACCCACTTGCTTTGTTTGGGTCCATGGGTTAGATGGAAGGTAACCAAACCCAAGAGGGTTTAATGGAACCTTTAAAGATAAAATTTTCATTATTAACCACTGAATCAAAATAGTCATCGATATATTTTTCCCTCTTTTTCCAACTTACAGGAACCCAAATACTTAAGTAATCTCTAGTGATATTCCTATTCGTACTTCTATATTTATTATAAATACCGCTAGTCATAGAAGTATTCGAATTTCTATAATAATTGGGTTTTGGATATGCATTAGTACTAGCAGTGATATTCTTATTGTACATAAAAGCATATCTAGTACTATTTCTACGATTATTATATCCTACACCACTTTTGTCATGTAAAGGTCGAGATCTAGATAAAATCATGTTTAAATCATTTTGACCTTTATTAAATTTCGCGAATTTATTTGTACATTTGATTCCACAGTCGCGATTGATATTTTCAAAAGAAACTTTGCTATTAACACCCTTATTTAATTCAGAATTCTTCCTTTTTAAAGTTCTATTCTCATTTTCGAGACAATTAATTTGAGATTCTGAATTATATAAAGATGATTGTAATTTTTCAACATTTTCTTTTGATTCAGAGATTGCTTTTTGCAAAATATTATTATTAACTTTTAAAGTCTCACATTCTTTAGATAATTCCAAATTCTTTTCAGTTAGAGCTCCATTCTCTTTTTCAAGAGACGAAATTAAAGAACTAGAATTGTTTAAAGAATCTTCTAATGATTTATTTCTATTTTGCAAAAGATCGATTTCCTTTAAAAGAACATTATTTTTATCTTCTAGTCGTTCATTTTCTTTTTGAAGGAAATCTTTTTGAGAAACAAGCTTTTCTAAGTATTTTCAAAACATTTGGCTTGTTTTGCTAAAAAATTGTTTTCTTCTTTTAATTTGGAATTTTCTTGCTCACAATTTTTAGACTTGGCTATAATGATTGCATTAAGTTTACCCAAACTTTTACAATCTTTCAACAATTTTTCATGGTCTAACAAAAGATCTTTATATAATGAATCTACACATATCGATTGTGATCTGACTTTAGTCATAAGACATTTGCTTCCTTGCTCTCTTGATTCTGCTTTGTTGCTCTTCCACTTTCTAATCCCTTGACTAGACTTCTTTATTGCCATTTGTTCTAGGATGCTGTTGCGATCTCTAGAACACCAGGCTCTGATACCAATTGAAAGTGTGTGCGTGTACTTGTCAAGTATAATACACTCACAAGGATCGTGTAATATAACGAACAATATTCAAGTATAAAGTAATAGCAAATCACAGAAGAGTAAATGCAGTAATAGAAAAATTACACCAGGGATTTTTATACTGGTTCAGAGCACCGTCCTACATCCAGTCCCAGACCTCTCTCTGGATTTTCACTAATCAACTACCTCACTTCACCTGGAGGAACAGGTTCACAATACCCGAGCAGCCGAACGGGATTTCACGCCTCTAACAATATGAGGACTTCAACTCTTGCCTGATCACACACAGGACTTCAACACTTGCCTGATCACACACAGGACTTCAACATTTGCCTGATCACACATAGGTCTTCAACTAATACAATAGTTTTGACTTCTGCTTGTGTTCTTGATTCAACACGGATAGTCAACAGTTTGAGTACAATCTTCCTATAATATGATCCTCAAGTATATACTTTGAATGCATAGATTTAAGGAAGTAGAATGCTTGTTGAATCAAATAATATTAAATTGATTCAAGAATTCAATAAGTATTTGAAATTTGGAGAGCTTTTGTTTTGCAAAGAGTATGAAAATGCAATTCAGAAATTAGAGAGAATATAGAATGATTTGGTTATTGTAAAACAAGTTTGAGGTTGTTTATATAATAGTAGAAAGGTAGTAATTCTTCATGAAGAGTTTCTATAAAAAGTTATGTCCATTTCCTTTGATTATTGAATAGAAATCTCTTCACAAATAGAAGCAACCTTTCATAAAAAAGCTTGCTGTTCGAAAACGGTCGACTGGTTGAAAATCACAGGTCGACTGGTTGAGTTTCTGTAAAATTAAAAATTCCAGAAAAATAGCCGTTATGTGCAAAAAAACAGCCTGACCGGTCGACCGCCCATATTTGGACCGGTCGACCGGTTTATGGCTGTGGACCGGAGGACCTTGGTCCGCAGTCTATATCACTCTGCACTCTTTCCCGATCGGATCCTAGACCGTTTGGGCTTTTTCTGTGACTTTTCAATTCCTTAAATATACAGATTTCAGCAACAAAGATATGATATTGTTTTGTGCATTCGTGTTATACTTTGAGGGTAGATTTTAACATATTTCTAACACGACTCAAAGTAAAAAACCTTATCTCTATGAAATGATCTTCATTGCACCTTTATATGTTGGCATCGATCAAATTCTTGTCTCAACACTCGTCATGCAATCCCAAAACACCACTTGTGCCAAATTGCATATAAAGCGCTAAACTAACAAACTAGAACACAACTATAATCTATTTGTGGAGGAGAATTTATGTCTAAAATGGCTGATGAAGCTCGAGAATTCTTAGAATATTAATCTGAAAAGGACATGGAATGGAGTCAATTCGTATTCTCATCCATGCTTCTACTAGAAGTGCATATCATGGATCCAAATTAATTTTATTAGAAACTCAAAATCCTCAAATCGGAGAAGGACTACCCCATTATTACCCCCAAGACCAAATCAATGTCATAGCTCAGAATAGTTCTTACTTATCCACGTATAATCCTAATAATGCTATGAATTCATATCACATATGATACCGAATTCAAATTACTAGGATCCATTTTCCAGTCCTCAAACTTCTCAAATTTCACCTCAATCTAAGCCTATGAGACAATCATATAGGCATTCTTTCAATTGTCAACTCGGTCTCCTTTGTCTTTTGAACCTTCATAAGAAATTATTTGATTAGAGAAACAAATAAATAATTAAGATGCTAAACTCGAACCAACGATGAATATGATGAAGAAACTAATGAAAAGTAATGATAAAGGAAAATTTCTTAGTCAACTCAAGGAGAATCCAAAGCATAATTTCCGTATTGTGAACACTTTTAAGGATGAAAAACATAGTTCGATGAACTCGGCCATCACATTTAGGTCCCAAAAAATGATTGACAGTAATGTCGGCAATCTTGATAATCCTTTGATTTCGAACCCAATCCAAAAGCTTAATGCTCATCTGATGGCAACCAAAGCTAACTCTTCTAAAACTTCAAAACCTTCATCTTCTTCGAATCTTGGCAATCCCAACATCTCTTCTTCTAATGTCAACAACCCCGATAATATCTCTTCCTATAATGTTGGCAATCCTAACATCTCATCTTCTATACCTTTACCTCCTTCACTTCCCTTGTCGACACCTTTTTCTTCAAATAATTAAATCACTAAAAGAGTTTATAAACTAGTTTCTCATTATCCTAATAACCTTAACAATAAGAAGAAGGATGCAAATTTCGAAGAAAAAAAACTTGAAACATTTAAACAAGTTAATGTCAATATCTCACTCTTAGACACAACTGAACAAATTCCTTAATATGCCAAGTGTTTTAAAGAGCTATGCACCTGAAACCGGGCCATTAATGTTCCTAAAACTACCTTCTTGACTGCGAATACTAGCTTTGTTATCTCAAATCCTTTACAATCAAGTATAAGGACCTCGGTTTGCCTTATAATCGGTTGCAAAATAGGTAACACGCATTAGTCATGCCTTACTTGATCTTGGTGCAAGTGTCAATCTTCTTTCCTACACTATGTATTGTTAACTGAAATAGGGGAGTTGAAACCCATGAACATCACAATTCAACTAGCCGATCGATCTATTAAAAACCATTGGGTATAATTGAGGATGTTTTGGTTCAAACTGAATAGCTCTATTTCCTTGTGGATTTCATAGTCCTAGGAACTGAGCCTGTTTCGAATCCCAATAGTCAGATTCCATTGATAGTAGCTTATCCATTCTTAGCTACCTCAAATGCTTTCATAAACTATAGGAGAAACCTACTTCAACTATCTTTTAGGCATATAGCATCGAACTGAATATCTTTGATCATAAAACTCAACCCAAATATTCTGATATAGGAGAAGTCGACATAATAGAAATAGTTGAGGATGGCACATCAGATATATCTCTTCAGAAATCGTCCCTTGCCTCAGTAGACATATCCACTCCCTCTTTCGAAGAACTATTCGAAGATGAGCATAAATGATTAAATGACGAGAATGAATCTAGGGAACGTCTCGAAGATAATCTTAATTCCATATCATCAAAAGAAATTGTAGTTACACACTCAAGTTTATGGGACTATGACAATCATCAGTTGGATGATATAAGTCGTTGGCATAGATAAATTATCATTGGAAGAGTTTTGATTTCAGAATTCATTGATATACCCGTTGTACCTCACAAATCAGATAAGAAATCATCATGCATCATTTTCGATAGAGGCAAGTGTGGAGGGAGGTGGAGGAAACATCGTTCATCACAAACATTCATCATAATCATAGACTTTATATTGTATATGTACATTTACATATAGTGGTCAAACTGCATTTCATTTTACAAATCATTTTGCATCTCATTCGTTTTTGGGTACTATCTTTCACATTTAGGAAACATGTTTATAGTGTGGACGCTGTTTTGACCAAATGGAGAGGGGGTTGCATTGCATCCTTTTTATTTTATTTTTTACTTTTTATTTTCAATTTCATGCATTTAGATATGACCACCATGCATTTTAAGTCACAGTAACATGCCTTTTTTTTGAAACACTATTCGTTTTAGACTATTACACCAAAGTAAGTTAACAATTTTTGGTCAGTTGATGGTTTTTTCTCAACTAAGATCGAATAGAAAATATAATGAAAAGTTGAATTGTGAGCGATAATAAGGTAACCAGTTTATAGGGAGATTCTTAGGTGATGGCCATGAAGTCTGTTCTAAATTGTAGTCTTTGTTAATGAATGAAGGACTTAAAGTACATGTATTGGCTTTTTGAGTCTTTAAAATTAGGTTGTGTTAAGATGAATCTGCATAACTCTCTCTTCTTCTTATATTCAAAAATAATAGTAATCCAAGAGGATCCAACATTTCTAGTAAATCAAGCGTTGGTGTGCAAATCCACTAAGCTTTTTCTCAACTCTCACGTAAGCCCCGTGAGCCAGTGCATGGGTAGTATACCTTGGTCTCATTTTATGATTTGGACACCTAAGGATTACCGACATCTTGTTGGCATAGTCAACGTCGATCTGCACAATCTGTCAAGCTCTGCCCCAACTCTCACGTAAGCCCGCAGGGTAGTGCATGGGTGGTATATCTTGGTCTCTTCAGTTAGGTATGTGTAATTAGTTATAAATTTTAATTTTTGTAGAGATAGAAAATAAGCAATTGATGTCTAAGCCTTTCTTGACCTTGTAGATTTAATTAGCCATACATAGGAAAATAAGAATACAACTTTGCAAACTATGGCAAGCAAACTAAGAATTTATTACATTGCCGCACTATATTATCAGCTGAACCAACTGGTCAAACCAGAATTTAATGTATGATAACTTGAATTATGTTGAAAATTTGTGATGAGTTGAGGAACCAAAAATTACTATAGACTGATTTCGAATTGTATACTGCTATGTTGCAACTTTTTTGAAACATGTCGTATTTTCATTTTTGTTTTCATTTGCAAATGCTTGTTGCTTCATATAATAACACTTGAACCATAACATACTACATTTGTATTTTATGTGTAGTACCCGTCGAAAACCCTTCATAAGGCACCACTCGTCCTACGAAGGACACCTAGAGGTTTAATTGCTTATTGCATACACTCAATGCAATCGTGTTTCCTACGAAAGTGTGACCTACCTAGTTTAGGTTTTCATTTCTATTTTACTCTAGGACGAGTAAATATAAGTGTACTGGGGTATTTGATTAACATGTAAAAGTGTTTATTTCTATGCTTATATCTTATCTTTATTGTATATAAATAAATATTGCTTTGTATGCTTTTATATGTTTTCACAATTATTCAATAAATACCTCCTTCATTTCAAATAAAGACTAATTGCTAAAAAGCATACTTTCCCACATTAACACTATCTCAATCCCAAAAGATATTGTAGCTCACTGGTAAAGGCCAGAAAATGTGGATAGAGAGTGATGAGTTCGATACCTGCCAAAACCCAATTATTTTTCAAGAAAGAGAAGTTGGATGTTGCACACCTGTTCATGGATACTGGAACCAAATCATTCATATTTAAGAAGACTCGATAGGAATTCGTTACCAAATCAAAAGCCAAACATTGATTTTGAATCAGATTCCTTCATATCATATGATGATCTTCACCACTGACAATTCTACATGTCAAAAGGAAGCCTTTGATTAAAAATCCTCAATCCAGCATCATGAAAAGAATATTCCTTTATCCTTGTAAAGAAAACATTTTTATATTTTTTTTATACGTCCATTATTCATGCAAATAGGAGACTTCAGTCATTATAAATACCAATGTACCAATTATAAAAATATGGTTCATTCTTTTCTTCTTCTCCTTAGTAAAGCTTTGTTTTTCTTCTTTATTTTGTTTTTGCATTTTCATGGAAATTTGTGTTATCTAGTCAATTAGATTTGTTAGTACACAAATTGTTATTGCATTTATTTTTTATTAGTGATTGACAGTTTGATTAGATTCAATGGTAATCCTAATTTTTACGTTTTTCTTATTTATTTCTTTTATGTAGTTTTTATTTTCAATGTTTTATTTTATTTTCCTTAGTTAATTATTGAATTTAATATAGATCGATTAAATATGAATCTGTATTGAATTCAATAGTAGTTTTACTTGTTTTTCTCTAATTTGTCGTTATTTATAATTGCTAGTTATCGGTTCAATTAGATTTATCTGAACTAAACTGCAATTACGATTTTATTTTCCTCAAATCGCATCTTCAAATTTTGTCTAACTCTCCCACGAAAGTATATAAATAATATAAATTGTTTTCCTCCTTATATTCGACCTGCATGTTACACACTTATGCACTTGCAATAAATTATTACATAATTTGTGCTTTTTTAGTCAATAGAAAAGTGTCAAACCTAGTTAATTGTATATATCCAGATCTTACTGCAAATATGTCAAACCCATTGTTTTTGCGAGATAGATCTATATTAGCGCCAACAAATGACGCAGTTAAGGAGGTTAATTCAATCATTTTGGTTGGTTTAGAAGGTACTTTAAAAAATTATTTAAGTGCTGACTCTTTATGCGCTATGTCTGATTCAAATGAAGAATTACACTCTGCTGACGTCAAAAGTTGGTCTAATGATGATCAACCCCCCAACATGTTTTAACCACACACGATAATATTCACAAAATGCGA
Organism: Allium sativum; assembly: GCA_030737875.1. NCBI lineage: Eukaryota > Viridiplantae > Streptophyta > Magnoliopsida > Asparagales > Amaryllidaceae > Allium > Allium sativum. Next base: position 380,469,185 of record CM060924.1, read on the forward strand.
GAAAAAGGCAAATAAACACAGAAGACACAATATATAATAGTGGTTTGGCTTAATCTAAGCCTATGTCCACTTATATTCTTTGTTTATACTGTCAATTACATATTACAGTAATCTATCAGTGGAAGAAAGTAGAAAAAGAAGAGATCTTTACATAAAATCCTTGTGTTGTACTTAGACTATACGGCATGCTATTTTGGGATGTCGAATTGAAGATTAACTGTGGCGAATTCAGATGTCTTTCTATTTCCGGAAAGAGTTGTATTTATAGGCGAGATGATCCACTAAGGTGGTATGCAACGTGGTATACATCGTTTTCAAGCTTGGACACGTATAACTCGATCTTGTAAAGTAGTTGTAGGAGGCGGGACCCGGTCTACTGCTGATGAACTGTTCTTCTGGGAAATTGTGGCCTACGTGGAGCTTGAAACTTGGCGTATATAAAGTTGTCTTGATTAAAGCTAACCGATTCTGTAGCGTTGGGAGTAGGACTCGGTCTTGTAGCAAATTAGTTGGTTTATTATTTCCGATCCAACATTCTAGGTTTGACCTGATTCTTCAGGAGCAGCTCGATCGATCGATTAATGACTCGATCGATCGACTTGGCTTTTGACTGTGGAAGGATGTTGTATTTTGAGGGAGAGCCTTTATTTGCTATGACGTTGTTCCTGGTCAACCCAGGACTGTAACAGCCCGCATTTTACATATCGGAAGACCGTAAAATATACTTGTTTTATTCTCTAAGGGTTGGATCATTCTCATCTTTTAATATGTTGTTTATGGGGATGTGAGACATATCCATAATTTTTACCGAATTTGTTTGTGACCATTTTTCCCATGTCAGCCTTGTACAGGGCATAACTTTTGACTCAGGTCGAATCAGAGGGTGAGACTTGTGCCATTGGAAAGGAATTGATAATTGCCTTTCCGTGGAGTGGTTACATTAAGGATTTGGCTCAGCGGTTTGGGATAAATCGTTGTTTTTAGGTTTTTCAGTTGGTTATTCAGGTTTTGGAGCCTTAGTGGAATCCTATAAATAGGGGGTGAGAGTGGAGGGAAAAGGTTTACTTTTTCCCATTCTCTCATTTGAAGGCATTTGATCTCCTTCTTCCTCCTACACCTTTCCACCATTAAAAAATCCAAATCTAAGGGAAGAAATCGAAGATCTACACCATTCAAGGCTAGATCTATATCATTTCAAAGGTGAATTCATCAGATCGAGGGGTTTGATTCGGAGTGCTCACTGTCCGGATTCTTATTTCTATTGTTTTAGATTGTTTCGGCAACTCGGTGAGTGATTTATATCTTTCACATGAATGCAATGAAGTATATGAGTGTTTGTGCATGTTTCTCGTCAAATTTGGATGTTTTATCATAGATTTACACCATTATAAGTTCATTTTCATATGCATCACCCTATGATCTAATCTAACAAGTTTTACTCGTTAATTTCATGTCATTTTACATGTTTATGTTAGTTAGATCTCTCATTTTGATCATATGTTAATTTTAATGGTTTTTGGTGAGATTTACATCATTTTTGTGGTAATCGTCATATTCATGTGGATAGTAATGTTATGATATGTTTATGATTGTGCTTGATGATTTTAGTTGAGTTGGTTTCGTCGGATTCATCATTTAGCGAAGTTTTAGTCGAAATCGGAGTTGAATTGCAATATGCAGAAATTGGCTCCGTCAGGGGTTGGCTCGGCCATAGATTGACTCGGCCAGAGATTGGCTCGGCTAGGAGTTGGCTCGGCTATAGGTTGAATCGGCTAGGAGTGGATCGGATCGAGTCATATTTGGATCGGGTCCTATTTGGATTGGGTCATACTTGGATCGGGTCGGTTGGTTGTTATATGGATTGGATCGGTCATCTTGGATCGGTTCGGCCTAGTTTAGATTGGGTCGGTCTGAAAGGGGGTCATGTTTTTAGCAGCGCTTTTAAACGCTGTGGTTGATAGTGATGATGCTACGGTTGGTTTCCAACAAGGTCATTTTCTGAAAAGTACGTTTTTCGGGTACGACTCAGATTTGGAGAAAAAAGTCTGAAAAAAATATTTTTCGGGGGCAACCCTCGAACACTAGCCGCAGCGCAGTGGTGTAATTGGCTCGGTGATGATGTGACTTCGAAGTAAATTCAAGTAGGAAGGTTCGAAGTGTTGAATGCGTTCGTTGATAAAGGTGGAACAACGAATGAGGTGGCAACTCAAAGGTTATGAGTTGGTGGATAATGGTTGCTCGAGAAGGTTGCTTGAGCTATGAAATGTCTTCAAGGTTGGATGAATAGAGATGCGAAGGCCGAGAAGTCATCGTTGTTGTAAGTTCTAGCAGGCTCAAAGCAGGGGTACGATGGGGGCACCCAATAGACCGGAAGGTTGCTGGTTGAGTACCTTGGGTATCGTTGAAAGGCCTAGTTGTCAAGGTTGGACATGTGGAGTTTATGCTAGAACTGGGTTACCATTAGCCCTTGACATATAGCAAGGTTGGTCGTCATACGATTAATGATGGTTTCAAATCAGGATTGGCGGTGATAGCTAGAGTCAGTCATGGATGATTGGTTGTTCTATTTGTACTATCTCACATAGATTATCCAAAGTCGAAGGAGATGTTCTCTGAGTGCTTAACTGATATTGGTTTAGGCCTCTAGGGAGAGTACTTGGGGGATGTTAAACTCGATTAGGTTTGTCTGTGTGAGACTTTTATAATCTGGATGTCATGTGTGTTTTCCATGATTGAATGGGTGTTCTGGTTTCCATGGATGAATGGTTGAGCTCTTCTCTGGTGTCGTGGGTAGATTAGTATGTTTATCTATCCTTTCTCATACACTTTATTGCTGAAGTTTGTTAGCTGTTTTATCGCTCACTAAGACTGTTGTCTGACTCAAGGTTTTATGTTTCCTCTTATTACCTTGGGTTGTTCATCCGGTTGTGGATGGGCAGACTAAGTAGCAGGTGATAGGTGATGCTTTAGTGAGGACGATGGTGCTGATCGGTGGCGAGTAGGAGGCTCACGTACTAGTTTTACTACTATCTAGTAATTGGGTTTCCGCTGTTTGCTTTTCTGAATAATGTAGTGAGGCAACTTTGTATAAGCACTATTTCCAGATTGTGGATATTACTTTCTGGTTCTATGAAAGTCTTGTGTTTCTGCTTCACTATTACTACCTGTTGTATATGTTCTATTATATTTTACCCTTGCGCTGTGAGTTTACGACAAGTTCCGCTTGTGTTTACCTACTCTGATGATCGTCCATGACCGCCTTGCACACCTTTCAGCGCATTATTTCTTTTGTATAGTGCGGGGTTATGGGCGGTCGTCACATTTGGTATCAGAGCTCTGGTCAACGATTTTTGGCCAAAGTTCAAGGACGTAATCACGTATGAGAAACGTACTTGTAGATTTCAGTTGGATGCTTACTATATATATTAGCATATATGGTAGTAACGGTTGTTTTCCTTTAGCTGTTCTTCTTGAAGTGACTAATTATTCTAAATTGCAGATTTAGAATGAGTAGACGAGAAACAAGACGTGTTGCTAGGGAGCCAATACTGGAGGGGGAAATGGTGGTGAACCTAATTACCCGGCCATGTTTGAAGCCATGGCAGAAGCAATTATGCGAAGCGTACCTACTCCAGTGGCGACAACGGTAGATATTGGTGTGCGAGTTCCTAAAGTAGTAGATTTTGCAAAGCTGTGCAAGGACTTTACATCTCTAGGGGGAAACCATTCAAGGGAACTGAACCAGCTGAAGAGATTCAGAGGTGGATGGACCCATGTGTCCGAATCTTTGGAGACTTGGGTATTGAGGATGCAATAAAGAGAAAGCTTGCATCAAGGAAACTGCAGGACAGGGCCATGGAATGGTGGAATTATGTTACACTCGAGACTCCAGAAGAAGAAATTTCATGGGAGCTATTCCAAGCTAATTTTGAAGCAAAGTTTGTCTCCACAACTCAGAAATCTGCTCTATTCAAGAAGTTCGTAGAGCTGAAAAGGAATAGTCAATCTGTGCTTGACTATACTTCTGATTTCGAAGCTTTGTCTAGATATGCTTGTTCATACACTGATACACCATATCAGAAGAACGAGAAGTTTGTCTTGGGTTTGGATGCTTATATCGGAAAACCGTTAGTGGACCATCTTGATGATTCATTTGAGAAGATTGTGGAAAAAGCTATTCGTCATGAGAGCTTGTTTCCTAAGGAAGCAAATGTTGTCGCTGCCATCAAAGAGGCTCAGAAACCACGGTAGGGTGGTAATAATAAGAAGAGGAAGCAACAACATCAAAAGGGAAATATGGCCAAAAGAAACCCAAGAGTGAGGTGGTTTGCTTTGACTGCCAACAGAAAGGTCATTTTGCTAATGAGTGCAAGAATCCCAAAGCTGAGAAGAAGTGCTTCAAATGTGGGAAGCCTGGGCATGAGAAGAAGGATTGTCCAGAATCAGCTAAGGGCAAGCAGATTGTGAAGGAATATTCTTTGGAAGCTATGCCATCTTCTTCGAGAGCTCCTACTGCAGAGGAGAAGGGTAAGGGTGTCGTGGTGTAAGGTACTCTTTCAGTTAATGGTGTTTCAGTTCGTGTGCTTTTCGATACTGGAGCATCACATTCCTTCATTTGCAATAAGCTTGTGTGTCTCTTGGGTTTGGAACCTGAGATTTGTGATAGACCCTTCGTAGTGACTAATCCAATTAGGGGTTCGTCAAATCTTTGCGTGATATGTCGTGGTCTAGTGTTGTCGAGTCATGGTTGCTTTTATTTGTGTGATTGCTTTGTTCTTAACTTCGCTGGGTTTGGGATCATCTTGGGCATGGATTGGATCAAGAGGTATGTGGCAAGGGTGAATTGCAAAAAGCTAGAGGTGAGGGTCGGGGATGTGGAAGGGCGAAAGGTGTTGGTTAGATGTAAGTGCGAAGACAGGGTCTTCGTGAGTTATCTATATTCGCTTGGGTTTCCACAAGAAGACCTATCATCAGTGTTGATCGCTAATGAGTATGTAGATGTCTCTGACGAGGTCAAAGGGTTGCCGCCGCATCGTGAGATCGAGTTTAGGATCGATTTGGTCGAGGGTGCTAGACCAATCGTTATGGAACTTTGGCGGATGGCGCCTAAGGAACAGCGAGAGTTAGAGGTGCAAGTTAGAGACCTTTTGGGAAAAGGATTCATTCGGAGGAGTGTATCCGAATGGGGTGCACCGGTCGTATTTGCAACTAAGGCAGATGGCTCGTTAAGATTGTGTGTGGACTATCGTGAGCTGAACAAGGTGACTAAGAAGAACAAGCTTCCGTTGCCAAGGATTGATGACTTGTTCGATCAGCTTCACGAAGCCAAAGTGTTTTCTCAGATGGATTTGGCGACGGGATTTCACCAGTCGAGGGTGGCTGAGGATAGTGTGCCAAAGACTGCTTTTAGGACACCATCCGGTTTCCTCAAATGGTTGGTGATGCCATTTGGGTTGACTAACGCACCAGCGTATTTTGTGGATCTTATGAATAAAGTATTCAGAGACCAGTTGAATAAGTTTGTGCTTGTGTTCATGGATGATATTCTGGTTTACTCCAGAAATGAGGAAGAACATAAGACGCACCTGAGAGTTGTGTTAGAGATCTTGCGGAAGCATCGGCTTAAGGCTAAGTTCTCAAAGTGTCACTTCTAGAAGGATGAAGTGAGGTTCTTAGGTCATGTAGTTTCTAGAAAAGGGATAGCGATTGACCCCGCTAAAGTTGCAGCAATCCAGGACTGGGATCGACCTAAGAATGCGACAGATGTTCGGAGTTTCCTTGGGTTGGCAGGACATTACCGACGGTTTATCAAGGATTTCTCCAAGGTAGCAGCACCGTTGACAGGATTGACGAAGAAGAACCAAGTGTTCACATGGGATGCAAAGTGTGAACAAGCGTTTGGAATCCTGAAGGAGAGATTGACGAGTGCACATGTGTTGACCATTCCAAGTGGGAATGAAGAGATGGTGGTGTATACCGATGCATAGGGTACTTGACTTGGAGCAGTGCTAATGCAGAAGGATAAGGTTGTGGCCTATGCGAGTCGACAGCTAAAGCCACATGAGAAGAATTACCCAACTCATGATTTGGAGTTGGCGGCGATTGTGTTTGCTCTGAAGAAGTGGAGACATTACTTGTTAGGATTTCGATTCGAGTTGTTTACGGATTACAAGTCGTTAAAGTATCTTTTCTCCCAAAAGGATTTGATTCTTCGACAGCAAAGATGGTTAGAGTTTCTGGCATCATATGATTTTGGCATAGCCTATACTCCGGGCAAGGGTAACGCAGTTGCAGATGCATTAAGTCGAAGACACGCAAGTTTGGGAGCGATGTTTTTGGAATGGAAGAGCCTTGAGTACTTGGCAAGGTTCGATTTCAGGCCAAGGTGTGAGTTGGAACCTGAAATGTTGGCGAGCTTGTCGATAAGACCTACTCTTATCGAAAGGGTTGGCGAGAACCGAAAGAAAGATGCGAAGCTTGTCAAATTCATTCAGAAACTAGAACCAGAAGATAAAAAGTTCGAGGTCGATCGAGAAGGTTGCTTCAAAAGTAAGGGCGATTAGTTGTTCCTGATATTGACGAATTGAGGGATGAGGTTCTTAGAGAATGTCACCACTCAAATCTGACGATTCATCCCAGTGGAAATATGATGTATCAGGACATGAAGAGAGTCTACTACTGGGAAGGGATGAAACGAGATATTGGAAAGTTCATTTCCAAGTGTATGAACTATCAGTTGGTGAAAGCTGAACAGAAGAAGCCGAGCGGTTTACTTCAGCCATTGGAAGTTCCTACGTGGAAGTGGAAGCAGGTATCGATGGATTTTATCGATGGACTACCTAGAACCAGGGCAGGAAACAAAGGGATTTGGGTCATCGTGGATCGTTTGACCAAAAGTGTGAGATTCATTCCTGTCAAGTCGAGTAGGACGGCATCGAAATTGGCTGAACTTTATGTGAAATGGATAGTTCGATTCCATGGTGTCCCAAAGAGTATAGTGAGTGACCGAGATCCATTATTTACGAGTGGACTTTGGAAAAGTTTGCAAGAAGCTTTGGGAACCAAATTGTGCTTGAGTACGGCATATCATCCCCAAACTGATGGTCAGACCGAGAGAGTCAATCGAGTTTTGGAAGATCTCCTGAGGGCTTATGTGATAGACTTCGGAGGATCATGGGAAGACCATCTACATCTAGTTGAGTTTGCGTATAATAATAGCTACCAATCTAGCATTAGGATGGCACCATACAAAGCATTGTATGGAAGGCCATGCAATTATCCAGCATGTTGGCTAGAAACTGGAGATAAGTTAGTACTTGGGCCTGAGATAATTAGAGAAACCTCGGATTGTATCGAGATAGTTCGGCGACGAATGAAGGCAGCCCAGGACCGTTAGAAGAGTTACGCCGACAAGCTTCGTAAGGACTTGAAATTCAACGTGGGCGATATGGTTTTCATGAAAGCTTCGCCGCTAAAGCACATGGTTAGATTTGGTAAGAAAGGAAAGTTAGGTCCAAGGTTTGTTGGACCATTTCCGATAGTCGAGCGAATTGGAAAGCTCGCATATAGATTGGAGTTACCCGAGTGTCGAGTGTGTATAATGTGTTCCATGTGTCATTTCTACAGAAATTCATGCATGATTCGAATACAGTGGTATCTCCAGAGCAGTACGAAGACTTAGAGACCGTAGTTTCGAGATCTCGTAAGCCACTTCGTGTTGTGGGGAATGACACGAAACAACTTAGGAGGAAGACGGTTGAGCTAGTCAAGGTGCAATGGAGTGAGGATGGAGACGATTGTACATGGGAAACGGAAGAGAGCATGAGAGCGACTCATCCAGAACTCTTGGTCGGTAGGACCCTTTGATACCGTATCTTCATTATATCATTTTATCTTGTTGTTGATTGTTAGAATTCCGCGTGCTAGGATAAGGCAATGGATGCATGACTTGATGGTTGCTAGTTTGGATGATAGAATTGGCTTTTCATGGATGATAGGCATGCGGAATCGTTGTGATTACTTGGGTTTGTTTGGAATTTGGGGGCGAAATTCTTAAGGGGGGAGAATGTAACAGCCCGCATTTTACATATCGGAAGATCGTAAAATATATTTGTTTTATTCTCTAAGGGTTGGATCATTCTCATCTTGTAATATGTTGTTTATGGGGATGTGAGACATGTCCATAATTTTTACCGATTTTGTTTGTGACCATTTTGCCCCTGTCAGCCTTGTATAGGGCATAACTTTTGACTCAGGTCGAATCAGAGGGTGAGACTTGTGCCATTGGAAAGGAATTGATGATTGCCTTTTCGTAGAGTGGTTACATTAAGGATTTGGATTAGCGGTTTGGGAGAAATCGTTGTTTTAAGGTTTTTCAGTTAGCTATTCAGGTTTTGGGGCCTTAGTGGAATCCTATAAATAGGGGGTGAGAGTGGAGGGAAAAGGTTTATGTTTTCCCATTCTCTCATTTGAAGGCATTTGATCTCCTTCTTCCTCCTACACCTTTCCACCATTAAAAATCCAAATCTAAGGGAGGAAATCAAAGATCTACACCATTCAAGGCTAGATCTACATCATTTCAAAGGCGAATTCATCAGATCAAGGGGTTTGATTCGAAGTGATCGCTGTCTGGATTCTTATTTCTATTGTTTTAGATTGTTTCGGCAAATCGGTGAGTGATTTACATCTCTCACATGAATGCAATGAAGTATATGAGTGTTTGTGCATGTTTCTCATCAAATTGGGATGTTTTATGATAGATTTACACCATTATAAGTTCATTTTCATATGCATCACCCTATGATCTAATCTAACAAGTTTTACTCGTTAATTTCATGTCATTTTACATGTTTATGTTAGTTAGATCTCTCATTTTATCATATGTTCATTTTAATGGTTTTTGGTGAGATTTACATCATTTTTGTGGTAATCGTCATATTCATGTGGATAGTAATGTTATGATATGTTTATGATTGTGTTTGATGATTTTAGTTGAGTTGGTTTTGTCGGATTCGTCGTTTGGCGAAGTTTTGGTCGAAATCGAAATTGAATTGCAATATGCATAAATTGGCTCGGTCAGGGGTTGGCTCAGCCATAGATTGACTCGGCCAGAGATTGGCTCGGCTAGGAGTTGGCTCGGCCATAGGTTGAATCGGCTAGGAGTGGATCGGATCAAGTCATATTTGGATCGGGTCCTATTTGGATCGGGTCCTATTTGGATCGGATCACACTTGGATCGGGTCGGGCTAGACTGGATCGGGTCAGGCTAGACTGGATCGGGTTGGTTGGTTGTTATATGGATTGGATCACTCATCTTGGATCGGTTCGGCCTAGTTTGGATCGGTTCGGTCTGAAAGGGGGCGGATCGGTCATGTTTTAGCAGCGCTTTTAAACGTTGTGGTTGATAGTGATGATGCTATAGTTGGTTTTCAACAGGGTCATTTTCTGAAAAAGTACGTTTTTCATGTACGACTCAGATTTGGAGAAAAAGGTCCGAAAAAATATTTTTCGGGGGCAACCCCCGAACCCTAGCCGCAGCGCAGTGGTGTAATTGGCTCGGTGATGATGTGACTTCGAAGTAAATTCAAGTAGGAAGGTTCGAAGTGTTTAATGTGTTCGTTGATCAAGGTGGAACAACGAATGAGGTGGCAAATCAAAGGTTGTGAGTTGGTGGATAATGGTTGCTCGAGAAGGTTGCTTGAGCTATGAAATGTCGTCAAGGTTAGATGACTAGAGATGCGAAGGCCGAGAAGTCAGCGTTGTCGTAAGTTCTAGCAGGCTCAAAGCAGGGGTACGATGGGGGCACCCAATAGACCGGAAGGTTGCTGGTCGAGTACCTTGGGTATCGTTGAAAGGCCTAGTTGTCAAGGTTGGACATATGGAGTTTATGCTAGAACTGGGTTACCATTAGCCCTTGACACATGGCAAGGTTGGCCGTCATACGATTAACGATGGTTTCAAAGCAGGATTGGCGGTGATAGCTAGAGTCAGTCATGAATGATTGGTTATTCTATTTGTATTATCTCACATAGATTATCCAAAGTCGAGGGAGATGTTCTTTGAGTGCTTAAATGATATTGGTTCAGGCCTCTAGGGAGAGTGCTTGGGGGATGTTAAACTCGATTTGGGTTGTCTGTGTGAGATTTATATAATCTGGATGTCATGTGTGTTTTCCATGATTGAATGGGGGATCTGGTTTCCATGGATGAATGGTTGAATTGTTATTGTAAAGGCTATCACTGTCCGATGTGGGGAAGATAAGGTTGAGTTCTTCTCTGGTGTCGTGGGTAGATTAATATGTTTATCTATCCTTTCTCATACACTTTATTATTGAAGTTTGTTAGCTGTTTTATCGCTCACTAAGACTGTTGTCTGACTCAAGGTTTTATGTTTCCTCTTATTACCTTGGGTTGTTCATCCGGTTGTGGATGGGCAGACTAAGTAGCAGGTGACAGGTGATGCTTTAGTGAGGATGATGGTGCTGATCGGTGGCGAGCAGGAGGCTTACGTACCAGTTTTACTACTATCTAGTAATTGGGTTTCCGCTGTTTGCTTTTCTGAATAATGTAATGAGGCAACTTTGTATAAACACTATTTCTAAGTTGTGGATATTACTTTCTAGTTTTTTGAAAGTCTTGTGTTTCTACTTCACTATTACTACCTGTTGTATATGTTCTATTATATTACCCTTGCGCTGTGAGTTTACGACAGGTTTCGCTTGTGTTTACCTACTCTGATGACCGTCGATGACTACCTTGCACACCTTTCAGCGTATTATTTCTTTTGTACAGTGCGGGGTTATGGGCGGTCGTCACAAGGACCGATCGACCTAATATGAATATCATTCCTAAAGGCCTCGAACGGGCTGATATCTAGTAGCAAGCTTCGATCTTAAGTTAAGATGGCTTTTCGCCAAAAAGCTGGTCAACACTTTGCCCTACAGAACATACCGTTTTTGATAAAGAAAGATGTGTTCTGGATCTTCCAGAGAATATTGCAAAGAAGTCCCTTATATTGTGATCCGGGAAACCATGGTTACGTCGAACCATATTATAAAAAAGGCTAGAAAACTGACGAAAACCTACGACCGCTGGGGATCGTATTAAGGCCAAGTCTTCGAGAGCGACAGAGAATTAATCGACTGTTCTAATTGACTTTAGAGAAGAGCAGAAGAACCGAGACCTTGTCAAGTAAAAGAATTCCTATAAAGGGTTTTAAGATAGACATGCCAAACCCTGACAATGTTGTTCAGGTTATTAGGTATAAGCTATACCTGGAAATCCAAAGAAGGGCATGAACCATACCTAAAAGTGTGAAGTAGGGTATCAGCCATACCCAGAGTTCAAGGACGAGCATAAACCATGCTTGGTTTCAATGAGAGGGTATAAGCCATATCTGAGGGACGAGCATAAACCATACTCTGTTTTATAGAGAGGATATAAGCCACATCCAAGGGACGAGCATAAAACATACTCGGTTTTATAGAGAGGATATAAACCATATCCAAGGGACGAGCATAAACCATGCCCGGTTAAATAGAGTGGGGTATGTACCATACCTTTATCAACTTTCCTAGTATAAACCATACTCTTAGGATCGAACATCAGTCATGCTCGAGGTGTAACACCCCACACTTTTATATGCTGATATTTTGACAAAAATCAAAACTTGAACACATCTGAGCACAGAGTGTGTATATCTGTTATTTGCAATAAAAGAGCATAAGCATAATCAGAGTACGATAAGATAATTCATAGCAGAAATAAAATAGGGTAAACTCGTATTAACTCAAGCAGCTACCTTTTTCAAAGTAAGTCACTTTATCAACCGAGCATAAGGGAGAACGAGAACCAAAAGCCAAACTTAACATATGCGAGAACTAGACCTTCTCTAGGAAACCTGGGAGGTTGTAATGAGGAGGGGGGTCAAAACAACAAGTTCTGGTGACAAAGAAATATACAACAAAGACTATAATACACAGATGCATCCTGTTTGTTTAAACCCAAGATGTATGCCTAACAAGGTTAGTACTTCTAGCCTAACCTTGTGGATGTTTACGCATGACTCTACTACTCTTCCCAAAGTTGTTTTTTCCAAAGTATAATACCGAGATAGGACGCTTACGCATATTTTTGTGAAGGGTATATACTAGAGCTTAGCTGGTTACTATATCGAGACTGGACCCCTAATTTCGGATTTTCTATATTCAATTACTTTCATTTGCTTATCCTTCGTCATTTATCACCTCACTATCAATGATAGGTAGGGTGGATTCCTCCCGATTTCTTAAGACCCTAGGTATACCGATTGGTCACTTATTATTTCTCGATCCTTTTCTTAACATTAACATGAACAAGATGGCACTCGGGCCCTACAAGTTAAGACTTCCGTCATTCACACATATACCCTTGCCCCGCATAAGGTGAGAGATGGTAATTTATTGTTCGTTATACCTCTAGCTGACCTTATTAGATAACTTCCTTAGCCGCTTATTACTTCTCATAGGATAGGTAGCCATATCTGACATTTTAGTTTCCAGGTTTGGGTAGGCCCACACGCTTATCATTTAATACCCCTAAACTGAAAGACATATTCCTAGGTGGACTCTTCAACCCTAGACGCTTAAGACCCAAAGAAGCGGACTATATGCGAAGGTTATTGGTTCGTACCCCATTAGCCTTCTATACCTTTCCCTGTTTGGGATAAGGTAGGCTACGTTATTAAGTCATTCCCATTTAGTCTCTCTACACGGAAATGCTACACGTACATGATTCTTTTTTGTCATGGGTTCATAGGGTTAATAATTTACATTATTATCCTACTAAGTCCAACTTTATTTTATATTATAAGTTCTTTTTTCATTAACATAATTAAGGAAGGTTATATCCCCTTTTTCCCTAGGATGTTTATTTGATTTCTTCCCTAATTTGGACTTATTATTTAAACGATAATCATAAATTCCCTTATGACACCCATTTCCTTTTATTTCTAATTTTTATTGCCCTTTATGATCATGACGGTCATATCTTTCCTAAGGCAACTATTTATCAGTCCCAAGGTATTTATTAATTGTACCCCAACAAAAAATTCCTATTCTTATTTATTTATTTACTTATTGACTGTTATATATACATACATATATATTTATGTACCATACCTCTCGCATTAAGTTGACTACTTATGGATGCTGGATTTGTCGGTCGGTTCTGGGCAGACTTCTACCACAAGTTAAACTTAACCTCGTGCCTTAATACATTTATTCTTACACATTAGACCCGTCACATTAAGCTGACTACCAGTGGTTGTTGGATTTGCCGGTCGGTTCTGGGCAGGCTTATACCACAAGTTGAGATTAACCTCGTGTCTAAATGTGGCTATAATTCAAATTTTCAAATTGGGGTTTACAACATTTACCCTAATTGATTTTAGAAACTGTAACCATTTTCCTATCACATTTATTTCTCCCAATCAACGTTGATTACAATTGTAATTTATTTATTTGGAGTCTTATTTATAGCTATTAATTATATTGATTGCTATAAATGGTTACCATAAATATATTAATTCGATATGGATTACATTTTCATATAATTCCATAATTTAACCTTATCCAAACATTCATACATTCCATACAATGTATATTTTACCGTTTTATGCTGGTTTGGATGGATAATATGTATATATTTATTTTTATGCTGTCGTGCGGTTAACGTAGCTATTACTATTATTATTATTATTTTTACATTAATGATTTTATCAAATCAACTAGTCAAACATTTCCTTTTTTATATCCAATCTTACCAAAAAGGTTTCAAATCTCACAAAAGACTGTTAGCCGTAATCATTGTAAATAATGCCTAATTAGTAGAATTGACATATTTCCAAATCACAAGAAATATATGTAAGTATATATTTTGGAATAGTCGATGCAAATTACGCACAAATATATGTATTTATATTTATATGTACATTTGCACCACTTTTCCCTTTTTAATCCTTTTTATCATATCTCTTGTGATTTCAAAATAGTGCCTTTTTATTCAAAAGATACAAGATACAACATGCACAAGGCATGTACTAACAACAACTACAACGACTAACCACTTATTGTAGGCTTGTCTACCTCCACGATTGGAGCCTGATCCATTACCACGTCCATTCTTGGAGCATAGTACAGCGAAGATGCAACCAATCTCATGCGCCTGTCAGCGCTGCTTATCGCAAACCTCTCAGAGTTTAGTCTGCATAGAACGGATGGCAGTGAGCTCAGGGCTCTTGTGACCAGGCTGCTGGGGATGCTGAGGCTGCTGAGTTGGAGCGGGTGGTGTGGGCGCAGGAGCATCGGGAAATTGGATGCACATCTTACAGAGAGTGGCGTGACTAATAGAGGTCGACGCCTTCCTCACTACTGTCTCCCCAGAGAGTCTCACCTGGCAGTGTCGGAAGACACGGGTGAGAAGGTAGCTATAGGAAAAATGGCTCTGTAGGGGTGCCTACGAAGGGCTCATAAAGATGGATCATAAACACACGTGCCCAATTTACGTCTATGCCGCCAAGGATAGTATAGGTGGCACGATGAACTGAAGGATAAATCTTCTCCAAGCTTCCCGTCTTCGGGACGACGTTATGTTATATGATGCGCACAACTATGCGAGCGATGGATTGCAGATTGGCGATGGTCCAGGCTCCGGGCTTCTCAACAAAGATAAGTAGAAGTTCTGAGGGTCCTCCATCTCAATGGTATCATGCTCGGCTCCGCCTACCGAGATACCCAAAATCTGAGCTAAGTCGTCATCGGTGAACTCGATGTGGGTGCCCATAATCTCAGATCTGATGACGCACGACTCGTTATCGATGTCAACATCCATCTAGGCATCAAACAGATGAACATATCGTAGATACAGGTCACGCTCAAAAATGTTGAAGCGCAGGATCTGTGCTAGGCCTGCGACGACAAAAAGCTCCTCCAAGCCAAATGCGGCAAAGTCGGCAAACTTACCGGTCGACCAAGTTGGAACTCATAACTGGTTATGGCTAGGTAGTGCTTAATCTTTGAATCATCACAATCTAGCCAAGTGGCTTCCTAGGGAATGAGACTGGGGTACTGGTTGCGAGGCGCCATGGAGGAATCGACGAAACGGGCAAGAAAAATTGCAAATTCGGAGTATAATTGGGTAGAAGTCTACAAGAGAAGGATTTTGGTGGTAATTAGGGGCAAAATGGAGCGGGGTTTCTCTGATTGGAGCTTAGGAAGGAGGAGGTTTTAGGTTTTCGGTGGAATTGAGGTTGGGGAGGAAGAGTCGGTTGAACAATGTAAATATACATCGTTCAATCAATTCGGGTCGAGTCTAGGCACGTCAAATAGGAGAAAGCGATCGACCTGGCCATAGAAGGACAGTCGACCGCTCGCCTGTAAAAAAGCACTCATTGAACCTCGGCCCAGTGGCCCATTTAGATTATATATAAATTAAATTTAAAACTTATATTACGTCGAAACAACTTCTACTCCCAACCAAATTCTCCTATCGACTTCCACCACTCATCGAGTCGAGAAATTTAATTTTCCAACACCTTTTCCCTGCCTCCAAAAAAAATTTCGACCACCGAAACGAACGAACTTAAAATAGGAAATCAACTAAAATTCGAAATAAAATTCTAAAATGGATTTTCCCCTTATTAGCCGACATAAACTAGATGATTCAAGTTCCAATACTACAAAATAAGATTGAAGGATTGTTTTAGTTTTTTTGAAGAAAAATCTAAAACTTTTCCAAGAATGGAATTTATTATAAACTAAGTATTTAGACATCCATTTTATTATTATTATTATTATTATTATTATTATTATTCCAGTTTTATGTTTCAAACCGGAAAACGTTTTCGTGTTCAAAAATATTGGAGCTTAAAAACAATTAAATTTTGATAACTTTAATAAATTCTCCAATGTATACAAGAAAATGGATACTAAAAATCACAAGGAATGGATATTTTTTATTCGCGGGTTTTGGGGAATATTCCTTGTTATTTTTAATTCCTTCTTCCCTACCAATTAGACTATTGAAATTACAGAATGGCCCCAAAAATTTCAAAACAAAAATAGATTAAATTTTCAAAAAGTATATCTTTACAAACTATTTTCTGAAACCGTATTTCAAAATTATTGAAATCCATTTTTATTTTTCAAATAGTTTTAAAAATAAAATTTCCTTGAATATAAGGCCAAGAACTCAATTGAATATTTTAATTATGGCAGATTTGGAATTTTAACGAAGCAGCAAATGGATACACCTCGCAATTATATTTCCGAAATGGATGGGACATATTAACGTGGGCTTTTTCCCTGTTTTGGATCGAGTAATGGTCTTAACTGGACTTACAAACGAAACCAGACCAGGAATTATGACTATCTCGATTGTACCTAGATTTTCATATAAATATATATTATTCCAGTTTCCAAACTTGAACCAACGGAATCCACCATATGTCGTCCTCATGCTCTTTATGACGAGATTGCCAACATACTATAGGGTAAGACAGGATTGGCTAGAAACCAAACACAACATATTTCAATCCTTAGTCGATCAGAGCCCATTTTATATAATTAAACCCACGACTAATTTCATTGTCGAAATAAACTAAAGTTGAGTAAGAAAGACGAGGAAAAACAGAAAAGAAAATTGAAATACGTTCTCTCACGAATCCTAATTTAACTAATTCCTCAGATCGTTTAACTTAAGCTCTGATACCATATGTAACACCCCACACTTTTTTATGCCCAAATTTCGATAAAAATCCAAACTTGAACATATCCAAAAACGGAGCGTGTATATCTGGTACCTGCAATAAATGAGCATAAGCATAATCAAAGTACGACAAGATAGCTCACAGCAGAAATAAAATAGGGTAAACTAGTATTAACTCAAGCAACTACCGTTTTTAAAGTAAGTCACTTTGTCAATCGAGCATGAGAGAGAACGAGAACCGAAAGCCAAACTTGACATTTGCGAGAACACGAACTTCTTTAGGAAACTTTGGGAGGATGTAATGCGGAAGTGGATTAGAACAACAAGTTCTGGTGACTGTGAAATGTACAACACAGACTATAATACACAAACGCTGCAACACCCCTTATTTCTGTTAATACTAAAGTTGCTAATACAAAAATAAATGTGTAAAGGGGAAATGTATCTAATGTGCATACAAGAATAATAATAAATGTGTAAAGGGGAGATGTATCTAATGTGCATACAAAAATAATAATAAATGTGTAAAGGGGAGATGTATCTAATGTGCATACAAAAATAATAATAAATGTGCAAAGGGGAGATGTATCTAATGCGTATGTATTTATATGGATTGACAATTAATAGTAAATGTACATTAAGAAAGAAATGGTGAACATAATTGGCTTCTCTTTACAACAGACGGCTCTGGTTAACCCTAGCTTCATCGACGGCTCAAATTAACTTGCAACTCTATAAAAAGACCCTAGGTCTCAAACTAAAAATTCACAAAAAAAAAGAATAAGAATTGGAGCCACCATGCTGTCTGCTGAGAACTAGAGGGAGCCTCCACTTGAAAGAGACGAACAACATAGCGAATACAAACTAAAAGATTAAAAAGCAACAACAAATTAGAATCAAAGCAACGTCTTCCCAAAGGAAAGCTTTGCAAATTCAGAATTTCAGAACTCAGAAAACAAGACCGTCTACGATTGTAAGTTTAGCTACATTTTTAGAATGCGAATTAATATGAATATCATGTGTTGCGATGAAATGATAATAGTACGATACTCGTTATGTTATTAATATACGTTTGTGATTTGATTCTATTATCATGTTGAATTGAGAATTATTAAGTATGATGTTTATTATGTTAATCTATGCCAGTGACTTGATTCTATTATCATGTTAAATTTGGGATTATTGGATTAGATTATTTGTATAAGCATGGACTTGGATTGTAACATCTTATGAGAATTGTGTAGTTTATTATGCAAGTTTATGTAGTGAAGTTATGCGACCAATTGTCAAATCTATATGTTCATGTTTATGAAAAACTTATGCCATGTTCACACTTATCATATGTTGGGATTAATTTGCAAGTATGTTTAAATCTATGTTACTAATTAAAACATGTGTATGCTGATTAGCCTATGTTGCTAACTCACATATACGTATGTTGATTTGCCTATGTTGCAAATTAACATATGTATATGGATTAGTTCATATTGCTAATTCTCATGTATGTTGTTAATATGGTCTATGTTAAAAACACATATATGTTGAGTTAGCCTATAAGTGCAAGTTCATACCTATGACATTATAATGTTTATGTTAGTCTTTTTGCAAGTTTGTACCTATGACATTATAATGTTCATGTTAGTTATTATGCAAGTTCACCCCTAAAATGTTCATGTTAGTTATTTTGCAAGTACACCCTATTATGTTCATATTGATTATGCCATAAATACCAAAGTTATACCCTTGTCATGTTTATGCTAATTTATGCCAATTTGCGTATATTAAATTAGGCTAAGTTTTTAGCCTAATACTTTACACCAAAAATCATGCGAACGTAAATTAGGCTGAGATGGTTAGCCTAATATTGGACGGGGTAACGTTGGGTTAAAATGAAAATTTTAGGAAAACTTGCCATAAATTGGTCATTAATCACATAAGTGATTTAAGGCATAAAAAGGCATTAATTACCTTAATTAATGAGATTAATTGGAAATGAATGTGACAGTAATTTGAATTTGAATAATTTACATAATTGAAATGTAAATTAGAAAATACGAACGCGCTTAACCCGAGGTTGGATTGAGTTGTGACGTAAACCTACCCGGACCCGCCCGGCTGTCCAGTTGTCACAACAATAGCTATCCAATGTGAGAGGTTAAGGCATGGGGCCCAATAAAGACCCGAGGTTAAACTGAGTTGTGGCGTAAGACTGCCCGAACCCAACCGGCATACAGACAGCCACAACAATATCTGTCTAATCTGAGAGGTTGGTGCTCTAATAAGACAATTAGAGCTGAGTTAGGACTGATAGGGTTAAGTCAATTTAATAAATACTTAACCAAATTCAACATGTTAAATAATTTGGATGGGTGGGGGTTAGGTTCATTCAGACACTTAACCACTTAACATGTTTGACTAGAAAACCTAGTAACGGGGACCCGTTTCAGCAGTAACCCAATTAGGTATCATGGTACCCTGAACTAGGCAGGGTGGGGCCCGATTACTGGGCTGATTGTCAGCGGTGAAAAGCGACGACGGTTGGTGCACAGTGTGGGTTCTAACAGAGTGCGGGCGTGCACACACTCTGAAGCAGACAAATCAGGGCACTGGAGCATCAGTAGTATACCCTATGCATGCTAGAATTGTGTCGGGGCCGCCACCATGGGACTTGATACACCCCATGGTGGGACCAGCATAGGTATCTACCATATAGGGCCGTAGGACACATGTGAATATACGAGTAGGAGCCGATCTTTTAAAGAAAGAGAAAGGGATCACTTCACCCCAATCACGGGGTGCCTATTGGTATAAGAATTAGTAGGTGTAGAGATAGGGATTTAAAATAGGGTGCGAAGGGATGTTCGTTTTAGGACACCTTATCTAGTTCTAGGATAGTCTATTATCCTGATATCGTCATGTTCTCACTTTATGCAAGTCATGATCTTTTTATTATTAACATTCTAGGAATATAGCTAGACTTACCAAACTTATGTCTGACCCATTTTCCTTTCGTCTTCTTTTCTTCCGTCCCCCCCCCCCCAAGGTCCACAGGGAGGAAACACCGCAGCTTAGTCAGTTTTTCATCCAGCTTGAAGAGAGAGAATGTATTGCTTGGATTTCTTTCATTTGGACCATGGCTTTGGATATCATTTATGGCGATTATGCAGCTTTATTTATGTTTCATGCTTCTTTAACTTTTAAAATCAAGACAGTATTAAGGTTGTAATAATTGGAAGTTTGTTTTGAGACAATGTTGGAAATGTTCTGTATGAACACGTATTTATGATAATAAAAGTCTGTTGGTTTTTCCGCTTCTTATTTATATGTGTTTATATCTATCTTGTGTTTTATCTATGTCTTTTACTTATAAACCTCCACCAAAATTAAGGTATTCCCTTTGTGAATGACCTTAACGAAGGTGGGGTGTTTCACTTGGTATCAGAGCATAAGTTTACCAGACCAGATAAAAAGTTTTTGAAGCTATATTCAAATTAAAATTTAAAGAAGCATTTTTCAAGAAAAAGAATTGTTTTATAGTTTTAGAAAGGCATAATCCCCCAAAGCCATGTGAGTTATCTATCCTTCGTTTTGAATCTTTCCTTTTTCGTTTCAGCATGTCGGGAGAATTTAACCTTCCAGAAGGTGTGACTGTACCTGGTTGGTTTAGAAGGTACTTGGAAGCTAGGGCCAATGAGGCGGGCCCAGCAAATCTTCCTCCCCCAGCTGCAGCAATTCCTCCTCCTCCCCCAGTTGCTGAAATTCCCCCTCCTCCTCCTCCTCCTCCTCCGAGAGGAAATGCTTTTGCCAAGACTTGCAGAGATTTTAAAGCTATGGGTGGGAAAGACTTTCATGGAACCGAGTCCTTCGTAGCAGCCAGGAACTGGCTGAAAGAGACCGAAGATCTTTTTGTTATCTTCGAGGTAGAAGACAGGCAGAAGGTAAGACTGGCAGTGTGGTTGCTCAAAGGAGAGGCTTCCTACTGGTGGGAAGTCACCAATGCAGAAAGACCAGTAGAAACGTGGGAAGATTTCAGATTTAGATTTGAGCTAAAGTTCCTTTCAGAAGCTGAGAGAAGTCTTCAAATGGGGAGGTTCCTATCCCTTAAGCAAGGAAGTATGACCATCAAAGAGTACGTCAACCAGTATGATCAGCTGGCTAGGTTCGGACTGGACCTAGTCAACACCCAACACAAGAAGGCTCTCCGCTTTGTCAAGGGACTGAATGAGCCGCTTCATAGCCTGGCCATGACCCATATACCTATGGGAGCTACATATGAAAGGCTGGTACAGATGGCGTTACTACATGAGGAGGATAAAGGCAAGAAGGAGACAAAGGCGGAAGGGTCTCAGGGAAAGAAAGAAGCTTTACAGCCTAAGAAAACAGACTTTAAGAAGGGCGGGAAAAACAACAAAGCTCGCGAAACAAGAAAGTGTAATTTCTGTGGTGTGGTTGGACATGTGGTGAAAGACTGTAGGAAGAAGAAGGCAAAGATGAATGGTGGTTGCTTTCATTGTGGAGAAACATGACACATAGCTAAGGACTGCCCTAAGAGGCGAGGGCAGGCGCAGAAAGTTGCATCCACTTCGGGTGGACAAGTTCATGCACTGGAGGCACCTCCTCTGCAACAGCGAGGTAGAAATACTTCTGTAGAAAGTGTAGTTTATCTTTATGATCACCTAGTTCGCACTTTATTTGATTCTGGTGCATCACACTCTTTTATTTCATCTGCTTTAATAGAATCTCTGCACCTAGAAACTAGTATGGTAGAGGATCCCTTGGTTGTCTCCAATCCAATTGGAGGCCCAGCTTATTTGTCAATGATCTGTATGAATTTGAAAATCACTATTCTAAGTGTAGAATTTAGATGTAGTACCTTTGTTTTGGGCTTCTCGGGGTATGGATTGATTTTGGGCATGGACTGGCTATCCAGTAATGGTGCCATCCTTGATTGTGAGAAAAGAGTGGTTAGGCTCTTAACCCAACTCGGTAACACTCTGGAAATTACTTGTAATCCCTCGAATGTGATTATGCTTAGTTATCTTGAATCGCTTGACGCTTCTGTTGAGAATTTGCAGTCAGTTAAGGTGGTCCGAGAATATTCAGATGTCCTTGATGAGGTGAAGGGCTTACCTCCGAAACGGGAAATAAACTTCCGCATCTATCTTGTTGACAATGCGAAGCCCGTTGCTTTGCTTGTTAGGCACATGGCTCCTAGGGATAGGAAAGAGCTCAGTAAGCAGATTAAAGAGCTTTTAGAAAAGGGGTTCATTAGGCGGAGCATTTCAGAATGGGGCGCTCCAGTGGTGTTCGCTACAAAGGTGGATGGTTCACCCCGTCTATGTGTTGACTATAGGGAGCTAAACAAGCTGACTAAAAAGAATAGGAACCCTCTCCCCAGAATTGACGATTTGTTTGACCAGCTTGTAGGAGCATCGGTTTTCTCCCAACTTGATTTGGCGACCGGATTTCATCAGCTAAGGGTAGCTGATGATAGCATCGATAAGACAGCTTTCAGAACCCCAGACGGATTCTTTGAGTGGCTTGTCATGCCTTTTGGCTTGACAAACGCACCCGCTTACTTCGTGGACCTAATGAGTAGGGTGTTCAGAGATTTCCTCAATAAATTCGTGGTGGTCTTCGTAGACGATATTTTGATCTTCTCAAAAAATGAGGAAGAGCATGCTCAACACCTAAAGGCAATCATGGAGACTCTTAGAACACATCAGTTAAAAGCTAAATTCTCCAAGTGCCACTTTTGGAGAGAAGAAGTGAGATTTCTTGGGTATATATTGTCCAAAGAGGGGTTAGCTGTAGACCCCGCAAAAGTAGTAGCGGTGCAAGATTGGAAGGCACCAAGAAATGCAACCGATGTCCGAAGCTTCCTCGGGCTTGCAGGCTTTTATCGGAAGTTCATCAGAGATTTTGGAAAAATCTCAGCTCCTCTTACAAGTCTAACAAAGAAGAATCTAGTTTTCTCTTGGGATTTGGATTGCGAGTTTGCTTTCCAACGCTTAAAAAGGGCTCTTACAACAGCCCCAGTTCTGACCTTGCCGGATGGAAGCAAAATGTTTACAGTATACACGGATGCATGCGAGACAGGACTAGGCGCTGTCCTAATGCAAGAAGGAAGGGTAGTAGCTTATGGCGGAAGACAGTTGAAAGTTCATGAAAGGAACTACCCAACCCACGACCTTGAGTTGGCCGCCATCGTCTTTGCGCTTAAGTCTTGGCGCCACTATCTCCTAGGTGAGAAATTTGAACTGTATACTGACCATAAATCTTTGAAGTATCTCTTCTCGCAGAAGGACCTTAACTTAAGGCAACAAAGGTGGATGGAGTTTCTTGCCTCGTATGATTTCGAGATTTCCTACACTCCTGGCAAGGGCAACGTAGTCGCAGATGCCTTGAGTAGAAAGAAGCTAACGTTGAGCCCGCTATTTGTTGAAAGGCGAAGCCTAGAGTTTATAGCCAGTTTTGACTTTAGGCCCTCCTCTGATTTTGTACCCGGTCTGTTAGCATCACTAGAAGTGTGGCCCACTCTCTTAGACTCAACAGGGACCGCACAACGAGAAGACCCTCAACTTGTAGAAGTGGTTGATAAGCTCGTTAGGGGTGAGACTTCTAGTCACCTCGATAGATACACCATCGACGACTAAGGGTGGTTAAGACGGGATGAAAGACTATGCGTCCCACAGGCAAAGGAGTTGGTGAAGAAAGTTCTTGAGGAGGCACATCATTCCCAGATGACAATACATCCAGGCGGGGACAAAATGTACAAGGACTTAAAGAGAGTTTTCTTTTGGAGTGGCATGAAGAAGGACGTGGCAGATTTTGTTTCTAAGTGCATGATTTGCCAACAAGTCAAGGCGGAGCAGAAGAAGCCTGACGGTCTGCTCCATCCTCTAGAGGTCCCACAGTGGAAGTGGGATAGCATTTCAATGGACTTCATTGATGGGCTGCCTAGGTCTAGAAGAGGCGACACTAGCATTTGGGTAATAGTGGATATGCTTACTAAAAGCGCCCACTTTTTACCTGTCAAGAGTAGAAGGACTGCCTCGTCTCTAGCATCTCTTTATCTTAAGGAGATAGTTCGACTCCATGGAATACCTTCCAGCATTATTAGCGACAGAGATCCTATCTTCACAAGCGAGTTTTGGCGGAGTCTGCAAGAAGCTGTAGGCACACAGTTATGTTTGAGCATGGCCTATCACCCCCAAACCGATGGTCAGACGGAAAGGGTGAACAGGATTTTGGAAGACCTTTTGAGACTTTGCGTCCTTGACTTTGGAGGGACTTGGGAGGACCATCTTCCTTTGGTGGAATTTGCCTACAACAACAGCTACCAAGCCACCATCGGAATGGCGCCCTTCGAAGCTTTATATGGAAGACCGTGCCGATCGCCCACTTGTTGGTGGGAGTCTACTGACAAGCTCATACTTGGACCAGATATGATCCGAGAGACTTCAGAGAAAGTAGACTTAATACGGAGAAGAATGAAGACAGCCCAAGACAGACAAAAATCCTACGCAGACAAGAGAAGGACCGACCTTGAATTTGAGGTTGGGGACAGGGTTTTCCTTAAGGTATCTCCTTTAAGGAACGTCGTTCGCTTTGGATCCACAGGGAAGCTAGCACCAAGATTTGTAGGGCCGTTTCCTATCATCGAGAAGATTGGGAAGATGACCTATAGGTTAGAGTTACCCGAGAGACTGGCTGGAGTTCACAACGTCTTTCATGTTTCTCATCTCCGGAAGTATCTACATGAGTCAGCGGAAGTGGTAGAGCCAAACATTCTAGAAGAAGCTGAAGTAGAACGCGAAGCAACTGTGAGGAGAGTTCCAACTCGCATCGTAGGAACTGAAGTGAAAAAGCTACGCAACCGCGAAGTCAAACTAGTCAAAGTTCAGTGGAGCGACGCCGAGGAAGACGCGACTTAGGAAACTGAGGATAGAATACGCGCAGCCTACCCTTTTCTTTTTGAGGGTACATTTTTGATCTCTCTTTTTCCTTAAAGTCATGTTAGTATCTATCTTTTTAGGTATATCTCCCCGACCTTACCCTTTTATCCTTAGGTGGAAACCCCTTTGGATGTAAACATGTAATTGAAACATGTTATAGATGATGGTTGCAAGTGGTTGCAAATGTTTGCTAGTGGTTGCTCGTGGATGCATATACACACACAATCTAGGGTTTTAGATCGGCTCAGTCACTTCATATGGCATATGCATATATGTGTTTATGTTTGTATATGGTTGAAGCATAATATGTTGTCATATGGATGTCGCATTTGTTTGAATGATTGCGCACTCATGTAGAATTATGAATAGGAAAAAGTTTGCATACATAATGGATTCATGACACTTACATAATTTGCATTAAGGAGGTCAACTGAATCAGTAGACCGCCTGATTTTTGCATTAGATAAGGACATGTACACACACGATGCATATGATCATGAAGCATTAGAAGTCTTTTAAGGACAATGGACGCTCGTGTTTGATGATTGAGTAGATGGACATTTGGATGATAGGATATATGTTCTCCTAGACTTGGAGATTTCGGGGACGAAATCCTTTAAGGAGGGGAGAATGTAACACCCCGTATTTCTGTTAACACTAAAGTTGCTAATACAAAAATAAATGTGTAAAGGGGAGATGTATCTAATGTGCATACAAGAATAATAATAAATGTGTAAAGGGGAGATGTATCTAATGTGCATACAAAAATAATAATAAATGTGTAAAGGGGAGATGTATCTAATGTGCATACAAAAATAATAATAAATGTGTAAAGGGGAGATGTATCTAATGCGTACGTATCTATATGGATTGACAAATAATAGTAAATGTACATTAAGAAAGAAATGGTGAACATAATTGGCTTCTCTTTACAACGGACGGCTCTGGTTAACCCTAGCTTCATCGACGGCTCAAATTAACTTGCAACTCTATAAAAAGACCCTAGGTCTCAAACTAAAAATTCACAAAAAAAAAGAATAAGAATTGGAGCCACCATGCTGTCTGCTGAGAACTAGAGGGAGCCTCCACTTGAAAGAGACGAAAAACATAGAGAATACAAACTAAAAGATTAAAAAGCAACAACAAATTAGAATCAAAGCAACGTCTTCCCAAAGGAAAGCTTTGCAAATTCAGAATTTTAGAACTCAGAAAACAAGACCGTCTACGATTGTAAGTTTAGCTACATTTTTAGAATGCGAATTAATATGAATATCATGTGTTGCGATGAAATGATAATAGTACGATACTCGTTATGTTATTAATATACGTTTGTGATTTGATTCTATTATCATGTTGAATTGAGAATTATTAAGTATGATGTTTATTATGTTAATCTATGCCAGTGACTTGATTCTATTATCATGTTAAATTTGGGATTATTGGATTAGATTATTTGTATAAGCATGGACTTGGATTGTAACATCTTATGAGAATTGTGTAGTTTATTATGCAAGTTTATGTAGTGAAGTTATGCGACCAATTGTCAAATCTATATGTTCATGTTTATGAAAAACTTATGCCATGTTCACACTTATCATATGTTGGGATTAATTTGCAAGTATGTTTAAATCTATGTTACTAATTAACACATGTGTATGTTGATTAGCTTATGTTGCTAACTCACATATACGTATGTTGATTTGCCTATGTTGCAAATTAACATATGTATATGGATTAGTTCATATTGCTAATTCTCATGTATGTTGTTAATATGGCCTATGTTAAAAACACATATATGTTGAGTTAGCCTATAAGTGCAAGTTCATACCTATGACATTATAATGTTTATGTTAGTCTTTTTGCAAGTTTGTACCTATGACATTATAATGTTCATGTTAGTTATTTTGCAAGTTCACCCCTAAAATGTTCATGTTAGTTATTTTGCAAGTACACCCTATTATGTTCATATTGATTATGCCATCAATACCAAAGTTATACCCTTGTCATGTTTATGCTAATTTATGACAATTTGCGTATATTAAATTAGGCTAAGTTTTTAGCCTAATACTTTACACCAAAAATCATGCGAACGTAAATTAGGCTGAGATGGTTAGCCTAATATTGGACGAGGTAACGTTGGGTTAAAATGAAAATTTTAGGAAAACTTGCCATAAATTGGTCATTAATTACATAAGTGATTTATGGCATAAAAAGGCATTAATTACCCTAATTAATGAGATTAATTGGAAATGAATGTAACAGTAATTTGAATTTGAATAATTTACATAATTAAAATGTAAATTAGAAAATACGAACGCGCTTAACCCGAGGTTGGATTGAGTTGTGACGTAAACCTGCCCGGACCCGCCCGGTTGTCCAGTTGTCACAACAATAGCTATCCAATGTGAGAGGTTAAGGCATGGGGCCCAATAAAGACCCGAGGTTAAACTGAGTTGTGGCGTAAGACTGCCCGGACCCAACCGGCATACAGGCAGCCACAACAATATCTGTCTAATCTGAGAGGTTGGTGCTCTAATAAGGCAATTAGAGCTGAGTTAGGACTGATAGGGTTAAGTCAATTTAATAAATACTTAACCAAATTCAACATGTTAAATAATTTGGATGGGTGGGGGTTAGGTTCATTCAGACACTTAACCACTTAACATGTTTGACTAGAAAACCTAGTAACGGGGACCCGTTTCAGCAGTAACCCAATTAGGTATCATGGTACCCTGAACTAGGCAGGGTGGGGCACGATTACTGGGCTGATTGTAAGCGGTCAAAAGCGACGGCGGTTGGTGCACAGTATGGGTTCTAACAGAGTGCGGGCGTGCACACACTCTGAAGCAGACAAGTCAGGGCACTGGAGCATCAGTAGTATACCCTATGCATGCTAGAATTGTGTCGGGGCCGCCACCATGGGACTTGATACACCCCATGGTGGGACCAGCATAGGTATCTACCATATAGGGCCGTAGGACACATGTGAATATACGAGTAGGAGCCGATCTTTTAAAGAAAGAGAAAGGGATCACTTCACCCCAATCACGGGGTGCCTGTTGGTATAAGAATTAGTAGGTGCAGAGATAGAGATTTAAAATAGGGTGCGAAGGGATGTTCGTTTTAGGACACCTTATCTAGTTCTAGGATAGTCTATTATCCTGATATCGTCATGTTCTCACTTTATGCAAGTCATGATCTTTTTATTATTAACATTCTAGGAATATAGCTAGACTTACCAGACTTATGTCTGACCCATTTTCCTTTCGTCTTCTTTTCTTCCGTTCCCCCCCCCCCCTAGGTCCACAGGGAGGAAACACCGCAGCTTAGTTAGTTTTTCATCCAGCTTGAAGAGAGAGAATGTATTGCTTGGATTTCTTTCATTTGGACCATGGCTTTGGATATCATTTATGGGGATTATGCAGCTTTATTTATGTTTCATGCTTCTTTAACTTTTAAAATCAAGACAGTATTATGGTTGTAATAATTGGAAGTTTGTTTTGAGACAATGTTGGAAATGTTCTGTATGAACACGTATTTATGATAATAAAAGTCTGTTGGTTTTTCCGCTGCTTATTTATATGTGTTTATATCTGTATTGTGTTTTATCTGTGTCTTTTACTTATAAACCTCCACCAAAATTAAGGCATTCCCTTTGTGAGTGACCTTAACGGAGGTGGGGTGTTTCAAACGCGTATTGTTTGGTTCAACCCAAGATGTATGCCTAACAAGGTTAGTAATTCTAGCCTAACCTTGTGGATGTTTACGCACAACTCTACTACTCTTCCCAAAGTAGTATTTTCCAAAGTATAATATCGAGATAGGACGTTCATGCATATTTTTGTGAATCCTCTATACCAGAGCTTAACTTGTTACGATATCGAGATTAGACACCTAATTTCAGAGTTTCTATATTCAATTACTTTCATTCGCTTATCCTTCATCATTTATTGCCTCACTATCAATGATAGGTAAGGTGGATTCTTCCTGATCGCTTAAGACCCTAGGCAGACCGATTAGTCATTTATTATTTCTCGATACTTCTCTTAAAGTTAACATGAACTAAAGGGCACTAGCTACGGGCCCTACTAGTTAACGCTTCCGTCATTTACGCATATACCCTTGCCCCGCATAAGGTGAGGATGGTATTTTATCATTCGTTATACCTCTAGCTGACCTTATTAGATAACTTCCTTAGTCGCTTATTACTTCTCGTAGGATAGGTAGCCATATATGGTGTTTTAGTTTTTAGGTTTTGGTAGGTACACACACACTTTCCATTTAAGACCCCTAAACTGAAAGACCTATTCCCAAGTGGACTCCTCAACCTTAGCCAATTAAGTCCCAAGAAGTGGACTAAACGCGAAGGTTATTGGTTCGTACCCCCCATTAGCCTTCTGTACCTTTCCCAATTTGGGATAAGGTGGGCTACGTTATTAAGACATACTCGTTTAGTCCCTCTACATGGAAATGCTATATGTACATGATTAATTTTTGTCACGTGTTCATGTAGTTAATAATTTACATTATTAACTTAATGAGTCCAATTTTATTTTATATTAAAAGTTCTATTTTCATCAACATAATTAAGGAAGGTTATATCCCCTTTTTCCTTAGGATATTTATTTGATTTCTTCCCTAATTTGGACTTAGTATTTAAATGACAATCATAAATTCTCTTATGACACCCATTTCCTTTTATTTCTAATTTTAATTGCCATTTATGACCATAACGGTCATATCTTTCCTAAGGCAACTATTTATCAGTGCCAAGGTACTTATTTGTTTTACCCCAATAGACAATTTCTATTCTTATTTATTTATTTATTTGTTTGTTTGTTAATTGACTGTTATATATATATATATATAATTATCTACCAGGCTCTCACATTAAGTTGACTACTTGTGGATGTTGGATTTTCTGGTCAGTTCTGAGCAGACTTCTACCATAAGTTTAAACTTAACTTCGTGCCTTAATACATTTATTCTTACACATTAGACCCTTCACATTAAGCTGACTACCTGTGGTTGCTGGATTTGTCGGTCGGTTCCTGGTAGGTTATACCACAAGTTGAGCTAACCTCGTGTCCGAATGTGGATATAATTCAAATATTCTAATTGGGGTTTACAACATTTACCCAAATTGATTTTAAAAACTATAACCATTTTCCTATCACATTTATTTCTCCTAATCAGTGTTGATTGCAATTGTTATTTATTTATTTGCGATCTTATTTGTAGCAGTTAATTATATTGATTGCTACAAATGGTCACCACAAATAAATTAATTCAATATGGATTACATTTTCATGTAATTCCATTATCCAAGCATTCAAACATTCCATACAATGTATATTTTACCGTTTAAAGCTAATTTGGACAGATAGTATGTATATATTTATTTTTTTGTTGTCATGCGGTCAACGTAGCTATTATTATTTTTACTATTATTCTTATTTTTACATTAATGATTTGGTCAAATCAATTAACCAAACATTTCTTTTTTATATCTCATCTTTCCAAAAAGGTTTCAAATCTCACAAAAGACCATTAGCCGTAATCATTGTAAATAATGCCTAATTAGTAGAATTGACATATTTCCAAATCACAAGAAATATAGGTAAATATATATTTTTTGGAATAGTCAATGTAAATTACGCACAAATATAAGTACTTATATTTATATGTACATTTGCACCACTTTTCCCTTTTTAATCATTTTTATCATATCTCTTGTGATTTCAAAATATTGCCTTTTTATTCAAAGGAGGAAAATGACATGTTTACAACGATTAAGCCAAAACCCAACAATATTTGATACAAACAAGAATATTTCTTTATTATTACAATCACATAAGTTACCAATTTTGTCTTTTTACCCAAATTCACATATTTTATTATTCATCACTAAACTAAAGTTCTGGAATGTAACAACATCTAATTTGTGTTTAATGGGATTGATTTCCAGATTCACAGTGCTATGCAACATGTACAACATATTTCATGACATAACTATAGGAATATGTGTGAACAAGTTTAAGAATCCTACAATTTAGGTTATACATAACCACAACTTATAATTCACAAGTTCTAATCATATTTATAATCAGATCTGATGGTTGCCAATAAGTTCGCAATATTTTAAATGAACAGATCTGATAGGGAATAGGCATAAAAACATAGATCTAATGCAAACGAAATAGATAAGTTATTATAACTGTAATCGTAAATTTCCCACTCACCTTATAGTCTCCAAATCCAAAGTTTGAACCCTTTAAGCCTACGAATCCCCAAATTCTTATAAATCTGCAATTTATCTGGAAAGGGGAAAATTCCAGGTCTGTAGAGATGTAAGAAAACAGAGAGAGGGGGAGAATATGATTTGGAGTGTCACTTTCCATTCTTTTCCATTTGATATGCTTATCCTTTCAATTTCATATGAATTGGATTTGATTTGTTAGGTATGAATATATTTATTTTAGAAATTAGATTTGGAGAAGGAGGAAAATGGGAGAGTTCCGCAGCCTCTGTATATTTATGCGGAAAAAGAATGAGGAATTACCCCTTTATTTATAGGGGTGGAAATCGCCTAGAGCTGTTGGATTAGTTTTAAATTATATCCGTCCAATTGTTTTCACAACATTATAAACCAAATCCAAAAAACCCAACCGTCACTAGGTAGTCTGACGCCCAGTAGCTCGATTGCTTGTGCCTTAGATTGCCCAGATCGGCTTGGTCAAATAACGTAAATTATAATTATAAATTCTAATTTATTTATTTTCCATCCATTTTCGTATTTCGTCTGTAACTTTTTCATACTGACTCCGTTCATGAAACTCCAAATACGAAAGTTGACCAGAATTCTGAGACGAATGCAAGCAGTTAAAGTTCAGTAGCCAAATTCTATCGTTTGCAGAAATTCCTATTTTTTGAAATTCTAATAATTAATTTATGTTGCCAAAAATTTCGGGTTGTTACACAGGGTGTTATTTGTTAAGATTAAGTATAAGTCATACTCTTATTAAGAAGGGGTTAAGTTTGTCATATGCAGACAAGTAGATTATTAATAGAGGTATCAACTATACTTTAAGGATGAGCATAGACCATGCTCGGTTTCAGAGAAAGGGGTATAAACTGTACCAAGGTAACGAGCATAAACCATACTCGGTTTTGTTAAGTGGACGAGCATTAACCATACTCGGCTTGATTAGGTTGACGAGCATTAAGCATATTAGGCTTTGAGGCATTTGCCGAATCTTGGCAAGATTCTTGAATAGATCATAATCCAAGTTCGAGAAAGAATTCTTATTGCTGCTAAGGAGCTATTACAAAAACTAAAACAAATTCTAATAGGTTTATCTTGAATCCAGAGCATGCCTAGGGATTAAACCCTATCCCTGTACGTGTGTACTTCAACATAACCACATTATTTAAAATAAAATACAAGATAAAAGTACAATTCTTATATCCTACGAAATGAAGTGTATATACAATGATCTAAACCAAATCAACTTATGATGATGCCACGATTTCTGGACTCAGGGTTTGTTTTGTTTCGAGGAGCTCGGGGACTGACCTAAGGAGCTTGGGCAGAAGGTTATGGCGGCGCGACCAGTGCAGATTTATTAACATACACAGGTAGCTCTCCACGTCTAACCCTTTCCTCAATAAGATCGCACAATTGTCTGCATTCATTGGTGCCATGACCTGCCATGTCATGATACATGCAGTGCCTTCCCGATTCAAGTTCTTTTTGAGTCGTCTCCCTTTTAGAAGGCTTTGGGAATGGTAGAGATCCTCATACGTCGAGGTAGAGGTCTATAGGGATGAGTTAATCATAGTGTATTGATCATACTTGTTTTCTCTCTTGAATCGTACATTCTGATCATTCTTTTCCGAGGGTTTTCCTTTTCCTTTGTTCTGGGCGGTGGTATTGGATGGACCTCCGTCCTTCGTAGCAAGTACTCCGAGATTTTCCATCTTGATGCTAACATACTCTTGCCACAGGAATTTATCTGCGTCAGAATAAAAATCCTCAATATCCCTGGGAGGATCTCTAAGTAAGGAGATCTTGAAATCTGTTCGGCTCTAAACACCAACTATGGCGGCTATAAGCACCATCGATGGCTCGGGTCGATCGACTGATGCTGCGGCCACATTGAATCTTTCTAAGAAGCAACGGAGGGTCTCGTCGGATCACTTCTTGATGGATGTGAGGGACATGATGCTCTTCGATCGGGAGATATGAACTCTGAACTGCTCGATGAAGCAAGTGACCAACATATTCCAGTTGTTGATCGACTCAGTCGTTAGCTGCCGAAACCACATGTTAGCTATGTCGGTGAGAAAGAGTGGAAAGCACTTGGCCATGATGTTGGTTGATGCTAATAGCACTTCCATGTGACGCATGAGGTGTATGGTCGGGTCGGTCCTGCCTTTTTAGGACTCCAGGGCCGAAAGCTTGAAGTCTGGTGGATTTCAGGAGTTTCTGATCTCCCATGTGAACGGACTGCGATAGATGTTATCTACATTATGTTGAGAATAGATGCCTCTGGTGAAGCGTTTGATGATGCTTGCAATCTGACTCTCATCCCCAAGGAGTTGTTTCCACGAATCCAATTCTGCATTGGGGACATTGGTGAGAACCCAAGTACTAGGACTGGGTGGAAGCATGCCCTGAGTTCTTGGGGTCGGTCCAGCAGACAAGAGTTTAGTGAAGGTGGTCCCTAGCCCCAGGCCTTAATTCATGAGTAACCGGAGTCGCCTGGTTAACCTAAGGGTCAGACCGGGGGTTGCACTGATCCATGTCCTGGTCGACCCAGAACTTGCACTGGTTCAGGAGCTCTTTTTCCAGGAATTTGAGTCGATCCCTGGACCGAAAGCAAAATGGTCGATCGATCCGGATCTTGGCCACGGTCAATCTGAGAATCTTCAGCTACCTCGGCTCCATTAGATGTCGGAAGTGATGATCTTAGCATTGACCGATCGGGAAATGAAGTTGAACCAGGTGGAAGCCTAGCTGGAGACCTATCTGGGGCGTGGATTTCATTAGGTTGAAGAGTTGTTGCCCCAGCTTCGGTTCATGCAGGAAGTGATGCTTGGTTGCTCGGTCCTCTTTCCATCCAAGTGTGGAAACCCTCATTAATTTCCTACTTCTTTGCGAGAGTTCCATCCTGATATGCTACCTGAGCTCTGAGCTCGGCCAAAACTTTATCCATCTCATTCCTATTTAGGTATTGGGATAATTCTTCGTAGGAGGAAACCACCTGGTTGGCCTCGTTGCTGCTGTATCTGCAGCCCCAGTAGGTCGATATTGAGCGTGAGAAGGTGTCGAATCCTTCTTCCATTTGACCATTGCTTCTTTAAGAGTTGCCAAAGGTCGTAGGGTATATCCGTGCCCCCCTTCGTGGCGCGCCAAAGTGTTGACGTCAAAATTTGGTCTAATGACGATCAACCCCCAATGTGTGTTAAGCACACAAGGTAATATTCACAAAAATGCAAGAAAAAGGTAAATAAACACAGAAGATACAATATTTTATAGTGGTTCGGCTTAATCCAAGCCACTTCCACTTAATCATTATTTATATTGTCGATTTCAGGTTATAGTAATTTCTCAGTGGAAGAAAATAGATAAAGAAGAGATCTTTTCACAAAATCCTTATGTTGTACTTAGAATATATGACATGCTATTTTAGGATGCCGAATAGAAGATTTAGTGTGGCGAATTCAAGATGTCTTTCTATTTCCAGAAAGAGTTGTATTTATAGGCGAGCTGATCCGCTGAGGTGGTATGCAGTGTGGCATACATCTTTTTTAGGCTTAGACACGTGCAAATCGATCCAGTAAAGTAGTATAGGCGGCGGGACCCGATCTACTATCGATGAAAAATTCTTCTCGGAAATTGTGGCCTACTTAGAACTTGAAACTTGGCGTATAAAAAGCTGTCATGATTAAAGTTGACGGGTTCTGTAGCCTTGAGAGTAGGACTCCGTCTTGTAGCAAATAAGTTGATTTATTATTTCTGATCCAACATTCTAGGTTTGATCCAATTCGTCAGGAATAGCTCGATCGACTGACTAATGACCCGATTGATCGACTTGGCTTTTGACTTTGGAAGGATGTTGTCTTTCGATGTAGAGCCTTTATATGCTGCGACGTTGTTTCGGGTCGACCCAGAAACGATCGACCTAAGATGAAAATCACTTCTGAAGACCTAGAATTGGCCGATATCTGGTAGCAAGCTTCGATCTTGAGTTTTGACGACTTTTTGCCAAAAAGCTGGTCAGCACACTCTTTATATCCAATAGAGTTTCTAAGCAACCTTAAAATATGTGGCATTTCAAAACACGAACTGAAACTGAAAGTAGGAGTACCAAAGTGATGTTGCAACACAATCTAAATCAAAGCTTAGGGATGTGTAATGGTATGAGGCTTATCATAACATAGTTATGTTCAAAAGTAATTGACGGCGAGATAATAACTAGATCCAGAGTTGGATATTGCACATCTGTCCATGGATATTGCGATCAAATCATTCATATATAAGAAGACTTGATAGAAATTCATTCCCAAATCAGAAGCCAAACAATGATTTCAAATCAGATTCCTTCTTATCATATACTGGTCTTCACCACTCACAGTTCCACATGTCAAAAGAAAGCCTTTGATTAAAAATCCTCAATCTGGCATCACGAAGAGAATATTCCTTTGTCCTTATAAAGAAATATTTTTATATTTTTTTTCTATGTCCAATATTCATGCAGATAGGAGACTTCAGCCATTATAAATACTCATGTACCCATTATAAAAACATGGTTCATTCTTCTCTTCTTCTCTATAACGACTCGAACTTCCCCGTGAAGGAAAGCGCGGATTGCTTTGAGGACAAGACCAATCAGAACACAAACAGAAGAACATTTCATTGTTTATTAAAACAATTCCATCAGAATACAAGAATATACAGAGCATGAATAAATATTACACATTTGACAAATATCAGAGATTTAAATTACATTTAAATATATAGCAGCGGAAAAATAATACAACACACAACTGAAAGGAGATATACGGATACAGAGCTTTCCGAATATCATTCCAGCTGTGAACCAGGATCCTGTGAATATAAATCTGCAAAACCAAAACTACTAGCTGCCCGTGTCGAAAATAAGGGCACCCAGAGTTTAGGTTAAAACAATAAACTCCAGGTCAGTCATGTGACTGGTGTGAGAACTAAAACAGTTATTAATCCTTATTTTAAAGTTCGGTAAATCAAGGGACCACGCCGTATAACACGGAACGAGTTTCCTCCCAAGAATATCAGTGCATAAAACAAACAGCGCAACGCTAAA
The DNA here is from genome assembly GCA_030737875.1 of Allium sativum. Taxonomy (NCBI): domain Eukaryota; kingdom Viridiplantae; phylum Streptophyta; class Magnoliopsida; order Asparagales; family Amaryllidaceae; genus Allium; species Allium sativum. The sequence goes on from CM060924.1 coordinate 380,505,233, forward strand.
TAAAGAAAAATGAAGTTATTATAAGACCCAGGTCCCATCACACAATGCAACGCAAGCCGGAGGATAGGGTTTTACCTTATAATAGCCAAAGAATGCTTGATACGCTAAATTTCATCTTTTATTATTACTATAAGTGTATAGTGTCAAAACAATTTCCATCATAAGTATCAATCATAGACGGCATAAGTGCCCCATACCACTATGTCGCCAATACTAGGCTTTACAAATAAAACCGAAATATCACGTATTGGAAATTGGATTCCATCATGAGTCGAGGCAAGGGGCAAGCTCCTCTCCGCTCGAGACACTCTAGCAAATGTCTCAGGACCACACACAACGATCCTGGATCGTCAGAGCCGGTCCTCTCTTACTTTTGAGGATTAGTTATTCCTGAACACACGTTTCCCGTTCCTATAGGACCTATATAATGGTCTATACGTCGGCTCTCATAATGCCAGTTATCGACCATATATTCGAGGCGCCTCGCATTCCAACAACCACACAGGTAAAAAGTATATAAATGTCAGGGCTGGTAGGTCATTGACATCACCCATAGCTAGAAAGAAACGGCGTGCTCTCCCTGCAGTCACTATCCCGTTTTTGACTCATACCGAGGTGTGAGGCTCGCGAATTAACGCTATACACAAAGCTATGCCACACAGGTCGTGCTTTGATCATCAACCACAAGACTTTGCTTTTCAACAGAAGCCTTGATCATTTGCCACTTAGGCATGCCACACAGGCAATTCACTCCATGCGACTGATGTCCATCGATATACAACCTCTGAGCTCGTACGTCTCAGAGAAGGGCGTTAAGCAAGAGAATAAATTCTCCGCCGTCAAGCAGATGTATATTTAATAGAGATCAATCAACACAGAATAAAATCCAATGTCATACACACAGTCCATTTACAAGTTCGTTCTGGGTCTGAACGAAACCGGAGGAACCTTATTCCTCGCTTATCCGTCGATCTCCAAGTACGTCTGGACGATCTCCAACATATTCCCTCATCTTGGGTGTACAGCCCAATCAAGATTGCTAGGAATCTTCCAAACGACGTGAAGACCTCCGGTCTTCAACCACCGTCTTCACCTTCGACATATCATCGAGTCGGTTATTCAGAATGGGTATAAACCCGGCCTTTCTGAATAACCCACGTATAAAATAAACAAGTGTTACACAAACACTACATATGCCTCCTTCCAATTCAGAATATTCTTTTATTCAAATTGTCACATTCTTAGGGAAAGGTTCCCATTAATTTTATCAAAGATAAATTCTTCTCAATTTATTCTTTAATCTTCCTTTGGATATCATTTCAAACCATGTTAAGGTTTTCCAAACTAGTCGGGATTAGCGAACCACACCGAAGTAATTATTTATTTTATTTCCCAATCCCAACCTTTTCATCACATGGAGCAAAACTGGTAATACTCCATATCTAACACCACGGTGTTATCGGTAAATATTAATTATCATTTCACGTTCAAATCTAATTAAAGATTTAACTATCGCTTTGGAGCAAAACTGGTGACACTCCATTCTCGATCACTTTAATCTAATTAAAGATTCATTAAAACTCCACTTAGTTTTAATCTTCCCAAAAATCGATATCCTGTCTTTAACTGAGTTAAAGAACCAATGTCATCTAAAACACGGTTCACGATAAACCCAAAATCACATTTCATTGTTAATTGGGTTAAAGAACAGGTGTTATCCAAAACACCGCTCACAATAAACCCAAAAAACCAATTTAAATTCAATTCCAATTAAATACTAATTAACTGGCAATTTCACTAAATCTTAATTAAAAGATTTACTCTTTTCTAAACTGGGTTCAAGAACAGTGTTATTTAAGACACCATTCACGATAAACCCCAAAACCCCATTTGATATTAAATACAAGGCTCTGAATAGAAAATATATCGGCTTATATTCAATATCAAATTCTGAAACCAACAAATATCGTATTGGAAATAACGATATAAATATATCTTTCAAATTTCCATAACAATATCTGTATAATCACGAAATCCAACATCGAAATATTCCAAAGACAATTTCAATTCAAATCCATTTCCACTTTATATATTGGAAATTCTGGTTATTTTCAAAACCATTTCAAATCCACTTTATTTATTTTCAAAATAAATGGGATTATAATTCTAGTTCAAAACTAGTTCATTTCGATAAAAATCTATTTTTATCTTTTCAAATTTGGAATTTTACATCCCAATTCTTCACAAATCATTTCTTATGATTTTACACAAATTATTGATATTTTTTATAATTTTATCAAGGCCCGTACAGTCGATTTCCATCAACGGCCATCGAACTGCACTTACTACGACCTTTTCCAAATTTGATTTGGACATAATTCCAAATCCAACCATTAGATTTCAAATCACTAATATTCTTAGAAAGCTCTTTCCAATACCAACCCAACGGTTCTGGTTTCAGGAGAATCCGACGGTCAGATCTCCCGTAATGCCAATTCGAAGTCAATGGTCGAAATTCGCGAACTACCGCAGCGCGGCGCGTTCTATTCAAGCCATTTAATATATATAATATATGTATTATATATATTTCGTCGATTTCAATTCAAAACGTATTTTATAAATCGTTTTAAATTCGTTTTCAAAACAAATTCAACTTCATATTCAATTTTAAATCAAAATTGAATATTCCACATCATCGATATACAAATGATAATATTTTCAAAAGGTTATATTTTGAAATCACTTCCTTTTCTATAATCATTATAAAAACAAATATAATCGATATAAATATCATTCGCGTCAAAATGGCGCATCTCTAATAAACACGGCGTTATATATTTCAATAACTTCATTATTCTATTCAACAAATGAATATTTATTCTATTCAACACATGAATCTATATTTCTTTCAACACATGAATATTCTCAACAAATGAGTATCGTCAACACATGACTATTTTTGTTATTTGATATATTTTATAAAATTATGATAAAGACGTAAATTTTATTATTTAAAATATTTTACTCAACACATGAATATTTTCAACACATGAATATATATTTTATTCAACACATGAATATTCTTTATTCTATTCAACACATGAATCTATATTTCTTTCAATACATGAATATTCTTTATTCAATTCAACACATGAATATATATTTTATAATATTCTTTATTTTCCCAATTGGAATGAGGCCCAATCAATTACCATATAATGTTAATCATATGGATTCCATACAACACATGCATATAATAGCAACGATAAATAATCAACCATCATTCAAAGTGCACCACACAACTGCATAAGCATTAAATATAACTAATTAACGCTCATACAGTCTGTCAATCAAACGATCGACATACCACTAAACAATTGGGATTAGTGTACGTCAAATATCATCCCAACACCCGTGTGGGGTTTCAATCCACAAACACTGAATATTATTTGTTCAGTTGGGCGACGTGTAAAATTTATCGTCCCAATCAATGTCCTTCAAATAGGTGTACATAAACAAACCGTCCGGTTTGTAAATGAATATTTATTTATTTACATTCACGTTAAAAATTATATCAACACATGAATGTTTTATTATCCATTTCACATCAACATCACAAACAAACTTCACAACACATCAAACAAGCATACAAGTCGTCCATGGTCTGTGGATGACGGGTGTCGGGTGCTGCTAAGCACCGTCTGCATCCTAGTATATATTTTAACTAGAAAACAAGATTTAAAGTGAGAAGTTCTCACCGAGAGCTAAACCAAACGCCGCGACTCTTCATATGTTGGAAATCTTCGCCACTCGCCTTTTATCACTTTCGTTGTCTGTATCCACTACATATATAAAAATCACATTTTTATATTCTCTAGTATATAAAAATCATATTTTTAAAATGCTACCATATATATGAAGATTATATTTTTAGTTCAACTCCACCTAGATAAAAATCATATCTTCACATAGTTAAAATCTTATTTTTATTTCATTAGCTATATAAAAGTTATATTTTTATCCTCTACATCATATAAAAATTATATTTTTATTGCTTCATTCCAATGAATAAAAATCACATTTCATGTATGATTCATATATTTTTACAACGCTCCTTCCTATATAAAAATTATATTTTTATATATCTACTCCAAATATAAAGAACGAATTTTTATTTCAACGCTATAAAAATCATATATTTAATCTTTCTACAATATAAAAATCATATTTTTAATCTTTCTAGTATGAAAATCGTATATTTTTTATCTTTCTAGTATGAAAATCGTATATTTTTATTTCGCTAAAAATTATATTTTTACTTCATTAAAAATCACTTCTTTATTTTTAAAAAAAAAATCAAATCTTTATCGTTTTAAAAAGATAAACCTTATCATCTTAAAAACATTAACTTTCTTATTTTTTTATTAACTTTCTATTCTATAAAAATATAATCTTCAAACTATACTCTTTTCATTTAAAACTGGTTTTCATCTCCTTTAAAATTAACTACTGTAAACAAATGAAAATAAATAACTAAAGAAAATGAAATTAAAAACTTACAGTCGGCTTTGGGGTGTTTTTCGAAGAGGGAGAAGGAGGTGGGGTCGGAGTTGGTGCTTCAGGCGGCGGAGTGGGGTGCAGGGGGGTGCGGTCGGCGGGTCGAAGGGTGGTGGCGTCGGGGTTTCAGTGGTGGAATGGGGCGTGGGTTTCTCGAGAAGGGGGAGAAGTGGAGGAGGGCGATGGAGAGGGGGCTGACGCGAGGAGGAAGTGGTGGGCCAAGCTTGGCGGCGGTGGCGCGATGAACGGGGGAAGAGGGGGCGATGGATAACGCGGTCTTCCGCGTTTTTTTTTCTTTTTATTTATTCGATTTCGAACGATATAAGTGAAAGGGGGGTTGAATGGAGAAAGGGGGTTTAGTTGAAAATTTATATATATTATATTATTTTAAATTCCAAAAAACAACTTTTATTTCGGACTCGAAATCGAACCCACCGACTGTCTTCGATAGCTAATTACCCCCATTTCGAACACAATGGGATATGTATCGTAAGCTGATTCGATCGCTTCGATCAATTTTTGTCAAAATCAAAATATAAATCTATATATTGAATTTGAACGCGCATTTCAATTTACCGGGGCCACATACGGACTCTACAAATTCCCGAAAAATCTTTTCTAGCTTCGTATTGACGATACGTCCTAACAAAACTAATTTTGTCAAATTCTGAGACCGTTTGAAAAATGGCCATTTTCTGGTCGATCGAAATTGACTGAAACTATCAAAACACGTTCAACTTCGCCACGCCCACATATTGATTCAGAAATTTATGAATTTTGAAACCTAGCAATAATTTGACATCACAGATCCAACAAAAGTGGTTTCGTCGAAAACCGAGGTCGTTTGCAAAATTTCCATTTTTAAGGGCTCAAAATTCCATAGCGACTATTCTGAAGTTTTAACTGGGCATAACTTTTTATCCCCGCTATGAAATTTCGATTTTTCAGATTCGTTGAAAAGATATTCTCAATTAGATTCAAATATTTTCGGTTTCACAAAAATCCGGTTTATTTTGAATCCTGTACATTCATTTGAAATTTGAAATCGAATTTTCGAACTACCGCGCCATTTTCGATTCCCTTTATATTTAAAATAAAATAATTATATTCTAACGACGATTCAAATAAATATATATGTTCTAATTCTATTCAAAATAAATTTCTCGTCGTTATTATTTAAAATAATTCATTTTAAATATTCAAAATTCATTAAAATTGCCAAAATAAAAAATTTAAATTAGCTCAGAATTTCCGGGTTATTACATTCTCCTTAGTAAAGCTTTACTTTTCTTCTTTATTTTGTTTTTTCATTTTCATAGCAATTTGTGTTGTCTAGTCAATTAGATTTGTTAGAACACAAATTGTTATTGCATTTATTTTTATTAACTGTTTGGTTAGATTCAACAATAATTCTAATTTTTACTTTTTTTATTTGTTTCTTTTCTGCAGTTTTTATTATCAGTATTTTGTTTTCCTTAATTAATTATTGAATTTAATATAGATCTGATTAAATTCGAATTTGTATTGAATTCAATAGTAGTTTTACTTGTTTTCTATAGTTTGTCTTTATTGATAACTGTACTTCAGTTGTCGGTTCAATTAGATTTGTCTGAACTAAATTGCGATTACATTTTTTATTTTTCTCAAATCATATCTTTAAATTTTGTCTAACTCGCCCACGAAAGTATATAAATAATATAATTTATTTTCCTCCCTGTGTTTGACCTGCATACTACACATTGTGCGCTTGTAGTAAATTATTACATAATTTGCGCTTTTCTAGTCAACAGAGTAGTGTCAAGCAAACAAAATTGATTGTATATATCCAGATCTTACTGTAAATATGACTAACCCATTGCTTCTGAGAGATAGATCTGTATTAGCGCCAACAAATAATGTTGTTGAGGAGGTTAATTCAAACATTTTGGTTGGTTCATAAGGTACTTTAAACATTTATTTAAGTGCTGACTCTATAAGCCTGTGTCTGATATAAATGAAGGATTATACTCTTTATATCCAGTAGAGTTTCTAAACAACCTTAAAATATATAGCATCCCAAACCACGAACTGAAACTGAAAGTAGGAGTGCTCGAGTGATGTTGCTACACAATCTAAATCAAATCTTAGGGGTGTGTAATGGTACTAAGCTTATTGTAACACAGTTATGTTCTAAAGTAATTAATGGTGAGATAATAACTAGATCCAAAATGGGGAAGAAAGTGTTAATTGCAAGTACTGTTTTAACCTCAAATGATACAAAGTGGTTGTTTGCCCTATGTCATAGGCAGTTTCCCATTAAAGTTTGCTATGCAGTGACTATTAACAAAAGTCAAGGTCAAACTTTAAACCATGTTGCTATATATCTACCGTGTCCCGTCTTCGCACACAGATAGTTATATGTTGCAGTTTCTAGAACATCTTACGAGGACGGACTTCACATAGTCTTGGGTGATCAGCACACAGATAGGCGGACATACACACACAACATAGTATACAAGGAGGTATTTGCAAATTTAAGAGGTAATATGTCCCACCGCCTTCAATTTTCTACGTGCTTGTTAATTTTACTGCGCTTTCTATTCATTTATCATTTATTTCTGACCTTGCATTTGTGAATTGCCCATTTTGGAGATATTAACCTTCCACATTCCCCTAATTGTTAATATCTTGGCAACAATTTTCCCCTATGTACTTGATGTATGGAAAAATCCAGGTATAATGATTTTGCAAACTCATAGTCATCCATAACCTTTATTATTATTGTCCCCCTGAGCGCACATAAGCTAAATTATCATTGTTTACTATCTTACACTCTTACTGTTACATGATAGTCGAACAAATTGTACAACATACGTAGCACGCTGGCGATTGTAACAATAAATTCCCGATTACAGAAGTCACATCTTCTTTTCTGTTGTTGTGGAAAGCATGATTTACTTGCGTCTTTGGTTTCAAAAGATGAATCTGCCCACATCGCAAAGAGCTATCTGTCTTTTTTCTGCCAGTCTTTTATTTGATGGACTTGTTATAAATTTACATTAATAACAAAATTAACATGTTAGCTATTTGTGGTTTTATTTTTTGGACACTAATATTAATGACTTCATGTTCGCTGTAATATTTTTATTGTTAAATCATTGACGATTGTGTTTTAACGTAATTTATATGTGGCTGAATCATCCTCTTATGTACATAATAAAACAGTGGGTATATTATCTATTCACACTAACAAGACCTCCTCTGCTTGTTTTATAATAGTATGATGGTGTTTATTTATGAACATTAATGCCTGCTTAGTTTGTAATTTCTGTATGGTTTTTTACACTTTGTTAACCTTTTGAGCCCCATCTTGACAATAATCATGTATTGTTGACCAACTGAGCCATCAATTAAAACCTTCAAATTTGAATGATTTACATTCATTCTCACAGTAACAAATTACCATCAAGAAAGTTAATCGACTAGTTAAGTAATGATTCATACCGATTTGAAATTTGAGTATTTACACACTACACTTATGCTTGCTATTGACAAGTTTACCTTTTTTTTACTTCACAATATTTCAAATTGGACATTACCCATTGCCATATCTTTAACTGCAACATGTGACCTATGATTTTTGTACTAACCGTTCTATTATTTATCATTCTCTTGGCAACTTCACCGCATATAATTCTACTTTGTTTCACATGGTCCATGTTTACGTAATCATGCTTGTACATAAATCAACGTGTTACACTTAACCTGAAACCTATGTCAAATAACATAAAACTTCATAGCTTCGGATGGTCCACATACATGTACTATTATATATGCAAATTTTATTATGCATGACTTCTCCTCGTGCACATAAGTAAAAAGGACGTGGAATTATGTTGTAACACGTGTGACTGCTGTATTATATGGTTGATAACTGTGATACAAATATTTTTTCGTCGTATTCATGTGGGTTACCTGCACGTTTAAAATTTCCCGCCTATTTAGTCATCCAAGTTGGACTTCAGCAACTGCAAGATATAGGGCGTACGTTGAAGAAATTGCACATGTACGTTGCCTTAACTATTTAGAAAACCATGTGCAGTAATAATTTACAATGGTAACTGTTCATTCCACATAACTTATTCTTACTCTACATGTTATATATTACCCCACAAGAATTGTTGTCTTCTCCGCATACATAAACCCATCATTTACTTCTTTTCTCCTTCCGTCTTAGCCAACTTATTCTTTACATCAATGGCTAATTTTCCCATCTAATCCTTAACTTGTCTTACCCATTATTCTGCTTCTTTTTTTACATGCTGATGCCATTACATACACAGTGTACATAAGTGCACCCTGCTATGAAGCTTATAATTTTTTTCATAATCCAGGTACTGCAAATCCTAACCATCGACGTTTGTCCGAACTTGTATATGAAACTAATTCGACAACCATCAAAGTGCGAGTTGGAAGATTGTGGGTTCTAATCGGTCAAAAAACTAATGAGGCATACTCAACCAACATGCAATTTCTAGATGATGCAGTATTTTTTTCCTTCCAACGCAATTTATTACTCTTTACACCATTATTTTATTTACGATCCTACTGTAGGAAAATCAAAAAATGGTCTTTGTACGAAAGAACAACTTGAGTCGGTTTGAAAACATATTTAAGAGGAGGCCATCTATAAAGTTACTAGATTCAATATTTAGGATTCCGAGGACAGCTACAAAGTTATCGATGAGCCTTGGACCATTGTACTACGTGTTGACATTCTGGTTAAAAGAGTAAATGACAGTGACGTTCAAAATCCCCGCTATAAATTTGGTTTCATAGATGACAGTATCTTTCCATCTCGAATGGCCAAAAAAAACAACTAAGAGGTACAACTTCTTCCTTCATTTTAACATGTAATGAAGTATGTTTTTTTCCCAGACACCTTACTTTTTCAACTAACAGATGTTGGAGGTATCCTATATGCCATGTCTTCCATACTCCACATCACAAACCAAAATGGTACACGTTGTGTTAGGAGAGAACTGCATCTTCAATTGCCAGGGTTTGTACTGCCATTTCTTATATACATTGTTTATGTTTTATTTCATTTCCATGTCTGTTAACATTCATTTTTGTTTCAAGCAGAAAATCAACCATTGTATCAATGTGGTTTAAGAAAAAAACTTAATAGGTGAGTCAATAACCACAACATACTACCATCGAATACCTATCATTGTTACATCCACAAGCATCTCCACCTTTGGACGTAAGCTTAATTCAGACAAATTTATCCATCTTACATAAGAGTTAGATTAACTCTGTTTGTACCACATGTTCGTATGTGTATGACTCAACCAAAGCAACTAAGGTTTACCTTGATATCAAGATCCCACTACTGGATGAGCAATTTTCAAAGTAACATTATCTTCACTATAACTTTTAGTTCTTATTTTACTTTGCATACCCAGTTTCATGCGAAGAGAATTGATTCATTACATGTAGGCATAAGGATGTAGCAAGTTTTCTTATACTTCTACCATGCATTGGTTCAGCTGGCAGTGAACCAGATGAAATTCAAACAGTCAGTTGTACACTAGCGCGGCTAATGGAAGATGTAACAGCTACAAACTGATGTCATCATAACTTTTTTCATGAGTTAGCGCAAAATTAAATTAGGTAATGTCTTTGTCGATTTTCAACCATTAGTAGAGCAGAAATGTCACCTTCCATACTTTATTCGACCATCACATAACAACTACTCACTGTTTTGTTCATTAAACTAAATGCCGAGGTGGTTTGTTATCTTCCAGACTGCTCTGTAATACGTGATGAGTTGTTAACTTCAGCTCAAGTACATTCAATTTAACGGGACACAGTTACTGTTATGTGTGCCTACTACTTACATTACTTGATTCACTACGTGATTATACTGTGTATTCTCAAACATAGTTAACTTAGACTGTGAAATCTTTCTATGATGTCTACTGTTTAACGATAACGTAACATGCTTTTTGTGCACCTAATTTCCACACATTCTGGTTATTTACTTGGTATTCACACTGATCCAGGTATATCATACACAATAATACTCATACCAAACATCCCACGACAGCGACGAACTATAATAACCTAAAACTTCGGGCAGTAAATACTTAAATATCGAGGTTATTTAAATATTTAAATCTTGGATTTAATGTTATAAAAATGGTTTTATAACCTTGATTAAATCCTTTTATAAATAATAATTAATAAGGAGAAAACATGTTGTTGAATTTTTGTTTACGAAGATAAGTAGTTCGAAGAAATATCTATAATGTGACCGAAAACAGTTTTGTCGATAAATGACATTTTACTTGTTAGAAGTTGTTAGAACATCATGTGCATGTAGAAACAATGGAAGAGCACATGTATGTATGTACACATCATATAAAAAAAAATGGTATATGTATATATATTCTAGAATATTAAAAATGGTTTAAAATGATTGTGACACGTGTCATCAAATGAACGATACACATGTCTTAAGATTAAATAACATAAAGACACATAAACACATTAGCTGCCCATGTCTAGAAATATCTAAAGATACCTAAGAAGGCATGTGTCAATGTGGTAACCTGTAACTTCCCCGTTAAGGAAAGAACGAATTACTTTGAGGACAAGACGAATCAGAACACAAACAGAAGAACATTTCATTGTTTATTACAACAATTCCATCAGAATACAAGGATATACGGAGTATGAATAAATATTATACAACAGAGGATATCAAAGATTTAAATTACATTTAAATACATAGCAGCGGAAAAATAATACAACGCACACCTGAAGGCGATACACGGATACATAGCTTTCCGAGCATCGTTCCAGCTGTAAATCAGGATCCTGTGAATATAAATCTGCAAAACCAAAACCACTAGCTGCCCGTGTCGTAAATAAGGGGACCCAGAGTTTAGGTTAAAACAATAAACTCCAGGTCAGTCATGTGACTGGTGTGAGAACTAAAACAGTTAGTTAAAACTTTACTTTAAAAGAGAGTAATTCCAGGGACCACGCCGTATAACACGGAACGGGTTTCCTCCCAAGAATACCAGTGCATAGAATAAACAACACAATGCTTTTTCTAAAAATGGAGCTATTATAAGACCCAGGTCCCATCACACAATGCAACGCAAGCCGGAGGATAGGGTTTTCCCTTATAATAGCCAAACATGCTTGGTACGTTTAAAACAAATCATTTGATACTATTATAAGTGTATAGTGTCAAAAACAATTTCAATCATAAATATCAATCATAGACGGCATAAGTGCCCCATCCTACTATGTCGCCATACTAGGCTCTACAAATAAAACTGAAATATCATGTATTGGAAATTTGATTTCCGTCATGAGCCGAGGCAAGGGGCAAGCTCCTCTCCGCTTCGAGACACTCTAGCAAATGTCTCAGGACTACTCTCTCTGGGTAACCACTGGATCTTCAGGGCCGATCCTCTCTTATGTTTGAGGATTTGCAATTCCTGACCACACGTTTCCCGATCCTAACAGACCTATATCCGAGGCGCCTCGCATTCCAACAACCACATAGGTAAAAATAATATAAATGTCAGTCAGTTTAAGCACTGATAATACCTCTAGCTAGAAAGAAACTCCGTGTTCTCCTTGCAGTCACTATCCCGTTTTTGACTCGTACCAAGGTGTGAGGCTCGCGAATCCACGCTATACACAAAGCTATGCCACGTAGTCCATGATTTGATCATCAACCACAAGACTTTGCTTTTCAACAGAAGCCTTGATCATTTGCCACTTAGGCATGCCACACAGGCAATTCACTCCATGCGATTGATGTCCGTCGATATACAACCTATGAGCTCATAAGTCTCAGAGAAGGGCGTTAAGCAAGAGAATAAATTCTCCGCCGCCAAACAGATGTATATTTAATAGAGATCAATCAACACATAATAAAATCCAATGTCAGACACACAGTCCATTTTGCAAGTTCGTTCTGGGTCTGAACGAAACCGGAGGCACTTTCCTCGCATATCCATCGATCTCCAAGTACGTCTGGACGATCACCAACTAATTCCCTCATCTTGGGTGTACAGCCCAATCAAGATCATCAGTAATCACCCAAACGATGTGAAGACTTCCGGTCTTCAACCACCGTCTTCATCTTCGACTTATCGTCGAATCGGTTATTCGGAATGGGTATAAACCCGGCCTTTCTGAATAACCCGCGTATATAATAAACAAGTGTTACATAAACACAACATACGCCTCATTCCAATTCATCAGTCACTAATCGTAAATTAGTAAGAGAACAATTCCCCAAATATTAACCCCGAAGGCCGAAACCAACATCAGATCAATACCCAGGAAACCATCCTTCTTAGCTAACCTACAGTTAGTTTCTAAATTTCACATTCTTAGGGACAGGTTCCCATTAATTTTATCAAAGATAAATTCTTCTAAATTTATTCTTTAGTCTTCCTTTGGATATCATTTCAAACCATATTATGGTTTTCCAAACTAGTCGGGATTAGCGAACCACACCGAAGTAATTATTTATTTTATTTCCCAATCCCAACCTATTTATCCCATGGAGAAAAACTGGTAATACTCCATATCTAACACCACGGTGTTATCGGTAAAATTAATTACCATTTCACGTTCAAATCTAGTTAAAGATTTAACTATCACTTTGGAGCAAAACTGGTGATACTCCATTCTTGATCATTTTCCAAATTTGATAATTTAAATTATCAATTCACGTTTCAATCTAATTACAGATTCATTAAAACTCCTTTTACTGGGTTAAAGAACTAATGTCATTTAAAACACAGTTCACGATAAACCCAAATCACATTCTATTTATTATCGGGTTAAAGAACAAGTGTTTTATTTAAAACACCGTTCACGATAAACCCACAAATCAATTTTAATTCAATTCCAATTAAATATATTAATTAATTGGTATACTTCATTAAATCTAAATAAAAAGATTTAATATTTTCTCAACGGGGTTTAAGAAAAGTGTTGATGAAGACACCATTCACGACAAACCCAAATCCCATTTGATATTAAATACGAGGTTCTGGATAGAAATTATATTGGCTTATATTCAATATCAAATTCTGAAACCCACAAATATCGCTTTGAAAATAACGATATAAAATATATCCTCCAAATTTCCTCCAAAATATCTGTATAATCGCGGAATCTAATATCGAAGTATTCCAAAGACAATTTCGATTCAAATCCATTCCAATTCATATATTGGAAATTCTGGTTATTTAAAACCCATTTCAAATCCAATTTATTTATTTAAAAATAATTGGATTTTAATTCTAGTTCAAAACTAGTTCATTTCGACAAAAAACTATTTTTATCTTTTCAAATATGGAGTTTTTCATCCCAATTCTTCACAAATCATTTCTTATGATTTTGCACAAATTAATGGTATTTATTATAATTTTATCAAGGCCCGTACAGTCGATTTCCAATAACGGCCATCGAACTGCACTTACAGCGACCTTTTCTGAAATTGATTTGGATGTATCTCCAAATCCAACCGTCAGATTTCAAATCTCTTGTATTCGTTAGAAAGCTCTTTTAGATACGAACCCAACGATTCCGGTTTTAGGAGAATCCGACGGTCGGATCTCCCGTAATTTCCGTTCGAAGTCAATGGTTGAAATTCACGAACTGCCGCGGCGCGACGCGTTCTATTCAGGGCATTATAATATATATATATATATATATATATATATATATTATATATATTTCGTCGATTTTCTTTTAAAACGAATTTTATAAATCGTTTCAAATTTGTTTCAAAACCAATTTCAACTTTCATTTCAAATTCAAATCAAAATTGAATTTTCTATTATAAATTCTTTTTACATTCATTTCTATTTGATTTTAATTCAAATCGATTTCAATTCAATTTCAGGTCGTTTTCAATTCCATTTGAATTCATTTCAATTCGATTTCACTTCGATTTCCAGTTGCATTTCTATTTAATTCAATTTCAATTCGATTACAATTCGATTTGAATTCATTTCAATTCGAATTCATTTTATATTCAATTCACTTCGAATCCATTTTATATTCAATTCAATTCGAATTCATTTTCTTTTCAATTCAATTCGAATTCATTTTCTTTTCAATTCAATTCGAATTCATTTTATATTCAATTCAATTCGAATTCATTTTATATTCAATTCAATTCGAATTCATTTTCTTTTCAATTCGAATTCGTTTTCTTTGCAATTCAATTCGAATTCATTTTATATTCAATTCGAATTCATTTTCTTTTCAATTCAATTCGAATTCATTTTCTTTTCAATTCAATTCGAAATCATTTTCTAAATATTCGATTTTTAAATCTCTTTTCAATATTCATTATAAAAACGAATATAATCGATACAAATATCATTCGCGTCAAAATAGCGCATCTCTAATCAACACGGCTTTATATTTTTCAATAACTTCGTTATTCTATTCAACAAATGAATATTTATTCTATTCAACACATGAATTTATATTTCTTTCAACACATGAGTACTGTCAACACGTGACTATTTTTGTTATTTAATATATTTTATAAAATTATGATTTCTATCGTTTAATTTTTATTCAAACTCTAATCGTAAATTAGCAAGAGAGCAATTCCCTAAATATTAACCCCGAAGGCCGAAACCAACATCAGATCAATATCCAGGAGACCACTCATCTTATCTATTTTTCCAGTTAGTTTCTAATTTTATATATGATAAAGAAGTAAATTTTATTGTTAAAATATTTTACTCAACACATGAATCTATATTTCTTTCAACACATGACTAATCTCAACACATGAGTATTGTCAACACATGAATCTTTATTTTATAATATTCTTTATCTTCCCAATTGGAATGAGGCCCGATCAATTACCATATAATGTTAATTATATGGATTCCATACAACACATGTATATAATAACAACGATAAATAATCAACCATCATCCAAAGTGCACCACACAACTGTATAAGTATCAAATATAAATAATTAACGCTTACACGGTCTGTCGACCAATTGATCGACATACAACTAAATAATTGGGATTATTGTACGCCAAATATCATCCCAACACCCATGTGGGGTTTCAATCCACAACACTGAATATTATTTGTGCAGTTGGGCGATGTGTAAAATTTATCGTCCCAATCAATGTCCTTCAAATAGGTGTACATAAACAAACCGTCCGGTTTGTAAATGAATATTTATTTATTCACATTCACGTTAGAAATTATATTTCTAACTATATTAATTTATTTCAACACATGAAGGTTTTATCGTCTATTTTACATCAACATCACAAACAAACTCCACAACACATCAAACAAGCATACAAGTCGTCCATGGTCTGTGGACGACGGGTGTCGGGTGCTGCTAAACACCGTCTGCATCCTAGTATATATTTTAACTATAAAATAAGAATTAAAGTGAGAAGTTCTCACCGACTAGCTATACCAAACGCCACGACTCTTCTTGTGTAGAAATCTTTGTCGTGTTCGCCTTTTGTCTATTTCTTTGTCCATAGCCACTACATATATAAAAATCACATTTTTATATTGTTGCTAGGTATATGAAAATCACATTTTCACACTGCTACTATATAGATAAAAATTCTATTTTTATACCGCTACTATATAGATAAAAATTCTATTTTTATCCTTATCACTATATAAAAATTATATTTTCGATTCACTACTTATATAAAAATCATATTTTTATACTTTCTATAATATAAAAATTATATTTTTATTCTCTATGTCTTCATATATAAAAATCTCATTTTTACTTCACCGTTTCAACTATATAAAGATTCAAACTTTTCTAATATAAAAATTCGATTTTTATACTTTAACGATTCAATTCTTTTCTTGTTTAAAAATCAAACTTTTCAAATTAAAAATCCAACCTTTCATATATGAATAAAATCTTATCTTTCTAATAAAAATCTCGCCTTTACTATGATAAAAATCTCGCCTTTACTATAATAAAAATCTCCCCTTTACTATGATAAAAATCTCGCCTTTACTATGACAAAAATCTCGCCTTTACTATAATAAAAATCTCGCCTTTACTATGATAAAAATCTCGCCTTTATTATGATAAAAATTTGATCTTTCTCTATCATTTCTTTTTTAAAAATCTTTTCTTATATAAAAATCTAGACTTCATGTTATATATCAAAATCATAGTTTTAAAATCATAAAATATACATAAAAGAAATCAGCCCTTTTACCTACATAAATAATTAAATAAATAAAAAGAACTTACAATCGGAGGGGGTTAGGCCCGCTGGGGAGATCGGAGGTCATCATGGGGGTGCGCGTCGTCGCAGGTGGTGGGGGATCCTCGTTGTTGGCGTCGTGTTTAATTGGTGGGCCTAGGGTTCGGACAGGGCGGCAATTTTTGGGGAAGAAAGGAGAGAGGGAGAGAGAAACGCGAGGGAGGGAGAGAGGGTCGCCGGCGATGGCAGAGGGTAGGGGTACGGTGGTGGCGGCGGGTGAAAATCGAGATCGGAGGGCTCTGGGGAGTAAACGACGGGTTCTCTATTGAAAGGAGGCGGCTTGGGTTTGACTGGGCACGAGAAACAAAGTGGGGGTGTTATTAAAAAGGTTATATATATATTATTCAATTATTTCAAAAAAGTAACTTTTTATTTTGAACCCCAAACGAGACCTACCGACTGTCGTCCATAGCTAATTACCCCCATTCTGAACACAATGTGATATGTTTCGCGAGCCAATTCGGCCGTTACGATATGTTTTCGTTTAGATCAAAATATAAATCTATGTATATTCAATTTAAACGCACATTTCAATTTACCGGGGCAACATACAGTCTCTAAAAATTCCCAAAAAAATCATTCCTAGCTTCGTATTGATGATACGGTCCTAACAAAACTAGTTTCGTCAAATTCTGAGACCGTTTGAAAAATGGCCATTTTCCGGTCGATCCAAATTGACTGAAACTGTTAAAACACGTTTAACTTCGTCACGCTCACATATTAATTCAGAAAATTATGAATTTTGAAACCTAGCAATAATTTGACATCCTGGATCCAACAAAAGTGGTTTCGTCGAAAACGAAGGTCGTTTGCAAAATTTCCATTTTCAAGGGCCTTTATATATATTAAAATATATATAAATTCCACAGCGACTTTTCTGAATTTTAAACTGGGCATAACTCTCAACTTCTAAAGTGAAATCTCAGTTTCTTACATCCGTTAGAAAGATATGATTAAACAGATTAAATTATTTCTTGTTTCGCTGAAATCCGATTTATTTTGAATCCTGTATATTCATTTGAAATTCGAAATCGAATTTTCGAACTGCAGCGCCATTTCAGGCTCGTTATATAATTAAAATAAAATATTTATATTCTAACGACGATCTATATAAATATATACGTTCTAATTCTATTCAAAATAAATTTTCCGTCGTTATTATTTAAAATAATCCATTTTAAATATTCAAAATTGCCAAAATAAAAATTTTAAATTGGCTCAGAATTTCCGGGTTGTTACAATCTCCCCCACTTAAAACTTTTCATCCCTGAAAAGGAACGAAGCAGAAAGTTGTTTAACTAATCAAATCAACTTCCATTATTTTCACTACGGCTTAAGTTCTTCAACTTTTCAGTTTCTAAGAACTTTTCAAATTTTTCAAAAATTTGGCTAACACCCTAAATTTCCGAAAAATTTCTCCATAACCTCCCCTGCACCGGGTACTGTAACGCCCCACCTCCGCTAGGGTCACTCACAAAGGGAATGCACTAGTTTTGGCGAAACCCTAGACACGACCCCTTTCAGCAGTAACCCTCCAGATGTATCAAGGTACCCTGGGGCTAGGCCGGGTGGGGCACGATTACTGGGCTGATTGTAAGAGGTGAACGACGACAGTGGGGTACGCCGGTGCAGGTTCGGTGGGCTACGGTCGTGCACGTATTCCGGGGCAGGCACTGGGTATCCGTAGATTTATCTGTGCATCTTGAATCGTGTCAGGGGTTGACACCCTAGGGCTGATACACCCGAAGGTGGACCCAGCACAGGTGACTACATTCGTGATTAGCCGTATGACACGGACACTTGACGAGCTAGAACTTGTAGGGAGCCGATCGACTAGATAATCGCTCCGTAGGACCCCGTACTTGGGTCAGACCCCGTTTCAGGGTCATTTCATGATATTGGGCCATGGGATTTATTTCGTGATTAACTTGTGACATGGGCTTAGTATACTAGTACAGTCGATGCAACGAATCTCGAACATGTGATGCTTTACTTGACTTGTCTTGACTTATCCTGATCACCTTAGTCTATCTTGTTCACCTTGACACCATTCTTAAGTTTAGTTCCAGTTCATACATGACAGGTTGTTTTAACCGTTTTTACACTGAAAGTCACTAGGACTTACTCAGTCTTTATGACTGACCCTTTTCCTTTCGCCTCTTTTTCTTTCGTTTCCCCCCCAGGTTCTCAGGGAGGAAACACTAGCTCTTAGCTTGGATATCACTTGCTTTGGCTCAGCATGTACGGTTTGCTATGGCTGCTTCATTTTACTGCACTTGGGGAATAAGCTGCTTTCTGTTTTTAAGTTATTGCTTCTTTGGCTATTATTACAAGACAGTTGTAATGAAGTTATTTGAAATGTTTGTAAAAGACATGGTTTATTTTGGAATGAAATGAAGTTCTGTTTTGCTCATAAATTCTTCCGCTGTTTACTTAATTATTTATTTATGTTCTGTCTTGTGATAATTCTGCGATGTTATCTCGATAATACCTCTCCAAAACTAGTGCATTCCCTTTGTGAGTGACCCTAGCGGAGGTGGGGTGTTACAGGTACTTCGGGATATTTCATATAGCCTCCCATGGCCTTCTTCAATCCAAAAGAAAAAGAAAAAGCCAACCGGCTTATAAAATCATCCAAACCCAAAGAAATACAATAAACATGTACATATTTGTCGGGCAAACAATTTTACTCTTCTGCTCTAGCCTCCTTGCTATGACCTGTTCAATGTAAGTACATGTATATGCGTGCAATTGTAATCATTTTCAATACAGTTCAATATTTGGTTCAATTTGGCATAATGGTTCAAAATTTCAAATAAATGAAACCAACAATTAAACAACACAACCAGCAATCAATTAGTGGATTATCATTTCAAATTCATAATTTGATATATATACAGAAAATCATGTTTTTGATGTCAAATCACAACAATGAACCTATTTAGCTTTGGTTCTCACACCAGTCTAATGGAAATATATAGATATCAAACCTTCGAAACACGAACATAAATACTGATGATGTCCGGACATCACCAGAATTATCCCCGAGCGACTAGAGTGTGATTCTATATCTATCCAATATATTAAAACTTCGAATATACGTTCATGACGCGCATATGCAAACCTTTATATACTCGATTATCCAAATTCAATACAAATAAAATATTCAAATACGTAAAATTGAATTTATCTTTCAAAACAAAATTTGTCTTCATTTTAAAAATATACTCTTCACCCTCGTTCTAGGATACTACTGACCCCATCTCTAACGAGTTATTCTTATTGGATATTTCTAATCCAATTTCTGATGAATTCTTTCATATGGTTCTAACGTGTCTTGTTCTCGAGCTCTGTAAACCAAAGCTCTGATACCAAATGTGGTAACCCGTAACTTCCCCGTTAAGGAAAGAACGAATTACTTTGAGGACAAGACGAATCAGAACACAAACAGAAGAACATTTCATTATTTATTACAACAATTCCATCAGAATACAAGGATATACAGAGTATGAATAAATATTATACAACAGAGGATATCAAAGATTTAAATTACATTTAAATACATAGCAGCGGAAAAATAATACAACGCACAACGGAAGGCGATACACGGATACAGAGCTTTCCGAGCATCATTCCAGCTGTAAATCAGGATCCTGTGAATGTAAATCTGCAAAACCAAAACTACTAGTTGCCCGTATCGAAAATAAGGGGACCCAGAGTTTAGGTTAAAACAATAAACTCCAGGTCAGTCATGTGACTGGTGTGAGAACTAAAACAGTTAGTTAAAACTTTACTTTAAAAGAGAGTAATTCTAGGGACCACGCCGTATAACACGGAACAGGTTTCCTCCCAAGAATACCAGTGCATAGAATAAACAACGCAATGCTTTTTCGAAAAATGGAGCTATTATAAGACCCAGGTCCCATCACACAATGCAACGCAAGCCGGAGGATAGGGTTTTCCCTTATAATAGCCAAACATGTTTGGTACATTTAAAACAAATCATTTGATACTATTATAAGTGTATAGTGTCAAAAACAATTTCAATCATAAATATCAATCATAGACGGCATAAGTGCCCCATCCCACTATGTCGCCATACTGGGCTCTACAAATAAAACTGAAATATCACGTATTGGAAATTGGATTTCCGTCATGAGCCGAGGCAAGGGGCAAACTCCTCTCCGCTTCGAAACACTCTAGCAAATGTCTCAGGACTACTCTCTCTGGGTAACCACTGGATCTTCAGGGCCGATCCTCTCTTACGTTTGAGGATTGGCAATTTCTGACCACACGTTTCCCGGTCCTAACAGACCTATGTCCGAGACGCCTCGCATTCCAACAACCACATAGGTAAAAATAATATAAATGTCAGCCAGTTTAAGCACTGACACTACCTCTAGCTAGAAAGAAATGTCGTGTTCTCCCTGCAGTCACTATCCCGTTTTTGATTCATACCGAGGTGTGAGGCTCGCGAATCCACGCTATACACAAAGCTATGCCACGTAGGCCGTGCTTTGATCATCAACCACAAGACTTTGCTTTTCAACAGAAGCCTTGATCATTTTCCACTTAGGTATGCCACACAGGCAATTCACTCCATGCGATTGATGTCCGTCGATATACAACCTCTGAGCTCGTATGTCTCAGAGAAGGGCGTTAAGCAAGAGAATAAATTCTCCACGGCCAAACAGATGTATATTTAATTGAGATCAATCAGCACAGAATAAAATCCAATGTCAGACACACGGTCCATTTACAAGTTCGTTCTGGGTCTGAACGAAACCAGAGGCACTTTCCTCGCATATCCATTGATCTCCAAGTACGTCTGGACGATCACCAACTGATTCCCTCATCTTGGGTGTACAGCCCAATCAAGATCATCAGCAATCACCCAAACGATGTGAAGACTTCCAGTCTTCAACCACCGTCTTCATCTTCGACTTATCGTCGAATCGGTTATTCAGAATAGGTATAAACTGGCCTTTCTGAATAACCCGCGTATATAATAAACAAGTGTTACATAAACACAACATACGCCTCATTCCAATTCATCAGTCACTAACCGTAAATTAGCAAGAGAACAATTCCCCAAATATTAACCCCGAAGGCCGAAACCAACATCAGATCAATACCCAGGAAACCATCCTTCTTAGCTAACCTACAGTTAGTTTCTAAATTTCACATTCTTAGGGAAAGGTTCCCATTAATTTTATCAAAGATAAATTCTTCTAAATTTATTCTTTAATCTTCCTTTGGATATCATTTCAAACCATATTATGGTTTTCCAAACTAGTCGGGATTAGCGAACCACACCGAAGTAATTATTTATTTTATTTCCCAATCCACACCTATTTATCCCATGGAGCAAAACTGGTAATACTCCATATCTAACACCACGGTGTTATCGGTAAAATTAATTACCATTCCATGTTCAAATCTAGTTAAAGATTTAACTATCGCTTTGGAGCAAAACTGGTGATACTCCATTCTCGATCATTTTCCAAATTTGATAATTTAAATTATCAATTCACATTTCAATCTAATTACAGATTCATTAAAACTCCTTTTACTGGGTTAAAGAACTAATATCATTTAAAACACAGTTCACGATAAACCCAAATCACATTCTATTTATTATCGGGTTAAAGAACAAGTGTTATTTAAAACACCGTTCACGGTAAACCCACAAATCAATTCTAATTCAATTCCAATTAAATATATTAATTAATTGGTATACTTCATTAAATCTAAATAAAAAGATTTAATCTTTTCTCAATGGGGTTTAAGAAAAGTGTTGATGAAGACACCATTCACGACAAACCCAAATCCCATTTGATATTAAATACGAGGCTCTGAATAGAAAATATATCGACTTATATTCAATATCAAATTCTGAAACCCACAAATATCGCTTTGGAAATAACGATATAAAATATATCTTCCAAATTACCTCCAAATTATCTGTATAATCGCGGAAAATATTCCAAAGACAATTTCGATTCAAATCCATTCCAATTCATATATTGGAAATTCTGGTTATTTAAAACCCATTTCAAATCCAATTTATTTATTTAAAAATAATTGGATTTTAATTCTAGTTCAAAACTAGTTCATTGCGATAAAAATCTGATTTTATCTTTTCAAATATGGAGTTTTTCATCCCAATTCTTCACAAATCATTTCTTATGATTTTACACAAATTATTGGTATTTTTGATAATTTTATCAAGGCCCGTACAGTTGATTTCCAATAACGGCCATCGAAATGCACTTACAGCGACCTTTTCTGAAATTGATTTGGACGTATCTCCAAATCCAACCATCAGATTTCAAATATCTTGTATTCTTAGAAAGCTCTTTTTGATACGAACCCAACGGTTCCAGTTTTAGGAGAATCCGACGGTCGGATCTCCCGTAATGTCCGTTCGAAGTCAATGGTCGAAATTCACGAACTACCGCGGCGCGGCGCGTTCTATTCAGGCCATTATATATATAATATATGTATATATATTATATATATTTCGTCGATTTTCTTTTAAAACGAATTTTATAAATCGTTTCAAATTTGTTTCAAAAACAATTTGAACTTTCATTTCAAATTCAAATCAAAATTGAATTTTCCATTATAAATTCTTTTTACATTCATTTCTATTTGATTTCAATTCAAATCGATTTCAATTCAATTTCAGTTCGTTTTCAATTCGATTTGAATTCATTTCAATTCGATTTCACTTCGATTTCCAATTGCATTTCTATTTAATTCAATTTCAATTCGATTACAATTTGATTTGAATTCATTTCAATTCGAATTCATTTTATATTCAATTCAATTCGAATTCATTTTATATTCAATTCAATTCGAATTCATTTTCTTTTCAATTTAATTCGAATTCATTTTCTTTTCAATTCAATTCGAATTCATTTTATATTCAATTCAATTCGAATTCATTTTATATTCAATTCTATTCGAATTCGTTTTCTTTTCAATTCAATTCAAATTCATTTTCTTTGCAATTCAATTCGAATTCATTTTATATTCAATTCAATTCGAACTCAATTTCTTTTCAATTCAATTCGAATTCATTTTCTTTTCAATTCAATTGGAATTCATTTTCTAAATATTCGATTTTTAAATCTCTTTTCAATATTCATTATAAAAACGAATATAATCGATAAAAATATCGTTCCCGTCAAAATAGCGCATCTTTAATCAACACGGCTTTATATTTTTCAATAACTTCGTTATTCTATTCAACAAATGAATATTTATTCTATTCAACACATGAATCTATATTTCTTTCAACACATGACTAATCTCAACACATGAGCACTGTCAACACGTGACTATTTTTGTTATTTAATATATTTTATAAAATTATGATTTCTATCGTTTAATTATTATTCAAACTCTAACCGTAAATTAGCAAGAGAGCAATTCCCTAAATATTAACCCCGAAGGCCGAAACCAACATCAGATCAATATCCAGGAGACCACTCATCTTATCTATTTTTCCAGTTAGTTTCTAATTTTATATATGATAAAGATGTAAATTTTATTGTTAAAATATTTTACTCAACACATGAATCTATATTTCTTTCAACACATGACTAATCTCAACACATGAGTATTGTCAACACATGAATCTTTATTTTATAATATTCTTTATCTTCCCAATTGGAATGAGGCCCAATCAATTACCATATAATGTTAATTCTATGGATTCCATACAACACATGTATATAATAACAACGATAAATAATCAACCATCATCCAAAGTGCACCACACAACTGCATAAGCATCAAATATAAATAATTAACGCTTACACGGTCTGTCAACCAATTGATCGACATACAACTAAATAATTGGGATTATTGTACGCCAAATATCATCCCAAGACCCGTGTGGGGTATCAATCCACAAACACTGAATATTATTTGTGCAGTTGGGCGATGTGTAAAATTTATCGTTCCAATCAATGTCCTTCAAATAGGTGTACATAAACAAACCGTCCGGTTTGTAAATGAATATTTATTTATTCACATTCACGTTAAAAATTATATTTCTAACTATATTAATTTATTTCAACACATGAAGGTTTTATCATCTATTTCTCATCAACATCACAAACAAACTTCACAACACATCAAACAAGCATACAAGTCGTCCATTTTCTGTGGACAACGGGTGTCGGGTGCTGCTAAACACCGTCTGCATCCTAGTATATATTTTAACTAGAAAATAAGAATTAAAGTGAGAAGTTCTCACCGATTAGCTATACCAAACGCCACGACTCTTCTTGTGTAGAAATCTTCGTTGTGTTCGCCTTTTGTCTATTTCCTTGTCCGTAGCCACTACATATATAAAAATCACATTTTTATATTGTTGCTAGGTATATGAAAATCACATTTTCACACTGCTACTATATAGATAAAAATTCTATTTTTATACCGCTACTATATAGATAAAAATTCTATTTTTATCCTTATCACTATATAAAAATTATATTTTTGATTCACTACTTATATAAAAATCATATTTTTATGCTTTCTATAATATAAAAATTATATTTTCATTCTCTATGTCTTCATATATAAAAATCTCATTTTTACTTCACCATTTCAACTATATAAAGATTCAAACTTTTCTAATATAAAAATTCGATTTTTATACTTTAACGATTCAATTCTTTTCTTGTTTAAAAATTAAACTTTTCAAATTAAAAATCCAACCTTTCATATATGAATAAAATCTTATCTTTCTAATAAAAATCTTGCCTTTACTATGATAAAAATCACGCCTTTACTATGATAAAAGTCTCGCCTTTACTATGATAAAAATCTCGCCTTTACTATGATAAAAATCTGATCTTTCTCTATCATTTCTTTTTTGAAAATCTTTTCTTATATAAAAATCTAGACTTCATGTTATATATCAAAATCATAGTTTTAAAATCATAAAATATACATAAAAGAAATCAGCCCTTTTACCTACATAAATAATTAAATAAATAAAAAGAACTTACAATCGGAAGGGGGTTAGGCCCGTTGGGGAGATCGGAGGTCATCAGGGGGGTGCGCGTCGTCGCAGGTGGTGGAGGATCCTTGTTATTGGCGTCGTGTTTAATTGGTGGGCCTATGGTTCGGACAGGGCGACAATTTTTTAGGAAGAAAGGAGAGAGGGAGAGAGAGAAGCGCGAGGGGGGAAGAGAGGGTCGCCGACGATGGCGGAGGGTAGGGGTACGGTGGTGGCGGCGGGTGAAAATCGAGATCGGAGGGCTCTGGGGAGTAAACGACGGGTTCTCTATTGTAAGGAGGCGGCTTGGATTTGAGTGGGCACGAGAAACAAAGTGGGGGTGTTATTAAAAAGGTTATATATATATTTAATTATTTCAAAAAAAGTAACTTTTTATTCGAACCCCAAACGAGACCCACCGACTGTCGTCCATAGCTAATTACCCCCATTCTGAACACAATGGGATATGTTTCGCAAGCCAATTCGGCCGTTACGATAGGTTTTCATTTAGATCAAAATATAAATCTATGTATATTCAATTTAAACGCACATTTCAATTTACCGGGGCAACATACTGTCTCTGAAAATTCCCGAAAAATTATTCCTAGCTTCGTATTGACGATACGGTCCTAACAAAAGTAGTTTCGTCAAATTCTGAGACCGTTTGAAAAATGGCCATTTTCTGGTCGATCCAAATTGATTGAAATTGTTAAAACACGTTTAACTTCGCCACGCTCATATATTGATTCAGAAAATTACGAATTTTGAAACCTAGCAATAATTTAACATCCTAGATCCAACAAAAGTGGTTTCGTCGAAAACGAAGGTCGTTTGCAAAATTTCCATTTTCAAGGGCCTTTATATATATTAAAACATATATAAATTCCACAGCGACTTTTCTGAATTTTTAAACTGGGCATAACTCTCAACTTCTATAGTGAAATCTCAGTTTCTTACATCCGTTAGAAAGATATGATTAAGCAGATTCAATTATTTCTTGTTTCGCTGAAATCCGATTTATTTTGAATCCTGTATATTCATTTGAAATTCGAAATCGAATTTTCGAACTACAGCGCCATTTCAGGCTCGTTATATAATTAAAATAAAATATTTATATTCTAATGACGGTCTATATAAATATATACGTTCTAATTCTATTCAAAATAAATATTCCGTCGTTATTATTTAAAATAATCCATTTTAAATATTCAAAATTGCCAAAATAAAAATTTTAAATTGGCTCAGAATTTCCGGGTTGTTACAGTCTACATCCTAAATCTTGCATGAAGACAAGATGGACAAGTGTCCAAAACCAAATTACCAAACTAGCCTTAAGAAATGTTATATAAAGGGTGGAAATGTTCACTTCTTTTCATGTATTCAAAAAAACAAGATAAGATAAAGAGGAGAAGCTTAGGATAAGCCAAGAAAATAAATACAAGTTCATACTACAATTCTAAGGTGAGAAAAAATATTTTAGAATATGTATTCATTTCAGATTTTGAAGAAAAATTGTGAAATTTAAGGATGAATGATTGGTCTTGAACCCATGAAAATGACGTCCGATATTTTGACCATAACTTCCTCAATTCTGGATGAAATTTAGATTTCTTTATCAATGTGGAATGCTAACTCAAAGGCCTACAACTTTCATTTCGACCACGTTTTCTAATTCGATAGTTTGTGTACCTGAAAACTGGATGCAAAGTCAGGTAAAAATCTGCCTAAAATGGACATGTTAAAAATGCCTTGTATTTTTGAACTATATATATTAAATTAATAAAAGGTTTTATTTTCATGATAATTCAGTAAACTAAGAAAGATTCTTATTTTTGGAATGTTGGAGTCAAAAACTATATTTATCATAGAGAAATAGAATCTAACATTTTGCCAAAAAAACTGGTTAAAAATCTGAATTTCAGAACTTTTCGTAGCTTTCTGAAATGTTATCTTTTCTCTGAATTATTTATGAAGCACAGTACCATGGCCAGAACTTTTCATAGCATTTCAAAAATGTTGTCTTGTCTCTAAATTGTTTGTAAAGCACTTTAACGAGTCCAGAAGTTTCCACACTTCGCCAGAAACGCTGTAATATCTATTTTGAGTCTTATAAACTACACAAAACTTTTCACAGCACACCTGAAATGATGTAATAGCTGTTATGAGTCTAAAAATATTATAAACTACCTAGAACTTTTCACAGCGCAACAGAAACACCGTAATAACTTTTAGGGTATAAAACCATGGTAAATTACTACAAATCCTCTCAAATTTGAACTTGAGCTTCCTCGTCGTATCATAAGTAAGCCGTCATAAGTGGGAATGTTAAATCAAAGTATAAGAGAGTTAAAATGTGTCAAAACCGATAACAAGGTAAGTTGACGTGAGTACTGCAAATCACGATGATTCGAGGAAGATATTTGATTGCTTTGGGGTGAAGATAAGTACTATGTTATGTTCTACAAAGCTTTTGCATGAAGATAGCAAGGAGTATTGTGAGTATACTCATCATCTAAACAATCACTTATTTCTTAAGCTTTTGCTTTAATTTAATGTTGCACATGACTTCAACATACTATATTTACTGCAATCTTTGCTTCGGTAAGCAAACAACATATAAGACTGATGATCAAGGACATTGGTGACTTAGTATGACTTACATAAAGTCTTGAAATCAAGAACATAAGGACTAGTAGGGGACTGGGACATACATAGAATACCTACGGTTTGATAGCCATAATTGCATTATCGAAATGCATTTGACAAATGTTTTATGTAAAACAATATTTTCAAGCAATCCTTTTTTTGATGATTAGTTTAGAGTTATAATTTGTTTTATCACAAAGGAGTTTCTTGGTATTTAAAATAGAAGAGGTTTATCTTTTGAAAGGAAGTTCTGCAAGAGATATATAGATGTGACGACCGCCCACAACCCCTGCAATATACAAGAGGAATAATGCGCTGAAAGACGTGCATGGCAGCTATGAACGATCATCAAAGTAGGTAGACACAACCGGAACCTGTCATATAACTCACATAGCAAGGATAAAATATAATAAAACATATACAATGGGCAGTAATAGTAAAGGATAATTACATAGAAATTTAAACTTCCACATCATCAAGGAAATATCCACAACATCTTAAGATAAAATCAGTAAATGTCTATACAAATAGCCTCGCTACAAATCTCAAGAAAACATGACAGCGGAAACAAAGATACTAGATAGTAGTAAAGATAATATGGCAGCCTCCTGCTCGCCTTCGCACAGCAGCATCGTCATCGCTGATCACTTGTCACCTGCCACCTAATCTGCCCATTCACAACGGGATGAACAACCCAAGGTAATAAAAAGGAAACATAAAATCTTGAGTTAGACAACCGTCTTAGTGAGCGATAAAACAGCTAACAAACATAAATAATAAAGTATATGAGAATGGATAGATAAACATATTAATCTACCCACAACACCAGAGGAGAACTCAACCCTATCTTCCACACATCGAACAGTGATAGCCTTTACAACTACATCTCAACCATACATCCATGGAAACCAGAACACCCATTCAATCATGGCAAAACACTCACGACATCCAAATTATATATCTCATGTAAACCATCCTAATCAAACTCAACATCCCTCAAACACAAGCCCCAGATGCTTAGATCAATATCAGACAAGCACCCAAGGAACATCTCCTTCGACGTTGGACATTCTACATGAGACGGTTCAAACAAGACAACTAATCAACCATGACAAACTCTGGCTATCACAGCCAATCCTTCTTCGAAACCATCGTTAATCATACGACGGCTAACCTTACCATATGTCAAGGGCTAATGATAACCCCAGTTCTAGCGTAAACTCCACATGCCTTTCAACGATACGTATGTTTGTCCAACCTTGACAACTAGGTCTTTCAACGATACCCAAGGTACTCGACCAGCGACCTTCCGGTCTTTTAGGTGCCCCTATTGCGCCCCTTCTTTGAGCCTACTAGAACTTACAACAACTATAATATCTCGGCCTTCACATCTCTAGTCATCCAACCCGACGACTTTTCCATAGCTCAAGCAATCTTCTCAAGCAACCATTATCCACGAACTCACGACCTTTAAGTTGTCATCTCCTTCGTTGTTTTATACCGATCAACGAACATGTTCAACACTTCGAATATTCCTACTTGAACTTACTTCGAAGTCACAACATCACTGACCAAACAACATCATTGCGCTGCGGCATGGGTTTGGGCACTTCTGCCCGTATTTTTTTCAAAAAGCCCTTTTTGTTCAAACCTTGGTTGTACCCGAAAAATATAATTTTTCAGAAATAAGCGCGACCGACCCATCATCACCATTCCTGACCGGTCGACCCAATTCTGACCGACCGACCCTTCCCCCGAGTCACGACCGACCCGTCCACCTCTTCCTCTGATCGACCTGATGTGACCAACCGACTGACATTTCCCCCGAGTCACGACCAACACGTCCACCTCTTCCTCTGACCGACCGACCGACCCGACCAACCCCATGTGACCGACCCGACCGATCCACCAGAGGTGACCGACCCATGCACCTAAAACTTGAACGACCGTGGGTGCTCGACCGGCCACTTCCGCCTAACCAACCAAAAAACTCCACATCCGATCCAACTTGATTCCAACCCGAAATTCCACCAAAACTTCGCCAAACGACAAATTCGACGAAACCGACTCATCAATACATCCAACACAATATAAGCATGTTATGAAATCACTAACAACCCCAAATCATCAACAATCACATGAAATTCACTAAAATCATAATAAACAGACATATAAATTTAAATGATAGATCTAACTTGTATAAACATATGAAATAACATAAAAAATACCATTTAGAGTCGCCGGATTAGGTCCTATGGTGATTCATAGTAAAATATACTTACCATGATTGTAGATCTAGGAGAAAACACTTGAAAATAATGAAATTAATGATTAAACATTTATGTACTTGATTGAATTCATATGAGAGAGATGCATATCACTCACCAATTCTCCAAAACAACCAAAAATGATTGAAATATGATCCCAGACAGCGAAGAATTTGATCCAAACTCTTCGATTCGATGATCTCTCTCTTGAAATGGCCTATATCTAGCTTAAAACGATGTAGATCTTCGATTCTCTAAGCTTGAATGGAGGAAAGGTGAAGGAGATGGAGAACTGGAGGAACACTTGCTTTTCCAAATGAGAGAGTGGAGAAAGTAAATTATTCTCCATGCCTCTTACCCACTATTTATAGCCTCCACCAACCCACTAATGGGCCTCCCTAAATCAGCCCATTATGGCTTACCAAACCTGAACAGCCAACTGAAAAACCTTAAAACAGTGATTCCTCCCAAACAGTTGAACCTAATCTTTAATGTGACCACTCTACGGAAAGGGAAACATCATTTCCTTTCCAATGACATAGGTTTCAACACCTAATTTGACCTAAGTAAAAATTATGGCATGTACAAGACTGATAAAAGAAAAATAGTCATAAACAAAATTGGTAAAAATTATGGATATGTCTCACATCCCCATAAATAACATATTAAAATATGGGAATGATCTAAACCTCAGGGAATAAAATAAAAATATTTTACGATCCTCCGATACGTAAAATGCGGGCTGTTACAATAGATATCTTTCAAAACGAGTATATGCAGAGTGTTTTACCCTTACTTGATACGAAGAGTATTTTTGGAAGTAAATATTTATTTTAAATGCTTTATTTAAAGAAGAACTACGTTGACTTGATCATGTATCTAATTGCTCACCCAATTAGATAGAGGTATGTAAGCAGTCACAAGTGGTAGTGATGTAGCTGCTATATTAATATTTTTTTGGTTATTATTTGTTATTACATCTTGTGTTAATGCATCTTACATGTTTAAAATTTTAAGCCATACTGACATATTTATCGAGAATATAGAAATGAATATTGATGTCCATCTCACTAGAGTCGAATAAAGGTAGATTTATGGTAATTGTGTTTAATTTGTATTTAGGAACACCCTGTGAATTAAATGAATATTTTGATAAGTGCTATTTATTAAAGTTATATCCTTTGCATTTAGTCATGTTGTATATTTATTCAAATAAAGTGGTAGTTGTCATTGTTTGTTTTGACAGAAGGATTTTCGGTAATTTTGACTGGTCTGAAATTTCCAGGGAGTTACAAGTTGGTATCAGAGTTTAGGTTAGGTGCCTAAATAAAATTTCACATAAGATTAGAAAATCATCCTAGAAATTTTGAAATGAAGCTGCGTTAATTTGATAAATAAATCTGGATTGGATAAGACACCATTCCTCTGATCAGGATTATAATTAGTATTTATTTTGTGTGTTTAACTTTTATTTATACTAATAAGAATAATGTGTTGATTCATTATTAAGCACCACATAGAGAGGTTTGTCGAAGTTGTATGTGCATGTGATTAGTTATAAAGTAACGGAGGAATGAATGAAGTGGCTTATAAAGGGAGGTATGTAGTAGCTCAAAATGGATGAATGGAGTGACTTAAAAGGGAAATTGAATAATAGCTTGTCGAGGAAGGAATTAAATGAGCTTGGGTAAATGAACTTGAGGAAGATCGTGATGAGTAAATTGAACCTTACATTTATGCAAATCCAAGCTTTGAAAATCTCTTTAAATATTTATGTTATTACGTAATGTGATATTTTAGTTGTTTAGTGTTGATGATGTTAACTTAAAGTTGTTAAAAGAAGTCTCAGCAATTCAGTCATAACTTTTGATTCCTTGGTTGGGTTTGATCGAAATTAATCTTATTCAGAAGCTGGATTATCCAGAATACTTACATCATACATATTTTAAATTTTGAAAGTTTGCTATCTCAAAACATTGTTGCAAATTGACTATATGTTAAAAAAAGTTTCATACTTAATACCTTATGATTTTCAAAGTCGAGAGTGCGGATTTTTTTCTTCAAAAGAAGGGTTATTTATGTTGGAGTAATGATTACAAAATATAAAACTACCTTGAGAACACTTTGTTTATACTTATAAAAGATTTTAATGGACCATTTCATCAATGATGGAACCTTCGGATGACGATGACTATATGCGGTATAAGATAATAGATATTGGGTAGTGCACTATTACTCTATGTGGTATTGAGCCAGTAGAGTACAGCCCTACTTAGTGAGGTAATGCCGACTGCAATAGGATAAAATATCCTAGATTGGGTATATGGCTTGGATCCACTTTAATAAATATAATCATCTTTCTGACAAAAGAATTTCCTATAAGAACTGGTTTGACTTAATTGAAGATATTGTTTGGAGTCTAACTTGAAAATCTTACTCTCTATACACTTTGATGGGTACCGCAAAAGGGGAGTACACCTTCACTTGATTAGTTGATATTGGATGAAATATCCTACATTGAGTGTCCGATATAAATCTTCGTAGATGAATAAGACGCTATTTTGATAAAAGTATTTGTTATCAAAATTGCTATTGCAAACTTGTTTGATTTATTTGTGGATATCATTTGAAAGTCTACCTTGAATAGCATTTTGCACTTTGATGTGATACTAGCATGACAACGTTAACTTATGATAAACTTGAAGTTCCTTAAAACACGACTGATACGATTACTTTTTGGTACATCTCGAAGGGTACCACAACAAGAAGATTATGTCTTTACTTGATGATTTGACACTGGCTGCAATTATATATAAAAAAGAGGAAGAATAGGTCCTAGAATCTACCCAAATTGAGCATGGGAAGGAGACAAGCTTGTAGGATTGATAAAATGTTGATCACAAATTAAGGAGTTCCAATCACATAATATACAGCTATGTCTTAAACTCTAAATTTTGATTTATGAAACTGTTTTGGAAAGTATACTTTCAAGGAAAATGTCCTAGATACATAGAGTTTCTTTCGTGGGACATTTGTCATTTTTTTATTAATTACTGCATAGAATTTCGGGGACGAAATTCCTTTTAAGGAGGGAAGAATGTAACAACCTGAAACTTCGAGCAGTAAATATTTAAATATCGAGGTATTTAAATATTTAAATCTTGTATTTAATGTTAATTGTTTTTTATAACCTTGATTAAATCCCTTCATAAATAATAATTAATGAGGAGAAAATATGTTGTTGAATTTATGTTTACGAAGATAAGTAGTTCGAAGAAATATTGATAATGTGACAGAAAATAGTTTTGTCGATAAACGACGTTTTACTTGTTAAAAGTTGTTAGAACATCATGTGCATATAGTAACAATAAAAGAACACATATAAGTATGTACATATCATATAAATAAAATACAAATGGTATATGTATATATTCTAGAATATGAAAACCGACTTAAAATGATAGCGACACGTGTCATCAAATGAACGGTATACATGTCTTAATATTAAATAAGATAAAGACACATAAACCATTAGGTGCCCATGTGTAGAAATTGTTGGATCTAGATTAACCGTAAAGGGGGTGGGTGAATAAGGTTAATTGGATTTTATCGAGATATTAAAAATTATCACAACACAGAATGTAGCAGAGAAAATGAATGCAGGAAATAAACAACACAGATTTTACCCAGCTTCGGCAAAACCTGCCTAGTGCTGCATTCCTAAGATTTTTACTAGGTATTAAAATAGATCCCGCTTACGAAACCCTGTAAACTCGCAAACCCTGCTCCTGTTCTAGTCCTACGGTCAAAATCCTGATTTTCCCCTAGCTACAAACCCATAGCTAGTAAACCCTAGTTATTACAGACACTAGAAAACTTCTAGTTAAAATCCTATAATTAAATGACCAAGTTTTTACAGAAAAACAAGAAAACAAAAACGATGATTTTGCAACAAGTAAAAAACAACACTTAAAGTAAAAACAAAATAAAAAACCTTTTGTTAAATTAACT
Source organism: Allium sativum (assembly GCA_030737875.1). Classification (NCBI taxonomy): domain Eukaryota; kingdom Viridiplantae; phylum Streptophyta; class Magnoliopsida; order Asparagales; family Amaryllidaceae; genus Allium; species Allium sativum. The sequence goes on from CM060924.1 coordinate 380,540,047, forward strand.
AGGCCGACCCCCTTCATTTTGTTTGCATTATCATTTCATTGGCCCGATTACTTTTCCTCTTTGGAAATAAAAATGGCGGAGACTCAATGGATTCTTCTTTGTGAATTCCCAAGTCTCGGTCGATTGATTGAGGAATTGAATCTCCTTTGGCTTCGAATTTTTGTGGCATGCTTCACAACCGATTTGGGAATTGATGATCAAAGGATATGTCTTGCCCAAAATCTTTCCTAGAATTATTGGTGAACTTGATGAATAGATTTGTAGAAAAATGACTTGCCCAAAATTGTCACATGCATTTCTGGAATGTCTTGATTTATATCCATGCGAAATATACTTGTGTCAAAAACTGTTTCAAGTATATTCCATTCCAAAAACAAACTTTCTTTCACTTGCCCAAAATCGTTTTTTGATTGAAACTGTATGCTGAGTTCCTTTGTAAAATCTGGGAAACAATGTTTTTATTTAAAGATCCATTTTTTCGAACTGTTTGTGTACATGTTGAAAACTTGGCAGACATGAAGGTTTACATATACATGGTTTTGTATATGACATTATGTAGACACATTATAGTTCACCTGAGTTTTATTTGCCATGTATCCTTGGATGAGCCTGTGCATGCTATGCCTGTTTTCTGGACTTAAGTGATATGAATTTTGGCTCATTGAAACTGCATAGTGTATTTTGGAGTCCCACTGAAATCTTTAAATTGATATACAACATATATTTCTTGCTTGATTATTATGGCTTTAGAATTTCTTTTTGCCATATCTGTTCCTTTTGAATGTGTGCCCATTATAGTATGTACTTGGTTGAACTTTCTGCTTTGATGCTCTTGAGTCTTGACTATCCCTATTCTTGCATGCACATCCATTACTTGGAAGACCACTGTCTTGCTTATGTCTAGCTGTTTTGATTAAAATGGTTGTCTCGAACACTTGAAAAAAATGTTGGTGGGATTTGAAAACGTGCTTGATCACTTTGGCTTGTTCACTTGAGAATTGCTGCATCTATATTCACATTTGTATGTGCATGTATGCATTTCTCGATTGCTTTTGTTCCCCATTTCTTGAACTGTGCATTTTGACTATATATGCATATATATATATATATGTATGTATATATAACTTGGTTATGAAATGTTGCATTTATATATGGTCGTGCAGTGTACATTTTTGATTGGCTTTTTCTTGCAGTCTTGAGCATTATACATTGTTATGCGTGTCCATTATCACCATATACACACATATGTATATATACACATATGTGTATAAATATATATGTATGTGTGTGTGTTTGTATTTGTTGCTTGAGTGTTCATGGATACTTGCAGCATAAATATGTTGTCAAGCTTCACCTGACACATCATATTCGATATATTTGTCCCTTTCTGACCATATTACCCCTGCATAAAAAATATGTATATATACATACACATGTATAGTGTACATGCAGTATAAATAAATAAATATATATATGTGTGTGTGTGTGTGTGTGGGCACTAGAAATACTGTCTTCCTTGTGGTATTTACAATGTATCACTGTGAATATCACAAGCCATCTAGACACATATGGATGTTCATAAAAAATAGATCAAATCATGGCAAATGATGAGAAACAAACCAAAATACTAAGGCAAATAAAATCTTAAAATAAAAATTATATCTGCTAGAACATAAGAATATTTTTGTTCCAGTTTACTGTGTGTTTCTTCTGTGACAGGTAAATAGAAGACTGGACTGACTGTGATGCCATCAGAAGATAGAAGACAAGAGTGATAGTGTCAGTGTATGTGAGAGAAAATCTAACTGTATGTGTATACAACTGTGTAAATGAAATTTAACATGAGTGACTGAGTGAACTGTAGTGAGGAGCAATGTATACAAATGGAATTGAATATGAATATACTGAATTACAGTGAGTTGTACAAATAGTGGAGTTATAAATTTGTATTGTTGAAATATTGAAATAAAATATTACACTTAAATAAAATACTGTTTGAATATTTAAATTCTTTTTCAGTACAATTACAAACACATTTATAATAATATATATATATATATGTTTGTTATCGTCAAACAAAAATTATAGAATTGTTATATACAACAGAAATATCTAAAGACACCTAAGAATGCATGTGTCTACATCTTAAAGCTTACATGAAGATAAGGCGGACAAGTGTCCAAAACCAAATTACCAACTAGCCTTGAAGAAATGCTATATAAAGGGTGGAAATGTTCACTTCTTTTCATGCATTCAAAAAACAAAAACAAGATAAGATAAAAAGGAGAAGTTTAGGATAAGCCAAGAGAATAAATACAAGTTCGAACTACAATTCTAAGGTGAGAAAAACTATTTGAGAACATGTATTCATTTCATATTTTGAAAAAAAGTTGTGAAATTTAAGGATGAATGATTGGTCTTGAACCCTTGCAAATGATGTTCAATATTTTGACCATAACTTCCTTAATTCTTGATGAAATTTTGATTTTCTTTTATCAATATGGAAAGCTAACTCAAGGGCCTACAACTTTCATTTCAGCCACAGTTTCTAATTCGATAGTTTATGTATCTGAAAATTGAATGCAAAGTCAGGTAAAAATCCACCTAAAATGGACATGTTAAAAATGCCTTGTATTGTTGAGTTATATATGTTAAATTGATAAATAATTTTCATGTTTTCTTTTCATGATAATTCAGTAGAATAAGAAAGATTCTTATTGTAGAAAATTTGGGTCAAAAACTATATTTATCATAGAGAAATGGAATCAAACATTTTGCCCAAAAACTGCTCAAAAATCAGAATTTCAGAACTTTCCGTAGCATTCTAAAATGTTATCTTTTCTCTGAATTATTTATGAAGCACTGTACTATGGCCAGAACTTTTCATAGCATTTTAGAAACCTTATCTTGTCTCTGGATTATTTATAAAGCACTTTGATGAGTCCAGAAGTTTTCACAGCATACCAGAAGCGCTGTGATATCTGTTTTGAGTCTTATAAACTACACAAAACTATTATAAACTTCTCAAAACTTTTCATAGTGCAACAGAAACGCTGTAATATTTTTTTGAGTTTAAACCATGGTATACTACTCCAAATCCTCTCAAATTTGGACTTGAGCTTCCTCATCATATCATAAACAAACAGTCAAAAGTGGGGATGTTAAATTAAAGTAAAAACAGTCAAAACGTGTTAAAATCGAGAACAAAGTAGGTTGACGTGAGTTTTGCGAATTACGATGATTTGAGGAAGATATTTGATTGCTTGGGTGATGATAAGTACTATATTATGTTCTACAAAGATTTTGTATGAAGATAGCAAGGAGTACTGTGAGTATACTCATCATCTAAACAATTACTTATTTATTAAGCTTGCGTTTTAATTTAATGTTGCACATGACTTCAACATACTATGTTTACTGTAATCTATGCTTCGGTAAGCAAACAACATATACAATTGATGATCAAGGACGTTGATGACTTAGTATGACTTGCATAAAGTCTTGAAATTAAGAATATAAGGATTAGTAGGGGACTGAGGCAGACATATAATACCTATGGTTTGATAACCATAATTGCATTACTTTGACAAATGTTTTATGTAAAACAATATTTTCAAGTGTTCCTTTTTTGATGATTAGTTTGGAGTTATAATCTGTTTTATCACAAAAGAGTTTCTTGGTATTTAAAATAGAAGAGGTTTATCTTTTGAAAGAAAGTTCTACAAGATATATATATATATATATATATATATATATATATATATATATATATATATATATATATATATATATATGTTTCAAAACGAGTATTTACAGAGTGTTTTGCTCTTATTTGATATAAATAGTATTTTTGGAAGTAAATATTTATTTTAAATGTTTTATGTAAAGAATAACTACGTTGGCTTGATCCTGTATCTAATGCTCACCCAATTAGATAATGGTATGTAGGCAGTCACCAGTGGTAGTGATGCAGCTGCTATATTAATAATTTTTTTTATTTGTTATTAAATCTTGTGTTGGTGTATCTTACATGTTTAAAATTTTAATCCATACTGACATATTTATCGAGATAGTAGGAATGAATATTGATGCCCATCTCACCAGAGTCGCATAAAAGTAGATTTTAGTAATTGTATTTAATTTGTATTTAGGAATACCCTGTGAATTAAATGAATATTATGATAAGTGCTATTTATTAAAATTCTATCAAATGCATTTAGTCATGTTATATATTTATTCAAATAAAGTGGTAGCTACCATTGTTCGGTTTGGGCAGAAGGATTTTCGGCAATTTTGATTGGTCTGAAATTTCTGGGACATTACACGGACAACTTATGTTTTTACTACAGTGCAACATGTACTACACTTAACGCTCGGACATTAGCTTCAAATTTTATTTTCTTCCCTATATTTACTATTTTCTGAACTGACATACGAGGTCTGGTCACCCTTTCCAATTCAACATTCTGCCTAAATGTAACTTCAGACATGTCCATACAACATATATGTTTCTTACTTTCCTACCATTTGTACCACCTCTGCGTCCATGTCCAAGGCAAGCAATACGCGGTCAATGCAACGATAACAAAAGTGAGAACAACAGACTCATGGTACTACCCATCCTATTTAATGTGCAAAAGAGCTGTTCATTACGATGGTGTAACCTACAAATGCCCATGCTACGAAGATTCTGAAGAAAGTCCTATATATAGGTATGCATTATCGATTTTACAAGCCACATATTACTTGTTATAACTAATGAGTTTCCCCTAGGTTTCGAGTCAACATTGACATCCTTGATGGCTCTATGTCGACAACGGTGAGTGCATTTAATAGAGAGGCAGAGCGATTGATAAGACGTAATGTTGATCAGATTACAATTTCAAATTTGGCGAGCTTACTTTTAACTTAACTTTGGCAATACGTAATTATGTAAACTGCTAGATTGGACAGTCATATTAAACTGCTTCAATTTACTCGCCAAGCAAAATTGGTACACTGCAGCTCCCTGTTGTGTAGAGTACAACATGCAGTGATTGTCATCTAACCTTCGCCTTCCGTCGTTTTATTCACTTTCACGCTATTCCAATGTAGGAAAATGAGACTAGTAAGATCAACAACATTTTTGACAAGCTGGTGGGAGTAGATGTTTCTTTTGAATTTAGGTCGACAAAATTTGAAATAAATAACAGAAACCTTTTTCTGACCACACGAAGAACCAACAAGAATGTCGCAAGTGCTGCATTTTTCTCCTCTTAGTCTCAGATGAAACATATAATACTGACAAATTAATGTAGCTTCACAACGTCTACCTGATCCTGCATGGTTCAATTTTGTTTTCTCTACTGATCACATATTACCGTTTACACAATCTGATTAGGTCACTTCTACAACCGAGGACAACAACCCAGTTGAACCACAACCTTCTTAACTTTACTTCCCTACTCAGATCGACTCAGATCGAAAAGAAAAGCAAAATGCAGCATTCCAACTGGTTTATATTGCGTATGATGTATATATCATATTGATTATCCCTAACGTTAAGCTAATTGTTTTAAACCCAGACTGATGATCAATCATCAATCAATGATTGTGCAGCCAACCCATCTGTTCTTGCGTCGACTAAACAAAAATATGCTGGCATTGTAATTGATGTACACTCCTTCAACTTCAACAACTCCCCCCCCATTATTTATATCACTCCACCATCCATGATTCCCTAATTTAATCAAATATCCCTTTTTCATGGGGAAATCCATCTCCACACTAACATTACTGTCATTACTTTTATTTGTTTTACTGCAAAACACTGCTGCTTTGCATTATCATTCTGTCATGCTCTTATTTATTATCTTTCACCTGATGGACATAACGGTTGGAGCAAGTGCAAGCCGAAGAGACACAGACTGAACTGAGAACCAGGTCGACCATCCCATCTTCGTGCTCTTGCACAGTTTCCACTATTCCAGTTCATGTTCTATTATAACACTTAATATTTTTGAAATCTTATTGCGTTATATATTAACTCGTATGTAACTATTTGACTGTATTTCGTATTTTCTTGTTCGATTGTTTATATCTATTACAATCATTACTTATTCACTCTGATGTATTGGGACTATTATCATTTACTTCGCAATCACACTACTCTGCACCTGTTAGACCCTACTCCATGAGCCATTTTCACAGCCGTGACAACGTTTGTCTGCATTTCGAATATCTGACTTCATACAACTGTTCAGCCTTTTAATGATCTTCACGCTTGTCCACACATATACAATTCCGAAACTACGTTGTTGTTTTCTAAGCTTTCCTATCTGCCAACCACCTAATATTTACAGTTTTACTGCACATGACAACTATACAAAGTTAATATATTACTACAACTCAACCCTACAGTGCTGTCACAGCCCCACAATCACTTCACCGTCAACTACCATCTTATTTCCACTTCCACCCGTGCGTGAAGCACGGATCCCACCATAATTGTATTTAAAATAATACGGTATTAAACTTAACATTATAAGCCAAACTTTCATCCACTCTAACTTAACAATAACATGCTAAGCTAAATTAAGGTACCGTTCTTTTTTGAACATTGACAGTTGACGTTGACGTCCGCGTGCCGATGCATCAAGCGGGTTTCCACATAATTATCCTGCTCCAATGTACTGCAGGATATCAGTTTGCCTTCAGCGCGTCAAGCACAAGTTGGACGCGAATGTTTTGCTTGTCAATTTGCTCCCCTTTCCTCTCCTTTCGTGCGTGCTTGTTCCTTCCGTTAGAAGAAGAACTTCTTTCTTCAACTTACCCATTCCCCAAGCCATTTCAATATTACTCTTTCCTGTTCCTTTTGGTTCAAAAAACAACAGAACCTAAATCAGTCCAGCCCTGCATAATTTAACCTAACCTAGCAGAAATTATTTCCAGCACACATTTCAATCCGCCACACAAATCTTCCCACTCACGCAATTTCAGATCAGTGAAAGTTAGGTCAGGAGATAATGAAATAGTTTGCTCTTCCTATTTTGCTCGAAAGCTGAGGAGTTCGGTTTCTATTTCACTGTGGTAACATGTTCATTTGGTTTTGATTTAATTTTCAGTTCCATTTTTGTCGACTTTTTGTTTTTCTAACGCAATGAGTTGATTTTTTGTTATTTGTTTGGGTATTGGTTGATTTTTTCAATGCCAATCTTGACTGATTTTATTTTAGCCTAAATCTATTATTTCAATCGGTTTTGCCTCGCTCACCAGTAGCGCCGGCTTCAAACCATGGTTTCTGGTTGTGCCATTTGTTTTTTATCTGGCTAGTTATATATTCCATGTCTATTTATGTGTTGAACTTGGTAACAATCTTCCCATACCGATATTTACATCTGGCATGATAATCAATGGAGAATTGATGTTGGCTTAGTACGTAAGCACGTTTGTATTCATGTATGTGTACACATATCTATGAACATTAAGGTTCAGGGATCCAATCCACAAAGCTTATGAAAGAAGAGCCAGACAATCGTTGGTGGACATTCAGGAAAAATGAAAAAACAGAGGTTTTATATAAAAGCATTAAAAAATAGGATTATAAAATTAGATATCGCAAAAAAAAAAAAAAAAAAAAGGACGATGAAGATGCCAAGAAGAGTAGAATTTTCAGATTTAATGACGAAGAAAATGAAGAGGATGGAGAAGATAAATGTTAGGATTATTTCGCATGTTGTTAAGGAGGAACAATTGTTTGGATAAGTCCCACATTGCGAAATATGTTCCAGAAGTGGTGTATAAATAACAGTTGGTAGGCACGTAACATAAGAGAATTCTTTTGTTACAACAATATGTGTGCTAACTAATATGCTTGCACCATGTGCTAGAGCAAGGTTTTCAAAATGAGATTCAAACCGTAAATTTCAAACTATAAATCGAAACGGGATTTATATCGTAAATCATGGATTCAAAAACTTACATTTCAAAATTTGCATAGACTTTAAAATTGATTCCGCTGTTTAAACTTGTACATCTAAACCTAAAACATTATTTTCTCTCTTGTTCCCATTTAATTTTGCTTGGAAATGATTGGAATTAGAATGTATATCCAAATAAGTATACTGAATATGTTAATTTGGATTGAATGATTTTTCTAATGTGTGGTATTAGTTTGGTTTGTTCTCTCTTGTTCCCATTTAATTTTACTTGGAAATGATTGGAATTAGAATGTATATCCAAATAAGTATATTGAATATGTTAATTTGGATTGAATGATTTTTCTAATGTGTGGTATTAGTTTGGTTTGGATCAGAATATAAATCAAATCGTAAAGGAAGAGATTCGATTTGAAATGAGATTCAAACCGTAGGCTTTTAAGATTTTTGACAACAATGCTAGAGTATGAGGATTTTGATCCGACCTTCGTTCAATAATAGTGATATCAAAGACGAGTGTTACATATTGTGGGTCATGCAAGCAAAATAGTGCTCTCAAAATTACTTGAAGAGGATGCTAAGCAAGGGAGAGACTGTTAGGATTGTCTCGCATGTTGTTACGGATGAACAACGGTTTAGATTCGGGAAGTCACACATTGCTTAATATCTTGGAGTAAGTGGTACATAAATATGAGTTGGTAGGCATGTAACATAAAAGATTTTTGTTGTTCCAACAATGTGTTTATCAACTCACATGTGTGCGCTACGTGCTGGAATAGGGGGAGTTTGATCCGACTGTCGTTACACAACAATGAAAAAGTGATTAATGGGTAGGCCGTTGGTTGTCCGACTCGTCTGATTCCAGTAGTTTATTTTCGACGGCTTGCTTGGACGGAATAAGCTTACGGGACACTCCGCTGACGTGTCAAATGCAATGCTAATGTAAACTGACTAGAATTTTGCTGTAGGCACACACTTAGCAGTTTTACAATCGAATTGTTATTTCTGATCATTACAATTATTGTGTGAAGAATTCTCTTTTGGTTTCTCTTTGTGAAGTTTAAGATTTAAGCCAAACAATAAAGCTTTAGGCCCCGTTTGATTTGTCCTTTTACTTTTGTGCTTTCGTCCAAAAAGCATGCATGCTATGCATGCATTTTCGGAGAACAGCGAAGTTGGAAAATGACGTTGACATGTAAAATAGAAAACAAACCCATCTATCATGTTTTAAGAAACAGCAAAAGAATGAAAACAATTCATCCGTTCGGCCATCCCTCCATCATCGTTGCAAAAACCTAAAATTTTAAATTTCTCTTTTGTTATCCTCATATTTTGTTGTGAATGTCAGATAACGGAAAACAAAAAATGAAACCAAACAGGCCTTAGTTTTCATGTTTTGAATTTTAATAGAGGCTAATGGTGAGAAAAGAGATCATAAAGAATGACAGTTTGTGTAGTTAAGCAAACTAAATTAATATAACCGTCCTATGGCAGCTTAGTTTTTGACTGGAATTTTTGACCAGTTAACCATTTTTTGATGTCCTGGTTGCTCTTAGTCCGGTTAATTTTACTCGACAGGTCACAAATTTTTTTGCTAACCCTAGCTTCCAATGTCTGGATTCCAATGGTTTAGTTCAACTTCTCGGTCATTGTTGCTACATCTCACTAAGCAGAAGGTACAAAATTCATTTATGATATGCTGTTCAATCCTCTTATTATTTTTGAACTTATTTTCTTCATGAGATTCTGTTATCTGATGCTGTATTTCTATGTTAACAGCGTTGTAAACCATTTCAACCATTAATTGGTTCGCGAAGCGATGGACTGCTTCCATATCTAAGAGCAATTTCTTACCATTCGTCATGTAATTATTAATTTCCTTTTTATGTGTTATACATTTGTATGTAAATATGTGTACTTTATTTTTTGCTTGGTATTGACCGATATAACTTGATAGACGGATTAACAGTAAAGTAGGAGTGCTGAGCGTTGTCCGGATTTGCAGTTTGTTAGTGTCTAATAGTGAAGATATATCGGTTGTACTTGTCTTTTAAGCATAATTGGTGGTGTAATCAGCGTTTACTTTAAGTTAAAGCTCTATTTTGCATTTAAATATCAGAAGGTGAAGTCTCTTTTTAAAATTATAGTACAAATTTTTACCTGATAATGTTAGGGGGAAAGTCAAATAAACAAAATTGCTTAAGCATGTCACCCAAGTTCTCTACTTACCTAGTTAACCTGATGTGGCATGTAGTAGCCTCGGTCCTGAACTCCCAGTTGTCCAAAAGCGATAGGGGGTCATAGAGACATCTAAAGCAATAGAGGAAGCGACACACACAGTCCAGAAGAACCCCTAGGTTAACAGAGGGGCTTACAACACCACTATTTCTTTGCACCCTGGAGTGTGGTGTTCTACACTAAAGAGTCAAGTTGTTAAATCTCAGATTGACATCTAGATTCATATCTTAATATTTTGGGTGAAATGAGTGCCAAATAGGTAAACAAAATATGTTTGAAGACTCATCTCTCCCAATTATGAAAAGGAGATTTTGTGAGTGAGACGAAGGACATTTAAAACTCGGCCTACATTCTCCTCGCCTTTGCTCTTCACCGCTCCCACCTCAGTCATGTTCAGTTCCTATTCAAACTCCTTATCAATTTCCATAGCCACCACTCAGAATTTAATGCATATTACTAAAACAGAGGCATTTGCATAAAAGAAGATTGGGATTATGTTCCCAGTTATAATATGGTGAAACAGTCTCTGGCCATTTTATAGGTATCGACATATTTATTGAATACAAGGAATGATCTTACTTCAGTTCTAATATTCAACTATGTCTAAGTGTCAATGATTAACTCCAAGTGATTGAAGTGAAAGGATAGACATATTTATAAGGAATGATTTTACTTCAGTTCTAATATTCAACTATGTCTAAGTGTCAATGATTAACTCCAAGTGACTGAAGTGAGAGGATAGAAAGCTTACAGTGGAATGCTGTTTGTTTAGTAGGCTAGTATCGAGTACCGAGTACAAAATAAAGATTTTGCTTTAGAATAATTAAGCGATCTTTCAGTAAATTCAGATTAATTTGAATAACATATGCTTATGTCCATTCATTGTGAGGACAAGGACAATTACTTTGTATTCACGTCCAATTTATTAGAAGTTACCTTTAGTGAATAATGCTGCCTATATATGATGTTTCAAATAATTAATATTTTTTCCCTAGTATGTTTATTATCTTACCGTGATTGTATATGTATTACTTAATCTAATTTATTAAAAGTTGCTTTGGGGTATACTAATGAATAATGCTGTCTTAATATGATATTTCTTATAGCAATTATTTTCTCCCAATGTTTGTTATCTTAATACGAGTGCACTTATCTCAGTTTCATGTGGATGCAAAGCTACTGGTGTTGAGAAACCAACAAATAATTCTAGAGATACGGCATATTCAAACCGATTTTTTCATGCTTCAGGTATAACTTAGTTGACGTCTTTTACAATTGCGATAGCCATAACATGCAGCAATATAATGTTCTCAAATGGTGCTGTCAAGGCACTTGGCTAAAAGGCGCCAAAAGCCCTAGGCATCGGGTAGACTATTTTTTGCTTGTCGAGGCTTTGCTCAGCCTCGAAGGCAAGTGCCGGAAGCCTAAGATGCTAAAAAAATAACTTCTTTTTGGCTGATCTGTGGGGTATCAAAAAATCGGGGAATCAGGTCAAAATTGAGCCCAAATTCGATCTCTCTTGATCCAACGAGATATTAATTTCATTCAAATCTCTGCACCCAAAAAAAAAAAAAAAAAATCAACGATGTAACAGAAAAAGATAAAAAGTCCAACATTATCGATTTCAATCTTGGAGAGTTGAAGTTAGTAGGCCGCCTACTAACTTTCTACTCTCCAAAATTCAATTTTAGCAGCAATTTGAAATGCAGTTTTTCCTACGCTGAAAAAATAAATAAAAAAACCATCCTCAAGGTGTCTTAAAACGCTAAGCGTTGACCTTACGAACCTTATTTTAGTGGGGATTTCTCTCCCTAACAGCTTTGTTCTCAAGGTGATTATAGTTCTTTTTCTCCTTATGATGAAGGGATTCATTCTGTTAATGACCAAGACTACTATGAAATTCTTGGTGTACCTACATCTGCTAGTCAAGCTGATATCAAGAAGGCATTTCTTGAGGTAAATAACCACTTCGAATTTTACTGATCTTTCCTAGCTAGTTAGGTTGTCTGTATCTCTATGTACCACTTGCTTTTAAATAAACCAAGTTAGAAGTTTATTGTATTCACGCTGGGATCCCATTACCAAAATGCAGATATCTGTAATACCTGTAAAACATCAAAGCTACTCGAGAAACATGTGTGTGCATGTATTATGCTGAATTCTTCCATTCATTTTGTTGCCATCCTTTATTTGTCCTGTATATGCCCCCTACATTCAATATTATTTTACACTTGTATGCAATCTTGCTATTCTTGGTATTTACTTTTTAAGGATATATAATAACTTTATCATAATAGGCATATTTCATTGAATTTCATACATTTTCTTTTATCAAAAGAAAAAAAAAGAAAAAAATTTCTTGGTCATCCCTTCCATTTGCAGGATTGTAGTGCTACGCTCCATGGTGCTGTGTGAAGCTATGTATTTAGTTTATATAGAGCTAAATCTGCGTAAGATGATTTTACTGACATAGCAACTAATGGTTTGCAGCTTGCAAAGAAATACCATCCGGATACGAAAAGGAACAATCCAGCAGCTAAGAGAAGGTTTCAGGAGTTAAAAAATGCATATGAGGCAAATAATTGTAAAATTATTTATGGTGTTCTATATAGCACCCATTGCACCATTAGAGCTATTTTTTTTTCAGACTTTCAGTAACATCTTCTAATAAATCTACTTATGTGAAAGGTGACTTCAGACTCTGCGAGATACTGAAAAGAGAGCACAATATGATTTGGTAGTTACTCTTTAAATATAATACCTTTTTTACATGGTTAAGATTTTATTTTTATTGTGCTATCATTTCAGAAATATTTGAGAAAAGACGAGGAAGTAAATTCTCACAATCACAACGATGATGCTAATGAATTCCGAAGTGCATATAGAGACCCATTCTCTGATACATTTTATAAGATTTTCTCTGAGGTATTTTGTTAATTCTTCATTTATGTTGTCTTCTACTCTTTTTTTTTCTGGTTTGTTTGTCTTGTATTGTTTTCGTTTATTTGTTTCATTGGCCCGACACATTTCTATCTACCCAACTGCTAAGTCTGCAATTTAGTAGACATGCAAATATTTCTGACAGACTAAGTACATTTTTTGTGGAAATAAGTTAGTTGATGGGTGTTCAGCCAATTTTTTTCCAGTTCTCAGAGGACACAAGTGAAAGTACATGATATTCTTATATTGTTTTTTGCAAGCAGTAAGCGATGATTTTTTTTTCCTTTCAGGTATTTGAACATGACAGAGACATACATGCAGATGACCAACAGGTTCAATTGATTTCGGTTAATGTTTATATTACTAGTTTTTGCTTGTGATTTGTAGTTTAAATTTGGCGTATTTTTCTGTTGTATTTAATAGGTGGTGTTAACTCTCTCTTTTAATGAAGCTGCTAAAGGATGCAGAAAACTGGTTTCTTTTAAAGCACGAGTTAATTGTGATTCCTGTTGTGAGTTTTTGAACATAACTTAATATCATATTTCCTTCAACCAATTTTTTCATTTATAACTACAAACATTCAAGCCTCTCATAATCTGCTTGCCTGTACCTTGATTTTTTTGCTGTCCATATTCCTATTATTGATTTTTTTTAATTCATACTCGAATATATTGCACCTTAAGGGGGAAACTTTAAGAAGTTCCAAAGGAAAATCACTATGTTAATCTTTAAGATAAGACACATCACCAAATTATGCAAATAGTTTAATTGAGGATGGTTAAAGTTTTTTTTTTTTTTTTTTTAATACAATCAGCTGTTGTTGTATCAATCTCAGTCACATTCTATTCCATTTGACCATCTGTAGATGGAAGTGGACATCCTCCTGATGCACAACCATCAAGATGCTCTACATGTGGTGGCTTTGGGAAAGTGAGCACCTGTATCCTATGCTATATATTCTCACACCTCTTAAATTTGTTCAGTACTTACCAGTTTTAATATTTTCTTAATTTAGGTTACTATTTTCCCATTCACAACAACCTGTAGTTCCTGTAGAGGCACAGGAAAAATAATCAAGGTTGAAATCAAGAAACCTTGAACTGTCTCAATACATTTAGCTTTCTTTATTTGAATATGTTATATGTAAATTAATTATTGATGTTGTATGTGTAGGATTACTGTTTTGTGTGTAAAGGATCTGGGTTGGTCGATGGTATAAAAAACATTGATGTTGCTATTCCAGCAGGTAAGAAATCGACTCTACTGGGCAATATTAGTTTTTATTAATACCATATATTATATGTGCCTTCTTGTCATGTTACTTCGCGTGATCATTTTCTTCCAACTTACTAGATTATACCATATCTTAATTACAATTTCCTCTTTCCCACTGGATATGATTTGTGTGATAATTTTGTTACTTTTCTTTGTCTCAATAGATATGCATATACATCAACCCCTAATTTCAAGGTCTGTGCACCCCCTATCACCTTTTTGTATATAGAGGAGTATCATATGCTAATCGAACTGATCGGTAGGAAGGTTTTTATTACCCCCACTGAGAAAAGCGGTCGTATTTTAAATAAATTTCACCTAACAATAATAATAGATATTTCAAATGCAATAAGATCAGTATTAGGATTATTAATAACTGATTGTTCAAAGTTAAAATTGTTTTGAATTATTTAATGTATAAGAAGGTGTCTGTTCTTTTGATCAAAAAAATAAAGGTAAGCATGTCATATATAAATAAGCAGTAGATAATCAATGATCATGATTTTATTTTTAAAACTTACGTGCAAAAATATACCTTTTGATATATGATGGTTAGAATTATAAGCAAAACCTAGTAGGTAATCCCACATGGGGGCCCAGTGGAAGCTGTGGGGTTGAGCGACAAAATGCTACAAGTTCGAGCCTCGGTAGTAGCGGCAAACATAAAACCCTGTTAATTTCCTGGGAGAGTGTGTTGAAGATTTTGTGTTTACGCTCTCATTGTTTACAAGCGCAAGCCTTCAAAGTATAAAATATAAAAAATAAAAAGAGAGGGGAAAGATCATCAGGCCGTTCTTGTTAGTGTAGTTACGATGGATAGCCTTCAAAGTATAAAATATAAAAAATAAAAAGAGAGGGGAAAGATCATCAGGCCGTTCATGTTAGTGTAGTAACGATGGATAAAATTTACATTGTCAATCTTATAAAATCTTCGTTTCTGTTTTTGGTTCAGTGTACAAGTCAACAGTGAGCCATTACTAATGGTAGTATTATGCTACTGTGGAAATTAGGATGCATCCCTATTTTCAAACATAACACCCAAAAAACCTGTTCAAAGAAACAAATTTCACATATTTGCAGTTAGACCTGCTAATATTTGCAATTTAAAATGCAAGTATGTGCAGTTTAAAATGCACATAAATGGAAATATTTGCAGATCTACCGGTACCTGTAAGTTTTCTAATTACAGAATGTGCAGTTAGAACTACAAACTTTTGTAGTGTAGAATGCAAATATTTGCAGCTAAAATGCGTGCAATTAAAATCGATGTTTTCACTTGAAACTATGACATAGGTTTTCGTGAAACATGTTTTGAAAAGAGCACAAGTGAGTTTTGCAACTTTTGAAGGGTGTTTGAAAAAACATAACTATTCTGCTAACTACTTAAGTATAATAATTTGTTGTGTTCAATTATTCATGCATATATGCTTTGCTAACAATTTGCATTATTTGTTTATTGATGCATACAAAATCCCTTCAGAACTAACTTGGTGAAGTTAATGTTATTCTTTATTTCAACTTTCTACATATGCGGGTATGCTTAGGCCCATATAAATGTTGTAAATCAGGTTACTTGATATGTTTGCATTAAGATGTACCATCCGAGTCTTGGAGAAAGTGCCACCATCGTAAATCATAATAATTGTGAAATATAGCTATAACTTCCATAATATACTTATCAAATATTTTATTTCAGTAATATATTGTTTTGCGCTCCTTTTATTTACCTTATTGGTTGTAGGAGTCGATTCTGGGGATACAATTCAGGTGCCCAATGCTGGACATCAAGGGGGCTTTGGAATGCAACCGGGAAGTCTGTATATTAAATTAATGGTAAAACCTGTTACCTATGTAAATATTAAACTTGATATCTTTTTTCCATGATGTTTTGGTTTTTGGAATTTGATACACAAGTGCTCTTTGCCAATAATGTTATATTAAGCATGCCAAAATGAATAGCATGCAGTAAGATGCAAAATGTTGAAAATATCTATTTGGCCACTCTTTTGTGATTATCATATTATCTTCGTTAGTATTGAATACACAGAGATGATGATCAAGCTTAATATGTTCTTTCTGTTAGGGGGAAATAAAGGGAAATGCTTATATGTTTGATAAAATCTGTTAAAATGGAACATGACTACAACAGAACATGCTAACAAACAAACAAACAAGATTTCAAATTAGCTTAGAACAAATGTATAAAATGGTTAATTAACTAAATTCATCTGATTCTAATAAAGTTCGACTGTTTTTGCTTAGTATGATAGAGCTAACATTTACCTGAGCTGTTTTAGCCGTTGCTTTCGTGCTGCATGTCCTAATGGTCCATAAAGGAATTTTTAACCACTAAACGCATTAAAATTGGTAGTACCCTTTTCATATATGTGCGTGGTACCCTCAACATTTTTTGTTACAGAACCACTGCGTGGAAAAGATCAAATCCTAGATAAACAAAAATGTTATTTTTTTCCCCTTTCATTTTAATCAATGCTACTAAAGTGAACAAACCAACAGTCAGTTACATCTCATTTCAGTGTATGTTCATATCAAATAGCACATCGAGTTGCATCAAAATTACTAATCTTGGATTTCATATGAGATCTCAGACTGACATGTCAATTCATATCTCTGTTGAAATGTGAAAACAAGGTATTATTCACATTTGAAATTCCATCTCGTTGGGTGCTAAAAGGAGATCTTAGGGAAGATCCCAAATGAGATGAAAGAGATTTACAACTTTGAGATACATAAGGCGCATTACTTGTGTTTCCTTTTAAATCGTACTCATATATATAGCTTGCATGTGTTAAGTAGTGGGAATCAGGTTGAAGTGCTTCTCATTTCAAACTAATAAGTTTTAAGAACAACACTTTTGAATAATTAGTTTTATGGATACTTCACAAAAAAAAGAGAAATTCAACAATCTTATGAAGTTATACCGGAAAATGATAAATTCATTTACCATTATTTCAGCATAACTTATCTTTTTCATGTACATTGTCTTTTAAAACTGAGTTTTCAGAAGTGTTGACATTAAAACTTATTACCCTGGACTAAGAAGTTCTTTGGGGGAAAATCCTCTTTTAAGTATCCATTTGCTGTATGTTTTAGAAAATCCTTAAAATGTTAGTAGAATGAAGTTTTCTTTTTCCTTAATTTAAAAGAAGAAGAAGAAGAAGAAGCTGGATGGATATGACTTCATTTTATTGGGAAAGTTTTTTGAAATGTGCTTAACCAACGCTTAATTGCATATTGATTTTCAGGCAATTTTTTCTTTCCCAAAATTAAGTATAGTTAAGCAAAAATATTCTAAGAGGCGGGCAATAGAATCTTGTTCGACTTTAAGAAAAAAATAATCAAACGATTAGGCCTGAAAATATAGTTTGGATGAATGTGTCAATTTTTTATATATTGAAAATGCAATACTTTGTTTATGGATTAATTTGATTAGTGAAAAATAAAAATATACCAAAAAGCTTGTATTGTTTTGTGAAAGTAAATTTTAATCATGATGCCTCTAATGCTCAAATTAATTCTTTCAGCCTAATATGAAAAACGCTGTTTTCGACTTTAAAAATCATGGAGGATTTACACATCTAAGCAGCCATTAAATGAGGCGTGTTTTTTGTTTTGTTTGTGGGATTGTAAGTGTGATATTTTATTTAAGCAAAACACTCATTTTGGTGTTTTAGGAGTTCGAACCCGTGACCTCTAGAATATATGTCTAGTGCATCATACCATTAACTAGTTGAGCTAATTGTTCCTTGACAATGAGGCGTTACTTTTATTGTTTTACTACTTGGGCTAGGTTCCGTTGCATTTAATTTTTGTTACATTTCAAATCTCGCCCGAGAGAGAGTATGATTATTTAAATCGAAACATCTGGTTGAAATCAAGATGGAATTGTGGTGTAATGGATCTTTCCTATATATAATATATATATATATATATATATATATATATATATATATATATATATATATAGAGATAGATAGATAGAGAGAGAGAGAGAGAGAGAACAATTAATAAGAATCTACCAGTTATTCATAAGAATAAAAGGTGATACCCAGTGCCAAAGGCTCCCGTACTCAAGCGAGAGGACTTCCCAGGTAGTCTCCCACCTAGTACTATTCTCAGTGTATAATATATTTATGATAGCTAAGCAGAGGGAATATTAAGTAATACATTTTAAAAATATATTTGCATTCCTTTATCTTAACTGGAGTTATTTTGAAGACCCAAAGAATCAAACTTTGTTCATAAGCCCTGAGGAGGTGTAAACAACTGTCTGATAATCTTAATTAGAATACCCCCCTGGGGGGAGGGGAGGAGGAAACCAAATTTCCGAGTTTTATAATTGTATTAAATAATTTATGTTATATATTTATGATTACTTTTATTATTTTGAATTTGTTATAAACTTGTGCATTTTAATTCAATCTTGTTTCCGTACATTATCAAATAAGTTTAACCAATTAAGTTAACTACGTTAGGGTTTGACCATAAGCTTCATATGCATGCAAATGCAATGTAATTTCCGTTGGATGCGTATACTTAACAAAATTTATTTTAAAATTCGATTTATTTGTTCAATCTTCACACTCATGCATCAAACATGTATGATAAATATGAAGAGCTTCTGCAGATTAATTCTTGATCAAGCTACTTATCAATCCAGTGGTGCTACGAGCAAATAGTTATTTGTAGCTTTGATTTACCATTATATATTTAGTTTAGAATATCAAGCTGGAATTTATCTAAGAAGCATTGAAGTAAAAATTTACGTTTATTTGAAATTCTCATTGATATTCAACAGGAACTATACGGTGGGTGGTTCAATCAGTCCATCTACCTATGGATTTCTTGTTGATGGCCGGTTATTGGTAGCAGAAATGTCTGTGATTTCTATGAATTATGATGTATGGTCTATAAATAGTTAAACAATTGCTAGTGATATATAACATGGTAAGCCAACTTCTCCTTGGAAGGTAATATATACTGTCACATGTCTCATGCCTCATAAATAAAATGTTGCGTGCACAAAATTTAGACAGTTTACCATTCAGAGCTCAAATGTGTTCCTCCCATTTTTGTAAGTATATCATGGAACAATAGTGATGTGGTATTTTGTTATCATTTTTCATAGCTACTGATATAACTAATTTATATATCAAATAAGTGCCTTGTATAGTAAAATTTTCTTTGCATATTGTTTTAGGTAGAAAAGGATCCTGTTTTCCAAAGAGATGGAGCTGATGTCTATGTGGATATTCATATTAGCTTTTCACAGGCAAGTCTGTTGTATCCGCAAATTAACAATTGGCCATGCCCATCCACATGTATACTCTTTTCGTGTTATTTATATCCATGCGCAATGGGTTTCCCACAATTATAATTTTTTTCGCCTAGGTGCTAGGCGAGGCTTGCTGACTAGCAATTCTGGCTTACCGCATCATATAGGCATCTAAATAAACACCTAGGCCATAGTTGTGAAAGGCGCGCGCCACGGCGCATGGCGTGGCGCGATTTTTGTGCCATTTTTGCTTGTGGCGCAATGCATATGAAAAGCCGCGCCAAATGGCGCGCCTTTTCTTTAGTAATTGTTATTTTTTTTCACATTTCAAATTGCAATAACTACTACAAATATTGTTACCATCGCTACAACCATCATCACTATTACTATTATTAACACGATGACATAAACTGTGAATAACTTTGTTAATATCTATTTTTCAGTTATACGAAAACATAATTACATCATTATTATTTCTTATTCGATTATCATCAACAAGTTAATAACTTTACAATTATGTAATTAGCTGACCTTAGCATGCCGACATTTAGAACTGACGTATGTCCAGAAGTATATAATGTAATGTGTAAAATATCATAAAATATTGCCTAGCATAGATGCAAAAGCAAATGAGAACCTACGAACGATGATAAAGAGACAACTTTGGAGGAGGAGAAAACATTCGCAGAAATAAACATTCAAACAGCTTTGAAACATATACCATTGAATAGAAAAAAATTGCATTTATGTGAATATGTCCAGTGTTACGATTTGTCTAAAATATAATTTGTGTGAAATAATAAAATATTTTATGTTTCGGCATTTGTTAAATACAATCGAACATTAAAAAGTAGGTAAAATATCTGTGGCTGGCACTGTAATATCTTTGAAAGATATTAATGATGTAATGAATTTTTAATGGGAAATATGGATGATGCATCTAATGTTGAAGATGAGCTTGTATTTAATGATAGGATGACTTAACTTGGGTTGTTGCTACTAGAGCAGCAGGAATTGAGGAAGCCAGATATTCATGTAGAAGAACATGCACATCGAGAGATTATTCAGCACCGTTTCAGCGTCTTTATATATTCACGAAGACATGGTTATCACAGCGATAAGTCGAGTCGAGTTGATAAAGGTCCAATTATTCGACCAGTGGACTAGTCGGACAAGTCGATAAATAAATATATACATATATAATTTGAAATTTCTAACTAATACATATGGATACAAATTCAAATATGTACTGACATACCTCATTGGTCGCAATATGAAGTGTTTTTTCCGCTTATACATGGTTGCAAAATGGTAAATCATATTTAACATGTTGAACCTGGTTGCTCAACTTTTGTTTTTTCCACTTGTACTTGGCTACATATGCAGATCCAAAAATATTATATGAAAAATACACTTCGAGACTTCCAAAATGACTTCCAGTGCAGATCGGTTTCAAGTTCATCATTTTAAGGTTTGAGACTTCCAAAACGACTTCCAGTGCAGATCGAGACTTCGATTTAGGGTTCCAGTGAAAATCGAGTTCATCATTTTAGGGTTCCAGTGCAGATCGGGACTTCAATTTAAGGGTCCAGTGTAGATCGAGAGTTCCAGTGCAGATCGAGTTCGAGTTCATCATTTTAGGGTTTCAAATCGACATCGAGACTTCGATTTAGGGTTCCGATTTGAGTTCGATTTTTAGGGTTTCAGTCGACGTTTGACAAGTCGACGTTTCACGTCGAGGCTTCAATCTCGACTTGCCGACTAGTCGAGCGCCGTAATAACAGTGCACGAAGAAGAAACGGATCTATATGAGATGGATGAGGAAGATGCTGAAGCTTATGAATCTGATGATGCAGACATTGATTTGAAAAATATAATTGTTGAATCAGATTCAGATTTTTGGTTTACCAGTAATATGTATTATTATTTTGAATTTGAAAACTATTATGTTTGAAATTCTATGATTTCGATTTTATGTTTGATTATGTTTTTTTGTAAAATGTAAAAAAATCTTGGTTGCATATGTTTTAGCAAAAGAAATTGATTTTTTTTGGTTAAATGTTAAATTTATTTAAAAAATTAAACATGCGCGGTAAATTACAAAGGCGTGCATCATTTACTGCGCTGTGCGCTAAGACTCTACAGAGGTTTTGCGCCTTTTTGCGTCGTGCGCCATTAATAACACCGACTGGGGCTCTGTTTAAGCATTAGTTGAGGCATATTTGTGCTAGTTTTAGGCAGTTCTCTCTCCTTCGCTACACCAAATCCCTTACACTTTTTATTTTGGGTCAGTTAATGCTAACGAAATACTAAACTTCTGTCAAAAATTACACTGAGTTTATCCAAAATACCTAGTTTAAATTTATTTTGGCTAATTCCCATCTAGACGATTAATCACTAGTTCATGTTTGCTAACTTTAGTATTTATCTAACCTTTTGACCCAATGCATATTGTATACTTAGCTCGTCTAATGAAATATTGGAAACGATGAAGCTCTTAAAGTCAGATGCTGCTCGCTAGCTTTCCAGGTGTCACTGGATTTAATTGGGATGTGAATCAAAGCGAATAGTTATCTGCCTGCCTCATGGAATGAGATGTCTGGCAGGTCTTGAATTAATGTACGTTGTGCCCATGCTCACACCTATCATCATTAATAGTGCTATGACTTGGTGCGTAGATATTGAGAACTATGGATTCCATTTAACAAGATACTACTATTGTTGCCATCCCTGCAGCTATAATTTATGCCTTGCAAAATGTAGACGTGTTTTTTTGATGATACCCTATAAGCTTTAAATCCATCATGACATTATGTAAGCAATTACTGTGTAGGTTGTCAAAATTCGAACTCATCGATAATGACCTTGATAAATTGCACAATCTGTTTTGTGAATCAGCATTTGCACACTAATGTGATAGTTCATGAGTTACCGTTGTTTTTTGGTTCACTAGCTAAATTATGCTAACTTTCATAATTTGATAGTTCATAAACAGATCCATTGTTTGTTGGTTGACATGACTATCAACGAATCTTCCATTTTTATACCTGGATATCATTCTCCACATATTGTGTACTGCATGTGTTATAGTGCATAAGTTTGATCATTTTTGGCAAATTCCCGCAGTTTTGGGTGGGCGTGGGTCGGTCTGGTGAAGTTTGGAGTCCAAACCGCTTTCGCAGCACATCAAACGGTTGATCAAAAATACAAACTATTATACTAATAATTTAAATGGTTCAGTTTTGATATAATACGGTTCGGTTTTGGTTCGGTCTGTTTTGAACCCATATTAGATATAAAATAAGAGAATTACTTTTAGCAACAATCAATTTACGACAGTTTGGCGCTGTGTCACTTAAAGATTAAAACACAAATGTAATCCTGAATTGAAAGATTAATTTTTAACTATATGAATTCTTTAATTTTACATTTAATGACAAATGAGATTGTTTTAATACATTAATCAAACATAAATGTTAATCAGTGCATAAACATTGAGCAAGATAACTCAAATAAGACTATAATTAACATTTATTTAAAAAATGATATGTAAACTATTATATTAAAACTATAATTACTTTCTTTATGATAACGATTATTATTAATATAACAACATACCCAACATACCCTGAAAATGGAATATGCATCTTTAAAATAAAAATTTAGATGTGCATTAGTTACATTTTATCATAAGATTACTAATGCAAGTATTCGGTTCGGTTCGGTCTAATAAGGTTGGGTCAACAGCTCAAACCGGAACTGAACCGTATCGTTGTAAGTCGGGTTGGTTCGGGTACTTGTCTAGAGAGAAAATTCAGTCCGATTTCCTGCATTGTTTTTGCGGTTCGGTGTGGGCTGTTTTCATATGACATTGCCGTTGCGGTTTATGCCCACTTCTACTTTTTCTGTTGTTACAATATGTTGTCGAATTGGTAAATGTTGAAATATGTAGACATGTTTAAATATTGTAGTCATGCAGTTATTGGTATAGATCAATTCTGTCTAATTCCACCATTTCATTTTCCATATTTTAGTTTTGTATTATCATACATAGTAGTTAATGAGCGATGCCAAAGTCACCTCAAAAGATTTTGTAACCCTGTTTCCCGAGTCTAGATAAATACGTAACTCCTTTGCTAGACACATAGACGTCTTTTAACATCTAATTATTCACCGGATGGTAAATCTTGAAACAAGAATAAAATGTTCATTCAGCCATAACACACACATTCACACACAAAATTTGAATCAAATTAGATACACAAATTCTGAACCATTGAATTTGTTTGTTTTTTATATGGAAAGTGGAATTCAATGGGAGTTCTAATGGTTAAGATTGCTTGTGTCTAAATTTATATCACCATTTTGAGTCCAGATAGATTTTCCCTATATATAAATACAGAGGAGCATTCCATTACACCCCAAACAGTGCAACACCGCTAAATGCCTCTTGAAATTTAATCATCTGTCTCTCTTTTCTCACTAACTCTCTCTCACCCACTCATTATTTAAATATAAACAAGTGATTGTGGTTCTGGTGCAAAAAGGGTGCTCCGAAAGGGAGGTGTTATTAACCATCCTCATATATATATACATACATACATGCATATATACATGCCTTTTACATTGCACGTGAATCTTCACCTGAATTTCAACCTTTCATTCCGATTTTAATATTCATTCTTTCTCTCTTTCCACTACACTATATTATTTAAGTGGAAAGAAAGAGAAAAAATGAATATTAATATTGGAATGAGTAGTTGAAATTCAGGGGGAGATTCGCGTGTAATATAAGAGGTGTAGCAGAACATTTCTATACACACACGCAACACACACACATATATATACACACACACACACACATACATATATATATATATATATATATATATATATATATATATATATATATGACTGCGTAGAAATAGGAAGTGGAATAGCGCTGCACTACTCTTAATATTTTTGCATCAAAGTTTATTTCATTTCATAGGCTATTCTTGGGGGCAAAGTCGAAGCACCAACCTTATCTGGAATAACGCAAGTGAAGGTATATGATTTTTTGTACCTTCCAGATTTTATGTCTCTGAACATACATTTCTATGTTTTTCTCTCTCTCGTTGTTCGGAGTATTTATATAATAACTTAGGACATACCGTACAGATAATGGATAAGAAGATGATAAGTGTACAGAATGTTATATTAAAAAGGGCACAGTGATGTTATTAATACTCATAACTACGCTTATTATGGTAATGACAACCGTTAGCGTTATAAGAAAATCGTTATTGTACCAGTACTATTGGTAAGTCAAAAATGACTACTAATGCTTTACCGTTACCATTAAAAAAGTAAGTGATCGTTGGTACAATGGTATATTGACAGACTGTTTACTGGTTCTGATAAATTTATCAGTACAGGAAGCATTAAAATTTTATAAACATTTTGACTTCTGTTGATTTATGTTTCTTTTTTCTAAATTCATCACAAATTATTTACAATGATATAAAATAATAACATTGGTTTGCTTATTTTAGACTCTGAACATAAGAAAGCTGAAAAGAAACATCATGTTAAATAACACTAGGGACATCTTCTTAAAAACCAATATAACTTAATAAAGTTTTTGTGTTTAGGATTAAATTAAGTAGTGAAAATCCGGATCAATACGATTGTTGAATTTCGCAATACTGCTGGTTTTGACATTGCTTACCGCTATATTTATTGTTAATAATGGTAAACTCACTGTTACCATATTGGTAGCATTGCCATACCTATGTGGCTCAGTACAAGCTACCAATTGATCGGTGTTACTATGGTAATGGTAAATTTACCATTATCATAACAATCCCTCATAACATAGATGCTGTAAACATGGTTTTCACTTGCTTGAATATTTTATGGTCTTAAGTAATACTGTAAGTTCAATGATTTTGGATTGGGTGAAGATTTGGATTTGTCATAAAGGTTGCTGATAATTCTAGTAACTAAAGCTAAGTAACTCCATGCAGTAACCGAATTTGCGTCATTTAACATAATGCATGACCGATTACACAAAACCTTCGATTTTTTAATCTCAGATACCAAAAGGAGTTCAACATAATCAGCTATTGGTTTTACGTGGAAGAGGTATACTCGATTTATTATACCATATAATCCATTTTATGTGATATTTTTTTAAAATATGAATCTTTTGGATTTTCTATTTTCATCAGGATTACCAAGGCAAATTGGTTATGTTGACCATGGGGATCAATACGTCCGGTTCCGTATAGCTTTTCCTTCGTAAGTATCTTTTAACCGAAGACATTGGTAAATACTGATACAATTTTGTAGATTTAACTAAATATTAATTGCAATTCCTAAGAAGTGTATCAATGGCTTTGTTGGCATGGAATAGCATTCTAAGTAGGTTCTTGAGGCAAATTTTCTTTGTATTCCTTTTCATTTCAGATCTGTAAATGATAGACAAAGGGAAATTTTGGAAGAGTTTGCCAAAGAGGAAGCAATTCGAGAAAGCAGTCAAATAAACTATGGACTGTGGTAAGTTTAGCATCAGCGTGTTAATTTTATTTTTATCTCTTTGTGGGATATGTTTCTAAAGAATAATTCTGTTCTTCTTATAGTTTTTAGGTGTAATTAGCTGGAATCAAATATAGGATGATCATATTTACACCCACCTAAACACTTCTCCAGCCCATTTATGATTTCACCCAATCAAATACTTCATTCACCCACCTGCATCTATGTTTTCCAATAATAATAATAATAATAATTTGTTTATACAATAACTTCATAACAATATCTTGACATTTCTTCTCTTCCCCTCCCTCTTCAAACTATAAAATAAAATTTTCTTCATCCAACTTTCCCGTGGCTCCCTTTTTTTTTAATATAATGCTTCGTAAGTAAATATGAATCCGACTTATGAACATGAATTTCTCGACTACTTTAATTGTATGAAGATTTTTGCTACTCAAATTCGTTGCTATCATAAAACATAATAAATAACCTTTATAATATTCGGTCCAAAACATCCAATCATTATTAATTATTATTGTTGCTATTTCAATAAGAAAAGAAAAAAAGATGATAGAAACAATTGTAATAGGAACTCGAAAGCAGTATTGTCAAACATATTTGACTATCAATACCATTCTCTAAAACACTAGTGAAGCCATAAAAATATTGACTTGCATGCATGTTTTTTTTTTTTTTTTTTAATTACCAAAAAGAGAATAGGTATAACAAAAGGAGAATCTAGCCATTCATCAACGGCTCACAAAAACATATTTGTAGAGATGACTACAAAATCTGTGCACACACAAATTGTAAAAAGCAAAAAAGATAAAACGCAAAGCAACAGCTGTCTCTTCGAGCCAGTAAGTAAAAACATCAAAAAATACCAACAATCAAGCAAAACGGCAGACTGGCAAGTCACACGCCTGAAACAAAGCTGACCGCCAAAAAGGACAGAAGCTCCTCCGAACCGAGCGGAGACACTAGAAAGTGGATGGCATAGCGCAGAATTCAGAAACCAAGGCCCGCCCTCTCCATATCATGCTCCAACTCCGAAGCTGCAGTAACATCATAAAAATACCCAAATAGGCTAGAACCCAACCGTACCTAATAACTAGGACCTGCATTAATAGCAAACAACATGAGAAAAAACGGGGGGAGGGGGTGAAGGTGTAGAAGAGAGTGGGAAGAAGTCCGCTTTCTTATCAAAGAAGGGTTCAGCCAAACCCCGCTCGAGTGGTAGGCTGTACCGTGGTAACATCAAAAGCACTTGCCAACCTCCTCGAGCGGGAGCCAATAGCTCTCTTGAATGGCCTATCGCGAAATGCAAGGAAAACATCGTTCCTTACCTTTCGGATGATGGTAGGTGGATTCATAGACGAGGAATCAGACGAAAAAGAATCGAGCAAATCGATTTACCTGAGATACCGGCCCACCAGTATCTCAGTAAATCAACAAGAGAAGAGGCGCTACCTCGAAGACCAATCAGGTTCTCAAAGTAATTCCAGGCGGCTCTAGCAGAAGAGCCGTGGAAAAACAAGTGAGCAACGATTCAACGTCACCAGATCCGCAACACTTGCAACGGGACACGATTGGAATGTCTATTCTCTGGAGGTTCTCGTCTATTGGTAACCCCTCATGTAGGGTTATCCACATAAACAAAGAGACTTTTGGAAGTAATCGACCATCCCAAACGAAAGAGAAAAGGTGGAGTCGTGGAGCTGCAGTCCTCGCCGAACTCCACGTTGCATTTAATCGAGAAGGGATGTCATTGCATCTAGTTCCACCACCATGTGAATCTGAAAAAGATTCACGGATGCATCCGTTTCCACATCTCACTAGCGCAAGACGGGACATCAGTGTAATTCGCGCTCATAAGCCTGTGGCACTTAGTGTGAAGGAACGGCATCCATAAAAAATCGTTTGCTTCAAACTGGGCCCACAACTTGCAAGCAAAAGGTGTACATATATCCTTTGGATTTCAGAGGCCTAAGCCTCCCTCATTTTTGGGACGACCAATGACGTCCCACGAAATTCAATGATGACGATAAGCGTTGTCCTTTTTACCCTAATAAAAGGACGAAGCCAAAGAACGATAAGAGCAAAAGAAAGAAGAGGTGGGAGTCATAGCAGTAAAGACATGCGATCCTATAGAGTTCAATACCGACTTTGTGAGAACCAGTCTTCTTGCGTGCGAAAGAAGCGTCGCATTCCAGCGAATAATCTTTCCCTTGACTTTATCAGTCAGTGGATCAAAAATCGTGTTGAGCTTCCGACTTCGGTATAGAACTATATTGAGGCAAGACAAAGGAAATGAGGCTGCCTTGAAACCGATGAAGGTTTCGATCCACGAAGACCTATCCGGAGTTAAGTCTTTCGCGGAGACGAAGCAATTCTTAGCAAAATTAACGAGTTGGTCCGAACACCTTTCGTACTGTCGAATAAGGTCAACAAGACAACGGATAGAGCGACTACTGCTATTCGTAAAAATGATAATGTCATCAGCGAAAGACAAAGAAGAGATGAGAGGACACCCCCTACGAATGCCAAACATCTGAATCTGATTAGCTATCGTAAGTGAATGCAATTCTCGCACAAAAGCCTCGGCGGCTATGACAAACAAAGAAGGGGAAATAAGGTCTCTCTGACGAAGTCCTCTTCCCGTCTTGAAATATCCGTTGACCGATCTGTTTATGAGCACGGAAAACCAATAGTTAGAGATGAGCCTTCAAATAAGGTCAATAAGGGGTTTCGGAAAGCCGAAAGCCCTCAGAACCTTGATGACAAAGAACCAAGACATGCGGTCGTAAGCCTTAGTCATGTCCAGTTTAATGACCACATTTGAACCTCAGACCTTCCGATCAATTGGTCTCTTGGGATTAAAGGACATTATCCGTGATCAGACATCCTTTTACAAACACCGCATGAGGAGAAGAGATGATACGATCCAGAAACGGTGCTAGACAGGAGGTTAGAACCTTAGAGATGATCTCGTTAGAGAAATTACACAAGCTGATCGAACGAAAATCCACGCATGAGCGAGGATTTTCGCACGTAGGAATAAGTATCAAATTGGTGGAAGTCCAACCCTTAGGGAGAGCTTCACCAGAAAAGAAATACCAAATAGCAAGACAAAAGTCCGCCTCGATGTTATGAAATTGGTGAAATATTATTACTTATGTTTTTCATATTTATATAAAATACAAGTCTAGGTTGAGTTTTTTCTTTTTCTAAAATGAAATATTTATATAAAGAAGGATCAAAAACACTTACTTAGAGTTAAAAGTTTAACAAAATTTCAAATGCATATGGTAGCGATTAGAAGTGCTACTTGTACATTTTGATATTCTTTTACTTTAGATATAATATTGTTTGCCAAAAAAATTCCTTATATAATTATATGGGTTGGAACTTCAAAAAAGATCATCATCATCGGTTGATCATGTTAAAATCAACTTGATATTTATGCTGCAATAATCTAGATATTTTCTGCGTAAAAAATGAAATAAACAATTTGCAACAAAAAATAAATAAATAAAACAAAAACAAAAACAAAAACCAAATGGAAGTCGATTATTATACAAAACCCTGGAATAAAAGAAAGTATTCTTATGTAACAGATTTTACTAATCGTTTGATTTTCTTTCAAGAGCTTCAAACAAAACTGTATTCCTCTAGCTACTCGGTAGAGCTTTCAGCTTTCAATGGGGAACACTTCTATTCTACTTGAAATAGAAATATTTAAGATTCTGTATTATCCACATATTTATAAAATTGGCAACTTTTAACAAGACAGATTAAGTGAATTGTATTAATAATTTTACAAACTCCAAATTCAACCTAAAATTGGAAATTAAAATTTTAAATTATAACATAAACTACAAATTCAGTATTAAATTAATTGAATAGAAAAAATAGAAAAAAAATTAATCAAGCTCGATCGAACCAGTAGTAAGTTTCTTTTGGAGGTGATCTTCGATTAGTTTCCATAAAAACTATAGCGTTGAAAGCAAGGTGTATGAATACAATAACTGCATAATATTAATAAAATCATAAATGATTCAAGATGAATATGAAGTGGAAAACCATCGACGGCGGACAAAATATAATTGGACTATTTTTTTTTGGAATAGATCAAGTAAAAGTTGTTCGAAAGTAATATTTTATTAGATTGATTGTGGAAGTAGGACTATTTTTGAATCATATCATACATATATGAACTGAAAAGAGGGGGCTATTGTGAGAAAATGAAATGGAAGTGGAAGATTTAGAAGATGGTAGATGTCTTTATATATATAAGTAATGAACTAGTGAATACATGAATAATGTACATGAAAATAAAAATTCAAAATCTCTATATATTAATATAATTGTATAACATAACAGGTAATATAGAATGTTCAGACATTAATGATATCATTATGTATTCTCTATGCTTTAACAGTATTATCGATATTTAGAATTATAAATAAGTTCAGGTGGTGTAACACAATACAAAGCAATTAAATCAGAAATGTTAACAAAACATTTATTTACAATCAATTTTTTTCAAAGATATTCAAAGTTGCGTATTGTAGCTAGATCAAAAGTGTTGCATTTTTCTTCAAAATACTATACAGAAGTTTATTATCTTAATAATATTTTACTCCATATATAATGCTTTTTCTCAAAAAAATTCTTGTATAATTATATAGTTTAAGGTTAGAAGAGGATGGACATTACAAAATTGGAGATATATCATTGTACCAATGAATCAGTTGTCCTCTACAAATAAATGAGTTGAACAAAATGTAAAATAATAAAAAAAGAAAATCAAATGAAAGTCAATAATTTTATATCAATTTTTCCTATAGCAGATTCTACTAACTAGCAGGGAATATTCAATGGTTAATTTTCTACCAGACAAACAAAGGGAACGACAATCATAACCTTACAAACTGAAAAATTGACCTCAAATTAGAAATTATGACAAAAACCACAAATTGAACATCAAATTAAATATTAAAAAAAATCTAATCTTTTAACCAAGCTCGGTCGAACCAGTAGGTTGAGCTTTGTTTGGAGGTCTTCAGATTGTTTTTCTACAAAAATAATAACATTGCTAGCAATTGGTAGAAAAACAATTGCCGCAAGATATGAATAAAACCATAGATAATTCAAGTTGACTATAAAGAGAAAAATTATTAACTAAGTCAATCAAATTCTTATTATGATAAAAAAGAAAAGAGTGGTTAAAACTGTTTGGAAATAATTTATGGCAATTGGCATTTCTTTTAAGAAATAATTCTTGATTTAAAACTGTTAGGAAAACAACATCGTCTAATTTTTAATTCGAAACATTGGCATTTCTTTGAGAAATAATGACAATAAGAAAACACGGTAAAAAAACATGAGATTTTTGATAAAATGGAAAATATAGAATTATGCAGATTCAAACTCAGCTTTCATAAAATATCCTTTTTAATAGTTGAAACAAAAACACATTCCTTTTGTCTGACCATAAAGTTCCAAGAATACTTTTTTATGCGAACAAGAGATGAAGAGTTTGCATCGTAGAAATTGCAAAATTAGTATATATTTTCAAATGGAGAATTTAAAAAGTAATTAAGGTAACAAGGTCGAAACCATCTTTCAACAGAAAAGTATATTTTTTTTCCTCTCTATTTTCTAACATCCTTTTGATCATAATTACGTAGAAATTTAAATTTTAGAACTTCATAAGAGTTTTCTTTAGCACGTGCCTTGCTTGCACCGTAAATCTCGTGATAGACGATTTGAACATCATTTATGTCAGACGACGGCTCTTAACCTATCAATAGATATACGAAAATTTTGACATCCATTCGCACATGTATTCGAAAAACGAGTAAATATCCGATATTTAGAAAAACAGATACAAATGTAGATACGAAGATCACCACCTACATTTAAAATTTATCCATTTAGTTTTTGTCAATATTATAGTCTATATTATGTGTATTATAGTATAATAAATATATGTATTTATTGTTTCATTAAATTATAGTTTATATAATATGTATTTAGTGCATGTTAACTGCTCAAAATTATTTATTATCATTATTTTATTTTATTTTACACTTTTATAATTGATGAGATCAAATTTATAATGTTAAATAAATTTTATTAAGATTTTTTGATTCATGGAGTAGTAGTAAATATAATTATATGATATTAATATCCGTGGACGCTGATATTCGACACTCGAAAATGATATCGGTATCTACATTCGAAAGTATTCGTGGGCAAACCTAGTTGGCACAATCCAAAATATAAAAGGGGAAACTTCAAAAGAATAGTGGACGGGAGATAAGGAAGCCTCGTGTATATTTTAGACAGGCATAATATATAAATGCATTGCTATTAAAAATCTTAATTCTTATTATTAGAATTGTTGTTCGAATTGGATCTATCCTGTTCCAATTCCATTTACATCTCAGTTCAAACTCATTTAGAATCGCAGTTGAGAAATATACTTATTTGAATGAACAATTCCATTTCTATCGTTTTCTAAACAAAATAAAAATGGAACAAAATAAAAAAAGGGAACAAAAGAAATTAAAATCAATTTCAAAGAGTGTACCATGTACAAACCATAAACCATGGATCTTTTGAATCTACTATTTGCGATTTAAATCATTCAAATTAAAAAAATGAACTGTACGATTTACAATTTTGATTTCCATGTTGAAAACCTTGTGTATGTGCGTGTGTATAACTATGTTTGTAAATAGCTTTATAAATCTCTGAGAAATTTCCGTGTCGATAAACACTCTTCTTGGCTAACAAATATATTGTTGCCGTTTATTTTCTACCTTTGTTGCTCTTTTTAGTATTTTAATACTTTGGGATGGTGAGTTGATTGAATTTAGAATCCCATTTGTATTTAAATATGGTCCATTAAATTGATGTATAATTGGGTGGTTAATAATTGTGATAAATGACAATAATTAAAGTTGTTGTTGGATGTAGCCTTTTATTATCAGCCGTGGATAATTCAGTTCACTGGATCGTACTAAGGTGCAAATTTAGGACTAGAAGTAGAACCTCCTCTATCAACATACATACACACAAATACGCATTACAAACGGATACATGTATGTAAATAATTATCTACTTACATATATATACATTTGTGTGGATAAAGTACATGTGTAGTCATACAAACATGAACATTGGACACATATTAAAATTGGCTACTGGTATCTGGGGATTCAAAACGGAGACTTTGAGATCTGCACTTAAAAGACCCTGCCACTATATACCGGTGGTTCTCAACAGACAAAAGATTTGTATTTTTCCCCTCTTACATTTTTGAACATGCATAACTTTACATGTACACCCACCCACATAAATGTTTGTCTTGCTCACAGTAAGCGAGCTCGTTTTCATCTAGATTAGGATATTAATCACACTAGCTCAAATTTGTGCATGCTAACATTGTTAATGTGTTATTAAGAATATGTTTGGTATGTTAATGAACAACAGGCTTGATCAGCAGATATGTACTGGTTAAAAATTACAGGTGGCAGCAAATTATTGATC
The DNA here is from genome assembly GCA_030737875.1 of Allium sativum. Classification (NCBI taxonomy): domain Eukaryota; kingdom Viridiplantae; phylum Streptophyta; class Magnoliopsida; order Asparagales; family Amaryllidaceae; genus Allium; species Allium sativum. Next base: position 380,573,791 of record CM060924.1, read on the forward strand.
TTGTCGCTGCTCCTTGGTTCAAGGTTGGCATTGGAATTCTTTTGTTTCTCCTCATATTGCTGAGACATTAAAGTTTGGAGGCTGCCCTGTTGTCAGTGAGTATGGGCTTCGTTTTTCCGGCGATGGTATATATGTTGCAACAACAAAATTGATTCCATAGCGAGGAAATGATAAAGTTTATTGTTTGTAACCTAGATTGGTTCACTCAGTTATTCTCACACTTTTTCGTGTGATACCAGCATGGTACTTAAATCAACATCATTTAAGTACTTGCATTATAATTTTTTGATGAGCAAGGTGTTTCAAAATTGAACAATAATTCAATGGCTTTATGAAGTTATTTGCAAATAACATTATTTTTATACCTATGGGTCCATTGTTACAGTTTGGTCTTGTTACTGTTAAAATTTGCTAGTGTTGAATTGTAGATTGTACTGTTTTGTATTCATGGCTGAAAAGGTCCCTTGGCCGAAATTGCTTTTTTGCTGTCAATATTGTTGATCTCGTTTACGCCTACTGCCCATGTGGTTGGTTGACTGTTAACTGTATTCATCCTTACTATTCTGGTATAGCTTGGTATGTTGTGCATTCTCCTACATGGATAGTTGCCACTGCATTAAGATTCTGTATGGCAGTTAAATTCTAGACACCAAGTTGCATATTGTGGAAATGTCAGATGAAGAAACCACGTTGGCAGGCTTATAGTTAAATTCAGAGTACAACACTTGATTATACATTGTTAAATAAACCAGCTACAACATGCTGTACAATATACACAGAATACATTCAGATTGCGAGGAGATGGAGAACGGATTTTCCCTTGAGCGCATTGCTCTGCTGATACTCCATAAAATCTTTGTATTTAACCCCACGGAACACTGCAGGGCTCTCAGCAGTAACCAAAGGTGGAGCAGGAACTACCAGAGTCTCCAAGGACGGACCTACGACCGATACCACCACCGATATTCTTGTACTTTTTTTTGTTCACTGCTGCCCTATGTAAAACGCTTTTGTACTTCCTATTGCTAACTATCTGCAGTAGAGTCTGGTAGGGTAATAGTAAAAACATGATAGACATAGACAATGCAAAGGGTTTAACTCGCACCCATCATTTTCGGTTATGTTCGATTTCAAGCCTATCAACTTCATTGTGATATAACATAGTGAGAAAAGCATGATCAGAGTGAGGCGGTAGTCCAATGGCCAATTCAGGCCGCGGACAAGGAGGGTAGAAATTTTGCCAACAATACTTTGAAAACATGAGTCCATATTTAGGCACTCATTCATGTGTTTTTCATCCAATTTTAAGCTCTCCCAAATAGCTCCAAGCAGTTTTCTTCCCACGTTTCTTATGCATGCTGAGTAGTGTCGCAGTATTTGGCTGGTACCAAGTGCAATGATTCAGTTCAGATTTCACTAAATGAACCTCAATTTGTGCATTTTTTTATAATGTTCCATTTTTCTTACCTGAACCCAGGTGGCTTTGAAGGGCTACTAAACTCTGGGTGTGTGATTATCTTAATATAATCTCTCCAGTATTTCTTCACATCCTCGGCTTTTACGTTGAAGCTGGTTCCATGTCCAATTGGGTTCATTGGGCCTGTGTCTGCATACTCTTTCTTTTCCTGGGCCGTTGGATTGAAGAACCCTTTCCTTTCATCATCTCCATCAAATCATCTCTCAGCTTGTTTGATATACCATGATTTACTACCTACATACGTAAAATCAGAGTTTTTGCTAGAAAAAACAAAGTAAACCATAAACGCGATACCGGTAAACGGTACACATCAGTGTGTGCATGTGAATGTGTGTGTTTCGTTACCATAAGGAATCCCCACTCTTCACAGGCCTTTGGCAAGCTCTCTGACGACTTGAACGCCCTGTTCGTTACCTTGATTTAGCAAAGAAAAATCGATGATTGGAATCTCTGCATCTTCTACTACATCGTATTCAGTAACGTTGGCAGCGTTTGATATTATAATCAGCTGGTAAATCGAAGAGAGGATCGGAGGTAGATAGTTCTTTAATGGAGGAATTGACACTGAAATTGGAGGATGTCATAATTTGCCACATCATATTACACATACATTTAACATTGGTATTAGAAACTAAAAAACGAATGAAAATGTTAATTATCTATATGGCATTTAGTTAACATCAAAAAAACACTTGCATTGAAGATGCTCTAAGTGATCATGGATGAGGTGAGCTGTATCAAATACAAATCACGTTGGGCCTAGTTCTACCATTGTGCATGACTGGGACATAGATTTGATATACGACCAAACGAAAGATTGGTAATGAAGTTTGGAAGCGCACACTGCAGTTTTATTTTTGCGGACTACCGGCTCTAATCGAAAGAGAAGGGTCCACAAACAGAAAACAAACTTAATCATTGTGAAATAACAATTATACGCATAGCCAAATTCTTGTAATTTCCTGCATTTCAAACAGCGGGTTCAAGTCGTTCTTTGTAACAGCGTCTCTTAATGATGCTTTCAATGTGTCGGGCTGAACAACCCTTCTGTCGCCTTTCAAAACGATGACGTACATGGTCTTTGCAAGACCTGCTTATAATAAAAAGAAATCCCCAATGCCACGTGCAACTAATCCAACATACATATCACATTATGCGACATATCTATTGCAATATGTTGGGTATTCCAGCCCACACAAGCAACAATATTTGTTGCAGGTCATGCATTTGAGTTTGTGGGTTTATGATCGAGAACTACAACACTCAGTTTTCATTTTTGTGACCACTTATTTTTTTGGTTTTGTCTATGCTGAGACAATTACTGTTGCGCCACATATGCTTTTGGAGGGAGCGTTTCTTTTGACAGAAGCAACAGTAGGAAAAAGTTTATCACAACAATTGCATGCACATACATTTTTGGAACAACACCTGTTTATGGTATGAGGGTGGAGCATTTGTTTTTGGATCTGGTTTTTAAGGAATTAACAACAACTCTTAAAATCATGGCTTCTTTTCAAGACCTTCAGATCTTCTTGCTTAGCTCAGTTGTGTGTTGAATCTCGGCATACTTTTAAGTGTTGTTAAACAGAGTATTCTCATACCTTTGTACTCTGTGTTTCCATCTCTTGTTACTTTAAAACTGTTGAGGGGTTGTGAATCTTTGTAAATAGTCTTGGGATTCTTTTCCCCGCAGTTTATTAATAAGAGAAGAAGTGGGTGGACTCCGTAATAATCCCATGGTTTTTGTCCTTTACGTCGAAGGGGTTTTCCACGTATAAAATCTTGTGTGTCTTGCTTTCTTGCTTGCTGTTCTTATACCCTACAGCTGGTCATATTTTTGCTATTGTATCATTGCTACTTTGGCTGTCTTGCTTTGGTGTTTTGACTGTCCCCAAGTTTTCATAGTTCAGTTGTGCTGTTCTTAGACTTGCATGTGATATTTAGTTAGTGTAGTATTTACACTATTTTTTAGATCCTGTCAAATTGGTATCAGAGCAAGTGTTTATATTATCACATTATGGGGTCAAGTAACAACAGCTCAGTGGTCAAGTTGACATCAACCAACTATTCGATCTGGAGACCGATGATGGAAGACTTGTTATATTGAAAGGATTTACATGATCCAATAGAAATAGTCAGCAGTTCCGATTGTGGCATTTATAAACCATCTAAACAGGATAAAATGGAAGAGAATGATTGGATAAAGATGAAAAGAAAGGCTTTAGGAACCATCAGGCAATGAGTTGATATGAGCATTTTCAACCATGTGTCACAAGAATCTGATCCATATGATTTGTGGAAGAAATTTGAAGGTCTTTATGAGCAGAAAATAGCCCATGATAAAGCTTCATTGATTAAAAGACTTGCTAACTTGAAACTAAAAGCTGGAAAGTCAGTTTCTGAACATCTTAGTGACTTCCAAGATATCGTTAAGAAGTTGACAATTTATAAGATTAGCTTTGGCAATGAGTTGCAAGTTTTGTTCTTATTGAGTTCTTTGCCAGATAGTTGGGAAACATTGATTGTGACTATTAGCAACTCTGCTCCAGATGGCGTGCTATCTTTGGATGTAATCAAAGAAAGCATGTTTAATGAAGAAATTAGAAGAAAGGTCATGGGTGTTGATAATTCACAAGCTCTTGTTGCTGAAAACAGAGTAAGAAGCAAAAGTTAAGGACCCAAAGGTCGTGATAACTCTAGAGGTAGATCAAAGTCTAGTGATTGGAAAAATCCAATTATATGCAACTACTGTAAGAAGCCTGGACACATTAAAAATATTGTTTTCGTTGGAAAAGAGAACACAAAAAGAAGAATGATTTTCAGAAAGAAAGTGATGACAAAAATACCGCAACAACAGCTTTTAAGAGTGATGATGATGTCACTTTAATTTGTGCAACTGGTGAATGTCATCATTTTAATAGTATAGACTCTGAGTGGCTCATCGATACATGTGCTTCATATCATTGTGTTCCTAAAAAGGAGTACTTCATGAACTACTAAGCTGGTGACTTTGATAGTGTTAAAATGGGTAACCAAAGCTCAGCGAGTATTGCTGGGTTAGGTGATATTCGTGTGAAGACTAATGTTGGATGCATACATACATTGAAAGGTGTGCGCCACATTCTGGATCTACGCCTTAATTTGTTGCCTGCGTATGTTCTTGATCAAGAAGGTTTTCGACACACATTTGAAGATGGCAAGTGTTAATTATCCAAGGGATCTGTGGTAGTTGCTCGAGGCGAGTTGTGTTGCTCTTTGTACAAGACAAGCTTGGCTGTATGTTACGGCGAGTTAAATGCAGTCGAAGAAAAAGATTCACTTAATTTGTGGCATCAAAGATTGGGACACATGAGTGAAAAGGGTTTAAAATGTCTAGAAGGTAAATCTTTAATTCCTGCTAATATTTCAATTTCTCTTGACCCTTGTGATCATTGCTTAGCAGGAAAACAACATAAAGCTTCTTTTGCAAGAAAGTCTACAAGAAAGCAAGCTAAGTTGGAGCTTGTACATTCTGATGTTTGCGGTCTTATTGAGGTGGAATCCAATGGTGGCAACAAATATTTTATCACTATCATTGATGATGCAACCAAAAAAACTTGGATTTATATATTGAAAGCCAAAAGCCAAGTGTTTGAAACATTTCAAAAGTTTCATGCAATGGTGGAAAGGGAGGCAGAAAGAAAATTGAAGTGTCTTCGTTCTGACAATGTTGGTGAGTATACCTCACATGAGTTGAAGAATTATTGTTCACAGCATGGTATTCGACATGTAAAGACAGTTCCAGGCACTCCACAACATAACGGTGTAACCGAGAGGATGAACATAACCATTGTAGAGAAGATGAGATGTATGTTGAAGATGTCTCATCTACCAAAGTCATTTTGGGCTGAGGCGGTGAATACCGCAGTTTACTTGATTAATCATTCTCCATCTATTCCATTCGGACTTGACATACCGAAGAGAGCATGGAAGAGTAGTGATCTTACATATTCACATCTTAGAGTCTTTGGATGTAAGGCATACATGCATGTGCCGTAAGATCAAAGACCAAAGCTGGATTCCAAGACCACTCCATGTGTATTTGTTGGCTATGGTGATGAAGAGTATGAGTTTAGGCTTTATGATCCCGAAATGAAAAAGGTAGTAAAAAGCAAAGATGTAGTGTTTTTTAGCATGAAAAAGGTGCAGAACTTTTGAGTGCAAGGTATCATACTAGCTCAAATTCTTTTATTGATACTGCTGATGTATTTTCGGGTTCTACATCTATTTTTATGGAACAGCCAACACATGATGACTTTCATGAAACACATGAAGATGTTGAAGAGGTACAACCTGATAATGATAGCGATGTACCATAGTTTAATGATACTCCTAATGATGCTCAACCTGATGAAGAAGAGGCTTATGAGCAGGGGGAGGAAACTACCCTACCAGTGGATGATGTTCAAGTTAGAAGGTCAATTAGAGAACGTAAACCATCTACAAGATATCCAGACACAGATTATATCTTAGTTACGGCTGATGGCGAACCCAAAAGTTTCCAAGAAGTGTTTTCTAGTAAAGACAAAAATCTTTGGCTCGAAGCTATGAAAGAAGAGATGGATTCTTTGATGAAGAATCATACTTATGAGTTGGTGAATCTTCCAAAAGGCAAGAAAGATTTGAAACATAGATGGGTTTTCAAAAACAAGAAAGATAGTGAGAAGATAGTAAAGAGAAAAGCTAGATTGGCTGTTAAAGGTTGCAACCGGAAAAAGGGCATTGATTTTGATGAGATTTTTTCACCTGTGGTCAAGATGTCTTCTATAAGAACTGTTCTTGGGTTAGCTGCAAGTCATGATCTTGAGTTGGAACAACTCGATGTAAAAATTGCATTTCTACATGGTGATTTGCATGAAGAGAACTACATGGAGCAATCAGAAGGATTTGAAGAAAAGGGAAAGAGAAACTTGTATGAAAGTTGAAGAAGAGTCTTTATGGACTTAAGCAAGCACCAAAGCAGTGGTATCGCAAATTTGATTCGTTTATGACTAGCACTGGCTATATGCGGTCTTTTGCAGATCCTTGTGTGGTTTTAAGAAAGTTCTCTGGTGACTACTTTATTATTCTTCTTTTATATGTAGATGACTGTTGATTGTCGGACAAGATCTGGAGATGATTAGCAAATTGAAGAAAGATCTGTCTAAGTCTTTTGACATGAAAGATTTGGGTTTGGCAAGGCAAATCTTAGGCATGGAGATTGCTCGTGATAGGAAAGCTAGAAAGTTTTGGCTATCTCAAGAGAAATTTATTGAACGTGCGCTTGAAAAGTTCAATATGAAGCATGCAAATCTTGTTTGTACTCCATTGGCATGTCATTTTAAGCTAAGTAAGAGAGGTTGTCCAAAAACAGAGAAGGAGAAAGCAAGCATGTCTTCTATTCCTTATTCATCTGTTGTTGGTTCCTTGATGCATGTTGCGGTGTGCACGAGGCCAGATATTGCGCATTCGGTTGGTATGGTGAGTAGATATCCATCCAATCCGGGTAAAGCTCACTGGGATGCGGTGAAGTGGATTTTCAGATATTTGTGTGGAACTTCTAAACTCAGTTTGTGTTATGGAGGTGGCAAACATGTTCGTGAAGGGTAATGTAACACCCCGCCTCCGCTAGGGTCACTCACAAAGGAATGCACTAGCTTTAGAGGGGCATTATTGGTAAACATGCACAGAAATATCACAAGACAGAACATATAAAATAGCGGAAGTAAAATCGAACTTTTATAAACATTAATAATTAAGGTCTAAAGCCTTTTACATCAGAGTACATCAAAACCTGTCTTGCAATAGTAAAGAAGCATGAAGACTTTTTCATAAATTATTCCCCAAGTAAAAACAGTAAAGTAGCCATAGCCAAGAGAAGTCCAAGCCATCCATGATGACCTTCAAGCAGAAGAAGTCCGAACTAAACAGCATTGTTTCCTCCCTGTAACCTGGGGGGGGGGGAACGGAAGAAAAGAGGCGAAACAAAACGGGTCAGTCAAAAAGACTGAGTAAGCCCTATCTACTATCAGTATAGAAACTAGTAAAGTTAACTGACATGAGAAACTGAGATGAACATGAGCATGATAACAAGATAGATAAGCTAAATCAAAATAACAGGATAAACTACTGAACTAAGGTATCATGATAAACTAAGGTGTCATGATAAATCAAAGTATCACATCGTCAGATTTCTATCAAGTATACTATCCCAAGGTATCTACCCCGTCTAACATCCCACGGTATCTATTCCGTATGTTCTTCCTGGTTCTAACATGTATATTTGCTCTGCACCCTCCGTACTAGTATCCCAGCCTTGTTATGTGTTAACCATGAATGTCCCTTACTCAAAGTCGTGTAATGGTCCATGTCAACCTAATATATCGCATATATAGGTTACTCAAATCATATGTTTCTTTCCATGTACATAAGTTCAGTCCTTTACCGTACCTCGTACGGGCTTCCTCATGTCGTATTATCCTTGAAATCGTTTGGACTGTCACCCTTGTTCTAGCTAGGCTCTTCCATATGAATCATCGTTTGAACTACTAGGACTTACGCCACCTAGCACCACTAGGGATTACGCTTACCTATTGCACGCTTTCGTATTTCGGTTTGGGTTAAACCACCTAGGCCACTAGGGATTACGCTAACCCTCAACCGCGCCCTTTTTCCCACGCATTCATCGTGAATCGTTTTTCTATAACTGTATGCACATGTATCACATCGTGCCATCCGAGTCCTGTCACAGGGCAAAATAAGAAATACAGGACTCGGTCGGGAGCTTTAGATTTATCTGCCGATGCAGATACTAAGGTCTGCTTTTCTACACGTGGCTATGGTCCCACGAGACCCCTCCCTCAACTAGTGAAAGGCAACACAAGAGAAAATCTTGCATGAGAACTACACTCCGGCCAGCCCACATCCTACGGCCTACCTCACCCATAATTAGATAGCAATTATGGTCTGTTGGGTGTTCCCTGCCTTTCCGTACGTACACGCTTGACTCAAGATGGTAGATGATCGACGAACTTGCTATCTCGGGCACCTTATGTATTCGTCGACTCACTGCTATCCACCCCAGTCTTTAGGTCGCTCGCATAGCAACCAAGGCATATTCTTGGTTCTTCTACCGCAGACCTCAACCTCTCGTGAGCCTAGTATATTGACCTGGCAGCTCACAGAGGGATCCCAAGAATATCCTCACGTTCCCCGAAGCCGCTGCTTCGTTACCCAGTTCGCTGGAGCCTTTATCTAAATCAGATACTTGCTCCTACTCACATACTTAAACGATGACCTACCGTATCAGGTTACTCATCTATCTATGAACTGGTCTAAATTTCCTTGACTAAGAATCATTACTTAGTTATCCTTCAACTAAGGTTTACCACTTAGCCTTATTCCCGTTACCCTTGTTAATTACGGTTACCCACCTAATTCTCCGAATTAGGGTTTATATAACAGATTAAGTGTCACTTAAGTTCATGACTTAACCCCGTCTACAAATCATGTCAAAATTGGCTAAGTATCCAAGTTCAAGACTTAGCCCTACAAACCATGCTCAAGTTGGTTAAGTATATATTAACTTGACCCTATAAAATTACTTAGTCAAACCGGTCAAGTGTATTCAAGCGATTCATGACTTAGCCTTATCATGTTTTCACGTTATATTGGTTAAGTATGGGTTAACTTAACCTCCATAAATTCACGAGTTAGATTGGTTAAGTATAGATCACTTAACCACATCAAATTAACGAGTTAGACTGGTTAAGTTTAGGTCACTTAACCACATCCAATCAACGAGTTAGATTGGTTAAGTATATGTCACTTAACCCCACCAAATCAACGAGTTAGATTAGTTAAGTGTTTAACTTAACCCCCTTTAAACTACCAAGTGGGATTAATTAAGTCTAAGCTAACTTAACCCCATCCGATTATCATGTTTAGACTAGTTGAGTCTAATCTTAACCCCCATCCATTAACTGTATCTTTTGGTTAAGTGTCATTAAGAAAACTTACTTAACCTTACCAAATTATCATGTTGGATTGATTAAGTGTTGGCTAACTTAATCCCCGTCCACTAGACGTATAAAAATGGTTAAGTGTCATTAGGCAAATCAAATCACTTAACCTACCCAACCTTGTCATGTTTTGTTAAGTATCATTAGCCTAATCAATTTACTTAACCCATTTGTCCATGTCATATTTGGTTAAGCCTCATTAATCAAATTAACTTAACCCTATTATGTGGCATTAATTATTTAATGCACCCCAACCTCTCACATTAGACTTTGTTGTGGTTACTAGTTAAGCCGGTCGGTTCCGGGTAGCTTTACACCACAACTTGGTCTAACCTCGGGTTCAAGCACAACATGACCAACTTCTCACATTGAGTCCTATTGTTTGCAACTACTAGTTAGGCCGGTCGGTTCCGGGTAGTTTTACGTTGCAAACTCAACCCAACCTCGAGTTGGCCACTTTCATGTTTAGTCTAGTGTCATGTTCATAGTCAAGTTTTCAAGCAATTGGGTAGACCTAACTTAATAGGTAAATTCCCAATGGGTAGACCTAACTTAATAGGTAAATTCCCAAGCTTATGTTTTTATGCATACTTACATGTCAAATTCCATGTTATATTTCATGTCATGTTTTCAAGTATAAACACATGTCATATTTAACGTTACATGTTGTCATGTTTATACCCATTTACCCAAGTCATATTCATGTCATTATGTTTTCCCATAATGTGAACCCAACGCTTTTTTTGTTAAACTCGCATGTACGTTCGCAACCACGTAATGGATTAAAAGAAGAGACTTGGCAAAGGCATAACAAAAATGGATATTAAGCCACAAGTTAATCATGGTGGCGAATGAGGCACAAATGTGGTCATTAGCTTGCATGTTACATTCTTAAGCCTCACAAAAACATGCATAAACCCAAACTTGGTACATAAGCGAATCATGGTGACAAAAGACATGGAATGATGACTAGTAACTCGCATATATCATCATATAAGGATTATGACTTCATATGCAAGTTGACATAAAGATTATGAAGGTTCTCAGGTTGCATAATGCAACATTTCAACATAAAGGTTGTTGCTTTTTGCTCATAAGATTAAGATAATGACTTCATAAACTTGCATAACATGATAGCATGCATCATTCTCAATGATCAAACCCAAACTTTCAACATGAACATTTAACTTCATAGTTAATATCTAAGAGTAGGGAAGGGCTTACATTGCTATGAAGGCCTAAATCGATTAAACTAAAGCTTGTGATGAAGCCTATGCATGCCATCACCCAAAAACCCAAAGATGAACACTCCAAATCCATAAAAACCCCATCTTTATGAACAAAGATCAAAGCTTTAGCCTTGAAATCAACTTGAGAAGCTCTCATACTAACATAGGGACTCTCTAATACTCTCATGATCATGAAACCTCTCATAGAAATGAAGTGGAGGCTAGGATAGTTGAGTGGAGGCCATGAGAGTAGAAATTTTGCCATAGTTTAGTTACATGAGTGAATAATGAGGGTTTAGGGGTAGGTTAGGGGCTTATTTATAGATTAGGCAAGTGTTTTAGGCCATAGGATTAAACCTAGATTCAATCCAAGCCATCAAAGCATGTCTTGGGGAAGAAGTCAAGTGTAGGAACCATCTAGGGCATTTAGATTAAAGATGAACCATGAGAACCATCCAAATGCAAAATCTGCATTTGAGCAAATCGGCCCACGGGTTGACAGCCAAACACCCTGGATTAACCCCTAGTCGACCCAGCGGGCTCGGGTCGACCTCAAAAATCGGCCGGTTCGGTTATTCCCCTCTCCCAATTCGCTATTTTGAACATTTTTGCATATTTAATTATTTAAATTTTCAATTATATATATATATATATATATCAATATATATATTTCTCTGCGCAACCCATTTCACTTAATTAAGTATACTTTAATTTGGGAATTTTTCGTGAAACTTCGCGAGGCCATATCTTGGTCATACGGACTCCGATTTTCGAAAACTCGGACTCTATTTCGCGTATTTTTCCAAGACGAACGCAATGGCATAGCCCATTTCCCTTGATTCAGATTTTACAGTTTAATTCTGTCTCCATTTATGTTATAACAGGTTATTGAAAATACGGGTTGTTACATTCTCCCCACCTTTTAGGATTTCGTCCCTGAAATCTCCAAGTTAGGAAGAACATATCCTACCATCCATCATCCATCTACTCAAAACATCATCCACAAGCAACCATTGTCCTTAGATGATTTCTAATGTTGTATGAATATATGCAAAACGTGTGTGTACATGTTCCTTAGCTAATGCTAATGATCAGGCCTGAATAATCTTTCTAATGCAAAATATGTATAGTGCCATGAATCCAACATGTATGCAAATAGTCCTAGTCATATAGATACTATATGCGTGCACAATCATTCATTCATATGCAACAACCGCATGATAACACATTCAATTTCATCCATAAACAAGTATAAATACTCGTGCATATGCAATATGAAATGTGACCGAGTCGAGCTAGTATCTAATGTGTATTCGCGCATCCACGAGCAACCAATTGCAACCACTTGCAACCATATCAATCATAACATGTTTCAAATACATGTTTACATCCATAGGGTTCTACCTAGGATTCCCTGAAACAGGGTCGAGAAGATAAACAAGACAAACTCCTTATGGGGTTTGTAACAGAAAATAGGACCGAGAGGATGTCCACAAAAGATAGCCTACAAGTAAGCTCCACAGAAACAGGGATCAAGGATATACTCCCAAAAGAGATATCATGCGCGCATCTAGTCTTTGATCATCAAAGTCGTATTTCCTTGAGCTCAATTCCATCGTGCCTTGACCGTCCTTTAACTTCGCGATTTCGTAGCTTCTTATTTCCTGTTTCCATAACATGAGCTGGAACTCATTTCTTCGTCGCCTCTCGTTCTACTCGCACACTTGGCGCAAACATGACTGCGTACTCATGATCTCATGCAAGCTTTCCAAAATTCACTAGTGAATCTCAGACCTCGTACCATAAGGTATTCCACGTAGAAGAACTTTCTCTTGAAAGTAAACAGATGCCAACCAGGTTATCAAGCGCACTTACTAGGGTGATTTCTATAACCCATGCATAAGTGAAATAAACCATCCGTCTTATCGGCGAACACCACTCGATCGGGCTTCAAATTTCCAATAAAGGTATCAAGGGATTCTAGGTAACTAATCATGACCGAACCCAAAAGGTTCCACGAGACTTCGAGGGTATTACCAAGTCTAGTCAAGAGTCTAACTACCCTCCTATCAAAACCGAGAGTGGCACCCCTTACTGGATAACCACTTCATCCCTAGAGTCCATCCATAACCGAGGCATGTCATTCTCAAATCCAAAACAAGTCATGAATAAATGGACCGATTCTCCACAGGACTTGAGACAAAAATGGGATTCTCTAATACGCTAGTACTTAAGGTGCAGAGACTCAACTATCGAAGCAGACTTGAATGATACGATGATCAAACCAAAGTCCTAACGGGATGATAGAGAAGAAAAGCTAAACCTTTAACAAGATAGTTACCCTCCTTCCGAGTTACCCTAGAAATGAGAGCATACTGATGCCCTCCCGATGATCTTGTCCTTGTCCCATGATACTTAACTATCCGCCCCGTTTCACCCTACCAAAGGTACTCTCTCGTCATGGGTTTCCTTGTTCATCTTTCTCTCTCATTCTGGGTTGAGCCATACCAACAAGTTGCTCATCCTTAAACTCGTATCCTTTATCCTCTTTCTCACTATCCTTTCTTATAACGCGGCCACTGGTCTCTCGAGAACCACCTCCATCGCATGGAAAGCACTTTCGTAGATAGGAAAGACTAGTCGCAGTTAAAACCACTGTGACTACAGATGGAGGAAAGAAAGGAAAAGAGACTCAATCAAGGAAACAAGGATAGTGCTAATGGCCTTTGGGGAATAGCCTTTCTCTTTTAAAAGAAAATTTTCTTGAAAAATGCTTCTTTATAAACGATTTTCAAATAGTTTTCAGAAGGTCTTTAAAAACTTTTGCCCAGTCTGGTAACCTTCTGCTCTGATACCACGTGTAACACCCCGCCTCCGCTAGGGTCACTCACAAAGGAATGCACTAGCTTTAGAGGGGCATTATTGGTAAACATGCACAGAAATATCACAAGACAGAACATATAAAATAGCGGAAGTAAAATCGAACTTTTATAAACATTAATAATTAAGGTCTAAAGCCTTTTACATCAGAGTACATCAAAACCTGTCTTGCAATAGTAAAGAAGCATGAAGACTTTTTCATAAATTATTCCCCAAGTAAAAACAGTAAAGTAGCCATAGCCAAGAGAAGTCCAAGCCATCCATGATGACCTTCAAGCAGAAGAAGTCCGAACTAAACAGCATTGTTTCCTCCCTGTAACCTGGGGGGGAACGGAAGAAAAGAGGCGAAACAAAACGGGTCAGTCAAAAAGACTGAGTAAGCCCTATCTACTATCAGTATAGAAACTAGTAAAGTTAACTGACATGAGAAACTGAGATGAACATGAGCATGATAACAAGATAGATAAGCTAAATCAAAATAACAGGATAAACTACTGAACTAAGGTATCATGATAAACTACGGTGTCATGATAAATCAAAGTATCACATCGTCAGATTTCTATCAAGTATACTATCCCAAGGTATCTACCCCGTCTAACATCCCACGGTATCTATTCCGTATGTTCTTCCTGGTTCTAACATGTATATTTGCTCTGCACCCTCCGTACTAGTATCCCAGCCTTGTTATGTGTTAACCATGAATGTCCCTTACTCAAAGTCGTGTAATGGTCCATGTCAACCTAATATATCGCATATATAGGTTACTCAAATCATATGTTTCTTTCCATGTACATAAGTTCAGTCCTTTACCGTACCTCATACGGGCTTCCTCATGTCGTATTATCCTTGAAATCGTTTGGACTGTCACCCTTGTTCTAGCTAGGCTCTTCCATATGAATCATCGTTTGAACTACTAGGACTTACGCCACCTAGCACCACTAGGGATTACGCTTACCTATTGCACGCTTTCGTATTTCGGTTTGGGTTAAACCACCTAGGCCACTAGGGATTACGCTAACCCTCAACCGCGCCCTTTTTCCCACGCATTCATCGTGAATCGTTTTTCTATAACTGTATGCACATGTATCACATCGTGCCATCCGAGTCCTGTCACAGGGCAAAATAAGAAATACAGGACTCGGTCGGGAGCTTTAGATTTATCTGCCGATGCAGATACTAAGGTCTGCTTTTCTACACGTGGCTATGGTCCCACGAGACCCCTCTCTCAACTAGTGAAAGGCAACACAAGAGAAAATCTTGCATGAGAACTACACTCCGGCCAGCCCACATCCTACGGCCTACCTCACCCATAATTAGATAGCAATTATGGTCTGTTGGGTGTTCCCTGCCTTTCCGTACGTACACGCTTGACTCAAGATGGTAGATGATCGACGAACTTGCTATCTCGGGCACCTTATGTATTCGTCGACTCACTGCTATCCACCCCAGTCTTTAGGTCGCTCGCATAGCAACCAAGGCATATTCTTGGTTCTTCTACCGCAGACCTCAACCTCTCGTGAGCCTAGTATATTGACCTGGCAGCTCACAGAGGGATCCCAAGAATATCCTCACGTTCCCCGAAGCCGCTGCTTCGTTACCCAGTTCGCTGGAGCCTTTATCTAAATCAGATACTTGCTCCTACTCACATACTTAAACGATGACCTACCGTATCAGGTTACTCATCTATCTATGAACTGGTCTAAATTTCCTTGACTAAGAATCATTACTTAGTTATCCTTCAACTAAGGTTTACCACTTAGCCTTATTCCCGTTACCCTTGTTAATTACGGTTACCCACCTAATTCTCCGAATTAGGGTTTATATAACAGATTAAGTGTCACTTAAGTTCATGACTTAACCCCGTCTACAAATCATGTCAAAATTGGCTAAGTATCCAAGTTCAAGACTTAGCCCTACAAACCATGCTCAAGTTGGTTAAGTATATATTAACTTGACCCTATAAAATTACTTAGTCAAACCGGTCAAGTGTATTCAAGCGATTCATGACTTAGCCTTATCATGTTTTCACGTTATATTGGTTAAGTATGGGTTAACTTAACCTCCATAAATTCACGAGTTAGATTGGTTAAGTATAGATCACTTAACCACATCAAATTAACGAGTTAGACTGGTTAAGTTTAGGTCACTTAACCACATCCAATCAACGAGTTAGATTGGTTAAGTATAGGTCACTTAACCCCACCAAATCAACGAGTTAGATTAGTTAAGTGTTTAACTTAACCCCCTTTAAACTACCAAGTGGGATTAATTAAGTCTAAGCTAACTTAACCCCATCCGATTATCATGTTTAGACTAGTTGAGTCTAATCTTAACCCCCATCCATTAACTGTATCTTTTGGTTAAGTGTCATTAAGAAAACTTACTTAACCTTACCAAATTATCATGTTGGATTGATTAAGTGTTGGCTAACTTAATCCCCGTCCACTAGACGTATAAAAATGGTTAAGTGTCATTAGGCAAATCAAATCACTTAACCTACCCAACCTTGTCATGTTTTGTTAAGTATCATTAGCCTAATCAATTTACTTAACCCATTTGTCCATGTCATATTTGGTTAAGCCTCATTAATCAAATTAACTTAACCCTATTATGTGGCATTAATTATTTAATGCACCCCAACCTCTCACATTAGACTTTGTTGTGGTTACTAGTTAAGCCGGTCGGTTCCGGGTAGCTTTACACCACAACTTGGTCTAACCTCGGGTTCAAGTACAACATGACCAACTTCTCACATTGAGTCCTATTGTTTGCAACTACTAGTTAGGCCGGTCGGTTCCGGGTAGTTTTACGTTGCAAACTCAACCCAACCTCGAGTTGGCCACTTTCATGTTTAGTCTAGTGTCATGTTCATAGTCAAGTTTTCAAGCAATTGGGTAGACCTAACTTAATAGGTAAATTCCCAATGGGTAGACCTAACTTAATAGGTAAATTCCCAAGCTTATGTTTTTATGCATACTTACATGTCAAATTCCATGTTATATTTCATGTCATGTTTTCAAGTATAAACACATGTCATATTTAACGTTACATGTTGTCATGTTTATACCCATTTACCCAAGTCATATTCATGTCATTATGTTTTCCCATAATGTGAACCCAACGCTTTTTTTGTTAAACTCGCATGTACGTTCGCAACCACGTAATGGATTAAAAGAAGAGACTTGGCAAAGGCATAACAAAAATAGATATTAAGCCACAAGTTAATCATGGTGGCGAATGAGGCACAAATGTGGTCATTAGCTTGCATGTTACATTCTTAAGCCTCACAAAAACATGCATAAACCCAAACTTGGTACATAAGCGAATCATGGTGACAAAAGACATGGAATGATGACTAGTAACTCGCATATATCATCATATAAGGATTATGACTTCATATGCAAGTTGACATAAAGATTATGAAGGTTCTCATGTTGCATAATGCAACATTTCAACATAAAGGTTGTTGCTTTTTGCTCATAAGATTAAGATAATGACTTCATAAACTTGCATAACATGATAGCATGCATCATTCTCAATGATCAAACCCAAACTTTCAACATGAACATTTAACTTCATAGTTAATATCTAAGAGTAGGGAAGGGCTTACATTGCTATGAAGGCCTAAATCGATTAAACTAAAGCTTGTGATGAAGCCTATGCATGCCATCACCCAAAAACCCAAAGATGAACACTCCAAATCCATAAAAACCCCATCTTTATGAACAAAGATCAAAGCTTTAGCCTTGAAATCAACTTGAGAAGCTCTCATACTAACATAGGGACTCTCTAATACTCTCATGATCATGAAACCTCTCATAGAAATGAAGTGGAGGCTAGGATAGTTGAGTGGAGGCCATGAGAGTAGAAATTTTGCCATAGTTTAGTTACATGAGTGAATAATGAGGGTTTAGGGGTAGGTTAGGGGCTTATTTATAGATTAGGCAAGTGTTTTAGGCCATAGGATTAAACCTAGATTCAATCCAAGCCATCAAAGCATGTCTTGGGGAAGAAGTCAAGTGTAGGAACCATCTAGGGCATTTAGATTAAAGATGAACCATGAGAACCATCCAAATGCAAAATCTGCATTTGAGCAAATCGGCCCACGGGTTGACAGCCAAACACCCTGGATTAACCCCTAGTCGACCCAGCGGGCTCGGGTCGACCTCAAAAATCGGCCGGTTCGGTTATTCCCCTCTCCCAATTCGCTATTTTGAACATTTTTGCATATTTAATTATTTAAATTTTCAATTATATATATATATATATATCAATATATATATATTTCTCTGCGCAACCCATTTCACTTAATTAAGTATACTTTAATTTGGGAATTTTTCGTGAAACTTCGCGAGGCCATATCTTGGTCATACGGACTCCGATTTTCGAAAACTCGGACTCTATTTCGCGTATTTTTCCAAGACGAACGCAATGGCATAGCCCATTTCCCTTGATTCAGATTTTACAGTTTAATTCTGTCTCCATTTATGTTATAACAGGTTATTGAAAATACGGGTTGTTACAGGTATACAGATGCGGACATGGCTGGAGATCTTGACAGCAGAAAATCAACCTTGGGTTATGTATTCACTTATTCAGGGGGAGCTATTTCATGGCAATCGAAGTTACAAAAGTGTGTGGCTTTGTCTACAACCGAGGCCGAGTATATAGTAGCCGTGGAAGCAAGTAAAGAGATGCTTTGGTTGAAGAGATTTCTTCAAGATTTGGGCTTGCAGTAAGAAGAGTATGTGGTATTCCGTGATAGTCAGAGTGTTATGGATTTGAGCAAGAATTCCATGTATCATGCTCACACCAAGCTTATCGACGTTTGATATCATTGGCTGAGGAATGTGATTGAAGAGAACATGCTGAAGCTAAAGAAAGTTCATACAAACAAGAATGGTGCAGATATGTTAACCAAAGTGGTTCCTGGAAACAAACTTGATGTTTGCAGCAAGCTTGTGGGAATGAGTTTCAGATGATTGCTACATGCAAATCTTCCCATGTTGGGATGGAAGGGGAGATTGCTGGGTATTCCAGCCCACACAAGCAAAAATATTTGTTGCAGGTCATGCATTTGAGTTTGTGGCCTTTTGGTTGAGAACTGATAACACTTGGTTTTCATTTTGTGGCCACTTATTTTTCTGGTTATGTCTTTATGCTGAGACAATTACTGTTGTGCCACATATGCTTTTAGAGGGAACATTTCTTTTGATAGAAGCAATAGCAGGAAAAAGTTTATCACAACAATTGCATGCACATACATTTTTGGAACAACACCTATTTATGATATGAAGGTAGAGCATTTGTTTTTGGATCTGGTTTTTTTTAAGGGATTAACAACAACTCTTGAAATCATGGCTTCTTTTCAAGACCTTCAGATCTTCTTGCTTAGCTCAGTTTTGTGCTGAATCTTGTCATACTTTAAAGTGCTGTTAAACAGAGTATTCTCATATCTTTGTACTCAGTTTTTCCATCTCTTGTTACTTTAAAACTGTTGAGGGGTTGTGAATCTTTGTAAATCAGTCTTGGGGTTCTTTTCCCCGTAGTTTATTAATAAGAGAAGAAGAGAGTGGACTCCATAAACGTCCCGTGATTTTTATCCTTCACTTTGAATGGGTTTTCCACGTATAAAATCTTGTGTGTCTTGCTTTCTTGCTTGCTGTTCTTATCCTCTTCAGCTGATCATATTTCTGCTACTGTTTCATTGCTACTTTGGTTGTCTTGCTTTGGTGTTTTGACTGTCCCCAGGTTTTCATAGTTCAATTGTGCTGTTCTTAGACTTGCATGTGATATTTAGTTAGTGTAGTACTTACATCATTGTTTGGATCCTATCACAATACGAGACTTATTCGTTCAGCTCATGCGTACAAGTCACACTTCATAATTCTCCACCTTATGAGAATTTTCTTTAATATTCATTTGAAGCACTTAGATCCTCAACACAGTTAGGCAGTATTGTGTATCTATTGAATCCTCATTTTTATTAGTGATTCACGCTGCTTAATCATATATCTCCACATTGACATGCCATTCTCTATTCAAACCTCCAAGGAGTTCTGGTTCGGTCACCCTTGCATCATCCAATAGTCCTTCAAGCCGTTGGCTCTGGTATAATGTTGAGTTTCTGCACTTAAGCGCATTTCATGTACGCATGCTTCATTGTATGTGATGACATCACCAAATGAAGTTTTCACTATATCAATGTTGTGATTGAATAATTTTTCAATCCGCCCAGCAAGCACAAGATCTTGACAATATTTTTTTTAAAACAAAAGAATATTTAATGTTAAACATGTTTGGCAGTTGGAATTGAGCACAATGGGAAATACGCTAGGCTAACCATTTGATATTCCACTTTAAAACTCTACACTGAGCACGTGAGGAGGAGGAATTTCTCCTAGTGCACAATGCGGTGAGACTAAAATACCATTGGATACAATGTTTGATTCATACCATGGGTGCGGTAAATTCTCCAAGGCATTATATGTTGGTTACTATACTGAAAACTAGAGGTGTCAAATGGATCATTCAAGGTCGTATGAGGGTCAACCAAAATTTGTTCCAACCCATTTATGATCCATTTATTTTGACTCAGTCAACACAAAGCTTTATCTAAACCCAAATCACCTCCTAAGTGGGTTACCCATTTGGCCCATATAAATATCGTCTGCTAACTTTTATATACAATTATGAGAATTAATGTTATTTTCTAAGTATAAACGTGAATCACCTTTGAGAGTTATAGTGTTCGTTTATATGACAAAATATCCGAGTGTTCCATACTGTCCGCGATATAGGTGAGAGCCTATCGGTCTTGTCCGGTACCAAGATAATATGAAGAATTTACTGCAATTTTTACAAAAAATAACAACTTTGTACGTAGGTAGAGTTCAAATATGAGAATATAACATGTTATTTTCTAAGTACAACCGGAAGTCACCTTGGAGAACTACAGTGTTCGATCATAGGGAAAAATGTCCGAGTGTTTTACACTGTCTGTAATTAAGGTGGGAATCTATCGGTCGAAGACTCATCCGATTTCGAGGCAATATAAAGAAATTACTGCATTTTTTACAAAAAAGTAGTGACTTTGTATGTAGGCAGAGTTCAAATATGTGTATATAACCTGTTATTTTCTATGTACAGCTGGTAGTCACCTTGGAGAACTACAATGTTCGATCACAAGTCAAAATGTCTGAGTGTTTCACACTATTCGTAATTTAGGTGGTAATCTATCAGTCAAAGTCTCATCCGGTTCCGAGGCAGTATGAAGAAATTACTGCAGGTTTTACAGAAAAAATAGTGATTCTGTATGTAGGCAGAATTCAAATATAGGAATATAGCTTGTTATTTTCTAAATACAACTGGTAGTGGAGAACTATAGTGTTCGGTCACAGGGCAAAACGTCCAAGTGTTTCAAACCGTTTGTAATTTAGGTGGGAATCTACTAGTCGAAGTCTTAATCGGTTCCGAGACAGTACAAAAAGAAATTACTGCATTTTTTACAAAAAATAGCGACTTTTCATGTAGGTAGAGTTCAAATGTGGGAATAGAACCGGTTATTTTCTAAGTACAACTGGTAGTCACCTTGGAGAACTACAGTGTTCAGTCATAGGGAAAAACATCCGAGTGTTTCACGCTGTCCGTAATTTAGGTGAGAATCTATCGGTTAGAGTCTCATTCGGTTCCGAGGCAGTACGAAGAAATTACTACAGTTTTTACTGAAAAAATAGCGAATTCGTATGAAGGCAGAGTTAAATGGGTAATCGGGTTACCCATTTGTAACGCTTTTAAAAATGGGTCAATCTTTTTATGACCCATTTAATAAAAAAATACAAATGGGTTAACCCAACATGGTTGTAATTAGGGTAAAATGGGTTGGATAAATGGGTAGGGTCATATTTTGACAGGTCTACTGAAAACAATGATTGTCCTCTCTAAAAAGTCAGTGCGAGAGGCGTAACATTCTGCGGTTTTAAGCAATTAATTAATGTAAACTTAAGTAACAAAATTTGGAAGTGATAAGAATGAACATTTTATAAAAGTTGGAAGTTAACCATGAAACTTATACTATTGTACTATTGTGTTCGTGGTAATTTTCTGATGAACTTTGATATATAATATTTTTCGATCAGAGTTAAAACGTAAAATTATGATAGATTGAAGTTTTAACATCGAAAAACAATTATATATGTATGTGTGTGTGTGTGTATATATATATATATATATATATATATGTGTGTGTGTGTGTGTGTGCGCGTGTGTATACACATATAAAACCTTAGTCAATTATATATGGTTGAAATTTGAATATAAAAGGATGATAATTGTGCAATGTAAGAAAAAGAGAGGAATGTTATAATGACAACATAATTAATTAAACGGAAACAAATAATGAGTAATGTATACGATTAATGAATAACAAAATTTAATTAGAGGTTTAAATTCAAAATTTCAAATTAGAAATGTTTACACATTTAAATTTTATTAATAAGGGAAGTTTATCACAAGATTTGAAAGTGAATTAATAGTAATAATTTATGCACATATATGTATACATATATGTTAGGATTCAAATTGGAGGACATTAATGTAATCTATAAAGTATTTTTATAAAGGAAGAATCTATCAACTCAAAATTAATTTGAAATTAATGATAATTAATAAATGTTACAATGATATTAATACACGTTACAGTTAAAATCAATACATCACAAATTAGCAAAGAAACCAAAGAAAGAAGGCAATTGAAATGTGCGTTATAGCTTTATTTGATACACATTATGAACATATTACAAAAGGTAATTAAATGATAATGAATTTATAATGAAAAAAGTAATCAAAAACCTGAATAGGGTTATACATAAATTAAAATAAATAGTTAAAGATAATAAATAATAAGTTGAATAAATTTTGAAATTCGAACGTATAATAAAACAAGAATGAGATTAATGTAAATGGAATGTTATACATAACTAAGGTAAGAAATAATAAATTAATGTTATGTAGAAAGTTAAACGTTCCAACAAATTAACCATATGCATTAATAAACACATGGGTTAAAGTTTTAAACCGTGTCTGGAGCGCTAGTTGTATGATTGGATTTTTATAGTTTTCCATCGTGCAGACGACCTTGATTTGAACCTTTATAAATAGGATTTTTTTCCGATTTGGCCACCTTTTATAAACTTATAACATTTTTAGCCTAGTTTCAAAACTTATTACGGTCGTAGCCTGGTTTATGTCACATCAGCTCAAAACCGTTATTAACACAAGCGGCATTTAAGATGACGCCTACCATGGCATCCTAAATGACACTCAGAGGTGAGTTCTATGCGTTATCCCAAATAACGCTCCACGCGTCATTTTAAATACCGCTTGTGTTAATAACAGTTTTGAGCTGATGTGACATAAACTGGGCTATGGTCGTAATAAGTTTTGAAACTAGGCTAAAAGTGTTATAAGTTTATAAAAGGTGGCCAAATCGAAAAAAAAATCCTTATAAATAAGCATACATTTGTACTCCAAATTCATTTTTATTTGAGTAAGCCGGAAGCTCTGTCGCTTTTCTCTCTTCAAAAAAGTTCAAAAACTAGATTTAGGTTTTACGAAACGAATTGAAGAAAGAGATTATAGAAAATTAGGATGGAGATTCACACCGAAAAGTTGTTCGAGCGAGGTAACATACTAGATTTGATTTTCAACTTAATTCCATTAGTTTATTTTAATCCAAAATTTATAAATTTATATGTATTTCAATTTATGCTTCCAAACAGAAAATTACAAAAGAAATAATATGGATGTTAGAACTGGATCTTTGGAGATTTAGAGTGCTTTTAAGGTGAATGGATAAATGATATATATTTTGTCATACGATATTGTTGGATTTCCATTCAGTTTTACGTAATAAGTATTTAAACATCCTGCGTCACTTGGTATTTCCGATCAAGGTCATACTACGAAATGTAGAGCGTCATAGGTACAAAGAAGCTAATCACAAAGACCTGGATTCACAAAACATAAAATAAAAACAATGGAAATTTTT
This sequence comes from Allium sativum, assembly GCA_030737875.1. Classification (NCBI taxonomy): domain Eukaryota; kingdom Viridiplantae; phylum Streptophyta; class Magnoliopsida; order Asparagales; family Amaryllidaceae; genus Allium; species Allium sativum. Next base: position 380,597,464 of record CM060924.1, read on the forward strand.
TTCCATTGTTTTTATTTTATGTTTTGTGAATCTTAGTCTCTGTGATTAGTTTCTTTGGACCTTCGACACTCTACATTTTTTAGTATGACCTTGATGGAAAATACTAAGTGATGTGAGATGTTTTAATACTTATTAGGTAAAACTATTATTATTTTTCAATAATTTATTATTACAAAACAATACTTTACAAGAATTTTCATTATTGAGTAAAGAATTAGAATTGAATAAAAAACGGAGCTTCTTTCGTAGATGGAGATTAGGTCAATCCCTTTCTTCATGTTTCTTCGTTTTCTTCAACTTCTCATTCTCACACGTTTTCCTACTCTTAGTATCGATCCAACCTTCTCAATACCTTTCCCTTCTACCTAGTTTTCGTTGTGCGTGGATGAAGTCTTCGTTTCTGATTCTCATATTTGGATGTGCCAGGTCTGTTTTTCAGTTCTATCCAAAGTCCCTCTTTTCTTGGATCTGCATCCACTTCACTCCCTCATGCCATTGCTTTTGGCGGCTTTCGCCTCTCTACCTAGCGCAGTGACTCTTCCTGGCTCATCTAGCTTCATCGGCATTGCCTTATGCTGGTTATGCCTCGCGACTTTGTTGTCCCCCCTTCCCCTTTCAGATTTACATTTGCATCCCAAGGTATCAAAGTGAGTCGGTGCTCATTCATTGCTTGATGGATTATAATCCTATGTTATATGTCCTTAGGCGGAAGGAGTTGAGTTAGTAAGGTGCTTGTTGGTGCTTACTGGCAATGGGTTGCGGTTGTGGGATACCTTGTTTCTTAGTACTTTTCAATTTGCTATGCTGTAGCAGTTTGGTTATCAGCGTAGAGTGCCTGGTTACTCAGTTCTGTCGCATGCCTCGAACAACTACGCGAAGTGTTCACCCTACTACTCTGGTCTAGTGAGCTGTAGCACTCATACATGTACAGAGTAGGCTTGAGGGAAGCAATGATTATCTCTATCTTGATGAGCGAAGGTGAGATGCTTGTCACTCTATAGTAGTTAGTAATGTTCTTTGTTGGTGTTTTTTTGAGGTCTTCAGTAATCTGTTTTGGATTGTGGTGTCGTCTTATTGGTCGGTATGTGTTGATGTTGGCTGTGTGCTGTAGGTTATATGTATTTTTTGGACTTTGGAGCTATATGCTAGGGTGGTAGTATGTGATGAACTCGGGTTGTTCTGTTGTCTTTGGTGGCTGTATGGCTCGTGTTGCTTTAGAGTTGAACTTTGTTGGGTATCTTTGATGGAATGCTCTCTTTTATGTTAGTCTCTAGGCAATATGACATGTCCTTCATTGCGGTTGTACTATAGTCTCCTTATCCATGGAAAAAGAAATTGCTTCAGTGGTGTCTGGGCTTCGGACTGTTATGCCTTACCTCCAGTTTATTTGTCCTTTGGTTCATTGTCTTTTCCATGTGATAGTCCTTGCCACATATGTGATATGTAACTATGCCAAGATTTCTCACGAATTTCGTACAGCTATAGGTTGTTCGAGCTTGTTGTAGTCACCCTCGTAATGGGTCTGTACTTAGGTCATCTGCACGTTTTGGTTAGTGTTTAGGCACTAGGCTAGTTGTAGCTGACTTTTGTGTGGCTCTAGATAATGTCTGTGTTGTTCCTTGTTGTCTAGGACAGTAGGTATTTATAATTCTTTTCATGTTATATGTACTATTGTTATTATATTACATGTTATATGTATTATTGTGCCTTCCTTACATGGTGTGTCATGTGATACTTGTAGTCTAGAAATAGTGTTTATCTCCAGTACTGTTACCTAGATAGGTGTAGTGGACAGACCACTTTAAATTCCGAATGTGGTGGACGGTCCACCTTAAAAACCGTATGTAGTAGGTTGGTTATCTGCCAATCTCCTGTAATAGTTGTAATTATTTGTTATAATAATAAAGGTTTTTGCGGTTACTTTAAAAACCAGTCAGCTTCCCTCCCCACCCCCTCCCCCCTCCCAAAAAAAAAAAAAAAATAGTTTGCACAAGATAAATTGAATACAAAACATATGTCTCACATAATCTTAGCTTAAATCAGAGTATACAATAAACATTTCCCCTCTTAAGTACTAATCTAGACTATGGCAATCAAGCTGCTATAAAATTAAGTACATCAAATAGAAAGAAAATAGGATCTTCAACATTAATCTTTCCAAGTTGCTAGTATTAATCAAATCTTTTCCCATATGCCCCTACCAAGGTGTAACGACCAAGATTTTTGGTTAATTAATTTTAAACATTTAATATTGTTTTAAAAGTTGAGTTGATAATATAAATGGATTTTTATATGGAGTTTATCGATTTAATTTCGAGTACATCAAATTATCGTAATACGCAACGAGAAATAAATGAATTCGAAGTTAAAACTAAATCAAAACGATTTAGACGATTAATATAAATTCTATTTGAATATAAACAATATTAATAATTTATTATTGGAGATTTGTTTGTTTTAAATTTGAATTTTATATTATACCAATTTAATATGAGATATAAAAATAGCGATGTTTCAAACGATCCTAGAATTCGACAAAACCAACTCCATTAGATCCGTAATAGTATATTATTATCGAATCTTGAATTTCGTAATGTTTGGATTTATTGGTAGAACATACGATTGAAAAATGCATAGGAATAATTAAATAGAATTTAAATTTTAATTATCGATTTAAATTGATATGTTCTCCATACGATCGAATTAGACTTTGAAACTTGTCCCAATGTGTTCAAATTAGTGGTATAACCCTAAAAATGTCAGTTGTTGCGCTCAAATTATGGTTCGAAATCACAACATATTTTGAATTAAAGTGGTTGAAATTATATCAGTTAAAATCAAATTATAAATAAATAGGTCTACCTATTCCTTCGTACTAAAGTATTTTTGTGAACCTACCTGTAGCTTAGCTGCCCTCTTCTTTAATTCACATACGAATTGTTTCTTCTACCCTAAGCTTGCCAAAATGGTGCGTAACGTGCCTATTCTACCATTAAACCTACATGTACCTTTAGAAACGACGTTGTTTCTATCCTTATCTCCTTCGCCTATATATATCGCTTTCGATCGTCTTTCTTCCCATTCTGAAATCAACGAAATAAAACCAAGCTTGAGTTCGTATCTTCCCATTCTAAATTTAATTCGATCCCTCAGCCTTTCATTTCAATTCTCCTACCAATCGCTAAAATCAATTCCACCGTAAAAAAATAATCAAAATCATGGAATCACGATCGAAGAACACGGTATTATCTGAAGCTCGAAGAAAGTATGGGCGCTTGCGAGTTAGGTTCGACGGTTGGTTCGAAGGTTGGTTCGATAAGGTTGTCAATGTCGTTCGTTTGTGCTAAGTTGCAGAGGAGGTGCGCGATTTCAGGTGGTTTGAAGAAGTGGAGATTGACGACTTGGTGTAGTTCGATTTACTGGTGCAATGTATTTGTAATGACCCAAAATTCCGGTCCAATTTGAGCTGACCAAAAACACAAGTCCAACCCCAAATTAAACTGAAAATCAGGAAATTAATAGAAAGAAAACAGAGGGTGAGGATAGATAAGATAGAACTTAGAACATGAGAAGAAGAAGAACACAACATCAGAGTAACACGAACCTCACAGCGGAACGAATAACATATAATATATATAACATATCTTGAAATATACATCTGTACTTGAACATACATCATTATCAAAGTACAACACTTACAACACAGCGGAAATAACTATAGCTATATGATCCTGAAGCCTCCTGCTCCAAGCTCTTCCAGTATATCTGTAAATCCTGACTACTTGACTGCCCGTACAAAATTGGGCACCCAAGAGTTTAGGGAAAACAACAAAATAAACTCCGGGTCAGTCATGGGACTGGTATGAGTAAAACAATTTAAAACAGTTTGAACAAGTAAACGATATCTCATAAGACCACGCCGTATAACGGAACGGGTTTTCCCTTATGAGAATCCAGTTATCTTTATATCAAAAACCTTTTGATATTATAATAACATCTATCAACACAATATAATAATCATCTAGCAGAAACGCTTTCATCTCACGTTCTACATATATAGTATACAATCAAAACCGCAAGCATGTATTGGGTAATGGATTTCCAACTATGACAAGTTATGGAACCACCTTTCGCTAGTGTACCTCTAGAAAGGAATACACTAGGTTCAACAAGAACATCTTGCAACCCGGCCACACATGACCGACCACTCATTTCGCTTGAGTGTATCGAATGTATATCACCAACGGTTGGGATCAACAACCGTTTCCCGAATGGGACATCATCAACAATAGATTTTTAGAAATAAATGAAACTCTAGATCAGGTGATTATACATCCTACTTCGGAGTGACCGACTTAGCCATGCTGCCTGCCCAATTTCTGTCATTTACCGGTTGATGAGGCTTGAGGTTACGCTTCATCATCACTTCAGATTCACTTCGAATGCCACATTGTCAGATCCATCGAAAATCACTAATTGACGTCTTCAACCATACATTATGTGTTAGCTAAAAGAAGTTTCCTTCTCCGCTTCCACTCTTGGTACGGTTGGAGAAATCAATATATGTGATCGTCTGTAAATACTCTGTTAGACATTCATCCATACAAGTCATCCAGGAACATGATGAACCGAAGGCACTATTCAGTACATCCATCTTAGGCACTGTTATCTAAGATTTATACAATAGCCCTTGTACTTTACTCTGTCTTTAATTATCTTTGGCATATATGATTCGCAACGCTTATGCCAATACAGAGTGGTTCTTTGGATAATAATCCAACCGGTCTCTCCATATTAACAACGTTAAAATGGTCAAAAACTTCAATAGTCGATGAGTTAACTATCGAAGAAAAACACGTGTGCAAACAACGATATTATTTCCAGATGGAAATTCTATGAATCAATCATCAATCATATATATTTCTATATCTATATATATATATATTCATATTTCTTATTTCAATATTTTATTATGTTTCTGATTCTATTTGGAAAACATTTCCAAATCTTCATTACTTGGATTTAAATAGATGTTTAAATCAACATTGCAACGACAACTCGGACCACTATACTTATTTATAACCATTTTCACTCTCGAACCTTAACCATTTCTAAATTAAAAACGAAGTCAATCAAGTTGGGGTATAACTACCTCTCAGACCTTAACTGAACAACATTTCAAATCTTGACTCTTTTTACTTAACTCCTTTCAAATAACTAATTCAATAACTCCTTTCGATTAAACTAAAATCTATAACTCCTTTCGAATAACTAATTCGATTAAACTATAATCGATAACTCCTTTCGAATAACTAATTCGATAACTCCTTTCGATTAAACTATAATCGATAACTCCTTTTGAATAACTATTTTGATAACTCCTTTCGATTAAACTATAATCGATAACTCCTTTCGATTAAACTAAAATCGATAACTCCTTTCGATTAAACTAAAATCGATAACTCCTTTCGAATAATTGATTCGATAACTCCTTTCGATTAAACTATAATCGATAACTTCTTTCGAATAACTATTTCGATAACCCCTTCCGATTAAACTATAATCGATAACTCCTTTCGAATAACTCCTTTCGATTAAACTATAATCGATAACTCCTTTCGAATAAGTATTTCGATAACTCCTTTCGATTAAACTATAATCGATAACTCCTTTCGAATAACTATTTCGATAACTCCTTTTTACTTTATTTGAATCACTAATATTTGATTAACACAAATTCTATTAACTCTATTTAATTAACCCTATCGATTTTACTCTAACTGGTTAACTCTAACTGGTTTAACTCTAACTGGTTTAACTCTAACTGGTTTAACTCTAACTAGTTAACTCTTTGTCTTTATTCAGTTTCAAACATCGATGTTGAAATCGATTCTTACTTCTTTATATAAGTCTTGACTTATATATTCTATTTATTTTCTAAGTAAATAATCCCTATTTAATATTTTATTTATTTAACAAATAAATAATCCATTTTATTGTATCTTATCTATTTATTCTAAATAAATAATTCACTTTATAAATATTCCATTTATAAAGATTTCCCTTCATTTATAATTCCACTTAAAACGTATTTCCTATTTATAAATATTCTATTTATAAATATTTCTCTTTTATAAAATCCTCTGATTTTATAAATATTCTCTTTTCAATATCCCGGTATGTTATGGTGTTTAACATATCAAGTTACAATGTCCAATATCGTCCATACACATATAATCAACAACAGATTATAAATTACATCATATATCATAATATATGAAAACAATAAAATAACTGTTGAGGAATCCAGTCGAATTCCTCCAACCTGTTTCCCTGCATCCACAGATGTTACACAATAAAATCAACATCACTTTCAGTTCCATATGATATATTATGTTAAACAGAATCAATATAAAAACTCACTAACTGACTAGCATTTCAATCAAACAGTCAACACACAGTCAATCAGCCAACATTTAACAGTTCTAAAAATACAACATGAAATTATAAATTGTTTAGAGTTAGTGAAATTTACACACATTTGCAGTTCATCGTTAAAGAACGATAAACTGTTGTTTGATTTGAATCAAACAATTTATTTCGCCATAAATTCAGACGAGCTCAAATCCACTTCCAGTCAGCTTCATTATGAAGCTCTCGTCCATATGGTCCCAACGCAACTTACGGTTCGTCAATCTGATATCGTATGATCAAGTTATTGAATTTACAAGATGGTATTCTATTTAATATAATTTAGACTAAATTTTCCTTTATATTTACTTGGGCTTTACCTCAAGTTCCCGGCCCACCATACCCAAACAAAGCCCACTCGCTCCACACCTTTAACTCCATCTTCCCCAACAACACACGGCCACTACTCCAGATCCAAACGTAGCCATTTCGATTCACTTCTCCACCATTTCTCCTTCCATTCATCCACTTAAAAATCAAACAAAAATCACTTTAATACTCCTCATACAAATCCGCAACTCCCTAACCCAATTTTGTGCAATTCGATCCCTCCTCAACATTTGCGTTGAACAGCTCAGATCCATGGAAAAAATGTAGACATCGACATCGATACCCACGCAATCACCTCAAAATTCTCCAAACGATGTTAAACCTTGATCTAAACCCAAAGACGACACCCACATCCTGAATTTCCACATCGATTCACAATGAATCCGAACCCTAGTTTTCGCGACTCAGGAAATGGACGTTCCAGACTAACGTCGAACTCGGGAAATTTTATAAGATTGTGAAGAGCATGTACTCTTGAATTCAAACATACATCATTCTCGATTTATAGAATTTTTTTCTAATTGTTGTTGAATTTTTGAAGACTAAACTCATTCACTGGAAGAGAAAGAATGTTGGCGGCTCATGAAGACGATTATATAAGGGGACGCAATTTTTCTTGTGGTTGAAAAAGATGGTGGGTGGCATTGTTTAGTCCACACTTAGATTACGATATTTTAGTTTTTTTTATATATTCATTTCGCCTTCTAAAAATCCGTGTGATCACACACGATATTCAAAAATCGCGAAAATGGTCATGTAGCTACAGTCTGACATTACTATCCCAACGAAACTGGTTTCGTCGAATTCCGACTCCGTTTGCTCACACAACGTATTTTAAAGGTCAAAATACTGATTGTTCTTCACGTTAAAATCCCGTACGGCCACATACTGACTTCAAAAATCACGAAACTAGACATCTAACAATAATTCAACATTGCGGATCCAACAAAATTAGTTTCGTCGAATTCTGAGGTCGTTTGCAAAACTGGCTATTTTTAAAGCTCTGAATGACCCATTTAAATATATAAATATATTTCAATATAATTAAATTAAATATAAATAAATTTATGTTATCGTATATACTCACAGTGGAATACCATACTGCTTCAGAATATTCCTATATGAATTTCTAACTCGATATTCACTTCTGGGTCAACCCGATATTCTATTTATATTGAAATTCCTTTTTTAAAATATAAATAATTCCTTTATAAATTATAAAGGAATTCTACAACGACTTTTCTAAAATTTGATTTGGACGTGAATCAAAATCTACACGACGAAATCTCGATTTTTCTCTTCCACTAGAAAGATATACTCCACCAGCTCCATACGTTTCTTATTTCACAGAAATCCGATTTAAAACGAACCCTGCACATTTAGTTAAAGTTTGAATCGCCAATTTATGAACTGCAGCGCCATTTCGAGCTCGATTTTAATTATAATATAATTATACGTTCAAACTGTCGTTCAAATAATATATTCGTTATTCAAATTCAGTTCTAAACTGAATTTAATATCACAGATGATCCAGTTCACACCATATCGCCATTTCAGCCAATTCTGATTATTTCAAAATTAAATATATTATTTAATTTATTATTTTAATTAAATATTCATCATTATTTAATTCCATGACCATTTGATTCACTATATCACTATTTATATAATTAAATTAATTAATTATAATACCTCTGCCAATGCGGGTCATTACAGTATTGGAGTAGTTTGAAGGTTCTGGTGATAAACCGGGTGATGGGTTCAACATTAGACATTGGGGAGAGTTCAAGTCTGATCGTTGGGATTGGGAAGCTCAAGAACGGATTATTAGATTAGGGGAGTACGGGTCTGTGGATTTTGGGATGAATGCAGGCATGGATGGCCGTTATTGGAAGGGGCCTGTCTGAATGGTATGAACCTGAGCAGATCTGAGATATTGTAATAGCATTACTGTTGAGATCAGGTTTCAGTTGTTGGTTCAATGGTGGATGAGAGATGGTTGGCTCGATTGGAGGAGAGGCCTGGACAGTAGAAGCTAATGTGGTTAAGGAATTCTAATGTTGATCGAGTTAGTTGCAAGGCAGCGAGGTATACTATTTTAGAATTTCAAATATATAGAAAATTTATTTAATTATTTTTATAGTTAGCCTAAATTAATAATCGTTTAATTGTTAAATAGAATCGAATAATCGTAGGTCCTAGGTAGATTCATTCAGGTAGATTCGAAGCCGAGACGAAATTGAATTTTAACGGGATATTCGGCAATTGAAATCGAGGTGAGTAAACTCACTCTCTGGATTCGTTTATAATCTTATTATAAACGATTTCATATTTTAAGTAATTTTTATATGATGTTTGTTGACTGTTTAGATGCATTGAATAATTGTTGATGAATTGTGACTATTATATATATATATATATATGTATGTATATATATATATAAGTTATATTTAGGCTTGGTGATTGTGACTATTATATATATTTATTATTCACATTTAGGCTTGGTGGTTGGATATTTCCCGCAGTACCATCAGTGGAAGATGCTATGCCCCCATAATATATATAGTGGATGACCTTTTATACTGCGATATTATGCCTTGAAGCAGGATGAGTATTATTTATGTTGTCTAACATCTGTGGATGCAGGAAAAACAGGTTGGAGGGATCCATATGGATTCCTCAAATTTATTATTGTTTGTTTCCATATATATTATAAAATATGATGTGTTAGAAAATCCGTGATTGATGATTGTATAAATTGGATGTTTGAACAACACTGGCCCTAGGTACTAGTGTTTAAAATACCATAAAATATATTCGAATGAAAAGAAAATAATTTGGGTTTAAAAAGGAAAAAAAATATTTTTCCAAAATAGAATTTGAATTTCAAATGGACTAAGAAATATTAACTTGTTTTTAAAAATAAAAACAAGTAGATAAACGATGTTTATAAATGAAGGGTAGTAAATTATCATTGGAAAATTTGAAGTATTAAATTCAAGTATGAATTTAAAAAGGAAATATGGGATAATTTCATACAGAAACGATGGAAGTTGTTCCATTATTCAAAATGTATATTTAATTGAATAAATTCATTGGAATTTAACTATGTCGAATTTATAAAAATAAATTAAATATTTAAGGAGTTGATATTTCTAGTAAAGTTATGAAATAATAGACGATTTAGGATAATTGGAAATTTTAAATTAGATTTGGAAGACCAATTTAATTTATATTTAAATATTAGAGAATAGAGTAAAACGAAGACTAAACATTTATATTTAAATTTGATTAAAAGAGCTCATCGCAACGCGGTAGTTCGTAATTTAACGATTTGAACTTCAATTGAGTATATAAAACTCAATTTAAGTCGGAATTCTATGAAACAAGAAACGTCCGAAATTAATAAATGATAGTTTTCTAATGGAGGAGAAAAATGGATTTCATCTTATGGATTTTGAGTTATGTCAAAATCAAATTTCCATAAAAACAGCGCTATAATCGTTTTAAAATATAACGGTTTATTAAATAAAATAAAAAGATTTTAAGCGAATAAAACGTAGGTTTCCATTAGAAAAATCCACTTATGAATGATAAAATAAATATGAACTCAAGTGGAGTAAATGAATTTATTTTTGAAACAAAAATCATATTTTTAATTCTTGAATAGAATTAACTAAATAGAAGAATAATCAGTTAATCGAGTTTGAATCGAGTTTGACTTTTGTGAATTCGTATTTGAAATCGAATATGAAACTTGAGATAGAAATGGAATTCGATTGGTTTATAAGCACTTTCGTTTTTGTGTATATAAATATAGTGTGGTGCTAAGGGCACCCCAATATGTTCTTCCTAATACCGCGACTAAAAAATACCATATGAATTAGTATTACACTCTTCTTAATACCACACACTTAAAAAATAGGTGTGACCACACTGTTTTACCCTCTGTCTATTTTACTCGATATTCGTTTGTCCTCATTTGTAACATCGATCAACGAGCTAAACCCTAGATATATACCGATCAATGGATTCGACGCCGCAATATACAAAAGCCGTGAATAAGGCTTGAATTAAGCAAACTAGAAAAGGAAGTGAGAGATTAGGGTTTTCAGATCACCAAACAATGAGAGATTACCGTACAAATTTAAATCTTCCCGCGAGAGATGCGAAGAAGATAACGATTACGAGAGATTAGGGTATTTAGATTAGCTTAGTACATGATTAGTTCGAAAAATAATGATTGAGTGAGAGATTAGAATTGAGAGGTAATGTGGTATTAGGAAGCATAAAAAATTTAATGAGTTTTTTTTAAATTGCGGTATTAGGAAGAATATATTGGGGTGCTCTTATCACCACACTAAATATGTATAATATACACACACACTCCCGAACTCATAATATGTCATTCCATTACCCTATCTCTTAACAAGTCATTCTCAACAGGCTTTGGCATTCTCTTAACCAAAGCTCTGGTACCAATTGTAATGGTCCACCACTCTGAATGATTCAGATCAACAATAAACCACACATGTCTAGCTTAAACCATTCAAAAAGGTGAATTGTTAATGGAACTTAAATATAAGAAATAAAGAGACATGAAGAAACGAAATACATAATCTTAGAAAGAAGGGACAAAATATAATAGTCACATAGGTAAATCATAAAGTTGTTTACAATGTACACGGTATCAAAATATCAGAGTGAAACAATCAACAAACATACCACATAATGCAGCATAATAATACTAGTAAATACGAACTTCTAGTCTTTGTCTTCAACTTCAGAATAATTCATTGTTTAAACTGAAACTATCTGACCCGAGCATATTAGAAAACAATACACTCAAGTGAGGATTAAATTTATAATGTAAGTTAAACCAACCAAACGAATTATGAGTGTAGTAGCATCAAAGATGCTTACGAGATTTTCCATCTTCTATCAGTGTACAACGTAAGTGCAATAACTTAAGAGATGTTACAGGTTTTTCTGTCTCCTAAGGATTCGTCAAACTATATGATGATATGTTATATATGTAATGTCTATTAGTAAAATAAATATTTAAATAGCATTAAAGCTTTATATTAACCCACCTTAACACATCTATTAAATAATAGTAAGTTGAAGAATTTTAAGCTCTCACATCAATTTTAGGAGCTATCTCCATTCTCCTTAATTATCTCCAATTTCAGATATTTTATTTTCAAATTCTAATATATATCATTTTACAATTATTAACGAATATCTTATACTATTTTACATTTAAACATCTACATTTAAAAAATTCCATAATTATTTACAAATGTTTCCCAATTTTCCCCCAATATTTTACATTGACACCTACATATTTAAATAAATTAATTGATCCAAACTTTAAACTAACTGATAAAATTAGCCAACTAATGTTCCAAAAACTCCAATATACATACTACAAATACGTCAACAAATCGATTAAAAAAAAATATAAATTGCATAATGCAAATTATATGCACTAACTACAAATATGACCTATGTATTGATGTTTGTGGCATAAAATTTATTGATGCAAGACTATTGAACGATTGTACTTGCAAGTTTGTGGCGAAAATTAGAATTTGGTCATTTTATGTATATAGCGATGGCATGGACTATGTCTAAGTTAGAATTTATGTAAACATGTTATAAACTATGCAAGTTCATTTGCAAGTATAATTGGACCTATGTTTCATCAAGTATAATTAGATCTATGTTTCATAAACAATGCAAGATTTTGTTTATTTGCAAGTATAATTGGATCTATGTTTCATAAACTATGCAAGTTCATAGGCTATATGATTAGATGTTAAAATTGTACATTTCGGTGAACATACATCATGCTAGTCTTGCGTTTGACATTATGCCAAATTAAACATGTTTAAAACACAAGTTTGTATTTGCCTAAAATATGCCATTTCATATGTCACCTACTTAGTCATACTTTGATTTGAATACAAGTTCACATGATCCATGTTATATGTTAGTTGAATCGCCAAATTGCAAGTTCATGCGCCACACACCTTTATGTATTACGTGTTCATATTGATTATGCCAAAAATGCCAAGTTTACACCTATGTCTCGTTTACGTTTATGAATTCTCTTGTGCTTGTTTGTGTGCGCTAAATTAGGCTAAGTTTTTAGCCTAATATTATATGTTAAAAACTAGGCGAACAAATATTAGGCTAAGATTTGTTAGCCTAATGTTTAATCGGGGGAAATGTTGGGAATATTTGAAAACTTGACATAAAAATATATTGAATTGGCATGTTTATCACATGCCAAAATTGGTGGCATTTAAATGATATAAATTCTTATATCAAAAATGTTAAACTTGGAATGTGGGCCATAACATTTAATTGTTGACAAATTTACATATATTCAGTAATAAAGACAAATATGTAAATTTAGAAAACACGATATGCTTAACCCGAGGTTGGATTGAGTTGTGATGTAAACCTGCCCGGACCCGCCCGGCTGTCCAGTAGTCACAACAATACCTATCCAATGTGGGTGGTTAAGCATTGAGCCTAATAAGGACCCGAGGTTAGACTGAGCTACGGTGTAAACCTGCCCGGAACCGACGGCATATCCAGTAACCGTAGCAATACCTGTCTAATGTGAGTGGTCTGGTGCTCCTAAGAGGCTAAGAACATATGGTAGGGTTAAGTCAACTATAACACTTAACCAAATTCAACATGTTAACAAAAATTGATGGGTGGGGTTAGGTAAATACAGACACTTAACATGTTTGACTAGAAAATCCTGGTAACGAGGGACCCGTTTCAGCAGTAACCCAAAGTTATGTATCAACGGTACCTTGAAACTAGGCAGGGTGGGGCACGATTACTGGGCTGATTGTAAGCGGTCAAACGACGGCGGTGGGTGCACAATGCAGGTCTAACGGGGTGCGGGCGTGCACACACTCCGGAGCAAACAACCAGGGCACTGGGGACACCAGTAGTATAACCTATGTCTTCTAGTTTTGTGTCGGGACCGCCACCATGGGTCTTGATACACCCCATGGTGGGACCAACATAGGTATCTACAATTCTTGGGGGTCGTATGACACATGTTAACGCGAGTAGGAGCCGATCTTTAATAAGAATGGGGATCACTTCACCCTCACCATGGGGTGCCAGCAAGAATAAATTCGAGTAGGTGCAGAGATATAGTATGGGTGTGATAGTACACTCGACACTTCCTTAGCCTGTGACACTTTCCTATTTTTAGTTTATATCCATCATATCCTTTTCTTATTCACATATTGAAGAGTTACTAGATTTACTCAGGCTTTATGTCTGACCTTATTTTCTTTTCGTCTTCTTTTCTTTTGTTCCCCCCAGGTCCACAGGGAGGAAACAGCTCAACTCAGTCAGGCTCTTTACAAGCACCAAGAACGTAGATGTATGATTTGGATCTTTCTTGCTCGGATAATGGCTTTGGATATCACTATGGGGATTTTTGTCACTCTATTTATGTTTTCATGCTTCTTTAATAATCAAGGCAGTTATGAGGTTGTAATGTTGAAAGTATTTTGAGACAATTATGGAAATCTTTGTTTGATACACGTATTGATGAAATAAAAGTTTGTTTGGTTTCCGCTGTTTAAAATATGTGTATTCATATCTGTCTTGAGTTCATCTGTGGCTTTTACTTATAAACCTCCACCAAAGTTAAGGCATTCCCTTTGTGAGTGACCTTAATGGAGGTGGGGTGTTTCACTTGGTATCAGAGCATAGTTTACCAGACAAGATAAAAGTTTTTGAAATCTTTCAAAAAGAAAGTTTAAATGAGCATTTTTTTAGAAAAAAAAGTGTTATATTAATAAAAAGACAAAATCCCCCTAAGCCATGTGCCCTATCTATCCTTCTCTATCCTTCGTTTTGAATCTTTCCTTTCTGTTTCAGCATGTCTGGAGACTTTAATCTTCCGGAAGGAGTGCCGATTCCCGGCTGGTTTAGGAGGACTTAGAAGCAAGGGCCAATGGCGCGGGCCCAGCAAACATCCCTCCTTCAGTGGCCGCGGTTCCTCCTCCTCCTCCGCCTCCTCTTGGAAATGCCTTCGCAAAAACATGTAGAGACTTCAAGGCTATGGGTGGAAAAGACTTTTATGGGACAAAATCTTTTGTTGGAGCAAGAAACTGGTTAAAGGAGACTGAGGATTTGTTTGTCATCTTTGGAGTGGATGACAGGCAAAAGATACAACTTGCGGTGTGGTTACTTAAGGATGAAGCTTCCTATTGGTGGGAAGTTACTAATGCTCAGAGGGCGGTGGAAACATGGGAAGACTTCAGGACAAGATTTGAGATGAAATTCCTCTCCCAAGCTGAAAGAAGCCTGCAAATGGAAAACTTTCTAACTCTGAAATAGGGAAGCATGACGATCAGGGAATATGTTAATCAGTTCAATCAGCTAGCCAGATTTGGGCTAGACTTAGTAAACACCCAACACAAGAAGGCACTTCGCTTCGTCAAGGATTTGAATGAGCCTCTACACAGCCTCGCCATGACCCATGTATCCACGGGTGCGACTTATGAAAGCTTGGTGGACATGGCGTTGCTACACGAGGAAGACCACGGCAAGAAAGAAACTAAGGGGGAAGAGAAGAAAGAAGGTCTACAGGCAAAGAAAACAGACTTCAAGAAAGGAGGGAACCATATATCAAAAGACTGCCGGAAAAGGAAGGCGAAGATGGGTGGTTGCTTCCATTGTGGAGAAACTGGACACCAAGATAAGGACTGCCCAAAGAAGAAAGGGCAGGGACAGAAAGACGGATCCACTTCAGGGGGTCAGGTTCATGCGCTAGTGGCACCTCAGCAGGAACGAGGTAGTAATATTTCTGTAGAAAGTGTAGTCTATCTTTATGATCATCCAGTTCGTACACTTTTTGACTCTGGCGCATCACACTCTTTTATTTCATCTGCTTTAGTAGAATCTCTGCATCTAGACACTAGTATGGTAGAAGATCCCTTAGTAGTTTCAAATCCAATTGGGGGCTCCGCTTACTTGTCAGTGGTTTGTTTGGGTTTGAAAATCTCTATTCTCAGCGTTGAGTTTAGTTGTAGTGCTTTTGTTTTGGGCTTCTCGGGATATGGTTTGATCTTAGGTATGGACTGATTATCCAGTAATAGTGTCATTCTTGACTGTGAGAAAAGAGTAGTTAGACTCTTGACTCGGCTTGGTAACACTCTAGAAATTTCTTGTAATCCCTTGAATGCTGTTATGCTTAGTTATCTAAAGTCGCTTGATGCTTCTGATGAGAATTTGCAATCAGTTAGAGTAGTCCGGGAATATCCGGATGTCTTTGAGGAAGTGAAAGGCTTACCTCTGAGGCGGGAAATTGACTTCCGCATATATCTTGTGGATAACGCAAAGCCTGTAGCTTTACCTGTCAGACACATGGCTCCAAGGGAGAGAAAGGAGCTCAGTAAGCAGGTTAAAGAACTTCTCGAAAAGGGGTTCATTAGACGGAGCATTTCGGAAAGGGGTGCTCCAATGGTGTTCGCAACCAAAGCAGACGGTTCGCTTCGCCTTTGCGTCGACTATAGGGAGTTAAACAAATTGACCAAGAAAAATAGGCACCCTCTTCCCCGAATCGACGATTTGTTTGATCAGCTTGTAGTTGCGACGGTCTTCTCCCAACTTGATCTGGCAACTGGGTTCCATCAGCTAAGAGTAGCTGAAGACAGCATTGATAAGACAGCGTTCAGAACCCCAGACGGTTTCTTCGAGTGGCTTGTCATGCCTTTCGACTTGACAAATGCACTCGCTTATTTCGTAGACCTAATGAGCAGGGTGTTCAGAGAATTCCTCAACAAATTTGTGGTTGTCTTCGTAGATGATATCTTAATCTTCTCAAAGAGTGAGGAAGAACATGCTCAGCATCAGAAAGAAATCATGGATACTCTCCGTGCACATCAACTAAAAGCCAAATTCTCCAAGTGTCACTTCTGGAGAAAAGAAGTAAGGTTTCTTGGGCATATAGTGTCCAAAGAAGGGTTGGCTGTGGACCACGCGAAAGTGGTGGCAGTACAAGATTGGAAGACACCAAGAAATGCAACCGAAGTTCGAAGCTTTCTTGGGCTAGCCGGTTTTTATCGAAAGTTTATTAGGGATTTCGCGAAAATCTCAGCCCCACTCACAATACTAACAAAGAAGAATCTGGCGTTCACTTGGGATTTGGACTGCGAGTTTGCTTTCCAACGATTAAAAAGGGCTCTTACAACAGCCCCAGTTCTAACTCTGCCTGATGGAAACAAAATGTTCACAGTATACACGGATGCATGTGGAACGGGACTAGGCGCTGTTCTAATGCAAGAAGGAAGGGTAGTAGCTTATGGCGGAAGACAATTGAAAGTTCATGAAAAGAACTACCCAACCCACGATCTTGAGTTGGCCGCCATTGTCTTTGCACTTAAGTCTTGGCGCCATTATCTCCTAGGTGAGAAGTTTGAATTATACACTGACCATAAATCGTTGAAATATCTCTTCTCCCAGAAGGATCTTAACTTGAGGCAGCAAAGGTGGATGGAGTTTCTTGCCTCATATGATTTTGAAATTTCCTATACTCCCGGAAAAGGCAACGTGGTAGCAGACGCGTTGAGCCGAAAGAAACTGACCCTAAGCCCTCTCTTTGTGGAAAGGCAAAACTTGGAGTATATAGCCAGTTTTAACTTTAGGCCCTCCTCGGATTTTGTACCGGGTTTGTTAGCATCTCTCGAAGTACGCCCCGCTCTCTTAGACTCAATAGGGGCTGCACAACGTGATGACCCTCAGCTTGTTGATGTGATTGATAAACTTATTAGGGGAGAGACTTCTAGTCACCTCAGTAGGTACGCCATCGATGATAAGGGTTGGCTGAGACGAGATGGAAGATTATGTGTCCCATAAGCAAGGGAGTTGACAAAGAAGGGTCTTGAGGAAGCGCATCATTCCAAGATGACTATACACTCTGGCGGTGATAAGATGTACAAGGATATAAAAAGGACTTTCTTTTGGAGCGGCATGAAGCAAGACGTGGCAGATTTCGTTTCTAAGTGCATGACCTGCCAACGGGTCAAGGCGGAACAAAAGAAGCCTGGAGGACTACTTCACCCTCTAGAGGTCCCACAGTGGAAGTGGGATAGCATTTCAATGGACTTCATTGATGGACTGCCTAGGTCGAGGAGAGGCAACACTAGCATTTGGGTAATAGTGGATAGGCTTACTAAAAGCGCCCACTTTATACCTATCAAGAGTAGGAGGACTGCCGCATCTCTAGCATCTCTTTATCTCAAGGAAATAGTTCGACTCCATGGGATACCCTCCAGCATTGTTAGTGACCGAGACCCTATTTTCTTGAGTGAGTTTTGGCAGAGTCTGCAAGAAGCTGTAGGCACACAGCTATGTTTGAGTACGGCCTATCACCCCCAAACAGATGGCTAGACGGAAAGGGTGAATAGAGTTTTAGAGGATCTTTTAAGACTTTGCGTTCTTGACTTTGGAGGGACGTGGGAGGATCACCTTCCTTTAGTGGAATTTGCCTACAACAACAGCTACCAAGCTACCATCGGCATGGCACCCTTCGAAGCCTTGTATGGAAGACCGTGCAAATCACCAACTTGTTGGTGGGAGTCTACAGATAAGCTTATACTTGGGCCAGACATGATTCGAGAAACTTCAGAGAAAGTGGACTTGATACGTAGGAGAATAAAGACAGCCCAAGACAGACAGAAATCCTACACCGACATGATTCAATCAATGTCAATTTACTGTTAATTCAATTTAAAATATTTAAATTCAATTTAAATCCTGAGATCTCCCATGAGACAACCTGACCATAAACCTATACTGTAACACCCCGTGAATTCTATAACGTTAAGCTTCACGAACTGAAGTATAATTAATTATAAATGATGAAATCAAGGGAAATGGGTTACGCCATTGCGTTCGTTTCGAAATTTTGCTTGAGATAGAGTTCAAGTTTGCGTAAAACGGATATCGTATGAAGAAGATATGGACGAACAAAGTTGGGCGAAAAACCAGAAAACAGGTCAGAATGCACTGGCGCACTTGGGAAGTGCGCCAGAATAGAAATGAACTGGCGCACTTGGGAAGTGCGCCAGTACATTTTTAGCCTGGCGCACCTGCCAAGTGCGCCCAGGTCAGAATGACCTGCTGGTCAGGTCCTGGCTGGCCTGGTCAGGGTCTGGTCGAATTCTGATGCTTGGCTGAGTCACTAGGGCTTACGTGTCACCTTTTGAGTGGCTCTTTGAACTTTGTATGGTCTAGATTCCTCCTATCTTCATCCGACGGCTCAAAACAATTTAAAATTCTATAAATACAACTCAAACCTAACCCTAAACTCACACAAATAATATAATACAATAGCCGTAATGCTGCTGGAAAAGAACTAGGAATGGCCGTCAATTAGAAACCCTAGAGACAAGCCAACAAGCCTAAGAGACGAATCAAATTAAAAGAAGATCAGAGCTTAATCAAATCATTCAACGCAACTTAGCTACCCAAAGGAGAACATCTCCAAATCAGAATAACAGAAATCAGAAAACAAGAATTCATCACACGTTGTAAGTATAGTAACCTTTCAGAATATGAATAAAAACTGTGATGTGATTCGATGTATATGAAAATAGAATTGTGTTATTATTCTAAGTGTTGTGATGGTTCTATCATGACCTATGTATTGATGTTTGTGGCATAAAATTTATTGATGCAAGCCTATTGAACGATTGTACATGCACGTTTGTGGCGAAAATTAGAATTTGGTCATTTTATGTATATGGCAATGGCATGGACTATGTCTAAGTTGGAATTTATGTAAACATGTTATAAACTATGCAAGTTCATTTGCAAGTATAATTGTACCTATGTTTCATCAAGTATAATTAGATCTATGTTTCATAAACTATGCAAGATTTTGTTTATTTGCAAGTATAATTGGATCTATGTTTCATAAACTATGCAAGTTCATAGGCTATATGATTAGATGTTAAAATTGTACATTTCGGTGAACATACATCATGCTAGTCTTGCGTTTGACATTATGCCAAATTAAACATGTTTAAAACACAAGTTTGTATTTGCCTAAACTATGCCATTTCATATGTCACTTACTTAGTCATACTTTGATTTGAATACAAGTTCACATGATCCATGTTATATGTTAGTTGAATTGCCAAATTGCAAGTTCATGCGCCACACACCTTTATGTATTACATGTTCATATTGATTATGCCAAAAATGCCAAGTTTACACCTATGTCTCATTTACGTTTATGAATTCCCTTATGCTTGTTTGTGTGCGCTAAATTAGGCTAAGTTTTTAGCCTAATATTATATGTTAAAAACTAGGCGAACGAATATTAGGCTAAGATTTGTTAGCCTAATGTTTAAACGGGGGAAATGTTGGGAATATTTGAAAACTTGACATAAAAATATATTGAATTGGCATGTTTGTCACATGCCAAAATTGGTGGCATTTAAATGATATAAATTCTTATATCAAAAATGTTAAACTTGGAATGTGGGCCATAACATTCAATTGTTGACAAATTTACATATATTCAGTAATAAAGACAAATATGTAAATTTAGAAAATACGATATGCTTAAACCGAGGTTGGATTGAGTTGTGATGTAAACCTGCCCGGACCCGCCCGGCTGTCCAGTAGTCACAACAATACCTATCCAATGTAGGTGGTTAAGCATTGAGCCCAATAAGGACCCGAGGTTAGACTGAGCTACGGTGTAAACCTGCCCGGAACCGACCGGCATATCCAGTAACTGTAGCAATACCTGTCTAATGTGAGTGGTCTGGTGCTCCTAAGAGGCAAAGGACAGATGGTAGGGTTAAGTCAACTATAACACTTAACCAAATTCAACATGTTAACAAGAATTGATGGGTGGGGTTAGGTAAATACAGACACTTAACCACTTAACATGTTTGACTAGAAAATCCTGGTAACGAGGGACCCGTTTTAGCAGTAACCCAAAGTTAGGTATCAACGGTACCCTGAAACTAGGCAGGGTGGGGCACGATTACTGGGCTGATTGTAAGCGGTCAAACGACGGCGGTGGGTGCACAGTGCAGGTCTAACGGGGTGCGGGCATGCACACACTCCGGATCAGACAACCAGGCACTGGGGACACCAGTAGTATAACCTATGTCTTCTAGTTTTGTGTCGGGGCCACCACCATGGGTCTTGATACACCCCATGGTGGGACCAGCATAGGTATCTACAATTCTTGGGGGCTGTATGACACATGTTAACGCGAGTAGGAGCCGATCTTTAATAAGAATGGGGATCACTTCACCCTCACCATGGGGTGTCAGCAAGAATAAATTCGAGTAGGTGCAGAGATATAGTATGGGTGTGATAGTACACTCGACACTTCCTTAGCCTGTGACACTTTCCTATTTTTAGTTTATATCCATCATATCCTTTTCTTATTCACATATTGAAGAGTTACTAGATTTACTCAGGCTTTATGTCTGACCCTATTTTCTTTTCGTCTTCTTTTCTTTCGTTTCCCCATCCCCAAGGTCCACAGGGAGGGAACAGCTCAACTCAGTCAGGCTCTTTACAAGCACCAAGAACGTAGATGTATGATTTGGATCTTTCTTGCTCGGATAATGGCTTTGGATATCACTATGGGGATTTTTGTCACTCTATTTATGTTTTCATGCTTCTTTAATAATCAAGGCAGTTATGAGGTTGTAATGTTGAAAGTATTTTGAGACAATTATGGAAATCTTTGTTTGGTACACGTATTGATGAAATAAAAGTTTGTTTGGTTTCCGCTGTTTAAAATATGTGTATTCATATCTGTCTTGAGTTCATCTATGGCTTTTACTTATAAACCTCCACCAAAGTTAAGGCATTCCCTTTGTGAGTGACCTTAATGGAGGTGGGGTGTTTCATATACCACGTTAGCATCTGCTATACCATGATCTCCCCTTCCATCATTTAAACCCGAGCCTTAATCACTGGAATGGATGAAAATCCAACATGAACAACCACTGCCACAGGCCGCCCAACGCAGCTCCGACCAGATTAGGACCCACCGTCGAGCCACCTTCGCTTTGATGAGGGTAGAAGCCTGTGATGCATGGGCTCAGAAGTGGTGAGGTGGTCTGCAGCGTTGTGTAAGGAGGAGTGGGGTGTTGTACATGGCAGAGGGCGGGCTCTGTATGAAGTAGAGGAGGCTAGATGACTTGGTGGCTAGGTGAAGTTGCAGGAGGTCGTGGGGCCATCAGTTTTGGTGCAAGGCGATCGAGGAGAGACAACGGCGGCTGCTGAAT
This sequence comes from Allium sativum, assembly GCA_030737875.1. NCBI lineage: Eukaryota > Viridiplantae > Streptophyta > Magnoliopsida > Asparagales > Amaryllidaceae > Allium > Allium sativum. The sequence goes on from CM060924.1 coordinate 380,619,579, forward strand.
GAGCGTGGCTTGTGCCTTGTGGTGGTTTCAGAAACGAATCTTTATTTTAATGTGAATGTGAATGCTCTAATTTGAGAGGAGAAGAGAAACAATAAGCACAAGATGAGCGCAGACTTACAGGAGATCTCACTAAGAGGAGAGATAACTTTGCTCCATCAGCGGATGACGAGTTCCATGACTGGCGGAAAAGCAGATTGACGGACATGCATGATGGGCACACTGTCGCATAGTTACCAGGGAACAAGAGGATGGGTCAGGAAAAGATGATGACAATGATGACGACAAATAGATACAAATTGTTTTTTCTCATTTTTTGTAAATATTAGCATGTTTTATTGGATTTGATATTTTATGTGTCGGCTATATACTGTGTTGTGGATGTGGATGTTTTTTGGATTGACATGAGTTATTGTAGATATGCTTGATGGAATATTAGTTTTATTTCATGAAAATTTTATATAAAATTTTATATTTTTGTTGTATTTGTTGGTTTAGGTGATATATATGAGAGATTATGCGACAATGAGATGTTATTCGGTATGAAATTGAGTTTATAAGTGTTATGTAATGATTGGATACAGATATGACAACTGTTGTGTGCTTAGAAGGCAAGGAGGAAGCTAAAACATAGAAAAAATGTTCTAAGCCAATGATGAATAACAACGACTTATTGGTCTAGTATTGTGTTAGTTAGCAATGACTAGCGACGCCTATTTGTTCTAGGCTTATGTCGGCTAATGACGGCTAGCGACATACTGACTTTCCAAGCTTGTGCCGATTAGCGATGTTTACCGACACATGATCAACCTCCCAGAGCATGTCATGTGTCCACGTTCCTGACATCAACTATCACTAATATGACTATGACGATCATTGCTAAAGACAAACGCTATTCTGTTAGAGTCAAGTGAAAAGACTATGGCTTTAGGCTTTTAGCGATGGTTTTTGGCCGTCGCTACCAGCAGTCTTCTTGTAGTGTAGACACATTAGTGGGGCTAAGAGGTTTAGAACACATGAAATAGAGAAAAATATTGAAACTCATCCCTTATCATCTAGGATTTTAACTATTTTGGAACATGTTACATGATACACAAGTATATAGAATTGTAGAATCCACCATATCAACTTTTTTTTAAACTACTTGTGACTACTATGGGTATAATAGAATAAGGAACTAGTTGAAATGCTATGAACACATACAAATTTTTATCCATGCCATCAGTTCATGCCAAACTTTACATAATGGCATATGTCTGAGTTTTACACTATATATGTCATAACTTCGATAAAGTCATTTTTTAAATTTTCACAAATGACGTATTTATCTTAACTAAAATTGCTTTCATGTTGGCAACTAGGAAGCTTCCAAAGTCCAGACAATTAGAAAATTAAAAAAATTAATAGGAAAATTGCAATTATGTTGGCTCATTAGCTATTTAATTTTTTGTTGGTCTTTTAGCATATCAGTGCATAATTAGTACTAATAATATTTCAAGATTATTAACACTCTATGTGCTCTGATACTTCACTATTTAGAAATATTACAACATACTTCTATTTAATTATTTGTTATTGAGGTTCCTTGATTATGTTATGTAGCATATCCCTTGAATGCATATAACCGACGAAAGTAATAATATGTAACAAATTATTAAAATGGGAATATATTACCTCAAAATTAACATTTAATTTCCTCTTGTTTATTAGCATTTGATATATATTATTAATTGTTACCCATAATTTGGGGACCTAAAAAATATTAGTCATTAACTATCAAATTTTAAATATGGAAAATAAAAATATGCATGTGGATAGGAAAATAATAATAGCACTACCAAATTATCTATTATGCTTTATTAATTTTTTTGCATATAATAACATACTTAAAACTACCTGTTTCAATTAGTTAACATTTGTTCGAGGACATCACAGCTTTAAAAAGCAGCAAAGATAACAAATTATGGAAACAAGAAACCTTTTAAATTGGAATATACTTCTTTACTTCTAATGTTAGATTTCAGCTTATTTGGTTGACACACTAGAAATTGATTATTCTAATCTATATTGTAAAAGTAGCTTTATCCTTTAAACCATTTTTCCACTTGCGTTCTTACCTATTTGTCTTACTATATAAATACAAGTTTAAAACTTTATATGATTAATGGTATATTCCTAATTTTATGTAATATATGCGCTATTGTTGGGAATAACACATTTTCTAAATTTCCATGAACGGACTTACTTATCTTAACCGAAATTGCAATACGTCCATAAGTTCTGATTCACACATTTATTTCCCACTTTTTGTATTAAAAAATATATTTTAAATCAAATAAAGTAACAATATTATGCAGAAATTTAAAAATAATAAATTGTGAAACTACATTATGTATTTTTTTAGAAAACCAAGAAGTAGATGTCGTAGAAAATAACAATAAATTGTAGAAAAGCAAAGCAGAAATCCTACATATTAATGAAAATAATAATACTTTTAGGGTTAAACCACCATTTGATTATGAAGTATACAAATAGACTCAAACAACTGAAATCAAATTTATCTAGGAAGGAAGCCTATAGAGAGGACCATGAAGCTTAGATCATTCCCATCTAGGGGTTGGGAGAGGGGTCCAATCTGGTTGGGTTGACCCCCCACCCCCCACCCCCACTAAACCACAACCAAAGAAAATACAATAACCCCAAAGGGGGTTTCTATGTCCCTTATTCAGCTTTTATAAAGTTGGCTAAGGCCAAGGCATGGATTATGATCCACGGTCGTTGGATTGTAATCCACATCATGGTCTGGATTATTGTGACGACCGCCCTGTACCAGCCGACACCCAACGAGTTGCGCTGTGACGGTGCCCAACTAGTATAGGACAGTTGCCGAAGATTGAAGTAAGGAAACCCATGTAACCTATCATATATGGTGTATGAGTTGAAAACTAAATCATAAGCATCTGAGTAGTAGATTCACATTAACAATAAAATATCTAATGAGTTATATATAAGTACATCTCCAAAATACTGTCTCTGAACAAGATACACTAATAATCCCCAAAGTAGTGATCAACAAAAGTAATAGGGATACGAGTATATATCATACTTAGAAGCCTCCTGCTCGTCTCCGACCAGCTACTTAAGCACACCAACCTGTCTCTAGTCTGCTCATTTAAGAGAACCCAAAGTAATGAGAAGCAATGCATAAAACTTCAAGTCAGACAAAGTCTGGTATGATTGATAATAATCTTAATCACTAAATAGGATAATACAATAGGTATGAATGGTCATATCTGACCAGGCCCTGCATCCAAAGAGTTAGCACAGAGAACCATGTACTCTACTTTATGATAATTAAGATAGTGAGTGTAAGTGGAAGTGTGTGTGTTATCGTGAAATCAATCATCCAATCATAGCAAACATCCTCACGTTCACTCACTCAATGTATCGAGCATACGCTATTCGATGCTTTGGTCGTCAAATCAATCAAGACATTGGCAGGCCCTACCTCATGATCTCCATTTGTCTATTGTTATGTCGCACCTCATAAACTATAGCTCAAAACCCTACCTAGTCCACACTGCATTAGCTCTGGGTCCAGACCGATCAGTCCCCACCATATTGGCTCTAGATTGTTATTATGTCACTCCCTCAATTATGTACCAAGGTTATGAATATAGATATCTCCATTACACATTATCAAGAAGTGTTGGAGCTGGTCCTCAAAAGAGTCTAGCCATTATCAAGAAGTAATGTCATACCATGTGAACCCATTCCCTTTGCACATTCTCGGATAAGATAAGTTTCGAAGAGAGTAAGTACGGATAAGAAAGTCCAGTAAGGAAAGGCCAGATAGGAAAGTTTCAGTTCGATGCCCGGATCTAACAACATCCAGTTGGGTCTTCCTAGATCTAACAACATCCGGTTCGATGCACCCGGATCTAATTAGATTCTGTTCGACGTTCAAACAAAATTTTGCGCCAATCCGACCATATTTTTCCGAATCGAATTTCCCAAATAGAAAATTCGAACCGGAACCTGCTGGATGTGTTTTTACTGATTTTAACACTATATTTCGCCACTCGACGGCGTTTGCAACCACTCGAGTATTCCTATGCACTGTTTAAACAAGATCAAAACAACCAAAAGAAGTTTGTTTTCCCATTAATCCCTTTAGATCTGTGATTCACAAATCAAGTCCAAATCTACTGAAATTTATATATGTGCCATAACATGATTAATAATGAATTATAAGCGTTTTTATATATTTTTATGAGCAACCCATATGTTGATCTACTCTAATTAGTGAATAATCATAATATTACTCACCTTAATCACCTAAAAGATTTTAGATCTAAAAAAGGAAAGTGTTTGGCTCGGATTGCAATACGTCGCAGTAGCTTTTGTCTTGATGTGGTGTTAGTTTGACTTGTTTTACACTTAATTAGGTAGTTGGATACTTAAATGGTGGATTAGTTGTAGGTAGAAGCCATTAATGGTTGAGTAGAAGCTTTTTGTGAGTCGGAAAATTGAATAGGGAGATTTGCAAATGAACTCCATATAAATAGTGAAATGAAAATTCTTCGAGAAGCCACGAAGGATTGGCTTCCAAGAGAAGCCACGAAGGATTGACTTCCAAGAGAAGCCACCAAGAATTGGCTTCCAAGAGAAGCCACCAAGCATTGGCTTCCAAGAGAAGCCACCAAGCATTGGCTTCTAAGAGAACCCACTAAGGATTGGCTTATTATAACTGCTCTACGGAATGAGAAACCATTATTCGGATCAAATGGAAGTGGTTTCAGGTCTAAGTTCCTTAACAATCAAAAGTTACAAACGAAACAAGATTCACCAACGGTAAAATGGTTACATTAAATTTCGATGAAAATGGTGAAAGTAGGAGATGACCCTACTAGTCATTTCCCAAAGTTATACAGTCATACGACCTCCCTATGAAAATAACATAAATATTCTATAATATTTCGGTACGTAGAATGTGGGTCGCTACATTCTCCTACCCTTAAGAAATTTCACCCCTGAAGTTCGTTAAGCAATAAATAAGATTATCCCGCACGCCTATCAATCATCCACAAGCGATCAAACATACATAGCAAGCAATTTACGCCTATCCTAGCATGATGGATACTAAGTGAGAAGATCGATGATGTTACGAATGGAAATTTAAGAGTGATGTATAAAACTTACCAAGTGAAGAGCTCTGGGTAGTATGTCCTCAGGCTTTCCTTGGTCTCCCAAGTACAATCACTCTCAATTTTACTGCACTGAACCTTAATAGGTTTCACTATCTTCCTCCCAAGCTATTTTGTATCATATCCAACGATACGAAATGGTCTACGGGCTACATTGGCTTTTGGTTCCACCTCGACGCCATCTAACTAATCCAGTGTGAGAGTTTTACCAGAGTCATGCACAAACTTTCTCAAATGGGGAATATTGAATACATTGTGCACCCTAGCCATTTTCTGAGGCAACTCAACTCTGTATGCCAAATTTCCAACCCGCTCGATAACTGGAAATGGACCAACAAACCTCGGTGCAACGTTCCCTTACTACCAAATCTAATCACATTTCTTAAAGGAGAAATCCTGACAAACACCAAATCACCAACTAAGAATTCCAAGTCCTTCTGCCTCTTATCGGTGTAGCTCTTCTTCCTATCTTGGGCAGCTTTCATTCATTGTCGAATGATTTCAATATTTTTGGAAGTTTCTCTAACCATATTTGGTCCAAGTATCAGTTTCTCACCTACCTCCCACCAACATGAAGGAGCGTTGCACGACCTTCCATATAAGGCTTCATGGGGAGCCATGCCAATGCTTGACTGATAACTATTATTGTATGCAAACTCAAAACAAATGCAAATGGTCATCCCATGAACCTCCAAAATCTAGAATACATGCTCTTAACAGATCTTCCAATATTCGATTTACCCTTTCTGTCTGACTATCAGTTTGAGGATGGTATGCATGCAGTACTGAGATGTAACTCTGACCCCAAAGCTTCTTGCAATCATTTCCAGAATCCATTAGTAAACAATGATCCTGGTCACTCACAATGCCTTTAGGTACTCCATGGAATCGCACAATCCAGTTCACATAAAATCTTTCTCACTTGGTTGTCTTTTTGTTTGACTTGACAGGTATAAACCTGACGCTTTTGGTCAACCTATCCACAATGAACCAAATACTATCATGACGTGCATGAGTCCTAGGCAAAACATCAATAAAATCCATCGAAAATGGCTCCCATTTCCACTTAGGAACTTCTAGTGGTTGCAAAAATTCATTGGGCTTCCTCTGCTTCAGCCTTAACCAATTGGCAATTCATGCACTTGGATATAAATTTTCCAACACCCTTTTACATACCTTCCCAGAAGTACGTTCGCCTCATGTCTGATACATCTTGTTACCACTGGGATGTATGGTTAAATTTGAGTGATGACATTTGTTAAGTACTTCGTCTCTTAATCCATCGACATCAGGTACAACCAATCTCCCACCTTCTGAAACCACCCCTTGCGGTCAAGTTCGTACGTGCTCCTGACCTCATTATCCACGCCAGATTCCACCTTGGTAATGGTCTCCTATAGTCTTGGATCGCTTCTCTAATTAGACCCAATCGTCTCGACCAAAGTTGGTTTTATCTTAAACTAGCCAACATCTCTGGCTCCCATCTAGGTCCGAAGTCGTACCCAACGATATATTCTGGTTGCTTCCATTCTAGGAACATAGCCCATAAATCAGCATGTCTCGTGCTCAATGCATTAGCGATCGAATTACCCTTTCCCGGGTGTATGTGATATTAAAATCATAGGAAGCCAAAATTCCAACCATCGCTATTGATGGAGATTTAAGTCTTTCTCAAAGAAAAGATACTTCAATGATTTGTGGTCAGTAAACAACTAGGATCTTTCTCCCGAAAGATAAGGCCTCAACATCTTTAATGTGAACACACTTGCATCCAATGGGGTACCTCTTCTCGTGCAGTTTTAGATGCCGACTAGCATAAGCGAAAACTTTACCCCCTTGCATTAACACCACGCCCAGTCCAGTACCACAAGCATCAGTGTATACCGTCATCTCCTCATTTCCTTTCGGAATAACTAACACTGGAGCACATGTTAACTTTTCCTTTAAGCTCTTAAATGCATACTCATGTCTTGCATCCTAGACAAAGGCCTGAATCTTTTTAGTCAAATGAGTTAACGGTGTTGCTATTTTGAATAAAACCTAGATAAACTTACGGTAATATTCAGCTAGTCCCAAGAAACTTCTCACATCAGTTGTGTTCTAGGGCGTAGACCAATCTTGTATTGTCGTCCCCTTCGCAAGGTCCACGACAATACCATTTTCAGAAACAACATATCTCAAGAACCTCACATCCCTCCTCCAAAAGTGACATTTAGAAAATTTAGCCTTTAGCCGGTGTTTCCTTAACACCTCCATCACAATTTTCAAATGCAGCTTGTGTTCTTCTGTCCGTGAGTAGTCCAGAATATCATCAATGAACACAAGCATGAACTTATTTAATTGATCTCTAGAAACATGGTTCATGAGATCCACAAAATACGTTGGTGCGTTGGTCAACCCGAATGGCATGATTAACCACTCATAAAAACCAGAAGGCATCCTGAATGCTATCTTAGGCACACTTTCCTCGGCTACCCTTAACTGATGAAACCCTGTTGCAAGGTCTATTTGAGAAAATATATGTGCACCATTCAACTGAACAAATAAATCATCTATTCATGAAAGTGGATACTTGTCATTTCTCGTTACCTTGTTCTTCTCATGGTAGTCCATACACAATTATAGGGAACCATCTATTCAAGAGGTCACTCACTTGCACCTCGAGCTCTTGCTGCTCTTTTGGTGCCATTCGTCGAAGAGGCATTACTATAGGTCTGACATCTTTCACTAAGTTGATACGGAACTTAATCTCTTGGTGTGGATGAAGCCCAGTCACTTCCTTGAAGATGTTCGGATACTTGCCAGCGATAGGCACACCCAATAACTCATCGTGTGGGATATTGAGGGAATACAGAAAACTAGCCATCACCTCGTCACCTCACTTCCCTCCGCCCATCATCCGCCCCAATGGTCACCAAATACCTCTCACAATCCATCAACACCCCATGCCTCTGAAGCCAATCAACTCCAAGGATAATACCAAACCCAGTAAAGCCTAAAACAAAACAATCACAAGTAGACATGCATCCTTGACTCAATAAGACCAACCTATGACAAATCATACAAAGGATAGTAAAACCACCAATCAGGTTTATCACAACCAAAGGTCGATCAACAATCTCAGATTCCAATTCCAATCTATCTACTAGGTCACTAGATATATAGAAATAGGAAGCCCAATATCAAATATAATTCTAATAGGAATACCACAAGCTGAAACCATACTTTGGATGACGATACCCTTTCTCTTCTCCGCCATTGGTGGGGAATTAGACAACATTAACAGTGAATGCTCTCACCAATTTCTTATCCTTTGGAGGTTCTGGACAATCATTCTTGAAGTGCCTCTTCATGGAACAATTGAAGCACTTCTTCACCCCCGGCATGGACCTACAGTCCCTGATAAGATGGCCCTTCTTGTCGTAGCCATAACAAGCTAATTCTAACTTAGCCCTCTTTTTTTGTCCCTTCTTAGCTGGAAAGGGATTCCTTTTATTAGAAAACTTCTTCTTGCCTCCACCGCCCATCTACGGCCTTTGCTCAACTTCAGAAGCAACGACGACTTTAGTCTTCGACTTTGGATAAAGACTTTATGACCTTAAAGCTTTTCCCACGATAGACTCAAAAGTCTCATCAATATCATTAATAAGCCTCTCTCCCAAGTAATCATCCAATCCAGTGATGAATTTCTCATTCTTCTTCTCGGCAGTATCAATAAAAGACATCCCGTATTTCGACAAAGCATTAAACTCAACAATGTACTCAGAAATGGTCCTACCATTTTACTTAAGCTATGCAAATTTTAGTAATAGCTCCTACTTCTGAGCAGCCAGAATAAACTTCCCACAAAATCGAGCTTTAAATTGCTCCTAAGTAAACTGGTCCTCAGGAGTAGCAGCTTTGGTAGCATCCCACTAATTCACAACCCTGCTTGAAGTTGGCGTGAAGCCAATCTCCTCTTTGTGGCATCATCGAGTCCAAGGTCCTCAAAGATGCGCTCATGGTTATCAATCCAATCCTGAACCTCCGTAGCCGACGCCGTTGCTTGGAACGGTTTACTACCCAGATTGGTGAAGTCCTTATTCATCTTGGCAAAGTCGACCCTAAGTGTCTGCGCAAGTGCACTATCACCCTCAACGACATTGGGAGCAGCTTCTTGAGCTTTTATAAGCATCTCTCTAATAAAAGCAGTAAACATCATCAGCATATCAAAAGCATAAGCATTGTTGGGTCCCGAACTTGCTCCTTCCTCAATTCTAGAACTAAATTTCCTAGCAACATTCCTTGTTTGATGAATCATCATTCAGTCGATTAGTCGTCTTTCTAAGGAATCTTATTTAGCGGTGTATGCGCAGTGCGACTTCACCCTTAAGTATACTAATATTATATATATATAACTTTGAAAACCAAAATAACACAAATACACGCCCATATACATATACTTATCCCCTAGTATTACCCACTTAGGATAAACTACGCAACATAGGATCCGATACCAAATGCGATGACTGCCCTCTACCAGCTGACATCCAACAAGTTGCGCTATGATGGGGCCCAACTAATATAGGACGATCGCCAAAGATTGAAGTAACGAAACCCATGTAACCTGTCGTGTATCTCCAGACGCATGAAATAAAATATAATAATAACATAAGTCATGATATAAAATAGGTGAGACAGTATATGAGCTAAAATTTAAAACATAAGCATCAAAGTAGTATATTCACGTTAATAGCAAAATATCTAATGAGTCATATATAAGTACATCTCCAAAATATTGTCTCTAAACAAGATACGCTACTAATGCCTAAAGTAGTGATCAATGAAAGTAATAGGGATAAGAGTGTATATCATACGTAGAAGCCTTCTGCTCGTGTCCGACCATCTACTCGAGCACACCAACCTATCTCTAGTCTGTTCATTTAAGAGCACCTAGAGTAATAAGAAGAAATGCATAAAACTCCAAGTCAGGTAAAGTCTATTGTTATTGATAATAATCTTAATCACTAAATAGAATAATACAATAGGTATGAAGAGTCACATCTGACCAGGCCTTGCATTTAGCACAGATGACCATGTACTCTACTTTATGGTAATCAAGATATTAAGTGTAAGTGGAAGTGTGTGTATCGAGCATACGATATTCGATACTTTGGTCGTCAAATCAATCAAGACACTGGAGGGCCCCACCACATGATCTCCACTTGTCTATCGCTATGTCGCACCGCATAAACTACAGATCAAAACCCAACCCAGTCCACACTGCATTAGCTCTAGGTCCAGACCAATCAATCGCCACTGCATTGGCTCTAGACCGTTCTTATGTCACTCCCTCAATTATGTACCAAGGTTACGAATATAGAAATCTCCATAACACATGTTCCCACAGCAAGGTCCAACTTAGAAGTTACCCGGATGGTTCCCATCTGGATCTTTGGTTGTAACTTCACTTTTCTTGCATCTTGGGATTAATTAGTCGTATTGGAGTTAGTCCTCAAAGGGTCTAGTCGTTATCAAGAAGTAATGCCATGACATGCGAACCCATTCCCTTTGCACATTCTTGGATGAGATAAGTTCGGATAGAGTAAGTCCGGATAGGAAAGCCCGATTAGGAAAGTCTAGATAGGAAAGTCTCGGTTTGATGCTCCAGATCTAACAACATCCGGTTCGATGCTCTTAGATCTAACAACAGCCAGTTCGATGCACCCAGATTTAATTAGTTTGATGTTCACACAAAATTTTGTGACAATCCGATCATATTTTCTTGATTGAATTTCCCATGTAGGAAATTCAAACTAGAACTTATTGAATGTAGTTTTAGTGATTTTATACCTCTATTTCTCCACTCGATGGCTTTTGCAACCGCTCGAATATTCCTATGCACTGTCTAAACAAGATCAAAGCACCTAAAAGAAGCTTGTTTTCCCCTTAATCCCTTTAGATCCCTTTAGATATGGGGTTCACAAATCAAGTTCGCATCCGCCCAAACTTATATATGTGTCATAACATGATTAATAATGAATTATAAGCATTTTTACATATTTTATGAGCAAACCATATGCTAATCTACTCTAATTAGTGAAGAATCATACTATTACTCACCTTAATCACCCAAAAGAAGTTAGATCCCAAAAAGGACTCGGCTCGGATTGCAACACGTCACAACAACTTTTATCTTGCTGTGGTGTTAATTTGACTTGATTTGCACTTAATTAGATAGTTGGATACTTAAATGGTGGATTAATGGTAGGTAGAAGCCATTAGTGGTTGAGTAGAAGCTTTTTGGGAGTTGGAAAAGTGAATAGGGAGATTTGCGAAAGAACTCCATATATATAGGTGAAATGAAGCTTCTTCGAGAAGCAACCAAGGATTGGCTTCCAAAAGAAGCCATGAAGGGTTGACTTCCAAGAGAAGCCACCAAGAATTGGCTTCCAAGAGAAGCCACCAAGCAATGGCTTCCAAGAGAAGCCACGAAGCATTGGCTTACAAGAGAAGCCACAAAGCATTGGTTTCCACGACAAGCCACGAAGGATTGACTTACTATAGAAGCCACCAAGCATTGGCTTCCAAGAGAAGCCACCAAGCATTGGCTTCCAAGAGAAGCTACTAAGGATTAGCTTATTGTAATTGCACTACGGAATTGGAAACCATTCTTCGAATCCAATGGAAGTGGTTTCAAGTCTAAGTTCCTTATCAATCAAAAGTTATAAACGAAATAAGATTCACCAGGAGTAAAATGGTTACATTAAAATTCAATGAAAATGATGAAACTAGAATATGGCCCTATAAGTCATTTCCCAAAGTTATATAGTCATATGACCTACTATGAAAATGATATAAATATTCTATGAACTTTTGGTACGTAGAATACACATCGTTACAATTACAATCCAGACCATTGAAATATCCGACTATTTCAGCCCGGATTATGATCCACAAGAATTGGATCCTACACTCTGGAAAACGATCCAGAGTGCTGAAATTATCTGGCTTTATGAAAGCCAGCTAATTTAATGCATAGCTGGCTATATAAAGACCGGCTACGGGTGCTTCTTCCCCACAACAAGCTTCCTCGTTATCCTTCCTCGTTCCTCTATAAAATTCTAAAAAAAAGGGCATAAGAAGAGATTTTAGAGCATTCCGAGGTAGCGGTAGTCGCAGTGATGAAAATGTACTACCACAATAAGAGAACGTTCTGGTAGAAGAGGTTGTAATGGTAGAAGAAAACGTTCCGGTAGAAGAAAACGTTCTGGTGCAAGAATACATCGAACCTCTGGCTCGACGAGATGTTAGCAGATGACGTCGAGCTACTACTGAAAAGTGCCTAGATCCTAATATTTATCAGAATTTAGAATCCAACAAAGCACTAGTAAATTTTCGTGTACTTCCTAACAATCAAGAGCATATAAGTACACGCGTCAAAGAATCTGTAAGTTATCTACCTTTTACTTACAAATAATAGTAAGCTTATGTATACTAGAAACTTATATATCGACTCAATTTGAAATAGACACTGCGAGATAGAACGCATGGCACATGACCAAGCGTTATTCATTTATATGCCTCGATTTGCAATTATAATACAACATGCACTATATACACATTTCTTAATGAACGAGCCTCGGTGGTTTCATAAGTACGTGTTCATTTAAGTATCTACAAATTATTTCATTTAATTGTAACTAATTTATTAGGTATAATGAACCTTTCAATTAAATTTGAATGTTCAACTCGTTGGGTTGTTATCCTCCTTTTGGTGGAAGACCACCCATGCTTTTCATTTTGGGTTTGGACAGTTAAACATAACCCCTTTAGATCTTATTATGCTTACCGGACAGTCGGTTGGATTGGCCGAGACATTACTTTACAATGAGGATTATTTGCGCTCTGGCATCTTACATTATCTACTTCCTTATTTTGACTTTGAAAATAGGTTGACTAATGCATTACACCGAAGGGTTAGTTATATTAAACAAACAGTCTTATAACTAATTAATGTTCTCGGGGGAGAAAACCACCTTTTGGAGATAACACGGCTATTCATTCTGTACTTGATAGAAAACCAATTTCTTTCAAACCCATCTAACATGTTGTTGGTTGGACATGTAGCGGTGATTGCAGATTTTACATTCAAGAGACTTATTGTTATGATTGGGGGACACACGTACTAGCGTACATGTATCACTCTTTAGACCATGCATCAATGTGTTGTTACATAGAGATCTACGTCGATCACTGGATTTTGGCAAATTTTACAATACTAGTACTATGAGTGCGTTCATAATATAACCTATCCAACATTGGATCCAGCATTATCTATATTGTTTCCTCAAGTGAGGGCATAGGCTCAAGAGAACTGAATACCTGTACAAGGAGGTCAAGCCCGTCACATATTTATGGTGGCTCGTAACTAAATCGAATTACGAACCACAAGATAGAGTATCATTTGGCATCCATATGAGGTTTATCCTATTTAAATATAAGGGTGTGGTCCATTCTCCTTTTCTTTCAAAGAGATGTTTTCCTTTAGTGTCTTCTCCTCCCACTGGTGGTTGTTATTGGTTCCATAGGGAGAGTTGTTGGAAGTTGATATTATTAGGTCATTTCGTGCTTGGTAATCCACATCCTGATACTCCTTTTTAGTGGTGTATAAGGCGGCTGATTTGGAAGAGGCTCGAGACCATGAGTGGTGGCCATCTAATTACTTCATTAGTCCAGGTTTGGACCATGTAATGTTTTGGCATAGATTTTACACTCCATCACATATAGCTACTATGGTACATGATGCAACATTCGTTTTGATTGACCCCTCAGCTCTCGGACATGATATTGTTTATAACAGCCCGTATTTTACGTATCAAAGATCATAAAATATTTTTATTTTATTCCCTGATGGTTGGATCATTCTCATCTTTTGATATGTTACTTATGGGGATGTGAGACATGTCCATAATTTTTACCAATTTTGTTTTTGATCATTTTACCCCTGTCAGTCTTGTACAGGGTATAACTTTTGACTCAGGTCAAATCGGAGGGTGAGACCTGTGCCATTGGAAAGGAATTGATGTTTGCCTTTCCGTAGAGTGGTTACATTAAAGATTTGGCTTAGCGGTTTGGAAGAAATCGTTGTTTTAAGGTTTTTCAGTTGGCTATCCACGTTTTAGGAGCCTAATGGGCTTATTTCGGAGAGGCCCATAAGTGGGCTGGTGGAAACTATAAACAGAGGGTGAGAGGTGTGGAAAATAGTTTACTTCCCCATTCTCTCATTTGATGGCCTTATGCTCCTCCTTCCTCTAACACCTTTCCACCATAAAAAATCAAAATCCAAGGAGGGAAATCATAGATTTACACCATTGGAGGCTAGATCTACATCAATTGAAGCAAGGATTCATCGGATCAAGGGGTTTGGTGCGAGGTGCTTGCTGTCCGGATTCATATTTTTACCATTTTAGCTTGTTTTGGAGAATCGGTGAGTGATATGCATCTCTCACATGGATTCAATGAAGTGTATGAGTGTTTGTTCATGTTTTTCATCAATTTCAAGTGTTTCTCCATAGATCAATGCATTGGTAAGTCCCTTTTCATATAAATCACCCTATGATCTTATTTAGCAAGTTTAGATAGGTAATTTCTATGCCACTCCATATGATTATGCAAGTTAGATCTATTGTTTTGTTCATATGCACATTTGTGGTGATTTTGGTGAATTTTACATAATTATTGATGGAATTGTCATATTGGTGATATTGTTGATTTCATATCATGTTTGTGGTCATATTGGATGAACTGAATGAGTTGGTTTCGTCGATTGTATCGATTGGCGAAGTTTTGGTCGAAACTGGAGTTGCATTGGAGTAATGCAGGTTTTGGGTTGCACGTATGGGGTCGGTCGTGCATCCCTAATGTGTTTTCTTGGGAAACAAGACATGAAGGTGCGAACGAGTCCAAGGTTGAAGTGCAGGGCTTGAGCGAACGAGCCAGGTGAAAGAGGAACGAGCGAGTGAACCTATAGGATGAACGATAGGGTCGATTGAGCGAGCCTGAGGAAGAATGGTTGATTGGGAGAGCATATGGGAATAGGGTCGGTCGAACGAGACTAGAGAAGAATTGGTTAGATGAGCGAGCCTATAGGAGAAGCGTTCGGTCAAGCAAGTCTAGACTCCAGCAAGGGACGGTCGGGCGCAGGACTTGAGTGGGTACAAAAACATGGGGTCGGTCGTGTGAAAGGCTGAGCGGGCCAGAATAGGTTGAGTGTCTGGTCGGTCGGCCAAGGGGTGGAGTGGTCGGGTCGGTCGGTCATGTTGAGAATAGCCTGATCGGTCGTGCTGGCTTGGTTATTAAAGTTGAACCTTATATTGATTGTTGTTCAGTTCAACGATGTTGTAACTACGACAGTAGTCCAGATGAGGATGTTCGAAGTGATGTGATGTATTCGTTGATCGGTGAAAAGCAATGAATGTGTAGATAGCTCAAAAGGTGTTGGATCGTGGATAATGGTTACTCAATTGGGACTTGAGTTTGTGATTGGTTGCTGGTGATGATGACTAGAGATGCGAAGGCTGAGAGATTATCATTATCGTATGTTGTAGCAGACTCAAAGTAGAGGTACTTTGGGCAGTCGTGAAGGGCCTCATACCTTGGCCAGTCGTGAATGGCCTAGTTGTCGAGGACAAACATATGAGTCATGATGGCATATGGAGTTGTGCTAGAACTGGGGTTACCATTAGCCCTTAACATATGGCAGTCATGATGGCATATGGAGTTGTGTCGGAACTGGGGTTACCATTAGCCCTTGATATATGGCAGTCATGAAGGGTCGTCATACGATTAACGATGATTTCAAAGCAGGATTGGCGGTGATAGCCAGAGTCCATCATGGATGATTAAATGTCTGGATGTTTTGTTATACCATCTCATGTGGATTATCTAATGTTAAGGGAGATGTTTCTTGAGTGCTTGACTGATATTGGTTTAGGCCTCTGGGGAGAGTGCTTAAGGGATGTTAAACTCGATTAGGATTGTCTACGTGAGACCTATGTAATCTGGATGCTATGAATGTTGTTAATGGTTGTTCTGATTTCCAAGGACGAATTGTTGTTACCATGGATGTTATGGATCGTAAAGACTATCACTATCGTATGTGGGGAAGACGGGTGTGAGTTCTTCTCTACTATTAGGTAGTGTTTGGTAATTCTACCCATTCTCATATACTTTATTGATGAAGTTTGTTATTTTATTATCGCTCACTAAGACTGTTGTCTGACTTAAGGTTTTATGTTTCCCTCTTATAACCTTGGGTTGTTCATCCGGTTGTGGATGGACAGACTGAGTAGCAGGTGATAGGTGATGCTCGAGTGAGGACGATGATGTTGATCGATGGCGAGCAGGAGGCTCACATACCAGTTTTATTACTATCTAGTATTTTCTGTTTTCACTGATACTATATATTCTGAGGGATGTAGTGAGGACCTTTGTACAGAAATATTATCCTAAGTTGTATGGATCTTTCTACGGGTTCTGTTAAGAATTTTCAGTTTCTGTGCAATTGTATTTCACTATTATTACCTGTTGTATATGTTCTATTATATTTTATCCTTGCGCTGTGAGATTTACGACATGTTCCACTTGTATGATCGTACCTGGATGATATCCATAGTTCCCTGGTACACCTTTCAGTGCATTATTCCTCTTGTATAGTGCAGGGACTGTGGACGGTCATCACATTTGGTATCAGAGCTCTGGTTTTCGATTTTAGCCAAAGTTTAAGGACGTAATCATGTATGAGAGATGTACTTGTTGATTTCAGTTGGATGCCTACTATATATATTAGCACATATAGTAGTAACGGTTGATTTCTTTTAGCGGTTTTTCTTGGAAATGGCTAATTATTCTAAATTGCAGATTTAGAATGAGTAGACGACCATCAAGACATGCTGCTAGGGAAGCTAACACTGGAGGGGGTAATGGTGGGGCACATGACTACCCGACCATGTTTGAAGCTGTGATAGAAGCATGCCTTTGAAGGAACCCCGCTCCAATGGCAGCTGCGGTGTACATTGGAGTCCAAGTGCCTGGAGCTGTAGAATTTGCAAAGTTGTGCAAAGACTTTTCATTATTGGGAGGAAAACAATTCAAGGGCACTGAACCAGTTGAAGAAGCCCAGAGGTTGGTGGATACTTGTGTTAGGATCTTCAAGGACTTGGGCATTGATGATGCAACAAAGAGAAATCTTGCATCAAGGCAGTTAGAGGGTAGAGCAATGGACTGGTGGAACTCTGTCACACTTAAGATCCCTGAAGAGGATATTTAATGGGAGCTATTCCAAGCTATGTTCGAAGCAAAGTTTATCTCCACTGTGCAAATCGATTATGTTTAAAAGATTCGTGAGCTTAAGCAGAATGGTCGCCCAGTTCTTGATTATATTTCTGACTTTGAGGTTTTGTCGAAATATGCTCGTTCATATGTGGATACTCCTTATCAAAAGAACGAGAAGTTTGTCTTGGGATTGGATGAATATCTTGGGAATCAACTTATGGATCACTTCGATGATAATTTTGAGAAGATCGTCGAGAAAGCTTTGAGGCATGAAAGTCTGTTTCCTAAGAAGATGTCTGTTGTTGCAACTAAGGAAGAACAGAAGCCACAACAAGGTGGTAATAATAAGAAGTGGAAGCAGCAACAACAGAAAGGGAAGAATGGCCAAAAGAAGCCTAAGAATGAGTATGTTTGCTTCAATTGCCAACAGAAAGGCCATTTTGCTAATGAGTGTAAGAACCTGAAGGTTGAGAGGAAGTGTGACAATTGTGGAAAGACTGGATATCTCAAGAAGGACTGTCCAGAACCAGCTAAAGGGAAGCAGATTGCGAAGGCATATGGTTTGGAAGCCGTGCCAACTTCCTCAAGTGCTCCTACTGCAGAGGAAAAGGGAAAGGGTGTCGCGGTGCAAGGTACTCTTTCTATTTAAGGTGTTTCAGTTCGTGTATTATTTGATACTGGAGCATCACATTCATTCATTTGCAGTGAGTTTGTTTGTCTCTTGGGTTTGGAACCTGAGATTTGTGATAGACCATTGATCGTGACTAATCCGGTTGGGGGTTCGTCTAGTTTGTGCATGATATGTCGTGGTCTAGTGTTATCGAGTCATGGTTGCTCTTTTGTATATGATTGCTTTGTTCTTAACTTCGCTGGGTTTGTGATTATCTTGGGCATATATTGGCTTAAGAGGTATGCGGAAAGGGTGAATTGCGAGAAGCTGGAGGTGAGGGTCGGGGATATGGAAGGGAGAAAGGTGTTGATTAGATGTAAGCAAGAAGACAAGGTCTTCATGAGTTATCTATATTCGCTTGGGATTCCACAAGAAGACCTGTCATCAGTGTTGATCGCTAATGAGTATGTAGATATCTTTGACGAGGTCAAAGGGTTGCCGCCACATAATGAGATCGAGTTTAGGATCAATTTGATCGACGGTGCTAGACCAATCGTTATGCCTCTTAGCAGGATGGCGTCTAAGGAACAGCGAGAGTTGGAGGTGCACGCTTGAGACCTTTTGGGAAAAGGATTCAATCGGAGGAGTCTTTCCGAATGGGGTTCACCGGTCGTGTTTGCAACCAAGGAAGATGGCTCGTTAAGATTGTGTGTGGACTATCGTGAGCTGAACAAGGCGGCTAAGAAGAACAAGTATCTGTTGCCAAGGATTAATGACTTGTTCGATCAGCTTCATGAAGCCAAAGTGTTTTCTCAGATGGATTTGGCAACGGGATTTCACCATTTGAGGGTGGCAGAGGATAGTGTGCCAAAGACTGCTTTTAGGACACTGGGTTTTTCGAATGGTTGGTGATGCCATTCGGACTGACTAACGCGCCAGCATATTTCGTGGATCTTATAAATAGGGTATTCAGAGATCGGTTGAACAAGTTTGTGCTTGTGTTCATAGATGATATCCTGGCTTGCTCTAGGAATGAGGAAGAAGATAAGACACACTTGAGTGTTGTGTTGGAAATCTTGCGAAAGCATCAGCTGAGAGCTAAGTTTTCGAAATGTCACTTCTAGAAGAATGAAGTATGGTTCTTAGGTTATGTTGTTTTTGGAAAAGGGATAGCAGTCGACCCCGCTAAAGTGGCAGCAATCCAGAACCGGGATAGACCTAAGAATGCAACGGATGTGAGAAGTTTCCTTGGGCTGGCTGGTTATTATCGACGGTTTATCAAGGATTTCTCAAAGATAGCTGCACCATTGACATGATTGACGAAGAAGAACCAAGTGTTCACATGGGATGCGAATAGTGAACAAGCATTCGGAATCCTGAAGGAGATATTGAAGAGTACACCTGTGTTGATCATTCCAAGTGGGAATGAAGAGATGGTAGTGTACATCGATGAATGTGGTACTGGACTTGAAACAATGCTAATAAAGAAGGATAAGGTTGTGGCCTACGTGAGTCGACAGCTGAAGCCGCATGAGAGAAACTATCCAACACATGATTCGGAGTTGGCCGCGATTATGTTTGTTACGAAGATGTGGAAGCATTACCTTTGGGAGTTCGATTCGATTTGTTTACAGATCACAAGTCGTTGAAGTAACTTTTCTCCCAAAAGGATTTGAATCTTCGGTAGCAACAATGGTTGGAGTTTCTAGCATCATATGATTTTGGTATAGCCTATACTCCTGGTAGAGGTAACGTAGTTGCAGATGCATTGAGTTAGAGACACGCAAGTTTGGGAGCGATGTTTTTAGATGGAAAAGCCTCGAGTATTTGGCACGATTCGATTTCAGGCCAAGGTGCAAGTTGGAACCTGAAATGTTGACAAACTTATCGATAAGACCTACTCTCATCAAAAGGAATGGTGAGAGCCAAAAGCGAGATGCAAAGCTTGTCGAGTTTATTCAGAAGCTACAATCAGGAGATAAAGAGTTTGAAGTCGACCGAGAAGGTAGGCTTCGAAAGCAAGGGCGATTAGTT
Organism: Allium sativum; assembly: GCA_030737875.1. Taxonomy (NCBI): domain Eukaryota; kingdom Viridiplantae; phylum Streptophyta; class Magnoliopsida; order Asparagales; family Amaryllidaceae; genus Allium; species Allium sativum. The sequence goes on from CM060924.1 coordinate 380,639,742, forward strand.
GTTCCCAATATAGATGGACTAAGGGATGAGTTTATGAGAGAATGCCATCACTCGAAGTTGACCATTCATCCCGATGGTAATAAGATGTATCAGGACATGAAGCGAGTCTACTACTGGGAGGGGAAGAAGCGAGATATTGGAAAGTTCATTTCCAAGTGCTTGAACTGTCAGTTGGTGAAAGCTAAATAGAAGAAGCCGAGTGGTTTGCTTTAGCCGTTGGAAGTTCCTACGTGGAAGTGGGAGCAAGTGTCGATGGATTTTATCGATGTAGGAAATGAAGAGATTTAGGTCATTGTGGATCGTTTGACCAAAAGTGCGAGATTCATTCCAGTCAAATCGACTAGGACAACGTCGAGATTGGATGAACTTTATGTGTAATGGACAATTCGATTCCATGGTGTACCAAAGAGTATAGTGAGTGACCAAGATCCATTGTTTACGAGTGGATTTTGGAAAAGTTTGCAAGAGGCTTTGGGAACCGAGTTATGTTTGAGTACGGCTTATCATCCCCCAAACGGATGGTCAAACCGAGAGGGTTAACTGAGTTTTGGAAGATCTCCTGAGAGCTTATGTGACGGCCCGCCCCGCACCAACCGACATTTACTCCAAAGGTGCGCTGTACACATGTTCAGTTAGCACGGAACGGGTCGTCAGAAGGAAAGGGAAGAAGGAAATAAACATACAAAGAACCTGTAGAATGTCTCACAGCTCATAGAACAAAATATAATAATAACATACTTGACATAAAACAGGAGAGACAGTGCATAAGCTAAAAACCAGAACTTAGCATCATAGCAGCGGAAATCCAAAATATAGCTTATTACAACTTTTCAACTGTCTCAAAGCAAAAGCAAGATAAAGGAGGTACACTACTAATGCCCAAGTAGCGACCACCAACAACACAGGGAGAATGTGTATATATATATATATCATACGTGGAAGCCTCCTTCCCGCCTCCGAATCAGCCACTCGCGCACCACCAGCTAACCTGTCTCTAGTCTGCTCGTGTGAGCACCCAGAGTAATAAAAGGAGACATAAAACTCTGGGTCAGACATAAAGCCTGGTATGAGCGATAAGCATCTAAAGTGAACAATAACAGGTAGACTAAAACATACCTGGACCTACAACCAAAGAGTTAGCACTACATACTGTACAACACTCTAAGGTGCCATATCAAACAGTGTAAAGATACGGAGGTGAGGGAGGTGTGCATGTCATAGTGATGGAAAGCAATCAAACATAACATCCATCCTCACATCTCTCACTCAGTGCGTAAAGCATACGATATTCACCACTTCGATCACCCACCCTTGCTACGATCACTTTGCCCCATGAAGTCATAAATGGCTTCACTGCACTGATAACGTAGCCACTAATCCTTCGCTATGTCCACTTGCCCCATGGAGTTATTCACCCCATCTGCGCTGGCTCATAGCCTTACCAATCCTTACTATGTCCACTTGCCCCATGGAGTTATTCATCCCATCTGCGCTGGCTCATAGCCTTACCAATCCTTACTATGTCCACTTGCCCCATGGAGTTATTCACCCCATCTGCGCTGGCTCATAGTCTTACTACCCATCACCTTGCCCCTCAAGTCATAATGACTCTACTGCACTGATAACGTAGTCTTGCTACCATCACCTTGCCCCTCGAGTCCCAATGACTCTACCGCACTGATAAGTAGTCCATCATTCATTTTTAGTGGTGAATCGAAGTTATGAACGTCAACTGTAACACCCCACACCCGCTATGGTCACTCGCTAAGGGAATGCCATAACATCGGTGGAGTATTTTAAGTGAATATAGAACAGAAAAATTACAACAAGACGGATATAAGTAATACTTGAAAATTTTAAAACATCATTTCATTGCAGCGGAAAGTAAAACATGTTTGGTTACATCACCAAAACCATAATAAGAGTCAAGTACAAAATATCCATCCTGATAAATAAAAGTACATAATCCCAATACATGAACTGATAGCCATAAAAGAAAGGGTAAGCTGAGCTCTACGTCTATGGTCCAAGCTCCAAAAGAGAATAAAGCAGCCTGATCTAAGCCCACTCGTACTGGGCCCACTCTGATAACCTGAGGGTTGGGAAAAAGATAAAAACAACGGGGTCAGACATAAGTCTGAGTGACTCCTATAACCCTAACAATACAATCATTAAAGTAATTAGGGTATGATATAAACAAGGTACGGTACCTCTGGGGATAATGACTACACTAAGTAGCCAACTAAACACAGGATATACTAAGATAACCGAAAAGACGCATTTATCCACCCAAGGATAATTACTAGATTACACCACCCCAGATCTACCCACCCAAGGGTAATTCCTACACTGCCCCACACCAGTCATTCCTAACTTAAAGGTTGATCCCACCTATGGACTTATAAAATTTACTTAATAGTTCTCGCGTACCCCTAGGTGACTAAGTAGATGCCTCGGGGCCCTACAATCCACTAGGTGTACACTCTACTCCCCATTCGATCGGCTCCCTAACGTAGATACCCGTGCTGGCCCCACCGTGGGGTGTACCATTCCCCAGCGTGGCAACCTGATAAAACTAACGGTGCACGGCTTATATCTACACGATGCAACAACGTCTTATTTACCAGCCCGGGTCCACACACGCATATGAAACCCGTTGGTCATGCGTTGCCACCGCTAACCCATTTGGCCTCTTATAGTCAAGCCCAATATGCGTGTCCCGTCACTCGACTAGAGTCGAGCCCACAAAGATACGTTTGGGATATTGGTTGAAATGGGCCCCCACAAGCTACCACCTAAGCTTGTTATTTTATCTAGTTTATCCCACTTAACCCCTTTTATAATCATGCCCACCTACATGTTAAGGTTTGGTTAAGTCATTAATCACATTTTAATTGCCATTCAAGGCACCCACTAGATTTCCACATGCCACCCAAGTCATTTACTTAATTCCCACATGCCACCCAAGGCACTTACTTAACCCTTTAATCATGTTTAATTACATGTTCCACTTTGGTTAAGTATTCTAATCGTATTTTCTATTGCCACCCAAGGCAACCCACTAGTTTCCTCATGCCACCCAAGGCACCCCCACTAGTTACTACATGCCACCCAAGGCACCCACTTAACCCCTCATGCCCCACTACATGCTAATTTGGTTAAGTGTTTCTTAATTAATTAAGACCGTGATCCTCATAAAGACCTCTCACATTAGACTATCTTTTATGACCGTTGGTTAGGCCGGTTGGGTCCGGGCAGCCTTATGTCATAACCGAGTCTAACCTCGTGTCTTTACATTAATCACGTATTTAGTTTGTGCCTAAGACCTCTCACATTGGGCTAACATTTGTAGCAACTGGTTAAGCCGGTTGGGTCCGGGCAGTTTTACGCTACGACTGAGTCCAACCTCGTGTCTTAGTCGATTAATTATACCTAATTAATCACCCCCATAATTTGTATTAACTATCCCTAATTAATTAATCATGTTTTCAAGAATATGGGTAGACCTAACTCAATAGGTAAATTCCCAATTCCATAGTATGGGTAGACCTAACTCAATAGGTAAATTCCCAACTCCATAATATGGGTAGACCTAACTCAATAGGTAAATTCCCAATTATGTCCATTTAATTTATGTTACTCTTAAGCATACCCATTCCACATCATTTTATTAACATGCATATTAACCCCATCGTTCCCCACGTAATTCGTTCTCGTAACGTGACATAATAAAAGGGAAGATTCATCACAAATGTCATGGGTTTAGCCAACATAGCATGTAACTTTATCATGGGTTCAAAAGGTGTCAACTTGCATATATGAACATACATTAAACCCAACTAGTAATTAACCCAAACTTGCATTATGCATATCATAAAAGAGACAACTTGCATATGTACTTGCACATAAACTTGCATATGAACTTGCATCATAACTTGCATATGAACTTGCATCATAACTTGCATATGAACTTGCATCATAACTTGCATATGAATATGTATCATAACTTGCATATGAACTTGCATCATAACTTGCATATGAACTTATATCATAACTTGCATATAAACTTGCATCATAACTTGCATATGAACTTATATCATAACTTGCATATAAACTTGCATCATAACTTGCATATGAACTTGCATCATAACTTGCATATAAACTTGCATCATAACTTGCATATGAACTTGCATCATAACTTGCATATGAATATGTATCATAACTTGCATATGAACTTGCATCATAACTTGCATATGAACTTATATCATAACTTGCATATGAACATATATCATAACTTGCATATGAACTTATATCATAACTTGCATATGAACTTATATCATAACTTGCATATGAATATGTATCATAACTTGCATATGAACTTGCATAACATCAAATACTTAGCATGCATAAAACCAAACACTTAGCATGCATAAAATCAAATACTTAGCATGCATAAAATCAAATACTTAGCATGCATAAAACCAAATACTTAGCATGCATAAAATCAAATACTTAGCATGCATAAAACCAAACACTTAGCATGCATAAAATCAAATACTTAGCATGCATAAAATCAAATACTTAGCATGCATAAAACCAAATACTTAGCATGCATAAAACCAAATACTTAGCATGCATAAAATCAAATACTTAGCATGCATAAAACCAAACACTTAGCATGCATAAAATCAAATACTTAGCATGCATAAAATCAAATACTTAGCATGCATAAAACCAAATACTTAGCATGCATAAAATCAAATACTTAGCATGCATAAAACCAAACACTTAGCATGCATAAAACCACATGCATAACTTGCATATCATGTTACATATAACTTGCATATACTCTCACATATAGTTTGCATAACATGTTACATATGCATAAATGTTCAACATAGTGTTTTGCATCATAAAACATGGCATTAAACTTGCATATAGCATAAAACTTGCCAAACACATAACATACAATATACTAAACTTGCATAAACATATTTATCCACAAACATAGCCATGTCTTATCACATCCTACCATAATCAATTTAACAATTGATTATTAAAGCTATAGGAACTCACCAAAACCAAGATTAGCAAACTTATGTAGTAGAACTAGTTGCTATACAAGAGGAAGATGATGATTAGAGGTTGATTAGCTTGCAACTTTCTTTATAAACTAGTGGAGGCTCCTCTCAAGTTTGATTTTGGCGGCATGATGGCATCATTTCTATTTTTAGTAGGGATTAGGCTTGCATTAGGGTGTATTTATAGGATTAGGGTGTGATTTAGACCATAGGATTAACCCTAGGTTAGATTAGGTCCGTCAGATTTAGGAAATCTCTAGAACACCGCCCAGCCCTAGCCAGAAAACCAGACCTGGTGCACCCAGGCCCTCTGGCTCGACACGCCGTGTCGACAGGCAAGTCGACAGGCAAGTCGACTCCCCAGTCGACAGGCCTATCGACAGCCCTGTCGACATGGCTAGGACGGGAACTTTCCCGCCTGCCCCCGCTGGTTCTATTTTAAAATCTGAATTTGAATTTTTAAATCTGTTTTTAGCTTTGAATTTTCAGAAAACTTCATTGGGCCTTAATCGGGTCATACGGACTCCGATTCTCGAAAACTCGGACTCTATTTCGCGTATTTTTCCGAGACGAACGCAACGAAGCAGCCCGTTTCCCCCAATTCCCACATCTGAGATTATTTATTCTGTAATTAGTGAATATTAGTATTAACTAAAATTCGGGGTGTTACATTCTCCCCTTCTTAAAGGATTTCGTCCCCGAAATCTCTAAGCTAAGGAGAATGCATATCCTACCATCCAAACAACCATCTACTCAATCCATCAAACACGGGCATCCATTGTCCTTAAAACAGTTTCTAATGATGTATGAGCATATGCAAAAAGTGTGTGTATATGTTCCCTATCTAATGTATGAACATATGCAAACCATGATAGTGCCATGCATCCATTATGTATGCGAGAGAACCCTATCGACACATACAATATCTACATGAGTGCACAATCATTCACCAAAATGCATCATCCATATGATAACACAATCATTATACATCCATAAATATAGCTTCCTACACACAATTTTATGCAATATGCAATATGAAGTGACTGAGCCGATCTAGTGCCTAAAGTGTGTGTATATGCATCCACGAGCAACCACTAGCAAACACTTGCATCCACATGCATCCATCAACCATAACATGTCTCAAACACATGTTTCATCCATAGGTTTACCCTATCTAAAGGTCAAAAGTACTAACGAGAGGACATACTAAAGATAAGATAAGTACTAGACAAACGATAGAGGAGAAATTAAAAGACATATCCTCAAAAAGAAATGGGTACAATGAACGCATCTTCGCTTCCGTCTCCAAGTTGCGTTGTTCTCATCTTCTCCTCATTGCACTTTAACTAGCTGAACTTCTCTGTTCCTCAACTTCCTAGTTTCTGACCCAAGGATGCGAGTAGGAGCTCGTCGAATCGTCGCATCATGCTCTACCTCTACATCTCTAAGCAAGCTCGGCTCTACCACCTATGCGGTCTCATGTAAGCACTTCCTCAAATGTGATACATGGAATACATCATGAATACCACTAAGTCTGTCGGGCAACTCCACCCTATATGCCATCCGTCCAATCCTTTCCTTAATAGGAAACGGCCCAACAAACCTCGGTGCTAACTTCCCAACGGACCCAAAGCGAACAACATTTCTCAACGGAGATACTTTGACAAAAACCATGTCCCCAACCTCAAACTCAAGATCCGTCTTTTTACGATCCGCATAAGGTTTCTGTCTATCTTGCGCTGCCTTCATCCTTCTTCGAATCAAATCAATCTTCTCTGAAGTCTCTCTAACCATATCCGGCCCAAGCAAGATCTTATCCGTAGATTCCCACCAACATGTAAGAGATCGATAAGGCCTTCCATAAAGAGCTTCAAAAGGAGCCATGCCAATACTAGACTGAAAGCTGTTATTGTATGCGAACCCCACCAAAGGAAGATGTTCTTCCCATGTACCTCCAAAATCCAAGATATAAAGCCTCAAAAGATCTTCTAAGATACGGTTCACCCTCTCGGTCTGACCGTCCGTCTGAGGATGATATGCGGTGCTCAAACACAACTGAGTCCCTACCGCCTCTTGCAAACTTCTCCAAAACTCACTAGTGAAGATAGGATCTCGATCACTCACAATGCTGGATGGTACGCCATGCAATCTAACAATCTCACTAACATAGACTGAAGCAAGCCATGGAGCGGTCCTCTTACTCTTCACGGGTATAAAATGGGCACTCTTGGTAAGTCTGTCTACCACAACCCAAATTCCCGTATTGCCCTTCCTCGATCTCGGTAATCCATCGAGACACTATCCCACTTCCATAGCGGAACTTCCAATGGGTGTAACAACCCACCGGGTTTCCTTTGCTCCGCTTTAACTTGTTGGCACACTAAGCATCTAGCGACATACTCGGCCACATCTTTCTCCATACCGGCCCAAAAGAAAACTCGCTTCATGTCTTGGTACATCTTGTCCCTATCGGGATGAATGGTCATCTTTGACCGATGTGCATCATCGAGTATAGCCTTCCTCAAACCCTTTGTCTTACGGTACACAAAGGCTACCGTCTCTACGCAACCACCCCTTATCATCTAGGGTGTACCTACTCAAATGGCTGGACGACTCCCCCTCCTCATGAGCTTCTCTACTAACTCAATCAACTGTGGGTCGTCCCGCTGTGTTCCGCCAATATGCCCCAAAAGAGTAGGCCTAACCTCCAAGGAGGCTAGCAAACCGGGTACAAAGTCAACGGAAGGTCTAAAGTCAACATCGAAATAAACTCTAAGCTCCGTCGTTCAACGAACAATGAACTCAAGGACAACCTTTTTCTACTTAAGGCGTCCACCACCACGTTACCCTTGCCATGGGTATACACTATCTCAAACTCATAGGATGCTAAGAATCCCATCCACTTTTGCTGTCCTAAGACTATGCGCTCAAAGAGTCTCCAACACTTCCCTAAGATGTAAGGCATGCTTTTCTCCACTTCTAGAGAAAATCAGGATATTCTCCCATGCAAAATCGTCACAACTATCCATCTCTCACGCAGACCACCCTAGTCGAGCTCGACATCCCCCAAATGCAAGCCCCAAAGGCCTAAACCAATATCAGACAAACACCCAAGGGATACCTCCTTCGAATTCAGACGACCTACGTGAGATGATACTAGTAAAAACGGCTAAATAATTAAGTCCTTGTCCAACTCTGGATGTCCTTGCCAGTCTCGCTCCAAAACCACCGTTTATCCCATAACGGGCTTTGCTCAACCTATTGAGCACATACGAAGACTTATTTCGCTCCTAGAAAAGACCAAGATGTCATCCACCAAGATCATCACGAACTTATTTAGGTACTCCTTGAACACCCTTCTCATCAAATCAACAAAGTATGCGGAGGCGTTCGTCTAACCAAATGGCATCACCAGCCACTCATAAAACCATCCGGAGTCCTAAAGGCAATCTTCTCTATACTATCCTCAGCCACTCTCAACTGACGAAACCCCTTGGCTGAGTCCAACTGCGAAAATACTGAGGCGCCAACCAACTGATCAAAGAGATCATCAATCCTCGGCAATGGGTGTCTATTCTTCTTTATGAGTTTATTTAGTTCTCTTTAGCCTACACAAAGTCTGAGGGACCCATCCGCCTTTGTAGCAAAAACTACTGGAGCACCCCACTCCGATATACTTTGTCTTATGGACCCCTTCTCAAGCAAATCGCCTACTTGCTTATGGAGTTCCCTCCTCTCGCGAGGAGCCATGTGGCGCACTGGTAAAGATACAGGTTTGGCATTGTCTACCAGATATATTCGGAAGTCAATCTCCCGCTCTGGAGGTAAGCCCTTCACCTCCTCAAACACATCCGAGTATTCCCGGACCATTCTAACAGATCGCAAACTCTCGACCGACGTGTCAAGCGATTCTAGTTAACTTAGCATAACAGATTCCATGGGATTACAAGAGATCTCGAGAGTGTTACCCCAGCGGGTCATAAGTCTAACAACTCTCCCTTCAAAATCAAGAACGGCACCCCTACTGGATAACCAGTCTATGCCCAAACTAACCCATAACTCGTGAAGCCCAAAAAGCATCACATCTAAACTCAACGCTAAGTATAGAAACTTTCAAACCCAAACACTTCATGGAGCCCCAATTGGGTTTGAAACAACTAAGGGATCATCTACCAAACTGGTGTCTAAGTGCAGTGACTCAACTAACAATGATGAGATAAACGAACTCGATGCGTCAGAATCTAATAAAGTTCGAACCGTAAAATAAGGAAATCCTAATTCCAACCTAAACGGTTTATCCCCATTTGGTACACTAGCCGCGAGGGAATACAACTACCCTCCAGGAGATTCCATACCTTGCCCTTGCCTCTTTGGCCAATCCTAATAAGATGTCCTATTCCTCCCAAAAGGATACTATTCGCCTTCTTCATCCCATTCTCCACTCGTAACCTCCCACCAATGAGGTTTCATCCTTCATTAACCAAACAACTATTTGAGCCTTCCTCCCATCGTCTATCCAATAGATACCTACCGGTCCTCCTCCTTCTTGAACCAACTTCTAATCTGACTATCGTCTAAGTCCCTTGAAGTGGTTTTCCATTCTTATCTATCTTAGAAAGATCATCTATACACGGAGGGGAAACTCAAAACGAGAGAGGAAGAGATTCAAAACGGAGAATTCGAAAGATATAGATATGGCTATTGGGGATTATGCTTTTCTTTCAAAAACTTTTCTCTTAAAAGACATGTTTTTGAAAATACTCCTTTCAAAAATATTCTTAGAAAATAGTTTTTCTAAAAAATTTATCTGTTCTGGTAACGTTAAGTTCTGATACCACGTGTAACACCCCACACCCGCTATGGTCACTCGCTAAGGGAATGCCATAACATCGGTGGAGTATTTTAAGTGAATATAGAACAGAAAAATTACAACAAGACGGATATAAGTAATACTTGAAAATTTTAAAACATCATTTCATTGCAGCGGAAAGTAAAACATGTTTGGTTACATCACCAAAACCATAATAAGAGTCAAGTACAAAATATCCATCCTGATAAATAAAAGTACATAATCCCAATACATGAACTGATAGCCATAAAAGAAAGGGTAAGCTGAGCTCTACGTCTATGGTCCAAGCTCCAAAAGAGAATAAAGCAGCCTGATCTAAGCCCACTCGTACTGGGCCCACTCTGATAACCTGAGGGTTGGGAAAAAGATAAAAACAACGGGGTCAGACATAAGTCTGAGTGAGTCCTATAACCCTAACAATACAATCATTAAAGTAATTAGGGTATGATATAAACAAGGTACGGTACCTCTGGGGATAATGACTACACTAAGTAGCCAACTAAACACAGGATATACTAAGATAACCGAAAAGACGCATTTATCCACCCAAGGATAATTACTGGATTACACCACCCCAGATCTACCCACCCAAGGGTAATTCCTACACTGCCCCACACCAGTCATTCCTAACTTAAAGGTTGATCCCACCTATGGACTTATAAAATTTACTTAATAGTTCTCGCGTACCCCTAGGTGACTAAGTAGACGCCTCGGGGCCCTTCAATCCACTAGGTGTACACTCTACTCCCCATTCGATCGGCTCCCTAACGTAGATACCCGTGCTGGCCCCACCGTGGGGTGTACCATTCCCCAGCGTGGCAACCTGATAAAACTAACGGTGCACGGCTTATATCTACACGATGCAACAACGTCTTATTTACCAGCCCGGGTCCACACACGCATATGAAACCCGTTGGTCATGCGTTGCCACCGCTAACCCATTTGGCCTCTTATAGTCAAGCCCAATATGCGTGTCCCGTCACTCGACTAGAGTCGAGCCCACAAAGATACGTTTGGGATATTGGTTGAAATGGGCCCCCACAAGCTACCACCTAAGCTTGTTATTTTATCTAGTTTATCCCACTTAACCCCTTTTATAATCATGCCCACCTACATGTTAAGGTTTGGTTAAGTCATTAATCACATTTTAATTGCCATTCAAGGCACCCACTAGATTTCCACATGCCACCCAAGTCATTTACTTAATTCCCACATGCCACCCAAGGCACTTACTTAACCCTTTAATCATGTTTAATTACATGTTCCACTTTGGTTAAGTATTCTAATCGTATTTTCTATTGCCACCCAAGGCAACCCACTAGTTTCCTCATGCCACCCAAGGCACCCCCACTAGTTACTACATGCCACCCAAGGCACCCACTTAACCCCTCATGCCCCACTACATGCTAATTTGGTTAAGTGTTTCTTAATTAATTAAGACCGTGATCCTCATAAAGACCTCTCACATTAGACTATCTTTTATGACCGCTGGTTAGGCCGGTTGGGTCCGGGCAGCCTTATGTCATAACCGAGTCTAACCTCGTGTCTTTACATTAATCACGTATTTAGTTTGTGCCTAAGACCTCTCACATTGGGCTAACATTTGTAGCAACTGGTTAAGCCGGTTGGGTCCGGGCAGTTTTACGCTACGACTGAGTCCAACCTCGTGTCTTAGTCGATTAATTACACCTAATTAATCACCCCCATAATTTGTATTAACTATCCCTAATTAATTAATCATGTTTTCAAGAATATGGGTAGACCTAACTCAATAGGTAAATTCCCAATTCCATAGTATGGGTAGACCTAACTCAATAGGTAAATTCCCAACTCCATAATATGGGTAGACCTAACTCAATAGGTAAATTCCCAATTATGTCCATTTAATTTATGTTACTCTTAAGCATACCCATTCCACATCATTTTATTAACATGCATATTAACCCCATCGTTCCCCACGTAATTCGTTCTCGTAACGTGACATAATAAAAGGGAAGATTCATCACAAATGTCATGGGTTTAGCCAACATAGCATGTAACTTTATCATGGGTTCAAAAGGTGTCAACTTGCATATATGAACATACATTAAACCCAACTAGTAATTAACCCAAACTTGCATTATGCATATCATAAAAGAGACAACTTGCATATGTACTTGCACATAAACTTGCATATGAACTTGCATCATAACTTGCATATGAACTTGCATCATAACTTGCATATGAACTTGCATCATAACTTGCATATGAACTTGCATCATAACTTGCATATGAACTTGCATCATAACTTGCATATGAACTTGCATCATAACTTGCATATGAACTTATATCATAACTTGCATATAAACTTGCATCATAACTTGCATATGAACTTGCATCATAACTTGCATATAAACTTGCATCATAACTTGCATATGAACTTGCATCATAACTTGCATATGAATATGTATCATAACTTGCATATGAACTTGCATCATAACTTGCATATGAACTTATATCATAACTTGCATATGAACATATATCATAACTTGCATATGAACTTATATCATAACTTGCATATGAACTTATATCATAACTTGCATATGAATATGTATCATAACTTGCATATGAACTTGCATAACATCAAATACTTAGCATGCATAAAACCAAACACTTAGCATGCATAAAATCAAATACTTAGCATGCATAAAATCAAATACTTAGCATGCATAAAACCAAATACTTAGCATGCATAAAATCAAATACTTAGCATGCATAAAACCAAACACTTAACATGCATAAAATCAAATACTTAGCATGCATAAAATCAAATACTTAGCATGCATAAAATCAAATACTTAGCATGCATAAAACCAAATACTTAGCATGCATAAAATCAAATACTTAGCATGCATAAAACCAAACACTTAGCATGAATAAAATCAAATACTTAGCATGCATAAAATCAAATACTTAGCATGCATAAAACCAAATACTTAGCATGCATAAAATCAAATACTTAGCATGCATAAAACCAAACACTTAGCATGCATAAAACCACATGCATAACTTGCATATCATGTTACATATAACTTGCATATACTCTCACATATAGTTTGCATAACATGTTACATATGCATAAATGTTCAACATAGTGTTTTGCATCATAAAACATGGCATTAAACTTGCATATAGCATAAAACTTGCCAAACACATAACATACAATATACTAAACTTGCATAAACATATTTATCCACAAACATAGCCATGTCTTATCACATCCTACCATAATCAATTTAACAATTGATTATTAAAGCTATAGGAACTCACCAAAACCAAGATTAGCAAACTTATGTAGTAGAACTAGTTGCTATACAAGAGGAAGATGATGATTAGAGGTTGATTAGCTTGCAACTTTCTTCATAAACTAGTGGAGGCTCCTCTCAAGTTTGATTTTGGCGGCATGATGGCATCATTTCTATTTTTAGTAGGGATTAGGCTTGCATTAGGGTGTATTTATAGGATTAGGGTGTGATTTAGACCATAGGATTAACCCTAGGTTAGATTAGGTCCGTCAGATTTAGGAAATCTCTAGAACACAGCCCAGCCCTAGCCAGAAAACCAGACCTGGTGCACCCAGGCCCTCTGGCTCGACACGCCGTGTCGACAGGCAAGTCGACTCCCCAGTCGACAGGCTTGTCGACAGCCCTGTCAACATGGCTAGGGCGGGAACTTTCCCGCCTGCCCCCGCTGGTTCTATTTTAAAATCTGAATTTGAATTTTTAAATCTGTTTTTAGCTTTGAATTTTCAGAAAACTTCATTGGGCCTTAATCGGGTCATACGGACTCCGATTCTCGAAAACTCGGACTTTATTTCGCGTATTTTTCCGAGACGAACGCAACGACGCAGCCCGTTTCCCCCAATTCCCACATCTGAGATTATTTATTCTGTAATTAGTGAATATTAGTATTAACTAAAATTCGGGGTGTTACATCAACAACTCCTTAGCACACGTCCCGCAGCAAAGTCCAACCATGAAGTGAACTCATCGGTTCCCAGCTGGATCCTGAGCTCTAACTTCCCATATTGGACTACCTTTGCAACTCGGGTTATTGGTCAATACTGGGTCGGGTCGGGTTCCCTTCAAGCCATCGGTTCGGATCGGGTATCCTCCTTTGGGTCGGTTCTTCTTCTGGTACGGTTCGGGTCGGGTGTTTTTCCTCGGGTCGGGTCGGGTGTTATCTCCCCTCCAGTTCGTGCTTCCGCTCCGATCCGCCTCCTCATTTTTCATGTGCTCTGATCCGATCCGTCCTCCTCTATCCACTCCGGTCCCTCCTCCTTAATCCGATCCGATCCTAGCTCAGTTAGCGTGGCCTTCCTTTTCGCCAATTTTCTCAAGTGTCAGGTTCCGATCCGATCGAATCCCTTGCCCAGTTCAACATATCCGATCCGAGCCCCATATCCGAGCCCCATATCCGATCCGATCCGAAACCTGCACTGCTTTCTGAAATTGTTCCAGCAAGTGTTTACGCCGTTCGACGACGTTTTCGATCATTCTAACTATTGAAATCAATCACAAAGCATTTCATACAGCCATAGCAACATGCATGATCAACCACAAACATCAAAACATCAATATGATAGGTTAAAATGGATCAAACATACCCCAAAATCCCATATTTCCCCTTAAGCATGTTTAGGTGAAACTAATGACAGGATTAGCAAAACTTAACCAAATTAACCCAAATTCATATCAGAGGTCTAAAACATCATTTAGGAATTTATGAACATTTTTCCTGAATTTATTAGTGTATAAATTCGCTAATTGACACTAATTATCCTTAACTAGCCATAATTAGTGTAAAACTATGCAAATCACTCAAATTAGCCACAAATAAACTAAGATCTGAAATAAATCTCTGATTTGATGCAAATCCCAATCCTAAACAGCAGCTCCAATGTTGATTTGGTGTAGATCTCCCTTGATTAGATGTTGCTAAGCTTAATCCTTGACCAAAAGATGATTTGGAGGTGATTTAGAGGTTGGAGGCCATTTTTAGGGTTCCTTGGTGATAAGTGGAGGCTAGAAAACTGAAATGGAATGATTCTCCATCTCATTTCAGCCTTCCCATAACCCCAATCCCGAAATGGGTTATGGGCCTACTCACTAATCACCCGATTTGACCCGGTTAAGCAGTTTTTCACCCTCCAAACCTTATTTCAGCCATATCTCCCAAATGGTAAGTCCGTTTGGCTATTATGACCACTCTACGGAAAGGTAAACCATCAAACGATTCTAATGGAAGTGTTTTCAGGTCAAAATTCCTTTCTAATCAAAAGTTATGTTCAAAACAAGATCAACTAGGGGCAAAATGGTCATTTAAAAATCGACAAAAATCATAAGCATGGGAAATGACTCTAATGGATGTTTCCCCAAGTTACATGACCATACGACTTCATACGGGAAAGAAATAAATATTCTATGATCCCCCGATGCGTAGAATGCGGGTCGTTACACTCTTCCCCCCTTAAGAAATTTCGCCCCCGAAATTCCCTAATCAAGACACACACAAAGGTCCCGCATGCCTATCAATCATAAAACAACAATCAAACATGCAAACAAGCAAAACAAGTCTACCCTAGCATGCGGAAAACTAAATTGCAAAGTAAATCTTACCAGGCAAAGAGTTCTGGATATGCCTTCCTAATGCTCTCCTCTGTCTCCCAAGTACAATCATTCTCGTCCTCGCCCCACTGAACCTTGACTAGCTTCACCGCCTTCCTTCGAAGTTGCTTCATATCGTGCCCAACAATACGGATCGGCTTGCGGTTTCCAACCGCCTCGGGTTCTACTTCGAAGTCCTCTAACTGATCAAGTGAAATAGTCATATCTGAGTCGTGAACGAACTTCCTTAGTTGGGAAACATGAAATACATTGTGAACTCCCGCCATTTTCTCTGGTAAGCCAACTCTATATGCCAAATTCCCAACTAGTTCAAGAACAGGGAATGGGCCAACAAATCTTGGTGCCAACTTGCCTCTCCTACCAAATCGAATCACGCTCTTTAACGGAGAGATCTGGACAAACACCAAGTCACCAATGGAGAATTTCAAGTCTCTTCTCCTCTTATCAGCATAACTCTTCTGCCTATCTTGGGCAGCTTTCATTCGTTGCTGAATGGTCAAAATCTTATCCGAAGTTTCTCTCACCACATCTGGTCCAAGCACAAACTTCTCGCCAGTCTCTATCCAACATGATGGTGAGTTGCACGGTCTTCCGTACAAAGCTTCATATGGAGCCATACCGATACTGGATTGGTAGCTATTATTATATGCAAACTCTACTTGATGCAAATGGTCATCCCACGATCCACCAAAATCCAATATACAAGCTCTCAAGAGATCTTCCAATATACGATTCACCCTCTCCGTCTGACCGTCGGTCTGAGGATGATATGTGGTACTGAGATGTAATCCTGACCCTAAAGCCTCTTGTAAGCTCTTCCAAAACCCACTAGTGAATAACGGGTCTCAGTCACTCACAATGCTTTTGGGTACTCCATGAAATCTCACTACCCACTTCATATACAATTCTGCTAACTTGGTTGCCGTTCTGGTCGATTTGATTGGTATAAATCTTGCGCTCTTAGTCAATCAATCCACAATTACCCAAATGCTATCATATCCCGATCTAGTCCTTGGTAAGCCATCGATGAAATCCATCGAGACTTGCTCCCATTTCCATTCGGGAATTTCTAATGGTTGCAACAAACCACTAGGCTTCTTTTGCTCGGCTTTAACTAGCTGGCAATTCATGCATTTGGATATAAACTTCCCAACGTCTCTTTTCATCCCTTCCCAGTAGTAAGTCTGTCTCATGTCTCGATACATCTTGTTACCGCCGGGATGTATAGTTAGTTTTGAGTGATGACATTCTCTAAGCACTTCATCTCTCAAACCATTCACGTTGGGCACAACTAGTCTTCCATTCTTTCTAAGCCACCCATCTCGATCAAGACCATACGCATTCATCTCCTCACCGTCGATGTCCATCTCTAACTTGGAGATGATTTCCAATAGATTAGGATCGTTCCTCTGGCTGGAACCAATCCGCTCTATCAAAGTGGGTCTGATCGCCAAACTAGCTAGCATGACTGGATCCAATTCGCACCTTAGTCTGAAATCAAACCCCGCGATATACTCCAGTTGCTTCCATTCAAGAAACATTGCCCCTAAACTGGCATGTCTCCTACTCAAGGCATCGGCTACCGCATTACCTTTCCCAGGTGTGTATGCGATATCAAAATCATACGAAGCCAAGAACTCTAACCATCTCTGTTGACGGAGATTCAGATCTTTCTGAGAGAAAAGATACTTTAACGATTTATGATCGGTAAACAACTCAAATCTTTCTCCCAAGAGATAGTGTCTCCACATCTTCAGCGCAAACACAATCGCTGCTAATTCCAAATCATGGGTAGGATACTTCTTCTCATGAGGCTTTAGCTGTCGACTAGCATAAGCTACAACCCTACCTCCTTGCATCAATACAGCACCCAGTCCGGTACCACAAGCATCCGTGTATACCATCATCTCTTCATTCCCTTTAGGAATGACTAACACTGGCGCACACGTCAACTTCTCTTTTAGACTCTTGAAGGCATCCTCACACACTTCGTCCCAGACGAAGGACTGATTCTTCTAAGTCAATTGAGTCAACGGTGCTGCTATCTTGGAGAAGTCCTGGATAAACTTTCGATAATATCCAACTAACCCCAAGAAACTTCTTACATTTGTTGCATTCTTGGGCGTAGGCCAATCCTGTACCGTAGCCACCTTCGCAGGGTCCACGGCAATACCACTCTCGGAAACAACATGACCCAAGAATCTCACTTCCCTTCTCCAAAAGTGACACTTAGAGAATTTCGCTTTCAATTGGTGTTTCCTCAACACCTCCATCACTATCCTCAAGTGTCCCTTGTGTTCCTCCTCTGTCCTTGAGTAAACAAGGATATCATCCACGAACACAAGAACAAACTTATTCAACTGATCTATGAATACTCGATTCTTAAGATCCACAAAGTAGGCTGGTGCATTGGTCAACCCAAATGGCATGACCAACCACTCATAAAATCCAGACGACGTCCTAAATGCCGTTTTCGGAACACTCTCATCCGCTACTCGTAGCTGATGAAATCCTGTCCCGAGGTCCAACTGGGAGAATAATCTTGCTCCTTCCAGTTGATCAAACAAATCATCTATCCGCGGTAGAGGATACTTATTCTTCCTCGTTACCTTATTCAACTCGCGATAGTCCACACACAGACGAAGGGAACCATCTGCCTTAGTGGCAAACACAACTAGTGCTCCCCACTCGGAGACACTCCTTCTAATAAATCCCTTCTTCAAAAGATTGCTGACTTGCACCCCGAGCTCTCGCTGCTCCCTTGGTGCCATGCGACGAAGTGGCATCACTATAGGTCTGGCATCTTTCACTAAATCAATACGAAACTCAATCTCTCGGTGTGGTGGAAGCCCGGTCACCTCCTCGAAGACGTCCGGATACTGGCCAACCACGGGCACATCTGACAACTCATCCTGCGGGATGTCGAGGGAATTTACAAAACTAGCCATAACCCCATCACTAGGTAGACTACCAAACACTACCCTCCGCCCATCATCCGCCCTCACTGTCACCAAAAAGCCCTCACAGTCTACCACCACCCCGTATCTTTGGAGCCAATCGATTCCCAATATAATGCCATACCCAGTAAAGCCCAAAACAAAGCAATCACATACAAACATACATCCATGACTCGATAAGACCAAATTCCTGCAAATCATACTAAGGCTAGTCGAACCACCAATCGGGTTCGTCACAACCAATGGTCTATCGACTATCTCGGGTTCCAGTCCCAACATATCTGCCAGGTCACTAGATATGAAGGAACGGGAAGCCCTAGTATCAAACAAAACTCGAACTGGTACATCATAAATAGAAAGCATACCTTGAATAACAACATTCTTTCCTTTCTCCGCCGCAGTTGGAGCATTCGACGAAGAAGGAACAGCATCAATAGCATATGCTTTCACAATCTGCTTATCCTTAAGAGGTTGCAGACACTTATCCTTAAAATGCCCCACTTGACCACAGTTGAAGCACTTCTTATCCGCTGGCTTGGCTCAACCATCTTTAGCATAATGGCCCTTCTTGCCACAGCTGAAGCACTCAACATCCTTCTTGCTCTTTTTCTGACCACCCTTAGATTGGTCCTGCTTCCTCTTATTCTGAGAGCTATTCTTGCCTCCACCGCCTGCTTGTGGCTTTGGCCCTTCTGCAGATGCAGCCTCAGTCTTTGACTTAGGGTAAAGACTCTCTGATCTCAAAGCTTTCCCCACAATCGATTCGAAAGTCTCATCGATGTGATTGATAAGCCTTTCCCCCAAGTATCCATCCAAGCCAGTAATGAACTTCTCATTCTTCTTCTTAGGAGTGTCAATGAGAGACAGTCCATACTTCGACAAAGTGTCGAACTCAGCAATATAATCAGAAACTGCCCTTCCGTTCTGCTTGAGTTCCAAGAACCTCTTGAACAACACTGACTTTTGGGCAGCTGGAATAAACTTCTCGCTAAAGCGAGCCTTGAACTGAACCCAAGTAACCTGATCCTCTGGAGTAGCTGTTCTAATGGCATTCCACCAATTCATCGCTCGCCCTTGCAGCTGACGAGACGCTAGCCTTCTCTTCATCGCATCCTCAAGACCCAAGTCATCGAAGATATGATCACAGCTATCCATCCAATCTTGAACATCTGTGGCCGACTCCGTCCCGTGGAATGGCTTCCCACCAAGATTAGTGTAATCCTTGGACAACTTGGCGAAATCGACCCTAGGCGCCAGCACTACTGGGCCAGCACCAACTCCGGGATTGGGAGCTGCACCTTGCACTTCTCTAAGCATGTCTCTCATGAGGTCAGTAAACATCGCCCTCATGTCAGCAGCATTCCCATAGTTGGTTCCTCTACCAGCACCCCTCGTGTCTCGGCTCATCGTCAATCTGAAAAAGGGAAACGATTAACGACCCCATAGTGGTGCTAGTGCAGTGCGACTTCATTCTTATACTACTAATAGTATATATATATAGCTTTTGAAAACCAAAGTAATCACAAATACGCGCTCTCATATACGTACTAACTCTCCCTAGTGTCTTTCCCTAGGTTAACTACGCGACCTAGAGCTCTGATACCAAATGTGACGGCCCGCCCCGCACCAACCGACATTTACTCCAAAGGTGCGCTGTACACATGTTCAGTTAGCGCGGAACGGGTCGTCAGAAGGAAAGGGAAGAAGGAAATAAACATACAAAGAACCTGTAGAATGTCTCACAGCGTATAGAACAAAATATAATAATAACATACTTGACATAAAACAGGAGAGACAGTGCATAAGCTAAAAACCAGAACTTAGCATCATAGCAGCGGAAATCCAAAATATAGCTTATTACAACTTTTCAACTGTCTCAAAGCAAAAGCAAGATAAAGGCGGTACACTACTAATGCCCAAGTAGCGACCACCAACGACACAGGGAGAATGTGTATATATATATCATACGTGGAAGCCTCCTGCCCGCCTCCGAATCAGCCACTCGCGCACCACCAGCTAACCTGTCTCTAGTCTGCTCATGTGAGCACCCAGAGTAATAAGAGGAGACATAAAACTCTGGGTCAGACATAAAGCCTGGTATGAGCGATAAGCATCTAAAGTGAATAATAACAGGTAGACTAAAACATACCTAAACCTGGACCTGCAACCAAAGAGTTAGCACTACATATTGTACAACACTCTAAGGTGCCATATCAAACAGTGTAAAGATACGGAGGTGAGGGAGGTGTGCATGTCATAGTGATGGCAAACAATAAAACATAACATCCATCCTCACATCTCTCACTCAGTGCGTAAAGCATACGATATTCACCACTTCGATCACCCACCCTTGCTACGATCACTTTGTCCCATGAAGTCATAAATGGCTTCACTGCACTGATAACGTAGCCACTAATCCTTCGCTATGTCCACTTGCCCCATGGAGTTATTCACCCCATCTGCGCTGGCTCATAGCCTTACCAATCCTTACTATGCCCACTTGCCCCATGGAGTTATTCACCCCATCTGCGCTGGCTCATAGTCTTACCAATCCTTACTATGTCCACTTGCCCCATGGAGTTATCCACCCCATCTGCGCTGGCTCATAGTCTTACTACGCATCACCTTGCCCCTCAAGTCATAATGACTCTACTGCACTGATAACGTAGTCTTGCTACCATCACCTTGCCCCTCGAGTCCCAATGACTCTACTGCACTGATAAGTAGCCCATCATTCATTTTTAGTGGTGGATCGAAGTTATGAACGTCAACAACTCCTTAGCACACGTCCCGCAGCAAAGTCCAACCATGAAGTGAACTCATCGGTTCCCAGCTGGATCCTGAGCTCTAACTTCCCATATTGGACTACCTTTGCATCTCGGGTTATTGGTCAATACTGGGTCGGGTCGGGTTCCCTTCAAGTCATCGGTTCGGATCGGGTATCCTCCTTTGGGTCGGTTCTTCTTCTGGTACGGTTCGGGTCGGGTGTTTCTCCTCGGGTCGGGTCGGGTGTTATCTCCCCTCCAGTTCGTGCTTCCGCTCCGATCCGCTTCCTCATTTTTCACTTGCTCTGATCCGATCCGTCCTCCTCTATCCACTCCGGTCCCTTCTCCTTAATCCGATCCGATCCTAGCTCAGTTAGCGTGGCCTTCCTTTTCGCCAATTTTCTCAAGTGTCAGGTTCCGATCCGATCGAATCCCTTGCCCAGTTCAACATATCCGATCCGAGCCCCATATCCGATCCGATCCGAAACCTGCACTGCTTTCTGAAATTGTTCCAGCAAGTGTTTACGCCGTTCGATGACGTTTTCGATCATTCTAACTATTGAAATCAATCACAAAGCATTTCATACAGCCATAGCAACATGCATGATCAACCACAAACATCAAAACATCAATATGATAGGTTAAAATGGATCAAACATACCCCAAAATCCCATATTTCCCCTTAAGCATGTTTAGGTGAAACTAATGATAGGATTAGCAAAACTTAACCAAATTAACCCAAATTCATATCAGAGGTCTAAAACATCATTTAGGAATTTATGAACATTTTTCCCGAATTTATTAGTGTATAAATTCGCTAATTGACACTAATTATCCTTAACTAGCCATAATTAGTGTAAAACTATGCAAATCACTCAAATTAGCCACAAATAAACTAAGATCTGAAATAAATCTCTGATTTGATGCAAATCCCAATCCTAAACAGCAGCTCCAATGTTGATTTGGTGTAGATCTCCCTTGATTAGATGTTGCTAAGCTTAATCCTTGACCAAAAGATGATTTGGAGGTGATTTAGAGGTTGGAGGCCATTTTTAGGGTTCCTTGGTGATAAGTGGAGGCTAGAAAACTGAAATGGAATGATTCTCCATCTCATTTC
Organism: Allium sativum; assembly: GCA_030737875.1. Lineage (NCBI taxonomy): Eukaryota > Viridiplantae > Streptophyta > Magnoliopsida > Asparagales > Amaryllidaceae > Allium > Allium sativum. The sequence continues at coordinate 380,662,177 of CM060924.1, forward strand.
AGCCTTCCCATAACCCCAATCCCGAAATGAGTTATGGGCCTACTCACTAATCACCCGATTTGGCCCGGTTAAGCAGTTTTTCACCCTCCAAACCTTATTTCAGCCATATCTCCCAAACGGTAAGTCCGTTTGGCTATTATGACCACTCTACGGAAAGGTAAACCATCAAACGAATCTAATGAAAGTGGTTTCAGGTCAAAATTACTCTCCAATCAAAAGTTATGGCCAAAACAAGATCAACTAGGGGCAAAATGGTCATTTAAAAATCGACAAAAATCATAAACATGGGAAATGACTCTAATGGATGTTTCCCCAAGTTACATGACCATACGACTTCATACGAGAAAGAAATAAATATTCTACGATCCCCTGATGCGTAGAATACGGGTCGTTACAGCTTATGTGTTGGATTTTGGGGGATCATGGGAAGACTATCTAAATCTAGTTGAGTTTGTGTATAATAATAGCTATCAGTCTAGCATTGGAATGGCACCATACGAGGCGTTGTATGGGAGGTCTTGTAATTCTCCAGCTTGTTGGTTAGAAACCGAAGATAGGTTGGCACTGGAGCCTGAAATGATTAGATAGACTTTAGATTGTATCGAGATCGTTCGTCAATGAATGAAGGCAGCCCAAGATCATCAGAAGTGTTAAGCTGATAAGCGTAGAAAAGATTTAGAATTCGACATTGGCGACATGGTTTTCGTGAAGGTTTCACCATTGAAGCATATGTTTTGATTCGGAAGTAAAGGAAAATTAGCTCTAAGGTTTATTGGACCATTTTCGATAGTAGAGCGAATTGGAAAGCTCGCATATAGATGGATTTACCTGAGAAGATATCAAGTGTGAATAATGTGTTTCATATGTCGTTTCTACGAAAGTTCGTGCATGATTCGAATGTGGTGGTATCTCCAGAGCGGTACGAAGACTTAGAGGTGGAAATTGCAGTTGCGAAACCTCGTAAGCCGCTTCGTGTTGGGAAATGACACGAAACAGCTTAGGAGGAAGGTAGTTAAGCTAGTCAAGGTACAATGGAGTGAAGATGGTGATGATTGTACGTGGGAGATGGAAGAGAACATGAGAGCGACTCATCCAGAACTCTTCGTCGGTAGGAACTTTTGATACCGCTTCGTGTTTGGTAGAATTCCACGTGCTAGGATAAGACTATGGATGCATGGCTTAATGGTTGCTAGTTTGGATGATAGAATTGACTTCTCATGGATGATAGGCATGCAGAATTGTTGTGGTTGCATATGTTTGCTTGGAATTTCGGGGGCGAAATTTCTCATTGGGGAGAGTGCAACAGCTCGCATTTTACATATCAGAAAATCGTAAAATATTTTTATTATATTCTCCGAGGGTTGGATCATTCTCATCTTTTAATATGTTGTTTATGGGGATGTGAGACATGTCCATAATTTTTATCAATTTCATTTGTGACCATTTTAACCCTGTCAGTTTTGACTAGGGCATAACTTTTGACTCAGGTCGAATTGGAGGGTAAGACCTCTGCCATTGGAAAGGAATTGATGTTTGCCTTTCCGTAGAGTGGTTACATTAGAGATTTGGCTCAGCGGTTTGAGAGAAATCGATGTTTTAAGCATTTTCAGTTGGTTGTCCAGGTTTTAGGAGCCTAATGGGCTGAACTGGGAGAGGCCCATTAGTAGGCTGGTGGATACTATAAATAGACGGTGAGAGGTACGGAAAATAGTTTACTTCTCCATTCTCTCGTTTGGTGGCCTTGTGCTCCTCTTTCCTCTAACACCTTTCCACCATTAAAAATCAAAATCCAAGGAGAGAAATCATAGATCTACACCATTGGAGGCTAGATCTACATCAATTGAAGCAAGGATTCATTGGATCAAGGGGTTTGGTGTGAGGTGCTTGCTATCCAGATTCATATTTTTACCATTTTAGCTTGTTTTGGAGAATCGGTGAGTGATATGCATCTCTCACATGGATTCATTGAACTATATGAGTGTTTGTTCATGTTTTTCATCAATTTCAAGTGTTTTTCCATAGATCTATGCATTATTAAGTCCATTTTCATATAAATCATCCTATGATCTAATTTAGCAAGTTTAGATAGGTAATTTTTATGCCACTCCACATGATTATGCAAGTTAGATCTATAGTTTTGTTCATATGCACATTTGTGGTAATTTTGGTTAATTTTACATAATTATTGATGGAATTGTCATATTGGTGATATTGTTGATTTCATATCATGTTTGTGGTCATATTAGATGAAATGGTTTCGTCAATTGTATCGATTGGCGAAGTTTTGGTCGAAATTGGAGTTGCATTGGAGTAGTGCAGGTTTTGGGATGCACGTATGGGGTCGGTCGCGCATCCCTAATGTGTTTTCTTGGGAAACAAGACAGGAAGGTGCGAGCGAGTCCAAAGTTGAAGTGCAGGGCTTGAGCGAGCGAGCCAGGTGAAAGAGGTTCGAGCGAGCTTACAGGATGAACGATAGGATCAGTCGAGCGAGCCTAAGGAAGAATTGTTGGTCGGTCGAGCCTATGGGAATAGGGTCAGTCGAGCGAGAATGAAGAAGAATTGGTTGGATGAGTGACCCTATGGGAGAAGGGTTCAGTCGAGCAAGTCTAGACTCCAGCAAGGGTTGGTCGCGTGCAGGACTTTAGTGGATACGGAAACACTGGATCAGTCGTGCGAAAGGTTGAACGGGCCAGAACATGTTGAGTGTCTGGTCGGTCGGGCCAAGGGGTGGAGTGGTCGGGTCTGTCAGTCGGTCTTGTAGAGAACAACCTGGTCAGTCGTGATGGCTTGGTTACTAAAGTTGAACCATATATTGATTGTTGTTAGGTTCAACGATGTTGTAACTTTGACGATAGTCCAGTTGAGGATGTTCGAAGTAATGTGATGTGTTCATTGATTGGTGAAAAGCAACGAATTTGCAGACAGCTCAAAAGGTGTTGGGTTGTGGATAATGGTTACTCGAGTGGGACTTGAGTTTGTGGTTGGTCGCTGGTGATGACGACTAGAGATGCGAAGGCTGAGAGATTATCGTTATCGTATGTTCTTGCAGACTCAAAGCAGAGGTACTTTGGGCAGTCGTGAAGGGCCTCCTACGTTGGGCAATCGTGAAGGGCCTAGTTGTTGAGGACAAACATACGATGGCATATGGAGTTGTGCTGGAACTTGGGTTACCATTAGTCCTTGACATATGGCAGTCATGATGGGTCATCATATGATTAACGATGATTTCAAAGCAGGATTGGCGGTGATAGCCAGAGTCTGTCATGGATGATTAAATGTCTGGATGTTTTGTTATACCATCTCACGTGGATTATCCAGCATCGAGGGAGATGTTTCTTGAGTGCTTGACTGATATTGGTTCAGGCCTCTGGGGAGAGTGCTTGAGGGATGTTAAACTCGATTAGGATTGTCTACGTGAGACCTATGTAATCTGGATGCTATGAATGTTATTAATGGTTTCTCTGATTGCCATGGACGAATCGTTGTTCCCTTGGATGTTATGGATCGTAAAGTCTATCACTATCGGATGTGGGGAAGATGGGTGTGAGTTCTTCTCTCGTGTTGGGTAGTGGTTGGTAAATCTACCATTCTCATATACTTTATTGATGACGTTTGTTAGTTGTTTTATCGCTCACTAAGACCGTTGGTTAACTCAGGTTTTATGTTTCCCTCTTATTACCTTGGGCTGTACATCCGGTTGTGGATGGGCAGATTGAGTAGCAGGTGACAGGTGATGCTTTAGTGAGGATGATGATGTTGATCGATGGCGAGCAGGAGGCTCACATACTAGTTTTACTACTATCTAGTATTTTCTGTTTCCACTGATACTATATACTCTGAGAGATGTAGTGAGGACTTTTGTACAAAAATATTATCCTAAGTTGTATGAATCTTTTTATGGGTCTTGTTAAGAGTTTTTAGTTTATGTGCAATTATATTCCACTGTTATTACATGTTGTATATGTTCTGTTATATTTTATCCTTGCGCTGTGAGATTTACCATAGGTTCCGCTTGTGTGATCATACCTGTATGATCGTCCATAGTTGCCTGACACACCTTACAGCGCATTATTCCTCTTGTATGGTGCAGGGACTGTGGGCGGTCGTCACATTGTTGCCCAGTCAGAGCACTCGGTTATACCCACCTCCACCTTCCCCGCAAGTAGCAGACCATGGTTGGATAGTGGTTATTCCTAAAGTTACAACTGGTGATGCATATGTGGATATTCCTCACATACCTGTTATTCAATACCGGGATCAAGCTACATTTTCATATGAAGATTTATTTCAGATGCAGCTAGGGCTAATACGTGCTACGTACACCGAGCATCGGCATAGCATTGATGAGTTGACAGCTCGTATTAACAAGCTTACCACCGCTAATGAGGAGTGCTACCATCCTAGGGCTCGTACTAGTGCTGATTAGGACACAAATAGTCTCGATGATATTGACTTTGATGATTTGTGGTTTGACTGTCGGCTATGGAGTTATGTTGCTATTGATGTTGATTTTTATTTTTGTAAACTGCTGTATTATCAGCATTGTTTATGTCATCTACATGATAATGTTTTTTTATCATTACATGTTCTACTGATATTTTTTTTTGACAGTGATCAAGTTTCTGCTATATTACTAGTAGATGTATTAGTGTTGAATATGTAGTTATTTATGGTTATCATTACATCTAGAACTCACTTTATTGTTGCTATATGTACATCACTGCTTATAATTAGTTTCCTTTATTCTTCTTGAATTGACAGGGGAAGATATTCACCGTTAACTGGACTTCTTCTGAGTTACTAGTACTTGTGGAAGTATATATTGACGTTGATCAAAAACATGATATTATGCTGCAAAATGGTAGGGGTTTAAGCCATGAAATGTTTGGGCATTGATTAAAGAAGCTTACAACAACCATCCCGATTGTCTAGCGGTTAGGTCTCATTAGAAGTTCATAAAACACATAGCACTTTTGTAAATGCTTGTTATCGTTACCACGAGATTATCGAGATTGTAGAAGATTATGATGTTTTTAAACAAAATCGTGCCACTGTTGATTCAGGTTACCTATAAGAATACAGAACGGAATTCATCGATCATGAACCTTATGAACATCATTACAGTTGGATTACACGCTATGGCTCAGATTAAGTTATATGGTGTGCTTTTGTACTTCTATACCAATTTACTATTCTGGTGTGCATTTGTTATTCTATACCGGTTTACTATTATCAATCGTTTTTGTGACATGCGTATTTGTTTCGTGTTGTTACAAACACCATTTTTTGTATTACAAGTTTGATGTATTTTCTTGTTTTAAATTTTCCGTTTGATGGGTTACATGTTTGATGTATTTTCTTGTTCCAAATATTTCATTAATCTATAATATTAGGTTTAAGATTACGAACTACAATACCGTGATTATTTTAATAATTTCTTCTTGACACATATCATGATCAAAACGACAAAATCTAGTTTTTTCTCTTTTATTATGATACCTTGTTATAATAGATCTGGTAGATTTTTATTTCATAAAATTCTGATCTATATTGGATTAAATATATTAGTATGAAGTTCGAAATGGAAATTTAAGAAGTGCCGCTACGCGATGGGCTCGAATAAACTAAATATAAATATTTTGTTTATTATTCATTAAACTTAGTAAGTATTAATGCACTCCCATTTAATTTGAATTAAACTTAGATTCAAAAACATCATGGCTATCGTTAACCCCGTTGTGAAGACGTAGTTCAAAAAATAGTACGTCAACTGAAAAATAAAGCATTAGGCTGGCTCATTCTTTTTTATGCTAAAAAGATGACATGGCAATCACACATAAACTGAGTCGTTCATAGGTCGTTGAATATGTTTGCAAAAGTGGGCACGTAACAGCAAAGCATCATGTATAATCGAATGGGTTAATTTGTCAAGCAACAGTAAAGCTTTGCATATATTAATGTGACAGCATGGAACGTGGCATTATACATGTGAATAAAACATGCGTGAAGCATATGTATCAGGTCGTTCGCTCACCATCAGGTCCTTCCATGCACGGTTCATTAAGAGACAGGTCGTCCAAGCGTATACATATCAGGTCGTTAACTTGCTAGCATGCTCAATGCATGGATAGCGTATAACTGGGGATTGCACGATGCAGATAATCACAATAGCTGTATAAATGCCTGAATCTTGTATAAGCAAATTCATGAACTATTTCCATATATAAATGTTGGATCGTACAAAAATGGGGTCAGTTACACTATAATGTCAGGTCATTGGCACGATGCAAAGCATCTTCAGGTCGCCTATATTTCAATCAGGTCGTTCACATGTGTAAAAGCGGGTCACCTGGTTACATAAGTATACGAGTCGGTGTATACAATAGTGCAATAGATGGGTCGTTATGTTTTTGTATGGATCGTGAATGGATAGAGTGTAGTCGCAGATGATGGAAATCCTGGACCGTTAGTATAATATAAATTGCATGGATCAGCTGTTGAATATGGGATAAGTTGTTAGCAGTTGTACACATCTGTTCACTGCTGTACACAATTAAGTCGTTGAGCATGCATATAGTCAGGTCGCTCCATATAGTCGGGTCGTCCACCGACCTATGACCCTATACGCACATAATTACATCCTTGCCACTCCATTTCAAACCATTCTTATAAATACCCCATCCATTACTACATGAAGGGGCTCGATTTCTTATCCAAGAAGCCAACTTCATCTCTCAACAACTACAAATCATCCTAAACTCCATTAAGCCTCTTCCAAGCTTCGATTCAACATCTCAAATCACCATGAAATCGACGAAGATCGTCTAAGTTCTCAATTGTTGAAGATCTACCCCCGACAATTTTCGCAGTCGAAGAGATTCAAGCATTTACATAGTGATTTCAAGAGATTAAAAAGAAGAACTAGAGAGGAAATATTATAAAGAGAGAAAATGAGCAAATTTATAAAAATTATATATCCTGTAACTTTGAGAATGATAATGAAATCTCTCTTGAAAGTGGACGTAGGCCAGATCTAGGCCGAACCACTATAAATCTCTATCTTTTTACTGCTTTTGTGTTTGTAGTTTCCTACATTATAGATCTAAACAGTTTTAAGGTGTTTGCACATCTCACGGGGTGTTAGTGTTCCATTTTTTACATTAGTAGCTATAGTAGTGAAGGAGTTAGACAACTCGTATTGTCCCCTAGTCCATTGTGAATTTTTGCTACATTGTTTCTTACGTACTGCTTTATTATTGTAACACCCCACCTCCACTAGGATCACTCCTTAGAATGTACTAGCTTTGGAGGGGCGTTATTGTGAAGGTAAACATGCACAGAGATATCGCAAGACAGAATATATGAAAATAAATATAAGTAAAGCAGCGGTAGCAGATAAAAACCCATCATCATCATCTCAGAAAACCAACATAGTCAAGTACATAATATCAAAATGTCATGATCCAAAATACAACATAAGTCTAGATACATGATAACAAAATACATGGTAAAACATCAGTACTAATCCCCAGAAATAAAAGATAAGCCACAGCTAGCTCAGATCCATACATGAGCTACCCAACAAGCAAGCCAAAGATCCACTAAGCAGATGTAGCCCCTCTCTGAGAACCTGGGGGGGGGGGGGGGGAAACGGAAGAAGAGAAGCGAAAGAAAACAGGTCAGTCAAAAAGACTGGTAAGCCCTACTACGATCAATCTATAAACTAATAAAGTTAACAGCATGATGGAAACTGAGATGAACATACTGGCAATAGATAAAGGTGACATCACATAGATGAGATTAAACTTTGCACCACAGTGTACTAGCAAACCCACAAAACAGATCTTGATCCCTTAGCCCAAACTTTGGCCCAGTAACATGAAGTGACCTTAGTATAAGGTCCAGCCCAACGGTCTAGTCGATCGGCTCCCTATAAACCTAACACGTCCAGTGTTGTGTTGGTGTCCATACGGCCCACATGGATGTAGTCAGACTGTGCTGGGTCCACCTTTGGGTGTATCAAGCCCTCGGGTGTCAACCCCAGACACCTAAGCAATAATGCACAGTCTAAACCTACTGGTACCCGTGCCTCGAGTTTGTCCAATATCGGACTACGTGCACGTCCGTAGCCCGCCGGACCCGCACCGCTGTACCACTCAGCCGTCGCTTTGGTCGCTTACATCCGTCCAGTAATCGTGCCCCGCCCTAATCTAGCTGTAGGGTTGTGGTGATACCAAACTGGGATTACTGCTGGAACAGACCACGTTGCTAGGGTTTCTAAGAGGGTTAAGTGTGGTTTAACCCCTCACTAATCATGGATTAAATTAGTTAAGTGTAACCACTTAACCCCATCTAATCCTTGCATCCCCATTATTGGTTAAGTATTAGTGGGCCATGACTTAACCCTAATCATGAGGCATTAATTTATTAATGCACCCAACCTCTCACATTAGACATCCGTGGTTACCTGGGAAGATTTACACCACGTCTAGGTCTAACCTCGGGTCTTACGGTGCAACATGACCAACTACCCACATTAGACCCTACGTTGTGGTTACCTGGGAAGATTTACACCACAACTAGGTCTAACCTCGAGTTGGCCATTACATGTTATCTAATGTCATGTCCACTTTAAAACATATTTACAAGTTAACATATACTTGGGTAGACCTAACTTAATAGGTAAATTCCCAAGGGGTAGACCTAACTTAATAGGTAAATTCCCAATCTTTTAGTTTCATGTATTTTTAAGTTTACCCAAACCCCCCAACGTCATTATATCGCTTACATATTCGTCATAACGCATAAGGGTATAAAAGGTAACCTCGCATAACATACATGATGAACTTCACATATCATAATAATGATGCATAACATGTTAGACTTGCAAATCATGTCATAGTGAACTCGCATAAACATGCATAACCCATAAAACTTGCATAACATGGTAAGGTGAACTTGCATAAACATGCATAACTCATAAAACTTGCATAACATGGTAAGGTGAACTCGCATAAGCATGCATAACCCATAAAACATGTACAACATGGTAAGGTGAACTTGCATAAGCATACATAATCCATTAAACATGTAGAACATGGCATAGTAAACTCGCATAAGCATGCATAACTTATGAAACATGTATAAATCTCAACTTTCACCACATGATAACTTTAGAGTTTGTAAAGTGAAGGTAAGAGGGCTTACAACCAAAATGAAGTCACAAATCTACAAAATAAGATGAAGAAGCCCTTTGAAAACTCAAAACCAAGCTCCAAATAAGAAAACCCTTTTGCAAAAATCCCAAAAACACAAACTTAGCAAATCAAACTTGCAACTTAATGAAGTATGCAAGTTATTAAGCATTCATACAACATAGAAAAGGTTGTATGATCATCATATCTTTATAGGATTAAACTTTGAGGGAAGTGGAGGCTAGGGTTTTTAGGTGGAGGCCATTTGAGGATTCAATTTGACATAGTTTAGTTGCTAGATTGATTAATGGGGCTTTAGGGTAGGATTAGGGGTATATTTATAGAGAATTAGAGTGTTTTAAGCCCTAGGATTAACCCTAGGTTAGTTTAGGCCCGTCAGATCTCGGAACTCTCTAGAACCAAGCCACAAGACCCAACCCAAATCAGAAATGGTGCACCAGGCTAAACTGCCCGGGCACCCCCTGTCGACAGGGCTGTCGACAGGGCTGTCGACACCCTGGGGGCCCTGTCGACAGGGCTGTCGACATGCGGGTCCTGGAGGGAATTTTTCCCGCCTGCTCCAGATTGCCCTAACCCTTGTTTTTAAATTAAATTTAAATCTGTTTTTACTTAGGAATTTTCTGAAAACTTCCATGGGCCTTAACTGGGTCATACGGACTCCGATTTTCGAAAACTCGGACTCTATTTCGCGTATTTTTCCGAGACGAACGCAATGGCATAGCCCGTTTCCCTTGATTCAGATTTTATAATTAAATTCTGCCTCGATTTATGCTATAACAGGTTATTCAAAATACGGGTTATTACATTCTCCCCTCCTTAAAGGATTTCGTCCCCGAAATCTTCAAGTTAGGAAGAATGTGTCCTACCATCCAATCATCCATCTACTCAAAGCATCATCCACGAGCAATCATTGTCCTTACAAGATTCTAAATGCTGGATGAACATATGCAGAGGTGTGTGTATATGTACTTATCTAATGCAAATATCATCGATGCAAATTATGTTAGTGAAATGAATCCATATGTATGCAATTCCTAACATAATGTATATCATCTATATGTGTGCACATAACATACACCCATATGCAACATCCATGTGATAACACACAATTTTCATCCATGAATAAGCATAAACACTCATGCATATGCAATATGAGGAGTGTGCGAGCCGATCTAGTGCCTAATGTGTATCATGCATCCACGAGTAACCACTTGCAAACACTTGCAACCACTTGCAACCATCAAGCATAACATGTCTCAAACACATGTTTCATCCAAAGGGGTTTCTACCTAAGGTTCTCATGACAAGATTAGCACGATAACTAGATAAACATGGATAGCAAAGAGAAGGACATGCTAATAAAGGAAAGAGATCGAGAGTGTACCCTCAAAAAGGAATGGATAAAGCCCACGCATCTTCTCCTCGGTTTCCCAAGTTGCGTCTTCTTCAGCTTCACCCCATTGAACCTTCACCAGCTTGACCTCACGATTCCTAAGCTTCTTGGTCTCTGTCCCCAAGATTCGAATCGGAGCTCTCCTCAAAGTTGCTTCTTTCTCTACTTCCACGTCTTCAAGAATGCTAGGTTCAACCACCTCAGCGGACTCATGTAGGCACTTTCGGAGATGCGAGACATGAAAGACATTATGCACTCCGGACAACTTCTCGGGCAATCGCACTTTATAAGCCATCTTCCCAATTCTCTCTATGATGGGGAAGGGTCCAACAAATCGCGGTGCTAACTTCCCAACAGCTCCAAATCGGACCACGTTCCGCAAAGGAGAAACCTTCACGAAAACCTTGTCCCCAACATCAAACTCCAAATCGGATCTCCGCTTGTCAGCATAGGATTTCTGTCGGTCTTGGGCCGCCTTCATCCGTCTTCTAATCAACTCGACCTTCTCGGATGTATCTCTAATCATGTCGGGCCCAAGTATAAGCTTATCTGTAGTCTCCCACCAACATGTAGGCGACTTGCACGGCCTCCCATATAAAGCTTCAAATGGTGCCATCCCTATGCTCGCCTGATAACTGTTATTATATGCAAACTCGACAAGAGGAAGATGGTCTTCCCAAGCACCACCAAAATCCAGAATGCAAAGCCTCAACAAGTCCTCAAGTACCCTATTCACCCTTTCTGTTTGGCCGTCTGTTTGTGGGTGATAGGCCGTACTCAGGTTCAACCTTGTGCCCATAGCTTCCTGCAAACTGTTCCAAAATTGACTAGTAAAGATGGGGTCTCGGTCACAAATCTAGCCCTCAAATCGGCCCAAGTCTCAACGGGCCTCGTCCCATTGGTAACCTCCCACCAATAGGTCGCCTCATCCTTCAAAAGCCATACTGTCAATAAGATCTTCCTTTCGTCATCAATCCCAAAGATAGCAAACAAGTCCTCCGTGTCTTTCAGCCAATTCCTAGCTTCAACAAAAGATTCCGTGCCTAGGAAATTCTTGCCTCCCATCGCCTTGAAGTCTTTACAAACCTTTGTGAACTCAACCTGAGGATGCTGAGGGGGAGGAGGAGGAAGAGGAGCCTCAGCAACAGGAGGAGGAATATTAACTGCTGGAGGAGGGGGAGCAGGAACCACCGGAGGAGGGATATTAGGGAGAGGATTCTCAACTACAGGAGGAGGAGTGGGAGTAGGGTTTGCGGGACCAGCTGCCGCCCTAGCTTCTAGAAGTCTCCTATACCAGAGTGGTACGTTCACTCCATCTGGGATGACAAGATTTTCAGCCATACTGAAACGAAAGATAAGATAAGATTAGGTCAAGGGAACGAAGGATAACGCTAATGGCTTTTGGGGATTAGCCTTAAAATAATCTAGACTTTATTTTGGAAAATACTTAGTAGGTTTTTGAAAATAGTTTTTCGAAAAGGTTTTTTTTTTTCAAAAATTTTGTTCAATCTTGTTAACCTTGTGCTCTGATACCAAATGTAACACCCCACCTCCACTAGGATCACTCCTTAGAATGTACTAGCTTTGGAGGGGCGTTATTGTGAAGGTAAACATGCACAGAGATATCGCAAGACAGAATATATGAAAATAAATATAAGTAAAGCAGTGGTAGAAGATAAAAACCCATCATCATCATCTCAGAAAACCAACATAGTCAAGTACATAATATCAAAATGTCATGATCCAAAATACAACATAAGTCTAGATACGTGATAACAAAATACATGGTAAAACATCAGTACTAATCCCCAGAAATAAAAGATAAGCCACAGCTAGCTCAGATCCATACATGAGCTACCCAACAAGCAAGCCAAAGATCCACTAAGCAGATGTAGCCCCTCCCTGAGAACCTGTGGGGGGGGGGGGGAAACGGAAGAAGAGAAGCGAAAGAAAACAGGTCAGTCAAAAAGACTGGTAAGCCCTACTACGATCAATCTATAAACTAATAAAGTTAACAGCATGATGGAAACTGAGATGAACATACTGGCAATAGATAAAGGTGACATCACATAGATGAGATTAAACTTTGCACCACAGTGTACTAGCAAACCCACAAAACAGATCTTGATCCCTTAGCCCAAACTTTGGCCCAATAACATGAAGTGACCTTAGTATAAGGTCCAGCCCAACGGTCTAGTCGATCGGCTCCCTATAAACCTAACACGTCCAGTGTTGGTGTCCATACGGCCCACATGGATGTAGTCAGACTGTGCTGGGTCCACCTTTGGGTGTATCAAGCCCTCGGGTGTCAACCCCCGACACCTAAGCAATAATGCACAGTCTAAGCCTACTGGTACCCATGCCTCGAGTTTGTCCAATATCGGACTACGTGCACGTCCGTAGCCCGCCGGACCCGCACCGCTGTACCACTCAGCCGTCGCTTTGGTCGCTTACATCCGTCCAGTAATCGTGCCCCGCCCTAACCTAGCTGTAGGGTTGTGGTGATACCAAACTGGGATTACTGCTGGAACAGACCACGTTGCTAGGGTTTCTAAGAGGGTTAAGTGTGGTTTAACCCCTCACTAATCATGGATTAAATTAGTTAAGTGTAACCACTTAACCCCATCTAATCCTTGCATCCCCATTATTGGTTAAGTATTAGTGGGCCATGACTTAACCCTAATCATGAGGCATTAATTTATTAATGCACCCAACCACTCACATTAGACATCCGTGGTTACCTGGGAAGATTTACACCACGTCTAGGTCTAACCTCGGGTCTTACGGTGCAACATGACCAACTACCCACATTAGACCCTACGTTGTGGTTACCTGGGAAGATTTACACCACAACTAGGTCTAACCTCGAGTTGGCCATTACATGTTATCTAATGTCATGTCCACTTTAAAACATATTTACAAGTTAACATATACTTGGGTAGACCTAACTTAATAGGTAAATTCCCAAGGGGTAGACCTAACTTAATAGGTAAATTCCCAATCTTTTAGTTTCATGTATTTTTAAGTTTACCCAAACCCCCCAACGTCATTATATCGCTTACATATTCGTCATAACGCATAAGGGTATAAAAGGTAACTTGGCATAACATACATGATGAACTTCACATATCATAATAATGATGCATAACATGTTAGACTTGCCAATCATGTCATAGTGAACTCGCATAAACATGCATAACCCATAAAACTTGCATAACATGGTAAGGTGAACTTGCATAAACATGCATAACTCATAAAACTTGCATAACATGGTAAGGTGAACTCGCATAAGCATGCATAACCCATAAAACATGTACAACATGGTAAGGTGAACTTGCATAAGCATACATAATCCATTAAACATGTAGAACATGGCATAGTAAACTCGCATAAGCATGCATAACTTATGAAACATGTATAAATCTCAACTTTCACCACATGATAACTTTAGAGTTTGTAAAGTGAAGGTAAGAGGGCTTACAACCAAAATGAAGTCACAAATCTACAAAATAAGATGAAGAAGCCCTTTGAAAACTCAAAACCAAGCTCCAAATAAGAAAACCCTTTTGCAAAAATCCCAAAAACACAAACTTAGCAAATCAAACTTGCAACTTAATGAAGTATGCAAGTTATTAAGCATTCATACAACATAGAAAAGGTTGTATGATCATCATATCTTTATAGGATTAAACTTTGAGGGAAGTGGAGGCTAGGGTTTTTAGGTGGAGGCCATTTGAGGATTCAATTTGACATAGTTTAGTTGCTAGATTGATTAATGGGGCTTTAGGGTAGGATTAGGGGTATATTTATAGAGAATTAGAGTGTTTTAAGCCCTAGGATTAACCCTAGGTTAGTTTAGGCCCGTCAGATCTCGGAACTCTCTAGAACCAAGCCACAAGACCCAACCCAAATCAGAAATGGTGCACCAGGCTAAACTGCCCGGGCACCCCCTGTCGACAGGGCTGTCGACAGGGCTGTCGACACCCTGGGGGCCCTGTCGACAGGGCTGTCGACATGCGGGTCCTGGCGGGAATTTTTCCCGCCTGCTCCAGATTGCCCTAACCCTTGTTTTTAAATTAAATTTAAATCTGTTTTTACTTAGGAATTTTCTGAAAACTTCCATGGGCCTTAACTGGGTCATACGGACTCCGATTTTCGAAAACTCGGACTCTATTTCGCGTATTTTTCCGAGACGAACGCAATGGCATAGCCCGTTTCCCTTGATTCAGATTTTATAATTAAATTCTGCCTCGATTTATGCTATAACAGGTTATTCAAAATACGGGTTGTTACAATTATTGTGCAGTGTTTAGTCATTTCTACTACTTTTACATCGTGTAGTGTGTATCGTTAATAGCGTGTTGTCTATACACAACAACATGTTGTCAACATCAAGGACTTGATCAACATTTCACTTTAAAATGTCAGCAGACTATTAAGTCATTGGCACTTATATTTCAACAACAAACATAAGAATATTATCAAAAAAATTCAGATTTAATAGGTGAATAGATATGGATAATTGGGAAATAGTTGATGATCTATTGGTGGAGCATGATGAACCACGGGAAGAAGAATCCGAAATTGTTTCGAAAAGTAATTTTGAAACAGTTCATAACAGCATTGCCCCTATTGGTGATTATAATTTGGAAAGCAATGCTTGGGTAGAATCATTTTACCAATGGACATGAAGACAGACAAGTAACGACAACGGATTCAGCCATCCTTCTTGGCCTATATGTCATTGTGGGTGTATGTGTTTGAAACTTGTGGCTACAAACAGAAGAAATGCTGGCCGTCGTTATTACGGATGTCCAGAGGATAAAGGTCAACGCTGGAATATAAATGGCGTTCCTTGTTGTGAATATGTAGAGTGGTGTAACGCCCTACCTCCATACTTGCGTTAGCCAAGGACATTGCAAGCAATGATGTCAACTAACCCGAAAAATAAGCTATTAAGGAGAGACCTTCTGTATAATAGCCTTGAATGAGTGTTAAACATGCTAGATAACGTGGTCTTACTTTCTAAATCTCAAGAGAAAATCCGACAGATCTAATTCAAGTCCAAAACAACTACATAGTGGTTATATATATAATTCAGAGTTAATATAAAGTCATATAACAATATAATCAGAGCTAGGCACATATATTCACATCACGAAGGAGGAAATAGATATGAATATAACACATAAGTGTGTACATAAATATAATGGTCATACTCGCTCCAGTATACAACAAAAGAATAGGTACACGGCTACACAAACTAGTATGTATACACAATGAGTCTCTTTCTCATTAACATAAATCCAAAAATTTCAACTCTAAAGTAGTTAGCCCAAAAGTGGAGGAAAGTCCATGCTGGAGTCAAGAAGAATTACCTGAACTAACTTGGTTTGACATGAGTACTATTTACACAAAGATAAATAATAAATGGATCAATCTAGATGTACATTTCTCATAAACTGGGATATAATAAGAGATATATGTAAATATAGACATATATACCCTAACAACTATGTAATACACAAGTGTGAGGCCTAGAAATGTCTATAGTGTATCTCAAAAATATATATATCAGAGCTATAAAAGAATATCTCATTCAAAATTATATAGCTACTCACGGGAAATGATAACTCATATCAAACCAGCACAATAATTGAATTCACAATATCAGTAAAACTCAGATTGGTAACACAGTATTTATAAAAACTCATACTGATAACGCAGTATCAATAAAACTCAAATTCCAGATATCAATAACCAAAAATCCAGAGAATCACAAAGAGGGAGAGACCTAACTCAAAATGGGACTCTGTAAACTCCCTAGCAGCCCAAAGACTCACCAACACGTGTAACTCAGATGAGATGTGATCTCTAGGTAGCTAACCCATAGTTTGAGTCTGGAAACTCAAGATAAGAGCCTATAAATGCTCAGACAACCTGCAAGCCCGCCTATATCGGTCGCGACCCTGTTCACACGGTACGAAGGTCGTCAAAAACACAAAATATCACAAAAAGACCACAATTGATTAAAGTAGCGCAATCCCAAAAAATTAACCAAAGTCCCTCAGGATAATCCGAAGATCATCAAAAATGTGAAATGAATTCCAGAACTCAGAGACATCACATAAAGCTAATCTGAATCCAAAATATCACAGTTGATCAAGGAAAGTGTAAATTACTCCAAGCTAGTAAATATACGAGTTGAGCTACATATCCCATATCCACTTGCTCTACTCGAATATTTACGAACAAGTTGTATATTTCACTTAAAACATAAAATGATCATTGCCATAGTTTTTAATCGAATGAGTCCAAAAATTAACAGTCAAAGAAAATGCAAGGGTTCATAGTCCTTGTTTTTACCAAAATGTTTAATTGGATTTCTCAAATGAGTGAGGAAAAAGGATTATATAAATATATACTAATAGATTGGAAGACGGTTTATAAACATGACTTTATACAAAAAATATCGTTAGAAACCATTTTAAAAAAGATTTGGTATCGACTAGTAATATAAAAACCCTTTATAGTTTGAAGTGGCAAATGTCATATAATATCGATCGTAATAACCGTAGAATCCAGAATTCATGTTTTAGTAATGTAGTAAAATCTCATAATTGTCGATTATAAAATTCGTTCACAATGAGTAAATCAAAATTCCATAAAATTGAGTCATAGAAATTTGTGAATTAGAGAAACTAAAAAAATCACTAAAAAAGGCTAAACGAGCCGAAACTCGGCCGAAAAAGAGCCTGGAACAATGTAAATTGTTGACCGTGGTTTCCATTGGTCAACAACAGAAAATAGGTTTAGTCGAGTGAACTCAAAGGTCAGTCGATGGATCTGTGCAAACTTCAAAATTCCGGACACGTAAAAGATCTAGTCGACTGACCCCTGTGGTCTATCGACTGACCTAGTACCAGATCGAATTTGTGGTCCTGGATCAGATGACTGGCCACCTGAGTTAGTCGACTAACCTACTACCAAAGGTAGCATTTGCCTTGGCCTTATGGCCAAGTCGAATTTGACGGATCTCAGACGAACGGTGGAGGTTAATGACTTTATCAAAGTGTCAAAGAGGCCTTAAGGGTTCGCAAAAAAACACGAAAACCCAAATTCAATGCACACCAAGGATCACAAATGGAAATCATCAAAAATTAAATCAAAATTCATAAACTAGAAATGTCAACTCACAAACCAATCATCACAACTAACAATCACATAATAAAGATGTGCCTAGGGCACATTAGACAAGCATAAATGCTTAAGGCATAAATGTGAGTTCACACGAACTCACCTTTAATTGTTGGAAGCAACAAGAAGGTGTAAAACCAAGGAAGATCAACTTCTCTTCAAACAATACTCTAGAATCTCCAATCTAAATGCATATACACAAGAATCTTAAGAGTTAGGTATTGGGAAATCATAAAAATTGGAGAAGAATTGAGTTGAAGAAGATAGAGATTAAGATTACCTAAGCTTCTCTTATAATTAGCTCTTGATTCCTACATGAATTGGATTCCTAAGATTAAGCTAAGGCTTAGGTAATTTTAACTTCCCATCCCCATTCTTATTTTCTCTAAGTGTTTGGAAATGAATGAAGGAGATAATGGGTTTAGGGGGTTAAAAGAAGTGGGCTAGGCTTACTAACCCAAACCCCACCCGAAGTCCAAATTTTCACCAACTCTAAATATATCGATTTTTGTAGTTTCAAAAGTCGTAAACGACATTTTAAACTCATTGGAAATAGTTTCGAGTCCAAGTTCATCCATACAAAAAAGTGACTTTTCGGACATACACTCGATTAACGATATTATATTTAAATTAAATATTTAAATATATTATCGTGAAGTATGCGGGTTGTTACAGACTTTCCCTTTAAAGAAATTGCGTCCCCGCAATTACTTAAGTGAAAACTCAAAAAGTAACAGCCAAGCATCAATAAAAATCTATATAAAAATAGGTTAACTCAAGAAATTCACTTTAGTTTTCATATTTAGTATATCAATCTTATACTAATATTACTTATGAATTATTTCATAAGTTTTTACATTAAGTTATCGATCACTATATAACTTAAGTCTATACACGTATAATGTCCAAATAAAATTCTCAAACATATACAAGCAACTAATTTGTTCTCTCATAAGTGCTTTCAACAAATTAGAATTTCTTCGCTTAAATTCTAAGTATTTCAAATACCTGTTTCATTAATTATTTTAATTTTAAACTGCAAACTACTACACCGCGATTTTTTTGAAAATTTGATTTAGACATATCTGAAAATCGATAAGATGAATCTAAATCTTTTTCTTACATTAAGAAATTATAATCCAATAGGTATGAATGATTATTGTTTCCACGAATTCCGACTTATATTGGATTATATACACTCAATTTAACTTTAATTCCTGAAATCACGAACTACGGCTATGCGACGAGCTCGTTTTAAATTAAATTTAATTCATTCGTCTAACGTTTAATAAGTATATAAACCTTTTCTCTTATGTTTTCAACACAACAAGTTAAACATTCAGTTTCAACTTGGAATATCGACTATCCAAAATCGTCGAACATTCCATTTCATTAAAATGATGAAATTTATCAATCTTCATGTCAACTTAGATGCAAATTATATATAACTCTAACACTCTGTCTACGTACATCCATATTATACTCCAATCTCATTTTCTAGCTTGAAAATAAGTTGCACATAGTTTAGTTTTTCTTTCAAAATATGATATCTCAAACTTTATAGTTATATTACTAACTATACAAGGTGTTCATAGATCATTATCTTATTAAAATCCCTAAGAAAAACTTAGGAAGCAACGTTCCGTAGTTTTCTTATTACGTTTTTGCTATAAAATTTATCTCTTTAGAATTTCTTAGAAAATATTCTAGCTCGTAATTTTTTCTTAAAAAGAAAAGGATGTATATGACGGTCATATATATCTCACTCATAAGGATAAGCGATCCCATTGGGGAAACAAGACCACGAAACAAAATTCAGGTTATATACCCTAAATCGGAAATATTAGCATGTTCTCTAATATTTCAAAAACAACTTCTAAGTCATGCGAACATGATAAATGGTAGATGTTGAACGTATTACGCAAAACTTGAAAACTTTAGTTTTCAAATAAACAAGAATATCACCAACATAAATGAGGTTAAACCCATCGGGATATGACCTCGTGAATTTGGTTCACTATGGTTAACAAAATAAACTAGAATATTTGTTAACTTCAAATGACAAAAAGCACAAAATGGAGCCAAAGAAAATCTATCATTTTCAATTAAAAAGTTGGTGATAACCAATTTCTAAGTCTAATAGTGAAATGACTATAGCACAACTAACTTATTGAATAGATCATCAATCCAAGGTAAGGAATTTATTAAGCTTGTTGTAGTCGCAAAGCTTTCATCGGTTTTCTCCACCAAATAAATCCCCTTTCATCCTTAGCGGTCGGTCACTAAGGAGAACAATCAAATAGATAGATTGAGTCACAAAAATGAAAATCAATTTCAAACTCAGTTACCCATCGGTGGTCATCCTAAAATGGGTGTAAAGATCCTAAAATATTCACGAGCAATTGTGAATTATAGAAACCCATCTTCCTTAATTTCGTTCTCATAGCTGAGAATCTAGAAATCATAAGGAAGCCAACGAATCTAAATTAGAGTCGTTAGAACAACAGAAATCTATATCACAGATATGGGATGTCTAATATAGATGATAATCCCAGAAAATAAAATGTGGGCCTTAGAATGATTAGGTCAATCCATCCCCAAAATCACCACGAAAATAGAAAAAATAAGACATGCAAATAAGAATGGCAAGAATGGTCGCATAAAAGAGAGTTAATCATCTATAAAAATACGATTTTAAAAAATCAACGAAGTTAGCCTCAAGAATAATTTCACAAAGGAATAACAACTTTTTGCAAAGTTGGTCTGTAGAAATACTAAATCCAATTTAGTATATGAAAGACAAAATGTAGGAATTCATGCAAAATCCCCAATTACGAAAGTCCGGAAATCAAGAATCGAAATCTGAAAACATGAGTATAAACCCATAAATCACAATGTTATTCAAAAAATTGTTCTCTTAACACAAGAATGGACACACACAAAAAGGTCCACAAAACACAAAGGAGCGCATGGCTCCGTAATTGAAAACTAAGCAATTCGTGTTGTAAATAGATGAAGAGAACACATAAATAACAGAAATCACCATATAAACAGAAATACTTCTATAATTTTGAAGCAATGTAAATATATATAATGGTAGTCATTACAAAAATGGTGAAATCAGAAATAACACAAACTACATGAGGTGGATCCTTACAAATTACAATGGTCTTCATAAGGTCGCCTACACCTACCCGAGCAGTTTTGTCAATTCTCCACAAAATGCACAACATAACTGGAAAACTCAAATACTCCACAAATATTCAAAAAATCAAAACCACAAAGTGATCATCAATGATCAACAAAGAAAACATAGTTTACATTTATCTAGTAAATAGGCGAGTTTAGACAAATGTCCCATAACCACTAACTTAACTCAAATATTTATAATGAACAAATAGCAAACTACACTATAAGACACAAAATGATCATAGCAAAATTTGCAAAAGGCATAGCCCAAAAGTTTCTCAAGAAAGTTCGAAATGGCCATCATAGCTGAGCATAAGAAGAATGGAAACCAATTTAGACAACTCTTATTTAAAAAATCGAAAATGAATCTCAATGATGCTGCAGTCATCACCAATATTATTTTCTTTACATATATCAAGATTAAAACACTCAATGGAAATGTGCATTGTTAATATTTAATACTTAAAATTGCATTCTGAAATATCAAAACACAAATTGTTGTGTTAGAATTTGTCTCGTCAGAGTGTTTAGAATTCCCTATCGATATAGTGGCGTCCCATGTCTCGACCAAAATTTATAGCATACTCCATAGGCAAACCAACACAATAAAACTAATTACGTCCATATAGGGGACGTAAATTCGTAAATAAATAATTAAGGGTGCAACTATT
Organism: Allium sativum; assembly: GCA_030737875.1. Taxonomy (NCBI): domain Eukaryota; kingdom Viridiplantae; phylum Streptophyta; class Magnoliopsida; order Asparagales; family Amaryllidaceae; genus Allium; species Allium sativum. The sequence continues at coordinate 380,683,842 of CM060924.1, forward strand.
TATTTCAAGTGACATAGTATATTACTTGGCCCAGAATTATTTTATTAAGTCATTTTATAAAACTCTTCACGATTGAGTCCCGAAGGTTATTTCAACTCAAATCTGTTTCATACTTATAGACCTCGTTCATAAATTATACTTGCATATTTCTTATTTAAATTTCGTTTAAACAATTATCTTCCAGGTTGAATCCTTCACCAACATTAACATCGAATGCCTTATAGTCAAAATCCTGAAGCGAAATTCACAAGGTGTTCGTTTTCAATGTTCCTTGATTATTAACCAACTCAACCCATGCAAGCGTATGGATGGGATTACTCTCATCCAAAAACATAGTTAATACCCTCAAAGATTTATACTTAGAATTCCAACTCATTAAAGGGACGGGACTCTAAGTTAATCTAGGCCAAGAATATACAAAGATGAAATCAAACCAAATTTGATTGATCAAACAAAGGATCATGATATAAGATAGGATATGATGGACCCTAAGACTTGAATAAAATCCTAAAACACGATTTTCTAAGAAACTTAGGACAATAACCCTTGCTATAATATCTTATATTGTTCCGAACTTGACTTTGATACCAAGTGTAATGCCCCATCTTTATACTCGCATTAGCCAAGGTCATTATAAGCAATGATGTCAACTAACCCGAAGAATAAGATTGTTGAAGAGCGACCATCTGTATAACAGCTTTGGACAACTTTTAAACATGTTGGATAATGTGGTCTTACTTTTTGAATCACAAGAGGAAATCTGACAAATCTAATTCAAGTTTAAAACAACTACAAAATGGCTATATATATAAATCGAAATCAAAATACAATAACATACAATATAATCAGAGTGTGACACATGTATTCCTCCTTTGGAAGGCAAAAATAGATATGAATATAACACATAAGTGTGTACATAAATGTAATGGTCATACTTGATCCACTACAACAAAAGAATTAGTACAAGGCTACACAAAATAATTGTATACACAATGAGTCTCTTTCTTGTTAACATAAAGCCAAATTCTTCAGTTCTAAAGTAGTTAACCCAAACGTGGATACATGAAATAACTCGATGTGACCGGAGTATTATTTACACAAAGATAAGTAATAAACGAATCAGTCTAGGTGTACTTATCTCATAAACTGGGATATAATAAGAGATATAAGTAAATATGGACATATATGCACTAATTACTATGTCATACATAAGCGTGAGGCCCAGAAATGTCTACAGTATATCACAAAAATCCATATCAGAGCTATAAAAGAATATCTCATTCAAAATTATATAGCTACTCACGAGAAATGATAACTCATAACAAATCAACATAATAATTAATAGCATAATATTAATAAAACTCAGATTGGTAACACTGTGTCAATAAAATTCAGACTGGTAGTGCATTATCAATAAAACTCAAATTCCATAAATCAATAACCAGAAATCCATAAAATCACAAAGATGGGGGGACCTGACTCAAAATGAAAGTGTGTAAACTCCCTGGTAGCCCAAAGACTCACTAACACGTGTGACTCAAATAAGACACGATTTGTAGGTAGCTAACCCAAAGTTTGAGTCTGGAAACTTAAGATGGGAGCCTGTAAACTCCCAGACTGCCTGAAAGCTCGCCTATACAGGTCGCGACCCCGCTCACATGGTCCAGAGGTCGTCAAAAGAAAAAAATATCACAAAACGATCACAATTGATCAAAGTAGTGCAATCCCAGAAAATGAACCAAAGTTCCTTAGGATAACCCGAAGATCATCAAAAATGTGAATTGAATTCCACAACTCAGAGACATTGCATAAATCTAGTCTAAATCCCAAAAGTTCATAGTTTATCATGGAAAGTGTAAATTACTCCAAGCTAGTAAATATAAGATTTGAGCTACATGTCCCATAAACACTTGCCCTGCTCGAATATTTACAAACAAGTTGTATATTCCGCTAAAAACACAAAATGTTCATTGACACAGTTCTCAATCGAACGAGTCCAAGAATTAAACGTCAAAGCAAACGCAAGGGTTCACAGTCCTTGTTTTTACTAAAGGGTATAATTAGACTTCTCAAACGAGTAAGGAAAAAAGATTATATAAATATATACTAATAGATTGGAAGACGGTTTATTGAAATGACTTCGTATGAAAAATATCATTAGAAACCATTTTAATAAAAGATTTGGTATCGACTAGTAATATAAAAATCCTTTATAGTTAGAAGTGGAAAATGTCATATAATATCGATCGTAATAATGATCGAACTCAGAATTCACGCTTTAATAACGTAAACCAAATTTCATAATTATGGACTATAAAATTCGTTCACAATGAATAAATCGAAAATCCATAAAATCTAGTCGCAGAAATTTGTGAATTAGGGAAACTGAAAAATCACAGAAAAAGGCCAAACTGGCTAAAACTCGGCCGGAAAAGATCCTAGAATAATATAATATGTTGGCCGAGGTCTCCATTGGTTCAGGTGACTGAACTCAGAAGTCAGTCGACTGAATTTGTGCAAACTTCAAAATTCTGGGCATGACTGCAGTTCACTACAAGAAAAATACCTTATTGCAACTAGCTACTTGCAATAGGCAACAAAAGTCAGTTGCAGTAAATGATATTTAGCAACAGACCTATTATAGTAGTTGCAATAGATAAGATTTAGCAACGGGCCTTTTCTTTCTATTGCGAAAAACATATTTTTAGCAACTGCGTTTCTCTTCCTGTTGCAAATACATACTTTTAGCAACTGTGCTTTCATAACAGTTGCAACAAACATATTATTTGCAACTACGCTTCCAAGTCAGTTGCAAATAAATATCTTTAGCAACTGTTTTCGCCAGTTGCAGTAACTGTATTTTTTTACAACTGGTAAAGGCAGTTGCGAAAAACATACTAAAATAAATATAATTTTTTAATGATTAACTTTTAATAATTAATTTTAAATAGTTACAGTTAAATGATTAACTACTAGTAATTATACAATAATTAAGATTAATATTTGATAATAAAATCTAAGTATTGTAAAGTGAAATTTATAATTGATAATTAAATAATAATAATTAATAAATAATAATAAATAACATCTAAAAATAATAAAATAAATATTAAATAATAATTAATTAATAATAAAATGGATAATAATTAATAATTAATTTGAAATATGAATATGTATTAAATAAGTAATAAATAATTAAATAATTAATAAATTCATAATAGATATTTACTATTAAATTCAAAATTACGAAGTAATAGGTAATATTTAGTTATAATTTGATAAGTATTAAGTAATAATAATTAATTGAAATCAATTAATACGTTAATAATTTATCATGGTTATTTATGAATAGTGTGTAAATTATATTTAACAATTATTAATTACATTTAATAAATAATAATTTTAATTAATAATAAATATTAAATAATTAATAAATATTCATCATGTATTGTACTTGATAAGTAATATTCAATTATAATTAAGAAGTAAACTACTAATAATTAAACGTTATTAAAATATTTTTTTAATAATTGATTGTTAAGAAGTCAACAATTAATAAAAATCAATACATAAAATTAATGATTAATTTTAAATAATTGTTAGTTCACAATGCATGTTAAAAAATCAATAATTTATAATAACTAATAAGTAAAAATTTATAATTCATAATTCATAATTAATAAACAATAAGAATTATTAAGAAGTAAAATTTAGTATTTAATATTATATATCATGATTAATAATTATATTTAATATTTAGTACATACTTTCATATGCATCTAATATTTCTATTAGATAATAGTAGTTGAAAAAATTATATTTTAAAACATAATATATTTAGAAGTAATAGGGTGCATTTCCACGTAAAGATAACAATGTATTTTAGATGAGTATTTAAGAAAAATTAATCATTAAACTAAATTATTTTGATTATTAATATAATTTTTGCAGCTGTCTTGTGTTATCGGTTGAAATATATTTTCTGCAACTACATGTTAATATTAGTTACAATAGAAACGCTTTGACTTCAAAGTCCAAAATTTTGGCTCCATCCAGAAATTCGTGCCCTTTTTGGTGACACTCCCAAAAAGAAATTAAATCGGCACTCCATCTACAACGACAGTCATTAATCACCTTCCCAAACTTCAATCCCCCTTCCTTCCATCATCGCAACGATTAATCACCACCATCATCGCCTCCTAAAAACTGCTTCTTAGATCTATACTTCCAATGACAACTCCACCCACAAATCCCAAGTTTTATCATTCTGAACCTAAAGTTTGGATTTGGGTTTGGTATTACGGTCTGTGATTTGGGTTTTAAGTTGTGAACTCGATGCATTTGGTATTACGGTCAGATTTGCGATTTCAAGTTCAGATTTGGGTTTCAAGTTGTGAACTCAATGTACTTATCATTCTCATATCGCAATGACTTATAACTGATCTAAAGGTAAAATCGATGTAGTTGGTATTACGGTCTGCGATTTAGGTCTCAAGTTGTGAGATTTGGTATCTTGGAAGTGCTTCCAAACTCAACTGCTTATTGTAAAATTAAGTTTCCTAACCGCTTTGCAATCTATGTAAAACGAAACACATGTTTTTTGATGCATAATTTCATTGTGTTTTACTTACTATAATTCGGTTTACACCCTTGTTTATGCGTGTAAATTGAAGCTGAATATTATGAAGACCGCTGTTTCAAAGGATTTATATATGGATTGGATTTCAATCACTTTTCTTTACAAGGTTTATTAGGCAATACGATTTCTAGATTCCACATATTCTGGTTGGATTTTCTCAGTAATGTCGTGTAAATTGAAGCCGAATGTTTTACCTAGTCAAATAAGTCAATTATTCAATCTTCTACATTTTTAGATGACGAAGTAAGTTTCTTGTAGTTTAACTTCCTTCTACTCTTTCCTTATCCTAATTTCCCCCCTTAATTACCGCTATTTTGACAAATTAAGAGTGTTGTCATGGTTTTTAGTTTTATGTTGCAGTATTCTTTAGTTTAAAATATGCAAGCTGTTTGTGTAAACGTCAACTAATATTTCTTGTTGTCCTCCATGCATTTAAATACCAGCGCCTATTTGCTTATACGTCTATAAATTAGATTGCTGCTAAAATGGTTTTTTAAATTAGCTATAGATTCTTAAAATTATTTATATCATAAATTGATATGGATGGTTTCTTGTGGATACTACAATTTTTTCTTATTGTTTGGAGTACCCAAAAAAAATAAGGTAATAACTTTGAAATGTTTGATATGCAGCATTCCTTATTTATAACTATTTCTCTGCAATTTGCAAACACTATTGTTTTAGCTTTGCAAAAACATTTTTTCCATTTGTCGTATGAGTGAATAAAATTATTGAGGTAAAACAATGAACCAAAACAAGTTAAGGCAGAAAAATCTTCGGGAAAATTGTTCGGCTAGGGCAATGAATACCATAGTGCCGGCACTGCTTATGCTTCACATGTTGCGGGAAAAAAATGTTAGGAGATTACTCAAAGAGCAACCTAAACACTGGTATGGACCTAGCCAGTACGGTGAAGCAAGCTGAGAGCCTTTTGCTGATGGACCTAAACACTTGTATTCGAAAAAAATGTGTTGTGTGAGAGAAATTGTTAGACATGAATGGTGTATGAAAATTGTAGAAAATTTTCTTGTAATTGTTTGTACTATTAAAACTTTGTTAAAATAATTTTTTCATTTGTTTAATTCATTTTGTGATATACACTATTACTGAAACAAATACATTTAATATGTAATATCTATAACTTGTTTTTTTTATAGATTTATGGATCTATTGCAAGAGGCATATACTATTGCAAAATGATCTATTGCAACAGTAAAAGCCTGTTCCAAAAAAGTATACTGCAACATCTTATTACAACAGGCAGAAAATGTTGTAGACTTTTTACAACTCCGGCTATACCAACAGACGCATGCCTGTTGCAATAGGTCTACTACAACAGATATTGCCTGTTGCAAAAAGTGTTTTTATTGTAGTGTAAAGCGCTTAGTGGTTCTATAGCGACGGAGTTGCAAAAAGGTATAACATATATAAAGCGGGGAAATAGCGGAGATGAAAAAAATGTTTGTTTGACGTGAAACCAAATATTTGAAATTAATTAATATTCTTTCTCACATTATATGTGCAAAAGAAATTAATATTTTAATCTTATATAACAAAATCAAGGAATATCATAGTTGCCCATGCTAAATTTGACGAGTGCAATAGAATTTTACCATATATTAGGCACTTATGCCTTAATTTTTGCCCTTTACGCTAAATTTAATGACTTTTTAAAAATAGAACTAGTCAAATCAAGCTCTATATATTATAACTGCTAAAGCGGATGCTAAAAAGCTTTGATTTAGTGGATGTTGCAGAAAATAGCGGAGCTAATAGAGGATTTATTGTACACCATCACTAGATTGAAATAGCGTAGCGGTTGAAGAACGTTATGGGCTATAGCGGGGATATTGCAGGGCTTTAACTGTATAGAGACATGTGCAGTATTCAGTCGACTGTCCCTTATGGTCAGTCGACTGACCTGATACCAGGCTGTGTTCTTGGCCTTAGATCAGTCGATTGACCACTTAAGTCAGTCGACTGACCTGCCACTGAAGGTAGCATTTGGCTTGGCCTTAAGGCTAAGTCGAATTTAACAGATCTCGAACGAACGGTGGAGGCTAAGGACTTTATCAAAGTGTCAAAGAGGCCTTAACGGTTCGTCAAAACAACATGAAAACACGAATTCACATGCACACCAAGAATCGCAAATTGAAATCATCGAAAATGAAATCAAAATTCATAAATTGGAAATGTCAATACACAAACCAATCAACACAACCAATAATCACACAAAAAAGACGTGCCAAGGGCACACTAAACAAGCATAAATGCTTGAGGCATAAATGTGAGTTCACAAGAACTCATCTTTGATTGTTGGAAGCAACAAGAAGGTGTAGAACCAAGCAAGATCAACTTCATATGATGTGTATTACAACGAAATTTTAATAAAATACGTCTTATAATGAATCAATTATTTTAAATGCATTATGCTAGCTAAAATTTGATATATTATGTTTAATACTAAAATATAATTTAAAAAAATCTCTTATATTCTCATTTTTTTATTATATTCAAGCAACCCAACCCAATCCTGTTAAACCCGACCCAACCCATACTTCAACCCAACCCATATTCAACCTCGTATAGGGTCGGATACGGGTTGAACTATTTTATACCCATACTCATGTGGGTCGGATGAAGTATTTGGTCTAACCCGACCCAACCCATACTTTGTGCAGCCCTAGGTATTAGGAAATCATAAAAATTGGAGAAAATTTGAGTTGGCGAAGATAGAGATTGAGCTTACCTAAGCTTCGCTTAGAATTAGCTCTTGATTCCTACATGAATTGGACTCCTAAGATCAAGCTAGGGCTTAGAGAATTTCAATTTCCCTTTCCTTTCCCCATTCTTATTTTCTCTAAGTGTTTGGAAATGAATGAAGGAGACAAGGGGTTAAAGAAGTGGGCTGGGTTTACTAACCCAAACCCTACTCGAAGTCCCAATTTTCACCAACTCTAAACATATCGATGTTTACAGTTTTAAGATTTGTAAACGACATTTTGAACTCAACGGAAGTGGTTTCGAGTCCAAATTCATCCACATGCAAAAAGTGACTTTTTGGACATACACTCGATTAACGATGTTATATTTAAATTAAATATTTAAATATATTATCGTGAAATATGCGACTTGTTACAAGTGGATTGATGATGAGACTTTCCTGAGAGGAGTTCAATATGCTCGAGGGATGCAACGTTAAGTTTGTACATTGGAAGCCGAAGTAAGAAGATTGGGAGCAAAAACCAATCATTTAGAACTTGAAAGTAGCACGATGCTTGGTATCAGAATGGACTAAATCAATGCATCGCTAGTATGATGTATTACACTTATTGTACTTCGTATTTCCTGTTTTCACTTTGTGTTTGTTCTGTTTGATGTGTTGGGTTACTTTTATGATGTATTTTCTTGTTCTAAATTTTCCGTTCATACATAATATTATGTTTATGTTTACGAACTACCATACCGCGATTATTTTTTAAAATTTCTTTTTACATGCATCACGATCAAAACGATGAAATCAAGATTTTTCTCTTTTATTATGGTACCTTATTATAATAGATCCGATAGATTCTTGTTTTATAGAATTCCGATTTATATTGGATTCATATTATTTTGAAGTTCGAATCGGAAATTTATGAACAACCGCTATGCGATGAGTTCAATATAACTAAATATAAATATTTCTTTTGATCTTCGTTAAACTTAATAATTATTAGTGCACTTCCATACAATTTAAATTAAACATGATTTCCATAACATCGTGGCTACAGTACTGAAGGAGTCAGAAAACTCAGGTCATCCCCTCGTCAATTGCAAATTTTTATATTAAAGTACTGTCATTTCAATGTAACAGTATGCATTGTTTAGTCATTCCAAACGCACTATCAACACTGAATCTATATTATTCTCAATATCGAATCTTTATTATTGTGTAGTGTGTAGTCATTTCAACAACTATACTAGCGTGTAGTGTGTTGTCAATTCTATCCTTATGGCTGTTTTCTCAATGAACATTTTTACGTATATAAATATGAACTAGAAAAAAATATTCCTTACATTTCTATACCCAGTTAATCCCCCATTTCCTTTATGACTCTACATACATACAACAATGCCATCACGACCCTCATCTATTGATTTTGACTAGTGGCCACTAGGCAGACCTACTGACAGCCCACGAACCGATCGACGTTGGCTTATAGATTATCAAGAGCATCGCTACAAAGTTGTCCACCATGAGTTCCAAATCTTGATCAACTACAACTTCTAGAGCGTGTAGATCCTCCATATGAACAAGAGGTTGATCGGGTTTTGGTTGCTAATCCACCAATTCAACAAGCGATAGAACAATTTTCAATTGTTCAACCTATATGAGAACAAGAGGCGAACAAAATTGCAATTGTTCATCCTCCATATGATCAAGAGGTTGACTCATATGTTGCCACTACGGGTATGCGGTGAAGGTTGCAGTTAGGGTTGATGGAGAAAATTTTGGCCGTAGAATCCAACTATATCCATTTTGGCTGAATGGTTGCGACTATTCTGAATGGGTTGACAATCATTTATATGCACGAGACATAGCCTATGAAAACATGTTAGAATGGGAGATAAGGCGTCTTAGGAATGCTATAGAAGAACTGCAGCTTCAACGTAACATGTAGTTTATTTGTGTTATACTCTTATCAGTTTAGTTGTTATTATCAATGTACTATGAATGTGGTTCTTTTATGTTATTCGAGATTTTCTTTTGTTCATAAATTTTACATTTTAAACAAGGTAGTTAGAATTAGAAAAACACTAACACGTACAAACCATGCTAGCTGCTAACTTTAAATATAAACTTTAATTCAACATCAATAATATGTGGAAGACACCTAATGTAGGTATAATGTAACTCTATGATAGTCCTTTTCTTGCTAAAACATGGCTACAGTATTAAACAACAACGTGTTGTCAGCATCAATAATACGTGGAAGACAACCTAACGTGGGTACAACGTAACTCTATGATAGTCATTTTCTCAATAAAACATGGCTACAATATAAAACAATAGCATGTTGTCAACATCAATGATATGTGGAAGACAACCTAATGCGGGTACAGTGTAACTCCGTGATAGTCCTTTTTCTTCATCAGTGTATTGACAACATCAATAATATGCGGAAGACAACCTAACCTGGGTAAAGTGTTAAACAACAACGCATTATCAACATTAATCAATTTGAAATGAAACTTTATTATAGTTACAGATGAAGACTTGTTTCTTCTTCACTATCATCCATAAACCATTCTGAAATGAATAATATAAAAAGGTTACGGTGTTACTCCTTATCATTTTCATCTTCTTCAGATGAGTTCATTCAAACTCATATAGAATAAAAGTGTAATTTCACATCAAATGCTGGATTTAGTGTCTACTGAAAACCAATAAATCAATCGTTCGATCCAAGGGGGAGTGTATTTGGAAGGCATGCGATATGGAAGAAATTACGCTGTTGGTCACAACCAAATAATTCAAGATTATTTTGTTGAAAATTTTGTGTATGTGGAAGTTGAATTTAAATGGAGGTTTCTCATGTCCAAGAACATCTTTAATAGAGTTCTCGACAAATTAGAAGAAACAAATATGTTATTCAAACATAAAGTTAATAGGCTCAATGAACTAAAGCTTTCTCCACTTCAAAAAACAACGACTACACTTCATATGCTGTCGTACGGTGCATTTGGAGATTCAGGAGATGACGAACTAAAGATGGGGGAATCCATGACAATATTAAGCATGGAAGAATTTTGCCAAACCATTGTTATGCAATTTGGTAAGGAGTATCTTTGATCTCTAACGCCTCATGATATTGAACAATTATTAGCAATGCAAGAATAACATGGGTTTTTATGTATGCTAGGTAGCCTAGACTGTATGCATTGGATGTGGAAAAATTATCTGATTGCATGATAAATACTTAAGACACCACAAAAGGCTACCCTCGTATTGGAAGCTGTTACATCGTTTAATCTGCATATTTGGCATGCTTTTTTTTGGAGCGCCAGACTCCCTAAATGATGTAAACATTTTGCGATAGTCTTATTTATTCAATGACTTATTCAACGACGTAGCACATTCATGCAACTACAAAATGGGAGGTGCAGATTATAATATGAGTTATTATTTGGTGGTTGGTATTTATCCTAAGTGGAAGACTCTTATGCAATATTATAGAAGGCCTAATAACGAAAAAGAGACAATGCTCACGAAATAACAAGAAAGATTGAGAAAAGATGTTGAACGGGCTTTTGGAGTGCTTCAAAGAAGATTTCATATATTACGGAAGGAGGTACACTACCACGACCCTGCAGTGTTATCGAACATCATGTATTGTTGTATAATTTTACGTAATATAATTGTCGAAGAAGTACGTGGTGGATATGAGCTACAACTTTGAAACTATCCTAACATTGTTGTTGCATTCAAAAAAAAAAAAAAAAAAAAAAAAAAAAAAAAAAACCATACAATGACCCTGCTACATTTTCCCAGTAAATGCAGAGAATTGGAGATATTCGAGACCCACAAGCTCATCTCGACCTTAAAGAAATTCTAATGGAGCATTACTGAAAAAATATAGGAACTCAATCATAAACTAGACATTTTAGTTTTATATATTTATTTCAGTTTTAGAATTTTTCAGCTGCGCTAGGATGTTGATTAAGTTATTATATGTGCAGTTTGTTTGTTTATCGAATAACATTTGAATCAAGTAGGGTTTTGAACGTTTGTACGTACTTATAAGAACAACGAGACATATACAACTCCTTACAAATACAACCATTAATAAGTAACAGATACATGCGTTGATAGTGGGGTACATAATACTAATACAATTCTATAGAAACAGAAGTAGCAATACACAACAAATGCAAGTAGTGAAACTAAGATACTTAGTAAGGACAAATCCCTACATATTTCCATTATGCCTATTAAACTTTTAAATTTGTTTTTCCATGTGTTTTCTTTGCACTAGATTGAGGTTATTCAAGTTGCAACTAATCAACATCAAATCATCTGCAATTTATAGACGAGCCAACTCTTGTCTCCTTAACTCTAACTCTTCAGCACGTTCCATATTTAATTCATCAATATCGTGTTGTCATTCTGTATCTCTCATGTTCTCTCTCACATCTCCTCGCTTACTTTGCTTCCATGTATTTCTTACAAATTTTGATTAGCATTAACAAGGCTTTCACTAATTTTTTCATAATGTCTAGTATAATCTGTGTATGCTCCTTTTTCTTCCCCTTGAACTTACCGCACGGTTTGCCGTCGGTACCAGTAGTGAATGAGGTGTCTTTGTGTGCTTCTGAACTACTTGGGCTTGATTCATCACCCATTTTCCTAGGTTGAAACCTAAAAGCTAAGTGTTCTTGTTGCACTCTTCCCCAATATTTGTCATCCTTCGACAATATATTGTAGCAATGTTGCATGTTGAAAGGTTGGCTGATGTGCTCAGCCAAGTATAATGCATATGCCTGGTTAAGCCGTATTTGACACAATACGTTACAACTAACTCAAAAAACCAAGAATTATAAATGAAAAAAAATATAAGAGCGTTACCATATCAATGTCGTTAGCTTCGCTTTGTCGTCTTGAATATAAACCGGCCATTATTTTTTTCCAACGTTGACAGGCAATATTTATTCTATCTCAAGACTGTTTCAAAGAATCAATCGTTCTAGGAAGGGAATTTGAATGATGTTCGTTGAACAAATTGCAAAAAGGATTCCAAAATAGACTTTCACTTTGACTGGTACATTTCCTTTTGTCCTTTGAACACTCAACCAATCAGTAAGAAAGCTTAGCTTGCTCGTCTGATGTCCACTTACAAACTTTGTAGAAATAAGAGCTTACTGTCCGAACTCCTCAATAGGAAATTCATTTATGTTGATTTCAGAAGATGGCGACCGATTGGATCACATTGAAAGCATATTTGTATTACCGTTATCTTCTTTTGTGGCTTCTACATTTTCAAACTATGTTTCTTCGATTCCCTAATCGCTATACCCGAATTGATTATTCAGGTTTCTATTCAAATTCTGAGGTGGGTAAGGAGTCCGCCTTCGATGATAACTATTAGGAGGGATACTATTGCTCAAAACTGCAATTTTGCTCAAATGAAGAATGTTGAGAGTAATCTGAATTTTGGGAGTGGTTTGAATCCTGTTGGAAATTGTAGCAATTCGAGTTCTATGGAGGTTGATACGAATTGATACCACGGTGAGACTGATATTGATCTGGATTTTGCGGTGTTTAAAACTAGTTTTCATTGCGTTGAATTAGGTTATCGGAATGACGTTGTGAAATAGTTTTCCCTTCTGTTATTTTGACGTTATTACTATTTGACCTTTTTTTGTGTTAAAGAGAGTAAAAATATCGAAGAATGTTGTGTAATTTGATGTAATATGAGAGAGAATATATATAGAAGAGGGAAGAGACAACGTTTATAAAAATGACTGTTGGTGGAGGTTCCCCTTAGCCGGCTTTTATAAAGCCAACTAAAGACAACAACCGTTTTTATGACCGTTGCTCTTATGAGCCTCGTAACCGGCTTTTATAAGAACAACAGTCATTTTTATGATTGTTGCTTAATCGGCTTTATAAAAGCTGGTTTCCTTAGCTGGCTTAATAAAAATCGGCTAATGACATTGACATGGTTGCCCAACAATCGAATGATTGCTTTGGCAATTTCTGACATTTAATCGACTTTCTGTTGGACGCCGGTTGATTGGCTCCCAACTCAACCTCGCTTGGCATGCCTTAAACCTCTTTTATAGTTTTATTATTGACCGTACCTTTTCTCCTTCCCGTATGTCCATGACTCCGTATGCTAGGCATCTTCACTTTAAAAAAGAATAAAGAAACGGGCAAAATTATCCAAATGTATAAAACCAAAACAGAAAGATTCTCGCGCGTCTCAAATGTGCAGCGGGTTGCTCATAATTATGCAGACATCTGATAAATTCTCATTGCTTATTCTAATCGTATCCATCCTCAGATTTCTTAATTTAAGCACAGCATTTCTCATTGCTTATTCTCAGGAACGAAGCTGCTGTGGGGGCGAGAAGGGGCGGTGGCCCCCCTCCCCCCTTAAATTATAATTTGTATACTTTTTTTTTTTTTAATTACATAAAGCTGGCAGCCACAAAGTAACGTCTTCATCTTTCCCAAAAGATGCATACAAATCATTTAATATCCCAAATATTTGTGAATTAGTTGATACATTCTACCCACAAGATTTTTCCGAGCAAGAAAAACTTCATCTTAAATATCAATTGCAACATTATGGTTTAGATGTGCCTAACGATGATCAACTAAAACACTTATCAACTATTTCTGAACTTTGTCAAGGATTGGCTAGGACAAACAAGTCGAATATTTATCCCTTGGTAGATCGATTAATTCGTCTTGTATTGACTCTTCCGGTTTCCACAGCGACTACTGAAAGAGCATTTTCAGCCATGAAGCTAGTTAAAACTAGTCTTCGCAACAAGATGGAGGATGAATTTCTTGCAGATAGCATGACGGTTTACATCGAAAAAGAAATTGCAATTCAGTTCAACAATGATTCAATAATCGAAGAGTTTGACAAGATGAAAACCCGTCGAGTGCAACTTATGCAAAGATAATTTATATATTTGCTGTTATGATACTCTAGTTCTTTTGTTAAGTTAATCAAATATGTATGTAGTGTGCTTTAGTAAAATTTCCTTTTAAGCTTTGTGTGCAATCAGACATAAAATTACATCTCTTTTTATGTAGATTTTGGTGCTTTTGTGGTGGTGTAACTCTGCCTGGCTATCACGGCCCAGTTTCATTCTTAGCTTCGATGCCAACTATGGATCACATCGCTCACAGACATTACTGCTAGTTAATGAGCTTTGATTATTTTGCTGCCAATCAATTTGCCTTCATCAGGTTGACCATTTAAGCTTTTGTTTTAAAATGTATTTCTATAAATCTTTGAATGTTGTTATAAAGCTTTAATGACTGTTATATAGGCATTTTTATTGGTTTTATGAGTCTGCGTGTATCATATGTTAAACATGATAGTAGATTTTTGGCTTTATTTGCAATTTTTTTAGTGAGACGTCTCTTTTAGTATTGTTGTTTGATTTTGGCCCCCCATCGCCAAAATCCTGGCTTCGTCCCTGCTTATTCTAATCGTATCCATCCTCAGATTTCTTAATTTAAGCACAGCATTTCACATCGCAAACATTGCTAATAGAGACGTAAGTCGTGGAAGGATTTACGAGGGGGCCATGTTCTTTTCTTATCCTCTTCTTTTACCCGAAACTGTTTCTAAAATGCATCTTTCTCGAAATTCACGCTTTGGAACGCGAATTTTGAAGTACATCGTCATTTTCATTGTAGAACGCAGTTGTAAATTAATCAAACTCCTTCAATTTAGATGGATTCTTTACAACTTCTCAGCCCCAATCGAAGCTCTTCTTCATTTAGCAGAATTGATCCCTTAAATTTCAGGTAAATTTGTTGATATTAAGTATTGTACTGCAGATTTCAAATGCTTTATTTTGGTTTTTGTATCAATCGTGATTACTGTGATTTTGTAAATAGAAGAGAAAGGATGGCACTAGCTAGTTTGTCAGTGAGTTTGCTTCTAATAAATGAACCGATAAATCCAAAAGCTAGTTGTTAGCGTCAAAATTAGTCACTGTAACCCAAACAATCCAAATCATAGTAATAATTTAAAAATAGTAATTTACAGTGATTTAGCAAGGTGTCTACGTCGACTGTGAGGTAATATGTTATTTATAGATTACCATACAATACTGATTTGATTACTTAAGTAGTTAGTTTGGCAGAGCTTATGCATAGAAAAACCGAAAGGATCCCTTCTTTGATTGCCTTGATCATCTATTTATGATTGCAGGTCATCTCGTATCGATCACAGAAAATTCGAGATAGTGGAGACAATCCAACAGAGAAGTGTGGATTGGGTCGTCGGCACTTGTGCTTAGGTTCGGTACCAATCCAAGGGTTCGATTCGGTACCGATTTAGATCCAAGCAATTTGGTGTGGACTGATGCGATCCAAGTCCGCTTCTTATTTCCATTTCCTTAAGGTTTTCCCTTATCAGAGTGATCCAATTGTTGTGTATGAGCCGATCCGAAGTTTTTAATCCATGCTGATCCCATGTCCAAGTGTCGGAGTCAAACCGACTCGAAAGATCGGGAGTTGTACTGACTCCTCATCCATTGTTTGTGCCAATCCGATCCAGAGCCAATGGAGTTGTATTAATCCGGGTTATACTCCGATGCATTTTCATGATTATCCAATTTCAACATTTCATCAAAATAAATCTGACTATCTGCAGCTTCATGCTATCATATGTATTAGATTTCCAAGCTATCCGACCATCTCTTCGGACTATCTGCCTTGATGGTTGAGCAATTCATGTATCCGAGTCCAAAGTTTAATGACCTTGTAAAAATGTGGGTTAACACTTGTTTCTCGAAACATATCTTGCTGTGGAAGATGTATTTTGTATTGCCATAAATCCGAAGTTTGAAGTCATTAGTCCATGATCTGTCAGGAAATCAATATAATCCAAAAACCAAATTCATGATTTCACTGGATCATGTTGGGAAACAATGGTTGAGTCACGGACTAGGTCGCTTTCTTGAAGACGATTCGGCGATCTGGTCGGAGGTGCAAACCAGTTCGTTCCTTCGCTGCCGCCTCTAGGATAAAACAGCCTCAAAAACAATAACCGATTTGCTTGCACAACAAATCGGTGCAGATTTGCACTTTTTGAAAAAAATTGCTCGAAAATTTCTGAGAAGAGAATTTTAATGGCGGCTGAGAGAAGAGAGAATTTTCAATTCGGTTGTCTTCTCGTCTGAGGCTAATGTCAATATATAGAACGAAAATTAGGGTTTGGGTTTACAGATTAGTGGGCCGCTAAAATTTGGGGAATATAATTTTTTTACCGTTGCAGAAATCTTTTTCCATAAAAACGGTTCAAAAAAGGCTAAGTTTTATGGTCCAAAAAATATAAGTGTCTGCACCACAAAGCCCAAGCCGAGCCGAGCCGGACCGGACCGGACTGGACCGGGCCGAGTCGAGTCGGTCGGTCGCGCGCGTGTGTGGTGGTCATATGATGCATGGTCTCCCTCCTCACAACAATGCATGTATTGGGAGCCCAAGACCCCAACATGATTTCTTAGAAACAAGTATAAAAGCTTGCCTCTTCTATATAATCCCATGATGTGGGACTATTCCCATATAGGAGCCATTCTTACACTTATTCAAGATTTTTTAATAATTCACTTAATGTTTGTAAAACATTTCCAACAATCCCCCACTTGAATTTTTTTAAAAATATTTTCGAGCAGTTTCTTAAAAACATAAGATTGTGCATAAACAAAGGCGTCTTTCGACTTGAACCTTTGCATAGTGAATAAGATTCAGTTTTTACTAGAGTGACACGTAGTCTTGAACTCTATTCCTGACATCAAACCACACACAACCTTTTCTATAGTGCAATCAAATAAGCCCGTGCATTTATGGCCATGCACGTCCATCCTAGTTTAGTGAATGCTCTAGAAGTTTTGCCCGAAACTCCATAGGAAACGGCCTCATTTCCACATTCACAAAGGTGAGTCTATCAAGAGCACTCCTGAAAGGAGGCACTCCACTCCACATAGAGTATAGATCTCATTAAGAGTTTCTATTAACTCATCCTCTAATCACTTCAGGAATACATGCTTCTTGGTTTATTAAATAGCATGTTCAACTCATATCACTACACAACTTGTTATTACCCATTGAACCTAGTTCTTGGGATCTCCAGTCATTTAGGTCGGGTTACCATTGTGCGTGACTCAACAATCTAAGGGCAATAGTCCCATTCTTTTAGAAGAGTTATGGACTTTCTCTCTGGACAGTCCTTTCGTCAAAGGATCTGCCAAAATTTCCTCACTACATACGTAATCCACTCTAACGGTACCTGTGGAAAGTAGTTCTCTAACCGTATTGTGCTTACGACGTATTTGTCGTCTCTTACCGTTATAATATCGGTTCTGAACTTTTGCAATAGCCGCGGTACTATCGCGATGTATCAACACAGCCGGTATCGGTTTTTCCCATAAGGGAATCTCAGCTAGCAGATTTCTCAAGTACTCTGCCTCTTCACTAGCTGTAGCTAGTGCTATCATCTCAGACTCCATAGTAGACTGAGCCAAAATAGTCTGTTTCTTGGATTTCCAAGAAACAGCTCCTCCAGCGATGCCAAATATATAGCCACTGGTCGCTTTAGAATCATCAGATAAGGTATTCCAGTCTGCATCGGAATATCCTTCAAGTACAGCTGGAAACCTTTCATAATGTAATCCAAGGTTCATGGTTCGTTTAAGGTATCTCATTACCCTTTTAATAGCTTGCCAGTGCTCTATACTAGGTCTACTGGTAAACCTGCACAATAATCCCACGACATAGGCAATGTCGGGTCTAGTACAATCAGTGGCATACCGAAGGCTGCCAATGATGCTCGCATAATCAGACTGTCTTACACCTTCACCAGTGTTCTTAAATAACTTTACACTGTGATCATATGGTGTACTTGCAGGTTTACAGTCAAAGTAATTATATTTCTTTAGTATCTTCTCAATGTAATGAGATTGATCCAAAGAAATTCCCTTTTCTGACCTAGTAATCTTAATACCAAGGATTACACTCGCTTCACCTAGATCTTTCATATCAAAATTGACACTTAATAAGGATTTGACTGAGTTTATGGCATGAATATTTGACCCAAAAATGAGTAGGTCATCTACATAAAGGCATATAATAGTGCAAATGTCATTCTCAGATTTGTAATAAATGCATTTGTCACTTTCATTAACTTTAAAACCATTTGAAATGATTAAGTTATCAAACTTTTCATGCCATTGTTTAGGTGCTTGTTTTAAACCATATAATGATTTATCCAATTTACATACTTTATGTTCTTGACCATGTACTACAAATCCTTCAGGCTGGTCCATATAAATTTCTTCGTCTAATTCACCGTTCAAAAAAGCAGTTTTAACATTCATTTGGTGTATAAGTAAATTATGAATGGAAGCAAGTGAGATTAATACCCGAATGGATGTTATTCTAGTTACAGGTGAAAAAGTGTCAAAGAATTCTATATTTTCCTTTTGTTTAAAACCTTTAGCTACTAGTCGTGCTTTATATTTGTCTATAGTGCCATCAGGTTTTAATTTCTTTTTAAGTACCCATTTACAGCCTATAGACTTACAACCAGGGGCTAAATCTACCAAGTGCCAAGTCTTATTGGATTCTAAAGAATCCATCTCGTCGTTTATAGCCTCTTGCCAGAAATCGGCATCTAAAGAAGATAAGGCTTCTTGGAGGTTTATAGGATCCTCCTCAATAGTAAAAGCACAAAAATCTGAACCAAAGTCTTTTATGGTTCTTGCTCTTTTACTTCTTCTAGGTTCAGCTTTAGAATTTTCATTAAGTTCTGTTCTAATAGGCATATTTGAAGTGCCCCCACTATTCCTTAATTTGAAAGGAAATTTAGTTTCATAAAAATCGGCATCATTTGATTCAATTATATTATGTGCATTAAGGTCATAAAATCTATATGCTTTGCTATTAATAGCATAGCCTATAAATGCACATTCATATGCTCTACTTGCCAATTTTATTCTCTTAGGGTCTGGAATGCGAACATATGCTAAACAACCCCAAGTTCTAAAGTATGAGACATTGGGTTTATGATTCTTTAAAATTTCATAAGGTGAAATTTTATTCTTAGATTTAGGGATTCTATTCAGAACGTAGCATACAATCAATAAAATATCCCCCCACCAATGTTTTGCTGCACCAGAATTTAATAATATGGCAACTACTAGCTCGGTAAAGGTCCTATTTTCCTTTCTGCTTTACCGTTCATTTCAGGTGAGTAGGGTGCAGTTCTCTCATGTACTATACCATGTTGTTTATAGAAATCCAGAATAGAATTAGATTCATATTCTGTTCCTCTATCACTACGAAGTCTCTTAATTTTTCTATTTGCTTGATTCTCAATCTCAGTTTTGAATGTTTTAAACATGTCAAAAGCATCACTTTTATTTTTCATAAGATATACATATGTGAAATCAGAGCAGTCATCAATAAAAGTGATAAAATAACGATGTCCCTGTCTAGTTAAAGTGCCATCAAGTTCACATATGTCAGAATGAATCAAGTCTAAGGGTTCAGAAACTCTATCAACAGATTTGTGAGGTTTCTTTGTGATTTTAGCTTGTGTACAGAATTCACATTTATCAGATTCAGATTCTGTCATTTTAGGTATCATATCTAGGGTGCTCATGTTACGAATAATTCGATTATTAACATGACATAATCTAGAATGCCAGATATTAAAATCACACAACATGTAAGCAGAAGTAGTCACTTTATTAGATTCAACATTCAGTTTAAACATATCCTCACAAGCATAACCCTTTCCCACAAAAGTTCCCTTATAAGTAAGAGTGTACAAATCAGCCCCAATAACTTGAGTGAAACCAGCATTATTAAGGAGGAAGCCAGAGACCAGATTATTTCTTATCTCTGGAGTGTGCATAACATCTTTCAGAATTACAGTTTTTCCAGAGGTGAACTTGAGTTCCACGTTTCCAATCCCCGCAACTGTAGTGGTGTGAGAGTCTCCCAACAGCACTTTCTGATTTTCAGCAGCCGTGTATGTAGAGAACATGCCACGATCATAGCAGACATGGCGAGAAGCACCAGTGTCTACCCACCAACCCTCTGATCCACCAACAAGGTGAATCTCAGTAACCATAACCGTAAGAGGCTCCTCGGTCAGGTTAGCCTGCGGTGTAGAGCTTGGCCTGTTCCGGCACTTTCGTGCCATATGCCCTGGTTTTCCACAGTTGTAACAAAGAAACAACTGTCCAGAGTCATTCTTTTGGGCTGGTTTCTGCTGTCCTTTTGGGTTTCCTTGCGGATTCCCGTTCTGTTTGTTGCGCCTGTTCTGATTCTTAAAAGATTTCTGATTTGGTTTCAGAACAGCGGGAGTGGTCTTCTTAGTACTGTTGTTATTCACAATCAGCACCTCTTCTTTCTGGTCCTGCTTGCGTGCCTCCTCCTCAATACGGAGGCGTGTAATCAAGCTTTCTAAGGAAAATTCCTTAGTCTTATGTCGCAAGACATTCTTAAAATCTTTGCAGCCTGGGGGTAATTTGTCAATGATAACAACAATTTGAAATTGTTCGTCCAAGACCATACCTTCGGAGATGATCTCATGAGCTATTTTCTGCAGCTCATGAGACTGCATCTCTACCGATCTATCATCAGTCATCTGGTACTTTAGATAGCGGCTCACAGCATATTTCTTTGCCCCTACCTCCTCTGTATCATATTTCTTCTTCAGTGCTTCCCAGATCTCCTTTGCTGTCTTTTCATCTGAGTTATAATAATCATACAGATCATCGCTCAGTCCGTTCAGAATAAAGTTCTTGCATAGATAATCTTGTTCAGTCCAGGTCTGCAGTTGCTTTGACTGTTCGGTCCATGATGCCATGTTCGTTGCATTAGTCTCAGCAGGTTTATCTGGAAGCTGCGGTTTGTCAGTAGTCAGCGTAGCCACAACCTTTCTGATGGTGAGGAAGAACTCCATCTTCTGACGCCATCGTTTGAAATGCAAGCTTTCAAATTGAAAGGAGCAGCCATCACAAGAGGGTTCTGGAAAGCAGAGGGTGGAGCAGAACCGTCTAGGGTTGAATTGGAAGCCATTGTTTCAGTTCGTCTTCAAATTGTTGGGAAACAATGGCTGAGTCGCGGACTAGGTCGCTTTCTTGAAGACGATTCAGCGATCTGGTCGGAGGTGCAAACCAGTTCGTTCCTTCGCCGCCGCCTCTAGGATAAAACAGCCTCAAAAATAATAACCGATTTGCTTGCACAACAAATCGGTGCAGATTTGCACTTTCTGAAAAAAATTGCTCGAAAATTTCTGAGAAGAGAATTTTAATGGCGGCTGAGAGAAGAGAGAATTTTCAATTCGGTTGTCTTCTCGTCTGAGACTAATGTCAATATATAGAACGAAAATTAGGGTTTGGGTTTACAGATTAGTGGGCCGCTAAAATTTGGGGAATATAATTTTTTTACCGTTGTAGAAATCTTTTTCCATAAAAACGGTTCGAAAAAGGCTAAGTTTTATGGTCCAAAATATATAAGTGTCTATACCACAAAGCCCAAGCCGAAGCCGAGCCGGACCGGACCGGACCGGGCCGGGCCGGGTCGAGTCGGTCGCGCGCGTGTGGTGGTCATATGATGCATGGTCTCCCTCCTCACAATTGGGAGCCCAAGGCCCCAACATGATTTCTTAGAAACAAGTATAAAAGCTTGCCTCTTCTATATAATCCCATGATGTGGGACTATTCCCATATAGGAGCCATTCTTACACTTATTCAAGATTTTTTAATAATTCACTTAATGTTTGTAAAACATTTCCAACAGATCATTTATATAATTCATATCTATTAGGAAGCCAAAACCAATATCCAAATCCAAAATCCAAGATTTCTATAATCAGGTCCAAATCCATAGCTGTTTCAAGTTGGTATCCAAATCTGTACCTGCAAACCCGATCAAGCAACATCGTTGTCGAGATAGCCTTATTCTTGCTAAACACAATTCGTACTTGACGACCGATTGAGCGAGTTTGCCAAATCCTGACAAAGTGGACTGACCTTATCAAGCATAATCCGTACTCGACGACCATTAAATTATTAAAGTTAAATCTTGTTTTCAATTTCACACCTCATAAACACAAGGTTTCAAATTTCGGATATCGATCGTGTTTCATCTCGGGAATTTTATAGACTGAATCTCGTATCGGAGGAGATCTCGAATGAGACGAGTCTATCTTGAGAGTTTGTCTCGGATTTCCATCTCGGGTCTGAAAGTTCATACCAGAACAATCTCGGGGTACATGATATATTAAAAAATGATATTTTTACAAAATGATTTTTATGAATGCTATTAAAAAAGTAGTAACTTAAATTTGAATTGAAAAGTAACTTTATTATTCTTTATTTTGTGAAAGATCATTCATACTCTAAATCGTAATATGCTTAAAACAAAAATATTGTTAGACATAAAACATTAAAAGGATCCAAAACATTAAAAATTTAGCATAAATATACCATAAAATACATAATTTCATAGGTAACATATGTGTAAAAAAGAAGAATATGAAAATCATAAGCATTGTAGAACATATAATATGGTCATTTAACATGCAAAATGTAAAATAACAAAAGATTATCATGGCTAGATTTGTGTTTTTTAATTATTGTTCTAGTTCAGACACAAATTTAAATTTTAACCAAAAAACTAAGACCTCGGACAATATTCCAGTATTTCGTCTCGGTCGATATATCGTTCGATATTATAATATCTCGGGCGATATATTCGAAAGGAGATTTATAGTGATATCTGCTCTTTCGTTTTGGAAGAAGCCCAAACAAGATCTCAGAAGAGATCTCGGGCGATGTTTGCGAGATTTGAAACAGTGCATAAACATAATCCATACTTGGAAAGTGATCTTATTAAAGCTCAAAAAACCATGTTTATTAAAATCCAAAAAGAACTAACGGTTCATCGTCATCTCAGAGTGTGGCTAAGAACCAAACCTTGATCTCGTACACATGCAAGTAACTTAGCCATTTTCATTACAAATTCATTAAATCAAAAAGTAAGTTCAAACGGTTTATTGTCAGCTAAGAGCATGCTTGAGGACTAAGTCCTGATACGCTACATGGGTAAGCAAAGTTGTTTATGATCCATGTCCAAATCCTCTGTTGATGATGTTTCCATGCGAACTGGGTGTTGATTTGCCTATATTTCGTACAGTCGACGACCGCTTTTGTTCGATTGCCACGATCCTATTTCAAAAGTACCATGTCAGTTGTCCACTTCCGACATGCTTTTTTATCATATCCTTCAAATGTCTATACTCATTTTTGTCATGAACATCCATATTATGAAACAAACATGTTTTACAGATGCTCTCTCTCGTTCGGTGGGCTCTCTCTCGTTTGATGGGCTTTCTCCTAATTGGCTTTCGAAATGGATGGCTTATCGAGTCGCTTTGAAAATCCTTTTCGAATTCGCATTCTAATCCATGTACGAAGAGAATTTCAGTTCTCTTCATTGCCTGTTCAGTCGGTCATATCCGTCCTCGGCTTTCCCTTATCCTTTTTAGAGCTGAACGGTCCTCCATCCTGAACCACATTAAATTCCAAGGATTACCGATTTGCCTTTGCATCTTTTTGCCTCAAGAACCTATCGGTTTCATGATAAAATTCATCGAGACCCCTCAGAGGATCCCTTTTCAAAGAAACATTAAAATTTGTATTATCCAAAACTCAAAATACCACCGCCATCAAGACCTTAGACGGATTTAGTCGATATTTTGAAGCGACTGCCGCTTTAATGTTTTCCAAAAATTTCTGTAAAGTCTCTCGTGTCCTCTACTTTACCATAATCAAAATCGTCACATTTTTAGGTCTTGCGATATGGACCTGAAATTATTTTGTAAACTTTCCACAAGCTATGTCTAACTACCAAGGCCCAATAGATATATTTTCCAACTGCCTAAACAACAGAGCAACTATATGCTATAGGAAGAGCGGAATGCCCCAGCACTTCCATGTGCCTCGTATACCTCATTATATGATTGGTCAGATCCTTTCTTTCGTCATAAGTTTACAACATTGGTATTTTGAGCTTCGGCGAGTTCCTAAAATTTCTGATGTTCGAAGTGAACAGATTTCGATTTTCACTATCTGAATCCTATTTAGCTAGTCCTCCTCTTCAAACTCATCGAATAATATGTGCAACCCTGTTTTCATATCCAAGCATTGCCTCCAACTATAAGAATCGATACCCGCAACCCGAGTACTAAATTGATCCAAGTCAGAGCATCCAGCTCCAGCCGTTACATTTAGATCGGCACCGACATGAATGTTCGGATTGGTACCAAACTAAAATTTTGAAGCATGGCCTATCCGTGTTTGGTCCAAGCCTATTTCTTGAGTCCTACGCGCCTGATTTCCAGGATTAACTTTCAAACCCTGAATTCTGCCAACATCTAAAGCCATATCCATGCTGCATGCCTGACCAGATCAGTTCCGATTCAGAGGTTGGGCTCGGTAGCGACTTGAAGTGATGAGTTGGGGTTTGTCTCTGAGTCCAGTTCTTTCACCATTGTTATGCTGGGTTCAATTTCATCACCTTCTTCTTGACCTCCTAGTTGTTCTTCTTGTCCAATCCTTGAGAGGAAGTCATGCATCATTTTTTTTTGCCTTTTCATTGTCATTTCTTGCATTTCATTGAGCATGGTTCTAACATTCTCCTTAGTGAGATAGATAAAGGAGGTTCTTTTCGAGGAAGCCTCTTGACTTCCTTCAATCAAACTTCTTCAACATAAGATCCAACTTTCTTCTTCCTAGCCATTGTCAATCCTTAAGCTTCCCAAAACCTGCTTCAACTTGCCTATAGTTGGCGCGTCAAAAACATTAACGTCAAAAGTAGTCATTAACATCCCAAACAATCCAAATCATAGAATAATCCTAAAAGCAGTAAAGAACATACGAAATTTATAGTGGTTCGACAATATGTTACATCCGTTGTAGGTAATCTTTTATCTAAATTGTTAGATTACAATACAATATTGATTACTAGAATGTAGAGAGAAGTAGTATTGAGTAGCTACTTTGGCAGAGCTTCCTCATAGAAGAGACAGAATAATCCATTTTCTGAATGCCTTGGTCCCCTATTTATAGTTGTAGGTCGTCTCAGATCGAAATTAAGTTCCGTAGAAAAATCAGAATTGTGAAGGCGACCAAGTCAGAGAAATGTGGGTCAGGTCGCCCACACTTATACTTAGGATCAGTACCGATTCCAGTCTAAGCAATTTGGTGGGGATCGATCCAATTTCAGTCCATTCCTGATTTCCTTTCCTTAAGTTTTTCTTTTCACACACCAATCCGATATATTGGGTTGCACAAAGAATGAGTTGGGTCATTTTCGACCATATACTTCACCCGACCTATATATGTATGAGTTAGAAGTAGTTGAACCATGTCTAACACTATATGAGGTTGGATATGGGTCAGATTGAATTATTGGTTGGCTTGGATTGAAGAAGGTTAGGGTTGGGTTACATGAATATAATACAAAAATGAATATGTGAAAATTTAAAATAAAATATTTAGCCTATAATATCCCATTTTAACTAGCATAATGCATTAAATATAACTAATTCATTGTAGCACATATTTTATTAGAATGTCATTATAAAACACAACATGAAATTGATTCACTACATATTAGAGTAAGAGATTCAATTCGAGATACATTATAACATTCTTCAAAATATCTGGTCAAATTCTATCTATTTTGGAGTGACATATAATATGCTTTTTTGTATATTTAATCTATAATACATAAACAATATTATGAGATTTAACTATTTTAGTATTAAAGGGGCTGATGTTAAATTAGTTTTTTATATAGAATTGGGTAGGGTTAAAATAAGGTTGGATATATAGTATGGATTTCAAATTATAGCCCATATCTGACCCAAACTAGGATGAGTTGGGTTGGGTCGGGATGAGTATGGGATGTGTGCAATCCTAGTTGTGTGTGAGCCGATCCGAGGTTTCCAATCTGATCCCAAATTCAAGTGTACACATAGCGTAGGGGTCATACTGACCTGAAGGTTAAGGAGTCGCACCGATCCATGTTGATCCCATATTCAAGTGTCAGGTTCATACAAATCTAAAGCGTATGGAGTCATGCCGATCCCTCGTATCCATCGCTTCTGCCGATCCAATCCAGAGTCAAGTGTGTTGTTCTCTAATGCATTTACGTGTTTATCCAATTTCAACGTTCCATCCAAATAAATTCGACTATCCGCAGCTTCATGTCATCATTTGTACTCAATTCCCGAGCTAGTCGACCATCTATTCGGTCCGCTTTGATGGTCGTGCAATCCATGTATGCGAGTTCAAAGCGTAACGGCCTTGTAAAAAGGCGGGTTAACACTATTAGAATTACATTTTGTAAATTCAAGATAATTTTTGTTTTGAAATTCTTATGTAAATGATTAACGAATCCAAAAATTACAGGCAAGGGATGTATTTCAATGAAAGTTGAAGCCTTAGACCTCTTTTTTCCCCATTGTTTTGCATTTTCATCCATAAAATGCGCACATGGTGTATGCATTTTTTAAAATAGCCATTTCTAACATTGGTAGTAGCGTATAAAATAAAACACATTTATTTTGATTTTTGTGCTTTGTGTAACAACAAAAGAATGGAAAACAATACCCCGCCGTCCTCTATCCTCTTTGCCGTCCATCAATCATCGTCGTAGAGGCCTATAATTTTAATTTTCTCTTGCATCACCATCATATTTTGTTATAAATATTGAAAATCGTAAATGCAAACACAAAATAAAACCAATCACGGCCTAAGGCTACGTTTGGTTTGTCGTTTTTAGTTTTGTATTTTCATCTAAACAAAAATGCACATGTCATATGTAATATTAGAAAAAAAAAATCATTTAAAATCGAAAACAAGTTTATTTTGTTTTTTGTATTTTGGAAGATAACAAAAAAACACGAAGAACAATCCAATTCCACCGTTTGTTCGTTGATCATCAGAATGACTAAGAATTATAAATCTTCTTCCCCTGTTTTTTAAGCATTTTGTAGTGCAGGTTGAAAACAAAAAATTCAAAATAAATCCAGACGGGGCTTTTCATTTGAAAATAAAAATATCAGACATGATAATGAATCAAATTCATTATCAATTTACCTGCTTAATTCTTGGTCAAATTTGGTCAAGATGATAGGGATGGCCAAGGAGTCTAAAAAAATAATATAGTCAGCTCCCAAAAACGGTTTAACCAAATTCGAAGAGCTTGATCTCTAGACAGTCAAGTTATTCGAGTCATTGTATCTCATGAATAATGAATAGCAAATCATCTAGGCAAATAATAACCATTCTTTTATACATTGACTGCTTTTTCTGCATGGCTGCACTTTTGCTGTTAATTAGCAGTTTAGCACGGAATAAAAGACATGGTTAATATTTTTGGCTTCTTAAATGATAAGTTTTCATTTTGTGTAAATTATTTACTCAATGGTTTAACTGTTTCATTTCTTATTCATACATGTTTTTTTTCTTCCTAAACAATTGGCATAACATGAGTCATAAGATTTTATGATGCACATTTCAAGTGGAAGTTAAGTTCATATACTTTTGTTATATGACTTTTCTTTATACTTGGTGTTTTGTTTGTTAATTATTCAATGTTCAATACCATGTATCTGACTATCCTATATGTAGTAGTCCTCCCTACACAAGTCTGGAGTTCTTCCCATTTTTTCTAGTACAATTCACGCTCTTTCCAAACAATCCAAACAATTTTGTTTTAGTTTCATAATTTAAGCGAACAAGTTGACAATTATTTATAAACTTTGACTGATAATAAATATGTAAATGGATCTCATAGTAAAAATATTTTGTATATAAGACTTACTAAGGTTATGGATGTTCTAAACATGTATTCCTCTTTACAGTATTATGGTTGTTTTCGATGTTTTGTGCATGAGTTGAAAAATAAATTTATTCACTTTGTTAAGTTTCTAATTAAAAATTATGTAAATGAAAATAAGCAAAATTTCATATTTAGAATTCAACATTTAGCGGTCAACATTTAGAATTGAGCATTCAGCACAAAATACAATCATACGCACATCACAGCTATTAAGTCATGTAAATTCGTTCTCTAAATGTCTATATCTACAAAAACCTATCTAGGATGGTTTTGGAAAAGTGAGAATATTTCCACAGCCTTTTTTCCAAATTAATCGAATTCAACCAGTAAACATAGCACTTCTACTTTGGTGTTCTCTTTTATCGACGATTTGTTTCCCCTTTGACCTACCAATAAATCCAAAATCTAGTCATAGATTGAATTCTTTTTCATTATGCAGTGATTTTGATAAACTAAGTACAAAGAACTGAGAAAAATCCCACTTTTCACACCAAATTTAACGCGTAAACTCGGGCAACGATTATATCCAACAAATTCATAACTACGTAAGAAAAATTTGGATGAAATTCATATTCGAGATTGAGTTTCCTAAAAAGAAAGATAGATGATTTTTAAAGAAGAGAAAACGGTTTGAAAGTTTGGGGAAGATAAACGGGTTTGGAAAGTTTTTTCTTGGAAAAGGACGATTCATTTCGCCTGCACAAAAAAATAACAAAAAAGCTAGAAAAACTGGGAATTGATATGTCAGAAAACGCGGCACTAACAGGAAACGTTGGATCATTTTCCACCCATGAATTGCATGGCTTCTCTACCGCATGATTTCAGATTCGGTGATTTTCACCGCTTATTTTTTGGTCGTTCTAGCACTGCTCAAAAAATAAATGGGTATGTGCGAGAGTTAAATGTTTGAATGAATGGGGGAGAGGTGGGTGAGTGGAAATGTTTGAGTGTGTGCAAGAGAGGTGGGTGAGTGGGAGTGTCCTTAAGAGATACAATATACACGTCGAGATGTGATAATCTATGATTAAAATCCCTTTCTCAGCTATCTGATTGCACCATTTTGCTTCGCAGAGTTAGACTGCAAAAGGCTAAAGTGGAATCATATTGGCAAAATATACTTGGTGAGACATTTCTTTATGTTTACCTTGTCTACTCCATAACACTCCATAACTTTTCGAAACTATTTGTTGATTATCACAGGTCAAGGCCATATTTTGAACTGCAATTCTGACTGTATTTATGCACAGCGCACAGAAAAAATCATGCTGAATGTACGTGGTCAAGGCCATATTTCGACACAAATGGTGACACTTGCACCGTTGGATCACCCATGAATTCCACTTCTCCATATAAAGACAAAAAAATCCAACGGTTTAGACTTTGTGTCACAAATAAATTGCACGAGTCAATTTGTAGCTCAAATCACATACTTGGTATTTCTTAATATTCTATTTCTGCTTTTGTCAATGATTTTTCCGATTACTCTGTAATTGGGCACCAGTTCCGCGTATTACTGAAATTAACATACCATCGGCTTGCAAGTTTTAAGGTATAGGGAAATATCCATTGCATGATTTTGGATTAAACTATCCTGTATTGCCTTCTTCTAATTGTGTACACTATTTTGCATCTCATTTTAATGCCCAGGGCATACCTGATTCTGGTGTTTTAGATCGGATCTCCCCCTTTTATTCCAATTCTAACTTAGTTTAAACTTAAAACCCAAATTAAAAACATCGTTCAAAATGCATTCCAATATATTTATTTGAACTCACGATTCCAATTCTATTTTTTCAAAACAAAACAAAAATAAAACAAGAGAAGAAAAAATTGAATTTTAGGTCTAGACGTAGAAGATCAAGCAACAAAATTGATTTCAAAACCATGAGTAGAAGCGGACAGACAACGCTTCTTTCTTACGAGTTTATCAGTCTGTTGGGTTCTCCTGAAGTATATTTAAAAAAAACGATTTTAAAGTGTGCACGGACATTGAAATATGAATCTTCTGGATCTGTGATTTCTAATATATGAATGCAGTACCCGCCGCATTGTGCTTTTTAATCATTCTTGAATTACATACAAACGGCCCAGTAATTTTATTAGATATTTGAATTCTAAATGGCCTTTGAGCTAATGTCTTTTTCTTTTTTACTTCTCCTTTTCCTTTTCTTTAATAAATTTTTTACATGATATTTCTGTGAATGTTTAGCTTCTCGAAACCTATACACTAAGTTCAGTTTCAACCACAACATTTTATTTTGCCCTTAATGTTTTTACTAAGAAACACTATCCGCTGACATATAGGAACAAGAAACGTTTTAAACAGTATAACAACACTCTCTCTCTCTCTCTCTCTCTCTCTCTCTCTGTGTGTGTGTGTAGTGCAAACCCATGCTTCGCACACCGGTTGTTAAAAAATATTTGAAATTAATGAACAAAAATATGTCGAAAAAATATTTTTGCAAATGACTGATCGATTACTGAAATTGGTAGCTTATGTACATATGGGTTGAGAGTTTTCAGAAAACCAATGTATGCACTTCTTGAGCTTCTTCGATGAATTAACATAGAAAAGTGTATATTTGGTGGTACCCATCTATATCTTATAAATAGTTTAGTATAAAAATGTGCTTACATATAGATGTATGCATGTATTTATACATGTAATGATCTTCATCTTAATATTTTTTTTTTGGAAAGTGTCGTATGTTAGTGTCAATATCCTAATGTATAAGATCCAAAAAATTCTGTTTATTTGTTAAAAGAAAAATACATTGACGTATCTAACTATGTTAGCCTCGAAGATTTTAATTCATCTGTCATTCTTGCAATATTATGTATACTATTTGATCACTTAATTCCTTGTAGTATTCTAAGGGATAGCAAACAAAACAGAACCTCTATGTACAACTTTTATATACCTATAGTATCAGAGATAACCTTTATTCATTACTAAAAGATAAGCTTGAAATATCATAATATTCAATCAACATGATTTACACGGTGTCCTTTTGAAATTCCAAAAATACCCCCATCCATTAATGGAATTTAACCACCCTTTAAGACAGCCATCAAGGAACTTTTTTAGTATTATAACAACCCGAATTTTATAACATGTTAAAACAAGAAATCAGGGCAGATTAAATTATAAATTAAGAATCAAGCGAAACGGGTTGCGCCGTTACGTTTGTCTCGGAATTCTGGTTGGAAACGAGTCCGAAATTTCGTAAATCGGAGTCCGTATGACCGAGATATGACCTCTAGAAGTTTCACGAAAAATCAGAAAAACGAAAACAGACTTTCAAAATTCGAATTTAGCCCAAACGGACTGGGCGGGAAAATTTCCCGCCCAACCCCAGGTCGACTGGGGAGTCGACTGGGGAGTCGACCCCCCAGGGACCAGGTCGACTGCCCAGTCGACCTGGGTGTCGACCTGGGGTCGACCTCCCTGGTCGGGCCAGGTTGGCCTGGTGCACCTGCTTGCTTGTATGGTCTGGTTGGTTGGCCTGTGACGATTTTCAGTGGCTCAGATCTATTCTAGGGTTGATCCTATAGCCTAAACTAGCTCCTACTTCTATAAAAACACCCTAAGACCTAACCTAAATCACTAAAAATCATCCTAACAACAAAATGCTGCCCAAATGTCTCTTGATCATGGCCTCCATCTTCATCTTCAAAGGCCTAAGCATGTAAACTTGATTCAAGTCAAAGGAGCAATCTTTCTTCATCAAATCAAAGGAGCTACTTATTTCTCAAGGCCTCTAGTGTTGCTACATCATTCCTAGAGCTTCTACAACGATTCTATGACGATTCTTGCTCCTAATTCACTAGCCACGCTTTGTAAGTTCTAGATGCTTTTAGATTGAAATGATAACTTGAATATGACATGTGATAAAGTTGAAATTGAATCTATGCATGATAATCGATCCATGCTCATTCTTGTTCATTTTGGATCTTGACCTTTGGGGATGTTGCTATGACATTAATTTGGACTTATGCATGTTGCAAATCACTCTTTCATATCCTTGTCATGCATGTAAAGATGTTTTTCTCTCGGATCTTGTTTTATGCAAAGTTTCTACCTTCCCCTATTTATTTTCTTTTGATGAACCTTGGTCGATTTCGGACCTAGGCCTAAACTACAATTTACGTGCGATTTGTATACGGGGGAATATTGGGATTCCACCTATTTGGATATAGGTGTGGGTGGTCGAATTTGTGCATAACATGAAAAAGGAAAATTTGGGGTATTGCCAATGTAATTTGCAAGTTTGGGCATACATGAATTGGCATATGAATTAAATCACGAGTTTTGGGGACTATGTAAGTTAAATCAAGGGATTGGGCTTATGTAAATTAGGCATAAGTGGAATTGGGAACATGAACCATGATGTGGGTTTATTTGGGCATGAACGTGACAAAAATGGAACTTTGGCTAGAACTTGATTTGGGTAAATTGGCATAAACTTGACATACATGCAAATAGGCGAGATTTGGACACATGGGAAGTGACTAGAATTGGGTACACATTTTTGATGGACATGTAATTGGGAACTTGGGAATATGCTTAGTAATATGTAAAGTGGGGATTTTGACTTAGATGACACATATGTAATTGACAATCTAACGGATGCCTTCGACACGAGGTTAGACTTGAGTTGTGGTGTAATTCTGCCCGGAACCGCCCGGCATATCCAGTGACCACAACAATAATAGTCTAATGTGAGAGGTCGTAGGCAAAGATTAGATTGTGGTAATGCTTGAACCCGAGGTTGGAATGGATTTGCGGTGTAATTCTGCCCGGAACCGCCCGACATATCCAATGACCGCAAATAAGTCCAATGTGAGAGGTTGATGCATTAGTAAATAATAAACCAATATGACATAGACGGGTGGGTTAAGTAACTTGATTAGATTAATGACACTTAACCAATATGACATAGACGAGTGGGTTAAGTAACTTGATTAGATTAATGACACTTAACCAATATGACATAGACGGGTGGGTTAAGTAACTTGATTAGATTAATGACACTTAACCAATATGACATGGACGGGTGGGTTAAGTAACTTGATTAGACTAATGACACTTAACCAATATGACATGGACGGGTGGGTTAAGTAACTGGATTAGACTAATGACACTTAACCAATATGACATGGACGGGTGAGTTAAGTAAAACCGGACTTGACTTCTTGATGACACTTAACCATATAACACGATTAGAGGATGGGTTAGTCTAACCTGAATGGGTCGATAACACCTGACTAGTATAACGCGATGCATGGTAAGGTTAAGTAAACTAAAAAGGGTAACACTTAACCGTTATAATTTGATTAGTGGATGGGGTTAAGTCATGAATCGCTTGAATATACTTAACCAATCTAACATGATAATTTGATGGGGTTAAGTCATGAATCGCTTGAATATACTTAACCAACCCAACATGATAACTTGATGGGGTTAAGTCATGAATCGCTTGAATATACTTAACCAATCCAACATGATAACTTGATGGGTTTAAGTCATGAATCGCTTGAATATACTTAACCAATCTAACATGATAACTTGACGAGGTTAAGTCATGAGTCACTTGAATATACTTAACCAAACCAACACGGTAACTTGATGGGGTTAAGCTTGAATATACTTAACCAACCTAACACGGTAATTTGATGGGGTTAAGCTTAAATATACTTAACCAATTTGACACGATGATTTGGATAGGGTTAAGTCATGAACCGCTGGAATACGCTTAACCAACTTGACACGTGATTCGTAGGGCTAAGCCATGAACGTGAATGACAACACTTAGCCAATCTTGACATGACATGTAGACGGGTTAAGTCACGAACTTGAATGACCACACTTAACCAACTGGACATGCTAGACTGATAGGGGTTAAGTCTTGAATTTAGATGACAACACTTAACCTGCTGGACGGAAACCCTAGTTACGCGGTCCTTTTCAGCAGTAACCCTCTTGGATGTATCACGATACCCTAGGGACTAGGCTAGGGTGGGGCACGATTACTGGGCTGATTGTAAGCGACCAAAACGACGGCTGAGTTTGGTGCGCCATTGTAGGTTCAGGCGGACTATGGTCGTGCACGTAGTCCGGAGTTGAAAAAGCAGGCGTAGGCAGCAGTAGTTGTACACTGTGCGTGCTTGGAATGGTGTCAGTGGTTGACACCCTAGGGCTTGATACACCCTAGGATGGACCTAGCACAGAGTAGCTACATTCGTGATTGGGCCGTATGACACCGACACACGACGAGTTAGGACTTGTAGGGAGCCGATCGATTAGATCGTTACGTGGAAAAAGGGCGTTGTTCGATAGGTAGCATAATCCCTAGTGGTCCTAGGTGGCATAAACCCTGATCGAATCTAGAAAACGTCCAATAGGTAGCATAATCCCTAGTGGTCCTAGGTGGCGTAAATCCTAGATGAACACGCGATAATTCATGATAAGAGAATCTGGCCGGAAAAAGGATGGCAATCCGAGCGATTTCAAGGATGGTGACACTACGTAGTGGTACAGAATAACGTGATGGAACCCGTACGATATACGACAAGGGACTATACATATACATGGAAGGGATGATACGAGTTAGGATGCTAGTACGGTTGGTGCAGAGGATGTTAGACATGCGATGCTATTCCGAGTTTACCTTGTTACCTTGGTTATCTCGTTACTTGAGTTTATCTTGTTATCTTAGTTTGATCTGTTTATCTTGTCATCATGTTTATGTTTACTTTCAGTTTATACATGTCATGTTGCCTTTACCTGTTTTTAGGCTGAAAGTACCTAGGACTTACCAGTCTTTATGACTGACCCCGTTTTGTTTCGCCTCTTTTTCTTCCGTTTGCCCCCCAGGTTTGCAGGGAGGAAATGTTGCTACTTAGTGCGGATTTTCTACTTCAAGATCATCATCTATGGCTTGGACTTTTCGTGGCTATGACTATTTTACTGTTTTACTTGGGGAATAATTTATGACTATGGTTTTATGCTTCTTTACTGTTGCAGGACAGGTTTCGATGTAAGTAATTTAATGGTACTTTGATGTAAAAGGTTTTAGACCTTACTACTTTTATAAAGTAATAAAATCATGTTTTCTTCCGCTGTTTTATATGTTCTGTCTTGTAATATTTCTGTGCATGTTTACCTAGATAATACTCCACCAAAACTAGTGCATTCCCTTTGTGAGTGACCCTAGCGGAGGTGGGGTGTTACAAGTATCAATTTGTCTTTGGTATCACCAACAAAACAACTTAAAATGTGTTGTGGATACCAAGACATTTGCACTTACAAAACACATCCATCCAAAGTAAATATCCTTGGATATTTGATGCACCAAATGTGTGTTGCATATTAATGTTTCTGTACCATTGTTTTAAAAAACCCGCCTCGAGGAGCGGATCAAAGAAGTAGGAGATAAAATGCCTTAAGGCTTATTCCAAAAAGCATTTTACCTCTAAAACTTTCTCCTCAACTGCTTGAGGCATACAACACGTATAAAGCGTACATCTCACATGCCTCAAACTGCTAAGACATATGGCTCAAAAATCTTTTGTACCTTTAGTTGTGGCTGTTGACATTGATAAAAGTCACTAACTTTAATTATTTAATGGAAATAAAATAATTCAATTAAAATTAGTAATATTTTTTTCTTTTTAATTTTCAATATCAACATGGTTAAGTAAGATTGTTTATGAAACAACGATCACGAGCTATGCAACGGATTTTGTCATTGTTATTAAAAAAATGTTTTTCAACAAACTTCGTTAAATCTTGAAATAAATTTTGCGGGTCAATTTGAATCAATAGAAGGAATCAAAATTGGAGTTTGATGGAATCTTCAAATAATTTTGAGAAATCAAAATTTAAATCATATGAATTTTAATTATTTATTTTTTAATCTATTATAAAATATTTACTTGTTCAAAATCGAATCTTAAATGATTTATTTTTCATTTTTTGCATTGATTGATTTAAAATGTCAAAATATCTTTATATGTTTTACGTTTAATTCTTACCCGAAAAGCTTACGCCTCAATGTTTCAAGGCTTACACATTGCCTCATAGACTTGAGAATGCCTCATGCGAGCTTTTCACATTTTAAAACCTTGGTCTACACACACACATATATTGTGCAGCGAACCATTTCTAGTACACATAGTTGCATGTTCCTGATATTTATTTTTTTCCATTGAGATTCCTTGTTTACACCCACACATATACATATAAACATATCAAGTTTATAGCGAATCATTTCTAATATACACAGTCACATGTTCCTGCTATTTATTTTTTCCATTCAGATTCCTCATTTACTTGATCTTGGTGTAAATGCTATAGAGTTATTATCGGTCTTTGAATTTGACGAACTGGAATTACAAAGGCATCCAAATCCTAGAGATCATATGGTAAGCTTATTACTACTTCATTTATCATAACACATCCTTACTATCTCTGTTGCAAACACCTCGACGCATACACCATACACACCAAAACATCGTTACCTTTATTGGAATTTAATGATAAATTATTTCCATATTTAATTAAATTTGGAGATATTTTTGTGGTAATTTCATACGCGTTTTGTGGAATAAAGGAATGGAAAGAAATGGAAGGGGTATTAATGAATAGGGGGTATTGGAAATTGTTGTCATTTAATTAGTTGTCATGTTTGATGAAGAAAAGGAAAATTGTCAATCAGTCATATTATAATTAATTAATGGGATTGATTGATGGAGAAAAGGAAATTATCAATCAATCATATGACAATTAATTAATGGGATTGATTGATGGAGAAAAGGGAAATTATCAATCAATCATATGATAATTAATGGGATATTAGTTTGTCATAGATTGATTTATTTTACATAAATCAATTGTTTCTTCCCCAAGTAACCTTTTTTCTCTGTTTAAAAGAGAAACATAGAGGATGCTATGTAGTGAGAGATCATTGTATTCTTCATTTCTTTTGATCTACATTAAAAAACTCTGTAATCTCTTGAATATAATAATAAAATCTCTTCCCCATTAAAGTGGACGTACACTATCTCGCGATAGTGGAACCACTATAAATTTGTGTGTTCTCTGTTGCATTTTTTTCTGTGATCTGAGATTGATATTCATTTCAAGCTATTTGTTCTATCACATCATTGCAAGTTCCTATTTAGGTTTTTCCGCTGAAAGGGATTGATCACCCCATACAACTGGTATAGGAGCTAGATTCGCAAAGAAGGTGTTTGGTAGAATGGCAGGAGGAGATGAAGACAAGACAAATAATACGACAGTGCCAGTAGTTGCTCCGTACGTCAGAGTCTCCTATGTGGCGTCAGGATCACAGTTGACGATAGAGAAGTGGAATGGTGAAGGAGATTTTGAAAAATGGCAGTGGATGATGAAAGCAGTTTTGAGAAGAAATCGCGTTCATCGAGTGGTATTTGATACAGAGGCATTGCCTGCTGATATTTCATCAGTGGAATTAGAAGAGATGGAAGAATGAGCCTTTACTACTCTTCAGCTTGCTATGGGAAAAAATGTAATTTCTGAAATCAGTCAGGAGACAACAGCTAGAGGCATTTGGAAGAAGTTGGAGGACCTCTACATGAAGAAATCCCTAACCAACCGCCTGAACCTATTGAAAACTTTCTTCACTTATAAGATGAAGGAAGGTTCTTCAATTAAGACACACCTAAGTGTGTTTGATGACCTGTTAATGAAGATGAAGTCTGTTGAGTTGAAGATTGATGAAGAACAAAAAGCAATGGTTCTGTTGTGTTCGCTTCCAGAGCGATACACTGGTTTCGCTAACAGCCTTATCTATGGTAGAGACACATTGAAATTAGATGATGTGAAGACAGGTTTGTTCAGTGAAGAGTTGAGAGATCAGATGAATGAGTTTGGTGTTGGTGATAGTAATGGAGGAAGTAGTAGTTCAGGCTTATTTGCAGAGAGAGGAAGAGCAGAGAAGAAAGTGAAGAATAATAGAGGGCGTTCCAATTCTAGGAAGCCTAATTCGCGGAGTAAGTCTGAAAATGGAAAGTGCTATAATTGTAAGAAACCAGGGCATTGGAGAAGAGACTGCCCAGATTTGGAGAAGAAGACTGATGGTTCTTCATCTATTGCGATGGAGAAAGATGGTAGCTATTTGTTGACAGCGGTTGTATCAGATGTTGCAGACCACTGGATTCTAGATTCTAGAGCATCATTTCACATGACACATAATAAGGATTATTTTTCTTCCTTCGATGCCAAAGAAGGAAGTTCTATCCTTATGGGGAACGATGCTACATGCAAGTCTATGGGAGTTGGTTCAGTTCGCATTCGCATGTATGATGGGATTGTTCGCACACTTTCAAATGTTCGCTATGTCCCGGGTCTTTGGAAGTCATTGATATCATTAGGCAAATTGGCATCATTGGGATGCAAAATAACCATTGTCAAAGATGGTTTGAGAGTTTCTAGAGAGGCACTTGTATTGATGAAGGGTGTTATGGTGCAAAATCTGTATTTGCTAATGGGTACCACTGTACATGGAGAATCATGTGTTGGAGTCGATAGTTCTAAAAGTTTGGATGCTACCAAGATTTGGCATATGAGATTAGGTAATACTTCGGAGAAGAACTTAGAGTTGTTTCGTAAGAAGAAAAAGATCAAAGGAGAAATCTTCAACAAGTTGGACTTTTGCAAGGAGTGTGTATTGGCAAAGCAAACCAGAGTTTCTTTTGGCGATGGCATGCATACTTCTAAGAGGGTACTTGATTATGTGCATTCAGATGTTTGGGGGCCATACTCTATAGCTTCTATTGGTGGAGCATATTATTTTGTTTCCTTCATAGATGACTACTCGCGCAAGGTTTGGGTGTATGTAATGAAAGCTAAGTCGGAAGTATTTGAGAAATTTAAGGTTTGGTTAGCTCTTGTTGAAAACCAAACAGGAAAGAAATTGAAGATTCTTAGATCCGACAATGGTGGCGAATATGTCTCCAAAGAGTTCCTCGACTACTGCAGACAGCGTGGTATTAGAAGACATTTTACTACACTTGGTGATCCGCAATCCAATGGGGTTGCTGAGAGAATGAATAGGACTCTACTTGAAAAGGCCCGTTGCTTGATATTGACTGTGGGTATGTCTAAGGGTTTTTGGGCTGAAGCTATTTCGACTGCAGCACATATTATTAATCGGATTCCGTGCTCATCCATTGATGGGAAGATTCCAGAGGAGGTACGGAGAGGTGAAAACACTTTATTAAGTTATTTTCGTATATTTGGATGTCCAGTTTATGTTCACAATACAGGACATGACAAGTTGGAGCCTAGGGCCTCCAAATGTGTTTTTCTTGGTTATACAGATGACATAAAAGGATATAGAATTTGGAATCCAATTACGAAGAAAGTTATACATTCCAGACATGTGACTTTTGATGAGTCAGCAATGTTAAAACCTTTGAAAGGTTTATCAGAGGGTTCAGACTCAGTTGATGAGAAGCCTGAAAAGACCGAGATTCCCAGTTTTCAAACCCAAAGTAGAGCTATCACTATTGATAATAGTGACGGAGTAGTTGATGATACATCACATGATAGTCCACAGATTTCCTCTAGTAGTGATGGTGATGGTCATGAAGCTAGAGATGATTCAGTTCAAGGTGGAGCTCAAGGTGGAGCTGAAGGAAAGTCGGGCGATATAGTCATTCGGGCTAGTCAAAGACCAAAAAGAGCTCCAATTAGATATGGAGAATAGCAGTATGCAAATTTGAGCCTTGATGATCAGTTTGAGTATGCTTTACATGTGATTCATGATGAACCATTGAGCCTTTAGGAAGCCATGAAGTCGACTGACAACTCGAAGTGGAATTGCGCTATGGAAGAGGAGATATAGTCTTTGAAAAAGAACAAGACTTGGGATTTGGTACCACTATCTCAAGGAAGCCGAGCCATAGGCTGCAAGTGGGTGTTCAAGATAAAATATGATGGCAGATACAAGGCAATATTAGTAGCCAAAGGATTTTCACAAAGAAAGGTGTTAGAGTATGGTAAAATATTTGCTCCAGTTGTTAGACAAACTTCAATTCGAATCCTACTTGCAATAGTTGCTGCTTGCGATTTGGAGTTAGAACAACTTGATGTGAAGACCGCTTTCTTGCATGGTGACTTAGAAGAAACCATTTACATGAAGCAGCCAGAAGGATTTATTGTAGATGGAAAATCAGATTGGGTATGCAAGTTGAAGAAATCTCTTTATGGTCTAAAACAGTCGCCTAGACAATGGTACAAAAGGTTTGATTCTTTTATGCTTTCACATGGTTTTAATCGTAGTACTAAAGATGCATGTGTCTATTTTAAGCATTTAAAGAATAATAATTGGGTGTATTTACTTATGTATGTGGATGATATGTTGATTGCTTCCAAGGATAAAGCTGAAATTGATGCGTTGAAGTTGAAATTAAAAGCGGAATTCGATATGAAAGACCTTGGAGAAGCAAAGAAAATTTTAGGGATGGAAATCCAAAGAGATAGGAAGCTTGGACTTTTGAAACTTACTCAAAAGGAATATATTCAAAAGGTGCTTGCTCGGTTTAGCATGGATGGTGCAAAGGCTATCAATACACCCATGCCTTTGCATATACAGCTTTCTAATCAGGGCTCTCCAATCTCAGAAAAGGACAAGGCCTATATGAAGAAGGTGCCTTATGCCAGTGCAGTAGGTAGCTTGATGTATGCTATGGTGTGCATTAGACTTGACATTGCTCAAGTTGTTGGATTAGTTAGTAGATACATGGCAAATCCAGGAAAATCGCATTGGGAGGCCGTGAAGTACATTTTTAGATATCTTAGAGGGACATCAGATTATGGGCTTGTTTTTTGCGGCAGAAATAAGGATTTCAACTTGGTTGGATTCTATGATTCAGACTATGCCGGAGATAGAGATAGAAGGAAGTCAACCTCAGGCTATGTGTTCACACTTAAAGGAACAACTATTAGTTGGAGAGTGAGGTTGCAGACTATAGTTGCTTTGTCTACTACAGAGGCATAGTTGATAGCTGCAGTTGAGGCAGCTAAGGAGACACTTTATTTGAAGAATTTATTGCGTGATTTGGGCTTCATGCAAGATGCTTGTTTGGTGAATTGTGACAGTCAAAGTGCAATTCATTTAGCTGAAAATCTGGCTTTCAGTTCTAGAACAAAGCATATAGAGGTAAGAGAGTCTTTCCTTATCTCTTTGAATGAGGAGAAGTTAGTTCGTCTTCAGAAAATTCACACAAATGAAAATGTAGCAGACATGTTTACGAAGGCATTACCTACTACTAAGTTCGAGCATTGCTCTAACTTGATCACTTATTGAAGTGCTAGGTGCCACATGGTGGCACAATGGGGAAGAGAATGACTTGGTTGAAGTCAAGAGAAGATGTTGTATTCTTCTTGTATGAAGAGATAGGAGTTGGTTGCACAATGTCTACCTTGTTTTTTTTTTTGAATGCTTTCAACACTTTGTTGGTGGGCGGTGGCCTTGCCGGAGTTCACTGACAAAGTGCAATGAGGGGTGGCTTTAGCAGGGACTCATTGGGAAGCATTCACATTGGAGTCTCCAGGTTGCATGAGATATTGTATCAAGGTGGAGATTATTGGAATTTAATGATACAATATTTCCATATTTAATTAAATTTGGAGATATTTTTGTGGTAATTTCATTACCCGTTTTGTGCAATAAAGGAATGGAAAGAAATGGAAGGAGTATTAATGAATAGGGGATATTGGAAATTGTTGTCATTTAATTAGTTGTCATGTTTGATGGAGAAAAGGAAAATTGTCAATCAATCATATGATAATTAATTAATGGGATTGATTGATGGAGAAAATGGAAATTATCAATCAATCATATGACAATTAATTAATGGGATTGATTGATGGAGAAAAGGGAAATTATCAATCAATCATATGACAATTAATGGGATATTAGTTTTCCATAAATTGATTTATTTTACATAAATCAATTGTTTCTTCCCCAAGTAACCTTTTTTCTCCATTTAAAAGAGAAACATAGAGGATGCTATGTAGTGAGAGATCAT
Source organism: Allium sativum (assembly GCA_030737875.1). Lineage (NCBI taxonomy): Eukaryota > Viridiplantae > Streptophyta > Magnoliopsida > Asparagales > Amaryllidaceae > Allium > Allium sativum. Next base: position 380,726,219 of record CM060924.1, read on the forward strand.
TGTATTCTTCATTTCTTTTGCTCTACATTAAAAAACTCTGTAATCTCTTGAATATATTAATAAAATCTCTTCCCCATCGAAGTGGACGTACACTATCTCGTGATAGTGGAACCACTATAAATTTGTGTGTTCTCTATTGCATTTTTTTGTGATCTGAGATTGATATTCATTTCAAGCTGTTTGTTCTATCACATCATTGCAAGTTCCTATTGAGTTTTTCCGCTGAAAGGGATTGATCACCCCTTACAACCTTGTGATCTTTTAAGCCTACAGTGTAAATGTATATAGTTCAGAAAGCTTAAAAAATACTTGATCATTTGATATCTACATTACTTTTACTTAGATAAACACTTGGGGTTACTCTACTGTCAATTTTTTTTGCACCCATGAGCCGATATGCTAGTATTGGTGGTGGTGCTTTGACTGCTTCCAAAGAGTTTAAGCAAATGGTAAAGGCTTTACATGAAGCTGGAATAGAGGTACTTTATAACATAACCGATTTTCTCCTACACACACAAAACAGTTACTTTTCACAATATGGTGTTAGAGACATATCCAATCTACATGTGCTTAACCATCATACATGATCCTCAATGATCCGCATCATCCAATGTAAACGAACGCTTGTTTGGCTCAAGATACACCGCATTTGAGGGTGTGCGTTAAAAGTACCAAATCTCTCTCTCTCTCTCTCTCTCCCCCTCCCTCCCTCCCTCCACACACACACTTGCACTCATATTCATAATCCACTTTTCATGTGATATTTCATTTTTGAAGCTTGATTAGATTCTGCACCGGCCTTATCGTAGTAAATGTTGATTCAGACTTTTAAGATTGATGTATAGTTTGATGTATTTTCAGTTATTTGCATGAGCTATATAACTCTTTTAGGAATTTTTTTTAGTTTATTAGGTTGTATATTGTAAGAAATACTTGTATGAGCAGGTATCAACAAAACAATTTCCCCTCAAACCTCGGATAACCAGGCATATGCATGTAAACATCGAAGGAATGTGCACTAAACTGTCAATGCATATTCTGGATCAATTACAGATGATACTTACAAAGCTCGAACACGTGATACACATATACATTCGTGTACAGGATTCTCAACACTATAAAATTTGAGACATGAAAGAGCACTAAGTTTAATAAAATGAACATTATGATTACTTCTAAATTCTAATCTTCGGGTGATAGAACTAATCCTTCTAATGTTCATTCTATTAGCTTTAGCTTTTTAGTGTTTCAAATTTTACGGTCAAGATTTGTCAAAAGCGATCAATGAACGACCTTTGAATTTGTTTTTGCTCCATTTCAGAGATTGATTTATACTATGATTTCACTCACATCGTCATATGATGCAAATCAATTGGTGCTGGATGCTTTAATAACGGATTCAAATATCAATCTTTTGATTGTTCTATTATTGCAGATTATACTGGATGTCATTTATAACCATACCAACGAAGCTGATGATGCTCATCCTTATACTACTTCTTTCCATGGCATTGACAATAAGGTATTTACTAAAATGATACATTTATTGTAACATTTCAAAACAGTAAATTGTCCGCATGAGGTACTTTCGTGGTATGCATTTCTATTTTTAAGTGAAATTAAGTGTTTGAACATGAAAGAGTATATACTATACGAGCTTTATGGCTCGCTCTTCGCATGTGATTATGGCTATTTTGCGCGTGAGTTATGTTGCTTGAAACTGTATATATTTAACACAGACAATAGAAAAAGTTTTTATATTTTTACTTTGAAACCATGTGAATTTTTATTTTAAATTCTTAGTTGTAATATCTAATTTTTTATTACTTTTGATTTTATCTGTGTTACTAACTAACAACGAACAATTAAATATATTTGTCAGATTCTATTTCTAAGTGATATTAAGAAATGTTAATATTTGTAGAAATACAATTTGAATTTATGAAAATGATTTAATTGCTATATCCTATTTTTAAGTGACGTATAAAAATGAAATATCTAAGGTCAATTTGGAACTTTGCGGTTGGATCTAAATTCTGTGTTTTCAAGGCAACTATTAATAAAAATGGGTTGTTTAATAAGATAACACATACCATTTTTTTATTTTGTAAAAAACATAGTCACAATACCATTCTAGGTTTTTTGCTATTTGATTATCATGCTGTCTTGATTACAATAGGAGTGCTTGGCGAGTCATGTGACTCATGTCTATCATTAAGTGATCTGTGCAACATTATGTTTATGCTTTTAAGCCTAACATGCTTTTGTCTGTTAAATTTCTTTATTTATCTACATAGGTTTATTACCTTATGGATTTTGACGACGGTGCTCAGTTGCTAAATTTCTCCGGCTGTGGTATGCGTGCATTCAAATTAATTTACTATATAGTTGTAATATCCAGTATATGTTGTCAATATCTTCCCCCGAAACATTGATGCTATTGAAACTCGTTCTTTTGGGATCAAAATAACATATCCCTTTTTATACAATGCGATTCCCAAAATATATTTAGTCAGTACACTATTCTAAGTCCTTACAGCCAAAGCTGTTTTTATAAGCATGATAAGTTTCTCTTATATCTATTTATTGGTGATTTTGATAATCACGGAGGTTCAGATCGACGAAGATTAGGATTACAATAATAATAACTGAATAAACAAAGAGCTAAAAGTTCTTAAACTCCCAAAGACAACTGATATCTATAGGCAGATGCAGCCTCAGATCGGTCGGAAAATTCATTAGGATATCGGAGGGAGTATGGCGACCGAGTCCAAGAAATACAGGTCGGATCGCTTATCGTTGAGCTTTGAATCAGTAGCGATCCATATTTTTGCTCAACAATTGTTAAGCAATCTGGATTAGATCGGGTTGAGCACACTATTTGTTGCTTCTTCAATTCGTCAATGCTTCATTGCTTTGAAAGACCAAGGTTGTTGAATTGTGTATATATCATGTAATTTGGATTGGTGTCAATTTGAAGTTTATTCTTGCCCGAATTCTATTCATCGCGATGTTTCGCCGTCTTGAACCATGTGATCCGGTTCAGACACGGACCAAACACTTGATGACTACGACTTGCATTTTGAGCATTTTGTCATGGCATTATGCTGAGTTTGTTCGACTGTGGTCTTACGACTTTGTCCGATCTTAGTATTCAGACCTTTCAGATCATTATTCTACGCTATTCGTTTGATAATCACCTAGCCAAACCCGTTTGGATGGTCCCAAATAGCCGGGCTAAAAGGTCATGTAACATTTGGCTTCTAAAGTATGTCTTATTGTAAACATGATGTGCTTTGAATAGAGTCAAGTCTTTTCTCTCTTGAGCGATTTTATCTTGCCTTCAGAATAGTCACTATCTTCTTTGGAGTTGTCTTAGAAAAAAAGTCACGGCTCTTTGAATTGCTGTGGCGCTTAATCGATTTTGATCAGTATAAATATGTGAGTGCATCTTGTTGGCTCGGTTTCTTTGAGCCAATCATCGTTTCAAGTCGACAGTCCTTGACAGTCTGAACATGATCTCCATCTGGAGTTTGTAGGTAATTTTTTAATTTTTGCCGAGTCAAGAAATTGAATGTTAATTGTATACAGTTGTTTGTACATCCATGCACATACTTTGGTTTTCGGCTCCTAAGTATGTTAGAAACGTAAATAGGTCGTTGTCGGGTAGATTCATATGTTCACACATACGAACGTGTATGCAGAGTCAAGCATGTCATTTTCTTTTTCTGCTCCTCTTCTTTTTTTTCTCCATAAAATTATGGATTGGATGCAATTTAGATATTCATATTTTGATTGTCTCGGTTCGGTACGATTTGGATTTTGAACAAGACAAAACAATACATTGGGCCCATCCAACTTTCACCCCTATATACTTCGGCTTCACTTTTCTCCTGTCACTTCATTTTTTTTACTTCGAACCGAAACTATCCCTCAAACTTAAGCCTCCTTCACAAATTCGACCCTTATTATCATCATCTCCAACAACGATTTAGCCACTATGTTAGATCTTCACCCTTCATCTTGAGACCGAGCTCACTGTCATCTTCACAAATTAAATGTTTAACGAAGGTGTGTTCTCATCTCCTTTCTTATATTCAATTCGATTTGACCCAATCACAATATTGGTGAGAAGCATGTGGTAGTTAGGAGGAGGCGACATCAACGTCAATGTTGAAGTTGTGATGGTTTGTAAGCATTGGACATTAGATGGAAGGAGTAATAGGGAAGGCATATGTTGCTTCAGGCCGAAGAAGGAAGAAGATCGAGTCGAATCCAGAACGGTAAGATATAGTTGGATCCATATCGATGTGAGGTGTAAGATCCACATCGTCTCGATGTGCTGAATAGAAAGGAACGAGAGTAATCCAGATCAATGGTGGTTGCTTGATTCAAATCGTGGAATATGAGTGATCCAGATCGTAATGACTATGATCGACGCAGTTGGAACATTTAGATCGGTGGAGCTTATAGGGTTCTAGATTGGCATAAGAGATTAAGTAGCACAATCGATCTTACGTGGTGAAATTCGGGTTAGTGCAGTGTCACACTTTTTCCTATGCCTATCATGCATGAACTCAAAATAGTTGCAACACCAGAACATGAACTTTGGACTTAGGATTAGAGCATATCTCGAAATTGAACTTTAACATGAACTGAAATAGATACATACGTCCAAGTATATTGGACCGTGAATAGATGATTTGAAAACAAACATTGAAACCTCCGAGCGTCGATGGTCGATCCCAATGCTTAAACGAATTTCACAATTTCCTATCTGGAGGTTGGTGAGACGGTTAATGGTGACGGTCGCTTCGAAAATCACGTTATCACGGCTATCTTAATTCTGAATAGCACACTACTGCATTGCATTACATACACTGCAGTAGGCTCACTTAAGAGGGGGGAGGTAAAGGTTAATTGGTTTGACTGCAATTATTTGTTGTGTTTCATCATCAATGGATCCAAGACGTTCTAGTTGTGTCGTTGGACTAGCAGCTAAGAAAGATGCGTAGCTTAGAGATTCTGATGCGAATTCAAGTTCGGCGAAGAATGACTCCAGATTAGCAAGCTGATCATCCCCCTCCTAGCAGGAGATTGAAACGCGGTAGCTGATGTCGCTCCAGCTCCTGACACTTTATAAGTAGTTATACTTTTGGAAAATTCTATCAATTCCATAGCTTCCACACTGGATAAAGCTAAATTAAAGAGCATTTGCGCTAAACATAAGATTGCATTTAAAGAGGTTCAGGTCCCCAGTCGTGGGGATAGAGCCCAAATCCTTTGGAAAGGATACAAATACACTACTTACGACCGATATATGTGCACGTTGGTTGCGTTTCACCATTTATTTCCTACATCCACGACATCTTGTATCATATGGGGTTGATTCAATGCAACTCCATCCAAATGCTTATGCATATCTACTTAATGACCATATTCTTTATTTCGGACATGTCCATCGAGTTCTTTCAACATATCTGATTGCTTTGAGTTGCTTTGAAATAAGTAAAGGACAAATCATTTCTTTTATCTTGAAATTAAACATAAAGCGGGAAGGGTGGAATAAGTTGAGTTGTTTTAAGTCAGAACGGTTCTATGTTCGTTGTCGGCCGGCTTTGCTAAACAGATGGATGGAAGGACGTAAGTACCACTTTCAATCTGTCATATTTTGATGGATGAAAGGACGTAAGTATTACTTTTAATTTGCCATATTTTGAAGCTAATCAAGGTTCGTCTCTTAACCGACGTTGTATGCTTTTCTGATGCAAAGAATCCAACTAAACCGACATGTCGAGAATTCGAGATGGCGTTTGTAACTCTTCGAGCTTCCTAGCGAACTGCATGAACATTCAAAGCTTTATTACAGACGAACTTCTTCACAATTTCGATTTATTGGAAGATGATACGAGTGTCGGTCGTGATAGAGGCATTGTACAAGAAGGTGACCAATCCAAGACGAAAAACAAGAAGAAAAAGAAGGCGTCGGCCTTATGGTTCCCCCAGTTTAAAAACATGGGGCTGAAGAAGCTTCGGACTACGTTGAGGGTGAGGGTATGACTGGAAGTGACTATATGATGCTAAGTCATGAGCCGATAATAGGAGAACGAGAGGACATACAACCTCTTTCCACTGTAACTCCTGTAGTAGCTAAATCCACCACTGGAGAAGCTTCCCAGCCTCGACCCTACTTCTGCAACTGAGAGGGACATCGGCCAACACCGAAGATGTGTTTAAAGGCCTTGGTGATTTACCACTTGAGACGTCGACGTTTGATTTTGGAAACATCAATCCTGGTATCTTTTTCCGTAGTTCCAAGGGGACTACAACTCCTATCGACGTAGGGGAAATTACTTCTTCGAGTAGAACTCCAGAAATAGTTATGTCGGGGGGATACTTAGACAGATACAACCTAAGCACTGATTTACACAGTACTTGCTCATGTCTTTAGTTGTTGATTCTGACTCTTTGTATATTATTAGGTAGTATGAGAAATCCATGAGACTATCGCCATCATCTTAGAAGTAGCATGTTCAAGCGTTAAAAGCTTCCTAAGTATGCATAGATTGCGACCGCAATCATCACGATAGTCGCGATAGAGGTGAGAGGGAATGTTGTTCCCATGACTAAGATCGCCGTTCCAAGTCCATCTCCTCCACGCAAGTAGCATGAAAATTTACAAGTCACGTAAAAAGTATCACCATAGTTAACAATCTAGAATCCTTCTTCCTCACTCAAGTAGAGTTTGCTCAGATTCAAAGAGAAAGCCGATTATCAAGGTGGAGAAACCTAGAAAGAAATTTACATAGGTTATGCTGGCTTCGGACTTAGTTGCCTCTACTTCCAGATTCAAACTTTTGAGGCTAAGATTTATCATCTCCTCGAGAAATCGATAAAAAACGATGGATCGCGTCCTCAACATATATGCTCAGCATAGGGAGAAGGTGAAAATAGTTGGTTAACTCTTTAAAAGCATTAACGTGTTGAAATTGGAAATCGCAATATTAAGGTTGAGGCTATATTTAACAAGGACGAATTTGCACATCCTGACGCAGAGGTGGTGGACTACAAGATCAAATTGGCAGAAGCAGAGATAAGAGTTGAAACTGACGAGAAAGAGTTTGAGGAGGGTAGAATTTGGTTTCGAGAGGAGTTTGACACCATCTTTTAAAGACCAATTCTCTCGTGACCGACTGTAAGGCTGTTACAAGAGTGATCGAAAAATTGAAAGCTAGCAGTAAAGCATTGAACAAAGAAAAGGATGCAATCACTAAGAAAATGCTGAGCTCAAAGCCAAGCTCATCGAGGTTGAGAATGCTAACAGACAGCTGAAGACGTTGTTTGGTCAACTTGCGGGAATGCCTTTGATGCCAAAGTCCGATATGATAAGGAGTTAGAGGAACTGAGTACTCAAGTCAGGAGGCAAAACAGGATAATGGGGATTTCAACCCTTTAGTCCTGGGGTTTTATGCGCAAGTCCTTCGTCACTGCAATATATCATGGGTCCAAGAGTACCCATAGACACTAGCCGACACTTGGAGATATTTTTTAAAGATGGAAAATTCCTGACTCAAAGCGAGATGGTAGACGAAGAGAAACTGATCAAGGCCAAAGTTCTGCGAAAGGACTGTCGTTTTCTCAAGGGAAAAAGACAGAAAAAACATAGGGGAAATGTGAGGAAAAACTAGATGAAAGTTGTTGTCGACTCTTCAGAGAAACAAGGGAGACCGATCGTGCTTTGTCTTCCTGCGGTCGAAAACCAACACAAAAAATTGCCAGCGATTGCTCAAATAGTTCTTTCGCTCAAGACTCAGGCGCCTCCAGCCGACGTTCCTAAAAATGCCCTGGCGTGGATAAGGGAATGATCGCTATCCTCATGGGTATGGGCAATCAGGCGTTCATTTGGAAGGCGAGGAAGGAGATGCCACGTTTTAGGGTGAACTTGTGCAATCTGGATCGCTTAGCATGGAAGAGATGGTTAATGAGCAGACAAAGCAGCTAGCCATCAAAAGAGAAACAATAATCCACATGCCAAAATCGCATGCGGTGGTGGGCGGTGGTTTTGGGTGACCTTGAATACTAGAAAGATGAGAGTCAGCCTTTTGAGGAGTTCGAAGTAGAGCTCTTCTCCTTGTTAAAGTCTATGCCCGACAGAGGTGATCGAAGCAGGAGCAAAAGGTGCCCGAAGAGGAAAAGATATGGGTTATATGAGTAAGTCACCAAAGAAGCCTATAAAAGGAAAGTCGGAGATAATCACCGTGTCGCCTTTATTTCTTTTGTATAGCTGCATTTTGATTTTTGTTGGTTAAATTTATGATAGTACGACCCTCCCTTTTGGATTAGCTTAGGCTAATAAACCTTTATGTAATTGTTTTTCAACTAGATGTGAATGATGAAGTTAGTATTTCTTGTTTAAGTGTTTCAAATATTTGTGTTTTCCATTCAATGTACATGCAATTGTTAACTCATCGTTAACGCTTAGTCATATGTAATTGCTCATGAGTTCAAGCGTTAACCTGACAAATCATTTTCGAGACCTTTTTTTAGCTGTGGTCTCAAGTCGTGGAAAGAGTTTGGTGCGATGTTCAAAGTCGTGGTGCTGTCATTAACCTTAGGAGTTTTTATACTGATGCCCATGTCATAGTGTTATAGAGTTCATATGTACATCGGAGTTTGTCCTTACGTTTATATTCATTCGTCAGGTTTCGGTTTTGAGCTGGGGACATCGTGTAATTGTCTTTATACTCTCATGTCGTTGGCTAGGTTTAGAGTTGGTGAATGAGTGGTCGAATCACTCATTTTGATTAATGCTTCTAACTAAGCTCTGAGGTCCGGTAAGCTCTGAGGTCTGGAGTTTGCTTGACAAACACTTGAGTCACATTTGTTTTGACATTGTTCCTTTATCTCCACTCGAAGACAAAAGCAAACCTGGGGGCAATCGAGTCACAACTATATCCCTATCGAAATGTGAGATGGAATTGTGGATGTAGTTGGGCTGTCAGTCGCGTCTCATTCAACCTCATCTCAACATCGTTCTTTTGCCCTCACATCGAAGACAAAAGTCGCATTGTAGACGGTTGAATCGTGTCCAGTGTGTCGTGCCTAATATTGTCGCATTTTGAGGCTTGTCGATACGTAGGCGGCCGATTCACATCTGCTCTTGGGTTTAATACTCTGCTCATCTAATCGTAAGCAAGAGTTAGTCGGTGAGCGGTTAATTCATACTCTTGTGTATACGCAGACATTAACCGGTTGTATCACAACTATTATTTTACTTTTTTTGAAATCATAAATAGGAAAGAGGAACCAAAGCTTTTTTGCAATTGAAAAGGAATTGGCGTATCATGTCTGATTACATTGTTCGAAAATAAATTTCTACACTAAATGAAATAGCTGGCTCACCTCGATATTCCATTTGAGTTACCTTTTAGATGCCTCAGACCGTTGTAGGACCCCATCGCAGCGGTTGTTGGCAGTGTAGTCAAGGCGCTCACCTAGGTGCGCTAAGGCGCCAAAAACCCCTAGGTGCCAGCCTAGGGCTTTTCTGACCATCGAGGCGCCAATCGTGCTCGAGGTGCCAGAAAAGCGCTCGACACGGCGAAGCGCTAAAAAAGCGCGCTTCAGTTAGGTTTTTTTTCTTTTTCTTCCCCAAATCGAGCCCACTTCGTTATTTAACTATTTCCATCGTTTGTAGACTTAAAGTGAATGGCTTTATGCCTTCCTTGTTTGGTTAATGATGATGGTGTGATGTTTTAATCTCAATATTGCATTTATATACACTTTTTAAGTGCAGTTTTTTAAGTGCTGCAGTTATTTAAGTGGAGTTTTTTAAGTTTAGTTTTTTTAAGTGTAGTGTTTAAGTGCACTTTTTTAAGTGCAGTTTTTTAAATGCAGTTTTTATTAAGTGCAGTTTTTAAGTTCCATTTTTTAAGTGCAGTTTTTTTTTCTATAAAACAGCAGAAGTCATGCTTAAGGCGTCCAAAAAAAGCACTAGGCACCAGCCTGGGGCTTTTTAGCCTTGACTACACTGGTTGTTGGTGTAAATTTTGATTGGGTGAGCCTAAAAGTAGCGGTGAAGCTTAATGGATGTGATTAACTCGCAGTATTCTAGTTTATCAAGTTTTGGATAGTTTCATTCAGTTCATGTTAGCCTTTATTGACGTAATATACATGCCTCTAGATTTGGTGGTCTTCACGCACGAGTGTGGAACTGATAACATGTATGGAAATAGCCAAATAAGTGAACAAGTCTTCGTGATCCACATGCTTTGACTAGATGAGAGGTCTTTCTAAGTGATTCAATAAATTTTGGAATGCGTCAATGCATTCTTATGTCCAAGCAAAATTGCGCTTCCCTCTTTTAATCATATCAAGAAGAGAATGCACTTGTCAGTTGTTCTAGATTAAAACGGTTTAGGGCAGCAACCTTACTATTCAAACTCTGCTCGTCCTTTATCTTCATTGGAATTTCGATTCTTCAAGTAGCATCAACCTTCTAAAGGTTGACTTCAATACCACAAGAATGGATGATGAAACCCAAGAATTCTTCCGACGTAAAGCCAAATGAGCATTTCAAGGAGTCGAGTTAAAGACATATTTACGAAGAACGCTGAACACCTCCGCTAAGTCGTCAACATGGTCGTGACTTCGCGAACAAATCGCTACGTATACCTCTATATATTTTCCAATCTGGTCCTTGAATATGCGGTTAACTAGTCATCGGTAAGTTGCTCCCATATTTTTCAATCTAAAAGGCATCGTAACAATGCAGCCTCAGGTTTGTGATGAAACTTGTGTGCTCTTGGTTCGGGACATGCATTATAATTTGATTGTATCCAAAGGTGTCCACGAAATATAAGAGCTCATGACTAGTCATTGAGTTTACAAGCTAATTCATTCTTGAAAGCAGAAAAATGTCCTTCATACATGCTTTGTTCAGATCGGAATAATCTAACCTTGTCAAAAATCTTTAAATCTTACGTTTTGAATTCCGTTTCAAATCGAATCTCTTCCTTTACGTTTCAATTTATACTTCGATTCAAACTTGACTAATGTCAGCCTAGTAAAAGACCACTCAATCAAAATTGATGTATTCGACATACATATTTGGATCCATAATTCCAATCCTTATCAGTTCCAATCAGAGTAAAATCTGAACAAGGGAGTGTAATTTTGTGTTTAGGCATAGAAGTTCAAACATCAAAATTGATTTCAAATCGTATGCAGACCTTAGAATACTTGTTTTTGGACTCTACGATTACGATTTAAATTTCATTTCGATTTGAAGTTTGAATTTTACGATTTAGGATTTGAATCTCATTTTGAAAACCTTGATCTACACCATCTAGGACAGGATTGAAGATTCCACTAGAATAAAGGGCGTTGTCGATAAAACCGTTGTTCTTCAACTTATCCACACTCTTTGAGTGTAGTTAATAACTTTGGATCCATGCTATGTCTCTTTTGCTTCACTAGCATAAACTTCAGGTCGATATTCAATGTATGGCTTGCAATGGTCAATGAGATAACACACATGTCAGCGTGAGTCCAGACGAACGTCCAGGTTTGCCCTGAAGAAAATTGAAAATTTCCTTTATTTGTCTGGAATTGAGATGAGATCTTATTTTCAAGATCTTTTATGAACCATCGTTATCTACCATTGTTCTAAAAAAACCGCCTCGATACTCTCCTCAAGGATTGCCTCGAAGAAATAAAAGATAAAATGCCTTGAGGCTTATTCCAAAAGGCTTTTTTACCTCTAAAGTTTACGCCTCAAAATTTTGAGGCATACAAAGCGCATAAAGCTTTCGCACGCCTCAAACAGTTGAGGCATATGACTTAAAAACCAGTTTATCTTTAGCTGCAGATATTAACACAGATAAATGCCATTAAACTTTAATTCTTTAATGGAAATAAAAAAGATTGTGTAATATGTGTGTGGAAAACATTTTGAATTAATGTAGGCTTACCCAAAAAGCCCTTGTTTAGTTAATTCCTAATTTCTATTGTTGGCTAGGTTAATTTAAAATGAACAAACGAAATGTTGCATGAAAGTGGTTAATATGTATTGCGCTTTTTCTCTACCCGAAAGGCTTACGCCTCAACGCTTCAAGGCTTACACCTTGCCTCACGGACCTGAAAACGCCTCTTGTACGCCTTTTGCGTTTTAAAACATTGTTATCCACTGAAATCTCAACAGTTGTTTCAGCAGAGGCAGCTCTCTGATATCCTAGATCCTTGTTTTTTCTAGGGTTTATGTCCTTGAAAATGAGATCGTGCTGCCCTGGCCAAGATTCGTTCCTTGGTTGCTATGCATTTGAATTCCTGATACATTGGGAAGTTTCCTCATCCTTACAGTTCTTTCTTCGCCGAGCATCCTTTCACTCAACCATATAGCATTAGCATGCTCTTCCAACGATTTGATCCCTAAATTACTTCGACACCATTCTTAGTGTGAAACTTGTTAGTAAACACCATGAGCGATGCATGCCCTAAAAAAGTCACCTAGGGCTGGTTGGTCCAAAAGCACATTATAAGGAGAGTAGATATTCAGAATGGTAAACGTGGGGATGCACACTCTTTTTTGGTCTCCACCTTCAAATTTAACCGGTAAATGCAGCAAGCCTGTTGGTTCATTAGCCGTCCCATTGAAGTCGTGTATACGAGTTGTGCATGACTTCAGGTCCTTGACTTCCAGTTGGTTATAGGTCTTTTTGAATAGAATGTTGACGAATTCTCGCAATTCACATGGGCTTTCCGTACAAGAGTTGTGCCAATCGGGACCAAAATCACCAAAGGGTCGATTGTTGGGGCTTCTACTCCAATAGCTTTCCAATCTTAAAAGACGACATCTTCCCTTTTAATTTAGCTGGTGTTAGTTCTTCCGTAGAATTGCACTCCTCATATTCAACCTGTTTGATCGCATTAACATGTTGCTTCCTGACTCTTCAACTTTTGCCGGCTAGGTGAGGTTCACCAGTAGTGTATATCACAATTTCTTTTTGCTTTTGCTGGATGGTAGCTCTAGGTGCAACCTGACCTTTGTTGTTATGACTTAAAGTTCCTTGCCCCAGTGCCCCATGGGGCAGTCTTGTACTGATCCAACTTTCCCTCTCTGATCAATTTTTCGATCACATCTCTAAAATAACGGCATTGTGTGACCGTACATTCCATGAAATAAACAAAATTTACCAACAACTTTCCTCTTTTTGTCTATTCTTTAGGAGCAGGTTTTCAGTATTGTACAATATTACATATGTCTAGATAAACGTCGTGTAGTGTGTCATTAAGTGAATTGTAATTGTGATGCGTAGTGAATCTTGGATGCTCCCTCGAATCATGTCTCTGTTTGCGGCCACCACCTCCATTGTCACCTCTTCTTTGGTTATTATTCCGCTTATTCTGGTTCCGGACATTTATTTCGACCTTATCAAAACTTCCTTCGGATTGCTTCATTGTTACATTACTTTGTATGCCTTCATCGCTAGGTCTAGCCACCTCTCTTTTACGGGTCCTTGCCTCCACATTTCTCAAGGTCTGGGCCACCTTACTGCAGAATTGGTCTAGCGTGTATGTGGGCTTCCCCCACTAACCAGTTCCCGAACTCAGATTCGGGGTCACCACCCCTACTCAACTCCATCAAAATAGCTTCATCATTGGGTTGTTGACCTCAACAAGAACGACACTAAACCTTTTCAAAAGGTCTTCAAGCAGCTTCCCTTGTTCTTGATGTATATCAGGCAATGTCGTGACATGTTTGGAGCAAGCCGCGTGAATACAAAACTGGTCGAGAAACTTCCTTTCTAACTCCTCAAATGATGAAATGGACTTGATTGGTAGCTTAGTGAATCACATCGTTGCCATACCATCTAAAATAGATCGGAAATGCTTTACGCTAATCACATCACTGGCCCGTCTAGAGTCTGTATACCACGGATATACGGTGAGATGTTATATGGGGTCAGTTTTCCTGCATATGTAGGCATTGTTGGCAAGTTGAATCTGTGTGGGTATTTATCATTCAGCATGTTATCGTTGAATGGAGTATGGCTCCTTTTGACTTTCCCATCCTTGTTGAGTAACCTTGACCGTCCCTCATTATTTATCTAACCATAGCCATTAAGTCCAGAGTCTGGATTATAGCTTGATGATCGGACTTTGCGCTATGTCCGTGTTTCACCTTTCGAGCAACGTCTCCAGGGGCATGCCCTTGGTATATGGCGTCCTTGTCGATCACATGACGAACATGAGTTAAGGCAGTAGCACATGAAGATCCGACAACATTTCATTTCGTCTCAGGAGCTCTGGATTCTGGATCGGCACGCCTCATATAACACAGTTTAGTGTGAGCAGTCAAATTTAGATCGATTCTCTTTGGTGGCTCCGCGTCAACATGAGTGGTCTGCTTCGGATCAGTGCGTCTCGGATCGGTGCACCCCGAGTTGGTACCAATTCGAACGTCATGGTCACTGTTTCCTGCGACGTTGGCTTCTGTAACTCTGCTCTGAAGATGTGGAATGTTCTGTCTCGTAGTACCGTGGGCTTGGCAACCGTCTCCTTTTCTCGGTCCATTCTCAGTGTTTATCTTACTGATCTAATTCCTCAAGTCAATATTGTCTCGTATCTGTTGGTTCAACGCCTCATGGGTCTCTTCCAGCTTCTTCGTTAACATCATGAGATCTGCAAATGTGACTGGATCTGATGGTGTTGGACAACAGCAGTCTGGTTCCTCTTTTGTGTAGTAGCTTCTTCCCGAGCCTAGATGTTGGTACATGAATTAGATGGTCCTTTCTTCCTTGTCATTGTTAAGCTTTCCTTGTAAATTTATGAGCAAACCTGAGTAGGCAAGAACCTAAAAACAAAGATTTGATCCTTACCTCAACGGATTTAACACATATCTAGCATAACTGAAATCTTAAAGAACTAATTAGATCCACAGATGCTCTTAAAACATTAAACAAGCCAGTAATGCTGTGTTGTGTTACGTAATGTTACCCGGACCTTTTGACCCGGCGACTCAAGGCCATTCATACGAGTATGATTCGGCGATTATCAAACAGATAGTGCAAAATGATGATCCGAAAGGCCCGTTGAGGGAAGATTCAATCATCATTTTTTGCTATCCATTTGATAATTGAATGGTCCACTATGTAAACATAACACAACATTATGGGCTTGTTTAATTTTTTAGGAGTATTCGCGTTCCTTTGAAGATTTCAGTTCTGCTAGATATTTGTTAACTGCTATTTGACACTTCCACTGCTTCAAAATTACTTTCTTATGTCTTAGTCATTAAATTTACAGATTTACTGCATGTGTTGCTTTTCAAATTAGCGTACATAGCGTATATATAATTTCACTTATTTTCTCACTTAGGGCGACCGAATACCATGTGGATGGCTTTCGTTTTGATCTTGGGAATAGATGGGAGTCCTCTTAATGCACCCTGTTGGGAAACAATGGCTGAGTCGCGGACCAGGTCGCTCTCTTGAAGACGATTCAGCGATCTGGTCGGTGGTGCAAAACCAGTTCGTACTCTCGCCGCCGCCTCTAGGATAAAACCGCCTCATAGAACAGTAACTGATTTGCTTGCACAACAAATCAGTGCAGATTTGCACTTTCAAATGAAATAACTGCTCGAAAATTTCTGTAAGAATATATTAATGGCGGAGGAGGAATTTTTTTTTCTGTGCTAATCTCGTCTACAACCGAAGATAATATATAGACGGGGATTATGGTTAATCGAAAATACTGGGCAGTAGGAGAAAATAGGATCGGCTGAAATACCGGGTCAAAAGTTTACCGCTTCATGATAAAGTCGGCTCAGAAATATTTTTCATAAGAACGGTTTGAAAAAGTCAAGGTTTTCTGGTCCAAAAATATAAGTGTCTACACCACATAGCCAAGGCCCAAGCCCAAGCCCGAATCGAACCGAACCGGGCCGGGCCGGGTCGAGTCGGTCGGTCGGTCGCGCGCGCGTGTGTGGTGTTAATGATGCATGGTCTCCCTCCTTACAACAAAGCATGCATTGGGAGCCTAAGGCCCCAACATGACTTCTTAGAAACAAGTATAAATACTTACATCTTTCTTATAATCCCATGATATGGGACTATTCACATATATGAGCCATCAAACACTTATTTCTATATTTTAAATAATTCACATAAATTTCCAACAATCCCCCACTTGAATTTTTAAAAATATTATCGAGTAGTTTCTAAAAACATAAGACTGTGCATAAACAAAGGTGTCATCCGACTTAAACCTTTGCATAGTGAGTAAGATTCAGTTTTTACTAGAGTGACACGTAGTCTTGAACTCTATTCCTGACATCAAACCACACACAACCTTTTCTATAGTGCAATCAAATAAGCCTGTGCGTTTATGGCCATGCACGTCTATCCCAGTTTAGTGAACGCTCTAGAAGTTCTGCCCAAAACTCCATAGGAAACAGCCACATTTCCACATTCACACAGGTGAGTCTATCAAGAGTACTCCTGAAGGTAGGTACTCCACTCCAAATAGAGTATAGATCTCATTAAGAGTTTCTATTAACTCATCCTCTAATCACTTCAGGAATACATGCTTCTTAGTTTATTAAATAGCATGTTCTACTTCTATCACTACACAACTTGTTTTTACCCATTGAACCTATTTCTTGGGATCTCCAGTCATTTAGGTCGGGTTACCATTGTGCATGATTCCACAATCTCAGGGCAATAGTCCCATTCTTTTAGAATTATTAAGGACTTTCTTTCTGGTCAGTCCTTTCGTCAAAGGATCTGCCAAATTATCATCACTTCATATGTGATGTCCTCTAACAATATTGTGCATACGACTGTCATTTCTTACCGTTGTATTATCGGTTCTGTTTTTCTTTCAATAGTCGTCAAATCTTTCATCACTATATATGTGATGTTCTTTTACAGTATTGTGCTTACAACGTCGTTTTCTACCGTTGTTATAACAGTTCTATACTTTTTGTAATAGCCGCGGAACTATCACAATCGATTACACCACTGGTGTCTATCTTTCCCGTATAGGGATCTCAACTAGCAGATTTCTTTAGTTCTCTGCTTCTTCACTAGCTGTGGCTAGTGCTCTTATCTCAGTCACTATAGTATACTGAGTCAAGATATTCTGTTTCTTAGATTTCCAAGAAATAGTTCTTCCAGCAATGCTAAATATATAACCACTGGTCGCAATAGAATCATCAGATAAAATATTCCAGTCAGCATCGGAATATCCTTCAAGTACAGCTTGAAACTTTTCATAATGTAATCCAAGGTTCATGGTTCGTTTAAGGTATCTCATGACCCTTTCAATAGCATGTCAGTGCTCTATACTGGGTCTACTGGTAAATCTGCATAATAATCCCACGACATAGTCAATGTCGGGTCTAGTACATTCAGTGGCATACCGAAGGCTGCCAATGATGCTCGCAAAATCAGACTGTCTTACACCTTCATCAGTGTTCTTAAATAACTTTACACTGAGACCATATAGTGTATATGCAAGTTTACAGTCAAAATAATTGTATTTCTTTAGAGTATTCTCATTTTAATGAGATTGATCCAAAGAAAATCCCCTTTTTACCCAGTAATCTTAATACCAAGGATTACATTCACCTCACCTAGATCTTTCATATCAAAAATTGGCATCTAATAAGGATTTGACTGAGTTTATGGCATGAATGTTTTACCCAAAGATGAGTAGGTCATCTACATAAAGGCATATAATAGTGCAAATGTCATTCTCAGATTTGTAATAAATGCATTTGTCACTTTCGTTAACTTTAAAACCATGTGAAATGATTAAAGTTATCATTTTTTTATGTCATTGTTATGTGCTTGTTTTAAACCATATAATGGTTTATCTAATTTGCATACTTTATGTTCTTGACTATGTACTACGAATCCTTCAGGCTGGTCCATATGAATTTCTTCTTCTAATTCACCATTCAAAAATGCGGTTTTAACATCCATTTGGTGTGTTAATAAATTATGAATGGAAGCAAGTGAGATTAATACCCGGATGGATGTTATTCTAGTTACAGGTGAAAAAGTGTCGAAGAAATCTATATTTTCTTTTTCTCTAAAACCTTTAGCTACTAGTCGTGCTTTGTATTTATCAATAGTACCATCAGGTTTTAGCTTTCTTTTTAAGTACTCATTTACAACCTATAGATTTACAACCAGAGGGTAAATATGTTGTAACACCCCACCTCCACTAGTGTAACAACCCGTATTTTCAATAACCTGTAATAATGTAAATTGAGGCAGAATTTAATTCTAAAATCTGAATCAAGGGAAACGGGCTATGCCATTGCGTTCGTCTCGGAAAAATACGCGAAATAGAGTCCGAGTTTTCGAAAATCGGAGTCCGAATGACCCAGTTAAGGCCCATTGAAGTTTTCAGAAAATTCCTAAGTAAAAACAGATTTAAACTTCAAATTAAAAACAGAAATTAGGGCAACTGGGCAGGCGGGAAAAATTCCCGCCCAGGACCCCAAGTCGACAGGCATGTCGACAGGGGTCTAGGGGACTCGACTGCCCTGTCGACAGGGGGTAGCCAGGCAATGTTGCCTGGCGCACCAGTTTGATTTGGGCTGGGTCTTGTGGCTTGCTTCTAGAGGATTCCGAAATCTGACGGGCCAAAACTCATCTAGGGTTAATCCTAGGGCTAAGAACACTCTAATCTTCTATAAATAAGCCTCTAATCCTACCCTAAAACCCTATTATTCATTCTAGCAACAAAACTATGCCAAAATCCAAACTCTCATGGCCTCCACCCTCTTCATGAATCATTCCTATAAAGATTTTGATGTTCATACAAGCATTTCTAAGTTGTATGAATGATCATTAGCTTGCATACAACATCAAGTTGCAAGTTTCATTTGCTAAGCTAGAGTTTTTGGGGTTTTGTTTCTTATTGGAGCTTTGTTTTGGGTTTTATGCTTGCATAAGGGGCTTCTCAATCTTTATTAGTAGATTTGTGTCTTCATAATATTTGTAAGCCCTCTTACCTTCATTTTAGAAACTCTAAAGTTAATATGTGATGCAAGTTGGGATTTATGTATGTTTATTGAGTTATGCATGTTTATGCAAGTTTGCTAAGCCTTGATTTGCAAGTTAAATGAGTTATGCATGTTTATGCAAGTTTGCTAAGCCTTGATTTGCAAGTTAAATGAGTTATGCATGTTTATGCAAGTTTGCTAAGCCTTGATTTGCAAGTTAAATGAGTTATGCATATTTATGCAAGTTTGCTAAGCCATGATTTGCAAGTTAAATGAGTTATGCAAGTTTACTATGCCATGATTTGCAAGTTAAATGAGTTATGCATGTTCATGCAAGTTCATTATGCCATGTTATGCATGTTTAATAAGTTGTGCATGCTTATGCAAGTTTAAAATGAAAAGTTGTGCATGTTTGACAAGTTATGCATGTTTGTGCAAGTTCACTATGCTAAGTTATGCAAGTTTAACATGTTATGCATGTTTATGGTAATATGCAAGTTCACTATGCTAAGTTATGCAAGTCTAACATGTTATGCATGTTTGTTGTGATAAGCAAGTTCATCATGTATGTTGTGCCAAGTTCCCTCTTCCTATACTTTATGCGTTATTACGAATATGTAAGCGATAGAATGACGTTGGGGGTTTGGGTAAACTTAAAATACATGAAAATATAAGATTGGGAATTTACCTATTAAGTTAGGTCTACCCATTGGGAATTTACCTATTAAGTTAGGTCTACCCAAGCATTTGTTGACTTGTAATTGTGTTTTGAAATAAAGTGGACATGACACCTAGAAAACATAAGTGTGGCCAACTCGAGGTTGGGTTGAGTTTGTAGCGTAATTCTACCCGGAACCGACCGGCTTAACTAGTGGCTACAAACAATAGGACCCAATGTGAGAAGTTGGTCATGTGGTGCCAAAACCCGAGGTTAGCCTGAGTTGTGGTGTAAACCTACCCGGACCCGCCCGGCCTAACTAGTAACCACACCAAGGTCTAATGTGAGAGGTTAAGGTGCATTAAATTAATTAATGCCTCATGGTTAGGGTTAAGTCAGGGTCCACTAATACTTAACCAATTTGGGGATTCGAGGGATTGAAATGGGGTTAAATGGTGAAACTGTTGGTTACGCTTAACTAGTTTAATCCATGATTGGTGAAGGGTTAAATCACACTTAACCCTCTTAGAAACCCTAGCAGCGTGGTCCGTTCCGGCAGTAATCCCAGTTGGGTATCATTCACAACCCTAGAGGACTAGGCTAGGGCAGGGGCACGATTACTGGACGGATGTAAGCGACCAAAGGGCGATGGCTGAGTGGTACAGCGGTGCGGGTCCAGGCGGGCTACGGACGTGCACGTAGTCCGGTGTTGGACAAACTCGAGGCACGGGTACCAGTAGGTTAGGGCTGTGCATTATTGCTTAAGTGTCCGGGGTTGACACCCGAGGGCTTGATACACCCAAAGGGGGACCCAGCACAGACTAACTACAACCATATGTGGGCCATATGGACACCAACACTTGACGTGTTAGGTTTATAGGGAGCCGATCGACTAGACCGTTGGGCTGGACCTTATATTAAGGTCACTTCATGTTATTGGGTTAAAGCTTGGGCCAAGGGATCAATACCTGTTATGTTGGTTTGCTAGTACACCGTGGTGAAAAACTTAACCTTGTTTTATGCGATGACACCTCTATCTATCTTGTAGTTGATTTATCATACCAGTATGTTGTTATTTATGATCATCTCAGTTTCCATCATGATGTTAACTTTATTAGTTTATAGACTGATCGTAGCAGGGCTTACTCAGTCTTTTTGACTGACCTGTTTTCTTCCGCCTCTTTTCTTCCGTTCCCCCCCCCCCAGGTTCTCAGGGAGGGAATACTGGAGCCTAGCTTGGATTTTAGCTGCTTCCTTGGATAGCTCAAGTATGCTTTGGACTTGAGCCGCTATGGTTTATCACTCTTATTTGGGGATAGTACTTATGTATTTTTCGGTTTATCAGATGATGTATTTATCTAGACTTGTAATTTTGGGAAATTGACATTTTGATGTACCAGACTTGTGTTTTGAAATGGTTTAAAAATCTTCCGCTGTTTTATCTACTTACTCTGTTTATTTACATATACATATATGTCATGTCCTGCCTTGCTATATCATTATGCATGTTTACCTTGTTTTAAAAACGCCCCACCAAAGTCAGAGTTGCTCGCAAGAGCCACCCTGGCGGAGGTGGGGTGTTACATTTGGTATCAGAGCATATGGTTTACGAGAAGGGATAAAAAGGTTTTTAAAACTTTTGAAAAGAAAAACTATTTTCAAAATCAAGTATTAAGTATTTTCCAAAGAAAAGTCTAGTTATTTTTAAAAGGCTATTCCCCAAAAAGCCATTAGCACTATCCTTTGATCCCTCGTTTGAACTCTTTTCTTTTCGTTTCCAGCATGTCTGATAATCTCATCTTACCTGAAGGGGTAACAATACCCGATTGGTTTCGTCGGTACTTGGAAGTCACGGCACCGGTCCCGGGTGTCTCTAGTGTTGTCTTTCCAGTCAAGGCTGCTGTTCCTCCTCCTCCTCCTTCCGTAGCTGATGTTCCTCTTCTCCCTCAGCCCCCACAAGCGGATTTTGCGGAAACTTGTAAGAACTTTAAGATGATGGGTGGCAAGAATTTTAGTGGAACAGAGACTTTAGTAGAGGCAAGGAATTGGTTGAAAGAGACCGAAGATCTTTTAGCCACCTTTGATATAGGTGACCGCAGGAAGGTTTTATTGGCAGTATGGTTGCTAAAGGAAGAAGCTGCACGTTGGTGGGTAGTCACCACCGCTACTAGGCCAATCGAGACTTGGGATGACTTTAGAGGAAGGTTTGGACTAAGGTTCTTATTACTGAAGCAAGGGGACATGACTATTAGGGAATACATAGATAAATTCAATCAACTGACTCGTGTCGATTTAGACTTGGTTAATACAGCTCAGAAGAAGGCCCTACACTTTGCTCTAGGATTAAACGAGCCATTACATGGTTTGGCCATGTCTCATATACCCTTGGGGGCGACTTTCGAGAATTTGGTGAATATGGCCCTACTTCAAGAAGAAGATAACAATGACAAGAAAGAGGTTAAGGCGAATGAGTCTCAAGGCAAGAGAGTAAATTCCGGGAAACGGGGCAAGAATATGAAATGCAACTTCTGTGGTAAAGTTGGACATATAGCCAGGGAATGTAGGAAGAAGAAGAGAATGCGGGGCGAATGCTTTCATTGTGGTGAGTCTGGGCATCTGAGCAAGGATTGCCCGAGGAAACAAGGGCAAGGTCAGACTCAGTGTGCAGGACTATCTGGAGGGCGAGTTCATCCCCTCAACACCGTTCTTCCAGCTTATGATAGAGGTAGTGTTTCTGTTGAAAATCTGGTTTACATTTTCTGATTTTCCCTGTTCGAATTTTGTTTGATTCTGGCACATCGCATAGTTTTATTTCATCCGATCTAGTTGAAAGTTTTGCACCTAAGTACTAGTCTGGTTGATGATCCCGTATGTGTTTCAAATCCAATTGGGGGTTCTGCCCGTTCGTCTGTGGTCTGAGTGGATTTGGAAATTTCTATCTTGAGTATAGAATTCTCGTGGGATGTTTATATTCTCGGTTTCAGGGGATATGGGTTGGTTTTGGGCATGGAATGGTTGTCCTGTTTTGGGCCATTCTGGGTTTTTGTATATAGGGTGTGGGGCTCATGACTCGCCTCGGTAATACCCTAGAAATTTCTAGCAACCCTATGGGTCCCGTCATGTTATGTTATCTTGAATCCCTCAACTCGTCTATCGATAGTTTGCAATCTGTGAGGGTAGTCCGAGAATATCCTGATATCTTGGGGGAAGTAAAGGGGTTACCCTTAGACATGGGATAGATTCCCGCATTATCTGGTTGGTAATACCAAGCCAGTTTCGTGGCCGGCTAGGCACGTGACCTCGCGAGATGAGAGTTAAGGAAGCAAGTCAAGGAGTTGCTTGAGAAGAACTTCCTGAGACGAAGCATTTTCGAGTAGGGTGCTCCAGTAGTATTCGTTACTGATGTGGACGGTTTGTTTCGCTTATATGTTGATTATCGTGAGATAACCGTTACCATGGATCAATGATTTGTTTGACCAGCTTGTAGGAGCATCTGTTTTCTTTTGATCTAGCTACCGGATTCCATCAGCTTAGGATGGCTGAGGATGGAATTGACAAGACTACGTTTAGGGCTCTAGATGGGTTTTAGAATGACTAGTCATACTATTTGGTTTGACTAATACACCCGCATATTTCGTGAACTTGATGGGTAGGGTGTTTAGGGAGTCCTTGAACAAGTTTGTCATGGTCGTCGTAGACGATATTTTGATCTCCTCAAAAGAACGAGGAAGAACATGCTATACATCTCAAGGAGGAGATGGATACGCTTAGAGCCACCAGTGGAAGGTCAAGTTCTCCAAATATCACTTTGGAGGAAAGAAGTTGGATTTCTTGGGCACATAGTTCCTAAGTAAGGCTTAGCGGTGGATTCCGCTAAAGTGGTTACGGTTTAAAACCGGAAAACTATGAGGAGGGCAATTGAGGTAAGAAGCCTCCTCAGTTTGGCTAGTTAGATAGCATTCCCGGAGCTTAGACTTACTCTTCTGGATCAAGAAGGGGGTTTCGCAGGAAGAAGATCCGCAGTTAGTCAAGAACATGGACCAGATGATTCGAGGCGAAATGTTAAGTCACCTCACTAGATATATTATAGATGACAAGGGATGACTAAGGCACGATGAGAGATTATGTGAAAGACTTGGTAAAGAAGGTTCTTGAAAATGCGCATCACTCGAGGAGGTGGCCGAGTTGGTCTCAGGATGCATGTTGTGCCACCAGGCTAAGGCCAAGTCATAGAAGCCCAGTGGGCCATTACCTCTATTGGGGGTTTCGCAAGGGAAGTGTGAAAACATCTCGATAGATTGTGTGGATGGACTACCTAGATCAAAGAAAGGGAATACAGGTATGAGGGTCATAATAGGTAGACTCACGAAGAGTGCTCATTTCAGTCCAGTGAAGAGCGAGAGGACTGCATCATGGTTAGCAACGGTTTATCCTCAAGAAGTTGGCCAGTTTTGAAATAGCCTACAGGAAGCCAGGGGTAGGCAACTGAATCTAGGTATGGTCTATAGGCGGATGGTTCATTTCGATTAAGCATGAGTTATAGGAAATCACGTTTATAAGGGCAATTGGCAACGTGGATTGGTATTTTCAAGAAAAGTTCTGCTGCATGGAATACTTTATAGTAAATAGACGAGATCCAGGATTCACTAGTGAATTTTGGAGAGCTGGCATGAGATCATGAGGTTATAGTATGTTTAAGCCAAGTATACAGAAGGAAGAATAAGTGGAAAAGAAAGACGAGAGGCGATAATGGAATGAGTTCCAACTCGAATTTGGGAAATAGGAGTTAGGAAGCCAAGGAATCATGAAGTGAAAGATAGTCAAAGCACAGTGGAGTTAAGCTCAAGGAAACGTGACTAAGAAGAGTGAAGACTAGATACGCGCATCATATCTCTTTTTAAGAGTGCATCTTTGATCCTTGTTTTCCTGTGGAGCTTGCTTGCAAGTTATCTTTTGTATATATCCTCTCGGTCCCATTCTCGATCTTATTTCTGTTGTAAACTCCATAAGGGGGTTAAGACTCATCGGTTAGTACTATAGGTCAAAGTTTGAATGGATTTCTTGTAAATCCAAAAAGGAGTTTATCTAGTTTACCGTGTCTATCTTGTCATGAGAACCTTAGGTAGAAACCCTTTGGATGAAACATGTATTTGAAACATGTTATGCTTGATGGTTGCAAGTGGTTGCAAGTGTTTGCAAGTGGTTGCTCGTGGATGCATTATACACGATTAGGCACTAGATCGGCTCACACACTCCTCATATTGCATGTGCATGAGTGTTTATGCTTATTCTTGGATGAAATTCGTATGCTATCACATGGATGTTGCATATGGATGTATGATTGAGCACGCATGTAGATATTATACATTATGTTAGGAATTTGCATACATATGGATTCATTTCACTGACATACATATGCATTAAGGAGGTTTACTGTATCAGTAACCGCCTGATTTACATACATATGCATTAAGGAGGTTTACTGTATCAGTAACCGCCTGATTTTTGCATTAGGTAAGTACATATACACACACTTTTGCATATGTTCATCCAGCATTTAGAATCTTGTAAGGACAATGATTGCTCGTGGATGATGCTTTGAGTAGATGGATGATTGGATGGTAGGATACATTCTTCCTAACTTGAAGATTTCGGGGACGAAATCCTTTAAGGAGGGGAGAATGTAACAACCCGTATTTTTAATAACCTGTAATAATGTAAATTGAGGCAGAATTTAATTCTAAAATCTGAATCAAGGGAAACAGGCTATGCCATTGCGTTCGTCTCGGAAAAATACGCGAAATAGAGTCCGAGTTTTCGAAAATCGGAGTCCGTATGACCCAGTTAAGGCCCATTGAAGTTTTCAGAAAATTCCTAAGTAAAAACAGATTTAAACTTCAAATTAAAAACAGAAATTAGGGCAACTGGGCAGGCGGGAAAAATTCCCGCCCAGGACCCCAAGTCGACAGGCATGTCGACAGGGGTCTAGGGGAGTCGACTGCCCTGTCGACAGCCCTGTCGACAGGGGGTAGCCAGGCAATGTTGCCTGGCGCACCAGTTTGATTTGGGCTGGGTCTTGTGGCTTGCTTCTAGAGGATTCCGAAATCTGACGGGCCAAAACTCATCTAGGGTTAATCCTAGGGCTAAGAACACTCTAATCTTCTATAAATAAGCCTCTAATCCTACCCTAAAACCCTATTATTCATTCTAGCAACAAAACTATGCCAAAATCCAAACTCTCATGGCCTCCACCCTCTTCATGAATCATTCCTATAAAGATTTTGATGTTCATACAAGCATTTCTAAGTTGTATGAATGATCATTAGCTTGCATACAACATCAAGTTGCAAGTTTCATTTGCTAAGCTAGAGTTTTTGGGGTTTTGTTTCTTATTGGAGCTTTGTTTTGGGTTTTATGCTTGCATAAGGGGCTTCTCAATCTTTATTAGTAGATTTGTGTCTTCATAATATTTGTAAGCCCTCTTACCTTCATTTTAGAAACTCTAAAGTTAATATGTGATGCAAGTTGGGATTTATGTATGTTTATTGAGTTATGCATGTTTATGCAAGTTTGCTAAGCCTTGATTTGCAAGTTAAATGAGTTATGCATGTTTATGCAAGTTTGCTAAGCCTTGATTTGCAAGTTAAATGAGTTATGCATGTTTATGCAAGTTTGCTAAGCCTTGATTTGCAAGTTAAATGAGTTATGCATATTTATGCAAGTTTGCTAAGCCATGATTTGCAAGTTAAATGAGTTATGCAAGTTTACTATGCCATGATTTGCAAGTTAAATGAGTTATGCATGTTCATGCAAGTTCATTATGCCATGTTATGCATGTTTAATAAGTTGTGCATGCTTATGCAAGTTTAAAATGAAAAGTTGTGCATGTTTGACAAGTTATGCATGTTTGTGCAAGTTCACTATGCTAAGTTATGCAAGTTTAACATGTTATGCATGTTTATGGTAATATGCAAGTTCACTATGCTAAGTTATGCAAGTCTAACATGTTATGCATGTTTGTTGTGATAAGCAAGTTCATCATGTATGTTGTGCCAAGTTCCCTCTTCCTATACTTTATGCGTTATTACGAATATGTAAGCGATAGAATGACGTTGGGGGTTTGGGTAAACTTAAAATACATGAAAATATAAGATTGGGAATTTACCTATTAAGTTAGGTCTACCCCTTGGGAATTTACCTATTAAGTTAGGTCTACCCAAGCATTTGTTGACTTGTAATTGTGTTTTGAAATAAAGTGGACATGACACCTAGAAAACATAAGTGTGGCCAACTCGAGGTTGGGTTGAGTTTGTAGCGTAATTCTACCCGGAACCGACCGACTTAACTAGTGGCTACAAACAATAGGACCCAATGTGAGAAGTTGGTCATGTGGTGCCAAAACCCGAGGTTAGCCTGAGTTGTGGTGTAAACCTACCCGGACCCGCCCGGCCTAACTAGTAACCACAACAAGGTCTAATGTGAGAGGTTAAGGTGCATTAAATTAATTAATGCCTCATGGTTAGGGTTAAGTCAGGGTCCACTAATACTTAACCAATTTGGGGATTCGAGGGATTGAAATGGGGTTAAATGGTGAAACTGTTGGTTACGCTTAACTAGTTTAATCCATGATTGGTGAAGGGTTAAATCACACTTAACCCTCTTAGAAACCCTAGCAGTGTGGTCCGTTCCGGCAGTAATCCCAGTTGGGTATCATTCACAACCCTAGAGGACTAGGCTAGGGCAGGGGCACGATTACTGGACGGATGTAAGCGACCAAAGGGCGATGGCTGAGTGGTACAGCGGTGCGGGTCCAGGCGGGCTACGGACGTGCACGTAGTCCGGTGTTGGACAAACTCGAGGCACGGGTACCAGTAGGTTAGGGCTGTGCATTATTGCTTAAGTGTCCGGGGTTGACACCCGAGGGCTCGATACACCCAAAGGGGGACCCAGCACAGACTAACTACAACCATATGTGGGCCATATGGACACCAACACTTGACGTGTTAGGTTTATAGGGAGCCGATCGACTAGACCGTTGGGCTGGACCTTATATTAAGGTCACTTCATGTTATTGGGTTAAAGCTTGGGACAAGGGATCAATACCTGTTATGTTGGTTTGCTAGTACACCGTGGTGAAAAACTTAACCTTGTTTTATGCGATGACACCTCTATCTATCTTGTAGTTGATTTATCATACCAGTATGTTGTTATTTATGATCATCTCAGTTTCCATCATGATGTTAACTTTATTAGTTTATAGACTGATCGTAGCAGGGCTTACTCAGTCTTTTTGACTGACCTGTTTTCTTCCGCCTCTTTTCTTCCGTTCCCCCCCCCCAGGTTCTCAGGGAGGGAATACTGGAGCCTAGCTTGGATTTTAGCTGCTTCCTTGGATAGCTCAAGTATGCTTTGGACTTGAGCCGCTATGGTTTATCACTCTTATTTGGGGATAGTACTTATGTATTTTTCGGTTTATCAGATGATGTATTTATCTAGACTTGTAATTTTGGGAAATTGACATTTTGATGTACCAGACTTGTGTTTTGAAATGGTTTAAAAATCTTCCGCTGTTTTATCTACTTACTCTGTTTATTTACATATACATATATGTCATGTCCTGCCTTGCTATATCATTATGCATGTTTACCTTGTTTTAAAAACGCCCCACCAAAGTCAGAGTTGCTCGCAAGAGCCACCCTGGCGGAGGTGGGGTGTTACAACTAGGGTCACTCTTTCGGGGGCACTAGCTTCTGGGGGGCGTTAGAACTGGGTAAGCATGCATAATGATATATCAAGGCAGAACAAGAACATAAATATATGTAAAACAGAGTAAGTGAGAATAAAACAGCGGAATATCTCAAATCATCTCAAAACAAGTCTAGTACATCATAAAGTCAACTGCCAAAATAAACATGTCTAGTACATCATAAAGTCAACTATACTGAAATACATAGTTGCTATCCCCAAAATAAAGATGATAAACCATAGCGAGCTCAATGTCCAGGCATACATGAGCTATCCAGCAAACAAGCAAGCGATCCAAGCTAAGCACCACTTTTCCCTCCCTGAGAACCTGGGGGGGAAACGGAAGAAAAGAAGCGAAAGAAAACAGGTCAGTCAAAAAGACTGGTAAGCCCTACTACGATCAGTCTATAAACTAATAAAGCTAACATCATGATGGAAACTGAGATGAACATACTGGCAATAGATAAAGGTGTCATCACATAAAGAAGATTAAGCTTTGCACCACAGTGTACTAGCAAACTAACATAACAGGTATTGATCCCTCAGCCCAAAACTTTGGCCCAATAACATGAAGTGACCTTAATACAAGGCCCAGCCCAACGGTCTAGTCGATCGGCTCCCTATGAACCTAACACGTTAAGTGTTGGTGCCCATACGGCCCACATATGGTTGTAGTCAGACTGTGCTGGGTCCACCTTCGGGTGTATCAAGCCCTCGGGTGTCAACCCCAGACACCTAAGCAATAATGCACAGTCAAAACCTACTGGTACCCGTGCCTCGAGTTTGTCCAACACCGGACTACGTGCACGTCCGTAGCCCGCCTGGACCCGCACCGCTGTACCACTCATCCGTCGCTTTGGTCGCTTACATCCGTCCAGTAATCGTGCCCCCGCCCTAGCCTAGCCTCTAGGGTTGTGAATGATACCCAACTGGGATTACTGCTGGAACAGACCACGTTGCTAGGGTTTTCTAAGAGGGTTAAGTGTGGTTTAACCCCTCACTAATCATGGATTAAATTAGTTAAGTGTAACCAACAGTTCACCACTTAACCCCATTTAATCCCTTGTATTCCCCAAAATTGGTTAAGTATTAGTGGGCCATGACTTAACCCTAATCATGAGGCATTAATTAATTTAATGCACCCAACCTCTCACATTAGACCTTGTTGTGGTTACTAGTTAGGCCGGGCGGGTCCGGGTAGGTTTACACCACAACTTAGTCTAACCTCGGGTCTCACGTGCAACATGACCAACTACCCACATTGGGTCCTATTGCTTGTAGCCACTAGTTAAGCCGGTCGGTTCCGGGTAGATTTATGCTACAAACTCAACCCAACCTCGAGTTGGCCACACTTATGTTTTCTAAGTGTCATGTCCACTTTATTTTCAAAACATCATTACAAGTTTAACAAATACTTGGGTAGACCTAACTTAATAGGTAAATTCCCAAGGGGTAGACCTAACTTAATAGGTAAATTCCCAATCTTATATTTTCATGTATTTTAAGTTTTACCCAAACCCCCCAACGTCATTCTATCGCTTACATATTCGTTATAACGCATAAAGGATAGAAAGAGGGAACTTGACACAACATACATGATGAATCTTACATATCATAATAAACATGCATAACATGTTGGACTTGCATAACTTAGCATAGTGAACTTGCATAAACATGCATAACTTGTCAAACTTGCAAATCACGGCATAGTGAACTTGCATAAACATGCATAACTTGTTAAACTTGCAAATCATAGCATGGTGAACTTGCATAAACATGCATAACTTGTTAAACTTGCAAATCATAGCATAGTGAACTTGCATAAACATGCATAACTTATTAAACATGCATAACATAGCATAGTGAACTCGCATAAGCATGCATAACTTATTAAACATGCATAGCATAACATAGTGAACTCGCATAAGCATGCATAACTTATTAAACATGCATAACATAGCATAGTGAACTCGCATAAGCATGCATAACTTATTAAACATGCATAAATCCCAACTTTCATCACATATTAACTTTAGAGTTTCTAAAATGAAGGTAAGAGGGCTTACAAATATTATGAAGACACAAATCCACTAATAAAGATTGAGAAGCCCTTTATGCAAGCATATAAAAACCCAAAACAAAGCTCCAATTAACAAAAATCCCAAAAACTCTAGCTTAGCAAATAAAACTTGCAACTTGATGATGTATGCAAGCTAATGATCATTCATACAACTTAGAAATGCTTGTATGAACATCATAATCTTCATAGGAATGATTTATGAAGAGGTTGGAGGCTATGGTTTTTAAGTGGAGGCCATTTGAGAAATCAATTTGACATAGTTTGGTTGCTAGATTGAATAATGAGGTTTTAGGGTAGGATTAGGGTCTTATTTATAGAAGATTAGAGTGTTTTTAGCCCTAGGATTAACCCTAGGTTAGTTTAGGTCCGTCAGATTTCGGAACTCTCCAGAACCAAGCCACACAACCAAGCCCAGATCAAAATTGGTGCGCCAGGCAAAACTGCCCGGCCACCCCGTGTCGACAGGGCTGTCGACAGGGCTGTCGACACCCTGGGGACCCTGTCGACATGCCTGTCGACATGGGGGTCCTGGCGGGAGTTTTTCCCGCCTGACGCCAGTTAGCCCTAATCCTTGTTTTTAATTTAAAATTTAAATCTGTTTTTAACCTGGAAATTTCTGAAAACTTCAATGGGCCTTAACTGGGTCATACGGACTCCAATTTTCGAAAACTCGGACTCTATTTCGCGTATTTTCCCGAGACGAACGCAATGGCATAGCCCGTTTCCCTTGATTCAGATTTTTGAATTAAATTTTGCCTCGATTTATGTTATAACAGGTTATTGAAAATACGGGTTGTTACATTCTCCCCTCCTTAAAGGATTTCGTCCCCGAAATCTTCAAGTTAGGAAGAACGTATCCTACCATCCAATCATCCATCTACTCAAAGCATCATCCATGAGCAATCATTGTCCTTAAAAATTCTAAATGCTGTATGAACATATGCAAAAGTGTGTGTATATGTACTTATCTAATGCAAAGATCAATGCAAAATATGTTAGTGAAATGTATCCATATGTATGCAAATCCCTAACATAATGTATAATATCTACATGCGTGCTCAATCATACATCCATATGCAACATCCATGTGATAGCATACAAATTTTCATCCATGAGTAAGCATAAACACTCATGCATATGCAATATGAGGAGTGTGTGAGCCGATCTAGTGCCTAATCGTGTATAATGCATCCACGAGCAACCACTTGCAAACACTTGCAACCACTTGCAACCATCAAGCATAACATGTTTCAAACACATGTTTCATCCAAAGGGTTTCTACCTAAGGTTCTCATGACAAGATTAACACGCTAAACTAGATAAATATGGGTAGCAAAGAGAAAGATATGCTAACAAAAGGAAAGAGATTGAGAGTGTACCCTCAAAAAGGAATGGATAAAGCCCACACATCTTCTCCTCGGTTTCCCAAGTTGCGTCTTCTTCGGCTTCACCCCATTGAACCTTCACCAACTTGACCTCTCGATTCCTTAGCTTCTTGGTCTCCGTCCCCAAGATACGAATCGGAGCTCTCCTCAAGGTAGCTTCTTTCTCCACTTCCACATCTTCCAAAACACTTGGCTCCACAATCTCTGCTGATTTATGCAAACACTTCCGGAGATGCGAGACATGAAAAACATTGTGTACTCCGGCAAGCTTTTCGGGCAACTTCACTCTATAAGCCATCTGCCCGATCCTCTCAACAATGGGGAATGGTCCAACAAATCTCGGGGCTAACTTCCCAACGGCTCCAAATCGGACCACATTCCGCAAAGGAGAAACCTTCACGAAAACCATATCCCCTACATCAAACTCCAAATCAGATCTTCGCTTATCAGCATAGGATTTCTGTCGGTCTTGGGCCGCCTTCATCCGTCTTCTAATCAACTCGACCTTCTCGGATGTATCTCTAATCATGTCAGGTCCAAGTATAAGCTTATCTGTAGTCTCCCACCAACATGTAGGTGACTTGCACGGTCTCCCATATAAAGCCTCAAATGGTGCCATCCCTATGCTTGCCTGATAACTGTTATTATATGCAAACTCAACAAGTGGAAGATGGTCTTCCCAAGTACCACCGAAGTCCAGAATACAAAGCCTCAACAGATCCTCGAGTACTCTATTCACCCTTTCGGTTTGACCGTCCGTCTGTGGGTGATAGGCTGTACTCAGGTTCAACCTCGTGCCCATAGCTTCCTGCAAACTGTTCCAGAACTGACTAGTAAAGATGGGGTCTCGGTCACTGACTATGCTGGAAGGGACTCCATGTAGTCGTACTACCTCACGAAGATATACTGATGCTAGTCCAGATGCGGTCCTTTTGCTCTTCACCGGAATGAAGTGAGCACTCTTCGTAAGCCTATCTACAATAACCCAAATGCTCGTATTCCCTTTCCTTGACCTTGGAAGCCCATCAATAAAGTCCATGGAGATACTCTCCCACTTCCAAAGTGGAACGTCCAGAGGATGCAATAGCCCACCGGGCTTCTTTGACTCGGCCTTAACTTGCTGGCAAATGATACATCTAGAGACAAACTCCGCCACATCCTTCTTCATCCCAGGCCAAAAGAAAATACGCCTCATATCTTGGTACATCTTATCCCCGCCTGGATGTATAGTCAATTTAGAGCGATGTGCTTCTTCCAGAACTTTTCTTACTAAATCTTCTACCATGGGGACACATAACCTTCCATCTCTCCTCAGCCAACCCTTGTCATCAATAGAATATCGAGCAAGGTGACTAGATGTCTCCCCTCGAATCAGCTTATCCATAATCTCAACTATTTGAGGGTCTTCCTTCTGCGAAGCCCCAACTTGATCCAGAAGGGTGGGCCTGAGCTCAAGAGATGCTAAAGAACCGGTCATCGACTCAACTGCCAAAGAGAAATCAAAGGTTGCCAAGAACTCTAAATTCTTCATCTCAACAAATAGAGGACTTAGTGTCAACCTTTTTCTACTCAACGCATCCGCTACAACATTCCCCTTGCCAGGGGTATAGGCTATATCAAAATCGTAGGACGCTAAGAATTCCATCCACCTTTGCTGCCTCAAGTTCAGATCCTTCTGCGAAAAGAGATACTTCAAAGACTTATGATCAGTATATAGCTCAAATCTCTCTCCCAGAAGATAATGACGCCAAGCCTTGAGTGCATATACTATCGCTGCCAGCTCTAGATCATGAGTGGGATAATTCTTCTCATGCACCTTAAGTTGCCTACCACCAAAACATATAGCTCTGCCTTCTTGCATCAGAACGGCGCCCAATCCCGTGCCACAAGCATCAGTGTACACGGTAAACATCTTACCACCATCGGGTAGAGCTAGAACTGGTGCTGAGGTAAGGGCTCTCTTGAGTCTCTGAAAAGCAAGCTCACAATCCATATCCCAAGCAAAAACTAAGTTCTTCTTTGTCAACTTAGTAAGAGGAGCGGATATCTTCGCGAAGTCCTTGATGAACTTCCGGTAAAAACCCGCAAGACCTAGAAAACTTCTCACCTCGGTTGCATTCCTTGGAGTCTTCCAATCCTGCACAGCAACTACTTTAGCGGGATCCACCGCCAAGCCTTGCTTAGATACTATATGCCCAAGGAACCGAACTTCCCTTCTCCAAAAGTGACACTTGGAGAACTTGGCCTTTAACTGATGCGCTCTAAGCGTATCCATCACCTCTTCAAGATGCCTCGCGTGCTCTTCTTCATCCTTAGAGAAGATCAGAATATCATCCACAAAGACTACGACAAACTTGTTCAAGAACTCTCGAAACACCCTACTCATCAAGTCCACGAAATACGCGGGTGCATTCGTCAAACCGAACGGCATAACAAGCCATTCAAAGAATCCATCTGGAGTTCTGAATGCAGTCTTGTCTATACTATCTTCAGCCACTCTGAGCTGATGAAATCCGGTAGCAAGATCAAGCTGAGAGAAAACAGAAGCACCAACAAGCTGGTCAAAAAGATCATCAATCCTCGGTAATGGGTGTCTGTTCTTCTTAGTCAGCTTATTCAACTCTCTATAGTCCACGCAAAGTCGAAGAGAACCATCTGCCTTAGTAGTAAACAGCACAGGCGCTCCCCATTCGGATATACTTCGTCTGATGAAGTTCTTCTCAAGCAACTCCTTTACTTGCTTGCTGAGCTCCCGTCTCTCACGCGGAGCCATGTGCCGAACGGGCAAGGAAACAGGCTTAGCATTATCCACCAGATAAATGCGAAAATCAATCTCTCGTTTAGGGGGCAACCCCTTAACTTCTTCAAAAACATCTGGATAATCTCGGACCACCCTTACAGACTGAAGGGCTTCCTCTGACGAGTCGAGAGATTCAAGATAGCACAACATGACGGGATCCTTCGGATTGCATGAAATCTCTAAGGTGTTGCCAAGGCGAGTCACAAGCCTCACAACCTTATGCTCACAATCAAGAATGGCTCCATATCTGGACAGCCAATCCATGCCCAATATCAATCCGTATCCCCTGAAACCAAGAACATACGCACTACACAAGAACTCTACACTGAGTATAGAGATCCTTAGATCCTCACATATCATAGATAGATGACCAGAACCCTCAATGGGATTCGAAACATAAACGGGATCATCCACTAAGCTAGTACTAAGGTGCAAACTATCAACAAGATCAGATGAAATAAAGCTATGTGATGCACCAGAATCAAACAAGGTACGAACTGGAAGATCGGAAATATAAACAAGGTTCTCAACAGAAACACTACCTCGATCGGGAACTGGAGCGGTATTGAGAGCATGAACTTGCCCTCCTGAAGGTCCAGCCTGCCCTTTCTTCTTCGGGCATTCCTTGCTGAAGTGTCCAGTCTCACCACAGGAAAAACATCCACCACTAAGCTTCCTTTTCTTCTTCCTACAATCCTTAGCAAAGTGTCCAGGCGCACCACAGTAATTGCACTTTCCCTTGCCTTTGTTGTTGTTCCCCTTCTTGTTCTTGCTCTGATTCCCCTGACTGCTTTGACCACCTTGATTGCCTTTACCCTGAGAATCAGTCTTCTTTGCTTGAGTATCACTCGACTTGACCTCTTTCTTTCCATCACCCTGAAGTAGAGCCATATCGACCAAACTCTCGAAAGTAGCTCCATGCGGAATATGTGACATCGCCAAGCCCTGCAGCGGCTCATTCAACCCTCTAGCGAATCGAAGAGCCTTCTTCTCTGGAGTGTTCACCATATCCAAACCAAAACGGGCCAGCTGATTAAACTTGTTCACATACTCCTTGACATACATATCACCTTGCTTTAATGCAATGAACTTTTCCATCTGTAAATTCGCCTCAGCAGCAGATAGAAACTTGGCCACAAATCTAGTCCTCAAATCGGCCCAAGTCTCGACGGGCCTTGTCCCATTGGTGACCTCCCACCAATAGGCTGCTTCGTCCTTCAAAAGCCACACTGTCAATAAGATCTTCCTCTCGTCATCAATCCTAAAGATAGCAAACAAGTCCTCAGTGTCTTTCAGCCAATTCCTAGCTTCAACAAAAGATTCCGTGCCTAGGAAATTCTTGCCTCCCATCGCCTTGAAGTCTTTACAAACCTTCGTGAACTCAACCTGAGGATGCTGATGGGGAGGAGGAGGAAGAGGAGCCTCAGCAACTGGAGGGGGAGGGACAGGAACCACCGGAGGAGGGACATTAGGGGGAGGATTCTCAACTACAGGAGGAGGAGTGGGAGTAGGGTTTGCGGGGCCAGCTACCGCCCTAGCTTCTAGAAGTCTCCTATACCAGAGTAGTACGTTTACTCCATCCGGGATGGCAATATTCTCAGCCATACTGAATCGAAAGATAAGATAAGATAAGATTAGGTCAAAGGAACGAAGGATAACGCTAATGGCTTTTTGGGGAATAGCCTTTTTTAAATACTAGACTTTCCTTTGGAAAATACTTTATACTTGTTTTGAAAATAGTTTTTCAAAAGTCTTTTAAAAACTTTGTGTTCCTTCTCGAAAACCATATGCTCTAATACCAAATTTGTAACACCCCACCTCCACTAGGGTCACTCTTTCGGGGGCACTAGCTTCTGGGGGGCGTTAGAACTGGGTAAGCATGCATAATGATATATCAAGGCAGAACAAGAACATAAATATATGTAAAACAGAGTAAGTGAGAATAAAATAGCGGAATATCTCAAACCATCTCAAAACAAGTCTAGTACATCATAAAGTCAACTGCCAAAATAAACATGTCTAGTACATCATAAAGTCAACTATACTGAAATACATAGTTGCTATCCCCAAAATAAAGATGATAAACCATAGCGAGCTCAATGTCCAGGCATACATGAGCTATCCAGCAAACAAGCAAGCGATCCAAGCTAAGCACCACTATTCCCTCCCTGAGAACCTGTGGGGGGGGGGGGGAAACGGAAGAAAAGAAGCGAAAGAAAACAGGTCAGTCAAAAAGACTGGTAAGCCCTACTACGATCAGTCTATAAACTAATAAAGCTAACATCATGATGGAAACTGAGATGAACATACTGGCAATAGATAAAGGTGTCATCACATAAAGAAGATTAAGCTTTGCACCACAGTGTACTAGCAAACTAACATAACAGGTATTGATCCCTCAGCCCAAAACTTTGGCCCAATAACATGAAGTGACCTTAATACAAGGCCCAGCCCAACGGTCTAGTCGATCGGCTCCCTATGAACCTAACACGTTAAGTGTTGGTGCCCATACGGCCCACATATGGTTGTAGTCAGACTGTGCTGGGTCCACCTTCGGGTGTATCAAGCCCTCGGGTGTCAACCCCAGACACCTAAGCAATAATGCACAGTCTAAACCTACTGGTACCCGTGCCTCGAGTTTGTCCAACACCGGACTACGTGCACGTCCGTAGCCCGCCTGGACCCGCACCGCTGTACCACTCATCCGTCGCTTTGGTCGCTTACATCCGTCCAGTAATCGTGCCCCCGCCCTAGCCTAGCCTCTAGGGTTGTGAATGATACCCAACAGGGATTACTGCTGGAACAGACCACGTTGCTAGGGTTTTCTAAGAGGGTTAAGTGTGGTTTAACCCCTCACTAATCATGGATTAAGTTAGTTAAGTGTAACCAACAGTTCACCACTTAACCCCATTTAATCCCTTGTATTCCCCAAAATTGGTTAAGTATTAGTGGGCCATGACTTAACCCTAATCATGAGGCATTAATTAATTTAATGCACCCAACCTCTCACATTAGACCTTGTTGTGGTTACTAGTTAGGCCGGGCGGGTCCGGGTAGGTTTACACCACAACTTAGTCTAACCTCGGGTCTCACGTGCAACATGACCAACTACCCACATTGGGTCCTATTGCTTGTAGCCACTAGTTAAGCCGGTCGGTTCCGGGTAGATTTATGCTACAAACTCAACCCAACCTCGAGTTGGCCACACTTATGATTTCTAAGTGTCATGTCCACTTTATTTTCAAAACATCATTACAAGTTTAACAAATACTTGGGTAGACCTAACTTAATAGGTAAATTCCCAAGGGGTAGACCTAACTTAATAGGTAAATTCCCAATCTTATATTTTCATGTATTTTAAGTTTTACCCAAACCCCCCAACGTCATTCTATCGCTTACATATTCGTTATAACGCATAAAGGATAGAAAGAGGGAACTTGACACAACATACATGATGAATCTTACATATCATAATAAACATGCATAACATGTTGGACTTGCATAACTTAGCATAGTGAACTTGCATAAACATGCGTAACTTGTCAAACTTGCAAATCATGGCATAGTGAACTTGCATAAACATGCATAACTTGTTAAACTTGCAAATCATAGCATAGTGAACTTGCATAAACATGCATAACTTGTTAAACTTGCAAATCATAGCATAGTGAACTTGCATAAACATGCATAACTTATTAAACATGCATAACATAGCATAGTGAACTCGCATAAGCATGCATAACTTATTAAACATGCATAGCATAACATAGTGAACTCGCATAAGCATGCATAACTTATTAAACATGCATAACATAGCATAGTGAACTCGCATAAGCATGCATAACTTATTAAACATGCATAAATCCCAACTTTCATCACATATTAACTTTAGAGTTTCTAAAATGAAGGTAAGAGGGCTTACAAATATTATGAAGACACAAATCCACTAATAAAGATTGAGAAGCCCTTTATGCAAGCATATAAAAACCCAAAACAAAGCTCCAATTAACAAAAATCCCAAAAACTCTAGCTTAGCAAATAAAACTTGCAACTTGATGATGTATGCAAGCTAATGATCATTCATACAACTTAGAAATGCTTGTATGAACATCATAATCTTCATAGGAATGATTTATGAAGAGGTTGGAGGCTAGGGTT
Source organism: Allium sativum (assembly GCA_030737875.1). Classification (NCBI taxonomy): domain Eukaryota; kingdom Viridiplantae; phylum Streptophyta; class Magnoliopsida; order Asparagales; family Amaryllidaceae; genus Allium; species Allium sativum. Next base: position 380,765,060 of record CM060924.1, read on the forward strand.
TTTAAGTGGAGGCCATTTGAGAAATCAATTTGACATAGTTTGGTTGCTAGATTGAATAATGAGGTTTTAGGGTAGGATTAGGGTCTTATTTATAGAAGATTAGAGTGTTTTTAGCCCTAGGATTAACCCTAGGTTAGTTTAGGTCCGTCAGATTTCGGAACTCTCCAGAACCAAGCCACACAACCAAGCCCAGATCAAAATTGGTGCGCCAGGCAAAACTGCCCGGCCACCCCGTGTCGACAGGGCTGTCGATAGGGCTGTCGACACCCTGGGGACCCTGTCGACATGCCTGTCGACATGGGGGTCCTGGCGGGAGTTTTTCCCGCCTGACGCCAGTTAGCCCTAATCCTTGTTTTTAATTTAAAATTTAAATCTGTTTTTAACCTGGAAATTTCTGAAAACTTCAAAGGGCCTTAACTGGGTCATACGGACTCCGATTTTCGAAAACTCGGACTCTATTTCGCGTATTTTCCCGAGACGAACGCAATGGCATAGCCCGTTTCCCTTGATTCAGATTTTTGAATTAAATTCTGCATCGATTTATGTTATAACAGGTTATTGAAAATACGGGTTGTTACATATGTCAAATGCCAAGTCTTATTGGATTTCAAAGAATCCATCTCATTATTTATAGCCTCTCGCCAAAAATCGGCATCTAAAGAAGATAAGGCCTCTTGGAGGTTTAAGGGATCCTCCTCTATAGTAAAATCACAAAAATTCGAACCAAATTCGTTTACGGTTCTTGCTCCTTTACTTCTTCTAGGTTCAACTTCAGAACTTTTATTATGTTCTGTTCTAATAGGCGTACTTGATGTGCCCCCACTATTCCTTAATTTAAAAAGAAATTTCGTTTCATAACAATTGGCATCATTTGATTCAAATTATATTATGTGTATTTAGGTCATAAATTCTGTATGCTTTGCTATTAACAGCATAGCTTATAAATACACATTCGTATGATTTACTTGCCAATTTTATTCTCTTTGGGTCTGGAATGCGAATATATGCTAAGCAACCCGAAGTTCTAAAGTATGACATATTGGATTTATATTTCTCTAAAATTTCATAAGGCGAAATTTTATTCTTAGATTTGGGGATTCTATTCAGAACATAACATACAGTCTATAAAATATCACCCCACTAATGTTTTGCTGCACCAAAATTTAATAAAATGAAAATTACTAATTCGGTAAAGGTCCTATTTTTTTTAGCTTTGCCTTCCATTTCAGGTGAAAATGGTGCAGTTCTCTTATGTACAATATATCACATAAAAAATCCAGAATAGAATTTGATTCATATTCTGTTCCTCTATCAAGTCTCTTAATTTTCCTATTTGCTTGATTTCAATTTTGAATGTTTCAAACATATCAAATGCATCACATCTTTAAGAATCAATGTCTTTCCAATCATATGTTTTATTTTCATATTACCAGTCTCTACAGCTTAAGTGGTGCGAGAATCTCACAACACACTTTCTGATCGTTAGCAACCGTGTATATTGTGAATATATCACGATCATAGCAAACATGGCGAGAAACACCCATGTCTACCCACCAACCCTCTGATTCACCAATAAGGCGAATCTCAGTAATCATAGCCGTAAGAGGCTCCTCAGTCAGGTTAGCCTGCGGTGTAGGGCCTGGCCTGTTCCAATACATTCGTGTCATATGATCTGGTTTTCTACAGTTGTATTATAGAATAACTGCCCAGAATCATTCATTTGGGTTGGTTGTTGCTGTCATTTATGGTTTCCTTGCGGATTCCATTCTGTTATTTACTGGTCGGTTGTTGATGCTTACTATTTTTTAGAGATGTTCATATGTTTGAAAATTTATATTTTCTCATAGGAAAATATTCATAAACTCAGAGACTAACATAAATTATCCACATGTATGCAACAAAGGTGTTCTATATTCTATTTTTTCACTTGTATGCATATAAACTATGTCAATTTATTTGATGCAAAAAACCTATTCATCCAATTAATGTCAATTCTTAAGGACATTATCAAATAACATACACATTCTATTAATGTCAAATTTTTAGTGATATTCCCAATATTTTATGTGTTCTATTAATGTCAATTCTTACTTACATTTTTCAAATAACATACACATTTTATTAATGTCAAATTTTTAGTGACATTTCCATATAATCATATGCATTTCAAATGTGTTGACCAATTATTTATTTTGGCCACTTCTTATCTTCCCTAAAAATATATATAAATAAATCGAGAGATTTATGCATCATAATACAGTCTGAACATCGCAATTCATGCATTTCTGCTTGCTTAACCTCGTGGTCATCACTTGAGTGCGTAATTACATTTAACCATGTATACGTGCTTCGGCATTCACAACCAATTTAATCAGCATTGACAAAGCACATTACTGTATAAGTTATCATACTTCAAACGTCACATGGAGCAAACGAAACGATAAAAAATTAAAACCATACCAGGCATTAAGTTGCAAGTAGGAAACAAGTTCTGAAGCTTTACTTCTCTTTATGACCGCGCATAATCTCTCTCAACTCAACTATCTCATCTTCACCGTACATGTATTTCTTCAAATCCAGGGTATACCTGAAAGCTCAATCAGGCCAAATTATTAGATCTGGGATCTTTAGTGAATATCGAGAGTGGTAGCTGCGGTCTGGTATGTACAGATAAAAATAGAAATGATTACAGCAAACCCTAGACGGGTATCAGAAATGAGCGAGGTTGAAGATGTTTGGTCGCCGAATATAAATGGGGCAGTCGAAGCCATTGTTTCACGGAACATCTTCAAATTGTTGGGAAACAATGGCTGAGTCGCGGACCAGGTCTCTCTCTTGAAGACGATTCGGCGATCTGGTCGGTGGTGCAAAACCAGTTCGTACTCTCGCCGCCGCCTCTAGGATAAAACAGCCTCATAGAACAGTAATTGATTTGCTTGCACAACAAATCAGTGCAGATTTGCACTTTCGAATGAAATAACTACTAGAAAATTTCTGTAAGAATATTTTAATGGCGGAGGAGGATTTTTTTTTCTGTACTAATCTCGTCTACAACCGAAGATAATATATAGACGGGGATTAGGGTTAATCGAAAATACTGGGCAGTAGGAGAAAATAGGATCTGCTGAAATACCGGGTCAAAAGTTTACCGCTTCATGATAAAGTCGGCTTAGAAATATTTTTCATAAAAACGGTTTGAAAAAGTCAAGGTTTTCTGGTCCAACAATATAAGTGTCTACACCACATACCCAAGGCCCAAGCCCAAGCCCAAGCCCGAACCGAACCGAGCCGGGCCGGGCCGGGTCGAGTCGGTCAGTCGGTCGCGCGCGTGTGTGTGGTGTTCATGATGCATGGTCTCCCTCCTCACAACAAAGCATGCATTGAGAGCCCAAGGCCCCAACATGACTTCATAGAAACAAGTATAAATACTTGCATCTTTCTTATAATCCCATGATGTGGGACTATTCACATATAGGAGCCATCAAACACTTATTTCTATATTTTAAATAATTCACATAAATTTCCAACACACCCCCACTAGCCAAGGTATTTATTTGTTACTCATCATCAATTGTAAATAAATGTCCAATGGACTATATCATGGCGCTTTCTGTGCGACTTTTCCCCTTTATGTGCATGCATAGGTCTATATTTATAGGTTTCTCATGTCGTATTGGGCCAAATGTTAGTAATATGCCAAGTTCAGTAACCGTATATGTTTAAATTAGCATTATGCAATTAACAAAAAAAACCTGTACTGACATAGATTACACAAAGATAGTTGTCATGTATCTTTAAAATAATAAACAAAAATTGCAACCGTTTAGTTCCTTGACAAAAAAATGTAGAACTCAGGTTGTCCACTATTTCATACATTTCACGGGGTTTGCTCAGAATCCGTTCCGTCATAACAAATTAGATATCGGTATTATCAGCTTTAAAATAATCTACAACTTGTTCGAATCAAACAATTCATTCAGGAAAATCCATTACCTACTCATGCGGTAAGCTGGAAATTGTCACTGAATTGTTGAATGTAAGTGCGTGCACGTGTGTGTAATTCCCAGTGATTTCCATCCTCATTCCAGATTAGTTGTATATGACAATTAGTCATTTATGAAATTTTTGTTCAACAATACTCCTTTTGAAGCATCCAATCACCACTTTACTTTATGGTAGAATATTATTTCTACATGTGCTTAGTACTTCCTGCATTCCCATTTTACTCCCTGGTTTGAGATTTTTTTTTATGACTGCTGACTAGGGACGTACGCAGAAACCTAAACGAGTGGGGGCAAAGAACATAATGCATGAAATTCTTTTTGATGATAAATACGTGTGTGCGTCTACGTATACATGTGTGCATGCAGTACAAAAGTAAGATGATTCATAACAATTTTATTATTGCATGTAATAAATACATAAAAACATGTATCAAAATCCTTATCTACTACTTTAGTTGTGTTATTACTTAGTGTGTGAGGTATGAGGTGTAAATTGCTTGAGTTATTACTTTTTGTTATGTGCATATCTTAATCAGTGCCAGCCCTAAGCAAATTGGGGCCCTAGGCCAAAAAAATTCTGTAGGCCCAAAGTTTTGTATAGAAGAAAATGGCAGCTGCAAAATTGATGGGAAGAAGATGGCATGTGCAAAGTTGATAGACCGAAGGAAAACAAAATCTTGTAATGCGCACCACAGGGATTGAACTCTGGTTTCAAATTAAGCAACCTGCATTGTTACCAATTCACCATAATAGTTTCACATGCAAAAGAGAAAATATGTTCTATCAGTATTCTTTTTAACCCAAAATTAGAGGGCCCCTTCCCTCTTTCTCCTCCTCCTCCTCCCAGGTCCGAGGCGACCGCCTAGGTCGCGTATGCCTAGGGCTGGGCCTGATCTTAATAGCAAATTCTATAGGTGGACTGTGATAGTAGCTACGAGTAAGGAAAAGTATTAAAATATAGCGAGAAAAGATGAAAATAATTACTGAGTATGGATTCAAGCTTGTGAGGTTGGTTTTCATTTTGTAGCTAGATGTCAATATCCAAAAAAAGCTAATAAATATGCTAAAATAAAATACTAAAGCAAAAGTACTTAATGCTAAATAGCATACTTTAATTAGATAATACATGAGAACATACTTGTAAACATTCAGCCATTTATTTGCTGAAAAGAAGTACCGAGACTATTCACCTTCGTCTTAATCTTTCATTAATTGGTTCTTATTCATCTACTTGGTAAGAAAACGATATAAAATTTTAATTCTTTGTGTTTACTAATTTCTTTAAAATCCTTAAATAAACTTATCATATCTTATCTTAGAAACATAACAACTCCTCATCATCACTTTGTGTTGGGATCCCTCCTTAATCGGAGAGTTTCTAGAAAATTCTAGACGTTTCTAGAGAAATCTAGAATTTTCTAGAATGTTCCGGAGAACTCTAGAGAAGTGTAGAACCCTCTAGAAGCTTGTGGAAGAGTGTGGAACCCTCTGGAATATTCTAGAGACGTGTGGAACCTTCTGGAACCTTTCGGAAGAGTATGGAAGAATAAAGAAGGGAATGGAAGAGTGTAGAGATTCCTAGAGAGTATGGAGCATTCTAGAGAATCAATCTCTACCGTCAGATGCAAGTAATCTCCACTATTCATTATGGAGGATGAATAGTATAAATAGGAGAAGAAGCCCTATTACTAACCATCCAAGAATTCAAGGAAGAAAGCCACTTCCTAGAGTAAGAAAAATACTTGAGAGTTAGGAAGCCTCTTTGAGTGAAAAGAGAGATAGCTTGAGAAGTATATATCCTTAAGCTAGAGTTGAGTGTGAGTTACTTTTGTAATCATATTGTTGTAATCCTACTATTCTTTTGTATAGTGGAAGAATCTCCATATTGGAGAATTATAAACGCTTGTGATCCCGTTGCTACTTTTAATCTTAATTGCCTATCTTAACTTCACGAAGTGGGAAAGACCGAGATTTCCCAAACAGTGGTATCAGAGCGAGGTTCATCTGTAGCCGTAATCAAGCTCGCGTAAGTTCAAGATGGAGGATAATGTCGCTCATGATGGAGACATGTTCAAGCTCACAGCCAACAATTATTCCTATTGGAAGCTAATGATGGAGGACCACTTGTACTGTAAGGATTTGCATGTGCCCATCATCTACAAAGATAAGGTGGCAGGGAAGAGTGATGCTCAGTGGGAACTGTTGAACCAGAAGGCTGTTGCTATGATTCGTAAGTACATTGACAAAACTCTCTTCGAGCATGTTTCTACTTATACAAATGCCTATGAATTATGGACAAAGCTTGAGTCCATGGTTCAGAAGAAAACGCCTCGCAACAAGGCCAATTTAGTTCGACGGTTGGTGAAATTGGAGTACAAGGATGGTCATAGTATGATTGAACACTTGAATAACTTCAAGGGGCTCGCAAATCAACTAACAAAAATTGATATGAAGAATGATGATGAGTTACAAGCCCTTCTACTCCTTAGTTCCTTACCGGAAAGTTGGGACACACTTGTAGTTACACTTAGTAACTCAGCTCCGGAAGGAAAGTTAACTATGGATACCGTCAATGACAGCCTTCTTGGTGAAGAAGCAAGGAGAATGGAACGAGATGAGTCTATCCATCCCGAAGCTAATGTTGTTTAGAATCAAGGTAGGAATGAAACTCGTGGACATAGTAAGAGCCGAAATCCACGTCAATCGCGAGGAAGATCCAAGTCACGCTCAAAGATTGCATGCTATTACTGTGGAAAGATGGGTTACAAGAAAATGGAATGTCGAAGCCTCAAAAGAGACCAAAAGGACGGTAATGTTAAGCCTGACCAAATAAGCCTAACGAAGAAGCAAGAAGAAAAGAGTACTACTGCCATAGTATTGAAGGAAGATCTGCTATATCTCATTGGTGAAAGTAACATTCTAAACATTGCTTGTGATGAGAGTTCTTGGATTATTGATTCTGGTGCTTCCTTCCATGTTACTCCACATGAAAACTTCTCATCCTACCAAAGAGGTGACTTTGGCACAGTGCAAATGGGAAATCAAGATAGAAGCAAGATTGTTGGAATAGGAGACATCACTCTGACGACAAGCATCGGGTGCAAGCTTGTTTTGAAAGATGTGAGGCATGTCCCAACCATGCGCCTCAGTCTTATCTCTGCTGGAAAGATAGATGATGATGGTCTGATGAATTACTTTGGTGAAGGGAAGTGGAGGCTCACCAAAAAAAGTTTGACAATGGCTCGAGGAAAGAAGGTAGGCTCATTGTATGTAATGCAAGCTAAGCTATGCAAAGAAGAAGTAAACGTCTCTACTGATGATATGAACATATGGCATCAACGACTTGGGCATATTAGTGAGAAAGGTCTTCACATACTCATTTAGAAATAGCTCCTCCCTAACATGAAAGGTAAACCACTTCATCCTTGTGCTCATTGTTTAGCTGGAAAACAACACAGGGTTGCTTTCCAAAGATCTTCTCCGCCCACAAGGAGAAAGAACATTCTAGACCTCGTGCACACTGACGTATGCTAGATGTCTGAGAGATCCATTGGTGGTGCTCTACATTTTGTCACCTTCATTGATGATCATTCAAGAAAAGTATGGTTGCACCTGTTAAAATCAAAGGATCAAGTGCTTGATGCCTTCAAAGAATTCCATGCTCTAGTGGAGCGTGAGACTGGACAGAAGATCAAGTGTGTACGATCAGATAACGGAGGTGAGTATAGAGGTCCTTTTGAAGTCTATTGCAATAAATATGGCATTAGGCTAGAGAAGACTCCACCCAAGACACCACAATTGAATGGGCTAGCTGAGAGAATGAATCGAACCGTTGAAGAAAGAGTTCGTTGTGTGCTCTCTCATGCTAAGTTACCCAAATCATTTTGGGGAGAAACTATAATGGCTGTGATCGACGTTGTCAACCTCACACCATCAGTTCCTTTGGATGGGGCCATTCCTGAGGAAGTTTGGACGGGCAAGAGGGCTTCATATAATCATCTCAAGGTGTTCGGGTGCAGGACATTTGTTCACAGCCCAAAAGATGAGAGAGCTAAGCTTGATGCAAAGACAAAGGAGTGTATCTATCTTCGTTCACCTAAGGATGAATTTGGGTACTGGTTGTGGGATCCAATTAACAAGAAGGTTATTCGCAGTAGAGGTGTTGTATTTTTCGAAGACTAAACAATTGAAGATATCAAGAATTCAGAGAGGCCAAGGTTGAGAAGCTATAAGAATACTGAGCCTACTTTGGTTCGACATGAAGATAATAACACCCACGAAAGTAGTGATGCTGAAGATCATGAAACTCATGATGAATCGGTCCAGGAAGAACCTCAATCTAGCCCTCCAATCGCACCGGAGCCAAGACGATCCTCAAGGGACATAAGACCATCCAGCCGATACAACACAAAGGAGTACGTTACGCTCACTGATGAGGGGGAGCCTCAAAGGTATAAAGAAGCAATGAGTGATTGTCATAAAGAAGAGTGGAGAATAGCCATGCAAGAAGAAATGCAATCCTTGCATGAGAATAATACATATGAACTAGTGGAGCTACCAAAAGGGAGAAGAGCTTTGAAGAATAAGTGGGTGTATAGAATCAAGACCGAAGAGAACTGTTCAAAGCCTCGCTACAAAGCTCGGTTAGTCGTCAAATGATTTGGACAAGAAAAAGGTACTGACTTTGAAGAGATATTCTCTCCCGTGGTAAAGATGTCGTCAATTCGAGTTGTCCTGGGCCTAGCAGCCGTGCAATATTTGGAGATTGAACAACTCGATGTTAAGAGGCATTTCTACATGGTGACCTAGAGGAAGAGATCTACATGGAACAACCTAAGGGATTCAAAGTTCAAGGCAAAGAAGATCTAGTGTGCCGCCTCACAAAGAGTCTATATGGACTTAAACAAGCACCAAGGCAATGGTACAAGAAGTTCGACGCAATCATGGCAGAACATGACTTCAAAAAGACGGAAAGCGATCATTGTGTCTTCATAAAGAGATATATAAGTGGTGACTTTCTCATACTTCTGCTCTATGTTGATGATATGCTAATCATTGGACAAGATCGCATAAAGATAGCTGCTTTAAAGAAAGATCTAAGCAAGAGCTTTGCCATGAAAGATTTGGGACCGGCTAAACAAATCCTTGGGATGAGAATAACTCGTGATAGATCAAAAAACTGTTGTGGCTATCCCAAGAGAGATATATCGAGAAAGTGTTGGAAAAGTTCAACATGCACAAATCCAAGCCGGTTAACATTCCACTAGCTGGGCACTTCAAGCTAAGTTCGAAGCAGAGTTCAACAAGTGAAAAAGACAAGGAGGAGATGAAGAAGAAACCATACTCATCTGTAGTAGGCAGTCTCATGTACGCAATGATATGCACAAGACCAGATATCGCTTATGCAGTTGGTGTTGTCAGTCGCTTCTTGGCTAACCTAGGGAATGAGCATTGGGTTGCAGTCAAATGGATCCTCCGATATCTACGTGGAACTTCCAAAAGATGTTTTGGAAAAGGAAAACCTGTATTAGAAGGATATACAGATGCAGACTTGGCTGGTGACATTGATTCACGGAAATCAACATCGGGATACTTAACCACTTTTGCAGGGGAAGTTATTTCATAGCAATCAAAGCTACAAAAGTGTATTGCATTATCCACTACATAGGCAGAGTATATCGCAGCTACTGAAGCTTGCAAGGAGATGTTGTGGGTGAAGAACTTGTTGCATGAATTAGGAGTGGATCAAGAAAGGTATGTCCTGAAGTGTGACAATCAAAGTGCAATTTACTTGGCAAAGAATTCGACATTTCATTCCCGCACAAAGCACATTGATACAAGATATCACTGGATCCGAGGAGTCCTCGAAGAAAAGCAAATACACCTTGACAAGGTTCACACAGATGAGAACTGATCTGACATGATGACCAAGGTAGTACTAACAAGTAAGTTTGAAGATTGCTGTCAAGGTGCCGGCGTACTACTACCCCCACAATTAAGTCGGGAGGGGGAGATTTGTTGGGATCCCCCCTTAATTGGAGAGTTCCTAGGAAATTCTAGACGTTTCTAGAGAAATCTAGAATTTTCTAGAATGTTCCGGAGAACTCTAGAGAAGTGTAGAACCCTCTAGAAGCTTGTGGAAGAGTGTGGAACCCTCTGGAATATTCTGAAGATGTGTGGAACCTTCTGGAACCTTTCGGAAGAGTATGGAAGAATAAAGAAGGGAATGGAAGAGTGTAGAGATTCCTAGAGAGTGTGGAGCATTTTAGAGAATCAATCTCTACCGTCGGATGCAAGTAATCTCCACCATTCGTTATGGAGGATGAGTAGTATAAATAGGAGAAGGAGCCCTATTTCTAACCATCCAAGAATTCAAGGATGAAAGCTACTTCTTAAAGTGAGAAAAATACTTGAGAGTTAGGAAGCCTCTTTGAGTGAAAAGAGAGATAGCTTGAGAATTATATATCCTTAAGCTTGAGTTGAGTGTGAGTTACTTTTGTAATCATATTCTTGTAATCCTACTATTCTTTTGTATAGTGGAAGAATCTCCATATTGGAGAATTATAAATGCTTGTGATCCCGTTGCTACTTTTAATCTTAATTGCCTATCTTAACTTCACGAAGTGGGAAAGACCGAGATTTCTTCAACACTTTGCCAGATTATACATACATGTAATAAGATAACTAAAATATTCTCTAACGATGTCCTACATTTATAGTTTGTACAATCATAAAAACTCTAAAAATAGGCAAATCATTCCTCGTTTGAGCATCCATATGATTTAAATCTTTGTTGTAACTCGCTTGTCCTCATATCTTTCATTTAGCACAAGCTGCGTATAACCATTCATGTCTTTTTAATTTTTAGTAAACAAATTATGGTTGCACTGGATCATGGTATGGTCTTACTTGAAAAAGGAAAATGAAGATACTGTAAATAAATAAGGGAAGTGGATATGATCATAAGGTAGTTCTGAAATGCTACTTACAACGTCACTAGTTCTGAAATGTTTAGTTACTTATGTATGTATATACGTATCAATATTTTAAAAACTTGAGTGGGGGCGCCCGACCCCACTAGGCGTTAGCTGGGTACTTCCTTGCTGCTGACACAGTTATCTGTTATATAGCAGTACATTCTCATCTTCGCGTGCATGCGCACACACACACGATCTTGATTTATGTTCCATTCACTACAGGCAATTGCCATGGATTCTGTATTATCTAGATGTAAAATAATTGCAGAGCCATGGGATTGTGGAGGACTTTATCTAGTAGGGAAATTTCCCCACTGGAATAGGTAATTCCTATAAACATAACATTTCTATTTCAGCTTATAATATTTATCCATTCTTTGGGTTAAATTTTCAGCAGTTCATTGATTCATTGGTTTGCAAATACACTACAATTCACTTTTATTTCAATATATGAATCAAATTAACCCCACATATATGGCATCCTTAAGTATGATGCTTTATCCTATGATTGATTTTCCCTACCTAGCAGAACACAGATTTCCATGGTGTAAAGGCATATGGTAGTGATACTTCATACATTCGTATTTATTAAATACAGGAACACAGTGTAGCTGATGTTTCATACTTTGCATATTTATTATATGGAAGAGCATAGAGTTGTACTGTGAGCTTCCTTACGATAATGGAATCTTAATTTTACAAAGTTACTTTCTCTGATTGTACCTCAAATTTCTATGTAACTTTCTTGTCTAATCATCTTAAGAGTTTTTGGCTTGTTGGAAAATTTGTGTTTCTCTGATACCACTTTGTTGGAAATTTTAGAGGAGGAAGATGAATTGTAAAAAGAGGATAATTTCTTTGTGAGAAGAAGGAAAAACTTTTTATTACTTAATATAACTTGATTACATGATATGCTTCATTCTTCTTGATTGATACAAATGAGTGATTACATCCTAATCTATATAAGAGAGAATCTCTAGACTTTTCTTTTTCTAGACTTTTCTTTTTCTAGACTTTTCTTCGTTTTACATATTTGTTTAGTCTAGATTCTTCTCTAATCTTATTTTGATAACTCTAATATTTATTACCATTTATTTTGTGTTTCCCTAAATACAAGAATAAAATTTGTCACATAATCAATGTTTCCTAAAACCAAGTTTATTTCCAACATCCCCCCGTAAACTTGGTTTTGCAAATTGATGCAAGATTTTGATTTTTTGTATTTTACGTGCTTTGGTAGAACTAAAGAAATTATCCAAATTTTCTTTTTTCGTTTCTTCCTCTTTCCCAATATGAAAATCTTCGATGCAAATTCCTTAATGGTGCTCCATTCTTTTTGTCCTCCTTCATTAGCACAAGACGTTCCAAAAAGTGTGTGTTCTAGCTTCCATCTTTTTCCGGTGTCATAAACTTTGAATGAGCCATATTTGGTGTCTTTGAATTCTTTCAAAAAATCACTTCTACAATCTTTGACCAATTTGATTTCTTTATTTGTTTTCCAAATCTCTTCAAAATTTTGTTTGTGCTTCAAATTTTCACCAAGCTCTTCAATTTCTTCTTGTTTCATCTATTCTTAATTTTCGGTACCCTTCCATTCATACTTTTTGTCAATGGCGTCATCTTCATATACTTTATTTCCTTTCATATTTAATTCTTTGACAAAAATCTTTTTCACTTCATTGATTTTTGTACGCTCTTCTAATTTTATATTTTTAAATTTCTCTTTGCTTTCTTCTTCGATTACTAATGACCTTTTACTTTTAATTTCTTTAATCATGATTTTAGCACTCTCTTGTCCATCTTGGAAGTCTTCTTCGTGGTTTGCTTCCCTATTGATAGCCTTAGCCTTTTCTTCTCTTTTGCTCTCCGCTAGTGCCACATCAACATGGTCAGCAGTATTCTCCACTACAACTTCTTTTTGCTTCTGCGCCTCCTTTTTCCTCTCCTTCTCTGTCTCATCCATCATCTCTTCTTCCATAGGCTCTGGCATAGTCTCTTCTTTCTTCTTCTCTTGTTCCTTCTCGTTCACACTCTCGCTATCCTTCTTTTCATCTTTCTCATCAATCAACTTGTCTTCATTCATTATCTTTGCATCATCTTTTCCATACACCTTTTTCAAGAGATTCCATGAATCTTTTGTACACCTTCCTCTAAAAATGAGATCCGAAGCTTTCTCATCGATGTTCTCAGCAATCACAGAAAGAGCACGATAATCATTCCATTTTAATTTCGCAAAGGCTTTCTTGTCCATTTGCGACATGCTTTCGACGTCTTTACGCCATTCATAGCCATTTTCAACAATTTCCCACAGACCTTTGGAGATTAGCTCCTCTTTTTTTTTACTGCTCCATTCCTCAAAATTCTCTTTTGTGAGAACAAACGTCGAAAGAAATAGAAATGTCATAATTTCAACCAGACTCTGATACCACTTTGTAGGAAAATTTATGTTGCTCTGATACCACTTTGTTGGAAATTTTAGAGGAGGAAGATGAATTGTAAAAAGAGGAATAATTTCTTTGTGAGAAGAAGGAAAAACTTTTTATTACTTAATATAACTTGATTACATGATATGCTTCATTCTTCTTGATTGATACAAATGAGTGATTACATCCAAATTTATATAAGAGTGAATCTCTAAACTTTTCTTTTTCTAGACTTTTCTTCATTTTACATATTTGTTTAGTCTAGATTCTTCTCTAATCTTATTTTGATAACTCTAATATTTATTACCATTTATTTTGTGCTTCCCTAAATACAAGAATAAAATTTGTCACATAATCAATGTTTCCTTAAAAACCAAGTTTATTTCCAACATGGCTTTGCAGGTGGGCAGAATGGAACGGTAAACACCGCGATGACATTCGAAAATTTATCAAGGTGATTGTTGAAAAAAAATATGTAATGATACTTAGCTTTAGTTAATTGTTGCTGCATTTGAGCCTTGTTGGCTAGTATGGTTATTATGAACTTGCAAATTCTTCTACGTTGCTTAGCAGTATCATAGTCTATAAGATTTACTTAATATTTTAGTTCATATGATTCTCATAAATCGTATGTGTCACTATTATAACCAATTCAATCTTTTAGTCGGGTCACTCCCGTGCTTTGGGAAGTTTTCTAATTTTCTGAATTATTTTCCGCCAGTTTGTAAATTATATGAGTGCGATATAACTAAAATACTTTACATATACACTGATTTGGAAGATGATTGTATACACTTTTTTGGAAATTGCTAGCGTACAATATTTTAGATGTCAACGCGCAAAAGGAGAAATTTTATTTTATGATATATCTAGTTATTATAATTTTTTATTTAACTTAATTATTCCATTAGATATTTGCGTTTGGTTGTTGCAACTGAATGGAAAAAATGGTGGCTAACATATGCATCTCATAATATTTAAAAGGCTATATTGTTCTAATGGGTGTGCTACCCAGTATGTGATACCAGTTTCTGTCATCATTTTTTACTTTCTTTAAAGAACAAATTCAGCCATATAGAAAAATCTAACATTCAATATAAATATTTTTCTTTACATCTTAGGGCGACCATGGTTTAAAGGGTTTTTTTGCAACTCGTTTGTCTGGATCAGCTGATTTATACCAGGTATGATTATAAAAATCAAATTACTTCTCTCCTATTTTTGTTTGCTGGTTGATACTGAATGTTACAAGAGCGGGACTCCTCGATATGTAATTTTGGGTTTGTTCTTTCATTTCCTTGCATTCTAATAGTTGGTTTCCATAGCACAAAAATTTCCCATCAAAATATTTTTTGCTAGTTATACGCTGCATATCACTGTTTCGTTAGATTCCATTGATTGCATTTGTGCATTTGTGTATAATAGGTAAACAACCGGAAGCCATACCGCAGTGTCAATTTCATCGTAGCTCATGATGGTTTTACACTGCACGATCTTGTATCCTACAATTCTGAGGTATGAGGTGCTCCAAGCACATGCGTAATTTGTGTTTAATTTCTTTCATTTATAAATTTTGCAAATGTTGATGATGCAGTACAACGATGCTAAAGGAGAGGGGGGTAATGACGGATGCAATGACAACTTTAGTTGGAATTGTGGGTTTGAAGGTGCTATTTTGTAATACTCTGTTGAAGTAATGCATGCCTTTATCGTGTTTGCTACGTGTTAAATGTAGTATAATTTATTCATCCTTGCCTGAATATAACATTTTTTAAGCAAATGACGGTATTGATCAATCAATATTTGCATGGTTGCAAGAAAGTTTATATTTACTTTTCGCAATCCCGATGTTAGAAACAATATATTGTCTAATTAGACCACAAATTACTAATGTTTGGAAAATCTCTATTGCTATTTCTCGAGATAACCCACATTGATGTAATGAAAGCGAAGGACCGACGACAATGACAGAACGTCCTGAATAATTGACCCGTTTACAAGCAGAGTCTCACGAAATCTTCCTTCTTTGCCTTCAATTATAGAATGTGGCAATAAACGATAATAAATTTGATTCTCATTTTATTTTGCAACTGCTTCTCTGGCAATAGATGACGTTGAATTGCAATCAACTACTGCAGGTGAAACTAATGACATCAACATCTTAAATCTGTGTTCACGACAAATGAAGAACTTCCACCTAGCACTGATGGTCTCCCAGGTAGTTAGTTATTATGTTTGATATATCATCACAAGCCTTTAAAGCTGAGCTGAACTGATATCTCTATTAATCAGTAGAAAAAAAAAACACCTTTGATATGTGTAGTTAACCTGATGGATATCCAAATCTTTCATTTATTACTTCGTATGTGGGCAATTTATTTTGGCTAGACAAAAGAGACTGATCTTGTCATTATATAATTTGTAAGTCAACGTACATCATTTTTGGCTGCATGCTGAAAATGTATTATTTACTTTGGCTGACAAATGAGTTGACTGACCATTTCATGAACTTTTAACTGAATTTGTGATGAATGTAGCACACCAAAAATGTCAAAGAAATATTATGAGAAAGAGTATTATAGAATAGAAATAAGTTAAAATGGTTGGTCATTTTCTATTGTTTAAGACGATTGTCACCTTTCTTGTTGGTTGAACTATTGAAGCATGCCAAAATGTACCGCATAATTAGGGTTTTTCATGGTTGTGATTTGTTCTTTGGCGTATTTCTTTATTTAAAAGGGAACGCCAATGGTTTTTATGGGTGATGAATATATTGAAATTAATGATTCAAATATTAGTGGAGAAGGAAAGAAATTGATTGATTGTCAATCAATTAATTGGCTTGTATATGGAAAGATATAAGAGAAAGTTTGTGGAAGAAAAATAAAAGATCAATCAAGCAATTAATGAAGAATCATTTTACTTAGGGAAAGAGATTGAGACCATAATTGTGCTATCCATTTATGCTCCAATCAAATCAAGGAAGATATTATATTTATCTTTCCTTCATGTCCAAGTAATCTAGAAACTTCTCTTCTTTATCCCCAAGAAATCCCTCTATATAAATAGGGGTCATGTTATTGTATGAAGCAAATAAAATCCACCATTAGTCTTCTCTCTTTTGTAATCTTTTGTACTCATTTCTTCATTGAGAAATAAAAGTTGTTGGGTCTCCGTGGACGTAGGCAAAGCCGAACCACGTTAAAAATTGGTGTGCTCTTTCCTTTATTTTCTATTTTTTGTTCTCTCTATAATTCGTGCCACTTATTTTTATTTCTGGCGTTGTTGAAATTGTTGACAGATTAGATCATTGGGTTTATTTGTATTCCGCTGCCCAAATCTCTGATTTTGCACTAAAGATTGGTATCAGAGCTAGTTGTCCTGTTCAAAGACTTTTTCAACAATGTCAAATTTCGCAAAGAATAGCGGTGGTAGAAGCGCTACAAATTATGGATCGCTAGGCTTGATGGAAAGGGGGATTTTGGCACATGGAAGATGAAGATGGAAGCGGTGTTGAAGAAAGAGATGACATTTGAAGTTGTCTCAGATCCAGAGAAATTGAAGAAATTAGCACCTGAAGAGTTAGAAGAATTAGAAGAGGATGCTCTTACTACCATCCAGCTTAGCCTTTCTGATGAAGTACTTAGAGAGTTTTCTCATGTGAAATCTGCTAAGGAATTGTGGGATGCTCTTCAGAGAAAGTTTTACGACAAGTCTCTCACCAATCGCATCATCTTACAGCAACAACTCTATTCTTTCAAAATGAGGCCCGGAACATATGTATTTGCTCATATAGATGCCCTCAACGCACTCGTCATGAATCTTCGAGCAGCTGATGTAAAGATTGAGGATGAGGCGCAAGCTGTTATTCTTTTATGTTCTTTACCTGCAGAGTATAACACTTTTGTCAACTCTATGATCTATGGACGTTCGTCTATTTGCTTGGAGGATTTGAAGACAAATTTGTGTAACGAGATGTTGAGAGGAAAGTTAGCAAGAATGAGCACGGGGAATGATTCTGAAAGCCTTGTTGCACAGAGAGGAAGAAGTAAAAGTAGACCCAATCATGGTGGAGATAGAGCAAAGTCCAGATCCCAGTCAAGAGGAGCCCGGAAGGGAGTTTTTCATTATTGCAGAAAACCTGGACATTATATTGCAAGTTGCCCCAAGTTGGAGAATAAAAACAAAGCTGTTCCACAGAAGGCTTCAGCATCTACAGCGGAGACATCAGATTCAGATAATGATCCTGGCATTTTTACAGTTTCTGCCTCTCCTATGAAGAGTACTTTATGGATTATTGACTCGGGAGCATCCTATCACATGACACCTGATAGACACTCTTTTTCCACTTATCGTCAACTTGATGGAGGAGAGGTTCTCATGGGAAATAATGCTTCTTGTCGCATGATTGGTATTGGAACTGTAAAAGTCAGGATGTTTGATGGTGTTGTTCGTACTTTATGTGATGTCAGGCATGTGCCTGATTTAAGGCGTAGTTTGACCTCAGTTGGAGCATTGTGCAATTCTGGCTTAAAGTGTGTAATAGAAAAAGATTCATTAAAAATTACAAATGGCTCATTGATAGTAATGAAAGGGGTAAAAGCTAGAAATCTATATTTGCTGAAGGTTACAACTGCTGTTGCGGAGTCTGCTTCAGTTATTGATTTAGTTGATTCCGATTCTACCAGATTGTGGCATTTTCGTATGGGCCACATTAGAGAGCGCAGTTTAGAAGTATTGAGAAAACGAGGCTTGATTGACGACATTAATCATTCAAAACTTGACTTTTGTAAAGGATGTGTACTTGGAAAGCAGACGAAGGTTTCTTTTGGCATTGCAGAGCATAAGTCTAAAGGTGTTTTAGAGTATGTTCATACTGATGTTTGGCGCCCCGCACCTTGCCTATCTTATGGAGGAGCCAGGTATTTCGTTTCATTTGTTGATGATTTTTCTAGAAAAGTATGGGTTTACTTTATGAAGTCCAAAGATGAAACTTTTGATAGGTTTCAAAGTTGGAAATCTCTTGTTGAGAAGCAGTCTGGAAAGAAAGTGAAGGTTCTTCGTTCAGATAATGGTGGTGAATTCACTTCTCAAAAATTCATCAAATTTTGTGAGTCCGAGGGAATTAAAAGACATTACACCACACCAGGAGACCCTCAGTCAAATGGGGTTGCATAAAGGATGAATCAGACTTTGTTGGAAAGAACTCGTTGCTTACGGCTGACTGCGAGATTAAATAAGAGATTTTGGGCAGAAGCATTATCTACGGCGGTTTTCCTTATCAACCGCACATCTTCTACCACCATAGATATGAAGATTCCTGAAGAAGTATGGAAGGGAGGGCATGTATCATATTCCTTTCTCAGAGTGTTTGGTTGTCCAGCTTATGTGCATGAGAGCAAAGGGAAGTTGGATCCAAGATCGCGCAAGTGTATTTTTCTTGGATATAAGAAAGGAATTAAGGGGTATAGGATGTAGTGTCCTACTGCCCAAAAGATTGTTACTAGCAGGCATGTTACGTTTGATGAGAAGGCTATGTTGAAGGTGGAGCCTTCTTCTTCAGTTAGTGATGATGTTGAGAGGACAAATTCAGAATACCAAACACAAGGCAGATCATCAGACTTCCATACGAGTAAAAATGGTGATTCCGATGACACCGTGGTTGATAGGGAAGAGACAAAAGATCAACCTCAAGGTGGAGCTCAAATTCAGACTCGACCAAAGAGAGAGAAGAAAAGACCTACATGGCTCGATGATTTTGTGGGATTAAGCATTGAAGATATTGACTTTGATGACATGGCAGCTTATGCATTAAGCATATTTCATGATGAACCTAGAGACTACAAAGATGCCATTAGTTCAGTCGATAGCTCCAGTTGGCTAGTAGCAATGGAGGAGGAGATTGAGTCTTTGCACAAAAATCACACTTGGGATTTAGTGCCACTTCCTTCCGACAAGAGAGCAATTGGATGTAAATGGATATATAAGGTGAAAGATGGCGGCAATGGTGACTTGAGGTACAAAGCAAGATTAGTGGCGAAGGGTTATGTTCAGAAGAAAGATGTGGAGTTTCATGATATTTTTTCTCCAGTTGTTAGACACACTTCCATTTGCATTCTTTTGGCATTAGTTGCTCGCTTCGACATGGAGTTGGAACAACTAGATGTCAAGACAGCATTCTTGCATGGTGATCTTGAGGAGGACATTTACCTACAGCAGCCAGAGGGGTTCATTGATAGCAGCATGCCAGGTCATGTTTGTAAACTTAACAAATCTCTTTATGGCTTAAAACAGTCTCCTAGACAGTGGTATAAGAAATTTGATAAGTTTATGATCTCACATGGTTACTCTAGAAGCTTTAAGGACCAATGTGTCTATTTTAAAAATGTAATGATGACATCATCTATTTGTTACTTTATGTTGATGATATGTTGATAGCTTCTAAGAGCATGTCTAAAATTTCGGAGTTGAAGATGGAGCTCAGTAAGGAATTTGAGATGAAAGATTTGGGAAACGCACAAAGAATTTTGGGGATGGAGATTCAGAGGGAAAGAAAGTAAAGAGTTTTGAGGCTCACTCAAACTCAATACATCGAGAAAGTCCTATCTCGATTCGGTATGGAGAATGCTAAACCGGTGGCTACTCCATTACGCTCTCAATTCAAGCTATCCAGAGATATGTGTCCCACATCGGATGAAGACAAAAGGGATATGCATAATATTCCTTATTCTTGTGCGGTTGGAAGCCTTATGTATGCTATGGTATGCACAAGGCCTGATTTAGCTTATGCAGTTGGAGTTGTCAGTCGATATATGTCTAACCCAGGTAAAGAACATTGACAAGCAGTGAAGTGTATACTCAGATATCTTCGTGGCACTTCTTTAGTTGGCTTGTTATATGGTGGAGTAGATGGAGACATCTCTCTTAAAGGATACTGTGATTCAGATTACGCTGGGAATAGAGATGGATGGAAGTCGGTGTCGGGCTATGTTTCTACACTTGGTATAGGCCCGATTTCGTGGAGATCAAAGTTGCAGTCTATCGTAGCTTTGTCGACTACCGAAGCAGAGTTGATATCGATTGTGGAAGCAACAAAGGAATGATTGTACTTACATCAGTTGTTGGATGATCTTTCAACGGCGCAACAGACAGTGGAGCTATTTTCTGACAGTCAGAGTGCGATTCATCTTGTTAAGAATCAGGCTTATAGTTCACGGACGAAGCACATTGATGTTAGAGGCTTCTTTCTTATACTTGAGGAAGAACGAAGCAAGATCAAATTGTTGAAAGTGAGTACTTCAGATAATCCTTCAGATATGATGACCAAATCACTTCGAAATGACAAGTTTGAGCATTGCTCAAACTTGATCAGTTTACTTCCTATTACTTGAGCGCCATGGGGCGCTGGACCCAACAACTTTTATGTTGATTGTTGAAGATGAGATAATGAAGAAAGATTGTCATATTTGAATCAAGGTGGAGTGTTGAAATTAATGATTCAAATATTAGTATATTAGTGGAGAAGGAAAGAAATTGATTGATTGTCAATCAATTAATTGGCTTGTATATGGAACGATATAAGAGGAACTTTGTGGAAGAAAAAAAAAAGATCAATCAAGCAATTAATGAAGAATCAATTTACATAGAAAAGAGATTGAGACCATAATTGTGCTATCCATTTATGCTCCAATCAAATCAAGCAAGATATTATATTTATCTTTCCTTCATGTCCAAGTAATCTAGAAACTTCTCTTCTTTATCCCAAAAAATCTCTCTATATAAATAGGGGTCATATTATTGTATGAAGCAAATAAAATCCACCATTAGTCTTCTCTCTTTTGTAATCTTTTGTACTCATTTCTTCATTGAGAAATAAAAGTTGTTGGGCCTCCGTGGACGTAGGCAAAGCCGAACCACGTTAAAAATTGGTGTGTTCTTTCCTTTATTTTCTATTTTTTTGTTCTCTCTATAATTCGTGCCACTTATTTTTATTTTTGGCATTGTTGATATTGTTGACAGATTAGATCATTGAGTTTATTTGTATTCTACTGCCCAAATCTCTGATTTTGCACTACAAAATATGCTAACACAAGCTATGGAAATAATAATAGCTATGGACATGACACGACAATCAACCATTTTCAGTGGGGACAAGTAAGCAGTTTCTTACGTTGTGCATATCTGTGTGTTTTGGCAAATCTTCAACGAAAATGCTACTTCGACCGGTGGATTAGTAAGTAAATTCGACCGGTAAGTTTTTCAACCGTTTGATTACCCATGATTACGTCATGCCCTCCTGATTTCCTCCCTTGGATCAAATTTCGCGTTTCCCGTACTGTTCAAATCCGGTTGTTCTAGCAAATCCCAATCTTCAATTTTCCTTAGAAATTCATTATATACCGGGTTGACTAAATAAACAGCTGGCTGAAAAACAAGACGACCACTCCAGATTTTTCTCTGAAATGATAAAGTTTCGACTTGAGCACTCTATACTTAGACGTGATATATTCATAGCCAAGGTATTTAAGAGATAATATATGAATCGAATTTTATTTGAGGAAACATTATATTTCTTTTCCGTACGTAGATACTTGGTAAAGTTTGTGGTAGACCTACATTTCTGTAAGTATGATACATGTATACCGTAGTAAGCTGTTTAAAGTAAACCTCTTTCTGTGTCAGTTTGCTACTTCACACTACAGTGCTTTTTAATTTCGTTTGAGAACTTTCCAAGTGCAGAATGACATTACTTGGCACGAAGATAACTGGGAGAACTATGAGAGTAGATTCTTGGCATTCACGTGAGATATGAAATCGATTTAATATGCTGAACGTCTTAAATGATTAGCATTTATTTTTGCTGACTATTTCAGAGTTTATATTAGGATACATGACGACAAAGTTGGAGAAGATATCCATGTAGCATTCAATGCGCATGCATGACTATGTTGTCAAAGCTTTAGTACCTAGTTTACCACATAAGAAACATTGGCACCGAGTGGTATGCTATCTTTCATGCTTTTAACCTTCTACTATATCCACCTACCTCAATACAACCCTCATTTTTCTTGTTGATTGAAGTTATAATGCTAATTTTTCAATTTAACTTTACATCTATATTTTGCGCTCATATGTTAAGAGCAATTTGCTAATGTGTGTTAAATTTCGAGTTTTTTTTTTTAATCGTCAATAACCCAGTTGCTTTTTTATCAAATACCAACAAACAATGGTCAATTGCTCAATCAACAATTTATAGATGCAGTAACAATTATCAATATAATTGGCATTTGCTTTAGCAATTGACTCGCTGTTTCAATTGCTGTTACGTATGTACTTTCAGCTCGTATTCTTTGTCTAAACTTCAGTAATTGAATGTTAACCTTTGTCAAATCCAAATTGTTCTCTGTCTCAATAATTTCTGGCAATGTATAATTCCTAAAAAAAGGTTGATGATAGATACTGCATCATGATTGTGAAGTCTACCTTAATATAGGAATAATTGATCAACTCCATTAGCTACCATATTAATATAGCAGAAACTCAGAATAAATAAAAGTCATGTTTACAAAGATTAGAAATAAAATATATGGTAAACTATTGAGTGTATTATTGAATTTTCATTTGCCCAACTGAAATGTCATGTGTATACTGGAATATTATTTACTGTTAGCCTGTATAGTTCCATACCATATGCATGCTGATACAGGAATGCCATTATCTCGTTGTAGGTGGATACAAATCTTGGAGCGCCTGAGGATATTATTCGGGAAGGCATACCATTTAGGGGCGACGTGTACAATGTCACTCCATATTCTTCTATCCTCCTCAAAGCAAAAACATTGAAGTAAAATTACACTGCATAAGGCAATAAAAGATGCTTGTGTTCAGTTCCATGAAGTTTAGCTACTAAAAGGTAAATGTGTGCTTAGCAGGATCATTTATCCAAGTGTCGTGTTTTGTTGGTTCAGAAATAGTTCTATTGTATCTATGTACGGTGTATAGGGTAAAATTCTAGAAAAACATGATGCTTATATAGGATTTGATAATGTGGGTCATTATTCTTAACAGGTACATGTTATTGCCGCTTGTTTACCCAGGATTGACAAATGCAAACACTGCGTTGTTTGCAATAATGGTTCCTTGGATGGCATTGACATTAGAGGTAAAGTGGTTCTATGTGATTTGGGTGGCATTACAAGAAGGATAAACAAAGGAGAGGTTGTGAAAACCACGGGAGGCGCTGCTACGATACTAGCAAACTCTCTTGATAACGGGTTTACAATTCTAGCTGAAGCACGTAAACTTACTACGTCGCATGTTACATACGTGGATGGGGGAAAAGGTCTAGTCTTACATCAAAGCATATTCCCCAAGTGTTGTGTTCATGTTAGATTATAATCACCATCATTCACTCCACTTGAATATTTAACTGAAGACCATCGCCATTGATGCTTCATTTTTGGATATGAGAGGATTGTTTCCTTTAATAAGTTTTTTTTAGGGAGTACCAATTAAACTAACCTTTATAAAATTACAAGTAAATTGATATATAGTGTCCTTTCTTTTATTTATCCTAATTTTTTATAATCGTCATTAATCTTTGATTCAAAATCGTCGATCAAATAATGGAGAAATTCTACTCTTCTCTAGATGAAATTGCAAATGATAAAGATACAATCAATGGTTATTCTTACTTAAGAATGCATTCATTACAGTAAATGCTAAATCCTAATTTTTACTAACTTAATAAACGCATGATTCAGTTTTATAAAATTATGTTTCCATGATTTTCTCATCAACATTTGGATCTGATCGAGAAATGTTTTCCCCTTATCGTCACTCTTTTATTTCTCAGAAAGGAGAAAGAGACAGTAAATAGAAGTTTTCAAGATTTTGATATTTCAACTAAGAGCAAAAATGTATTAAGTATTTGTTTTATTAATGGGCTTGTAGTAACTTAATTTTGTTTCTTTTCATATTCTGGAGTGCTCATAACGGTGCCTTTAGCCTTTTCATATTCACAAGTGGAGTGCTCATAACAGTGCCGTAATTGAATTCACTTTAATGTGTCAAAGTTCATGTAAATTTTAGTATAAGAAATTACAGTATTACAGCATGAAATTGTATTCACATTTAGCAGCCATATCTTTCCTTCAGTGGAAATTTGCAATACATCCTTATTTTTATTATTTTATAAATTATATTCCTGCCAGTTTTAAGTTATTTTTTATGCTCCTATTTTTATTTTTCAAATCAATCCACCCATATTTACTAGGGCTGTCAATGGGTCGGGTCAAGTCATGTTTGAGTTGAGTTTGCGTCGGGTCAGCTCAACCCGTTTATTAAACGGATCGTTTTCGGGTTGACCCATTTATAATTGTGCATGTTTCGGGTTTTATTCGTGTAACCCGTTAAGAAAAATATCTGTATAAAAAATTTTGCGGGTTTCAACTGATGGCCATTTGATCGAGTCTTTGTAGCATAAATTAAGAAAGAAAGAGGACCATGTTACAACGAAGTGCTCATAGAATCTCGAGACGATGCTGTTGCCGATTCTTTTTCCTGGTGCTGCCATTGTTCTTCGATCTTATGCGCGATTTCAGAAGGATATTATAGAATATAAGGCTCGGTGTAAAAAGGAAAGAAGAAACTGAAGTCTGGAGGAGTGAAGAGGTAGAACCGCAGAAATTAGAACGACTAAATAAGTAGCGGCTTGGTAATTGGTAAATTAGGATAAAGCGGCAAATGGGTAGTGGACTGGGCTGGACCTATGTTTTGTAGATTGTAGAGTAATAAAAATATGTTTTATATTAAATGGGTCATGACGGGTCAGAAACGGGTTCACGGATTGGGTCGAGTCAGCCCGTTTATTAAACGGGTCAGAGCGGGTTGACCCGAAATTGACCCGTTTGCAAATGGGTCGGGTCGGGTCGGATTTTTTTCGTGCGGGCTACGAGTCGTGTTAGAAATTGACGGTCCTAATATTTACCCATGTTCATTTAAAGTTAATGTCCTCCGCTGTCTAGCTTAGTTTTGTTTGTTGGTTTTTTCTTTTTTTTTAAAATACTTTTTTCCTTTTGTGAGAAGTTCGTTTCAATTAGTATATGTAATGACCCGGGAAATTACGTGATCCTGGATATCGGCATACAACAACACTATGTCGACTATTCAAGCATCGGAAACACCGGATAGTCCATGAAAGAAATTAGAGGGTGAGAATAGATGAGATAGAAACTTAGAATAGAAGAAGAACATACAACATCAGAGTAACACGAATCTCACAGCGGAACGAACAACATATAATAGATAACATATCTTTGAAATAAAATCAGTATATGTATACAGTAACATTATCAGAGTACAACACTTACAACACAGCGGAATAAATAATAGTTATATAATCCTGAAGCCTCCTGCTCCAAGCGCAAGTATATCTGTAAAATCCTGACTATTTGACTGCCCATACAAAATTGGGCACCCAAGAGTTTAGGGAAAACAAAACAAAATCAACTCTGGGTCAGTCATGGGACTGGTGTGAGTAAAACAATTTAAAACAGTTTGAGTAAATACACGATATCTCATAAGACCACGCCGTATAACGGAAAGGGTTTTTCCCTTATGAGAATCCAAATCAATTTGATTTAACTTTCAAATCATTTTGAAAGAAACAATAATCTTTATATCAAAACTCATTGATATTATAATAGTATCTATTAACCACAATATAATAATCATCTAGCAGAACGCTTTCATCTCACGTTCTACATATATAGTTACAATCAAAATCACGAGCACTTATTGGATAATGGATTACCAACTATGACAAGGTATGGAACCACCTTCCGATAGTGTATCTCTAGAGAGGAATACACTGGGTTCAACAAGAACATTTTGCAACCCGGCCACACATGACCGACCACTCATTTTGCTTGAGTGTATCGAATGTATATCACTAACGGTTGGGATCAACAACCATTTCCCGAATGGGACAACATCGACAATAGATTATAGAATGAAATATCTCAAGACAGGTGATAATACAGCCTACTTGGTGGCCAAAGCCATGCTGCCTGCTCGATTTTTGTCATTTTCCGGTTGTGAGGCTAGAGGCCACGCTTATCTCTGACAGATCACACATTTATTCACTTTGAATGTCACATCGTCATACCCGCCAAATCACAAATTGATTTCCCCAAAAATACAACGGGTATACAGCTAAGAGAAACAAATTCCTCCGCCACCAAACGTAAATACATTTGAAGAGATCAACTTGCGCGATCCATTAAATATACTCTGTCAGACATTCTTCCATACGGGTCATCCTAGGACTGGACAACCCGAAGGCACTATTCTGTAAACAGGACAGCCCTTGCATATCTCCGTCTTCAATTATCTTCATCATATTTGATCACGACGTTAATGCCACATGGAGTGGTTTTCAGATAACATATCTGAACCCGGTCTCTCCGTATTGACGACGGAAATGGTCAAAAACTTTGATAGTCGGTGAGTCAACTATCAAAGAAAAACACGTGTGCAAACAACGATATTATTTCCATATGGAAATTATATTGATCAATCATCATTTAACATTTATCTCTTTAGTTCATTAATTTATTCATTTTCTATTTCCATATTTTCCACATTCCTTATTTTCTAAATTTAGAAAATATACGTTATTAATCATTGAAAAACATTTCCATCTCTTTTTCACGTATCACTGTCATTCCAGTATTCTTTAACATCAAACATTTCATTTTCTACGATTAGAAAATATCTCTGATTATATTTGGAAAATGTTTCCAAAACTTATTCATTTGATTTAAACAGATGTTTAAATAAAACATCACTATACCAACTCAACCCATTACCTCCATCAACTAAATTCACTTAACCAACCTTTACTATCGAACCTTAACCATTCCTTAGTTAAAAACGAACTCAATCAAGTTGGGGTATAACTACCTCTCAGACCTTAGCTGAACAACCTTTTTAACTTCGAAAATAGACAAATTACACCTTCTAAATCTTTAACAAACTTCCTTACGTAACTCTTGGATTCTATTTACGAATCCACTTCTTTTATAGAAATCATTTGATTATAACAATAGTGTTATAATCCCATGCTTCCGAAATATAATAACTTAAGTATAACTTTTATTTATTAATTTGGATAAATAAACAAACAACTAATTTATTTATAAATAAATCTTGATTAAAAACAGAAAGTGAATAGTACTTTCCCGAAAACGATATAATCGAATTTCAACGTATAACTCTCTTTCGAATAATCTCTATTCGATAACTCCTTTTCGAATAAACTATATTCGATAACCCTTTCTTCGAATAACAATATTCAATAATCTCTCTTCGAATGATTTACATTCGATTAACTCTCTTCGAATGATTCTATATTCGATTTATCTCCTTTCGAATAAACTATATTCGATTAACTCCTTTTAGCTCTATTCGAATAACTAATATTCGATAACTCCTTTCGAATAACTAATATTCGACAACTCCTTTAACTCTATTCGAATAACTAATATTCGATAACTCCTTTCGAATAACTTATATTCGATAACTCCTTTAACTCTATTCGAATAAACTATATTCGATAACTCTAATCTGACTAACTCTATTCGAATAACTAATATTCGACTACCTCTTGTTCGATTAACTCCTTTTGAATAACTCTAGTTCGATTTAACTCCTTTTGAATAACACTAGTTCGATTTAACTCCTTTTGAATAACTCTAATTCGATTTAGCTCCTTTTGAATAACTCTAGTTCGATTTAACTCTAATCGATTAACTCTAACTAATTAACTCTAATAGGTTAACTCTAACTAATTAACCCTAACTGATTAACCTTATCCAATTTACTCTTCGTCCATATTCAGTTTCAAATATCAATGTTGAAATCGATTCTTACTTCTCTATATAAGACCTGACTTATATATTCTATTTATCCAAAGATAAATATTTTACTTAATTTATAAAACCTTATTTATAAATTAATCTTCTTACTTTATCTGTTAAAACATATTTCTCTTAAATGTTCACTTTGAATTCATATTCTGTTATACCCGTGTGCGAAGCATGGGTCTAAACCTTCCTAGTGTAAAATTCTCTTTTTATACAATTCTATTCATTTTTCAAGTGTTTCCTTTTATAATCTATTTACTTTCGAAATACATATTTCCTTTTCAATTCTATTTGTAAATGGTTTACAAATATTTCCCTTTCAATTCTATTTGTAAATGGTTTACAAATATCCCCTTTTCTATTTGTTTCACAAATATTTCCTTTTATAACTTTATTTATTTTCTAAATAAATATTTCTTTTATCTCTACATATTTTCTAAATAAATATTTCTTTTCCTATTTGTTTCACAAATATTTCCTTTTCTATTTGTTCTATTTATTTTATAAATAAATATTCCTTTTATCTAATTCTTTGATTTTTATAATTATTTTTCTTTTATAAAATCCTTTTCTTTTTATATATAAAATCCATTGATTTTATATAAATAATTTATTTTCAAAATACACTTCGAAAGTCCCCTTTTCTATATCCCGGTATTTCTTACGGTATTTAAAATACCAAATAACAATGATCGATATCATTCAAACACACATAATCAACAACAGATTATATATCACATCATATACCACCATATATGAAACAAAACAGTATTTTATATATTGAGGAACCCAGTTGGGTCCCTCCAACCTATTTCCCTACATCCATAGATATTAAACAATATAATTAACATCAACTTCATTTCACTATGAAATATTCTGATAAACAGAATCGATATTTGATTAACGATTTATATATATATATATATCGTTATCTATAATTTCAACCAGTATATAAGCAATTCAACCAAACAGTCAACACACAGTAACCAACCAATATTTATCGGTTATAAAAATATAACTGTGCAGAGTTAGTGAGATTTATTCACATTGTCCGTAATAGTTAAATAACGATTTACGGTCAATAGTTCAATTCAGGCGTTTTCCTTCGCCATAAACTACGATGATCTCTGAATCATTCCAAACCAATCTATTTTCGTAGTGATTTCTGATACGATTCCAACGTGCCAGTTTTCGTCAGATTCTGATACCGTATATAATAGTTATCAATTTTACAAGTGGATCTATAATTTAAATATACAACTTATATTAGTTTTAAACATTTTGGGCCTTTACCTTTCAAACCTGGCCCAATAACAATCCAACCAGCCCACGATTCTTTGCAAAGCCTTCCCTCCCTACGTTTTCCCTTTTCTTCTCCGAAACTAGAAAATACCTTCATTTCATCACAATTTCGAAAAACAGAAATTACCATACAACTTCTCTCCTCAAACACTATTCTTCATCACCATATTAACACATCCCCTGATTCAAAACTTCCATCCAAAACCCCACACCAATTCATCACTCAACAATTAACGTTAACCGGCCTTAATTACTTTAAACATTAATTACCTTCTGCAAACCCCAACCCGTTTTACCCTTCTTCTCCGAACAAAGAAAGAACGCTGCAGCATAAATCCCGACTCCTGAACCTCCCCTTGCTTCCTTCTCACCATCGTCCAACGAAACGAACTCAGCATCAACCTCCTATTCATCGCGTTCTCAGAAGAACTTCAAATCCATGGCAGTGAAAATGAGCGAACCCTTTTTTCCATGAATCCTCCTCAAATCAAGTCACGCTGTGCGCCTCCTCGCCGTAATCCCATCGCCGTCCTTAGCTCAACCCAGTTCGACGCCGTCTACTTGCGGTTATAAGCCCTAGCGTGCTGTCGTGACTTCGAGTTTCAGCAAAATGAATCGTACGTAATCAAATTGGTGCGAGAGTGGAGAATAAATGGTCAGGAATCCAAATATATTACTCTGGATTTTTATAGGAATTTATATGATTTTGTATTGATTTTTGAAAGTGGATTTCCACGTTGAGGCTTATTGAAGAAAGAGCGGTGGAAATAAAGCTTTGACCGAGAAATGATATTAGGTTAGAGAATGAAAAGGTATTATATAGGGTGTATATTAGCTTAGAAACAAAGCTACCTTTTTATTATTATTTATTTGTTTTCTTTTGTATCCTTGATCTAAAAATCCCTATAATCTCATAAAACATCAAAAAATCATGGAAATTGACATGCAACTAGAGCTTGACATTACAGACCCAACGAAACTGGTTTCATCGAATTCCGACTTCGTTTGCTCTCACAGCGTATTTTTAAAGGTCATACTATCGACTGTTTTCACATAAAAATCCCGTACGACAACATACTGGCTTCAAAAATCACGAAAATTGAAATCTAACAATAATTTAATATTGCGAATCCCACAAAGTTAGTTTCGTCCAAAACGGAGGTCGTTTGCAAAACTGACTATTTTTAAAGCTCTAAATAAACCTTTTTAAAGATTAAATATATTTTAAAATAATTAAATTAAATATTTATAAATAAATATTATCGTATATATTCATAATAGAATACAATACAGCTCCAATTGGATTTATAACTCGATATTTCAAAATTCCCAGTTATATCGATATTCGATTTATATATGAAATCCTTTTATGATATAAATATATATTTATAAATTTCAAAGGAATTCCATAGCGATTTTTCTAAAATTTGATTTGGACATAAATCAAAATCTACACAATGAAATCCCAATTTTTCTCTTTTATTAGAAAAATATACTTCACCAGCTCCGAACGTTTCTTGTTTCACAGAAATCCGATTTAAAACGGATTCTATATATTCATTTAAAGTTCAAATCGCCAAATAGCGAACTGCCGCGCCATTTCGAGCTCGATTATAAATATAATATAATTTATACGTTCAACTGTCGTTCAAATAATATATTCGTTATTCTAATTCAAATTCTAAACTGAATTATATATTTTGAATTGCCCAATTCACACCATATTGCCATTTCAGCTAATTCTGATTATTTCAGAATTATATATATTGTTTAATTATTATATTAATTAAATATTCAATGTTATTTAATTAAACCACCATTTAAATTACCAAACCATATTTTAAATAATTAAATAAAATTAATTATTATACCGTATAAAAATACGGGACGTTACATTCTTCTCCCCTTAAAATAATTTCGTCCTCGAAATTGCTAAGGTAGGAAACAACCCGATTGACTGGTTAGATTTTATTTGTTCACTCCTTAACTTTAGTTTAAACTGAACCGATTAATTTCAATTAAATATTAATTAATTCTTATCAATGAAAATTTTCAAAAATCCTGAAAAATTTCTAACTCCCGAAATTTTCGAAAAATTTCGCCAGCACCTCCTTTGTACTGGTCAATCGATACAACTACAACTCGCCTTTCTGAGCCTTCTCCAACCCAAAAGAAAATCAAACAGCCAAGGGGCTTGCCAATTCGGCTCATCAAATTCTCAAACCCATATGTAATATAAACTGGTACCTTTTTGTCGGGCATATCAATACATCCTTTCCATCTGTTACAAATTCTGCATATACCAATGTCATCCCAATCAGTTTTCAGTCAATTCATTCTCAACACAATCATTCACTTATCTAAGCCAAATTTCATTTTCAACTTTCTATTCCACAAATCCAAATTTCTCGATATCCTTCTAATCCAATTTAATTCAATTACCACCGAACTGCCTTTATTTCAATTTCAAATTTGCTTTCACAAATTTCTATTTAATTTGTTTTTATTTCAAACAATCTCTTCCTGGGGTTTTAAACAGCTTTGCTTTTCTCAAAAGTCAAACTTTCCTTTTCAGGATTTAAAACAGTTTGTTTTGGAAAAACAATTCGAAATCAATACTTTTGGTAGTAATCCGTCACTTAGAACTCGGAATGAACACTAATGATGTCGCGAATCATCATCAGGGTTATTTCCCAGCCATCGAAGTGAGTTCAATACTATATCACTATTCAAAACCATTTCTAAACACTTCCATTTTGAAATTCATTTCAAAAATACCATTTTCAATGCATGTAACAAAAATTAAAATCTCCCAGGATTTTAAAATTCACATAAATTTAACCCAGATTCATTTACAACACTTTTATAACCTTCCACGGTTTTAATCCAAATTCTAGTTTAAAAATTCAGATTTAATCCATCTATTTCCATATACTACACTTATATGAATTCTGATTGGTTATTTACATAACCATTTTATTTATAATCTTACTCGATTATAATAACAACCAATATATCCAATATATAATAATCATTTCAATATAACTTTTTTCTTTTATATCAAACTATAATTTGGATAAAATTATTTCATTTATCCTCTTTTCAAAACATACTGTGTCGGATCATCGTATTCGGGTGTTTAGAAACTCCTACCGATACAGTGGATCAAACTGATCGATTGGAACC
The DNA here is from genome assembly GCA_030737875.1 of Allium sativum. NCBI lineage: Eukaryota > Viridiplantae > Streptophyta > Magnoliopsida > Asparagales > Amaryllidaceae > Allium > Allium sativum. Next base: position 380,797,879 of record CM060924.1, read on the forward strand.
CATAAACAACTCAATCAATAAATCTCCACAATATAAAATCATTTTTAACAAATACGTTCACTCGTATAAATACACTCAAACTCAATCTAGGGTATTACTAACCCCATCTCTACCGAGTCACACCACAGAGCCAAGGTAATAACTTAACCTTAAGCTCTGATACCACTGTAACGACCCGGGAAATTTCACGATCCTGGATATCGGCATACAACACTATCGACTATTCAAGCGTCGGAAACACCGGATAGTCCATGAAAGAAATTAGAGGGTGAGAATAGATGAGATAGAAACTTAGAATAGAAGAAGAAGAAGAACATTCAACATCAGAGTAACATGAATCTCACATTGGAACGAACAACATATAATAGATAACATATCTTTGAAATAAAATCAGTATATGTATACAGCAACATTATCAGAATACAACACTTACAACACAGCGGAATAAATAATAGCTATATAATCCTGAAGCCTCCTGCTCCAAGCTCTCCAAGTATATCTGTAAAATCCTGACTACTTGACTTCCCGTACAAAATTGGGCACCCAAGAGTTTAGGAAAAACAAAACAAAACAAACTCTGGGTCAGTCATGGGACTGGTGTGAGTAAAACAATTTAAAACAGTTTGAGCAAATACACGATATCTCATAAGACCACGCCATATAACGGAACGGGTTTTTCCCTTATGAGAATCCAAATCAATTTGATTTAACTTTCAAATCATTTTGAAAGAAACGATAATCTTTATATCAAAACTCATTGATATTATAATAGTGTCTATTAACCACAATATAATAATCATCTAGCAGAATGCTTTCATCTGACGTTCTACATATATAGTTACAATCAAAACCGCGAGCACTTATTGGATAATGAATTTCCAACTATGACAAGGTATGGAACCACCTTCCGATAGTGTATCTCTAAAGAGGAATACACTGGGTTCAACAAGAACATCTTGTAACCGGCCACACATGACCGACTACTCATTTCGCTTGAGTGTATCGAATGTATATCACCAACGGTTGGGATCAGCAACCATTTCCCCAATGGGATAGCATCGACGATAGATTATAAAATGAAATGAATATCTATAGATAGGTGATAATACACCCTACTTGGCGACCAACCACTGAGCTATGCTGCTTGCCCGATTTTTGTCATTTCCCGGTTGTGAGGCTAGAGGCCACGCTTATCTCCGACAGATCACACATTTATTCACTTTGAATGTCACATCGTCATACCCGCCAAATCACAAATTGATTTCCCAAAAAATATAATGAGTATACAGCTAAGAGAAACGAATTCCTCCTCCACCAAACGTAAATACATTTAAAGAGATCAACTTACGCGATCTATTAAATATACTCTGTTAGACATTCTTCCATACGGGTCGTCCTAGGACTGGACAAGCCGAAGGTACTATTTTGTAAACAGGACAACCCTTGCATAACTCCGTCTTCAGTTATCTTTATCATATTTGATCGCAACACTAATGCCATATGGAGTGGTTTTCAGATAACATATCTGATCCCGGTCTCTCCGTATTGACGACGGAAATGGTCAAAAACTTCGATAGTCGGTGAATTAACTATCAAAGAAAAACACGTGCGCAAACAACGATATTATTTCCAGATGGAAATTATATCGATCAATCATCATTTAACATTTATCTCTTTAGTTCATTAATTTATTCATTTCCTGTTTCTATATTTTCCACATTCCTTATTTTCTAAATTTAGAAAATATACTTTATTAATCATTGGAAAACATTTCCATCTCTTTTTCACGTATCACTGTCATTCCAGTATTCTTTAACATCAAACATTTCATTTTCTATGATTAGAAAATGTATATGATTATATTTGGAAAATGTTTCCAAAACTTATTCATTTGATTTAAACAGATGTTTAAATAAAACATCACTATACCAACTCAACCCATTACCTTCATCAACTAAATTCACTTAACCAACCTTTACTATCGAACCTTAACCGTTCCTTAGTTAAAAACGAAGTCAATCAAGTTGGGGTATAACTACCTCTCAGACCTTAACTGAACAACTTTTTTAACTTCGAAAATAGACAAAGTTCACCTTCTAAATCTTTAACAAACTTCCTTACGTAGCTCTCGAATTATATTTACGAATCCACTTCTTTTACTGAAATCATTTGATTATAACAATAGTGTTATAATCCCATGCTTCCTAAATTTAATAACTTAAGTATAACTTTTATTTATTAATTTGGATAAATAAACAAACAACTAATTTATTTATAAATAAATAAATCTTGATTAAAAACGGAAAGTGAATAGTACTTTCCCGAAATCGATATAATCGAATTTCAACGTATAACTCTCTTTCGAATAATCTCTATTCGATAAATCCTTTTGGAATAAACTATATTCGATAACTCTTTCTTCGAATAACTATATTCAATCATCTCTCTTCGAATGATTTACATTCGATTAACTTTCTTCGAATGTAACTATATTCGATTTATCTCCTTTCGAATAAACTATATTCGATTAACTCCTTTTAACTCTATTCGAATAACTAATATTCGTTAGCTCCTTTCGAATAACTAATATTCGATAACTCCTTTAACTCTATTCGAATAACTAATATTCGATAACTCTTTTCGAATAACTAATATTCGATAACTCCTTTAACTCTATTCGAATAAACTATATTCGATAACATTTCCGACTGACTTTAATTCAATTAACTCTATTCGAATAACTAATATTCGACTACCTCTTGTTTGATTAACTCCTTTTGAATAACTCTAGTTCGATTTAACTCCTTTTGAATAACTCTAGTTCGATTTAACTCCTTTTGAATAACTCTAGTTCGATTTAACTCTAATCGATTAACTCTAACTGATTAACTATAACTGATTAACTCTAACTGGTTAACTCTAACTGATTAACTCTAACTGATTAACCCTATCCAATTTCCTCTTTGTCCATATTCAATTTCAAATATCGATGTTGAAATCGATTCTTACTTCTCTATATAAGACCTGACTTATATATTCTATTTATCCAAAGATAAATATTTTACTTAATTTATAAAATCTTATTTATAAATTAATCTTCTTACTTTATCTGTTAAAATAGATTTCTCTTAAATGTTCACTTTGAATTCATATTCTGTTATACCCTTGTGCGAAGCACAGTTCTAAACCTTCCTAGTGTAAAATTCTCTTTTTATATAGTTCTATTCATTTTTCAAGTGTTCCCTTTTATAATCTATTTACTTTCGAAATACATATTTCCTTTATAATTCTATTTGTAAATGTTTTACAAATATTTCCTTTTCAATTCTATCTGTAAATGGTTTACAAATATTTCCCTTTCAATTCTATTTGTAAATGGTTTACAAATATTCCCTTTTCTATTTGTTTCACAAATATTTCCTTTTATAACTTTATTTATTTTCTAAATAAATATTTCTTTTATCTCTACATATTTTCTAAATAAATATTTCTTTTCCTATTTGTTTCACAAATATTTCCTTTTCTATTTGTTCTATTTATTTTATAAATAAATATTCCTTTTATCTAATTCTTGGATTTTTATAATTATTTTCTTTTATAAAATCCTTTTCTTTTTATATATAAAATCCACTGATTTTATATAAATAATTTATTTTCAAAATACACTTCGGAAATCCCCTTTTCTACATCTCCGTATTTCTTACGATATTTAAAATACCAAATAACAATGATCGATATCATTCAAACACACATAATCAACAACAGATTATATATCACATCATATACCACCATATATGAAACAAAACAGTATTTTATATATTGAGGAACCCAGTTGGGTCCCTCCAACCTGTTTCCCTGCATCCATAGATGTTAAACAATATAATTAACATCAACTTTGTTTCACTATGAAATATTCTGATAAACAGAATCGATATTTGATTAACGATTTATATATATATCGTTATCTATAATTTCAACAAATACATAAGCAATTCAATCAAACAGTCAACACACAGTAATCAACCAATATTTATCAGTTCTAAAAATATAACTGTGCAGAGTTAGTGAGATTTACTCACATTGTCCGTAATCGTTAAATAACGATTTACGGTCGATAGTTCAATTCAGGCGTTTTCCTTCGCCATAAATTACGACGATCTCTGAATCATTCCAAACCAATCTGTATTCGTAGTGATTTCTGATACGATTCCAACATGCCAGTTTTCGTTAGATTCTGATACCGTATATAATAGTTATCAATTTTACAAGTGGATCTATAATTTAAATATACAACTTATATTAGTTTTAAACATTTTGGGCCTTTACCTTTCAAACCTAGCCCAACAACAATCCAACCAGCCCACGATTCTTTGCAAATCCCCGCCCTCCCTAAGTTTTCCCTTTTCTTCTCCGAAACTAGAAAATGCCGTGTGCTCCAGGAAATTAAAACCCGCTAGAAAATTCCATTTTCCCGATCCTTCATTTCATCACGATTTCGAAAAACAGAAATTACTATACAGCTTCTCTCCTCAAACACAATTCTTCATCACCCTGTTAACACATCCCCTGATTCAAAACTTCCATCCAAAACCCCATACCAATTCATCACTCAGCAATTAACGTTAACCGACCTTAATTACTTTAAACATTAATTACCTTCTGTAAACCACAACCCGTTTTACCTTTCTTCTCTGAACAAAGAAAGAACGCTCCAGCATAAGTCCCGACTCCTGAACCTCCCTTTGCTTCCTTCTCACCGTCGTCCAACGAAACGAACTTAGCATCAACCTCCTATTCATCGCGTTCTCAAAAGAACTTCAAATCCATGGCAGTGAAAACGAGCAAACCCTTTTTTCCACGAATTCTCCTCAAATCAAGTCACGCTGTGCGCCTCCTCACCATATTCCCATCGCCGTCCTCAGCTCAACTCAGTTCGACGTCGTCTACTTGCGGTCATAAGCCCTAGCGTGCTGTCGTGACTTCGAGTTTCAGCAAAATGAATCGTACATAATCAAATTGGTGCGAGAGTGGAGAATAGATGGTCAAGAATCCAAATATATTAGTCTGGATTTTTATAGGAATTTATATGATTTTGTATTGATTTTTGAAAGTGGATTTCCACGTTGCGACTTGTTGAAGAAAGAGCGGCGGAAATAAAGCTTTGACCGAAAAATGATATTGGGTTAGAGAATGAAAAGGTATTATATTGGGTGTATGTTGGCTTAGAAACAAAGCTACCTTTTTATTATTATTTATTTGTTTTCTTTTGTATCCTTGATCTAAAAATCCCTATAATCTCATAAAACATCCAAAAATCATGGAAATTGACATGCAACTAGAGCTTGACATTACAGACCCAACGAAACTGGTTTCGTCAAATTCCGACTTCGTTTGCTTCCACAACGTATTTTTAAAGGTCAAACTATCGACTGTTTTCACATAAAAATCCCGTACGGCCACATACTGACTTCAAAAATCACAAAAATTGAAATCTAACAATAATTTAATATTGTGGATCCAACAAAATTAGTTTCGTCGAAAACGGAGGTCGTTTGCAAAACTGGCTATTTTTAAAGCTCTAAATAAACCTTTTTAAATTTTAAATATATTTAAAAATAATTAAATTAAATATTTATAAATAAATATTATCGTATATATTCACAATAGAATACCATACAGCTTCAATTGGATTTATAACTCGATATTTGAAAATTCCCAATTATATCGATATTCGATTTATATATAAAATCCTTTTATAATATAAATTTATATTTATAAATTTCAAAGGAATTCCATAACGACTTTTCTAAAATTTGATTTGGACATAAATCAAAATCTACACAATGAAATCCTGATTTTTCTCTTTTATTAGAAAAATATACTTCACCAGCTCCGAACGTTTCTTGTTTCACAGAAATCCGATTTAAACCGGATTCTGTATATTCATTTAAAGTTCGAATCGCTAAATAGCGAACTACCGCGCCATTTCGAGCTCGATTATAAATATAATATAATTTATACGTTCAACTGTCGTTCAAATAATATATTCGTTATTCTAATTCAAATTCTAAACTGAGTTATATATTTTGAATTGCCCAATTCACACTGTATTGCCATTTCAGCTAATTCTGATTATTTCAGAATTATATATATTATTCAATTATTATATTAATTAAATATTCAAAGTTATTTAATTAAACCACCATTTAAATTACCAAATCATATTTTAAATATTTAAATAAAATTAATTATTATACCGTATAAAAATGCAGGACGTTACAGTATACCAAATTCTGTTTGAATGTTCATGCTTTCGGCTATTGCGCATAAGTCTTGAACTATTGTTGACATTTTCAGTTTTTTATTTTATTATTATTATTATTATTATTATTATTATTTTTGCATTTTGATCTGTTGTTGATTTTTTTTAACTTAATATCATTAGATTAAGATATATTCTTCTTATATTTTACGCTAATAATATGAGTTCGAGGTAATTGTAACAACCCGGAAAATCAGAGGCAATTTAAATTTTTTATTTTTCCTATTTTGTTGAATTTTGAATAGTTGAAATAATTTATTTTAAATAATAATGATTAAAAAATTATTTAAATCGAAGTTAGAACGAATATATTTATTTTAATTTTAAAAGGAGTTAGAAATAGCGCGGCAGTTAGAATATTTGAATTTGAACTTTGACTAAATGTACAGGATGCAAAATAAATCGTATTTTAGTAAAACCAAAAATATTTAAATCTGTTTAAGAATATCTTTCCAACGAATCCGAAAAATTGAAATTTCATAGCGGGAATCAAAAGTTATGGTCAGTTGAATATTCAGAAAAGTCGCTATAGAATTTATATATATATATTTAATATAATATATAGCCCGTATAAATAGCCACTTTGTAAACGACCTCCGTTTTTGACGAAACCACTTTTGTTGGAACCGGAATGTCAAATTATTGCTAGATTCCAATTTTCATAATTTTTGGAACTAATATGTGAGCGTGGAAAAAGAAAATATGTTTTAACAATTTCAGTCAATTTCATTGACCAGAAAATGGCCATTTTTCAAACGGTCTCCAAATTCGACGAAATCAGTTTTATTGAGACCGTATCGTCAAAACAAAGCTAGATATAATTTTTCTGGAATTTTTTAGAATCAATATGTGACGATGGTAAATTAAAATGTACGATCAAATTAAATAATAATATTTTTATTATTTAATTTAAAGAAAAACATATCGCAACAACCGAGTTGGGTTACGAAACATATCCCATTGTGTCCGTCATGGGCGTATTTGGCTAGAGGCGACACTCGTTGGGTTTGAATTGGAATTCGTATGAGCTAAAGGGTATTTTTGGATTTAAGGAGGATTAAATAATAATAATAAATAAATATTTTTTTTTAGAAATATGGTATATTGTACATAACCCTAATCTAATTCCTACAACCGCCGTATCTTTATTTCAATGGCCATCACTGCTCCTTCGTACCTCCTCAAATAAATCCAAACCCGATCAACGAAATCCCATAGTACTTTAGAAGATTTTGTAGAGCATTTCCAGATCTCCGCATCCATACGCATTTTGTGTTTTATCGGGTTGTATCGGCCGAGATCCAGAGCCCCGAAGTCGTCACCGTCGGCCCCTTCTTTGCGCCGCCTCAGGCCGCCGAGCTTGGCCGGAGGACCACCCAAGCGTGCCGCACGAGGCACTACGCCGTGAACCATCCCGATCGACAGTCTGTGCCCTGTAGTGCCCGCAAACCCCAACCCTAGAATCGAAGAAATCGTGAAAACTGTCGGCCAGTAATCTAAATTTGGGAAGAAGGTTATTTTATTATCTAATTAATTTAATTATTGTATTAAAAATGTTATCAACCTTTATAAAATCATATCTCGGTCGTACGTTAACAGAATTTGATAAAACAAGAAGCGTTGGAATCACAACGACGAGATCTACATTTCAGAAGAGACCTCAGGATTTTTGGAGCATTCTACAATTTTAGAAGAAATAAAAAGCGATGTGAGATTTCTGAATTCGAATCAAATGAATAAAAAAATATTTTAGGTTGCAGACGGAGTTTAGAAAATCCCGACACCCGTCGTCCACAGACCATGGACGACTTGATTGCATTGTGATGTGGAATTGGTTGATTTTTTTGTTTGATTGTGGTTGAAAAGAAATTGATTGATATTGTGGCATTATAATGCCTAGAAAAATGTATTAGGAAATTATACTCCATGTGAAGCCATGAGGCCTAAGGTAGTGTGAGGAGCCGTACATCGGGACGGTGCCGGTTTTAATTACCCTGCCGTTATGCTGCCAAAATTTTATAAAATATTCATATGTTGTAAAATATTCATATATGAAATGAAAATTGTTTGAATATTAGAAATTCACATTTTTATTGTGAATGTATAAATTATAAAAATGATCATTGTCTGAAAATAGAAATATGTTAACAATGAAAATCACATTTTTATTGTGTAAGAAAAATGTACATGTTTAAATATAAAAAGTGTGTTTACATTAAAATTTACATTTTTAATGTAATGGAAAAAAACATGAAAATGTACATGTTTAAAAAGGAAAACATGTTTACATTAAAATTTCATTTTTAATGTAATGTTAGAAAGTGAGTAAAATGTTCATGTTTAAATTATATAAACATGTTTACATTAAAAATCATATTTTTAATGTCAAGTATGAAAGTAGTAAAATGTTCATGTTTAAATTATATAAACATGTTTACATTAAAAATCATATTTTTAATGTCAAGTATGAAAGTAGTAAATTGTTCATGTTTAAATTATATAAACATGTTTATATTAAAAATCATCATTTTTAATGTCAAGTATGAAAGAAGTAAAATGTTCATGTTTAAATTATATAAACATGTTTGCATTAAAAATCATATTTTTAATGTCAAGTATGAAAGTAGTAAAATGTTCATGTTTAAATTATATAATCATGTTTACATTAAAAATCATATTTTTAATGTCAAGTATGAAAGTAGTAAAATGTTCACGTTTAAGTAAATATAAATATGTTAACATTAAAATTCTCATTTTTAATGCAAAGTAAAAAGCTGGAAAAATGATCATATCTTGAAAATATAAATATGTTAACATTAAAATTCTCATTTTTAATGTAAAGTAGAAAGCTAGAAAAATGATCATATTTTGAAAAGAAAAATATGTTGTCATTGAAAATCCCATTTTTAATGTAAATGTAGAATACATGAAAATGTTTATATTTTGAAATTAAAAACAAGTTAGCATTAAAAATCTCATTTTTAATGTCATGAATGAAAATAGAAAATGATCATGTTTTAAAAATAAAAACATATTTACATTAAAAATCCCATTTTTTTTTAATGTAATGAATGAATCACTAGAAAATGTTCATTTTAAAATAAAAACATGTTTACATTAAAAATCTCATTTTTTTTAATGTAATGAATGAATCACTAGAAAATGTTCATTTTAAAATAAAAGCATGTTAACATTAAAAATCTCAGTTTTATATTCATATGAGAATTGTTCATATTAGAATTAAAGTGTTGAAACGTTAAAAAAATTCTATTTTTAATGTAAAAGTAACATGTTAGATAACATATGGTAGAAAATATAAAATGTTAAAAACCATATTTTTAACATTTTGGAAAATATTTATATGTTGAAAATACTATTTTTAACATTGCTAGAAAACACATGTTAGAAAAAAATTTCTATACAATATAGAAAAGATTACATTTCCTTGCAAATGAAAAGATTTCATTTTCTATGTAATATAGAAATGATTACATTGTTTGTGCAAAATAAAAGATATCATTTTTTTTGCAAAGTAAAAAGATTACATTTGCTTTGCAAAATAAAAGAATCACATTTGCTTTGCAAAGTAAAAAGGTTACATATTATTTGTAATGTAAAAAGATTACATTTTTATTTGTAACCAAAGAAAAGAATAAAAGATTACATTTTTCTTTACAATGAAAAGGGAATACATTTGTTTTGTGAATAAAAAGATTTCATATTATTTGTAATGTAAAAAGGTTACATTTTAATGCAATATCAAAAGATTACACTTTATACAATAAATAAAGAAATTACATTTTTTTAATTGTAATACAAAATGATTAAAGATTACATTTTTAATGTAATAACCGAAAGATAAGGAAAATTACATTTTGATGTAATATATGATTTCATATATAAAAGAAATCAATGTTGAAATGAAAATGGTGTTGAAATCATGAAACGATTTATATTTATATATAAATATAAATTAAAATAAAATGAATCGCGCTGCTGTAGTTCACGTTTTGAAATCGTAACTTCAAACGACTATGCCGAGAGATCCGACAGTCGGATTTTCTCAAAACCGGAACCGTTGGGTTCGTTTTGGAAAGATATTTCCAACGATATAAAATTTGCTAAGATCCAACGGGTACATTTGGAGAAATGTGTAAATCAAAGTCCGAGTTAAATTTCATTTCAAATAATTATATGACGATCGGAAGTCGAAGATTTGAAGACGGTGATTGAAGACCGGTGATCTTCACATCGAATGGATGACTACTGATGCCCTGGATCGGTTAGCTCCCGAGAGGGATTACAGTGGTAGTTGTCCGGACGTACTTGTTGATTGTCCGGGTATGCGAGAGCCTCTCTTCTGTATTGGACATATGGAACGAGGAATAAGGTGTCTCTGGTTTCGTTCAGACCCAGAACGGACTTGTAAATGGATGTGTGTCTGAGATTGGATTTCATTCCATGTAAATTAAATTGATTTCTATTTAATATATATCTATTGGGTGGCGGAGTATTTATTCTCTTGCTTCACACCCCTCTTTGAGACGTACGAGCTCAGAGGTTATATATTGGTAGACCTCAGTCGCATAGCGTGAATTGTCAGTGTGGCATGCCAAGATGCAAATGATCAAGGCTTATTGTTGAAAAGCAGAGCCATGTGGTTGATGATCAAAGCACAACTTTAATTTAGCATAGCGTTCTGTATAGCAATACTTCGCGAGCCTCACACCCTAGTATGAACCAGAAACGGGAGTAAGGACTGCAGGGAGGACATACGTTTCTTTCTAGCTAGAAGTGGTGTCAGGTTTTTATACGCTCGGGCATTTTTACTTATGTGGATGATGGAATGAGGCAACTCGGTTTTAAGTCCCTAGTGGCTCTATATTACGCCTCATAGGGCGGGGAAACGTACTGTTCAGGCATAACTAATCCACTAACATATTTGTGGACCGACCCTGAAGATCCAAGGGCCACTTGCGACTTATCCTGAGGCTCGGGCTAGAGAGTCTCGAATTAGGTAAGGACTATATTTTGCCTTGGTTCATGATGGAAATCCAACTTCCAATACGACACATGCGGTTTTGATTGTATAACTAGTATGGTGACATAGTATATGGTAGCTATGCCGTCTATGATTGATATTATGATTGAAATGTTTTTGAAACACATATACACTAATAATAATATCAAATCCATTTTATCGTATCAAGCATTTTTGACCATTATAAGGTAAAACTCTCTCCTACGGTTTGCGTTGCATTGTGTGATGGGACTTGAGTCTTATAATGGTTTCATTTTTCTTAAAAGCATTGCGTTGTTTTAATGATTTACTTTATTTCATGCACTGGCAGTCCAATGGAGTAAACCCGTTCCGCATTAGCGGCGTGGTCCTGTGATTAGCCTTATTATTTAATAGGTTATATAAGATTTCTCATACCAGTCCCATGACCGACCCGTAGTTTGGTTTCACTTTGCAAACTCGGGTTCCCTCTTTCCACATGGGCAGCCTTATATTCAGGTTTTAGCAAACTCCTTCTGGATAGCTATGGAGCTGAAGAAGGATACTATCATTCCTATTTTGCTGTTCAGACTTCACTTAGCATATTATGTTTTATTCCGCTGCAGACGTGTAACACCCCTAAGTCCCACATCGTGGAAGCCTGTGTGAAGTGGGTACTTATATAGTAGAGCCCATCTTTTACTAACGCTGAGGCCTTTTGAGGAACAAAACCCCACACCTATACGGTGGCTAAGTTGGGGACAATATCTTGCATGAACGGAGGTGCAGGCTGTTACAGTGGTATCAGAGCCAATACCCAGCCGGAATTGTGGCTCCTGTGCGGACCACAGCGCCTGGGTGAGGTGTTTGTGAGCCAACGGGGATGTTGGGCTCTATAGGAGAGGAGAATGTAACATCCCTAAGTCCCACATCGTGGAAGCCTGTGTGAAGTGGGTACTTATATAGTAGAGCTCATCTCTTACTAACGCCGAGGCCTTTTGAGGAACAAAACCCCACACCTATATGGTGGCTAAGTTGGGGACAATATCTTGCGTGAACGGAGGTGCAGGCTGTTACAAGACATTTTATATTAAGCTGAAAACTGTATTATGTGCTAAGTATGATCCTATTATGCTGTGTAACTCTGACGATATATTATTTCCAGTGTAATTTGATGAACATTATCTGCTGTAATTCCATGTTTCTGTTCTGATGTTATTGTTATGTGTTATATTCCAATGATTATCCTTGCTTTCGTACTACATGATTTTGGGGTTATCACAATTATTATCAGAGCTTTGGTTAACTTTAGCTTTGGAATATAACATAGTAACAGACTCGTCAGAAATAGGATCAACAGTATTCTAAAACGAATAACTCATCATATATAGGACTAGTGATGTCCTAGAATGAGTACAGCAGAATAAAATACACCTCCATAAATTCATTTACATTTAAATATATGTCTCTATGTTTTACAATATCTATCCTGTTGGCCTGACTCTTTGTCTGCTATTTGCAGACATAGTAGAAAATGAGTGGCAGAAATTGAAGTAATTCTTTGGTTCGGCAATCTAATGAGCCAGTCATGCTCCCACAACCAGAACCAGATCTAGAACATCTAGTAAAGAGGTATCGAAATCTGGGTGGAGAACCATTCTCGAGCAAGGAGTCTGTTACTGAAACACAAGCATGGATGTGTTCTGCTGAGAGAATTTTTGAAGAATTAAAGCTGAGAGATGATCAGAAAAGACCAGTGGTATCTTGGGCACTCAAAGGCGAAGCTTTATTCTGGTGGGAAACTGTTACAAAGGAGAATCCAAAAGGTAATATTACCTGGGATAAATTCAAAGAAATTTTCATAGAAAAATTTATTTCTCCAGGAGAAATTGATCGGCTATATGATGAGTTCTACAATCTGAAATAAGGAGATATGACCATTCGGGAGTATTAGAAGAAATTCGAGGAACTTTCCCTCTTTGCCCTAGAACTAATCGAAGATCCTTTGAGGAAAAATCGGAGATTTATTAAAGGACTTCAAAGCAAATACCTAAACTGGGTAACTGCACATATTAATCTCCCTTTTTCTAAAATGATAGCTATGGCTTATCGCTATAAGGATCTTGATAAGCAAGTTGTTTTGGAAGATGAAGAAGAAGGCAGTTCTAGCAACAAAAGGAAGTTTGAAACTGATAGCCCAGAGACAAGTACAAAGCCTAAGGCTAGCAAGAAGCCTAAAGTTGATAAGAAAAGGGCTAGATCTGGGAAAGAACCATTAACGACTGCCACATGCTCTAACTACATTAGGCAAGGACATTTGTCGATAAATTGCAAACCTTCGAAGAAACGAAAGAATGATGGATCTAAATCCAATAAGAAGTCTCAAGAGACCAGGGAATGCAATCTTTGTCATAAGCCGGGTCATGTAAAGCAAGATTGCAAGCTTTTGAAAGCGACCAAAGAAGCTTAAGTCAATAAAGTAGAAGAAACTCCAGCACCCTCAACTAATAGGGAAAGGCCAGATGTTTTGGAAGGCACTCTTAATGTCAACAATATTCCAGTGACAGTATTATTTGACTCTGGCGCATCACGAAGTTTCATCTCAAGCACCATAGTTAAAAATTTAAAGCTAACCCTAAAGAATCTTAAGGAATCAATAAGTGTTCATAATCGATAGGGGCTTCTCTTGTTCTCGGTTTATATTGTAGAGTGCCTGTCTCCTACTCTTGCTATCGGTTTCCTTTCAATTTAATTGTTATGGATTTTGCTGAAGTTGATATCCTTCTCAGGTTGGATTGGTTGACCAAATATGAAGCCGAAGTTAAATGTGTTGAAAGGGTTGTTAAATTTAAAACGAAGCTTGGGAATATTGCTATACCCTGTGTAGGCTCCGATTCAGATAGAAAAGAATTTTGGGCTACTCTTGAGGTCACCCCCACTGCTCTGGAAAATATTCCTGTCCTAAAAAATTATGCGGATGTGTTCGAAGAAGTTGATAGCTTACCTCCGCGAAGAGAAATCAACTTCAAGATTGATTTAGTTCCAAATGCAAGACCATTTGTGCATTCTATTCGAAGAATGACATGGAAAGAGAAAGAAAAATTGAGTAACCAAACTAAACAGCTTTTATGGAAAGATTTGATTAGGCCTAGTTTTTCGGAGTGGGGTGCAGCAATAGTGTTTGTTCCAAAGTCAGACGGTACTCTCAGACTATGCGTGGATTACCGAGACCTCAACAAGCAGACGCTCAAGAATAAGTATCCATTGCCCCATATAGATGATTTGTTGGATCGTTTAAATGGAGCGAAAGTGTTTTCAAAGATGGACTTAGCTACAGGTTTCGATCAATTGCGTATCACTGAAGAGTATGTTCCTTTGACAACTTTCAGAGGTCTAGACATATTTTATGAATGGTTAGTAATGCTGTTCGGCTTATGCAACACTCCTGCCTATTTTGTCGATTTTATGAATCGAGTATTCCGGGATGTCCTAAATAAATTTGTGCTGGTTTTCATTGATGACATCTTGATCTTTTCTAAGTCAACTACAGAGAATGAAAAACATTTGGAACATGTTTTGGAAATTCTGAGAAAGAATGTTTTAAAAGCCAAATTTTCTAAATGCGTATTCTGGCAAGAAGAAGTGAAGTTCCTCGGTCATGTAGTACCGAAGGAATGAATTTCTGTGGGTCCTAGCAAAATCACAGCCATTCAAGATTGGAAGCAGCCTAGCACTCCTACTGAAGTCAGAAGTTTTCTAGTATTGGCTGGCTATTATCGGAAATTCGTTAAAGATTTTTCGAGGCTAGCTTGTCCATTGACGAAGCTTACAAAGAAGCATACAAAGTTTATTTGGATACCTGAATGTGAGGCAGCTTTCCAAGAGCTGAAACTAAGGTTGACTACTGCCCCAGTGTTGACTATTATTAATGGCAATCAAGATTTGAGAGTCTGGACATATGCTTCTAGAGAAGGTATTGGTGCAGTGTTAATGCAAAGAGACAAAGTAGTTGCTTATGCTAGCCGTCAATTGAAACCACATAAGAAGAAATACCCGACTCATGATCTTGAGTTGATGGCCATCGTGTTCGCTTTGAAGATATAGAGGCACTATCTTTTGGGTGAGAAGTTTGAATTATATACAGATCATAAATCCCTCAAGTATCTGTTCACCCAAAAGGACTTGAATTTAAGGCAGCAGCGTTGGGTAGAATTTCTTGCAGCCTATGATCTGGGCATCTTATATACTCTAGGAAAAGCCAATGGTGTGGCAGATGCACTTGGCAGAAAGAATGCGGGCATCGCCAATCTTATCATTGCCAACCTTATCATTACACCTACAATGATTGACAAAATCTCTGCTCTTCAGAAGGATGACGAATTTATTCAGAGGATTAGTAAAAGAGTCCGAGAAGGCGAATCCTCTAGTTTTCAAATTGATAACAACGGAGTTCTGAGGTTGAAAGGCCGAATTTGTGTCCCGAATATCTCTAAGTTCACAAGAGAAGTAATGGATGAATGTCATAAATCCAAGCTTTGTATTCATCCAGGGGTGAGCAAGATGTATCATGATCTCAAGCGCATGTTCTGGTGGAAATCTATGAAAAGAGACATCTCCATTTATGTCAGCAGGGTGTTCTACTTGCCAGCAAGTCAAAAGTGATCAGAAAAAACCTGCCGGTTTGTTACAACCACTACGAGTTCCAAGTTGGAAATGGGATCAAATTTCCATGGATTTTATTGATGGCTTGCCCCGAACTAGAAAAGGCAATGATAGTATTTGGGTGATCGTTGACCGTTTCATGAAGTCTGCACATTTTATTCCTGTTAGATCTTCCAGAACAGCTCAAAGTTTGGCGAAAATTTATTTTAAAGAAATTGTCCGACTACATGGAGTCCCCAGTAGCACTGTAAGCGATCGTGACCCTATATTCGCTAGTAAATTCTGGGAAGCATTCCAAGAAGAGCAGGGAACAACATTAAATCTGAGCACCGCTTATTATCCTCAAATAGATGGCCAAACTGAGAGGGTGAACCGTATACTGGAAGACTTGTTGCGGGCTTGTATTATTGACTTTGGCGGATCATGGGAAGATCACTTGCATTTGGTCGAATTCTCTTATAATAACAGTTATCAAGCAAGCTTGAAAATGTCGCCATTCGAAGCATTGTATGACAGGCCTTGTAGATCTCCTGCATGTTAGGTAGAATCAGGCGATAGACTAGTATTGGGTCCCGACATGATTAGAGAAGCTTCGGAAAAAGTTGATTTCATTAAGAAGCGGTTACTAGCAGCTCAGAGCTGACAGAAAAGTTATACAGATTGAAGGAGAAGGGATTTGGAATTTGCTATTGGCGATCATGTATACCTGAGAGTTTCTCCATTAAGAGGAGTAGTTCGTTTTGGGAAGACTGGGAAGTTGGCTCCTAGATTCATTGGTCCATTCCCCATTCTAGAAAGAATTGGAACTATCGCTTAACGGGTTCAGTTGCCTGATTGGTTGCCAGGGGTACGTGATGTATTCCATGTGTCTCAACTCCGGAAGCATGTACATGATCCAGACTTGGTTGTGGAGGAAGCTGCACAACAAGATTTGGAGATTACCCCGCGCTTAGCAGTAAGAAGGGAGCCAGTAAAGATCATTGGCAAAGAAATCCGAGTTTTGAGGAATAAAAGAATCTATCTAGTCAAATTGCAGTGGAGCGGAGATCCTAGAGACCGTACATGGGAGACCGAGGAAAGCATCAAACAGGCTTATCCCCAGTGCAGATTGAACTTCTCTGATTAGGTACATTTACAATATTTTACATTTTCCGTTTTGTTTCCTACTTTACTGTTGGTTCCTTTTCAGGGACGAAAAGCTTTTAAGTGGGGGAGATTGTAACAACCGGGAAAATCAGAGCCAATTTAAATTTTTTATTTTTGCTATTTTGTTGAATTTTGAATAGTTAAAATAATTTATTTTAAATAATAACAATTAAAAATTTATTTAAATCAAAGTTAGTACGAATATATTTATTTTAATTTTAAAAGGAGTTAGAAATAGCGCGACAGTTTGAAAATTTGAATTTGTACTTGAACTGACTGTACAGGATGCAAAATTAATCGGATTTTAGTAAAACCAAAAATATTTAAATCTGTTTAAGAATATCTTTCCAACGAATCTGAAAATTGAAATTTCATAGCGGGAATCAAAAGTTATGGTCAATTGAATATTCAGAAAAGTCGCTTTAGAATTTATATATATATTTAATACAATATATAACCCGTATAAATATTCATTTTGCAAACGACCTCCGTTTTCGATGAAACTACTTTTGTTGGTACCGGAATGTCAAATTATTGCTAGACTCCAATTTTCATAATTTTTCGAATTAATATGTGAGCGTGGCAAAAAAAATGTGTTTTGACCATTTCAGTCAATTTCGATCGACCAGAAAATGACCATTTTTCAAATGGTCTCCAAATTCGATGAAATCAGTTTTGTTGAGACCGTATCGTCAAAACAAAGCTAGATATAATTTTTTCTGGAATTTTTTAGAATCAGTATGTGGCCACGGTAAATTAAAATGTACGATCAAATTAAATAATAAAATGTTTTATTATTTAATTTAAAGAAAAACATATCTTAACAGCCCAATTAGGCTACAAAACATGTCCCAATGTGTCCGGCATGGGGGTATTTGGCAAGATGCGACACTCGTTGGGTTTGAATTGGAATTCGTATGAGCTAAAGGGTATTTTTAGATTTAAGGAGGATTAAATAGTAATAATAAATAAATAAAAAAATTAAAAATATGGTATAAATACGGTATCTATACACAACCCTAATCTAATTCCTACAGCCGCCGTATCTTTATTACAATGGCCATCACTGCTCCTTCGCTCCTCCTCAAATAAATCCAAATCCGATCAACGAAATCCCATGGTACTTTGGAAGATTTTGTAGAGCATTTCCAGAGCTCCGCATCCATACCCGTTTTTTGTTTTATCGGCTTGTATTGGCCGAGATCCAGAGCCCCGAAGTCGTCACAGTCGGCCCCTTCTTTGCGCCGCCTCAGGCCGCCGAGCTTGGCCGGAGGACCACCCTAGGCGCGCCGCACGAGGCACTACGCCGTGAACCATCCCGATCGACAGTCTGTGCCCTGTAGTGCCTGCAAACCCCAACCCTAGAATCGAAGACATCGTGAAAATTGTCGGCCTGTAATCTGAATTTGGGAAGAAGGTTATTTTATTATCTAATTAATATAATTATTATATTTAAAATGTTATCAATCTTCATAAAATCATATCTCGGTCGTACGTTAACGGAATTTGATAAAACAGGAAGCGTTGGAATCACAATGACGAGATCTACATTTCAGAAGAGACCGCAGGATTTTTGGAGCATTCTACAATTTTAGAAGAAATAAAAAGCGATGTGATTTTTTTGAATCTGAATCAAATGAATAAAAAATATATCTTAGGTTGCAGACGGAGTTTAGGAACTCCGTCGTCCACAGACCATGGACGACTTGATTGCATTGTTATGTGGAATTGGTTGATTTTTGTGTTTGATTGTAGTTGAAAAGAAATTGATTGATATTGTGGCATTATAATGCCTAGAAAAATGTATTAGGAAATTATACCCCATGTGAAGCCGCGAGGCCTAAGGTAGTGCGAGGAGTCGTGCATCTGGACGGTGCCGGTTTTAATTACCCCGCCGTTATGCTGTCAAAATTTTCTAAAATATTCATGTGTTGTAAAATATTCATATATGAAATGAAAATTGTTTGAATATTAGAAATTCACATTTTTATTGTGAATGTATAAATTATAAAAACGATCATTGTTTTGGTGGATACCCAGTGCCAAAAGCTTCTGTACTCAAGCGCGAGGACTTCCCAGGTCAGTCTCCCATCCTGGTACTATTCACAGCTTTTCGGGCTCTGGGGGTGGTCGATTAGCGCGCACAGCCTTTCCCTCATATTATGTGAAGAGATCGGGGCTCGAAAACGGTCATTGTTTGAAAGTAGAAATATGTTAACAATGAAAATCACATTTTTATTGTGTAAGAAAATGTACATGTTTAAATATAAAAACATGTTTACATTAAAATTTACATTTTTAATGTAATGGAAGAAAACATGAAAATGTACATGTTTAAAAAGGAAAACATGCTTACATTAAAATTTCATTTTTAATGTAATGTTAGAAAGCGAGTAAAATGTTCATGTTTAAATTATTAAACATGTTTACATTAAAAATCATATTTTAATGTCAAGTATGAAAGTAGTAAAATGTTCATGTTTAAATTATATAAACATGTTTACATTAAAAATCATATTTTTAATGTCAAGTATGAAAGTAGTAAAATGTTCATGTTTAAATTATATAATCATTTACATTAAAAATCATCATTTTTTAATGTCAAGTATGAAAGTAGTATAATGTTCATGTTTAAATTATATAAACATGTTTACATTAAAAATCGTATTTTTAATGTCAAGTATGAAAGTAGTAAAATGTTCATGTTAAATTATATAAACATGTTTACATTAAAAATCATATTTTTAATGCCAAGTATGAAAGTAGTAAAATGTTCACGTTTAAGTAAATATAAATATGTTAATATTAAAATTCTCATTTTTAATGTAAAGTAGAAAGCTGGAAAAATGATCATATCTTGAAAATATAAATATGTTAACATTAAAATTCTCATTTTTAATGTAAAGCAGAAAGCTAGAAAAATGATCATATTTTGAAAAGAAAAATATGTTGTCATTGAAAATCCCATTTTTAATGTAAATGTAGAATATATGAAAATGTTCATATTTTGAAATTAAAGACAAGTTAGCATTAAAAATCTCATTTTTAATGTCATGAATGAAAATAGAAAATGATCATGTTTTAAACATAAAAACATGTTTACATTAAAAATCTCATTTTTTTAATGTAATGAATAAATCATTAGAAAATGTTCATTTTAAAATAAAAGCATGTTAACATTAAAAATATCAGTTTCATAAAAAGAATGATTCAAATGAAAATTGTTCATATTAGAATAAAAGTGTTGAAACGTTAAAAAATTCTATTTTTAATGTAAAAGTAACATCTTAGATAACATATGTTAGAAAATATAAAATGTTAAAAACCATATTTTTAACATTTTAGAAAATATTTATATGTTAAAAGTACTATTTTTAACATTGCTAGAAAATACATGTTAGAATACATTATCTATACAATATAGAAAAGATTACATTTTCCTTGCAAATGAAAAGATTTCATTTTCTATGTAATATAGAAATGATTACATTGTTTGTGCAAAATAAAAGATATCATTTTCTTTGCAAAGTAAAAAGATTACATTTGCTTTGCAAAATAAAAGAATCACATTTTCTTTGCAAAGTAAAAAGGTTACATTTTATTTGTAATGTAAAAAGATTACATTTTTATTTGTAACCAAAAAAAGAATAAAAGATTACATTTTTCTTTACAACGAAAAGGGATTACATTTGTTTCGCGAATAAAAAGATTTCATTTTATTTGTAATGTAAAAAGGTTACATTTTTATGTAATATCAAAAGATTACACTTTATACAATAAGTAAAGAAATTACATTTTTTTTTCAATTGTAATACAAAATGATTAAAGATTACATTTTTAATGTAATAACCGAAAATAAGGAAAATTACATTTTGATGTAATAAATGATTTCATATATAAAAGAAATCAATGTTGAAATGAAATTGGTGTTGAAATCATTGAACGATTTTTATATATATATATATTTATATATTAATATAAGTTAAAATAAAACGAATCGCGCTGCTGCAGTTATCGTTTTGAAATCGTAACTTCAAACGACTATACCGAGAGATCCGACCGTCGGATTTTCCCAAAACTGGAACCGTTGGGTTCGTTTTGGAAAGATCTTTCCAAGATATAAAATTTGCTATGATCCAACATTTATATTTGGAGAAATGTGTAAATCAAATTTTGATAAAAACAGCGCCAGGGCCATGTAATGACCTGAAGCGTCGTTTAATTAAAAATGGCTATTTTTAAATAAATAAAAATAGCGACAAATCATTATAAAATATTATAAACGATATGGAATGAAAAGGATAGATTTAAATTATAAATATTCGAGAATTATTTGAAAAGTCTGAATTAAATCTCATTTCAAATAATTATATGACGATTGGAAGTCGAAGATTTGAAGACGGCGATTGAAGACCAGCGATCTTCACATCGAATGGATGACTACTGATGCCCTGGATCGGTTAGCTCCGAGGAGGGGTTACAGTGGTAGTAGTCCGGACGTACTTGTTGATTGTCCGGATATGCGAGAGCCTCTCTTCTGTATTGGACATATGGAACGAGGAATAAGGTGTCTCCAGTTTCGTTCAGACCTAGAACGGACTTGTAAATGGATGTGTGTCTGACATTGGATTTCATCCCATGTAAATCAAGTTGATTTCTATTTAATATATATCTGTTGGGTGGCGGAGGATTTATTCTCTTGCTTAACACCCCTCTCTGAGATATACAAGCTCAGAGGTTATATATTGGTAGACCTCAGTCGCATGGCGTGAATTGTCAGTGTGGCATGCCAAGATGCAAATGATCAAGGCTTATTGTTGAAAAGCAGAGCCTTGTGGTTGATGATCAAAGCACAACTTTAATTTAGCATAGCTTTGTGTATAGCTATACTTTGCGAGCCTCACACCCCAGTGTGAACCAGAAACGGGAGTAAGGACTGCAGGGAGGACATACGTTTCTTTCAAGCTAGAAGTGGTGTTAGGGTTTTACACGCCTGGGCATTTTTACATATGTGGATGATGGAATGAGGCGCCTCGGTTTTGAGTCCCTAGTGGCTCTAAATTTACGCCCCATAGGGCGGGGAAACGTATTGTTCTGGCATAACTAATCCACTAACATATTTGTGGACCAGCCCTGAAGATTCAAGGGTTAGTTGTGGCTGATCCTAAGGCTCGGGCTAGAGAGTCTCGAATTCGGTAAGGACTATCTCTTGCCTTGGTTCATGATGGAAATTCAACTTCCAATACGACACATGCGGTTTTGATTGTATAACTAGTATGGCGACATAGTATATGGTAGCTATGCCGTCTATGATTGATATTATGATTGAAATGTTTTTGAAACACATATACACTAATAATAATATCAAATCCATTTTATCGTATCAAGCATTTTTGACCATTATAAGGTAAAACTTTATCCTCCGGTTTGCGTTGCATTGTGTGATGGGACTTGAGTCTTATAATGTTTTCATTTTTCTAAAAAGCATTGCGTTGTTTTAACGGTTTACTTTATTTCATGCACTTGAAATCCAATGGAGTAACCCATTCCACGTTAGTGGCATGGTCCTGTGATTAGCCTTATTATTTAATAGGTTATATAAGATTTCTCATACCAGTCCCATAACTGACTCGTAGTTTGTTTTCACTTTGCAAACTCGGGTGCCCTCTTTCCACACGGGCAGCCTTATATTCAGGTTTTAGCAGACTCCTTCTGGATAGCTATGGAGCTGAAGAAGGATACTATCATTCCTATTTTGCTGTTCAGATTTCACTTAGTGTATTATGTTTTATTCCGCTGTAGACATTTTATATTAAGCTGAAAACTGTATTCTGTGCTAAGTATGATCCTATTATGCTATGTAACTCTGATGATATATTATTTCCAGTGTAATTTGATGAACATTATCTGCTGTAATTCTATGTTTCTGTTCTGATGTTATTGTTATGTGTTATATTCCAATGATTATCCTTGCTTTCGTACTACGGGAGTTTGGGATTATCACAGTTAGTCTTTAGGTCGTGCTTATTTTTGTTATAGTATCATGTCAAATTAATTTTTCTTCTTCTTATAGTTGTAATCTTTTATTAATTATGCTTAAGTTTTGTAGTTGAAATTTGATATTGGTATTTATGATCTGAAAACTACATGGTATATCATTGATTTTTATGGAGGGAGTTATTTGTATGACATATTTGTCTATATTGAATTTATTATGTTTGTTTTTATTATCGTTAAAGCTAGTGTGTAACCTCTGCATTGCATACAACAATGTTGTTAATAATAATAATAATAATTGTATTTTAGTTATTATTTAAAATTGTATGTCGTATACAACTTCTCGAAAATTTGTTTTAATAATATATCAGTTGCAAGCTAACTTCATATTCGATTATCGCTAACTACGTAAATCTCTAACTATTGATGTCTTAACCAAAAAAAAAATTAAATTAAATTTCCTAATTATGCATATGTAAAGAATATATGTTATGTGAGATATATTTATTATATGTGAATGAATAAACAACTTTATCATTCTTGTTGTATAGTTTTTGTATGCACGTTGTACTCTCGATTTTTTTGTAACGATTTATAAATGATAGAATGAATATTAAATAATTTAAGTTATTTAAATATTTTATAATCAACATAATTAATTCAATCAAAGAGTTGAATTAAAAAAAAGTAAGAAAAGCTTTGTACGTATTTATAATTGAGAAGAGCTTTTGTTTATTACTTGGTTTTAGTTTTTAAACAATTTTATCTTTACAGTCAACCGTGCATCTAATGTAATTGTAAGGGTTATACTTACAACTGTGAGACAAAATGTTATTAAAGTTAACATTTTCAATTAAAGGTAACGAGCTTGACTCTGCGTTTTTACTGGGAATGGCGACAGCCTTACTCCTTTTCCCCTTTTCACCTCTTCTTCCTCTTCGCGTTTCTTTTCCGCCATTCTCATCGCTTCTTCTCCTCAAACTTTGGGTCTGCTTTTGCTATGCCTGGTAAATTGGAGTGTCTCTCCACTCGAGCCCTACGCCTTTTTTCTCAGATCTGGTTGCACCGAGACCATATAGACCTTGTACTCGCTTATGTTGATCCTTGGCGTCTAATCTTGCGCGGTGATGTAGCGCTTCCTGGTTAACATCCTGGCCTTAATCTAGCTACTCAAGCCCTTACATGGGACTGTAGACAACCAATGAGGGTGTGCTACTTTTAGGTGATGTTTTTCCAATGTTACATTTTGTTGACTGTGAGTTTGGATTTCCTCTAGTATGCGTCCTGGTGAGTTGACGGATTTGAACTGTTTTTGGTGGATCTGGACTGTTTGACTTTGGTGAGTGTGGAGATCGGGTGATTTTTGGTCTACTTTTCATGTTTGTATCTCCTCACAATGGTCAATGAATCTTGTTGTACGTAGTGGAGTTGTACTCTCATCTGCCAAACATCACCATCTTGTGAAATGTTGCATTGAGCTTCCGTTCTTGCCTTTTGTTTTATGGTTTGGGTGTCCCTGCCTCTTTCTCACATGTTGAATCCACCACGATAGTATAATGCTACGATGGTGTCACTGTGTGGGTGTGACTATGGTGTAGGGACTGCCCTTACTATCTTTCTGGTGGTTGCTTTGTGCATGCTTGTTGTTAGGATCCCGGTTATGTCTCTTGTCAAAATACTTGGTCATTGTGTGCCAAGTGGTCATACATCATCTTCCCGTACCTTCCGACTAGAACTTGTGATGTTATTTGGGTTTTGGTTGTTATTTTGTCACTTCAGTTGAGCTATCCCTGCTACTTCTGACAGACAGCTTGTTGAAGCTAGCTTCTTAGGATTTCACTTTTTTATGTCCTGTAAGCATGTGATGTTCTGTTTTATTGTACTTCATTGTAAAAAAATTACTTTGACAGTGTATGACATGTGACTCCCTACGTGGAGAATATAATTTTTATAGTCTAGAAATAGTGTCTAGCTCCAGTGTTGTAACCTAGATAGGATTGTGGTGGACAGTCCACCTTAAAAACCATTTGTGGTGGATGGTCCACCTTAAAAACTGATTATAGTAGATTGGGAATCTGGCAATCTCCTGTACTGTTTGTTATTATTAATTGTTATACTAATTAGTGTTTGCGGTCACTATAAAAACCGGTCGACTCTACCAAAAAAAAAGTGCATTCATATCTTAATATTGTAAAATATGAATTTATCTTTTAGAAGCTGCTAAAAATAAGATTACGTTATGCAATGAATAACAACTTTTTCAGGATAAATGAAATGGAAATTAAAACAGGTATAGTTAAATATACATCTATGTTACTTCATTTGATTAAACAAATATTTTATTATTATTTTTATTTGTATAGAAATATTGCATACATTGAAATTATCTTATTTTTAGATAGACTAATAAATTATAGTTAGTCAAATATTCACTTCAAATTTAAGATTTACACAATTAATTATATATATGAACTTGAGTGTAAAGTATTAAGAGAGAACTGAGAAGGATTTCTAAGTAACTGAAAATTTAAATTTAGATGTTGAAGTTAACGGAATTCTTCATCTTAATATATGATAAACCTATGAATGAATTATTATAAAATAAATTTGATATTATCTTTAATTTATATATTTTGCGTTATGTGATTTATATATTTTTGTATCTAAATGATTTTTTTAACCAATTTGTTGACGTGTCCATAGTGTGCATATTGAAATATTTGGAACATAAGTCAACTAATTAATTTTATCAATTAGTTTAAAGATTGGATCAATTGATTAATTTAAATATGTGGGTCTTAAGGTAAATATTGGTAGAAAACTGAAAAACATAAGTAAATAATTGTAAAGTATTTTAAAAGTGGATATTTGAACATGAAATAATGTAAGGGATTAATAAATAATTGTAAAATATAGGTATTAAAATTTTAAAATAAAATATCTAAAATTGAAGAGAATTAAAGAGATGGAGATAGTTTCTAAATTTGATGAGAGAGCTGAAAGTTCTTCTACACTATTATTTAATAGATCGTTTATAATGTTCATATGTTAGTGTTATATTTCAAGTATATTGTTGTAATGAATTATATGAAATTAATAGGATGTGCCAAGCCTGTGTAGTTTTCTATGCAGCCTGTCCCAAGCCAGGGTAAAGGAGGAGGGTTGTGATAGGCTTGGCGAGCCAACGTAAAAACTTAGCCACTCTTATGGATATGGAACCTTATGATATATCGTTGGGACGTAACCCTCTTAGCGACGCGCTATATCGAGGCTCGGATATGGTGTTAAATATGCAAGGGCTGGGCCGCCATTCTCTTAGTGGCGCGCTACACCGACGCCCCGGTGTGGTGATAAGTGAGCAAGTGTCCTCGCATTTTTCTCGGCGGATGCGAGGGGCAAGGAAGCTAGTCGACGATAGTAGGGTTCGGTTAGGTAGTTGGAATGTAGGGTCCTTAACAGGAAAATTAAGAGAGATAGTGGATACTATGATTAGGAGACGGGTTAACATCTTGTGCGTTCAAGAGACTAAATGGGTGGGTCAGAAGGCGAAGGAGGTGGAGAACACTGGCTTCAAATTGTGGTACACGGGAGAAGTACGTAACAAGAATGGGGTAGGCATATTGATTGACCAGAACCTTCAGAACAATGTGGTTGACGTCAGAAAACGAGGGGATAAGATCATCCTAGTTAAGCTAGTAGTTGGCGAGACAGTTTTGAATGTCATTAGCGCATATGCCCCACATGTAGGTCTAAGTGAAGAAGCCAAAAGGAAGTTCTGGGAAGACTTGGATGTCATGGTTAGGAATGTGCATAGTAGCGAGAAACTTTTTATAGGAGGAGACTTCAATGGTCATGTTGGCTCATCTAGCGGGGGTTTTGAGCGAGTGCATGGTGGTTTTGGATTTGGCAGTAGGAACCAAGAGGGTGAAGATATTTTGAATTTCGCTCTCTCTTTTGATCTCATGATTGCTAATACCTTCTTTAGAAAGAGGCAATCACATCTGATCACCTTCAGTAGTGGCCAACAGGCTAGCCAGATTGACTTTGTCTTAACTAGAAGAGATAGTAAACGAGATTGTGTTGATTGCAAGGTCATACCTGGAGAATGTGTCGTCTCACAACACCAGCTGTTGGTATGCGTGTTTCGTCTTCGGGTGGTGAAGGATAAGAGAGCAAAGATTAGCAGGACGAAATGGTGGAAACTCAAAGGAGATGCTTCACGGGTGTTTAAAGATAGAGTGATGGGAGAAGGAGCTTGGAATGTGGAAGGAGAAGCAAATGTCATGTGGAATGCGATGGCAACTTGCATTCGGAGAGTCGCCACTGAGGTATTTGGGATAACAAGAGGAAGCACGCGAGAACCCAAGGATTCGTGGTGGTGGAATGACGAGGTGCAAAAGGCTATCAAAGAGAAGAAGGAATGCCACAAACGCATGTACCATCATAGAAGCGAAGAGAACATGCACATGTACAAAGTGGCAAAGAAGACTGCAAAGAGAGCAGTGAGTGAAGCAAGGGGACGAGCGTACGAAGATTTGTATCAAAGGCTAAGTACAAAGGAGGGCGAAAAAGACGTTTACAGAATAGCTAGGCTACGCGAGAGGAGGACAAGGGACTTCAATCAGGTTAAATGCATTAAGGATGAGAATGATAGACTTTTGGTGAAGGAAGATGAGATAAAGAATAGGTGGAGAGAATACTTTGATAAGCTTTTCAACGAAGAAAGTGATAGCTCTTCGATCGAGTTGGAAGACTTAGCCGATAGCACCAATAGACATTTTGTGCGGAGATTTCAAGAAGCTGAGGTAAAGGGGGCGTTGAAACGTATGAAATCAGGCAAGTCGGTAGGGCCTGATGATATTCCTATTGAGGTGTGGAGATGCTTTGGAGATGCAGGGATAAGATGGCTAACTAAGTTGTTCAACAATATTTTCAAATCAAACAAAATGCCAAATGAGTTGAGGAGAAGCATTTTAGTTCCAATATTCAAGAATTAAGGAGATATTCAAAGTTGCACAAACTATAGAGGAATTAAGCTTATGAGTCATACAATGAAGCTTTGGGAGAGAGTTTGCGAGCAGTGTTTGAGGAGGTTGACAAGTGTCTCTAGGAATCAATTTGGTTTTATGCCGGGAAGGTCAACCACTGAGGCGATTTTCTTGGTTAGACAACTTATGGAGAGAAACAGGGAGCAAAAGAAAGATCTCCACATGGTTTTTATTGACCTGGAGAAAGCTTATGACAGAGTACCGAGGAGAATTATGTGGTGGGCGCTAGAAAGGAAGAGAGTGCCATCAAAGTATATTACCCTTATTAAGGATATGTACGAGGGGGTTGTGACTAGTGTTAGGGCATGCGATGGTGAGACAAGAGACTTTCAATTAACATAGGGTTACATCAAGGTTCGGCTTTGAGCCCCTATATTTTTGCATTAGTGATGGATGAAATCACAAAAGATATACAGAGGGAGATTCCCTGGTGTATGCTCTTTGCCGATGATGTTGTGCTGATTGATGAAAGTAGAATAAGGGTTAATCGACAACTGGAGTTGTGGAGGGAGACCTTGGAATCAATGGGTTTCAGGCTTAGCAGAACTAAAACAGAGTATATGAAGTGTGAGTTTAGCAGTGTCAGGTCAGATGACGGAGATGTTACCCTGGCCGGTAGAGTAGTACCCAAGAAGGAATCGTTTCGATACTTAGGATCTATGTTGCAGTTTGATGGAGAGATTGATAAGGATGTTAGTTTTAGAATTCAAGAAGGATGGGTGAAATGGAGACTAGCATCTGGCATTCTCTGTGATCGGAAGATTCCTCAGAAGCTTAAAGGTAAGTTCTATAGGACTGCAATCAGACCTGCAATGTTATATGGTGCAGAATGTTGGCCTACTAAGAGGCAACACGTCCAGAAGATAAGTGTAGCAGAGATGCGAATGCTGCGTTGGAGCTGTGGGCATACCAGACGAGATCAGATTAGAAATGAGGATATTCGGGAAAAACTTGGAGTTGAACCTATTGAAGAGAAGTTAGTCCAATACCGCTTGAGATGGTTTGGACATATCCAACGTAGACCATACGATGCACCTGTACGCGCTGGAATTCTAGGTCGCGCCGAAGGCCCAAAGAGAGGTAGAGGTCGACCTAAAATGACATGGGAGGAGATAATAAAGAGAGATTTAAGTAACTGGAGTTTATCGGAAGAGCTAGTAGTTGATAGAAGTGCATGGAAATTGGCAATCCATGTACCAGAACCATAGTGTTTTTTTCCACGTTTACTGAACCTTTTTACTTTTTATTTACTATTTTAGATTTTATTTCACTTTTATTGAACATTTTTACTTATTATTATTATTTAAAAAAAACCTTTATCGGACGACTTTTTATTTGATTGGTTATTTTAAACACTGTTTATATATATATATTATCATCATTATTAATTTTATTTTATTTTAATTTTGGCTTCCATATCTAGCCAACCCCAACTTGTTTGGGATATATGGCTTTGTTGTTGTTGTAATAGGATGTGCCAGTGAAATGTTATGCATGACATTATTATTATGAAAAAAATTTATCAGAAAAATATTTACCATAACAATATTTGACATGCTAGTTTTTATTTTTATGCTGTAGTACTATTATTTTAATATTATACGTGTCTTTTTCTTACCTGAACCAATTGATAATCCTTTTTTTCTATTGGCTGATAATACTTATATACTAGGCGTTTTAGTTTAAATGATTATGCGGTGAGATTGTGAAAAAATATTTGTGAACACCGACTTGAACTAAAACTTACTTTAATTAAATTGGTTTACGAGAGATGTAACGATCTGAAATTCTGGAATCAATTTAAAATTTTTAAATTTCATGTTTAATTAATTGATATAAAAATTTACAATCAATTTAAAATTCGATAATTTAATAATATTTTAATAGCTTAAAAATATACATTCCGCAAACGATCTCGGAATTCGATAAAATCAATTTTATCGGATCCAGAACGTTATATTATGGTTATATTTCAAATTTCGCGATAATTGGAGTTAGTATGTGGCCGTGCCAAAATTTAAATATAAACCAGTCGATAATTCGAACTCGAATTGAAGTTTTTGAGCAAACGGTCTCGGAATTCAAAGAGATCTGTGACGTCCTGCCTCGCACCAGCCGACATTTCCAATGAAAGTGCGCTGTGCCGATGTCCAACCAGCACGGGACGGTCGCCAAAGAAAGGAAAGAAGGGAATTTGAACTAGCAAGGAACCTGTAGAATGTCTCACAGCGCATGGAATAAAATATAATAATAACATACTTGACATAAAACAGGAGAGACAGCGCAAAAGCTGAAAACTGAACCATAATCATCATAGCAGCGGAAATCCAAAATACAGCTTATTATCCATAACCATTATTACAACTTAAAAATACTATCTCTAAAACAAAAGAAAGGAAAGGTACACTACTAATGCCCAAAGCAGTGACCATCAACAACGCAGGGAGAATATATGTAGATAATACGTAGGAGCCTCCTGCTCGTCTCCGGATCAGCTACTCGTGCATAACCAGCTAACCAGTCTCTAGTCTGCTCGTTTAGGAGCACCCATAGTAATAAGAAGAGACATAAAACTATGGGTCAGACAAAAGTGTGGTATGAGCGATAAGCAACAAAACAGAACAGTAATAGGTATACTAAACCATACCTGAACCTGGACCTACAACCAAAAAGTTAGCACAACATACCGTACAATACTCTAAGGTTCCACTAACATATGGTGTAAAGGAAACGGGGGTGGGGGTGTGCATGTCATAGTGATGTCAAACAATCAAACATAGCAACCATCCTCACATCTCTCACTCAGTGCGTAAAGCATACGATATCCACCACTTTGATCACTAGACCCATCGAGGTAGTGACGGAGTCCGACTTGTATAACTATTGCTGCCGCCAAGCTTGCCTCATGGAGTCATGACTAAATCCTTACAAATGACCCCACTTCATTGGTCCATAGCCAATAGTCCTATCTGGGCCACTGTGGCCCTAAATCCGTCCACATACCCCCTACTCCATAGTGATCCAGTTATAGACATCGATAACCCCTTAGCACATGTCCCGCAGCAAAGCCCAACTCATGAAGCTAACTCATTGGTTCCCATTTGGATCCTGAGTAATAACCTCCCATTTGGACTTCCTCTGCATCTTAGGTTTTGGTCGAATTGGAGTTGGTCTTCAAAAGAGTCATCGCGTAATCGTAGCTCCAATCTGGTTCTGTTCGGCTTGCTTCAGTCAGTTAGTTTCGAATACATCTCCCCTAGGCTTCCCGTTCGGTTCGGTGTTCCACTTCAGGTCGGTTCGGTAGTCTCTATCTGGTTCGGGTTGCCACCTACCGTTCAGTTCGGTTCGAATACCCCAACTCCTCTCGCCTCGTCTGATCCCGTCCCCTAGCTCTAGTCCGATCCGATCCCCACGCCAAGCTTCAGTCCGATCCCAACCCCAACTCAATATGAGTGGCCTTCCTACTTTCCAATCCTCCTCTAGTGCCAAATTCCGATCCGAATCAAATCCCCTTGCCCAGTTCCCTTATCCGATCCGAGCCCCATACCCGATCCGATCCGGTCCGAAACTCTGCACATTTCCTACAACTTTTCAAGCAACTGTTTTACTCCATTTGACGGCGTTTTCGTCCGTTCTAACTCTTCTAATCAATCACAAAGCATACCATACGGTCATAGAAACATATATAATCAACCATAAACACCTAAACAACAATCTAATGTGTTGAAATGGATCAAACATACCCAAAAACCCATATTTTCCCTTTAATCATGTTTAACAATAACTAATGTTAGGATTAGCAAAACTTAACCAAATCAACCCAAATTTCTAATAGGGGCCTAAAACAATATTTCAAAATTTATAAATATTTTTCTAGAATTTAATCATGTTTAAATTCGATAATTAACACTAATTAACCATAATTAGTGTAAAAATAAGGCTAATCACTCACCTTGGCCACAAACAAACTATAGATCTAAAATATTATCTAATTTGGGTTGAATCTCTATGCAACACAGCAGCTCTATTCCCAATTTGATGCTAATTTTCCTTGATTTGATGTAGCTTGGCTTAATCTTCAATTAGGAAACGATTTGGGATGAAATTAGAAGGTGGAGGCCGTGGCTAGGGTCAGAGAAATGTTTAGGCAGCTGAAAAATGAAATAAAATTCATTTTCCTACTGTTCTCAGCCTCCCCATAACCTTAATCCTGAAATGGGTTATGGGCCCTCTTGCTATTCACCCTAATTAGGCCCGGTTAAGCTGTTTTTCACCTTCTAAACCTTGTTTCAGCGATATCTCCCAAACGGTGAGTCCGTTTGTCTAATGTGACCATCTACGGAAAGGTAAACCATCATCCAGAACTAATGGAAGTTGCTTCAGGTCAAAACTCCTTACCAATCAAAAGTTATGGCCAAAACAAGATCAGCTAGGGGCAAAATGGTCATTTAAAAATCGGCAAAAATCATGAACATGGGAATTGACCCCAATAGTCGTCTCCCAAAGTTACATGATCATACGACTCCGTATGTGAAAGAAATAAATATTCTATGATCCTTCGATGCGTAGAATGCGGGTCGTTACATTCTCCCCCACTTAAGAAATTTCGCCTCCGAAATTCCTTAACTAAGAAACAAGCAAAGGATCCCGCATGCCTACCGACCATTCACAACAATCAAACATACAAAAACAAATAAGTCTATCCTAGCATGCGGAAAACTAAGTCGCAATTAAAATCTTATCAGGCAAAGAGTTCTGGATAAGTCTTCCTAATGCTTTCCTCTGTCTCCCAAGTACAGTCATTCTCATCCTCGCCCCACTGAACCTTGACTAGATTCACCGCTTTCCTTTGAAGTTTCTTCGTATCGTTCTCAACAATACGAATCAGCTTGTGGTTCCCAACTGCCTTGGGTTCTACTTCGATATCATCCAACTGATCAGGTGAAATAGTCATATCGGGGTCGTGCATGAATTTCCTTAACTGGGAAACATGAAATACATTATTAACTCCTGCCATCTTCTCTGGTAATTCAACTTTATATGCCAAATTCCCAACTTGCTCGAGGATTGGGAATGGATCAACAAATCTTGGTGTTAACTTGCCTCTCCTACCAAATCGTATCATGCTCTTTAACGGAGAAATCTTGACAAACACCAAGTCGCCAATGGAGAATTTTAAATCTCTTCTCCTCTTATCAGCATAACTCTTCTGCCTATCTTGGGCAGCCTTCATTCATTATCGGATAACCTTGATCTTATCTGAGGTTTCTCTTATCACATCTGGCTCAGGCACAAATTTCTCACCGGTTTTTAACTAGCATGACGGTGAGTTGCACGATCTTCCGTACAAAGCTTCAAATGGAGCCATACCAATACTGGACAGGTAACTATTATTATATGCAAGCTCTACTAGATGCAAATGGTCATCCCATGATCCACCAAAATCCAATATGCAAGCTCTCAAGAGATCTTCTAATACTCGATTCACCCTCTCTGTTTGATCGTCGGTTTGAGGATGATACGCGGTACTGAGATGTAATTCAGATCCTAACGCCTCTTGTAAGCTCTTCCAAAATCCACGAGTGAACAACGGATCTCGGTCACTCACAATGCCTTTGGGTATTCCATGAAATCTCACTACCCACTTTATATATAGTTCTGCTAATTTAGCTGCTGTTCTATTCGACTTGAAGGGTATAAACCTTGCACTCTTGGATAATCGGTCCACAATCACCCAAATGCTATCATGGCCTGATCTTGTTCTTGGTAACCCATCAATGAAATCCATTGAGACTTGTTCCCATTTCCATTCTGGAACTTCTAATGGTTGCAACAAACCACTAGGTTTCTTTTGCTCAACTTTAACCGACTGGCAGTTCATGCATTTGGATATAAACTTCCCAACGTCTATTTTCATTCCTTCCCAATAATAGGTCTGCTTCATGTCTTAATACATTTTGTTACCACCGGGATGTATAGTCAGTTTTGAGTGATGACATTCTCTAAGCACTTTATCTCTCAATCCATTGACATTGGGCACAACTAGTCTCCATTCTTTCTAAGCCATCCATCTCGATCAAGCCCATACTTGTCCATCTCCGTATCGATACCCATCTCTAACTTGGAGATGATTTCTAATAAGTTAGGATCGTCCCTCTAACTGGAACCAATCCGCTCAATCAAAGTGGGTCTGATCGTCAAACTTGCTAATACTTCTGGATCCAATTCGCACTTTGGTCTGAAATCATACCCAACGATGTACTCCAGTTTCTTCCATCCTAGAATCATAGCCTCTAAACTGGCATGTCTTCTACTTAATGCATCAGCTACCGCATTGACCTTTCCTAGTGTATATGCGATATCGAAATCGTAGGAAGCCAAGAATTCCAACCATCTTTGCTGTCGGAGGTTTAGGTCCTTCTGAGAGAAAAAATACTTTAACGATTTATGACCGGTGAACAACTTGAATCTTTCTCCCAAGAGATAATGTCTCCACATCTTCAATGTGAACACAATCGCTGCCAATTCCAAATCATGGGTAGGATACCTTTTCTCATGCGGTTTTAGTTGCCGACTAGCATAAGCTACAACCCTACCTCCTTGCATCAATAGAACACCTAGCCTGGTACCACATGCATCTGTGTATACCGTCATCTCTTCATTTCCCTTAGGAATGACTAACACTGGTGCACATGTCAACTTTTCCTTTAGACTCTTGAACGCATTCTCGCACTTTTCGTCCCAAACGAAACTTGATTCTTCTTGGTCAACTGAGTCAACGGTGCAGCTATCTTGGAGAAGTCTTGGATAAACATACGATAATATCTAGCCAATCCCAAGAAACTTCTTACATCTGTTGCGTTCTTGGGCGTAGACCAATCTTGTACCGTAGCCACCTTCGCAGGGTCCACGACAATACCATTTTCTAAAACAACATGGCCCAAGAATCTCACTTCCCTCCTCCAGAAGTGACACTTAGAAAACTTTGCTTTCAATTGGTGTTTTCTCAACATCTCCATCACTATCCTCAGATGTTCCTTGTGTTCTTCCTCTGTCCACGAATAAACCAAGATATCGTCCACGAACACAAGAACAAACTTATTCAATTGATCCCTGAATAACCTATTCATAAGATCCACAAAATACGCTGGTGCATTGGTCAACCCGAATGGCATGACCAACCACTCATAGAATCCAGACGACGTCCGAAATGTCGTTTTAGCTATACTCTCAGATTCCACTCTAAGCTGATGAAAACCTGTCGCGAGATCCAAATAGGAGAACACTCTTGCGCCACTCAACTGATCAAATCATCTATCCACGGAAGAGGATACTTATTCTTCCTCGTTACCTTATTCAACTCGCGGTAGTCCACACACAATCGAAGGGAACCATCTGCCTTGGTAGCAAACACAACTGGTGCTCCCCACTCAAAAACACTTCTTCTGATAAATCCCTTCTTTAACAGATTGCTTACTTGCACCCCGAGCTCTCGTTGCTCCCTTGGTGCCATACGAAGAAGTGGCATCACTGTAGGTCTGGCATCTTTCACTAAATCAATCTGAAACTCAATCTCTCGGTGTGGTGGATGTCCGGTCACTTCCTCGAAGACGTCCGGATACTGGCCAGACGCGAGTACATCTGACAACTCATCATGCGAGATGTCGAGGGAATTTAGAAAAATAACCATTACCCCATCACAATGTAGACCACCAAACAATACCCTCTGCCCATCATCCACTCTAACTGTCACCAAAAAGCCCTCATAGTCTACCACCACCCCGTATCTTTAGAGCCAATCACAAACAAACATGCATCCATGACTAGATAAGACCACACTACGACAAATCATGCTATGGCTAGTTGAACCACCAATCGGGTTCGTCAACGCTAAAGGTCTATCGGCTATCTCGGGTTCCAATCCCAACCTATCTACCAGGTCACTAGATATGAAGGAACGGGAAGCTCCGGTATCAAACAATACTCGAATAGGAACATCATAAACAGAAAGCATACCTTGAATGACGACATTCTTTCCTTTCTCCGCTGCAGTTGGGGCATTCGACGAAGAAGGAACAACATTAAGAGCATATGCTTTCACAATATGCTTCTCCTTAGGGGGTTGCAGACACTTATCCTTGTGATGTCCCACTTAGCCACAGTTGAAGCACTTCCTGTCCGCTGGCATTGCTCGACATTCTTTAGCATAATGACCCTTCTTGCCACAGCTAAAGCACTCAACATCTTTCTTGCTTTTTTTTCTGACCATCCTTAGCTTGGTTCTGACTCTACTTCCTTTAATTCTGAGAATTATTCTTGCCTCCACCGCTTGCTTGCGGCTTTGGCCCCTCTTCAGATGCGACAATGACTTCAGTCTTGGGTTTAGGATAAAGGCTCTCGGACCTCAATGCTTTCCCAACAAACGATTCAAAAATCCCATCAATATGGTTTATAAGCCTTTCCCCTAAGTACTGATCTAAACCAGTTATGAACTTCTCGTTCTTCTTCTCGGGAGTGTCAATGAGGGATAATCCATACTTCGATAAAGTATCGAACTCAGCAATGTACTCCGAGACTGCTCTACCATTCTGCTTAAGCTCCAGAATTTTCCTAAACAATTATGATTTCTGAGCAGCTGGGATAAACTTATCACTGAATCGAGCCTTAAACTGATCCTAAGTAACTTGATCCTCTGGAGTAGCTGCCTTAATAGCATTCCACCAATTCATCGCCCGTCCCTGCAGCTGACGGGATGCTAGCTTTCTCTTCATCGCATTCTCAATACCCAAGTCTTCGAAGATACGCTCACGGCTATCCAACCAATCCTGAACTTCTGTAGCCGATTCCATTCCATGGAATGACCTTCCACCAAGACTAGTGTAATCCTTGCATAGCTTGGCAAAATCGGCACTAGGCGCCTTCACCACTGTACCACCACCATTTGCAGCATTGGGAACTGCTCCTTGCACATTTCTAAGCATCTCTCTCATAAAGTCAGTGAACATCGTCCCCATAATAGGAGCATTCCCATTATTAGCTCCTCTACCAGTACCCCTTGTATATCAGCTCATCGTTCAATCTGTAAGGAGAAAATGATTAATCATCTCTTCAGTGGTGCCAGTGCAATGCGACTTCATCCTTAAATATACTAATAGTATATATATAACTTTTGAAAACCAAAATATCACAAATACGCGCTCTCGTATACGTACTATCTCACTCTAGTGTCTTCCCTAGGTTAACTACACAACCTAGAACTCTGATACCAAATGTTATGGCCTGCCCCACACCAGCCGACATTTCCAATGAAAGTGCGCCGTGCCGATGTCCAACCAGCACGGGCCGGTCGCCAAAGAAAGGAAAGAAGGGAATTTGAACTAGCAAGGAACCTGTAGAATGTCTCACAGCGCATGGAATAAAATATAATAATAACATACTTGACATAAAACATGCGAGACAGTGAATAAGCTGAAAACTAAACCATAATCATCATAGCAGCAGAAATTGAAAATACAGCATAATTATGATCTATAACTATTATTACAACTTCAAAATACTGTCTCTAAAACAAAAGAAAGGAAAGGTACACTACTAATGTCCAAAGCAGTGACCATCAATAACACAGGGAGAATATATGTACATAATACGTAGGAGGCTCCTGCTCGTCTCCGGATCAGCTACTCGTGCATAACTAGCTAACCTGTATCTAGTCTTCTTGTTTAGGAGCACCCAGAGTAATAAGAAGAGACATAAAACTCTAGATCAAACAAAAGTCTGGTATGAGCGATAAGTAGCAAAATAGAACAATAACAGGTATACTAAACCATACCTGAACCTGGACCTGCAACTAAAGAGTTAGCACAACATACCGTACAATACTCTAAGGTGCCACTAACATATGGTTTAGAGGATACGGGGGTGGAGGTGTGCATGTCATAGTGATGTCAAAAAATCAAACATAGCAACCATCCTCACATCTATCACTCAGTGCGTAAAGCATACGATATCCACCACTTTGATCACTAGACCCATCGAGGTAGTGACGGAGTCCGACTTGTATAACTATTGCTACCACCAAGCTTTCCCCATGGAGTCATGACTAAATCCTTACAAATGACCCCACTTCATTGGTCCATAGCCAATAGTCCTACCTAGGCCACTGTAGCCCTGAATCCGTCCACATACCCCCTACTCCTTAGTGATCCAAAGTTATAGACATCGATAACCCCTTAGCACACGTCCGCAGCAAAGGCCAACTCATGAAGTTAACTCATTGGTTCCCATTTGGATCCTGAGTAATAACCTCCCATCTGGACTTCCTTTGCATCTCGGGTTTTGGTCGAATTGGAGTTGGTCTTCAGAAGAGTCATCGCGTATGCGTAGCTCCAATCCGGTTCGGTTCGGCTTGCTTCAGTCAGTTCGATTCGAATACATCGCCCTTAGGCTTCCCGCTCGGTTCGGTGTTCCACTTCAGGTCGCTTCGGTAGTCTCCATTTGGTTCGGGTTAACACCTTCCGTTCAGTTCGGTTCGAATACTCCAGCTCCTCTCACCTCGTCCGATCTCATCCCCTAACTCTAGTCCGATCTGATCCCCACGCCATGCTTCAGTCCGATCCCAACCCCAATTCAATATGAGTGGCCTTCCTTCTTGCCAAGCCTCCTCTAGTGCCAAATTCCGATCCGAATCAAATCCCCTTGCCCAGTTCCCTTATTCGATCCGAGCCCCATACCCGATCTGATCCGGTCCGAAACTCTGCACATTTCCTGCAATTTTTCCAGCAACTGTTTTACGTCATACGACGGCACTTTCGACCATTCTAACTCTTCAAATCAATCACAAAGCATACCATACAGTCATAGCAACATATATAATCAACCATAAACACCTAAACAACAATCTAATGTGTTGAAATGGATCAAACATACCCAAAACCTCATATTTTCCCTTTAATCATGTTTAACAATAACTAATGTTAGGATTAGTAAAACTTAACCAAATCAACCGAAATTTCTAAAACAATATTTCAAAATTTATAAATATTTTTCAAGAATTTAATCATGTTAAATTCGCTAATTAACACTAATTACCCTTAATTAACCATAATTAGTGTAAAAATAAGGCTAATCACTCACCTTGGCCACAAACAAACTATAGATCTAAAATATTATCTGATTTGGGTTGAATCTCTATGCAACACAGCAGCTCTATACCCAATTTGATGCA
This sequence comes from Allium sativum, assembly GCA_030737875.1. Classification (NCBI taxonomy): domain Eukaryota; kingdom Viridiplantae; phylum Streptophyta; class Magnoliopsida; order Asparagales; family Amaryllidaceae; genus Allium; species Allium sativum. The sequence goes on from CM060924.1 coordinate 380,837,277, forward strand.
AATTTGCCTTGATTTGATGTAGCTCTGCTTAATCTTCAATTAGGAAGCGATTAGGAGCGATTTGGGATGAAATTAGAAGGTGGAGGCCATGGCTAGGGATAGAGAAATGTTTTAGGCAGCTGAAAAACGAAATAAAATTCGTTTTTCTACTGTTCTCAGCCTCTCCATAACCCTAATTCCAAAATGGGTTCTGGGGCCTCTTGCTAATCACTCTAATTAGGCCCGGTTAAGCTGTTTTTCACCTTTTAAATCTTGTTTCAACCATATCTCCCAAACGATGAGTCCGTTTGGCTAATGTGACCACTCTACGGAAAGGTAAACCATCATCTGGATCTAATGGAAGTGGTTTCAGGTCAAAACTCCTTACCAATCAAAAGTTATAGCCAAAACAACATCAGCTAGGGGCAAATCGGTCATTTAATAATCGGCAAAAATGATGAACATGGGAAATGACCCCAATAGTCGTCTCCTAAAGATACATGACCATACGACTCCATATGTGAAATAAATAAATATTCTATGATCCTTCGATGCGTAGAATGCGGGTCGTTACAAGATCAGTTTTGTTGGAACCGTATCTAAAAACATAGCAGAGCTTCAAATTTCGTAGCAAACGGAATCAGTATTTGGTCATAGAGTAGTAAACGCGTAGGTAGATTACACATGAACTAAGTTAAGTGTTCACACTTGACTAGTTATCTTGGATCTGTGTTTCTTTTGAGGTGTCATGCAATGAAGCCTTCATGATGTGCTTTCTCCCCTTCCATCCTTCGCTGACACCTTAGTGATCCATGACTTCTACAAGTCTGTAGATAAGAGACCTCCTTTCTTCATTATTCACTTTACTTTCTCTTCTCTTTGTTTACTTCTCCTTCTTCCCTCCTTCTCTTCTTGGCCGGCCACCACCCCAACCCGCTTGCTTTGACCCCTCCTGAAACAACCCAAACTCCCATGTAAACGAAAGCCCAGATTGAGTTGAGAACATGATACCCAGAGCACAAACAAAAGAACATTTCATTGCTATTACAACAATTACATCAGAGTACAAGAATATGCCAGAGTATGAATAATATACATCAGAAAAATATCAGAGATTTAAATTACAAAGAAGTGGAAAATTAATACATAACACAACTGCAAGAAATACAAGGACATGGAGCGTTCCGAATATAGCTTCAGCTGTAAAACCAGGATCCTGTGAAAATAATATATGCAAAACCAAAACTACTAGCTGCCCGTGTGGAAAATATGGGCACCCAGAGTTTAGGTTAAAACAATAAAGTCCAGGTCAGTCATGTGAATGGTGTGAGAACTAAAATAATTATTAGCTTGATTTTAAAGTTAGATAAATCAAAGGAACATGCCGTATAACACGGAACAGGTTTAACCCCAAGAATACCAGTGCATATAACAAACAGCGCAATGCTAAATAAAGAAAATGAAGCTATTATAAGACTCAGGTCCCATCACACATTGCAACGCAGGCCGGAGGATAGAATTTTCCCTCATAACAGCCAAAGAATGCTTGGTACATTTTAAAACAAATCATTTTGATACTATTATAAGTGCATAGTGTATCAAACAAATTCAAATATAAATGTATCAATCATAGACGGCATGGGTGCCATATATCATGTCGCCATACTAGGCTCTACAATTAAAACCGAAGTGTCACGTATTGGAAATTGGATTCCATCTATGAACCAAGGCAAGGGATTGTCCTTCCGATTCGAGAATGTTTAGCCCGAGCTTTAGGATTCAGCCGCAACTGCACCTGGATCGTTAGGGCCGGTCCACTCATAGTGGATTATAATTCCTGAGCATTGCGTTTCCCTGCCCTATGGGGCGTAAATTTGGTCAGTATGTCAACCATGTCATCCATCGGCCCCGTAGTGACCGATATATCCGAGGTGCCTTGCTTTCCATTATCCACATAAGTAAAATGTCCGGGCTCCATACCATGACACCACTCCTAGCTAGAAGGAAACGCATGTTCTCTATGAGGTCCTCTCCTGTTTTTGGTTCACACTGGGGTTTGAGGCTCGCGAATTAATGCTATAAACGATGCTATGCTATATTAAAGCCGTGCTTTGATCATCAACCACAAGAATTTGCTTTTCGACAGAAGCCTTGATCATTTGCATCTCAGCATGCCACACAGGCAACTCGCGCCATGCAACTGATGTCTATCAATCACACAGAATGAAATCCACAGACACACATCCATTTACAAGTCCGTTCTGGATCTGAACGAAACCGGAGGCACCTTATTCCTCGTCCCATATGTCCAATACAAGAGAGTGGTCCTTGCATATCCAGTCAATCTCCAAGTACGTCAGGACGATCACCACTTATTACCTCGTCTTGGGTGTATAGCCCAATCAAGACATCAGTAATCATCCAAACGATGTAAAGACCTCCGGTCTTCAACCACCGTCTTCATCATCGACTTATCGTCGATTCAGTTTTTCAGAATGGGATAAACCCTGTCTTCCCGAATAACTCGCGTATCTTATAAACAAGTGCTATAAAAACACAACATACGCCTCATTCCAATATAGAATATTCTTTTATTCAAAATTTCTTTTCACAATTTAAACCAAATTAAGGTTTTTCAAACTAGTCGGGATTAGCGAACCTTACAGAAGTAATCATTTGTTTTATTCCCCAATCCCAACCAATTTATCCCATGGAGAAAAACTGGTAGTACTCCATATCTAACACCCACAGTGTTATCGGTAAAATTAATTACCGTTTCACGTTCAAATCTAATTAAAGATTTAACTATCGCTTGGAGTAAAACTGGTGGTACTCCATTCTTGATCATTTCATGAATTTGATAATTTAAATTATCACATTCTCATTCCAGTCTAATTAAAGATTCATTAAAACTCCATTTAGTTTTAATCTCCAAAAATTATTTACTAAATGATTATTCAAAGTTAAGAAATTAATCTTACCTTTAACTGGGTTAAAGAACAAATGTCATTTAAAACACAGCCCACAATAAACCCAAATGCACATTACATTAACAATGGAATCTTGATGGAAAACAGATCAATATATATAATTGATATAAACTTCCATATCCAACTGATAATATAAATGGAATAACGGCAAAGCCTTTTAAATTCCATATATAGTAACAGTCTTCCTCCACAGAAGTTCACTTCGATTATTACTAAATCGAATTCCGTTCCATTCCAATTTATTTTATCAAATTGGAAAACTTTTGTTTGGAAAATTTCCCCAAAATCTTAATTAAAAGATTTATAAATTCCAAATCACATTTCACCGTAAATCGGGTTAAAGGACGAATGTCGTTGAAAACACAGTTCGCTATAAACCCAATTCGCATTCTATTTTCTTCCAATTAAATGTTAATTAACTGGAAACTCTAATAATCTTAATTAAAAGATTGATTCTTTTTCACATGAGGTTTAAGAACAGTGTTGTTTAAGACACCATTCACAACAAGCCCAAAATCCAATTTAATATTAAATACAAGACTCTGAATAGAAATTATATCGGCTTATATTCAATATCAAATTATGAAATCAACAAATATCGTATTGGGAATAATGATATCGAAATCCAGTATCGAAATATTAAATACAAAACTCAGAATCCAGTATCGAAATATTCTGAAGATAATTTTGATTCAAATCCCTTCCAATTCATATGTTGGAAATTCTGGTCATATTAAATCCCCTTTTCAACTCCAATTTATTTATTTAAAAATAATTGGATTATAATTCTAGTTAATAACTAGTTCATTTTGATAAAAAATACATTTTTATCTTTTCAAATACGGATTTTTCGTCCCAAATCTTTCCAAATCATTTACTATGATTTTACACAAATTATTAATATTTTTAATAATTTTATCAAGGTTCGTACAATCGATTTCCACTAACGACCACCGAACTACATCAATAGCGACCTTTTCCAAATTTGATTTGGACATAATTCAAAATCCAACCATTAAATTTCAAATCTCTTGTATTCGTTGGAAAGCTCTTTTCGATACGAATCAACGGTCCCGGTTTTAGGGCAATCCGACGATCGGATCTCCCGTAATGTCAATTCGAAGTCAATGGTCGAAATTAACGAACGATGACAGCGCGCTCTATTCAAGCCATTAATATATATATATATAACATATTTCGTTCAAAACGCATTTCATAAATTCGTTTTAAAATCAATTCCAACTTCCTTTTCAATTTTAAACCAAAATTGAATATTCTATACCATTCTAATATAGATGATAATATTTTCGAAATATCTGATTTTGAAATAATCTCCATTTCGATATTCATTATAAAAATGAATAAAATCGATATAAATATCGTTCGCGTCAAAATGGCGCATAACTACTCAATACGGCTTCATATATTTAAATATTTTCGTGTCCATCCAAAATCGGACATCAAATCCACATTTTAATTCTTTATAGAATATTATTATAAAATATTCATTATTTTAAAATATTCGTTATTTTAAAATGTTACTTATTTCTGAATTGGAATCAGACCCAATCAACTACCATATAATTTTATTTATATGGATTTCATACAACACATGTATATATCAACAATGATAAACAATCAACCATCATCCAGAGTGCATTACACAACTGCATAAGCATTAAATATAAATAATTAACGCTTACAACAGTCTGTCAACGAATCGATTGACATACAACTAAACAATTGGGATTAGTGTACGTCAAATATCATCCCAACACCCGTGTGGGGTTTCAATCAACAAACACAGATTTTATTTGTGTAGTTGGGCGATATGTAAAATTTATCGTCCCAATCAGTATCAGATAAATGGGTGTACATAAACAAATCATCTGATTTGTTTATGAATATTTATTCCAACACATGACTATTTTATACAGTTCATATATACAATAAAAATGATTTTATTATTGTTCAAATATTCTATTCAACACATGAACATTCGATACAGTTCATATACAATAAAAATGATATTTTTATTGTTCAGATATTTTATTCAACACATGAATATTTTATGCAGTTTATATATACAAGAAAAATGATATTTTTATTGTTCAAATATTTTATTCAACACATGAATATTTTTAATCACACACCATCAATTTCATAATCAAATCACAAAAATCATCCATGGTTTGTACAATAAATGGTGTCAAGTGCTGCTAAGCACCGTCTGCATCCTAGTATATATTTGACTGTAAAATAAATTGAGTGAGAAAGAGTTCTCACAGTTGGTTTCCACTCCATCAGTTTTAATTTCTGAATATCAGAACAGTTTGGATTCATCTGAAATTCTAATTTGCTCCCAATTGCTTCTAGTCAGTGCCATGTTGTAGTGCTCTTCAAGAAGGTTCCAACGAGTCTGGGTTTACAAATTTCTGACGAGTATCGAACGAGTTATGGGATTTTAAACTTTTGATAGTAAATACGACCATTAAAAGTTAATTAACCTTTTTAATTTTTACTAATCCCTCTCTAATTTCTCTTCCCCGTTCGTTCCTTTTCACGATGCTAGAACCCATCATCGACCTCGTCCTTCATCCACGCACCCTCCCCTACTTCCTCGTTCTCCGATCAAACACCACCGTCGCCGAGCCCCCAAGCCCAATCACCCACGCCACTAGGCGGCACGGCATTCGAGGGCCTTAGGACCTTGGAATTTGTGCTCGATCGTGCGTGCTTTAAGCACCAAATTCACGAAATCCGCAACCTTATTTCAGATTTAGCCATTCACCTTTTAGATCTCATTGAGTAGAATACTTTTGCCTTAGAAAGTTTTGAAATCCATTCAGCGGATTGAAAGATTTTGGGGAGCGAATTCTAGAGCGTTTCAGCCGTTATTTCCAAAGTAGCGGCACTGAATTGTGATTGGGAAGTTAGGGTTTAAAGGTTAGAAAATATATATATATATATTTTTAATATTATTTTAATTTCAAAAATATTTGTTTATTGCCCCGAACCCCAAATCCAACCCAACGGCTGTCGCTCCCAACGTAATACCCATATTCCGGACACAATGGGATATGTTTCGTAAGCCAATTCGACTGTTTCGATCAGTTTTTGTCAAAATTAAAATATAAATCAGTACACTTTGAATTTAAACATACATTTTAATTTACCGGGGCCACATACTGACTCCAAAAATTACAGAAAAATAAATCTAGCTATGTTTCGACAATACGGTCCTAATAAAACTAATTTCGTTGAATTTGAAGACGGTTTGTAGAATGGCCATTTTCTGGTCGATCCAATTCAATTGAAATTGACCAAATACGTTTTAATCTGCCACGCTCACATATTAATTCCAAAAATTATGAAAATTGGAATCTACCAATAATTTGACATTCCGGATTGAAAAAAAGTGGTTTCGTCAAAAACGGAGGTCGTTTGCAAAATGGTTATTTTTAAGGGCTTGATTTAATTTAAAATATAACTAAATTCCATAGCGGCTATTTTAAATTTTAAACTGGTCATAACATTTTATTCCTGTTATGAAATCTGGATTTTTCATATTCTTTAAAAGATAATTTTAAACAGATTCATATATTTCTTGTTTTACAGAAATCCGATTTATTTTGAATCCTGTACATTCAGTCAAAGTTTGAAATCGAATTTTCAAACTACCGCCCCTATTCTAACTCCTTTTATAATTAATATAAATTTTTATATTCTAACTTCGATTCAAATAAATTTTTAGTTGCTATTATTTAAAATAAATAATTTTAAATATTCCAAATTCATTAAAATAGCTAAAATAAAAATTTTAAATTGGTTCTGAAAATCCGGGTTGTTACAATCTCCCCCACTTAAAATCTTTTCGTCCTCGAAAAGGAACGGAGCTAAAAGTTGTTTAACTAACCAACTCAACATTCATTCTGGCTTTCATTCTTCAACATTTCAGTTTTTAAGAATTTTTCAATTCTTCAAAATTTTGGCTAACACCCTAAATTTTTGAAAAATTTCGCCATAACCTCCTTTTTACGGGGAGACATTTAAAACCTCAACTAGCCACGCAGGGCCCCCACCAATCCAGAAGAAAAAGAAAAAGCCTAGTGGCTAGCCAATCGACTCATAAAATCATTCAAAACCAAGAAATATAATAAATATGTACTTATTTGTCGGCATACAATTTTATTCCTCTTCTTAGCGTCCATGCTATAACCTGTCCAATATATACATATGTACATATATGCAATTTCAAGAAATTTTCAATTCAGTTCAATGTTTGATCAATTTGGCTAAATTTGCCTTTCATTCACATGTTGGTTAAATTAGTTAACAAATAATCAAACAACACAACCTGCAATCAATTAGTTGATTAACATTTCAAATTTATAGCTTTAATATACAAAAATCCATTTTTGATGCCAAATCACAACAATAGTCCTATCTAAGTTTCGGTTCTCACACCAGTCAATTGGAAATATATAGATATCCCACTTTCGACACTCGAACATAAACACTGATGATGAAGCTTCATCATCAAAATTATCCCTGGGCGACTAGAGTGTGATTCTATATCTATCTAGTATATTGGAGGCTTCGTATATACGCAAGCTAGGCGTATATGCAAATCTCAATATACTCGATTGTCCAAAATCAATTTAAAATAAAATACTCAAATACGTATAATAAGGTTTAAATTTTGAAAACAAAATTTGTTTTCATTTTATTTTAAAAATAATACTCTTCACACTCATCCTAGGATACTACTGATCCTATCTCTAACGAGTCATTCCTATTGGATATTACTAATCCAATCTCTGACGGATTCCTTCGTTTGGTTCTAAGGTGTCTTGTTCTCAAGCTATGTAAACCAAAGCTCTGATACCAAAATGAAATGACCCAAACTCGCCCGTAAAGGAAATCCCGAATTGAGTTAAGAACAGGACACTCAAAGCACAAACAGAAGAACATTTCATTGCTATTACAAAAATTACATTAGAGTACAAGAATATACCAGAGTATGAATAATATACATCAGAAAAATATCATAGATTTAAATTACAAAGCAGTAGAAAATTAATACATAACACAACTGCAAGAAATACACAGATACAGAGCATTTCGAATATGGGCACCCAGAGTTTAGATTAAAACAATAAACTCCAGGTCAGTCATGTGACTGGTGTGAGAACAAAAACAGTTATTAGCTTGATTTTAAAGTTAGATAAATCAAGGGACCACGCCGTATAACACGGAACGGGTTTAACCCCAGGAATACCAGTGCATATAACAAACAGCGCAATGCTAAATAAAAAAAATGAAGATATTATAAGACTCAGGTCCCATCACACAATGCAACGCAAGATGGAGGATAGAGTTTTCCCTTATAATATCCAAAGAATGCTTGGTACATTTTAAAACAAATCATTTTCATACTATTATAAATGCATAGTGTATCAAACAACTTCAAATATAAATGTATCAATCATAAACGACATGGGTACCATATATCATGTCGCCATACTAGGCTCTACAATTAAAGCCGAAATGTCACATGTTGGAAATTGGATTCCGTCTATGAACCAGGCCAAGGGATCGTCCTTCCGATTCGAGACTGTCTAGTCCGAGCCTCAGGATTCAGCCGCAACTGCACCTGGATCGTCAGGGTCGGTCCACTCGTAGTGGATTATAATGCCAGAACACTGCGTTTCCATGCCTTATGAGGCGTAAATCTGGTCAGTATGTCGACCATGTCATCCATCGGCCCCGTAGTGATCGATATATCCGAGGCGCCTCGCTTTCCATCATCCAAATAAGTAAAATGTCCGGGCTCCGAACCATGACACCGCTCCTAGCTAGAAGGAAACGCATGTCCTCCCTGAGGTCCTCTCCTGTTTCTGGTTCACACCGGGGTTTGAGGCTCGCGAATTAATGCTATACAAAAAGCTATGCTATATTAAAGCTGTGCTTTGATCATCAACCACAAGACTTTGCTTTTCAACAGAAGCCTTGATCATTTGCATCTCAGCATGCCACACAGGCAGTTCGCGCCATGCAACTGATGTCTATCAATCACATAGAATGAAATCCAATGTCAGACACACATCCATTTACAAGTCCGTTCTGGGTCTGAACGAAACCGGAGGCACCTAATTCCTCGTTCCATATGTCCAATACAGGAGAGAGGCCATCGCATATCCGGTCGCTCTCCAAGTACGTCTGGACGATCACCAATTATTACCTCGTCTTGGGTGTACAGCCTAATCAAGGCATCAGTAATCATCAGTACGATGTGAAGACCTCAGGTCTTTAACCACTGTATTCATCGTTGACTTATCGTCAATTCAGTTATTCAGAATGGGATAAACCCGATCATTCCGAATAACTCGCGTATCTTATAAACAAGTGCTATAAAAACACAACATACGCCTCATTCCAATCTAGAATATTCTTTTATTCAAATATTCTTTTCACAATTTAAACCAAATTAAGGTTTTCCAAATTAGTCGGGATTAGCGAACCTTACCGAAGTAATCATTTGTTTTATTCCCCAATCCCAACCTATTCATCCCATGGTGCAAACCTGGTAGTACTCCATATCTAACACCCACGGTGTTATCGGTAAAATTAATTACCATTTCACATTCAAATCTAATTAAATTTAACTATCGCTTGGAGTAAAACTGGTGGTACTCCATTCTCGATCATTTCATGAATTTGATAATTTAAATTATCACATTCTCATTTCAATTTAATTAAAGATTCATTAAAACTCCATTTAGTTTTTATCTCCAAAAATCATTACTTAATGATTATTCAAAGTTAAGAAATTAATCTTACCTTTAACTGGGTTAAAGAACTAATATCATTTAAAACACAACTCACAATAAACCCAAATTCACATTCCATTAACAATGGAATCTTCACGGAAAACAGATCAATATATATAATCGATATACACTTCCATATCCAATCGATAATATAAATGGAATAACGGTAAAGCCTTTTAAATTCCATATATAGTAACAGTCTTCCTCCACAGAAGTTCACTTTGATTATTACCAAATCGAATTCCATTCCATCCCAATTTATTTTATCAAATTGGAAAACTTTTGTTTGGAAAATTTCCCCTAAATCTTAATTAAAAGATTTATAAATTCCAAATCACATTTCACTGTAAATCGGGTTAAAGAACGAATGTCGTTGAAAACACAGTTCGCGATAAACCCAATTCACATTCTATTTTATTCCAATTAAATGTTAATTAACTGGAAATTCTAATAATCTAAATTAAAAGATTGATTCTTTTCACACGAGGTTTAAGAACAGTGTTATTTAAGACATTATTCACGACAAGCCCAAAATCCATTTCTTTTATTCAATTCCAATTAAATATTAATTAATTGGAAAACCTCACTAAATTTTAATTAAAAGATTTATTCCTTTCTCAACTGGGTTTGAGAACAGTGTTGTTTAAGACATCATTCATGACAAACCCAAAATCCAATTTAATATTAAATACAATACTCTGAATAGAAACTATATCGGCTTATATTCAATATCAAATTCTGAAATCAACAAATATCGTATTGGGAATAACGATATATATATCTTCCAAATTCCTCCACAATATCCGTATAATCACGGAATCCAGTATCGAAATATTCCAAAGATAATTTTAATTCAAATCCATTCCAATTCGTATATTGGAAATTCTGGTTATATTAAATCCCTTTTTCAAGTCCAATTTATTTATTAAAAATAATTGGATTATAATTCTAGCTAATAACTAGTTCATTTTGATAAAAATACATTTTTATCTTTTCAAATATGAAATTTTTCATCCCAAAATCATTTACTATGATTTTACACAAATTATTAATATTTTTAATAATTTTATCAAGGCCCGTACAGTCGATTTCCACTAATGGCCACCGAACTACATCCATAGCGACCTTTTCCAAATTTGATTTGGACATAATTCCAAATCCAACTGTTAGATTTCAAATCTCTTGCATTAGTTGGAAAGCTCTTTTCGATACGAACCCAACGGTCCTGGTTTAAGGAGAACCGACGGTCGGATCTCCCATAATGTCAATTCAAAGTCAATGGTCGAAATTCGCGAACGGTCGCAGCGCGACGTGTTCTATTCAAGCCATTAATACATATATATAATATATATATATATATTATATATTTTGCCTAAAACATATTTATAAATTCGTTTTAAAATCGATTCCAACTTCCTTTTCAATTTTAAACCAAAATTTAATATTCTATACCATTCTAATATAGATGATAATATTTTCGAAATATCTGATTTTGAAATAATTTCCATTTCAATATTCATTATAAAAATGAATAAAATTGATATAAATATAGTTCGTGTCAAAATGTCGCATAAATACTCAACATGGCTTCATATATTTAAATATTTTCGCGTCCATCCAAAATCGGACATCAAATCAACATTTTAATTCTTTACAAAATATTATTATAAAATATTCGTTATTTTAAAATATTCCTTATTTCTGAATTGGAATCAGACCGAATCAACCACCATATAATTTTATTTATATGGATTTCATACAACACATGTATATATCAACAATGATAAACAATCAACTATCATCCAGAGTGCATTACACAACTGCATAAGCATTAAATATAAATAATTAACGCTTACAACAGTCTGTCAACCAATTGATTGACATACAACTAAAAAATTGGGATTAGTGTACGTCAAATATCATCCCAACACCCGTGTGGGGTTTCAATCAACAAACACAGATTTTATTTGTGCAGTTGGATGATGTGTAAAAATTTTCTTCCTAATCAGTATCAGATAAATGGGTGCACATAAACAAATCATCCGATTTATTTATGAATATTTATTTTAACACATGATTATTTTATACAGTTCATATATACAATAAAAATGATATTTGTATTGTTCAAATATTTTATTCAACACATGAACATTCGATACAGTTCATATATACAATAAAAATGATATTTTTATTGTTTAAATATTTTATTCAACACATGAATATTTTATACAGTTCATATATACAATAAAAATGATATTTTTATTGTTCAAATATTTTATTCAACACATGATTAATTTTAATCACACACAATCAATTTCAACAATCAAATCACACAAATCATCCATGGTTTGTACAATAAATTGTGTTGGGTGCTGCTAAGCACCGCCTACATCCTAGTATATATATATGATTGTAAAATAAATTGAGTGAGAAAGAGTTCTCACAGTCGGTTTCCACTCCATCAGTTTTAATTTCTAAATATTTGAACAGTTTGGATTTGTCTGAAATTCTAATTTGCTCCCAATTGCTTCTAGTTAGTGCCATGTTGTAGTGCTCTTCAAGACAGTTCCAACGAGTCCGGGTTTGCCAATTTCTGATGAGTATCGAACGAGTTATGGGATTTTAAACTTTTGATAATAAATGCGATAATTAAAAATTAATTAAGCTTTTTAATTTTTACTAATCCCTCTCTAATTTCTCTTCCCCGTTCTGTTCCTTCTCATGATGCTGGAACCCATCATCGACCCCGTTCTTCATCCACGTGCCCTCCCCTACTTCCTCGTTCTCCGATCAAACACCACCGTCGCCGAGTCCCCAAGCCCAGTCACCCACGCCAGTGGCGGAGCGGCGTTCGAGGGCCTCAGGCCCTTGGAATTTGCGCTCGATTGTGCGTGCTTTGAGCACCGAATTCAAAATATCTGCAACCCTATTTCAGATCTTAGCCATTCACCTTTTAGATCTCATTTAGTAGAATACTTTTTCCTTGGAAAGTTTGAAATCCATTAAGCGGATTGAAAGATTTTGGGTAGCGAATTCTAGAGCGTTTCAGCCATTATTCCCAATGTAGCGGCGCCGAATTGTGATTGGGAAGTTAGGGTTTTAAGGGATAGAATATATATATATATATATATATAATATAATTTTAATTTCAAAAATATTTGTTTATTGCCCCGAACCCCAAATCCAACCCAACGACTGTCGCCCTTAGTGTAATACCCATATTACAGACACAATGGGATATATTTCATAAGCCAATTCGACTGTTTCGATCAGTTTTCATCAAAATTAAAATATAAATTAGTATATTTTGAATTTAAACTACATTTTAATTTACCGGGGCCACATACAGACTACAAAAATTATAGAAAAAATAAATCTAGCTATGCTTTGACGATATGGTAACAAAACTAATTTCATCGAATTTGGAGATGGTTTGTAAAATGACGATTTTCTGGACGATCCAATTCAACTGAAATTGACCAAGCACGTTTTGATCTGCCACGCTCACATATTAATTCCAAAAATTATGAAAATTGGAATCTAGCAATAATTTGACATTCCGGATCCAACAAAAATGGTTTCGTCGAAAACGGAGGTCATTTGCAAAATGGCTATTTTTAAGGGCTTGGTTTGATTTAAAATATAATTAAATTCCATAGTGACTATTTTAAATTTTAAACTGGACATAACTTTTTATTTCCATTATGAAATCAGGATTTTTCACATTCGTTAAAAAGATATTTTTAAATAGATTCATATATTTCTTGTTTTACTGAAATCCGATTTATTTTGAATCCTGTACATTCTGTCAAAGTCTGAATTCGAATTTTCAAACTACTAAAAGTTTGAATTCGAATTTTCAAACTACCACACCTCTTCTAACTCCTTTTATAATTAATATAAATTTTTATTTTCTAACTTCGATTCAAATAAATTTTAGTTGATATTATTTAAAATAAACTATTTTAAATATTCAAAATTCATTAAAATAGCTTAAATAATTTTTTTTAAATAGTTCTGAAAATCTGGGTTGTTACACCTTCCTTGGCAGTCCACGTCAACACCCCCTCTCTACCACCTCCCTGTGGCCGCACCACACTCTAAAGCCTTAAAACTCATTAAAAACCCCTTTTCCACCCTAAAGCTACCCGCTTTAGCCTCATCCACCCCAAAACTCACCTCCACCGCCATCCTTCGACCGCGCCTGGTCCCCACCAATCCGCCCCAGCCAAGGCTATGGACTCCCCTCACATCCGAACACAATAAGCCCTAAAACCCCTTTCCCGTTTGCTCTTCGAACCAAAAACACATCCATATATACCTGTTGATTTCTAGAACCCCATAGTATTGAACCTCTGCCCAATTTATTTTCATAAAATTCCGGTGACTTCGGGAGGCTGCCGAAATCATCCAGAATCATTAGAACATCCTATGAATATTGTTATGAGTGGAATCCTAGGGGAAAACATTTAAACTGAAAATGGGGTAGTAAAATATTGATTGTGTTTGTAAACTCGATTGACTTATATAATGATATTTCGTTGATAATAGGAGTTCATGATATAGTTCGACAATGTTTGGTATGAAAAAGATGTGATTTTTAACTGAAGTTTATATAGTCACTTAAGTATATGACACTTAAAAGTGATGGTGTTGACGTTGGTTTTGATTTGAACATTAAATGGTCATTGAAATGGAAATTAACTTGGTATTGGTTGTTGGATATTGATATGAACCTTACTTGGTGATTGAATGATAATTTGCTGAATGTAGATGGTTGCAATACACCACATTGGGTTATGATACTATGTTTAAATAGTGATTGATTTTGTGTTAACACCCTATATTGGATGATTGGATGTTATATTAGTTGTTAACAATGTGGTATGTGATTACCCTGGTTCATTATAACCAAAAAGTGTGATTATTAGCTCATTGGTTAAGTCTCCATTCATTAAAACAATTTAATGAATATTTTTTTATTTTAAATAATGAGTGAAAAATAAAAGTCCAAATCTTATATCTGATTTTTCATGGACGTGAAGTCAAAGTCATTTCGATTAACAAATGTAAAATAAAGAAATGGTTTTGGAGAAAATAAAAGCAGGCGTCGTTAATGACCCGTAAACAGCGCTTGTGCAATGTTTAGTATTTTTATGGTATAATAATTAATTTATTTAATTATTTAAAATATGATTTAGAGATTTGAATGGTCGTTTAATTAAATAATATTGAATATTTAATTAAATTAAATAATAGAATAATATATTTATTTCTGAAATAGTCAAGATAGTAAAATTCACAATATTGTGTGAATTGAACAATTTAAAATATATAATTCAGTTTAGAGTTGAATTATATTAACGAATATATTATATAAATGATAGTTGAACGTATAATTATATTATAATTATAATCGAGCTCGAAATGGCGCGACAGTTCATAATTTGGCGATTCAAACTTTAAACGAATAAATAGAAGCCGTTTTAAATTGGATTTCCGTGAAACAAGAAACGTTCGGAGCTGGTGAAGTATATTTTTCTAATGGAAGAGAAAAATCGAGATTTCATTGTGTAGATTTTGATTTATGTCCAAATCAAATTTTCAAAAAAATTCACTATGGAATTCCTTTATAATTTATAACAATTTATTTATATTTAAATAGATTTTCAATATAAATTGAATACTGATTTAACATTGTATTTGAACTATCGAGTTGTAAATTCAGTTAGAAATATTTTGGAGCTGTATGGTATTCCACTGTGAATATATACGATAATATTTATTTATAAATATTTAATTTAATTATTTTTAAATATATTTAATATTTAAATGGGTTTATTTAGAGCTTTAAAAATGGCCAGTTTTGCAAACGACCTCCATTTTCGACGAAACTAATTTTGTTGCATCCGGAATATTAAATTATTGCTAGATTTAAATTTCCGTGATTTTTGAAGTCAGAGTGTGGCAGTACGGGATTTTAATCTGAAAACTATTCAATAATTTGACTTTAAAAATACGCTGTGTGAGCTAACGAAGTCAGAATTCGACAAAACCAGTTTCGTTGGGTCCGTAATGTCGATCTGTAGCTGCATGCCCATTTTCGTGATTTTTGGGTATCATGGGTGATCAAAAGAATTTTTAAAAAGACAAATATAAATAACGGTACTATATAAATAATATAAAATATATTTGAAGCCTCTAACATAAGCTAAAACTAACCTATATAATACCCTCACTATAACCTAACCTAATTTCACTTTCTTTGGTCAACAGCAAAAATCCGCCGTTCTTTTCTTTCCTAAAACCAAATTCGAGATCTTAGAAAAATTAAAAAAAATCACACAAAATTCCTAAATTCCTAAAACAATGTTCTTTGAGTAGCTTATGAGGAGAGCTTTCATCCTATACTATTTATATGGGGTGCGCACCGTTCCTGGGAATCACGCTTTTGAACCAGCGCAACTAGGGTTTTTGGGTTTGAATCATGGAAGCGTCGAGGTATGAAACAAGTATTGGTTTTGATATTGTGGTGGGAAATGACACGGTTTGGCAAAGTTTTAGGTTATACCTTGATAATTTGTGTCGCATCTTTTTGTGTGAGATGAAATAAATAGCTCAACGTCGGATTTTGTGAATGGAGGGTGAGCTTGTTCTTGTTGATATGAAGAGAGAAAGCTTGGAAAGAGGAAGTTAACGCAGGTCTTGGTTTCAAAAATAGTGGAGAGGAGAAGGAGCGGTTTGGGTGTAAAGGTTTGGAAATGGCGTGAGGAGTTATAGAAGGTAGCGGCAGGAAATCCAATGGGGGGGAAAGGTTTTTAGCTGGTTAGCATTTGTGATGTGGGCCTGGTTTAAATAGTAAAGCCCGTTTACCCTTTTAATTTAATTATATAGAAATTCGATTCACGCTATAATTTGTAAAATGCATATCATCCACATACATGAACAGAATCTAGCAAAACAAGATCCGTTGGGATTGTATGGACGGTGACTACACCATGGAATTGACTGGGAGTGAATCAGAGATTGTTACAATTTATAGTGAAATAAATTGTCTGTTGTCTGTCTGAATCAACCGACAGTTATCGTTATTTAACGATGATCATCCAGTGTGAGTAAAACTCACTAACTCTGATCAGTTTATATTTTTATAACGTACTTCTAGCAATGATAAATGCTGGTTGACTGTTGTGTGATGATTGTTGGTTGAATTGCTTATTTATTGGTTAAAATTATAGATAACGATATATATATAAATCATTAATCAAATATTGATTCTGTTATAATTCATATCGAAATGAAATCGATGTTATTATATTGTGTAACATCCGTGGATGCAGGGAAACAGGTTGGAGGGATCCAACTGGGTTCCTAATATTTATAATACTGTTCTTTTCATATATTGTAATATATGGTGTGATATATAATCTGTTGTTGATTATGTGTGTTTGAATGATATCGATCATTGTTATTTGGTATTTTAAATACCATATATAATATTGGAATTGAAAAGGGAATTTTTAATGTGTATATTGAAAATAAAATATTTTTATATATAATCAAATGATTTTATAAAAAGGAATTTCAAAGTGGATATTGAATAAAAGGATTTATTTAGAAAACAAATAGAATAAAAAAAGGGATATTTATTTAGAAAATAAATAGATTATAAAAGGAATAATTATCCGGAAAATAAATATAGAGAATTATAAAAGGAAGTATTTGTAAAACAAATAGAATTGAAAAAGGAAATGGCGGGATATAAAAGAACCATGGAATGGATTCAAAGTAGATATTAAATAGAATCTGTTTTAATAGATAAATTGAGAAGATTTATTTATAAGTAATGTGTTGTAATTTAAATAAATATTTATCGTTTGATAAATGGTATATATAAAGCTGGATTTATATGGAGAAGTAAAAATCGGTTTCAACACCGATATTTGAAATTGAATATGAACGTATCAGTTATAAAGGGAATTTTCAATGAGATTATAAGTGTTGAAAATAAAATAAGTTTTTTACGAATAATTCAAAAAAGAAGTATAAATAAAGTTAGTCGAGTATTAGTTAATTAGAGTTAATCGAATTAGAGTTAGTTGAATAAGAGTTATTCGAATAATTATTCGAAATAGAGTTAATCGAATATAGTTAATCGAGTTAGAGTTAATCGAATATAGTTATTCGAAAGGAGTTATCGAATATAGTTTATTCGAAGGAGTTATCCAATATAGTTTATTCGAATGGAGTTAATCGAATATAGTTTATTCGAAAGGAGTTAATCGAATATAGTTTATTCGAAAGGAGTTATCGAATATAGTTTATTCGAAAGGAGTTATCGAATATAGTTTATTCGAAAGGAGTTAATCAGATATAGTTTATTCGAAAAGAGTTATCGAATAAATCTTATTCGAAAGGAGTTAATCGAATATAGTTTATTCGAAAGGAGTTATCAAATATAGTTTATTCGAAAGGAGTTAATCGACTATAGTTTATTCGGAAGGAGTTAATCGAATATAGTTTATTTGAAAGGAGTTACCGAATACAGTTTATTCGAAAGGAGTTATCGAATACAGTTTATTCGAAAGGAGTTATCAAATATAGTTTATTCGAAAGGAGTTAATCGAATATAGTTTATTTGAAAGGAGTTATCGTATATAGTTTATTCGAAAGGAGTTATCGAATATAATTTATTCGAAAGGAGTTATCGAATATAGTTTATTTGAAAGGAGTTATCGAATAGAGATTATTCTAATGAGAATTATACGTTGAAATTCGATTATATCGAATTCGGGGAAGTACTATTCGCTTTTCGTTCTTAATCAAGATTTATTTATTTATTAATAAATTAGTTGTTTGTTTATTTATCCAAATTAATAATTAAAAATTATATTTAAGTTATTATATTTCGGAAGCATGGGATTATAACACTCTTGTTAAAATCAAATGGTTTCTGTAAAAGAAGTGGATTCATAAATAGAATCTGAGAGTTACGAAAGGAGGTTTGTTAAGGGTTGAACTTGTCTATTTCAAGGTTAATAATGTTGTTCAGTTAAGGTCTGAGAGGTAGTTATACCCCAACTTGATTGACTCCATTTTTAACCAAGGAATGGTTAAGGTTCAATAGTGAAAATTAGTTAAGTGAATTTAGTTATTGAGTGTAATGGTTTGAGTTGGCATAGCGATGTTTTATTTAAACATCTGTTTAAATCCAAATGTAGGAGTTTTGGAAATATTTTCCAAATAAGAATCAGAAATGTTTTTAAATATAGAAAATAAGAAATGGAAATTTTTTTCCAATGTTAATAACGTATATTTTCTAAATTTAGAAAATAAGAAATGTTGAATATTTGGAAACAAGAAATGAAAAATGAATAAATTAATAAACTA
This sequence comes from Allium sativum, assembly GCA_030737875.1. Lineage (NCBI taxonomy): Eukaryota > Viridiplantae > Streptophyta > Magnoliopsida > Asparagales > Amaryllidaceae > Allium > Allium sativum. Next base: position 380,856,469 of record CM060924.1, read on the forward strand.
GAGAGATAAATGTTAAATGATGACTGATCGATATAGTTTCCATCTGAAAATAATATCAATGATTGCACACGTGTTTTTCTTTGATAGTTAACTCACCGACTATCGAAGTTTTTGACCATTTTTCCGTCCTTAATACGGAGAGACCGGGATCGGATTCATTATCTGAAAACCACTCAGTATGGCAATAGCGTTGCGATCAAATATGATGAAGATAATTGAAGATGGATTTATGCAAGGGCTGTCCTGTTTACAGAATAGTGCCTTCGGTTTGTCCAGTCCCAGGACAACATGTATGGAAGAATGTTTGACAGAGTATATTCAATAGATCGCGCAAGTTGATCTTTTCAAACGATTTTACGTTTGGTGGCGGAGGAATTTGTTTCTCTTAGCTGTATACCCGTTGTATTTTTGGGGAAATCAATTTGTGATTTGGCGGGTATGATGATGTGACATTCAAAGTAAATAAAGGTTTGGTCTGGACGTTATAACTTCTAGCTCACCACCGAGAAATGGTATAAAATCGGGTAGGTCGCATAGCTAAGTGGTTGGCTGCCAATTAGGGTGTATTGTCACCTGATCTAGAGTTTCATTTACTTTTTTGACCTATTTTGATGCTGTCCCTTTCGGGAAACGGTTGCTGATCCCAACCGTTGGTGATAATACATTCGGTACACTCAACCGAAATGAGTGACCGGTCATGTTTAGCCTAGGTTACAAGATGTTCTTGTTGAACCCGGTGTATTTCCCTCTAGAGATACACTGTCGGAAGGTGGTCCCATACCTTTGCAGTTGGAATTCGTTACCCAATAAATGCCCGTTGTTTTTTATTATATATTATGTATGTAGAACGTGAGATGAAAGCGTTCTGCTAGTTGATTATTTAGTTGTGATTGATAGACATTATTATAATATCAAATGAGTTTCATATAAAGTTTATCATTTCGTTCAAAAAGATTTTGAAATGTTGAATCAAGTGTTTTGGATTCTCATAAAGGAAAAATCCGTTCCGTGTTATACGACGTGGTCTTATGAGATATCGTTTATTTGCTCAAACTATTTTAAATGGTTTTACTCGTACTAGTCCCATGATTGACCTGAAGTTTATTTTGTTTTGTTTTCCCTAAACTCTTGGGTGCCCAATTTTTGTACGGACAGTCAAGTAGTCAGGTTTTACAGATATACTTGGAACGCTTGGCGCTGGAGGCTTCAGGAATATATAGCTATTGTTTATTTCCGCTATGTTGTAAGTGTAATACTCTGATTATGTTACTGTATACATATACTAATTTTATTTCAAAGTTATGTATCTTTATATACTGTTCGTTCCGCTGTGAGATTCATGTTTACTCTGATGTTGTATGTTCTTCTTCTTCTTCTTCTTCTTCTTCTATTCTAAGTTTCTATCTCATCTATTCTCACCTCTAATTTCTTTCATGGACTATCCGGTGTTTCCGATGCTTGATATCGACATTGAGTTTATGTCGATTACTAAGGATCGCGACAGTCGGGTCGTTACAGTGGTATTAGAGCTGAAGGTTAAGTAATTACCTTGTCTCTTTGGCGTGACACGATAGAGATGGGGTTAGTAATACCCTATATTGAGTTTGAGTGTATATATACGAGAGAACATATTTGTAGATTTTATAAAAAAATTGTTTTATATTGTGGTGATTTATTAGTTTAGTTGTTTATGAATTCTGGTCGATCAGTTTGATCCACTGTATCGGTAGCAATATCTAAACACTCGAATGCGATGAGTCGACACGATATGTTCTGAAAAGAGGGTAAATGAAATAATTTTACCCAAATTATATTTTTGATATATGGGATTTATATTGGAATAATTATAATATATTGGATATTTTGGTTGTGGTTATAACCAGATAAGATTATAATTGAAATAGTTATGTAAATGACCAATCAGAAATTCGTGTAAGTGTTACAAAATGGATTATATCTAAATTAAAACCAGAATTGGAATTAAAACTCTGGAAATTTGAAAGGTGTTTGTAAATGGAATTGGATTAAATATATGAGAATTTTAAAATCCTGGGATATTTTAAATTGTTTTACAAGCAGTGTGAATGGTATTTTGAAATGTATTTCAAAATGGAAGTGTTAGAAATGGTTTTGAAAAGTGATATAGTATTGAGCTCACTTCAACCGCTGGAAAATAGATTTTGATGATGACAGCTGCATCATCGGTGTTCATTTTCGAGTTGCTAAGTGACGGATCACTACTAAAGAGATTGTTTTCGAATTATTTTTGGAAAAAGAGTTGTTTTGATATTCTGAAATGAATATTTTATTTTTGAAAAGCAAAGCTGTTTAAAAACTCCCAGAAACGGATTGTTTGAATTAAAACAAATTAGATGGAAATTTGTGAAATTGAATTAAAAATCAAGAATAGTACTTGAGATTGAGAATGGAATTTGGCTTAGATAAACGAATGATTTTGTTGGAGATAAAAGTGATTTGAGTTAGATTAGGATGATATGGGTATATGCTGAATTGGTAGCAGATGGAAATGATATAATGATATGCCCAACAAAAAGGTACAAGTTTATTTTATATGAGTTTGGTGATTTATGAGCCTGTTTGGCAAGCCATTTGGCTGTTTGATTTTCTTTTGGATTGGAGAAGGCCTAGAGAGGCGAGTTGTGATTGTACCGATTGACCCGTACAAAGGAGGTGCTGGCAAAATTTTGTGGAAATTTATGGTGTTAGAAAATATTTCGAATTTTTGAAAATTTTAGTTGGTATGAATAAATTAATAATTTAATTGAAATTAAATTGGTTTAGTTAAAACTGAAGTTAAGAAGTAAGCAAATAATTTTTTTACCCAGTTAATAGGGTTTGTTTTCTACCTTAGCAATTTCAAGGATGAAATTATTTTAAGGGGGAAAGAATGTAATGTCCCATATTTTTATGGTATAATAATTAATTTATTTAATTATTTAAAATATGATTTAGAGATTTAAATGGTCATTTAATTAAATAATATTTAATATTTAATTAAATTAAATAATAGAATAATATATTTATTTCTGAAATAGTCGGGATAGTAGAATTCACAATATTTTGTGAATTGAACAATTTAAATTATATAATTCAGTTTAGAGTTGGATTATATTAACGAATATATTATATAAATGACAGTTGAATGTATAATTATATTATAATTATAATCGAGCTCAAATTGGCGCGGCATTCGTAATTTGGCGATTCGAACTTTAAACGAATATACATAAGCCGTTTTAAATCGGATTTCCATGAAACAAGAAACGTTCGGAGCTGGTGAAGTATATTTTTCTAATGGAAGAGAAAAATCGGGATTTCATTGTGTAGATTTTGATTTATGCCCAAATTAAATTTTCAAAAAAAATTCACTATGGAATTCCTTTATAATTTATAACAATTTATTTATATTTAAATAGATTTTCAATATAAATTGAATATTGATTTAACACTGGATTTGAACTATCGAGTTGTAAATTCAGTTAGAAATATTTTGGAGCTGTATGGTATTCCACTGTGAATATATACGATAATATTTATTTATAAATATTTAATTTAATTATTTTTAAATATATTTAATATTTAAATGGGTTTATTTAGAGCTTTAAAAATAGCCAGTTTTGCAAACGGCCTTCGTTTTCGATGAAACTAATTTTGTTGCATTCGGAATATTAAATTATTGCTAGATTTCAATTTCCGTGATTTTTGTAATCAGTGTGTGGCCGTACGGGATTTTAATCTGAAAAATATCAATAATTTAACTTTAAAAATACGCTGTGTGAGCAAATGAAGTCGGAATTCGACGAAACCAGTTTCATTGGGTCCGTAATGTCTATCATTAGCTGTATGTCCATTTTCGTGATTTTTGGGTATCATGGGTGATCATAAGAATTTTTAAAAACACAAATATAAATAGCGGTGCTATATAAATAATATAAAATATATTTAGCTTCTAACATAAGCTAAAACTAACCTATATAATACCCTCACTATAACCTAACCTAATTTCACTTTCTTTGGTCAGCAACAAAAATCCGCCGTTCTTTTCTTTCCTAAAACCAAATTCGAGATCTTTGAAAAATGAAAAGAAATCATACAAAAATCCTAATTCCCTAAAACAATGTTCTTTGAGTAGCTTATGAGGAGAGCTTTCATCCTATACTATTTATATGGGGTGCGCACCATTCCTGGGAATCACGGTTTTGAACCAGCGCAGCTAGGGTTTTTGAGTTCGAATCATGGAAGCGTCGAGGTATGAAACAAGTATTGGTTTTTATATTGTGGTGGGAAACGACACGGTTTGGCAAAGTTTTGGGTTATACCTTGATAATTTGTGTTGCATCTTTTTGCGTGAGCTTAAATGAATAGCTCGACGTCGGATTTTGTGAATGGAGGGCGAGCTTGTTCTTGTTGATATGAAGAGAGAAAGCTTGGAAAGAGGAAGTTAATGCAGGTCTTGGTTTCGAAAATGGTGGAGAGGAGAAGGAGCAGTTTGGGTGTAAAGGTTTGGAAATGGCGTGAGGAGTTATATAAGGTAGCAGCAGGAAATCCAATGGGGAAGAAAGGTTTTTAGCGGGTTAGCATTTGTGATGTGGGCCTGATTTAAATAGTAAAGCCCGTTTACCCTTTTAATTTAATTAAATAGAAATTCAATTCACGCTATAATTTGTAAAATGCATATCTTCCACATACGCGAATAGAATCTAGCAAAACAAGATCCGTTGGGATCGCATGGACGGTGGCTACACCATGGAATTGACTGGGAGTGAATTAGAGATCATTACAATTTATAGTGAAATAAATTGTCTGTTGTCTATCTGAATCAACCGACAGTTATTGTTATTTAACGACGATCATCCAATGTGAGTAAAACTCACTAACTCTGATCAGTTTATATTTTTATAACGTTACTTCTAGTAATGATAAATGCTAATTGACTGCTGTGTGATGATTGTTGGTTGAATTGCTTATTTATTGGTTAAAATTATAGATACCGATATATATATAAATCGTTAATCAAATATTGATTTTGTTTATCAGAATATTTCATATCGAAATGAAATCGATGTTATTATATTGTTTAACATCTGTGGATGCAGGAAAACAGGTTGGAGGGATCCAACTGGATTCCTCAATATTTATAATACTGTTCTTTTCGTATGATGTGATATATAATCTGTTGTTGATTATGTGTGTTTGAATGATATCGATCATTGTTATTTGGTATTTTAAATACCATATATAATACTAGAATTGAAAAGGGAATTTTCAATGTGTATATTGAAAATAAAATATATTTATATAAAATCAAATGATTTTATAAAAAGGAATTTCAAAGTGGATATTGAATAAAAGGATTTATTTAGAAAACAAATAGAATAAAAAAGGGATATTTATTTAGAAAATAAATAAATTATAAAAGAATAATTATTTGGAAAATAAATATAGAGAATTATAAAAGGAAGTATTTGTAACAAATAGAATTGAAAAAGGAAATGGCGGGATATAAAAGAACCATGGAATGGATTCGAAGTAGATATTAAATAGAATCAGTTTTAACAGATAAATTGAGAAGATTTAATTACAAGTAATGTGTAATGTCCCGTATTTTTCGGCTATTTATATTCGAATATTTAAATTGTTTTAAATATTATATTTGAATTATTTATGTAATTTAATATCAAACTCGCTAATTAAACGACAAGTGAACGTTTATATTTATATTTATTATAAAATGAACTCAAAACTGCGCGGTAGTTCGTAAAATTTAATTTCAACTTCAATTGATCATATAGAACTCGTGTTGAGTCGGATTTTGGTGAAACAAGAAGCGTCTGAATCTCGTTGATAATAATTTTCTAATGAAGAAGAAAAATCGAGTTTTCGTATTGTAGATTTTATTTTACGACTAAATCAAATTCTGAAATAGTCGCTGTATAATCGTTTATACATCATAACGATTTATTTAAATATAATTAAATATTGGCTTCGAATTTGGACAAGTCCTTTAAGGCGTAGTTATAATTTAATTTTTAGAATTTTACTGTAATTTTTAATTTGTAAAATAAACAACTTTGTATTTGGAGTATTTTGCACCCTATATCAATATTTTGGGGTTTTACAGTATAAGTTAATCTATCGATATTATTATATTTTTGGAGTCGTGGGGCGTTGCTCGATACAACGGTATTTTTATTTTTGTCGATAGTGGTCCTTAAAAGATAAAATGGTGTATAGAACGGTATAAATGGTGGTACCGTGTAAAATATAACATACACTAATTTTAAGTACCCTATTTCTTTGCCTACCCTACATTTATACTGAAAACACACGTGCTATCTTCTCATATGCCCAAGCTTTTCTCCACGCAACCCAACGTTACTCCCATGTACGAGGCTAGCAAACCATACCACATGCTACCTTAGACTCCTCTAAATGTGCAGACAAACCATTTCCTCTGTGATACATCACATGACTACTCGAATAGCACCTATTATATATGAACAAACGTACATACAAGATCCTGCCGCTACTTTACCTTGTGTATAAATATACCCAAATTCAAGAAAACTCCATGTTGATGCTAGTACACATGCAGACTAGAATGGTGAGGCACATGCCTACCTATGCTTTATGAAGAAAAACAAAAGCCTACCTATATGTGCACTGCTTTGTTTTCAAATCAATGCAAGACTTATCACTGTTTTGTTTCTAAATCGTGCTAGCTTACAACTAATACACAACACAGCCTATAACCTACACTGCTTCTCTTCCCGTCAAAATTCAACTCCTATGCACCAGCTATGAAATGAAAACATCTATCCCATCTTTCTTTCATCTGAAATTATAACTGCATGCAAGGGACAGCTCCTCTATTTTTCCAGCTAGCTAATCGAAAGCCTACCCACATGCTACCGTGTACCAAATTACTTGAGCCCCAAACTTCTTCGATCTATAAATAGCAGGGGGTCATTTAGTCTTCTCCAGCAACTAGCCAAAAGGAAAAACTGAGAGCAAAAGGAAATAAATGCGAGCCTCTTAAAAAAATATGGTGAAAAAAACACAAGGGTTCACGGTGGAGTGAGTAGTGTGCCAAACGAGACTGTAAACAAAAAGAAAAAACAAAAAAAAGCTTTCTATTTCTAAAACAATACAGTCAACCTCATTTTACCCTCAAGCCTTAAGTCTGTTAGTGCATTGTTCTTCATAGTCATCAATATTGGGTAGCCGCACTGGAGTGCTGATGGCCGGAGTTTTCAAGGGACGCCGAACATGTGGGTTTTCATGGCAGGGCGTGTTATTTATCTGGAGTGAAGTCGACGAAGTTGCAGTGGTGTTCGGGAGAGGGCAAAGTGGTGTAGGGATGGTTTAAACATGGTAGATGGGCGGTGGTATAAGAATATTGGGCTTGGGCTTCTCTTACTAAAACAAGTAAAAAAAAAACGTGGCAAGGGATGGTGTTTAGCAGCATGAAGAGTGAAAGGCCAAGTGTTTTGATTGGGGAGTAACGTGGGAGGAGTATAGAAGGAGGCGGGCTGTACATATTCTTGAGTTGTTGGGCTTGGGCCCGTGAAGGGTATTAAAAGAAAAATGAAAGAAAAAAAAACGTAGGGATGGTGGAAGGTCCATGCGGTGGGTGTTTGGAGTTGCAGTGTACATTTTTGTAAGAAGAGCGTTGCTGTAGCATTTTGGAAGGGGAAGTGGCGAGCTACTCGAACGCATGAAGGTTCAGAGCACGGCATAAAGGATGGTTTTAAACAAGGTGAGATTAGTTAATTTTATAAATAATTAATTAGAAACAATTAATTATAATTTAGTTCTAAATCATGCGCTAACTAGTCGTTGCGATAAATCTTTCATTTGTAATCAGAAGCGTGCAAAATCAGAAGCAAGAGGATCGTATCGAATGGTGCTGGTGGACTGAGTCGGAAAGAAACGAAAGCGACCAGATCTTCTGTTTAATTTTGAAATGCCGATTTAAAATTTGACAAGGCGAACCATCGTCGAAAATAAAGGTGAGTTAATTCTCACACATTTCTGAAATACTAGGATGTGCTAAATTCATATAATTAAATTTAATTGGTTGATTGGCTGCTTTGGATGCCTGTGGTTGCTTTAATGGTTGACGTTAATTATATTATCGTCGATTAAAATATCTCTATGTACTGATATAAAATATTTTAATGATCTGTGATGCAGGGAAGAACAGGTAGGAGGAATCAAACCGGTTCCTCAAATTTTTATTATACTGTTATCTCATATTTTATGAACTGTTAAAACCCGTTGACTTTAAACCCCCGTTGGTTGTTGAATGTGGTTGAGTTTGAACCAATATATATAGTATTGGTTGAGAATATAATAGCATATGGCCCAAATATACACTGTTGTGTAAAGAGCGATTCACCGTTAGGTGAATCGCTAGAAATGAAAGGATGAAATTTATTGTAACCAAATATTGTTTTTTTTTAAAATATCATTTTAAATGAAGTTTCTAAAAGGAAATGAACCAACAACGTATATACATTGATTGGTTTAACCGCAAGTTACCATTTTGTACCAAATCTACCGTGCACAAAGCACGTGCTTGTTAAGTAAGTGTCAAACAACTGTATTTAGCTAATTCAAGTGACCAGAATTAACATAACAATTTGAATGGGTTTACATTGATTTAATAAAAATCAAAGCGAATAGAATAATTTAGATTTATTTATTTTTAATTAATTTAAATGGCAAGATCGATAACAATTGACTAACGAGTTAGTCATCTTTAGAGAAAAACAAGTTAACGGCGATAGCTCAACTTGTTATTAAATTAGTTCATTAATTTGAAGGGGATAGTTAATGGTAATGAAACCAGTTTTACTTTAATAAATGTTGACATTTGATTATTAGTCATTTAATAATAATCGAAGTGGTAATTTGGAAATGCGAAATATATTAAGGAAAGTTGTAAAGTCTAAAGCCATGTCTATTGTTTATAGAGCGATTTAATACTTATGTGAAATCGAAGTTTTAATTTGACTTGAACTGAATTATATTTAATTGGAATCTATGAATCCAAGTTATACAAAGTTATAAAACCCAAGTATTTTTGAATATATAAATAAACCGAGTTATTAGAAGTGACATTTGATAAAGTAAAGGCCGGGAAATTATTTTTCGACTAATTCTCAGTTAGGAACTACTGGAGATATTAAATGGGAATTAAAAGGTAGGACCCGAGTTTGAATTAGAGTGGTTAAACGAGACACGTTATAGAGATGCGCTATAGAACTGCTGTTTTAAAGAAGAAATGGTATTTCATCAAGATGGAATTAAATGGGATTCGAATTGATAATGGGAAATAAGTATCGGTTTTTGTATTACAACTGATATTTATCTTTCGATAAGAACGTTGTTGAAAAGGTCTGAGAGGTAATTAAAATACCCCAACTTGAACAACTTCAGGATTATCAAAAGATGATATTAGCCGTAATGATGAAAGTATTGGAATAAAATATTTTGGGCAAATAACAGTGTAACGTTATTTGAAGAATGTGGGAATATATATATATAATGAGATTCCGAAAATAAAAGGAAATAATAAGGGGTTTGATAGTATGAAATGGTATTCCCGAAATAAAATAAAAAGGGGATTGGTGGAAATATAACGATATTTTCAAAATATTGAAATGAGATGTAAATGGGTTTATTCTAAAGAGATGAGTAGTGATTTTGGTATAACAAATCCAAAGAGGATATCATAACGATTGTTGAATTGAATAGATGATAAGCAATGTCATAACAATGTTTGAAATATTAGTTGAGGTTAAAATGATAGTGTTTTTAAGAGATTTTCTAAGTATATAAGAAAAAGGGATTTGAGTATAATTATATAATATATCATTTTTGGGTATTTCAACTGAGATATTGTTTTAAACGGCAAGTGATGCTGTGTATAAACCAATGGATGTGTTTATTTTTATGGTTGTTTATTTTGATAGTCAAATAACCAACTATCAAAATCTGACCCAACATTATTGGTACGGAAAGACCGGGATCGAATTTATATTCGAAAACCATTCCGACCAATAAATATGATTACGTCGAAGACATTGATCGAGATGGAGCAATTGAAGACCGTAGATCTTCATGAAGCGGAAGAGTTACTTACAATCTCTGGCTGATCCCTAGAGATATACTGTGATTCTGTCGTGATTGGAATCTGCGGATTGCAAGGACTACTCGCTACTGATCTATAGGGTGATTCCTAGGATGTGGTAGGAGGGTGCCTTCGGTTCATCCTGTTCCTGGATGACATGAATGGACGATATGAATGATGGCCAGATGTTTCAAAAGTCGATTATAGCCTCAAGCCTCATCAACCGGGAAATGACAAAAATCGGGCAGGCAGCATGGCTATGTGGGTCGCACCCATTAGGGTGTATTGTCACCATCTAGAGAATATTCATATTTGTTACTTCTTTTCAATTCTGTATCTCCCGGGGATTTCGGTGGTCGCAACAAAAAAAGCCGAAGGGGTGACAATATATTCGGTACACTCAAGAGAAATGAGTGGTCGGTCATGTGTGGGCCGGGTTGCAAGACGTTCTTGTTGAACCCAGTGTATTCGTCTCTAGAGATACACTAGCGGCAGGTGGTCCCATACCTTGTCATAGTTGGAAATCCAATCTCCAATAAGCGCCTGCGGTTTTGATTGTATACTATATATGTGGAGCGTGAGATGCAAGCGTTCTGCTAGATTCTATTTACTTGTATTTAGACACTATGATAATATCAGAAGAAGATATTGATTTCAAAACGGTTTGGGTTATAGTAAGGTAAAAACCGTCTGTGTTTATGTGTGGACTGGTCTTACTATTATCCTTTTATTTCAAAAAGGATTTCAAAGTTAAACAAGTTGGTTGCTGTACGAATTTATCACTGAAAGTATTTCAGACTGATCTGGGTGAATTTTGTTTTAAATCAAATGTGCTCGGGTCAGACCAAGCATATTTACAGGTCAAGTTTTCGCTTGGAGCTTCAGAAGAGGGGTTGAAGTCGAAACGTATTCCAGATATATACTGGTACTAGTTAATTTCCGCTGTGTGTTGTATTGATCTGAATGTATACTCTGATGTTGTAATATACAATTCTTTGATAAAGTATTATTGATTATTATATTTTGTCCATTCCGCTGTGAGACTCTGATCTTCTTATTCTTCTATTCTAATATTTCTTTCTTTCTTCTCTCACCCTCTAACTTCTTTCTATTAGCTTTCTGGGTTTTCGGTACTTGAGTTTGGACACGGGACGTGTTAGTGTCTGGATTCGAGTGTCGAAATTCCCGGGTCGCTACAGTTGGTATCAGAGCAATGGTTTAGGAATAACCTTGGCTCTGTGGTGTAACTCGATAGAGATTGTGCTAAGAATACCCTAGATCGAGTTGAGTGTATATATATACAAGAGTGCGTATTTGTAATTTGAATATAAAATTATTTTTATATTATTTCAACCCAATATATATTGTAGGAAGGTAAAATTTATTATTATTTGATTTGGATGAAATAGAATCATTTCAAATATAAATGAGAATTAAATTGTATGAATGAATTTTATGAATTGAAATTGAAAACAAGTCAACTGAAATTTGACTTGTGTTGAGTAAAATAAAAAGTGAATGTATCCAAACTGAACAAATGTAGATTTGTTGAGTTGTATGAATGGAAATATATACAAGAGTTGATTGTGAATAAAATATCAGGGGAACAGAACTGTACGATTGAAATATGGATTTGAATTGGATTTAGAACCAATGAATGAGTTGGGCTGGTAAAAATGAGATAAGGGATGATAAATATGAGTGGTTTAGTAAAACCAGTAGGAAATTTAAATTATAAAATTGGTGAATATGAAATTTGATATAGAATTAAATTAATCGGAATTTAACTTAAACTAAGTTAAATATTGGATGATTTGTTTGTGCATGGATTGGTTTATTGAGTGATGGTTGGTTGAGTTAAATTCAACAACCGAGTTAATAAGAAATTGAATGAATTGGAAACAGAAAGATAAATTCTAGTATAATAAATTGGGAATAAAAATTAACTAAGAAACGAATCTGGGAAAAATTTAACCTGGGATTGTTACCTGTATTATAAGTGGTGCTAAGTACAGATTGCAAAGGGCTATGGGATTTATTTGGCTATACAGACTGGAAGTACAGCAGTTGGCTGATTTGCTTTAAAGTTGGATTTGAGTTGCTCGACAAACAGGTGAACCTTATAGTGTTAATTGGTTGGTGATTGGTCTTTACCACTGAATTGAGTAGCCATTTGGCTGTGGTTTTTCTTTGGATCAACATGAGAGGCCCAGAGAGGCGTATGTAGTCATTTAGATCAAACAGTACAGAGGAGGTGCTGGCGAATTTCTCAAAAAATTTTGAACCATAGAAAAAAAAAATTTTGACAATATTTTGAATTAATTATTTTGAAAATAATTGCGGGTGGAGCATTCTTTCCACCTAGCAAATTTCGAGGACGAAATTTATTTAAGGGGGGAAGAATGTAATGTCCCGTATTTTTCGGCTATTTATATTCGAATATTTAAATTGTTTTAAATATTATATTTGAATTATTTATGTAATTTAATATCAAACTCGCTAATTAAACGACAAGTGAACGTTTATATTTATATTTATTATAAAATGAACTCAAAACTGCGCGGTAGTTCGTAAAATTTAATTTCAACTTCAATTGATCATATAGAACTCGTGTTGAGTCGGATTTTGGTGAAACAAGAAGCGTCTGAATCTCGTTGATAATAATTTTCTAATGAAGAAGAAAAATCGAGTTTTCGTATTGTAGATTTTATTTTACGACTAAATCAAATTCTGAAATAGTCGCTGTATAATCGTTTATACATCATAACGATTTATTTAAATATAATTAAATATTGGCTTCGAATTTGGACAAGTCCTTTAAGGCGTAGTTATAATTTAATTTTTAGAATTTTACTGTAATTTTTAATTTGTAAAATAAACAACTTTGTATTTGGAGTATTTTGCACCCTATATCAATATTTTGGGGTTTTACAGTATAAGTTAATCTATCGATATTATTATATTTTTGGAGTCGTGGGGCGTTGCTCGATACAACGGTATTTTTATTTTTGTCGATAGTGGTCCTTAAAAGATAAAATGGTGTATAGAACGGTATAAATGGTGGTACCGTGTAAAATATAACATACACTAATTTTAAGTACCCTATTTCTTTGCCTACCCTACATTTATACTGAAAACACACGTGCTATCTTCTCATATGCCCAAGCTTTTCTCCACGCAACCCAACGTTACTCCCATGTACGAGGCTAGCAAACCATACCACATGCTACCTTAGACTCCTCTAAATGTGCAGACAAACCATTTCCTCTGTGATACATCACATGACTACTCGAATAGCACCTATTATATATGAACAAACGTACATACAAGATCCTGCCGCTACTTTACCTTGTGTATAAATATACCCAAATTCAAGAAAACTCCATGTTGATGCTAGTACACATGCAGACTAGAATGGTGAGGCACATGCCTACCTATGCTTTATGAAGAAAAACAAAAGCCTACCTATATGTGCACTGCTTTGTTTTCAAATCAATGCAAGACTTATCACTGTTTTGTTTCTAAATCGTGCTAGCTTACAACTAATACACAACACAGCCTATAACCTACACTGCTTCTCTTCCCGTCAAAATTCAACTCCTATGCACCAGCTATGAAATGAAAACATCTATCCCATCTTTCTTTCATCTGAAATTATAACTGCATGCAAGGGACAGCTCCTCTATTTTTCCAGCTAGCTAATCGAAAGCCTACCCACATGCTACCGTGTACCAAATTACTTGAGCCCCAAACTTCTTCGATCTATAAATAGCAGGGGGTCATTTAGTCTTCTCCAGCAACTAGCCAAAAGGAAAAACTGAGAGCAAAAGGAAATAAATGCGAGCCTCTTAAAAAAATATGGTGAAAAAAACACAAGGGTTCACGGTGGAGTGAGTAGTGTGCCAAACGAGACTGTAAACAAAAAGAAAAAACAAAAAAAAGCTTTCTATTTCTAAAACAATACAGTCAACCTCATTTTACCCTCAAGCCTTAAGTCTGTTAGTGCATTGTTCTTCATAGTCATCAATATTGGGTAGCCGCACTGGAGTGCTGATGGCCGGAGTTTTCAAGGGACGCCGAACATGTGGGTTTTCATGGCAGGGCGTGTTATTTATCTGGAGTGAAGTCGACGAAGTTGCAGTGGTGTTCGGGAGAGGGCAAAGTGGTGTAGGGATGGTTTAAACATGGTAGATGGGCGGTGGTATAAGAATATTGGGCTTGGGCTTCTCTTACTAAAACAAGTAAAAAAAAAAAACGTGGCAAGGGATGGTGTTTAGCAGCATGAAGAGTGAAAGGCCAAGTGTTTTGATTGGGGAGTAACGTGGGAGGAGTATAGAAGGAGGCGGGCTGTACATATTCTTGAGTTGTTGGGCTTGGGCCCGTGAAGGGTATTAAAAGAAAAATGAAAGAAAAAAAAACGTAGGGATGGTGGAAGGTCCATGCGGTGGGTGTTTGGAGTTGCAGTGTACATTTTTGTAAGAAGAGCGTTGCTGTAGCATTTTGGAAGGGGAAGTGGCGAGCTACTCGAACGCATGAAGGTTCAGAGCACGGCATAAAGGATGGTTTTAAACAAGGTGAGATTAGTTAATTTTATAAATAATTAATTAGAAACAATTAATTATAATTTAGTTCTAAATCATGCGCTAACTAGTCGTTGCGATAAATCTTTCATTTGTAATCAGAAGCGTGCAAAATCAGAAGCAAGAGGATCGTATCGAATGGTGCTGGTGGACTGAGTCGGAAAGAAACGAAAGCGACCAGATCTTCTGTTTAATTTTGAAATGCCGATTTAAAATTTGACAAGGCGAACCATCGTCGAAAATAAAGGTGAGTTAATTCTCACACATTTCTGAAATACTAGGATGTGCTAAATTCATATAATTAAATTTAATTGGTTGATTGGCTGCTTTGGATGCCTGTGGTTGCTTTAATGGTTGACGTTAATTATATTATCGTCGATTAAAATATCTCTATGTACTGATATAAAATATTTTAATGATCTGTGATGCAGGGAAGAACAGGTAGGAGGAATCAAACCGGTTCCTCAAATTTTTATTATACTGTTATCTCATATTTTATGAACTGTTAAAACCCGTTGACTTTAAACCCCCGTTGGTTGTTGAATGTGGTTGAGTTTGAACCAATATATATAGTATTGGTTGAGAATATAATAGCATATGGCCCAAATATACACTGTTGTGTAAAGAGCGATTCACCGTTAGGTGAATCGCTAGAAATGAAAGGATGAAATTTATTTTGTAACCAAATATTGTTTTTTTTTAAAATATCATTTTAAATGAAGTTTCTAAAAGGAAATGAACCAACAACGTATATACATTGATTGGTTTAACCGCAAGTTACCATTTTGTACCAAATCTACCGTGCACAAAGCACGTGCTTGTTAAGTAAGTGTCAAACAACTGTATTTAGCTAATTCAAGTGACCAGAATTAACATAACAATTTGAATGGGTTTACATTGATTTAATAAAAATCAAAGCGAATAGAATAATTTAGATTTATTTATTTTTAATTAATTTAAATGGCAAGATCGATAACAATTGACTAACGAGTTAGTCATCTTTAGAGAAAAACAAGTTAACGGCGATAGCTCAACTTGTTATTAAATTAGTTCATTAATTTGAAGGGGATAGTTAATGGTAATGAAACCAGTTTTACTTTAATAAATGTTGACATTTGATTATTAGTCATTTAATAATAATCGAAGTGGTAATTTGGAAATGCGAAATATATTAAGGAAAGTTGTAAAGTCTAAAGCCATGTCTATTGTTTATAGAGCGATTTAATACTTATGTGAAATCGAAGTTTTAATTTGACTTGAACTGAATTATATTTAATTGGAATCTATGAATCCAAGTTATACAAAGTTATAAAACCCAAGTATTTTTGAATATATAAATAAACCGAGTTATTAGAAGTGACATTTGATAAAGTAAAGGCCGGGAAATTATTTTTCGACTAATTCTCAGTTAGGAACTACTGGAGATATTAAATGGGAATTAAAAGGTAGGACCCGAGTTTGAATTAGAGTGGTTAAACGAGACACGTTATAGAGATGCGCTATAGAACTGCTGTTTTAAAGAAGAAATGGTATTTCATCAAGATGGAATTAAATGGGATTCGAATTGATAATGGGAAATAAGTATCGGTTTTTGTATTACAACTGATATTTATCTTTCGATAAGAACGTTGTTGAAAAGGTCTGAGAGGTAATTAAAATACCCCAACTTGAACAACTTCAGGATTATCAAAAGATGATATTAGCCGTAATGATGAAAGTATTGGAATAAAATATTTTGGGCAAATAACAGTGTAACGTTATTTGAAGAATGTGGGAATATATATATATAATGAGATTCCGAAAATAAAAGGAAATAATAAGGGGTTTGATAGTATGAAATGGTATTCCCGAAATAAAATAAAAAGGGGATTGGTGGAAATATAACGATATTTTCAAAATATTGAAATGAGATGTAAATGGGTTTATTCTAAAGAGATGAGTAGTGATTTTGGTATAACAAATCCAAAGAGGATATCATAACGATTGTTGAATTGAATAGATGATAAGCAATGTCATAACAATGTTTGAAATATTAGTTGAGGTTAAAATGATAGTGTTTTTAAGAGATTTTCTAAGTATATAAGAAAAAGGGATTTGAGTATAATTATATAATATATCATTTTTGGGTATTTCAACTGAGATATTGTTTTAAACGGCAAGTGATGCTGTGTATAAACCAATGGATGTGTTTATTTTTATGGTTGTTTATTTTGATAGTCAAATAACCAACTATCAAAATCTGACCCAACATTATTGGTACGGAAAGACCGGGATCGAATTTATATTCGAAAACCATTCCGACCAATAAATATGATTACGTCGAAGACATTGATCGAGATGGAGCAATTGAAGACCGTAGATCTTCATGAAGCGGAAGAGTTACTTACAATCTCTGGCTGATCCCTAGAGATATACTGTGATTCTGTCGTGATTGGAATCTGCGGATTGCAAGGACTACTCGCTACTGATCTATAGGGTGATTCCTAGGATGTGGTAGGAGGGTGCCTTCGGTTCATCCTGTTCCTGGATGACATGAATGGACGATATGAATGATGGCCAGATGTTTCAAAAGTCGATTATAGCCTCAAGCCTCATCAACCGGGAAATGACAAAAATCGGGCAGGCAGCATGGCTATGTGGGTCGCACCCATTAGGGTGTATTGTCACCATCTAGAGAATATTCATATTTGTTACTTCTTTTCAATTCTGTATCTCCCGGGGATTTCGGTGGTCGCGACAAAAAAAGCCGAAGGGGTGACAATATATTCGGTACACTCAAGAGAAATGAGTGGTCGGTCATGTGTGGGCCGGGTTGCAAGACGTTCTTGTTGAACCCAGTGTATTCGTCTCTAGAGATACACTAGCGGCAGGTGGTCCCATACCTTGTCATAGTTGGAAATCCAATCTCCAATAAGCGCCTGCGGTTTTGATTGTATACTATATATGTGGAGCGTGAGATGCAAGCGTTCTGCTAGATTCTATTTACTTGTATTTAGACACTATGATAATATCAGAAGAAGATATTGATTTCAAAACGGTTTGGGTTATAGTAAGGTAAAAACCGTCTGTGTTTATGTGTGGACTGGTCTTACTATTATCCTTTTATTTCAAAAAGGATTTCAAAGTTAAACAAGTTGGTTGCTGTACGAATTTATCACTGAAAGTATTTCAGACTGATCTGGGTGAATTTTGTTTTAAATCAAATGTGCTCGGGTCAGACCAAGCATATTTACAGGTCAAGTTTTCGCTTGGAGCTTCAGAAGAGGGGTTGAAGTCGAAACGTATTCCAGATATATACTGGTACTAGTTAATTTCCGCTGTGTGTTGTATTGATCTGAATGTATACTCTGATGTTGTAATATACAATTCTTTGATAAAGTATTATTGATTATTATATTTTGTCCATTCCGCTGTGAGACTCTGATCTTCTTATTCTTCTATTCTAATATTTCTTTCTTTCTTCTCTCACCCTCTAACTTCTTTCTATTAGCTTTCTGGGTTTTCGGTACTTGAGTTTGGACACGGGACGTGTTAGTGTCTGGATTCGAGTGTCGAAATTCCCGGGTCGCTACATAATGTGTTATAAATTAAATAAATATTTATCATTTGATAAATGGAATATGTAAAGCTGGATTTATATAGGGAAGTAAAAATCGGTTTCAACACCGATATTTGAAATTGAATATGAACGTATCAGTTATAAAGGGAACTTTCAATGAGATTATAAGTGTTGAAAATAAAATAAGATTTTTATGAATAATTCTAAATAGAAGTATAAATAGCGTTAGTCGAGTAATAGTTAATTAGAGTTAATCGAATTAGAGTTAGTCGAATAAGAGTTATTCAGATAGAATTAATCGAATTAGAGTTAATCGAATATTAGTTATTCGAATAGAGTTAATCGAGTTAGAGTTAATCGAATAAAGTTAATCGAGTTAGAGTTAATTGAATATAGTTATTCGAAAGGAGTTATCAAATATAGTTTATTCGAAAGGAGTTATCGAACATAGTTTATTCGAAAGGAGTTAATCGAATATAGTTTATTCGAAAGGAGTTAATCGAATATAGTTTATTCGAAAGGAGTTATCGAATATAGTTTATTCAAAAGGAGTTATCGAATATAGTTAATTCAAAAGGAGTTAATCGAATATAGTTTATTCGAAAGGAGTTATCGAATATAGTTTATTCGAAAGGAGTTAATCGAATATAGTTTATTCAAAAGGAGTTATCGAATATAGTTTATTTGAAAGGAGTTAATCGAATATAGTTTATTCGAAAGGAGTTATCGAATATAGTTTATTCGAAAGAAGTTACCGAATATAGTTTATTCGAAAGGAGTTATCAAATATATTTTATTCGAAAGGAGTTAATCGAATATAGTTTATTCGAAAATGAGTTATCGAATAGAGATTATTCGAATGAGGATTATACGTTGAAATTCGATTATATCGAATTCGGGAAAGTACCATTCACTTTCCGTTTTTAATTAAGATTTATTTATTTATTTATTAATAAATTAGTTGTTTGTTTATTTATCCAAATTAATAATTATAAGTTATATTTAAGTTACTATATTTCGGAAGCATGGGATTATAACACTATTGTTAAAATCAAATGGTTTCTGTAAAAGAAGTGGATTCGTAAATAGAATCCGAGAGTTATGAAAGGAAGTTTTTTAAAGATTTAAAAGGTGAAATTGTCTATTTCAAGGTTAATAATGTTGTTCAGTTAAGGTCTGAGAGGTAGTTATACCCCAACTTGATTGACTCCATTTTTATCTAAGGAATGGTTAAGGTTCGATAGTGAAAATTAGTTAAGTGAATTTAGTTAATGAGTGTAATGGTTTGAGTTGGCATAACGATGTTTAATTTAAACATCTGGTTAAATCCAAATGTAGGAGTTTTGGAAATATTTTCCAAATAAGAATCAGAAATGTTTTCTAATATAGAAAATAAGAAATGGAAATGTTTTCCAATGTTAATAACGTATATTTTCTAAATTAAGAAAATAAGAAATGTTGAATATTTGGAAACAAGAAATGAAAAATGAATAAATTAATAAACTAGAGAGATAAATGTTAAATGATGACTGATCGATATAATTTCCATCTGGGAATTATATCCTTGTTTGCACACTTGTTTTTCTTTGATAGTTAACTCACCGACTATCAAAGTTTTTGACCATTTTTCCGTCGTCAATACGGAGACATCGGGATCAGATTCAGTATCTGAAAACCAATCTGTATGGGCGTTAGCGTTGCGATCAAATATGATGAAGATAATTAAAGACGGAGTTATGTAAGAGTTGTCCTATTTACAGAATAGTGCCTTCGGTTTGTCCAGTCCCAGGACAACCTGTATGGAAGAATGTTTGATAGAGTATATTCAATAGATCGCGTAAGTTGATCTCTTCAAACGTATTTACGTTTAGTGGCGGAGGAATTCGTTTCTCTTAGCTATATACCCATTGTGTTTTTGGGGAAATCAATTTGTGATTTGGCGGGTATGACGATGTGACATTAAAAGTAAATAAAGGTGTGGTCTGGACGTTATAATCTCTAGCCTCACCACCGAAAAATGGTATAAAATCGGGTAGGGAGCATGGCTAAGTGGTTGGCTGCCAATTAGTGTAACACCCTGCATTTTTAATATAGTTAAAAATGTGCTTATAGATATATGCATAAACATAATTAAGAATAAATTAATAAATACATACACAGATTGAGCATTTATAATAAAAGAAATAAATGCATACAACAAGTTTAATGTAATATGTTAAATGGAGTAACATAATAAGTGCAAGCAAGAAAAAGAAATGTCATATGTGAATAACAAATACGTAAAAATAAAAATAAGAATGATGTATTAAATGGAATAATGCATGTGTTAATGCGTTAAGAAGTAGATTGTTTGCAATAAAGGTATGCAACCAAGATAGAGAGAATAGTTAAATAATTGCAATAGTAAAATAATGACATTTATTGCGGAGCAATTAATAAAATTAATAGTTTAAAAATTGTGTGTAGAATATGCATTAGTAATATAATGCACGCATTAGTAGAGAAAAGTAGAGTGCACTAAAGAGAATGTGCATCTTTTGAGATAAGAATGCATTAATTTGTAACATACATGCATATGCATAAAATAATTAAAACGTATATAATGCATTGAAGAAGAAAGAATTGAGCGTATAAAAGAAGAATGCATTAATTGCAATGAAATAATAAATTAAGGAAGGAGGTAGACCATATATATATATATATACATACATATATATATATATATATATAGGAAGATAAGCAATAAATTTGATTGCACAAAGAGCATTTAGTGGTTAGAAAGGGAAGAAAATCATTTAATTTATTGAAGAAAGAAAAGATTGTCTTGAAATTTTATGTATGTGCAATAAATAAAATTTCATATTAAATTAAAAAAAAGAATAATTTTTTATTTTAATCACTAAATGCATATGGGGTTCGAGACACACCCCCTGTGCATGGTCTATGGGTGCATCGCACCCTGGGTTGCTCTAGAACATTCTTTTCTTGGATGAGGTGGATGGTTTAGATGAGTTCTTATTTTTAATCCTAAAGACCTAGTTTCTCTAACACATATATAAATAGATTGCTAGGTTTTCTTCCACCAAAACTCCGCTCTTCTCTTCTTCCTCAAGCAATTCTATGAAAAAATAAACAATGGCTCTTAGCCTATTCTTCTCCTTCCTCTCCAAACCTTTTATTAAAACAAAAAATCGGATGAAATCAAAGATCAATGATTCAAGAAATACAACCTCCTTTCAGATCTAATCAAAACAAGGGATTGAGAAAAGTATATATCTACAACAACAAGGCCTAATTCTCTTCGTCTTATCCAATCAATGTGAGCGGGTTTAAATTACCCTTATGAATAATTGTATGCATATCGTTTAGCAATTCCCCAAATTAAAATGTTTAATTCAATTAAAATCTTATAGCTTTTACTTTTTTCCTATTCTGTTCTTCTTCCTATTCCTATTTATTTTTATAGACTAGGCTAACTTCGAGCCTAGTCCAGATCTTGTTGAAAGGTATACGTATGAACAATATTGTAATAGTGGAAGGATGTTTGGGAAATTGAAACAACTTGCATGATGGATTTTGGGCAATACCTATGATTGGGGAATTGTTGTACAACTTGTAAAATACGGGAAATTGGGAATGTTGATAATTTGGCACATAACGGTAGTTATTTATTTGGGACATTAATGAAAATATGTGCAAATTAAGTTGGAACAATAAGGTATGTTTGGAATAAAGATTATGGAAAAAGGGGGGAAAAGGTTGATATGGGCATAATTGATTTGGACATAATTGTGTATAAATTAGATCATTGGCATAAGTTGAATTAGGCGTAATTGGATATAATTTGTATATATAGATTTGGCACCTACAATTTGGAGGCATAATACATGTTTAGATTTAAGACTTGATTTTGGGGACAAACCATATATGATGATTCATAACTTAAAAGAAAGAGAATATTATGCATAAAAATTTATGACTTGGATAAAAGGGATAGAAACCTATAATGGAACATGGATAAATGTGAACACACCTAAATAGGGGTTTTTGGTAATTGACATACACTGTAATTAAAGATTATAATATGACATAATTTGTATTATGAATCATGGCTGGGGTTTTTGTAACACCCCGTACTTTCTATGAACGTATAAGTAACAAATCAGAGGATAATTAATTTTTAAAATAAGAATCAAGGGAAACGGGTTGCGCCATTGCGTTCGTCTTGGAATTCTGCTTGGAAACGAGTCCGAGTTTGCAAGAATTGGAGTCCGTATGAGGGAGATATGACCCTCCGAAGTTTCAGAAATTTTCAGAATCGAAAACAGCTCGAGATTCGAATTCAAACCCAGAAGCGGGATGGGTGGGAAATTTCCCGCCCAGGACCCAGCTCGACTGGGCAGTCGACCCCCCAGACCAGGTCGACTGGGCAGTCGACCTGGGCGTCGACCTCCCTGGTCGAACCTGGTGCGTGTGTGTGTGTGCGATTTTGGGGGCTGTGACGTGTTTGGACGGACCTGATGAGTTCTAGGGTTAATCTGAGGGCCTAAATGAGTTCCTACACCTATAAATACATCCTAAGACCTAACCTAATGGATAACAAAACATTCTTACATCAAAATGTTGCTGGACTTCCTCTTGATCATGGTCGACTGGGCAGTCGACCTGGGCGTCGACCTCCCTGGTCGAACCTGGTGCGTGTGTGTGTGTGTGCGATTTTGGGGGCTGTGACGTGTTTGGACGGACCTGATGAGTTCTAGGGTTAATCTGAGGGCCTAAATGAGTTCCTACACCTATAAATACATCCTAAGACCTAACCTAATGGATAACAAAACATTCTTACATCAAAATGTTGCTGGACTTCCTCTTGATCATGGCCGCTGCCCTCTAAGCAATTCTCTTAGCCTCCAAACTCAATCAAACTAGAGATTAAAACTCCTACAACGATTCTACAACAAATTAAAGTTCTTTCTTTAACCACGGAAGGCAAGTGCAGTTATTTTCCGATATAAACTTTAATCATAATTGTGACATGATTGTAAATCTGAATTTGAGATTGTGTATGTTCTGTTCTGATCTATTTTATTCTGTATCTCTTCTTCTTTCTGTTCTATAGCCAGGCTACTACGAGCCTGCGCCAATCACCTAAGAGATTAACGCACGAACGCTAAAATGTTTGGGACAAATAATGAATGTGGCATAATTGGACATGGCTAATCTGTGATTGATTGAAGAAAAAGGACATAGGTTGTAAACTAGATTTAGATCTATGCATATTCTGTGAATTGGAAGAAGAGGAACCATGATATGTTAACATGTGACTTGAGACATTGGACATAACGTATATGTTGAATTAAGATCTGTTATAACTAGATTGTTGGGCATATTGTTTATATAACAATTCATGATTTGAAAGAGAATATGACTTAGGTGTGAAGATCTATATTAAGATTTGATAACTATCAAATGTGAATAACACCTAAGTAGGAGATTTTTGAATATATGAAATGCATTGAAATCGATGGCTATATTTGGTATAATTTATATGTGAATCTTTTGTACTAGGCAAGTTGAACTAAATTAGGACATGTAAATTATGACCATAATCTGTGACATGTAAATTCAATGCAAACGTGGGGTATATGATCATAGTGTGAATCATGACAACTATTTAGGCATGCAAACTTAGGCCAAATTTATAATTAGGCAAGATATGTTTGTGAAACTTTAAGGAATGATTAAATCTGTTATATTTGCCTAATTTGCTAGTTCTGCTATATTTGCCTAATCTGCTAGTTCTGTTATATTGCCTAATCTACTAGTTCTGTTATATTGCTTAATCTGCTAGTTCTGCTCTACTGCCTAGTCTGCTAGATCTGTTCATTTTCCAAATCTGTCATCTGCTAAGTCTGCTGAAAATGCCAAATCTGTATATGCTAAATCTGCTAAATTACTTAATCTGCTGAATCCGTTAAGTCGCCTAATTTGCGAAAATCTGTTATCTGCTATATCTGTTAAGTTGATATATTCAGTCTGTTATTGACATAATCTGAATTAGCTTTGAATAATTGACATGTATATTAGGCGTGGGCATAAATGGTAAATTATTAATTAATTGGCCGTAAAGATAAACATGGCTAACTCGAGGTTAGAATGAGTTTGCGGCGTAATTCTGCCCGGAACAACCCGACACATCCAGTGGCCGCAAACAATAGGTTCTAATGTGAGAAGTTAGTCATAACGTGCTTGAAACCCGAGGTTAGACTCAGTTTGCGGCAGAAATCTGCCCGGAACCAACTGGCCTAACCAGTAGCCGCAAACTGTCAGTCTAATGTGAGAGGTCTGGGCATTAATATTTAATTAATGAAAATCTGAGATAAGTATGTTGTCTAAAACGGGTTGGGTGGATAGGATTAAACCCACTAGACTGATGAATTTAATAAATCTGTTCCGTGAATCTGTAGGCCTAATTACAAAGTTAGACAAATCTGTAAGTCTGTTAATCTGTAACTGGTTAATCGGTAAGTCTGTTAAATCTGTATATCTGATCCATTAGTCTGAAAACTTGTTTGTGAACTAGTTGATCTGAATTCTATATGTATGAACTTGTAAACAAGATAATCTGAAATCTGTTAGTCTGGGGACACAAGGATAGGAAGGGAATTACTTGTGTCATCTGTTGTTTGGGACCCATATTAGTTAGTAACCCTTTCTGGTATCAAAACTTTGACCCAACAGTAGGTAGGGTCCGGGCACGCTCACTGAACTAATTATAAGCGGTTCATTATGATAATGGCGAGGGGTGTTGATGGTGCGTTCCGACCGGGTCATGTGCGTGCATGGATCCCGGTTTGCCTCTGAGGATGTAAGACGCCGTGACATCTGTAAATAGGTCTGTGCCAATTGGTTGTCACTTTAGGGAGTGATATACCCTACTGTGGGGCCAACACAGGGTATTTATGTTTAGGGAGCCGATCGCTTGGGGTAGGGTTTTAGGGTACACTAAGTTCTGTCTGTTTCTGCTGGTACCGTCTGTTTTTGTTGGGTGGCAACACCCGTCTGTTTCTGCGTGGTACCGTCTGTTCGGGTGGTAAAGGCCCAATTACTAGTGTACACCTAATTCTACATTCTGTTTCCGTAGGGATTAATCTGTCTGTTTCTATTCGGGTGGTAAAGGCCCATTATTAATATTATGTTTCTGTCTGTTTCTGTTCGGGTGGTAAAGGCCCATTATTAGAATTC
Source organism: Allium sativum (assembly GCA_030737875.1). NCBI lineage: Eukaryota > Viridiplantae > Streptophyta > Magnoliopsida > Asparagales > Amaryllidaceae > Allium > Allium sativum. The sequence goes on from CM060924.1 coordinate 380,882,009, forward strand.
TGTTTCCGTTCGTTTCTGTTGGGGTGGTAAAGGCCCGTTACTAGCATTCTCTTCTGTGGAAATTATTCTGTACCTGTTTCTGTTTCAGTTTAGACATTAGGGTAACACCTAATCCTGTTATACTAGTATTAGTGTAGAGAAGTGTAAAGCAATAGCTTATATCATTTCGTTCTTCTGTTATATCTGCTACACCTGTTACAGTTATCTCTCATCCAGTTTTATTTTCATGTCATGTTATTATTATCTGTTCATAACTGAAAATCACTGGACTTGCCAGACTTTTGTCTGACCCTTGTTGTTTCGCCTCCTTTCTTCCGTTTCCCCCCAGGTTTTGAAGAAGGGAATACTCTAGCTTGATCCAGATTTCTTCTGCTTGAAGTGCTTAAAGTATGGCTTGTCTTCTTCTGTGGGGATTATGATTTTAAACTATGCATTCTGAAGGCTTTTGTACAAGACTAATATTTTGTACTTGAATTCTGATATTGTGATTTGAAAGGATGTAACCAAGCTTCTGTTGAAATAAAGTTATAAATTTTTCAAGTACTGTTTTATCTGTCTTGTAAGTTTCTGTTCTGTTTACTAAAATGCTCCACCAAAGTTAAGGCATTCCCTTTGTGAGTGACCTTAGCGGAGGTGGGGTGTTACAGTTTTGGGAGTACAATATATGTTGTACAAAATTTTGGGTGAATATTATATTATGAATTAGAACTATAATTTGTGTATGCAAATCTGTAGGCTCAATCTAAGATTGAGAAGAACATGATAATGGAACTTTTAGTAACCTGCTGTAACTTGCGGAGATGTTTAATCTGTTGAACTGATTAATCTGCTGAAATCTGTTGAAAATGAATACTGTAGTTGAAAAGTCTGCGATGTACATGACAAATGTCAAATTTGGTATAGTATATGCATGACAAATGCTAAATTTGGGCATAACATGAAATTGGAGTAATTAACATAATTAGCCTGAATTTGGCATAAATGACAAATGAATAAATTGGCTCAGATAAGCATGCTAAGACACGAGGTTAGACTCTGCTTGCAGTAGAAGCCTGCCCGGAACCAACCGGCCTAACCAACAACTGCAAACGGTCAGTCTAATATGTGAGGTCGTAAGCATAAGTAAAAGATTCTTAGACACGGGGCTAAGTCTGGCTTATGGCAGAAATATGCCCGGAACCGCCAGGCACATCCAGCGGCCACAAGCAATTGACTTAATGTGAGATGTCTATGCATTAATAACTAATTAATGCTAATCAAAGATGAATATGATACCTAAAACATGTTAGGTGGGTAGGGTTAAGTTAACCTATGTGAAATGACAACTTAGCCAATATTACATGAACAAAGTGGATAGGGTTAAGGCAAGCTTAACCAATAATACATATTGATTTGATAAGTGGATGGGGGTTAAGTCAACACTTAACAAATATTACATGAACAAAGTGGATAGGGTTAAGGAAAGCTTAACCAATAATTCATATTGATTTGATAAGTGGATGGGGGTTAAGTCAACACTTAACCAATATTACATGAACAAAGTGGATAGGGTTAAGGCAAGCTTAACCAATAATACAGTTGATTTGATAAGTGGACGGGGGTTAAGTAAATTGGGCAGATTGACAACACTTAACCAATACAACATGTTAATTAAACAAATGGGTGGGGTTAGGTTAAATTGAGAACACTTAACCATTATAACATGTTGGTTAGGAAACCCTAGTAACATGGATACATTTCAATAGTAACCCACATAGATGTATCACGGTACCCTGAACTAGGTAGGGTGGGGCATGATTACTGGACTGATTATAAGCGGTCAAAATAGCAGCGGCAGGTGCATCAGTGTAGGTTCCGACGGAGTACGGGCGTGCACGTGCTCCGGAGTGGAATAATCAGGCATTGGGCATCAATAGTTATACACTGTGCATCTTGAATTGTGTTGGGTTGCCATCATAGGGATTGATACACCCCATGGTGGGACCAACACAGGTATCTACAAACAAGCGGGGCCGAATGACACAAGCAATAAATACATGCGAGTAGAAGCCGATCGATAAAGGGATCACTTTATTATGAACACATGAGGCTAGTTGAAACAATTGTTAGTAGATGCAGAGAAATAGAAATGAGTGCGATAGCATATTCAGTTTATCTTGCCTTACGTTCTTATGTTATCTTGAAACTGTGGTATTACGGAGGAGACCGTGCGAGTGGGGTACCACGGGGTGTACCTCAGTTTTGGGGTAGCTACATATACGTTATATTAGGTTGATCTACTAGGGAGTAGATGGGTGCGACGTGCGTGTTAAAGCCTCCAGTGCTAATAACAAAAATAACCTAATAGATGAGAAAATGTAATTGGACAGTATATGTAGGATTATTCAAAAAGTGTAGTTTAAATTCATTCACATAGAACTTACGTTCTGACTCCCTCCTCATAACATTCGCAGGTTAGGCTCTTGACAGAGACTGTATAGCTTTGGATACAGGTTTAGCAGTATTATTGTTAATGTAAAGCTATGTTTTAAGTACATTATATTTTATTCCTTCCACTATGAGATGTTTTCCGAACTCTGACATGTTTTATGTCTCTTTCTTTTCTGCAGGATACCAGAGCAAACCAACTCGGATTTCGATGGATTGGGTTTTTGAAAAAAAAATCGGTCCCTCGGAACGCGGGTTATTACAATTATGGTGTATTGTCACCTGATCTAGAGTTTCATTTACTTCTTTAACCTATTTTGACACTGTCCCTTTCGGGAAACGATTGCTGATCCCAACCGTTGGTGATAATACATTCGGTACACACAAGCGAAATGAGTGGCCGGTCATGTTTAGCCTGGATTACAAGATGTTCTTGTTGAACCCGGTGTATTTCCCTCTAGAGATACACTATCGGAAGGTGGTCCCATATCTTGCCAGTTGGAATTTGTTACCCAATAAGCGCCCGCGGTTTTTGATTATATATTATGTATGTAGAACGTGTGATGAAAGCGTTCCGCTAGTTGATTATTTAGTTGTGATTGATAGACACTATTATAATATCAAATGAGTTTGATATAAAGTTTATCATTTCGTTCAAAAAGATTTTGAAATGTTGAATCAAGTGTTTTGGATTCTCATAAGGGAAAAATCCGTTCCGTGTTATACGGCGTTGTCTTATGAGATATCATTTATTTGCTCAAACTGTTTTAAATGGTTTTACTCGTACCAGTCCCATAACTGACCCGGAGTTTATTTTGTTTTGTTTTCCCTTAACTCTTGGGTGCCCAATTTTTGTATGGGCAGTCAAGTAGTCAGGTTTTACAGATATACTTGAAAGCTTGGAGCAGGAGGCTTCAGGAATATATAGCTATTGTTTATTTCCGCTGTGTTGTAAGTGTTATACTCTGATAATCTTACTGTATAAATATACTGATTTTATTTCATAGTTATGTATCTATTATATATTGTTCGTTCCGCTGTGAGATTCATGTTTACTTTGATATTGTATGTTCTTCTTCTTCTTCTATTCTAAGTTTCTATCTCATCTATTCTCACCCTCTAATTTCTTTCATGGACTATCCGGTATTTCCGATGCTTGATAGTCGACATTGAGTTTATGTCGATTACTCAGGATCGCGAACACACTGGTCGTTACAGCTTGTGTCGTTAATGACTCGAAAATGGATTTTTAAGAGATGAGCTATCATTAAATTATTAAAAATAGGAATAAATTATGATAAATCATAATAAATGATTTGAAAGAGGTTTGTAATGAATATACCAAGTTTGGAAAATTAAAATGTTATTTTGGAAAAAACGAGCCATTGTAGCAACGCTATTTGTGACGCTTTGATTTAGCGATAATATTTGATTCATTTAAATTGTGAACGTGAATTTAAATGAATGGTTTTGAAAGATGATTTCATAAGAGTATATGAAATGAAATATTTGATTTCAAGATATAGAAAATATTTGGAGATTGATATTTTGAAGATGACAAATAGTTTATAAAGGATGTTTTACAAACTAAGAAAATTTCGATGGCTTAAATCCCAATGTTATTTAGAAAACAATAGTACTATGATTTGAAAGTAATTGTGATTATTATTGTGAAATGATTTATCACTTCGGGATATAAAATGATTTGTTTTGTTACTAGTGATTCGGGTAACCCATGACTAAAACGTGGGCAATGGGTATGGTTCTCTCTGGATATAGAGGGACATACCGTATGGTTCGCTCTTGAAATAGAGGGACATACTAGAATTATTAACGAGATGAGAAGGATAGGACCCAGTTGCCTTGTTGCCGGGAGAAACCTCCCGATCATGTTGCATATGTTTTGATATGTTTATATTGTAGATATTTGAGATTTTCAAATGTAATTTGTTTTTAAATCCCGAAGTGAAGAATGATTTGATATAAAAGAAATATCTAGTGTTTCAATGATTTGAAATGAAATGGGGATTTTAAGTTCGAAGAAATTATTTTCAAAAGAATGAATTTTGAAAATAAATGAAGTTGATTTGATTTATAAATCTAAAGAAGAAGGTAATTTTTTTTTTTTGAGTTTTATGACTATTATTCATAAGGGAAAACCCGTTCCGTGTTATAGGACATGGTCTTATGATTTGCCTTACTTTGAAATGAATTAAAATCGTTTTAAGTTCTCACACTAGTCCCATGAATGATCCGGAGTTTATTGTTTTCCACATAAACTCTAGGTGCCTATGATTTTCCATGCGGGCACCTAGTAATTTTGGTTTTGCAGATATTTAATAAAGTGGGTCCTGGATTGAAGCTAGAGTTGTGTCCACAACATTATAAGTTTTCAGCTGAGTTTATTTTCCGCTATGTACATGTTATATTATGATATAGTTATTTCCACTGAGTATGTATTTATTATTGTACTTTGATGTAATATTGAGATGATATTAATGAAAAGTCTTTTGTTTCTTTTTGATGTGTCGTATGCCCAAAGTTAATGTTTCGAGGATTTTCCCCATTTGGATCGGTCTTGTGCGGTTTATAGCCGATTTGAAAGGTATGAATTTTCGGGTCAGTACAGTTGGTGTCAAAGATTTGGTTTGTTCAAAGCCTTGGGGTACGACTCATTTGAACAGAATAAAAGAACTCATCAGAGATAGGATTAGTAATATCCTATAAGAGTGACTCACTAGAGATAGGGTTATAATGCCCTAGAATGAGTTAAGAGTATTACGTATATAAGAGAGCATAATTGCGATACAGAAATTGAAGTTCTGAAACCTGTTAGGAAAGAGAATAAATTTACTTACGTCTTCTTTCCAGTGGGGGAGTCTGTAACAACATGAAATTTTGGAACCAATTTAAATTTTTTAAATTTCAAGTTCAATTAATTTATATAAGATTTTTCAGTCAATTTAAAATTCGATAATTTAATATTATTTTAATAGCTTAAAAATAGATATTTTGTAAACATTCTCGGAATTCGATGAAATAAATTTTATCGGATCTGGAACGTTAAATTATGGTATGATTTCAAATTTTGCGACAATCGGAGTTAGTATATGGCCATGCAAAATTTAAATGTAAACCGATCGATAATTTAAACTAGAGCTTTTTGAGAAAACGGTCTCGGAATTTGATGAGATCAGTACCATTGGAACCATATCTGAAAAACATAGCAGGATTTCAAATTTCGTAGCAAATGAAATTAGTATGTGGTTATACGGGTAGTAAACGCATAGGTAGATTACACGTGAACTAAGTTAAGTGTTCATACTTAACTAGTTATCTTGGATTTGTGTTTCATTTGATGTGTCATGCAATGAAGCCTTCATGGTGTGCTTTCTCCCCTTCCATCCTATGCAGACACCTAAGTGATCCATAACTTCTCCAAGTCTTTAAACAAGAGACCTCCTTCCTTCCTTATTCAATTTTACTTTCTCCTCTCTTTCTTTACTTCTCCTTCTTCCCTCCTTCACTTCTCGGCCGACCACCACCCCAACCCGCCAGCACTGGCCCCTCCCCTGGCTGTCCATGTCAGCACCCGCTTCTCCACCACCTTCCCTTAGCCCCACCACACCCCTAAAGTACCAAAACCCCTTTTTTCACCCTAAAGCCACCTCTTTTAGCCTCCTTCACCCTAAAACACACCTCCGACGCCACCCTCCAACCGCACCTGGGCCACACCAGTCCGCCCCAGCCAAGGCCGTTGACCCCTTCTCACACTGAACCCAACAAGCCCCAAAACCCCTTTCTCGTTTGCTCCTCGAACCAAAAACACGTCCATATAATTTACGCATTAATTTCTAGAAACCTATAGCGTCGAACCTCTGCCCAATTTATTTTCAGAAAAGTCCGATGATGCCGAAATCATCCAGAATTGTTTAAACATATTAAAACTAATGTTAGGAGGAGTGGAATCCTAGATGAGAACATTTAAACTGAAACTGGGGTAATTAAATGCTGATTATGTTTGTGAACTCAAATGAGTTATATAATGATATTTGGTTGATAATAGGAGTTCATGATAGTTTGAAAATGTTTGGTATGAAAAAGACGTGATTTTTAAGTGAAGTTTATATATATAGTCACTTAAGTATACGACACTTAGAAGTGATGGTGTTGATATTGGTTTTGATTTGAACCTTAAATGGTTATTGAAATGGAATTTAACTTGGTATTGGTTGTTGGATATTGATATGAACCTTATTGGTTGGTTGAATGATAACTGGTTGAATGTGGATGGTTGTAATACACTTCATTGGGTTATGAAACTATGTTTAAATAGTGATTGATTTTGTGTTAACACCTTGTTAAAAGTATGAGACCCTATATTGTATGATTGGATGTTATATTAGTCGTTAATGATGTGGTATGTGATTACCGTGGTTGATTATAACCAATAAGTGTGATTATTAGCTCATTGGTTAAGTCTTCATTCATTAAAACAAATTAATGAACATTTTATTAATATAAATAATGGGCAAAAAATAAAAGTCCAAATTTGACATCCAATTTTTCATGGATATGAAGTTAAAGTCATTTCCATTAACTAATGTAAAAGAATGAAATGGTTTTGGAGAAAATAAAAGAAGGTTATGGCCTGTTGAAGTTTTAAATTTAAAATAAACCGAAACGAGAAGTAACGAGAAAAAGTGAAGTTCAGTTAGGGTATTTGGGAAATGTTTTGACAAGAATTCCTTTTCAAAATTATCTTATTTATTTTTATAACGGGCTTTAGGAAAGTTTGGGGCTCGAACAAACAAGTTTTGAAAAATAATATTATTTTAATAGTAAAATAATATTATAATAGATATTTAATGGAGTATTTGAATTTTTAGTTGAAAATGGAAAATGTATTTTCCAAAAATTATTATATAGTTATTATGTAATAAATAAACTGTTTTAAAAGGATTTTGATTCGATTTTATATTGAAATTGAAGTTTGGTCAGAATTTAATAAATAACCATTGACTTCAAACTAGCGTACCGAGACATTCGACCGTCGGATTTTCCCAAAAAGAAAAACATTTGGTTCAAAATGAAAATATATTTCAAATTATATGTAGAGTTTTGAAATCCAACGATTAGATCTTGTGATAAGTTCAAATAGATTTTGAATAAAAATAGAGCCTATGTCGTTAATGACCCGAAAACGGTTTTATAAGAGATGAGCTTTTTTTAAAATTATTAAAAATAGGAATAAATTATGATAAATCATAATAAAAGATTTGAAAGAGTTTTAAATTGAATATACCCTAGTTTGGAAAGTTAAAAGGTTATTTTGGGAAAAATGAGCCGTTGTAGCAACGCTCTTTGTGACGCTTTGGTTTAGCGATAATATTTGATTCATTTAAATTGTGAACGTGAATTTAAATGAATGGTTTTGAAATATGATTTCATAAAAGAATATGAAATGAAATGTTTGATTACAAGAAGTAAAAAATATTTGGAGAATTATATTTTGAATATGACAAATGATTTATAAATGATGTTTTATAAACTAAGAAAATTTCGACGGCTTAAATCCCAATGTTTAAATGATTTAGAAAACAATAGTATTTTGATTTGAAAGTACTTATGATTATCATTATGAAACAATTTATCACTTCGGGATATAAAATGATTTGTTATGTTACCAATAATTCGGGTAACCCGTGACTAAAATGTGGGTAATGGGTATGGTTCTCTCTGGATATAAAGGGACATACTGTATGGTTCGCTCTTGGTATAGAGGGACATACTAGAATTATTAACGAGATGAGAACGCTGGGACCCAGTTGCCTTGCTGTCGGGAGAAACCTCCTGATCAGGTTGTATATGCTTTGATTTGCTTGTACTGAAGATATTTGAGATTTTCAAATGTTATTTGTTTTCAAATCCCTAAGTGAAGTATGATTTGATATAAAAGAAATATCTAGTGTTTCAATGATTTGAAAAGAAATGGGGATTTTAATTTCGAAGAAATTATTTTCAAAAGAATGGATTTTGAAAATAATTGATGTTGATTCAATTTATAAATCTAAAGAAGAAGATGAAACTATTTTGGTTTTGAGTTTTGTGATTAGTATTAATAAGGGGAAACAAATTCCATGTTATACTACATGGTCTTATGATTTATCTTACTTTGAAATGAATTAAAACCATTTTAAGTTCTCACACCTGTCCCATGAATGATCGGGGTTTATTGTTTTCCACATAAACTCTGGGTGCCCATAATTTTCCATACGGACAACTAGTAGTTGTGGTTTTGAAGATATTTAATAGAACATGTCCTGGATTGAAGCTAGAGTTATGTCCAGAGCATTACAAGTCTTCCACTAAGAATTATGTATTTCCGCTGTGTATTTATATTTCCATTGTGAAACGTATTAATTAATGTACTCTGATATATACTCTTGTACTCTGATGTAATATCAAGATGATATTAATGAAAAGTCTTTTGTTTCTGCCTGATGTGTTGTATGCCCAAAGTTAATGTTTCAAGGATTTTTTACCATTTGGATTAGACTTGTGTGGTTTATAGTCGATTCGAAAGATAACAATTTTTAGGCCAATACAAGGTAATTGATAAGAAAAGAATCATTGAAATAAATTGAATTTATGTAATGTACTGTTGCTTGTCACCTGTAATGGTGATTCTTTCTACTGTATTGGTTATGTCTAATAGTGTACAAGTATTTTGGTTAGTGTTGATTATTATAGTCCTTTATTTTTTGTTTCTTTTTATGAGTATAGCTCATTTATTTCTTCAATAGTTTGTTAGTTTGCCAATTCAAGTTCTACTTTGAAATGGTTACTGAAAAATAATTATAATGCTCTTGTATCCACTAGTGTTGGTCTAAGAATTATGGTGTCATTAAGGAGTTTCAATTGTATTTTAAGGTATTTCATTAGTCATGAATTCGAAAGGATTTTCGTTGGGCCATACAAATGCGAATATGCATTTGATTATTTGAATCCTTTGATTTTTTATGAGACTTTTACGAGAAATAGAGAACAATGTTGTATTATGTTCGCTAATATTAATCAATGTATGATTTAGTTCTGAAAATTATAATATAATTCATTTGTATTCCATTTACTGAAATATTTGCATGTGAATTATTTTTCATGTTTTCATTGTATAATATTTGACATACTAGTGTTATTCCAGGTTATTCGCTTTATTTTTTGTTATTTAATTTGTTCAATTATTATAATAAACTCTACTTTATTAACTTGGAAAATTATTTTGAATGTTTTAATATCTTTTCTATATCCAGTGATTTGGATTGTTAAAATATTTTAATGTTAGATATTTGTCATGTTCTTATGTTACTAGTTACTATTGGTATTGTATACATATTGATCAAGTATCAGTATGTGATATTTTAAAATATCATGAATATGAGGAAGATGCAGACCATTTTATAGGCCATGTTGTACTATTTTATAATGGTATAACGATATTGTGTTTTTAGATAATTGACAAGTTACTATTAAAGAGTGATTGCATTTAGCTTACAGGTTACAATATGTATAGAGAAATCCAGTTTTCTTCTTAAATTGGGACTGTCGCATCCCTCCTAAGGTTTCCATTCTTATGTGGAAAATCCATCATGAATGAATTCCACTTGATATAAACCTCATGCAGATGACATCTACCTTGTGTCCCAGTGCAGGTGTTGCAAGTCCGGAGATATGGAATCAATTTTTCATTTATTTTGGGTTAGTGAGTGTGCTTGAATGATCTGGTCTTTCTTTAGGGACTTGGTAGGTCTTAGGAGTGGCACTTCTTCCCTTCTTGGCTTGCTTCGTTCCTGGTGGACTGGTAGAACCGGGAAGGATTTTCTATCCTTTCTTTTCCATCTTATTCCTTATCTCAATTACTGACATTTTTGGTGTTCTCGAAACAAGGCCATTTTCGATGAGACACCTATTAAGCTTCATCCGTCATTCTTAAGGTTAAGGACGATAACCTTTTCTCGTTCAAAGGATGACCCTTGATGGGCAATCTCCGTCCTAATTTTTTGTTGCTGGCTAATGCATTTTTTGTTAATCGGGAATGTCATCCCCGTGCGGATGTGGGATGAGGTTTTTTTATGGCTTTCAGATTGGAGCTTGGTGGTGTGCTTAGCTGCTTGGATTTTTGGATTGTTCTGAGGGTGGATTCACATTTATCAGCTAGGTTCGATGCATCGAATGCAGAAACAAGTTAGCTGGATTCAACAGGCCTGGTTGTTAGGGTTATCCTTTTCGACGATATGTTGTGGTCACTTGGTTTGTGTGCATTTGGTTTGGTTTCCTCTGTGTTTTTGGGATGGGAGGATCTCTCTGTTTGTGGTTAGGGTTGTTTTTTTTTTTGTTTATGGTGTGTGAGGTTTCTTGTATTGCTGTGTTGGCTATTTTGTTTGTGCTATTTTGTTTTTTTGCTTCAGACTCAATTGCTTGTTTAATGCTATTGCTCTGTTTTTGTGATTCATCGAGAAGTTTTTTTTCCTTTTGCTATATATATATATATATATGTATGCTTTTGTAAAAAAAAGAATAAACTTATTAAGGTCAAGCAATTCACATAATGTGCATAAGGTGTTTGCGGTCACCTTAAAAATCGGTCTACTTTGCCAAAAATAATAATAATCACATGATATGCATATTTACTATGCATATTTACTATTTTGTTCATTCTTATGCTATATTATTTTCAGTCATCCAACCATATATATTAATTTTCAATTTTTCCATATTTATATTTCCTTCCTTTTCATTTGATTGACTAAATAAACATCCGGTTGCAGCTTTGAGCCCATTCTTTATCAATTTTCGAATACATAACTTTAATAGTCTTCAAAGTTTTCGTTCTTAGCGTCCAATAGTTACTAATGAAATCCATTATCATAACCTCAGTTATCAATCATAAACAATAAATCAAAATGTAATTAAAAAGAGAATAAATACTTAAACTATCTGGCTTTTAGTGGTAAAATCTGCATAGGAAACAAAACAAATATGTAATGATTCGTATTTTAACGATTAGATACTTAAGTATATTTTTAAGATAAAATTGTTAATTATTTAACGGTTCCAAAAAGTGACTTTTGACATACAATTCGATCAGGATTTAAAACCATTTCTGCTGAGTTCGAATGGTTCATTATGTGAATAAAAATGATAACTATCACCATATTTCGAGATCGGACACTTTAAGGGTCAAAAAAGTCTAAAATAAGAGCGAAAATTGTAATTTTAGGGCGTTATAATGGGATGCGACGAGATTTATACTATTAAAACCATAATAATGAGGTGATGTGCGCAAAAAAGTCTTATGGCGATCAGATGTATCATTTGGTTGTACAACTCAAAACGTGCATTTATTTCAATTGTGGAAATTAAACATGCAGAAAAAGGGTTCGGTACCACATACAATGGAATTGGGTCTCGAGGCATATATTATTGCATTCAAAGGCATTTTTATGTTCAAATCGCCTGCCGTCATATCTTATTGGAGGTTTGTGTCAATTCGACCTATGAAAACTCCACATTCAATAGTTCACCTTTCTCCTCTCAATCTGTCCACTTTTAACCAAAACTCGTAATATGATTTTTTTTTTTTATCGTTGATAGAACTCATTCATGGTCACAAAAAGTCAATTGAAGCGACGAATGGCTGGAATCCCTCTTTGAACAATGACAGTTTGATTTTGTTTTTTGTGTAACTATGACTCGTTATCGCGAATTAGCTGATGACACATGAAGAAGAAGTGCAGAGGGAGGGAAGATGGAACTAAATGCAATGCTGTGGTGTCGACTGAATGTCGAATGATGATAAATTCGAGGAAAGAGTGTTTTTTGATCATTGGCTTTTATGGTGGGTTAGAAACCATATGGGAGCCGTTCTTAGGAAGGGGGAGTGCCTCATGAGGCAAAGACATTGGAGGGGTCGGTCGGCGGTCCAGTTCACGGTGATTGCGGAAGCTTGGCGAAGGCCAATTGAAGATCACGACTTAGATCTGAACGTCGTTTGAGGGAAACATGGTTTTTTCCTGTGCGAAGAGAAGGGGGAGGGTGTATGACCTAATCACGCTGACATGTCACGATGCTAATGGACGATAAGGCTTAAGTTTAGTTTTCTTAATTTCAATTTGAATTTCAAATCTTCTAATTAGCGTATCTTTTGCATACGAAGTCCATGTCAGACACAGTTTCTTAAATTGCTTATTAGAGAGCTCTACGCTTTAACGCTGGTTTTGAGTTATTTAAGGTGAGTGATATTGTCCAAAGAACTGTAACTATTTATGTAGTATAACATTGATGTTTGTAGATGAATCCTAATCTTAAAACATGATTTCTATGATAATTAAACATAGCTATTAATAAATAAAAGAATTAAAAATTGATTTACGTGGTTTTAAATTGAATGTAACTTTTTACTCATTCACGCGCTCATGCGACACTCTATACTTTGGTCATCAAATCCATTAAGGCATTGGCATGTCCTACCGCAATGGACTCTGCTAGACTTTCGCCACGTCCTACCATAACGGACAATAACATAATATCCTATCCAGTCTTGTAGCATCCCGAAAAAAATTCGAATCTCGAATTTCGATAATAATACATAAGCTCATATTACATACCAAATATCGAAAACCCGGAAGCTAAAAAAAAGAAACAAGAGTGTGAGACAAGAAAGAAAGAAAGTTAAGAATAGAAGAATAAGAAGAAGAACCATTAAAACACAGTCTCACATCGCAGTGAAATAAAATATAATATAGAAATAAATCTTTTTTGAGAGCTTGAAATAATACTTACAATCATCCGAGCACATTAAACATTGCAATCCGGACAGTTATAATAATCCATCGTCATATACGAGACACAATAGAATAAACAAATCATACATCTAAACTTCTCTAGCTCATCTCTGGACTTTACAACATTCGATAGCCTAAAGTGTAAAACTCGGTCTGGCCCGAGCATTGCAAAAGCCACAGAACAGTTTGGTGAACCAACGCGAGAAATACTCACTAAGTTTGTAGGTACCATTTGTTCGACAAACAGCGTTTCTATGGAATTAGAAAACCATTGACAATATATCGTAATAATAACCGCAAGCGCACGACATACAATCGTAGTACGTGGCGAATACGGGTCGATCCGCAGGGAAAGAATTTATTCTAATCTTACTCAATCACCGAAAGTGAGTGAACTTGTTAACTATAAACTAAAAAAAACTAACAATGTTAAACTGAATAAATATGGAACTAAGAGACAATTTAGGAGTAAATTCACTATCAACATCAATCTAATTAACATAAAAAAATGGTTCTAACTCTCTTTAATAACTAGCACATTAAGTGTTGTATTCATACAAGCATGATTTATATGCTAGAAAAATTCAAGCTACATAAATCATCAATTTTCAATACAAACTTAAAGCCCTAATTATCACATAGAAAATAATAGTTCTAATATGAATTAGATTGTGATAAAGTATGATTCTATTAATGATATGAGTATAACACATTTGGGAATAATCAACCGCAAGTGCACGACGTACAACTGTTAGTACGTGGCGAATACGAGTCGATCCTCAGGGAAAGAATAATTTTAAATTCTATTCAATCAAATTAAACCAAACAGTGAAATGTGTTAACTAAAATTTAACAAAATTAATGACTAAGTTGGGAATGAAACTATTGGTTAAGAGCAATTTAGAGGTGTTTTCACTCTCTAAATCACACAAATCAACATCATGAAATTATGTTCTCTATTGTTTGGTCATTAGTGAGATTAGATTTTGTGTTTATTATAAGTATGACATATTTATGCTATTAATTAGCATAACATAAGTCATCAAACTATAACATAAATCTAATTCACTATTCAATTCTCATAAAAAAGATAACAAGTTGAAAGCAACATCAATTTTAAGAATACTGTATTTACTAATAATTAGTAATATAGAATATCAAATGCAGATTAACACTTCCACTTGTTGCCAAAATCATATATAGATGAAAAGGCAAATTATTTGTGTCATTTGATCAAGCATGATCTATCCTCTAGTAATTAGAGGCATAGATCATCAAAACCAAGTATGATTAAAAAATACGCTAAACATCCATTCTTTAATAAACACAAATAGAGACCATGAAAAATAAACTATGTTGAATCTATGTGATTAGAGAGCTTCATCACCCCTAAATTCTAGGGGTTTAGCTCCTCATTTGTGTTATTATTTCAACACAAATATATTTCAACATTGAAGAACAACTAGTAAGTAATGAAGAAAAGATATTAACTAATAAAGCTACACTACTTGCAGAAAAGAAAATAACATGTAAATGAAAAACAACAAATTAAGATTGCATTAAAATGAGAGACTACAAAAAAGAGATGGCTAAGAAGCCATGGAAGAGAAATAGAGTTTTTGATTTCAACTACTCTAAAAAATAAAATTCAAGATCCTGTTTACATTATCATACATGGGTTATTTATACATGAAGGAAAATCCTAAATTAACTTTTTGCGTGCTACCCAGAATGCCCCTGCTTTAAGCTGCATTTTGTCTTTTAGCAATAGTGATTCATGAAGCCATAATTTTGTGTCTCCACTAAAGAAGGAAGGTGTAGCGACCCAGCGGTTTTCGGCCTCGAAAATCGATATAAATACTTTTACCGTATCTTATATCGATCCTCCAAATACCGAAACACTGGAGCGTCTAGAAAGAAGTTAGAGGGTGAGAAAAGAAAGAATGAAATATTAGAATAGAAGAAGAAGAAAAACACCACAACACAGAGTCTCACATCGCAGCGGAACAAAATATAATATAGAAACAACATTTATTGAGAGCTTTTGAAAATACTTACAATATCAGAGTACAACACACATCTGGACAGTTTTGATAATCTGCCCTCATATAATCACACAGCGGAATATCATTCATCTGAACATCTTCAGCTCGTCTCCGGACTTCTCAGTATCTGATAACCTGAACCTGTACACCTCGGTCTAACCCGAGCATTTACAAAACACCGGGTCAGTCTGGTGGACCAGAGTGAGATAAACTCGCACAGCATTTAGAGTATCACACAACTTGATTTTAGAGTAAAAATCCTTTTGAAAGAAAGAGATAATCGTAAGACCGATCCACACATAAATACGGACGGTTTTTACCTTACGATAACCCAAACTAGTTTCGAAATCAATATCTTGATCTGATATTATGATAATGTCTAGATACAAATAATTAACAAATCTAGAGGAACGCTTGCATCTCACGCTCCCCGTATATAGTATACAATTGAAAACCGCGGGCGCTTATTGGATATTGGATTTCCAACTTGACAAGGTATGGGACCACCTTCCGCACGTGTATCTCTAGAGGCGAATACACTGGGTTCAACAAGAACATCTTGCAACCCGGCCCTCACATGACCGACCACTCATTTCGCTTGAGTGTATCGAATGTATATCACCGACGGTTGGACTCAAACCACCGTCCCCGAATGGGCAGAATCGATAGATTTAGAAACAAAAGGAATTTCTCTAGATAGGTGATTATACACCCTAATGGGAGCGACCCACATAGCCATGCTGCCTGCCCGATTTTTGTCATTTCCCGGTTGATGAGGCCTGAAGTCAGAGCACATCTGATCATCATACACTTTGAATGCCACATCGTCAAAACCGCCAGATCACACTTGATTGACGTCCACAAACATACTCTAGCTATCTGGCTAGAGAATAACCATTTCTCCGCCATCAACTATGGTACGTTTGGAGAAATCAATGCAGGTAATTCCTTTGGAAATACTCTGTCAGACATTCGTCCATACAAGTCATCCAGGAACAGGATGAACCGAAGGTACTCTCCTACTGCATCCAATATAGGAATCACCCCATGGATCAGTAGCGATAGCCCTTGCATTCCACAGATTACAACCACGACAGAACCCCAGTATATCTCTGGCGCGAATCAGAGATTGTAAGTGGTTCTTCCGCTTCATGAAGATCTATGGTCTTCACATGCTCCATCTCGATCGTCGCTTGATCTCTTATACTTTCGTATTTGTTGGTTGGAATGGTTTTCGAATATACATTCGATCCCGGACTTTCCATACCAACAATCGTAAAGGTCAGACTTGATAGTCGGTTATTTAACTATCAAGTAAACATCCATGAAAACAAAAGAAATACATTCACTGGTCTAGTACTCAGCATCACTTGGCCTTTAAAGTCATCGACCAATTTCCTTTTAATTCCATTACTAGGGAAATCTCATTTCCGTTATCTTGGAAATCTTATCGCACACTCTCGTCATTACCAACTAGTATTATCTTTGGGTCGTCCCGAAGTCGTTCAAGTTGGGGTATTTTAATTACCTCTCAGACCTTGACTAACCACGTTCTTACCTTCAGGTAAATACGAGTCATAATTTAAAAACCCGATATTAATATCTAAATTTTCATTTCCAAATCTCGTTTACCAAGCTCACTTTTAAATCTTCTTTTTGGTAAATCTCTTTCCAAATTCATTTGGTTTATCTTAATTTCCTTCTTAAGTATTTGAATTCAAAAACGACACTTAAACTCATATTCCATTTATAAACTCTTATAAAATTCCAGGTTTAACATAAACCATTTTCATCTTCGCCTCCCTTTGCTTAATTCAAAACATTAAGTAAAAATTCCCTTTAACCTATCGTATTCGGTTTGGAGCCCTTTATTTCTTTATATAAAAACCCGAGTTCAAACATATACCTGTTCATCTTTCAAACTTACTTGGTTAATTCAAACCATAACCATTTCTCTAAACCCTTTTGGTTTAATTCCTCTTTTTAAATTAATGAAATTAATTTAAATAACTCTTTTTAATTATTTACAATTAACCAAATATCTAGTCACCAGATAATTCCCTGTCCTTTATTTAAAGTCCTTATCGACTTAAGAATTTCATCTTATAAAACAAGTTTCCAATAAACTTTAAATAAATAATAATTTAATATTTTATTTCCTTTTGAATAACTTCCAATGTAAAAATCTTTCAAATCCAATCCCCGTTATAACTTCAAATTTTATCGTTTCACTGCTTATAAAAATCCATATTTTATAACTGTTTGACTTTTGGGTCCAGTGATGCTGATTACCCAACCAATTCTAGACATTGGTGAATATTAGAACAGATATGGAAATATGGTTTGATGACCATCAAAATTAATCATTCGTCATTCTTATAATGACCATCAATTCAAACAACAATCCATTCAACCAACTCAAACACGTTTTATAAACGTGATCAAACCAAGGAGTTACTTTGTTATGGGTCATCCCCAACAGTGTATATTTCTAAATTTAAACCACCGTTGATCAACAGTATATACACCTAACAGTCAACCACAAACAAGCAGAACACGCAAAAATAAAATACCCAGTTTATATAAAATATAAACGAGGAGGCTGAGTGAGTTTAACTCACCTGTATTTAAAATTGTCGATATCAGTTTGGTTCTACCCAATTAAACTGACGTTTTAATTCGAATAAAATTCCAGTCACTCCAGATTCGGACTGCGCCTGCTCCATCTCGAAGTGCTTGACTCCACGGTCCCAACGAATCTGACCGCGCGTAAAACTGACAACGTATGTTCGAGAAATCATCAAAACAAGGTTATAAAAGAAATTTAAATTTTAATCATGGATTTTCTTTTTAATTAAAGTTGGGCTTTTACCTTACCCTTGGCCCAAAATCCGAACCCGCTTTGCTTAAAACCCTTCCACCGATCCTACAGCAAGCCGCCTCCCTCATTTTCATCTCTAAACCAAAATCAACGAAAACCCTAAACCTAATCCCCCTTTGATTTCGACAGTAAAAATGGCGTCGCCCCCCCTCTGTTCTTCCGCAACCACGAAATTTCCTCGCACCCCTCCACGCTCCACCTCCTCCCTCTTTACTCGCTCGGCCTAAACCCCCAACACCCAAATCCATTTCGGGTTCAAGACGAGGCTTCCATCGCGAACGATTTCAACAGAAATCAGTCACACACCGAAAGCTAAGTCTCCTTTTTACTCCATCTTCTTTTTATTGCTGAATTATTTTTATTTAATTTACTGGTTTCGAATTGTGGATGAAAACTGGTTGAGTGAAGCAGTGTATTTATAGTTGCGGTTTTGATCCTAGATGAGAACACTGTCTTTCTCTTGCTACGAATTGTTATGTCAAACGGATTCGAATCTGTACTTAGATTTTCATTTAGATTTTTGGTATCGGATGTTCAGCATATGTTCACCTGTTCGAAATGGATTCTGGTCGGATCTTGGATAGATGATAGTGATGTTGTGTGTTGTTACTTCAATTACAGGCTTTAGATTTGGTGCTCAGCTTTTTTAAAATACATGAAATCAGTGTTGAGATTTTCTGTTCACCCATGTGACTGTACTGTTCGATACAGATTTGGTATACACATCAGTTTTTATTAGTTGTACATGTACTGTTTCCCAGCTGTTTACACCATGTTCCTTAGCTGTTTATCACCATTTCTTTAGCTGTTTCAATCGTATGTAGATTTGATAGTATCCTTATTTGTTTATTTCTTCGGCTGTCTAGTTTTGATGGATGAATATTTTAGTAGTAGTTGTTTTCTTGAAAGCAACAAGGCATGGTAATGATTTTTAACATGAATATATATATATATATATATATATATATTTTTTCTTCAGCTATGTACTGTCTTAGCCGGTCCTATTCTTCTGCCGTTCATTTGATTTATTACCTTTACCTGTTCATTGATTTATTAGCTTTACCTGTTCATATATATTCGATCTGATGTATGAATATATATATACGGTTCTACATTGGACTTGATGAAAAATATATATATTCACACACATATCTTAAATTGCTGTTTTGATTTTATTGTTTCATGAAGATTTTTCTTTTTCTTCTTTCTTTTCTTTTCCAATACTGCTATGTATTGTCTTGTCTGTTTTGCATTGTACAAGTATAGATTTGCCTCTCTTTAGCATGTGCATTGTACTGCTAAAATTTGATGTATACATACCTGTTCTTATCAGCTACACATTGTACTACTTCCTTAGCTGCTCATGACATGTGCTTTAGCTGTTTCTTTATCTATAAGGCTATGCATTTCTAATCCTTTTAGCTGTGCCTATAAGAGTGTCTTTCACTGTTTTTTTTTTCTTTTTCTCTCTTTCCTTTTTTTTTTTTTTTTTATGCAGTTTATTATTTATCATGAAATTACCCTTTTAATGGGTTTTCTCTTCTCCTTCTTCGCAGGTCAAAACTGATGGGAACGACTCGGATTCGCTGGGTTGGAAAACATAGAGAAGTTGATTCCAAATGTTGATTTCTTTCTGTATTGTATTCGAGACTTTGTAATGTACAAGATAAATTTGAACTTGTATTGTATCGAAACTCTTCATGTACCGTTTTATATTGCAAATGCAGAAATTTAACATGTATTGTATACTAACAATCTATGAATGGATTCTTTTACTTCTTCTTGCACATCTGTGTATTTATACATTGTTGAATCAAATGCAAGTACCATATGACCATTTTACAGTCAATATATTTTCAAGAAATAAATTCGCCTTCATATAGACTACTTTATTAGTAAAGGAATACTTGATATCGACCTCATCTTTGTTTACTTTTAATTGATGGTTTTTAATTGTAAACAGTTGTTAGAATCAATATAAATCAAATTCAATTACTAGAAATAATATCATTGTATTTATTAAATAACATTTTTAACATCAATAGTATAGAATTCAAACTCTACATTAAAATTTCTGGTATATATATATATATTCTAACTTTAGCTTAAACAAATTTGATTAAATATCATTTAAAGTTTCCAATAAAACAGATTAAAATATTCGAATTTAAATGGACGAAAAACCGGGATGTTACATTCTTCCCCCCTTAAAATAATTTCGTCCTCGAAATTGTAAGGTAAGAAGAATGTTTCGAATCGTATTATTTTAAAATCATTACCTTTGCATTAAATTCAAAATAAATTCGAACTCTAAAATTTTCTGAAATTTTGCCAACACCTCCTCTGCATGGCTCGTTTGGTACCACTACCACTGCCATTCTGGGCCTCACTTTTCCGAAAAGAAAATTCAAACATCGAATGGCAATCCACTTTACCCCAATTTATTTATCCATTAATTTTTTCAAACCCCAATTCATTCACTCAATCTGAATTCATTCTTGAATTGGTTTTACCTAACCAGGTTCAGTTTCATTTCTCATATCTGATTCAATTGACTAATTGATTTTTCTAATCAATTCAACTTTTTTTCATAATTCAAATTTGATTTCAAATCAAATTAACCAGAACAAACAAACACTCCACGTTAATATAATATAGAAAATAAATTCCTTTTTCTATATAAAATATACGTTGGGTAAAATTATTTCATTTACCCTCTTTTAAAACATACTGCGTCAGTTTATCGTACTTCAGTGTTTAGAAGCACCTATCGATACAGTGGATCAAACTGATCGACCAGAACTCATAAACAACCCAACCAATAAATCTCCACAATATAAAACAAATTTTTATAAAATCTACAAATACGTTCACTCGTATATATATATACCCACACTCAATCTAGGGTATTGCTAACCTCATCTCTACTGAGTCACGCCACAGAGCCAAGGTTACTACTCAACCAATAGCTCTGATACCACTGTAGCGACCCAGCGGTTTTCGGCCTCGAAAATCGATATAAATACTTTTACCGTATCTTATATCGATCCTCCAAATACCGAAACACTGGAGCGTCTAGAAAGAAGTTAGAGGGTGAGAAAAGAAAGAATGAAATATTAGAATAGAAGAAGAAGAAAAACACCACAACACAGAGTCTCACATCGCAGCGGAACAAAATATAATATAGAAACAACATTTATTGAGAGCTTTTGAAAATACTTACAATATCAGAGTACAACACACATCTGGACAGTTTTGATAATCTGTCCTCATATAATCACACAGCGGAATATCATTCATCTGAACATCTTCAGCTCGTCTCCGGACTTCTCAGTATCTGATAACCTGAACCTGTACACCTCGGTCTAACCCGAGCATTTACAAAACACCGGGTCAGTCTGGTGGACCAGAGTGAGATAAACTCGCACAGCATTTAGAGTATCACACAACTTGATTTTAGAGTAAAAATCCTTTTGAAAGAAAGAGATAATCGTAAGACCGATCCACACATAAATACGGACGGTTTTTACCTTACGATAACCCAAACTAGTTTCGAAATCAATATCTTGATCTGATATTATGATAATGTCTAGATACAAATAATTAACAAATCTAGAGGAACGCTTGCATCTCACGCTCCCCGTATATAGTATACAATTGAAAACCGTGGGCGCTTATTGGATATTGGATTTCCAACTTGACAAGGTATGGGACCACCTTCCGCACGTGTATCTCTAGAGGCGAATACACTGGGTTCAACAAGAACATCTTGCAACCCGGCCCTCACATGACCGACCACTCATTTCGCTTGAGTGTATCGAATGTATATCACCGACGGTTGGACTCAAACCACCGTCCCCGAATGGGCAGAATCGATAGATTTAGAAACAAAAGGAATTTCTCTAGATAGGTGATTATACACCCTAATGGGAGCGACCCACATAGCCATGCTGCCTGCCCGATTTTTGTCATTTCCCGGTTGATGAGGCCTGAAGTCAGAGCACATCTGATCATCATACACTTTGAATGCCACATCGTCAAAACCGCCAGATCACACTTGATTGACGTCCACAAACATACTCTAGCTATCTGGCTAGAGAATAACCATTTCTCCGCCATCAACTATGGTACGTTTGGAGAAATCAATGCAGGTAATTCCTTTGGAAATACTCTGTCAGACATTCGTCCATACAAGTCATCCAGGAACAGGATGAACCGAAGGTACTCTCCTACTTCATCCAATATAGGAATCACCCCATGGATCAGTAGCGATAGCCCTTGCATTCCACAGATTACAACCACGACAGAACCCCAGTATATCTCTGGCGCGAATCAGAGATTGTAAGTGGTTCTTCCGCTTCATGAAGATCTATGGTCTTCACATGCTCCATCTCGATCGTCGCTTGATCTCTTATACTTTCGTATTTGTTGGTTGGAATGGTTTTCGAATATACATTCGATCCCGGACTTTCCATACCAACAATCGTAAAGGTCAGACTTGATAGTCGGTTATTTAACTATCAAGTAAACATCCATGAAAACAAAAGAAATACATTCACTGGTCTAGTACTCAGCATCACTTGGCCTTTAAAGTCATCGACCAATTTCCTTTTAATTCCATTACTAGGGAAATCTCATTTCCGTTATCTTGGAAATCTTATCGCACACTCTCGTCATTACCAACTAGTATTATCTTTGGGTCGTCCCGAAGTCGTTCAAGTTGGGGTATTTTAATTACCTCTCAGACCTTGACTAACCACGTTCTTACCTTCAGGTAAATACGAGTCATAATTTAAAAACCCGATATTAATATCTAAATTTTCATTTCCAAATCTCGTTTACCAAGCTCACTTTTAAATCTTCTTTTTGGTAAATCTCTTTCCAAATTCATTTGGTTTATCTTAATTTCCTTCTTAAGTATTTGAATTCAAAAACGACACTTAAACTCATATTCCATTTATAAACTCTTATAAAATTCCAGGTTTAACATAAACCATTTTCATCTTCGCCTCCCTTTGCTTAATTCAAAACATTAAGTAAAAATTCCCTTTAACCTATCGTATTCGGTTTGGAGCCCTTTATTTCTTTATATAAAAACCCGAGTTCAAACATATACCTGTTCATCTTTCAAACTTACTTGGTTAATTCAAACCATAACCATTTCTCTAAACCCTTTTGGTTTAATTCCTCTTTTTAAATTAATGAAATTAATTTAAATAACTCTTTTTAATTATTTACAATTAACCAAATATCTAGTCACCAGATAATTCCCTGTCCTTTATTTAAAGTCCTTATCGACTTAAGAATTTCATCTTATAAAACAAGTTTCCAATAAACTTTAAATAAATAATAATTTAATATTTTATTTCCTTTTGAATAACTTCCAATGTAAAAATCTTTCAAATCCAATCCCCGTTATAACTTCAAATTTTATCGTTTCACTGCTTATAAAAATCCATATTTTATAACTGTTTGACTTTTGGGTCCAGTGATGCTGATTACCCAACCAATTCTAGACATTGGTGAATATTAGAACAGATATGGAAATATGGTTTGATGACCATCAAAATTAATCATTCGTCATTCTTATAATGACCATCAATTCAAACAACAATCCATTCAACCAACTCAAACACGTTTTATAAACGTGATCAAACCAAGGAGTTACTTTGTTATGGGTCATCCCCAACAGTGTATATTTCTAAATTTAAACCACCGTTGATCAACAGTATATACACCTAACAGTCAACCACAAACAAGCAGAACACGCAAAAATAAAATACCCAGTTTATATAAAATATAAACGAGGAGGCTGAGTGAGTTTAACTCACCTGTATTTAGAATTGTCGATATCAGTCTGGTTCTACCCAATTAAACTGACGTTTTAATTCGAATAAAATTCCAGTCACTCCAGATTCGGACTGCGCCTGATCCATCTCGAAGTGCTTGACTCCACGGTCCCAACGAATCTGACCGCGCGTAAAACTGACAACGTATGTTCGAGAAATCATCAAAACAAGGTTATAAAAGAAATTTAAATTTTAATCATGGATTTTCTTTTTAATTAAAGTTGGGCTTTTACCTTACCCTTGGCCCAAAATCCGAACCCGCTTTGCTTAAAACCCTTCCACCGATCCTACAGCAAGCCGCCTCCCTCATTTTCATCTCTAAACCAAAATCAACGAAAACCCTAAACCTAATTCCCCTTTGATTTCGACAGTAAAATGGCGTCGCCCCCCCTCTGTTCTTCCGCAACCACGAAATTTCCTCGCACCCCTCCACGCTCCACCTCCTCCCTCTTTACTCGCTCGGCCTAAACCCCCAACACCCAAATCCATTTCGGGTTCAAGACGAGGCTTCCATCGCGAACGATTTCAACAGAAATCAGTCACACACCGAAAGCTAAGTCTCCTTTTTACTCCATCTTCTTTTTATTGCTGAATTATTTTTATTTAATTTACTGGTTTCGAATTGTGGATGAAAACTGGTTGAGTGAAGCAGTGTATTTATAGTTGCGGTTTTGATCCTAGATGAGAACACTGTCTTTCTCTTGCTACGAATTGTTATGTCAAACGGATTCGAATCTGTACTTAGATTTTCATTTAGATTTTTGGTATCGGATGTTCAGCATATGTTCACCTGTTCGAAATGGATTCTGGTCGGATCTTGGATAGATGATAGTGATGTTGTGTGTTGTTACTTCAATTACAGGCTTTAGATTTGGTGCTCAGCTTTTTTAAAATACATGAAATCAGTGTTGAGATTTTCTGTTCACCCATGTGACTGTACTGTTCGATACAGATTTGGTATACACATCAGTTTTTATTAGTTGTACATGTACTGTTTCCCAGCTGTTTACACCATGTTCCTTAGCTGTTTATCACCATTTCTTTAGCTGTTTCAATCGTATGTAGATTTGATGGTATCCTTATTTGTTTATTTCTTCGGCTGTCTAGTTTTGATGGATGAATATTTTAGTAGTAGTTGTTTTCTTGAAAGCAACAAGGCATGGTAATGATTTTTAACATGAATATATATATATATATATATATATATTTTCTTCAGCTATGTACTGTCTTAGCCGGTCCTATTCTTCTGCCGTTCATTTGATTTATTACCTTTACCTGTTCATTGATTTATTAGCTTTACCTGTTCATATATATTCGATCTGATGTATGAATATATATATACGGTTCTACATTGGACTTGATGAAAAATATATATATTCACACACATATCTTAAATTGCTGTTTTGATTTTATTGTTTCATGAAGATTTTTCTTTTTCTTCTTTCTTTTCTTTTCCAATACTGCTATGTATTGTCTTGTCTGTTTTGCATTGTACAAGTATAGATTTGCCTCTCTTTAGCATGTGCATTGTACTGCTAAAATTTGATGTATACATACCTGTTCTTATCAGCTACACATTGTACTACTTCCTTAGCTGCTCATGACATGTGCTTTAGCTGTTTCTTTATCTATAAGGCTATGCATTTCTAATCCTTTTAGCTGTGCCTATAAGAGTGTCTTTCACTGTTTTTTTTTTCTTTTTCTCTCTTTCCTTTTTTTTTTTTTTATGCAGTTTATTATTTATCATGAAATTACCCTTTTAATGGGTTTTCTCTTCTCCTTCTTCGCAGGTCAAAACTGATGGGAACGACTCGGATTCGCTGGGTTGGAAAACATAGAGAAGTTGATTCCAAATGTTGATTTCTTTCTGTATTGTATTCGAGACTTTGTAATGTACAAGATAAATTTGAACTTGTATTGTATCGAAACTCTTCATGTACCGTTTTATATTGCAAATGCAGAAATTTAACATGTATTGTATACTAACAATCTATGAATGGATTCTTTTACTTCTTCTTGCACATCTGTGTATTTATACATTGTTGAATCAAATGCAAGTACCATATGACCATTTTACAGTCAATATATTTTCAAGAAATAAATTCGCCTTCATATAGACTCTTTATTAGTAAAGGAATACTTGATATCGACCTCATCTTTGTTTACTTTTAATTGATGGTTTTTAATTGTAAACAGTTGTTAGAATCAATATAAATCAAATTCAATTACTAGAAATAATATCATTGTATTTATTAAATAACATTTTTAACATCAATAGTATAGAATTCAAACTCTACATTAAAATTTCTGGTATATATATATATATATATTCTAACTTTAGCTTAAACAAATTTGATTAAATATCATTTAAAGTTTCCAATAAAACAGATTAAAATATTCGAATTTAAATGGACGAAAAACCGGGATGTTACAGAAGGAGAGTGAATAGGGTCCTCCATTAATTCTCTATTTGAATTGATTTCCTCTCCATTTGAATTGATTTCCCTTTCATCCTTTTTTTTTGGCAAGGCATTGATTTCCTCCTTTTGAATTGTTTCCCTCTCCATTGATTTCGTTCCCTTTTTTTCCTTTGTATGCATATATATCTTTATGAAGTCCTTTTCTGCATGCATCCAATTTCTGTAAAAATATGAAAAATGTCCAAGTAAACATTCTCAAAATAATATAAGCACAAAAATGATCATTTTCCCCCCATATGATGATAAATGCATGATGTTTTGAAATCAATTCAATTATTATTTAAACATGAAAAAATACCCATATATGACATTTATTAGTACTAAACGAGAATAAATATGTGAATATAAATGTACATTTTTACGTGCACATCAAATACCCCCACACTTATCTTTTTATTCGTCCTCAAATAAAATAAAGACTAAGCTAAACCCATTTTCGTAGGGAGCACGGTTGCATTAAGCGTATGCAACAAGCCGTTAAACCTCTGGGTGTCCCCAGTAGGACGAGTGTTGTCTCGTGAGGGTTTTCAGTAGATACTACCCACGAAATCCAAAAGTTATATGCAAAAAATATTTACAAAATGCAAGATTCGAAAATATTTACAATATGAATGCAAGCTTTTAAAGGAATATTTACAAATGGATAATTTACTTTTAAATATTGCACGAACGAGTTAACACAAATTTGGGTCGTCATTATGAAATTTGAGTTCGTTACTAACCAAAACTTCAAACAAAAGTCATGTTATCGTTACAAACTCCTCCATCTTGGCCAGTTGTTTTGGTAGAAACATAGTGCAAATATGAAATGAATTCTGTAATCGATATCAACAGTCGTAAAACGGAATCTCAACTTCCTTTTTGTTAACAAGTAAGGTCGAATAAGTGAAGAGTGTGCTTGGATTTCAAGTGCTTTAATCTCTCTTTATTACAAAATATTTACATTATTACTATTTATAATCACCTAACCAAAAAGACCAAGGTATACCACCCATGCACTACCTCGCGGACTAACATGAGAGTTTGGGGAAGAGCTTGGCGGATTATGCAGACCAACGCTGACTTTGTCAACAAGATGTTGGTAATCCTTAGGTGTCCAACTCATAAAATGAGACCAAGATATACCGACGCTGACATTGTCAACAAGGTGTCGGAAAGAGCTTGGCGGGTTTGCACACCAACGCGAGATGTAATAGCAATGTTGGATACCCTTGGATTATTATTATATATATACATTCTTTTTTTTTTGAAATCAGAAACTAAAGAGAAGAAAAATGCATAGGAAAGATGAGAGAAGAAACAGAAACTTGCAATTGAAAACGATGAACACCACTTTTTTTATGAACAATTTTTTTTGGGTTTGGTTTGAAGGGTAGTTTCATATCTGAAGGTGGACGTTGATGCTTGTTTATGACCGTGACAGTTGTTGTGGTGAAGAAGTGGGAATGTTGAGTTATTGATGATGAAAGGAGTAGTTTGGTTGTGTGTAGAAGCTTTGGTGTAAATGGTGAGTGTAAGAAGAAGATGGAAAAAGATTTTGGAAGATTGGTAGAGAAGAAGGGGTGGAAGTGGATGATATGGAATCTAAGTGATGGAAATTATGATGTATAAATAAGGCAGAGGTAGAGAAAGGAAAGTAAATTAAAGAGGGAGGACAAGAAATAGAAAAGCAATACATTGGTGTTTTTTTTAAATTATTTGTAAGAATTGTAAAAGGGGAGAAACAAATGAAAGAGAGATGAAAGAAATAAAGGAAATTGAAAACACAAAAAAAATGGGAAAAAGACTGAACAAAAGGCAAGGGTTTATTTATTTTATTTTATTTTAAGAGAGAGGAACTAAACACGATAAAAACAACCACAAACACAAATATACACAAAATCAAAAACACACAAATGAAAAGAAACAAACACATAAACAAAAGTAAAACAAAACAGAAAAACTATGAACAACACACAATTTTTTTTAGGAAAACAAACAAGAAAATTAATTCGAGGAATAAAATTAAAATTAAATTCTTTCCCCGGCAACGGCGCCAAAAAAACTTGTTCGACAAACGGCGTTTTTATGGAATTAGAAAACCGTTGACAAAATATCGTAATAATAACCGCAAGCGCATGGCGTATCGTAGTACGTGGCGAATATGGGTCGATCCGCAGGGAAAAAATTTATTCTAGTCTTACTCAATCAAATTAAATAGAAAGCGTGTGAACTTATTAACTATAAACTAAAAAAAACTAACAAAGTTAAACTGAATAAATATGGAACTAAGAGACAATTTTGGAGTAGATTCACTATCAACATCAATCTAATTAACATAAAAAAAATGGTTCTAACTCTCTTTAATAACTAGCATATTAAGTGTTGTATTCATACAAGCATGATTTATATGCTAGAAAATTCAAGCTACATAAATCATCAATTTTCAATACAAACTTAAAGCCCTAATTATCACATAGAAAATAATAGTTCTAATATGAATTAGATTGTGATAAAGTATGATTTTATTAATGATATGAGTATAACACATTTGGGAATAATCAACCAGCATGTGCTATCAATTTTCACCATATAAAATCTTTACCTTATCGATATCCAATTACAGATTAAGCTCAAATAAGAGAGTTAGAAACAAGAAATTCTTATGTTAATTATTAATGAATCATGAGAGCTTCACTACCCCTAAATTGAAGGGGTTTAGCTACTCATAATGGATTCAATGATAACATAAAGATATTCCATTACAAAAGAGAATAAAATAATGAGCAAATAAAGATAAAAACCTATTCTACTTGTAGAAGAGAAAATAACATGTAAATGAAAAACAACAAATTAATATTGCATTAAAGCAACAGATTACAAAAAAGAAATGGCTAAGAAGCCATGGCAGAAAAAGAGAAGTTTTGATTTCAGCCTCACTCTAAACTAAAAATCCAAGATCCTATTTACATTATCATACACATGGGTTATTTATACATGAGGGGAAACCCTAAATTAACTTTTTACGTGCTACCCAGAATGCCCCCGCTTTAAGCTGCATTTTATCTTTTAGCAATAGTGATTCATGAAGCCATAATTTTGTGTCTCCACTAAAGAAGGAAGGAGAGTGAATAGGGTCCTCCATTAATTCTCTATTTGAGTTGATTTCCTCCCCATTTGAATTGATTTCTCTTTCATCATTTTTTTTGGCAAGGCATTGATTTCCTCCTTTTGAATTGATTCCCTCTCCATTGATTTCTTTCCCTTTTTTTCCTTTGTATGCATATATCTTTATGAAGCCCTTTTCTGCATGCATCCAATTTCTGTAAAAATATGAAAAATGTCCAGGTAAACATTCTCAAAATAATATAAGCACAAAAATGATCATTTCCCCCCATATAATGATAAATGCATGATGTTTTGAAATTAATTCAATTATTATTTAAACATGAAAAAAATACCCATATATGATATTTATTAGTACTAAACGAGAATAAATATGTGAATATAAATGTGCATTTATACGTGCACATCACCATCCAACTTGATTTCAAAGTAAAAATATTTTCGAAAGAAAAGGATAATCGTAAGACCAATCCACATATAAATACGGATTGTTTTTACCTTATGATAACCCAAAACATTTTAAAGTCATATCTATTCTGATATTATAATAGTGTCTAAATCAAATAAATAACCATATAGTAGAATGCTTGCATCTCACGCTCCATATACATAATCTATAATAAAAAACCATGGGCTCTTATTGGAGAATGGATCCAACTATGATAAGGTATGGGGCCACCTTCAGATAGTGTATCTCTAGAGAAAATACAATAAGGGTTCAATAAGAACATCTTGCAACCCTGGATAAACATGACCGACCACTCACTTCGCTTGAGTGTTCCGAATATATTGTCACCGTACGGGTTCATGAACCATCGCATTCCCAGGAGATACATAAACGAAAAAAGAACAAATGAATTTTTTCTATATGGTGACAATACACCCTAATGGGAGCGACCCCCATAGCCATGCAACGTACCCTGTTTTATACCATTTCTCAGTTGATGTGGTTTGAGGTTATAATTACCTTTTTAGAACATTTGGCCACCATTAAGTTTGAATGCCACATCGTCAGATTCATCAGAAAATCACTAATTGACATCAAAAAAAATAACCTGGGTGTTAAGCAAAGAGAAGGTGTCTTCTCTGCCACCAAACAGAAGTACGTTTGAGGAAATCAATGTTCGTAACCCCGTTGGAAATACCCCGTCAGACATCCATCCATACAAGTTGTCTTGGTACTGGACAAACCAAAGTCACCGTCCTACCACATCCTAGGAATCATTCTATGGATCACTAGCGAGTTGTCATTGCAATCCATATATTCCAACCACGAAAAAATTGCAATATATCTCTGTAACAACCTATAATTTTGGCGATATAAATTAATTATTAGAATTTCAAAAACAAGAATTTCTGCAAACTAAGGAATTTGACCATGAAACTTTAACCAATGCGTTCATCTTGGAATTATGGTCAACTTTCATGTTTGTAGTTTAGCAAACAGAGTCCATATGAAAAAGTTACAGACGAAATACGAAAATGGACAAAAACAAATAAATCAGAATTTATGTACTACCCTATTTAACCAAGCCGACCTGGGCATCTGAGGTCCAGGAGGTCGACCATAGCTGTCGACCTACTGGGCCTCAGTTCACTCAGTGACGGCTAGGTTTTTAGGGTTTGGTTTATAATATTTTTAAAATGGATGGACGGATATAACTTAAAACTAATCCAATAGTCCTAGGCCATTTCCACCCCTATAAATAAAGTGGAAATGCCCCATTCTTTTCCATATAAATCTGCAGTGGTAGCGTAGCTCTACCATTTTTCTCCTTCTCCAAATTTAATTTCTAAAATAAAAATATATCCATATAAAAACAAATCAAATCCAATTCATATGAAATTGAGAGGATTAGCATATCTAATGGAAAAGAATGCAAATTGACGCTCCAAATCAGATTCTTCCCTCTCTTCCTGTTTTCTTACTTCTCTACAGATCTGGAATTTTTCCCTTCTAAATAAATTGTAGATTTATTCAAACTTTAGATTGGGATGCTATAAGGTGAGTGGTAAATTTACGAATACAATTATAATAACTTATCCATTTCGTTTGAATTTGATCTATGCCTGTTCCCTATTAGACCTGTTCATTTAAGTATTTTGAATTTATTGACAACCATCATATCTGATTATAAGTATGGTAAAAACTTATGAATTGTAAGTTGTGGTTATGCTTAATGTCAGTTGTAGGATTCTTAAACTTGTTTACACATATTCCTACAGTTGTGTTATGAAATATATTGCAATTATATTGTAAAATTAATTGTGGACATTGCATAGCACTGTTTTTCTGGAAATTAGTCCCATTAAACACCTTTCAGATGTAGTTACATTCCAGATCTGTAGTTAAGTGTTGAATAATGAAATTTTGGTATAAATGTGAAACTGGTAAATAGTGTCATTGTAATATTAAAGGAAATATGCCCATTTGTATTCAATAATGTTGGGTTTTTGCTTAATTGTTGTAAATATGCCAATTTTCTCCTTGTGCATAAAAATACGTTATTTCGAAATCACAAGAGTGTGATAAAAAGGTAAAAAAGGGAAAATTATATATATATATATATATATATGCGTAATTTGCATCAACTATTCCAAACTATATTTACATATATTTCTTGTGATTTGGAAGTATGCCAATTCCATTAATCAGGCACAATTTACAATGATTACGGCTAAAAGTCTTTCTGTAAGACTTGAACATTTTGGCAAGATTGAATGCAAAAATGAATGTTTGGTTATTGATTAAACCAAATCATTTAAGTTTAAATAATAATAATAAAAATAATAACTACGTTGACTGCACGAAAACATAAACATAAATATATATCTATTATCCGTCCAAATCAGTGTAAAACGGTAAAATATACATTGTATGGAATGTTGAATGTTTGGATAAGATTCAATTACGGAATTATATGTAAATGTAATCCACATTGAATTAATTTATTTGTGGTGACCATTTGTAGCAATCAATATAATTAATTGCTATAAATAGGACCGTAAATCAATAAATAACAATTGTAGCTAATATTGATTGAGGAAAATGAAAATGATAGTGAAATGGTTACAATTCCTCATTTAATTAGGATAAATGATGTAAACCCTCAATTAGGGAATTTGAATTATAACCGCATTTAGACACAAGGTTAAGCTCAACTTATGGTATAAGTCTGCCCGGAATCGACCGGCAAATCCAGCGACTGTAGGTGGTCAGCTTAATGTGAGACATCTAATGTAAAAATATAAACGCACTAAGGCACTAGGTTAAGTTTAACTTGTGGTAGAAGTCTTCCCAGAACCGACCGACAAATCCAACATCCACAAATTGTCAACTTAATGTGAGAGGCATTGTACAAACATACAGACACTCACTCACTCACACACACACACACACACACACATATATATATAATAACAGTCAAGCAACAAATAAATAAATGGATAAGAATAGTAATTGTCTGTTAGGGTACAACAAATAGATATTTTGGGACTGATAAATAGTTGCCTTAGGAAAATATGACAGTTATGGTCATAAAGGGCAATAAAAATAAAAGAAAATGGGTGTCATAACCGGATTAAAGGACATTGATTGTTGTTTAAATACTAAATCCAAATGAAGGAAGTAATCAAATAAATATTCCAGGGTAAAAGAGGATATAACCTTCCATATTTATATAAATGAATATAGAATTTATAATTAAAAATTGAATTGGACTTAGTAGGTTAATGATATAAAAATATTATTAACCATGAGAACCCGTGACGATAGTAAATCGTGTGGAGAGAAACTAAACGGAAATGGCGTAATGACGTAGTGGGGAAAGGTACTAAGGCTAATGGGAGTATTAATCTAATAACCTTCACATATAGTCCGCTTCCTGGGTCTTAAGTGGCTAGGGTCGGAGAGTCCACTTGGGGATAGGTCCTTCAGTATAGGGGTCTTAAACAACATGTGTGAGTATTGGCTACCCAAACCTGGAAACTAAAAACATCAGATATGTCTACCTACCCTACGGGAAGTAGTAAGTGACTAAGGGGGTTATCTAATAAGGTCAGCTAGAGGTATAGCGAGCGATAAAATACCAGCTCTCACCCTATACAGGGTAAGGGTATGTGCGTGAATAACGGAAGCCTTAACTAGAAGGGCCCGTAGCTAGTGCTCCCTAGTTTATAAAAATATTGAAGGAATTATCGAGTGGTATTAAGTCACCAATAAGTCTGCCAAGCACTCAGTCTGCCTAGGGTCTTAAGTGATCGGGAGAATCCACTCTATCTATCATTGATAGTGAGATGGGAATTTATGAAGGGAAAGTGGATGGAAAGGTGTATATGCGTGTGAAGGCTCCATAGTTAGGAGTTCACCTCTCGGTCTAATAATCAATTAAATTATAATATAAAAAGGGGGCTTCCTAAATATATGCGTAAACATTCTATCTCGGTATTATATCCTGGACTATTACTTGGAAAGAGCAATAGCGTCGTGCGTAAACATTTACAAGGTTAGGCTAGAATCACTAATCTTGTTAGGCATACATCTTGGGTTGAACCAAATGGGTTACATCTGTGTATTATAATATGTGTTGTACATTTCTTAGTCACCAGAATTTGTTGTTCTGACCCCCTCCTCATTAAAACCTCCCCGGTTTCCTGGAGAAGGTCGGGTTCTCGCAGATGTTTAAGTTTGGCTTTCGGTTCTCGTTCTCTCTCATGCTCAGTATTGGCAAAGTGACTTACTTTGAAAAAGGTAGTTACTTAAGTTAATACCAGTTATCCTATTATGTTTCCGATGTGAGTTTTCTTTTATCGTACTCCGATTATGCTTATGCTCATTTATTGCAGGTACTAAATTTACTCGCTCCATGCTTAGATGTTTTGAGTTTCGATTTTGTCGATGTTTGGGCGCAGAAAAAGTGTGGGGTGTTACATTTGGTATCGAAGCTTAGGTTAAATGATCAGAGGATTTAGTTAAATTAGGACTCGTGAGAGAACGTAATTCGATTTTATTTTTTGTTTTTCTTTTTCTTCCCTAATTCGACCTTAATTTATTTCGACGATGAACTAGTCGCGGGCCTAATAATAAAATGGGCTTTGAGCGACTAAGAGTTGAAATATAATGAGTTCGGGTTTCCAGCCAATTCTGTATTACTCCACAGTACGTTGGCAATATCATCATGAAGAGCATCAGGATGACATATGGTAAAACTGTAACAACCCGAAAAATCAAAACCAATTTAAAATTTTTATTTTGGCTATTTTAATTAATTTTGAATATTTAAAATGATTTATTTTAAATAATAACAACTACAAACTTATTTAAATCAAGATTGGAACGAATATTTTATTTTAATTATACAACGAGCCTGAAATGGCGCGGCAATTTGAAAATTTGATTTTGAACTTTGAATGAATATACATAATAGAAAATAAATTGAATTTCAGTAAAAACAGAAATATTTGAATCTGTTTAAATATATATTTCTAATGAATGTGAAAAATTCAGATTTCATAACGTGAATAAAAAGATATGTCCAGTTTAAAATTTAAAATAGTCGCTATGGAATTTATATACATTTTTAAATAATATATAGCCCTTAAAAATAGCCATTTTGCAAACGACCTCCATTTTCGACCAAACCTCTTTTGTTGGATCCAGAATGTCAAATTATTGCTGGATTCCAATTTTCGTAATTTTTGGAAATAATGTGTGAGCGTACTGAATTAAAACGTGTTTTTTCAATTTCACTCAATTTGGATTGACCAAAAAATGGACATTTTTCAAACGGTCTCCAAATTCGACGAAATTAGTTTTTTTAGGACCGTATCATTAAAAGAAAGCTAGAAATAATTTTTCAATATTTTTCGGGGTCAGTATGTGACTTCGGTAAATTAAAATGTACGTTCAAATTCAATATATATTAAATTATATTTTAATTTAGATGAAAACTGATCGAAACAGTCGAATTGGCTTACGATACATATCCCATTTTGTCTGGAATGGGGTATTTGGCTAGAGGCGACATTCGTTGGGTTTTGTTTGGAGTTCGTTTGCGATTTTACATTAAAAGTAGATTAAAATAATAATAGAATTTTCTATAAAAGGGCCCTAAGTCAAAACCCTAAGTCAAACTAACCGCTTGGTCAACATTTCCTTCAGCCGTAACTCGCGATAATGATGGCCCTAACCCTCCCAATTTTGATCCTCAATAATTCGCAAATCACTCCAAATTAATTCATGATTCTTAAGGGAAGTTTGTAGAGATTCTCACCAGCTTTCGATCCATACGGAATTTATCGTTTCTCATGTAGTACTGGGGGGAAATTTCAGCCTCTAGTTGCCGCCGTTCGAGCTAGAAATCTGGCGCCTGCTGAACACCAAGTTGGACAATGAGCAAGGGGATGGCGCGACTCACCTGGGCCGACCACGTAGTGAGAACGGATGGAACTCCGGTGGTGTGTGCATCAAGCAACGTGAATCCCTATTTTTGAACGAATGCTCCAGGTTGAAGACGATGTCCAGATGATTAAAGAGTAATTAATTTGAATTAATTATAATTAGTTAATTAATTTAGTAATTAATGTAATTAAAGTTTAAAAATTAATAACTTATTCGTATGTGATCCGAATTGGACAAACCAGGTACTGTTGGAATCCTCTCGACGAGTACTTCACAATGGAACAATAAAAATATAATTTTTAACATATATGTGAACGACATAAAATTCTCCTGAAATGACAATAAATATTTATATACAAATCGGATGATTTGTTTATGTACACCTATTTATTTGATATGGATTGGGACGATAATTTTTACACATCGCCCAAATGCACAAATAAAATATGTGTTTGTTGATTGAAACCCCACACGGGTATTGGGATGATATTTGACGTACACTAATACGAATTGTTTTGTTGTAAGTCAAACGATGGGTTGACAGACTGTTGCAAGCATTAATTATTTATATTTAATGCTTATGCAGTTGTGTGATGAACTCTGGATGATGAATGATTGTTTATAAGTGTTACTATATACATGTGTTGTATGAAATCCATATAAATAAATTATATGATAATTGATTGGGTCTGATTCCAGTTCAAAAATAACGAAAAATTTAAAATAACGAATATTTTAAAATAATATTCAGTAAAGGATTAAACTGTGAATTTGATGTCCGATTTTGGATGGACACGAAAATAATAAAATGTGTGAAGCCATATTGATTAAATATGTGCTATTTTGGACACGAACGATATTTATATCGATTTTATTCATTTTTATAATGAATATAGAAAAGGGAATATTTTCAAAATCAAATATTTTGAAAATATTATCATTTATCTTATAATGATATAGAATATTCAATTTTCGTTTAAAATTGAAAAGGAAGTTGGAATTGATTTTAAAATGAATTTATAAAATACGTTTTGAATTAAATATATATAATATATATGGTTTGAATAGAACGTGCCATGTTGCGACCATTCGCGAATTTCGACCATTGACTTCGAATTGATATTACGGGAGATTCGACTGTCGGATTCTCCTGAAACTGGAACCATTGGGTTCGTATCAAAAAGAGCTTTCCAAAGAATGTAAGAGATTTGAAATCTAACGGTTGGGTTTGGAATTATGTCCAAATCAAATTTGGAAAAGGCCGCTATGGATGCAGTTCGGTGGCCGTTAGTGGAAACCGACAGTACGGACCTTGATAAAATTATTAAAAATATTAATAATTTGTGTAAAATCAAAATAAATGATTTGGAAAGAATTTGGATGAAAAATTACATATTTGAAAAGATAAAAATATATAAAATGTACTAGTAATAATAATAAAGTTAATCCAATGTTTTTAAATAAACAAATTGGATTTGAAATGGTTTTAATCGAACCAGAATTTTCCAATGTATGAATAGGAATGGTTTTGAATAGAAATAATCTCCGGAGTATTTCGATATTGGATTCCGTGACTATGCAGATATTATGGAGGAATTTGTAAGATATATATACCGTTATTCCCAATACGATATTTGTTAATTTCAGAATTTGATATTGAATATAAGCCGATATAATTTCTATTCAGAGCCTTATATTTAATATCAAATTGGATTTTGGGTTTGTTGTGAACGGTGTCTTAAATAACACTGTTCTTAGACCCGGTTGAGAAAAGAATAAATCTTTTAATTAAGATTTAGTGAAATTTTTCCAATTAATTAATATTTAATTGGAATTGAATAAAAGAATTGGATTTTAGGTTTGTTGTGAATGGTGTCTTCAGTAACACTGTTCTTAAACCCAATTGAGAAAAGAATAAATCTTTTAACTAAGATTTAGTGAAAATTTCCAATTAACTAATATTTAATTGGAATTGAATAAAAGAATTGGATTTTGGGTTTGTTGTGAACGGTGTCTTAAATAACACTGTTCTTAAACCCAGATGAGAAAAGAATAAATCATTTAATTAAGATTTAGTGAAATTTTCCAATTAATTAACATTTAATTGGAATAGAATAAAAGAATTGGATTTTGGGTTTGTCGTGAATGGTGTCTTCAGTAACACTGTTCTTAAACCTCGTGTGAAAAGAATAAATCTTTTAATTAAGAATATTAGAATTTCCAGTTAAATTTGGTAATTGGAATAAAATGGAATGTGAATCGGATTTATCATGAACTGTATTTTTAAGGACATTCGTTCTTTAACCCGATTAACATAGAAATATGATTTGGAATTTTTAAACCTTTTAATTAAGATTTAGGGAAATTTTCCAAAGAAAAGTTTTCCAATTCAATAAAATAAATTGGAAAGGAATGGAATTCGATTTGGTAATAATCGAAGTGAACTTCTGTGAAGGAAGACTGTTACTATATATGGAATTTAAAAGGCTTTGCCATTATTCCATTTATATTATCGGTTGGATATGGAAGTTTATATCGATTATATATATTGATCCATTTTCCGTGAAGATTCCATAATTAATGGAATGTGATTTTGGGTTTATCGTGAACTGTTCTTTAAATGACATTAGTTCTTTAACCCAGTTAAAGATGAGATTTATTTCCTAAATTTGAATAATCACTACATAATGACTTTTGGAGATTAAAACTAAGTGAACTTTTAATGAATCTTTAATTATATTGAATTGTGAAAGTGATAATTTAAATTATCAAATTTGGGAAAAGATCGAGAATGGAGTTCCACCAGTTTTACTCCAGGCGATAGTTAAATCTTTAATTAGAGTTGAACGTGAAATGGTAATTAATTTTTACCGATAACATAGTGGTCTTAGATATGGAGTACTACCATCTTTGCTCCATGGGATGAATACATTGGGATTGGGAAATAAAATAAATGATAACTTTGTTAAGGTTCGCTAATCCCGACTAGTATGGAAAACCTTAATTTGGTTTAAATTGTGAAAATAATATTTGAATAAAAGACTATTCTGGATTGAAATGAGGCGTATGTTGTTTTTTTATAGCACTTGTTTATAAGATACATGAGTTATTTGGAAAGACCAGTTTTATCCCATTCTGAATAACTGAATCGACGCTGAGTCAATGAAGAAGACGGTGGTTGAAGACCGGCGGTCTTCACATCGTTTAGATGATTACTGATGTCTTGATTGGGCTGTACACCCAAGACGAGGTAATAAGTTGTGATCGTCCAGACGTACTTGGATATCGATCGGATATGCGAGGATCTCTCTCCTCTATTGGACATATGGGACGAGGAATAAGGTGCCTCTGGTTTCATTCAGACTCATAACGAACTTGTAAATGGATATGTGTCTGACATCGGATTTCATTCTGTGTGATTGATAGACATCAGTTGCATGGCGTGGTTTGCCGTGTGTCATGTAGAGATGCAGTGATCAAGGCTTCTGTTGAAAACCAAAGTCTTGTGGTTGTTGATCAAAGCATGGTTTTAAGTAGCATAACTTTGTGTATAGCGTTAATTCGCGAGCATCACACCTCAATGTGAACTAGAAATGGGAGAGGACCTCAGGGAGGACATGCGTTTCTTTCTAGCTAGGTATGGAGCCCAGACATTTTACTTATGTGGATGATGGATAACGAGGCGCCTCAGTTATATCGATCACTATGGGGCCGATGGATGACATGGTCGATATACTGACCAGATTTACGCCCCATAAGGCGGGGAAACGTATTGTTCAGGCATTATAATCCACCTTGCACTTCGATGGACCGACCCTGACGATCTAAGGGTCGATGCGTTCTGATCCTGAGGCTCAGGCTAGAGAGTCTCGAACCGATAAGGACGATCCCTTGCCTTGGTTCACAAATGGAAATCCAACTCCCAATACGTGACTTTTCGGTTTTAATTGTAGAGCCTAGTATGGCGACATGATATATGGTACCCATGCCGTCTATGATTGATACATTTATATTTGAAGTTGATTTCTTCACTTATAGTAATAATAAAGATGAAATTTCGTGTACCAAGCATGCTTTGGCTATTATAAGGTAAAACTTTATCCTCTGGCTTGCGTTGCATTGTGTTATGGGACCTGAGTCTTATAATAACTACATTTTCTTTATTTAGCATTGCGCTGCTTGTTATATGCACTGGTATTTTTGGGGGTAAACCCGTTCCGTGTTATATGGCGTGGTCCCTTGACTTATCGTACTTAAAAAACAAGTTTTAAATAACTGTTTTAATTCTCACACCAGTCACATGACTAACCTGGAGTTTATTGTTTTAACCTAAACTCTGGGTGCCTGTGACACCCCAAGACCGTTAATGTCACTCACTAAGGGAATGCATTAAGTTTCGTGAAGCGTTGTAGGTAAACAGACATAGAATAACTACAAGACAGATATAAATAAGATAGCAGCGGAAATTTCAAATTTTTATTTCAACATAAAACATAATACCGTAGTTCACAATACCATAAGTCATAAAATCATTACAACTAAATATTTTCGTCTTGTATTATCAGAGTACATAGGTATTAAAGAAAAACATTACTCCCCAATAAAAAGAGTAAGCCATAGTAGAGATAAAGATTTGAGCCATACTCCAGAAGTAGCTTCCAGCAAGATAATATCCAAGTCCTGACTAAGCCTGGGTGTTTCCTCCCTGAGAACCGGGGGAGGGGACAGAAGAGAGAGGAAAAAACAGAGGGGTCAGACATAAAGTCTGGCGAGCCTAGTTACTTTTAGCCAGTAAATAAATAAAGGTAAAATGACAGGAATAAAGTGGATAAGAGAGATCAATACATAAATGGCAGGCACAACAAGGTAAACAGGACAACATGATAGAATAGATAGCGCTTCTTAATACTTTCCTTGCTTTGCACTAATACTAGTATAACAGATATGTAATATGATTACATATTCCCCAATTGCTTAACAAAAACAAGATGATCCCAACAGAAACATAATGGTAGTTTTAGGTGTACTCTAGTAACGGGTTTTAACTTAAACAGAACTGGTACCAAAACAGAAATAACGGGTGTAAGCCCAGACAGAAACACAGGTACCCCACAGAAACAGATAGGACTAGATGTACCCTATTTATTACCCCTTATCGATCGGCTCCCTATTCTGTAGATACCCTGTGTTGTCCCCACAGTAGGGTGTATCACTCCCTAAAGTGGCAACCCTTCATTTTCCGGATGTGCACAACCATATATACTAATGTCACAACGTCTTATCTTCCCCAGCAGGCGGAGTCATGCAAGCATATGACCCCATTGAAACGCGCCATCAACACTGCCTCCATGTTTGGATCTCCTACAATCAGCTCAGTAAGCGTGCCCCACTCTGACCTAGTTCGGAGTACCCGTTTGATACTATTTATGGGTTACTGACTGAAATGGGTCCCACACATGATGATGCAAGCTCTCCCTTTTGTCTTGCATCCCCACTACTAGGTTTTCCACTGGTTATGTTCACCTAACGATGTCTTTAATTACATAACCCCGACAGGTTTAGTTAGTGGGCCTATATATACAAATATTACCCACCAACCCAAGATGTACTTAACCCTCCTACTGATTCAAGCATGTTTATTTAACGGTTAAGTTTGTGGGCCTATATATTAATATTACCCACCTACCCAAGATGTACTTAACCCTCCCACTGATCCAAGCATGTTTTATTCAACCCTATCTTTAGTTCATATTCATACAATCCCTTATGGATTAGATTAGGTTAAGTAGTCTGATTCATTACCATGTCCATTTATGGTTTATAATTGGCTAGACCTCCCACATTAGGCCTACAACATGTGGATGCTGGATATGTCGGTCGGGTCCGGGCAGTCTTATTCCACAGTTGGGCCTAACCTCGTGTCTTAGCCCGATTCGTATTCGCGTACTTAGACCTTCAATATTAGGTTCAACATTAGTGGCTGCTGGATAAGCCGGTTGGATCCAGGCAGACTTCCACCACTAATGTAACCTAACCTCGTGTCATAAGTACAATTACAATTCCTAATTGTAACTACCAAACATTCCATTTTTTATTAATTAATCAATTAATTAAACCTTTCCTTTTATAGGTGTCAATACCTATTTTGCCCAATAATTTGAATTACATATACATAAATGTTCATATTCAAATTATGCCATTTTTAATTAATTTACCAATTAATTAATCCTTTCCTTTTATAGGTGTCAAACCTATTTTGCAACAATAATTTGAATTACATATCCATAAATGGTTATATTCAAATTATGCCATTTTTATCCAATTTTTCCTATGTCATTATAGGTGATTATTACTATGTTTCCCTATTTGAATTATATGTCCAACTTATATAAAACATTATACAAATTATGCCAATTATAAATCCCCCTTTTTCCCCATTTCCTAACTATCGTGATCGCATGTATTTTGGCGTCATCGAGGCTATAAAGTAGCCTCGTCATAACAATAAAAGGGAACATGATAGGGGTGACAGTTCAACATGTTTTGGCATAAATATTAACATAACTGGCATAGTAACTAAGTGAATGGACATGTGATAATTATCATAATAAAGTGGACATCAAATTAATAATGTGTTTAGGCAAGCATAATGAAATCTAGATTCAATATTAGGTGTCCAATTACCTAAATCTAGCACAGACAGGGTGGCAAAATAACAAGTTTAGATTCACACGTCAGGTTTACCACATATACCAAGGTATCATAATGTAACAAGTAAAAGGTGATTAACACCAAAGTCTAGATCCAAGTAATGTCAAATTAATGGATGTACTATCATCCTAACATGGTTACAAACCAATGTTCATATAAACGTCATATCGAATCATCACAATCTGATCTAGAAAGTTAGATCTGTATTAACAAGTTCACATGTACCACAATATAATTGTAATTCAAGATTCACATAGAAAACATAGTAGAATGTCCATATATTATATATAGGGAAA
Organism: Allium sativum; assembly: GCA_030737875.1. NCBI lineage: Eukaryota > Viridiplantae > Streptophyta > Magnoliopsida > Asparagales > Amaryllidaceae > Allium > Allium sativum. The sequence continues at coordinate 380,925,047 of CM060924.1, forward strand.
ATGACATAGTATGCTTGCATAAGTTCATGATTTACAGCATATACCCAATTCATAGTCTACCACAATTTACATTTATCTATTTGAACCTAAAAGTGAATAGAACTCACTGTGGTAGAAGAAAGAATAGATTAAGCGTTTGTTGCTGTTCTAGAACCATTCTCCTCTTTTACAATTCCTAAGCTTTAATTCGTTGGAGAAGAGACTAGCTTAGTTTAGGACGCAGTAGCATGACGGCTTATGAATGAATTTAGTTTAGATTAGGGTTTAGATTTATGAAACACCCCACCCTCTATTAAGGTCACTCACAAGGGACTGCCTTTACTTTGGTGGAGGTTTTTAAGTAAAAGTCACAGTTAAAACACAAGACAGATATAAATACATATATAGGCAGCGGAAAACAACAGACTTTTTATTTCATAAAAATACTTGTTCATACAAAACACTTTCATAACTGTCACATAACAACTTCCAAAACATTACAACATCACTTCTGTCTTGGTTATTGAATAAAGAAGCATAAAACATAATTAAAACTGCATAAATCCCAATGATTGTGTCCGACAGACATAGCAAAAACAAGTGAGTCCAAACCGTACATCTATTATCTTGAAGCTTGCAAAGAGTCTGACTAAGCTGAGTTGTTTCCTCCCTATGGACCTGGGGGGGGGGGGGAATGGAAGAAAAGAAGACAAAAGAAAATAGGGTCAGACATAAAGCCTGGTAAGTCTAGTGACTCTTCAGTATGAGAATAAGAATAAGGGCATGATAAGTATAAACTGGAATTGGAAAGTATCATAAACTAAGATAAGGCAGTTTGAATCGAATATACTATCGCACCCCATACTATATATATCTCTGCACCTACATGCATTAGTTCTAAACTGGCACCCCATGCTGAGGGTGAAGTGATCCCCTTTTTCTAAAGATTGGCTCACACTCGCATAATCATCTATGTCTTACGGCCCCCAAAGATTTGTAGATACCTATGCTGGCCCCACCATAGGGTGTATCAATTCCCATGGTGGCAACCCGACACACAAAACTGGAAATACATAGGTTATACTACTGGTGCCCCCAGTGCCCTGTTTGTCTGCTCCGGAGTGTGTGCACGCCCGCACTCCGTTAGAACCCACACTGTTGCACCCACCGTCGTCGCTTTTGACCGCTTACAATCAGCCCAGTAATCGTGCCCCACCCTGCCTAGTTCCAGGGTACCATGATACCTAATTGGGTTACTCCTAAAATGGGTCCCCGTTACTAGGGTTTTCTAGTCAAACAAGTTAAATGGTTAAGTGTCTGTATTTACCTAACCCCACCCATCAATTTCGTTAACATGTTGAATTGGTTAAGTGTCTTAGTTAACTTAACCCTACCATTCTGACAAACTGTCCTTAGCTTTTTAAAGCACCGACCTCTCACATTAGACAGGTATTGTTACGGTTACTGGATGTGCCGGCTGGTTCTGGGCAGATTTACACCGTAACTCAGTCTAACCTCGGGTCCTTACTGGGCTCCATGCTTAACCACCCACATTAGATAGGTATTGTTGTAACTACTGGACAGCCGGGCGGGTCCGGGCGGGTTTACATCACAACTCAATCCAACCTCGTGTTAAGCATATTCGTATTTTCTAAATTTACATATTTGTCTTTATTACTTAATATATGTAAATTTGTCAACAGTTAAATGTTGTGGCCCACTTTCCAAGTTTAACATTTTTGGTATAAAGAATTTATAACATTTAAATGCCACCAATTTTGGCATGTGACAAACACGCCAACTTCATATATTTTTATGACAAGTTTTCTAATATTCCCAACATTACCCCGTTTAAATATTAGGCTAACAGTCTTAGCCTAATTTTCGTTCGCACAGTTTTTAACATATAATATTAGGCTAAAAACTTAGCCTAATTTAGCACACATAAAATTGACATAAGGGAATTCATAAACATGGACATGACATAGGTGTAGACTTGGCATTTTTGGCATAGTCAATATGAACATCATAGGTGTGAACTTGCAAAATAGTCAACATGAATGTCATAGGTGTGAACTTGCAACATAGACTAATCAACATACATGTGAACTTACAACATAGCCTAAATCAATTTTCATATATGTGAACTTGCATTAAAATAGGTATTTAGCCAAATGGGTGTCACATAAATTAGCATATGATTTTGATAACATAAGCCTAAACTTGTTTTTGGATCTAGGCATAACATCGAGCATAAATAGCATATGACAAGGATATGACAATTTCACAATTTTATGACAAGGGTGTGAACTAGATCCATTCATATGTCTAATTCCAACATGAAACACATATTAAGGTGGATCTTGACATGGATCCAATTAACTTGAAACTTTCTTACAAACATACTAGCATGTATGTGAACGTAATCGTTTAGGCATAAAATGTTCTAGCATATATATATATATATACATGAAATCTAAATCACATACAACCTATATAATCACATAAACATATAGGTGCTGATTACAATCTGAACTATACAACTTGCATGTTATTCTACATATACAATAGGATCAACATAAACTCAATTATACCACAAACATCACAATACCACAATCATTACATCGCATATGAATCAATATCCTTGTTATACAATAACACAATTTCACTTCCAATTTACATCGAATCAAGACTTAATTTTATTCACATCGGAAGGATCACTATACTTACAACGAGCGCAGAACTTGAATTCTGGATTCTGATTTCTGAATTTGATATGCTTTCCTTTGGGTAGACTAACATTGATTTGATTCGTTTTTTAATTCTAATTTGGCTCGTCACTAAGCTTTTCTACAAGTGGAGGCTCCTCTCAATTTCCTACCGACAGCATGGCGGCTCCGTCTCTAATTTCTTATGTGAATTTAGGTTGGAGTCTTAGGTTGTATTTATAGAATTTCAGATTGATTTGAGCCGTCAGATGATCATAGACGAATCTAGACCATTCACTTCGAAAGGAGCCAACCAAAATGCGACATGTCAGCCCTAGTGACACAGCCAAGCCTCAGAAATCGACCAGAACCCGACCAGGCCAGCCAGGGCCAAACCAGGTCGACTGGGCAGGTCGACCCCCAGGTGACCCTATGGTCGACCTGGTCACCCAGGTCGACCCTATGGTCGACCTGGTGCCTGGGCGGGAATTTTCACGCCCAGCCTAGTTTGGTCTGATTTTTGAATTTTGAATTACGTTTCGAACTGTCTGAATTTAAATTTGAATTCTGAAACTTCCGGAGGTCATAACTCCTTCATACGGAATCCGATTCACGCAAACTCGAACTCTATCTTAAGCAAAATTCCAAGACGAACGCAATGGCATAACCCATTTCCCTTAATTCTTTTATTAAGGATTTATTTATACTAAAATTTGTTAATATACAGTTAACAGAAAATTCGGGGTGTTACAATTTATGTGTGCTTATATAGATGTGTAGGATAAATTAGAACCCTTATATCTAACTAGGATTCATCTAAGCCATCCAGAATGAAAAGACATGTCACCAGACCAATCAGATAAAGCCATATAAGCCCTAAAACTCCAAAAATCGTCATCTGAACACATCAGCCCAATCTGGCCAATAGGGGTCGAAACCCTATATAGGGGGTCGACACCTGTGTCTTCCCCTATAGGGGGGTCGACACCTATTTCGACATCCCCACTAGGGGGTCGACACCCATGAGCGGGAAATTTCCCGCTCAGCCCGCTTTGACTGAATTTCGCAATTTGAACCTGTTTGGGAGCTTCTGGAGTTATTACACACACACACAAACATATATATTCTCCCCTACGCGTATACAAACTTCTAAGGCTTATAACTTCTTCACACGGTGTCCGATTTATGCAAACTCGGACTCTATCCCAAGCAGAATTTCGAGATGAATGCAATGGCGTAACCCGTTTCACTTAATTCTTCTTCTAAAAATCAAGTGTCCTTAAATTTGTTTATTTTAATATTTTAAAATTTCGGGGTGTTACATTCTCCCCTACTTAAAGGATTTCGTCCCCGAAATCTTCAAGTCAAGAAGAATGTATATCCTACCATCCAATCATCCATCAACTCAGCCATCAATCACATGCATCCATTATCTTTAAAAGATTTCTAGTGCCATATGAGCATATGCAAAAAGTGTGTGTATATGTTCCTTATCTAATGCAAAATCAGGCGGTCTTATAATTCAATTGACCTCCTTAATGCAAATCATGATAGTGCCATGTGTCCATTATGTATGCAAAAGAATCCTAATAATACATATTATTTCTACATGAGTGCATGATCATTTCATTCAAATGCAACAGTCATGTGATAACACAATCAATATACATTAATTAAAATATGCACACTTATTCATATGCAATATGAAAGTGATTGAGCCGATCTAGTGCCTAATTTGTGTGTATATGCGTCCACAGGAAACCACTAGCAAACACGTGCATCCACTTGCATCCACCAAACATAACATGTCTCAAACACATGTTTACAACCATAGGATTCCTATATAAAGGTCGAAGAATCGATTGATAGGATATACTCAGGTGATAGAAGCAAATGCGAATAAAAGCTTTTGCAAGAGAAGTTAAGAACATTCCCTTGAAAAGGAAAGGGAACGAAGCGTAAAAATCTTGTCCTCGGTCTCCCAGGTTGCATCTTCTTGATTGTCTCCCCACTGGACCTTCACCAACTTGACTTCTCGTTTGCGTAGCTTCTTAACCTCCGATCCAAGTATGCAAGTCGGAACTCATCCAATCATTGCTTCCTTCTTTATTTTCAGATCCTTTCGCAAGTTTGGCCCCATTACCTTGAACTCTATACATTTTATCGCCACTTAGATGAATAGTCATCTTGGAATGATGGGCTTCCTCAAGGACTGTCTTCAATAGGTTTCCCATCCTGATATGATTCACCTATCAAACCTCTTCTCAAGTAGCCCCGCCACTTGCTTATCAAGTTTCCTCTTTTCTTTTAGGAGCCATATGGCGCACAGGTAATGCAATTGGCTTTGCATTGTCTACCAGGTATACACGGAAATTAATCTCGTGCCTCGGGGGTAATCCCCGAACCTAGTCTAAGACATAAGGATACTCACGGACTACTGGTGCCGATCGCAGATCATCGATAGATGCCTCAATAGACTCTAGGAAACTAAACATGACGAACCCTTGTGGGTCACAAGAAATTTCGAGGGTGTTTAACAACCCTCCTCTCACCACCCAGAATGGCAACATATGTGGTAAACCAACCTATCCCTAGAATCAACCCATAGCCCATAAACCCGAGTACATATGCGTCACATTCAAATTTGACGCCTAACACAGATATTCTCAAAACCTTCAAATCTTAGATAAATGAGCCGAATCACCAATGGGATTTGAGACAACAACGGGATCCATTAACATACTAGTAACTTACTAAGGGAATGCATTAAGTTTCGCGAAGCGTTGTAGGTAAACAGACACAAAATAATTACAAGACATATATAAATAAGATAGCAGCGGAAATTTCAAATTTTTATTTCAACATAAAACATAATACTGTAGTTTACAATACCATAAGTCATAAAATCGTTACAACAAAATACTTCTGTCTCACATAATCAGAGTACATAGGTATTAACGAAAAACATTATTACCCAATAAAAAGAGTAAGCCATAGTAGGGATAAAGACTTGAGCCAACTCCAGAAGTAGCTTCCAACAAGATAATATCCAAGTCCTGACTAAGCCTGGGTGTTTCCTCCCTGAGAACCTGGGGGGGGGGGATGGAAGAGTAAAGTCTGGCGAGTCTAGTTACTTCTAGCCAGTAAATAAATAAAGGTGAACATGACAAGCATAAAGAGAATAAGAGAGATCAATACATAAATGGAAGGCACAACAAGGTAAACATGACAACAGGATAGAATAGATAGCACTTCTGAATACTTTCCTTGCTCTGCACCAATATTAGTATAATAGATATGTAATAGGATTACATATTCCCCAATTTCTTAACAAAAACATGATATCCCAACAGAAACAAAATGGTAGTTTTAGGTGTACTCTAGTAACGGGTTTAACCCAAACAGAGCTGGTACCTAAACAAAAATAACGGGTGTCAGCCCAGACAAAAACACAGGTACCCAACAGAAATAGACAGGACTAGATGTACCCCATTTACTACCCCTAATCGATCGACTCCCTATTCTGTAGATACCCTGTGTTGGCCCCACAGTAGGGTGTATTACTCCCTAAAGTGGCAACCCTTCATTTTCCGTATGTGCACAACCATATCTACTGATGTCACAATGTCTTATCTTCCCCAGCAGGCGGAGTCATGCACGCACATGACCGCGCTGGAACGCGCCATCAACACCGCCTCCACGTTTGGATCTCTTCCAATAAGCTCAGTAAGCGTGCCCCACTCCGACCTAGTTCGGAGTACCCGTTTGATACCTATTTAAGGGTTACTGACTAAAATGGGTCCCACACAAGATGGTGCAAGCTCTCCCCTTTGTCTTGCATCCCCACTACTAGGTTTTCCACTGGCTATGTTTACCTAGCGATGTCTTTAATTACATAACCCCGACAGGTTAAGTTTGTGGGCCTATATATACAAATATTACCCACCAACCCAATATGTACTTAGCCCTCCTACTGATTCAAGAATGTTTATTTAACGGTTAAGTTTGTGGGCCTATATATTAATATTACCCACCTACCCAAGATGCACTTAACCCTCCCACTGATCCAAGCATGTTTTACTTAACCCTATCTTTAGTTCATATTCATACAATCCCTTATGGATTAGATTAGGTTAAGTAGTCTGATTCATTACCATGTCCATTTATGGTTTATAATGGGCTAGACCTCCCACATTAGGCCTACAACATGTTGATCCTAGATATACCGGTCGGGTCTGGGAAGTCTTATTCCACAGTTGGGCCTAACATCGTTTCTTAGCCCGATTCGTATTCGCGTACTTAGACCTTCCATATTAGGTTCAACATTAGTGGTTGCTGGATATGCTAGTCGGGTCCGGGCAGACTTCCACCACTAATGTAACCTAACCTTGTGTCATAATTACAATTACAATTCGTAATTGTAATTACTAAACATTCCATTTTTTATTAATTAATTAAATCTTTCCTTTTGTAGGTGTCAATACCTATTTTGCCCAATAATTTGAATTACATGTCCATAAATGTTCATATTCAAATTAGGCCATTTTTAATTAATTTACCAATTAACTACTCATTTCCTTTTATTGGTGTCAATACCTATTTTGTAACAATAATTTGAATTACATATCCATAAATGGTCATATTCAAATTATGCCATTTTTATCCAAATTTTCCTATGTCATTATAGGTGATTATTACTATGTTTCCCTATTTGAATTATATGTCCAACTTATATAAAACATTATACAAATTATGCCAATTATAAATCCCCTTTATTCCCCGTTTCCTAATTAACGTGATCGCATGTATTTTGGCGTTATTGAGGCTATAAAGTAGCCTCGTCATAACAATAAAATGGAACATGATAGGGGTGACAGTTCAACATGTTTTGGCATAAATATTAACATAACTGGCATAGTAACTAAGTGAATGGACATGTGATAATTATCATAATAAAGTGGGCATCAAATTAATAACTTATGTTTAGGCAAGCATAATGAAATCTAGATTCAATATTAGGTGTCCAATTACCTAAATCTAGCACAGACAGGGTGGCATAATAACAAGTTTAGATTCACACATCATGTTTACCACATATACCAAGGTATCGTAATATAACAAGTGAAAGGTGATTAACACCAAAGTCTAGATCCAAGTGATGTCAAATTAATGGATGTACTATCATCCTAACATGGTTACAAATCAATGTTCATATAAATGTCATATCGAACCACCACAATCTGATCTAGAAAGTTAGATCTGTATTAACAAGTTCACATGTACCACGATATAATTGTAATTCAAGATTCACATAGGAAACATAGTAGAATGTCCATATATTAGATCTAGGGAAAATGAAATAGTATGCTTGCATAAGTTCATGATTTACAACATATACCCAATTCATAGTCTACCACAATTCACATTTATCTATTTAAACCTAAAAGTGACTAGAACTCACTGTGGTAGAAGAAAGAATAGATTAAGCGTTTGTTGCTGTTATAGAACCATTCTCCTCTTTCACAATTCCTAAGCTTTTATCTCGTTGGAGAAGAGACTAGCTTAGTTTAGGACGCAGCAGCATGATGGCTTATGAATGAATTTATTTTAGATTAGGGTTTAGATTTATGTGTGCTTATATAGACGTGTAGGATTAATTAGAACCCTTAGATCTGACTAGGATTCATCTAAGCCATCCAGAATGAAAAGACATGTCACCAGACCAATCAGATAAAGCAACATAAGCCCTAAAACTCCAAAAATCATCATCTGAACACATCAGCCCAATCTGGCCGACAGGGGTCGACACCCTATATAAGGATTGTGTCTTCCCCCCTATAGGGGGGTCGACACCTACGTCGACCCCCCACTAGGGGGTTGACAACCATGAGTGGGAAATTTCCCGCTCAGCCCGCTTTGACTGAATTTCGAAATTTGAACCCGTTTGGGAGCTTCTGGAGTTATTATTATATATATATACCTACACGTATATAAACTTCTAAGGCTTATAACTTCTTCATACGGTGTTCGATTTACGCAAACTCGTACTCTATCCCAAGCAGAATTTCGAGACGAACGCAATGGAATAACCCGTTTCACTTAATTCTTCTTTTAAAAATTAAGTGTCCTTAAATTTTTTAATTTTAATATTTTAAAATTACCGGGTGTTACAGTGCCCATATTTTTCACACGGGGAACTAGTAGTTTTGGTTTTGCAGATATTTCTTTACAGGATCCTGGGTTTACAACTGGAACTATATTCAGAAAGCTCTGTATCTGTATATTTCTTTCAGTTGTGTTATGTATTATTTTTGCGTTGCTATGTATTTAAATGTAATTTAAATCTATGTTATTTTCCACTATATATTATTTATTCATACTCTGGAATATTCTTGTACTCTAATGTAGTTGTTGTAGTAGCAATGAAATGTTCTTTTGTTGTTTTCCGATTATTCTTGCTCTCAGACAATCCATTCTTCCTTCTCTTTTGAGCTCGGGAAAGTTCAGATTGTCACAAAAACTCTGCTGATTCGAGCTTGGAAACAGGAATAATATATCTATTAATATAAAAAATCTAGCTACAACCGAGATAGTCATAATTCCTGGTTTGGTTTCATTGGTAGTTCCACGTTAAGACCATTACACGATCCAAAACGGGAAAAAGTCCACGTCAATATGTCATATCCGTTTCAAAAATATAATTACGAGGTATATCCATTCGTTACTTCGTTAAAATTCTGAATCTACCTTTGTAGAAGCATTCAATTGAGTTCTTGGCTTTGTATTCGAGGAAATTTTATTTTTAAAACAATTTGGAAAAATGAAAATGAGTTATGGAATATGGTTTCAGAAAATGGTTTTATAAAGGCCTAGTTTATAGAGATATGGTTTTTAAACTTTTAATCTATTCGTATTTTAAAATTTTCGGGGACATTCAGTAATTTTAATAAATATGGTCTAATTGGTAGGAAAGAAGGAATTAAAAATAACAACGATTATACCATAGAACTCAAGAATAATAAACACCCATTCCTTGTGATTTTTAGTATCCCTTTTCCTATATATATTTGATAATTTATTAAAGTTATCAAAATCCATCTTAATTGTTTTTAAGCTCCAATATTTCTGAACACGAAAAGGTTTTCCAGTATGAAATATAAAACTGGAGTATAAATAATAATAATAGATTTATAAATACAAAACCGGTAGTTTATAATAAATTCCACTTCTGAAAAGTTTTAATTTTTTCTTTGAAAAGTCCAAGGAAAATCCTTCATCTTGATTATTGGGATATCTGATTTTTGAATCGATTAGTTTATATCGGCTAATAAGGGGAAAATCCATTTTAAGTTTTATTTTGGATTTCTAGCTGATTTCCTGTTTTAAGTTCGTTCGATTAAGTGGTCACAAATCTTTTTGGAGGTAGGGAAAAGGCGTTAGGAAATTAAAATTCTTAAATCGACAAGTAGCGGAAGTCGATACGAGAATTCAGTTGGGAGTAGAAGTTATTTCAACGTAATAGAAAATTTTAACTTATATAATTTATTCAGCTCGTTGGGCTAAGGTTCAAACCACGCCCATTATAGGGCAAGTGGTCGACCGTCCTCTTATGGCCAGGTTGACCGCTACCCCATGTTGAGCATGGACTGACCCGACCCGACCAGAATCAACTCAACGATGTGTATATATATATATATATCATTCAGCCGACTCTTTCTCCCCTAACCCCAAAATTTTCACTGTTCTCAAACCCTCCTCCTCCCCAAGCTCCAATCCGAGCAACCCCCGCTCTGTTTTGCCCCTAATTACCACCAAAATCTTTCTCTTATAGATCTCTACCCGATTATACTCTAGATTTGCAGTTTCTCTTGCCCATTTCACCAATTCCTCCATGGCACTCGCAACCAACACCCCGGTTTCGTGCTTCAGGAAGCCGTTTGGTTAGATCGCGATGAGGTGAAGATTAAGCAGTACTTACCCATGGCCAGTTATGAGTTCTAGATTAGTCGACCGGTGAATTTCGCCGACTTTTTCGCATTTGGTTTGGAGAATCTTTTTGTCACCATAGGCCTATCACCGATCTTGCGCTTCGACACTTTTGAGCGCCACCTGTATCCGCGTTGCATCCGTCCGTTCGATGCTCAAATGGATGCCGACATCGACGACGAGTCCCACGTCATTAGATATGAGGTCATGGGCAGGCACACCTAGTTTACTAACGTTGACATGGATAAAATTTTGGGTATCTCGGCACTCGGAGTCGATCTTGAAGCTATTGAGATGGAGGACCCTAAGATCCTTCAGCGTATCTTTGTTGGAGAGCCCGGAGCCTTGATCACCGCCAATCTGCGACCAATAGCCCGAGTAGTTGTGTGCATCATACTACACAACATCATCCTGAAGACGGGAAGCTTGGAGCATATTTATCCTTCAGTTCGCCACGCCATCTATGCTATCCTTGGTGGTATAGCCATCAACTGGGCACGCATGCTTATGATCCACCTTCATGATCCCTTCGTCGGCACCCCACAGATCCATCTTCTTTATAGTCATCTTCTCATTCGTGTTTTTGGACACTTCCAAGTGATACTTTCTGGAGAGACGCCTGTGAGGAAGGCGCCGACCGCCATCAGTTGCACCACTCTCCTGAAGATGTGCATTCAACTGCCCGATGCTCCTGTCCTCGCACCACCCGCTCCAACACAACAGCCTGGTCACGAGAGCCCAGAGCTCACTGCCATCCGTGCTATGCAGGTCGAGCTCCGAGAGGTTCGCGACGAGCAGCGCCAATAGGCGCATGAGATTGGCTGCATCTCTTATATAGTACGCTCTTGGCGTGGACGTGGTAATGGATCAGGCTCCAGCCGCAGAGGTAGACCAGCCTACTGTGGGTAGTTGTAGTCGTCGTTGTTGTTGTTAGTACATTCCCTGTACATGTTGTATCTTATATTGTGTGTTTCCCTTCTAGCACTTTTCTTTTTCTTTATTGTTGTTTTGTGTTTGTAACTGCTATTAATGAAAATTCGCACGACTTTAGTACTGAGATTTCTATGTTGAAAAAAAAGTTTTGTCAGTCACGTACGATTATTTGAATGAAATCTCGTTCATAAACATGCAGTTTGTCCTAGAGCTAGAAAGAATAGAATTTTCTATTGGATAAATTTTGGTAAAGGACCCGTTCCATGTCACGGGTATATAAATAAATAAATCACCATTCCTGGTTAAAGCTAAATTTTATTTTGGTCATTTTGTGTGTGGTTCCGGTTTTCACATTTTTGGTGTAACTGACTTCCTTCTTTGCCAACATATGCTTGAATCGTTTAAGTTTCCGCAAAATACAGTTTTTTGAAGTTTTCGGAAAATGTTGTTAACTTTTTATGATTTTTTACTTATGGGAAAATGAAGCGGTTTTGAAGCCAAATTTTCAAAATAAACATGAGAAGTTTTCAAGTGGAAATTAATTTTTATGAAAATTTTTGATTTTTGGTCACATGGACAGTGTAAGGAAGATTTTTTGATGCTTAGTGTTCACATTTTAGCAGTGCAATAGGACCGATGATACGATAAAAAAGGTAACGGTAACAAGGAAAAGGCAGTTCTAGCCTTGGAAACGTTGTTTCCATATTTTTTCAACGATGAGCGCAAGCTACTAATTAACTCATTTTACGTTTTAGAGCTTCTTTTAAGCCTCTTTTATAGTCTATAGATGGGAATTTTCAGAGTATTTTGGGTAGCTGAGGTGAAAATTCCACTATAGGACGAGGAATGGATGATTTGTGAGCGAGAAAAATGTTAAAATACTTCGCTTCAATTTCCTTTTTTCAGTTTAGGAGAAATTAAATAAGAAACGATTAGATTGCGTGACGTTTTGGATGGTAGGGTTTGAATGCAAAATTGGTTGCTTCACACTTTTATTCGTTATTGCATGAGGGTAATGGATGAAAAAGAGTTTTCAAATTTTGCATTCATATAGAACTACCAGTATATTTAGGATGTTCCACATCATATTTTCAAAAGTATTTCAAAATTTTAATGCAAACATTTAGGAGGATCTAATTAGAATCATCTTGCATGTATATTTTATGGTTGAACTGCATTATGTACACCATGCACATATACACATGGTTGCAAGTGGATGTAGACAAATTAGCTGTGTAGAATATAGGACTGTAGGCGTTAGAATTATGGGGTGAAATTCCTTTTAAGGAGGGAAGAATGTAACAACCCGGAACTTTGGCAATATAAATTAATTATTAGAATTTCAAAAATAGTAATTTCTGCAAACAATTGAATTTGACCATGAATCTTTAACCGATGCGTTCGTCTCAGAATTCTGGTCAACTTTCATGTTTGGAGTTTCGCGAACGGAGTCCGTGTTAAAAAGTTACGGAAAAAATACAAAAATGGAAGGAAAATAAATAAATCAGAATTTATATATTACCTTATTTAACCAAGCCGACCTGGGCATCTGAGGCCCAGGTGATCGATCAAAGCGGTCGACTGGAAGTCGACCACCGTGGTCGACCTAGTGGGTCTTAGTTTTCCCAGGGAAGCTAGGTTTTTAGGGTTTGGTTTACAAATTTATAAAATATATGGATGGATATAAATTAAAAGTAATCCAATGGTCCTAGGCCATTTCCACCCCTATAAATAAAGAGGTAATGCCTCATTCTTTTCCACATAAATCTGCAAGGCAGCAGAGCTCTACCGTTTTTCTCCTTCTCCAAATCTAATTTGTAAAATAAAAATATATTCATATAAAACAAATCGAATCCAATTCATATGAAATTGAGAGGATTAGCACATCTAGTGGAAAAGAATGCAAATTGACACTCCAAGTCAGATTCTCCCCTCCCTCCCTGTTTTCTTACATCTCTACAGATATGGATTTTTCCCTTTCCAAATAAATTGTAGATTTATAAGATTTGGGAATTGTATGCCTAAAGGGTTCAAACTTTGGATTGGGAGGCTATAAGGTGAGTGAGAAATTTATGAACACAGTTATAATAACTTATCCATTTGAATTAGATCTATGTTTTTATGCCTATTCCCTATCAGATCTGTTCATATAAGTATTTTGAATTTATTGACAACCATCATATCTGATTATAAGTATGGTTAAAGCTTATGAATTGTAAGTTGTGGTTATGCTTAATATCAATTATAGGATTCTTAAACTTGTTTACACATATTCATATAGTTATATTATGAAATATATTGCAATTATATTGTAAAATGTATTGTGGACATTGCATAGCACTGTAGATCTGGAAATTAGCCACATTAAACACCTTTTAGATGTAGTTACATTCCAGATCTCTAGTTCAGTGTTGAATGATGAAATTTTGGTAAAAATGTGAAATTGGCAAAATGTGTGATTGTAATATTAAAAGAAATATGCTTGTTTTTTTTCAATATTGTTGGGTTTTTTCTTAATTGTTGTAAATATGCCGTTTTCCTCTTTTTGCATAAAAAGGCATTATTTCGAAATCACAAGAGGTGTGATAAAAAGGTCAAAAAGGGAAAAGTGGTTCAAATGTATGTGTAAATATATATATATATATACACACACATATATATACATATATATATAGATATATATGCGCATAATTTGCATCAACTATTCCAAACTATATTTACATTTATTTCTTGTGATTTTGAAATATGCCAATTCCATTAATTAGGCACAATTTACAATGATTACGGCTAAAAGTCCTTTTTGTAAGATTTGAACCTTTTGGCAAGATTGAATGCAAAAAGGAATCTTTGGTTATTTATTAAACCAAATCATTTAAGTTATAATAATAATAAAATAACTACTATGACCGCACGAGAACATAAATATAAATATATAACTATTATCCGTTCAAATCAGTGTAAAACAATAAAATATACATTGTATGGAATGTTAAATGTTTGGATAAGGTTCAACTACGGAATCATATGTAAATGTAATCCATATTGAATTAATATATTTATGGTGACCATTTGTAGCAATCAATATAATTAATTGCTATAAACAGGACTGCAAATCAATAAATAAAAATTGTAGCCAATATTGATTAAGGAAAATGAAAATGATAGGGAAATGGTTACAATTCCTAATTTAATTAAAATAAAGAACCCCCAGTAAGAGAATATGAATTGTAACCGCATTTAGACACGAGGTTAAGCTCAACTTGTGGTATAAGTCTACCCGGAAACGAACGGGAAATCCAGCAACCACAGGTGGTTAGATTAATGTGAGAGGTCTAATGCATAAATATAAATGCACTAAGGCACTAGGTTAAGTTTAACTTGTGGTAGAAATATTCCCGGAATCGACCGACAAATCCAGCATCCACAAGTTGTCAACTTAATGTGAGAGGCCTGGTACATATATATACACACACGTATATGTATACATACATACATACATATATATAATAGTCAACCAATAAATAAATAAATGGATAAGAATAGTAATTATCTATTATGGTACAACAAATAGATATCTTGGGACTGATAAATAGTTGCCTTAGGAAAATATGAGCGTTATGGTCATAAAGGGCAATAAAAATAAAAGAAAATGGGTGTCATAATAGGATTAATGGACATTGATTACTGTTTAATTACTAAATCCAAATTAGGGAAGTAATGACATAAATATCCCAGGGTAAAAGAGGATATAACCTTCCTTATTTATATTAATGAATATAGAGTTTATAATTAAAAATAGAATTGGACTTAGTAGGTTAATGATATAAAAATATTATTAACCATAAGAACCCGTGACGATAATAAATCACGTGGAGAGAAACTAAGCGGAAAGGGCGTAATGACGTAGTAGGGAAAGGTACTAAGGCTTAATGGGGTACAAATCTAATAACCTTCGCGTATAGTCCGCTTCCTGGGTCTTAAGTGGCCAGGGTCGAAGAGTCCACCTGGGGATAGGCCCTTCAGTATAGGGATCTTAAACGACATGCGTGAGTATTGCCTGCCCAAACCTAGAAACTAAAAATGTCAGATATGGCTACCTACCCTACGGGAAGTAGTAAGCATCAAAGGGGGTTATCTAATAAGGTCAGCTAGAGGTATAGCGAGGGATAAAATATCACCTCTCACGTTACACGAGGTAAGGGCATGTGTGTGAATAACGGAAGCCTTAACTAGAAAGGCCCATAGCTAGTGCTCTCTAGTTTATAAAATATGGAAGGAATTATCGAGAGGTATTAAGTCACCAATAAGTCCGCCAACCAATCAGTTCTCCTAGGTTCTTAATTGATCGGGAGAATCCACGCTATCTATCATTGATAGTGAGGCGGGAAATTATAAAGGGAAAGTGGATGAAAAGGTATATATGTATGTGAAGACTCCACAGTTAGGAGCTCACCTCTCGCTCTAACAATCAATTAAATTATAATATAAAAAGGGGGCTTTCTAAATATATGCGTAAATGTTCTATCTTGGTATTATATCCTGGACTACTACTTGGAAAGAGTTGTAACATCGTGCGTAAACGTTTACAAGGTTAGGCTAGAATCACTAACCTTGTTAGGCATGCATCTTGGGTTGAACCAAACGGGATACATCTGTGTATTATAATCTATGCTGTTTATTTCTTAGTTACCAGAACTTGTTGTTCTGACCCTCTCCTTATTACAACCTCCCAGGTTTCCTAGAGACGGTCGGGTTCTCACAGATATTTAAGTTTGGCTTTCGGTTCTCGTTCTCTCTTATGCTCAGAATTGGAAAAGTGACTTATTTCGGAAAAGGTATTTACTTAAGTTAATACCAGTTATCATATTCTATTTCCGTTGTGAGTTTTCTTTTTCGTACTCCGATTATGATCATGCTCATTTATTGCAGGCACCAGATTTATAGGCTCCATGCTTGGATATGTTTGAGTTTCAATTTTGTTCGAAATTTGGGTGTAGAAAAAGTGTGGGGTTGTAACAACCCGGATTTTCAGAACCAATTTAAATTTTTTATTTTGGCAATTTTAATGAATTTTAAATATTTAAAATTATTTATTTTAAATAATAACTACTAACAATTTATTTTAATCGAAATTAGAACGAATAAATTTATTTTAATTATAAAATGAGCCTGAAATGGCATGGCAATTTGAAAATTCGATTTCAATTTTCAAATTAATGTACAGGGTTCGAATAAATCGGATTTCATTAAAAGTAGAAATATTTGAATCAGTTTAATTATATCTTTCTAACGAATGTGAAAAATCCAGACTTAATAACGGAAATAAAAAGTTATGTCCAGTTTAAAATTCAGAATAGTTGCTATGGAATTTATATTATATATATATATAAAGCCCTTAAAAATATTTTGCAAATGACCTCTGTTTTTTACGAAACCACTTTTGTGGGATCTGGAATGTCAAATTTTTGCTAGATTTCAATTTTCATAATTTTGGAATTAATATGTGAGCATGGCAAAAGAAAACGTATTTTGACAATTTCATTTTGAATTGGATTGACCAGAAAAAGACCATTTTTCAAAAAATCTCCAAATTCAATGAAATTAGTTTTGTTACGACCGTATCATAAAAACAAAGCCAAATATTTTTTTTTGTAATTTTTGGAGTTAGTATGTGGCTCAAGTAAATTAAAATATACGTTTGAATTCAATATAAATTGACTTATATTTTAATTTTATTAAAAACTAGTCGAAACAGTCGAATTGGCTTACGAGACACATCCCATTGTGTCCGGAATAGGGGAATTTGGTTAGGGGCGATAGTCGCTAGGTTTGGTTTGGAGTTCGAATACAAAAACATGAATTATTGGAATTAATTACTAAAAATAATTATTGTAAAAGGGGGTCAAACCCTTTCCCAGCCACCTTCACAAGACAAATGGGCGAAATCGTTCGAAAATAAAAACCCCAAAATTTTCAACGCCGATCAAATTAAACTCCAGTTCCAAAGCAAAAATCGTAGTGATTTCGGAGCTCTTCAAATTGATCTGAGTTTGATGAAGATTCATTGGGAATCGAGTTCGAATTCTATCCACAAAGTCGTCGAGTTTGGACACGATTTTTCATGGATTGGAGAGGAAAGTCTGGCGCGGCTCTGGCCGGCGGTGCGTGGCAGAGTGGGGGTTGACGTGGTGACTTCCGATTGGGTCCAAGGTGCCTGTGGCGGCGACGAGATCTAGTCAACGATGGGGGCAAGTTACTTGTTCGTTTTGCTGAAGGAAGGAGAAAGGTTAGGGGCGACAACGTTTTTCTAATCGTTATTAAAGGTTTATTTAATTTAATTAATTAATTTAAAATTGTAATCAACGTGTAAATCACCATAACTTCTTCATATAAGGATGAAACCGGATGATTCAAGCTATGTTGGATTCACAGCGACGAACACTACTTTTCAGAACTGACTAGAATCAAAACGGAGCAAATCTGAATTTCGGGCAAATTCAAACCCAAACAGAATAGAAATTCAGAAATAAAACTGGCGGAGTGGAAATCGACGGTGAGAACTTCTTCTCACTCTAATTACTTTATAGTCAAATATATACTAGGATGCAGATGGTGCTTAGCAGCACCCGACACTATTTATTGTACAAACCATGGATGATTTTAGTGATTTGATTGTGAAATTGATTGTGTGTGATTAAAAATTTCATGTGTTGAATAAAATATTTAAACAATAAAAACATCATTTTTATTGTATATATGAACAATATAAAATATTCATGTGTTGAATAAAATATTTGAATAATAAAAACATCCTTTTTATTGTATATATGCACAGTATAAAATATTCATTTGTTGAATAAAATATTTGAACAATAAAAACATCATTTTTATTGATATATGAACAATATTTTAAAATAACGAATATTTTGAAATAAACAATATTTTAAAATAACGAATATTTTAAAATAATATTCAGTAAAGGATTAAGATGTGAATTTGATGCCCCATTTTGGATGGACACGAAAATATTTAAATATATAAAGTGATTTTTATATCGATTTTATTCATTTTTATAATGAATATCGAGAAGGAAATTATTTCAAAATCAGATATTTTGAAAATATTATCGTTTATATTATAATAATATAGAATATTCAATTTTGGTTTAAATTTGAAAAGGAAGTTGGAATCGATTTTAAAACGAATTTATAAAATACGTTTTGAACAAAATATATAATATTATATATATATATATGGCCTGAATAGAACGCGCCGTGCAGCGACCATTCATGAATTTCGACCATTGACTTCACACTGACATTACGGGAGATCCGACCGTCGGATCCTCTAAAACCGGAACCATTGGGTTTGTATCGAAAAGGGCTTTCCAACGAATACAAGAGATTTGAAATCTAATGGTTGAATTTGGAATTATGTCCAAATCAAATTTGGAAAAGGTCGCTATGGATGCAGTTAGATGACCGTTAGTGGAAATCGACTGTACGGGCCTTGATAAAATTATTATTAATATTAATAATTTGTGTAAAATCATAATAAATGATTTGGACGGAATTGAAAAGATAAAAATATATTTTTGTCGAAATGAACTAGTTATTAACTAGAATTATAATCCAATTATTTTTAAATAAATAAACTGGATTGAGAATGGGTTTTAATTTAATCAGAATTTCCAATATATGAATTGGAATCGATAGAGATCAAAATTATATTTGGAATATTTCAATATTGGATTCCGTGATTATACGGATATTGTGGAGGAATTTGGAAGATATATATCGTTATTCCCAATACGATATTTGTCGATTTCAGAATTTGATATTGAATACAAGCCAATATAATTTCTATTCAGAGCCTTGTGTTTAATATTAAATTGGATTTAGGGTTTGTCGTGAGTGGTGTCTTAAATAACAATGTTCTTAAACGTTGTGTGGAAAAAATAAATCTTTTAATTAAGATTATTTGAGTTTCCAGTTATATTTTGTAATTGGAATAAAATGGAATGTGAATCGGGTTTATCATGAACTGTGTTTTCAACGACATTCGTTCTTTAACACGTTTAGCAGTGAAATGTGATTTGGAATTTATAAATCTTTTAATTAAGATTTAGAGGAATTTTCAAAGAAAAGTTTTCCAATTTAATAAAATAAATTGGAACGAAATGGAATTCGATTTGGTAATAATCGAAGTGAACTTCTGTGGAGGAAGACTGTTACTATCTATGGAATTTAAAAGGCTTCGCCGTTATTCCATTTATATAATCAGTTGGATATGGAAGTTTATATCGATTATATATATTGATCTGTTTTCCGTGATGATTCCAAAATTAATGGAATGTGATTTTGGGTTTATCGTGAACTGTGTTTTAAACGACATTGGTTCTTTTACCCAGTTAAAGACAAGATTTATTTCCTAGATTTGAATAATCATTATATAATGATTTTTGGGGATTAAAACTAAGTGGAGTTTTAATGAATATTTAATTAGATTGAAATGCGAATGTGATAATTTAAATTATCAAATTCGGGAAATGACCAAGAATGGAGTACCACCAGTTTTACTCCAAGCGATAGTTAAATCTTTAATTAGATTTGAACGTGAAATGGTAATTAATTTTACTGATAACACTGTGGTGTTAGATATGGAGTATTACTAGTTTTGCTACATGGGATGAAAATGTTGGGATTGGGAAATTAAATAAATGATAACTTCGGTAAGTTTCGCTAGTCGCAACTAGTTTGGGTAAATCTTAATTCGGTTTGAATTGATATCCAAAGGAAGATTAAAGAAGAAATTTAAAAGAATTTATCTTTGATAAAATTAATGGGAACCTTTCCCTAATGATGTGAATATTTGAATAAAAGAATATTTTGAATTGGAATGAGGCGTATGTTGCATTTCTGTAGCCCTTGTTTATCATATATGCGAGTTATTCGGGAAGGCCGGATTTATACCCATTCTGAATAACTGATTCAATGATGAGTCGACGAAGAAGACGGTGGTTGAAGATTGGAGGTCTTCACATCGTTCGGATGACTACTGATGCCTTGATTGGCTATACACCCAAGATGAGGTAATAAGTGGTGATCGTCCAGATGTACTTGGAGATTGATCGGATATGAGAGGGCCTCTCTCCTGTATTGGACATATGGGACGAGTAATAAGGTGCCTCCGGTTTCGTTCAGAACCAAAACGGACTTGCAAATGGATAGTGTGTTTGACCTTGTATTCCTTTGTACTGTATTCGTTGATCTCTGCTAAATATATATTTGTTTGGTGGTGGAGAATCTACTCTCTTGCTTAATACCCTTCTCTGAGACGTACGAGCTTAGAGGTTATATATTGGTGGAAATCAATGGTACAGTATGGATTAACAGTGTGGCATGCTGAGATGCATGTGATCAAGGCTTTTGTTGAAAACCAGAGTCTTGTGATTAATGATCAAAGCATGGCTTTAATATAGCATAGCTTTGTGTATAGCGTTAATTCGCGAGCCTCACACCCCGGTGTGAACTAGAAACGGGAGGGACTTTAGGGAGGACATGCGTTTCTTTCTAGCTAGGAGTGGTGTCATGGTATGGATCCCAGAAATTTTACTTATGTTGATAATGGAAAGCGAGGCTCCTCATATATATCAGTCACTACGGGGACGATGGATGACATGGTCGACATACTGACCAGACTTACTCCCTATAGGGCGGGGAAACGCATGTTCAGGGATTTTTAATCCACTTGAAATGTGGACCGACCCTGACGATCCAGGTGCAGTTGTGGCTGATCCTGAGACATGGCCTAGATTGTCTTGAATTTGCACAGGATGACCCCTCTGCCTTGGTTCATAGATGGAAATCCGACTTCCAATACGTGACTTTGCAGTTTTGGTTGTAGAGCCTAGTATGGCGACATGATATATGGTACCCATCCCGTCTATGATTGATACATTTATATTTTAAGTTGTTTGATACACTATGCACTTATTATAGTATTAAGTGATTTGTTCTAAATGTACCAAGCATGTTTGGTTATTATAAGGGAAAACTATATCATCCGGCTTGCGTTGCATTGTGTGATAGGACCTGGGTCTTATAATAGCTTCATTTTTCCAAAAAGCATTGCGCTATTTGTTTTATGCACTGGTATTCTTAGGAGAAAACCCATTTTGTGTTATACGGCATGGTCCCTTGATTTACTTTATTTTAAAGTAAAGTTTTAAATAACTATTTTAGTTCTTACACCAGTCACGTGACTGACCTGGAGTTTATTGTTTTAAGCTAAACTCTGGGTGCCCCTATTTTCCACACGGGCAGCTAGTAGTTTTGGTTTTGCAGATTTATTTTCATAGGATCCTGGGTTGCCACTGGAGTTATATTCGGAAAGCTCTGTATCCATGTATTTCTTTCAGTTGTGTTATGTATTATTTTTTCGCTGCATTGTAATTTGTAAATCTCTGATGTTTATTAAATGTATATAATTGATTCATACTCTGTTATATTCTTGTACTCTGATGTAATTTATTGTAATAGCAATGAAATGTTCTTCTGTTTGCATTTTATTTGTCGTGTTCTCAGCTCAATCCGAGCTTTCCCGTAAGGGCGAGTTTGGGTCGTTTCAGGTAGTAATAGAGCTTTGGTTTACAGAGCTCGAGAACAAGACACATTAGAACCAAACGAAAGAATTCATCATTGATTGGATTAGTATTATCCAATGAGAATGACTCGTTATAGATGGGATCAGTAGTATCCTCGAATGAGTTTCGAAGAGTTTATTTTTAAACTAAAAATAAAAACAAATTTTGTTTTGAAAATTAAATCTAATTACACGTATTTGTGTAATTTATTTTAAATTGATTTTGGACAATCGAGTATATGAAGATTTTGAATATATGCGTAATTAACGTGTATTCGAAGTTTCAAATATACTGGATGGTTATAGAATCACACCCCAGTCGCCCGGAGATGATTCTTATGATAGTGGCCGCATCATCAGTATTTATGTTCGAGCTTCATAAGTGGGATATCTATATACTTCCACTTGACTGGTGTGAGAACCAAAACTAGATAGCATTATTGTTGTGATTTGGCACCAAAAAGATGATTTTTGAAAATATATAAAGTTATATGTTTGGAAAGCTAATCAACTAATTGATTGCTGGTTATGTTTTTTGATTATTAGTTTAACTAATAAAAATATTAGTATGATAATTAATTTAACCAATATGTGAATGAATGGTAAATTTCGCTAAATTGTGTCAAATATTGAACTGAATTGAAAATTGATTGAAATTGCATATATGCACATGTATATACGTTGAACAGGTCATGGCAAGGAAGCTAAGAAGAGGAATAAAATTTTATGCCCGACAAATAGGTACACGTTTACTATATTTCTTGGGTTTGGATGATTTCATTAGTCGATTGGCTTTTTATTTTTCTTTTGGATTGATGAGGGCCTTGCGTGGCTAGTTGAGGTTTTAAATGTCTCCCCGTACAAAGGAGGTTATGGCGAAATATTTCAGAAATTTAGGGTGTTAGCCAAATTTTTGGAAAATTAGAAAATTTTTAGAAACTGAAAAGTTAAAGAATGAAAGCTAGAATGGAAATTGAGTTGGTTAGTTAAACAACTTTCAGCTCCGTTCCTTTTCGAGGACGAAAAGATTTTAAGTAGGGGAGATTGTAATAACCCGGATTTTCAGTACCAATTAAAAAATTTTATTTTGGCTATTTTAATGAATTTTAAATATTTAAACGATTTATTTTAAATAATAACGACTAAAAAATTATTTTAATCAAATTTGGAACAAATAAAATTATTTTAATTATAAAATGAGCCTGAAATGGCGCAGCAGTTTGAAATTTTGATTTCAATTTTCAAATGAATGTACAGGGTTTGAAATAAATCAGATTTCTGTAAAACCAGAAATATTTGGATCTGTTTAATTATATCTTTCTAACGAATGTAAAAAATCCAGATTTCATAACAGGAATAAAAAGTTATGTCCAGTTTAAAACTCAGGATAGTCGCTATGGAATATATATATGTTTTTATATATATAAAGCCTTTAAAAATAGCCATTTTGCAAACGACCTCCATTTTCGATGAAACTACTTTTGCTGGATCCGAAATTTCAAATTATTGCTAGATTCCAATTTTGATAATTTTTGGAATTAATATGTGAGTGTGGCAAAAGAAAATGTGTTTTGATAATTTCAGTTTGAATTGGATCGACCAGAGAAAAAGACCATTTCTCAAACAGTCTCCAAAATTCGACGAAATTTGTTTTGTTAGGACCATATCATCAAAACAAAGCCAAATATAATTTTTCTGTAATTTTTGGAGTTAGTATGTGGCCCGTAAATTAAAATGTACGTTTTAATTCAATATAAATTGATTTATATTTTAATTTTGATAAAAACAAGTCGAATTAGCATACAGGACATATCCTATTGTGTCCGGAATGCGGGTATTTGGTTAGGGGCGATAGTCGTTGGGTTTGTTTTGGAGTTCGAATACAAAAACATGAATTATTGGAATTAATAAATAAAAATATTTACTATAAAAAGGGGTCAAAACCCTAGTGTCGTGGTCAAACCCTTTCCCAGCTGCCTTCACAAGTTAAACAGACAAAATCGTTCGAAAAGAAAAACCCCCAATTCTTTCAACGCCGATCAAATTAAACTCCAGTTCCAAAGCAAAAATCGTAGTGATTTTAAAGCTCTTCAAATTGATTTGAATTTGATGAAGATTCGTTAAGAATCGAATTCGAATTCTGTCCTCAAAGTCGTCGAGTTTGGATGCGATTTTCCACGGATTGGGGAGGTCGAGTCTGGAGCGGCGCTGGCCGGTGGTGCGTGGCTGAGTGGGGGTTGACGTGGTGACTTTCGATTGGGTTCAAGGTGCCTGTGGCGGCGGCGAGATCTGGTCAATGGTAGGGGCAAGTTACGGGTTCGTTTTGCTAAAGGAGGGAGAAAGATTAGGGGCAGCAACGTTTTTCTAAGCATTATTAAAGGTTTATTTAATTTAATTAATTAATTTAAAATTGTAATCAATGTGTATATCACCATAACTTCTTCATACGAGGACGAGACCGGGCGATTCAAGTTGCGTTGGATTCGCAGCGACGAACACTACCTTTCAGAACTGACTAGAATCAAAACACAGCAAATCAGAATTTCAGGCAAATTCAAATCCAAACAGAACAGATATTCAGAAATGAACTGGCGCAGTGGAAACCGACGGTAAGAACTCATTCTCACTCTAATTACTTTACAGTCAAATATATACTAGGATGCAGACGGTGCTTAGCAGCACTTGACACTATTTATTGCACAAACCATGGATGATTTGTGTGATTTGATTGTGAAATTGATTGGGTGTGATTAAAAATATTCATGTGTTGAATAAAATATTTGAACAATAAAAACATCATTTTTATTGTATATATGAATAGTATAAAATATTCATGTGTTGAATAAAATATTTGAACAACAAAAACATCATTTTTATTTTATATATGCAGTATAAAATATTCATGTATTGAATAAAATATTTAAACAATAAAAACATCATTTTTATTGTACATATGAACAATATAAAATATATGTTGAATAAAATATTTGAACAATAAAAACATCATTTTTATTGTATATGTGCACAGTATAAAATATTCATGTGTTGAATAAAATATTGGAACAATAAAAACATCATTTTTATTGTATATATGAACTTTATAAAATAGTCATGTGTTGAAATAAATATTCATAAACAAATCGGACGATTTGTTTATGTACACCCATTTATCTGATACTGATTGGGACGATAAATTTTACACATCGCCCAACTGCAAAAATAACAACAAGTATTTGTTGTTTGAAAACCCCATATGGGTATTGGGATGATATTTGACATACACTGATCCCAATAATTAGTAGCATGTCAATTAATGGGTTGACGGGCTTTGATGAGCATTATTTATTTATTTATTACGTTTATACAGTTTTAAATTGCACTCTGCATGATGGTTGATTGTTTATGATTGCTGTTATATACATGTGTTGTATGGAAATAAATAGAAATAAAATCTATCGTAATTGAGTGGGTTTCATTCAAATTTGGAAAATAAAGAATATTTTGAAATAAAAATATTTTTAAATAACGAATATTTTGAAATAAATAATATTTTAAAATAACGAATATTTTAAAATAATATTCAGTAAAGGATTAAGATGTGAATTTTATGTTCGATTTTGGATGGACACGAAAATATTTAAATATATGAAGCAGTGTTGATTAGATTTGCGTCATTTTGACGCGAATGATTTTTATATCGATTTTATTCACTTTTATAATGAATATCGAAAAGGAAATTATTTCAAAATCAGATATTTTGAAAATATTATCATTTATATTATAATGATATAGAATATTCAATTTTGGGTTAAAATTGAAAAGGAAGTTGGAATCGATTTCAAAATGAATTTATAAAATACGTTTTGAACAATATATATGTATATATATATATATATATATATATATATATATATATATATATATAAATGGCCTGAATAGAACGCGCAGCGACCGTTTGCGAATTTCGACCATTGACTTTGCACTGACATTACGGGAGATCCGACCGTCGGATCCTCCTAAAACCGGAGCCGTTGGGTTCGTATCGAAAAGAGCTTTCCAAACAATATAAGAGATTTGAAATCTAACGGTTGGATTTTGAATTATGTCCAAATCAAAATTTGGAAAATGTTGCTATGGATGCAGTTCGATGGCCATTAGTGGAAATCGACTGTACGGGCCTTGATAATATTATTAAAAATATTAATAATTTGTGTAAAATCATAATAAATGATTTGGAAGGAATTGGGATGAAAAATTCCATATTTAAAAAGATAAAAATATATTTTTATCGAAATGAACTAGTTATTAACTAGAATTATAATCCAATTATTTTTAAATAAATAAATTGGATTGAGAATGGGTTTTAATATAAACAGAATTTCCAATATATCAATTGGAATGGATTGAAATCGAAATTATCTGCGGAATATTTTGATATTGGATTTCATGGTTATACGGATATTGTGGAGGAATTTGGAAGATATACATATCGTTATTCCCAATATGATATTTGTTGATTTCAGAATTTGATTTTGAATATAAGCCGATATAATTTCTATTCGGTGCCTTGTATTTAATATTAAATTGGATTTAGGGTTTGTCGTGAGTGGTGTCTTAAATAACACTGTTCTTAAACCCTTTGTGGAAAGAATAAATCTTTTAATTATGATTATTTGAGTTTCCAGTTATATTTTATAATTGGAATAAAATGGAATGTGAATCAGGTTTATCGTGAACTGTGTTTTTAACAACATTCGTTCTTTAACCTGATTAACAGTGAAATGTGATTTGGAATTTATAAATCTTTTAATTAAGATTTAGAGGAATTTTCCAAAGAAAAGTTTTCCAATTTAATAAAATAAATTGGAATGGAATGGAATTCAATTTGGTAATAATCGAAGTGAACTTCTGTGGAGGAAGACTGTTACTATATATGGAATTTAAAAGGCTTCATCGTTATTCCATTTATATTATCGGTGGGATATGGAAGTTTATATCGATTATATATATTGATCTGTTTTTCGTGATGATTCCATAATTAACGGAATGTGATTTTGGGTTTATCGTGAACTGTGTTTTAAATGACATTGGTTCTTTAACCCAGTTAAAGACAGGATTTATTTCCTATATATGAATAATCATTATATAATGATTTTTGGGGATTAAAACTAAGTGGAATTTTAATGAACCTTTAATTAGATTGAAATGCGAATGTGATAATTTAAATTATCACATTCGGAAATGACCGAGAATGGAGTACCACTAGTTTTCTCTAGGTGATAGTTAAATCTTTAATTAGATTTGAACGTGAAATGGTAATTAATTTTACCTATAACATTGTGGTGTTAGATATGGAGTATTACCAGTTTTTCTCCATGGGATGAATAGGTTGGGACTGAGAAATTAAATAAATTATTACTTCGGTAAGGTTCGCTAATCCCGACTAGTTTTGATAAACCTTAATTTGGTTTGAATTGATATCCAAAGGAAGATTAAAGAAGAAATTTAAAAGAATTTATCTTTGATAAAATTAATGGGAACCTCTCCCTAATGATGTGAATATTTGAATAAAAGAATATTCTGAATTGGAATGAGGCGTATATTGCGTTTCTGTAGCACTTGTTTATAATATACGTGAGTTATTCAGAAAGGCCGGGTTTATACCCATTTTGAATAACTGATTCGACGATGAGTCGACGATGAAGACGGTGGTTGAAGACCAGAGGTCTTTACATTGTTTGGATGATTACTGATGTCTTGATTGGGCTGTACAACCAAGACAAGGTAATAGGTGGTGAATGTCCAGACGTACTTGGAGATCGACCGGATATGCGAGGGCCTCTCTCCTGTATTGGACATATGGGACGAGGAATAAGGTGCCTCTGGTTTCGTTTAGACCCAGAACGGACTTGCAAATGGATAGTGTGTCTGACATTGTATTCCTTTGTACTGTATTCGTTGATCTCTGCTAAATATATATTTGTTTGGTAGAGGAGGATTTATTCTCTTGCTTAACACCCTTCTCTAAGACGTACGAGCTTAGAGGTTATATATTGGTGGAAATCAATGGTACGGTATGGATTGATAGTGTGGCATGCTGAAATGCATGTGATCAAGGCTTTTGTTGAAAAGCAGAGTCTTGTGGTTGATGATAAGCACGACTTTAATATAGCATAACTTTGTGTATAGCGTTAATTCGCGAGCCTCACACCCCGGTGTGAACCAGAAATGGGAGGGACTTCAGGAAGGACATGCATTTCTTTCTAGCTAGGAGTGGTGTCATGGTATGAAGTCCAGACATTTTACTTATGTTGATGATGGAAAGCGAGGCGCCTCAGATATATCGGTCACTACGAGGCCAATGGATGACTTGGTCGACATACTGACCATACTTACGCCCCATTGGGCGGGGAAACGCATGTTCTGGGATTTTTAATCCATTTAAAATGTGGACCGACCCTGACGATCCAGGTGCAGTTGCGGCTGATCCTAAGACATGGGCTAGATTGTCTCGAATTTGCACAGGATGATCCCTTTACCTTGGTTCATAGATGGAAATCCAACTTCCAATATGTGACTTTGCGGTTTTGATTGTAGAGCCTAGTATGGTGACATGATATATGGTACCCATGCCGTCTATGATTGATACATTTATATTTGAAGTTGTTTGATACACTATGCACTTATTATAGTATCAAATGATTTATTTTAAATGTACCAAACATGTTTGGCTATTATAAGGGAAAACTCTATCCTCCGGCTTTCGTTGCATTGTGTGATAGGACTTGGGTCTTATAATAGCTTCATTTTTCCAAAAAGCATTGCGTTATTTGTTTTATGCACTTGTATTCTTGGGAGAAAACCAGTTCCGTGTTATACGGCGTGGACCCTTGAAATCTAAAATCTGGGTGCCCCTATTTTCCACATGGGCAGCTGCTAGTTTTGGTTTTGCAGATTTATTTTCACAGGATCCTGGGTTACCAGTGGGTTTATATTCGGAAAGCTCTGTATCTGTGTATTTCTTTCAGTTGTGTTATGTATTATTTTTCCGCTGCATTGTAAGTTGTAAATTTCTGATGTCTATTAAATGTATATAATTGATTCATACTCTGTTATATTTTTGTACTATGATGTAATTGTTGTAATAGCAATGAAATGTTCTTCTGTTTGCATTCTGATTTGTCGTGTTCTCAGCTCAATCCAGGCTTTCCCGTAAAGGCGCGTTTGTGTCGTTTTAGGGGTGTAACAATCTCTATGGTTCAACTACAGAATTTAAGTAACTCTTCCGTTTTATGAAGATCCACAATCTTCGATTGCTCCACCTCGATCAACATCTTCCACGCATTCATATTTGCTGGTTCAGAATGGTTTTCGAATATAAATTCGATCCTGGTCTTTCTGTATCAACAATCGTACATGCCAGATTTGATAGTCGGTTATAAACATCCATTCATTCATAAAAAGAAAATGAATTTACAGATTTAATACCCAACATCATTTAGCAAGAACAAAATGAAGAGATAAGAGGTGTATTTATAAAAGAGGAGACATGGGGAGAGCGTAAACGTGGGTGGCAAGGAATTTGAGGTGGTTTGGTTTCCAAGTAAAGGAAATGGAATTTTTTATTATTTAATTATTGTTGCATTATTTCTATATAGTGTTAAACATTAATTATTCATACCGCCACACACAAACTCCAAATGCAACGAAAATGGACACACTGCTATGTCTTTACGTTTCAGAACCAATGAAATTTGTTTGATCGAAATCTAACTCTTTTGGAAAAATAACTTTATTTTGATTTTGAATATTTATCGGTTCACGTATA
This sequence comes from Allium sativum, assembly GCA_030737875.1. Taxonomy (NCBI): domain Eukaryota; kingdom Viridiplantae; phylum Streptophyta; class Magnoliopsida; order Asparagales; family Amaryllidaceae; genus Allium; species Allium sativum. The sequence continues at coordinate 380,955,125 of CM060924.1, forward strand.
GCTATCACATGCTCACAACCAACTCCGATTGGCCCTAAATTTAATTAGATATTATGGATTTAATCAAATTCGTTTCATCGAAAACGGAGGTCTTTTGAAAAAGGACTATTCTTAAGGCTTATAATATCGATATAATATTAATTCCAAAACAAATAAGTTTAATACTAATAAATTATCACTGTTGTATATATCTAAATGGAATAATATATCATTTCAAATTTAACCAATTTGGATTTGTAACTCAACACTAAAATTTTCGAGTTAAACGATATCCAAATTACATAAAAATTCCTTTTGTAATTTATAGAATAAACGCTATGTTTTATAAACGAATTCCATAGTGACTATTTGAAAATTTGATTTGTACATAACTTACAGTATATAATCTGAAATCTCGATTTTCTCTTTCATTAGAAAATTATGATCAAATGGATCCTAACATTCCTTGTTTCAAAAAAAAATTCGACTTAAAATGGATTATGTATATTCAATTGAAGCTCAAAACTTAATATTAAGAACACCACGTTGTTGCGAGTTCGTTTTAAATTAAATATAAATTTATACGTTCAATCATCGTTTAATTAATGAATTCTATATAAAAATCCATTAATATTTCAAATATAATATTTAAAACAAGTTCAAATATTCGAATTCAAATGACTGAAAAAATTTGGGTTGTTACTTTCTACCCTCCTTAAAAGAATTTCATCCCGAAATTACTAAATAAGGAGAATGCTCCAATCCTAATTATTTTCAAAATAATTATTTTTAGACCATAAATATATAGTTTGGGTTTTAAAAGTTATGGTAAAAAAAATTCTAAGTCTAAAAAAGTTCACAAAAAATGCGCCAGTAGCTCCTCTGCACGGTTCGATCGGAACAACTACAAACGCCACTCCAGCACTCACATCGATCAAAGAAATAAAATCCAAGCGACAACCCAACTCAGGGGTATAAATTCAACCACCCAATCAATAATATTAAGGTTTAACTATTTGTTGGTAAACCGAGCAAAGAAACTAACAACTCTTCCTTCTCCCAACCCGCACTAACTCAAATTATAATGAAAATAAAAAATATATGGTTAAATCATTTAGTTTTATTTCATAAGCGGTTCTATTCAAATTCATTATGTTGAAATTTATTTCCTTAGCTTCCAATTTATTCAATCCATTGATGATTTTTTTATTCAACTAATCTATCATTCAATAACAAACAATGCACAATCAACATAATCCCATTTTCCCTTCTAATTTCGTTTAACTTATCCTTAAGTTAAATTCTGATTTTTTTTAATTCTATATTAAAGTTCTTATTCACAAATTCTATGTGCGAATGTCTTCTGGTTATATTAAACTATTCAAATTTACAAACTCATTGAATTCTACTCAAATTAATCAAACAAACTAACATCTCAATATTTTGATTATATTATTCCTTTTCTATACAAAAAAAATAATTTGGGAAAAATTATTTCATTTACCCTCTTTACAAAACAATATCGTGTCAATTGTCAGTTCTACTTGAACCGATCAAACAACACAATACAAAACGTTTGTATATAAAATCTACAAATACACTCTCTCTAAATATACTCGAACTCAATCTAGGGTATTACTAACCTTATCTCTATCGAGTTATGCCACAGAGCCAAGGTTATCACTAAACCATTAGCTTTGATACCAACTGTAACATCCCAAAAAAAATTAATGCTCAATTTTTGACAATAATACATAAGCTCTTATTACTTGCCAAAACCCAGGTATCGGAAACCCAGAAAGTTGAAAGACAGAAATAAGAGGGCGTAATAAGAAAGAAAGTTAAGAATAGAAGAATAAGAAGAAGAACAAACACACCATAGAGTCTCACATCGTAGTGGAATAAAATATAATATAGAAATAAATCTTTATTGAGAGCTTGAAATAATACTTACAATCATCAGAGCACATTAAACAAAGCAATCCAGACAGTTATAATAATATGTCCTTGTATACAACACATAGCAGAATAAACAAATCATAATTCTGAACTTCTCCAGCTCATCTATGGACTTCACAACATCTAATAGCCTAAACCTGTAAAACTCGGTCTAACCTGAGCATTACAAACGCCATAGACAAGTCAAGTAAACTAGCGTAAGAAAAACTCACTAAGTTTATAGGTATCATCCAACTTGATTTTGAAGTAAAAATCTTTTCAGAAGAAAAGGATAATCGTAAGACCAATCCACACATTAATACAGATGGTTTTTAGCTTAAGATAACCCAATACATTTTGAAGTCAAATCTATTCTGATATTATAATAGTGTCTAAATCAAATAAATAACGTTTGCATCTCACGCTCCACATACATTGTCTATAATCAAAAACCACAGACTCTTATTGAAGAATGGGTTTCCAACTATGGCAAGGTATGGGACCACATTTCGATAGTGTATATATAGAGAAAATATACTAAGGATTCAACAAGAAATCTTGCAACCTTGGTTAAATATGATTGGCCACTCACTTCGCTTGAGTGCCCCAAATATATTATCACCCTACGGTTCGCGAAACACAACATTCCCAGGAGATACATAAACAAAAGAAGAACAAAGGAATTTTCTCAAGATGGTGACAATACACCCTAATGGGAGCTACCCACATAGCCACGCGACGTACCCGATTTTATACCATTCCCCGGTTGACGAGGCTTGAGGTTATAATTACCTTTTCAGAACATTTGGTCACCATTCACTTCGAATGCCACATCGTCAGATCCATTAGAAAATCACTAATTGACATCCACAAATATACCCTAGGTGTTAAGCCAAGAGAAGGTGTCCTCTCCATCAGCAAACAGAAGTATGTTCGAGAAAATCGATGTACGTGACCCCTTTGGAAATACTCTGTCAGACATCCGTCCATACAAGTTGTTCTGGGACTGGACAAAACGCAGTCACCCTCCTACCATATCCTAGGAATCACCCTATGGATCAGTAGCGAGTAGTCCTTGCAATCCGTAGATTCCAACCACGATAGAATTACAATATATCTCTAGGAATCAACTAGAGAATTTAAGTAATTCTTCCGTTTTATGAAGATCCGCAGTCTTCAATTGCTCCACCTCAATTAGCATCATCCACGCATTCGTATTTGCTAGTTCGGAATGGTTTTCGAATATAAATTCGATCCCGGTCTTTCCGTTCCAACAATTGCACATGCCAGATTTGATAATCGATTATTTAACTATCAAATAAACACCCATTCATACATAAAAAAATATATGAAATTACTGGTTCAGTACCCGACATCATTTAGGCTATTTAATTAACCAGTCATTAATTAAAACTTCTATATCTTCCAATATTTGGAATACAACTTTTTTATTTCTTATTTCAAAAATAGATTATACTCAAAACCCTTCCATTCAATTTATAAACTTTTCGAATTATAATTTACAATATCATTCATGGAAATAGAAACTTTATTTTCCTTAACTACCCTCATTTCTAAACTAATATCATTCTTGGATAATCATGAAGTCGTTCAAGTTGGGGTATTTTATTTACCTCTCAGACCTTGAGTCAACAACATTCTTATCTTAAGAATGGATAAAAATTTATCAACAAAATCTTATTCCAGTAACTGTCACACAAATTTCCATTTACTATTTGATTTAAAATATGGATTTTAACACCATACTTTCTCTTTTGGAAATTTATTTTCATCTCAAACCCATTTACTTAGTTTAAGTAACAAGTAAACTTTTATTTAAAACCCTTTACATAACTTTAACCATCTTTTAAACCATTATTTACAAGCCTTGATTCTATTATAAACAGAATTCTTTATAAACTTCTGATAAGTTCAAACTTATTCTGGCTATATTTCAACAAAACTTCATCTCTTTCTTAAAATATGTGAATTCAGATCGAATCCTTATAACTTAATTCGCCTAACCACTTTAATTCAATTTTTTTTTTGTTTCGATTTCCATTTCAACATTCATCAGTCCCTGCCCGTAAATCTTTAAGAGAATAATCCTCTAAGTATTAACCCCGAAGACTAAAATCAACATCAGATCAATACTCAAAGAATCATTTAACTCAACCGATCTCTAGTTAACTTCCAATTCTTTAATTTCATATGTTGAGCTTTTATTCCATTCATATGAAATTTTTAAGTTTATAATTTTAATAACTCATTCCAATATTGAAATCATATAAAACCTATTCAATAAAACTTAGTTTTTTATTTCTTTACCCAACTTGGATTTACAAAATTCAACTAAATAAAATTCCAATAAGAATTCAATTTAACTTCGATTTAAACTTGATATATATATTAATCTAAATTTGCAAAAAATTCATTTAACTATAACAAGGCCTTTTGTCTTCACAGACTTCCATTAAATGAATTTTAAATTTGAAGATCATCACTCTGATTATTATTAAATAAATAAATCAATTTCAACATTTATTAGAAATAAAAATTGTTTACTTCATCATTAACAATTGCCATTAATTTAATTTACAACCAATTAATTTAATAACCAATTCCAGTTAAAGTCATTGACTTAGTCAACTCAAACATGATTATGTAACGACCCATATTTTTGGCAGTCAAATATTTTATTTAATTTATTATTTTAAATATTATATTTGGAATATTAATGAATTTTAATATTGAATTAATTATTTAAAATGAAGTTTTAATGTTATATATTTATATAATTATAAATCGAGCTTGAAATGGCGCGGTAGTTCATACTATGGAGTTTTGAATTTTAACTGAATATACAGGATCCAATATAAGTCGGATTTCTGTGAAATAAGAAACATTGTAATCATGTTGATTATGATTTTCATATGAAAGAGAAAAATTCAGATTTCGTGTTATAGATTGATAGTTATGGCTAAATCAAAATTTTAAAATAGTCGCTTTGGAAATCGTTATTAAAATATAGGCCTTTAAAATAGCCATTTTGCAGATGGCCTCCGTAATCGATGAAATTAGTTTCATTGGAACCATAACATTAAATTATTGCACGGTATTAAATTGTGTGGCAAATTGATGTCGTATGTGACCACAGCAGCTATAAACGCCCATTCATTCTCTATAGCGTGTAATTAAATTAAATTAATTCAATAATGGGATATTTTAGTGTAATTTGAGCAGACGATCAAATTAGGCTGCAAAACCAGTTCCGTTGAGTTCGTGTTGACGATTAGAGTCAGGATAGCTATAAAGTTTGTTATTTTTGGAGACCATGAATTTGGTGTCCAAAATAGCATTGTGGTGTGTGTAAAAATAGCGTATTGGGAAACAGTCTTAGAATGTGACAAAACTGGTGCCATTTGATCCGTATTAATTATTTATTGTAGGATTTCAATTTTCCTGTCAATCAGACTTATTTTTTGATCGTGGCAACGATAAACGCCTTGATCAATTATACTATTTTGGTCAATTCTGACTGGAGTAACTTTAAACGAATAAACGATTGGCCAAATGAACTCCGATTTGGACGAAATTAATTTCATTGGATCCGTAAGGAAGAGGTCTAGTACATTGTGAAGGCCTCAAATTTATTGGATTTTTTTTGTAATTATAGGAATTTTAAACACTTGATTTCTCATGGATAATTATAAAGGACTTTTCACAAACGAACTCGGATTTCGATGAAACCTGTCCTATCAGATCCGGATTATTTTTTTATGCTAAGATTAGCATTTTAATCCGAAAACCAAAGTCATTTGTGGTGGTTTATGCGTGCTACTGCATGTTGAAGTTTCAGAAATATTATTATATTAATTTGAGCACCCTATATATATATATCCAACAGCCTCAGTCAAACCCTTGATTTCTCATCCGCGTGGTCAACCCTTCAGCGCCTCCACTTTCACAAAACCAACGATCTATATTCTTGCATTTTCATCTCCAATCTTCTCCTAATCTGTCCATCTATTCAAGTTTTTTTTTCCAATGGCAACCCAATGGAGTTGGACGAGTTTTCCCCAATGAATGGCTATGATTGGCTAATATTTGTTAATATGGCCGGAATACCTTCTGAATGTAGACAGGTTCAATCAGCTTTTTCTGACAAGCAGTGGAACAATAGGGTTCGAAACTTCTGGCAAGGGAGGAGCCAGGTGGAAAGCTTCAACCGACACGACCTGATCAACGTCCGATCAGCTGGAGTATGGTCGACGCAGGTTTCCTTTCGTGCACGGTTTGATGAAGATGGGGCACCCCGTATGGAAAGAAAGGCAAAAAATTTGTTGGGGAGTAGAACCGAGGAATGAGATGCGGCAATGATGTTGGCCGTCATGATGATATCGGGTCTGTTGATTTCTATGCGAAAAATTTCTAATCTTTTATAACAACGACAGAGGAGCAGTGAAAGAAGAAACACGTGAAACCTAGAAAGGGGATCTGGCGTGAATTACTTGGAGTGAATGAAGTTGGGCAAATTGATTCCGTGATAGGTTTGGAATTCACGAAGCAGAATTGAACGAAGGATTTTCAAAAAGGGATCAGCCTGATTCCCTTGTGTAAAAGTAATTAAGTTTTTATAATTTGATTAGACTAAATGGATGTTTAAGGATACTTAGTTTGATTAAATTATATTCATTAATTCGTGGTTGGTACTTGCATATTGGGATGGGCGGAAAGGATGAGCTGAAGCAAAGAAAAGTGGCATGGGAAATAAAGTTGGCCACATGTAATTAGTCTTAACCAGTTAAGTGATGAATTATATTAAAACTAAGATTTAAGTTAGTTATTAAATTACATTAACAAACGTCAATTTGTACAGGCCTTTGGGAAGCCTCATGAAGGCTAGAACGCAAGAACGTAGCCATGGGAGATCAAATAAGAATTGGCCCTAGAAATTTACTAATCAAAACATAATTAAGCCATTATGTTAATTAAGAGTTAATAAAGGAATATTTAATTCAGTTAAAATTTGTTAATGCATGTATAGTTATAACTTGTGCGTTTATGTTGAACGGTTCAACTTACATTGGACTCGCACCGACGAGCACTACGTGGTGGAACTAATTTGGATGATAATGGTGACAGATGGAGATTACAGTTAAAATTAAATGAATGTTTAGTTTAATTATAATGGAACTGCTTCAACAAAATCAAATCAAGGTGAGTTAAAATCACTCAGTTCTTCCCATTTATATTCTATATAAATTGGGTTTTTATTTCTGTGTGTTGTGGTATCCAATGGTTGACTGTTTGCTAATTATATATTTATTTATTGATTTGACCAATGAAATTAAGACGTTGTTTAATTTTAGTGAAATACCAAATTGTTATTTTAACGAATTGATCCAATAGAGGTAACTTACCTTGTTGGTCACGTTTATAAAATAAACATGTTGAATTGTTCAAATTGTTTGAATTGTTTTGCTGATTGGTTGATGTTAAATAGCCATTATTTACTGTTATAGAAATTATCAGTTAAACGGGATTGAATGATCTGATTTGAGCTAACCGATTTGGATACAGGGAAGAACAGGTTGGAGGGAACCAACGGGATTCCTCAAATGTATTACATATTATTTATTGTCATATATTATCAATATATGAATTGTCCTGATTGGGTGATTGGTTTGATTATTGATCATTGATTGGAAATTCAACTTATTTTTGGTTTAAACCAATGGGCAATATTGGCTGAGTAATCGACAACATATGGCCTATAAAATCAATTGTTTTGTTTAAATTGATTTACCGTCAGGTAAATCGATAGGATTAAAGTTATAAAATTTATTTTATAACTGGAAATGGATTTTGAAATATATTATTTTGAATAAAGATTTATTTAAAGGAAATAAATATTTATTAATTATTAATTAAATTTATAATTAATTATTGATTGATTTAATAAATAAATTCTGATGTTAATTAGATTTATAAGTATGAGACCGGGGAATTGACCTAACAATTAAGCTTGGATAATTATTTTGTTAAGAAATAATTAAATGAAATTATTTAAATTAATTATATTATTAATTAATTTAAAAGGGAATATGAATGGAAACGGTTAACGAGATAACTGTATTTTGAGTTGACTAAATTGACCGTTTTTAATTGGGATCGATTATTAAATTAATGTGTTTTGAATACAATAGTTTAATGAATATTGTTTAGATTTTAATAAGTTTTAAAATGGAATTTACTATTTATTTAAAAAAGAAAATAACTATCGAAGTAGTTAATGATCGAAGTAAACTATTTTTTATTTATAATAATTTAGGGAATTGCTTTTTAATTGGAATTCATTTAAAAGTAATCGAATTGAAAGAAATTTAATGGAATGGTGGAAGGAGTTTATGAACTGTTTTATATTTAAAACCCAAATTTTTATAACGAAGTTATAAAGAGAATTTTAAGCGAATACAATATATTAAATTAAATGTTTTCTTAATATTCGAATTAAGTAAAAGGAATTGAGAACAGAAGAGCTTACATTAAACCAGAGTTATATAAACGCAGTTTATAAAAAGAGGTGAGGTGGTAGAGCGTTAATTTTAAATTAACTTGACTTAATAATGGGATTAAGAAAAAGTGGAGAATTGAAATAAGATTTCCAAAGCGGAAATGGTTCAATGAAGGAAATGGGATTGGTAAAAGTGAATTTGGTAGAAGAAGCGAGTCATAGGATTTTGAAATAAAATCTGAATTATAAAATGAGTTGGTACAAAGAGGCAGAGGTTAAAAAGTGGTGTGTTATAAAGAAGTTACTTAATTGAATTAATAAGTAATGTTATATTAGAGAAAGAGATTTTCGAAGAGTAATAGGGTTTATGGAACCATATTTTGAATAAAATAGTTAAATGGAATTTGTATTGATATTAGATTGGAATATTAGTTATAATGGTAAAATGGGTTACTAATAATTTATTATTTCACTAGAGAAATAATAACACAACATTTTGGTGAGAATTTGGAAAATATAAATATGCTAAGGATTCCATGGTAAAAGGGAAATAAAAAGGGGCTTCGTGAAAATATAACGATACTCTCGAGTTAGAAAGGAAATGTAGAGTTGAATTTTATTTTATACAAATAAATATTAGTTACTGTTTCAAGAATGGAATAAAAGATATTTCATAATGTTGTTTTACGAATAATAAGTTGAATGGATTTCCCAAATTTAAATAATAAAGAATGATGTAACAAATGTTTTGAAAGGAGAATTAAGTGGAAATTGAATATGGTTATAAGTTATTTTTACTAAGTATTATAATGAAATCGATTAGAGGGCATTTATTAAATAAGAATTCAATTTTCGTAGTTTTAAAATATTAAAAGAGTTAGAAGTTTTAAGTAAGCAAAAGTGAATTAGTTTGTAATTAACAAAGGCCAATTGATGCATAATACTAAACCAGTGAACTCATTGGGTTTTCATGATTGAATCACTGTTTATTTTGATAGTTAAATAACCGACTATCAAATAAGACCTATACGATTGTTGGTATGGAAAGACCGGGATCAAATTTATATTCGAAAACCATTCCGGTCAACAAATACGTGAAGATATCAGAAGATGATCGAGATGGAGCATTGAAGACCATAGATTTTCATAAATGGAGGAATTACTAATAATCTCTGATGTTGTAACCAGAGATAAACTGTGATTCTGTCGTGGTTGGAATCTATGGATTGCAAGGATCCTCGCTACCTATCCATGGGGTGATTCCTATATTGGATACAGTAGGAGAGTACCTTCGGTTCATCCTGTTCCTGGATGACTTGTATGGACGAATGTCTTACAGATTATTTCCAAGGGGATCACGTACGTTGATTTCTTCAAACGTGCTATAGTTGTTGGCGGAGAATGGTCGTTCTCTTAGCTTAACTTTCTAGAGTATTTTTGTGGACATCAATTAGTGATATTTGGCGGATCGGACGATGTGGCATTCAAAGTGAATGGTGACCAAATATTCCAAAAGATAATTTAAACCTCAAGCCTCATCAACCGAGAAATGACAAAAATCGGGCAAGCAGCATGGCTATGTGGGTCGCTCCCATTAGGGTGTATAATCACTTATCTAGAGAATATTCTTTCCTTATTTAATCTATTTCGATGTTGTCCCTTTTCGGGAAACGATGTTTGAGCCCAACCGTTGGTGATATACATTCGATACACTCAAGAGAAATGAGTGGTCGGTCATGTGTAGGCTGGGTTGCAAGATGTATTTTTTGAACCCAGTGTATTCCCCTCTAGAGATACATTATCAGTATGTGGTCCCGTACCTTGTTATAGTTGGAATCCAATCTCCAATAAGCGCCCGCGGTTTTGATTGTATACTATATATGTGGAGCGTGAGATGCAAGCGTTCTGCTAGATTGATATCTACTTGTATTTAGACACTATTACAATATCAGAAAAGATATGGATTTCAAAAATGTTTTGGGTTATCGTAAGGTAAAAACCGTCCATATTTATGTGTGGATTTGGTCTTACGATTATTCTTTTCTCTCAAAAAGGTTTTCACTTTAAAATCAAGTTGGATGATACTGTAAAACTAGTGTGTTTTCTCACTCTGGTTCACCAGACTGACCTGGTGTTTTGTAAATACTCGGGTTAGGTCTAGTTGTACAGGTCTAGGTTATCGGATGCTGCGAAGTCTAGATACAAGCTAGAGAAGTTCATATGTATTATATATATGGTGTGTTTTCCGCTGTGTATTGTGTATGGGGCAGAATATTATAACTATCCAGATGTGTGATGTACTCTGATGTTGTAAGTATTTTTTTAAAAAGCTATCAATAAAGATTTATTTCTGTATTATATTTCGTTCTGCTGCGATGTGAGACTTTGTGTTGTGTTGGTTCTTCTTCATTTTCTATTCTAATATTTCTTTCTTTCTTATCCCACCCTCTAATTTCTTTCTATTAACTATCCAGTATTTTTGGTGTTTGGAAGATCAGCATGGGATGCAGAATTGTATTTATGTCAATTTTCAGGGCCGAAAATTGTGACGGCAAAGAATTTCGCTCGGTCCGAACCAGTCGCTAAACCGACCCAGACCGCTCGAAAACGCCCTATCGTTTGAGAACACGACAAAGTAGAACGCATATAGAAGAACATTTCATTGTATATTACAACAATGCATCAGATTACAAGAATATACAGAGTAAAAATGAATATTACACAGAAATATCAGAGATTTAAATTACATTTAAATACATAGCAGCGGAAAATAATACAATATACAACTAGAAGAGATATACGGATACAAAGCTTTCCGGATATCGTTCCAGCTGAAAACCAGGATCCTGTGAATATAAATCTGCAAAAACCAAAACTACTAGCTGCCCGTGTCAAAATAAGGGCACCCAGAGTTTAGGTTAAAACAATAAACTCCAGGTCAGTCATGTGACTGGTGTGAGAACTAAAACAGTTATTAATCTTTGTCTTTAAAGTTCGGTAAATCAAGGGACCACGCCGTATAACACGGAACGGGTTTCCTCCCAAGAATACCAGTGCATATAAGTAAACAGCGCAATGCTTTTCTAAAAATGAAGCTATTATAAGACCCAGGTCCCATCACACAATGCAACGCAGCCGAGGATAGGGTTTTCCCTTATAATAGCCAAACATGCTTAGTACGTTTAAAACAAATCATTTGATACTACTATAAGTGTATAGTGTATAAAACAACTTCAAGTCATAAGTATCAATCATAGGCGGCATGAGCGTCCCATGCCACTATGTCGCCATATATAGGTTTACAAATAAAACCACAAAGTCACGTATTTGGAAGTTGGATTTCCGTCTATGAACCGAGGCAAAAGATAGTCCTCAACCGATTCGAGACTGCCTAGCCCGAGCCTCAGGATCAGAGCTCGAGTGACCCTTGGATCCTCAGGGCCAGTCCACCGATGTGGATTAAACTTAAACCCTGAACATGCGTTTCCCCGCCCTATGGGGCGTAAACGAGCCAACTAAATGACTCCATCGGTTCGAGAACGACCGATCAATCCGAGGCGCCTCGCAACAGCAACAACCACATAAGTCAAACTCGTCAAGGCGTGTAAAACCACTGACGCCACTTCTAGCTAGGAAGAAACGCATGCCCTCCCTGACGTCCTCTCCCGTTTTTGGTTCATACCGGGTGTGAAGATCGCGAATCAACGTTACACAAAGCTACGCCACAAAGGCCTTGCTTTGATCATCACCACAAGACTTTGCTTTGCAACAGAAGCCTCGATCAATTGCCACTTAGGCATGCCACACAGGCAATTCACTCCATGCGTTTGATATCCATCAATATATAACCCCTGAGCTCGTACGTCTCAGAGATGGGCGTTAAGCAAGAGAATAAATTCTCCGCCGCCAAACAGATATATATTTAATAGAGATCAATCACACGGACTAAAATCCAATGTCAGACACACAGTCCATTTACAAGTCCGTTCTGGGTCTGAACGAAACCGGAGGCACCTAGTACCCCGCATATCCATCGATCTCCAAGTACGTCTGGACGATCCCTAACTGTTTCCATCTTCTTGGGTGTACAGCCCAATCAAGATCATCAGTAATCACCCAAACGACGTGAAGACTTCCGGTCTTCGACCACCGTCTTCATCTTCGACACCACGTCGAATCAGTTATTCAGAATGGGATAAACCCGGTCTTTCTGAATAACTCACGTATATATTATAAAAGTGTTACACAAACACAACATACGCCTCATTCCAATTCAGAATATTCTTTTATTCAAATATTCCTATACTTTGGGAAAAGTTCCCATTAATTTTATCCAAGATAAATTCTTTAAATTTATTCTTTAATCTCCTTTGAATATCAATTCAAACTAGTCGGGATTAGCGAACCACACCGAAGTAATCATTTATTTTATTTCCCAATCCCAACCTATTCATCCCATGAAGTAAAACTGGTAATACTTCATATCTAACACCACAGTGTTATCGGTAAATTCAATTACCATTTCACGTTCAAATCTAATTAAAGATTTAACCATCGCCTGGAGCAAAACTGGTGATACTCCATTTTCGATCATTTCAATCTAATTAAAGATTCATTAAAACTCCACTTAGTTTTAATCTTTAACTGGGTTAAAGAATCAGTGTCATTTAAAAAAACACGGTTCACGATAAACCCAAAATCACATTCCATTAATTATCGGGTTAAATAACAAGTGTTATTTAAAACATTGTTCACGATAAACCCAAAAATCAATACCAATTCAATTCCAATTAAATATCATTTAATTGATACACTTCATTAAATCTATATAAAAAGATTTAATCTTTTCTCAACTGGGTTCAAGAACAGTGTTAGTGAAGACACCATTCACGACAAACCCAAATCACATTTGATATTAAACACAAGGCTCTGAATAGAAAATATACCGGCTTATATTCAATATCAAATTCTACGACTAACAAATATCGTATTGGAAATAACGATATATATATTTATATCTTTCAAATTTCCATAACAACATTCGTATAATCCCGAATTCCAACATCGAAATATTCCGATTCAAATCCACTCCAATGATATCATTGGAAATTCTGGTTATTTTTAAAACCCTTTTTCAAATTCAATTTATTTATTTAAAAATAAATAGAATTATATTTCTAGTTCAAAACTAGTTCATTTCGATAAAAATCTATTTTTTTCTTTTCAAGTATGGAGTTTTTCATCCCAATTTTTCCCCAATCATTTCTTATGATTTTGCACAAATTATTACTATTTTTAATAATTTTATCAAGGCCCGTACAGTCGATTTCCATCAATGGCCATCGAACTGCACTTACAGCGACCTTTTTCAAATTTGATTTGGACATAATTCCAAATCCAACCGTTAGATTTCAAATTTCTAATATTCGTTAGAAAGCTCTTTTCGATACGAACCCAACGGTTCCGGTTTTAGGAGAGTCCGACGGTCGGACCTCCCGTAATGTCCGTTTGAAATAAATGGTCGAAATTCACGAACTGCCGCGGCGCGGCGCGTTCTATTCAGGCCATTATATTATATATATAATATATATAATATATACTTCGTCGATTTCTATTTAAAACGAATTATATAAATAGTTTTAAAATCGTTTCAAAAGCAATTTCAACTTTCTTTTCAATTCAAATCAAAATTGAATTCTTCTTTATAAATTCGTTTTAAAATTCATTTCTATTCAATTCAAATTTCAATTCAATTTGAATTCATTTTCAATTCAATTCATTTCGAAATCGTTTTCAATTCAATTCATTTCGAAATCGTTTTCAATTCAATTCATTTCGAAATCGTTTTCAATTCAATTCATTTCGAAATCGTTTTCAATTCAATTCATTTCGAAATGAATAAAATCGATATAAATATCGTTTACGTCAAAATGGCGTCAATCTAATCTACACGGCTTCATAAATTTCTATTTCAAAATATTCTATTTCAAAATAGTTGTTATTATCAAAATATTTCGTTCAACACATGACCAATCTCAATGGATGAGTACTGTCAACACATGAACCTTTATTTTATAATATTCTTTATTTTCTAAATTGGAATGAGGCCCAATCAATCACCATATAATGTTAATTATATGGATTTTCATACAACACATGTATATAATAGTATTGAAAGATAATCAACCATCAACCAAAGTGCACTACACTGTATAAGCATCAAATATAGATATCTAACGCTTATAACAGCCTGTCAATCAATCGATCGACATATTTAATCAATCAGGATGAGTGAACTTCATATTTCATCCCAACACCCGTGTGGGGTTTCAAACAATCAGACACAGATTTTATTTGTGCAGTTGGGCGATGTGTAAAATTTATCGACCCAATCAATGTCCTTCAAATAGGTGTACATAAACAAACCGTCTGGTTTGTAAATGAATATTTATTTATTCACATTCACGTTAAAAATTATATTTTTAACGATAAAACATTTTATTCAATCTATGAATATTCTATTCGGTTCATTTATTCAATAAAATGATATTTTTATTTTTCTAACATATTTTAGAAAATTTCGGCGGCATAACGGCACGATACTAGAAACGGGACGAGGCCTAGCCTTATCCCCGGTCTAGTGAAGGCCCATGCCATTCACACATCAATCAAATCCATTCATCTCACCAAACAATTCAATTTCAAACCAAATAATCTAACCAACTACACAACCAAACAATTAAACAAACAAGCCATCCATGGTCTGTGGATGACGGGTGTCGGGTGCTACTAAACACCGTCTGCATCCTAGTATATATATATAACTAGAAAAAAGAATTTTGAGTGAGAAGTTCTCACCGATAGCTATCCTAACCCCACGGCACTTCATTGATAGAAATCTTCATCGCTATCGCATCTTCGTCATCTTCGTTGCCCGTTTTCACTACATGTATATAAAAATCGAAATTTTACTTTGCTATTCAATATATAAAAATCGAATTTTTAGTATGCTATTCAATATATAAAAATCGAATTTTTTCATCGATGTTCATATCGTAAAGATTATATTTTTATCACGCCATTCTTCATATAAAGATTTCGCCTTTTCAATTTCATCACTATAAAAATCACATTTTTATTTTGCTACCTATATAAAGATGATATTTTTAATATTCCTATCATGTAAAAATTATATTTTTACTTCTTTAAAAATATAAAAATCATATTTTTAAAATCGCTATATAGTAAAGACTATATTTTTAATACTTTAAAAATATAAAAATCATATTTTCATTCTTTCTATCATATGATAAAAGCCATATTTTTATACCTTTAAAAACCACATCCGCTTGCTAACAAAACTCCAATCTGCTCGCTAAACAAAATCATAGCTTCGTTGAGTTAAAAATCTCTTTTTTTTATTGTTTTAAAAATCCAAAATTTCCTATATTAAAAATCTAAACTTGCTATTGTTTAAAAATCTAAACTTTAGCATTTTAAAAATCTAAACTAAATAAACTGAAAATCAAAATAAAGTAGAAATCAAAATGAAAGTAAAGTAAGTCAAAACTTACAGCGGGGGGGGGGGGGGGGGGGGAGTCTGTGCTTGCGAAGGGAGGGGAGGGAAGGAGGAGGAGAAGGCGGCGTGGTGGAGGGGGGGGGCTGTCAGGCCGGCGGCCGCTGCTGCGAGGGGGGCTCGGGGTTAGGGTTTCGCGCTCAGCGCGAGGAGGGGGTTGCGGCAGGTGAAAACGACGGGGGGGGGGGGGGGGGCGCTCCAACATCGCGATTGGCCAGAGGAGGGGAGAGAGACTAGGGCGGCGCCGCCTTCGCTGGGGAGGCGATCGATCGCCTGCTCCTCCTTCTTCGTTCTTCGTTTTCCTTTTTTTTTTTTTGATTCTGAAATGAAACGAACGTGGAGGGGCCAGAATAAAAGGGGGAAGAGAGAAATATTTTTATTTATTTATTATTATTTTTTTATTTCAATATTTTATTCACATAAAGTAACTTTTTCTATCGACCTCGAAACGAAGCCTACCGCCTGTCGTCCCTAGCGTTTTACCCCTATTCCGAACACAATGGAATATGTATCGCTAGCTGATTTGATCGTTTCTATCAGTTTCCGTCAAAATCTACATATAACTCTATATATTGAATTTGAACGCGCATTTCAATTTACCGGGGTCACATACTAACTAGAAAAATTCCCAAAAAATATTTTCTAGCTTCGTATTGATGATACGGTCCTAATAAAACTAATTTCGTCGAATTCCGAGACCGTTGGAAAAATGGCCATTTTCCAGTTGATTAAAATCAACTAAAACTGGTCAAACGCGTTTTCCTTTGCCACGCCCACATATTGAATCGAAAAATTATGAAATTTGAAACCTAGCAATAACTTGACACCACGGACCCAACAAAACTGGTTTCGTCGAAATCCGAGGTCATTTGCAAAATGTCCATTTTTAAGGGCCTGAATTCCATAGCGACTATTCAGAATTTTCAACTGGACATATCTTTTGATTCCCGATATGAAATCTTGATTTTTCGGATTCGTTGGAAAGATATTCACAATCAGATCCCAATGTTTTTGGTTTCACTAAAATCCGGATTGTTTTGCACCCGGTACATTCAATTTAAGTTTGAAATCGAATTATCGAACTACCGCGCCATTTTCAATTCTATTTATAATTATATATAATTATTTATATTCTAACGACGACGCGTATAATATATATGTTCGAATTCTATTCAAAATAAATTTCTCGACGATATTATCTAAAATAATTCATTTTAAATAATCAAAATTCGCTAAAATAGCCAAAATAAAAATTTTAAACTGGACCAGATTTTCGGGTTATTACAATCTCCCCCACTTAAAACTTTTCGTCCCCGAAAAGGAACAAAGTCGAAAGTGGTTTGATTAATCAACGCTACGTTCGATCTGGCTTTCATTCTCCAACTCCTTAGTTTCTGAGAATTTTCAAAATTTCAAAAATTTGGCTAACACCCTAAATTTTTGAAAAATTTCGCCATAACCTCCCCTGCACCGGGAGCATCGAGGAATTTCAAATAGCTTCCCCGGTCCTTCTAATCTCAAAAAGAAAAAGAAAAAGCCAAGCGGCTAGCCAATAGGCTCATAAAATCATCATCACCCAAACAAAACAGTAAATTATGTAGTAAACACGTACCTATTTGTCGGGCAAACAAATTTTATTCTCTGCTCTAGCCTCCTTGCTATGACCTGTTTAATGTAAGTATATGTATATGCAAGCAAATGCGACCAAATTTTCAATATAATTCAATATTCGATCAAATTAGGCATAATGGTTCAAAATTATCAAACAAATAAACAAACAACACAAACATCAATCAATTAGTGACTTTAACGTTTCAAATTGATAATTTTACTACATATAAAGAAAATCATGTTTTTGATGCCAATTCACAACAATGTATTCTAACTATATAAGTTTTGGTTCTCACACCAGTCTAATGGAAATATATAGATATCACACCTTCGAAACACGAAAATAATTACTAATGATCACGCGTCAATCATCAGAATCAGGTCCGTGCGACTAGAGTGTGATTCTATATCTATCCAATATATTAAAATTTCGAATATACGTTTGCAAGGCGTATATGCAAATTCTTTATATATTGAATTGTCCAAAATCAATATAAACAAATAATCAAATACGAATAGTTGATTTAAATTTTCAAAACAAAATTTGTTTTCACTTTGAAAATTTACTCCTCACACTCGTTCTAGGATACTACTGATCCCATCTCTAACGAGTCATTCTAATTGGATATTACTAATCCAATATCTGATGAATTCTTTCGTACGGTTCTAATGTGCCTTGTTCTCTGCTTTGTAAACCAAAGCTATGATACCAAATGTGATGACAAAGAATTTCGCTCGGTCCGAACCAGTCGCTAAACCGACCCAGACCGCTCGAAAACGCCCTATCGTTTGAGAACACGACAAAGTAGAACGCATATAGAAGAACATTTCATTGTATATTACAACAATGCATCAGATTACAAGAATATACAGAGTAAAAATGAATATTACACAGAAATATCAGAGATTTAAATTACATTTAAATACATAGCAGCGGAAAATAATACAATATACAACTAGAGATATACGGATACAAAGCTTTCCGGATATCGTTCCAGCTGAAAACCAGGATCCTGTGAATATAAATCTGCAAAAACCAAAACTACTAGCTGCCCGTGTCAAAATAAGGGCACCCAGAGTTTAGGTTAAAACAATAAACTCCAGGTCAGTCATGTGACTGGTGGGAGAACTAAAACAGTTATTAATCTTTGTCTTTAAAGTTCGGTAAATCAAGGGACCACGCCGTATAACACGGAACGGGTTTCCTCCCAAGAATACCAGTGCATATAAGTAAACAGCGCAATGCTTTTCTAAAAATGAAGCTATTATAAGACCCAGGTCCCATCACACAATGCAACGCAGCCGAGGATAGGGTTTTCCCTTATAATAGCCAAACATGCTTAGTACGTTTAAAACAAATCATTTGATACTACTATAAGTGTATAGTGTATAAAACAACTTCAAATCATAAGTATCAATCATAGGCGGCATGAGCGTCCCATGCCACTATGTCGCCATATATAGGTTTACAAATAAAACCGCAAAGTCACGTATTTGGAAGTTGGATTTCCGTCTATGAACCGAGGCAAAAGATAGTCCTCAACCGATTCGAGACTGCCTAGCCCGAGCCTCAGGATCAGAGCTCGAGTGACCCTTGGATCCTCAGGGCCAGTCCACCGATGTGGATTAAACTTAAACCCTGAACATGCGTTTCCCCGCCCTATGGGGCGTAAACGAGCCAACTAAATGACTCCATCGGTTCGAGAACGACCGATCAATCCGAGGCGCCTCGCAACAGCAACAACCACATAAGTCAAACTCGTCAGGGCGTGTAAAACCACTGACGCCACTTCTAGCTAGGAAAAAACGCATGCCCTCCCTGACGTCCTCTCCCGTTTTTGGTTCATACCGGGTGTGAAGCTCGCGAATCAACGTTACACAAAGCTACGCCACAAAGGCCTTGCTTTGATCATCACCACAAGACTTTGCTTTTTCAACAGAAGCCTCGATCAATTGCCACTTAGGCATGCCACACAGGCAATTCACTCCATGCGTTTGATATCCATCAATATATAACCCCTGAGCTCGTACGTCTCAGAGATGGGCGTTAAGCAAGAGAATAAATTCTCCGCCGCCAAACAGATATATATTTAATAGAGATCAATCACACGGACTAAAATCCAATGTCAGACACACAGTCCATTTACAAGTCCGTTCTGGGTCTGAACGAAACCGGAGGCACCTAGTACCCCGCATATCCATCGATCTCCAAGTACGTCTGGACGATCCCTAACTGTTTCCATCTTCTTGGGTGTACAGCCCAATCAAGATCATCAGTAATCACCCAAACGACGTGAAGACTTCCGGTCTTCGACCACCGTCTTCATCTTCGACACCACGTCGAATCAGTTATTCAGAATGGGATAAACCCGGTCTTTCTGAATAACTCACGTATATATTATAAAAGTGTTACACAAACACAACATACGCCTCATTCCAATTCAGAATATTCTTTTATTCAAATATTCCTATACTTTGGGAAAAGTTCCCATTAATTTTATCCAAGATAAATTCTTTAAATTTATTCTTTAATCTCCTTTGAATATCAATTCAAACTAGTCGGGATTAGCGAACCACACCGAAGTAATCATTTATTTTATTTCCCAATCCCAACCTATTCATCCCATGAAGTAAAACTGGTAATACTTCATATCTAACACCACAGTGTTATCGGTAAATTCAATTACCATTTCACGTTCAAATCTAATTAAAGATTTAACCATCGCCTGGAGCAAAACTGGTGATACTCCATTTTCGATCATTTCAATCTAATTAAAGATTCATTAAAACTCCACTTAGTTTTAATCTTTAACTGGGTTAAAGAATCAGTGTCATTTAAAAAAACACGGTTCACGATAAACCCAAAATCACATTCCATTAATTATCGGGTTAAAGAACAAGTGTTATTTAAAACATTGTTCACGATAAACCCAAAAATCAATACCAATTCAATTCCAATTAAATATCATTTAATTGATACACTTCATTAAATCTATATAAAAAGATTTAATCTTTTCTCAACTGGGTTCAAGAACAGTGTTAGTGAAGACACCATTCACGACAAACCCAAATCACATTTGATATTAAACACAAGGCTCTGAATAGAAAATATACCGGCTTATATTCAATATCAAATTCTACGACTAACAAATATCGTATTGGAAATAACGATATATATATTTATATCTTTCAAATTTCCATAACAACATTCGTATAATCCCGAATTCCAACATCGAAATATTCCGAAGACAATTTCGATTCAAATCCACTCCAATGCAATCATTGGAAATTCTGGTTATTTTTAAAACCCTTTTTCAAATTCAATTTATTTATTTAAAAATAAATAGAATTATATTTCTAGTTCAAAACTAGTTCATTTCGATAAAAATCTATTTTTATCTTTTCAAGTATGGAGTTTTTCATCCCAATTTTTCCCCAATCATTTCTTATGATTTTACACAAATTATTACTATTTTTAATAATTTTATCAAGGCCTGTACAGTCGATTTCCATCAATGGCCATCGAACTGCACTTACAGCGACCTTTTTCAAATTTGATTTGGACATAATTCCAAATCCAACCGTTAGATTTCAAATTTATAATATTCGTTAGAAAGCTCTTTTCGATACGAACCCAACGGTTCCGGTTTTAGGAGAATCCGACGGTCGGACCTCCCGTAATGTCCGTTTGAAATAAATGGTCGAAATTCACGAACTGCCGCGGCGCGGCGCGTTCTATTCAGGCCATTATATTATATATATAATATATATAATATATACTTCGTCGATTTCTATTTAAAACGAATTATATCAATAGTTTTAAAATCGTTTCAAAAGCAATTTCAACTTTCTTTTCAATTCAAATCAAAATTGAATTCTTCTTTTTAAATTCGTTTTAAAATTCATTTCTATTCAATTCAAATTTCAATTCAATTTGAATTCATTTTCAATTCAATTCATTTCGAAATCGTTTTCAATTCAATTCATTTCGAAATCGTTTTCAATTCAATTCATTTCGAAATCGTTTTCAATTCAATTCATTTCGAAATCGTTTTCAATTCAATTCATTTCGAAATCGTTTTCAATTCAATTCATTTCGAAATGAATAAAATCGATATAAATATCGTTTACGTCAAAATGGCGTCAATCTAATCTACACGGCTTCATAAATTTCTATTTCAAAATATTCTATTTCAAAATAGTTGTTATTATCAAAATATTTCGTTCAACACATGACCAATCTCAATGGATGAGTACTGTCAACACATGAACCTTTATTTTATAATATTCTTTATTTTCTAAATTGGAATGAGGCCCAATCAATCACCATATAATGTTAATTATATGGATTTTCATACAACACATGTATATAATAGCATTGAAAGATAATCAACCATCAACCAAAGTGCACTACACTGTATAAGCATCAAATATAGATATCTAACGCTTATAACAGCCTGTCAATCAATCGATCGACATATTTAATCAATCAGGATGAGTGAACTTCATATTTCATCCCAACACCCGTGTGGGGTTTCAAACAATCAGACACAGATTTTATTTGTGCAGTTGGGCGATGTGTAAAATTTATCGACCCAATCAATGTCCTTCAAATAGGTGTACATAAACAAACCGTCTGGTTTGTAAATGAATATTTATTTATTCACATTCACGTTAAAAATTATATTTTTAACGATAAAACATTTTATTCAATCTATGAATATTCTATTCGGTTCATTTATTCAATAAAATGATATTTTTATTTTTCTAACATATTTTAGAAAATTTCAGCGGCATAACGGCACGATACTAGAAACGGGACGAGGCCTAGCCTTATCCCCGGTCTAGTGAAGGCCCACGCCATTCACACATCAATCAAATCCATTCATCTCACCAAACAATTCAATTTCAAACCAAATAATCTAACCAACTACACAATAAAACAATTAAACAAACAAGCCATCCATGGTCTGTGGATGACGGGTGTCGGGTGCTACTAAACACCGTCTGCATCCTAGTATATATATATAACTAGAAAAAAGAATTTTGAGTGAGAAGTTCTCACCGATAGCTATCCTAACCCCACGGCACTTCATTGATAGAAATCTTCATCGCTATCGCATCTTCGTCATCTTCGTTGCCCGTTTTCACTACATGTATATAAAAATCGAAATTTTACTTTGCTATTCAATATATAAAAATCGAATTTTTAGTATGCTATTCAATATATAAAAATCGAATTTTTTCATCGATGTTCATATCGTAAAGATTATATTTTTATCACGCCATTCTTCATATAAAGATTTCGCCTTTTCAATTTCATCACTATAAAAATCACATTTTTATTTTGCTACCTATATAAAGATGATATTTTTAATATTCCTATCATGTAAAAATTATATTTTTACTTCTTTAAAAATATAAAAATCATATTTTTAAAATCGCTATATAGTAAAGACTATATTTTTAATACTTTAAAAATATAAAAATCATATTTTCATTCTTTCTATCATATGATAAAAGCCATATTTTTATACCTTTAAAAACCACATCCGCTTGCTAACAAAACTCCAATCTGCTCGCTAAACAAAATCATAGCTTCGTTGAGTTAAAAATCTCATTTTTTTATTGTTTTAAAAATCCAAAATTTCCTATATTAAAAATCTAAACTTGCTATTGTTTAAAAATCTAAACTTTAGCATTTTAAAAATCTAAACTAAATAAACTGAAAATCAAAATGAAAGTAAAGTAAGTCAAAACTTACAGCGGGGGGGGGGGGGGGGGGAGTCTGTGCTTGCGAAGGGAGGGGAGGGAAGGAGGAGGAGAAGGCGGCGTGGTGGAGGGGGGGGGGGCTGTCAGGCCGGCGGCCGCTGCTGCGAGGGGGGCTCGGGGTTAGGGTTTCGCGCTCAGCGCGAGGAGGGGGTTGCGGCAGGTGAAAACGACAGGGGGGGGGCGCTCCAACATCGCGATTGGCCAGAGGAGGGGAGAGAGACTAGGGCGGCGCCGCCTTCGCTGGGGAGGCGATCGATCGCCTGCTCCTCCTTCTTCGTTCTTCGTTTTCCTTTTTTTTATTCTGAAATGAAACGAACGTGGGGGGGGGGGGGGCAGAATAAAAGGTGGAAGAGAGAAATATTTTTATTTATTATTATTATTATTTTATTTCAATATTTTATTCACATAAAGTAACTTTTTCTATCGACCTCGAAACGAAGCCTACCGCCTGTCGTCCCTAGCGTTTTACCCCCATTCCGAACACAATGGAATATGTATCGCTAGCTGATTTGATCGTTTCTATCAGTTTCCGTCAAAATCTACATATAACTCTATATATTGAATTTGAACGCGCATTTCAATTTACCGGGGTCACATACTAACTAGAAAAATTCCCGAAAAATATTTTCTAGCTTCGTATTGACGATACGGTCGTAATAAAACTAATTTCGTCGAATTCCGAGACCGTTGGAAAAATGGCCATTTTCCAGTTGATTAAAATCAACTGAAACTGGTCAAACGCGTTTTCCTTTGCCACGCCCACATATTGAATCGAAAAATTATGAAATTTGAAACCTAGCAATAACTTGACACCACGGACCCAACAAAACTGGTTTCGTCGAAATCCGAGGTCATTTGCAAAATGTCCATTTTTAAGGGCCTGAATTCCATAGCGACTATTCAGAATTTTCAACTGGACATATCTTTTGATTCCCGATATGAAATCTTGATTTTTTGGATTCGTTGGAAAGATATTCACAATCAGATCCCAATGTTTTTGGTTTCACTAAAATCCGGATTGTTTTGCACCCGGTACATTCAATTGAAGTTTGAAATCGAATTATCGAACTACCGCCCCATTTTCAATTCTATTTATAATTATATATAATTATTTATATTCTAACGACGACGCGTATAATATATACGTTCGAATTCTATTCAAAATAAATTTCTCGACGATATTATCTAAAATAATTCATTTTAAATAATCAAAATTCGCTAAAATAGCCAAAATAAAAAATTTAAACTGGCCCAGATTTTTGGGTTATTACAAAAATCCTTTGGTCGTTATAGTGGTATCAGATCTATTGGTTTAGTAATAACCTTGGCTCTGTGGTATAACTCGATAGAGCTTGGGTCAGTAATACCATAGATCAAGTTGAGCGTATATGTATATGAGAGTGTATTTGTAAATTTTATATACAAATGTTTTGTATTGTGTTGGTTGATCGGTTCAAGTGTTGATGTAACACCCCACATCCGTTAATATCACTCACAAAGGGAATGCATTAAGTTTCGTGGAGCGTTATAAGTAAATAGAACAGAATATTACAAGACAGATACATAAAATGGTGCTTGAATTTTTTTTTTATAACTTTATTGCAGCGGAAACAGAAATAAGTTTGGCTAAATCTTTAAACCCATCGCACCAAAACCAAGTACATAATATCAGTCTTGTACCAAAGCCATCAGAGTACATAATTTTTAAAACCATAATCCCTAATCCAAAATGCCATATGAAAGAGAAATGAAGCTAAGCATTACTTTTAGCACTTCAAGCAGGAAAATCTGAATCAAGCTTCAACGTGCCCACTCTGAGAATCTTGTGGGGGGGGAGGGAGGAAAGAAAAGAGGCGAAACAAAAAGGGTCAGACATAAAGTCTGGCGAGTCCAGTGACTTTAACAATATAATTAGTAAAGCAACATGATAAGAACATAAACTGGATATAAGAGATGACTGTAACATAAGTAGATATGACAAGTTAACAAGATGAACAGGATGTAACATTGACTGCGCTTCTAACCACTATAAGGTATTCTATGCACCACACTAATACTAGTTTCATACTAAAAGATGATACCTCTTGGCTAAATAGAATGATGATAGTTTCATGTACTTCTAGCCGCCATCACAGGTAACCAATATGCACCTATCACCACTAGATGTATCCACCATCCTTCGTGTTCGATTATGTATCCCTAGCTGCTATCATAGGTAATCAATATGCACCTATCACCACTAGATGTACCCCTATTCGATTATGTACCTCTAGCTGCTATCATAGGTAACTAATATGAACCTATCACCACTTGATGTACCCACTGCCCTTCCCATTCGATCGGCTCCCTAACCTCGTAGATACCCGTGCTGGTCCCACAATAGGGTGTATCACTCCCTAAGGTGGCAACCTCGATACTACTAAAATGCACAGCTTATACCTACATGATGCAACAGCGTCTTACCTACCAGCCCGGACCCACGCATGCACATGACTCCATTGGACTTGCACTGCCATCGCCAACTCTTTAATGACCTCTTACAATCAACCCCATTAAGCTTGTCCCTGTCCTCGACCTAGGTCGAGCTCATATAGATACTAAAATGGGTTACAGGTTGAAAAGGTTCCCCACACTTGACACAAGCTTCCCTCCTAAGCTTGGTCCCCACTAGGAATTCCCACTTAACCCCTTTTTATCCCCATGTCTTATCACATATCTTGTTAGACCAAAAATTGGTTCTAACACCCAAACTAGTTATGATTTCAATGAAATAGAATCAAAAAACAGTAAAGAACACACGATTTATAGTGGTTCGGCGTTAACTAGCCTACGTCCACTTTGTTTTCTTTTAATTGATGATTTGAGTACAAGTACAGCAATAATTCTCACTCAACTTCACAATTACAATGCATAAACTCACTCAAATCTCTCAAAAATGAGCTTTAAGAGATGACTTTGATCTGAATATGATTGTAGAATTCGGTTTTGGAGGAAGAATGGATTGAGAATTTGCCAAAAGATCTTTCAAATGCCTCTAGATGGTGTATTTATAGGTGAAAATCTCCTCGAAGCGGCTCCGGTTCGGAATTAGGTGGCATCCATCCCTTGAGAGTCGGGTGCGGAGGCTCCCAGATGGCTATAGCGCATCGATTCAGTAGAAGATTGTGGGAGAAATGGTCAGATCTTGTCCAAGTCTTCAGGAGATATGCGCAGCAACGGTTGCAGATTCAGGTGAAAAAAAGGGTTCGGATCGGGTCCTCTGATCCGATCCGGTGAGGCAACTTTCCATCCCTTGGTGCTGCTGACATAATCATCTGATCCGACCCGCTGAAGCCATTTGTTGTATGATGTTGCTAACATGCTTCTCCACTCCGAACCGATAAAACCACTCACTATTTTTTATATTTGCTGACGTATCATCCGATCCGAACCGGTGATATTGCTTGCTTTCTTCTGATGCCGCTGAAGTGTTCCTCTGATCCGATCCGCCGAGGCCACCTGCTTCATGACGTTGCTGCAATACTCATCCGATCCGAATCGGTGTAATCTCTGCATTCTCGATTGTTACTTACCTCCTGCGCTATCTTCCCCCGATCCGATCCGATTAGTGTCTTTTTTCACTATTTACTCTTTGTGTAGCCTATTCACAATGTAGGCTAACATTTTGCCCCCTCGAAGTACACTCTCATTTAAGATAAAGTGTGCTTTGAAGAAATTTACGAAACATCCTTTGAATTAGAACCGTTGAATGATTGCCTCCATCCACTTGTAGTGTCACTTCATGAAGTCGTGACTTTTGCTGCTTATATATATCCATAATCCATATGAATTACTTTCTTCATTTTCAAACAACTTTGAGAGCTTTTGTTTAACGTACAGTGATTCTTCCAAGTAAGCTTTTTCTTTATTTTTCTTCGAATTCAATTTGCATACCAAGTTAATGTGTAGAATCCCCTTTGGGTTCGAACTCCGACCCAAACGACTTTCCTTTTCACCTTGCTTAACATTGGATTAACGGGCCAGAATGTATTCGTGGGCTTACACTCTGGTCCGAACGGGATGAAAGATGGGGAATACAAAGGGCCACATTAGATCTATATAAACTCGCTTCTTCTTCTCTTTCTTTCTTTCTTCTTTTCATTCTTGCTGTCCTTTTAGTTTTGCACGAAAAGACCCTAACTCTAAAAAAAACTCCAGAATTCTCGTTTTAATCTTCGAATCAAACACTCTGGTAGGTTTAAAACTTCGATTTTCCTTGTAATAATCGAGTTTAGTTAGAATTTGTGGTCAATTTGAACGATTTGGTCATGGCTTTTGTTCGGCTTCGACGCCGTGGCCTCCTCCTCCCTTGTCGTCGTCGTTGGTGATTCCGTCATCACCTCGAGGCGCTAGGAGATAGGATTGGACATGATAGGGGGTAAATTGGTCAATGGTGATTTTTCTGTGACATGCTTCTCAAAAAAGGATGGGTTTTTTAAGAAGGAGATGGGTTCGGTTTTGATAAGGAAGGGGGAGAAGAAGAAGAGGATAATGAATGGGATCAGTTCGGGTGAGGTAGCATAGGAGTGGAGATGGGAATGGAATTTACCTAACCGGATCGGATCGGATTAAAAAGCAAAGATGGGGAGCAAAGCTCACTTGAACGTGTTGGGTCGGAATGAGAAACAAGGAGGAAAAGAGGTATGGATACTCAAGTCTATCCGGACCGCTCCGAATGCCTACTTTCGAACCGATCCGGTTTTGCTGGCTGGTTGTGAACGATTGCTTCAGACCAAAACATAGCTCCCTCCCCCGATCCGATCCCAGCACTTATATCCGAACCGAACCAAAGAAGTCCTACTCAATGCGCAAGAATTTGTTTAACTGACCCAATCAATACTTGACATAACCTTCAACTTAAAGAACAGTTGAACATGAACGAGCATCAAGAACTATTCCGAACATTATTACTTTATCGAACCTTTGCATTACACTCTTATGTGTTTACTTTGCATATTTCGCACACATAGCACACACTTTAGTTCACACGCTTACACGGGGGGATACGAGCTATCTTACTCTAACTTATGTTATTACTTCTTCAATAGTCTAGTGATCATGGCCGAGAGACGTTCTTCTAGATTGGCAAAGAAGGTGGAAGTTGCAAAAACTTCTGAGAAATATACTCTCGATGACATATCTTCTTCTTCAGACCCTGAATAGGACGACGAGGGCCCAGATTATGAAGTAACAGCTCATAACAAAACGCCTTCTGATAGCGAGGTTTCTCTGGGCTATGAAGAGGAAGGAGAGATTGGAGATAATCGAGATCCTGACGAATTTGAGTCTGCCATCATATTGGAATCACCCCAAGATTCTGTCGAATCGACGATTGACAATGACAGACTTGTTCGAATATGCTTAAAGCACGAGATACTGAAAAGGGATACCCTGGTGCCATCGAAAACTGACCGTCCTCACAATCCTCCAAAAGGATTTATGGCAATCACCCGATTGATGTGCATGGTTGGGGCTATTCCACCGTTTTCTCCTTTTGTTGTCGACTTTCTAAGACAGATGCGGATTGCCCCCATGCAGCTGCATCCCAACTCCTATGCTTACCTATATACCTTATATGTAGCATACCGCGAGATCTTAGGTACAGAGCTCACTTTCGATGACGTTCATTTCTTTTATAACTTCAAGCATCGGACTCGAGAAACTCCTTCTTTCCCTTACTTCGAATCAGTCCCAAAAAGGAAAATAATTTCAGCGCCGTTCAGCAGCAAGGCCGGTGATTCCAAGCTGGAATGGTTTTATATAAGGCAGCAGCCGGGATGTGCCAGGTGATGGACAAAATCAAGTAAGGCGCCGTTTTTCTAGACCTCCATTCCAAATGTTCACACCAACGCGTTAACCTGTTTTCTTCTTGTTTGCAGTTGATAATCCAAAACAAATATCGGGTCAAATGTATTTCGATCGAATACACCGGCTCCTCAATGGCGACCAAAAATTTCTAACCATCGATGAAGTCCTTAAGGATGAATATCTTCATCTTCATGGGTTGTTGTCCATTACCCGTAGCATAGGTCACGGGTCGGGTCCATATGTATACATCCCCCCAGTGGACGTAATTCCAGAAACGGACGAGAGCTCGAAAACTCCCACAATGCCACTTTGAACTTCACCTTCTCCATCTTCGACTCAGGATGACGAGCTGGCCAACATAGCCGAAAAGCACTGAGAAGGGTACATCGTCCCTGAGGATACTATCTCTCCTGAAAAATCGACGTCTTCCGATGAACCGCCAATAAATGCTTCCCAGGGAGATGCCCCTAGTACCGATGATCCTATATTTCAGGGTTTAGGAGATCTCCCCTTACCTGAAACTATCTACACTTCAGAGGATTTTGGTACAAATCCTTTAGTTTTTACTTCTTCAGAAGAGACCACTCCCGCTAAGGCCAAAGAGCCCACTCGCAGTAGTCTGGCTTCGGACTCGGGTTTGTCGGAGGGAACACCACTTAGGATGCACTTAACACAATAGCACGACATTTCACAGCACTTAATTCTCATGAGAATACTGATTCTGAATTCCATTTGCATTGTTGCGCAGGTGCAATGTCTCGTGCTCACTATGACATCATGAAACTTCATCGCAGCATGACTGAGCCCCCTTTTGACATTGAGCATGATCGACGCGAAGGCCGGGGTAGAGAGGATAGAAGGCCTTATGACTCTTATCAGTAGCGGACCTCGCGCTCTCGCTCCCCCGTTCGGTCGGATCCAGACCGACATAAATGCTATCAGAGCCGTCAGGGAGAAGATAGATCGCAGCCGAAAGACCGAACTTCTCCTCATGACAAACACGGTCGGGAAAGAAGTCCACCGAAAGACACCAGCTCTCGAGATAAACATAAGGTTTCCAATAAGCGGCCTAGGAAGGTTGATACGGCCGTCGTGCCCGCTCATCCTAAGGATACCGAGCTAACATATCACGCACCTCCACCACTGGATGCTGAAGCTAAAGTCAAGCAGGCATATTTGGAGAAACAATCCCTCGAACACTACTTTGAAAACCTGAGTTTTTTCCCGCTTTTGATCCTATTTCCTCAAGGTGGGCTGACGAGGCCAAAGCCAAGATTGATGCAGTGGAGAAACAATATTCAGAAATGTTCAAGTATTCGCGTAACCTTTCCAGAATCATTCGAACTTTAACCACGGATACTGAGTCAACGAAAAATACTGCAGCAGCTGACGCAAAAGCCCTGAAAAACTTTGAGAAAGACCTTGAGAATACACAGGCCCAACTTGCCGTTGCTCAGCGGGACGCTACCAACTTCAAGCAGCAATTTGAAGAGCTACAAAAACGTTATCATGACTTGCTCGAGTCTCATAGTCAAGAGAGCTTGGAGCTGAAAAAACAAGCAGAAGAGGCTAAGTTGGATAACGCTAAAATGCAACTTGCTTACACTGCTCTTGAGCAAGAGAAAGCCGAGTTAGCGAGAAAGAATGCTGAATTGGAGGAGAGAAATGCTGACTTGGCTTCCTAGTTCGTGGAGGCCGAGAATAGGGCTGCCCTAGCGGAGGGTAATGTTGAAAGTGTTATTAAATCCGCCAAAGAGACCCACAAACAGCTGTCAGAGGCCGACGAGGAAGTGCATGGTTTCGGCGAATTAATGATTGAATTCTTTGCGCATATAATCCGTCGCCGAAACATCTCTTGGATTGAAGGCTATCCGACTACCTTGGTTCACGTATGGAGTCAAATCGTTGAATGGGAGAAAGAGGAACTCAAGGTAGAATCCGCCGACGAGGACAAACTTATGGAGAAATATCTAAGAGATGAGGAACCAGCACGCCTGGCCGAGGGAAGCCGCCTCATCGCTACTACTATGGAGGAAGAGAAGCGGAAGGCTAAACAAAAGAACATCTCTAAGGCTGGTTCTTCTTCCACTGCCTCTGAAACTTCTGAAGTAGAGGGATATGACCCCGAAAACCCGGGGATCCCTCGGGCATCTCTTTTATCCCCCATACCCGAGACGGCGTCGGAGACGGCAGTCACTCCAACTGAGAAGTCATCGGAAGGTATTTTTACCTTTTCACCTCAATTCGTCAAAGATGTCTCCACTTTTCATCACATGATCGGGCAATCAATGAAGGATCCTTTATTATCTCCTGAGTTGATAACCGTTGCTTCTCATTCTGTAGGTGTTGAACCGACCGAGAGGACTGACGTGCCCCAGGGAACCACTACCGGAGCAAAACCCGCGGAGAAAAGGACAAGGCTGCCACAGCAGAGTCAGGAAGGGGAACTGAATTGCCTAAGGCTGATGCTCCTCATGATGAGGAGATGATAGACGCCTTGAAAGATGATGGCGATGGCGAAGGGCATGAGGAAGACCCTGACGTGGCTATAATCGGGGATCCTAAAAGCGCTGATGACATCACTTTGGCTGAAATGAAAGCCGAACAAGATAGATGTATGCAGCAAAAAGTTGAAGACCTGGACCCCGAAAGCCTCAAGCCCCTTATAGTGGTGGATCCTGGATTAAGGTTAGTTGTTAAGCTTTCAACTAGGTCTATTACATAAGAGCTTACTAAAAAGTCTTCTCTTGATTCCAGTGTTCCAACTCCTGGGAAAAAGTCAACCGATTCCAGCACTTCGGTCATAGGGAGGAAAAAGCCAAAGCGCATTCTAACTGATGCTGAAAGAGAGGTGAAGGATGCTCAGAAGGCTGCTAAGAAGTCCAAGTCCACTCCAAAGTCTAAGTGATGAAGTGCTTTATTTTACTTTAGCATTTAATTGGCCCGCAATTGTTGCAACGAGCGCGGCCCTCGCATCTTCTTTTTTGCTTGTTTTCCTTGTACAAACTCACACATTTGTAAATAAAAATAATTTATTTCCTGCAATATCTGATAGTCGTTAGTTCAGTACTTAAATGAAAATACACAAGTATATCAAATTAAAGTCATATAATGAAGTCATTGTTGGAGGAAACACGTATGCGCATATGTGCCCCCAGTCAATCTCGAATGACTGAGCAAGAACTACTCAAGATTAAATTAAATTAAAGAGTCCAAATGTCCCCGATTCTCTGACGGGGGCCATATTCCTTTCATCATTGATGCCTGTTCTTTTTGGCATATTTATACTATCCTGTCTCATATCTAGGTTAGAGTTTTCGCTGAGGCGGTCTCTCATCTGAGTGCACCTTCACGCCTCAGAGGACGTCGTCTTCCCATCCTTTGTACTCTCTCTCGATTCTTGAGAGTTAGAGTTAAGAATGTCATCTTCCCATTCTTCTGTATTTGGTCATACAGTCAGTCATTTTATTTACTCCAGCACATGGGTCATCCCCAATCTTCTAAGTTTAGTTTAACATTTCGTGTTTCACAGTCATGATAGAATATTTGTCGAACGTATAAATAATACAGGAAAGTAAATGACACACGATATTTTTATAGTTGTTCGACTAAGTCGTAGCCTACATCCACTTTATAATCCTTTGTTCACATAAATTGACTATTTAAGGCAAGTCGTGCCTTTTTACATAGCTTATGAAAACAAAAGAAATGACATTTCATATTTAGCTCAGATATCGTCGTAAGTGCTGAGCGTTCCAAGCTCCGGGAATCTCTTCACCGTCTACGGTCGTTAGCTTGAATGCTCCCGTATCAAGCATCCGTTGGATGGTGAATGGCCCTTCCCATTTCAGACCCAGTTGGGTTGACGGCGGGAAGACTCGCTTTAGTACTAGGTCTCCTGGTTCAAAAGTTTTGAAGTGAACTTTTTGGTCATAATAGCGTGCTACTTGATGTCGATGTCTTGAGGCACGCAAGTCGGCTTCATCTCTTTTTTCTTCAATCATATCAAGAGATTCTAGGAGGAGTACTTTATTCTTCATCGGGTTATAGTATGCAACTCGATGAGAAGGGACTTCTAATTCTACCGGGATTACTACTTCTGACCCAAAGGAAAGTGAATAGGGAGTATGGCCAGTAGCCGTCTTAAAGGTTGTCCTGTATGCCCACAGAGCTAATGGCAACTCGTCCACCCATCTAGCTTTGGTCCGCTCCAATCACTTCTTCAAAATTGATTTAAAAAGTTTGATTACGACTTCAACCTGGCCATTTGATTGCGGGTGAGCTACTGCAGTATATCGTTTATCAATCTTGTATTTCGGGCAAAAGTTTCTGAACTCGATGCTGTCAAACTGCGTCCCATTATCAGTTATGATGGTCTTCGGTATCCCAAATCGACAAATGATGTTTCTCACCACAAAACAGATCACTTTCCTCGCTGTGATGGTTGTTAGAGGTTCAGCTTCCACCCACTTTGTGAAGTAGTCCACGGCAACGATCGCATACTTAGCTCCTCCTCTGGCAATAGGTAGCACTCCAATAATATCAATCCCCCACATGGAAAACGGCCACGGACTTACCATCGACTTGAGCTGAGTCGGAGGCGCTCTGGGAACTTTGGAATATCTTTGACATCTATTGCAGCGTCGTGAATAATCAGCCACGTCTTTATTCACGGTAGGCCAGAAATATCCATACCGTAATATTTTCTTTGCCAGGGTTTGACCCCCAGTGTGATCCCCACACTCACCTTTGTGCACTTCTCGCAGTACACGTTTGATGTTGTCGCGTGCGATACACCGTAATAGGGGCATTGAAAACCCTTGATGATAAAGGACGTCGTCCTGTAACACGTATCTTGTAGCCTTGCGTATCACAGCTCGTCTTTCGCTCTTTTTTAATGGGAGGGTTTCATCCTTGAGAAAATTCTTAATTGATGTCATCCAGGATTCTCTTTCTGGTTCGACTTCCAAGGCTAGCTCTGCTTCCATTAGGTCGAAGCTTGGTGATTCCAACACCTCGATCGGGACCGTTTCGGTTTCTTTAGGATTACCAGAACTTGCTAGTTTCGCCAACCGACCTGCCTTCTGATTTTTCGTGCTTGGAATGTGTGTTATGCTATAATGCTCCAAATCTTCCAATAACTCCTTCACCTTTTTAAGATAAGCACTAAGTCGAGGTCCTTTAGCAGTGATTTCTTCCCAAACTTGACATACCACTATCTTGGAATCGCAATATATATCTAATGTCTTCACTCCCAAATCTTTGGCGAGTTTCAGCCCGGCAATCAGGGCTTCATACTCAGAATCATTGTTAGTAGCAGTAAATTATAACCGTAATGCATAGTAAATAGATCGTCCTTCAGGAGTTATTAAAACAACTCCGACGCCAGACTTTCTATCGTTCTTGGCTCCGTCAATGTATAATTTCCACGGACTGAGCTCCAACTCTTGATCCAAAGTAACGATCTTGTCACCTACCATTTCTTCTTCAGAAATTGTAAATTCAGTTATGAAGTCAGCCAAGGCTTGCCTCCTTATTGATCTTCGTGGCTGAAAGTTCAGATCAAACTGACTCATCTCGATATTCCATTTGAGTAATCGCCCTGATGCTTCGGGTTTCTGCAGCACTTGTCTCAAGGGTTGATCAATATATACGATTATTGGGTGCGCCTGGAAGTAATGGCGGAGTTTACGGGAGGCAATCAGGAGACTATAAGCAAGCTTCTCTGTCTTCGGATAGTTGCGTTCTGCAGCAGCTAGTTTTTTACTTACGTAGTACACAGGTTTCTGGACTTTATCCTCTTCACATACCAATGCTGTGCTGACGGCGTGAGACGATACTGCCAAGTAGACAAACAAATCCTCGTGTTCCACAGGCTTTGATAATATGGGAGGCTTTTCTAAAAAATCTAACAAGTTCTGGAATGCCTCTACACAGTCGGGAGTCCATTCAAAATTTTGCTTTCCTCGTTTTATGAGATCGAAGAAAGGTACACACTTGTCTGTTGCCTTGGAGATGAACCTGCCTAGTGCTGCGACCTTGCCAGCTAAGCTTTGAACATCCTTAATCTTCCGCGGCTCCTATATGTGTTGGAGTTTATACCCTAGAGGCAATCCATTTGATGTGATTAATAACTTTGGTTTTATTTGGAATAAAATATTCTGCTATGTTATATTTACTGCATAATATAAATAATAATATAATAGAAGTCCTTAGAATAATAATACGGAATTATATAGTTCGAGTAAGACTGAACTTAAGATTATATAATTATTAAGTATTATAATTCTTAAATGTCCCTAGTCGAGTTTCATTGTTTATATAGGACAACAATAAAGCGTTGAGACTAGTATATTGATTGACTGATGATCACATCTCATTGATCATTAATATACGTGATATTAAAGTCAAAATATAAATACGTATTAGAGAATATCGTATTGGGCTGACCCACCGTAAGATAACTACATGGAATATAATCAACAGTATCATAAGTTGTTCTCATAGTGACAGTGATGTAATGGTCCTTAGACCTGAAATCATTATAATTTTATTCGAGGATATTTGTGTTTTGATATCATCTAAAGTTATTTCGTAACAGATTAACGATAACGGTGATTATTGGATACATCTCGAATCGAATGAAAATTATGAATGATCTAGATGGAATTTAACC
Organism: Allium sativum; assembly: GCA_030737875.1. Taxonomy (NCBI): domain Eukaryota; kingdom Viridiplantae; phylum Streptophyta; class Magnoliopsida; order Asparagales; family Amaryllidaceae; genus Allium; species Allium sativum. Next base: position 380,991,041 of record CM060924.1, read on the forward strand.
CTACGATATATTCGTAGTGATATCCATTGGCCTCTTGATTGAGTGAGACTGTGAAATGCATGGCCGTGCTCAAATATTGATTTGTCTTGAACAGTCTACTCATCGATCAAGTTAAACAGATTAAATTATGAAGAGGATGATACGATCCATGCCTCCAGTTTAATCTTGGATATAACGGTTAAAAGGATTAAATTATATTGATACACTATTCACAAAGGTCATATCGAATTACTGATATTGTTGTAGCTTGGGTAGCAGTGATGTGTTACTAGACGCCGCTCATTGTTTACAGTCTAAATGTTTAGATTGTTGCCAATGCTGCAACAACCTACAGGGTCACACTTACATACGTTGTAAAAGGATGAGGATATTTAAATATAAGGGTTTGACTAATTCTATTATTTAAATATGGGTGAATGGTTCATAGGGTTAGAGAAATTGTCGGTTCTAGTGTTATAAAAGAAAGAGGTCCGACCTTATCAAGAGATAACAACACAGCCGAAATACTCAAAAAACCCTAGATCCCATTTTAGTCCCAATTTAGCTAGTACTAGCTCATCCTTCCTCGATTTGATTCGAGAGCAACGTCGGTGGATTTCCTACAGAGGTGCTTGACTTCAAGCACTAGGTTATTCGATCAGATCTGTAATTGGATTCAACAAGCTCAAAGCTAGGTTTTTCGTTCGATTCAAGAATCAAAGAAGTCAGGTACCTATCGATTTTGATTACTAGGGTTTCTGATTTCAATTACTTCCGCTGCCAATCGATCCACTTTTACTTTCATTGGTATCAGAGCAAGGTTTTACAAAGTTAATCGATTGACTTATAATTGAAATTGCTTCGTGTGTGAATCGTTTAATTTTATATCTGAGTTGACTTTCACAAACAGCTTCACGGTATTGACTGTCAATTGTAGTATGTGATAGATTACTGGATAATCGAAGCTATAATATCACAAATTCGAGACCTCTTGATATATATATTTGATTATTTTACAGTAAGTTTAAAACTGTATTTGATACAAGCTTGAAAATGCTTTACTGCTAACGAAGTCTTGTATTTGATATAAAACTTTGTAGTCGGTTTATAACAGGTTAAGTCTGGATTTTAACTGAAATTTTAATTACAATTATCCTATTTAATTACTATGGAATTCCAACAAATGAAATCAAAATCAGTTTTGATTTATTATTTGCTGGTTTTACATATTAAGATATGTATATGTATGAATCTTATAGAGATACTGTCAAATAATAAGTCTAATAATTGAAAGTCGATTATGACATATATATGACTTAGTTATTGAAAGTCAATATTAAGTAGCCTGTTACACTCTGGAATAATAAGGAATCATCTGCTAAATCTGGGTGATTAATTATGTTTGAATTTGATAAACTTGTGACTTGGTTTAGTTAGGATTTTGTTTTGCAACAATTGTTGTTGAAAATACGATCAAAACCATATCCCCAGTTCTATCTGAATTCTGGATAAAACAAAAATTTCCCTATCAAATAGAAATTTGGGATTACATATGGACGTTGGTTAAATTTGTTCACTTTAAACATATCCAAATTATATTTGAATCCTGTTTTGGAAACAGAGTTAATACATGATTCATTTACTTTTTCTAAAGTTTATGTTGATAAACTAAACATCTTAAAGCTAGCCACATTCTGTAAGAATTTTAATGCTAGATTAATATAGTAGTCTTATCAGATGTCAGAAATCCTGTTAGATATCCACAAGTATGATCTTTGTATCAAATCGATTCTGATCAATTCTCATTTTGATGATTTGATATAAAACAGTTTATATCATAACTTATTACATAATCCTTTTTCAGACCGGTTTATGTTATACAAGTTTAAGATCCTTTCATTTTGTTTAAGGTTTGATATTGGGTCATTTTAGTAATACTATTAAATGTTATCAGTTACGCTGAATCAATTCTGTTATACAAGTTACTGTGCAAACCTCTGTATATATATGTGATATATACTGAATGGTTATATATGAAATTATTTAGATATGTGTATATAATGATATATCATCTTATTACAAACTTACTGACATTCACTGTATTCTGAATACTAATGTAAATGTCAGATAGGATATGATCAAAAGTTGTATCTGTGGGTATATTAAATTCTATATTTGATATAATTTTTTTTATATAAATTCCTTGGTCGATTTTGTAATAACTGAGTATTACAAATAATATCCGTATTCCTTTTTAATCCATGAAAATGGCTTAAATTGTAAGCTGTATAAATGCATTCATATATGATTGGGTCTTTGTGTTGGTTAACTTGAACAATTTTGTTGTTCAAGTAATTGAATCCAATTTGATGGAGGAATATGTTTGAAATTATTGCATAAATTCTATCATTCGCTTTTACATTATAACGATAATGTACATGAAAGCCTCAAATCACAATATATATAAAATATGATTTGGTAATGATGCAAGACCTATATATATATGTGTAAACAGTATATATACTATGGACATATGTATATTTGATATACATACAAATATTAAAACCAATTGTGAATTTTAATATGATAATAAATTAAAGGGTTACTTTATTATACATATATATATATATATATATATATATTTCCAGCATTTACATTGTTATGAAGATATTATCTAAATGCTCTCATAGTTTACACATAATGAAATATGTACTTATAACACAAGCATTGATTTGATGATGTTTAGATGATGATCACATGTCAAAATACATTATTAGCTGTGTTATTTTCAAAGTCATGATTTATTGAATTGTTGTAATACATATTGGCATATATTAAAATTGCAAGTTTGACTTACAATTACTATGTTTTGACATTTACTAATGGACCTATAATAGTTAGGAAATTTGCACATATATATATATTTGTGTTAAATTTGGAAATACCAGATTGTGTTGCACTTTCTAGTTGTGTTCTGATAATGTATGTTAATATATATGTGTGTGTGTATGTGTATGTGTATATGTGTGCGCGCGTGCTAATTGTAGGCATAAACGTACATTATATGAAAAGAGTTTCATAACATGAGGACAGTTGATCTGCTGCTAGATAAACCCGTCCTGTATATATGTAAATCTGTTATAAACTTGTTTAGATCATGATGATTATATGCACAATTTTGAGCACTTATTTCTAGCTTATTGATAATAGTGACATTAGTTATATATATATTCATATACGTTCATTTGATTATTAAATCTGTTTTATGTATTGTCTGATTAATAGAAATGAGTTGCAGATGATGTATGTATTTGTTACATTTCATTTCAAAGTATTTGAATCTGAAAGAGATCCATAGGGTATTACACTAATACATTAACCACCTGCATAGCATGTGCGCAGCAAGATTCTTTGGTTAAAAATTTTTCAATTAGGATTTGATTCTAAATTTAAACCAGTGATAAAATTATGGTTTAAAACAAGACCAGTTTGACTTGATTATGAATGATAAAATCATTGATGGATCGCCTTACACATTTGACTGTGCATAATTACTATTTTATAATTACCTTGTATAATATCATAAAAATGTAGTGATATAACCAAATACTATCACAATCATGTATATGTATTTATACATATAGTTTTATCAGTGAAGATAGTATAAAATATAAATTAATGAACAAAGTATTGTTTATTAGTTTTATATTAGTACTGTATATAATGATTTACAGTACGCTGATGGCTTTTGAAGCCATATGCTTGGTTATACATGCATTCTGACCAATATTGTTTAGAACAATAAATTGCAGGGGGGGCATCCACAGCCTTGTTGGACATTCAAAGCTTGGTCAAGCAATGCAAAAGGATATGCTGAAATGAAGTGATGAAAATCAAAAACCAAGTGTGACTTGTTGCATTTAAACACTTTATGAAACATATGCAGTGATGAAAATATGAATATTATACATGAAATTTATTTACATGTACCAATATATTTATGTGTTTTGTATAATGGATGCAAAATGTATAAAATCAAACAAGTATGACTTGTTTAGGGGCTGGTCTGTATATAATTGTTATGAATATCTGGTTGATATTATAAGGAACACATGTTCATATGTATTGATTGCATAGATATATATTTGTGATATGTATTATGTTCTAATGCATGAAACAGGATTTGACCCTGCATATCTGATGCTTGTTTAAAATTAATTATCGAAATATTGTCAAGTTTTGAAACTCTGCATATCAACCAGTGATTTAATATGATAATTATCTGAATCTATGTTTGGTCATATTCATTTAATTATTCTAGCGTGAGCATATGTATTTATTGCTGCCATGGTTCATTAGAAATTATATGATCATGAATACTGTACACAAGGTCACATATTTGTGAGTTACTATACAGTAGTTTAAATTTAATTACTGTCCTTTTGTAATGTTCAAAACTAATTAAGCACGTTTCTCATCATATGTATATATTATACGAATATAAAATACATATATTTGTTATATGTAAATAACTCTAATATTGTTTTCTACTACGAGTTATAAATTCCCTCTAAAGCAATTTTGTTAAATTAAGTCATGGTGGCGTCTTCCAATAATATACTCATCACTGTCCAAAATCACTGGATGTAACTAACGCCAAAGCGTTGTGCACCTTTTATTTTGGTTATATGCGATGGAGTAAAATGTGGTGCTCCAATCTATTATTGGGTCTGATTTAACTAGGCTGCATAATACGATCATGGCCTAAGAGACAGAAGCATTAATTATTCTATATATTTTGAGCAAATGAATAGTACTGAACAAACTGTTCAACATGTGATCCAAGAGTTATATAGACGATATAATTGACATAAGATGTCTACCTAAAAGGTTGTGTTTTGAGTTTAGCCAAAGCTGGGTCAAGGCATGACTAGATATGGATCTTGGAACACCATTATATGTATATAATGATTTACATATATAAACAGAGGGATGTTAATTTGAGTGGGAGCGTATTTTAATTTTAATTACATATTTATGTTAATATAATTTTTGATTGTCAAAATTTTGTATTAAATAAATATTACAGAATCAGTTATTATTTTATTATCTAATGTAGATATTAATTAATAAATAACTCGATAATATAAATTAATCCTTAAGAAGGATATAAATTGAATTAAATCAAATTTCTTGACTAATATTGAAATTTGAGGATTGTCCTCAAACAAATCAAACGTAATTGTTATATAAACATAGAGGATCTAAAATGAAAGGTTGAGGTATGACTTCAACCGAATAATATATAAATGTTATAACAATCTACTTATACATTTCTAGTATTAGATACTAGATATAAATCACATAAATGTATGTTATTTTACATAAATTGCAAAATAAGTAGAAATCTGATAAAATGACAAGTGGACTTACGAATGGAAATGAAACAAAAGTTGTTGGATTATCCATAGAAAGTTGATTCTTGTTGTGTATACTGGCTTAATAAAATTAATAAAATAATTGTTATTATGAAATTCCATATAAAATAAAAGTTACTATAAATCTTGTTCAGACAAGTTTGAATTTCATTTGTAATAAAAGAACAATTGTTATTCATTTTATTTAAATGAAATATCATATGGAATTTCACAAATAGTTAATGATCTTTGTAAATCCTTAACTATAATGTACTTGACATTAATAATGATTGGATTAAATTTAGTGATTTAAATCCAATATACCTTTAGTATTACCAGTTAGCCCAGTGAACAAGAATGTATATCAAAACTCCATAATGATGGAATTTTGAAATCAATTGATTTCGAATCATATGAAGAATACAGATCATGTTTATTAGGTAAAATAACTGGAACCCCTTTCACTTGACACAGTGATTGAGTGATAAGTATTGGGTCTCGTACATAATGATGTATATAGAGCAATGAATACATAAACTAGAGGTAGGTTTTATTACTTCATTATATTTACTGATGATATCAGTAAATTTAGATATGTGTATCTTATGAAACACATCAGAATCCTTTGAAAAGTTCAAAGAATTCAAAGTGGAGATAGAAACCAATTTTAATAGAAAATAAATACCTTTCGAACAGATCGAAGAGGAAATTTAAGCCAATTATTTAATGACTATCAAGATAAATTTGAAATTGTTTCATAACTCACTCCATCTAGAACACCATAGTGAAATGGTATGTCTGAAAGGAGAAATCACATCTTATAAGATAAGATACGATTAATGATAGGTCGTGTAGATCTTCCAATAAAATAAATTTAGAACAATTGCATTTAGTCCTACTAGAACGTTTTTAAAGACGCCATATAAGATATGGACTAGGAAATGTCCTTGTAAGTCTAATACGAAGATTTGGGAAGTAAGGCGTTTGCTAAAATGCCCTTTATCTGATAAGATCAGACCCAAATCAGATAACTAATTTCGTGGAATATCCAAAAAGAAAAATGGATATTAATTTTATAAATCCTATGAGAATAAAAATGTTTATTGCTCGAATTGGTATTTAAAGGAGAGTCAGTCTCTAAGATACCGATGAGAATGAGATAGAATTCGAAATGTCTCGAAGACCACGAAATACCATTGAATCTTGTATAGACAAGAAATTGAGTGGGAGTAACACAATAATTCTAATTTTACATTGATGACACGTTAATTATTGTGAATAATGTTAGTTTATAAAACAAGAAATATACATACTGATTCTAAGAACGAAAATGTTTGGATTAAGAAGTTCATAATCGAACTTAATTCATTGTTGATCCAATGATTTACATTGCGATAACAATGTGGCTATTGCTCAGGCCTAAAACGTTAAACTCATCATTGATCCAAACATATATTTAAGAAATATAATTCTTATGTGAAATTGTTCACACAAGAAATTAAAATATTTGCAAAGTTGCAAAAGTTGTAATGTTGCGGACCTACTGAGTTAAACTCTGTTGCAGCAGAATTTTAATAGCCACACTAGTTTCATGAGTATACGATACATGAATGATTGACTCTAGTGCAAGTGGGAGATTGTTGGAGTTTATGCCCTAGAGGCAATCCATTTGATGTGATTAATAACTTTGGTTTTATTTGGAATAAAATATTCTGCTATGTTATATTTACTGCATAATATAAATAATAATATAATAGAAGTCCTTAGAATAATAATACGGAATTATATAGTTCGAGTAAGACTGAACTTGAGATTATATAATTATTAAGTATTATAATTCTTAAATGTCCCTAGTCGAGTTTCATTGTTTATATAGGACAACAATAAAGCGTTGAGACTAGTATATTGATTGATTGATGATCACATCTCATTGATCATTAATATACGTGATATTAAAGTCAAAATATAAATACGTATTAGAGAATATCGTATTGGGCTGACCCACCGTGAGATAACTACATGGAATATAATCAATAGTATCATAAGTTGTTCTCATAGTGACAGTGATGTAATGGTCCTTAGACCTGAAATCATTATAATTTTATTCGAGGATATTTGTGTTTTGATATCATCTAAAGTTATTTCGTAACAGAGTAACGATAACGCTGATTATTGGATACATCTCGAATCGAATGAAAATTATGAATGATCTACATGGAATTTAACCCTACGATATATTCGTAGTGATATCCATGGGCCTCTTGATTGAGTGAGACTGTGAAATGCATGGTCGTGCTCAAATATTGATTTGTCTTGAACAGTCTACTCATCGATCAAGTTAAACAGATTAAATTATGAAGAGGATGATACGATCCATGCCTCCAGTTTAATCTTGGATATAACGGTGAAAAGGATTAAATTATATTGATACACTATTCACAAAGGTCATATCGAATTACTGATATTGTTGTAGCTTGGGTAGCAGTGATGTGTTACTAGACGCCGCTCATTGTTTACAGTCTAAATGTTTAGATTGTTGCCAATGCTACAACAACCTATAGGGTCACACTTACATACGTTGTAAAAGGATGAGGATATTTAAATATAAGGGTTTGACTAATTCTATTATTTAAATATGGGTGAATGGTTCATAGGGTTAGAGAAATTGTCGGTTTTAGTGTTATAAAAGAAAGAGGTCCGACCTTATCAAGAGATAACAACACAGCCGAAATACTCAAAAAACCCTAGATCCCATTTTAGTCCCAATTTAGCTAGTACTAGCTCATCCTTCCTCGATTTGATTCGAGAGCAACGTCGGTGGATTTCCTACAGAGGTGCTTGACTTCAAGCACTAGGTTATTCGATCAGATCTGGAATTGGATTCAACAAGCTCAAAGCTAGGTTTTTCGTTCGATTCAAGAATCAAAGAAGTCAGGTACCTATCGATTTTGATTACTAGGGTTTCTGATTTCAATTACTTCTGCTGCCAATCGATCCACTTTTACTTTCACTATGTTCCTGATTGCTGCTATTCAGTCCGGGTTGATTTCAATTCCTCTGGAATTCACGATAAAGCCGAGGAACTTGCTTGATGCCACACCAAAAGAACATTTCAAGGGATTCGACTTCATCCCATACTTTCGTAGTATGCCGAATATTTCTGCCAAGTCCTTCGTATGATCGGGGGATTGCTCGGACTTCACGAGCTATCATCCACGTACACTTCCATGGTTTTCCCGATTTGATTGTAGAACATGTGGTTGACTAGGCGCTGGTAGGTGGCTCCAGCATTTTTTAACCCGAATGGCATCACCGCGTAACAATACAATCCCAAATCTATGATAAAGCTTGTATGCTCTTGGTCTAGTATGTGCATGGGAATTTGGTTGTACCCAGAATACGCATCCATAAAGGATAAGAATTCATGCCCGGCAGTTGAATCTACTAGTTGATCAATTCTGGGGAGAGGAAAACTATCCTTCGGGCAAGCCTTGTTCAAATCAGAAAAGTCGATGCACGATCTCCACTTCCCATTTGACTTTTTGACCAGGACAGGATTCGATATCCAGTCGGGATATTTTGAATCCTTAATGAATCCATTACCTTTTAATTTTTCTACTTCTTCTTTCAAAGCTGCTGACCGCTCTGGGCCTAACATCCGTCTCTTCTGCTTGACTAGTAGGTGCTTTGGATTGATACACAAGGAGTGGCTCATGATGGTAGGCGAAATCCCACACATGTCAGCGTGAGTCCAGGCAAACACATACAGATTTGCCTTCAAGAAATCAGCCAATTCCCTTGCTCTAACTGGGTCTAGTTACGAGCCGATCTTCAGTACTTTTGTTGGGTCAGCTTCATCAATAGGTATGTCGACTGTTATTCCATTAGGAGTTACCTTCATGTCCCCAGGTTCTCTATCCTCTCTGGGATCTATATCCTCGAGCACATCTGAGGGCGACTCTCTTGGGGCAGGACCCCTTAATTGCTATGTTGAGGCCCCCTTTGGAGAGGCGGAATTGTCTTTAGCATCTATATTCAGCCCCTTCATTAGCATCTTTAACTCTTCCACGTAACAAGCTCGTCCCGTAGCTTGGTCGCCTCTCATCGTCCCAACTCTCGAGTCAGTCGGGAATTTTAGCAGCAAACACCAAGGCGCAATTCATGCCCTGAATTCGGCGAGGGCGGGTCGACCCAGGAAGGCATTGTAAGGTGAATCCAAATCCAGAACTACAAACGGCAGGATCCGTACTCTCTGGCGGTCCCCCTGCCCCAGTGTGACTGGTAATTCCACAAAACCCATTGGAGCTGTAGATACTCCATTAAAACCGCGTTTCCATCCTTGACATGGCTTTAAGTCTTTTGCTTCGAGCCTCATTTGTTCGAAGGCTTTCTTAAAGAGGATATTGACCGAGCTTTCGTTGTCCACTAGCACCTTATGGACCAGAGCGGGATCAATTGTCATGGTTATCACTAACGGATCGTCAGTTGGAGATTGAACTCCAAACTCGTCTCTATTATGGAATACGACATCATCGGACATCGTTTTTTGCTGTTTTATTGGAGTGACGTCTTCAAGGCTGCTGCATTCTCCTACTTCATAATGCTTGGCGGCGTTGACGTACTGGTCCAATGCTTTAAAACTATGACCAACCAAGTGAGGCCCGCCTATAATGGAGTTAATGACGATCCTCTTAACTTTTTGCTGAGCAGTGGGTTTTGAAGCAGGCTGTTCTTGGTTCGGGGCTTGTCCCCCTTGCCCCCCTATCCCTTGGGGAGGCTTTGTACTCATCCAACTTCCCTTCTCACAACAATTTTTCCGACGATATCCCTCAAATGACGACACTCATTGGTGGAATGACCGTGCGTTCCATGGAACAAGCAAAACTTTCCTGTTTCAATTTCCTTCTCAGTAGAATCTCTGGGTGGTGGCTTTTTATACTTCAGTATGCTATATGTGTCTAGATAAATGTTCTCCAATGTATCATTTAACAGCGTGTAATTTTCAAAACTCTGGAACCTGGGTCTTTTATTAGAGCTATTCCCACGGTTTCTTTTCCTTCTATTGCCATTCCCATTTCTGTTACTATTACCACCACTCTGGTTGCCAAAGTTTACTTCCACTTTTCCTGAACTATCACCATACTGTTTCACGGCGACATTGCTATGGACACCTTCCTTCGAGGCCCCTTCTGACTTTCTCTTCCGATTTGCCTTAGCTTCTTCTCGCCTCAAGCGGATATTAGCCTTTTCATAGAACAATTCTCTGGTAGGAGGTGGTTTTCCAGCTAAATAATCCCCGAACTCTGAATCGGGATCTACCCCTTCTATTAAGGCCATAAGGATAGTGGGCTCATGGGGATCAGTGACGGCAAGGTTAAAGCGATCCAAATATGACTTCAAAGATTCTCTTGGGCCCTGTTTAATTCATGACAACTCTATGACGGTCTTGGACTTTTGGGCATGGAGTCGGAACTGATTCATGAAACGCTCACTCAATTCTGTGATGTTTGACACCGACCAAGGAGGAAGTCGAGTGAACCACATTAACGCTACATCTTCAAGATAAATTGGAAAATCTTTGCATTTTACGACATCCGGAGCTGCTGCCGCGTTCATGAACCATGCATATCTCATCAGATGCCGCCCTGGTTCTGTTCTTCCTGAATATCGATCCATCTGAGGCAAGTTAAATCTTCGGGGAAACTGGAAATTCAGGATGTCATCTGTGAAAGGGGTATGACTTCGCTCGATGCCCCAATCATCATTAGTATATCGCCGGCTCTCAAACATAATCTGGCGCACCATTGCCCATACATCGGCGTTGGTTAATGTCTGCACTGGCTCTCTAGATCTGATGTTTGGATTACTCCTAGGTTCCTGATCAGGGGATAACCTTCTGTTTCTGGCGGCAGCCGCTCTTCATTGCTCTCTGCACTCCCGATCGACCTTTGGAGGTTTAGGTTGGAGAAGTTGTTGCTGCATGGGGTTAGTAATATTAGGATCCCTAGGTAAGACGTGGGATCCGCGCATAGGTAGTAAAATAGGTTGTTGCAGACTCGGGTCATCAGGGTCCAATACATGAGCAGCATCTTCTCGGGATCCTAAAGATCCGAAAGTCAATTGATCTAGGTTCTGAGGTCGTTCAAGCGGCCTTCTCTCGCGAGGACGTTCTTCCTCCGAAGAAGACGAATCATCTGTAGGAATACGGTGCGGTGGGGAAGGAGTTCTCTGCCTCTGGAGCTATTGTAATTCTATACCCATGGTGATCATATTTTCCTGCATGCGAAGGTTGTCGTGCCTTTGGGCTTCCAATGCTTCTTTAGTGCTCTGAAGCATGTAAAGAAAGCATGAAAAATCTCCCTGAGTAATGGGTGCAGATGGATTAGGCTGAACATTAGTCATCGTGGCTGGAATCGGAGCATTGGAGGGAGCTCGAGTAGAAGTTCCAGCCTCACCCTGGTTCGGATCGGATCGGTTCCCAACAGCCTGGTCAGTGCGGTTCGGAGGGAGAGGTTGAGAGTGCCTGTAACACCCCGGATTTTTGAATAATCGAATTAAATTAATTAAAGAATAATTAATCTCAGACGTGAGAATTATGGGAATGGGGTTGCGCCATTGTGTTCGTCTCGGAATTCTGGTTGAAATAGAGTCCGAGTTTGCAGGAAACGGGTACCGAATGAAGGAGTTATGGATGAACGAAAATTGGTGGCAAAAGAAAGAAAAAAATATGCACTGGCGCACTTGGGAAGTGCGCCAGTACAAATTTACATTGGTGCACTTCCCAAGTGCGCCCAGGCCGAGGGAAAAATCTACACAGCTTTCTGGTTCAGTCCGATCTGTGTTGTGACTCATTGCTGAGTCCTTTCTGACTCCTTGCTGAGTCATTAGGGCTAACTCATCACCCTATCTTGACTGAATGGCTATGAATAACCCTAAGATCATCCGACGGCTTAAATTAATTCAAAACTCTATAAAAAGACCCATAGACTCAAACCCTAAATCAGAATTAAAACTGAAACTATGGTCGTCATGCTGTTGTCTTGAATCCTAGAGCAGCGGCCACCAAATTAAAGAGGAAGAACAGCAAATCAAATCAATTCTATTCAACCCTAACAACGAATCTTCTTCAGAGGAGAGCTAATACAACTCCAGAAATCAGAATTCAGAACTCAAGACCACTTTTGAGTTGTGAGTTCGATCACTTTAACAAAATAATTGCTAAATCAATTATGATGTGATATACGTTGGATTATAAGTTGTGGTTGTGAATCTAATTCATATTTTTAATCATGTATGTTAGCTTGATTCATAATATATGATGTTATGCAAGTTTCACATATGATGTTATGCGAGTTTTATATATGATGTTATGCAAGTTTCACATATGATGTTATGCAAGTTTTATATATGATGTTGTGCAAGTTTCACATATGATGTTATGCAAGTTTTATATATGATGTTATGCAAGTTTCACATATGATGTTATGCAAGTTTTATATATGATGTTATGCAAGTTTCATGTATGATGTTATGCAAGTTAATATGATCATGCAAGTTTCATATATGATGTTATGCAAGTTAATATGACTATGCAAGTTTCACATAGGATGTTATGCAAGTTAATAAGATCACGTAAGTTGTATGCGAGTTATATGATGTTATGTAAGTTTGGATCTAAAATATATGCCAGTAGTTCATGATGTTAACTTGTGTCAATGAATCCCTTTTTATAATCCAATCACCTAGGTTTATAACATCGGTTTTTATGCGAATATGGATGTGGAACATATGCTAGTTCGTATAAGTATTATGTTCATATGCAAGTTTAAGTGATAATTGGATTCACATATATACAGGTTCACACCTTTAAAGTTTAGATCCATATTCAAGTTGACATTTTTATGTTGAAACTATGACATGCATAGTTATGCAAGTTAACACCTTTTATTGGATCCATAGTTATGCAAGATGATACCTTTATGTTTAGGTTGACGACATACATAGTTTATGTAAGTTTGTGATAATTACGTAGGCTAGTTGGGTGTAAAACTATGTTCATACATGCAAGTTCACACCTTTTAGATCTATGATTTTTGGATCCTTGACAATACAAAGACTATGCAAGTATGTTGTTATTCTTAATTGCAAGTTAGATGCAAATTAGATCTATTATTGTGTGTATGTGACTTTGTGACGTTTATTCCCTTTTTTTAGTATTAGACTATTTGCTAGTCTAATATGTATATGTCATGTTAAGCGAACGAATGACGGGGGTACGAAGGGGATAATAGTGGGTACACACATATTGTGAATTTGGCATGTAATAGCCTAAAAAGGCATGTAATTAATTTTAAAGGAATAAAATATAATTGTGGTGAAAATTGGTTTGATTTTACATACCATAAATGGATGGACATAATTGAGTCAATTATGGACATCTATAAGTTTGGAATTGATTGATAATTTGAATAGGAAGAGTAATTCAAATTGGGGAATGATTAATTAGGAGTAATTAATCGTCTAAGACACGAGGTTAGGCTCTTTTGTAGTGTAAGACTGCCCGGACCCGCCCGGCAAATCCAGCTGCCACAAATGTCAGTCTAATGTGAGAGGTCTTTGGCATAAATTAAATACGTAACAATTGTAAAGACACGAGGTTAGGCTCTTTTGTGGTGTAAGACTGCCCGGACCCGCCCGAAAAATCCAGCTGCCACAAATGCCAGTCTAATGTGAGAGGTCTTTATGAGGTTACGGTCTTAATGAATTAAGAAACACTTAACCAGATAAACATGTAGTGGGACATGAGGGGGTTAAGTGGGTGCCTTGGGTGGCATGTGGAATCTAGTGGGTGCCTTGGGTGGCATGTGGAATTACTAATAGAAACCCTTAACCAAATCTAAAACATGTAAGTGGACATGAAGTGGGTTAAGTGGGATATACTAGAGGGGACCAAGCTTAGGTGGATAGCTTGTGTCAAGTAATGGGGGCCCGTTTCAACCAGTAACCCATTCGTATCTTTGTGGGCTCGACCCAAGTCGAGGACGGGACACGCATACTGGGCATGACTGTAAGAGGACAAAACGGGTTAGCGGTGGCAACGCAAGTCCAACGGGTTCATATGCGTGTATGGACCCGGGCTGGTAGGTAAGACGTTGTTGCATCGTGTAGGTATAAGCCGTGCATCATTGGTGGTATCGGGTTGCCACTCTGGGGAGTGATACACCCCACTGTGGGGCCAGCACGGGTATCAACGAGTTAGGGAGCCGATCGAATGGGGCAGGGTAGTGGGTACACCTAGTGGAGATAGTAGCAGACGGCACCTATGTAATCAGCTAGGGGTACACGAAGCTACCACTATTATTAATAATTATTAAGGGGGTACACCTAGTGGAGATAGGAGCAGGCGGCACCTATGACGTCAGCTAGGAGCACATAGAACTACCATTATTACTTATTGAAGGGGTACATCAAGTGGGGATAGGTACACACTGGGTACCTATGATAACAACTAGAGAAATACAGTCAAACATGGAGGATAGTGGATACATCTAGTAGTACACGAAGCTATCATCGTTCTATTTAGCGAAGAGGGATCACATTTCTAGAGTGACTAGTAGGGGTGCAGTTAGTGTTAGTACAGTACAATATGGTACAGTACGGTAGAGTATAGTAATTATCCTATATTGATTAGGAAGCACCATTAACGTTATCTCTGTTTCTCTTGATTGCCTTGCCATACCCATGTGGTTCACACAGTCATTACCTTATTCTCCAACTTATATCTTATCATATTGCTTTAATAATTATGTTGTTAGAGTTATCGCACTCGCCAGACTTTATGTCTGACCCCCTTTGTTTCCACCTCTTTTCTTCCTTCCCCCCCAGGTTCTAAGGGTGGGACTAGTACTAGTGGAGCTTGATTGGGATCTCTTTGGGAGCACTTGGATTTGGATTGCCGAAGTAAAGTTCAGCCTATCATTTTCTTTATGGCTATTTGCAGTAGTGGGATTACGTACTTTGTTTTATCAAGATGGATATTATTTACTTGACTTTAGTTTATGGACTTTGATGATGTAACCAAACATATTTACCTTCTACTGTAATAAATAAAGTTTTAAATTTTCAAGTACTGCTTTATATCTGTCTTGTTGTGATTTTCTGTTCTATATTCACTTAAAATGCTCTATGGAAGTTAATGCATTCCCTTTGCGAGTGACATTAATGGACGTGGGGTGTTACTCGTGGTATCAGAGCTGAAGGTTACCAGAACAGATAAGATATTTTGAAAAACTATTTTTCAAAAGCATTTTTATAAAGAATACTTTCAAAAATATGTTTGTAGAAGAGTATTTTTGAAAGGAAGGTTTATTTTAAGAACATAATCCCCAAGAACCATATATCCTTCCTTCGATTCTCTGTTTTGAATCTCTTCCTCTTTCTCTTTTTTGAGTTCTTCCCCCCTCCGGCTATAGATGCTTTTTCTAAGATAAATAAGGACTTCCGTACGAAGGACGGAAAACCACTTCCAGGGACTTAGACGTTTGTCGGGTAGAATTAGTCCAAGGAAGTGGAGGGCTTGTTGGTACCTTTAAGATAGACGATGGGAGGAAGGTTCAAATAGCTGTTTAACAAAGGACAGAACCTCATCTTGGTGGGAGGTCACGAATGGAGAATGTGAAGAAGAAGGCTAGTTGTCTTGGAGAAATAGGACACCTTAGGATTGTCCAAAGAGGCAAGGACAAAGTACAGGATCTTCTGGAGGGTATTTGTATTCCCTCACGACTGGTATACCTGGTGGGGGTAGGACCGTCTAGGTTGAAATTTGGTTTTCTTTATCATCCTGTTTTAACTTTGTTTGATTCTGGCGCTTCATACTTGTTAATATCTACTTTGTTAGTTGAAACACTGCACCTAAATACTGGTCTAGTTAAGAATCCCATCCTAGTCTCAAATCCTGTTGGTGGTTCGGCTCATCCTTCTATGGTTTGTTGGGATTTGAGAGTGTCTATCTTGGGCGTTGGATTTGAATGCAATGCCTTCGTCCTTGGTTTCACGGGCTATAGTTTGATTCTAGGGGTGGGCTGGCTAGCCAGGCGGGGTGCCATCCTAGATTGTGAAAGGAGGGTAGTTGGACTATTGATTCGTTATGGAAAGGCCTTCATATTTCTTGTGACCCTAGGGGTTCAGTGATGCTTAGCTGCCTAGAATCTTCTGACGCATCCAACGATGATTGGGAGTTTGTTTGTGTGGTCCGTGAGTATGGAGACGTCTTTGATAAAGTGTGGGGTTTACCCAGAGGCTCGAAATTAGTTTTCGTATGTGCTTAATAGATTAAGCAAAGCCAGTTATGTGATCAGTGGTGGTTTTGGAGCAAGATTGGCAAGGACAGCCAGAGTCGGTCAAGTGCTCAATTGGTTAGCCGTCTTACTAGTATCATCTCACGTAGGTCGTTTGAATTCTTAGGAGGTATCCCTTGGGTGTTTGTCTGATATTGGTTTAGGCCTTTGGGGCTTGCACTTGGTGGATGTCGAGTTCGACTAGGATGGTCTGTGTGAGAGATGGATAGTTGTGACGATTTCTGCATAGGATAATATCCTGGTTTTCTCTAGAAGCAGAGAAGAGCATGCCCTACATCTTAGGGAAAGCTTAGGAACCCTACAAGCGCACCAGCTTAAAGCTAAGTTCTCCAAAATACCATTTTTGAAGGAAAGAAGTGAGGATTTTAGGGCATGTGGTCTCTAGGGAAGGGTGATATGTTATGGTGGATGGATTTCTTGGCATCCTACGATTTCGAGATAGCATATACCCCTGACAAGGGTAACGTTGTGGCGGATGCCTTGAGTAGGAAAAGTTGACATTGAGTCCTTTGTTTGTCGAGCGACGTAGCTTAGAGTTTATCTCTACCTTTGACTTTAGACCATCCATTGATTTTGTACCCCGTTTGCTAGCATCCTTAGAGGTCAGACCTACGCTTTTGGGACGGATTGGTGAGGCACAGCAAGATGACCCACAGTTGGTTGAGTTAGTAGAAAAGCTCAAAGGAGGGGAGTCATCGAGCCATCTCCGTAGGTATACCCTAGATGATAAGGGTTGGTTGCGTAGGGACGGTAGACTTTGTGTACCACGGGACGAGAATCTGAGGAAGACCATTCTTGATGATGCACATCGTTCGAAGATGAGCATTCATCCCGGCGGGGACAAGATGTACATGGACATGAGACGAGTTTACTTTTGGGCCGGCATGAAGAAAGATGTGGCTGAGTATGTCGCTAGATGCTTGGTGTGCCAACAAGTAAAAGCAAAGCAAAAGAAGCCCGGTGGATTGCTTCACCCATTGGAGGTCCCACGATGGAAGTGGGAAAGTGTCTCCATGGACTTTGTTGACGGATTACCAAGATCAAGGAAGGGTAATATGGGGATTTGGGTCGTGGTAGACAGACTTACTAAGAGCGCCATTTCATTCCCGTAAAGAGTAAGAGGACTGCTCCATGGTTAGCCTTCGTATACATTCGAGAGATAGTTCGTTTGCACGGTGTTCCTTCTAGCATAGTGAGCGACCGCGATCCTATTTTCACTAGCGAATTTTGGAAGAGCTTGCAAGAGGCGGTAGGGACTCAGTTATGTTTGAGCATCGCATATCATCCTCCGACAGACGGCCAGACTGAGAGGGTGAATCGTATTCTAGAGGACTTATTGAGGTTTTGTGTCTTGGATTTCGGAGGTACATGGAAGGAACATCTTCCGTTGGTAGAGTTCGCATATAATAATAGCTTTGAGTCTAGCATTGGCATGGCACCGTTCGAAGCTCTTTATGGACGGCCGTGTCGTTCGCCTACATGTTGGTGGGAGTCTACAGACAAGATCTTACTTGGACCCGAAATGATTAGAGAGACTTCGGAAAAGATCGATTTGATTCAAAGGAGGATGAAGACGGCGCAAGATAAACAGAAATCTTATGCAGACAACAGGAGGTCAGATCTTGAGTTTGATGTTGGGGACATGGTCTTTGTCAAGGTATCTCCATTACGGAACGTTATTCGCTTTGGGTCCGTTGGGAAGTTAGCACCAAGGTTCGTAGGGCCGTTTCCTATTAAAAAGAGGATTGGGCAGATGGCATATAGAGTGGAGTTGCCCGAGAGACTTAGTGGTGTACACGACATATTCCATGTATCACATTTGAGGAAGTGCTTGCACGAGACCGCGGAAGTGGTAGAGCCGAGCTTGCTTAGAGAGGTGGAGATAGAGCGTGATGCGATGATTCGACGAGCTCCTACGTGCATTCTTGGGTCGGAGATTAAGAAGTTGAGGAATCGAGAGGTCAAACTAGTGAAAGTGCAATGGGGAGATGATGAGAGCAACGCTACTTGGGAGACGGAAGCGAAGATGCGTTCATTATACCCTTTTCTTTTCGAGGGTATGTCTTTTAATTTCTCCTTTATCGCTTACCTTGTACTTATCTTATCTTTAGTGTGTCCTATCGCTAGTATCTTTGACCTTTAGATAGGGTAGTCCTATGGTTGAAACATGTGTTTGAGACATGTTATGTATGATGGATGCATGTGGATGCAAGTGGTTGCTCGTGGATGCATATACACACACTTTAGGCACTAGATCGGCTCAGTCACTTCATATTGCATATTGCATATAAATGTGTGTACATATTTAAGTAATGGATGTATAATGGTTGTACCATCATATGGATGTTGCATTTTGGTGAATGGTTGTGCACACATGTAGAAATAATATGTATTGATAAGGTTCTTTCGCATACATAATGGACGCATGGCACTATCATGGTTTGCATTAAGGAGGTCAACTGAATCAGTAGACCGCCTGATTTTGCATTAGATAAGGAACATATAAACACGCTTCTTGCATATGTTCATACAACATTAGAAATTTTATAAGGACAATGGATGCCCGTGTTTGATGGTTGAGTAGATGGTTGTTTGGATGGTAGGATATGCATTCTCCTTAACTTGGAGATTTCGGGGGCGAAATCCTTTAAGGAGGGGAGAATGTAACACCCCGGATTTTTGAATAATAGAATTAACTAAATTAAAGAATAAATAATCTCAGACGTGAGAATTATGATAATGGGGTTGCGCCATTGTGTTCGTCTCGGAATTCTGGTTGAAATAGAGTCCGAGTTTGCGGGAAACGGGTACCGGATGAAGGAGTTATGGACAAACGAAGACTGGTGGCAAAAGAAAGAAAAAAAATAAGAAAATATGCACTGGCGCACTTGGGAAGTGCGCCAGTACAAATTTACATTGATGCACTCCCCAAGTGCGCCCAGGCCGAGGGAAAAATCTGCACAGCTTTCTGGTTCAGTCCGATCTGTGTTGTGACTCATTGCTGAGTCCTTTCTGACTCCTTGCTGAGTCAGTAGGGCTGACTCATCACCCTATCTTGACTGAATGGCTATGAATAACCCTAAGATCATCCGACGGCTTAAATTAATTCAAAACTCTATAAAAAGACCCATAGACTCAAACCCTAAATCAGAATTAAAACTGAAACTATGGTCGTCATGCTGTTGTCTTGAACCCTAGAGCAACCGCCACCAAATTAAAGAGGAAGAACAGCAAATCAAATCAGTTCTATTCAACCATAATAACGAATCTTCTTCAAAGGAGAGCTAATACAACTCCAGAAATCAGAATTCAGAACTCAAGACCGCTTTTGAGTTGTGAGTTCTATCACTTTAACAAAATAATTGCTAAATCAATTATGATGTGATATACGTTGGATTATAAGTTGTGGTTGTGAATCTAATTCATATTTTTATTCATGTATGTTAGCTTGATTCATAATATATGATGTTATGCAAGTTTCACATATGATGTTATGTAAGTTTTATATATGATGTTATTCAAGTTTCACATATGATGTTATGCAAGTTTTATATATGATGTTATGCAAGTTTCACATATGATGTTATGCAAGTTTTATATATGATGTTATGCAAGTTTCATGTATGATGTTATGCAAGTTAATATGATCATGCAAGTTTCAAATATGATGTTATGCAAGTTAATATGATTATGCAAGTTTCACATAGGATGTTATGCAAGTTAATAAGATCACGCAAGTTGTATGCGAGTTATATGATGTTATGTAAGTTTGGATCTAAAATATATGCCATTAGTTCATGATGGTAACTTGTGTCAATGAATCCCTTTTTATAATCCAATCACCTAGGTTTATAACATCAGTTTTTATGCGAATATGGATGTGGAACATATGCTAGTTCGTATAAGTATTATGTTCATATGCAAGTTTAAATGATAATTGGATTCACATATATACAAGTTCACACCTTTAAAGTGTAGATCCATATTCAAGTTGACATTTTTATGTTGAAACTATGACATGCATAGTTATGCAAGTTAACACCTTTTATTTGATCCATAGTTATGCAAGATGATACCTTTATGTTTAGGTTGACGACATACATACTTTATGTAAGTTTGTGATAATTACCTAGGCTAGTTGGGTGTAAAACTATGTTCATACATGCAAGTTCACACCTTTTAGATCTATGATTTTCGGATCCTTGATAATACAAAGACTATGCAAGTATGTTGTAATTCTTAATTGCAAGTTAGATGCAAATTAGATCTATTATTGTGTGTATGTGACTTTGTGATGTTTATTACCTTTTTTTTTAGTATTAGACTATTTTCTAGACTAATATGTATATGTCATGTTAAGCGAATGAATGACGGGGGTACGATGGGGATAATAGTGGGTACACACATATTGTGAATTTGACATGTAATGGCCAAAAAAGGCATGTAATTAATTTTAAAGGAATAAAATATAATTGTGGTGAAAATTGGTATGATTAAACATACCATAAATGGATGGACATAATTGAGTCAATTATGGACATCGTTAAATTTGGAATTGATTGATAATTTGAATAGGGAAAGTAATTCAAATTGGGGAATGATTAATTAGGAGTAATTAATCGTCTAAGACACGAGGTTAGGCTCTTTTGTGGTGTAAGACTGCCCGGACCCGCCTGGCAAATCCAGCTGCCACAAATGCCAGTCTAATGTGAGAGGTCTTAGGCATAAATTAAATACGTAACAATTGTAAAGACACGAGGTTAGGCTCTTTTGTGGTGTAAGACTGCCCGGACCCGCCCGACAAATCCAGCTGCCACAAATGTCAGTCTAATGTGAGAGGTCTTTATGAGGTTATGGTGTTGATGAATTAAGAAACACTTATCCAGATAAACATGTAGTGGGACATGAGGGGGTTAAGTGGGTGCCTTGGGTGGCATGTGGAATCTAGTGGGTGCCTTGGGTGGCATGAGGAAAAACGATTAGTAACACTTAACCAAGATAAAACATGTAAGTGGGACATAGGGGTTAAGTGGGTGCCTTGGGTGGCATGTGGAATTACTAATAGAAACCCTTAACCAAATTTAAAACATGTAAGTGGACATGAAGTGGGTTAAGTGAGATATACTAGAGGGGACCAAGCTTAGGTGGATAGCTTGTGTCAAGTAATGGGGGCCCGTTTCAACCAGTAACCCATTCGTATCTTTGTGGGCTCGACCCAAGTCGAGGACGGGACACGCATACTGGGCTTGACTGTAAGAGGCCAAAACGGGTTAGCGGTGGCAACGCAAGTCCAACGGGTTCATATGAGTGTATGGACCCGGACTGGTAGGTAAGATGTTGTTGCATCGTGTAGGTATAAGTCGTGCATCATTGGTGGTATCGGGTTGCCACTTTGGAGAGTGATACACCCCACTGTGAGGCCAACACGGGTATCTACGAGTTAGCGAGCCAATCGAATGGGGTAGGGTAGTGGGTACACCTAGTGGAGATAGGAGCAGACGACACCTATGTAATCAGCTAGGGGTACACGAAGCTAACACTATTGTTAATAATTATTAAGGGGGTACACCTAGTGGAGATAGGAGCAGGCGGCACCTATGATGTCAGCTAGGAGTACATAGAACTACCATTATTACTTATTGAAGGGGTACATCTAGTGGGGATAGGTACACGCTGGGTACCTATGATAGCAACTAGAGATATATAGTCAAACATGGAGGATAGTGGGTACATCTAGTAGTACACGAAGCTATCATCGTTCTATTTAGACAAGAGGGATCAAATTTATAGACTGACTAGTAGGGGTGCAGTTAGTGTTAGTACAGTACAGTATGGTACAGTACGGTAGAGTATAGTAATTATCCTATATTGATTAGGAAGCGCCATTAACGTTATCTCTGTTTCTCTTGATTGCCTTGCCATACCCATGTGGTTCACACAGTCATTACCTTATTCTCCAGCTTATATCTTATCATATTGCTTTAATAATTATGTTGTTGGAGTTATCGCACTCACCAGACTTTATGTCTGACCCCCTTTGTTTCCACCTCTTTTCTTCCATCCCCCCCTCAGGTTCTAAGTGTGGGACTAGTACTAGTGGAGCTTGATTGGGATCTCTTTGGGAGCACTTGGATTTGGATTGCCGAAGTAAAGTTCAGCCTATCATTTTCTTTATGGCTATTTGCAGTAATGGGATTACGTACTTTGTTTTATCAAGATGGATATTATTTACTTGACTTTAGTTTATGGTCTTTGATGATGTAACCAAACATATTTACCTTCTGCTGCAATAAATAAAATTTTAAATTTTCAAGTACTGCTTTATATCTGTCTTGTTGTGATTTTCTGTTCTATATTCACTTAAAATGCTCTATGGAAGTTAATGCATTCCCTTTGTGAGTGACATTAATGGACGTGGGGTGTTACAGTGCCCCACATCATCGGTTCGGATCGGTGTTAGCACGATCCGATTTGTTTCCTCTCGGTTCGGATTGGCACCTCCGATCCGGTTCGGATCCTCCTAGTTGGAGTGATCTGCTCCACAGCTTTGAGCGCGTGACCTTGTTAACACAATAGCTTGCTGATCTTCTCTGGGTTCATTTCCCCTTGCACTTTGCACTTCCTTTCCTTTGGTCTTAGCCATAACACTTGATTCTTCAGCGGTTAGTCAACAAATACTGAAAGATGTCAAAAAGAGGGGATTACTTCTTTGAACTTGAAGGTCCAAGTAGTAGAATGAAAATCCCGAAAAAGCTGAGAATTCGAAACTTCTCAGTGAAAGCACCAAACTGTTAGACCAAAAATTGGTTCTAACACCCAAACTAGTTATGATTTTAATGAATAAGAATCAAATAATAGTAAAGAACACATGATTTATAGTGGTTCGGCGTTAACGAGCCTAAGTCCACTTTGTTTTCTTTTAATTGATGATTTGAGTACAAGTACAACAATAATTCTCACTCAACTTCACAATTACAATGCATAAACTCACTCAAATCTCTCAAAAATGAGCTTTAAGAGATGACTTTGATCTGAATATGATTGTAGAATTCGGTTTTGGAGGAAGAATGGACTGAGAATTTTCCAAAAGATCCTTTCAAATGCCTCTAGATGGTGTATTTAAAGGTGAAAAATCTCCTCGAAGCGGCTCCGGTTCGGAATTAGGTGGCATCCATCCCTTGA
Source organism: Allium sativum (assembly GCA_030737875.1). NCBI lineage: Eukaryota > Viridiplantae > Streptophyta > Magnoliopsida > Asparagales > Amaryllidaceae > Allium > Allium sativum. Next base: position 381,014,976 of record CM060924.1, read on the forward strand.
GAGTCGGGTTCGGAGGCTCCCTAATGGCTACAGCGCATCGATTCAGTAGAAGATCATGGGAGAAATGGTCAGATCTTGTCCGAGTCTTCAAGAGATATGCGCAGCAACGGTTGCAGATTCAGGTGAAAAAAGGGGTTCGGATCGGGTCCTCCGATCCGATCCGGTGAGGCAACTTGCCATCCCTTGGTGTTGTTGACATAATCATCCGATCCGACCCGCTGAAGCCATTTGTTGTATGATGTTGCTAACATGCTTCTCCGCTCCGAACCGATAAAACCACTCGCTATCTTTTGACATTTGCTGACGTATCATCCGATCCGAACCGGTGATATTGCTTGATTTCTTCTGATGTCGCTGAAGCGTTCCTCCGATCCGATCTGCCGAGGCCACCTGCTTCATGATGTTGCTGCAATACTCATCCGATCCGAACCGGTGTAATCTCAGCATTCTCGATTGTTACTTACCTCCTGCGCTATCTTCCCTCGATCCGATCCGATTAGTGTCTTTTTTCACTATTTACTCTTTTTGTAGCCTAGTTCACAAAGTAGGCTAACATATCTCATCTTGGTTAAGTGCTTTTATTATGTTATACATGCTACCCATGCAATACATGCTACCCATGTCACCCACATAACCCTTTAACTGTTCCCATGTCTTCCCACATGTCTTATCTTGGTGAAGTGTTCTTAATCGTATTTCACATGCCACCAATGCCACTCACTTAACCCTTTTGCTATTCCCATGCCTTCCCACATGTCTTATCTTGGTTAAGTGTTTTTAATTGTGTTTCACATGCTACCCATGTCACCTACTTAACCCTTTATTATTCCCATGTCTTACCACATGTCTTATCTTAGTTAAGTGTTTTTAATTGTGTATCACATGCTACCCATGTCACCCACTTAACCCTTTATTATTACCATGTCTTACTACATGTCTTATCTTAGTTAAGTGTTTTTAATTTATAATAACCGTACTCTTGCAAGACCTTCCACAGTAAATTACCGTTTGCGGCTGGACATGCCGAGCGGTTCCGGGTAGGCTTATACCACAATCTGAATCTAACCTCGTGTCTTTGCATTATTATGCATCTAATTTCTGCCTTTGACCTCTCACATTAGATTACCATTTGTGGTTGCTGGATATGCCGGGCGGTTCCGGGCAGGCTTATACTGCAAACCAATCTAACCTCGTGTCTTAAGCGTTCATTATCTTTTCCTTAGTTCATACTCAATCTCAAATCATGGATTATAGTGATTTCCAATTACCCATAAATTCCAATCCAAATTTATGCTTATAATTCTAATCCAATTTATTCCCATAATCCCATGTATACAAATTACACCAAAATTATACCCAAACCAATTTTTATGGTTATTAATAATTTATGCCAAACCTCATGTATACAAGTTATATTCAATTATGCCCAAACCAACTTATGCCAAATATCATGTATACAAGTTATTTTCAATTATGCCCAAACCAACTTATGCCAAGTCTCATGTATACAAGTTATATTCAATTATTCCCAAACCAACTTATGCAAAATCTCATGTACTATACAAGTTATATTCAATTATCCCTAATCCATAGTCATCAACAATTTATGCCAAATTACATATTATTCAATATTTTCCCAAATTTTCCCACAATGTTCCCACGTCATTCGTACGTAATATAATTAGGCTCAAAGTTAGCCTAATCTCAAAAATAAAAGGAAAAGAAGAAAAGAAGGGAAGAGAACCATGTCATCAAATCTGGCACAAAAATAGGTATATCAAAAATGAACTGGCATAGAACAATAAGATAGATCAAATAGACATATGATAAAAGAAATTTGGGTATGAATCTGAAAATTAAGAATTTACAAAACTTGATTTGATTCATCTTATAGGCATGTTCATAAAATCAAATTTACAACCATATTACAATCACTTTTAATTTAATTATATGTGAAAGTAACATAGACTCACAGCGACAAGATTTAGAAGAGAATAGATCTGAATTCTGAATTTGGTTAGCTAAACCATTATTGTAGAATTTGATTCTTATCTTCCAATTTGAATATTCCTATTCTGATTTGCTTTGGTGGAGAAGAAAGGCTAGGTTAATTTAGTTTGAGCAGCATAGAGGCGCCATGGATTAGTGTAATGAATTTAGGGTTAGGTTTAGGTGTCTATTTATAGGTGTATTATGACCTTTAGATTAGATTAGGAACCATATGAACCATCCAACCCAGAAAAACACTTCATCTAGCCTGTCCCAGAAGGACATGTCACCATCCAGGCCACAAAACACGTCATATTGAAGCTATCCAGAAATTTCCGTCGGATCTGGAAGGGGTCGACACCCATGTCGACACCCCCCAGGGGTGTTGACATCCCAGTCGACACCTGCGGGTTCTGGGCGGGAATTTTCCCGCTCTCACCTTTTCACTGATTTTGAATTTCGAATTCGTTTTTTATTTATAATTATTATTTCAATTTAAATTCTGCTTAAATTTGAAGTCTTCTAAGCTCCATAACTTCTTCATACTGTATCCGTTTTACGCTAACTCGGACATTATCTCAAGAAGAATTCCGAGATGAACGCAATGGCGCAACCCATTTTAGTTAATTCTCCTTCTAAAAATTAAGTGTTCTTTAATTTGTTAATTTTGATGTTTTAAAATTACGGGATGTTACATTCTCCCCTACTTAAAGGATTTCATCCCTAAAATCTCCAGGTTAAGAAGAATGTATATTCCACCATCCAACATCCATCTACTCATCCATCATCCACAAGCATCCATTATCCTTAAAAGATTTCTAATGCTATATGAACATATGCAACAGTGTGCGTATATGTTCCTTATCTAATGCAAAGATCAGGCGGTCTACTAATTCAGTTGACCTCCTTAATGCGAATTATGTTAGTGCCATGAGTCCAACATGTATGCAATTATTCCTAATGCACTTTATAATTTCTATATGAGTGCACAATCATTCACTCAAATGCAACATCCACATGATAACACATGAAATTTCAATCAATATACAAATATATGCAATATGCAATATGAAAGTGACTGAGCCGTTCTTAGTGCCAAAAGTGTGTGTAAATGCATCCATGAGTAATCACTAGAAAACACTTGCATCCACCGAACATAACATGTCTCAAAACACATGTTTACAACCATAGGATTTTCTACCTAAAGATCGAAGATATAATCGAGAGGATACACTAAACGGTAGAACAAGTATAAACAAAGCGGTAGAAAAAGGAGAAGTTAAGAACATACCCTCAAAAAGGAAAGGGTACGACGCATGTATCTTGTCTTCTGTTTCCCAAGACATGTCTCCTTGATCATCTCCCCATTGGACTTTAACCAACTTAACCTCGCGGTTGCGTAACTTCTTGACCTCCGATCCAAGGATGCATGTAGGAGCTCGTCTAATCGTGGCATCTCTATCTACTTCCACTTCTCTAAGCATGTTCGGCTCTACTACTTCCACGGTATCATGTAAACACTTCCTCAAATGTGACATGTGAAATACGCCATGCACACCACTAAGTTTCTTGGGCAACTTAGCTCTGCAGGTCATCTATCCAATTCGATTTGTAATGGGGAATGGCCCAACGAACCTTGGTGCCAATTTCCCTGCAGATCCAAAGCGAACTACATTCCTCAATGGTGATACTTTAATAAAAACCGTGCCTCCAACATTGAACTCAAGATCGGTTCGTCTCTTATCAGCGTATGACTTTTTCCTGTCGTGTGCCGTCTTCATACATCTTCGAATCAAATCTGTCTTTTCCGAAGCTTCTCTAACCATATCGGGCCCAAGTAAAATCTTATCCGTAGATTCCCACCAACAAGTAGGTGATCGTCAACGTCATCCATATAAAGCTTCAAAAGGTGCCATGCCAATGCTAGTCTAATAGCTGTTGTTGTAGGAGAACTCTACTAATGGAAGATGTTCCTCTCATGTCCCTCCAAAGTCCAAGATACATAACCTCAAAAGATCTTCTAGGATCCTATTCACTCTCTCGGTTTGGCCGTCCGTCGGAGGGTGATAAGCGGTGCTCAAACAAAATTACATTCCCACCGCCTCTTGCATATCACCCTTTCTTCTTGCATCGGAAACTATTCCATGCCCTGTCCTGCAAGCATCGGTATATACAGTGAACGGTTTGTTCCCATCTAGCAAAGTCAAAACTAGGGCTGATATCTTCGCAAAGTCCTTAATGAACTTCCTATAATAGTCCACCCAACCAAAAAAGCTTCCGTTGTATTCTTTGGAATCCTCCAATCTTGGATTGCCACTACCTTCACGGAATTCTACCGCTATCCCTTCTTTAGGGACCCCGTGTCCTAAGAACCTCACTTCCTTCCTCCAAAAATGACATTTGGAGAACTTATCTCTGAGTTGATGTGCTCGAAGGGTCTCTAAGACTTCCTTGAGATATAGGGCATATTCTTCCTCGCTTCTAGAGAATATCTAGATATCATCCACAAAGACCACTACGAACTTGTTTAGAAACTCCCTAAACAACCTACTCATCAAGTATACGAAATATGCGGGTGCATTCGTCAAACCAAAATGCATGACTAGCCACTCAAAGAAACCATCAGGAGTTCTAAAAGCAGTCTTATCTATACTATCCTCAGCTACCCTCAACTAATGAAAACCCATAGCTAAGTCCAACTGCGAGAAAACCGAAGCACCAACCACTGATCAAACAAATCACATATTCTTGGAAATGGATGACTATCCTTCTTCGTGAGCTTATCCAGCTCCCTATAGTCCACACACAATCTAAGTGAACCATCAGCCTTCGTAGCGAAAACAACTGGATCACCCCATTCCGAAATACTTCGTCTTATGAACCCTTTCTCAAGTAGCTCCCCTACTTACTTACCAAGCTCCTTTCTCTCTCGGAGCCATATGGCGCACAGGTAATGCAACTGGCTTTGCATTGTATACCAAGTATATATGGAAATCTATTTCACGTTTTAGGGGCAAGCCTCGAACCTTATCAAGAAATATCAACATATTCACAGACTACTCGAACAGATTGCAAATCATTAATCGATGCGTCAAGTGATTCTAGGTAGCCAAGCATCACCAAACCCCTAGGGTCACCTGAAATATCAAGGGTCTTTCCACAACGAGTCAACAGTCTAACTACCCTCATTTCATAGTCTAGGATGGCACCATACTTGGCTAACCAATCTATCCCTAGAAACGGACTATAGCCCATGAAACCAAGTACATAGGCGTTGCATTCAAACCCAACGCCCAGGATAGACACTCTCAAATCTCGACAAATCATAGATAAATGAGTTGAGCCACCCATAAGATTTGAGACTACAACGGGATCGTTGACTAAACTAGTATTTAGGTGCAGAGTTTCAACTAAAGAAGCAAATTTAAACGAATGTGAAGCGCCAGAATCAAACAACGTTCTAACAGGATGATTATAAAGGAAAATCAAACTTTCAACAGAAACCTTTCTACCTCTATCAGGTATGCCAGCCGTGAGAGCACGCATCTGCCCTCCAAAAGATCATGTACTTTGTCCTTGCCCTTGCCTCATTGGACAATCCCTGATAGGATGTCCTGTCTCTTCGCAATGATAACACTAGTCTTCTTCTTCATACGGTCTTTGGCTATATATGACCCACCATTCCTCAGTAATGACACTTCCACTTTACTTGGGGTCTATAGTTGTTCCCACCCTTCTTAGGTTTCACTTCCTTATTCTGTGATTCTTCAACCTTGACCTCCTTCATTTCTCCTTTATCTTCTTTGTGCATCAAGGCTACATCCATGAGTTTCTCATCCTTGTGAAACTTGTTAACAAGTCTCTATAAAACTGCCTCCATCGCGCGGGAAAACCCTACAAAGCTTGAAAGAAAATTAGCCGCAGGTGAAACTATTGCGGCTGTAGATGGAAGTTAGGCACTTTTTTGCCCTTCGACAGGCGCCGTAGTCTCATCATGCCTACGGAACCTTGCCACGATGAGGTTACCTCCCAGAAAGCGAGGAGCCCCGGAGACTCCGAAAAGAAGGAAACAAGGATTCAAATAGAAAAATCAAGAGATAGTGCATATGGCTTTGAGGAACATGTCTTTCAAAACAAGCTTTTCTTTTGAAAATACTTCTTTTAAAACCATTTTGAAAACAACTTCAAAATCCTTTACCTGATCCGGTAACCTTCAGCTCTGATACCACGTGTAACACCCCACGTCTGTTAATGTCACTCACAAAAGGAATGCATTAAATTTCGTGGAACGTCAAAAGTAATCAGAACAGAATATTACAAGACAGATACATAAAGTAGTACTTGAAAAAAAATTATAACTTTATTGCAGCGGAATCATAAATAAGTTTGGTTACATCTTCAAACTCATCGCTCCAAGACCAAGTACATAATATCAGTCTTGTACAAAAGCCATCAGAGTACATAATTTTTAAAGCCATAATACCTAATCCAAAATGCCATATGAAAGAGAAACAAAGCTAAGCATTACTTTTAGCACTTCAAGTAGGAAAGTCTGAATCAAGCTTCAACTTGCCCACCCTGAGAACCTAGGGGGGAGGGGGGAAAGGAAAGAGGCGAAACAAAAAGGGTCAGACATAAAGTTCGGCGAGTCAAGTGACTTTAACAATATAATTAGTAAAGCAACATGATAAGAATATAAACTGGACATAAGAGATGACTGTAACATAAGCAATGACAAGGTAACAATATGAATAGGATGTAAGATTGACTGCGCTTCTAACCACTGTAAGATATTCTCTACACCGCACCAATACTAGTTTCATACTAAAAGATGATCCCTCTTGGCTAAATAGAATGATGATAGTTTCGTGTACTTCTAGCTGCCATCATAGGTAACCAATATGCACCTATCACCACTAGATGTATCCACTATCCTCTGTGTTCGATTACGTACCCCTAACTACTATCATAGGTAACCAATATGCGCCTATCACCACTGGATGTACCCCTATTCGATTATGTACCTCTAGCTGCTATCATAGGTAACTAATATGCACCTATTGTAACAACCCGTATTTTTGAATAACATGTTATAACATAAATTAAGGCAGAATTAAATGTTAAAATCTGAATCAAGGGAAACGGGCTGTGCCATTGCGTTCGTCTCGGAAAATACGCTAAATAGAGTCCGAGTTTTCGAGAAACGGAGTCCGTATGACCCAGTTATGGCCTAATGAAGTTTTCAGAAAATTCTAAGCCCGAAAACAGTTCAAATTCGAATTCAGAATCGAATTTCAACCAAAACAGACTGGGCGGGAATTTTCCCGCCCAGGCAGGGTCGACATAGGTGTCGACACCAGTGTCGACACCAGTGTCGACCCCCCCAATGGGTCGACACCCATGTCGACCCAGGGGTCGACACCCGTGTCGACCCAGGGATCGACCCCCCCCGGTGGGACCAATTTTTGTGGTGCACCATTTTGGCATGTTGGGTCCTCTTTTGTTGGTTTCTGACGGGAGTTAATGGTTCAAATTCGTTTTAGGGTTAATCCTATGGTCTAAACTACCTCTAATCTCTATAAAAAGACCCCTAGACCTAGCCTAAACCTTCATTAATCATTCCTACAACTAAATGCTGCCCAAATGTTCACTAATCATGGCCTCCACCTTCTTCGTGAGAGCATGAGTGTCTCAAATCAATCTATGTCATAAAGGAGCCATCTTTCTTAAGTAAAAGAGCCATCTTTCTTTGTCTTTGGGGTTATTCCTTCTTGTTCTCAACTCTTGAAGTGGAGTTTATCGTCTTTGGTTGCGGATATGCTAGTGTGGCTTCGTCTCAATCTTATTTTATATTTATTCTAGTCTTCATAGCATTGTAAGCCCTATACTACTCTTAGATTCTAACTATGAAGTTAAATATGACATGTTGCAAGTTTGAGTTTGGGCCTAAGTATGATTTGTGCTTTGATTCTATCATGTTATGCATAGATTTATCCTATGCATGTTTGTAAAGCTATCACCTTGACTTTGTGCATAGAAAGCTATGACCTTTGATTTGGAATGTTGCATAAAGCAACATAGAAACTCTCATAAACCTTATGTTATCTTGCATATGATGTTATATGCGAATCACTAGTTATCATCCTATATCATTTATGATCATGTTTCACCTATTTGCTCAAGTTTGATATCATGCATGTTTTGACGCTTATAATGTAATATGCAAGTTTATGAACACATTTGCCTCATATGCCACCATGTTTAACTTGTGGCCAAACCTTAACCCCTAATGATATTATGCATACTTGTGGCCAAATCACCCTTATGCTATTGTGCATGCTTGTGGCCAAATCACCCTTATGCTAGTGTGAATGCTTGTGGCCAAATCACCCTTATGCTATTATGCATGCTAGTGGCCAAATCACCCCTATGCTATTTGATATGTTTGAGGCCAAGACACCTGTTATGCTATCATACATGTTGAGGCCATATGCTAGTATGTTGAACCCCTTTTTGGCCTCAAATATCACCATGTTTGATTTGTGAAAGACTTTGCCACCTTATGCCCACCTTGTCATATTGTTATGTTCCCTTTTTGATCTATTTGTGTTGATGAGAATTTACGTGCGATGGGAATACGTTATGGGTAATGGGGCAAACTTAAATAACATGAAAACATGACTTGAAAATATGACATGAAAGTTTGACATGTGTTTATGCTTGAAAACATGAACGTGGACATGACATGTAGAAAACATGAAAGTGGCCAACTCGAGGTTGGGTTGAGTTTGTAGCATAAATCTACCCGGAACCGACCGGCTTAACTAGTGGCTACAAACAATAGGACCCAATGTGAGTAGTTGGTCATATCGCACTTAAAACCCGAGGTTAGACTAGGTTGTGGTGTAAAGCTACTCGGACCCGCCCGGCTTAACTAGTAACCACAACAAAGTCTAATGTGAGAGGCTGGGGTGCATTAAGTTAACTAATCCCACATGGTAGGGTTAAGTCATGAACTACTTGAATACTTAACCAATTAAACACGATGGATTGGTAGGGTTAAGTCATGGACTACTTGAATATACTTAACCAATTAAACACGATGGAATGGTAGGGTTAAGTCATGGACTACATGAATATACTTAACCAATTAAACACGATGGATTGGTAGGGTTAAGTCATGGACTACTTGAATATACTTAACCAATTAAACACGATGGATTGGTAGGGTTAAGTCATGAACTACTTGAATATACTTAACCAATTAAACCCGATGTATTGATAGGGTTAAGTCATGAACTGCTTGAATACACTTAACCAACTCAATACATGGTTAGGATAGGGTTAACCACACTTGAAATCCTAGTTACGTGGTCCTTTTCAGCAGTAACCAACTTGGAAGTATCATGGGTACCCTGGACTAGGCTAGGGTGGGGCACGATTACTGAACTGATTGTAAGAGACCAAAAGAGACGGCTGAAGGGTGCACCGGTTGTTCAGGCGGACCGTGGTCGTGCACATTAAGTCCGGAGTTGAACATGGGCACCAGTAGGTTTAGACTGTGCGTGCTTGAATTGTGTCTATGGTTTACACCTTAGGGCTGGATACACCCTGGAGTGGACCTAGCACAGTTAACTACATTCCACGATTAAGCCGTATGACACCGATACACGACGAGTTAGGCTTATAGGGTGCCGATCGACTAGACTGAGTAGTTGGACCTCGATTTAGGTCATCTCATGATGTGGGCCAGCTTTGGGCCAAGGGATCATTTCTTGTTTATACTTGACATGGACTGGAATACTAGTACACACCTAGTGCAACTTAACCTTGTATATGCGATGCCACACTTGATCTATCTTGTTAACTTTTCACCATGCCAGTTATCACCCTACAGCTCATCCCTATTTTACATGTTCAGTTAACTTTATTAGTTTTTATACTAATAGTAGATAGGACTTACCAGTCTTTTTGACTGACCCGTTTTCTTTCGCCTCTTTTCTTCCGTTCCCCCCCCCCCCCCAGGTTTACAGGGTGGGAACACTGGTACCTAGCTTAGATCTTTAGCAGCTTTTCTGGATAGCTCATGTACGGTTTGGACTTGAGCACGCTATGGCTTTATTCTACCTTGGGGATAGTTACTTTATGATTTTCTTTCTAGTTTTTAGTTGATGTTTCTAGACTGTGTTTTGTGGAAAATAATGACCATGTACTTTGACGTAACTTGACTATGGTTTTGAAATGTTAGTTTTATCCGCTGCTTTATTTACTCTGTTTTTACTTATACGTTCGGTCTTGTGATATCTGCATGCATGTTTACCTCGTTTAACGCCCCTCCAATGCCAGTGCCCTTGCAAGAGTGGCATTGGCGGAGGTGTGGTGTTACATTTGGTATCAGAGCATAAGGTTTACAAGATTGGGCAAAAGTTTTCAAGAAAAGTTTTAAAACCTTTTGAAAAACTATTTTCAAAACCGATTTTAAAGAAGTATTTTTCCAATAAAAAGTCTAGTTTATTTTAAAAGGCTATTCCCCAAAAGCCATTAGCACTATCCTTTGTTTCCTCGTTCTCAATCTATCTTTTTCTTCGTTTCAGTATGGCCGATAATTTTGCCATTCTGGAGGGCGTACCAGTACCTATTTGGTTCAGAAGGTACATGGAGGCAAGGGCGAATGAAGCCGGCCCCGCGAACATTCCTCCTCCTTCCCCCGTCGCTAACATTTCTCCTCCTCCCGTAGCTAAGGTTCCTCCTCCTCCTCAGCATCTGCAAGAGGATTTCGCAAAGGTTTGCAAGGACTTTAAAACGATGGGTGGCAAGGATTTTGTCGGGACGGAGACTTTTGTTGAGGCAAGAAACTGGTCGAAGGAAATTGAAGACCTCTTTGCTATCTTTGATATAGAAGACCGTTGGAAAGTTCTGTTAGCGGTATGGCTGCTGAAAGGGGAAGCTGCATATTGGTGGGTGGTCACCACCACTACTAGGCCAATTCAGACTTGGGATGACTTTAGGAGAAGGTTTGGACTGAGGTTTCTATCATCGACAAAAGAGAACCTTCAGATGGAGAGGTTCCTATCACTAAAGCAAGGGGGCATGACCGTTAGAGAATACGTGGATAAGTTTAATCAACTTGCTCGGTTCGGTCTAGAATTGGTTAACACAGCTCGGAAGAAGGCCCTACACTTTACTCTAGGATTGAATGAGCCATTGCGCGGTTTGGCCATGTCTCATATACCCCTGGGGGCGACCTTCGAGAATTTGGTGAATATGGCCCTACTTCAAGAGGAAGATAAGAGTGGCAAGAAGGAGGTCAAGGCGAATGAGTCCCAAGGCAAGAAGGAAGATACCGAGAAAAGAGACAAGAACAACAAGAAGGGGAACAAGGGCAACAACAACAAGGCAAGAGAGACAAGAAAGTGCAACTTCTGTAGGATCACTGGGCACATAGCCAAAGACTGTAAGAGGAAGAAGAGGAAGCTGGGCGTATGCTTTCATTGCGGAAAGTCTGGACACTATAGCAAGGATTTCCCGAAAAAGCGAGGACAAGGAAAAAGGCAAACTCAGCGAGCAGGACCCTTTGGAGGGCAGTTGCAGGCTCTCCTCGCTCTTCCAGGTTTTGATCGAGGTAGTGTTTCTATAGAAAGTCATGTTTACATTTCTGATTTCCCTGTTCGCACCTTATTTGATTCTGGCGCATCGTATAAGTTTTATTTCTGATCTTGTTGAAAGTGTGCACCTAAGTACTAGTCTAGTTGAAAATCCCGTTATTATTTCAAATCTGATTGGGGGTTCCACCCATCTATCTGCGATTTGTATGGATTTGAAAATCTCTATCTTGAGCGTAGAATTCGTGTGTGATGCTTATGTTCTCGAGTTTATGGGACACGGGTTGATGTTGGGCATGTGTTGGTTGTCCAGTTATAGAGCCATTCTTGACTTTGAACATAGGGTTGCGAGGCTCATGACTCGCCTCGGTAATACCATCGAAATCTCGTGTGATCTTTAGGGTTCCGTCATGATTGGTTATCTAGAATCCCTTGGCACTTTTTGGAAATTTGTAATCCAATCGAGTAGTGTTCGCCCCTAAGGCGGATAGTCCATTCCGCTTAAGCATAGGTTATAGAAATCACCCTAGTACGAACATTTGGCAACGTGGAGTGGCATTTGTTTTCAAGAAATAGTTCTTCTGCGTGGAATACCGTATGGTATGTAAACGGAATCCAGGATTCACTAACAAATTTTGGAAAGCTTGCATGAAACCATGAGCACGCAGTTATGTTTAAGCCAAGTATTTTAGGCAAAGAATAAGTGGAAGTGGAACGAGAGGCAACGGTGAAATGAGTTCTAACTCATATTTTGGAAATAAGAATTAAGAACTACGGAATTGTGAAGTTAAAAGACGGTCAAGGCACGATGGGATTAAGCACAAGAAAATGCGGCTTAGAAGATTGAAGACTAGATACGCGCATTAAATCTCTTTCTAAGAGTATATCCTTGATCCCTATTATTCCGTAGAGCTTACTCGCATGCTATCTTTTAAGTATATCCTCTCGGTCCTTTCCTCAATCTTAGTTCTGTTGCAAACCCCATAAGGAGTATGACTCGCCTGTTTGTGATATATAGTTGGGGTGAAGACGTTCATCACCAAACTATTTGGGCTTTATGCGATATGGGTAATAATTGATAGACTTACAAAGAGAGCCTATTTTATTCCGGTGAAAAGCAAGAGGACCTTATCATGGCTAGCATCTGTTTATCTTCGAGAGATAGTGCGGTTGCATGGAGTTCCTTCTAGCATAGTTAGCGATCGTGACCCAATTTTCACTAGCCAGTTCTGGAATAGTTTGCAAGAAGCGATGGGTACGCGATTGTATCTGAGTACAGCCTATCACCCCCAGACGGATGGCCAAACCGAAAGAGTGAATAGAGTGCTAGAAGATCTTTTGGGACGTTGTGTTCTTGACTTTGGTCGTACTTGGGAAGACCACCTTCCTCTTGTAGAGTTTGCCTATAATAATAGTTATCAAGCCAGCATAGGGATGGCACCATTTGAAGCTTTATATGGGAGGCCGTGTAGGTCACCATCTTGTTGGTGGGAGACAACGGATAGGCTTATACTTGGGCCCGACATGATAAGGGACACATCCGAGAAGGTTGAGTTGATTCGAAGGCGGATGAAAGCGGCCCAAGACAGACAGAAATCCTATGCAGATAAGCGAAGGACAGACTTAGAGTTTGAAGTTGGAGATATGGTCTTTGTGAAGGTTTCTCCTTTGTGAAATATGGTTCATTTTGGAGCAGTTGGGAAGCTGGCACCAAGGTTCGTAGGACCCTTCCCTATTATAGAAAGAGTTGGGAAGATGGCTTATAAGGTGGAATTGCCTGAAAAGCTGGCCGGAGTGCACAATGTTTTTCATGTCTCGCATCTCCGAAAGTGCCTATATGAGTCAGCCGAGGTAGTTGAGCCTAGCATTCTTGAAGACATGGAGGTTGAGAAAGAGGCAACCTTGAGAAGAGCTCCGATTCGTATCATGGAAACGGAGACAAAGAAGCTAAGAAGCAAAGAAGTTAAGCTTGTTAAAGTGCAATGGAGTGAAGCAGAGGAAGACGCAACTTGGGAAACCGAGGAGAAGATGCGTGGGCTTTATCCATTTCTTTCTGAGGGTACATTTTCAATCTCTTTTCCTAGTTGGTATATCTTTCTTTTGCTATCCATGTTTATCTAGTTTATCTCGTTTCGTAAATCTTGTCATGAGAACCTTAGGTACAAACCCTTGGTTGAAACATGTATTTGAAACATGTTATGCTTGATGTTTGCAAGTGGTTGCAAGTGTTTGCAAGTGGATACTCGTGGATGCATGATACATGTTAGGCACTAAGATCGGCTCACACACTTTCATACCGCATATGCATGAGTGTTTATGCTTATTCATGGATGAAACTTGTATGCTATCACATGGATGTTGCATATGGACGGATATTATGTGCACTCATGTAGAGACTATAAGTTATGTTAGGAATTTGCATACATATGGACGCATTGCACAAACATATTTTGTATTAAGGGGGTTTACTGAATCAGTAACCACCTGATCTTCGCATTAGATAGGTGCATATACACACACTTTTGCATATGTTCATACAGCATTAGAAATCTTTTAAGGACAATGATTACTTGTGGATGATGTTTTGAGTAGATGGATGATGGATGGTAGGATACGTTGTTCCTAACTTGAAGATTTCGGGGACGAAATCCTTTAACGTGGGGAGGATGTAACAACCCGTATTTTTGAATAACATGTTATAACATAAATTAAGGCAGAATTAAATGTTAAAATCTGAATCAAGGGAAACGGGCTGTGCCATTGTGTTCGTCTCGGAAAATACGCGAAATAGAGTCCGAGTTTTCGAGAAACGGAGTCCGTATGACCAAGTTATGGCCCAATGAAGTTTTCAGAAAATTCTAAGCCCGAAAACAGTTCAAATTCGAATTCAGAATCGAATTTCAGCCAAAACAGACTGGGCGGGAATTTTCCCGCCCAGACAGGGTCGACATAGGTGTCGACACCAGTGTCGACACTAGTGTCGACCCCCCCTAATGGGTCGACACCCATGTCGACCCAGGGGTCGACCCCCCCGGTCGGACCAATTTTTGTGGTGCACCATTTTGGCATGTTGGGTCCTCTTTTGTTGGTTTCTGACGGGAGTTAATGGTTCAGATTCGTTTTAGGGTTAATCCTATGGTCTAAACTACCCCTAATCTCTATAAAAAGACCCCTAGACCTAGCCTAAACCTTCATTAATCATTCCTACAACTAAATGCTGCCCAAATGTTCACTAATCATGGCCTCCACCTTCTTCGTGAGAGCATGAGTGTCTCAAATCAATCTATGTCATAAAGGAGCCATCTTTCTTAAGTAAAAGAGCCATCTTTCTTTGTCTTTGGGGTTATTCCTTCTTGTTCTCAAGTCTTGAAGTGGAGTTTATCGTCTTTGGTTGCGGATATGCTAGTGTGGCTTCGTCTCAATCTTATTTTATATTTATTCTAGTCTTCATAGCATTGTAAGCCCTATACTACTCTTAGATTCTAACTATGAAGTTAAATATGACATGTTGCAAGTTTGAATTTGGGCCTAAGTATGATTTGTGCTTTGATTCTATCATGTTATGCATAGATTTATCCTATGCATGTTTGTAAAGCTATCACCTTGACTTTGTGCATAGAAAGCTATGACCTTTGATTTGGAATGTTGCATAAAGCAACATAGAAACTCTCATAAACCTTATGTTATCTTGCATATGATGTTATATGCGAATCACTAGTTATCATCCTATATCATTTATGATCATGTTTCACCTATTTGCTAAAGTTTGATATCATGCATGTTTTGAGGCTTATAATGTAATATGCAAGTTTATGAACACATTTGCCTCATATGCCACCATGTTTAACTTGTGGCCAAACCTTAACCCCTAATGATATTATGCATGCTTGTGGCCAAATCACCCTTATGCTATTGTGCATGCTTGTGGCCAAATTTCCCTTATGCTAGTGTGCATGATTGTGGCCAAATCACCCTTATGCTATTATGCATGCTAGTGGCCAAATCACCCCTATGCTATTTGATATGTTTGAGGCCAAGACACCTGTTATGCTATCATACATGTTGAGGCCATATGCTAGTATGTTGAACCCCTTTTTGGCCTCAAATATCACCATGATTGACTTGTGAAAGACTTTGCCACCTTATGCCCACCTTGTCATATTGTTATGTTCCCTTTTTGATCTATTTGTGTTGATTCGAATTTACGTGCGATGGGAATACGTTATGGGTAATGGGGCAAACTTAAATAACATGAAAACATGACTTGAAAATATGACATGAAAGTTTGACATGTGTTTATGCTTGAAAACACGAATGTGGACATGACATGTAGAAAACATGAAAGTGGCCAACTCGAGGTTGGGTTGAGTTTGTAGCATAAATCTACCCGGAACCGACCGGCTTAACTAGTGGCTACAAACAATAGGACCCAATGTGAGTAGTTGGTCATATCGCACTTAAAACCCGAGGTTAGACTAGGTTGTGGTGTAAAGCTACCCGGACCCGCCCGGCTTAACTAGTAACCACAACAAAGTCTAATGTGAGAGGTTGGGGTGCATTAAGTTAACTAATCCCACATGGTAGGGTTAAGTCATGAACTACTTGAATACTTAACCAATTAAACACGATGGATTGGTAGGGTTAAGTCATGGACTACTTGAATATACTTAACCAATTAAACACGATGGATTGGTAGGGTTAAGTCATGGACTACTTGAATATACTTAACCAATTAAACACGAAGGATTGGTAGGGTTAAGTCATGGACTACTTGAATACATGGTTAGGATAGGGTTAACCACACTTAACCCACTTGAAATCCTAGTTACGTGGTTCTTTTCAGCAGTAACCAACTTGGAAGTATCATGGGTACCCTGGACTAGGCTAGGGTGGGGCACGATTACTGAACTGATTGTAAGAGACCAAAAGAGACGGCTGAAGGGTGCACCGGTTGTTCAGGCGGACCGTGGTCGTGCACATTAAGTCCGGAGTTGAACATGGGCACTAGTAGGTTTAGACTGTGCATGC
Organism: Allium sativum; assembly: GCA_030737875.1. Lineage (NCBI taxonomy): Eukaryota > Viridiplantae > Streptophyta > Magnoliopsida > Asparagales > Amaryllidaceae > Allium > Allium sativum. The sequence goes on from CM060924.1 coordinate 381,031,595, forward strand.
TTGAATTGTGTCTGTGGTTTACACCTTAGGGCTGGATACACCCTGGGGTGGACCTAGCACAGTTAACTACATTCCACGATTAAGCCGTATGACACCGATACACGACGAGTTAGGCTTATAGGGAGCCGATCGACTAGACCGAGTAGTTGGACCTCGATTTTGGTCATCTCATGATGTGGGCCAGCTTTGGGCCAAGGGATCATTTCTTGTTTATACTTGACATGGATTGGAATACTAGTACACACCTGGTGCAACTTAACCTTGTATATGCGATGCCACACTTGATCTATCTTGTTAACTTTTCACCATGCCAGTTATCACCCTACAGCTCATCCCTGTTTTACATGTTCAGTTAACTTTATTAGTTTTTATACTAATAGTAGATAGGACTTACCAGTCTTTTTGACTGACCCGTTTTCTTTCGCCTCTTTTCTTCCGTTCCCCCCCCCCAGGTTTACAGGGTGGGAACACTAGTACCTAGCTTGGATCTTTAGCTGCTTTTCTGGATAGCTCATGTACGGTTTGGACTTGAGCACGCTATGGCTTTATTCTACCTTGGGGATAGTTACTTTATGATTTTCTTTCCAGTTTTTAGTTGATGTTTCTAGACTATGTTTTGTGGAAAATAATGACCAAGTACTTTGACGTAACTTGACTATGGTTTTGAAATGTTAGTTTTATCCGCTGCTTTATTTACTCTGTTTTTACTTATATGTTCTGTCTTGTGATATCTGCATGCATGTTTACCTCGTTTAACGCCCCTCCAATGCCAGTGCCCTTGCAAGAGTGGCATTGGCGGAGGTGGGGTGTTACACCTATCACCACTAGATGTACCCACTGACCTTCTCATTCGATTGGCTCCCTAACCTTGTAGATACCTATGCTGGTCCCACAATAGCATGTATCACTCCCTAAGGTGGCAACCCCGATACTACTGAAATGCACAACTTATACCTACACGATGCAACAACATCTTACCTACCAGCCCGGACCCACGCACGCACATGACTCCGTTGGACTTGCACTGCCATCGCTAACTCTTTATTGACCTCTTACAATCAACCCCAGTAAGCGTGTCCCTTTCCTCGACCTAGTTCGAGGTCATATAGATACTAAAATGGGTTACTGGTTGAAAAGGGTCCCCACACATGACACAAGCTTCCCTCCTAAGCTTTGTCCACACTAGGAATTCCCACTTAACCCCTTTTTATCCCCGTGTCTTATCACATGTCTCATCTTGGTTAAGTGCTTTTATTATGTTATACATGCTACCCATGTCACCCACTTAACCCTTTTACTATTCCCATGTCTTCCCACATGTCCTATCTTGGTTAAGTGTTCTTAATCGTGTTTCACATGCTTCCCATGCCACTCACTTAACCCTTTTGCTATTCCCAGGACTCCCCACATGTCTTATCTTGGTTAAGTGTTTTTAATTGTGTTTCACATGCTACCCATGTCACCTACTTAACCCTTTATTATTCCCATGTCTTACCCCTTGTCTTATCTTGGTTAAGTGTTTTTAATTGTGTTTCACATGCTACCCATGTCACCCACTTAACCCTTTATTATTCCCATGTCTTACCACATGTCTTATCTTGGTAAAGTGTTTTTAATTCATTATAACCATACTCTTGCAAGACCTCCCACATTAGATTACCGTTTGCGGTTGCTGGACATGCCGGGTGGTTCCGGGCAGGCTTATACCGCAATCCGAATCTAACCTCGTGTCTTTGCATTATTATACATCTAATCTATACCTTTGACCTCTCACATTAGATTACCATTTGCGGTTGCTGGATATGCCGGGCGGTTCCGGGCAGGCTTATACCGCAAACCAATCTAACCTCGTGTCTTAGGCGTTCATTATCTTTTCCTTAGTTCATACTCAATCTCAAATCATGGATTATAGTGATTTCCAATTACCCATAAATTCCAATCCAAATTTATGCTTATAATTCTAATCCAATTTATGCCTATAATCCCATGTATACAAGTTATACCATATTATACTCAAACCAATTTTTATGGTTATTAATAATTTATGCCAAATCTCATGTATACAAGTTATATTCAATTTTTCCTAAACCAACTTATGCCAAAACTCATGTGTACAAGTTATATTCAATTATGCCCAAACAAACTTATGCCAAATCTCATGTATACAAGTTATATTCAATTATGCCCAAACCAACTTATGCCAAATGTCATGTATACAAGTTATATTCAATTATGCCCAATCCATAGTCATCAATAATTTATGACAAATTACATATTATTCAATATTTTCCCAACTTTTCCCACAACATTTGTACGTAATATAATTAGGCTCGAAGTTAGCCTAATCTCAAAAATAAAAGGAAATGAAGAGAAGAAGGGGAGAGAACTATGACATCAAAACTGGCATAAAAATAGGCATATGAAATATGAACTGGCATAGAACAATAAGATAGATCCAATAGGCATATGATAACAGAAGTTTGGGTATGAATCTGAAAGATAAGAATTTATAAAACTTGATATGATTCGTCTTATAGGCATGTTCATAAAATCCAATTTACAACCTTATCACAATCACTTTTATTTTAATTATATGTGAAAGTAACATAGACTCACAACGACAGGATTTAGAAGAGAGATTAGATCTGAATTTTGAATTTGATTAGCTAAACTGTTATTGTAGAATTTGATTCTTATCTTCCAATTTGAATACTCCTATTCTGATTTGCTTTGGTGGAGAAGAAAGGCTAGGTTAATTTAGATTTGAGCAGAATGGAGGCGCCATGGATTAGTGTAATGAAATTAGGGTTAGGTTTTGGCGTCTATTTATAGGTGTATTAGGACCTTTAGATTAGGAACCATCTGAACCATCCAAACTAGAAAAACACGTCATCCAGCCAATCCCAGAAGGACACGTCACCATCTAGGCCACAAAACATGTCACATTTAAGCTGTCTAGAAATTTCTGTTGGATCTGGAAGGGGTCGACACCCCATGTCGACACCCCTTAGGGGGGTCGACACCCCTGTTGACACCTGGGGGTTTTGGGCGGGATTTTCCCGCTCTCCCCTTTTCGCTGATTTCGAATTTCGAATTCGTTTTTTCTTTGTAATTATTATTTTAATTTAAATTCTGCTTAAACTTGAAATCTTCTAAGCTCCATAACTTCTTCATACTATATCTGTTTTATGCAAACTCAGACTCTATTCTCAAGCAGAATTCCGAGACGAACGCAATGGCGCATCCCGTTTTACTTAATTCTTCTTATAAAAATTAAGTGTTCTTTAATTTGTTAATTTTTATGTTTTAAAATTGTGGGTGTTAAAGTTGAGAAGCATTGAATTGGAAATGAATACACTATTGTTTTGTAAAGAGGGTAAATGAAATAATTTTACCCAAATTATATTTCTGTATAAAAATTTTTATCAAATTATTGAGATATTACTGTGTTTGATTGATTTGAATGGAATTCAATTTTGATTGAAAATTTGGATTGAAACTTAACTCGGTTAAGTGTAATTGAATTAAGAGTGATATTGAAATTAAATAAAACAGATTTAGGAATTTGTAATTGAATGAATAAATAATAATAAAATAGAAATCATTCGATGTTAATCGATTGATGTTCAAATATGTGAAACCAAATAAAATATTAATATTCAATGTGAATTCAATTGATTTGGCTATGTATTGGTTGTTGATTGTGAATTGTTTGTTATTGGATGATAGTTTGTCTGAATGGGAATAATCAACAATTTAATGAAGCTAAGTGAACTATAGCTAAAGAATAAATTTTGGTATGATTAAACTGGAACAAAACTGCATATGAATTGGAATTTATGGTTTAACCCTGCATTTGACAATGAATTGATGTTATCCGTTTGACTTTGGAATTGGTGTAGTTATACCAGTTGATTAGTGAAGTATTACTTTAGAATTTCATGACTCATATGTGAATTGAGTTAAGTACAGTGCCAAATGGCAAGGCAGATTGATATTGGTTGAGTAAATCGCATATACGTTGAGCCAGTATGCTCAATAGTGCTCGTACAAGGTACACCTACGCGAAAATATAAAATTTTGGTCTTTGGTTTTTGTTTTCCAACCGTGCAGGTCGATGTATATATATTATCTATCCCTACGATACCGCGGATGTCACTCCGTACAGGGGAGACTCTGCCGAATTTTTTCGAAAATTTAGCATATTAGAAATTTTTTGACATTTTTGAAAATATTTATATATGGTATTGAATTGGTTTTTGATTCAAAATAAATTGGATTTGGAAATTAACGGAATATGTAGCATTTTTCTTACCTTAGCAATTTAAGGGACGAAATTATTTTAAGGGAGGGAAGAATGTAACGACCCGTATTTTTGGCAGTTAAATATTTTATTTAATTTATTATTTTAAATATTATATTTGGAATATTAATGAATTTTAATATTGAATTCATTATTTAAAACGAAGTTTTAACATTATATATTTGTATAATTATAAATCGAGCTCGAAATGGCACGGTAGTTTGTAATATGGAGTTATGAACTTTAACTAAATGTACAGGATATGAAACGACAGGGAATTTCGCTCGATCCGAATTAGTCGCTTAACCGATCAAGACCGTTCGAAACGCCTGATTGTTTTGAGAACACGACAAAATAGAACGCAAACAGAAGAACATTTCATTGTTAATTACAACAATCCCATCAGAATACAAGAATATGCAGAGTATACATCAATATTACACATTATAAATTATTAGAGATTACAATACATTACATAGCAGCGGAAAATAATACAATACACAACTAAAAGTAATACGTGGATACAAAGCTTTCCGAGTATCGTTCCAGCTGTAAACCAGGATCCTGTGAATATATATCTGCAAAACCAAAACTACTAGCTGCCCGTGTCAAAATATGGGCACCCAGAGTTCAGGTTAAAACAATAAACTCCAGGTCAGTCATGGGACTGGTGTGAGAACTAAAACAGTTGTAAATCTTTATTGAAAGTTAGGTAAATCAAGGGACCACGCCGTATAACACGGAACGGGTTTCCTCCCAAGAATACCAGTGCATAAAACAAACAGCGCAATTCTAAATAAAGAAAAATGAAGCTATTATAAGACCCAGGTCCCATCACACAATGCAACGCAAGCCGGAGGATAGGGTTTTTACCTTATAATAGCCAAGAATGCTTGATACGTTTAAAACAAATCATTTGATACTATTATAAGTGCATAGCGTATAAAACAACTTCAAATCATAAGTATCAATCATAGACGGCATAAGCGCCCCATCCCACTATGTCGCCATATAAAGGATTACAACTAAAATCGAAACGTCACGTATTGGAAGTTGGATTTCCATCTGTGAACCGATGTAATAACCGGAAATCCGAGCCAATTTAAAATTTTTATTTTGGCAATTTTATTGAATTTAGAAGATTTAAAATGGATTATTTTAAATAATATCGACGTTAGAATATAAATATTTATTTATAATTGTAAAAGGAATTGAAAACGGCGCGGTAGTTCGATAATTCGATTTCAAACTTCAAATGAATATACAGGATTCAAAATAAACCGGAATTTAGCGAAACCAAAAATATTAGAATCTAATTGAGATTATCTTTCCAACAAATCCGAAAAATCAAAATTCCATAGCGGGAATCAAAAGTTATGGCCAAATGAATTTTCAGAATAGTCGCTATGGAATTCTGGCCCTTAAAAATGGAAATTTTGCAAACAACCTCGGATTTCGACAAAACCACTTTTATTGGATCCGTGATGTCAAGTTATTGCTAGATTCCAAGTTTTGTAATTTTTCGATTCAATATGTGAGCGTGGCGAAGTAAAACGCGTTTGACCAGTTTCAGTCGATTTTAATCGACTGGAAAATGGCCATTTTTCAGTCGGTCTCAGAATCGGACGAAATTAGTTTTGTTAGGACCGTATCGTAAATACAAAGCTAGAAAATATTTTTCTTGAATTTTTCGAGTTAGTACGTGACCCCGGTAAATTGAAATGCGCGTTCAAATTCAATATATAGAGTTATATGTTGATTTTGACGAAAAATGATTGAAACGATCGATTCAGCTTACGATACATATCCCATTGTGTTCGGAATGGGGGTAAAACGCTAGGGACGACAGTCGGTGGGTCTCGTTTCGAGTTCAAACAAAAAGTCAACTTCAAGGAGATTAATTAAATAAATATTTTTATTAATATTGGGCCCCTTCCTTTGTTTCTCTCTCCCCTTTACTTGGTCAAACACCCCCCCTCGTCAGTTATTTTCGAAATCGAATAAGGTTTTAAAAAAAAAAAGAGAAAAAGAACGACGGAGGAGCCAGCGCCCCCCCCCCCCCCCAAGATGTCCGTCGACGCGCCTCCTCCTGCGGTGGCGGAGCCGCCACCCCTCCGACCCCCTCCAACGCCAGCCTCTCCTCGTCGCCCCCTTTCCATCTCGAACCCCAACCCAGTGAAGGCCTCCCAAACCCGAAGCCCTGATTTCCGCCGCCGCCCTCAGCCATTTGGCTACCACCGCCGATCCCAAACGTCCCCCCCTCGACCTCTGACCGACGTAAAGCCCTCCCCTCCTCTCTCGAACTGTAAGTTTATTTTTGTTTTTATTTACTAGTTTAAGGTAAAAAAATTAGTTTTACATATACATTGAAAAAGATTAGAATTTCATGAACAAAAAGATTGATTTATAAAGTTAAAGTTTTGATTTTGAAAGTGAACAAAGTTTTGATTTTTAACGTGAACAAAGTTTAGATTTTTATCAAATAAAAAGGTTAGATCTTTATGTATATGAAACGCATATAAAAATGTGATTTTTATTGTATAAAGAAGCATGTGAAAATAAGATTTTTTAGCTTCAGAAAAAGATTTGATTTTGAAGAAGAGAAAATATATGGTTTTTAAATATAAACTTCGATATAAAAATATGATTTTTATATATGTATGATACTAAAAATATAATTTTTATAATATAGGAAAGTTAAAAATATAATTTTTATATTATAGAAAGGCTAAAAATATTATCTTTATGTAGTAGAGATAATAAAAATATAATTTTTATATAATATAGATAATAAAAATTCGATCTTTACTATGTATGAGATATAAAAATATGATTTTTATAAAGTAGTAAAAATATGATTTTTATATAATGGAGAACATAAAAATATTATCTTTATGTAGGAGAGATAATAAAAATATAATTTTTATAAGGTAGAGATTATAAAAATTCAATCTTTATATATGAAGTAGAAATAATAAAAATATAATTTTTATTATGAAAAGCGTGAAAAGAACTGCATTGGGATTTCAATCAGATTGAGATGGTTCAGCAGTTCAAAAGCAAAGCACGGCGGAGTGGAACCCTCTATGAGAATTTCTCACCTTTAATTTAAATTTCTAGTTAAAAATATATACTAGGATGCAGACGGTGTTTAGTAGCACCCGACACCCGTCGTTCACAGAGCATGGGCGGCTTGTATGCTTGTTTGTTTGATTTTGATGTGTAGTTGATTGTGTGATGTGATGTGAAATGAAATAAAATATTTATATAGTTAAAAATATTTTATAGTTGAAAATAGAATTTTTAACGTGTATATAAAATAAATATTTATAACAAAATCGGAGATTTGTTTATATACACTGATTTGATTGATATTGATTGGGACGATAAATTTTACACATCGCCCAACTGCACAAATAAAATCTGTGTTTGATTGTTTGAAACCCCACACGGGAATTGGGATGATATATGACATACATTAATACCAATAATTAGTTGTATGTCGATCGATTGATTGACAGACTGTTATGAGCGTTAAATATTTATATTTGATGCTTATACAGTGTAGAACACACTCTGGATGATGGTTGATTATTCATCGTTGTTATTTTATACATGTGTTGTAGATAATCCGTATAATTAACATTATATGGTAATTGATTGGGCCCCATTCCAGTTTTGAAATAGAAATATTTGAAAAAGAAATATTTGAAAATAGAAATATATGAAGCCGTTTTGATTAGATTGACGCCATTTTGACGTGAACGATATTTATATCGATTTTATTCAATTTTCATTATATTGAAAGTGATTTCGAAATTTGAATTATATTGAAAATAATCGAAATTCGAATTATATTGAATAGAATTGAATTCGAATTGAAATTGAAAGAATTGAATTGAAATTGAAATTGAAAAGAATTGAATTCAAATTGAAATTGAATTCAATTTGAAATTGAAAGAATTGAATTCAAATTGAAATTGAAATGAATTGAAATTCAAATTAAATTGAAATTGAATTGAAATTGAAATCGATTTGAAATGAATTTAAAACGAATTTATATTGGAAAATTCAATTTTGATTTGAAATTGAATATGAAGTTGAAACCATTTTGAAAATGAATTTAAAACGATTTATAAAGCACGTTTTGAATTGAAATCGATGAAGTATATATTATATATACAATATAATGGCCTGAATAGAACGCGCCGCGCGGCGGCAGTTCGTGAATTTCGACCATTGACTTCGAATGGATATTGCGGGAGATCCGACCGTCGGATTCTCCTGAAACCGGAACCATTGGGTTCGTATCGAAAAGAGCTTTCTAATGAATATAATAAATTTGGAATCTAACAGTTGGATTTGGAATTATGTCCAAATCAAATTTGGAAAAGGTCGCTGTAAGTGCAGTTCGATTGCCGTTGATGGAAATCGACTGTACGGACCTTGATAAAATTATTAAAAATAGTAATAATTTGTGTAAAATCCTAAGAAATGATTTGTGAAGAATTGGGATGAAAAACTACATATTTGAAAAGACAAAAATAGATTTTTATCGAAATAAACTAGTTTTGAACTAGAACTATAATTCTATTTATTTTTAAAATAAATAAAGTGGATTTGAAATGGTTTTGAAAATAACTAGGATTTCCAATGATTGAATTGGAAGGGATTTGAATCGAAATTGTCTTCGGAATATTTCGATGTTGGATTTCGTGATGTTACAGATATTGTTATGGGAATTTGAAAGATATATTAATATCGTTATTTCCAATACGATATTTGTTGGTCGTAGAATTTGATATTGAATATAAGCCGGTATATTTTCTATTTAGAGCCTTGTATTTAATATCAAATTTGATTTGGGTTTGTCGTGAATGGTGTCTTCATTAACACTGTTCTTAAGCCCAGTTGAGGAAAAGATTAAATCTTTTTATTTAGATTTAATGAAGTGTACTAATTAAATAATATTTAATTGGAATTGAACTGGTATTGATTTTTGGGTTTATCGTGAACAGTGTTTTAAATAACACTTGTTCTTTAACCCGATAATTAATGAATGAGATTTTGGGTTTATTGTGGGCCGTGTTTTAAATGAGATTGGTTCTTTAACCCATTTAAAGACAGGATATTGATTTCTTTGAAGATTAAAACTAAGTGGAGTTTTAATGAATCTTTAATTAGATTGAAATGATCGAGAATGGAGTACCACCAGTTTTGCTCCAGGCGATAGTTAAATCTTTAATTAGATTTGAACGGGAAATGGTAGTTGAATTTACCGATAACACCGTGGTGTTAGATATGAAGTATTACCAGTTTTACTTCATGGGATGAATAGGTTGGGATTGGGAAATTAAAATAAATGATTACTTCGGTGTGGTTCGCTAATCCCGACTTGTTTGTATTGATATTCAAAGAAGATTAAAGAATAAATTTAAAGAATTTATCTTTGATAAAATTAATGGGAACTTTTCCCCAAATATAAGAATATTTGAATAAAAGAATATTCTGAATTGGAATGAGGCGTATGTTGTGTTTGTGTAATACTTGTTTATTATATACGCGAGTTATTCAGAAAGACCGGGTTTATCCCATTCTGAATAACTAATTCGACGTGGTGTCGAGGATGAAGACGGTGGTCAAAGACCGGAGGTCTTCACGTCGTTTGGATAATTACTGATGATCTTGATTGGGCCGAACAACCAATAGGAGGGAATCAGTTGGTGATCGTCCAAATGTACTTGGAGATCGATGGATATGCGGGGTACTAGGTGCCTCCGGTTTCGTTCAGACCCAGAACGAACTTGTAAATGGACTGTGTGTCAAACATTGGATTTTAGTCTGTATGATTGATTTCTATTAAATATATATCTGTTTGGCGGCGGAGAATTCATTCTCTTGCTTAACGCCCTTCTCTGAGACGTACGAGCTCAGGGGTTATATATCGATGGATATCAAACGCATGGAGTGAATTCCCTGTGTGGCATGCCTAAGTGGCAATTGATCAAGGCTTCTGTTGAAAAGCAAAGTCTTGTGGTGATGATCAAAGCACATCCTATGTGGCACAACTTTGTGTAACGTGAATTCGCGAGCCTCACACCCCGGTTGTGAACCAGAAACGGGAGAGGACATCAGGGAGGGCATGCGTTTCCTTCTAGCTAGAAGTGGCGTCAGTGGTTTTATACGCCCTGACGAGTTTGACTTATGTGGTTGTTGCTGTTGCGAGGCGCGTCGGTTAGATCGGACGATCCGGGTCCGATGGAGTCATTCGTTGGCTCATTTACGCCCCATAGGGCGGGGAGACGCAGTGTTCAGGCATTTTAATCCACATCGGTGGACCGGCCCTGACGATCCAAGGGCTTGACTGAGTACTTGTCCTGAGACTCGGGCTAGACAGTCTCGAATCGGTGAGGACTATCTTTTGCCTCGGTCCAAAGATGGAAATCCAACTTCCAATACGTGACGTTGCGGTATTATTTGTAGAGCCTAGTATGGCGACATAGTGGGATGGGGCACTTATGCCGTCTATGATTGATACTTATGATTTGAAATTGTTTTTGACACTATACACTTATAGTACTATCAAAATAATCTGTTTTAAACATATCAAGCATTCTTTGGCTATTATAAGGTAAAAACCCTATCCTCCGGCTTGCGTTGCATTGTGTGATGGGACCTGGGTCTTATAATAGCTTCATTTTTCTTTATTTAGCATTACGCTGTTGTTTTATGCACTGGTATTCTTGGGAGGAAACCTGTTCCGTGTTATATGGCGTGGTCCCTTGATTTACCGAGCTTTAAAATAAAGATTAATAACTGTTTTAGTTCTCACACCAGTCCCATGACTGACCTGGAGTTTATTGTTTTAACCTAAACTCTGGGTGCCCTTATTTTCGACACGGGCAGCTAGTAGTTTTGGGTTTTGCAGATTTATATTCATAGGAACCTGGTTTACAGCTGGAATGATATCCGGAAAGCTTTGTGTCCGTGTATCTTCTTCAGTTGTATTTCGTATTATTTTCCGCTGCTATGTAATGTAATTTAAATCTCTGATATTTTCTGTGTAATATTTATTCATTTATGCTCTGTATATTTTTGTATCTGATGGAATTGTTGTAATATACAATGAAATGTTCTTCTGTCTGCGTTGTTTTGTGGCTTGTCCTCGACTCAATCCGGGCTTTCCTCACCGGGGAAGTTCGGGTCGTTTCATCGTGGTATCAGAGCTTTGGTTTACAAAGCTCGGAGAACAAGACACATTAAACCATACGAAAGAATTCATCAAAAATCGGATTAGTAATATCCAACGTGAATGACTCGTTAGAGATAGGATCAGTAGTATCCTAGAACGAGTGTGAAGAGTATATTTTTGAAAATGAAAACAAATTTTGTTTTGAAATTTAAATCCTTTTATACATATTTGAATATTTATTTATATTGATGTGGACAATCCAGTATATATAGATTTTGCATATACGTCTGATCCGCATGTATTCGAAGTTTTAATATATTGGATGGATATAGGATTACGCTCTAATCGCCCGGAGATGATTTTGATGATGGAGCTCCATCATTAGAATTTATGTTCGAGTGACGAAAGTGAGGTTTCTATATATTTCCAATTGACTGGTGTGAGAACCAAAATTAGATAGGGTCTATTGTTGTGATTTGGCATCAAAAATATGATTTTTGACTATGTATCAAAGTTACGAATTTGAAATGATAATTAACTAATTGATAGCTGATTGTGTTGTTTGATTATTAGTTTGATTAATTAAAATGTTGAACCTATAACCAAATTGAATCAAATAGTGAATTATATTGGAGACTAGTCGCATTTGCATGCATACACATGTGTATCTATTGAACAGGTCATAGCAAGAAGGCTAGAGCAGAAGAATAAAATTGTTTGCCCGAAAAATAGTTACATGTTTACCATAATTTACTGTTTTGTTTGGGTGATGATGATTTTGTGAGCCGATTGGCTAGCCGCTTGGCTTTTTCCTTTTCTTTTGGATTGAAGAAGGCCATGGGAGGCTATATGAAATATCCCGAAGTCCCCGGTGCAGGGGAGGTTATGGCGAAATTTTTCGAAAATTTAGGGTGTTAGCCAAATTTTTGAAAAATTTGAAAAGTTCTTAGAAACTGAAAAGTTGAAGAACTTAAGCCGTAGTGAAAATACTGGAAGTTGAGTTGAATTGTTAAACAACTTTCGGCTTCGTTCCTTTTCGGGGACGAAAAGTTTTAAGTGGGGGAGATTGTAATAACCCGGAAATCCGAGCCAATTTAAAATTTTTATTTTGGCAATTTTAGTGAATTTAGAATATTTAAAATGGATTATTTTAAATAATATCGATGAAAAATTTCTTTTGAATAAAATTCGAACGTATATATTTATATAGCTCGACGTTAGAATATAAATATTTATTTATAATCATAAAAGGAATTGAAAACGGCGCGGTAGTTCGATAATTCGATTTCAAACTTCAAATGAATATACAGGATTCAAAATAAACCGAAATTTAGCAAAACCAAAAATATTAGGATCTAATTGAGAATATCTTTCCAACGAATCCGAAAAATCAAAATTTCATAGCGGGAATCAAAAGTTATGGCCAAATGAATTTTCTATATAGTCGCTATGGAATTCTGGCCCTTAAAAATGGAAATTTTGCAAACAACCTCGGATTTCGACAAAACCACTTTTGTTGGATCCGTGATGTCAAGTTATTGCTAGATTCCAATTTTCGTAATTTTTCGATTCAATATGTGAGCGTGGCGAAGTAAAACGCGTTTGACCAGTTTCAGTCGATTTTAATCGACTGGAAAATGGCCATTTTTCAATCGGTCTCAGAATTGGACGAAATTAGTTTTGTTAGGACCGTATAGCCAATACGAAGCTAGAAAATATTTTTCTTGAATATTTCGAGTTAGTACGTGACCCCGGTAAATTGAAATGCGCGTTCAAATTCAATATATAGAGTTATATGTTGATTTTGACGAAAACTGATCGAAACAATCGATTCAGCTTACGATACATATCCCATTGTGTTCGAAATGGGGGTAAAACGCTAGGGACGACAGTCGATGGTTCTCATTTCGAGTTCAAACAAAAAGTCAACTTTAAGGAGATTAATTAAATAAATATTTTTATTAATATAGGGCCCCTTCCTTTGTTTCTCTCTCCCCTTTACTTGGTCAAACACCCCCCCCCCCCCGTCAGTTATTTTCGAAATCGAATTAGGTTTAAAAAAAAGAGAAAAAGAAGAACGACGGAGGAGCCAACGCCCCCCCCCCCCCCAGATGTCCGTCGACGCGCCTCCTCCTACGGTGGCGGAGCCGCCACCCCTCCGACGCCAGCCTCTCCTCGTCGCCCCCTTTCCATCTTAAACCCCAACCCGGTGAAGGCCTCCCAAACCTGAAGCCCTGATTTCCGCCGCCGCCGCCCTCAGCTATTTGGCCACCACCGCCGATCCTAAACGTCCCCCCTGACCTCTGACCGACGTGAAGCCCTCCCCTCCTCTCTTGAACTGTAAGTTTATTTTTGTTTTTATTTACTAATTTAAGGTAAAAAAATCAGTTTTACATATATATTGAAAAAGATGAAAAAGATTAGAATTTCATGAACAAAAAGATTGATTTATGAAGTTAAATTTTTGATTTTGAAAGTGAACAAAGTTTTGATTTTTAACGTGAACGAAGTTTAGATTTTTATCAAATAAAAAGGTTAGATCTTTATGTACATGAAACACATATAAAAATGTGTTTTTTATTGTATAAAGAAGCATGTGAAAATAAGTTTTTTTAGCTTCAGAAAAAGATTTGATTTTGAAGAAGAGAAAATATATGGTTTTTAAATATAAACTTCAATATAAAAATATGATTTTTATATATGTATGATACTAAAAATATAATTTTTATAATATAGGAAAGTTAAAAATATAATTTTTATATTATAGAAAGGCTAAAAATATTATCTTTATGTAGTAGAGATAATAAAAATATAATTTTTATATAGTATAGATAATAAAAATTCAATCTTTACTATGTAGGATATATAAAAATATGATTTTTATAAAGTAGAAGTAATAAAAATATGATTTTTATATAATGGAAAACATAAAAATATTATCTTTATGTATGAGAGATAATAAAAATATAATTTTTATAAGGTAGATATTATAAAAATTCAATCTTTATATATGAAGTAGAAATAATAAAAATATAATTTTTATTATGAACAGCGTGAAAAGAACTGCATTGGGATTTCAAGTAGATCGAGATGGTTCAGCAATTCAAAAGCAAAGCACGGCGGAGTGGAACCCTCTGTGAGAACTTCTCACCTTTAATTTGAATTTCTAGTTAAAAATATATACTAGGATGCAGACGGTGTTTAGTAGCACCCGACACCCGTCGTCCACAGACCATGGGCGGCTTGTATGCTTGTTTGTTTGATTTTGATGTGTAGTTGATTGTGTGATGTGATGTGAAATGAAATAAAATATTTATATAGTTAAAAATATTTTATAGTTTAAAATACAATTTTTAACGTGTATATAAAATAAATATTTATAAACAAATAGGAGACTTGTTTATATACACTGATTTGATTGATATTGATTGGGACGATAAATTTTACACATCGCCCAACTGCACAAATAAAATCTGTGTTTGATTGTTTGAAACCCCACATGGGTATTGGGATGATATATGACATACATTAATCCCAATAATTAGTTGTATGTAGACCGATCGATTGACAGACTGTTATGAGCGTTAAATATTTATATTTGATGCTTATACAGTGTAGAACGCACTTTGGATGATAGTTGATTATTCATCGTTGTTATTTTATACATGTGTTGTAGAAAATCCGTATAATTAACATTATATGGTAATTGATTGGGCCACATTCCAGTTTTGAAATAGAAATATTTGAAAAATAAATATTTGAAATAGAATATTTGAAAGTAGAAATATACGAAGCCGTGTTGATTAGATTGACGCCATTTAGACGTGAACGATATTTATATCGATTTTAATCAATTTTCATTATATTGAAAGTGATTTCGAAATTTGAATTATATTGAAAATAATCGAAATTCGAATTATATTGAATAGAATTGAATTCGGATTGAAATTGAAAGAATTGAATTCAAATTGAAATTGAAAAGAATTGAATTCAAATTGAAATTGAAAAGAATTGAATTCAAATTGAAATTGAAAGAATCGAATTCAAATTGAAATGAATTGAAATTCGAATTAAATTGAAATTGAATTGAAATCGATTTGAAATGAATTTAAAACGAATTTATATTGGAATATTCAATTTTGATTTGAAATTGAATATGAAGTTGAAACCATTTTGAAAATGAATTTAAAACGATTTATAAAGCACGTTTTGAATTGAAATCGATGAAGTGTATATATATATATATATATATATATATATATATAATGGCCCGAATAGAACGCGCCGCGCGGCGGCAGTTCATGAATTTCGACCATTGACTTCGAATGGATATTGCGGGAGATCCGACCGTCGGATTCTCCTGAAACCGGAACCATTGGGTTCGTATCGAAAACAACTTTCTAACTAATATTAGAAAATTGGAATCTAACGGTTGGATTTGGAATTATGTCCAAATCAAATTTGGAAAAGGTCGCTGTAAGTGCAGTTCGATAGCCGTTGATGGAAATCGACTATACGGACCTTGATAAAATTATTAAAAATAGTAATAATTTGTGTAAAATCCAAAGAAACTGTAAAAACCCATAACTTCCCCGTGAAGGAAAGCGCGGATAGTTCGAGAACAAGCCACAACAGAATGCAGACGGAAGAACATTTCATTGTATATTACAACAATACCATCAGAATACAAGAATATACAGAGTTTGAATAAATATTACACAGAAATATCAGAGATTTTAAATTACATTTAAATACATCGCAGCGGAAATAATACAAAACACAACTAGAAGGAGATATACAGATACAAAGCTTTCCGGATATCGTTCCAGCTGTAAACCAGGATCCTGTGAATATAAATCTGCAAAACCAAAACTACTAGCTGCCCGTGTCAAAATAAGGGCACCCAGAGTTTAGGTTAAAACAATAAACTCCAGGTCAGTCATGAGACTGGTGTGAGAACTAAAACAGTTACTAATCTTTATTTTAAAGTTGGGTAAATCAAGGGACCACGCCGTATAACACGGAACGGGTTTCCTCCCAAGAATACCAGTGCATATAACAAAACAGCGCAATGTTAAATAAAGAAAAATGAAGCTATTATAAGACCCAGGTCCCATCACACAATGCAACGCAAGCCGGAGGATAGGGGTTTTACCTTATAATAGCCAAAGAATGCTTGATACGTTTAAAAAGATTATTTGATACTATTATAAGTGCATAGTGTATAAAGCAACTTCAAATCATAAGTATCAATCATAGACGGCATAAGCGCCCCATCCCACTATGTCGCCATACTAGGCTCTACAAATAAAACCGCAAATGTCACGTATTTGGAAATTGGATTCTTATCTATGAACCGAGGCAAAAGATAGTCCTCAACCGATTCGAGACTCTCTAGCCCGAGCCTCAGGACCCAGACTTAGGTGGGCCCTTGGATCGTCAGGGCCGGTCCACCGATGTGGATTAAAATGCCTGAACATGTGTTTCCCCACCCTATGGGGCGTAAATGAGCCAACGAATGGCTCCATCGGACCCGGATCGTCCGATCTAACCGAGGTGCCTCGCAACAGCAACAACCACACATGTGAAAAGTATATAAATGTCAGGGCTGATAGGTCACTGACACCACCCTAGCTAGAAAGAAACGCATGCCCTCCCTGAGGTCCTCTCCAGTTTCTGGTTCACAACCGGGGTGTGAGGCTCGCGAATTCACGTTACACAAAGCTATGCCACACAGGCCGTGCTTTGATCATCAACCACAAGACTTTGCTTTTCAACAGAAGCCTTGATCACTTGCCACTTAGGCATGCCACACAGGCAATTCACTCTATGCGTTTGATATCCATCAGTATATAACCCCTAAGCTCGTACGTCTCATAGAAGGGCGTTAAGCAAGAGAATAAATTCTCCGCCGCCAAACAGATATATATTTAATAGAAATCAATCACACAGACTAAAATCCAATGTCAGACACACAGTCCATTTACAAGTCCGTTCTGGGTCTGAACGAAATCGGAGGCACCTAGTACCCCGCATACCCATCGATCTCCAAGTACTTCTGGACGATCACCAACTGTTTCCATCTTCTTGGGTGTACAGCCCAATCAAGATCATCAGTAATTACCCAAACGACGTGAAGACCTCCGGTCTTCAACCACCATCTTCATCTTCGACACTACGTCGAATCAGTTATTCAGAATGGGATAAACTAGGTCTTTCTGAACAACTCGCGTATATATATAATAAACACGTGTTACACAAACACAACATACGCCTCATTCCAATTCATAATATTCTTTTATTCAAATATTCTTATATTTTGGGAAAGGTTCCCATTAATTTTATCAAAGATAAATTCTTTAAATTTATTCTTTAATCTCCTTTGAATATCAATTCAAACTAGTCGGGATTAGCGAACCACACCGAAGTAATCATTTATTTTATTCCCCAATCCCAACCTATTCATCTCATGAAGTAAAACTGGTAATACTTCATATCTAACACCACGGTGTTATCGGTAAATTCAATTACCATTTCACGTTCAAATCTAATTAAAGATTTAACTATCGCCTGGAGAAAAACTGGTGATACTCCATTCTCGATCATTTCAATCTAATTAAAGATTCATTAAAACTCCACTTAGTTTTAATCTTCATAGAAATCAAAATCCTATCTTTAGCTGGGTTAAAGAACTAATGTCATTTAAAACACAGCCCACAATAAACCCAAAATCACATTCATTAATTACCGGGTTAAAGAACAAGTGTTATTTAAAACACTGTTCACGATAAACTCAAAAATCAATATCAATTCAATTCCAATTAAATATTATTTAATTGGTACACTTCATTAAATCTAAATAAAAAGATTTAATCTTTTTCTCCATTGGGCTTAAGAGCAGTGTTAATGAAGACACCATTCACGGCAAACCCAAATCACATTTGATATTAAATACAAGGCTCTGAATAGAAAATATATCGGCTTATTTTCAATATCAAATTCTACGACCAACAAATATTCTATTGGAAATAACGATATAAATATCTTTCAAATTTCCATAACAATATCTGTATAATCACGAAATCCAACATCGAAATATTCCAAAGACAATTTCGATTCAAATCCATTCCAGTTCAATTATTGAAATTCTGGTTACTTTTAAAACCCTTTCAAATCAAATTTATTTATTTAAAAATAAATAGAATTTTAATTCTAGTTCAAAACTAGTTCATTTCGACAAAAATCTATTTTTATCTTTTCAAATATGGAGTTTTTCATCCCAGTTCTTCACAAATCATTTCTTATGATTTTACACAAATTATTACTATTTTTAATAATTTTATCAAGGCCCGTACAGTCGATTTCCATCAACGGCCATCGAACTGCACTTACAGCGACCTTTTCCAAATTTGATTTGGACATGATTCCAAATCCAACCATTAGATTTCAAATTTCTAATATTCGTTAGAAAGATCTTTTCGATACGAACCCAAGGTTCCGGTTTTAGGAGAATCCGACGGTCGGATCTCCCGCAATATCCGTTCGAAGTCAATGGTCGAAATTCGCGAACTGCCGCGGCGCGGCGCATTCTATTCAGGCCATTATATTATATATATAATATATACTTCGTCGATTTCAATTCAAAACGTGCTTTATAAATCGTTTTAAATTCATTTTCAAAACGGTTTGAACTTCATATTCAATTTCAAATCAAAATTGAATATTCCAATATAAATTCGTTTTAAATTCATTTCAAATTGATTTCAATTCAAATCGATTTTGAATTCACTTTTAGTTCGTTTTCAATTCAATTCAATTCAATTTCAATTCGAATTCATTTATATTCAATTTCAATTCGAATTCATTTATATTCAATTTCAATCCGAATTCATTTCTATTCAATTTCAATTCGAATTCATTTCTATTCAATTTCAATTCGAATTCATTTCTATTCAATTTCAATTCGAATTTCAATTCTATTCAATTTCAATTCGAAATCATTTCTATTCAATTTCAATTCGAATTCATTTCTATTCAATTTCAATTCGAATTTCAATTCTTTTCAAAATATCAGATTTTGAAATCACTTTCGATATTCAATATAAAATGAATAAAATCGATATAAATATCGTTCACGTCAAAATGGCGTCAATCTAATCAACACGGCTTCATATATTTCTATTTTCAAATATTCTATTTCAAATATTTCTTTTTCAAATATTTCTATTTCAAAACTGGAATGAGGCCCAATCAATTAACATATAATGTTAATTACATGGATTTTCTACAACACATGTATACAATAACAACGATGAGTAATCAACCATCATCCAAAGTGCATTCTACACTGTATAAGTATCGAATATAAATATTCAACGCTTATAGCAGCCTGTCAATCAATCGATCGACATACCACTAATTATTGGGATTAGTGTACGTCAAGTATCATCCCAATACCCGTGTGGGGTTTCAAACAATCAAACACAGATTTTATTTGTGCAGTTGGGCGATGTGTAAAATTTATCGTCCCAATCAATATCAGTCAAATATGTGTATATAAACAAATCGTCCGATCTGTTTATTTTTATTTCATTTCATATACACGTTAAATTTTTTATTTTTAACTATAAAATATTTTAAATTATATAAATATTTTATTTCATTTCACATTCCATCACACAATCAACTACACATCAAAATCAAACAAACAAGCATACAAGCCGTCCATGGTCTGTGGACGACGGGTGTCAGGTGCTACTAAACACCGTCTGCATCCTATTATATATTTCAAACTAGAAATAAAAATTAAAAGGTGAGAAATTCTCACCGATTTGCTAAACGAGACGCCTCGACTCTTCTTTGTAGAAATCTTCACCGTTTCTTCTTTCATCACTTTCGTTGACCGTATTCACTACATATATATAAAAATCACATTTTTACTTCTCTATTCTATATATAAAAATCGATTTTTTACTTTGCTATTCAATATATAAAAATCGAATTTTTACTTTCTCTATAATATAAAAATCATATCTTTTATCCACATTAAAAATCATGTCTTTATTTAATAAAAGATTATATTTTTATACTTCTACAATATAAAAGATTATATTTTTATACCTCTACAATATAAAAGATTATATTTTTAACCTTTTCTTCATATAAAAATTATATTTCTATATTCCACACATGATAAAAATCGAATTTTTATTCTTTCTATCATGTAAAAATTATATTTTTCCTACGCCTATCATATAAAAATTATATTTTTAATTGTCTACTAATATCAAAATCATATTTTTATCTCTAACAAACTAATTACTTTATAAATAAATAACCTAGACAATTAAATAAACCAAAATAAAAATAAAAATAAAAGAAACTTACATTGTATCGGATTTTGCCGGGGGGGGGGGGGGGGTCTTTGGTCGGCAGCAGGAGGGGGTGGTCTCGATCGCGGTAGAGGGTAGGGGGGGGTGTCGATCGCGGCAGAGGGTAGGGGGGTCTCGATCGAGGCAGAGGATCGAGGAGGGGGGTGTCGCGGTCGAGGCAGAGGAGGAGGGGGGGGGGGGAGTCGCGCGGTGGCGCAGGGGGAGGGGGGGTATCGCGGTGGCGCACCGCCTGGGGGGGAGGGCTCGGTGGTAGTTTAGGTTTTTTTTATTTTTTTTATTTTGTTTTCTGAAATGAAAACTAACGGGGGGGGGGGGGCTGAGTAAATAAAGGAGAGGGGGTTTATTTTTAATTATAGTTTTATTTTATTTTAATCCCAAAAGGTAACTTTTTCTTTCGACCTCGAACCAAGGCCCACCGCCTGTCGTCCATAGCTGATTACCCCCATTCCGAACACAATGGGATATGTACCGCAAGCTGATTCGATCTTTTCGATCAGTTTTCGTTGAATTTACATTTAAATCATTATACTGGATTTTAAACATACACTTCAAATTACCGGGGTCACATACGGACTCGAAAAATCCGCAAAAAATAATTTCTGGCTTCGTATTGACGATACGGTCCTAACAAAACTAGTTTCGTCGAATTCTGAGACCGTTTGAAAAATGGTCATTTTCCAGTCGATTAAAATCAACTAAAACTGGTCAAACGCGTTTTCCTTTGCCACGCTCACATATTGATTCGAAAAATTATGAAATTTGAAACCTAGCAATAACTTGACATCACGGATCCAACAAAAATGGTTTCGTCGAAATCCGAGGTCGTTTGCAAAATTCCCATTTTTAAGGGCCTGAATTCTATAGCGACTATTCAGAATTTTCAACTGGACATATCTTTTGATTCCCGCTATGAAATTTCAATTTTTCGGATTCGTTGGAAAGATATTCTCAATTAGATTCCATTATTTTTGGTTTCACTAAAATCCGGTTTATTTTGCACCCGGTACGTTCAATTGAAGTTTGAAATCGAATTATCGAACTACCGCGCCATTTTCAATTCCTTTTATAAATATAAATAAATATTTATATTCTAACGTCGATTCAAACGAATATATACGTTCGAATTATATTCAAAATAAATTTCTCGTCGATATTATTTAAAATAATTCATTTTAAATAATCAAAATTCACTAAAATTGCTAAAATAAAAATTTTAAACTGGCCCAGATTTCCGGGTTATTACAGAAATGATTTGTGAAGAACTGGGATGAAAAACTCCATATTTGAAAAGACAAAAATAGTTTTTTATCGAAATAAACTAGTTTTGAACTCGAACTATAATTCTATTTATTTTTAAAATAAATAAAGTGGATTTGAAATGGTTTTGAAAATAACCAGGATTTCCATTGATTGAATTGGAAGGGATTTGAATCGAAATTGTCTTCGGAATATTTCGATGTTGGATTTCGTGATGTTATAGATATTGTTATGGGAATTTGAAAGATATATTTATATCGTTATTTCCAATACGATATTTGTTGGTCGTAGAATTTGATATTGAATATAAGCCGGTATATTTTCTATTCAGAGCCTTGTATTTAATATCAAATGTGATTTGGGTTTGTTGTGAATGGTGTCTTCATTAACAATGTTCTTAAGCCCAGTTGAGGAAAAGATTAAATCTTTTTATTTAGATTTAATGAAGTGTACCAATTAAATAATATTTAATTGGAATTGAACTGGTATTGATTTTTGGGTTTATCGTGAACAGTGTTTTAAATAACACTTGTTCTTTAACCCGATAATTAATGAATGAGATTTTGGGTTTATTGTGGGCCGTTTTTTAAACGACATTGGTTCTTTAACCCATTTAAAGACAGGATATTGATTTCTTTGAAGATTAAAACTAAGTGGAGTTTTAATGAATCTTTAATTAGATTGAAATGATCGAGAATGGAGTACCACCAGTTTTGCTCCAGGCGATAGTTAAATCTTTAATTAGATTTGAACGGGAAATGGTAATTGAATTTACCGATAACACCGCGGTGTTAGATATGAAGTATTACCAGTTTTACTTCATGGGATGAATAGGTTGGGATTGGGAAATTAAAATAAATGATTACTTCGGTGTGGTTCGCTAATCCCGACTAGTTTGTATTGATATTCAAAGAAGATTAAAGAATAAATTTAAAGAATTTATCTTTGATAAAATTAATGGGAACTTTTCCCAAAGTATAAGAATATTTGAATAAAAGAATATTCTGAATTGGAATGAGGCGTATGTTGTGTTTGTGTAACACCTGTTTATTATATACGCGAGTTATTCAGAAAGACCGGGTTTATCCCATTCTGAATGACTGATTCGACGTGGTGTCAAGGATGAAGACGGTGGTCAAAAACCGGACGTCTTCACATCGTTTGGATAATTACTGATGATCTTGATTGGGCCGTACACCCAATAGGAGGGAATCAGTTGGTGATCGTCCAAACGTACTTCGAGATCGATGGATATGCGGGGTACTAGGTGCCTCCGGTTTCGTTCAGACCCAGAACGAACTTGTAAATGGACTGTGTGTCTGATATTGGATTTTAGTCTGTATGATTGATTTCTATTAAGTATATATCTGTTTGGTGGCGGAGAATTTATTCTCTTTCTTAACGTCCTTCTCTGAGACGTACGAGCTCAGGGGTTATATATCGATGGATATCAAACGCATGGAGTGAATTGCCTGTGTGGCATGCCTAAGTGACAATTGATCAAGGATTCTGTTGAAAAGCAAAGTCTTGTGGTGATGATCAAAGCACAGCCTGTGTGGCACAGCTTTGTGTAACGTGAATTCGCGAGCCTCACACCCCTGTTGTGAACCAGAAACGGGAGAGGATATCAGGGAGGGCATGCGTTTCCTTCTAGCTAGAAGTGGCGTCAGTGGTTTTACACGCCCTGACGAGTTTGACTTATGTGGTTGTTGCTGTTGCGAGGCGCCTCGATTAGATCGGACGATCCAGGTCCGATGGAGTCATTCGTTGGCTCATTTACGCCCCATAGGGCGGGGAGATGCAATGTTCAGGCATTTTAATCCACATCGGTGGACCGGCCCTGACGATCCAAGGGCTTGACTGAGTACTTATCCTGAGACTCGGGCTAGACAGTCTCAAATCGGTGAGGACTATCTTTTGCCTCGGTACACAGATGGAAATCCAACTTCCAATACGTGACTTTGCGGTGTTATTTGTAGACCCTAGTATGGCGACATAGTGGGATGGGGCACTTATGCCGTCTATGATTGATACTTATGATTTGAATTTGTTTTTGACACTATACACTTATAGTACTATCAAAATAATCTGTTTTAAACGTATCGAGCATTCTTTGGCTATTATAAGGTAAAATGTAACACCCCGAAAATTCTATAACTATGAAATTAACAAATTAAAGTATGATTAATTTGAAATCAAAGAACTAAGGGAAACGGGATACGCCATTGCGTTCGTCTCGGAAAAATACGCGAAATAGAGTCCGAGTTTTCGAAAAACGGAGTCCGTATGAAGAAGATATGGCCTTCGGAAGTTTTTAAATTAAGTTTAAATTTCGAACAGCTCAGAAAAATAATTAAAAATCAAAAATGGGGCCCAATGGGCCAGGGCGGAGAAAAGTCCCGCCTGACGCACCCAGGTCGACTGGGCTGTCGACCTGGTCTAACCAGGTCGACAGGCCTGTCGACAGGGCTGTCGACAGGGGTGTCGACCTGGTCCAGACCAGGTCGAGCCCAGTCTAACCTGGCTGGCCTATTCTATGTTGGTCGATTTTCTGTGGTCTGCTTTGTCATTAGGGCTAGGTGGCAAGCTCTAATTGGTCTCTCCTTAGGATGAATGGCTATGATCAATCCAGGCAACATCAATGGCTCTAATCAATTCATAAACCCTATAAAAAGGACCCTAGACTAAACCCTAATCTATTCATTCATAAATAAAAACAAAGCCGCCATGTTGCTGAGGAGCGTCTAGGAGTAGCCACCAAATTGGAGAGAAGATTAGGAGGAAAATTCTAAAGCCTAAAGCAATTCAAGCAAATCAAATCAAACCGCATCTTCTTATTCCTAAATTAGAGAATTCGCCGCAACCATTGTAAGTAGAGTATTACTTTGGTATGAACAAATAATTGTGTTGATATGTATACTTGATTTGTGGCGATAGAATAATTCATATTTGTGCGTTGAATTATGTTATTCATCATGAAGAACTACATGCGGTAGTTTTATGCAAGTATGACGTTTGGATATCCTTGAAATTATGTTATTCATTATGAAAAACTACATGCGGTAGTTTTATGCAAGTATGACGTTTGGATATTCGCAAAATATGTAATTTATGTTGAAGCTACATGTATGTAGTTGTTAAATTGAAAATCATGCAAGTTTGGGATTTTGTTACTATGCCATCATAATGTGTATTTTTATACAAACATCATTTTTGTGAAGTAATTGGAATAAGGTTGGGATTATCATAATTCATATGAAATTATATTGAAAGTTTTGCACCATGATCTATGTATTAAGCCATGTTTTGTACTAGAAACCTATTTGCAAACTTATGAATATGGCTAGGCTATGATCGATATTTGACATAATTGAAAACCATGTTAGTTCTATATTGTTAGCAAGAATTATATGATGACATATGTGAGACATGGCTAGGTTAGACTCAAAAATCCCTTTTTGCAAGTTTGCTTGAATAAAGCAAACACCATGTTTAGGAATATTTATGCATAAGTATATTTATACCATCGTTATGTGATTAGACATAAATCATGATTAAGTTGAACTATGCTTTTGTGTTAGTAACAAAGTAATCCCCTTTGTAAACATGTAGAAAACTTATGAACATGATTTGTTTATGTTTGACATTATGCCTAAATAAGAACATAGGACTATGTTGTAGTTATGACTATGTGACACCTAATTTAGATTCTTATCTTAACTACAAGTTTACATGGTTTGATTCATGTCACTTATGCTTTATGACCAAAGTATATCTCACTACTATGCAAGTACACCAGTTTCTATTTTGTATTTCCAACGTCATATTGCAAGTTCATGCGCTCACCTTCCCCTCTTTGTGTATGTAATCACGCTTTAAGCCTCCCCTTTTTCTCATGGCTAAGTTGGGCTTAAAAAGGTTAAGCCCAATATATACATAATAAACGGACGTGTTAAACGGGGGAAAATAATGTTGGGTTAAAATTATTAATGAATGGAAATATAAAATAGAAGGGCCCAAATTCAAGTATGGGTTGGGCCCATGATTGGTGTAACCTTTACACCATTAACTTAATAATGGGCCGCAAATATTTACATATAAATAAAGAAGAAAGACAGAATATGTAAATGTAGAACATACGATGTGTTTAACCCGAGGTTGGATTGAGTTGTGATGTAAACCTGCCCGGAACCGCCCGGCTGTCCAGTAGTCACAACAATACCTATCCAATGTGAGAGGTTAAACATGGAGCCCAATAAGGACCCGAGGTTAGATTGAGTTGTGGCGTAAGACTGCCCGGAACCAACCAGCAACAGGCAGCCACAACAATACCTGTCTAATGTGAGAGGTCAGGGCCTTAATAAGACAATTAAGGCTGAGTCAGGATTGTTAGGATTAAGTGAACTAAAGACTTAATCAAAATGGAACATGCTAAACTAAACGGACTGGTGGGGTTAGGTTAGGAAACACTTAACCAACTTAGCATGTTGGCTAGAGATAGAAAACCTAGTAACGGGGGGGACCCTTTTCAGCAGTAACCCTAGAAGGTGTATCAGGAAACCCTGAAACTAGGCAGGGTGGGGCACGATTACTGGGCTGATTGTAAGAGGTCAAATCGACGGCGGTGGTGTAGCAGTGTAGGTTCTAACGGGGTGCGGGCGTGCACACACTCCGGCGTAGAAAAATAAGGCACTGGACACCAGTAGCATACCTGTGCACTCTAGGATTGTGTCGGGCCGCCGCCATGGGACTTGATACACCCCATGGTGGGACCAGCATAGGTAACTACAACATCGGGGGCCGTAAGACACATGTAACTATGCGAGTAGGAGCCGATCATCATAGAATGGATCACATCACCCTGATTATGGGGTGCCAGTTGGAAACTAGTTTATATGGGTTCAGAGATTAACATGGGGATACGATAGTATATTCGACCCTAGACAACTTAACCAAGTTTATAGTGCTTTCCCACTTCTTGATTATACTTATCTTACCCAGTTCTTTATTCATAGACAAAATAGTACTAGACTTACTCAGGCTTTATGTCTGACTCTACTTTTCTTTCGTCTTCTTTTCTTCCGTTCCCCCCCCCAGGTCCACAGGGAGGGAACACTGCAGCTTGACCAGCATTAACATCCAGCTTGAAGAAGAGAAATGTATTGCTTGGACTTTTTCGCTTTGAACTATGGCTTTGGACAAACTCTATGGGGCTTTTGCAGTTTATCTATGCTTTATTTATGCTTCTTTAAATAATGTACTCAAGACAGATTATGAAAGTGTTATGTTATGTTTTTGGAAAAAGATGTAAGACAATCATGGTGATGTTTTGTAACACGTATTTGCTTTTGTGAAATAAAAGTTTGTTGATTTTCCGCTGTTTACAAATATGTGTTCTTATATCTGTCTTGTATATCTGTGACTTATACTTATAAACCTCCACCAAAATTCGGGCATTCCCTTTGAGAGTGACCCTAACGGAGGTGGGGTGTTTCACTTGGTATCAGAGCATAGGTTTACTAGATAAGATAAAAAGTTTTGAAAATTATTTTCAAAAAGGAAATTTAAAGAAGCATTTTTAAAAAGAAAAATATTATTTTATTCTAAAAAGCAAAGTCCACTCCCCAAAGCCATAGGTATTATCTCCTATCCTTCGTTTTGAATCTATCCTTTTTGTTTCAGCATGTCCCAAGAACTTTACTTGCCAGAAGGGGTACCAATACCTGGTTGGTTTAGACGGTTCTTAGAAGCAAGGGCCACTCAGCCAGGCCATACCGTTCCTCCTCCCCCAGCTGAAGGAAATCATCCAGCTGCAGTGGCACCTTTTCCTCCACCTCCTCCTCGGGGAAACGCTTTTGCTAAGATATGTAAAGATTTTAAAGCTATGGGAGGAAGGGATTTCCATGGAACTGAGTCGTTCGTGGCAGCTAGAAATTGGCTGAAAGAAACGGAGGACCTATTCATCATCTTTGAGGTAGAAGATAGACAAAAAGTACAATTGGCAGTATGGCTATTGAAGGGTGAGGCTTCCTACTGGTGGGAAGTCACTAATGCTGAAAGACCAGTGGAGACATGGGAGGACTTTAGGGCAAGGTTTGAGACCAAATTTCTTTCAGATGCGGAAAGGAGTTTGCAGTTGGAAAGATTTTTATTTCTTAAGCAAGGGGACAAGACAGTCAGAGAGTATGTGAATCAGTTCGATGAGCTGGCTAGGTTTGGGCTTGACCTAGTCAATACCCCGCACAAGAAGGCTCTCCGTTTCGTCAAAGGGTTGAATGAGCCACTACACAGTTTGGCCATGACCCATATACCCATGGGAGACACGTATGAAAGATTGGTGCAAATGGCATTGCTGAATGAAGAGGATAAGGGCAAGAAAGAGACAAAGGCAGAAAACTCTCAAGGGAAGAAAGAGGGTTTGCATCCTAAGAAGACAGACTTTAAGAAAGGCGGGGAAGGCAACAAAGAGAAGAGGAAGTGTAATTTCTGTGGCAAAGTGGGGCACTTAGTAAAGGACTGCCGGAAAAAGAAGGCCAAGGAGAATGGTGGGTGCTTTTCTTGCGGTGAGACAGGCCATAGGGCTAAGGACTGCCCAAAGAAACAAGGACAGGGGCAGAGGGCTGGATCCACCTCAGGGGCACAGGTTCATGTGCTAGAAGCGCCACCTTTGCAACAGCGAGGTACCAACACTTCTGTAGAAAGCGTAGTTTATCTTTATGATTACCCCGTTCGCACTTTTCTGGCGCATCACACTCCTTTATCTCGTCTGCTTTAGTAGAATCTCTGCACCTAAAAACTAGTATGGTAGAGGACCCCTTAATTGTTTCAAACCCAATTGGGGGCCCAGCTCATTTGTCTATGATCTGTTTGGGATTGAAAATTCCCATTCTAAGTGTAGAATTTCAATGTAGTGCCTTTGTTTTGGGCTTTTCGGGGTATGGTTTGATTTTGGGTATGGATTGGCTATCCAGTAATGGGGCCATCCTTGATTGTGAGAAAAGGGTTGTTAGGCTCCTAACCCAGCTCGGTAATACTTTGGAAATTTCTTGTAATCCCTCGTATGCGGTTATGCTTAGTTATCTTGAATCGCTAGATGCCTCTGTTGAAAATTTTCAATCAGTTAGAGTGGTCCGGGAATATCCGGATGTCTTCGAAGAGGTGAAGGGCTTGCCTCCGAAGCGGGAAATAGACTTCCGCATATATCTTGTAGATAATGCAAAGCCCGTTGCATTGCCCGTTAGACACATGGCTCCACGAGAAAGAAAAGAGCTCAGTAAACAGATTAAAGAGCTTCTAGAAAAGGGGTTCATTAGGAGGAGCATTTCAGAATGGGGCGCTCCAGTAGTGTTTGCCACTAAGGCGGAAAGTTCATTTCGCTTATGAATGGGTTGTGGAATACCTTCTAGTAAGTTAACAAGATCCAAGATTCACTAGTGAATTTTGGAGAGCTTGCATGGGACCATGAGTACGCAGTTAGGCTTGAGCCAAGTATATTAGAAGTAGAGTAAGTGAAAGTGGAATGAGAGGCAACAGTGGAAAATGTTCCAACTCATATTTTGGAAACAAGAATTAAGAAGCTACGAAATTGTGAAGTTAAAGACGGACAAAGCATAATGGAGTTAAGCTCAAGGAAATGCGACTTAGAAGATCGAAGACTAGATTCGTGCATCATATCTCTTCTTAAGAGTATATCCTTGGTCCCTCTCTTCCTGTAGAGCTTACTTGCATGCTATCTTTTGTGTTTATCCTCTCGGACCCATTCTCAATCCAATTTCTGTCGCAAACCCCATAGGGAGTATGACTCATCTGTTAGTAACACATGTTGGGGCTTGAGGGTGTTCATTGGTTTGACTAAAGTTTTTGGGATACAGATTGGTCTTAGGAAGGGACTCCCTTGTGACCTAAAAAGGAGTCCATCATGCTTAGTTTCCTAGAATCATATATAGTGGTTGGGTTGAGTAATTCTTTGGGTGTTTGATTTCGGTCTTCGGGGCTGATGCTTAGAGAGTTCTTCTCCTAATCAATATATATGTGGCATAGATTTCCAGTTTTGACATTGCCTAATGGGCACAAGGTTTTTACTTGCTTCTATCATTCGACTATACCTTTAGATAGGAACAATTGGGAAAATGTCCTATAGATTAGAGCTACCCGAAAGATTGGCCGGAGTCCACAACGTTTTTCAAGTTTCACATCTCCGAAAATGTCTACATGAGTCTGCTGAAGTGGTAGAGCCAAATATCCTCGAAGAGGCCGAAGTGGAACGCGAAGCAACCATAAGGAGAGTTCCAACCCGCATCTTAGGAACGGAAGTGAAGAAGCTACGCAACCGCGAAGTCAAGCTCGTCAAAGTTCAGTGGAGCGACGCCGAGGGAGACGCGACTTGGGAAACTGAAGCTAGATTACGCACTGCCTACCCTTTTCTGTTCGAGGGTACATCCTTGATCTTTCATTTTCCTTAAGTTGCGCTTTTATCTATCTTTTTAGGTATATTTCCTCGACCTTATCTTTTTAGGTAGAAACCCTTTGGATGGAAACATGTAATTGAAACATGTTATGTATGATGCTTGCAAGTGGTTGCAAGTGATTGCTAGTGGTTGCTCGTGGTTGCATATACACACACAATCTAGGTTTTAGATCGGCTCAGTCACTTCATATTGCATATGCATATATGTTTGCATTCGTATGTGGTTGAATTTTAATGTGTTGTCATGTGGATGCTGCATTTGTATTGAATGATTGTGCACTCATGTAGAATCATGAATAGGAAAATCTGCATACATAATGGATTCATGGCACTTACATAATTCACATTAAGGAGGTCAACTGAATCAGTAGACCGCCTGATTTTGCATTAGATAAGTACATGTATACACACACACTTTGCATATGATCATGAAGCATTAGAAGTCTTTTAAGGACAATGGATGCTCGTGTTTGATGGATGAGTAGATGGATGTTTGGATGTTAGGATTTACATTCCTCCTAACTTGAA
Organism: Allium sativum; assembly: GCA_030737875.1. Lineage (NCBI taxonomy): Eukaryota > Viridiplantae > Streptophyta > Magnoliopsida > Asparagales > Amaryllidaceae > Allium > Allium sativum. The sequence goes on from CM060924.1 coordinate 381,062,734, forward strand.
GATTTCGGGGACGAAATCCTTTTAAGTGGGGGAGAATGTAACACCCCGAAAATTCTATAACTGTGAAATTAACAAATTAAATTATGATTAATTTGAAATCAAAGAACAAAGGGAAACGGGATACGCCATTGCGTTCGTCTCGGAAAAATACGCGAAATAGAGTCCGAGTTTTCGAAAAACGGAGTCCGTATGAAGAAGATATGGCCTTCGGAAGTTTTTAAATTAAGTTTAAATTTCGAACAGCTCAGAAAAATAATTAAAAATCAAAAATGGGGCCCAATCGGCCAGGGCGGGGAAAAGTCCCGCCTGACGCACCCAGGTCGACTGGGCTGTCGACCTGGTCTAACCAGGTCGACAGGCCTGTCGACAGGGCTGTCGACAGGCCTGTCGACAGGGCTGTCGACAGGGGTGTCGACCTGGTCCAGACCAGGTCGAGCCCAGTCTAACCTGGCTGGCCTATTCTATGTTGGTCGATTTTCTGTGGTCTGCTTTGTCATTAGGGCTAGGTGGCAAGCTCTAATTGGTCTCTCCTTAGGATGAATGGCTATGATCAATCCAGGCAACATCAATGGCTCTAATCAATTCATAAACCCTATAAAAAGGACCCTAGACTAAACCCTAATCTATTCATTCATAAATAAAAACAAAGCCGCCATGTTGCTGAGGAGCGTCTAGGAGTAGCCACCAAATTGGAGAGAAGATTAGGAGGAAAATTCTAAAGCCTAAAGCAATTCAAGCAAATCAAATCAAACCGCATCTTCTTATTCCTAAATTAGAGAATTCGCCGCAACCATTGTAAGTAGAGTATTACTTTGGTATGAACAAATAATTGTGTTGATATGTATACTTGATTTGTGGCGATAGAATAATTCATATTTGTGCGTTGAATTATGTTATTCATCATGAAGAACTACATGCGGTAGTTTTATGCAAGTATGACGTTTGGATATCCTTGAAATTATGTTATTCATTATGAAAAACTACATGCGGTAGTTTTATGCAAGTATGACGTTTGGATATTCGCAAAATATGTAATTTATGTTGAAGCTACATGTATGTAGTTGTTAAATTGAAAATCATGCAAGTTTGGGATTTTGTTACTATGCCATCATAATGTGTATTTTTATACAAACATCATTTTTGTGAAGTAATTGGAATAAGGTTGGGATTATCATAATTCATATGAAATTATATTGAAAGTTTTGCACCATGATCTATGTATTAAGCCATGTTTTGTACTAGAAACCTATTTGCAAACTTATGAATATGGCTAGACTATGATCGATATTTGACATAATTGAAAACCATGTTAGTTCTATATTGTTAGCAAGAATTATATGATGACATATGTGAGACATGGCTAGGTTAGACTCAAAAATCCCTTTTTGCAAGTTTGCTTGAATAAAGCAAACACCATGTTTAGGAATATTTATGCATAAGTATATTTATACCATCGTTATGTGATTAGACATAAATCATGATTAAGTTGAACTATGCTTTTGTGTTAGTAACAAAGTAATCCCCTTTGTAAACATGTAGAAAACTTATGAACATGATTTGTTTATGTTTGACATTATGCCTAAATAAGAACATAGGACTATGTTGTAGTTATGACTATGTGACACCTAATTTAGATTCTTATCTTAACTACAAGTTTACATGGTTTGATTCATGTCACTTATGCTTTATGACCAAAGTATATCTCACTACTATGCAAGTACACCAGTTTCTATTTTGTATTTCCAACGTCATATTGCAAGTTCATGCGCTTACCTTCCCCTCTTTGTGTATGTAATCACGCTTTAAGCCTCCCCTTTTTCTCATGGCTAAGTTGGGCTTAAAAAGGTTAAGCCCAATATATACATAATAAACGGACGTGTTAAACGGGGGAAAATAATGTTGGGTTAAAATTATTAATGAATGGAAATATAAAATAGAAGGGCCCAAATTCAAGTATGGGTTGGGCCCATGATTGGTGTAACCTTTACACCATTAACTTAATAATGGGCCGCAAATATTTACATATAAATAAAGAAGAAAGACAGAATATGTAAATGTAGAACATACGATGTGTTTAACCCGAGGTTGGATGGAGTTGTGATGTAAACCTGCCCGGAACCGCCCGGCTGTCCAGTAGTCACAACAATACCTATCCAATGTGAGAGGTTAAACATGGAGCCCAATAAGGACCCGAGGTTAGACTGAGTTGTGGCGTAAGACTGCCCGGAACCAACCGGCAACAGGCAGCCACAACAATACCTGTCTAATGTGAGAGGTCAGGGCCTTAATAAGACAATTAAGGCTGAGTCAGGATTGTTAGGATTAAGTGAACTAAAGACTTAATCAAAATGGAACATGCTAAACTAAACGGACTGGTGGGGTTAGGTTAGGAAACACTTAACCAACTTAGCATGTTGGCTAGAGATAGAAAACCTAGTAACGGGGGGGACCCTTTTCAGCAGTAACCCTAGAAGGTGTATCAGGAAACCCTGAAACTAGGCAGGGTGGGGCACGATTACTGGGCTGATTGTAAGAGGTCAAATCGACGGCGGTGGTGTAGCAGTGTAGGTTCTAACGGGGTGCGGGCGTGCACACACTCCGGCGCAGAAAAATAAGGCACTGGACACCAGTAGCATACCTGTGCACTCTAGGATTGGGTCGGGCCGCCGCCATGGGACTTGATACACCCCATGGTGGGACCAGCATAGGTAACTACACCATCGGGGGCCGTAAGACACATGTAACTATGCGAGTAGGAGCCGATCATCATAGAATGGATCACATCACCCTGATTATGGGGTGCCAGTTGGAAACTAGTTTATATGGGTTCAGAGATTAACATGGGGATACGATAGTATATTCGACCCTAGACAACTTAACCAAGTTTATAGTGCTTTCCCACTTCTTGATTATACTTATCTTACCCAGTTCTTTATTCATAGACAAAATAGTACTAGACTTACTCAGGCTTTATGTCTGACTCTACTTTTCTTTCGTCTTCTTTTCTTCCGTTTCCCCCCCCCCCAGGTCCACAGGGAGGGAACACTGCAGCTTGACCAGCATTAACATCCATCTTGAAGAAGAGAAATGTATTGCTTGGACTTTTTCGCTTTGAACTATGGCTTTGGACAAACTCTATGGGGCTTTTGCAGTTTATCTATGCTTTATTTATGCTTCTTTAAATAATGTACTCAAGACAGATTATGAAAGTGTTATGTTATGTTTTTGGAAAAAGATGTAAGACAATCATGGTGATGTTTTGTAACACGTATTTGCTTTTGTGAAATAAAAGTTTGTTGATTTTCCGCTGTTTACAAATATGTGTTCTTATATCTGTCTTGTATATCTGTGACTTATACTTATAAACCTCCACCAAAATTAGGGCATTCCCGTTGAGAGTGACCCTAACGGAGGTGGGGTGTTTCATAAAAACCCTATCCTCCGGCTTGCGTTGGATTGTGTGATGGGACCTGGGTCTTATAATAGCTTCATTTTTCTTTATTTAGCATTGCGCTGTTGTTTTATGCACTGGTATTCTTGGGAGGAAACCCGTTCTGTGTTATACGGCGTGGTCCCTTGATTTACCGAGCTTTAAAATAAAGATTAATAACTGTTTTAGTTCTCACACCAGTCCCATGACTGACCTGGAGTTTATTGTTTTAACCTAAACTCTGGGTGACCATATTTTCGACACGGGCAGCTAGTAGTTTTGGGTTTTGCAGATTTATATTCACAGGAACCTGGTTTACAGCTGGAACGATATCCGGAAAGCTTTGTATCCGTGTATCTTCTTCAGTTGTATTTTGTATTATTTTCCGCTGCTATGTAATGTAATTTAAATCTCTGAAATTTTCTGTATAATATTTATTCATTTATGCTCTGTATATTCTTGTATCTGATGGAATTGTTGTAATATACAATGAAATGTTCTTCTGTCTGCGTTGTTTTGTGGCTTCTGCTCGACTCAATCCGGGCTTTCCTCACCGGGGAAGTTCGGGTCGTTTCAACCGAGGCCAGGGATCGTCCTCTACCGATTCGAGACAATCTAGCCCATGTCTCAGGCAAGCGCGCAGACAAGCCTTGGATTGTCAGGGCCGGTCCACCGATGTGGATTAAAATGCCTGAACACTGCGTCTCCCCGGCCTTTGGGGCGTAAATGAGCCAACGAATGACTCCATCGGTCCCGGATCAACCGATATAACCGAGGCGCCTCGCAAACCAACAACCACATAAGTCAAACTCGTCAGGGCGTGTAAAGCCACTGACGCCACTTCTAGCTAGAAGGAAACGCGTGCCCTCCCTGATGTCCTCTCCCATTTCTGGTTCACAACCGGGGTGTGAGGCTCGCGAATCAACGCTACACAAAGCTATGCCACACAGGCCGTGCTTTGATCATCAACCACAAGACTATGCTTTTCAACAGAAGCCTTGATCATTTTCATCTTAGCATGCCACACAGGCAAACCACTCTATGCAACCAATATCCATCAATCACACAGAATGATATCCAATGTCAGACACACAGTCCATTTACAAGTCCGTTCTGGGTTTGAACGTAACCGGAGGCACCTAGTACCCCGCATATCCATCGATCTCTAAGTACGTCTGGACGACCACTAACTGATTCCCTCCTCTTGGGTGTACGGCCCAATCAAGATCATCAGTAATCACCCAAACAATGTGAAGACCTCCGGTCTTCAACCACCATCTTCACCTTCGACTTATCGTCGTATCAGTTATTCAGAATTGGATAAACCCGGTCTTTCCGAATAACTCGCGTATATAATAAACAAGTGTTACACAAACACAACATACGCCTCATTCCAATTCAAAATATTCTTTTATTCAAATATTCTTATACTTTGGGAAAGGTTCCCATTAATTTTATCAAAGATAAATTCTTTAAATTTATTCTTTAATCTTCTTTTGAATATCAATTCAAAACTAGTCGGGATTAGCGAACCACACCGAAGTAATCATTTATTTTATTTCCCAATCCCAACCTATTCATCCCATGAAGTAAACTGTTCATACTTCATATCTAACACCACGGTGTTATCGGTAAATTCAATTACCATTTCACGTTCAAATCTAATTAAAGATTTAACTATCGCCTGGAGCAAAACTGGTGATACTCCATTCTCGACCATTCCAATCTAATTAAAGATTCATTAAAACTCCACTTGGTTTTAATCTTCCCAAAAATCAATATCAATGATTATTTAACTTGGGAAATCACATACTGTCTTTAACTGGGTTAAAGAACCAATGTCATTTAAAACACGGTTCACTATAAACCCAAAATCACATTCCATTAATTATCGGGTTAAAGAACAAGTGTTATTTAAAACACCGTTCACGATAAACCCAAAAATCAATTCAAATTCAATTCCAATTAAATACCATTTAATTGGTATACTTCATTAAATCAAAATAAAAAGATTTAATCTTTTTCTCAACTGGGTTTAAGAACAGTGTTAATGAAGACACCATCCACGACAACCCCAAATCACATTTGATATTAAATACAAGGCTCTGAATAGAAAATATATCGGCTTATATTCAATATCAAATTCTTCGATCAACAAATATCGTATTGGAAATAACGATATAAATATATCTTTCAAATTCCCATAACAATATATGTATCATCACAAAATCCAACATCGAAATATTCCAAAGACAATTTCGATTCAAATCCATTCCAATTCAATTATTGGGAATTCTAGTTATTTTCAAAACCATTTCAAATCCACTTTATTTATTTTAAAAATAAATAGAATCATAATTCTAGTTCAAAACTAGTTCATTTCGATAAAAATCTATTTTTATCTTTTCAAATATGGAATTTTTCATCCCAATTCTTCACAAATCATTTCTTATGATTTTACACAAATTATTACTATTTTAATAATTTTATCAAGGCCCGTACAGTCGATTTTCATCAACGGCCATCGAACTGCACTTACAGCGACCTTTTCCAAATTTGATTTGGATATAATTCCTAATCCAACCGTTAGATTTCTAATTTCTAATATTCGTTAGAAAGCTCTTTTCGATACAAACCCAACGGTTACGGTTTTAGGAGAATCCGACGGTCGGATCTCCCACAATATCCATTCGAAGTCAATGGTCGAAATTCACAAACTGCCGCAGCGCGGCGCGTTCTATTCAGGCCATTATATTATATATATAATATATACTTCGTCGATTTCCTTTTAAAACATATTCTATAAATCGTTTAAAATTCGTTTTCAAAACGATTTTAACTTCCATCTCAAATTCAAATCAAAATTGAATCTTTCCAATATAAATTCGTTTTAAATTCATTTCAACTCGATTTCAATTCAATTTCAATTTAATTCGAATTTCAATTTAATTCGAATTTCAATTCATTTCAATTTAATTTGAATTTCAATTCATTTCAATTTAATTCGAATTTCAAATCTATTCAATTTAATTCAAATTTCAATTCATTTCAATTTAATTCGAATTTCAATTCATTTTTAATATTCATTGAAAAATGAATAAAATCGATATAAATATCGTTCACGTCAAAAGGGCGTCAATCTAATCAACGCGGCTTCATATATTGCTATTTTCAAATATTCTATTTCAAATATTTCTTTTTCAAATATTCTATTTCAAAACTAGAATGAGGCCCAATCAATTACCATAGATTTTATTTCTATGGATTTCCATACAACGCATGTATATATCAACAATGACAAATAATCAACCATCATCCAAAGTGCATTCTACACTGTATAAGCATCAAATATAAATATTTAACGCTTATAACAGCCTGTCAATCAATCGATCGACATACAACTAATTATTGAGATTAGTGTATGTCATATATCATCCCAATACCCGTGTCTGGTTTCAAACAATCAAACACAGGTTTTATTTGTGCAGTTGAGCGATGTGTAAAATTTATCGTCCAAATCAATTTCAGTCAAATGTGTGTATATAACAAATCGTCCGATTTGTTTATATTTATTTTATTTTAAATACACGTTAAAATTCTATTTTCAACTATTAAATATTTTTAACTATATAAATATTTTATGTCATTTTACATCCCACAATCAACTACACATCAAAATCAAACAAACAAGCATACAAGCCGTCCATGGTCTGTAGACGACGGGTGTTGGGTGCTTCTAAACACCGTCTGCATCCTAGTATATATTATTAACTAGAAAAATAAAATTAAAGGTGAGAAGTTCTCACTGAGGGTTCCACTCCACCATTCTGTTCTGAATTTCTGATCGATTTGATTTGCCCGAAATTCCTACACCATCCTTTTCACGTTGTTCATATTAAAAACCACATTTTTAATATGATGTTCTATATATTAAAAATCATATTTTTATTCTTTCTATAATGTAGAAATCATATTTTTAGTCCCTGCTATTTTATTCTAAAACGATGCTACTTTTATTTTTATAACAATGCAAATTTATTTTTAAACAACAAGGCAAATTTCTATTAAAAACAACAAGGCAAATTTCTATTAAAAACAACAAGGCAAATTTCTATTTAAAAACAACAATGCAAATTTCTATTTAAAAACAACAATGCAAATTTCTATTTAAAAACAGCAATGCAAATTTCTATTTAAAAACAACAATGCAAATTTCTATTAAAAACAACAAGGCAAATTTCTATTTAAAAACAACAATGAAAATTTCTATTTAAAAACAACAATGCAAATTTCTATTAAAAACAACAAGGCAAATTTCTATTAAAAACAACAAGGCAAATTTCTATTTAAAAACAACAATGCAAATTTCTATTTAAAAAAAATCAAAATTTTTCCTTTTTAAATTAATTAAGCAAATATAATAAATAAAGAAAACTACCTTCTTCCCTCTTTGTCTTCTTCGTTCACTGTCTACCCATCGCCCCAGCCTAGGGCTTCAATTCGCCACCACCTGAGACCATCGACTGCAGATCGGAGGGCGCTACACAGAGAGGGGTAGCGCCGCCACTCACCACTTGCGACGGGGTCGGTCGCGATGGCCCCCGCCTCGCTGGAAAACTCCTCGAACCGGCGAGCTTTAGAACCCCAAATCGAACCAAATACGAAACTAAAAATCACGACACCGGTATGGATTGGTAGCCCATGGATTCCTCTACGATTTTCCCCTACAAAGTTGGGAATTTTATTGAAGGAATCGAGCGGGGTTGGGGAATTTTATTTTGACCTAACTCGGCCGTTAGTTTTGAAAAGGAGGCGCGTTCGAACATTGACCCGGGGCTGAGAGTAACGAGGGTTTGACCAGGCTTTGCTCCTTTTATATATTTATTTCATTTATTTATTTAATTCAATAATCGTCTGTTTAACACCACGAAACCCAAACGAAACTCACCGACTGTCGCCCCTAGCTAATTACTCCCATTCCGAACACAATGGGTTATGTTTCGTTAGCCAATTTTATCATTCCGATCAGTTTTCGTTAGATTTAAAATATAAATCATTATACATTTAATTTGAATGCACATTTCAATTTACCGGGGCCACATACTAACTCTAAGAATTCCCGAAAAATATTTTCTAGCTTCGTATTGACGATACAGTCCTAACAAAACTAATTTCATCAAATTCTGAGACCGTTTGAAAAATGGCCATTTTCCAGTCGATTAAAATCAACTGAAACTGGTCAAATGCGTTTTCCTTTGCCACGCCCACATATTGATTCGAAAAATTACGAATTTTGGAATCAAGCTATAACTTGACATCACGGATCCAACAAAAGTGGTTTCGTCGAAAACCGAGGTCGTTTGCAAAATTTCTATTTTTAAGGGCCAGAATTCCATAGCGACTATTCTGAAATTTCAACTGGACATAATTTTTTATTCCCGCTATGAAATTTCGATTCTTTGGATTCGTTGGAAAGATATTCTCTAATAGATTTGAATATTTTTGGTTTCGCCAAAATCCGGTTTATTTTGAATCATGTACATTCATTTGAAGTTTGAAATCGAATTTTCGAACTACCGCGCCATTTTCAATTCCTTTTATAAATATAAATAAATATTTATATTCTAACGACGATCTATATAAATATATACGTTTGAATTCTATTCAAAATAAATTTCTCGTCGTTATTATTTAAAATAATTCATTTTAAGTATTCAAAATTCAATAAAATTGCCAAAATAAAATTTTTAAATTGGCTCGGATTTCCGGGTTATTACATTCTCCCCCACTTAAAACTTTTCATTCCCGAAAAGGAACGAAGCCGTAAGTTGTTTAACAAATCAACTCAACTTCCAGTATTTTCACTACGGCTTAAGTTCTTCAACTTTTCAGTTTCTAAGAACTTTTCAAATTTTTCAAAAATTTGGCTAACACCCCAAATTTTCGAAAAGTTTCGCCATAACCTCCCCTGCACCGGGGACTTCGGGATATTTCATATAGCCTCCCATGGCCTTCTTCAATCCAAAAGAAAAAGAAAAAGCCAAGCGGCTAGCCAATCGGCTCATAAAATCATCATCACCCAAACAAAACAGTAAATTATGATAAACATGTACCTATTTGTCGGGCAAACAAATTTTATTCTTCTGCTCTAGCCTCCTTGCTATGACATGTTCAACATAAGTACATGTATATGCAAGCAAATGCGATAAATTTTCAATACAATTTACTTTTTGGTCAATTTAGCTAAATGGTTCAAAATTTTAATTAATCCACCAATAATCAAACAACACAACCATCAATCAATTAGTTGATTAGCTTTTTAAATTTATAATTTTGATATATAGTCAAAAATCACATATTTGATGACAAATTACAACAATAGACCCTATCTAATTTTGGTTCTCACACCAGTCAATTGGAAATATATAGAAATCCCACTTTCGAAACACGAAAATAAATTCTAATGATGACGCGTCAATCATCAAAATTATGTCCGAGCGATTAGAGTGTGATTCTATATCTATCGAATATATTTGAGGCTTCAATACACGTGGATCAGACGTATACTAAAATCTCTATATACTTGATTGTCCAAATCAATATAAATAAATAATCAAATACGTATAATTGAATTAAATTTTCAAAACAAAACTTGTTTTCATTTCAAAAATATACTCTTCACACCCGTTCTAGGATACTGCTAATCCTATCTATAACGAGTCATTCCCGTTGGATATTACTAATCCAATTTCTGATGAATTCTTTCGTATGGTTCTAATGTGTCTTGTTCTCTGAGCTTTGTACACCAAAGCTCTGATACCAGCTGAAACGACAGGGAATTTCGGTCGTTCCGAATTAGTCGCTAAACCGATCAAGACCGTTTGAAATGCCTGATTGTTTTGAGAACACGACAAAATAGAACGCAAACAGAAGAACATTTCATTGTTAATTAAACAATCCCATCTGAATACAAGAATATGCATAGTATACATCAATATTACACATTATAAATTATCAGAGATTACAATACATTACATAGCAGCGGAAAATAATACAATACACAACTAGAAGTAATACGCGGATACAAAGCTTTCCGAGTATCGTTCCAGCTGTAAACCAGGATCCTGTGAATATATATCTGCAAAACCAAAACTACTAGCTGCCTATTTCAAAATATGGGCACCCAGAGTTTAGGTTAAAACAATAAACTCCAGGTCAGTCATGGTACTGGTGTGAGAACTAAAACAGTTGTAAATCTTTATTTTAAAGTTAGGTAAATCAAGGGACCACGCCGTATAACATGGAACAGGTTTCCTCCCAAGAATACCAGTGCATAAAACAAACAACGCACTGCTAAATAAAGAAAAATGAAGCTATTATAAGACCCAGGTCCCATCACACAATGCAACGCAAGCCAAAGGATAGGGTTTTTACCTTATAATAGCCAAGAATGCTTGATACGTTTAAAACAAATCATTTGATACTATTATAAGTGCATAATGTATAAAACAACTTCAAATCATAAGTATCAATCATAGATGGCATAAGTGCCCCATCCCACTATGTCGCCATATATAGGATTACAACGAAAATCAAAACATCACGTATTGGAAGTTGGATTTCCATCTGTGAACCTAGGCCAGAGATCGTCCTCTACCGATTCGAGACAATCTAGCCCATGTCTCAGGCAAGCGCGCAGACAAGCCTTGGATCGTCAGGGCCGGTCCACCGATGTGGATTAAAATGCCTGAACACTGCGTCTCCCCGCCCTTTGGGGTGTAAATGAACCAACGAATGACTCCATCGGTCCCGGATCGACCGATATAACCGAGGCACCTCGCAAACCAACAACCACATAAGTCAAACTCGTCAGGGCGTGTAAAACCACTGATGCCACTTCTAGCTAGAAGGAAACGCATGCCCTCCCTGATGTCCTCTCCCGTTTCTGGTTCACAACCAGGGTGTGAGGCTCGCGAATCAACGCTACACAAAGCTACGCCACACAGGCCGTGCTTTGATCATCAACCACAAGACACTGCTTTTCAACAGAAGCCTTGATCATTTGCATCTTAGCATGCCACATAGGCAAACCACTCCATGCAACTAATATCCATCAATCACACAGAATGATATCCAATGTCAGACACACAGTCCATTTACAAGTTCGTTCTGTGTTTGAACGAAACCGGAGGCACCTAGTACCCCGCATATCCATCGATCTCTAAGTACGTCTGGACGACCACTAACTGATTCCCTCCTCTTGGGTGTACGGCCCAATCAAGATCATCAGTAATCACCCAAACGACGTGAAGACCTCCGGTCTTCAACCACCGTCTTCACCTTCGACTTATCGTCGTATCAGTTATTCAGAATGGGATAAACCCGGTCTTTCCGAATAACTCGCGTATATAATAAACAAGTGTTACACAAACACAACATACGCCTCATTCCTATTCAGAATATTCTTTTATTCAAATATTCTTATACTTTGGGAAAGGTTCCATTAATTTTATCAAAGATAAATTCTTTAAATTTATTCTTTAATCTTCTTTTGAATATCAATTCCAAACTAGTCGGGATTAGCGAACCACACCGAAGTAATCATTTATTTTATTTCCCAATCCCAACCTATTCATCCCATGAAGTAAACTGTTCATACTTCATATCTAACACCACGGTGTTATCGGTAAATTCAATTACCATTTCACGTTCAAATCTAATTAAAGATTTAACTATCGCCTGGAGCAAAACTGGTGATACTCCATTCTCGACCATTCCAATGTAATTAAGGATTCATTAAAACTCCACTTGGTTTTAATCTTCCCAAAAATCAATATCAATGATTATTTAACTTGGGAAATCACCTCCTGTCTTTAACTGGGTTGAAGAACCAGTGTCATTTAAAACACGGTTCACTATAAACCCAAAATCACATTCCATTAATTACCGTGATAAAGAACAAGTGTTATTTAAAACACCGTTCATCATAAACCCAAAAATCAATTCAAATTCAATTCCAATTAAATACCATTTGATTGGTATACTTCATTAAATCCAAATAAAAAGATTTAATCTTTTTCTCAACTGGGTTTAAGAACAGTGTTAATGAAGACACCATCCACGACAACCCCAAATCACATTTGATATTAAATACAAGGCTCTGAATAGAAAATATATCGGCTTATATTCAATATCAAATTCTACGACCAACAAATATCGTATTGGAAATAACGATATAAATATATCTTTCAAATTCCCATAACAATATCTGTATCATCACGAAATCCAACATCGAAATATTCCAAAGACAATTTCGATTCAAATCCATTCCAATTCAATTATTGGGAATTCTGGTTATTTTCAAAACCATTTCAAATTCACTTTATTTATTTTAAAAATAAATAGAATTATAATTCTAGTTCAAAACTAGTTCATTTCGATAAAAATCTATTTTTATCTTTTCAAATATGGAATTTTTCATCCCAATTCTTCACAAACCATTTCTTATGATTTTACACAAATTACTACTATTTTAATAATTTTATCAAGGCCCGTACAGTCGATTTTCATCAACGGCCATCGAACTGCACTTACAGCAACCTTTTACAAATTTGATTTGGACATAATTCCAAATCCAACTGTTAGATTTCTAATTTCTAATATTCGTTAGAAAGCTCTTTTCGATACGAACCCAACGGTTCCGGTTTTAGGAGAATCCGACGGCCGGATCTCCCGCAATATCCATTCGAAGTCAATGGTCGAAATTCACGAACTGCCGCAGCGCGGCGCGTTCTATTCAGGCCATTATATTATATATAATATATATAATATATACTTCGTCGATTTCCTTTTAAAACGTATTCTATAAATCGTTTAAAATTCGTATTTAAAACGATTTCAACTTCCATCTCAAATTCAAATCAAAATTGAATCTTTCCAATATAAATTCGTTTTAAATTCATTTCAACTCGATTTCAATTCAATTTCAATTTAATTCAAATTTCGATTCATTTCAATTTAATTCGAATTTCAATTCATTTCAATTTAATTAGAATTTAAATCTATTCAATTTAATTTGAATTTCAATTCATTTCAATTTAATTCGAATTTCAATTCATTTTCAATATTCATTGAAAAATGAAATAAATCAATATAATTATCATTTACGTCAAAATGGCGTCAATCTAATCAACACGGCTTCATATATTGCTATTTTCAAATATTCTATTTCAAATATTTCTTTTTAAATATTCTATTTCAAAACTGGAATGAGGCCCAATCAATTACCATAGATTTTATTTCTATGGATTTCCATACAACGCATGTATATATCAACAATGACAAATAATCAACCATCATCCAAAGTGCATTCTACACTGTATAAGCATCAAATATAAATATTTAACACTTATAACAGCCTGTCAATCAATCGATCGACATACAACTAATTATTGGGATTAGTGTATGTCATATATCATCCCAATACCCGTGTGGGGTTTCAAACAATCAAACACAGATTTTATTTGTGCAGTTGGGCGATGTGTAAAATTTATCGTCTAAATCAATTTCAGTCAATTGTGTGTATATAAACAAATCGTCCGATTTGTTTATATTTATTTTATTTTAAATACACGTTAAAAATTCCATTTTCAACTATAAAATATTTTTAACTATATAAATATTTTATTTCATTTTACATCCCATAATCAACTACACATCAAAATCAAACAAACAAGCATACAAGCCGTCCATGGTCTGTGGACGACGGGTGTCGGGTGCTACTAAACACCATCTGCATCCTAGTATATATTATTAACTAGAAAAAGAAAATTAAAGGTGAGAAGTTCTCACTGAGGGTTCCACTCCACCATTCTATTCTGAATTTCTGATCGATTTGATTTGCGTGAAATTCCTACACCATCCTTTTCACGCTGTTCATATTAAAAACCCCATTTTTAATACGATGTTCTATATATTAAAAATCATATTTTTATTCTTTCTATAATGTAAAATTCATATTTTTAGTCCCTGCTATTTTATTCTAAAACGATGCTACTTTTATTTTTATAACAATGCAAATTTATTTTTAAACAACAAGGCAAATTTCTATTAAAAACAACAAGGCAAATTTCTATTGAAAACAACAAGGCAAATTTCTATTAAAAACAACAAGCAAAATTTCTATTTAAAAACAACAATGCAAATTTCTATTTAGAAACAACAATGCAAATTTCTATTTAAAAACAACAATGCAAATTTCTATTAAAAACAACAAGGCAAATTTCTATTTAAAAACAACAATGCAAATTTCTATTTAAAAACAACAATGCAAATTTCTATTTAAAAACAACAATGCAAATTTCTATTAAAAACAACAAGGCCAATTTCTATTAAAAACAACAAGGCAAATTTCTATTTAAAAACAACAATGCAAATTCTATTTAAAAAAATCAGATTTTTTTCCTTTTTAAGTTAATTATGCTAATACAATAAATAAAGAAAACTACCTTCTTCCCTCTTTGTCTTCTTCGTTCACTGTCTACACATTGCCCCAGCCTAGGGCTTCAATTCGCCACCACCTGAGACCATCGACTGCTGATCGGAGGGCGCTACATGGAGAGGGGTAGCGCCGCCACTCACCACCTGCGACGGCGTCGGTCGCGATGGCCCCCGCCTCGCTGGAAAACTCCTCGAACTGGTGAGCTTTAGAACCCCAAATCGAACCAAATACGAAACTAAAAATCATGACACCGGTATGGATTGGTAGCCCATGGATTCCTCTACGATTTTCCCCTACAAAGTTGGGAATTTTATTGAAGGAATCGAGCGGGGTTGGGGAATTTTATTTTGATCTAACTCGGCCGTTAATTTTGAAAAGGAGGCGCGTTCGAACGTTGACCTGGGGCTGAGAGTAATGAGGGTTTGACCAGGCTTTGCTCCTTTTATATATTTATTTCATTTATTTATTTAATTCAATAATCGTCTGTTTAACACCACGAACCCCAAACGAAACTCACCGTCTGTCGCCCCTAGCTAATTACCCCATTCCGAACACAATGGGATATGTTTCGTTAGCCAATTTTATCGTTCCGATCAGTTTTCGTTAGATTTAAAATATAAATCATTATACATTTAATTTGAACGCACATTTCAATTTACTGGGGCCACATACTAACTCTAAGAATTCCCGAAAAATATTTTCTAGCTTCGTATTGATGATACGGTCCTAACAAAACTGATTTCGTCAAATTCTGAGACCATTTGAAAAATGGCCATTTTCCAGTCGATTAAAATCAACTGAAACTGGTCAAATACGTTTTCCTTTGCCACGCCCACATATTGATTCGAAAAATTAGGAATTTTGGAATCATGCTATAACTTGACATCATGGATCCAACAAAAGTGGTTTCGTCGAAAACCAAGGTCGTTTGCAAAATTTCTATTTTTAAGGCCAATAATTCCATAGCGACTATTCTGAAATTTCAACTAGACATAATTTTTTATTCCCGCTATGAAATTTCGATTCTTTGGATTCGTTGGAAAGATATTCTCTAATAGATTTGAATATTTTTGGTTTCGCCAAAATCCGGTTTATTTCGAATCCTGTACATTCATTTGAAGTTTGAAATCGAATTTTCGAACTACCGCACCATTTTCAATTCCTTTTATAAATATAAATAAATATTTATATTCTAACGACGATCTATATAAATATATACGTTCGAATTCTATTCAAAATAAATTTCTCGTTGTTATTATTTAAAATAATTCATTTTAAAGATTCAAAATTCAATAAAATTGCCAAAATAAAATTTTTAAATTGGCTCGGATTTCCGGGTTATTACAGGATCCGATATAATCGAATTTCTTTGAAATAAGAAATGTTGTAATCGTGTTGATTATGATTTTCATATGGAAGAGAAAAATTCAGATTTCGTTTTATAGATTGATAGTTATAGCTAAATCAAATTTTAAAATAGTCGCTATGGAAATCGTTATTAAAATATAGTCCTTTAAAATAGCCGTTTCGCAGACGACCTCCATTTTCGATGAAATTAGTTTCATTGGAACCGTTACTCTTAATTATTGCATGGTACTAAATTGTGTGGCAAATCGATGTCGTATGAGACCACGACAGCCATAAACGCCCATTCATTCTCTATAGCGCGTAATCGAATTAATTTAATTCAATAAAGGGATATTTTGGTGTAATTTGAGTAAACGATCGAACTAGGCCACGAAACCAGTTCCGTTGATTTCGTATCGATGATTAGAGTCAGGATAGCTATATAGTTTGTTATTTTTGGAGACCAGGTAATTTGGTGTCCAAAATAGCATTGTGGTGCGTGTAAAAATAGCATACCGGTAAACAGTCTCAGAATGTGACGAAACCAGTGCCATTCAATTCGTATTAATTAATTATTGTAGAATTTCAATTTTCATGTCAATCGGACTAACCATTTGATCGTGGCAACGATAAACTCCTTGATCAATTATACTATTTTGGTCAATTCAGACAGAAGTAACTTTAAATGAATAAATGACTGGCCAAATGAACTCCTATTTGGACGAAATAAATTTCATTGGATCCATAAGGAAGAGGTCTAGTAAAATGTCAAGGCCTCAAATTTATTGGATTTTTTTTGTAATTATAGGAATTTTAAATGCTTGAATACTCATCGATAATTATAAAGGACCTTTTCCAAATGACGTTGGATTTCGACGAAACCTGTCCCATCGGATCCGGAATATTTTTTTATGCTAAGATTAGCATTTTTATCAGAAAACGGAACTCATTTGTGGTGATTTCTGCGTGTTACTTTGTGTTGAAGTTTCGTAAATATTATTATATTAATTTGAGCACCCTATATATATCCAACAGCATCAGCCAAACCCTTTATTTCTCATCCACGTGGTCAACCCTTCAGTGCCTCCACTTTCACAAAACCAACGATCTATATTCTTCCATTTTCATCTCCAATCTTCTCCTAATCGGTCCATCTATTCAAGTTTTTTTCAATAGAAACCCTATGGAGGTCGACGAGTTCTCACTAATGAACGGCTGTGATTGGCTAATATTTGTTAATATGGTCGGAATACCATCTGAAAGTAAACGGGTTCAATCAGCTTTTCCTGACGAGCAGCAGAACAATAGGGTTCAAAAATTCTACCGAGGGAGGAGCCAGGTGGAGAGCTTCTGCCGACGTGACCAGATCAATGTAACGTCCCATATTTTTATGATATAATAATTAATTTATTTAACTATTTAAATGATGATTTAGAGATTTAAATCATTGTTTAATTAAATAATATCGAATATTTAATTAATATAAATAATAGAATAATACATTTAATTTCTGAAATAGTCGGAGATAGCTGAATTCACGATATTGTGTGAATTGAATAGTATATGGGTTTTAATTCAGTTTACAATTAAATTATAATAACGAACTTATTGTTTGAACGAAGTTTGAACGTAGAATTATATTATAATTAGAACCGAGCTCGAAATGGCGCGATAGTTCGTAATTTGGCGATTCGAACTTTAAACGAATATACAGAATCCCTTTTAAATCGGATTTCTGTGAAATAAGAAACGTTTGGAGCTGATGAAGTATATTTTTCTAATGGAAGAGATAATCAGGATTTCATTGTGTAGATTTTGATTTATGTCCAAATCAAATTTTCAAATAGTCGCTATGGAATTCCTTTATAATTTATAACGATTTATAAAAGAATTTCTATTTTCAATCGAATATCGATTTAATCTGGATTTGAAATGTCGAGTTATAAATTCAGATTGGAATATTTTGGAGCTGTGTTATATTCTATGTGAATATATACGATAATAATAATTTATTAATATTAAGTTTAATTATTTTTAAATATATTAATATTTAAATGGGCTTATTTAGAGCTTTAAAAAAATAATTTTTGCAAATGATTTATGTTTTCGAAGAAACCAATTTTGTTGGATCCGGAATATTAAATTATTGTCAAATTTCAATTTCCGTGATTTTTGGAGTCAGTATGTGCCCATGCAAAATTTTAATGTGAAATACAGTCGATAATTTGACCTTTAAAAATATGCTGTGTGAGCAAATGGACTCGGAATTCGACGAAATAAGTTTCGTTGGGTCCGTAATGTCGAACTATAGCTGTATGTCCATTTTTATTGAAATTGGATATTTTATGTGATTACAGTGATTTTCAAACAGCATATATAAATAGCGATTCATTAAAATGGAATATAAAAATCAAATAAAAAATATATATAAATCTACCTATAAATATTCCAACATCCTTCTAACCCTAACCCTTATTTTTCTCTGGTCAAAATTTCTAAGCCGCCGACATTTCTTTCTCCAAAACCTAATTCGTGAGTTTCTAAAATAAAAAGAAAGTGAAATAAAATCCTATAAATCCTGGTATATATATATATATTAGTGATCGTTGGCTGTTTCTCTTCGATTCTATATGCCTATCACTTGGGGCACATCCTCTTTGAAGCTGTTGAAAATGTACAGCGTTAGCTCGAGCAATGTAGGGCTTAGGATTTTGGGTGTTTGAAGTATCGGTGTTTGAATTTAAGGTCGACTTGGAGTTCATAAGGTTTTTCCGTATCATTTGCTAATTTTTGGCGAATGTTTGTGCTAAAAGTTGTCGTGACTTTTAACTGTGGTTCGTGAGTTCCACTTTTCGACGCAAAATGAGGGAGGCGTGCAAGTGTCGTAGATTGGTGATGGGGATGGAGTGGTCGAGGAGAGAAGCAGCATGGCATTTTCAGTTTTTGAAATCGTAAAGAGGAGAGGGAGTAGTCGAAGCCTGAAATATGGAAAATGGCATGAGCAACTACTGTAAGTTACGGGATTTATTCCAGATGGGGGAGAAGGAACTTTTGGGCGGATCGGCTATCAGTGGGTTCTGGGCCGGAAAATGAAAGTTAAGCCCAATTAGCTAATTAATTATATATACCGTTAATTTGTTATACATTGTAAAATTCATAACTCCATCATACATTATCAGAATTCAGCGAAACTAGATCCGTTGGGATTGTATGGACGGTGGCTACACATTGGAACTGACTAGAAGTGAATTGGAACTCGATACAATTTATTGCAAAATAAAACGTTTGTCTGAATCAACCAACAATTATCATTATTTAACGATGATCGTCCAATGTGAGTAAATCTCACTAACTCTTCCCAATTATATTTTTATAAGTTTTTTTCGGACTGATAAATATTAGTTGATTGCCGTGTGTTGATTGGTTGGTTGAACTGCTAATTGAATGGTTGAAAATATTGATATAGTTACATAAATATCGTTAATTAAATATTGATTCTGTCGATCAGAATATTTCATGTTGAAATGAAATTGATGTTAATTATATTGTTTAACATCTGTGGATGCAGGGAAATAGGTTGGAGGGATCCAACCGGATTCCTCAAATATTTATAAAACTATTTTTCATATATTCTGATATGTGATGTGGTATATAATCTGTTATTGATTATGTGTGTTTGGATGATGATTGATCCTTTTGATTTGGTATTTTAATACCATAAGTGATACTGGAATGTAGAAAAGGAAATTTTCAAAGTGTATATTGAAAATAAAATATTTATATAATCAAAGGATTTTATAAAAGGAATTATATATAAAATCAAAGGATTTTATAAAAGGAATTATCTATAAAATCAAAGGATTTTATAAAAGGAATATTCATTTAGAAAATAAATAGAATTATAAAAGGAATATTTATTTGGGAAATAAATAGGATTGAATAGGAAATATTTGTAAACCAAATAGAATTGAATAGGAAATATTTGTAAAACAAATAAAATAGAAAAGGAATTATTTAGGAAATAAAAAGGAAGTATTCTTTTAAATAAATAGAATTTTATAAAAGAAAATAAGTGGAAGATAAATATTAAACGAAAAACTGTTTTTAACAAATAAAAGGGAAAAGATTAATTTAAAGTAGAAATAAATAGAAATCTTCTTTAACAGATAAAATGGAGAAGATTAATTTATAAATAATGTTTTATAAATTAAGTAAATTATTTAACATTGGATAAATTGTATATATAAGTCTGAATTTATATATAGAAGTAAAATTCGATTTTTACACTGATATTTGAGACTGAAGTTAAATGTAAAGATTATAAAGGGATTTATAAATGAAATTTAAGTGTTAGAATAAAAAGAAGATTTCATATGAACAATTCTATAAATAGAAGTGTAAATAGAATTTGGAAAGGGGATGTTATTTTAAAAATACGAAATCAAACTTAATGGATTATATAACAGAAATATTTTCACATTCGATGAGAATAATGGATTAAATTAAATATTTTATAAATTAAAACATTTGTAAAGAAACCTGGGTTTTGAAATACGAATTCAAATGGGAATTCGAATGAGAAAGGAAATAGAATCAAAATAACATTAGTTAGTCAAACAAGAGTTAGTCGAATATTGATTATTCGAATAAGAGTTAATCGAATAGAGTTAATCGATAGAGTTAATCGAATTATGTAATGACCCGCATTTGCAGAGGTATTATAATTAATTTATTTAATTATATAAATAGTGATATAGTGAATTAAATGGTCGTGGAATTAAATAATGGTGAATATTTAATTAAAATAATAAATTTAATAATATATTTAATTCTGAAATAATTAGAATTGGCTGAAATGGCGATATGGTGTGAACTGGATCATCTGTGATATTTAATTCAGTTTAGAATTGAATTAGAATAACGAATATATTTTAGTAACGACAGTTTGAACGTATAATTATATTATAATTAAAATCGAGCTTGAAATGGCGCTGTAGTTCGCGATTTGGCGATTTGAACTTCAACTGAACATACAGGATTCGTTTTAAGCCGTATTTCTGTGAAACAAGAAATGTGTGGAGCTGGTGGAGTATATCTTTCTAGTGGAAGAGAAAAATCAGGATTTCGTCGTGTAGATTTTGAGATATGTCCAAATCAAATTTTAAAATAGTCGCTGTAGAATCGTTTATCGACCGTATCTGTTTATTCGATATAACTAGAGATCGGGTTGGAATTTAGACAAGGTTCTTTTGAAACATAATGATAATTTAATTTTTTGAATTTTACTATAATTTTTAATTAATTAAATAAGCAACTTTTTATTTGGAGTATTTTGCCCCCTGTAATCAATATTTTTGGGTTTCACAATATGAGTTGAACTACCGGTATTATTATATTTTTGGAATCACGACACCGTACTAGACTCAAGGATATTTTTATATCAGTCCGTAGACAAATGGAGTTTGACGAAAAGGGGGACATAACTATACTAAAATTCATGTCACCTACCCGGAGACTTCAATATCACGTAACTACAAATGATCGGATAAATAAAATAAGCAAAAATATCCTAAGGGATTAGTGAACATAATCAAGCCACACACCCGTGCTCTCAGCCACACAGATAGGATCAAGTGAAAAACAAAAAAATATCTAGATATTTTTCTTCATTAAATACCCCATCGTAAAAAGCCTTAAGACCTAGTACTGAAGTTCAAGCCGCCAACACTTTTCCTCTCAGCAAACAAAAACCAAAAATTCATTCGCTCATGCCTCTATAAACAAAAAAAATGGCGTCGGCGGACATAAGTGTGAGGTACTCTCTGTACAACCATGGAGCAGCGTTTGTTTTCACATATGGGAGAATGCTTTCCCGGCAACTAAACAAAACACAAGGCCATGGAAGGGAAAATGAATACTGAAGCACGGTTTGAAGATGGAGGAAATACATGGTGTTAGTGTCTGGAGCGTTGCCGTAACGGATGTAAGGTGAAACGACCCAAACTTCCCAGTAAAGGAAAGCCCGGATTGCTTTGAGAACAATACACATTAGAACACAAACTGAAGTACATTTTATTTCTTAATTCCAACAATTACATCAGAGTACAAGAAAATCACAGAGTATGAATATATATTACACAATAGGAATACAATAATATCAGAGACTTAAGTTACATTTAAATAGCAGCGGAAAATAATACAAATATACAACTGAAAGGAATACACGGATACAGAGCTTTCCGAATACCGCTTCAGCTGTAAACCAGGATCCTGCAAACATATCTGAAAAAGCTACTCGACTGCCCGTGTGGAAAATATGGGCACCTGAGTTTGCCAGTGAAACAAACTACAGGTCAGCCATGGGACTGGTATGAGAAATCTTAACTTAACTATCTAATAATAAGGCTAATCACAGGACTACGCCGCTAACGCGGAACGGGTTTACTCCATTGGATTGCCAATGCATAAAATAAAGTAAAACGTTAGATGTAACACCCCGTGTATTTTATAACTGTGAAATTCATAAATTAAACTATAACTAATTTTAAATCAAAGAATTAAGGGAAACGGGATACGCCATTGCGTTCGTCTCAGAATTCTGCTTGAGATAGAGTCTGAGTTTGCGTAAAACGGATATCGTATGAAGAAGATATGGACGAACGAAGTTGGGTGAAAAACCGGAAAAACGGGTCAGAATGCACTGGCGCACTTGGGAAGTGCGCCAGAACAAAAATGCACTGGCGCACTTGGGAAGTGCGCCAGTACATTTTTGACCTGGCGCACCTACCAAGTGCGCCCAGGTCAAAAATGACCTGCTGGTCAGGTCTGGTCAAGTCTTGGCTGGCCAGGTCTGTGTTTGGTCGATTTTCTGAGCCTTGCCTTGTCACTAGGGCTAGGTGTCAGCTCCTGGTTGGTCTCTCCTTCAAACGAACGGCTATCATTGAACCAAGCTTCATCGACGGTCTAAATAAACTCACAAACTCTATAAAAAGGACCTAAGGCTAACCCTAATTCACATGAACTAAAATGGAGATGAGACCGTCATGCTGCTGAGGAGAGACTGAAGATAGCCGTTAGAAATAGAGAGACAACTAGGGGATAATTCAAAGCTTAAAGCAACGTTAATCAAATCAAAGAAACGCCTACAAAAAAGGATAGCATCTCCAAATTCAGAATTCAGATTTCTGAATTGAAGATTCGCCATACGCTGTAAGTAGAGTGCTATTCCGATATGAATTAAATAATTGTGTTGATTTGTGTAATGTAAGAAATGGAATTGTGGCGATAATAATCTATATTTGTATGTTGCTTTGATGCAAAACGATTTGGGAATATTATGGTATACGATTGGATATTTGCAAGTACGCGATTTGCGTTGGAAACGAAATGGAATTGTGGCGATAATGACTTATATTTGTATGATATTTTGATTCTAAACGATTTGGCAATGCTATGGTTTGATTCATACAAGTATGTGGCTTATGTTGACAACCACATGTTGTGGAATTTTGATTGGGACTTATGCAAGCATATGATTTATATTGAAAACTACATGTTTGTGGTAGTTATTTACAACACCCATTTGGTAAATGCAAGTATAAGATTCATGTTGAAACAACAACTATATGTTGTAATAGTTTATTTTGAAATTCATGCAAGCCTATGATCTATTGTTATGACAACATGATGTAAAATTTTATGGTCATCTTTAGTGTAATTTGATTCACCTAAGTATTATGATTCATATGAAGGTTATGTTGAAATTGGCATCATAGTTCAAGTATAAAAATCATGATTTTGTGATAGTGACAAAAGCAAGCGTCGTTGTAAGCTTGTATTAATTTTATGAACATGTCTAAGCTATGTTTGTTATTATGCCTAGTTAAAAACATGTGTTCTAAGCTTATGTTGTTATCTTAATCATATGATAATATATTTTTGGCGCATAAGTTACATTAGAAATTTACACTAGAATTGCATCCCCTTACAAGTTACATAGATTGGACAAAAACCCATGATTATATGAATAATAGGATTCATAATCAATTATGTTTATGCCATGACCATATAAGGACTCATGTTCAATAATGATTATGCCATAATTATATGATTAGAGTGGTTCATGTTTAAGTACTATTTATGCCAAGACTACATGCTTCGTTTACACCATGATTTTGTGAATAGAATGATTCATGGTTAAGTATTGCTTATATTATATGTTGTTACAAATTGCAAGTTCACATATGCCTATCTTATGATAATTAGATCGTATGTTGCAAGTTCATGCGTTCACACTCCCCTTTTTATGTCACCTTATAAACACCATGTTATAGCCTCCCCTTTTCATATGGCTAAATTGGGTTTAAGTATTAAACCCAACACACCTTACATTCGAACGAACAAATAAAACGGGGGAAATGACGTTTGGGTTAAAAATATAGAACATATGTGTTGGCTTGTTTGACGCACGCCAATAACTTTGAAAAAAAATTAAGTGGCATAAATAAATCTTAACCAATAAAGATGAATTTGAATAATGGGCCACAAATATTTACATATAAAAAGAAGAAAGACAAAATATGTAAATGTAGAAAATACGATGTGTTTAACCCGAGGTTGGATTGAGTTGTGATGTAAACCTGCCCGGAACCGCCCGGCTATCCAGTAGTCACAACAATACCTATCCAATGTGGGTGGTTAAACATGGAGCACAATAAGGACCCGAGGTTAGACTGAGTTGTGGCGTAAGACTGCCCGGACCCAACCGACAACAGGCAGCCACAACAATACCTGTCTAATGTGAGAGGTCAAGGCTTTAATAAGACAATTAAGGCTGAGTCAGGATTGATAGGATTAAGTAAATTATATTAATACTTAATCAAAATGGAACATGCTAAACTAAACAGACTGATTGGGGGTTAGGTTTATAAAACACTTAACCAACTTAGCATGTTGGCTAGAAATAGAAAACCTAGTAGCGGGGGACCCTTTTCAGCAGTAACCCTATAAGGTATCATGATACCCTGAAACTAGGCAGGGTGGGGCACGATTACTGGGCTGACTGTAAGAGGTCAAATCGACGGCGGTGGTGCAGCAGTGTAGGTTCTAACGGGGTGCGGGCGTGCACACACTCCGGCGCAGAAAAATAAGGCACTGGGCACCAGTAGCATACCTGTGCATTCTAGGATTGTGTCGGGCCGCCACCATGGGACTTGATACACCCCATGGTGGGACCAGCATAGGTAACTACAACATCGGGGGCCGTAAGACACATGTACCTATGCGAGTAGGAGCCGATCATCATAAAATGGATCACTTCACCCTGATTATGGGGTGCCTGTTGGGAACTAGTTTATATCGGTACAAAGATTAATTTGGGGTACGATAGTATATTCGACCCTAGACAACTTAACTAAGTTTATGGTGCTTTCCCATTTCTAGTTTATACTTATCATACCCAGTTCTTTATTCATAGACTGAATAGTCCTAGACTTACTCAGGCTTTATGTCTGACTCTACTTTTCTTTCGTCTTCTTTTCTTCCGTTCCCCCCCCCCCAAGGTCCACAGGGAGGGAATACCGTAGCTTGACCAGCCTTCATATCCAGCTTGAAGAGAAAGAATGTATTGCTTGGATCTTTTCGTTTTGGGATATGGCTTTGGACAGCAACTATGGGACTTTTGCAGTTTATTTATGTTTTCTTTATGCTTCTTTAAATAATGTAATCAAGACAGTTATGAGGATGTTATGTTTTTTTTAAAGTATTGCAAGACAATTATGGTATGGTTGGTGTAACACGTATTTTATTGAAATAAAAGTTGTTGTTTTCCGCTGTTCAAAAATATGTGTTCTTATATCTGTCTTGTATATCTGTGACTTATACTTATAAACCTCCACCAAAATTAGGGCATTCCCTTTGAGAGTGACCCTAACGGAGGTGGGGTGTTTCACTTGGTATCAGAGCCAGGTTTACCAGATAAGATAAAAAGTTTTGAAAATTTATTTTCAAAAAGGAAATTTAAAGAAGCATTTTTAAAAGAAAAATATTATTTTATTTTAAAAAGGCAAAGCCCCCCCCCCCAAAGCCATAGGTACTACCTCTTATCCTTCGTTTTGAATCTATCCTTTTTGTTTCAGCATGTCCGAAGAACTTAACTTGCCAGAGGGTGTACCAATACCTGGTTGGTTTAGACGGTTCTTAAAAGCAAGGGCCACTCAGCCAGGTCCTACCGTTCCTCCTCCCCCAGCTGCAGGAAATCATCCAGCTGCAGCAGCACCTCTTCCTCCACCTCCTCTATGGGGAAACACGTTTGCTAAGATATGTAAAGATTTTAAAGCTATGGAAGGAAAGGATTTTCATGGAACTGAGTCCTTCGTGGCAGCTAGAAATTGGCTGAAAGAAACCGAGGACTTATTCATCATCTTTGAGGTAGAAGATAGACAGAAAGTACAACTGGCAGTATGGCTACTAAAGGGCGAGGCTTCCTACTGGTCGGAAGTCACTAATGCAGAAAGACCAGTGGAGACATGGGAGGACTTTAGGGCAAGGTTCGAGGCTAAATTTATCTCAGATGCGGAAAGGAGTTTGCAGTTGGAAAAATTCTTATTTCTTAAGCAAGGGAACAAGACAGTCAAAGAGTATGTTAATCAGTTCGATGAGCTGGCTAGGTTTGGGCTGGACCTAGTCAACACCCCGCACAAGAAGGCTCTCCGTTTCGTCAAAGGGTTGAATGAGCCATTACACAGTTTGGCCATGACCCATATACCCATGGGAGCTACATATGAAAGGTTGGTACAAATGGCATTGCTGAACGAAGAGGATAAGGGCAAGAAGGAGACAAAGGCAGAAAGCTCTCAAGGGAAGAAAGAGGGTTTGCAGCCTAAGAAGACAGACTTTAAGAAGGGCGGGAAAGGCAATAAAGAGAAGAGGAAGTGTAATTTCTGTGGCAAAGTGGGGGCACTTAGTGAAAGATTGCCGGAAAAAGAAGGCCAAGGAAAATGGTGGGTGCTTTTCTTGCGGTGAGACAGGCCACAGGGCTAAGGACTGCCCAAAGAAACGAGGACAGGGGCAGAGGGCTGGATCCACCTCAGGGGCACAAGTTCATGTGCTAGAAGCGCCACCTCTGCAACAGCGAGGTATAAATACTTCTGTAGAAAGTGTAGTTTATCTTTATGATCACCCCGTTCGCACTTTATTTGATTCCGGCGCATCACACTCCTTTATTTCGTCTGCTTTAGTTGAATCTCTGCACCTAAAAACTAGTATGGTAGAGGACCCCTTAATTGTTTCAAACCCAATTGGGGGCCCAGCTCATTTGTCTATGATTTGTTTGGGATTGAAAATTTCTATTCTAAGCGTAGAATTTCAATGTAGTGCCTTTGTTTTGGGCTTTTCGGGATATGGTTTGATTTTGGGCATGGATTGGCTATCCAGTAATGGGGCCATCCTTGATTGTGAGAAAAGGGTTGTTAGGCTCCTAACCCAGCTCGGTAATACTTTGGAAATTTCTTGTAATCCCTCGTATGCGGTTATGCTTAGTTACCTTGAATCACTAGATGCCTCTGTTGAAAATTTGCAATCGGTTAGAGTGGTCCGGGAATATCCGGATGTCTTCGAAGAGGTGAAGGGCTTGCCTCCGAAGCGGGAGATAGACTTCCGCATATACCTTGTAGATAATGCAAAGCCTGTTGCGTTGCCCGTTAGACACATGGCTCCGCGAGAAAGGAAAGAGCTCAGTAAACAGATTAAAGAGCTTCTAGAAAAGGGGTTCATTAGGAGGAGCATTTCAGAATGGGGCGCTCCAGTGGTGTTCGCTACAAAGGAGGATGGCTCACTCCGTCTATGTGTTGACTATAGGGAGCTCAACAAGCTAACGAAAAGGAATAGGCACCCTCTCCCCAGAATTGACGATTTGTTTGATCAGCTTGTAGGAGCGTCTGTTTTTTCCCAACTCGATTTAGCGACCGGTTTTCATCAGCTAAGGGTGGCT
This sequence comes from Allium sativum, assembly GCA_030737875.1. Lineage (NCBI taxonomy): Eukaryota > Viridiplantae > Streptophyta > Magnoliopsida > Asparagales > Amaryllidaceae > Allium > Allium sativum. Next base: position 381,091,000 of record CM060924.1, read on the forward strand.
GAAGATAGTATCGATAAAACGGCATTCAGAACCCCAGACGGCTTCTTTGAATGGCTTGTCATGCCTTTCGGCCTGACAAATGCACCTTCTTACGTCGTGGACCTGATGAGTAGGGTATTCAGAGATTTCCTCAATAAGTTCGTAGTGGTCTTCGTAGACGATATCCTTATCTTCTCAAAGAGTGAAGAGGAACATGCTCAGCACTTAAGGGCAATCATGGAAACTCTGCGAGTCCATCAGCTAAAAGCCAAATTCTCCAAATGCCACTTTTGGAGAGAAGAAGTGAGGTTCCTTGGGCACATAGTATCCAAACAAGGGTTAGCAGTGGACCCTGCTAAGGTAGTGGCGGTACAGGATTGGAAGACACCAAGGAATGCAACTGAGGTCCGAAGTTATCTAGGACTAGCAGGTTTCTATCGAAAGTTCATAAAGGATTTTTCGAAAATCTCAGTTCCGCTCACGAAATTGACCAAGAAGAATCTAGCGTTCAATTGGGACTTGGATTGCGAGTTTGCTTTCCAGCGACTAAAAAGGGCTCTTACAACAGCCCCAGTTTTGACGTTGCCTGATGAAAGCAAGATGTTCACTGTTTATACAGATGCATGTGGGACAGGGCTAGGCGCCGTCTTAATGCAAGAAGGAAGGGTAGTAGCTTATGGCGGGAGGCAGTTGAAAGTGCACGAAAAGAACTACCCGACCCACGATCTTGAGTTAGCTGCCATCGTCTTTGCACTCAAGTCTTGGCGACACTATCTCCTAGGTGAGAAGTTCGAACTTTACACTGACCATAAATCATTGAAATATCTTTTCTCGCAGAAAGATCTTAACTTGAGGTAACAAAGATGGATGGAGTTTCTTGCCTCGTACGATTTCGAGATCTCCTACACTCCGGGCAAAGGCAACGTAGTGGCAGACGCGTTGAGCCGAAAGAAATTGACCCTAAGCCCGCTGTTTGTTGAAAGACAAAGCCTAGAGTTTATAGCCAGCTTCGACTTTAGGCCTTCCTCCGATTTTGTACCAGGCTTGCTAGCATCTCTCGAAGTGCGCCCGACTTTAGTGGACTCAATAGGGACAGAACAACGCGAAGACCCTCAGCTTGTGGAAACGATTGATAGGCTAATTAGGGGTGAGACTTCAAGTCACCTCAACAGATACTCCATCGACGATAAGGGTTGGCTAGGGCGAGACGGAAGACTATGCATCCCACAGACAAGGGATTTAGTAAAGAGGGTTCTCGAGGAAGCACATCACTCCAAGATGACGATACACCCAGGAGGAGATAAAATGTACAAGGACATAAAAAGAACTTTCTTCTGGAACGGCATGAAAAAGGACGTGGCAGAATTCGTTTCTAAGTGTATGGTGTGCCAACAGGTTAAGGCGGAACAGAAAAAGCCCGGCGGTCTGCTACATCCTCTAGAGGTCCCACAGTGGAAGTGGGATAGCATCTCAATGGACTTCATCGATGGGCTGCCTAGGTCTAGGAGAGGCAACACTAGCATATGGGTAATAGTGGATAGGCTTACTAAAAGCGCCCACTTTTTACCTGTCAAAAGTAAAAGAACTGCCTCATCCCTAGCATCTCTTTACCTCAAGGAAATCGTTCGACTCCATGGAATACCATCCAGCATTGTTAGTGACCGAGACCCTATCTTCACCAGTGAGTTTTGGCGGAGTCTGCAAGAAGCAGTAGGAACGCAGTTATGCTTGAGCACAACCTATCATCCCCAAACCGACGGCCAAACAGAAAGAGTGAACAGAGTTTTGGAGGAACTTCTAAGACTGTGCGTCCTTGACTTCGGAGGGACATGGGAAGACCATCTTCCTTTGGTGGAATTTGCCTACAATAACAGCTATCAAGCAACCATCGGAATGGCGCCCTTCGAAGCTTTATATGGAAGACCGTGCCGATCGCCCACTTGTTGGTGGGAGTCTACTGATAAGCTCATACTTGGACTAGATATGATCCGAGAAACTACAGAGAAAGTAGACTTAATACGAAGAAGGATAAAGACGGCCCAAGACAGACAAAAGTCCTACGCCGACAAGAGGAGGACCGACCTTGAATTTGAGGTTGGAGACAGAGTTTTTCTTAAGGTATCTCCGCTAAGGAACGTTGTTCGTTTTGGAACCACAGGAAAGCTAGCACCAAGGTTCGTAGGGCCATTCCCTATCATCGAGAAAATTGGGAAAATGGCCTATAGACTAGAGCTACCCGAAAAGCTGGCCGGAGTTCACAACGTTTTTCATGTCTCACATCTCCGGAAATGTCTACATGAGTCTGCTGAAGTGGTAGAGCCAAATATCCTAGAAGAAGCTGAAGTGGAACGCGAAGCAACCATAAGAAAAGTTCCAACCCGCATATTAGGAACGGAAGTGAAAAAGCTACGCAACCGCGAAGTCAAGCTCGTCAAAGTTCAATGGAGCGACGCCGAAGGAGATGCAACTTGGGAAACTGAAGCTAGAATACGCGCTGCCTACCCTTTTCTTTTCGAGGGTACATCTTTGATCCTTCCTTTTCCTTTAGTTGCGCTTTTATCTATCTTTTTTTAGGTATATCTCCTCGACCCTATCTTTTAGGTAGAAACTCTTTGGATGAAAACATGTGGTTGAAACATGTTATGGATGATGGTTGCAAGTGGTTGCAAGTGATTGCTAGTGGTTGCTCGTGGTTGCATATACACACACAATCTAGGCTTTAGATCGGCTCAGTCACTTCATTTTGCATATGCATATATGTTTGCATTCGTATATGGTTGAACTTTAATGTGTTGTCATATGGATGTTGCATGTGTATGAATGATTGTGCACTCATGTAGAATCATGAATAGGGGGATTTGCATTCATAATGGATTCATAGCACTTACATAAATCGCATTAAGGAGGTCAACTGAATTAGTAGACCGCTTGATTTTGCATTAGATAAGTACATGTACACACACACTTCGCATATGATCATGAAGCATTAGAAGTCTTTTAAGGACAATGGATGCTCGTGTTTGATGGATGAGTAGATGGATGTTTGGACGTTAGGATGTACATTCTTCCTGAACTTGAAGATTTCGGGGACGAAATCCTTTTAAGTGGGGGAGAATGTAACACCCCGTGTATTTTATAACTGTGAAATTCATAAATTAAACTATAAATAATTTTAAATCAAAGAATTAAGGGAAACGGGATATGCCATTGCGTTCGTCTCAGAATTCTGCTTGAGATAGAGTCTGAGTTTGCGTAAAACGGATATCGTATGAAGAAGATATGGACGAACGAAGTTGGGCGAAAAACCGGAAAAACGGGTCAGAATGCACTGGCGCACTTGGGAAGTGCGCCAGAACAAAAATGCACTGGCGCACTTGGGAAGTGCGCCAGTACATTTTTGACCTGGCGCACCTGCCAAGTGCGCCCAGGTCAAAAATGACCTGCTGGTCAGGTCTGGTCAAGTCCTGGCTGGCCAGGTCTATGTTTGGTCGATTTTCTGAGCCTTGCCTTGTCACTAGGGCTAGGTGTCAGCTCCTGGTTGGTCTCTCCTTCAAACGAACGGCTATCATTGAACCAAGCTTCATCGACGGTCGAAATCAACTCACAAACTCTATAAAAAGGACCTAAGGCTAACCCTAATTCACATGAACTAAAATGGAGAAGAGACCGTCATGCTGCTGAGGAGAGACTGAAGATAGCCGTCAGAAATAGAGAGACAACTAGGGGATAATTCAAAGCTTAAAGCAACGTTAATCAAATCAAAGCAACGCCTACAACAAAGGATAGCATCTCCAAATTCAGAATTCAGATTTCTGAATTGAAGATTCGCCATACGCTGTAAGTAGAGTGCTATTCCGATATGAATTAAATAATTGTGTTGATTTGTGTAATGTAAGAAATGGAATTGTGGCGATAATAATCTATATTTGTATGTTGCTTTGATGCAAAACGATTTGGGAATATTATGGTATACGATTGGATATTTGCAAGTACGCGATTTGCGTTGGAAACGAAATGGAATTGTGGCGATAATGACTTATATTTGTATGATATTTTGATTCTAAACGATTTGGCAATGCTATGGTTTGATTCATACAAGTATGTGGCTTATGTTGACAACCACATGTTGTGGAATTTTGATTGGGACTTATGCAAGCATATGATTTATATTGAAAACTACATGTTTGTGGTAGTTATTTACAACACCCATTTGGTAAATGCAAGTATAAGATTCATGTTGAAACAACAACTATATGTTGTAATAGTTTATTTTGAAATTCATGCAAGCCTATGATCTATTGTTATGACAACATGATGTAAAATTTTATGGTCATCTTTAGTGTAATTTGATTCACCTAAGTATTATGATTCATATGAAGGTTATGTTGAAATTGGCATCATAGTTCAAGTATAAAAATCATGATTTTGTGATAGTGACAAAAGCAAGCGTCGTTGTAAGCTTGTATTAATTTTATGAACATGTCTAAGCTATGTTTGTTATTATGCCTAGTTAAAAACATGTGTTCTAAGCTTATGTTGTTATCTTAATCATATGATAATATATTTTTGGCGCATAAGTTACATTAGAAATTTACACTAGAATTGCATCCCCTTACAAGTTACATAGATTGGACAAAAACCCATGATTATATGAATAATAGGATTCATAATCAATTATGTTTATGCCATGACCATATAAGGACTCATGTTCAATAATGATTATGCCATAATTATATGATTAGAGTGGTTCAAGTTTAAGTACTATTTATGCCAAGACTACATGCTTCGTTTACACCATGATTTTGTGAATAGAATGATTCATGGTTAAGTATTGCTTATATTATATGTTGTTACAAATTGCAAGTTCACATATGCCTATCTTATGATAATTAGATCGTATGTTGCAAGTTCATGCGTTCACACTCCCCTTTTTATGTCACCTTATAAACACCATGTTATAGCCTCCCCTTTTCATATGGCTAAATTGGGTTTAAGTATTAAACCCAACACACCTTACATTCGAACGAACGAATAAAACGGGGGAAATGACGTTTGGGTTAAAAATATAGAACATATGTGTTGGCTTGTTTGACGCACGCCAATAACTTTGAAAAACAATTAAGTGGCATAAATAAATCTTAACCAATAAAGATGAATTTGAATAATGGGCCGCAAATATTTACATATAAAAAGAAGAAAGACAAAATATGTAAATGTAGAAAATACGATGTGTTTAACCCGAGGTTGGATTGAGTTGTGATGTAAACCTGCCCGGAACCGCCCGGCTGTCCAGTAGTCACAACAATACCTATCCAATGTGGGTGGTTAAACATGGAGCCCAATAAGGACCCGAGGTTAGACTGAGTTGTGGCGTAAGACTGCCCGGACCCAACCGGCTACAGGCAGCCACAATAATACCTGTCTAATGTGAGAGGTCAAGGCTTTAATAAGACAATTAAGGCTGAGTCAGGATTGATAGGATTAAGTAAATTATATTAATACTTAATCAAAATGGAACATGCTAAACTAAACAGACTGATTGGGGGTTAGGTTTATAAAACACTTAACCAACTTAGCATGTTGGCTAGAAATAGAAAACCTAGTAGCGGGGGACCCTTTTCAGCAGTAACCCTATAAGGTATCATGATACCCTGAAACTAGGCAGGGTGGGGCACGATTATTGGGCTGACTGTAAGAGGTCAAATCGACGGCGGTGGTGCAGCAGTGTAGGTTCTAACGGGGTGCGGGCGTGCACACACTCCGGCGCAGAAAAATAAGGCACTGGGCACCAGTAGCATACCTGTGCATTCTAGGATTGTGTCGGGCCGCCACCATGGGACTTGATACACCCCATGGTGGGACCAGCATAGGTAACTACAACATCGGGGGCCGTAAGACACATGTACCTATGCGAGTAGGAGCCGATCATCATAAAATGGATCACTTCACCCTGATTATGGGGTGCCTGTTGGGAACTAGTTTATATCGGTACAGAGATTAATTTGGGGTACGATAGTATATTCGACCCTAGACAACTTAACTAAGTTTATGGTGCTTTCCCATTTCTAGTTTATACTTATCATACCCAGTTCTTTATTCATAGACTGAATAGTCCTAGACTTACTCAGGCTTTATGTCTGACTCTACTTTTCTTTCGTCTTCTTTTCTTCCGTTCCCCCCCCCCAAGGTCCACAGGGAGGGAATACCGTAGCTTGACCAGCCTTCATATCCAGCTTGAAGAGAAAGAATGTATTGCTTGGATCTTTTCGTTTTGGGATATGGCTTTGGACAGCAACTATGGGACTTTTGCAGTTTATTTATGTTTTCTTTATGCTTCTTTAAATAATGTAATCAAGACAGTTATGAGGATGTTATGTTTTTTTAAAGTATTGCAAGACAATTATGGTATGGTTGGTGTAACACGTATTTTATTGAAATAAAAGTTGTTGTTTTCCGCTGTTCAAAAATATGTGTTCTTATATCTGTCTTGTATATCTGTGACTTATACTTATAAACCTCCACCAAAATTAGGGCATTCCCTTTGAGAGTGACCCTAACGGAGGTGGGGTGTTTCATTAGACAACGCAATGCTTTTTAGAAAAATGAAACCATTATAAGACCCAAGTCCCATCACACAATGCAACGCAAACCAGAGGATAGGGTTTTACCTTATAATGATCAAAAGATGCTTGATACGATAAAATGGATTTAGTATTAGTGTGTATATCGATGGGTATATATATATATATTTTAAAAACAATTTTAATCATAATGTATTAATCATAGACGGCATAGTACCCCAACCTACTATGTCGCCATACTAGTTCTACAATAAAAAACGCAAGGTCGTATTGGAAATTGGATTTCCATCATGAGTCGAGGCTAGGGGCAAGCTCCTCTCCTATTCGAAACACTCTAGCAAATGCCTCAGGATCACACCTATGGGCAACCCTTGGAGCGGTAGGGCCGGTCCCCGCCTATCGGCAGTGGATTAGTTATGCCTGAACACACGCTTCTCGGTACCTTTCAACCTATAGTATGACCACTAACGGCCTATAAAAATCCGAGGCGCCCCAAAATCCATCATCCACATAAGTAAAATGCCAGCCAGTTTAAGCACTAACACCACTTCTAGCTAGAAAGAAAAGTGTGCACTCCCTACAGTCCATATCCCGTTTTTGACTCATACCGGGGTGTGAGGCTCGCGAAGTCACGCTATACACAAAGTTATGCCATAATAGGCTATGCTTTGATCATCCCACAAGGCCCTGCTTTTCAACAAAAGCCTTGATCATTTGCATCTTAGCGTGCCACATTGACAATTCACGCCATGCGATCAATCACAATTAATATATACCAGGGTGTTAAGTAGAGAATAAATTCCCCACCACCAAACAGTCATACAATAATGGAAATCGATTTAATTCACATGGAATGAAATCCAATGTCAGACACGCATCCATTTACAAGCTTATGCTCTGGGTCTGAGCAAAAAGCAAATTCGAACAATCAATAATAGTCCGGACGGCTACCACTGAAGCCCCTTCAAGGTAGCTACTCCCATCATGGGTCTCAGTAGCAACACATCCATTCGATGTGAAGATCGTCGGTCTTCAAACACCGTCTTCATCTTCGACTCTTCATCGTCGTAGTGATTATCCGGAATGGGTTAAATCCAGTCTTTTCGAATAACTTGCGTATTTTTATAATCAAGTACTATAAAAACACATCCAATGCCTCATTCCAATTCAGAATATTCTTTTAAATAAAATATTCAAATTATTCTATCAAAGATAAATTCTTTAACTTTATACTTAAATCTTTCTTTAAAGATTTATTAAAACACAATTTGGTTTTAAATATCACACAAATCATTATTCAATGATTATTTGAATTTAAGAAATTAACCTTATCTTTAACTGGGCTAAAGAACTAATGTCATTTAAAACATAGTTCACGGTAAACCCAAAATCATCTTCCATAAAATATGGAATCTTCACAGAAATCAAATCAATATATAATCGCAATAAATTTCTGTATCTGACCAATAATATAAATGGAATAACGGCAAAGCCTCTTAAATTCCATATGTAGTATCGGTCTTCTTTTACAGAAGCTTATCTCAGTTATTATAAATTCGAATTCCATTCAACTCCAATTTAATATATTAAACGGGAAACTTCACTTTTGGAAAATTTCCATTTAAATCTTAATAAAAGATTTATAAATTCCAAATCATATTTTCATTGTCAGTTGGGTTAAAGAACATATGTCACTTAAAAACATAATTCACAATAAACCCAACTCACATTTCATCTTATCCCAATTACTAAATATAATTGAAAACTTTAATAATCTAAATTAAAAGATTATTCTTTTCATATGGGGTTTAAGAACATTGTTATTTAAGACACTATTCACGACAAACCCAAATCCAATTTATTTAATTTAATTTCAATTAAATATTAGCAAATTGGAAAACTTCATTAAATCTAAATTTAATGATTTACTCTAGTTAATAACTAGTTCATTTCAATAAAAATATATTTTTCTAAAATATATTCTTTTTCTAAAACATATTTTTTTTCTAAGATATATTTTCTAAAATACTATTTTCTAGAATATTCTTTATTGGAATGTGACCCAATCAACATCCATATATTGCATGTAATCAATGATAAATATTTATCAAACATCCAAATACAACCAGAGTGGATTCTACACTAAATATTGGGATTCGTGTCTGTCAAATATCATCCCAATACCTGTGTGGGGTTTCATCCAACAAACAAATAATGAATTATTTGTGCACTTGGGCGATGTGTGAAAATTATCGACCCAATCACATAAACAACTTGGATGACTTGTAAGTGGAAGTGTAATATTCAGTTTGAATATACTAACAATATATTTAACACATCACACACACATATTTCAATTCTTTTTATTGTGTACAAATGACAATAAAAATCTTAACTTTTATTTCAATTCTTTTTATTGTTAACAAATGACTATAAATTCTTAACTCTTAATTATTGACCAAAAAGTATATTTTTGGTCTCATTCAATTTTAATAACAAAATGAATATTTTACTTCATTCTTTTTAATTTGACAAAATATGATAATTTTGTCTAACTCTTCTTTAATGAACAAAATATGATTATTTTGTCTAACTCTTTTAAATGCAACAAAATATGATAATTTTGTTAAATCTATTCAGTGCAAACAAATATGATTATTTTGTTAATCAAGTTTTGACAAAAACATTGATTCTATTTTTCACAAATCAAGTATTCACCAAAAATGTGATTTTATATTTCTATAATCATTTCTAAAAAAATATCCCTTTTTATCTTTCTAATGTACATTTTAGCAAAATGTTCTTTTTAATCCTTTTTAACATTTCTAACAAAAATGTCCTTTTTATCCATTCTTCTAAATATGATAATGAGACGACCCGAATTCCCGTTTAGACGGAAACAGGGCTATCTTTGGAATATAACACATAAACAGATAATAGCAAAACAGAATTAAATAAATACACCAGATAATGAACAATAAAATATACTGGATAAAAGTATCATCAGAGTTACACAGTATACAGGATCTTACTTAGTACAAATACAGTTCAGCTATACATAAATGTCTACAGCGGAAATAAACAAAATATGTACAATAGGAGCTGAACAGCATAAAAAGAAATAAATGATAGAATCCATCTTCAGCTCCAGCTATCCAGAAAGAACCAGCTAAACCTGAATACAAGGCTGCCCGTGTAGAAAAAAGGGGCACCCGAGTTTGAAAGTAAAACAAACTACGAGTCAGTCATGGGACTGGTATGAGAAATCTACTCAACACATATATTTATTGGCCAATCACAGGACCACGCCACTTTCGTGGAACGGGTTTACTCCATTGGATTGCCAGTGCTTTTAAAACAAATCTTTCTTTTAAACATCGCTATGCTTTTTATAAAAATGAAGCTGTTATAAGACTCAGTTCCCATCACACAATGCAACGCAAACCGGAGGATAGAGTTTTACCTTATAATGGCCAAAATATGATTGATACGAATAAAACAAAGGCATTTGGTATTATTGCTAGTGTTTATATGTTTGAAAACAATTTCATATCATAACTATCAATCATAGACGACATGAGCGTCCCATGCCACTATGTCGCCAAATGTATATATACAATCGAAACCGCACAGTCACGTATTTGGAAATTGGATTTCCGTCATGAACCAAGGCAAAAGATAGTCCTTACCGAATTCGAGACAATCTAGCCCATGTCTCAGGAACAGCCGCAACTGCCCCTTGGAGCGACAGGGCCGGTCCACCGATGTGGATTATTATGCCTGAACACTACGTCTCCCCGCCCTTTGGGGCGTAAACGAGCCAACGAATGACTCCATCGGACCCGGATCGTCCGATCAAACCGAGGCGCCTCGCAACAGCAACAACCACATAGGTGAAAAGTATATAAATGTCAGGGCTGGTAGGTCACTGACACCACCCTAGCTAGAAAGAAACGCATGCCCTCCCTGAGGTCCTTCTCCCGTTTTAGGTTCATACCGGGGTGTGAGGCTCGCGAATTCACGTTATACACAAAGCTACGCCACACAGACGGTGCTTTGATCATCACCACAAGACTTTGCTTTTCAACAGAAGCCCTGATCACTGCATTAGCATGCCACACAGGCAATTCATGCCATGCGACTGATGTCCATCGATATACGACCTCTGAGCTCGTGCGTCTCAGAGAAGGGCGTTAAGCAAAAGAATAAATTCTCCGCCGCCAAACAGATGTATATTTAATAGAGATCAATCAACATAGAATAAAATCCAATGTCAGACACACAGTCCATTTACAAGTCCGTTCTGGGTCTGAACGAAACCGGAGGCACTAAATACCTCGCAAACCCATCGATCACCACGTACGTCTGGACGATCACCACTCATTATCCATATTTCGGGATGCCTCCCAATCAGGACCTCGGTTACCATCCAAACGAGGTGAAGATCTCCGGTCTTCGACCACCTCTTCATCTTCGACTTTCAATCGTCGGTCAATTATTTGAAATGAGAATTAACTCGGCCTTCTCAAATAATTCACGTATATTTAGAATTTCAAATCAATTTATTTCAATGGTTAAATTATTCGACAACACCAATATTGTTCTTTAATGTAATTTTCACACCAAACACATTCAACCATCAAAAGCCACACAAATCAAGAAAATTTCAGTTTATTTCCATTCCATATCGTTTATAATATTTTATGACGATTTATCGCTATTTTTATTTATTTTAAAATAGCCCATATATTCAAAACGACGTTTCGGGCCATAACGTGGCCGTGGCGCTGTTTTTCTCCAGATTTGATTTACACATATCTGAAAATCTAACCGTTGGATCTTCACAAAATTTACATCATTAGAAAGGTCTTTTCAAAACGAAACCAACGGTTCCAGTTTCGGGAAAATCCGACGGTCGGATCTCCCGGTACAATCGTTTGAATTTTCGATTTCAAAATACGAACTGCAGCGTCGTTATTCGATTAAATATAATTCTATTTATATTTATATATAAATATAATCGATTCTGGCGCTGTTTTTCTTCAAATTTGAATTAAACATTCCAGACAATCCAACCGTTGGATTTTTACAAGGTTGGTGCCGTTGGAAAGATTATTCCAAGGCGAACCCGACGGTTGAGGTTTCGGGAAAATCCAATGGTCGGATTTCCCGTACTAGTTGTTTGAAAACACGGTTTCAAAACACGAACTGCACGGCTTCGTTTCGTTTTAATTTTATTTATATTTATATATTTATATAAATATAGTTCATTCAATGATTTCCATATCGTTTTAACTGCAAATATTTTTCTAACGCCTTAAATTTTGGAAAAATTTCGCCATAACCTCCCCTGCACCGGGAGCATCGGGAAATCGCAAATAGCTTTCCCGGTCCTTCTAATCTCAAAAAGAAAAAGAAAAAGCCAAGCGGCTAGCCAACAGGCTCAAAATCATCACCCAAACAAATCAGTAAATGTGTACCTATTTGTCGGGCACAAAATTTTATTCCTCTTCTCTAGCCCCTTTGCTATAACCTGTTCAATGAATATTGCATGTACATATATATACAGTTCTTATCATTTATCAATTTCTATTCGACTTCATATTTGATTTCTATTTGGTTTAAAAACTCCATTCATTCTAATGTTACATAAATAGGTGCAAATCATTTCATTAGCTAATTAATGAATATTTCAACTCATATATGTTTATTTTGAACAAGTGGCTATTTTCAACACTTCACATTTCAACGATTTATGCATACGATAAAAATGTGATTTTTATTGTAAAACAATTCATTTCAAAACACTATTTTTCTATATAGTTCAAGTTGGTGATAAGAATGTGATTTTTATTATCAAACAGTTTATTTCAAAATATGAATACCATTCAACACATGAATTTCTAATCAACGAATGAATATCAATTCAACACATGAATGTTTTCTATAGTTTCTATACATAGATAAAAATGTGATTTTTATTATCAAACAATTTATTTCAAAATATGAATACCATTCAACACATGAATTTCTAATCAACGAATGAATATCGATTCAACACATGAATGTTTTCTATGGTTTCTATATATAGATAAAAATGTGATTTTTATTATCAAACAATTTATTTCAAAATATGAATACCATTCAACACATGAATTTCTAATCAACGAATGAATATCGATTCAACACATGAATGTTTTCTATAGTTTCTATATATAGATAAAAATGTGATTTTTATTATCAAACAATTTATTTCAAAATATGAATACCATTCAACACATGAATTTCTAATCAACGAATGAATATCAATTCAACACATGAATTTTTTCTATAGTTTCTATATATAGATAAAAATGTGATTTTTATATTTAAAACGTGAATACCATTCAACACATGAATTTCTAATCAACGAATGAATATCAATTCAACACATGAAGGTTTTCTATTCAATGAATAAATATAGTTTAAGCATATGAAAATAATTCAAACACACCAATATTATTCAAAATTTCGGCAGCATAACGGCAGGGTAGTTAAACCGGGACCGTCCCTAGTACGGCTCCTCGCTCTACCTTAAAACCTCGCGGTTTTTGACAATGGGGATCATGCATCTAGTTCGCACGCAGGCGGCATGTATATATTTATTTCATTTCCACCAACTAATCCTATGTGGTTTCAACCAAATATTTCTCAACCACAAATGGGTATTTTTCAACCACAATCAACCAATATCAATCACAAACAATCCTAAACAACCATTCGCTATCAATCAATTTTCACAACAATTTCAACCAATAAATATCGTCCATGGTTTGTGGACGAGGGGCGTATATATATATATAGATATTTATATATAGCAATTCACTTTCATTTTCAACACATATATATAATTTTTAAATCAGAAATCTCACCAATAGCTATCCAATACTACGATTCTTCCTGTCGAGAAATCTTCGCCAATCTCGCCTTCTGTCGCTTTGTTGCCCGTATTCTCTACATATGTAAAAATCGAGTTTTTACTACGTTATTCAATATATAAAAATATGATTTTTACTTCGACTTTCAATATATAAAAATATGATTTTTACTTCGACTTTCAATATATAAAAATATGATTTTTACTTCGACTTTCAATATATAAAAATATGATTTTTACTTCGACTTTCAATATATAAAAATATGCTTTTTTACTTTGACTTTCAATATATAAAAATATGATTTTTACTTTGACTTTCAATATATAAAAATATGATTTTTACTTCGACTTTCAATATATAAAAATATGCTTTTTACTTTGACTTTCAATATATAAAAATATGATTTTTACTTTGACTTTCAATATATAAAAATATGATTTTTACTTCGACTTTCAATATATAAAAATATGATTTTTACTTTTTAAAGTTCAAATCTTTTTCCATTCTAAAGCTCAAACCTTTTTCTCTTTGAAGTTTAAACCTTTTCCAAAAATCAGTTTTTATTTCTTTTTAAAATTCAGGTTTTTATTTCTTTTTAAAAATCAGGTTTTTATTTCTTTTTAAAAATCAGGTTTTTATTTCTTTTTAAAAATCAGGTTTTTATTTCTTTTTAAAAATCAGGTTTTTATTTCTTTTTAAAAATCAGGTTTTTACTTTTATAAAAAAATCAGTTTTACTTTTATAAAAAAAATCAGTTTTTATTTTTATAAAAAAATCAGTTTTGTTCCTTTATAAAATTATGTTTTTATAAAATAAAAATAAAATAATAAAAATAAAAAGAAATACTTACAGAGGGGGGGGGTTTCTACAGTTCGTCGGAGGTGGCTTCGAAGTAAGGGCGGCGCTGCTTCGAGGGGTCGGCGTCGATGTCGGCAGCAGGAGGAAGAGTCGGCGAAGCGGAGGGTGGAACGATGGCTTCGAGGGGTCGCGATTTGATTCGACGGGGGGGGGGGGGGGGGGGGGGGTGGGGGGTGGGGGGGGGGGGTGGGGGGGATGGCTTCGAAGGGGACTGCGGTGGTGGCGTCGCCGTCGAGTTTTAGGGTTTTTTTTTTCTTTTTCTTTTTCTTTCTGGTTGATTGAATTTTGAAAGGGGGGGGGGCAGTACGAAGGATATGGGGAGGGAAATTATATTATTATTATTTTTTTATTTAATTATTTCTATTTTTGCAAAAAGGTTGACTTTTTCATACGACCTCGAAACGAGGCCCACCGCCAGTCGCCTATAGCGTTTTACCCCCATTCCGAACACAATGGGATATGTATCGCAAGCTGATTTGATCGTTACAATCAGTTTCCGTTGAATTTACATTTAAATCACTATATTGAATTTTAAACGTACATTTCAAATTACCGGGGTCACATACTGACTCGAAAAATTCCAGAAAAATATTTTCTAGCTTCGTATTGACGATACGGTCCTAACAAAACTAGTTTCGTCGAATTCTGAGACCGTTTGAAAAATGGTCAATTTCCAGTCGATTAAAATCAACTGAAACCGGTCAAACGCGTTTTCCTTTGCCACGCTCACATATTGATTCGAAAAATTATGAAATTTGAAACCTAACAATAACTTGACACTGCGGATCTAACAAAAGTGGTTTCATCGAAATCCGAGGTCGTTTGCAAAATGTCCATTTTTAAGGGCCTGAATTCCATAGCGACTATTCAGAATTTTCAACTGGACATATCTTTTGATTCCCGCTACCAAATTTCGATTGGTCGGATTCGTTAGAAAGATATTCACTAACAGATTTAAATATTTTTGGTTTCACTAAAATCCGGATTGTTTTGCACCCGGTACAGTCTGACAAAGTTTGAATTCAATTTTTGAAACTGCCACGCCATTTCAGGCCTTGTTTATAATTATAATTAATTATATTCGTTTTCAAATGTCGATTCAAACTCAGTTTTCATCGCCATTATTTAAAATATTTATTTTAAATATTTAAAATCCAGTATTTTAGCCAATTTAAAAATTTTAAATTGGTTCAGATTTTCTGGGTCGTTACAGATAAAATGTGTATTTCACATTCATTCTACTAAATATGATAAAATTGTGCTTTTTATTCATTTTTCTCAAATGGACAGAATGTCCCTTTTTAATTTATTCTTTCTAATGTATAAAATATACATTTTCCAATTTATTCTTTCTAATTGCCAAGAATATTAATTTTTGTCCTATACAATCTAATTAACAAAGATGTTGATTTTATTCTTTATAATCTAAATGACAAAATGTTAATCTTTTTCTTTATAATATAATTAACAAAAGATGTTAACCTTCTTCTCAATATGTAAACAAAATATGTATTTGTCATTCTTTCTTATATGTAAACAAAGTATGTTAATTTGTCTAATACTTCTATGTAAACAAATATTTCTTTTTATTTACAAAACACACTTCAATTCAAAAATGTTATTTTTATTTTCAAAACATATTTCAAATAAAAAGGTTGTCTTTATTCACAAGTAACATTTTTATGGAAATGTGGTTTTATTCCACTATAACATTTATAAGAAAATGTTATTTTATTTCAAGTGACAAAAATATATTCTTTTAAACTCATTCCTTTATATGTAACAAAAATGTGTATTTTTACTTCATGTAAACATTTTAACCAAAAATGCTGGTTTTATTCTATGTAAACATTTTAACCAAAAATGTATACTTTATTCTCATTACATTTTCTAATAAAAATGTATTCTTGATTCTAATTACATTTTCTAATAAAAATGTATTCTAATTACATTTTCTAACAAAAATGTATTCTTTATTCTAATTACATTTTTTAGCAAAAATGTATTTTTTTATTCTAATGTAACATTTGATAATAAAAGGTTAATTTCCTCTAATGTAACATTTGATAATATAATGTTAATTTCCTCTTACCGGACAATTCATAACAAAAATGCTCTTTTTCTTTCACAAAACAAGTTTTAGCAAAATATGATAATCTTGTTTATTCTTTTCAATGTAACAAAATGAGAATTTTGTTTTAATTCCTTTTAATAAACAAAAATGTAAATTTTTGTCTAATTCTTTTAAATAAACAAAAATGCCTCTTTTCATATCATTTCTTTAAATGTATAAAAATGGCCCTTTTTATATCATTCTTTTTAAAACGACCAAACCGATAATTTTGTTCAAATCTTTCTTACGTAATCAAAACATGATTTTTGCAAAATCCTTATTTAATAACTAAAATGTGTCTTTTTATTTCCATTCTTTTAAAAGTGACAAAATGTCTCTTTTTATTTCATTCTTTTAAAAGGGACAAAAATATCTCTTTTATTGATGTAAACAAAAATGATAATTTCAATTTAACAAAAATGTGATTTTTATTTCACAAAACAAGTTTTAACAAAAATGTGTATTTCTAATTCTACACTTCTTTATTGTAATCAATATGGTAATAAAAACATAATTTCCTCTTATTGAAAAGAATGTTATTGAAAAAGAATGTTTAATAAAAATCTATTCTTTTTCTTTTAACCCTTTTTAATGTGGCAAAAGTTTCCTTTTCTAATTTAACACAAAAGTGGCTATTTTAATCCAATAAACATTTTATAACAAAATGTTATTTTCATTCTAATGTGACATTTTACAATAAAATGATATTTTATTCTAATGTACATTTTCATGACAAAAATGTGATGCAACATTTTCTAACAAAAAGGTATGTTAAATCTAATGAAATATTTTATAATCAGAATATTATTATATTTTCTCTTCTTTTTTCTAATGTGACTTTTATATAAAAATGTTATTCTTATTGTAACATTTGTATAAAAATGTTTTTTTTTATTTACACAAAATATTCTAACTAAATTGTGATTTTTATTTACACAAAAATATCCTAGCCAAGCATGAACATCACAAACATCATAATCAATAAAACAACAATTCCATACATCACAGATCTGAATTAATCAACATACGTTCATGGAATTTAAATAGCGAGAAATAATTAATATTTTAATTATTTTTAAATATAGAAATCTCACCGATGGTTTTAATTCTATATAGTTCAGATCTGAATTTTTATTTGCTCTGTTTTAGTCCTAGTCTGTTCCATTATGTAGATCTTGGATATACGATTCCAGTGCTTCTTGAATCGTTCAGTTTCGACTCTGTTTGCAAGAGTTATCACTATTTAAACATTTGACCATTAATTAATTAAATAATTAATTAGTTAAAGTAATTAGTTCCTTAACCTTGTCTTCTTCAAATCGTTTCCTATTCGAATTGGAACCCAAAGCGCTCGCCTCCTAGGTCTTGAGTTCGCCACTGCCACACTTCGCCGGACGTCAATCGGATACTGCCTCGGCCTCCGCCTCCGAGCCACGCCCCAGCGCCCCAACCAGAGTGAAGTTCGATCGCCCCTATGGCGCGAAAATCAACCACAAACCCGCTGACTTCCTCACCAAGTTCTGGCCGTCCCTGCGCCTTATAGATGATCACCTCCTAATGGATCGATAGAGCAGGAGGTGCTCTATGATTTTGTATTCGTGAATTTCTAAATTAGTTACTGGATTTGAAGGAATTATCACTTGAATCCCGGATGATATCGGCCATTGCTTTTAGCATAAGGCGGCTGTATGTGTTAGTGGTCTAGGATTTGACTGTATACCGTATTCCTAGTGTATATATAGCGTATTCTTTTATTATTTAATTAATTAATTCAAGAAAATAAATGGTTAAACCATCCGAACTCCAAACGAATCCCTACGACTGTCGCCCTAGCTAAATACCCCTGTCTTGGACATAATGGAATATGTTTCGTAATCCAGTTTGGCTGTTACGATATGTTTTCCTTTAAATTAAACTATAAATCAATATATATTAAATTCAAACGTGCATTTTAATTTACCGGGGCCACATACGGACTCTAAAAATTACAGAAAAATTATTTCTAGCTTTGTTTTCACTATACGGTTCTTACAAGATTAATTTCGTCGAATTCTGAGATTGTTTGAAAAATGGCCTTTTTCAAGTCGATTAAATTTTGACTGAAATTGTCAAAATACGTTTTCCTTTGCCATGCTCACATATTAATTCGAAAAATTCTGGAAAATTAAACTTAACAATAATTTGACACTCCGGTTCTAACAAAAGTGGTTTCGTCGAAAACAGAGGTCGTTTGCAAAATGGCTATTTTTAAGGCTAATATATTATATTAAAAAATATATAAATTCTACAACGACTTTTCTAAATTTTAAACTGGGCATAACTTTTGATTTTTAAAATGAAATTTCAGTTTCTTAGATTCATTAGAAAGATATGATTAAACAGATTTAAATATTTCTTGTTTCACTCAATTCCGATTTAAAATTAAGCATGTATATTCAATCAAAGTTCAAATTCAAATTTTCAAACTGCAGCGCTGTTTTAAACTCCTTTTATAATTAAATTAAATTAAATTAAATTTATTCGTTTTAAAGTAAATTTTTAGTCATTCTTAGTTAAAATAAATTATTTTAAATATATAAAATCCATTAAAATTTCTAAATTAAAAATTTTAAATTGGCCCCAAAATTTCGGGTCGTTATAATCGCCCCCACTTAAAATCTTTTCGTCCTCGAAAAGGAACGTAGCTTAAAGTTGTTTAATTAACTAACTCAAATAAATTTTATTTATTGATTTCAATAATTTTGTTAGTTAAACCAATAATCAAACATCACAACCAGTAATCAATTAGGTAATTAACTTTTCAAATATATATATAACTTTTATATATAGCCAAAAATCATATTTTTAGTGCAAATCAAATCAGTTGTGTACTAACTAAGTTTTTATTCTCATACCAGTCAATGGAAATATATAGATATACCACCTTCGAAACTCGAACATAAATTCTGATGATGGTGCACCGATCACCAGAATCATCTCCGGGCGACTAGAGTGTGATTCTATATCCATCTAGTATATTAAAACTTTGAATATCCGTTAATTACTCGTATATTCGAAATCTTTATATACTCGATTGTCCATATTAAAATATAATAATATGCTCAAATACGTATATATAGATAAAATTTTCAAAACTAAATTTTGTTTTCATTTTAAAGAAAATAATACTCTTTACACTCGTTCTAGGATACTACTGATCCAATCTCTAACGAGTTGTTCTTATTGGATATTACTAATCCAGTCTCTGATGAATTCTTTCGTTCGGTTCTAATGTGTCTTGTTCTCGAGCTTTGTAAACCAAAGCTCTGATACCACATGAAACGACCCAAACTTCCCAGTAAAGGAAAGCCCGGATTGCTTTGAGAACAATACACATTAGAACACAAACTGAAGAACATTTTATTGCTTAATTCCAACAATTACATCAGAGTACAAGAAAATCACAGAGTATGAATATATATTACACAATAGGAATACAATAATATCAGAGACTTAAGTTACATTTAAATAGCAGTGGAAAATAATACAAATATACAACCGAAAGGAATACACGGATACAGAGCTTTCTGAATACTGCTTCAGCTGTAAACCAGGATCCTGCAAACATATCTGCAAAAGCTACTCGACTGCCCATGTGGAAAATATGGGCACCCGAGTTTGCCAGTGAAACAAACTACAGGTTAGTCATGGGATTGGTATGAGAAATCTTAACTTAACTATCTAATAATAAGGCTAATCACAGGACCACGCCGCTAACGCGGAACGGGTTTACTCCATTGGATTGACAGTGCATAAAATAAAGTAAAACGTTAGACAACGCAATGCTTTTTAGAAAAATGAAACCATTATAAGACCCAAGTCCCATCACACAATGCAACGCAAACTGGAGGATAGGGTTTTACCTTATAATGATCAAAAGATGCTTGATACGATAAAACGGATTTAGTATTAGTGTGTATATCGATGGGTATATATATATTTTAAAAACCATTTTAATCATAATGTATTAGTCATAGACGGCATAGTACCCCACCCTACTATGTCGCCACACTAGTTCTACAATCAAAACCGCAAGGTAATATTGGAAATTGGATTTCCATCATGAGTCGAGGCTAGGGGCAAGCTCCTCTCCGATTCGAGACACTCTAGCAAATGCCTCAGGATCACACCTATGGGCAACCCTTGGAGCGGTAGGGCCGGTCCCCGCCTATTGGCAGTTGATTAGTTATACCTGAACACATGCTTCCCGGTTCCTTTGAACCTATAGTATGACCACTAACGGCCTATAAAAATCCGAGGCCCCTCAAAATCCATCATCCACATAAGTAAAATGCCAACCAGTTTAAGTACTGACACCACTTCTAGCTAGAAAGAAACGTGTGCACTCCCTACGGTCCATATCCCGTTTTTGACTCATACCGGGGTGTGAGGCTCGCGAAGTCACGCTATACACAAAGCTATGTCGTAATAGGCTATGCTTTGATCATCCCACAAGGCCCTGCTTTTCAACAAAAGCCTTGATCATTTGCATCTTGGCGTGCCACATTGACAATTCACGCCATGCGATCAATCACTATTAATATATACCAGGGTGTTAAGTAGAGAATAAATTCCCCACCACCAAACAGACATACATTAATAGAAATCGATTTAATTATCATGGAACGAAATCCAATGTCAGACACGCATCCATTTATAAGCTTATGCTCTGGGTCTGAACGAAAACCAAATCCGAACAATCAACAATAGTCCGGACGGCTACCACCGAAGCCCCTTCAAGGTAGCTACTCCCATCATGGGTCTCAGTAGCAACACATCCATTCGATGTGAAGATCGTCAGTCTTCAAACACCATCTTCATCTTCGACTCTTCATTGTCGTAGTGACTATCCGGAATGGGTTAAACCCAGTCTTTCCGAATAACTTGCGTATTTTTATAATCAAGTACTATAAAAACACATCCAATGCCTCATTCCAATTTAGAATATTCTTTTAAATAAAATATTCAAATTATTCTATCAAAGATAAATTCTTTAACTTTATACTTAAATCTTTCTTTAAAGATTTATTAAAACACAATTTGGTTTTAAATATCACACAAATCATTATTCAATGATTATTTGAATTTAAGAAATTAACCTTATCTTTAACTGGGTTAAAGAACTAATGTCATTTAAAACATAGTTCACGGTAAACCCAAAATCATCTTCCATAAAATATGGAATCTTCACAGAAATCAAATCAATATATAATCGCTATAAATTTCTGTATTTGACCAATAATATAAATGGAATAACGACAAAGCCTCTTAAATTCCATATGTAGTATCGGTCTTCTTTTACAGAAGCTTATCTCAGTTATTATAAATTCGAATTCCATTCAACTCCAATTTAATATATTAAACTGGAAACTTCACTTTTGGAAAATTTCCATTTAAATCTTAATAAAAGATTTATAAATTCCAAATCATATTTTCATTGTCAGTTGGGTTAAAGAACATATGTCACTTAAAAACACTGTTCACAATAAACCCAACTCACATTTCATCTTATTCCAATTACTAAATATAATTGTAAACTTTAATAATCTAAATTAAAAGATTATTCTTTTTATACGGGGTTTAAGATCAGTGTTATTTAAGACATTATTCACGACAAACCCAAATCCAATTTATTTAATTTAACTTCAATTAAATATTAGCAAATTGGAAAACTTCGTTAAATCTAAATTTAATGATTTACTCTAGTTAATAACTAGTTCATTTCAATAAAAATATATTTTTCTAAAATATATTCTTTTTCTAAAACATGTTTTTTTTCTAAGATATATTTTCTAAAATACTCTTTTTCTAGAATATTCTTTATTGGAATGTGACCCAATCAACATCCATATATTGCATGTAATCAATGATAAATATTTATCAAACATCCAAATACAACCAGAGTGGATTCTACACTAAATATTGGGATTCGTGTCTGTCAAATATCATCCCAATACCCATGTGGGGTTTCATCCAACAAACAAATAATGAATTATTTGTGCACTTGGGCGATGTGTGAAAATTATCGACCCAATCACATAAACAAGTCGGATGACTTGTAAGTGGAAGTGTAATATTCAGTTTGAATATACTAACAATATATTTAACACATCACACACACATATTTCAATTCTTTTTATTGTGTACAAATGACAATAAAAATCTTAACTTTTATTTCAATTCTTTTTATTGTTAACAAATGACTATAAATTCTTAACTCTTAATTATTGACCAAAAAGTATATTTTTGGTCTCATTCAATTTTAATGACAAAATGAATATTTTACTTCATTCTTTTTAATTTGACAAAATATGATACTTTTGTCTAACTCTTCTTTAATGTACAAAATATGATTATTTTGTCTAACTCTTTTAAATGCAACAAAATATGATAATTTTGTTAAATCTTTTCAGTGCAAACAAATATGATTATTTTGTTAATCAAGTTTTGACAAAAACGTTGATTCTATTTTTCACAAATCAAGTATTCACCAAAAATGTGATTTTATATTTCTATAATCATTTCTAAACAAAGTATCCCTTTTTATCTTTCTAACGTACATTTTAACAAAATGTTCTTTTTAATCTTTTTTAACATTTCTAACCAAAATGTCATTTTTATCCATTCTTCTAAATATGATAAAATGTGTATTTCACATTCATTCTACTAAATACGATAAAATTGTGCTTTTTATTCATTTTTCTCAAAGTGACAGAATGTCCATTTTTAATTTATTCTTTCTAATGTATAAAATATACATTTTCCAATTTATTCTTTCTAATTGCCAAGAATATTAATTTTTGTACTATATAATCTAATTAACAAAGATGTTAATTTTATTCTTTATAATCTAATTGACAAAATGTTAATCTTTTTCTTTATAATATAATTAACAAAAGATGTTAATCTTCTTCTTAATATGTAAACAAAATATGTATTTGTCATTCTTTCTTATATGTAAACAAAATATGTTAATTTGTCTAATACTTCTATGTAAACAAATATTTCTTTTTATTTACAAAACACACTTCAATTCAAAAATGTTATTTTTATTTGCAAAACATATTTCAAATAAAAAGGTTGTCTTTATTCACAAGGTAACATTTTTATGGAAATGTGGTTTTATTCCACTGTAACATTTATAAGAAAATGTTATTTTATTTCAAGTGACAAAAATATATTCTTTTAAACTCATTCCTTTATATGTAACAAAAATGTGTATTTTTACTTCATGTAAACATTTTAACCAAAAATGCTGGTTTTATTCTATGTAAACATTTTAACAAAAAATGTATACTTTATTCTCATTACATTTTCTAATAAAAATGTATTCTTGATTCTAATTACATTTTCTAATAAAAATGTATTCTAATTACATCTTCTAACAAAAATGTATTCTTTATTCTAATTACATTTTCTAGCAAAAATGTATTTTTTTATTCTAATGTAACATTTGATAATAAAAGGTTAATTTCCTCTAATGTAACATTTCATAATATAATGTTAATTTCCTCTTACAGGACAATTCATAACAGAAATGCTCTTTTTCTTTCACAAAACAAGTTTTAGCAAAATATGATAATCTTGTTTATTCTTTTCAATGTAACAAAATGAGAATTTTGTTTTAATTCCTATTAATAAACAAAAATGTAAATTTTTGTCTAATTCTTTTAAATAAACATAAATGCCTCTTTTCATATCATTTCTTTAAAAGTACAAAAATGGCTCTTTTTATATCATTCTTTTTAAAATGACCAAACTGATAATTTTGTTCAAATCTTTCTTACGTAATCAAAACATGATTTTTGCAAAATCCTTATTTAATAACTAAAATGTGTCTTTTTATTTTCATTCTTTTAAAAGTGACAAAATGTCTCTTTTTATTTCATTCTTCTAAAAGGGACAAAAATATCTCTTTTATTGATGTAAACAAAAATGATAATTTCAATTTAACAAAAATGTGATTTTTATTTCACAAAACAAGTTTTAACAAAAATGTGTATTTCTAATTCTACACTTCTTTATTGTAATCAATATGGTAATAAAAACATAATTTCTTCTTATTGAAAAGAATGTTATTGAAAAAGAATGTATAATAAAAATCCATTCTTTTTCTTTTAACCCCTTCTAATGTGGCAAAAGTGTCCTTTTCTAATTTAACACAAAAGTGGCAATTTTAATCCAATAAACATTTTATAACAAAATGTTATTTTCATTCTAATGTGACATTTTACAATAAAATGATATTTTGTTCTAATGTACATTTTCATGACAAAAATGTGATGCAACATTTTCTAACAAAAAGGTATGTTAAATCTAATGCAATATTTTATAATCAGAATATTATTATATTTTCTCTTCTTTTTTCTTTTTTCTAATGTGACTTTTATATAAAAATGTTATTCTTATTGTAACATTTGTATAAAAATGTTTTTTTTATTTACACAAAATATTCTAACTAAATTGTGATTTTTATTTACACAAAAATATCCTAGCCAAGCATGAACATCACAAACATCATAATCAATAAAACAACAATTCCATACATCACAGATCTGAATTAATCAACATACATTCATGGAATTTAAATAGCCAGAAATAATTAATATTTTAATTATTTTTAAATATAGAAATCTCACCGATGGTTTTAATTCTATACAGTTCAGATCTGAATTTGTCTGAATTTTCATTTGCTCTGTTTTAGTCCTAGTCTGTTCCATTATGTAGATCTTGGATATACGATTCCAGTGCTTCTTGAATCGTTCAATTTCGACTCTGTTTGCAAGAGTTATCACTATTTAAACATTTGACCATTAATTAATTAAATAATTAATTAGTTAAAGTAATTAGTTCCTTAACCTTGTCTTCTTCAAATCGTTTCCTGTTCGAATTGGAACCCAAAGCGCTCGCCTCCTAGGTCTTGAGTTCGCCACTGCCACACTTCACCGGACGTCAATCGGATACTGCCTCGGCCTCCGCCTCCGAGCCACGCCCCAGCGCCCCAACCAGGGTGAAGTTCGATCGCCCCTATGGCGCGAAAATCAACCACAAACCTGCTGACTTCCTCACCAAGTTCTGGCCGTCCCTGCGCCTTATAGAGATGATCACCTCCTAATGGATCGATAGAGCAGGAGGTGCTCTATGATTTTGTATTCGTGAATTTCTAAATTAGTTACTGGATTTGAAGGAATTATCGCTTGAATCCCGGATGATATCGGCCATTGCTTTTAGCATAAGGCGGCTGTATGTGTTAGTGGTCTAGGGTTTGACTGTATACCGTATTCCTAGTGTATATATAGCGTATTCTTTTATTATTTAATTAATTAATTCGAGAAAATAAATGGTTAAACCAACCGAACTCCAAAAGAATTTCAACGACTGTCACCCCTAGCTAAATACCCCAGTCCCGGACACAATGGAATATGTTTCATAACCCAGTTTGGTTGTTACGATATGTTTTCCTTTAAATTAAACTATAAATGAATATATATTAAATTCAAGCATGCATTTTAAATTATTGGGGCCACATACGGACTCTAAAAATTAAAGAAAAATTATTTCTAGCTTTGTTTTGACAATACGGTTCTAATAAGACTAATTTCGTCGAATTCTGAGACTGTTTGAAAAATGGCCTTTTTCAAGTCGATTAAATTTTGGCTGAAACTGTCAAAATACGTTTTCCTTTGCCATGCTCACATATTAATTCGAAAAATTCTATAAAATTAAACTTAACAATAATTTGACATTCTGGTTCCAACAAAAGTGGTTTCGTCGAAAACAGAGGTCGTTTGCAAAATGGCTATTTTTAAGGCCAATATATTATATTAAAATATATATAAATTCTATAGCGACTTTTCTAAATTTTAAACTGGGCATAACTTTTAATCTTTAAAACTAAATTTCAATTTCTCAGATTCATTAGAAAGATATGATTAAACAGATTTAAATATTTCTTGTTTTACTCAATTCCGATTTAAAATGAATCCTGTACATTCAATCAAAGTTCAAATTCAAATTTTCAAACTGCAGCGCTGTTTTAAATTCCTTTTATAATTAATTTAAAATTATTCATTTTAAAGTAAATTTTTAGTCGTTCTTAGTTAAAATAAATTATTTTAAATATACAAAATCCATTAAAATTTCTAAATTAAAAATTTTAAATTAGCCCCAAAATTCCGGGTCGTTACATAAGGGGGGACATACGGATCTGAAATGTCTACAAGAGAGGAGCAGCGTTTATCATGTGATTCCAGGGTCTGAAGTAGCGCGACTGTTATGGGGGGGTGGCCGCGTCAAATTTGTGAATGGAAATGGCAGGAGAAGTGCGAGTTGTGTATGATTGGGAGGATGTGAAGGAGATGTTCGAGAGGAGCAAGATGGTGGTGTTTACTTTGGATTCGGTGGAGGCATGAATGGGAGAGGACGGTGATGGTGGATTCGGGATTTACTAGAGTTTGTGGAAGAAAAGGGATGAGTGTTTGATTTAGTGTAAACGTGGATTAAGGGGAGCGTTTCAATTAGTTAAACGTGGGCCAAAGGTGCGGGCCGAGAAAATCAAGGTGAGGCCCAATAATAATAGAAATGGTTAAAGTTTATTTTTAGTGTATTTATTTGTATAAAGCATAACAAATTCGTATGTAAACGAAATTCAGCGAAACAAGTTGCATTGGGATCGTATGGACGATGGCTACGCACTGGGACTGGCTGAAAGTGGATCGGTGCTCGTATTAATTTATGGCGAAATAAACTGTTTGATTCAAATCAAACAACAGTTTATCTTTCTTTAACGATGAACTGCGAATGTGAGTAAATCTCAATAACTCTGAACAGTTTATCAATTCATGTTGTATTTTTAGAACTGTTAAATATTGGCTGATTGATTGTGTGTTGATTGTTTGATTGAACTGCTAGTCAGTTAGTTGAATTTCTATATTGATTCTGTTTAACAGAATATATCATATGGAACTGAAAGTGATGTTGATTTTATTGTGTAACATCTGAAACAGGTTGGAGGAATCCGGCTGGATTCCTCAACATTTATTTTACTGTTTTTCATATATTGTGATATATGATGTGATATATAATCTGTTGTCGGTTATATGTGTTTGAACGATACTGATCATCGTGATTTGATATGTTGAATACCATAACATACCGAAATGTTGATAAGGGAATATTTTCAAAGTGATATTTGAAAATAAAATATTTATAAATGGAATATTTATAAATAAGAAATATTTATAAATTGGAATATTTATAAATAGGAGATATTTAGAAAAGGGAAATTATAAAATCAAAGAATAGATTTGAATAGGAAATATTTGCAAACCATTTGCAAATAGAATAATAGAAAAGGAAATATTTGTAAATCATTTACAAATAGAATTGATAGGAAATATTTAGAAAATAAATAGAGTTATAAAAAAGGAAATTTGTTTATAACCGAATAGGATGTTATAGAAAGGAAAACGTTATAAAAGGGAAAACGTTACTAAAAAGGAAATCATTTGTAATGTGAAGAACCGTTACTAAAAGTAAAATCTTTATAAATGAATAGTTTATTCGAAAAGGAGTTATCGATTATTAGTTAATCGAAGGAGTTAATCGAATATTATTTATTCGAATATTAGTTTATTCGAATAGAGTTAAAGGAAAGGAATTATCGATTATTAGTTAATCGAAGGAGTTATCGATTATAAGTTAATCGAAGGAGTTATCGATTATTAGTTAATCGAAGGAGTTATCGATTATTAGTTAATCGAAAGGAGTTATCGATTATTAGTTAATCGAAGGAGTTATCGATTATAGTTTAATTGAAAAGAGTTATCGATTTGTTTAATCGAAGTGAGTTATAGAATATTGGTTATTCGAAGGAGTAATCGAATTTAGTTATTTGATGGAGTTAATCGATTAGAGTTAAAATAAAGGAGTTAATCGAATATAGTTTATTCGAATAGAATCATTTGAGTTAATCAAATATTAGTGATTCGAATAAAGTAAAAGGAGTTATCGAATATTAGTTATTCGAATAGAGTTATCGAATATTATTTATTCAAATAGAGTTAAATGGAGTTAAAGGAATAAATCGAATATAGTTTATTCGAATGGAATTAAAGGAGCTAATCGAATTCAGTTTATTCGAATAGAGTTAAAGGATTTATCGACTAGAGTTAAATCAAATAGAGTTAATCTAATAGCGTTAGTCCAATAGAGTAAATTGATAAGGGTTAATCGAATAGAGTAAATTGAATAGAGTAATCGGATATACCTTATTCGAAGGAAAGAGTTATCGAATAAAGATGATTTGAAAGAGAGTTACGTACGGAAGTGTTAAAGAGTTAAAAGATGAACTTACCCTAATTCGAGATTTGAAATGTTGTTCAGTTAAGGTCTGAGAGGTAGTTATACCCTAACTTGATTGACTTCGTTTTTAATTTAGAAATGGTTAAGGTTCGAGAGTGAAAGTGGTTAAGTGTATTTAGTGAATAAGTATAGTGGTTTGAGTTGTCGTCGCGATGTTGATTTAAACATCTGTTTAAATCCAAGTAAAGAAGATTTGGAAATGTTTTCCAAATAGAATCAGAAACGTAATCAGATACTGAAATAGGAAATATGAGTATATTTATATACATATACATATATATATATATATATATGATTGATGATTGATTGATAGAATTTCCATCTGGAAATAATATCGTTGTTTGCGCACGTGTTTTTCTTTGATAGTTAAATCACAGACTATCAAAGTTTTGACCATTTTAACCTTGTTAATATGGAGAGACCGGTTGGATTATTATCCAAAGAACCACTCTATATTGGCATAAGCGTTGCGAATCATATATGCCAAAGATAAGTTAAGATGGAGTAAAGTGCAAGGGCTATTGTATAAGTCTTAGATAACAGTGCCTAAGATGGATGTACTGAATAGTGCCTTCGGTTCTTCCTGTTCCTGGATGACTTGTATGGATGAATGTCTGACAGAGTATTTCCAGAAAGGTCACGTACATTGATTTCTTCAACCGTGCCAAGAGTGGAAGCGGAGAAGGAAACTTATTTAGCTAACACGTAATGTACTGTTGTAGACGTCAATTAGTGATTTTCGATGGAACTGACAATGTGGCATTCGAAATGAATCTGACGTGATGATGAAGCGTAACCTCAAGCCTCATCAACCGGTAAATGACAGAAATCGGGCAGGCAGCATGGCTAAGTCGGTCGCTCCGAAGTAGGGTGTATAATCACCTGATCTAGATTTTCATTTACTTCTAAAAATCTATTGTTGATGCTGTCCCGTTCGGGAAACGGTTGCTGATCCCAACCGTTGGTGATATACCTTCGATACACTCAAGCGAAATGAGTGGTCGGTCATGTGTGGTGTAACACCCCGAATTTTCTATTAACACTAAAGTTGCTAAAATATTAATAAGTGTGTAAGAGAGGGGATGTATCTAATATGAATATAAAAATATTAATAAGTGTGTAAGAGAGGGGATGTATCTAATATGAATATAAAAATATTAATAAGTGTGTAAGAGAGGGGATGTATCTAATATGAATATAATAATATTAATAAGTGTGTAAGAGAGGGGATGTATCTAATATGTATATA
Source organism: Allium sativum (assembly GCA_030737875.1). Lineage (NCBI taxonomy): Eukaryota > Viridiplantae > Streptophyta > Magnoliopsida > Asparagales > Amaryllidaceae > Allium > Allium sativum. The sequence goes on from CM060924.1 coordinate 381,121,099, forward strand.
AAAACAATAATAAGTGTGTAAAAGGGGGGGGGGATGTATCTAATGTGTACATTGTAGAATATATATATATATATATATATATATATATTGCTGAGTGTTTGCTGAGTCACTTCTGACTCATTGCTGAGTCAACAAGATAAACCCCATCTTGTCTGAACGGCTGCGGTTATTTCTAGGTTAAATCTAATGGCCTAAATGCATTCTAAAATCTATAAATAAGTGGGTAGACCCTAAACCTAAATCACTTGTAAAATTAGAGAAGCTACCGTCATGCTGCTGCCATGGAGTTCAGCGTAGCCGTCACAAACTAAGAAGAGGAAGCCTAATCATCTACAACTAAATCTACACAAATCAAATCAAAAGATCTCTCTTTCTCTAATTCTTTTCTTTTGTTGGTGAGTATGATGATTCTCACAAGACTATTACAAACTAATTTGACTCAGTTATGAATGGATCACAAGAAAGTGATGTGATTTGTAATTGTAAATTCTATATATTGTGGATCTCTTATTATGTTGTCGTATGATGTAAATTATATATGCTATGTCATGCTATGTTGTAAATTCTCTTATGCTATGTCGTGCTATGTTGAGAATCATGTCAAGCTATGTTATACTATCATACTATGCCATGTTATAAATCATGCTATATTATGTTGAAAAATCATGATGTTGTTGGATCATGCTTAAAGTTATGTTTTTTTTAATTTAAATGGATCTTGTTTATGGGAATTTGCCTATTAGGTTAGGTGTACCCATAAACTTGAAACTATAATTAAATAAAACTTGATTATGGGAATTTGCCTATTGAGTTAGGTGTACCCATATAAAACCATGTTGTTAAAAAATTAGATGATGTTGATTCACACATGTTCATATGTAAGTTTATGAAAATTGATTGAGATTATATTAGGTGAATTTTGAACAAGTTGACACCTTTAGGTCCATGACATGTATAATCTATGCAAGTTGGACATATGCAAGTTTCACCCCTTATTATGATTCATTTGGTCACATATACATGTTGTTATTATGATAATCTCTTTTATGCTATGAGTTAGGCTATTCGAGTCTAACATATATTTTGCGAATAAACGTTCAAACGTGGGGTAGGGGTAATATTAGGAATTAATAAATTGGGTGCAATTTTGTAAGATTTTGCATACCATGAATGGATGTCCATAATTGAGTCAATTATGGACATTGTTAAAAATTGGAAGTAATTAATAATTCAAGTAGGGAATTATTAATATTGGGGGAAAGTGGATTATTATTAATAATCAATGCTTAGGACACGAGGTTGGACCCGTTTGTGATGTAAACCTGCCCGGATCCGCCCGGCAAATCCAGTAGTCACAAATGTCGGCCCAATGTGAGAGGTCCTAGGCCCAAACTAAAGCATAACAGTTGTAAAGACACGAGGTTAGACTCTTTTATGGTGTAAGACTGCCCGGACCCGCCCGGCAAATCCAGCTGCCATAAATGCCAGTCTAATGTGAGAGGTCTTTATGAGGTTATGGCCTTAATGAACTAAGAAATACTTAACCAGATAATCATGTAAGGTGGGAAATGGGGGTTAAGTAGGTGCCTTGGGTGGCATGAGGAATCTGGTGGTTGCCTTTAGAGGCATTTGAAATACGATTAGACTTAACCAAACACACATGTAAATGAACATGACTAAGTGGGTTAAGTGGGATGGACTAATGGGGACAAGCTTAGGTGGAATGCTTGTGGTAAATAGTGGGGGCCCATTTCAACCAGTATCCCAAAACGTATCTTTGTGGGCTCGACCCAAGTCGAGGACGGGACACGCATACTGGGTTTGACTATAAGAGGCCAAAACAGGGAGCGGTGGCAACGCAAGTCCAACGGGTTTCATATGCGTGTATGGACCCGGGCTGGTAGGTAAGACGTTGTTGCATCGTGTAGGTATAAGCCGTGCATGTCCGTTGTATCAGGTTGCCACTTTAGGGGAGTGATACACCCCACTGTGGGGCCAGCACGGGTATCTACGAGTTAGGGAGCCGATCGAATAATGGGAAGTAGGGTACACCTAGTGGAGATAGGGGCAGGCGGCACCTATGTAGTCAGCTAGGGGTACGTAAAGCCATTGGGAAAGTTTCTAAGTGAAGCTAAGTGGGATGAATCTTTAGGGTGACTGGTGTAGTGCAGTATAGTGTTTATCCTTTAGTATTTAGGAGCGCCTATAACGTTGCCTTTAGCGATTGTCTATGTCCTTAATCTGCTCTTCATAGACATTTTCTTGTTTTCCAGCTTATGCCTTAGTCCAGTTATTTTGGTAATAGTATTGTAGAATTATCATATTCACCAGACTTTATGTCTGACCCCCTCTTTTCCACCCTTTTCTCCCTTCAGGTCCGCAGGTTGGGCCAAGTTCTAGTGGAGTCTAGTTGGATCGCTTATCTTCTGGAAAGCTTGGACTGCTGAAGTAAAGTCCAGCTTGTTATCTTTCTTTTTAATGGCTATTCATGTAATGGGATTATGTACTTGTTTTATCAAGATAGATATTGTACTTGACATTGAATATGGTGTTATGATGTAATCAAACATGTTTTGACTTCTGCTACAATGAAATAAAGTTTTTGAATTTCCAAGTACTATTTTATATCTGTCTTGTTGTAATTTTACTGTTCTATATTCACTTAAAACCTCCATGGAAGTTAATGCATTCCCTTTGTGAGTGACATTAATGGACGTGGGGTGTTACACGTGGTATCAGAGCATAAGGTTACCAGAACAGATAAATTTTTTTTTTTAGAAAAATATTTTTTTTCTAAAGTATTTTTGGAAGAAGTGCTTTCAAAAAAAAACATGTTATTTAAAGAGAGTTTTTATGAAAAACATAATCCCAAATAGCCACATCCTTATCTTTATCTTTCGAATTCTCCATTTTGAATCTTTCCTTTTTCGTTTCAGCATGGCTGAAGATCTTAATCTCCCAGAAGGTGTGACGATTCCAGGGTGGTTTAGGAGATACTTGGAGGCTAGGGCCACCACTGTAGGCCCAGCGGATACTCCTCCACCCCTAGTTGCACCCATTCCTCCTCCTCCTCCTCCTCGTGTTGACACTTTTGCAAAGACGTGCAAGGAACTCAAGGCTATGGGAGGAAAAACTTTTCAAGGGACTGAGACGTTTGTGGAGGCCAGAGATTGGCTTAAGGAGACTGAGGAATTGTTGGATATCTTTGAAGGGGAAGATGGGAGGAAAGTCCGTTTAGCTGCTTGGTTAATGAAGGGAGAGGCCTCGTTTTGGTGGGAGGTCACTAACGGGGAACGTCCAGTTGATTCATGGGCGGATTTCAGACGAAGGTTTGAGGCAAAGTTTCTTTCAAGGGCAGAGGAGAACTTAAATATGGAAAAATTCCTGGCACTAAAGCAAGGGAGCTCATCAGTAAAGGAATATGTCAATAAATTTAATCAGTTAGCAAGGTTTGGCTTGGAGTTGGTGAACACGCCAGAGAAGAAAGCTTTGAGGTTCGTTAGAGGCTTGAATGAACCGTTGCAAGGGTTGGCTATGACCCACATCCCTATGGGAGCCACCTTTGAAAAGCTAGTAGAAATGGCACTTATGCATGAGGATAAGGCAGTTGAAAAGAAAGGGGATCAGAAGAAACCCCAACAGCAAAATAAGAAGGGTGGTAAAAACAATAATGGCAAAGGGAAGAAGAAATGCTTCAATTGTGGGACGCCTGGCCATCTCAGCAAAGATTGTAGAAAGAAAAAGAAGACTGGTTGTTCTCATTGTGGAGATGCGGGACATTTAGTGAAGGACTGTCCAAAGAAGGGGCAGAGAGCAGGGTCTACCTCGGGAGGACAGGTGCAGGCTCTTATGGCACCAGGGCAGGCAAGGGGGCAAGTTCAGGCTATTGCGGCCCCACCGCTGCAAGAAAGAGGTAGAACAATTTCTGTTGAAAGCTTAGTTTTTCTGTTTGATCATCCTGTCCGTACCTTATTCGATTCTGGCGCATCTCATTCGTTTATCTCTGCATCATTAGTTGAATCACTGCACTTGAACACCAGTTTAGTAGAGGATCCCTTGGTCGTTTCAAATCCAATTGGGGGTTCGGCTCATTTGACCATGATATGTTTGGATTTGAAAATCTCTATACTTAGCGTTGAATTTAGATGTGATGCTTATGTATTGGGCTTCACGGGCTATGGGCTAATTTTAGGAATGGATTGGTTGTCTAGAAATAGGGCCATTCTTGATTGTGAAAGGAGAGTAGTTAGGCTTGTGACTCGCCTTGGTAATGCTCTCGACATCTTTTGTAATCCCATAAATTCCGTTATGCTAAGTTATCTTGAATCGCTTGACGCGTCTGTAGAGAACCTGCGATCGGTAGAAGTGGTCCGGGAATATCCGGATGTGTTTGAGGAGGTGAAGGGCTTACCTCCAAAGCGGGAGATAGACTTTCGAATTTATCTTGTGGATAATGCTAAACCCGTATCTTTGCCAGTGCGCCACATGGCTCCTCGTGAAAGGAGGGAACTCAATAAGCAAGTAAAGGAGTTGCTTGAGAAGGGGTTCATAAGACGTAGTATATCGGAGTGGGGTGCTCCAGTAGTTTTTGCCACAAAGGCGGATGGGTCTCTTAGACTTTGTATGGACTATAGAGAACTAAACAAGCTTACTAAAAAGAACCGACACCCACTGCCGAGGATTGACGATCTCTTTGATCAGTTAGTTGGCGCCTCAGTGTTTTCGCAGTTGGACTTAGCCACTGGCTTTCATCAACTGAGAGTGGCTGAGGATAGTATAGATAAGACTGCTTTTAGGACTCCTGACGGATTCTATGAATGGCTAGTGATGCCCTTTGGTTTGACAAACGCCCCTGCATATTTTGTTGATTTGATGAGTAGGGTGTTTAGGGAATACCTTAACAAATTCGTGGTAGTCTTTGTGGATGACATCTTAGTCTTTTCTAAGAATAAAGAAGAGCACTCCCTACATCTTAGGGAAGTGTTGGAAACCCTTCGAGCGCATAACCTTAAGGCAAAATTTTCTAAGTGTCACTTCTGGAGGAAGGAAGTACGGTTCTTAGGGCACGTGGTTTCCAAAGAAGGGATAGCAGTGGATCCCGCAAAGGTGGTGGCCATCCAAGATTGGAAGGTCCCTAAAAATGCAACCGAAGTAAGAAGTTTCTTGGGGTTGGCTGGCTATTATAGGAAGTTTATCAAAGACTTCGCAAAAATATCAGCTCCATTAACACGGTTAACGAAGAAGAACCTGGTTTTTACGTGGGACAAAGATTGCGATGATGCGTTCCAACGTTTAAAGAGAGCCTTAACTTCAGCCCCAGTCTTAGTGTTGCCAGACGGGAATAAACCGTTTACCATCTATACTGATGCTTGTGGGACGGGACTTGGCGCGGTCCTCATGCAAGAGGGAAGAGTAATAGCCTATGGTGGAAGGCAGTTGAGGGTTCATGAAAAGAATTACCCCACGCATGACTTAGAGCTAGCCGCAATTGTTTTCGCGCTTAAGTCTTGGCGTCACTATCTTCTTGGTGAGAAATTCGAACTGTTCACTGACCACAAATCATTAAAATACTTATTCTCTCAGAAGGATTTGAATTTAAGGCAGCAACGGTGGATGGAATTCTTAGCCTCCTACGATTTTGAAATAGCATATACCCCGGGCAAGGGTAACGTGGTGGCAGACGCCTTAAGTAGGAAAAGGTTATCCTTGAGTCCGTTGTTTGTTGAACGACAAAGCTTAGAATTCATCTCTATGTTTGACTTTAGACCCTCCGTTGACTTAGTACCCGGTCTGTTAGCATCCTTGGAGGTTAGACCTACACTTCTAGGACGGGTTGGTGAGGCACAGCGAGACGACCCACAGTTGGTTGAGATAGTAGAAAAGCTCAAAGGGGGGGAGTCGTCAAGCCATCTTCGTAGGTATACCCTAAACGATAAGGGTTGGTTACGAAGGGATAATAGACTTTGTGTACCACAAGACGAAGACTTAAGGAAGGCCATTCTTGATGATGCTCATCGCTCAAAAATGACCATTCATCCCGGCGGGGATAAGATGTACAAAGATATGAAGCAGGTTTTCTTTTGGGCCGGTATGAAAAAGGATGTGGCCGAGTACGTCGCTAGATGCTTGGTGTGCCAACGAGTTAAAGCAGAACAAAAGAAACCCGGTGGGTTGCTTCACCCATTAGAAGTTCCACTATGGAAATGGGAAAGCATCTCAATGGATTTTGTGGATTGATTACCAAGATCAAGGAAGGGTAACACGGGGATTTGGGTTATAGTAGATAGACTTACTAAAAGCGCCCATTTTATTCCCGTGAAAAGTAAGAGGACTGCTCCGTGGTTGGCTTCTGTATACATTAAGGAGATAGTTCGTTTGCACGGTATTCCTTCTAGTATAGTAAGCGACCGTGACCCCATCTTTACTAGCGAATTTTGGAAGAGTTTACAAGAGGCGGTAGGGACTCAGCTATGTTTGAGCACCGCATATCATCCTCAGACAGACGGCCAGACCGAGAGGGTGAATCGCATTCTAGAGGATCTTTTAAGGCTTTGTATCCTAGACTTTGGGGGTACATGGGAAGAGCACCTTCCGTTAGTAGAATTCGCATATAATAATAGCTTTCAGTCTAGTATTGGCATGGCACCTTTCGAAGCTCTTTATGGAAGGCCTTGCCGTTCGCCTACATGTTGGTGGGAATCTACCGATAAAATCCTACTTGGGCCCGATATGGTTAGGGAAACCTCGGAGAAGATTGAGTTGATTCGAAGGAGGATGAAAGCAGCACAAGATAGGCAAAAATCGTATGCTGATAAGAGGAGGACAGATCTTGAGTTTGACATTGGGGACATGGTTTTTATCAAAGTATCTCCGTTACAGAATGTTGTTCGCTTTGGGTCCGTGAGGAAATTAGCACCAAGGTTTGTAGGGCCGTTTCCTGTAAAAAACAGGATTGGGAAGATGGCATATAGGGTGGAGTTGCCTGAGAAACTTAGTGGAGTACACGACGTATTCCATGTATCACATTTGAGGAAGTGTTTGCACAAGACCGCGGAGGTGGTAGAGCCGAGCTTGCTTAAAGAGGTGGAAATAGAGCATGATGCAACAATTAGACGAGCTCCTACATGCATTCTTGGGTCGGAGATCAAAAAGTTGAGGAATCGAGAGGTCAGACTGGTTAAAGTGCAATGGGGAGATGATGAGAGCAACGCAACTTGGGAGATAGAAGAGAAGATGCGTTCGTTGTACCCTTTTCTTTTTGAGGGTATGTCTTTTAATTTCTCCTTTATCGCTTAGCTTATCTTATCTTATCTTTAGTATGTCCTCTCATTAGTATCTTTGACCTTTAGTTAGGATAATCCTATGGTTGAAACATGTGTTTGAGACATGTTATGTATGATGGATGCAAAATGGATGCAAGTGTTTGCTAGTGGTTGCTCGTGGATGCATATATACACACACTTTAGGCACTAGATCGGCTCAGTCACTTCATATTGCATATTGCATATATATGGATGTATTTAGTATAATGGATGTATAATGGTTGTACCATCATATGGATGCTGCATTCGGTTGAATGGGTGTGCACGCATATAGAAGTAGTATGTAAGCAATTAGGATCTTTTGCATACATAATGGATTCATGACACTTACATAATTTGCATTAAGGAGGTCAACTGAATCAGTAGACCGCCTGATTTCGCATTAGGTAAGGACATGTACACACACTTTGCATATGATCATAAAGCATTAGAAGTCTTTTAAGGACAATGGATGCCTGTGTATGATGGATGAGTAGATGGACGTTTGGATGGTAGGATATACATTCTTCCAGACTTGAAGATTTCGGGGACGAAATCCTAAAAGGAGGGGAGAATGTAACACCCCGAATTTTCTATTAACACTAAAGTTGCTAAAATATTAATAAGTGTGTAAGAGAGGGGATGTATCTAATATGAATATAAAAATATTAATAAGTGTGTAAGAGAGGGGATGTATCTAATATGAATATAAAAATATTAATAAGTGTGTAAGAGAGGGGATGTATCTAATATGAATATAATAATATTAATAAGTGTGTAAGAGAGGGGATGTATCTAATATGTATATAAAAACAATAATAAGTGTGTAAAAGGGGGGGGGGATGTATCTAATGTGTACATTGTAGAATATATATATTGCTGAGTGTTTGCTGAGTCACTTCTGACTCATTGCTGAGTCAACAAGATAAACCCCATCTTGTCTGAACGGCTGCGGTTATTTCTAGGTTAAATCTAATGGCCTAAATGCATTCTAAAATCTATAAATAAGTGGGTAGACCCTAAACCTAAATCACTTGTAAAATTAGAGAAGCTACCGTCATGCTGCTGCCATGGAGTTCATCGTAGCCGTCACAAACTAAGAAGAGGAAGCCTAATCATCTACAACTAAATCTACACAAATCAAATCAAAAGATCTCTCTTTCTCTAATTCTTTTCTTTTGTTGGTGAGTATGATGATTCTCACAAGACTATTACAAACTAATTTGACTCAGTTATGAATGGATCACAAGAAAGTGATGTGATTTGTAATTGTAAATTCTATATATTGTGGATCTCTTATTATGTTGTCGTATGATGTAAATTATATATGCTATGTCATGCTATGTTGTAAATTCTCTTATGCTATGTCGTGCTATGTTGAGAATCATGTCAAGCTATGTTATACTATCATACTATGCCATGTTATAAATCATGCTATATTATGTTGAAAAATCATGATGTTGTTGGATCATGCTTAAAGTTATGTTTTTTTTAATTTAAATGGATCTTGTTTATGGGAATTTGCCTATTAGGTTAGGTGTACCCATAAACTTGAAACTATAATTAAATAAAACTTGATTATGGGAATTTGCCTATTGAGTTAGGTGTACCCATATAAAACCATGTTGTTAAAAAATTAGATGATGTTGATTCACACATGTTCATATGTAAGTTTATGAAAATTGATTGAGATTATATTAGGTGAATTTTGAACAAGTTGACACCTTTAGGTCCATGACATGTATAATCTATGCAAGTTGGACATATGCAAGTTTCACCCCTTATTATGATTCATTTGGTCACATATACATGTTGTTATTATGATAATCTCTTTTATGCTATGAGTTAGGCTATTCGAGTCTAACATATATTTTGCGAATAAACGTTCAAACGTGGGGTAGGGGTAATATTAGGAATTAATAAATTGGGTGCAATTTTGTAAGATTTTGCATACCATGAATGGATGTCCATAATTGAGTCAATTATGGACATTGTTAAAAATTGGAAGTAATTAATAATTCAAGTAGGGAATTATTAAAATTGGGGGAAAGTGGATTATTATTAATAATCAATGCTTAGGACACGAGGTTGGACCCGTTTGTGATGTAAACCTGCCCGGATCCGCCCGGCAAATCCAGTAGTCACAAATGTCGGCCCAATGTGAGAGGTCCTAGGCCCAAACTAAAGCATAACAGTTGTAAAGACACGAGGTTAGACTCTTTTATGGTGTAAGACTGCCCGGACCCGCCCGGCAAATCCAGCTGCCATAAATGCCAGTCTAATGTGAGAGGTCTTTATGAGGTTATGGCCTTAATGAACTAAGAAATACTTAACCAGATAATCATGTAAGGTGGGAAATGGGGGTTAAGTAGGTGCCTTGGGTGGCATGAGGAATCTGGTGGTTGCCTTTAGAGGCATTTGAAATACGATTAGACTTAACCAAACACACATGTAAATGAACATGACTAAGTGGGTTAAGTGGGATGGACTAATGGGGACAAGCTTAGGTGGAATGCTTGTGGTAAATAGTGGGGGCCCATTTCAACTAGTATCCCAAAACGTATCTTTGTGGGCTCGACCCAAGTCGAGGACGGGACACGCATACTGGGTTTGACTATAAGAGGCCAAAACAGGGAGCGGTGGCAACGCAAGTCCAACGGGTTTCATATGCGTGTGTGGACCCGGGCTGGTAGGTAAGACGTTGTTGCATCGTGTAGGTATAAGCCGTGCATGTCCGTTGTATCAGGTTGCCACTTTAGGGGAGTGATACACCCCACTGTGGGGCCAGCACGGGTATCTACGAGTTAGGGAGCCGATCGAATAATGGGAAGTAGGGTACACCTAGTGGAGATAGGGGCAGGCGGCACCTATGTAGTCAGCTAGGGGTACGTAAAGCCATTGGGAAAGTTTCTAAGTGAAGCTAAGTGGGATGAATCTTTAGGGTGACTGGTGTAGTGCAGTATAGTGTTTATCCTTTAGTATTTAGGAGCGCCTATAACGTTGCCTTTAGCGATTGTCTATGTCCTTAATCTGCTCTTCATAGACATTTTCTTGTTTTCCAGCTTATGCCTTAGTCCAGTTATTTTGGTAATAGTATTGTAGAATTATCATATTCACCAGACTTTATGTCTGACCCCCTCTTTTCCATCCTTTTCTCCCTTCAGGTCCGCAGGTTGGGCCAAGTTCTAGTGGAGTCTAGTTGGATCGCTTATCTTCTGGAAAGCTTGGACTGCTGAAGTAAAGTCCAGCTTGTTATCTTTCTTTTTAATGGCTATTCATGTAATGGGATTATGTACTTGTTTTATCAAGATAGATATTGTACTTGACATTGAATATGTTGTTATGATGTAATCAAACATGTTTTGACTTCTGCTACAATGAAATAAAGTTTTAGAATTTCCAAGTACTATTTTATATCTGTCTTGTTGTAATTTTACTGTTCTATATTCACTTAAAACCTCCATGGAAGTTAATGCATTCCCTTTGTGAGTGACATTAATGGACGTGGGGTGTTACATGTGGCCAGGTTGCAAGATGTTCTTGTTGAACCCAGTGTATTCCTTTCTAGAGGTACACTAGTGAAAGGTGGTTCCATACCTTGTCATAGTTGGAAATCCATTACCCAATACGTGCTTGCGGTTTTGATTGTATACTATATATGTAGAACGTGAGATGAAAGTGTTTCTGCTAGATTATTATACTGTGGTTGATAGACATTATTATAATATCGAAAGGTTTTGATATAAAGATATTTTGGATTCTCATAAGGGGAAAACCCGTTCCGTTATACGGCGTGGTCTTATGACATATCGTTTACTTGTTCGAACTGTTTTAAACTGTTTTACTCATACCAGTCCCATGACTGACCCGGAGTTTATTTGTTTGTTTTCCCTAAACTCTTGGGTGCCCAATTTTGTACGAGCAGTCAAGTAGTCAGGATTTACAGATATACTGGAAGAGCTTGGAGCAGGAGGCTTTAGGATTATATAGCTATAGTTATTTCCATTGTGTTGTAAGTGTTGTACTTTGATAATGATGTATACCCAAGTACAGATGTATATTTCAAGTTATGTTATATATATTATATGTTATTCGTTCCGCTGTTAGGTTCGTGTTACTCTGATGTTGTGTACTTCTTCTTCTTCTATTCTAAGTTTCTATCTTATCTTTCCTCATCCTCTAATTTCTTTCATTAACTTTCTGGTATTTTTCGATGTCTGGTTAGTCATCATTGATTTTATGGCGATAACCAAAGTCGACAAAAACCGGGTCGTTACAGTTGGTATCAGAGCCAGGTTAAGTGAATTACCTTGGCTCTGTGGCGTGACTCGTTAGAGATAGCGTTAGTAATACCCTAGATTGAGTTTGAGTGTATATATACGAGTGAACGTATTTGTTATTTGATATAAAATTGTTTTATATTGTGGAGATTCATTGGTTGAGTTGTTTATGGGTTCTGGTCGAATAGTTTGATCCACTATATCGGTAGGAGTGTATAAACACTCGAATACGATGGGTCGACACGATCTGTTTTGAAAAGATGGTAAATTAAAATAAGTTTACCCAAAGTATATCTTGATATAGAGAAGATATATATATATATATATCAAAATTATAATATAGTGGATATATTGGTTATTATTATAATCGAGTAAGATTATAAATTAAATGGTTACGTAAATAACCAATCAGAATTCATATAAGTGAAATACGTGAAATCAGATGAGTTAAATAAGAAATTTAAACCAGAAAGTGAATTAAAATTCTGGAAAATTGGATAAGTGTTTGTAATTGGATTTGGATTAAAAATAAGGAAAATTTAAGGTCCCGGGAGATTTTAAATTGTTTTGCAAGCAGTGTGAATTATATTTCGAAATGAATTTCAAAGTGGAAATGTTTAGAAATGGTTTTATAGTATTGAACTCACTTCGATCGCTGGAAAATAGATTCTGATGATGACAGCTGCATCATTAGTATTCATTTTCGAGTTGTAAGTGACGAATTACTACCAGAGATACTGTTTTGAATTTGTTTTAGGAAAGACAAGTTGTGTTGAATTTCAAAAAGGAAAATTTAATTTTTGAAAAGAGTAAACTATTTGAAAACTCCCAGGGAAAGACTGTTTGAATTAAAAACAAATTTAACAGAAATTTGTGAAAGCAAATTTGAATTAAAGTAAAGCCAGTAAAGTGGTAACTGAGATTGAACTAGAATGATATCAAGACAAATCGGATTGTTAGATTCAAATTTGAAGTGTAATGTGGTAATCAAGTTAAGAGTTGGGAATCGAGAAGAAACTCGAGTTGAAATGTAATTTGGCTCGGATATAAGTGAATGGTTATGTTGTGGATAAAAGCAGATTGGAATTTGATTGGGATGGCCCTAGTATCTGCTAAATTGATAACAGGTGGAAAGGATATAATGATATGCCGACAAAAGGTACAAGTTTATATTTCATATTGGATATAAGATTTATGAGCCGAATTGGCAAGCCGCTTGGCTGTTTGATTTTCTTTTGGGTTGGAGATGGCCCAGAGAGGCGAGATGGAGTTTGATGTATTGACCAGTACAAAGGAGGTGTTGGTGAAATTTTTCGAAAAGTTAAGGCGTTAGAAAATTTTCAGGATTTTTGAAAATTTTCGTTGATAAGAATTAAATAAATTTTTAATTGAAATTAAATTGGTTCAGTTGAAACTAAAGTTAAGAAGTGAACAATTATGTTCTAACCAGTCGATAGGGTCGTTCTCTACCTTAGCAATTTCGAGGACGAAATTATTTTAAGTGGGGAAGAACGTAATGACCCGCATTTGCAGAGGTATTATAATTAATTAATTAAATTATATAAATAGTGATATAGTGAATTAAATGGTCATGGAATTAAATAATGGTGAATATTTAATTAAAATAATAAATTTAATAATATATTTAATTCTGAAATGATCAGAATTGGCTGAAATGGCGATATGGTGTGAACTGGATCATATGTGATATTTAATTCAGTTTAGAATTGAATTAGAATAACAAATATATTTAAATAACGACAGTTTGAACGTATAATTATATTATAATTAAAATCGAGCTTGAAATGGCGCTGTAGTTCGCGATTTGGCGATTTGAACTTCAACTGAACGTACAGGATTCGTTTTAAGCCATATTTCTGTGAAACAAGAAACGTGTGGAGCTGGTGGAGTATATCTTTCTAGTGGAAGAGAAAAATCAGGATTTCTTCGTGTAGATTTTGAGATATGTCCAAATCAAATTTTAAAATAGTCGTTGTAGAATCGTTTATCGACCGTATCGGTTTATTCGATATAACTAGAGATCGGGTTAGAATTTAGACAAGGTTCTTTTGGAACATAACGATAATTTAATTTTTAGAATTTTACTGTAATTTTTAATTAATTAAATAAGCAACTTTTTATTTGGAGTATTATGCACCCTGTAATCAATATTTTTGGGTTTCACAATATGAGTTGAACTACTGGTATTATTATATTTTTGGAATCACGACACCATACTAGACTCAAGGATATTTTTATATCAGTCCGTAGACAAACGGAGTTTGACGAAAAGGGGGACATAACTTTACTAAAATTCTTGTCACCTACCCGGAGACTTCAATATCACGTAACTACAAATGATCGGATAAATAAAATAAAATAAGCAAAAATATCCTAAGGGATTAGTGGACATAATCAAGCCACACACCCGTGCTCTCAGCCAAACAGATCGGATCAAGTGAAAAACAAAAAAATATCTAGATATTTTTCTTCATTAAATACCCCCTCGTAAAAAGCCTTAAGACCAAGTACTGAAGTTCAAGCCGCCAACACTTTTCCTCTCAGCAAACAAAAACACCAAAATTTCATTCGCTCATGCCTCTATAAACAAAAACAAATGGCGTCGGTGGACATAAGTGTGAGGTACTCTCTATACATCCATGGAGCAGCGTTTGTTTTCACATATGGGAGAATGCTTTCCTGGCAACTAAACAAAACACAAGGCCATGGAAGGGAAAATGAATACTGAAGCACGGTTTGAAGATGGAGGAAATACATGGTGTTAGTGTCTGGAGCGTTGCGGTAATGGATGTAAGGGGGGACATACGGATCTGAAATGGGTACAAGAGAGGAGCAGCGTTTATCATGTGATTCCAGGGTCTGAAGTAGCGCGACTGTTATGGGGGGGGAGGCCGCGTCAGATTTGTGAACGGAAATGGCAGGAGAAGTGCGAGTTGTGTATGATTGGGAGGATGTGAAGGAGATGTTCGAGAGGAGCAAGATGGTGGTGTTTACTTTGGATTCAGTGGAGGCATGAATGGGAGAGGACGGTGATGGTGGATTCGGGATTTACTGGAGTTTGTGGAAGAAAAGGGATGAGTGTTTGATTTAGTGTAAACGTGGATTAAGGGGAGCGTTTCAATTAGTTAAACGTGGGCCAAGGGTGCGGGCCGAGAAAATCAAGGTGAGGCCCAATAATAATAGAAATGGTTAAAGTTTATTTTTAGTGTATTTATTTGTATAAAGCATAATAAATTCGTACGTAAACGAAATTCAGCGAAACAAGTTGCGTTGGGATCGTATCGTATGGACGGTGGCTACGCACTTGGACTGATTGGAAGTGGATCGGTGCTCATATGAATTTATGGCGAAACAAACTGTTTTATTCAAATCAAACAACAGTTTATCGTTCTTTAACGATGAACTGCGAATGTGAGTAAATCTCACTAACTCTGAACAGTTTATCAATTCATGTTGTATTTTTAGAACTGTTAAATATTGGCTGATTGACTGTGTGTTGATTGTTTGATTGAACTGCTAGTCGGTTAGTTGAATTTCTATATTGATTCTGTTTAGCAGAATATATCATATGGAACTGAAAGTGATGTTGATTTTATTGTGTAACATCTGTGGATGCAGGGAAACAGGTTGGAGGAATCCGACTGGATTCCTCAACATTTATTTTACTGTTTTTCATATATTGTGATATATGACGTGATATATAATCTGTTGTCGATTATATGTGTTTGAACGATACTGATCATCGTGATTTGATATGTTGAATACCATAACATACCGAAATGTTGATAAGGGAATATTTTCAAAGTGATATTTGAAAATAAAATATTTATAAATGGAATATTTATAAATAAGAAATATTTATAAATTGGAATAATTATAAATAGGAGATATTTAGGAAAGGGAAATTATAAAATCAAAGAAGAGATTTGAAAAGGAAATATTTGCAAACCATTTGCAAATAGAATAATAGAAAAGGAAATATTTGTAAATCATTTACAAATAGAATTGATAGGAAATATTTAGAAAATAAATAGAGTTATAAAAAGGAAATTTGTTTATAACCGAATAGGATGTTATATAAAGGAAAACGTTATAAAAAGGGAAACGTTACTAAAAAGGAAATCATTTGTAATGTGAAGAACCGTTACTAAAAGTAAAATCTTTATAAATGAATAGTTTATTCGAAAAGGAATTATCGATTATTAGTTAATCGAAGGAGTTATCGATTATTAGTTAATCAAAGGAGTTAATCGAATATTAGTTATTCGAATATTAGTTTATTCGAATAGAGTTAAAGGAAAGGAATTATCGATTATTAGTTAATCGAAAGGAGTTATCAATTATTAGTTAATCGAAGGAGTTACCGAATATTAGTTAATCGAAGGAGTTATCGATTATTAGTTAATCGAAGGAGTTATCGATTATTAGTTAATTGAAAGGAGTTATCGATTATTAGTTAATCGAAGGAGTTATCAATTATAGTTTAATCGAAAAGAGTTATCGATTTGTTTAATCGTAGTGAGTTATAGAATATTGGTTATTCGAAGGAGTTATCGAATTTAGTTATTCGATGGAGTTAATCGATTAGTGTTAAAATAAAGGAGTTAATCGAATATAGTTTATTCGAATAGAATCATTTGAGTTAATCGAACATTAGTGATTCGAATAAAGTAAAAGGAGTTATCGAATATTAGTTATTCGAATAGAGTTATCGAATATTAGTTATTCGAATAGAGTTAAATGGAGTTAAAGGAATAAATCGAATATAGTTTATTCGAATGGAATTAAACGAGTTAATCGAATTTAGTTTATTCGAATAGAGTTAGAGGAGTTATCGACTAGAGTTAAATCAAATAGAGTTAATCCAATAGTGTTAGTCCAATAGAGTAAATTGTTAAGGGTTAATCGAATAGAGTAAATTGAATAGAGTTATCGAATATACCTTATTCGAAGGAAAGAATTATCGAATAAAGATGATTTGAAAGAGAGTTACGTACGGAAGTGTTAAAGAGTTAAAAGATGAACTTACCCTAATTCGAGATTTGAAATGTTGTTCAGTTAAGGTCTGAGAGGTAGTTATACCCCAACTTGATTGACTTCGTTTTTAATTTAGAAATGGTTATGGTTCGAGAGTGAAAGTGGTTAAGTGTATTTAGTGAATAAGTGTAGTGGTTTGAGTTGTTGTCGCGATGTTGATTTAAACATCTGTTTAAATCCAAGTATAGAAGATTTGGAAATGTTTTCCAAATAGAATCAGAAACGTAATCAGATATTAAAATAGGAAATATGAGTATATTTATATACATATATATATATATATGATTGATGATTGATTGATAGAATTTCCATCTGGAAATAATATAGTTGTTTGCACATGTGTTTTTCTTTGATAGTTAAATCACAGACTATCAAAGTTTTGACCATTTTAACCTTGTTAATATGGAGAGACCGGTTGGTTTATTATCCAAAGAACCACTCTGTATTGGCATAAGCGTTGCGAATCATATATGCCAAAGATAAGTGAAGACGGTGTAAAGTGCAAGGGCTATTGTATAAGTCTAAGATAACAGTGCCTAAGATGGATGTACCGAATAGTGCCTTCGGTTCATCCTGTTCCTGGATGACTTGTATGGATGAATGTCTGACAGAGTATTTCCAGAAAGGTCTCGTACATTGATTTCTTCAACCGTACCAAGAGTGGAAGCGGAGAAGGAAACTTCTTTAGCTAACACGTAATGTACTATTGTAGACGTCAATTAGTGATTTTCGATGGAACTGACAATGTGGCATTCGAAGTGAATCTGATGTGATGATGAAGCATAACCTCAAGCCTCATCAACCGGTAAATGACAGAAATCGGGCAGGCAGCATGGCTAAGTCGGTCGTTCCGAAGTAGGGTGTATAATCACCTGATCTAGAGTTTCATTTACTTCTAAAAATCTATTGTTGATGCTGTCCCATTCGGGAAACGGTTGCTGATCCCAACCGTTGGTGACATACATTCTATACACTCAAGAGAAATGAGTGGTCGGTCATGTGTGGCCGGGTTGCAAGATGTTCTTGTTGAACCCAGTGTATTCCTTTCTAGAGGTACACTAGCGAAAGGTGGTTCCATACCTTGTCATAGTTGGAAATCCATTACCCAATACGTGCTTGCGGTTTTGATTGTATCCTATATATGTAGAACGTGAGATGAAAGTGTTTCTGCTAGATTATTATACTGTGGTTGATAGACATTATTATAATATCAAAAGGTTTTGATATAAAGATAATTTGGATTCTCATTAGGGAAAAACCCGTTCCGTTATACGGCATGGTCTTATGAGATATCGTTTACTTGTTCGAACTGTTTTAAACTGTTTTACTCATACCTGTCCCATGACTGACCCGGAGTTTATTTGTTTGTTTTCCCTAAACTCTTGGGTGCCCAATTTTGTACGGGCAGTCAAGTAGTCAGGATTTACAGATATACTGGAAGAGCTTGGAGAAGGAGGCTTCAGGATTATATAGCTATAGTTATTTCCGCTGTGCTGTAAGTGTTGTACTTTGATAATGATGTATGTTCAAGTACAGATGTATATTTCAAGTTATGTTATATATATTATATGTTATTCGTTCCGCTGTGAGGTTCGTGTTACTCTGATGTTGTTTTCTTCTTCTTCTTCTTCTTCTTCTATTCTAAGTTTCTATCTTATCTTTCCTCATCCTCTAATTTCTTTCATTAACTTTCTGGTATTTTTTGATGTTTGGTTAGTCATCATCGAGTTTATGGCGATAACCAAAGTCGACAAAAACCGGGTCGTTACAAATTAGTTATTTGGATTAGAGTTAATCGGATAGAGTTAATCAAATTAAAGTTAATCGAATATTAATTATTTGAATAGATTATCGAATATAGTTATTCAAAGGAGAGATTATCGAATATAGTTATTCGAAGAAGAGATTATCGAATGTAGTTTACTCGAAGGAGAGGTTATCGAATAGAGTTTATTCGAAAAAGAGTTATCGAATATAGTTATTCGAAAGAGAGTTATCGAATATAGATTATTCGAGAGAGAATTATACATTGAAATTCGACTATATCGAATGTAGGAAAGTACTATTTACCTTCCGGTTTTAAATCAAGGTTTATTCATTAATAAATTAGTTGTTTGTTTATTTATCCAAATTAAATAAATAAAAGTTATATTTAAGTTATTATATATATGTCGGAAGTATGGGATTATAACACTATTATTATAATCATTTGAGTTCTATAAAGGAAGTGGATTCGTAAATAGAATCTGAGAGTTACGTAAGGAAGGTTGTTAAAGATTTAAAATGTGAACTTTGTCTATTTCGAGTTAGAAATGTTGTTCAATTAAGGTCTGAGAGGTAATTATACCCCAACTTGATTGACTTCGTTTTTAACTAAGGAAGGGTTAGGGTTCGATGGTGAAGGTTAGTTAATTGAATTTAGTTAATAAGTGTTAATGGTTCGAGTTGGCATAGTGATGTTTTATTTAAACATCTGTTTAAATCCAATAAAGGAGTTTAGGAAATGTTTTCCAAATAAGGATCACAAATGTTTCTAATGTAGAAAATAAGAAATATGAGTAAATATGGAAATGTTTTCCAATGATTAATATCGTATATTTTCTAAATTTAGGAAATAAGAATTTACGAATATATGGAAATGGAAATAGGGAAATGAATAATTAAATGGCAAATTAAATTAAAGGGGATCAGTGTTGATTGATGATTTGCTCGGTAAGATTTCCATTTGGAAATACGACCGTTTTTTGTACACATGTTTTCCTTTGATAGTTATATCACTGACTATCAAAATTTTGGACCATTTCTCCATTGTCAATTCGGAGAGACCGGGATCAGATTTGTTATCTGAAAACCACTCCGTTTGGGCATTAGCGTTGCGAATCAAAAATGATGAAGATAATTGAAGATGGAGTTTATCAAGGGCTATTCTAGCGATCTTGGGTAGAAATTGCCTAAGATGGATTTACAGAATAGTGCCTTCGGTTTGTCCAGACCCAAGATAACGTGTATGGGCGAATGTCTGATAGAGTATATCTAATGGATCACGTAAGTTGATCACTTCAAACGTAACCATGTTTGGTGGCGAAGGAATTAATTTCTCTTAGCTTTATAACTGTGGTATTTTTGTGGAAATCAATTTGTGATTTGGTGGGTATGACGATGTGGCATTCAAAGTAAATGAATGTATGATCTATCAAAAAGATACGTTATGACCTCAAGCCTCATCAACCGGGAAATGACAAAAATCGGGCAGGCAACATGGCTATGTGGGTCGCCCCCATTAGGGTGTATTGTCACCATCTAGAGAATATTCATATTTGTTACTTCTTTTTGCTTCTGTATCTCCCGGGAATGGTTATGTTGCTAGCAACCATAAGTGACAATATATTCGATACACTCAAGAGAGATGAGTGGTCGGTCATGTGTGGCCGGGTTGCAAGAAGTTCTTATTGAACCCAATGTATTCCTCTCTAGAGATACACTATCGGCAGGTGGTTCCATACCTTGTCATAGTCGGAATCCAATCTCTAATAAGCGCCTGCGGTTTTGATTGTAAGCTATATATATGTGGAGCGTGAGATGCAAGTGTTCTGCTAGATTGTTAATTATTTGTGATTAGACATTATTATAATATTAGAAAAGTATTGATTTTGAAAGTGATTTGGGTTATCGTAAGGTAAAAACCATCTGTGTTTATGTGTGGATCGGTCTTACGATTATCATTTCTTTTGAAAATGATTTCTGAAAGTTAAACCAAATGGTAGGATTTTACTCATACCAGTCCCACGACTGACCCAGAGTTTATTTTGTTTTGTTTCCCTAAACTCTTGGGTGCCCAATTTTGTACGGGCAGTCAAGTTGTCGAGATTTTCCAGATATTCTTGGAGGAGCTGGGGCAGGAGGCTTCAGGATTTTATAGCTATTGTTTATTTCTACTGTGATGTAAGTATTGTAATCTAATATACAAATACATATTTGTGTTTCAATGTTATTTTGTATACTATATTTTATTCGTTCCGCTATGAGATTCGTGTTACTCTGATGTTGTTGTGTTCTTCTTCTTCTTCTATTCTAATTTTCTACCTTATTTATTCTCACCCTCTAACTTATTTATATTAACTGTCTGGTATTTCCGATGTTTGAATAGTCGACATTGGTATTTGTGTCGACTTTCGGAGCCAAAAATCCATGGGTCGTTACAGTGGTATCAGAGCTGAAGGTTAAGTGATTACCTTGGCTCTGTGGCGTGACTCAGTAGAAATGGGGTTAGTAATGCCCTAGATTGAGTTGAGTGTATATATACGAGTGAACGTATATGTTATTTGATATAAAAATGGTTTTATACCATCGAGATTTATTGGTTGAGTTGTTTATGGGTTCTGATCGATCAGTTTGATCCACTGTATCGGTAGGAGTTAATAAACACTTGAATGCGATGAACCGACATGGTATGTTTTGAAAAGAGGGTAAATGAAATAATTTTACCTAAAATATATTTTGTTATAAAAGGAATCTATATATTTGAAATTATTATAATATATAGGATGTGTTGGTTGTTATTATAATCGAATGAGGTTATAAATTGAAACGATTATGTAAATAACTAATCAAAATTCGTATAAGTATTACAAAATGAATTAAATCTGAATTTAAATCTGAATTGAGATTAAAACCTTGGAAATTTGGAAAGGTGTTTGTAAGTGGATTAGGATATAATATACGAGAAATTTAAAATTCTGGGAGATTTTAAATTGTTTTACAAGAATTGTGAAGGATATTTTGAAAATGATTTCAAAATGGAAATGTTTAAATATGGTTTTAAAAAGTGATATAGTATTGAACTCACTTCGATAGTTGGGAAATAGATTCCGATCATGACAGCTGCATCATCGGTGTTTATTTTCGAGTTTCTAAGTGACGGATTACTACCAAAGATTTTGTTTTTGAATTTTTTTGTAAAAAGCAAGTTGTTTTAAATCTTGAAAAATGGATATCTGGTTTTAGAAAAGCTAAACTATTTAAAATTCCCTAGGGGAGAATGTTTCGATTAAAACAAATTAAACTAGAATTTGTAAAAGCAAATAGAAATAGAAATTGAATTGAAACCAGTTAAGTGGATAATAAATTGAGATAGAAAATATAGAATTAAATTGGATTAAAGATAATCTAAAATGGAATTGGACTAGTAAGTTAAGAGTTGAAATTAAAAATGGAATCTAAGTTAAGAACAGAATTCGTCTTGGGTGTAACCGAATGATTGGGATGACATTGGTATATGCAGAATTGGTAACACATGGAAAGGATATTTTGATATGCCCAACAAAAAGGTACTAGTTTATATATATATTGGGTATGAGGTTTTTATGAGCCAAATTGGCAAGCTGCTTGGCTGTTTGATTTTCTTTTGGGTTAAAGAAGGCCTAGAGAGGCGAGTTCGATTTTGAGCTATTGACCAGTACAAAGGAGGTGCTGGCGAAATTTTTCGAAAAGTTAAGGTATTAGGAAATTTTAAGAATTTTTGAAAATTTTCGTTAGTAGGGATAAATAAATATTTAATTGAAATTAAATTGGTTCAGTTGAAACTGAAATTAAGAAGTGAACAAATAAGTTCTAACCAGTCAATAGGGTGTGTTTTCTAACTTAGCAATTTCGAGGACGAAATTATTTTAAGGGGGGAAGAATGTAACGTCCCGTATTTTTACGGTATAATAATTAATTTATTTAATTATTTAAATGGTGATTTAGACATTTAAATCGTTGTTTAATTAAATAATATGGAATATTTAATTAATTTGAATAATAGAATAATATATTTAATTTCTGAAATAGTCGGAGATAGCTGAATTTACGATATTGTGTGAATTGAATAGTATATGAGATTTAATTCAGTTTATAATTGAATTATAATAACGAGCTTATTGTTTGAACGAAGTTTGAATGTAAAATTATATTATAATTATAATCGAGCTCGAAATGGCGCGGCAGTTCGTAATTTGGCGATTTGAACTTTAAACGAATATATAGAATCCGTTTTAAATCGGATTTCTGTGAAACAAGAAACGTTCAGAGCCGGTGAAGTATATTTTTCTAATGGAAGAGAAAAATCAGGATTTCATTGTGCAGATTTTGATTTATGTCCAAATCAAATTTTTAAATAGTCGCTATGTAATTCCATTATAATTTATAACGATTTATAAAAGGATTTCTATTTTTAATTAAATATCGATTTAATCTGGATTTGAAATGTCGAGTTATAAATTTAGATAGGAATATTTTGGAGCTGTTTTATATTCTATGTGAATATATATGATAATATTAATTTATTAATATTAAATTTAATTATTTTTAAATATATTAATATTTAAATGGGTTTATTTAGAGCTTTAAAAATAATCATTTTTGCAAACGATCTCCGTTTTCGACGAAACCAATTTTGTTGGATCCGGAATACTAAATTATTGCTAAATTTCAATTTTGTGATTTTTGGAGTTAGTATGTGGCTGTGCGGAATTTTAATGTAAAATACAGTCGATAATTTGACATTTAAAAATACGTTACGTGAGCAAACGGACTCGGAATTCGACGAAACAAGTTTCGTCGGGTCCGTAATGTCGAACTGTAGGTGTAAGTCCATTTTTATTGAAATTGGATATTTTATGTGATTACAGTGATTTTTAAACAGCATATACAGATAGGATTCATTAAAATGGAATATAAAAATCAAATAAAAAAAATATAAATCTACCTATAAATATTCCAACATCCTTCTAACCCTAACCCTTATTTTTCTCTGGTCAAAATTTCTAAGCTGCCGGTATATCTTTCTCAAAAACCTAATTCGTGAGTTTCTAAAATAAAAAAGAAAGTGAAATAAAATCCTATAAATCCCGATATATATATTAGTAATTGTTGGTTATTTCTCTTCGATTCTATATGCCTATCACTTGGGGCACATCCTCTTTGAAGCTGTCGAAAATGTACAGAGTTAGCTCGAGCAATGTAGGGCTTAGGATTTTGGGTGATTGAAGTATCGGTGTTTGAATTTAAGGTCGACTTGGAGTTCATAAGGTTTTTCCGCATCATTTGCTAATTTTTGAGGAATGTTTGTGCTAAAAGTTGTCGCAACTTTTGACTGTGGTTCGTGAGTTCCAATGTTCAACGCAAATTGAGGGAGGCGTGAAAGTGTCATAGATTGGTGAAGGAGATGGAGTGGTTGAGGAGAGAAGCAGCATGGCATTTTTATTTTTTGAAATCGTAAAGAGGAGAGGGAGTAGTCGAAGCCTGAAATCTGGAAAATGGCGTGAGCAACTACTGTAAGTTACGGGATTTATTCCAGATGAGGGAGAAGGAGCTTTTGGGTGGATCAGCTATCAGTGGGTTCTGGGCCGAAAAATGAAAGCTAAGCCCAATTAGCTAATTAATTATGTATACCGTTAATTTGTTACACATTGTAAAATTCATAACTCCATCATACATTATCAGACTTCCGCGAAACTAGATCCGTTGGGATCGTATGGATGGTGGCTACACATTGGAACTGGTTGGAAGTGAATTAGAACTTGATACAATTTATTGCAAAATAAAACGTCCATCTAAATCAACCAACAATTATCGTTATTTAACGATGATCGTCTAATGTGAGTAAATCTCACTAACTCTTCCCAATTATATTTTTATAACGTATTTTTTTGGATTGATAAATATTAGTTGATTGCGGTGTGTTGATTGGTTGAAAATATCGATATAGTTATATAAATATCGTTAATTAAATATTGATTCTGTCGATCAGAATATTTCATGTTGAAATGAAATTGATGTTAATTATATTGTTTAACATCTGTGGATGCAGGGAAGCAGGTTGGAGGGATCCAACTAGATTCCTCAAATATTTATAAAACTGTTTTTTCATACATTCTGATATATGATGTGGTATACAATCTGTTATTGATTATGTGTGTTTGGATGATGATTGATCCTTTTGATTTGGTATTTTAATACCATAAGTAATACCGGAATGTAGAAAAGGAATTTTTCAAAGTGTATATTGAAAATAAAATATTTATAAAATCAAAGGATTTTATAAAAGGAATTATTTATAAAATCAAAGGATTTTATAAAAGGAATATTTATTTAGATAATAAATAGAATTATAAAAGGAATATTTATTTGGGAAATAAATAGGATTGAATAAGAAATATATGTAAACCAAATAGAATTGAATAGGAAATATTTGTAAAACAAGTAAAATAGAAAAGGAATTATTTAGGAAATAAAAAGGAAGTATTCTTTTAAATAAATAGAATTTTATAAAAGAAAATAAGTGGAAAATAAATATTAAATGGAAAACTGTTTTTAACAGATAAAAGGGAAAAGATTAATTTAAAGTAGAAATAAATAGAAATCTTCTTTACAGATAAAATGGAGAAGATTAATTTATAAATAATGTTTTAGAAATTAAGTAAATATCATTGGATAAATTGAATAAATAAGTCTGAATTTATATATGGATGTAAAAATTAGTTTTTACACCGATATTTGGGACTGAAGTTAAATGTAGCAATTATTAAGGGATTTATAAATGAAATTTAAGTGTTAGAATAAAAAGGAGATTTCGTATGAACAATTCTATAAATAGAAGTGTAAATAGAATTTGGAAAGGGGATATTATTTTAAAAATACGAAATCAAACTTAATGGATTATATAATAGAAATATTTTCACATTCGATGTGAATGATGGATTAAAATAAATATTTTATAAATTAAAACACTTATATAGAAACTTGGATTTTGAAATACGAATTCAATTGGGAATTTGAGTGAGAAAGGAAATAGAGTTAAAATAATATTAGTTAGTTGAATAAGAGTTAGTCGAATATTGATTATTCGAATAAGAGTTAATCGAAAAGAGTTAATCGACAGAGTTAATCGAATTAGAGTTAATTGAGTTAGTTATTCGAATTAGTTATTCGAATTAGAGTTAATCGAATTAGAGTTAATCGGATAGAGTTAATCAGATAGAGTTAATCAAATTAGAGTTAATCTAGTTATTCGAATAGATTATCGAATATAGTTATTCAAAGGAGAGATTATCGAATATAGTTATTCGAAGAAGAGATTATCGAATATAGTTTACTTGAAGGGGAGGTTATCAAATAGGGTTTATTCGGAAAAGAGTTATCAAATATAGTTATTCGAAAGAGAGTTATCGAATATAGATTATTCGAGAGAGAATTATACATTGAAATTCGACTATATCGAATGTAGGAAAGTACTATTTACCATCCAGTTTTAAATTAAGGTTTATTCATTAATAAATTAGTTATTTGATTATTTATCCAAATTAAATAAATAAAAGTTATATTTATGTTATTATATATATCAGAAGTATGGGATTATAACACTATTATTATAATCAATTGAATTCTATAAAGGAAGTGGATTCGTAAATAGAATCCGAGAGTTACATAAGGAAGGTTGTTAAAGATTTAAAATGTGAACTTTGTCTATTTCGAGTTAGAAATGTTGTCCAGCTAAGGTCTGAGAGGTAATTATACCCCAACTTGATTGACTTCGTTTTTAACTAAGGAATGGTTAGGGTTCGATTGTGAAGGTTAGTTAATTGAATTTAGTTAATAAGTGTTAATGGTTCAAGTTGGCATAGTGATGTTTTATTTAAACATCTGCTAAATCCAATGAAGGAGTTTTGGAAATGTTTTCCGAATAAGAATCAGAAATGTTTCTAATATAGAAAATAAGAAATATGAGTAAAAGTTGAAATGTTTTCCAATGATTAATAACGTATATTTTCTAAATTTAGGAAATAAGAATTTACTAATATATGGAAATGGAAATAGGGAAATGAATGAATGGCAAATTAAATTAAAGGGGATCAGTGTTTATTGATGATTTGCTCGAAAAGATTTCCATGTGGAAAAACAACCGTTATTTGTACACATGTTTTCCTATGATAGTTAATTCACCGACTATCAAATTTTTTGACCATTTCTCCATTGTCAATACGGAGAGACCGGGATCTGATTTATTATGTGAAAACCAATCTGTATGGGCATTAGCGTTGCGAATCAAATATGATGAAGATAATTGAAGACGGAGTTTATCAAAGGCTGTTCTGGCGATCCTAGGTAGAAATTGCCTGAGATGGATTTACAGAATAGTGCCTTCAGTTTGTCCAGACCCACGAAAACGTGTATGGATGAATGTCTAATGGAGTATATCTAATGGATCACGTAAGTTGATCGCTTCAAACATATCCACGTTTGGTGGCGGAGGAATTTGTTTCTCTTAGCTTTATACCTGTGGTATTTTTGCGGAAATCAATTTATGATTTGGCGGGTATGACGATGTGGCATTCAAAGTAAATGAATGTATGATCTGTCAAAAAGATACATTATGACCTCAAACCTTATCAACCGGGAAATGACAAAAATCAAACAGGCAGCATGGCAATGTGGGTCGCCCCCATTAGGGTGTATTGTCACCATTTAGAGAATATTCATATTTGTTACTCCTTTTCACTTCTGTATCTCCCGGGAACGGTTATGTTGCTAGCAACCGTAGGTGACAATATATTCGATACTCTCAAGAGAAATGAGTGGTCGGTCATCTGTGGCCGGGTTGCATGATCTTCGTATTGAACCCAGTGTATTCCTCTTTAGAGATACACTATCGGCAGGTGGTTCCAAACCTTGTCATAGTCGGAATACAATCTCCAATAAGCGCCTGCTGTTTTTATTGTATACTATATATATGTGGAGCGTGAGATGCAACCGTTTTGCTATATTTTAATTGTTTGTGATTAAACATTATTATAGTATCAGAAAAGTATTGATTTTGAAAGGGGTTTGGGTTATCGTAAGGTAAAAACCATCCGTGTTTATGTGTGGATCGGTCTTACGATTATCATTTCTTTTGAAAATGATTTCTAAAAGTTAAACCAAATGGTTGGAGTTTACTCACACCAGTCCCATGACTGACCCAGAGTTTATTTTGTTATATTTTCCCCAAACTCTTGGGTGCCCAATTTTGCACGGGCAGTCAAGTAGTCGGGATTTTCCAGATATTCTTGGAGGAGCTGAGGCAGGTGGCTTCAGGATTTTATTGCTATTGTTTATTTCCGCTGTGATGTAAGTATTGTATTTGTTCCGCTGTGAGTTTCGTGTTACTCTGATGTTGTTGTGTTCTTCTTCTTCTTCTTCTATTCTAATTTTCTATCTTATCTATTCTCACCCTCTAACTTCTTTCTATTAACTATCTGGTATTTTCGATGTCTGAATAGTCGACATTGGTATTTGTGTTGACTTTCGGAGTCGAAAATCCCTGGGTCGTTACAATCAACGTCCAGTAAGCTTGAGTATGGTCGGCGGAGGTTTCCTTTCCTGCACGGTTTGATGAAGATGGAGCACCCTTGTAACACCCCGAATTTCTAACGACATTAAAGAAAATAAATAAATTAATAATTAATTTAATAGTTAGAATTAGAGGAAACGGATTGCACCATTACGTCCGTCTCGAAATTCTGGTCAGGATAGACATTTGGTTTGCGTAAAACGGACACCTTATGTAGAAGTTATGAGGGTTTTAAGTTTGTATACGCATAGAAAAATTATATATGAGTCAAAGGTGAGTCAGAATCTTATCCGAAAATTCAAATTCAAAATATTCCTCTGGGCGGTCAAATTCCCGCTCTAGGGGGTCGATCCCCCTAGCGGGGTGTCGACTCATGGGTCGACCCACCACAGGCGTATCGACACCCCTAGGGATGATGTGGCAAGTCAGTTCAGAAACCCTAGCAGCTATATATATGTGGTTATTTGGACTGGTTTCTTCATTTTGAGGATTCATGGTGGCCAAACTCTGTCGGCAGCTGAACTGAACCTAGCTATCTTCTACAACGTGCTACACTAATCAAATTCAGAATTCAGAATTCAATTCTTTCTCTCTATTCTCTAAACCTAACGCTGTGAGTTTCTAGTTATTTTTAGTTTAGATAATTAAAGGTTAATGGAGAAAGACTATGACTTGGATATGCTGTAAAGTTTGATTTTTTGTGTAAGTATTAGATCTTATACCATGTCATGACAATTCTATTTTCATAGATCTAATACAATTGCGGTCATTCCATTTTGTTGCCTATGTAGATCTTAACTTGTAACTATTCTATGGTGAATATATACTTGTTAAACTGGACAATAGTAACATTTGTTAGATCTAGTTTCTTATGAAAGTCACCTTTCACCTGTCATATTTAATCAGCCTAAATATGTTGTTGGCTTGACATGTGAAATCTTCTATAGATCCAAACATGTTGCTATGTTACTCTAATTATGTTAGATGTAAATAGTTGGACACCTAAAAGGGTCAATTTAGATCCCATTATTTTACTTTGACATCATAGTAATTGCCATAAGTCACCAGTTTTATGTACACATTATTTTGATGTTAATTACATGTCAAATCACCTTGTTACCATACTTGTTATGCTTATGTTATCATGCTAGTTATGCTTATGCCAAGGTATGTTGAAACTATCACCTTTATCATATTCCCTTGTTACTATGGCTAGGCTACTGTATAGCCTAGATACCGCAAAAAGATACATGCAAATACGTTAGTTAAGGAATGGGGGAAAAAGGGTTAAAATAGCATAATTTGGATATGTACATTTCTGGGCATGTAATACAAATTATTGGGTAAAATAGGTATGGACACCTATGAAAGGAAAGGATTAACTAATTGGTAAACTAGTTGAAAATGGAATGTTAGTAATTACAATTAGGAATTGTAATTGTACTTATGACACGAGGTTAGGTTAATTAGTGGTGGAAATCTGCCCGGACCTGACCGTCATATCCAGCAGCCACTAATGTTGAACCTAATGTGGGAGGTCTAAGTACGTAAATACGAATAGGGCTAAGACACGAGGTTAGGCCTAACTGTGGAATAAGACTGCCCAGACCCGACCAATATATCCAGCATCCACACGTTGTGGGTCTAATGTAGGAGGTCTAACCCATCATGGAACCATAATTGGACATGGTAATAGAGTGGACTACTTAACTTAATCTAACCCTAAAGATTGAACGACTATGAACTTAAGTTAGGGTTAAGTAAAACTGGATGGATAATGGGTGGGTTAAGTAAATTAGAGGGGGTGGGTAATATATAGACATATAGGCCCACAGACATAACCCAATAAGTTTATGTAATTAAAGACACCTAATGGTATAAATAACCAGTGGAAAATATAATGGGGTTATGTAATTAAAGACACCCTTTAGGGTAAACATAATTGGTATAGGACAATGTAATTAAAGACACCTAGGGCTATACATAGTTAGTGAAAAACCTAGTGGGGATACAAGACAAAGGGGAGAGCTTGTATCATATTGTGTGGGACCCATTTCAATCAGTAACCCGGAGTAGGTATCAAATAGAGGACTATGTACTAGGTAGAGATAAGGGCACGCTTACTGATTGATTATAAGAGATCTAAATGGGACGAAAGGTGTGGGCGGTGCAAACCGACCGGGGACATGTGCAAGCATGGGCCGGGCAGAGGGGGCTAAGACGACCGTGACACCCATAGGTATGGTTATGCACACCTAGGGTTGTCATTTTAGGAAGTGATACATCCTACTATGGGGCCCGCACAAGATATCTATGGGGCAGGGAGCTGATCGATTAGGGTAGCAGTTGGGGTACACTTGGACATATACCCTAAGTCTACCAACAAATTGTGGAAGGGATCATCTCAGTTTAGTTATGCTAGTTATAGTGCAGAGTAATCATTAGTGTAGCATTCACACCTTATCTTGCTTGCCTTGTCACAATTGTCATTTATGTAGTGATCTTTCTTGTCCACTTTATATGCCTATTATGTCGCTTAACAAAACTCGCCAGACTTTATGTCTGACCCTTTGTTTCTCCTTCTTTCTTCCGTTTCTTCCCCCCAGGTTCTCAGGGAGGAAACACCCATGCTTAGTCCAGATTCTGATATCATCTTGCTAGGAGCTACCTCTGATGTATGGCTCAAGCTTTTGTTCCTGCTATGGCTTAACTCTTTTAATTGGGAAATTATGCTTTTTACCTATTTATGTACTCTGATGGTGCAAGACAGAAGTATTTCTGTTGTAATGTTTTTGTGACTTATGAAATTGTGGACCACGTTATTATGATTTATGTTGAAATAAAAGTTTGAAAATTTCCGCTGTTAACCGACCTTTTGGTCCGGTCACCAAAATTACTCAAGACATGCTCGACTCAACATATCGCGTGATATTACAGCCCGGAGGTTTTGCCAATATCTTCTGGGGGGGCAGTTTCAGAAGACACGAGTCTAGCCACTAGCAGGACGTCACATCCCTCAGACGCAACTCCCATTAGTATCTGTCCGCATCCGAGCCGAAGGCGAGCTGTTAAGCGGGTCCGGGCGCAGCACCGGAGGGGGTCCAGGGACCCACAGTCCCGGCGGCGATCAACTTAGCCGATTAGGTCGAAACTGTGGGCACCTCCCGATTCATCCGATTTTCTCCATGCCGAAAGCTTATATTCCTTCACTTCGGACCAGCAAAACGGTGGACTCCTTCATTTCGTGTTGAGGAGCTTCGATGCCTCAAAAGAACCAACCACCTTTGACAACGCCTCTCGCCGAAATCCACTTTGCACCCAGCCGGGTGCGAAATTTTGCACCTACCAGGTGCGAAATTTTGTACTGGCAGGTGCGAAATTTCGCACCTCACCCTAGGTATGAATTTCTAAGGCCCAACAGAAAGAGGTGCGAATTTCTGGAAGATAGTCCCTATCTCTACCTACTCCTATCTAACCCCCACCTAACAACTTCCTATAAATACCCCATGGCCTCACACTTCAAAGAGGTTGTATTCTTGAGCTTTGAGACCTCCATAAAGCTTCATTAATGGCATCTCCTCTTTGAGGAAGAAGAAGGACAAAATCATCTTTATCCTTATTATTTAATATACGATAATTATGACATCATATATCATGAAAAGTGAAAAGTGAATGTAATGAGATGTCATGAGATAGTCTCAACCTTGTAATTCTTCCAAGTAATTAATAATATTCCAACCGACTCTTCAAAGTGGACGTAGGCCCTCACTGAGGCAGAACCACTATAAATCTCGTGTTATTTACTGCTTATGTTCTATTTAATGTTCTTGTCTATGTGATCATATTTATAATTCCTAGTAATTGGGAATCTTTGGTGTTTACGACATTTTTTGCCTTCAACATTTGGTGCTTTCATTGAGAGATAGAAGGCCTCGAATCACTCGGCCTCGACTCCGCCTCCTGCGGACCTCATGGCTTGACTCCGCCTACCGCGGACCTCGTGGCTTGACTCCGCCTAACGCGGACCTCGAGCCTCGA
The DNA here is from genome assembly GCA_030737875.1 of Allium sativum. Taxonomy (NCBI): domain Eukaryota; kingdom Viridiplantae; phylum Streptophyta; class Magnoliopsida; order Asparagales; family Amaryllidaceae; genus Allium; species Allium sativum. The sequence continues at coordinate 381,153,144 of CM060924.1, forward strand.
CTTCGCCTCCTGCGGACCTTGGCCTCGACTCCGCCTCGCGTGGACCTTGGCCCTGATTCCTCCTCACTCGGCCTCGGCTCCTCCTCCCGCGGGCCTCGACCTCGACTCCTCCTCACTAGGCCTCGACTCCGTCTCCTGCGGACCTCATGGCTCGACTCCGCCTACCGCGGACCTCGTGGCTCGATTCCGCCTACCGCGGACCTCGTGGCTCGACTCCGCCTCCCGCGGACCTCGGCCTCGACTCCGCCTTGCGTGGACCTCAGCCCCGATTCCGCCTCAATCGACCTCGACTCCGCCTCCCGCGGATCACGACCTCGACTCTGCCTCACTCGGCCTCGACTCTGTCTCTCGCGGACCCCGTGGCTCGATTCTGCCTACCACGGACCTCGAGGCTCGACTCCGCCTCTCACGGACCTCGGCCTCGACTCCGCATTTCGCGGACCTCGCACCCGACGCCGCTTCCCGTGAACCTCGACTCCACCTTACTCGGCCTCGACTCCGCCTCCCGCGGACAAAGAAGGAGGTTTAGTCTCATCAGCAACATCACCGTTTGCACCAACACTCTCGACAATGGCTACGCCAACAGCAATGGGAGCGGCTACGGCGACCGCACTACAGTCACATATATCGAGGGGGTACAGTACCGAGACCGCTCTCGCTTGATTATCAATGATGGACCAGATCCTACGAACCAACCTCTTCCTCGACACAACTCAATGACCACTAATCAGGATGATGGGCCCGCTATTCCAATGGCCCGCGCTCTTCCAGAACAAGATGCGCATCAATCCGCTCTTCATCAAGATCCGATTATAGATGTCCAGGGCGTGCAGGAAGACAATCTGGATGTCCATCATAGGAAACACCCTCGCAATAAGACCCCGGAACCTCACCAAAACCCATGGGTACCGATGGTGGATCCCCATCCAACATACCTTCCCGATATGGTCTGAAGGATCATTAGGGAGAGGCAAGGAAACATGCATGATTCATGGGAAGCGAACATTAGGCGCAACCCCTTTACCAGGAGGGTAAATGAAGCTGAATGGCCACGCCGCTTCAGCATGCCACAGATGCTGCTCTATGATGGCACAACCGACCCCTATACCTTCTTAAATCGATATGAATGGCAAATGGACTTGAGCCTGGGCAATGATCCGGTCAAATGCAAGTGCTTCCCTGTCTTCTTATCAGGAACCACTTTGTTATGGTTCTCTCACCTCCCACTCGATTCCATTAACAACTTTGGCCAATTAGCAGCAGAATTGGTCAAGCAATTCAGAGTGCACATCTCGACTCCAAAGAATGCCCTCACCTTGTCTAACCTATGCCAAGGACCCGCCGAGTCGCTCAAAAGCTACCTCTCCCGGTTCAATGTCGCGCTCGCCGAGGTCAAGGATCCAGATCCTTACACCGTACTCTGTCAACTGGCCAAAGTTTTCCTCCCTACTTCCGAATTCGGGGCATGGATCGATCGGAAGCAGCCAAAAAGCTTCGACGCTTTCCATGAAAAGGCTAGGCAATACTTATGTCAAGAAGAGGCGAGACGAAACCAACTCCCCAGGGTCGGTCTTCCCAACAACCCACATGCGGATACCATAAATGACAACATCAAAGGGAAATAGATAGCGAAGCTCTTTGATAAGGACAAAGGGGCATGACCCCACAAAAAGGACGAATAACAGTAGGCAAGGCGACCGCAACAACGGCCAAGTTCCTACGGAACCCAAGAAGTCTGGCTCTCACAGGACGTACGAGATCTACACCCCGCTGAATGAAGACTTGGAAACAATCTACTGGGAAATGTGCAATGCGCTCCAATACAAGAAGCCGTACAATAGGAATCCACTAATCATGAGAGGGACCGGCAAGTACTGTCGATACCACGACATGTACGGGCATAATACCAATAATTTCCGTCAATTCAAAGACGTAATCGAAAAGCTTATCCGTGAGAAGCGCCTTGAGCAGTACGTCCAAAGAGCATCATGACTCTCGCCAGCGTTGAGCAGAATTCTGGCAAAACCTAACGCTCACCCCCATTGGCCGCAATTGACACTGGTACCTCTCACCCGCCCCGAGCGGTAGAGGACCCGCTTCGAAACGGATCTTCTTCCACTTGTGGACCTCGAAGCTTCTGCGGCTCAAGCACAGATTCACACGCTTAATAAGAAATATGAGAATGCAACTCTCGCTCTAGGCATTGAAGATCAACATCAAATTTATGCGCCAACTTCAAAAAAGAAAAAAGAAAAAGAGTCGATGCATCGTCATTCTACTTCAGCTTGACCAGAACAGCGCCCGCTCATGGCGCACCGCATCGGAAATTTCTCCTTTCGAAGCTATGGGTCCACGTCAAGGAAGAAAGTTCAGTCTCATTAAAAACATCGCCATCCGCTCCAACATTCGTATGGCGGCAACAACAACGACAGAAAAGAGATGATGATCGAACCATCATCACTTACGGCCAAGGAACACAGTGACAAACTGGGACCGTGTAACCAACCATCGACTCAGAAGAGCCCAACTATCGCCACTTGCAACCAGAGTCCCGCTCTTCCAGCAGCTCGTCGGACCAAAGTGCTTTCGAAACCGGGTGCACACCAACTCGCCCAAACTCGACAACTATACCAAAACCAGACCTCCATCGAATTACGTCACTTGGGGGGGCGTCGAAAGAACAATCAATAATCCTACTACCGATTTGAAAGCTTGACTCGAGCGGTAGGAAGAAGCTTTCAACACCTTCCTCGCCAGAATTGAAGAGATGATAAGAAGTACTTCAGATCCGACTAGCCAAGCATGCATTACGGAGGAAAGTACCGATGCTCCTCCACCATCGACTCAGGACTTGAGGGCAACCTCGCGAACTAACCGACGCCACTCCTCGGAATGGTGCCGGTCCGGCTATACTCGGGGGCACCCCTAATCCCTACATCGCTCTAGCTCAATGTGCTTAGATTGGTCAGGCTTTGCAATTGGAAATGTTGCTCAAGCACCAACGCGTGCAGCTTTGGATGGTACTCATCCCATTGTTTCATGAGTGAGAATTACGCTCGATGTGGCCCCTCCAGTTGGAATCCAACAGGACCTTCCTCTCAATCATCCGACTCCCAACTTGGACGTTAACACTAGGGGCACCAGTGCCACTATGGGCAATCGAAATCTACTGCTTGCTTTCGAAAATGGGTCAGAGATCGCAGGTGTCATCCGTCGGTACATGCCAGGAATTATCCATTCATTAGGATCACACGCAAATCTGAGTGGCCCTAACACTCCAACACTCCACATGTGGCATTCCATGAAGGCACGACTGACCTCTAATCTCTGCAATATCCGGGTCACCACCAGAAGCGGAACGCATCATCCCGGCCGTCCCCGGCTTTGACGCTTAAGCCTCCGCTGGGCGGACTCGAACTGCTATGAGTCCGTACTTATCACCTACGCTTCTAGATCCAACTGGGTACAAGTTCAATTCAGCTGACTTCTACAACATCATGCAACCGAAGTTGGAGACTCCTGGATTGCCAAAGGCCTTCCGCAAAGAAGGTGCGTTAGGCTCCAAAGTCCAGGACTAGATCACGACCCCTCTAATGCGGTGGGAGACCAACCTCCGATTATCGCCGAGTCAATCCATGGATCGTAAAGGAATCGTGGGGGCACGCCCACGACGTCTTCGAAAGCGGTACGAGGTGTAACCCATTCATTTCGGCTAGCCATAATACCAAATGGCACCAATGGTGCCAGCACTCCGACATGCTAAGGCTCGCCCCATACTTGAAGAAGCCATGATTCTCAAAGCTTCGATAGCTGCCACAAACGACACGAGGGCTCATTACACATCGCCGACGCCATAAAGTGCAAGTGCTTCCCCGTCCTTATCCAAGACGGCTCTATCCTGGTTCTCCCGACTTCCTAACTCGCCAAAAGACTGGTCACGTAATCCAAGATGCACGTCGTGATACCCAGAGACATCCTCTTAGTCTCGAACAGTTACCAAGACAACTGTGAACTCTCAATGGCTATATCGTAAAATCCAACGCCGCCTTTTCCGAAGTCAAGGAACCCACTCCTTGAGTCACGCTTGTCCAGCTTACAAAGGGCATGCCACCTGATTTCAAACTTAGAGCATGGACCGGTCAAGGACAATCAAGGACTCAGAAGATCTTCCGCATAAGTGCCGACTACTTCCAATATCGAAATATAGCATAAAGGAATCAAGTTCCTACCCTCGATATCCTGCCTCATGATAATGCCCAGAGCTTCAACAACATTGATCCCACCGCTTTGCACAATCTTGCTCACGCCAGCAACGTTAAAGGTATTCGCAATAGCAAGAGGAAGCGTCTTCGACCTCCGTCCTTCCATATCTATACAACTATCAACAACACCCCCTAGAAAATCTATCTCGCAACCTACAACTCCCAACTGTGCAAAAGACCCAGACCTAAATGTCTGACGAACGCGCCAAGGGACTCTACAGGATATTGTCGGTTCTACACCGTCCGCAGATACAACACGAACATGTTTCGCCACTTGCAGAACAACATTGAGGAACTCATCCGCATGGAAACTCCGAGCCACTCAACGCTCATCAAAGATTCCCATTACACAGGATCTTCGAGCCGCTCGACGCTCATCGAGGGTTCCCACTACGCGGGACGTTCGAGCCACTCGACGCTCGTCGGAGATTCGCACTACATATGGTCTCCGAGCCACTCAACGCTCATCAGAGATTCCCACTAAACAAAAACTCGATCGGCAATTAATCCCTCAAGATCACCTCCCGGCTCGTCCGGACTGTGTCAACAATGAGCATCCATGCCTCATAACTCACCTCGCGTGGGTCGCCTTTTGCACCGATATAGTTGTTATCAGGCCTCAAGTGCTGTAAGCACTCCAAATGGATTCTGTCCAACCTATAGTCAACCATTACGGCTAATGTGTATACATGAGCGCGCTACACTGGATCAACATCTCCGACCCGGGAATCGGTCCCCTGGATCAAGCTTTAATCAGCAACGAGTAGCCCGATACTTCAACTCCAGAGTCCGCCATAAGGGCCTCAACATCGGCAACCTCGTCCTACAACGGGTCTTTCCTCCACCAACGGGCCTCGCCCCTCGTTAGGAAGGCCCACACTCATATAACGGAAGCTCAGCGATGGAACTTTCAAACCCTCAACCATGGACGGAGCCGAACTCCCAACGGCATGGAACAACGAACATCTTCGCCTCTACTCTACATAACCTAGTGAACAATCAATTCAGGCCTTCCAACGATGTCTTGCTTTCCTACAATTAAACGCATTACAAAGGCTATTACTACCAGAGATATCCGTAGGAGTGATGTTCAGTTTCCTGTACCTCTACCATGTTTGCTCCATGCATGACGTATCTGATTAATCCTAACAAGCAGCTTGCGTTCAAACTTTCGATCGCCGCATCGATTCCCCGACCACGGGAGCCTGTGCCGCCATCCGAACCTCGATCCAACATCGAGGCCAAACAACATTGGTAACGACTGGCGCCCCGAGCACGGGAGCCGGCCACGCCACTCGAGTCGCCGGCCCGCGGCGCGACCGAGTATAAATAACCTCTAACTCGAACCTCGGCCCAAGGCCGAGGCCGAGAATAAATCGTTCGCCCAAGTCCCACGCGACTTTGGGCCGCCCAACATACAGCCGGGAGTAATGTACATTTCCCCTTGGCTACGGGTACCTGTCGAATCTCGGCGTAGCACCGAGACCGACATTAAATCATTTCCCAGAAGCCCTAAAGGCTTAGGTGCAGCTCATGGCCATGATCGGACCCTACGCGCTGATGATCGGAGCTTTTCTCCATTGAATAAACAATGTCGTCCCTTGCTCCAACCTGATGAACGATGGGAGAGGCACACACCGGACGGACCGCATAACACGACGTCATACGCCTTCGCTACACTTGGGATTTCCCTGGGCAATCCAAGAAAGAATGGCAGGCGCTCAAGCCTGGCTTCGCAAACTACGGGTTTCCTGAGCTGAGGGAAACTTACTAGAAGCCTGCTCTCTATCTCACCCCTCTGGAACAACAACCCAGAGCACGGTACTCTGTCTCAACCCTCTGGAACAATGACCCAGGGCGCGGCACACAATCACACCCCTCTAGAACAATAACCCAGGGCGCGGCACACAATCACACCCCTCTAGAACAATCAACCCAGAGCGCGATCTCCGATCGCATTCCTGTTGGTGTAACAACAAGTACGCTTGTGCAAGTACGGGACGCCGGAAAACATGATAAGAACGTTCGAACACTTAACACGAAATGCGATCTTTACTAATTCATATTCTATTTCACACACACATAAGACAAACTACATGTATAACATCTCTTCTCTCTGATGACAGGGTATTCATAAATACCTCACCATGTCTTTAAGGACCAAAAGCGAGGACCGTGCTCGAATATACTATTGGTTCACCTAACCCAAAGTATCTTTAATTCCTTTAACAACTATTGATGCTACCCATCCTTTTCTTTTCTTTTGTCTATACAAGTTCGATACAGGCAGGTCACCACCAATGATAGGCCCTTTCCTTCCAGAACTGCTTCCTCCTCCTCTACTCTACACAAGAGTAATGGATTCATGAGCCATTGATGCACGCCTTCTGCCATCATCCTCGCCGCTTGTAATCATCATAGCCTCCCCGAGAGCAACACATGGAAACGACTTAGGGACGATGTAAAATGCAAGGACCAATCCAGCATAGGTGTCTCCCCAAGCCTTCTTGGCGCCTAACTCCGCTCTCTTCTCAGCATCTTCGGCAGTCTTATGATCAGCTAAGTGCCTGGTCCAGAGCCACATAATGGCATCCGCTACAAGCATGCTAAGGGTCCTCTCGACCTCTTCTAGTAGGCGTCACCGGCGGCTCTCCTTACTCCTAACCTACTCAGAGGCCCTCTCCTTCTCCGCCTCAGCATCGACCTACCTCCTCGCCACTATGGCAGCAGATTTTTCCTGGGCATCCTGACTAGACTTTGCCCGGGCATCTTGTACGGCAGCCTTATCCTGTTCGTCTTCCCCTCCGACTTTGCCACCAGCCGGGCTTCCTGATTCTCCACCCTAGCTTGCATTGCTTGCCCGCTTACATCAGCTACGCCCGGTCAACCACAACTTCTCCTCCTCCAAAGAGGCTCACATGAATGTGGTATCCCGAAGTCCACGATTCCTCCTACTTCTCCAGAGTGTTCCCGCTGTAACTATAACCGGGACCGAACGCTTAAGGAGGCGTAGGGGAAAAGCTCGGTGTCACCTCGGCTCCAAAGGGGGGAAGTCCAGCAAAAGAAGCATCTATTTGACTATTAAGGGTTCATCGCTCACAACCTCTTCAGTTGACAAGTACTCGAGCTCGGGGGCGATCCCCCACCTATCTCTGCGTCAGCTTACTCATCGCAGGACCTGGGGAGGATCCCTACTAGCCCCCGCACTGGCGTTTCTATCGCCTCAACCTTCGGGGCAACCATTCTAAAGAGGAAATTACACCTCGCCACGAGGATGATCCATACCCAAAAGCTTGGGCCTTGGAAACTTCTAACCTCCCGCCAATACTAGGTAGACTGTAACACCCCACCTCCGCTAGGGTCACTCTTTAGGGGGCACTAGCTTCTGGGGGGGCGTTATAACTGGGTAAGCATGCATAATGATATATCAAGGCAGAACAAGAACATAAATATATATGTAAAACAGAGTAAAACAGCGGAATATTTCAAACCATCTCAAAACAAGTCTTAGTACATCATAAAGTCAACTGCCAAAATAAACATGTCTAGTACATCATAAACAGGAATACTGAAATACATAGTGCTATCCCCAAAATAAAGATGATAAACCATAGCGAGCTCAATGTCCAAGCATACATGAGCTATCCAGCAAACAAGCAAGCGATCCAAGCTAAGCACCACTGTTCCCTCCCTGAGAACCTGGGGGGGGGGGGGGAAACGGAAGAAAAGAAGCGAAAGAAAACAGGTAAGTAAAAAAGACTGGTAAGCCCTACTACGATCAGTCTATAAACTAATAAAGCTAACATCATGATGGAAACTGAGATGAATATACTGGCAATAGATAAAGGTGTCATCACATAAAGAAGATTAAGCTTTACACCACAGTGTACTAGCAAACTAACATAACAGGTATTGATCCCTCAGCCCAAACTTTGGCCCAATAGCATGAGGTGACCTTAATGCAAGGTCCAGCCCAACGGTCTAGTCGATCGGCTCCCTATAAACCTAACACGTCAAGTGTTGGTGTCCATACAGCCCACATATGGTTGTAGTCAGACTGTGCTGGGTCCACCTTCGGGTGTATCAAGCCCTCGGGTGTCAACCCCAGACACCTAAGCAATAATGCACAGTCTAAACCTACTGGTACCCGTGCCTCGAGTTTGTCCAACACCGAACTACGTGCACGTCCGTTGCCCTCCTGGACCCGCACCGCTGTACCACTCAGCCGTCGCTTTGGTCGCTTACATCAGTCCAGCAATCGTGCCCCGCCCTAGCCTAGCCTCTAGGGTTGTGAATGATACCAAACTGGGATTACTGCTGGAACAGACCACGTTGCTAGGGTTTTCTAAGAGGGTTAAGTGTGGTTTAACCCCTCACTAATCATGGACTAAATTAGTTAAGTGTAACCAACAGTTCACCACTTAACCCCATTTAATCCCTCGCATCCCCAAAATTGGTTAAGTATTAGTGGGCCATGACTTAACCCTAATCATGAGGCATTAATTTAATTGTACCCTAACCTCTCACATTAGACTTTGTTGCGGTTACTAGTTAAGCCGGGCGGGTCCGAGTAGCTTTACACCACAACTTGGTCTAACCTCGGGTCCAAGGTACACATGACCAACTTCTCACATTGGGTCCTATTGTTTGTAGCAACTAGTTAAGCCGGTCGGTTCCGGGTAGGTTTACGCTACAAACTCAACCCAACCTCGAGTTGGCCACACATGTTTTCTAAGTGTCATGTCCACTTTATTTTCAAACCATAATTACAAGTTTAACAAATACTTGGGTAGACCTAACTTAATAGGTAAATTCCCAAGGGGTAGACCTAACTTAATAGGTAAATTCCCAATCTTATATTTTCATGTATTTTAAGTTTTACCCAAAAAACCCCCAACGTCATTCTATCGCTTACATATTCGTCATAACGCATAAAGGATAGAAAGAGGGAACTTGGCACAACATACATGATAAATCTTACATATCATAATAAACATGCATAACATGTTGAACTTGCATAACTTAGCATGGTGAACTTGCATAAACATGCATAACTTGTTAAACTTGCAAATCATGGCATAGTGAACTTGCATAAACATGCATAACTTGTTAAACTTGCAAATCATGGCATAGTGAACTTGCATAAACATGCATAACTAATTAAACATGCATAACATAGCATAGTGAACTCGCATAAGCATGCATAACTTATTAAACATGCATAACATAGCATAGTGAACTCGCATAAGCATGCATAACTTATTAAACATGCATAACATAGCATAGTGAGCTCGCATAAGCATGCATAACTTATTAAACATGCATAACATAGCATAGTGAACTCGCATAAGCATGCATAACTTATTAAACATGCATAACATAGCATAGTGAACTCGCATAAGCATGCATAACTCAATAAACTTGCATAAATCCCAACTTTCATCACATGTTAACTTTAGAGTTTCTAAAATGAAGGTAAGAGGGCTTACAAATATTATGAAGACACAAATCTACTAATAAAGATTGAGAAGCCCTTTTATGCAAGCATACAAAAACCCAAAACAAAGCTCCAATTAACAAAAATCCCAAAAACTCTAGCTTTAGCAAATAAAGCTTGCAACTTGATGATGTATGCAAGCTAATGATCATTCATACAACTTAGAAAAGCTTGTATGAACATCAAAATCTTCATAGAAATGATTTTTGAAGAGGTTGGAGGCTAGGGTTTTTAGGTGGAGGCCATTTGAGAATTCAATTTGACATAGTTTGGTTGCTAGAATGAATAATGAGGCTTTAGGTTAGGATTAGGGGCTTATTTATAGAAGATTAGAGTGTTTTTAGCCCTAGGATTAACCCTAGGTTAGTTTAGGCCCGTCAGATTTAGGAATTCTCTAGAACCAAGCCACAAGACCAAGCCCCAAATCAAAATGGTGCGCCAGGCAAAACTGCCCGGCCACCCCGTGTCGACAGGGCTGTCGACAGGGCAGTCGACACCCTAAGACCCCTGTCGACATGCCTGTCGACATGGGGGTCCTGGCGGGAGTTTTCCCGCCTGACGCCAGTTAGCCCTAATCCTTGTTTTTAATTTAAAATTTAAATCTGTTTTTAACTTAGGAATTTTCTGAAAACTTCGATGGGCCTTAACTGGGTCATACGGACTCCGATTTTCGAAAACTCGGACTCTATTTCGCGTATTTTTCCGAGACGAACGCAATGGCATAGCCCGTTTCCCTTGATTCAGATTTTAGAATTAAATTCTGCCTCGATTTATGTTATAACAGGTTATTGAAAATATGGGTTGTTACATTCTCCCCTCCTTAAAGGATTTCGTCCCCGAAATCTTCAAGTTAGGAAGAACGTATCCTACCATCCAATCATCCATCTACTCAAAGCATCATCCATGAGCAATCATTGTCCCTAAAAGGTTCTAAATGCTGTATGAACATATGCAAAAGTGTGTGTATATGTACTTATCTAATGCAAAGATCAATGCAAAATATGTTAGTGAAATGTATCCATATGTATGCAAATCCCTAACATAATGTATAATATCTACATGCGTGCTCAATCATACATCCATATGCAACATCCATGTGATGGCATACAAATTTCATCCAAGAATAAGCATAAACACCCATGCACATGCAATATGAGGAGTGTGCGAGCCGATCTAGTGCCTAATGTGTATCATGCATCCACGAGCAACCACTTGCAAACACTTGCAACCACTGGCAACCATCAAGCATAACATGTTTCAAACACATGTTTCATCCAAAGGGTTTCTACCTAAGGTTCTCATGACAAGATTAGCACGATAACTAGATAAACATGGATAGACATGGAAAGATAAAGAGATTGAGAATGTACCCTCAAAAAGGAATGGATAGAGCCCACGCATCTTCCCCTCGGTTTCCCAAGTTGCGTCTTCTTCGGCTTTACCCCATTGAACCTTCACCAGCTTGACCTCTCGATTCCTTAGCTTCTTGGTTTCCGTCCCCAAGATACGAATCGGAGCTCTCCTCAAAGTTGCCTCTTTCTCTACTTCCACGTCTTCAAAAATGCTAGGTTCAACCACCTCAGCGGACTCATGTAGGCACTTTCGGAGATGTGAGACATGAAAGACATTATGCACTCCGGACAACTTCTCGGGCAATTGCACTTTATAAGCCATCTTCCCAATCCTCTCTATGATAGGGAAGGGTCCAACAAATCTCGGTGCCAATTTCCCAACAGCTCCAAATCGGATCACATTCCGCAAAGGAGAAACCTTTACGAAAACCATGTCCCCAACATCAAACTCCAAATCGGATCTTCGCTTATCAGCATAGGATTTCTGTCGGTCTTGGGCCGCCTTCATCCGTCTTCTAATCAACTCGACCTTCTCGGATGTATCTCTAATCATGTCGGGTCCAAGTATAAGCTTATCTGTAGTCTCCCACCAACATGTAGGTGACTTGCACGGTCTCCCATATAAAGCTTCAAATGGTGCCATCCCTATGCTTGCTTGATAACTGTTATTATATGCAAACTCAACAAGAGGAAGATGGTCTTCCCAAGCACCACCAAAATCCAGAATGCAAAGCCTCAACAAGTCCTCAAGTACCCTATTCACCCTTTCTGTTTGGCCGTCTGTTTGTGGGTGATAGGCCGTACTCAGGTTCAACCTCGTGCCCATAGCTTCCTGCAAACTGTTCCAGAACTGACTAGTAAAGATGGGGTCTCGGTCACTGACTATGCTGGAAGGGACTCCATGTAGTCGTACTATCTCACGAAGATATACTGATGCTAGTCCAGATGCGGTCCTTTTGCTCTTCACCGGAATGAAATGAGCACTCTTCGTAAGCCTATCTACAATGACCCATATGCTCGTATTCCCTCTCCTTGACCTTGGAAGCCCATCAATAAAGTCCATAGAAATACTCTCCCACTTCCATAGCGGGACCTCTAGAGGATGCAATAGCCCACCGGGCTTCTTTGACTCGGCTTTTACTCTCTGACAAACAACACACCTAGAGACAAACTCTGCCACATCCTTCTTCATTCCAGGCCAGAAGAAAATGCGCTTCATATCCTTATACATCTTATCTCCACCCGGATGTATAGTCATCTTGGAGCGATGTGCTTCATCAAGAACTTTCCTCACCAAGTCTTCTATCATCGGAACACAAAGCCTTCCGTCTCTCCTCAGCCAACCCTTATCGTCTATAGAATATCGAGCAAGGTGACTAGATGTCTCCCCTCGAATCAGCTTATCCATGATCTCAATTATCTGAGGGTCTTCCTTCTGCGAAGCCCCAACTTGATCTAGAAGGGTAGGCCTGAGCTCAAGAGATGCTAAAGAACTGGTCATCGACTCCATTGCCAAAGAGAAATCAAAGGTGGCCAAGAACTCTAAATTCTTCATCTCAACAAATAGAGGACTTAGTGTCAACCTTTTTCTACTCAATGCATCCGCTACAACATTCCCCTTGCCAGGGGTATAGGCTATATCAAAATCATAGGAAGCCAAGAATTCCATCCACCTTTGCTGCCTCAAGTTCAGATCCTTCTGCGAAAAGAGATACTTCAAAGACTTATGATCAGTATATAGCTCAAATCTCTCTCCCAGAAGATAATGACGCCAAGCCTTGAGTGCATATACTATTGCTGCCAGCTCTAGATCATGAGTGGGATAATTCTTCTCATGCACCTTAAGTTGCCTTCCACCAAAACATATAACTCTGCCCTCTTGCATCAGAACGGCGCCCAATCCCGTGCCACATGCATCAGTGTACACGGTAAATATCTTACCGCCATCGGGTAAAGCTAGAACTGGTGCTGAGGTAAGGGCTCTCTTGAGTCTTTGAAAAGCAAGCTCACAGTCCATATCCCAAGCAAAAACTAAGTTCTTCTTCGTCAACTTAGTAAGAGGAGCGGATATCTTCGCGAAGTCCTTGATGAACTTTCGGTAAAAACCCGCAAGACCTAGAAAACTTCTTACCTCGGTTGCATTCCTTGGAGTCTTCCAATCCTGAACTGCAACCACCTTAATGGGATCCACCGCTAAGCCTTGCTTGGATACGATATGCCCAAGGAATCTAACTTCCCTTCTCCAAAAGTGACACTTGGAGAACTTGGCCTTTAGCTGATGCGCTCTAAGCGTATCCATCACCTCTACAAGATGCCTTGCGTGTTCTTCTTCATCCTTGGAGAAAACCAGAATATCATCCACAAAGACCACGACAAACTTGTTCAAGAACTCCCGAAACACCCTACTCATCAAGTCCACAAAATACGCGGATGCATTCGTCAAACCGAACGGCATAACAAGCCATTCAAAGAATCCATCTGGAGTTCTGAATGCAGTTTTGTCTATACTATCTTCAGCCACTCCGAGCTGATGAAATCCGGTAGCAAGATCAAGCTGAGAGAAAACAGAAGCACCAACAAGCTGATCAAAGAGATCATCGATCCTCGGTAACGGGTGTCTGTTCTTCTTAGTCAGCTTATTCAATTCTCTATAATCCACACAGAGTCGAAGAGAACCATCTGCCTTAGTAGCAAACACCACAGGCGCTCCCCATTCGGATATACTTCGTCTGATGAAGTTCTTTTCAAGCAACTCTTTTACTTGCTTGCTGAGCTCCCGTCTCTCACGCGGAGCCATGTGCCGAACGGGAAAAGAAACAGGCTTAGCATTATCCACCAGATAAATGCGAAAATCAATCTCTCGTTTAGGGGGCAACCCCTTAACTTCTTCAAAAACATCTGGATAATCTCGGACCACCCTTACAGACTGAAGGGCTTCCTCTGACGAGTCGAGAGATTCAAGATAGCACAACATGACGGGATTCTTCGGATTGCATGAAATCTCTAAGGTGTTGCCAAGGCGAGTCACAAGCCTCACAACCCTATGCTCACAATCAAGAATGGCTCCATATCGGGACAGCCAATCCATGCCCAGTATCAATCCGTATCCCCTGAAACCAAGAACATATGCACTACACAAGAACTCTACACTGAGTATAGAGATCCTCAGATCCTCACATATCATAGATAGATGAGCAGAACCCCCAATGGGATTCGAAACACAAACGGGATCATCCACTAAGCTAGTACTAAGGTGCAAGCTATCAACATGATCAGATGAAATAAAGCTATGTGATGCACCAGAATCAAACAAGGTACGAACTGGAAGATCAGAAACATAAACAAGGTTCTCAACAGAAACACTACCTCGATCGGGAACTGGAGCGGTATTGAGAGTATGAACTTGCCCTCCTGAAGGGCCAGCCTGTCCTTTCTTCTTCGGGCACTCCTTGCTGAAGTGTCCAGTCTCACCGCAGGAAAAACATCCACCACTAAGCTTCCTTTTCTTCTTCCTACAATCCTTAACAAAGTGTCCAGGCACACCACAGTAATTGCACTTTCCCTTGCCTTTGTTGTTGTTCCCCTTCTTGTTCTTGCTCTGATTCCCCTGACTGCTTTGACCCCCTTGATTGCCTTTTCCTTGAGAATCAGTCTTCTTTGCTTGAGTATCACTCGTCTTGACCTCTTTCTTTCCATCTCCCTGAAGTAGAGCCATATCGACCAAACTCTCAAAAGTAGCCCCATGCGGAATATGTGACATTGCCAAACCCTGCAGCGGCTCATTCAACCCTCTAGCAAATCGAAGAGCCTTCTTCTCAGGAGTGTTCACCATATCCAAACCAAAACGGGCCAGCTGATTAAACTTGTTCACATACTCCTTAACAGACATATCACCTTGCTTTAATGCAATGAACTTCTCCATCTGTAAATTCGCCTCAGCAGAAGATAGAAACTTGGCCACAAATCTAGCCCTCAAATCGGCCCAAGTCTCAACGGGCCTCGTCCCATTGGTGACCTCCCACCAATAGGCCGCTTCATCCTTCAAAAGCCATACTGTCAATAAGATCTTCCTTTCGTCATCAATCCCAAAGATAGCAAACAAGTCCTCAGTGTCTTTCAGCCAATTCCTAGCTTCAACAAAAGATTCTGTGCCTAGGAAATTCTTGCCTCCCATCGCCTTGAAGTCTTTACAAACCTTCGTGAACTCAACCTGAGGATGCTGAGGGGGAGGAGGAGGAAGAGGAGCCTCAGCAACAGGAGGGGGAGGAACATTCGCAACGGGAGGAGGAATATTAACTGCTGGGGGAGGGGGAACAGGAACCACCGGAGGAGGGATATTAGGGAGAGGATTCTCAACTACAGGAGAAGGAGTGGGAGTAGGGTTTGCGGGGCCGGCTGCCGCCCTAGCTTCTAGAAGTCTCCTATACCAGAGTGGTACATTTACTCCATCCGGGATGGCAAGATCCTCAGCCATACTGAAACGAAGGATAAGATAAGATTAGGTCAAGGGAACGAAGGATAACGCTAATGGCTTTTTGGGGAATAGCCTTTTAAAATACTAGACTTTTCTTTGGAAAATACTTTATACTTGTTTTGAAAATAGTTTTTCAAAAGTCTTTTAAAAACTTTTTGTTCTTTCTTGTAAACCATATGCTCTGATACCAAATTTGTAACACCCCACCTCCGCTAGGGTCACTCTTTAGGGGGCACTAGCTTCTGGGGGGCGTTATAACTGGGTAAGCATGCATAATGATATATCAAGGCAGAACAAGAACATAAATATATATGTAAAACAGAGTAAAACAGCGGAATATTTCAAACCATCTCAAAACAAGTCTTAGTACATCATAAAGTCAACTGCCAAAATAAACATGTCTAGTACATCATAAACAGGAATACTGAAATACATAGTGCTATCCCCAAAATAAAGATGATAAACCATAGCGAGCTCAATGTCCAAGCATACATGAGCTATCCAGCAAACAAGCAAGCGATCCAAGCTAAGCACCACTGTTCCCTCCCTGAGAACCTGGGGGGGGAACGGAAGAAAAGAAGCGAAAGAAAACAGGTCAGTCAAAAAGACTGGTAAGCCCTACTACGATCAGTCTATAAACTAATAAAGCTAACATCATGATGGAAACTGAGATGAATATACTGGCAATAGATAAAGGTGTCATCACATAAAGAAGATTAAGCTTTGCACCACAGTGTACTAGCAAACTAACATAACAGGTATTGATCCCTCAGTCCAAACTTTGGCCCAATAGCATGAGGTGACCTTAATGCAAGGTCCAGCCCAACGGTCTAGTCGATCGGCTCCCTATAAACCTAACACGTCAAGTGTTGGTGTCCATACGGCCCACATATGGTTGTAGTCAGACTGTGCTGGGTCCACCTTCGGGTGTATCAAGCCCTCGGGTGTCAACCCCAGACACCTAAGCAATAATGCACAGTCTAAACCTACTGGTACCCGTGCCTCGAGTTTGTCCAACACCGAACTACGTGCACGTCCGTAGCCCGCCTGGACCCGCACCGCTGTACCACTCAGCCGTCGCTTTGGTCGCTTACATCAGTCCAGTAATCGTGCCCCGCCCTAGCCTAGCCTCTAGGGTTGTGAATGATACCAAACTGGGATTACTGCTGGAACAGACCACGTTGCTAGGGTTTTCTAAGAGGGTTAAGTGTGGTTTAACCCCTCACTAATCATGGACTAAATTAGTTAAGTGTAACCAACAGTTCACCACTTAACCCCATTTAATCCCTCGCATCCCCAAAATTGGTTAAGTATTAGTGGGCCATGACTTAACCCTAATCATGAGGCATTAATTTAATTGTACCCTAACCTCTCACATTAGACTTTGTTGCGGTTACTAGTTAAGCCGGGCGGGTCCGGGTAGCTTTACACCACAACTTGGTCTAACCTCGGGTCCAAGGTACACATGACCAACTTCTCACATTGGGTCCTATTGTTTGTAGCAACTAGTTAAGCCGGTCGGTTCCGGGTAGGTTTACGCTACAAACTCAACCCAACCTCGAGTTGGCTACACATGTTTTCTAAGTGTCATGTCCACTTTATTTTCAAACCATAATTACAAGTTTAACAAATACTTGGGTAGACCTAACTTAATAGGTAAATTCCCAAGGGGTAGACCTAACTTAATAGGTAAATTCCCAATCTTATATTTTCATGTATTTTAAGTTTTACCCAAAAACCCCCCAACGTCATTCTATCGCTTACATATTCGTCATAACGCATAAAGGATAGAAAGAGGGAACTTGGCACAACATACATGATAAATCTTACATATCATAATAAACATGCATAACATGTTGAACTTGCATAACTTAGCATGGTGAACTTGCATAAACATGCATAACTTGTTAAACTTGCAAATCATGGCATAGTGAACTTGCATAAACATGCATAACTTGTTAAACTTGCAAATCATGGCATAGTGAACTTGCATAAACATGCATAACTAATTAAACATGCATAACATAGCATAGTGAACTCGCATAAGCATGCATAACTTATTAAACATGCATAACATAGCATAGTGAACTCGCATAAGCATGCATAACTTATTAAACATGCATAACATAGCATAGTGAACTCGCATAAGCATGCATAACTTATTAAACATGCATAACATAGCATAGTGAACTCGCATAAGCATGCATAACTTATTAAACATGCATAACATAGCATAGTGAACTCGCATAAGCATGCATAACTCAATAAACTTGCATAAATCCCAACTTTCATCACATGTTAACTTTAGAGTTTCTAAAATGAAGGTAAGAGGGCTTACAAATATTATGAAGACACAAATCTACTAATAAAGATTGAGAAGCCCTTTTATGCAAGCATACAAAAACCCAAAACAAAACTCCAATTAACAAAAATCCCAAAAACTCTAGCTTTAGCAAATAAAGCTTGCAACTTGATGATGTATGCAAGCTAATGATCATTCATACAACTTAGAAAAGCTTGTATGAACATCAAAATCTTCATAGAAATGATTTTTGAAGAGGTTGGAGGCTAGGGTTTTTAGGTGGAGGCCATTTGAGAATTCAATTTGACATAGTTTGGTTGCTAGAATGAATAATGAGGCTTTAGGTTAGGATTAGGGGCTTATTTATAGAAGATTAGAGTGTTTTTAGCCCTAGGATTAACCCTAGGTTAGTTTAGGCCCGTCAGATTTAGGAATTCTCTAGAACCAAGCCACAAGACCAAGCCCCAAATCAAAATGGTGCGCCAGGCAAAACTGCCTGGCCACCCCGTGTCGACAGGGCTGTCGACAGGGCAGTCGACACCCTAAGACCCCTGTCGACATGCCTGTCGACATGGGGGTCCTGGCGGGAGTTTTCCCGCCTGACGCCAGTTAGCCCTAATCCTTGTTTTTAATTTAAAATTTAAATCTGTTTTTAACTTAGGAATTTTCTGAAAACTTCGATGGGCCTTAACTGGGTCATACGGACTCCGATTTTCGAAAACTCGGACTCTATTTCGCGTATTTTTCCGAGACGAACGCAATGGCATAGCCTGTTTCCCTTGATTCAGATTTTAGAATTAAATTCTGCCTCGATTTATGTTATAACAAGTTATTGAAAATATGGGTTGTTACATAGACCGGGCGTAGAAGCCAAAACCAAAGGACCGATACAATCACCAGTTCCCTGAGGATCTGGAGAATTTAGACAAGTTCCTGAGTTCCCATGGCCGGTTCATTAGGTTTGCAAAGTCTCAGCGTCCCGCTAGCAAACTCATACTTAAACGCAACATGAAGCTAACTCACGCCCCTCGATGCATACCTACAAGTGCAACGAAACGCGGCGATGACACCTAGTTTGGATAACTATGGCAGTAGGTACCGGCAAACATCAACGCCATTTTTTGAACCAGATAATGACCCTGGAGACTAACAACTCGACCATATGCCCGCATCTTGCGCGCATATCCGAGCGATTAGTCTGCATAAGTTCATTTCCAGAATCGTTCGCCAACTAATTGTGTTACGTTCAACTTCAATCACCGACTAGACATGAAACATTGAGAAACGATCCGAGCTTGCTAGCTCATCCCTGACGTCGAGCAAAATTTAGCAGGTACCCGGGCCTGGGGCAACCCTCTACGGATTGTCGCACCGGCCTGGCAAACTCAAGACCCGATCAGACCCCCTTAAGTCTCTGCACTGGCATCGTCTTCACAGCATCCTATGGAGCCACCTGTTTAGAGCACCTTTACCTCGCAACGGAAGAAATCCGGAGCCAAAGTTTAGGCCATCGAGGCTTCTCGGCTTCCATCAGTACCCAAACTCCACAAAAAACTAATGCTCTGGAACATGGTGGCAGCCTTTAGCTTCAATAACTAACGCCACGGCCATCACCAACCACCAGTGCAACACCTAAGTCAAGATGCAGCTGCATCATGGTTGGGTTACTAATTAGATCCCAAGACTAATAGCTCGACTACGTGTCAATATCTTATGTAAGCCTTCAAGCCGACAGTCCAAGCAAGTCCATTTCTTGAGGACCGCGTCGCGAGACCAAAAATCACTAATCACTGCCCGCTCATATGGTACCATGACAAGGATCAAGTTTAGAAACTTATGATCGAAGATGTAACACCCCACGTCCATTAATGTCACTCACAAAGTGAATGCATTAACTTCCGTGGAGGTTTTGAGTGAATATAGAACAGAAAAATTACAACAAGACAGATAATAAGTAGTACTTAGAAATCTAAAACTTCATTTTATTGCAGCGGAAATTAAACATGTTTGTTACATCATAAAACCATAAATCAGAGTCAAGTACAATATCCATCTTGATAAAACAAAATACATAACCCCATTACATAAATAGCCACTAAAGAAGATAACAAGCTGGACTTTACTTCAACAGTCCAAACTTTCCAAAAGAGAGATAAAGCAATCCAATCAAACTCCGCTAGAGCTGGGCCCAACCTGAGGACCTGGAGGGAGAAAAAGGATAGAAATAGAGGGGGTCAGACATAAAGTCTGGAGAGTATGATAATTCTAACAATGCTATTATCAAAGTAACTAGACTAAGGCATAAGCTAGAAAACAAGGAAATGTCTATGAACTATGGGGTATGGGAGAGCAGATAAAGATAACGTTAGAGGCACACCTAATTACTGACGATTAATTGCTACACTGCACCACACCAGTCACCCTCAAAGTTGATCCCACTTGCTTCACTTAGAAATTATATAAATAGCCTTGCGTACCCCTAGCTGACTACATAGGTGCCGCCTGCCCCTATCTCCACTAGGTGTACCCCACTACCCACTTTCGATCGGCTCCCTACTCGTAGATACCCATGCTGGCCCCACAGTGGGGTGTATCACTCCCCTAAAGTGGCAACCCGATACAACTTGAGAATGCACGGCTTATACCTACACGATGCAACAACGTCTTACCTACCAGCTCGGGTCCACACACGCATATGAAACCCGTTGGACTTGCGTTGCCACCGCTAACCCGTTTGGCCTCTTATAGTCAATCCCAGTATGCGTGTCCCGTCCTCGACTTGGGTCGAGCTCACAAAGATACGTTTGGGTTACTAGTTGAAATGGGCCGCAATAAGCTATCCACCTAAGCTAGTCCCCACTAGTATATCCCATTTAACCCTCTTAGTCATGTTCATTTACATGTGTGTTTGGTTAAGTCTTACTAATCGTATTTGAAATGCCACTAAAGGCAATCACTAGATTCCTCATGCCACCCAAGGCACCTACTTAACCCCCATGTCCCATCTTACATGTTTATCTGGTTAAGTATTTCTTAATTCATTCAGGCCATAACCTCATAAAGACCTCTCACATTAGACCGGCATTTATGGCAGCTGGATTTGCCGGGCGGGTCCGGGCAGTCTTACACCATAAAAGAGTCTAACCTTGTGTCTTTACAACTGTTATGCTTTAATTTGGGCCTAGGACCTCTCACATTGGGCTGACATTTGTGACTACTGGATTTGCCGGTGGGTCCGGGCAGTTTTACGTCACAAACGAGTCCAACCTCGTGTCCTAAGCATTGATTAACACTTACAATCTTTTACCCCAGTTTTAATAATTCCCTATTCAAATTATTAATTAATTCCAATTTTAATGATGTCCATAATTGACTCAATTATGGCCATCCATTCATGGCATGCAAAATCATATCAATTGCACCCCAACTTCTTAATATTAAATCCTTAATATTACCCCTACCCTACGTTATACGTTCGCTTATTCAACGCAAAACATATGTTAGACTCGAATAGTCTAACTCATAGCACAAAGATAAATTATCACAACATATAGACAAATAAAATAGATCTAATCATAATAGGGGTGAAACTTGCATGTGTGATAGATGTTCAACACATAAACTTGCATAGGCCAAAAAAACTACAACTTACATAAAGCTACACATGTCATGGATCTAAAGGTGTCAACTTGTTTGGTTAAATGTCATAACTTACATAATCTAATCATAACCCAAGTTCATGTATAAACTTGCATAGATGGTTTATGCAACATGATGATGGTGTGAACTAGCATCTAACACATAGAACTCACACATGTCATATAGCACAATTCTAGATCTAAATAGATGTCATGGCATATGTTCATAATCTTTACTAATCAATCTAAACTTGCATACATGATTTGTCATATAAATCAACATAGCCCAAATAATATCAACATTATGACTTGATTAACATGAACTAATTAGCATAGAAAATTACAACCTATACAATATCATCATAGCATGATTTACAACATTTAGGATATCATCATCACATAACATAGGGTTTACAACATACATGATAGCATAAGGTTTACAACAACATATTTGACAATCCACATCATTCACTTATAATCCATTCATAACTTAATCTAATTAGTTTAATAATAATCTTGTTAAGATCATCATACTCACAATTAGAAGAGAAAGAGAGTCTTGATTTGCTTTAGAGTTGAGTAGAATTAGGGTTTTGATTAGCTTTCTTCCTTCTTAGTTGGCGGCGGCTACACTGAGTTCCATGGCGGTGGTATGACGGTGGCTATTCTATTTTTCATGTGAATTAGAGTGAGAGACTACCTAGGTATTTATAGAGTTTAGGATTTATTTAGACCGTCAGATCAACTCAGAACTAAACTGAACCGTTAAATTTGCCAACTTAGCCCTAAAGACACATCAACAGCTCAAGATTGGGCTCAGCCAAACCCTAGCCGACTGGACCAGGTCGACACCCAGGTCGACTGCCCAGTCGACCTGGGTGGTGTCGACTGCCCAGTCGACTCCCCAGTCGACCGGGGGTGCTGGGCGGGAAATTTCCCGCCTAGCCTGTTTGACTTCGAATTTTAAATTTTAAATTTTCTGAAATCTGTTTTGAATTTTCTGAAACTTCCGATGGCCATAACTTCTTCATACGAAGTCCAATTCACGCAAACTCGGACTCTATTTCAACCATAATTCCGAGACGAACACAATGGCGCAACCCGTTTCCCACAATTCTCACGTCTGAGATTAGTTATTCTTTAATTTGTGAATATTAATATTAACATAATTACGGGGTGTTACAGAAGACAAGGCTCGACAAAGTCATGGGAGTGCTAAGTTATGTCTCATGCTCCCATGCATCGGCTTAGTTGTCATCTCCTCAACCAAGATTCGAACTCCCAAAAAGCGTGAAAGATTTAATAAGCATTTGGGACACAAAGCCCAATCCCGTATTCACACATGCTTGGAAACCTTTATCCAAATTCCTAATCTCGTTTCCCAAGATCCACCGCTCCACGTTCTTGGGTACCAAATCTGAAAGCCCTCTTACTTTCCACCTCTCTCTTCCCTTCTCCCGAAAACCTAACAACACCTCGAACATCTAAAATACAAAATAAGTAATTTGGCATCCTTCATGCCTTACGATGATTTTCTATCCGGAGAAGAGGAGAAATGAAGTAACTACAATCCGGGGATCGGTATGCCTCAAACGAACGTTCCAAGATCGGAATTTGAGATCGTACACCGAAATACGACTACATCTACTTATCTTCGAAGCCCTAGCTACCAAGTCAATCATGACTCAACGACCACTAGCGTACTCACCAAATGCTCATTCATCAAAGCGCCCGCGTACGCACATCCCTGCAAGTGTCAAATCGCCTAAAACGCGCGACGACGGCACTATGCAGATACTAAGCAATGCGAGTGTGACACCAAACCAATAGTGGCTCGCTCACGATTCCCCAACGAACGTGCCCGCTGTCTAGCATTTTTTTCCTGTAACTTGCAGGATAAATCCGCAACCCGACTATCATCTCAACTTTTATTCCAAAGCACATCATGTGACAAGACGTACTTTGGGGGGAAAATGTTAACCGGCTTTTTGGTCCGGTCACCAAAAGTACTCAAGACACGCTCGACTCAACATATCGCGTGATATTACAGCCCGAAGGTGTCGCCAATATCTTCTGGGGGCCAAGTCTCAGAAGACTCGAGTCTGGCCACTAGCAGGACATCGCATCCCTCAGACGCAACCCCCATCAGTATCCGTCCGCATCCGAGCCGAAGGTGAGCCGTCAAGCAGGTCCGGGCGCAGCGCCGATGGGAGTCCGGGGCCCCACAATCCCGGGGCGATCTACCTAGCCGGTTAGGTCGAAACTGTGGCACCGCCCAATTCATCCGATTTTCTCCATGCCGGAAGCTCAGATTCCTTCACTTCGGACCAGCAAAACGGTGGATTCCTTCATTCCGTGTTGAGAAGCTTCGACGCCTCAAAAGAACCAATCAGCCTCGACAACGCCTCTACCCGAAATGCACCTCGCACCTAGCCGGGTGTGAAATTTCGCACCTACCAGGTGCTAAATTTCGTACCTGGCAGGTGCGAAATTTTGCACCTCACCCCAGGTGCCAATTTTCGAGGCCCGACAGCAAGAGGTGCGAATTTCTGGAAGATAGTCCCCATCTCTACCTACTCATGCGTAACCCCTACCTAACCACTTCCTATAAATACCCCATGGCCTCACACTTCAAAGGGGTTGGATTCTTGAACTTTGAGACCTCCATAAAGCTTCATTAATGGCATCTCCTCTTTGAGGAAGAAGAAGGACAAAATCATCTTTTTCCTTTTATTCAATATACGATAATTATGACATCATATATCATGAAAAGTGAATGTAATGAGATGTCATGAGATAGTCTCAACCTTGTAATTCTTCCAAATGATTAATAATATTCCAACCGACTCTTCAAAGTGGACGTAGGCCCTCACTGAGGCCGAACCACTATAAATCTCGTGTTATTTACTGCTTATGTTCTATTTAATGTTCTTGTCTATGCGACCATATTTATAATTCCTAGTAATTGAGAATCTTTGGTGTTTACAACATTTTTTGCCGTCAACATCCACTACTGCCTTATTTATATCTGTGTTGTAATTATTCTGTGTCTGTTTACCTATAGCACTTCACGGAACTTAATGCATTCCCTTAGTGAGTGACATTAACGGACGTGGAGTGTTTCACTTGGTATCAGAGCTGAAGGTTACCAGATTTGATAAAATACTTTGAAAAATTATTTTCAAAAAAAGGTTTTAAAAGAAAGCATTTTCAAAAGAAAAAGTCTATTTTGAAAACATTCCCCAAAAAGCCATATGTAGTATCCTTCGGTCCTCTATCTAAATCTTTCCCTTTTTCCTTTTTCAGCATGTCTGGGGAACAAAACATCCCAAATATCCCTGAGGGCGTCGCACTACCCGGGTGGTTCCGTGGGTATTTGGAGGCCACGGCGCCTGCCGAAGGCCATGGAAATGTTCCTCCCCCAGCTGCACCAGTTGTCCCTCCTCCTCCCCCTCCAAGGGCATATAACTTCGCTAAGATCTGCAAGGACTTCCATGCTATGGGAGGGAAGCCATTCCATGGGAATGAGACATTCGTAGAAGCTTGGAATTGGCTTAAGGAGAGTGAGGACTTATTCATAATCTTTGAAGTGGAGGACCGATGAAAGATTCAGTTAGCTACTTGGTTGTTAAAGGACAAAGCCTCATTTTGGTGGGAAGTCACCCAAGCTGGACGTCCGGTAGAAACTTGGGAAGATTTTAGACAGAGGTTCGAATTGAAATTTCTTTCCCAAGCTGAGAGGAGCATCCAGATGGAGAGGTTCTTGACACTCAAACAAGGAAATTTGACAGTGAAAGAGTATGTGAACCGGTTTAACCAGCTGGCTAGGTTCGGGCTAGAGTTGGTGGATATACCGCACAAAATGGCATTACGGTTTGCTAAAGGGCTGAATGAGCCTCTCCAGGGTTTAGCTATGTCCTATATTCCTATGGGGGCCACTTTCGAAAAGCTTGTTGATATGGCCCTAGTGCACGAGGAGAGCAAGGGAGAGAAGAAGGAAGTAAAGACTAAAGGGACATCGCAGAATACGAAGGTGTGGCCCAAGAAGGGGCAACAACAACAACAACTACAGCGGCAACAGCAACAACAACAGTAATAGCAGAAGAAAGGTGGAAAAGATGACAAAGGCAAGGATAAGAGAAAATGTCACAATTGTGGGAAGGAACGTCTCTTGATCAAGGACTGTAAGAGAAGGAAGGGCCATTGCTTTAATTGCGGAGAGGTCTGACACTTCTGTAAGGAGAGCCCGAAGAAATAGGGACAGGGTCAGAGGGCGGGAACTTCTGGAGGGCAGGTGCATGCTCTCGCTATCAGTGCTCCTGAAAGAGGTAGAAAAATTTCCGTAGAAAGTTTAGTTTCTCTTTCAAATCACCCAGTTAGAACACTTTTTGATTATGGTGCTTCACACTCATTTATATCTAGTTCTATGGTTGAATTTCTGCACTTAGTCACTAGTATTGTAGTAGATCCCGTATCTGTTTCAAAACCCATTGGTGGTTCGGCTCACTTATCGATGATTTGTAGGGGTTTGAAATTATCTGTGTTAGGCGTCGAGTTCGAATGCGACGCGTATGTGCTCGGGTTTATGGGCTATGGTTTGATTCTAGGAATGGACTAGCTTACCATATATGGGGTCGTTCTAGATTGTGAAAGGAGGGTTGTTTGGCTCCTAACTTGTCAAGGAAGGACCCTCAAAGTTTCTTTTGACCCCCAAGGGTCTGTTATGCTTAGCTTCCTAGTGTCTTTAGATGCATCCGTAGATGACTTTCAATCTGTTCCAGTGGTTTGGGATTATTCTGATGTTTTTGATGAGGTATAGTGTTTACCTCCAAGGTGCGAGATCAACTTTCATATATATTCGGTGGACAATGCAAAGGAGTTGCATTACCAATGCGCCATACGGCTCCAAGGGAAAGGAGGGAGTTGAGTAAGCAAGTAGGGGAGCTACTTGAGAAAGGGTTCATCAGACGAAGCATATTTCAAAGGGGCGCTCCCATAGTATTCACAACTAAAGAGGATGGTTCACTTCGTCTATGTGTTGATTACAGAGAATTAAATAAGCTCACCAAGAAGAATAGACATCCGCTTCCGAGGATTGATGATTTATTTGATCAACTTGTTGGTGCCTCGGTATTTTCCCAGTTGGGCTTGGCTACGGGGTTCCATCAATTGGGAGTGGCTGAGGATAGCATAGATAAAAATGCTTTCAGAACTCCGGACGGTTTCTTTGAGTGGCTAGCTATGCCTTTCGGGTTGACTAATTCACCCGCTTATTTTGTTGACTTGATAAGTAGAGTGTTGCAGGAATTCCTAAAAAAAAATTCGTAATCTTCATTGATGATATTTTGATCTTCTCAAAGAGTGAAGAAGAGCATGCCCAGCATTTGGGAGAAGTTTTGAAAACTCTCCGTGACCATCAGCTAAAAGAAAAGTTCTCCAAATGCCATTTCTGGAGAAAGAAGGTGAGATTCTTGGGGCATGTAGTTTCTAGAGAAGGGATGGTTGTGGATCCCGCAAAAGTGGTTGCAGTGCAAGATTGGCAGATTCCGAAAAATGCAACCGAGGTGAGAAGCCTTCTTGGGTTGGTAGGTTATTATAGGAAGTTCATTAAGGACTTCGTGATGATATCAGCCCCTCTCATCAAGCTGACAAAGAATGTAATACCCCACCTCCGTTAAGGTCACTCACAAAGGGAATGCCTTCACTTTGGTGGAGCGTTTTAAGTAAAAGATGCAGGTAAATTACAAGACAAACAAATAAAGTAGTGGAAAATAAAGTCATTTTATTAACATTGTGGTTCAGTCAAGCACTTACAACAATTGTCTCAATCATACTTAAAAGTAATACATAGAACTTCTGTCTTGATTCAAAAACTTCCAAGTATAAAAGAAGCATAAAAATAACAATGATATTCCCCAATAAAGCATGAACCAGCCATAGTAGTGGAAGAGAGAGTCCAAAGCATTACATCGACTATCTTCGAGCTTGGAAAGAAAACTGAGCTAAGTGGTAACATTTCCTTCCTGTGAACCTGGGGGGAAACGAAAGAAAATAAGCGAAAACAAGCTAGGTCAGACGTAAGTCTGGTGAGATCAGTGACTTCCAACATGTAAATAGGCAAAAGCATCATGACATGAATAAACTGAATATAAGACAATACCGGGATAAAAAGGATAAGAAGATAACAGACGATTAGCATAGATATGATAAGGCAAGATAAACAGAATGCACTTCTACTCTTTCTATGCTTCGCTGTTACCCTGTTATTCCGATTTCTATATCTCTGCACCACCTAACTAGGTCCTTACTAGTAATCTATGTAAAATGATAATATTACAACGTGATCCCAATCCCCGCAATTATGGTAGCCTTCAGGTGTACATCTAGTTTGAGGATCTTACCTCAATCAGCCTAATGGCCATGAAGATGTTAGATGTACCCTTACTACCCTATCGATCGGCTCCTTACCCGTATTAATTTTCCTTGTGTCTGTGTCAATCGGCCCTCTCTTGCGTGTAGATACCCTGTGCTGGTCCCACCATAAGGTGTATCCATCCTTATTACAGCAACCCGGCATGATTTAAGATGCACAGTGTATAACTACTAGTACTCAGTGCCTTCTTTTTCCTACTCCGGAGTACGTGCACGCCTGTAATCCGTCGGAACCTGCACTGACGTAACCCCTGCCGCTATTTTGACCGCTTATAATCAGCCCAGTAATCGTTCCCCACCCTACCTAGTTTCAGGGTACCTTGATACATCTATGTGGGTTACTTCTGAAATGGGTCCCCATTACTAGGGTTTCTTATTGGTTAAGTTTGTGGCTTATATTTACTAATATTACCCACCAACCCGATTTGTACTTAACCCTCCCACTGATTCAAACATGTTTACTTAATGGTTAAGTTTTGTCCATTCATGTTAACTTAAGCCATCCACTCATCATGTCATGTTGGTTAAGTGTTTCTTATTAACCCTTCTCACTCGTCATGTTGGGTTGGTTAAGTGTTTCCTATTAACTTAACCCCGTTCATTCATCATGTTATATTGGTTAAGTATTTCCCATTAACTTAACCCCATTTGTTCATCAGGTTACATTGGTTAAGTGTTTCTTATTAACTTAACCCCACGCGTTCATCATGATGTAATGGTTAAGTGTCATCAATCAATTCAAGTTAACTTAACCCACCCACTTGTCATGTTACATTGGTTAAGTGTTGCCTTCTTGTGTTAACTTAACCCTTCCACGCATCCTGTTGTATTGGTTAAGTGTTGCTCTCTTGTTTTAACTTAACCCTACCCATTCATCATGTCATATTGGTTAAGTGTTTCTTATTAACTTAACCCTACTCATTCATCATGTTGTACTGGTTAAATTAACCCTGCTCACTTGTCTAATTAACATGTTATAATGGTTAAGTGTTCTAAACTTACTTAACCCTACCTTCTTGTCTAATTAACATGTTATAACGGTTAAGTGTTCTAAATTTACTTAAACCCACCTTCTTGTCTAATTAACATGTTATAACGGTTAAGTGTTCTAAGTTTACTTAACCTTACCATTCTTAGCATGTCTGTTTATTGGCATTAATTAATTTATTAATGCCCCAACCTCTCTCATTAGAACTATTTTTTGTGGTTGCTGGATGTGCCGGGTAGTTCCGGGCAAACTTCTACCGCAAACTCATTCTAACCTCGGGTTTTGGGATAAATGCGCTAACCTCTCACATTAGATCTGTGTTGTTGCGGTTACTGGATGTGCCGGGCGGTTCCGGGCAGTTTTACACCGCAACTCAATCTAACCTCGGGTTAGGCATGTTTATCTTTTAGCATATTTACCATACATGTCCAAGTCTAGACTTTATATGCTAATCATCCCAAATTCACAAAACTAATCATGTTCCAATTCTCAAGTTATACCCCAGCAGAGTTGTTTGCAAGTTATGCCCCACAAATTTAAATTCAAGTTATTACTCAAAATAGGTTACACCCAATTTTCCCAAATTTGCAATAATAGTCATGCCCCAGATATCACAATATAACACATGCCCTAAGGTTTAGTCATATTTCACCATACAAAATACTCTCCAAAAACCCCAATCATGATTCACAGTATAAACTATGCCAAATTATAGCCTTTAGTTACAGTACATGCCAATTACCCAAAATCCCAATTTAGGCATGTTCACATTTAACAGTTATCCCTATCTTACTATAGGTTTTCATGCCTAAGCCATATATCACTATAATAAATCTCCTTCTTCCAAGTCATAAATTATCATATATAATATGCCCCAATTTTAGGTCTTAAACCACAACATGTACTATGCCTTACATGTTTACAGTTCAATTTACGCCCCAAACCCCAAGTCATATGTCTAATATACTTTATGCCTCAAATCTCAAGTCATATGTTCGATACAATTTATGTTTTAAATACAACATGTGTTATGTCCTCAAATCCGTTACAAATCAGTTATTGCCAATTGTACAAAATTTAATACTTTTTTTCCAAATTTTAGCGCCGGCCTTGTCCAAATCATATATTGTGCCCAATTTTTCCCAATATACGTTCATCTCTTATGAGATTTGGCTCAGGCTCGCAGTAGCCTAGCTATAAAAACAAAAAGGGAAGAAGGAAAGAAGAGGTAAAGAATGGACATAATAATATCAATGAGATAGATCCAATGGATATAGAAAGACAGATAGAAATAGGCAAAATCTCAAATTCAGATTTATTACAATGTCAGAATCACAATTAAATTTTATTTCTGAAAATAACATGAACTTACAAATTACAAAACGGTCTTGAATTCTGGGATCTGATTTTTGAATTTGATTAGCTATTCCTTTGTTGTAGACTTTGATTGTTAAGTTGAAAACTCTATATTGATTAATTAAGGTTGAGGCTAGGTCACTTCAGGTTTTAACAGCATATAAACGCCTATGAATTCGTGTGGAGAAAACAATAGGTTTAGGGGTCTTTTTATAGGTGTATAGGGAGATTTAGAGCCTTCAGAACAGTCTAGAAGTCATCAGAATCATCTAGAGCAGAATACCACATCACACAGCGAACCAGAAGGTGACACATGGAGAAACACATCATCGGTCAGATCTGGGCCAAAAGGGGTCGACTCTCCTATAGGGGGGTTGACACCTATGTCGACACCCCTATAGGGGGGTCGACACCTATGTCGACTCCCCCGGGGGGGTCGACACCCCTGAGCGGGAAATTTCCCACTCAGCCTGCTTTGACCCAAATTCGAGATTTGAACCCTGTTTTGACTTCTGGAATTATTTTATATGTATATATATACTTCCTTGGGCGTATACAAACTCTAAGGCTTATAACTTCTTCATACGGTATCCGATTTACGCAAACTCGGACTCTATCCCAAGCAGAATTCGGAGACGAAAACAATGGCGTAACCCGTTTCTCTAAATTTTCACTTTTAGAATTAAGTATTCTTTAATTCGTTACTTTAATATTCATAGGAAATACGGGGTGTTACATTCTCCCCTCCTTTAAAGGATTTCGTCCCCGAAATCTCCAAGTCAAGGAGAACGTATCCTAACATCCAACATCAATCTACTCAACCATTCAATCACAGGTGTCCATTGTCCTTAAAAATATTTCTAATGCTTTTCATGATCATATGCATAGTGTGTGTACATGTCCTTATCTAATGCAAAATCAGGCGGTCTACCGATTCAGTTGACCTCCTTAATGCGAATTATGTCAGTGCCATGAGTCCATCACGTATGCAATTATTCTTAATCGTACTTTATAACTTCTACATGAGTGCACAATCATTCATACCAATGCAACATCCATATGATAACACATCAAGTTTCAATTCATATGCAAATACATATATGCATATGCAATATGAAAGTGACTGAGCCGATCTAGTACCTAATGTGTGTGTAGGCATCTACGAGCAACCACTAGCAAACACTTGCAACCTCTTGCAACCATCAATCATAACATGTTTCAAATACATGTTTACATCCATTGGTTTCTACCTAAGGATCAAGGATTGGACCAAGAGGATATACTTAAAAGATAAAGACTAGCAAATAAACTTTACAGAAAAAGAGAGATCAAGGATATACCCTCAAAAAAGGTATGATGCGCGTATCTAGTCTTCAGTCTTCTAAGTCGCATCTTCTTGAGCTTCACTCCATATTGCTCTGACTGTCTTAACTTCATGATTGCGTAGCTTCTTAATTTCTGTTTCCAAAATATGATTTGGAACTCATTTCAATGTCGCCTCTCGTTTTACCTCTTTTTCTTCCAGTATACTCGGCACTACAACTTCTGGCGTGTCATCCTAACATTCCCAGAACTATCTCTTGAAAGTAAATAGATGCTAACTATGTTACCAGGTGTATATACTAAGATGATTAGATTCTTCTTCGTCAATCTAGTAAGTGGGGCCAATACCTTCATAAAGTCCTTAATTAACTTCCTATATTAGCCTGCTAGTCTAAGAAAGCTTCTTACTTCTGTTGCATTCCTTGGGACCGTTCAGTCTTGCACCGCAACTACTTTTGCGGGATCTACTGCTATCCCTTCTTTGTGCGCCACATGTCCTAGAAACCTTACTTCTTATCTCCAAAAATGATATTTTTGGAGAGCTTCGCCTTAAGTTGATGCACTTGGAGGGTATCCGAGACTTCCCTTAGATGCAAAGCATGTTCTTCCTCATTCTTAGAGAAAACAAAAATATCATCTGTGCATAAGCTAAGTGAACCATCCGCCTTTGTAATGAAAACGGCTGGAGCACCCCATTCAGAAATACTTCGCCTTATGAACCCTTTTTCAAGTAACTCTTTTAATTGCTTACTGAGCCCTTACTTTCCCTTGGATTCTTGTGTCGTACAGGTAATGCAACTGGTTTTGCATTGTCAACTAGATATATGCGGAAGTTTATCTTGCGTTTTAGAGGACAAACCCTAACCTAATCAAAAACATCTGCGTACTCATAGACTACTCCAATGGACTGCAAATCGTCAATAGATGCGTCAAGTGATTCTAGGTGGCTAAGAAAAACTGATCCCTTAGGATCGTACGAAATCTCGAGGGTAATCCCGAGGCAAGTCAAAAGTCTAACTACCCTCTTTACACAATTACTAGCTAACCAATCCATGCCTAGAATCAACGCATAGCCCATGAAACCAAAAACATAAGCATTACACTTAAACTCAATACTTAACATAGCTATTCTCAAATCCTTACAAACCAAAGATAAACGAGCCAAACCACTAACCGGATTTGAGACAATAATGGGATCTTCTATTATACAAGTACTAAGGTGCAGAGACTCAACTATGGAAGCAGATATAAACGAATGTGAAGTGCTAAAATCAAAAGAGTACTAACAGGATGATCAAAAGAAAACTAAACTTTTTCAATAGAAACTTTGCTACCTCTTTCTCAGGTACGCTGGTGATGAGAGCATGCACTTGCCCTCCTGAAAATCTTGTCCTTTGCTCTTGCCCTTGTCCTTAATGACCCGCTATAGCATAATAAAGATACTTCCTCTTGTCTTAGGTTTTCCTATTTTTTTCTTCCCTTCTTGTCCTGTGATTCTTCCACTTACACCTTTTTCTTTTTACCTCCTTTGTGAACCAAGTCTATATCCATGAGTTCCTCATCCTTGGGTTGTGCTCCTTAGCCAAACTTCCTCATCCTCATCTTTGCCATCCTTGTGTAACTTGTTGACAAGTCTCTTGAAAGCTGCCTCCATCGCATGGAAAACCCTATAAAGCTTTAAAGAAAATTAGCCACATGTGAAACTACAGCGGCTATAGATGGATGTTGGGCACTTCTTCGCCCTTTAACAGGTGTTGTAGTCTCATCAAGTGTACGGAACCATGCCGCGATGAGGTTACCACCCAGAAACCCAGTAGCCTTGGAGACTCAAGAAAGAAGGAAACAAGGATTCAGACAGAGGATCAAAAGATAGTGCATATGGCTTCGGGGAATATGCCTTTAAAGCAAAAAAAATTCTTTTGAAAATGCTTCTTTTGAAAATGCTTCTTTTAAAACCTTCTTGAAAATAATTTTTCAAATCTTTTATCTGATTCGGTAACCTTCAGCTCTGATACTAAATGTAACACCCCACCTCCGTTAAGGTCACTCACAAAGGGAATGCCTTAACTTCGGTGGAGCGTTTTAGGTAAAAGATGCAGGTAAATTACAAGGCAGACAAATAAAGCAGCGGAAAATAAAGACATTTTATTAACAATGTGGTTCAGTCAAGCCCTTACAACAATTGTCTCAATCATACTTAAAAGTAATGCATAGAACTTCTGTCTTGATTCAGAAACTTCCAAGTATAAAAGAAGCATAAAAATAACAATGATATTCCCCAATAAGGCATGAACCAGCCATAGTAGTGGAAGAGAGAGTCCAAAGCAATACATCGACTATCTTCGAGCTTGGAAAGAAAACTGAGCTAAGTGGTAACATTTCCATCTCATGAACCTAGGGGGGAATG
Organism: Allium sativum; assembly: GCA_030737875.1. Taxonomy (NCBI): domain Eukaryota; kingdom Viridiplantae; phylum Streptophyta; class Magnoliopsida; order Asparagales; family Amaryllidaceae; genus Allium; species Allium sativum. The sequence goes on from CM060924.1 coordinate 381,187,175, forward strand.
GAAGAAAATAGGCGAAAACAAACTAGGTCAAACATAAGTCTTGTGAGTCCAGTGACTTTCAGCATGTAAATAGGCAAAAGCATCATGACATGAATAAACTGAATATAAGACAATACCGGGATAACAAGATAACATACTTAGCCTACTTTGTGAACTAGGTTACACAAAGTCAGAAGATTAATTTATGAAGGATGATCAATAGAAGAATAACCACTTGAAGACCGGATCGGATCGGAGACCGTAAGCCTAGTCTACACGTTTCAAAGCAGAAAATAAAGATGCAGGGACTGAATCGGATCGGATCGGATTCACCTGCTCCACTCCCCCTTCTCTTTTTTCACCCACTTGATTCGAAGCAAGGAGCGGCAACAGTTGCATCCCACATTTTCCTGAGAATGCGGAGCGGTTAGACAACTACTCTCCCACGTTTTACCCACGTTCGCTACTAACCTGATGTGCTGTCACCTTCTTATCCTATCCGAACCCGACTTTTATGGGGTGAGGGCCACGTGTACCCGACCCGAAGCCACTTCAGAGGCATTTTTCACCTATAAATACACCTCCAAGGCTCATTTCAAATGATCTTTCGGTATTTTCAGAACTCAAACTCCTTTGCTATCCGAATTTCATCAATTATTCAGATTACAATCACCTTTTGGATCATATTGTGAAGGAAATTGAGTGAATCAAAACTTGTATGAGTGAAAATTGAGTGAGGATTATTATTGTACTTGCATTCAAGTCATCAATTCAAAGAGTAGAAAGTGGACGTAGGCTATTTAACGCCGAACCACTATAAATTATGTGTTTTATGCGTTTTTTGATTTCATTTCAGTAGAATCATTACTCGTTTGGGTGTTAGAGCCAATTTTGGATCTAACATTTTGGTGCCTTCACTGAGAATTTTTGAATTTTCCGCTTTTTGGGATTATCATTCTACTATTTGGAACTTCAAGTTCAAAGAAGTTAATCCTATATTTTCGACATCTTTAAGTACCCGTTGGTTAATTACTGAAGAATTGGAAATTATGGCCAAAGGAAAAGGCAAAGAAATCCCAAGTAGTCGAGAGAATGAAGTTAACGAAGATCTGCAAACAAGGGTTGTGACGAGGTCACGTGGTCAAGACTCTGGAGCAGGCCGCTCCGGTCAGGAAGGTCTGATCCGAACCGATGACACCGATCTGATCCGATCCAGCGATGTTGAAGTCACCCACTCTCCCCATCCGAACCGGTCCGGCCGTACCACTATGCTCCGATCCGATCCGAATCAAAGTGAAGCTGGAACTTCTACTTGAGCTCCTACCAATGCTCCGATTCGAACCGCTATGACCAATGATCAGCATGACCCATCTGCACCCGTCACACAAGGAGATTTTTCATGCTTTCTTGAAATGCTCCAGAGTACTAAGGAGGCATTGGAAGCCCATAAGCGTGACAGTCTTCGCATGCAAGAAAACATGATCACCATGAGTAGGGAACTCAAGGAGCTCCGGAGGCAAAAGACACCTTCCCCAACACGCCGCCTTGCTACAGATTATTCATCTTCTTCAGATGAGGGACGTCCTCGTGAAAGAAGGCTACTTGAGCGACCTCGGAATCTTGATCAGTTAACTTTTGGATCTTTAGGATCCCGCGAAGACGCCGCTCGTGTGTTAGGGCCCGATGACCCGAGCTTGAAAGAGCCCATGTTGTTGCCTATGCGTGGATCCCATGTTCTACCCAGGGATCCTAATATTACTAATCCTATGCAACAACAACTTCTCCAGCCCCTTCCTCCTGGGATCGACCGGGAGCGTAGGGAGTAATGTAGAGCAGCTGCCGCTAGAAACAGGAGGTTATCCCCTAATCAGGAACCCAGGGGTAATCCAAATATCAGACCTAGAGAAACTGTGCAGACATTAAGAAATTCCGATGTGTGGGCAATGGTGCGTCAGATTATGTCCAAAAGTTGACGATACACTAATGAGGACTGGGGCATTGAGCGAAGTCATACCCCCTTCACAGATGATATATTGGACTTCCAGTTCCCTCGACGATTCAACTTGCCACAAATGGTTCGATATTCAGGGAGAACGGGCCCGGGACAACATCTGATGAGGTATGCATGGTTCGTGAATGCCGCAGCAGCTCCAGATGCTATAAAATGCAAGGCCTTTCCAATTTATCTAGAAGACGTGGCATTAATGTGGTTCACCCGACTCCCTCCACGGTCAGTGTCAAATTTCACAGAATTAAGTGAGCGCTTTATGAACCAGTTTCGACTTCACGCCCAAAAATCCAAAAGCGTCATAGAGTTGTCAAGGATCAGGCTTCGGGAAAATCTCTGAAATCATATTTGGACCACTTCAACCTGGCCGTCACCGAAGTTAGTGACCCTCATGAACCCACTATTCTGATGGCTTTAATAGAAGGAGTTGACCCGGACACAGAATTTGGGGATTATCTATTCGGGAAACCGCCTCCCACAAGGGAATTGTTCTATGAAAAAGCTAATACTCGCTTAAGGCGAGAAGAAGCTCATACAAATAAGAAGAGAAAGTCTTAAGGGGCCTCGAGGGAAGGTGTCCAAAGTAATGTTGTTGTGAAACAATCCGAAGACAGTTCAGGGAAGGTTGAAGTGAATGTTGGCAACCAGAACGGAGGTAACAACAACAAGAATGGAAACGACAATAGGAGGAGTAGGAATCGAGGGAACAATTCCAGCAAAAGGCCTCGATTCCAAACTTTCAAAAACTATTCTCCATTAAATGATACCTCGAAAAACATTTATTTGGACCCATACAGCATATTGCAATACAAAAAGCCACCACCCAAAGACTCCACTGAAAAAGAGATCGCAACGGGAAAGTTTTGTTTGTTCCATGGAACCCACGTACATTCCACCAACGAACGCCGTCATTTGAGAGATGTAGTTGAAAGATTGCTGCGGGAAGGGAAGTTAGACGAGTACAAGGTTGCCCCAAGGGATAGGGGGCAAGCCCCGGACCAAAACCAGCCTACTTCTAAACCCACGGTCCAGTAGAAAGGTAAGGGGATCGTTATCAATACTATTGTAGGCGGACCTAACCTAGGTAGTTGTAGTTTTAAAGCGATAGATCAGTACGTCAATGCCGCCAAGCACTTTAAGGTAGGAGAATGCAGTAACCTCGAAGACATTACTCCAGTAAAACAACGAAAGATGATGACAGACGACGTCATATTCCGTAGTAGAGATGATACCGGAATTCAATCACCAACTGAAGACCCACTGGTAATTACCACGACCATCGACCCTGGTTTAGTCCATAAAGTATTGGTGGACAATGGGAGTTCAGTCAATATCCTCTTCAAGAAAGCTTTTAAACAAATGAGACTTGAAGCAAAAGATTTAAAGCCCTGCGAAGGATGGATACGGGGCTTCAATGTGGCGTCAACGGCTCCGATGGGCTATGTAGAATTACTAGTGACATTAGGACAGGGAGATCGCTAGAGAGTGAGGATCCTTCCATTTGTAGTTCTGGATGTAGAGTCACCCTACAACGCTTTCCTAGGCCGACCGGCCCTCGCCGAGTTTAGGGCATATATCGCACCTTGGTGCTTGCTACTTAGATTCCCGACTGACGCAGGAATTGGGGTGATGAGAGGTGACCAAGCTATGGGACGAGTTTGTTACATGATGGAGTTGAAGATGCTAATGAAGGAGTTGAATATAGAATCTAAGGACGATTCACCCCCTTCGAAGGAAAACTCAATATAGCAATTAAGGGGTCCAGTCCCTAGGGAGTCGCCCTTAGATGTGCTCGAGGATATAGATCCCAGAGAGGATAGAGAACTCGAGGATAGAAAGGCGACTCCCAACGAGACAACAATAGATATACCTATTGATGAGACAGAATCGACAAAAGTACTAAAGATCGGCTCGCAACTAGATACAATTCAAGCAAAAGAGTTGGCTGATTTCTTAAGGGCAAATTTAGATGTGTTTGCCTGGACTCACGCTGATAGTGTGGGATTTCACCTGCTATTATGAGCCACTCTTTATGCGTTAATCCAAAGCACCCGCCAGTCAAGCAGAAGAGACGGATGTTAGGCCTAGAGTGGTCAGCATCTTTGAAAGAAGAGGTAGAGAAATTAAAGGATAATGGATTCATTAATGATTCGAAATATCCCGACTGGATATCAAATCCTATCCTGGTCAAAAAATCTAACGGGATGTCCTATGCACATACCAGATTAGGAGCACATAAGTTTCATCACAGACTTGGGGTTATATTGTTATGTGGTAATGCCATTTGGATTAAAGAATGCAGGAGCCACGTATCAACGTTTGGTCAACCGCATGTTCTACAATCAAATCGGGAAAACCGTGGAGGTTTATGTGGATGACATGCTTGTGAAGTCTAAACAATCTTTTGACCATACAAGGGACTTAGCTGAAATGTTTAATATTCTTCGAAGGTATGGAATGAATTTAAACCCCCTAGAATGCTCATTTGGGGTTGCATCTGGGAAATTCCTTGGGTTTATCGTGAGTTCTCGAGGGATTGAGATAAATCCTAGTCAAATAGTAGTAATAAGGAATATTGAAGAACCACGAAAGATTAAGGATGTTCAAAGCCTAGCCGGAAAAGTTGCTGCATTGAGAAGGTTTATCTCCAAAGCCACAGATAAGTGCGTAGCTTTCTTTGATTTGATAAAACGAGGAGAACGGAATTTTGAGTGGACTCCTGATTGTGTGGAGGCCTTCCAGAATCTATTAGACTTATTAGAAAAGCCTCCAATATTATCAAAACCCGTGGAACATGAGGATTTGTTTGTCTACCTAGCTGTATCATCTCATGCCGTCAGTACAGCATTGGTACGTGAAGAGGATAAAGTCCAGAGGCATGTATACTATGTGAGCAAAAAGCTAGCTGTTGCAGAACGTAATTATCCGAAGATAGAAAAACTTGCTTATAGCCTCTTGATTTCTTCCCGCAAACTTCGTCATTACTTTCAGGCTCACCCGATAGTTGTATACACCGATCAACCTTTAAGACAAGTGTTGCAAAAACCCAAAGCATCGGGGTGGTTACTTAAATGGAACATCGAGTTGAGTAAATTCGATTTAAATTTTCAGCCACGGAGATCAATAAGGGGGGCAGGCATTGGCCGACTTTATAGCCAAATTCACAATTCCCGAAGAGGAAACAGTGGGTGACAAGGGGTTACTTTAGACCAAGAATTAGAGCTTGGTCCGTGGAAGCTATATACGGACGGAGCCAAAAATGATCGAAGGTCCAGCGCCAGAGTTGTTTTAATAATGCCTGAAGGACAGTCTATTTACTATGCATTGCGATTAGAATTTGCTGTTACCAATAATGATTCCGAGTATGAAGCCCTGATTGCCGGGCAGAAACTCGCCAAAGAACTAGGGGTGAAGACACTGGATATATGCAGCAATTCCAAGATAGTTGTATGCCAGGTACGGGAGGAATTTGTTACGAAAGGGCCTCGACTCGTTACTTATCTCAAAAAGGTAAAGGAGTTGCTGGGTAGTTTGGAGCATTACAACATAACACATATTCCAAGAACAAAAAATCAGAAACCAGATCGATTGGCAAAACTAGCAAGTTCTGATAATCTCGAAGAAACTGAAATGGTTCCGATAGTGGTTTTGGGATCACCAAGTTTCGACCTGATGGAGGTGGAACTAGCCTTAGAAGTTGATCCGGAGAGTGAATCATGGATGACACCGATCAAGAATTTTCTCAAGAGTGGAATCCTACCGTTGAAGAAAAGTGAAAGACGAGCTATAAGATGTAAGGCTGCAAGATACGTCTTACAGGACGACGTCCTTTATCGCCAAGGGTTTTCAATTCTCCTACTACGGTGCATCGCACATGAAGACATCAAATGTGTACTGCAAGAAGTACATGAAGGTGAGTGTGGGGACCACACCGGTGGCCAAACCCTAGTGAAGAAAGTATTGCGGTATGGATATTTCTAGTCTACCGTGAATAAAGACGTGGCTGATTATTCACGACACTGTGACTGATGTCAAAGATTCGCCAAAATTACCAGAGTACCTCCGACTCAGCTCAAGTCGATGGTAAGCCCATGGCCGTTTGCCATGTGGGGAATTGATATTATTGGAGTGTTACCTATTGCCAAAAGGGGAGCGAAGTACGCGATCGTCGCCGTGGACTATTTCACGAAATGGGTGGATGTTGAACCTTTAACAACGATCACGACTAGAAAGGTGATTAGTTTTGTGGTCAGAAACCTTATCTGTCGATTTGGGATACCAAAGACCATCATAACTGATAATGGGACACAGTTCGACAACATCGAATTCAGAAACTTCTGCCAGAAGTACAAGATTGATAAACGATACACAGTTGTTGCTCACCCATAGTCAAACGGCCAGGTTGAAGCAATAAACAAGGTCATTAAATCAATTCTCAAGAAGCGGTTGGAGCGGCCAAAGCCAAGTGGGTAGATGAGTTGCCACTAGCTTTGTGGGCCTACAGGACGACCTTTAAGACGGCCACTGGACATACCCCTTTTTCGCTCTCCTTCGGGTCAGAATCAGTAATCCCGATAGAACTAGAAGTCCCTTCTCATTGAGTCGCATACTATGACTCGATGATGAATAGAACACTCCTCCTAGAGTCTCTTGATATGGTTGAAGAAAAAAGAGACGAAGCAGACTTGCGTGCCTCAAGACATCAACATCAAGTAGCATGTTATTATGACCGAAAAGTTCGCTTCAAAACCTTTGACCAGGAGACTTAGTATGGAAACGAGTCTTCCCGCCTTCAACCCAATTAGGTCCAAAATGGGAAGGTCCATACACCATCCAACGGAAGCTTGATACAGGAGCATTAAAGCTAACGTCCGTGGACGGTGAAGAGATTCCCAGAGCTTGGAATGCTCAACATTTGCGACGATACCTGAGTTAAATATGAAATGTCTTCCTTTTTGTTTTTATAAGCTATGTAAAAAGGCACGACTTGCCTTAAAAAGTTTGTTTATATGAACAAAGGGTTATGAAGTGGATGTAGGCTACGACTTAGCTGAACCACTATAAAAATATCGTGTGTCATTTACTTTCCTGCATTATTTATATCTTCAGCCATTATTCTTTCATGACAATGAAACACAAAACATTAATTTAAATTTGAAAAATTGGAGATAACCTATGTGCAGGAGAAAATAAAATGACCGCTTGCATGATAAGATGCAAAGAATGGGAAGACGACATTCTGAACTCTAACTCTCATGAATCGAGAGAGAGTATAAAGGACGGGAAGACGATGTCCCTTGAGGCGTGAAGGTGCACCCCGATAAGAGACCGCCTTAGTAATACTCTAACCTGATTATGAGATAGGAGAGTATAAAGATGCTAAAAAGAATAAGCATCAATGACGAAAAAAATATGCCCCCATCAGAGAATCGGGGGCAACTGAATTTTGAATTTAATCAATCTTGAATAAGTCTTTATCAATTATCCAAGATTGATTGGGGGCATATATATGTTCCCTTTAATAATGACTTTATTATATAACTGTGATATGACATGTTGTTCATTTGCATTTTTACTTAAATGCTAAATCTACGAATATCAAACATTGTAGGGAACAAACTACTTTATTCACAAACATGTGAGTTTATACAGGAAAGCTAAGCAAAAGATGCGAGGGCCGCACTCGCTACAACAATATCGGACTAATGGAATATCAAACAAAGCGCATTATCACTTGGGCGTTGGAGTAGACTTGAACTTCTTGGCAGTTTTAAGAGCCTTTTTTGCTTCTTTTTCAGCGTCGAACATGAGATGCTTTGGTTTCTTCTTCTCTGTAATTGAGGTACCAAAATCAGTAGATTTCTTCCCAGGAGTCAGAGCACTGGGATCAAGAGAAGATTTTTTAGCAAGCTCTTCTGTAATTGACCTAGTTGAACTCTTAACAATTAACCTCGATCCAGCATCCACCACTGCAAGGGGCTTAAAGCTTTCAGGGTCTATCTCCTTGACTTTCAGTTGCATGCGTCTGTCTTGTTCGGCTTTCATTTCAGCCAAAGTCATGTCATCAGCATTTTTTGAATCCCCAATTATAGCAACATCAGGATCTTCATCATGCCCCTCATTACCATCGCCGTCTTTCAAAGCATCTATGATTTCATCATCATGAGAGGTGTCGGCCTTAGCCGATTCAGCTCTTCCTTTGGATTCAACGATGGTAGCCTTATCTTGTCCTCCTTGAGCCTCTTCCACAGATTTTCCCCCAATGGTGGTTCCACGAGGCTATTCAGTCTTCTCGGTTTGTTCAGCACCTACAGAATGAGAAGAAATAGTTATCAACTCAGGAGAAAACAAAGAATCCTCGATCGATTGCTCAATGATGTGATGAAATGTGGAGACTGCCTTGAAGAATTGAGGTGAAAAGGTGGAAATACCTTCTGATGATTTCTCAATTGGGGTAGCTACCGTCTCTGATGCTGATTCAGGTATAGGAGACAAAAGAGACGCTCTCGGAATTCCCGGATTCTCGGGATCATATTCCTCGACCCCAGTAGCTTCGGCGGTAACAGAAGAAGAACCAACTTCAAGGATATTCTTTTCTTTGGCCAGGCGTTTCTCCTCCTCTATGGCAGCAGCAATAAGGCGACGCCTCTCAGCCAGACGTGTCGGTTCATCATCTCTCATATATTTCTCCATGAGTTTGTCTTCATCAGCGAAGTCTACCATAAGTTCCTCTTTTTCCCATTCGATGATTTGGCTCCATACGTGAACTAAGGTAGTCGGATAGTCTTCGATCCAAGAGATGTTTCAGCGACGGATTATGTGTGCAAAGAATTCAATCATCAGCTCGCCAAAGCCGTGCAACTCTTCTTGAGCCTATAATAGTTGTTTATGAGTTTCTTCAGCAGACTTAATAGCGCTATCTACATTCACCTCAGCTAAGGCAGCTCTATTCTCGGTTTCCATTAACTTGGACTCCAAGTCAGCATTTCGTTTCTCCAACTCGGCGTTCTTCCTCACTAACTCGGTCTTTTCTTGCTCAAGAATGTTTTAAGCCAATTGCATTTTGACACCGTCTGACTTAGCATCTTCAACCTGTTTCTTCAACTCTAAACGCTCTTGACTGTGAGATTCCAGTAGGTCATGATAACGCTTTTGTAATTCCTCAAATTGCTTTTTGAAGTTGTTGGCATCTTGTTGAGCGATGACAAGTTGAGCCTGTGTATCTTCTAAGTCCTTCACCAAATTTTTCAAAGCATTCTCATTAGAATCTGCAGCTTTCTTCATTGCATCGACGTCTGTAATTAAAGCCCGAATGATCCTGGAGAGATTGCGTGAATACTTGTACATCTCCTAGTACTGTTTCTCTACTGCGTCGATCTTTGCCTTAGCCTCATCTGCCCACTTTGAAGAAATAGGCTCCAGTGCGGGTAAGAAAGTTAGATTCTCAAAGTAGTGATGTGGTAACTGCTTCTTTAGATATGTCAGTTTCGTTTTGGAATCAGTGTCCACTGGTGGAGGTTTGCAATATGATAGTTCAATATGTTTCTTCTTAGCAGGGACGATGGCTGCATCGCCTTTTTCAGATCGCTTCTCGGAAGCTTTGTGCTTATCTCGCGAATCAGTGTGCTTCGGTGGATATTTTTCTCGATTATGTTTATCTTGGGGAGAAATTCGGTCTTTGGATTGTGATGTGTCTTCCCCACGATGACTTTAATGGCTCATATACCTTTCTGAATCCGACCGAACAGGAGAACGAGAGCATGAAGTGTGAGGTCGACGGGAATCGTAATGCCTTCTGTCATCTCTGCCCCGGTTCTCACGGCGATCATGCTCGGTGTCAGAAGGAGGTCTAGACATGCTACAGCGAATTTTCCTGATATCATAGTGAGGGCGTGACATTGTGCCTGAACAACAATATAAGCGGAGTTCATAATCGACGTTCACATAAGACATGAGTGCTATGACATGCAGTGCTAATGTATTATGTGCAACCTAAGTGACGTTCCCCCCAACAAACCCGAGCTTGAAGCCAGACTTGCATGAGTGGACTCTTTGGTCTTCATGGGAGTAGTCTCTCGATCCAAAGTCCTCTAAAGTATAAATAGTTTCAGGTAGGGGAAGATTTCCTAAACCCTTAAATGTGGAATCGTCGGTAGTAGGAGCATCTCCTTGAAAAGCGTTAAGTGGCAGCTCTTTAGGGGATGTTCACTTTTCAGAAGAAATTGCGTCATCAGGAATGGTATACCCTTCTCTTCTCTGTGTTTTCAACTATGTTGGCTAATTCGTCGTCTTGAGTTGAGGATGGAGAAGGAGGAGTCCTAAGAGGTATCGTTGGACCTTTCGATCCCTCACCCGTCTCAGGAATAATGTCGACCGGGGGTATGTACACATATGGACCCGTCCCTTGACCTATACTACGGGTAATAGATAGTAACCCATGATGATGGAGATACTCATCCTTAAGAACTTCGTCAATGGTTAAGAACTTTTAGTCACCGTTGAGTAGCTGATGCAAACGATTAAAGTATAATTGACCCGATATTTGCTTTGGGTTATCAACTGCGAATGAAAATGAAAGCAAATTAATGTGTTGGCATAAGTATTTAAAGTTGAAATCTAGAAAGTCGATATTTTACTTGATTTAGTCCACCTCCTGGCACACCCCGGTTGCGGTCTGATATAAAACCATTCAAGTTTAGAATCACCAGCCTTGCTGCTATATGGAACAGTAATAATTTTCCTTTTTGGGACTGATTTAAAGTATGAGAAGGAGGGAGTCTCTTGAGTCCATGCTTGAAATTATAAAAGAAGTGGACATCGTCGAAGGTAGGTTCTATACCTAAAATCTCTTTATATGCTATATACAAGGTGTATAAATAAGCATAAGAGTTGGGATGTAATTGCATAGGGGCAATCCGCATATGTCTCAGAAAATCGATGACAAAAGGCGGAAATGGAGGTATTGCCCCAACCAGACACATTAATTGGGTAATTGCCATAAATCCTTCCGGAGGATTGTGGGGACGATCTGTTTTCGAAGGCACCGGAGTATCTCTTTTTAATATCCCATGCTTTAGACATATTTGGACGAGTCTATCATCATCGATTGTCGACTCGACGGAATCTTTGGGTACCTCCAATATAGTGGCAGTTTCAAACTCGTCAGGAGCACGATCATCTCCTATCTCTCCTTCCTCTTCCTCACCAAGATAAACTTCACTCCCGGAAGATACTTCACTATTATGCGCTTCCATTTCATAATCTGGGCCCTCGTCATCCCATTCAGGGTCTGAGGGAGAGGATATGCCATCAAGAGTGAGTATCTCGGAAGTTTTTGCGACTTCTCTCTTTTCTTCTAACCTAGATGAATGTCTCTCTGCCATGGTCGCTAAATTACTGAAGAAGCTATAACATAAGTTAGAGTAAAATAGCCTGTATCCCCCCGTGCACGTGTGTGAACTAAAGTGTGTGCGATGTGTGCAAGAGATGCAAAGTAAACACATAAGAGCATAATGCTAAGGTTTGGCGAAACAATAATGTTCAGAATAGTCTTAAATATTTTCTCATGTTCATAATGCACTATCCTAACTGTTCATTAAGTTGTAAGTCAGGGCTAACATTGATTGAGCAGGTTGGACATTTCTTGTGCATTAAATTGGATGGTTTCAGTTCAGTTCGGATATATATATATATTGGGGTTCGGATCGAGCGCCCATAAAGGAAAGGGTTCGGACCGGGGGCAGGACCAGGTTTAGCCCAAAGCAGAAGTTAATGCATTTCAAGCATATCGGTTCAGACCGGAGGTTGGTACTTTACGTGATCCGGATCGGTCTGAGTGCACATATATTTCCATGACCATGTCTATCACTCCGACCCAACCTGGTTGGGCACACCTCGTTTTTATCCTTCTCTTTATTTTTCAGTCCGACCCGATCCGTTTAGTTGGAACCCCCTCTCCTCTTTATTCTTATACCTCTTCACCCAAATCGATCCCAGACCTTTCCCGCTTCTTCTTCTTCTTCATCATCCTCTTTCTTCCTTAACCAACATCGAACCCGCCTCCTCTCAAAAGCTCATCCACTTTTCATGAACTCCGTCACAATGAAGTACTCGTGGAACTAAACGTCTAGCGCTGGGTCCAACCTACTATGCAAATATCTCGAGGTGGCGATGAGACCACCAACGTCGATGGCAAGAAGGCATCCAGCACCGTGTCGAGGTTGACACAATGGTGGGCAGAATTATTCGAATCACTCTTAAATTCTGAATTAAAATCAATTAAGGAAGAACTAGTTGCAAATCAGAGTTCTACCTATGGATTTATTTCGAGAAATTGAGGAGTTTTCCTTCGTGATTCACGAGATAGGGTTACGGTGTTTCAAGAATGAAAAAGATGGCGGCAGGCAATAAAGTATAGATGAAGAGTGTGAAAACATATATATACGTGCGTGAAAGGGATAGTCGTCCCTTCGTGTTCCAGTGGACAAGACTTTGATGTCCGGTCCGATCGGCACATGGCCCCTTAAGCTTAAAGACTTTTTAGCCCATCGACAGTTGGAACACGAGCCAGGACGGATAAGTTTGGTTCGATCCGAAGCAGATCCGATAATGCTAATTCAGCGTGTGAAAGAAATTCAAAAAAAGTGAAAAAGGTTCATAAATATGCATTATTAAAATTTACCTGAAGGACCTACTGAACATCAAGCAGAGTTCTCAGAGTTATTTGAAACGAAGAAAGAAATTTCCGCATTCTATGGTGTATTTAAAGACCACAAAAGATGTGAATTAATGAAGCAACACGTCCCTCCAAATGAATGGAAGCAATTATTCAACGGTTTTGGTTCAGAAACCAACGGACAGACAATTTCGAAGCACACACTATCTTCAATAGAAGCGTACTTCGAGGGGGCAAAATGTTAGCCTACTTTGTGAACTAGGCTACACAAAGACAGAAGATTAATTTATGAAGGATGATCAATAGAAGAATACTCACTTGAAGACCGGATCGGATCGGAGACCGTAAGCCTAGTCTACACGTTTCAAAGCAGAAAAAAAAAGATGCAGGGACTGAATCGGATCAGATTGGATTCACCTGCTCCACTCCCCCTTCTCTTTTTTCACACACCCGATCCGATGTAAGGAGCGACAACAGTTGCACCCCACATTTTCCTGAGAATGCGGAGCGGTTAGACAACTACTCTCCATGTTTTACCCATGTTCACTACTAACCTGACGTGCTGTCACCTTCTTATCCTATCTGAATCTGGCTTTTATGGGGTGAGGGCCATGTGTACCTGACTTGGAGCCACCTTAGAGGCATTTTCCACCTATAAACATTCCTCCAAGGCTCATTTCAAAGGATCTTTTGGCATTTTCAGAACGCAAACTCCTTTGCTACCGAATTTCATCAACTTATTCAGATTACAATCACCTTTTGAATCATATTGTGAAGGAAATTGAGTGAATCAAAACATTGAATGAGTGAAAATTGAGTGAGGATTATTGTTGTACTTGCATTCAAGTCATCAATTCAAAGAGTAGAAAGTGAACGTATGCTATTTAACTCTGAACCACTATAAACTATGTGTTTTCTAATTTTTTTGATTTCATTCAGTAGAATCATTACTCGTTTGGGTGTTAGAGCCAATTTTGGATCTAACACATACGATTAGGATAGATATGATAAGGCAAGATAAACTGAATGCACTTCTACTCTTTCTCTGCTTCGCTACTACCCTGTTATTCCGATTTCTATATCTTTGCACCACCTAACTAAGTCCCAACTAGTAATCTGTGTAAAATGATAATATTACAACATGATCCCAATCCCTGCAATTATGGTAGCCTTCAGGTGTACATCTAGTATGAGGATCTTACCTCAATCAGCCTAATTGCCATGAAGATGTTAGATGTACCCTTACTACCCTATTGATCGGCTCCTTACTCGTATTAATTTTCCTTGTGTCTGTGTCAATTGACCCTCTCTTGCATGTAGATACCTTGTGCTGGTCCCACCATAAGGTGTATCAATCCTTATGATAGCAACCCGACACGATTCAAGATGCACAGTGTATAACTACTGGTACCCAGTGCCTGCTTTTTAATACTCCGGAGTACGTGCATGCCCGTAATCCGTCGAAACCTACACCGACGTAACCCTTGCCGCTATTTTGACCACTTATAATCAGCCCAGTAATCATGCCCCACCCTGCCTTGTTTCAGGGTACCTTGATACATATATGTGGGTTACTACTGAAATGGGTCCACATTACTAGGGTTTCTTACTGGTTAAGTTTGTAGGCCTATATTTACTAATATTACCCACCAACCCGATATGTACTTAACCCTCCCACTGATTCAAACATGTTTACTTAAAGGTTAAGTTTGTGGGCCTATATTTACTAATATTACCCACCAACCCGATATGTACTTAACCCTCCCACTGATTCAAACTTGTTTACTTAATGGTTAAGTTTTTTCCATTCATGTTACCTTAACCCACCCACTCATCATGTCATTTTGGTTAAGTGTTTCTTATTAACCCTTCTCACTCGTCATGTTGGGTTGGTTAAGTGTTTCCTATTAACTTAACCCCGTTCATTCATCAAGTTATATTGGTTAAGTATTTCCCATTAACTTTACCCCATTCGTTCATCAAGTTACATTGGTTAAGTGTTTCTTATTAACTTAACCCCACACATTCATCATGCTGTATTGGTTAAGTGTCATCAATCAATTCAAGTTAACTTAACCCACTCACTTGTCGTGTTATATTGGTTAAGTGTTGCCTTCTTGTATTAACTTAACCCTTCCACGCATCCTGTTGTATTGGTTAAGTGTTGCTCTCTTGTTTTAACTTCACCCTACCTATTCATCATGTCATATTGGTTAAGTGTTTCTCATTAACTTAACCCTAATCATTCATCATGTTGTACTGGTTAACTTAACCCTGCTCACTTGTCTAATTAACATGTTATAACAGTTAAATGTTCTAAATTTACTTAACCCCACCTTCTTGTCTAATTAACATGTTATAACAGTTAAGTGTTCTAAGTTTACTTAACCTTACCTTTCTTAGCATGTCTATTTATTGGCATTAATTAATTCATTAATGCCCCAACCTCTCACATTAGAACTGTTGTTTGCGGTTGCTGGATGTGTCGGGCGGTTTCGGGCAGACTTTTACTGCGAACTCATTCTAACTTCGCGTTTTGAGCTAAATGCGCTAACCTCTCACATTAGATCTGTGTTGTTGCGGTTACTGGATGTGTCGGGCGGTTCCGGGCAGTTTTACACCGCAACTCGATCTAACCTCGGGTTAGGCATGTTTATCTTTTAGCATATTTACCATACATGTCCAAGTCTAATTTTATATGCTAATCACCCCAAATTCACAAAACTAGTCGTGTTCCAATTCTCAAGTTATACCCCAACAAGTTGACTGCAACTTATGCCTCACAAATTCAAATTCAAGTTATTACTCAAAATAGGTTACACCCAATTTTCCCAAATTTGAAATAACAGTCATGCCCCCAAAAATCACAATATAACACATGCCGTAAGGTTTAGTCATATTGCACTGTACAAAATACTCTCAAAAAACCCCCAATCATGATTCATAATATAAACTATGCCAAATTATAGCCTTTAATTACAGTGAATGCCAATTACCCAAAATCCCAATTTAGGTGTGTTCACATTTAATAGTTATCCCTATCTTATTATAGGTTTTCATGCCTAAGCCATATATCACTATAATAAATATCCTTCTTCCAAGTCATAAACTATCATATATAATATGCCCCAGTTTTAGGTCTTGAACCACAACATGTACTATGCCTTACATGTTTACAATTCAATTTACGCCCAAACTCCAAGTCATATGTCCAATATACTTTACGCCTCAAATCTCAAGTCATATGTTCAATACACTTAATGTTTTAAATGCAACATGTGTTATGTCCTCAAATCAGTTATGCCCAATTGTACATAATTTAATACTTTTTTCCAAATTTTAGCGCTGGCCATGTCCAAATCATATATTATGCCCAATTTTTCCCAATGTACGTTCATCTCTTATGAGATTTGGCTCAGGCTCGCAGTAGCCTGGCTATAAAAACAAGAAGGGAAGAAGGAAAGAAGAGGTAAAGAATGGACATAATAGTATCAATGAGATAGATCCAATGGATTTAGAAAGATAGATAGAAATAGGCATAATCTCATATTCAGATTTATTACAATGTCAGATCACAATTAAATTTTATTTCTGAAAACAACATGAACTTACAAATTAAAGAACAGTCTTGAATTCTGGGATCTGATTTCTAAATTTGATTAGCTATCCCTTTAATGTAGACTTTGATTGTTAACTTGAAAACTCTAATTTGATTGAAGAAGGTGGAGGCTAGGTCACTTCAGGATTTAGCAGCATATAAACGCCTATGAATTTGTGTGGAGAAAACAATAGGTTTAGGGGTCTTTTTATAGGTGTATAGGGAGATTTAGAGCCTTCAGATTAGTCTAGAAGTCATCAGAATCGTCCAAAGAAGAATACCACATCACATAGCGAATCAGAAAGCGACACGTGGCGAAACACGTCATCGGCCAGATCTGGGCCAAAAGGGGTCGACTCCCCTATAGGGGGTCAACACCTATGTCGACTCCTCCCCCAGGGGGGGTCGACACCCCTAAGTGGGAAATTGCCGCTCAGCCTGCTTTGACCCAAATTCGAGATTTGAACCCTATTTTGACTTCTGGAATTATTTTATATGTATATATACACTTCCTTGGGCGTGTACAAATTTCTAAGGCTCATAACTTCTTCATACGTTGTCCGATTTACGCAAACTCGGGCTCTATCCCAAGAAGAATTCCGAGACGAACACAATGGCATAACCCATTTCCCTAAATTTTCACTTTAAAATTAAGTATTCTTTAATTCGTTATTTTAGTATTCACAGGAAATATAGGGTGTTACAAAGAAGAATTTGGCATTCTCATGAGACATAGACTGTGCCATTGCTTTCCAATGACTAAAAAGGGTCTGACAACAACCCCAGTCTTGACCTTGCCCGATGGAAGTAAAGTGTTTACTGTTTACACTGACGCATGCGGTACAGGGCTTGGTGCGGTGCTGATGCAAGAAGGGAAAGTAATATGTTATGGGGGTAGGCAGTTGAGAGCTCATGAAAAGAACTACCCCACCCATGATCTAGAGCTTACTGCCATAGTATTTGCATTGAAGCCGTGGTGTCATTATTTACTTGGAGAAAATTTCGAGTTATATACCGATCATAATTCTCTCAAGTATTTATTCTCACAGAAGGATCTCAACTTAAGGCAACAACGGTGGATGGAGTTCTTAGCTTCATATGATTTTGAGATTGCTTATAACCCTGGCAAGGGTAATGTGGTGGCAGACGCACTAAGTAGGCAGAGGGTGGTTTTGATTCCTCTGTTTGTGGAAAGAAAGAACTTGGAGTTCATATCAACTTTTGATTTTAGACCCTCCATCGAGGTTTTTCCTGATTTATTTGCATTCTTGGGGATACGACCTACTCTTGTGGATCAGGTAGGAGCCTCGCAACAAGGTGAACCGTATATTCTAGAAATTATGGATAAGCTCAGAAGAGGGGAGACTTCTTGTCACCTCAGTAGATATACCATAGATGAGAAGGGGTGGTTATGACGAGATGGAAGGCTTTGTGTTCCTCAAACTGGAAGCTTAATTAAGGCAGTCCTAGAAGAAGCCCACCATTCTAAGATGACCATTCATCCAGGTGGTAACAAGATGTACAGAGACATGAAAAGGGTTTTCTTTTAGGCTGGAATGAAGAAAGATGTGGCTGAGTTTGTTTCTTACTGTTTAGTTTGCCAGCAAGTCAAAGTTGAGCAAAAGAAGCCCAGTGGATTGCTTCGTCCATTGGAAGTCCTATTGTGGAAGTGGGAGAGCGTCTCTTTGGATTTTATAAACGGGTTGCCTAGAACGAAAAAAGGCAATACCAATGTTTGGGTGGTTGTAGATAGACTCACTAAGAGCGCTCACTTTATTATGGTGAAGAGTAAGAGGACGACATCGTGGTTGGCAGCGATTTATGTTCGCGAGATAGTTCGCCTCCATGGAGTGCCTTCCAGCATAGTAAGCGATCGTGACCCCATCTTTACTAGCGAATTTTGGAGGAGTTTGCAAGAAGCATTAGCTACATAGTTGCGCCTAAGCACCTCTTATCATCCTCAAACCAATAGACAGACGGAGAGGGTGAACAGAGTTCTATAAGTTCTTTTGAGGCTGTGTATCCTAAACTTCGGAGGTACTTGGAAAGAGCATCTTCCTTTGGTAGAGTTTTCCTATAGTAACAGTTATCAAGCAAGCATCGGTATGGCACCCTTCGAAGCATTGTACAGGCGACCCTGTAGATCACCGACTTGTTGGTGGGAATGTACAGAAAGATTATTGCTTGGACCAGATATGGTTGGGGAAACGTCCGAAAAGATTGATCTTATTCGACGATGGATGAAGACAGCTCAGGATAGGCAGAAGTTCTATGCAGACAAAAGGAGAACTAACATCAAATTCTAAGTGGGAGACTTAGTATTTATCAAAGTATCCACTCTATGGAATGTGGTTCGCTTTGGGACAGTAGGTAAGTTGGCACCTAGGTTTGTGGGACCATTTCCCATAACCGAAAGGATTGGCCAGATGGCCTATAAGGTAAAGCTCCCAGAAAGTCTATCCCATATTCATGACGTTTTCCATGCCTCTCATCTACGAAAGTGCCTTCATGACACAGCAGAAGTTGTTGAGCTGAGCATGTTGGAAGAAATCGAGGTGGAACAGGAGGCGACAGTCAGACGAGTCCCTACCCGTATTCTTGGGTTAGAAGTTAAGAAGCTGCACAATAAGGAGATCAAGTTGCTAAAGGTTCAGTGGGGAGATAACCCAGAAGATGCGATTTGGGAGACCGAAGACAAGATTCATACTTCGCACCCTTTTCTTTTCGAGGGTATGTTCTTAACTCCTTTTCCTAAGTTTTATTAGTGCTTGCTTCTATCTTTAGAGTATATCTTATCCTTAGTATTTTCGACCTTTAGATAGGAATCCTATGTGTGTAAACATGTATTGGAAGCATGTTATGTTTGATGGATGCAAGTGTGTTATAGTGGTTGCTTGTGGACGCATTTACGCACACATTAGGCACTAAGATCGGCTCAATCACTTTCATGTTGCATATGAATGTGTGTGCATTTTCTTTTCTTTTATGGATGAACTAGCATATGGATGTTGCATTTGGACGGATGGGTATGCACACGTTTAGAACTTATATGATATAATAGGATTATTTGCATACATATTGGATTTATGGCACTAACATACATTGCATTAAGGAGGAAAACTGAATCAGTAGACCGCCTGATCTTCGCATTAGTGTTGGGACATATACACATACCTTTGAATATATTCATATAAGCATTAGAAATCCTTAAGGACAATGGATGCCTGTGATTGGTGAATGAGTAGATGGATGATGGATGGTAGGATATGCATTCTTCTCGAACTTAGAGATTTCGGGACAAAATCCTTTGAGTAGGGGAGAATGTAACACCCTGAATTTATAATGACATTAAGGAGAATAAATAAATTAATAATTAATTAACAATCAGAATTAGAGGAAATGGATTGAACCATTGCGTCCGTCCCGAAATTCTGGTTAGGATAGACATTTGGTTTGCATAAAACGGACATGGTATATAGAAGTTATGAGGGTTTCAAGTTTGTATACACATAGAAAAATTATATATGTACGCATGAGTCAGAGGTGAGTCAGAAGCTTATCCGGAAATTCAAATTCGAAATATTCCTCTGGGCGGTCAATTTCCTGCTCCAGGGGTCGACCCCCCTATAGGGGTGTCAACATCGAGGTCGACCCCCTTAAGGGGTGTCGACCCATGGGTCGACACCCCTATGGCTGACGTGGCAAGTCAGTTCAGAAACCCTAGCAGCTATATATATGTGGTCTTTTCGACTTGTTTCTTCATTTTGAGGATTTATTGTGGCCAAACTCTACCGGCGGCTGAAGTGAACCTAGCTATCTTCTACAACGTCCTACACTAATCAAATTCAGAATTCAGTTCTTTATCTCTATTCTCTAAACCTAACGCTGTGAGTTTCTAGTTATTTTTAGGTTTAGATCATTAAAAGTTAATGGTGAAAGACTATGACTTGGATATGCTGTAAAGTCTTATTTTTTGTGCAAATATTAGATCTTATACCATGTCATGACAATTCTATTTCATAGATCTAATACAATTGTGGTCATTCCATTTTGTTGCCTATGTAGATCTTGAATTGTAACTATGCTATGGTGTATATATACTTTTAAACTGGACAATAGTAACATTTGTTAGATATAGTTTCTTATGAAAGTCACCTTTCACCTATCATATTGTGATCAGTCTAAATATGTTGTAGGCTTGACATGTGAAACCTTTTATAGATCCAAACGTGTTGCCATGTTACCCTTATTATGTTAAATCTAAATAGTTGGACACCTAAGAGGTTAATTTAGATCCCATTATGTTACTTTGACATCATAGTAATTACCACAAGTCACCAGTTTTATGTACACATTATTTTGATGTTAATTGCATGTCAAATCACCTTGTTACCATGCTAGTTATGCTTATGTCATCATGCTAGTTATGCTTATGCCAAGATATGTTGAAACTATCACCTTTATCATATTCCCTTGTTACTATGGCTAGGCTACTGTATAGCCTAGATATTGCAAAAAGATACGCGCAAATACGTTAGTTAAGGAATGGGGGAAAAGGGGTTAAAATGGCATAATTTGGATATGTACATTTCTGGGCTTGTAATACAGATTATTGGGTAAAATAGGTATAGACACCTATGAAAGGAAAGGATTAATTAGTTGGTAAATTTGTTGAAAATGGAATGTTAGTAATTACAATTAGGAATTGTAATTGTACTTATGACCCAAGGTTAGGTTACATTAGTGGTGGAAGTCTACACGGACCCGACCTGCATATCCAGCAGCCACTAATGTTGAACCTAATGTGGGAGGTCTAAGTACGTAAATACGAATAGAGCTAAGACACGATGTTAGGCCCAGCTGTGGGATAAGACTGCCCAGACCCGACTGACATATCCAGCATCTGCACGTTGTACTTCTAATGTCGGAGGTCTAGCCCATTATGGAACCATAATTGGACATGGTAATAGAGTTGCTTATAACCCTGGCAAGGGTAATGTGGTGGCAGACGCACTAAGTAGGCAGAGGGTGGTTTTGATTCCTCTGTTTGTGGAAAGAAAGAACTTGGAGTTCATATCAACTTTTGATTTTAGACCCTCCATCGAGGTTTTTCCTGATTTATTTGCATTCTTGGGTATACGACCTACTCTTGTGGATCAGGTAGGAGCCTCGCAACAAGGTGAACCGTATATTCTAGAAATTATGGATAAGCTCAGAAGAGGGGAGACTTCTTGTCACCTCAGTAGATATACCATAGATGAGAAGGGGTGGTTATGACGAGATGGAAGGCTTTGTGTTCCTCAAACTGGAAGCTTAATTAAGGCAGTCCTAGAAGAAGCCCACCATTCTAAGATGACCATTCATCCAGGTGGTAACAAGATGTACAGAGACATGAAAAGGGTTTTCTTTTAGGCTGGTATGAAGAAAGATGTGGCTGAGTTTGTTTCTTAGTGTTTAGTTTGCCAGCAAGTCAAAGTTGAGCAAAAGAAGCCCAGTGGATTGCTTCGTCCATTGGAAGTCCTATAGTGGAAGTGGGAGAGCGTCTCTCTGGATTTTATAAACGGGTTGCCTAGAACGAAAAAAGGCAATACCAATGTTTGGGTGGTTGTAGATAGACTCACTAAGAGCGCCCACTTTATTATGGTGAAGAGTAAGAGGACGACATCGTGGTTGGCAGCGATTTATGTTCGCGAGATAGTTCGCCTCCATGGAGTGCCTTCTAGCATAGTAAGCGATCGTGACCCCATCTTTACTAGCGAATTTTTGAGGAGTTTGCAAGAAGCATTAGGTACATAGTTGCGCCTAAGCACCTCTTATCATCCTCAGACCAATAGACAGACGGAGAGGGTGAACAGAGTTCTAGAAGTTCTTTTGAGGCTGTGTATCCTAAACTTCGGAGGTACTTGGAAAGAGCATCTTCCTTTGGTAGATTTTTCCTATAATAACAGTTATCAAGCAAGCATCGGTATGGCACCCTTCGAAGCATTGTACAGGCGACCCTGTAGATCACCGACTTGTTGGTGGGAATGTACAGAAAGATTATTGCTTGGACCAGATATGGTTGGGGAAACGTCCGAAAAGATTGACCTTATTCGACGATGGATGAAGACAGCTCAGGATAGGCAGAAGTCCTATGCATACAAAAGGAGAACTAACATAAAATTCTAAGTGGGAGACTTAGTATTTATCAAAGTATCCACTCTAAGGAATGTGGTTCGCTTTGGGACAGTAGGTAAGTTGGCACCTAGGTTTGTGGGACCATTTCCCATAACCGAAAGGATTGGCCAGATGGCCTATAAGGTAAAGCTCCCAGAAAGTCTATCCCATATTCATGACGTTTTCCATGCCTCTCATCTACGAAAGTGCCTTCATGACACAGCAGAAGTTGTTGAGCTGAGCATGTTGGAAGAAATCGAGGTGGAACAGGAGGCAACAGTCAGACGAGTCCCTACCCGTATTCTTGGGTCAGAAGTTAAGAAGCTGCACAATAAGGAGATCAAGTTGCTAAAGGTTCAGTGGGGAGATAACCCAGAAGATGCGATTTGGGAGACCGAAGACAAGATTCATACTTCGCACCCTTTTCTTTTCGAGGGTATGTTCTTAACTCCTTTTCCTAAGTTTTATTAGTGCTTGCTTCTATCTTTAGAGTATATCTTATCCTTAGTATTTTCGACCTTTAGATAGGAATCCTATGTGTGCAAACATGTATTGGAAGCATGTTATGTTTGATGGATGCAAGTGTGTTATAGTGGTTGCTTGTGGACGCATTTACGCACACATTAGGCACTAAGATCGGCTCAATCACTTTCATGTTGCATATGAATGTGTGTGCATTTTCTTTTCTTTTATGGATGAACTAGCATATGGATGTTGCATTTGGACGGATGGGTATGCACACGTTTAGAACTTATATGATATAATAGGATTATTTGCATACATATTGGATTTATGGCACTAACATACATTGCATTAAGGAGGAAAACTGAATCAGTAGACCGCCTGATCTTCGCATTAGTGTTGGGACATATACACATACCTTTGCATATATTCATATAAGCATTAGAAATCCTTAAGGACAATGGATGCCTGTGATTGGTGAATGAGTAGATGGATGATGGATGGTAGGATATGCATTCGTCT
This sequence comes from Allium sativum, assembly GCA_030737875.1. NCBI lineage: Eukaryota > Viridiplantae > Streptophyta > Magnoliopsida > Asparagales > Amaryllidaceae > Allium > Allium sativum. The sequence continues at coordinate 381,210,575 of CM060924.1, forward strand.
CAAACTTAGAGATTTCGGGACAAAATCCTTTGAGTAGGGGAGAATGTAACACCCTGAATTTATAACGACATTAAGGAGAATAAATAAATTAATAATTAATTAACAATCAGAATTAGAGGAAATGGATTGAACCATTGCGTCCGTCCCGAAATTCTGGCTAGGATAGACATTTGGTTTGCATAAAACGGACATGGTATATAGAAGTTATGAGGGTTTCAAGTTTGTATACACATAGAAAAATTATATATGTACGCATGAGTCAGAGGTGAGTCAGAAGCTTATCCGGAAATTCAAATTCGAAATATTCCTCTGGGCGGTCAATTTCCTGCTCCAGGGGTCGAACCCCTAGAGGGGTGTCAACATCGAGGTCGACCCCCCTTAAGGGGTGCCGACCCATGGGTCGACACCCCTAGGGCTGATGTGGCAAGTCAGTTCAGAAACCCTAGCAGCTATATATATGTGGTCTTTTCGACTTGTTTCTTCATTTTGAGGATTTATTGTGGCCAAACTCTACCGACGGCTGAAGTGAACCTAGCTATCTTCTACAACGTCCTACACTAATCAAATTCAGAATTCAGTTCTTTATCTCTATTCTCTAAACCTAACGTTGTGAGTTTCTAGTTATTTTAGGTTTAGATAATTAAAAGTTAATGGTGAAAGACTATGACTTGGATATGCTGTAAAGTCTTATTTTTTGTGCAAATATTAGATCTTATACCATGTCATGACAATTCTATTTCATAGATCTAATACAATTGTGGTCATTCCATTTTGTTGCCTATGTAGATCTTGAATTGTAACTATGCTATGGTGTATATATACTTGTTAAACTGGACAATAGTAACATTTGTTAGATATAGTTTCTTATGAAAGTCACCTTTCACCTATCATATTGTGATCAGTCTAAATATGTTGTAGGCTTGACATGTGAAACCTTTTATAGATCCAAACATGTTGCCATGTTACCCTAATTATGTTAAATCTAAATAGTTGGACACCTAAGAGGTTAATTTAGATCCCATTATGTTACTTTGACATCATAGTAATTACCACAAGTCACCAGTTTTATGTACACATTATTTTGATGTTAATTGCATGTCAAATCACCTTGTTACCATGCTAGTTATGCTTATGTCATCATGCTAGTTATGCTTATGCCAAGATATGTTGAAACTATCACCTTTATCATATTCCCTTGTTACTATGGCTAGGCTACTGTATAGCCTAGATATTGCAAAAAGATACGCGCAAATACATTAGTTAAGGAATGGGGGAAAAGGGGTTAAAATGGCATAATTTGGATATGTACATTTCTGGGCTTGTAATACAGATTATTGGGTAAAATAGGTATAGACACCTATGAAAGGAAAGGATTAATTAATTGGTAAATTAGTTGAAAATGGAATGTTAGTAATTACAATTAGGAATTGTAATTGTACTTATGACACAAGGTTAGGTTACATTAGTGGTGGAAGTCTACCCGGACCCGACCTGCATATCCAGCAGCCACTAATGTTGAACCTAATGTGGGAGGTCTAAGTACGTAAATACGAATAGAGCTAAGACACGATGTTAGGCCCAGCTGTGGGATAAGACTGCCCGGACCCGACTGACATATCCAGCATCCGCACGTTGTACGTCTAATGTTGGAGGTCTAGCCCATTATGGAACCATAATTGGACATGGTAATAGAGTTGCTTATAACCCTGGCAAGGGTAATGTGGTGGCAGACGCACTAAGTAGGCAGAGGGTGGTTTTGATTCCTCTGTTTGTGGAAAGAAAGAACTTGGAGTTCATATCAACTTTTGATTTTAGACCCTCCATCGAGGTTTTTCCTGATTTATTTGCATTCTTGGGGATACGACCTACTCTTGTGGATCAGGTAGGAGCCTCGCAACAAGGTGATCCGTATATTCTAGAAATTATGGATAAGCTCAGAAGAGGGGAGACTTCTTGTCACCTCAGTAGATATACCATAGATGAGAAGGGGTGGTTATGACGAGATGGAAGGCTTTGTGTTCCTCAAACTGGAAGCTTAATTAAGGCAGTCCTAGAAGAAGCCCACCATTCTAAGATGACCATTCATCCAGGTGGTAACAAGATGTACAGAGACATGAAAAGGGTTTTCTTTTAGGCTGGAATGAAGAAAGATGTGGCTGAGTTTGTTTCTTAGTGTTTAGTTTGCCAGCAAGTCAAAGTTAAGCAAAAGAAGCCCAGTGGATTGCTTCGTCCATTGGAAGTCCTATAGTGGAAGTGGGAGAGCTCTCTCTGGATTTTATAAACGGGTTGCCTAGAACGAAAAAAGGCAATACCAATGTTTGGGTGGTTGTAGATAGACCCACTAAGAGCGCTCACTTTATTATGGTGAAGAGTAAGAGGACGACATCGTGGTTGGCAGCGATTTATGTTCGCGAGATAGTTCGCCTCCATGGAGTGCCTTCCAGCATAGTAAGCGATCGTGACCCCATCTTTACTAGCGAATTTTGGAGGAGTTTGCAAGAAGCATTAGGTACATAGTTGCGCCTAAGCACCTCTTATCATCCTCAGACCAATAGACAGACGGAGTGGGTGAACAGAGTTCTAGAAGTTCTTTTGAGGCTGTGTATCCTAAACTTCGGAGGTACTTGGAAAGAGCATCTTCCTTTGGTAGAGTTTTCCTATAATAACAGTTATCAAGCAAGCATCGGTATGGCACCCTTCGAAGCATTGTACAGGCAACCCTGTAGATCACCGACTTGTTGGTGGGAATGTACAGAAAGATTATTGCTTGGACCAGATATGGTTGGGGAAACGTCCGAAAAGATTGACCTTATTCGATGATGGATGAAGACAGCTCAGGATAGGCAGAAGTCCTATGCAGACAAAAGGAGAACTAACATCAAATTCTAAGTGGAAGACTTAGTATTTATCAAAGTATCCACTCTAAGGAATGTGGTTCGCTTTGGGATAGTAGGTAAGTTGGCACCTAGGTTTGTGGGACCATTTCCCATAACCGAAAGGATTGGCCAGATGGCCTATAAGGTAAAGCTCCCAGAAAGTCTATCCCATATTCATGACGTTTTCCATGCCTCTCATCTACGAAAGTGCCTTCATGACACAGCAGAAGTTGTTGAGCTGAGCATGTTGGAAGAAATCGAGGTGGAACAGGAGGCGACAGTCAGACGAGTCCCTACCCGTATTCTTGGGTCAGAAGTTAAGAAGCTGCACAATAAGGAGATCAAGTTGCTAAAGGTTCAGTTGGGAGATAACCCAGAAGATACGATTTGGGAGACCGAAGACAAGATTCATACTTCGCACCCTTTTCTTTTCGAGGGTATGTTCTTAACTCCTTTTCCTATGTTTTATTAGTGCTTGCTTCTATCTTTAGAGTATATCTTATCCTTAGTATTTTCGACCTTTAGATAGGAATCCTATGTGTGTAAACATGTATTGGAAGCATGTTATGTTTGATGGATGCAAGTGTGTTATAGTGGTTGCTTGTGGACACATTTACGCACACATTAGGCACTAAGATCGGCTCAATCACTTTCATGTTGCATATGAATGTGTGTGCATTTTCTTTTCTTTTATGGATGAACTAGCATATGGATGTTGCATTTGGACGGATGGGTATGCACACGTTTAGAACTTATATGATATAATAGGATTATTTGCATACATATAGGATTTATGGCGCTAACATACATTGCATTAAGGAGGAAAACTGAATCAGTAGACCGCCTGATCTTCGCATTAGTGTTGGGACATATACACATACCTTTGCATATATTCATATAAGCATTAGAAATCCTTAAGGACAATGGATGCCTGTGATTGATGAATGAGTTGAAGGATGATGGATGGTAGGATATGCATTCTTCTCGAACTTAGAGATTTCGGGACAAAATCCTTTGAGTAGGGGAGAATGTAACACCCTGAATTTATAACGACATTAAGGAGAATAAATAAATTAATAATTAATTAACAATCAGAATTAGAGGAAATGGATTGAACCATTGCATCCGTCCCGAAATTCTGGTTAGGATAGACAATTGGTTTGCATAAAACGGACATGGTATATAGAAATTATGAGGGTTTCAAGTTTGTATACACATAGAAAAATTATATATGTACGCATGAGTCAGAGGTGAGTCAGAAGCTTATCCGGAAATTCAAATTCGAAATATTCCTCTGGGCGGTCAATTTCCTGCTCCAGGGGTCGACCCCCCTAGAGGGGTGTCAACATCGAGGTCGACCCCCCTTAAGGGGTGTCGACCCATGGGTCGACACCCCTAGGGCTGACGTGGCAAGTCAGTTCAGAAACCCTAGCAGCTATATATATGTGGTCTTTTCGACTTGTTTCTTCATTTTGAGGATTTATTGTGGCCAAACTCTACCGGCGGCTGATGTGAACCTAGCTATCTTTTACAACGTCCTACACTAATCAAATTCAGAATTCGGTTCTTTATCTCTATTCTCTAAACCTAACGCTGTGAGTTTCTAGTTATTTTTAGGTTTAGATAATTAAAAGTTAATGGTGAAAGACTATGACTTGGATATGCTGTAAAGTCTTATTTTTTGTGCAAATATTAGATCTTATACCATGTCATGACAATTCTATTTCATAGATCTAATACAATTGTGGTCATTCCATTTTGTTGCCTATGTAGATCTTGAATTGTAACTATGCTATGGTGTATATATACTTGTTAAACTGGACAATAGTAACATTTGTTAGATATAGTTTCTTATGAAAGTCACCTTTCACCTATCATATATTGATCAGTCTAAATATGTTGTAGGCTTGACATGTGAAGCCTTTTATAGATCCAAACATGTTGCCATGTTACCCTAATTATGTTAAATCTAAATAGTTGGACACCTAAGAGGTTAATTTAGATCCCATTATGTTACTTTGACATCATAGTAATTACCACAAGTCACCAGTTTTATGTACACATTATTTTGATGTTAATTGCATGTCAAATCACCTTGTTACCATGCTAGTTATGCTTATGTCATCATGCTAGTTATGCTTATGCCAAGATATGTTGAAACTATCATCTTTATCATATTCCCTTGTTACTATGGCTAGGCTACTGTATAGCCTAGATATTGCAAAAAGATACGCGCAAATACCTTTGTTAAGGAATGGGGGAAAAGGGGTTAAAATGGCATAATTTGGATATGTACATTTCTGGGCTTGTAATACAGATTATTGGGTAAAATAGGTATAGACACCTATGAAAGGAAAGGATTAATTAATTGGTAAATTAGTTGAAAATGGAATGTTAGTAATTACAATTAGGAATTGTAATTGTACTTATGACATAAGGTTAGGTTACATTAGTGGTGGAAGTCTACCCGGACCCGACCTGCATATCCAGCAGCCACTAATGTTGAACCTAATGTGGGAGGTCTAAGTACGTAAATACGAATAGAGCTAAGACACGATGTTAGGCCCAGCTGTGGGATAAGACTGCCCAGACCCGACTGACATATCCAGCATCCGCACGTTGTACGTCTAATGTCGGAGGTCTAGCCCGTTATGGAACCATAATTGGACATGGTAATAGAGTTGATTACTTGACCTAATTTAATCATAAAGATTGAATGACTATGAACTTAAGTTAGGGTTAAGTAAAACTGGATGGATAATGGGTGGGTTAAGTAAATTAGAGGGTTTAGGTAATATATGAACATATAGGCCCACAGACTTAACCCAATAAGGTTATGTAATCTAAGACACCTAATGGTATACATAACCAGTGGAAAATATAATGGGGTTATGTGAATAAAGACACCCTTTAGGGTAAACATAACTGGTATAGGACTATGTAATTAAAGACATCTAGGGGTATACAAAGTTAGTGAAAAACCTAGTCGGGATACAAGACAAAGGGGAGAGCTTGTATCATACTTTGTGGGACCCATTTTAATCAGTAACCCTGAGTAGGTATCAAATAAAGGACTCTGTACTAGGCAGAGATAAGGGTACGCTTACTGATTGATTATAAGAGATCCAAACGAGACGAACGGTGTAGGCAGCGCAAACCGACCGGGGACATGTGCGTGCATGGGCTGGGCAGAGGGGGCTAAGACCACCGTGACACCAGTAAGTATGGTTGTGCATACCTTGGGTTACCACTTTAGGAAGTGATACCTCCTACTGTGGGGCCAGCACGGGATATCTACGGTGTAGGGAGCCGATCGATTAGGGTAGCAGTTAGGGTACACTCGGATTTATACCCTAAGTCTACCAACAAATTGTGGAAGGGATCACTCAGTTTAGTCATGCTAGTTATAGTGCAGAGTAATCATTAGTGAAGCATTCACACCTTATCTTGCTTGCCTTGTCACACTTCTCATTTATGTAGTGATCTTTTCTGTCCGCTTTATATGCCTATCATATTTCTTTTATTTATCTACTGACTAAAAGTAACTAGACTTGCCAGACTTTATGTCTAACCCTTTGTTTCTCCTTCTTTCTTCAGTTTCTTCCCCCTAGGTTCTCAGGAAAGAAACACCAAGGCTTAGTCCAGATTCTGATATCATCTTGCTAGGAGCTACCTCTGATGTATGGCCCAAGCTTTTGTTCCTGCTATGGATTAACTCTTTTAATTAGGGAATTATTGTAATAACCCGGAAATTCTGAGACAGTTTAAAATTTTTATTTTGGCAATTTTAGCGAATTTTGAATATTTAAAATAGATTATTTTAAATAATATCGACAAGAAATTCATTTTGAATATATATATAGACCGTATATATTAGATACGTCATCGTTAGAATATAAATAATTATATATATAATTATAATAGAATTGAAAATGGCGCGGTAGTTCGATAATTCGATTTCAAACTTCAATTGAATGTACCGGGTGCAAAACAATCCGGATTTTAGTGAAACCAAAAACATTAGAATCTAATTGATAATATCTTTCCAACGAATCCGAAAAATCAAAATTTCATAGCGGGAATCAAAAGATATGTCCAGTTGAAAATTCAGAATAGTCGCTATGGAATTCAGGCCCTTAAAAATGGAAATTTTGCAAACGACCTCGGATTTCGACGAAACCACTTTTGTTGGATCCGCAGTGTTAAATTATTGCTAGGTTTCAAATTTCATAATTTTTCGAATCAATATGTGACCGTGGCGAAGGAAAACGCGTTTGACCAGTTTCAGTTGATTTTAATCGACTGGAAATTGGCCATTTTTCCAACGGTCTCAGAATTCGACGAAACTAGTTTTGTTAGGACTGTATCGTCAATACGAAGCTATAAAATATTTTTATGGAATTTTTAGTGTTAGTATGTGACCCCGGTAATTTGAAATGTACGTTTAAAATTCAATATAGCGATTTAGATATAAATTCAACGGAAACTGATCAAGACAATCAAATCAGCCTACGATACATATCCCATTGTGTTTGGAACGGGGGTAAAACGCTATGGACGACAGGCGGTGGACCTCGTTCAGTCGATCGCCGCCACCTCGCTCGAGACCCCCACCCCCCCAGCGGCGCCGCGAGCCACCCAGACCCCCCCTACCGTGAAGCAGCCTCCCCCCCCCCAGTTTCGAACCCACCACCGCACGAGCCACCCTCCGCCTAGCACCTGACCGCGAGATCCTCCTAGCTCCACCAATTCCGACAGTAACCCCCCCCTCTCTAGCCTCCGACGCCCTGTCTCCTCTTCCCCCCCTTCCAACAGTAAAACAACGTGAGTTTTTACTTTGGTTTTATTTATCTAGGTAATTAAAAACATGATTTTTAAATTAGGTCATTGTATAAAAATGTGTTTTAACAATAAATTAGATTGATTTCATTTTTAGATTGTGGGAAAAAAATGTTTATAGCATTGTTTTTGAATTCGATTTTATTTTTATAAAGTTATAATTTTTACTTATATAAAAAGGGGAGATTTTTAAAGGAAAAACATGGGTTAAAAAAATCAGTTTTTAATTTATAGAAAAGCCATGATTTTTATAATGAAAGAGTAATGATTTTTATATTTTTAAAGTAATAAAAATATGACTTTTATATTTTTAAGGTATTAAAAATATAGTCTTTACTATATAGACGAAGTAAAAATATGATTTTTATATTTTTAAAGTGTTAAAAATATAATCTTTATTAAGTAGAAGATGTAAAAATATGATTTTTGTTTAGGTAGAGAATTGAAAATATAATTTTTTCATGATAGGAATATTAAAAATATCATCTTTATATGTGTAGAAAACTAAAATTGTGATTTTTATAATGATATTTTTGAAAAGGCGAAATCTTTATATGAAGAATAGCGGGATAAAAATAGAATTTTTACCTATATAACATCGAAGTAAAAATTCGATTTTTATATGTTGAATAACAAGATAAAAATTCGATTTTTATATATTGAATAACAAGATAAAAATTCGATTTTTATATATTGAACAGCATAGTAAAAATTCGATTTTTACATATGTAGTGGCTACGGGCAACGAAGATGACAAAGATGCGATAACGATGAAGATTTCTATCAAAGAAGAGTCAAGATGATTGGATAGCTATCTGTGAGAATTTCTCACCTTTCAATTTCTTTTTCTAGTTATATATATACACTAGGATGCAGACGGTGCTTAGTAGCACCCGACACAATCGTCTACAGACCATGGACTTGTTTGTTTGGTTGCATAGATTAGTTAGATGATTTGATTTGAATTTGGTTGTTTGGTGATTTTGATTGATGTGTGAATGGCGTGGGCCTTCACTAGACCGGGGATAAGGCTAGGCCTCGTCCCGTTTCTAGTATCGTGCCGTTATGCCGCCGAAATTTTCTAAAATAAAAATATCATTTTCACTGTGTAAATGAACTGAATAAAAATTCATGTGTTGAAATAAAATATTTTATCGTTAAAAATATAATTTTTAACGTGAAGTGAACAAGATAAAATATTCATTTACAAACCGGACGGTTTGTTTATGTACACTGATTTGACTGACATTGACTGGGTCGATAAATTTTACACATCGCCCAACTGCACAAATAAAATCTGTGTTTGATTGTTTGAAACCCCACATGGGTGTTGGGATGAAATTTGAAGTTCACTCATCCTGATTGATTAAATATGTCGATCGATTGATTGACAGGCTGTTATAAGCGTTAGATATCTATATTTGATGCTTATACAGTGTAGTGCACTTTGGTTGATGGTTGATTATCTTTCAATGCTATTATATACGTGTGATGTATGAAAATCAATATAATTAATATTATATGGTGATTGATTGGGCCTCATTCCAATTTAGAAAATAAAGAATATTATAAAGTAAAGGTTCATGTGTTGACTGTACTCATCCGTTGAGATTAGTCATGTGTTGAACGAAATATTTTAACAATAAAATTTATATCTTTATCACTATAAAGTAAAGGTTCATGTGTTGACTGTACTCATCCGTTGAGATTAGTCATGTGTTGAACGAAATATTTTAACAATAAAATTTATATCTTTATCACTATAAAGTAAAGGTTCATGTGTTGACTGTACTCATCCGTTGAGATTAGTCATGTGTTAAACGAAATGTTTTAACAATAAAATTTGCATCTTTATCATATATGAAATTAGAAACTAACTGGAAAATAGATGAGATGAGTGGTCTCCTGAATATTGATTTGATGTTGGTTTCGGCCTTCGGGGTTAATATTCAGGGAATCATTCTCTTACTAATTTACAGTTGGAGTCTGATTTAATATCAAACGATAGATACCTTAATTTTTATAAAATATATTAAATAACAAAAATAGTCACACGTGGACAGTACTCATTCGTTGAGATTAGTCGTGTGTTGACAAAAATAAATATTCATTTGTTGAATAGAATATTTGAAAATAGAAATATATGAAGTCGTGTTGGTTAGATTGATGCCATTTAGACGTGAACGATATTCATATCGATTTTATTCATTTTAAAATGAATATTGAAAAGTGATTTCGAAATCGCATATTTTGAAATGAAATTTGAATCAAATTGAATAGAAAACGAATTCGAATTGAAAATATAACGAATTGAATATAAAACGAATTTGATTTCAATTGAATATATAATGAATTTGAATCAAATAGAAAACGGAAATGAATGGAATATAAAACGATTTCGAAATGAATTGAATAGAAAACGATTTCGAAATGAATTTGAATAGAAAACGATTTCGAAATGAATTGAATAGAAAACGATTTCGAAAATAGAAATGAATTTTTAAACGAATTTATAAAGAAGAACTCAATTTTGATTTGAATTAAAATGGAAGTTGAAATTGCTTTTTAAACGAATTTAAAACTATTTATATAATTCGTTTTAAATAGAAATCGACGAAATATATATATAATATATTATATATATAATATAATGGCCTGAATAGGACGCGCCGCGCCGCGGCAGTTCGTGAATTTCGACCATTTATTTCAAATGGACATTACGGGAGATCCGACCGTCGGATTCTCCTAAAACCGGAACCGTTGGGTTCGTATCGAAAAGTACTTTCTAACGAATATTAGAAATTTGAAATCTAACGGTTGGATTTGGAGATACATCCAAATCAAATTTGAAAAAGGTCGCTATAAGTGCAGTTCAATGGCCATTGTTGGAAATCCACTTTACGGGCCTTGATAAAGTTATTAAAAATATCAATAATTTGTGTAAAATCATAAGGAATGATTTGGGAAAAATTGGGGTGAAAAACTCCATATTTGAAAAGATAAAATGGATTTTTATCGAAATGAACTAGTTTGAACTAAATTTAAAACCCAATTGTTTTTAAATAAATAAATTAGATTTAAAAAGGGGTTTTAAATAATCGGAATTTCTAATATATTTGATTGGATTTGAAATGGGTTTATCGTGAACGGTGTTTTAAACAACACTAGTTCTTTAACCCGATAATAAATAGAATGTGATTTGGGTTTGTCGTGAACTGTGTTTTAAATAACACCTAGTTCTTTAACCCAATAAAAGGAGTTTTAACGAATCTGCAATTAGATTGAAATGTGAATCTATAATCTAAATTATCAAATTTAGAAATGAGCGAGAATGGAGTATCGCCAGTTTTGCTCTAAAGCGATAATTAAATCTTTAATTAGATTTGAACGTGAAATGGTAATTAATTTTACCGATAACACTGTGGTGTTAGACGTGAAGTACTACCAGTTTTGCTTTATGGGATGAATAGGTTGGGATTGGGAAATAAAATAAATAATTACTTCGTTACGGTTCGCTAATCTCGACTAGTTCAGAAAACCATAATTTGGTTTTAAATGACATCCAAAGGAAGATTAAAAGATAAATTTTAAAGAATTTATCTTGGATAAAATTAATGGGAACCTTTCCCTAAAAATGTGATTTTATGAATAAAAGAATATTTCTGAATTGGAATGAGGCGTATGTTGTGTTTGTCTAACATTTGTTTTTAATAAACGCGGGTTGTTCGGAAAGGCCGGGTTTATACCCATTCTGAATAACCGATTCGACGATATGTCGAAGATGAAGACGGTGGTCGAAGACCGGAAGTCTTTACATCGTTTGGATAATTACTGGCGATCCTGATTGGGCTGTACACCCAAGAGGATGGAAATAGTTGGTGGTCGTCCAGACGTCCCTGGAGATGGATGGATACACGAGGAAAGTGCCTCCGGTTTCGTTCAGACCCAGAACGGACTTGTAAATGGATTGTGTGTCTGACATTTGATTTTATTCTGTGTTGATTGATTTCTGTTAAATATACATCTGTTTGGCGGCGGAGAAATTATTCTTTTGCTTAACGCCCTTCTCTGAGACGTACGAGCTCAGAGGTTGTATATCGATGGACATCAGTCGCATGGCATGAATTGCCTGTGTGGCACGCTAAGATGCAATGATCAAGGCTTCTGTTGAAAAGCAAAGTCTGGTGGTTGATGATCAAAGCACGCCTACGTGGCAGCTTTGTGTATAACGTGAATACGCGAGCCTCACACCTCGGTATGAGTTGAAAACGGGATACGGACTGCAGGGAGAGCATGACGTTTCTTTCTAGCTTTGGTGGTGTCAGTGACTTACCAGCCCTGACATTTATATACTTTTCACTTATGTGGTTGTTGGAATGCGAGGCGCCTCGATTATAGGTCTGTAAGGACCGGGAAACGTGTGTTCAGGAATAAATAATCCTCTAACGTAAGTGAGGACCGGCCCTGAAGCATCCAAGGGTTGCCCAGAGTGCGTAGCCCTGGGACATTTGCTAGAGTGTCTCGAACGCGGAGAGGAGCTTGCCCCTTGCCTCGACTCATGACGGAAATCCAATTTCCAATACGAGATATTTCGGCTTTATTTGTAGAGCCTAGTATGGCGACATAGTAGCATGGGATACTATGCCGTCTATGATTTATATTTATGATTGAAATTGTTTTGACACTATACACTTATTATAGTATCAAATGATTTGTTTTAAACGTACCAAGCATGTTTGGCTATTATAAGGGAAAACCCTATCCTCCGGCTTGCATTGCATTGTGTGATGGGACCTGGGTTTTATAATAGCTTCATTTTTCGAAAAAGCATTGCGCTATCTATTCTATGCACTGGTATTCTTGGGAGGAAACCCGTTCTGTGTTATACGGTGTGGTCCCTTGAATTACTCTCTTTTAAAGTAAAGCTTTAAATAACTGTTTTAGTTCTCACACCAGTCACATGACTGACCTGGAGTTTATTGTTTTAACCTAAACTCTGGGTGCCCCTATTTTCCACACGGGCAGCTAGTAGTTTTGGTTTTGCAGATTTATATCCACAGGATCCTGGTTTACAGCTGGAATGATATCCGGAAAGCTCTGTATCCGTATATCACCTTCAGTTGTGCTTTGTATTATTTTCCGCTGCTATGTAATTTATTGTAATCTCCGATATTTGTCGTATGTAATTTATTCAATTATACTCTGTATATTCTTGTATCTGATGGAGTTGTTGTAACAGCAATGAAATGTTCTTCCGTCTGCGTTCTATTGTGTGTTGTTCTCAAGGTATCCGCTCTTTCCTTCACGGGGAAGTTACGGGTTCTTACAGTTGGTATCAGAGCTTTGGTTTACAGAGCTAGAGAACAAGACACATTAGAACCATACGAAAGAATTCATCAGATATTGGACTAGTAAAATCCAATTAGAATGACTCGTTAGAGATAGGATCAGTAATATCCTAGAACGAGTGTGAAGAGTATATTTTTCAAATGAAAACAATTTTGTTTTGAAAATTTAATCGTTTTAAACGTATTTGATTATTTATTTATTTTGAATATGGACCATCGAGTATATAAAGATTTTGCATATACGCGTCATGAACGTATATTCGAAGTTTTAATATACTGGATAGATATAGAATCATACTCTAGTGGCCCGAAGATGATTCTGATGATTTACTAGTCGTCATTAGTATTCATGTTCGAGTAACGAAGGTGTGATATCTATATATTTCCCTTAGACTGGTGTGAGAACTAAAACTAATATAGTTAGAACACATTGTTGTGAATTGGCATCAAAAACATGATTTTCTTTATATATAGATATCAAAATTATAAATTTGAAACATTAATCCACTAATTGATTGATGTTTGTGTTGTTTGTTTATTTGTTTGCTAATTTTGAACCATTATGCCTAATAGAACCAAATATTGAACGGTATTGAAAATTGGTCGCATTTGCTTGCATATACATATACTTACATTGAGCAGGTCATAGCAAGGAGGCTAGAGCCGAAGAATAAAATTTGTTTGCCCAACAAATAGGTACATGTTTACTACATAATTTACTGTTTTGTTTGGGTGATGATGATTTTATGAGCCTATTGGCTAGCCGCTTGGCTTTTTCTTTTTCTTTTTGAGATTAGAAGGACCGGGGAAGCTATTTGAAATTCCCCGATGCTCCCGGTGCAGGGGAGGTTATGGCGAAATTTTTCGAAAATTTAGGGTGTTAGCCAAATTCTTGAAAATTTGAAAATTCTCAGAAACTGAAAAGTTGGAGAATGGAAGCCAGATCGAGCGTAGAGTTGATTGATCAAACCACTTTTGGCTTTGTTCCTTTTCGGGGACGAAAAGTTTTAAGTGGGGGAGATTGTAATAACCCGGAAATTCTGAGCCAGTTTAAAATTTTTATTTTGGCAATTTTAGCGAATTTTGAATATTTAAAATAGATTATTTTAAATAATATCGACAAGAAATTCATTTTGAATATATATAGACCATATATATTAAATACGTCGTCGTTAGAATATAAATAATTATATATATAACTATAATAGAATTGAAAATGGCGCGGTAGTTCGATAATTCGATTTCAAACTTCAATTGAATGTACCGGGTGCAAAACAATCCGGATTTTAGTGAAACCAAAAACATTAGAATCTAATTGATAATATCTTTCCAACGAATCCGAAAAATCAAAATTTCATAGCGGGAATCAAAAGATATGTCCAGTTGAAAATTCAGAATAGTCACTATGGAATTCAGGCCCTTAAAAATGGAAATTTTCAAACGACCTCGGATTTCGACGAAACCACTTTTGTTGGATCCGCAGTGTTAAATTATTGCTAGGTTTCAAATTTCATAATTTTTCGAATCAATATGTGAGCGTGGCGAAGGAAAACGCGTTTGACCAGTTTCAGTTGATTTTAATCGACTGGAAATTGGCCATTTTTCCAATGGTCTCAGAATTCAACGAAACTAGTTTTGTTAGGACCGTATCGTCAATACGAAGCTAGAAAATATTTTTATGGAATTTTTAGTGTTAGTATGTGACCCCGGTAATTTGAAATGTACGTTTAAAATTCAATATAGCGATTTAGATGTAAATTCAACGGAAACTGATCAAGACAATCAAATCAGCCTACGATACATATCCCATTGTGTTCGGAATGGGGGTAAAACGCTGTGGACGACAGGCGGTGGACCTCGTTCAGGGGTCGTATGTAAAAGTAAACTTTTTAGAAAATAAAATAATTAAATAATAAAAATTAAAAAAAATAAAAAACCCTTTCTTCCCCTTAATCTCGTTCTGCCCCCCCCCCCGATTAAGTTCATTCAACAGAAATCAAAAAAAAAAAAGGGAGACGACGGAAAGGGGGGGAACCCTGTCGCCGCCGCCAGGGGCTGGCGCACCCCCCCAGTCGATCGCCGCCACCTCGCTCGAGACCCCCCACCCCCCCAGCGGCGCCGCGAGCCACCCAGACCCCCCCTACCGTGAAGCAGCCTCCCCCCCCCGTTTCGAACCCACCACCGCACGAGCCACCCACCGCCTAGCACCTGACCGCGAGATCCTCCTAGCTCCACCAATTCCGACAGTAACCCCCCCCCTCTAGCCTCCGACGCCCTGTCTCCTCTTCCCCCCTTCCAACAGTAAAACAATGTGAGTTTTTACTTTGGTTTTATTTATCTAGGTAATTAAAAACATGATTTTTAAATTAGGTCATTGTATAAAAATGTGTTTTAACAATAAATTAGATTGATTTCATTTTTAGATTGTGGGAAAAAAAATGTTTATAGCATTGTTTTTGAATTCGATTTTATTTTTATAAAGTTATAATTTTTACTTATATAAAAAGGGGAAATTTTTAAAGGAAAAACATGGGTTAAAAAAAATCAGTTTTTAATTTATAGAAAAGCCATGATTTTTATAATGAAAGAGTAATGATTTTTATATTTTTAAAGTAATAAAAATATGACTTTTATATTTTTAAGGTATTAAAAATATAGTCTTTACTATATAGACGAAGTAAAAATATGATTTTTATATTTCTAAAGTGTTAAAAATATAATCTTTATTAAGTAGAAGATGTAAAAATATGATTTTTGTTTAGGTAGAGAATTGAAAATATAATTTTTTTCATGATAGGAATATTAAAAATATCATCTTTATATGTGTAGAAAACTAAAATTGTGATTTTTATAATGATATTTTTGAAAAGGCGAAATCTTTATATGAAGAATAACGGGATAAAAATAGAATTTTTACCTATATAACATCGAAGTAAAAATTCGATTTTTATATATTGAATAACAAGATAAAAATTCGATTTTTATATATTGAATAACAAGATAAAAATTCGATTTTTATATATTGAACAGCATAGTAAAAATTCGATTTTTACATATGTAGTGGCTACGGGCAACGAAGATGACAAAGATGCGATAACGATGAAGATTTCTATCAAAGAAGAGTCAAGATGATTGGATAGCTATCTGTGAGAATTTCTCACCTTTCAATTTCTTTTTCTAGTTATATATATATATACTAGGATGTAGACGGTGCTTAGTAGCACCCGACACAATCGTCCACAGACCATGGACTTGTTTGTTTGGTTGCATAGATTAGTTAGATGATTTGATTTGAATTTGGTTGTTTGGTGATTTTGATTGATGTGTGAATGGCGTGGGCCTTCACTAGACCGGGGATAAGGCTAGGCCTTGTCCCGTTTCTAGTATCGTGCCGTTATGCCGCCGAAATTTTCTAAAATAAAAATATCATTTTCACTGTGTAAATGAACTGAATAAATATTCATGTGTTGAAATAAAATATTTTATCGTTAAAAATATAATTTTTAACGTGAAGTGAACAAGATAAAATATTCATTTACAAACCGGACGGTTTGTTTATGTACACTGATTTGACTGACATTGACTGGGTCGATAAATTTTACACGTCGCCCAACTGCACAAATAAAATCTGTGTTTGATTGTTTGAAACCCCACACGGGTGTTGGGATGAAATTTGAAGTTCACTCATCCTGATTGATTAAATATGTCGATCGATTGATTGACAGACTGTTATAAGCGTTAGATATCTATATTTGATGCTTATACAGTGTAGTGAACTTTGGTTGATGGTTGATTATCTTTCAATGTTATTATATACGTGTGATGTATGAAAATCCATATAATTAATATTATATGGTGATTGATTGGGCCTCATTCCAATTTAGAAAATAAAGAATATTATAAAGTAAAGGTTCATGTGTTGACTGTACTCATCCGTTGAGATTAGTCATATGTTGAACGAAATATTTTAACAATAAAATTTATATCTTTATCACTATAAAGTAAAGGTTCATGTGTTGACTGTACTCATCCGTTGAGATTAGTCATGTGTTGAACGAAATATTTTAACAATAAAATTTATATCTTTATCACTATAAAGTAAAGGTTCATGTGTTGACTGTACTCATCCGTTCAGATTAGTCATGTGTTAAACGAAATGTTTTAACAATAAAATTTGCATCTTTATCATATATGAAATTAGAAACTAACTGGAAAATAGATGAGATGAGTGGTCTCCTGAATATTGATCTGATGTTGGTTTCGGCCTTCGGGGTTAATATTCAGGGAATCATTCTCTTACTAATTTACAGTTGGAGTCTGATTTAATATCAAACGATAGATACCTTAATTTTTATAAAATATATTAAATAACAAAAATAGTCACACGTGGACAGTACTCATTCGTTGAGATTAGTCGTGTGTTGACAAAAATAAATATTCATTTGTTGAATAGAATATTTGAAAATAGAAATATATGAAGTCGTGTTGGTTAGATTGACGCCATTTAGACGTGAACGATATTCATATCGATTTTATTCATTTTAAAATGAATATTGAAAAGTGATTTCGAAATCACATATTTTGAAATGAAATTTGAATCAAATTGAATAGAAAACGAATTCGAATTGAAAATATAACGAATTGAATTCGAATTGAATATAAAACGAATTTGATTTCAATTGAATATATAATGAATTTGAATCAAATAGAAAACGGAAATGAATGGAATATGAAACGATTTCGAAATGAATTGAATAGAAAACGATTTCGAACTGAATTTGAATAGAAAACGATTTCGAAATGAATTGAATAGAAAACGATTTCGAAATGAATTAAATAGAAATGAATTTTTAAACGAATTTATAAAGAAGAACTCAATTTTGATTTGAATTAAAATGGAAGTTGAAATTGCCTTTGAAACGAATTTAAAACTATTTATATAATTCGTTTTAAATAGAAATCAACGAAATATATATATAATATATTATATATATAATATAATGGCCTGAATAGGACGCGCCGCGCCGCGGCAGTGCGTGAATTTCGACCATTTATTTCAAATGGACATTACGGGAGATCCGACCGTCGGATTCTCCTAAAACTGGAACCGTTGGGTTCGTATCGAAAAGAACTTTCTAACGAATATTAGAAATTTGAAATCTAATGGTTGGATTTGGAGATACGTCCAAATCAAATTTGAAAAAGGTCGCTGTAAGTGCAGTTCGATGGCCATTGTTGGAAATCCACTGTACGGGCCTTGATAAAGTTATTAAAAATATCAATAATTTGTGTAAAATCATAAGGAATGATTTGGGAAAAATTGGGGTGAAAAACTCCATATTTGAAAAGATAAAATGGATTTTTATCGAAATGAACTAGTTTGAACTAAATTTAAAACCCAATTGTTTTTAAATAAATAAATTAGATTTAAAAAGGGGTTTTAAATAATCGGAATTTCTAATATATTTGATTGGATTTGAAATGGGTTTATCGTGAATGGTGTTTTAAACAACACTAGTTCTTTAACCCGATAATAAATAGAATGTGATTTGGGTTTGTCGTGAACTGTGTTTTAAATAACACCTAGTTCTTTAACCCAATAAAAGGAGTTTTAACGAATCTGCAATTAGATTGAAATGTGAATCTATAATCTAAATTATCAAATTTAGAAATGAGCGAGAATGGAGTATCGCCAGTTTTGCTCCAAAGCGATAGTTAAATCTTTAATTAAATTTGAACGTGAAATGGTAATTAATTTTACCGATAACACTGTGGTGTTAGACGTGAAGTACTACCAGTTTTGCTTCATGGGATGAATAGGTTGGGATTGGGAAATAAAATGAATAATTACTTCATTACGGTTCGCTAATCTCGACTAGTTCAGAAAACCATAATTTGGTTTTAAATGACATCCAAAGGAAGATTAAAAGATAAATTTTAAAGAATTTATCTTGGATAAAATTAATGGGAACCTTTCCCTAAAAATGTGATTTTATGAATAAAAGAATATTCTGAATTGGAATGAGGCGTATGTTGTGTTTGTCTAACATTTGTTTTTAATAAACGCGGGTTGTTCGGAAAGGCCGGGTTTATACACATTCTGAATAACCGATTCGACGATATGTCGAAGATGAAGACGGTGGTCGAAGACCGGAAGTCTTCACATCGTTTGGATAATTACTGGCGATCCTGATTGGGCTGTACACCCAAGAGGATGGAAATAGTTGGTGGTCGTCCAGACGTACCTGGAGATGGATGGATACGCGAGGAAAGTGCCTCCGGTTTCGTTCAGACCCAGAACGGACTTGTAAATGGATTGTGTGTCTGACATTTGATTTTATTCTGTGTTGATTGATTTCTGTTAAATATACATCTGTTTGGCGGCGGAGAATTTATTCTTTTGCTTAACGCCCTTCTCTGAGACGTACGAGCTCAGAGGTTGTATATCGATGGACATCAGTCGCATGGCATGAATTGCCTGTGTGGCACGCTAAGATGCAATGATCAAGGCTTCCGTTGAAAAGCAAAGTCTGGTGGTTGATGATCAAAGCACGCCTACGTGGCAGCTTTGTGTATAACGTGAATACGCGAGCCTCACACCTCGGTATGAGTTGAAAACGGGATACGGACTGCAGGGAGAGCACGACGTTTCTTTCTAGCTTTGGTGGTGTCAGTGACTTACCATCCCTGACATTTATATACTTTTCACCTATGTGGTTGTTGGAATGCGAGGCGCCTCGATTATAGGTCTGTAAGGACCGGGAAACGTGTGTTCAGGAATAAATAATCCTCTAACGTAAGTGAGGACCGGCCCTGAAGCATCCAGGGGTTGCCCAGAGTGCGTAGCCCTGGGACATTTGCTAGAGTGTCTCGAACGCAGAGAGGAGCTTGCCCCTTGCCTCGACTCATGACGGAAATCCAATTTCCAATACGAGATATTTCGGCTTTATTTGTAGAGCCTAGTATGGCGACATAGTAGCATGGGATACTATGCCGTCTATGATTTATATTTATGATTGAAATTGTTTTGACACTATACACTTATTATAGTATCAAATGATTTGTTTTAAACATACCAAGCATGTTTGGCTATTATAAGGGAAAACCCTATCCTCCGGCTTGCGTTGCATTGTGTGATGGGACCTGGGTCTTATAATAGCTTCATTTTTCGAAAAAGCATTGCGCTATCTATTCTATGCACTAGTATTCTTGGGAGGAAACCCGTTCCGTGTTATACGGCGTGGTCCCTTGAATTACTCTCTTTTAAAGTAAAGCTTTAAATAACTGTTTTAGTTCTCACACCAGTCACATGACTGACCTGGAGTTTATTGTTTTAACCTAAACTCTGGGTGCCCCTATTTTCCACACGGGCAGCTAGTAGTTTTGGTTTTGCAGATTTATATCCACAGGATCCTGGTTTACAGCTGGAATGATATCCGGAAAGCTCTGTATCCGTATATCACCTTCAGTTGTGCTTTGTATTATTTTCCGCTGCTATGTAATTTATTGTAATCTCTGATATTTGTCGTATGTAATTTATTCAATTATACTCTGTATATTCTTGTATCTGATGGAGTTGTTGTAATAGCAATGAAATGTTCTTCCGTCTGCGTTCTATTGTGTGTTGTTCTCAAGGTATCCACTCTTTCTTTCACGGGGAAGTTACGGGTTCTTACAATTATGCTTTTTATCTATTTATGTACTCTGATGGTGCAAGAAAGAAGTATTTCTATTGTAATGGTTTTTGTGACTTATGAAATTATGGACCACGTTATTATGATTTATGTTGAAATAAAAGTTTAAAATTTTTCGCTGCTACCTTATTTATATCTGTCTTGTAATTATTCCGTGTCTGTTTACCTATAGCGCTTCACGGAACTTAATGCATTCCCTTAGTGAGTTACATTAATGGACGTGGGGTGTTTCAACCCTGTATGGAAAGAAAGGCAACAGTTTTGTTGGGGAGCAGAACCGAAGAATGGGATGCAACAATGATGTTGGCCATCATGATGATATCGTGTCTGTTGGTTTCTACGTGAAGAAATTGCTGGTCGTTTATAACAAAGACAGAGGAGCAGTGAAAGAAGAAACACATGAAACCTTGAAAGGGGATCAGGCGTGAATTACTTGGAGTGAACGAAGTTAGGCAAATTGATTCCGTGTTGGGTTTGGAATTCACGAAGCAGAATTGAACGAAGGATTTTCAAAAAGGGATCAGCCTGATTCCCTTGTATGAACGCAATCAAGATTTAAAACGTTAATTTGATTAGTCTAAATGGATGTTTAAGGATACTTAGTTTAATTAATTTATATTCATTAATTCCTGATTGGTACAGGCATATTGGGATGGGCGGAAAGGACGAGCTGAAGCAAAGGAAAGTGGCCTGGGAAATAATGTCAGCCACGTGTAATTAGTCTTAACCAATTAAGTGATAAATTATATTAAAACAAAGGTTCAAGTTTGTTGTTAAATTACGTTAACAAATGTCAATTTGTACAGGCTTTGGGAAGCCTCATGAAGGCTAGAACGCAAGAACGTAGACATGGGAGATCAACTAAGAATCAGCCCTGGTAATTCACTAATCAAAACGTAATTAAGCCATTATGTTAATTAAGAGTTAATTAAGGAATATTTAATTCAGTTAAAATTGGTTAATGCTTGTATAGTTATAACTTATGCGTTTATGATCAGAATTGAACGGTTCAACTTGCGATTGACTCGTACAAACAAGCACTACGCGGTGGAGCTAATTTGGGTGATAATGGAGACAGATGGAGATTACAATTAAAATTAAATGACTGTTTAATTCAATTGTAATGGAACTGCTTCAACAAAATCAAATCAAGGTGAGTTAAACTCACTCAGTTCTTCCCATTTATATTCTTTATAAATTGGGTTTTTATTTCTGTGTGATGTGGTTTCTTTTGGTTGACTGTTCGCTAGTTATATATTTATTTGTTGATTTCACCAATGAAATTAAACCGTTGTTTAATTTCAGTGAAATACCAAATCGTTATTTCAACGATTTGATCCAATAGAGATAACTTACCTTGTTGGTCATATTTATAAAATAAACATGTTGAATTGTTTTGCTTATTGGTTGATGTTAAATAGACATCATTTACTGTTATAGAAATTATCAGTTAAATGGGATTGAATTATTTGATTTGAGCTAACCGATTTGGATACAGGGAAGAACATGTTGGAGGGATCCAATGGGATTCCTCAAATGTATTACATATTATTTATTTTCATATATTCAATATAGAATTGTCCTGATTGGGTGATTGGTTTGATTATTGATCATTGACTGGAAATTCAACCTGTGTTTGGTTTAAACCAATAGGCAATATTGGTTGAGTAATTGGTAGCATATGATCTATAAAATCAATTGTTTTGTTTATATAGATTTACCATCAGGTAAATCGATAGGATTAAAGTTATAAAATTTATTTTGTAACTGGAGATGGATTTTTAAATATATTATTTTGAATAGAGATTAATTTAAAGGAAATAAATATTTATTATTTATTATTTAAATTTATAATTAATTATTAATTGATTTAATAAAGTAAATTCTGATGTTAATTAGATTTATAAGTATAAGACCAGGGAATTTACCTAACAGTTAAGCTTGGATAATTGTTTTGTTAAGAAATAATTAAATGGAATTATTTAAATTAATTATATTATTAATTAATTTAAAAGGAGAACGAATTGGAATTGGTTAATGAGATAACCATATTTTGTGTTGACTAAATTGACCGTTTTTAATTGGGATTGATTATTAAATTAATGTATTTTGAATAAAATAGTTTAATGAATATTGTTTAGATTTTAATAAGTTTTAAAAAGAAATTTACTATTTATTTAATAAAGAAATTAACTACGGAAGTAATTAATGATCGAAGTAAACTATTTTTTTATTTATAGTAATTTAGGGAATTACTTTTTAATTGGAATTCATTTAAAAGTAATCGAATTGAAATGAAATTTAGTGGAAGGAGTTTATGAACTGGTTTTATATTTAAAACCCGAATTTTAATAACGAAGTTATAAAGAGAATTTTAAGCGAATACAATAGATTAAATTAAATGTTTACTTAATATTCGAATTAAGTAATAGGAATTGAGAATAGAAGAGCTTATATTAAACCAGAGTTATATAAACGCAGTTTATAAAAATAGGTAAGGTGGTAAAACTTTAATTTTAAATTAACGTGACTTAATAATGGGATTAAGAAAAATGGGGAATTCAAATAACAATTCCGAAGAGGAAATGGTTCAATGAAAGAAAAGGGATTAGTAAAAGTGAATTTGGTGGGAGAAGCGAGTTGTAACACTCCAAAATTTTAATGATATTAAAGTGGGTAAATTAAAGAATCATTAATTTAATGTTCGGAATTAATGGAAACGGACTGCGCCATTGTGTCCGCCTCGAAATTCTGGTCAAGATAGACATTTGGATTGTGTAAACCGGACTCCGTATGAAGAAGTTATGAAGGTTTGAAATTAGAATATGCATAAGAATAATATATATAAATATAAGGCCCAGAAAATTTCAAAACAGTTCAAATTCGCATGTAGAAAAGGAGCGGGAAAAATCCCGACCAGGGGTGTGGACCCATAGGTCGACCCCCAAGGGGGGGTCGACCCCCTGCCAGATCCGAGGCAGAATCCATTTTTCTGAACTGGGACACCTTTCTTGACCAAATCCTTGGGGGTCGACCCCCTGCCAGATCCGAGGCAAAATCCATTTTTCTAAACTAGGACACCTTTCTTGACCAAATCCGTTGGTTCTAGGCCATAAATATGACCCTATACCCATTGTTTCATTCATCTAATTCAATGGCGACGACGCCAACGAAAACTGAATGGCCTTCTCTTCTTCAAATCCAATTTAAAGAAGATTATACAAATTCAACGGTAGCTACAACAACAAATTCAACGTGTTCTTCGCAGCAGTTTGGATCCATTTCCTTAGATCTATTCACTGTGAGTTCATGTTGCTTTTAGATCTAAATATTTAATTGGGTAATCATAACATGTATGTAAAAATTGGATATTGAATCTATGCCTAAACAAGTTCTGTTATGACATAATTATCAGATCTGCCTTGACATGTTCACATCGTCACCATGTCAAATCTTTTCATAATATGCCTATTCGGTTATTGTAACGACACGCATTTTGCCTGACCTTAATCGATCGCAAAATCGACCAAGATCGTTCAAAATCCGCATACATTAACTTTGGGAATAAAATACATTAGAATAAAAACAGCAGACTTTTATTACATCATGATAATATAACATCAAAGTACAGAATATATCAGAGTACATCGAAATTAAAATACAGCGGAAGAAAATTTTACAATATTTTAATACATTGCAGCGGAAACAATAAAATAGATATAGCGGAAGATAACTATGCTCTGGACACATCTTTAAGCTTCAATCCAGGATCCTACTTGAGATAAGAACCTGTAGACAAACTACTCGACTGCCCGTGTGGAAAAGAGGGCACCCGAGTTTGTAAAGGTGGAAACAAACAACGGGTCATTCAAGGGACTGGTGTGAGAATTCTTAACTAATTTAACTAATAGTAATAAGGAAAATCCAACGACCACGCCGCTAACGCGGAACGAGTTTACTCCAATGGAATGTCGTGCATAAATTAAAGTAAATCGTTAAACAACGTAATGCTTTTTAGAAAAATGAAACCATCATAAGACCCAAGTCCCATCACACATTGCAACACAAACCGGAGGATAGGGTTATTACCTTATAATGGTCAAAAATGCTTGATACGATAAAAACGATATCTAATATTAGTGTGTATATGTTTCAAAAACACTTTCAATCATAACGTATCAATCCTAGGAAGCATAGATACCATACTACTATGCCTCCATACTAGTAATAGAATCAAAACCGCATGAGGTCGTATTGGAAATTGGGTTTCCATCATGAGTCAAGGCTAGGGAGGAGCTCCTTACCGATTTGAGACACTCTAGCTAATGTCTCAGGGTTCCCCACAGTTAACCCTTGGATCCTGCAGGGCCGGTCCACCATAAGAGTTGCGGATTAGTTATTCCTGAACACACGTTTCCCGGTCCTATAGGACCTATCATCCGAGGCGCCTCATTCCATCATCCACATAAGTAAAATTCCGGGCCGTGTTAAAACCCAAACACCACTTCTAGCTAGAAAGAAACGTGCTGCTCTCCCTGCGTTCCCTTCTCCCGTTTTAGACTCAACCGGGTTGTGAGGCTCGTGAAGTCACATTATACACAAAGCTATGCCTAAAAAGGCTATGCTTTGATCATCCCACAAGGCCTGCTTTTCAACAAAGCCTTGATCATATGCATCTTAGCATGCCACATCGTCACTCCATATCACACTACCAATCCTTTGCCGAAATATATGAAAGAGTGTTAAGCAAGATAATAAATTCTCCGCCAAACATTCATACATCTGATAGAAAATCAATAAATACAATATAAAGGAGTACACTGTCAGACACACATTCCATTTATAAGCTTATGCTCTGGGTCTGAGCGAAAGCCAAATCCGTACTAATCAACACTACGTCCGGACGGCAACCACTGTAGCCCCTCCAAGGTAGCTACTCCAATCACGGGCATCAGCAGTTATCGTCCATTCGATGTGAAGATCGCCGGTCTTCAATCGTCGTCTTCAACTCTTGAATTTTAAACGTCGTTCAAATTATTTGGAATGAGATAGACTCGGACTTTCCAAATAATTCTCGTATATATATAAGTTGGAAATAATTTCATATCGTTATTAGTAATTTGTAACGATTTATCTTTATTTTAATATATATAAAAATAATTAAATTCCATTTCATTAACGTGATTACATAGTGAATGTTTTGCTTCATAACCCATCGAAATGTTTATAATGTGTAATGAAATTTATTTTATTTCGTTACATTTTGCTAACGGAAAACATTCATATTCGTATATACAATATTAACGTACAATGTACACACCATAATGTTTATTTTTATTTTCATACACATACACATCTTATACATAACAATGTATATTTTCTTGTTTCATCCTTTGAATTACACAAAATGTATTTTGTGTATCATACCAATTCCAATAAAAATAGGCATTCTTGTGTTTCATTTCAATTTCAACAAACGAATATTTTTGTTCATCCACTTTTACTTCTACAAAAATGAGTATTTTTGTTTGTTTATTTCAATGTAATAAAATTGATGATTTTGTTATCTTTTCAATGCAAAACACAAAAATAATAATTGTACATTACAAACAAAACGATAATTTTGTGTGCTAATCTATTTACATGAAAATGAAATTTCCATATCTTAAATCTTTTTAATGAAAAATTAATTCATTAAAATATAAATTTAATATCCTTATTCTTTTTAGTTAAAATCCAATTACATAAAAAAAAAATTCACACTTTTAATCTACATGCATGAAAGAATGAAATTTTCCCTTTTTAATCTAGTTTACATTAAAATGTAAACTTTTCTTTATTTATATCAATTACATAAAAAAATGTAACTTTTACCTTTTATCTTAATTTCACAAAAAATATAAATTTCTTACTTTTGGTTTTAATTACATAAAGATGTAATTTTCTTTCTTTCATTTAATAAAAATATAAATTTCTTTTTTTAATCTAATTACATAAAAATGTAATTTTTCATCCTTTAATCTAATTACATAAAAATGAAATTTTTCATTCTTTTAAACATGACGATGAAAATAATGTTCATATTCTATTTAACTATTTGTATTTTAATATGGGCCTGACCTCTCACATTAGGCCTGCAACTTGTGGATGCTGGATATGCCGGTTGGTTCCGGGCAGACTTATTCAACTTGTTGGGCTTAACCTCGTGTGTTGGTCCAATTCGTATTTGTGCACTTGGACCTCTCACATTAGGCCCAACATTTGTGGCTGTTGGATATGCCGGTCGGGTCCGGGTAGACTTCCACCACAAATGTGACCTAACCTTGGGTCCAAGTACAATTGTAATTTTTAATTATGATTATAAATACTTTAATGAAAATTATTTTAAACGTTCTTTATTAAAATAATCCTCATACTAAAAATGCTCTTTATATATTCCAATCTTTCTATTGTAATAGTAAAGCCCGGTCTTTTAATGTAACCTCTTTATATATATAAAAAGGTACTTTTACATAAATATGTACTCTTACATAAATATATTTCTTTTATATAAATATGTTTCTTTTTCATATAGAAATGTACCCTTACATAAAATGATTATTTTATTTTCATAACCTATCGAAGGTGGCATTTTTAATGAACAAGCATTGAATTCAACAAATGATTATCTTGTTTTCATTAGCATATGAAAGGTTATATTGTTGGTGTACAAAAGTGTAATCCAAGAAATGATTTTCATTAGCGTCAACAACTTGAATTCCCTTTCATTTTTTTTTATATTACAATAAAAAGATAAATTTTTAATGTACTAATATTTTGAATCCCAACATAAATGTTTATTTCTAACATAAATGTTCTTTCTAACATAAATGTGCTTTCTAATCATACATGATGTTCTTGAATTCTAACATAAATGACGTTCTTGAATTCAAACATAAATGACAAAATGGCACAATTTGTACTAGTATAATATTAATGACCAACTTTATTTTCTAACATAACATAAATGACACAATTTGTACTAGTATAATCTTAATGACCAATTTTATTTTCTAACATAACATAAATGACAAAATGGCACAATTTGTACTAATATAACATTAATGACCAATTTTAAAAAGAATAACTTGTTCACATAACAATCCTATTCAAACATTTCTAATAAAGATGATCTTTTTATTTTAAATAATCATTTCTTGTTAAATATTATTTTACCAAAAATGACACCTTCAATCTAACCTAAAATTTATAACAAAAATGATATTTTAACATTCTAACTAAAAAGACATCTTTATATGCTAATATTTCATTACTAACAAAAGTGATATTTTTGTTCTAATTTAACATTTCTAATAAAAGTGGCCTTTTTATCTAATTTAACCTTCCTAATATAAAATGTTATTTTTCCATCTAACGTAACATTCCTAATATAAAATGTCGCTTTTTATCTAATCTAACATTTCTATATAAAAAATGTTATTTTTAATTCTAACATCGCTAACATTTCATAAAATGATACTTCTAACATTGCTAACATTTCATAAAAATGATATTTCTAACATCGTTGACATTTCATAATATGGCATTTTATTTACATAACATATTCTAAATGAATAACGATTTATTTACAAATCCTGGTTCTAAATGAATAACATTTCATTACAAAAATGTTGCTTTATTTCTAATCCACATTCTATAGCAAAAATTTTCTTTTCCTAATATAACATTTCATAACAGAAATGTTGATTTTTCTCTAGCATAGCACTACAAATAAAAATGTTGTTTCTTTAATCTAGCATAACATTAATAAAAAGGAATTTTCCTTGTTGGGGTACAATTCTAATGTTTACATTACAATAAAAAGGAAATTCTTTTATTTGTGTACAATCCTATCATTAACATATCGAAGTTCTATCACAGCCAAGTAAATCCAACAAATCACTACAATCATCTCACACGCATATAAATTTTACATCTAAATAAATAATAAATTATTTTATTTTAAAATTCAGAAATCTCACCGTCGTTCGCGATTTGTCAAAATTTTAACTTCTTAGAATTGTCCCTTTTTGCAGTCTTTGATTGTAGAGCTTCGTCGTACGATTCCACAGGATCTGAAATTGTCGAATTTCGTTTACGTACGAGTTAGTTATGGACCAAATACGATTGGTAATTAATTTAAAATTATATTAACAAGGTCATTAAGGTGTTATCCTTTCTTCTACTCACTGTATTCGACCGTAAGAAGAACCCACTACTTCAAATCTAAGTCTGGCTTTTGCAATTGATTGGAGTAACAGTTGGATGATCAGAAGATGCCACTGCGACGGCCTAGGTGAGGCGCACGTGCACCTGTAGGGGGGGCACTCGGACGCTGAAAGGAGGTACGGCGGCGGAGGTTTTGGCCGATGTTGAGGGGCTCGGTTCTCGGGGATTGTGGCACCAGAGGATGATCAAGTGGTATAGAATTGTAGAGGAAGAAAATCTCTTCGATATGATGTATAGGTTGGAGTTTAATTTGTAGGGAAGAGAGAGAATTTAGTGGAGAACGATGGGTGCAATTCGGCCATTGAAAAATAGGGGTGGCGGCTACTGTATAATTAGAATTAGGGTTTTATGAAGTTTCCATTCTTTTATAATATTTTAATGTGTATTTTACACTTAAATCCAATATATATTTTTAATAGCTCTTATTCAGACCTAACGACAGACCTTCCTAGCTAGGGTAAGATTATTATATGTTTTAAGGTGATTTATTGGACTTAGTATTTACCACAGTGGTTCCCACTCATATCCTCATTTATTTTAATTACCATAACTACCATATGTCATTAATAACCACAATGCTCACTTTTTCTAAAGCAATAAACATTCAAATAAATAACATTTATGCCAGTCCCTTTTTATTTCATTGTTCCAATTTATTGTAATTTCCACTTATTACACTGTCATTTATTTTAGTTCTTTATTATGTGTGTGTATATATATGTATATATTTGTTATATTAATTTCCCCTAATTTAGAGATACAACATCTAATTCTCATTTGTACTAATTGCAACCTTTCTGGCTTCATTACCATTTATTTCCACATTTATCTCCCATTAACACCAACGATTATAATTGTAAATTCTCCTTTTATTATAGGTAACGTTAATTAATATGCATAAGTATCGGAGAACGTTTCAAATTCAAAACTACATTTAACATTTACCTAATATTAATAATAATTAGCATTGATTACTTGTGTTTTTGGATGGATATAGTATCAGTATATATATTTTTAACGTACTTATTACGTGTATGCTTATTTCTAAATTTCTATATTTACTCATTTACAAATTTGTAAATTTCAATTTATATACAATCTATTCCAAACTACTTACTAGAAAAATCATTCTTATGTTTTAACTAGCTAAGATTTAAAATCCTATTAACTTCTGTAAATTTTCCCAAACATTTAAAAATATTCTTCTATTCCTTTTATCCCTTTATTTACATTAAATTATATTTCAAAGATGAATCCTTCCTTTTCTTTCTTTTCTTTACATAAAAATGTAAATCCTAATTCAACGTTACATTTCATTCATTATTT
This sequence comes from Allium sativum, assembly GCA_030737875.1. Lineage (NCBI taxonomy): Eukaryota > Viridiplantae > Streptophyta > Magnoliopsida > Asparagales > Amaryllidaceae > Allium > Allium sativum. The sequence continues at coordinate 381,240,926 of CM060924.1, forward strand.
TTTTATATTTTTTCAAAGTTGAAAAACGAATTTTGAAATTACCGCGCCATTTCGGCCTTAGAATGGAATTAATATGAATTTTAAAGTCTTACTTCAAATAAAATAAATTTTTAATCGTGATTATTTAAAATAAATTATTTTAAATATCCAAAACTCATTAAAATAACTTTAGAATAAATTTTAAATTGGCCCCAAAATTCAGGGTTGTTACAGTGTCCCCCACTTAAAAAAATTTCATCCTCGAAAAGGAACGAAGCTAAAAGTTGTTTAATTATCCTACTCAATTTTTCATTCTTTAATTCGTTTCTATAATTTTATTAGTTGAACTAATAATTACACTACACAACCATCAATCAATTATTTGATTAACTTTTAAAATGTATAACTTTTGTATATTCAAAAATCATATTTTCTAAAATAGATTATAATTACAAATACATTAATTATAAACTGGGCACTCTCAACTCATTCTAAGGCATTACTAACCCATCTCTAGTGAGTTTTCTCATTCTAGGATACTGCTGATCCTATCTCCAATGTGTATTCTTATTGGATATTACTAATCCAATCTCTGATGAGTCTTTTGTTCAGTTCTAATGAGTTGTATCCCAAAGATTTGAGTTAAACAAAGCTCTGATACCAATTGTAACGACATGCATTTTGCCCGACCTTAATCGATCGCAAAATCGACCAAGACCGTTCAAAATCCGCATACGTTAACTTTGGGAATACAATACATTAGAACAAAAATAGCAGACTTTTATTACATCATGATAATATAACATCAGAGTACAGAATATATCAGAGTACATCAAAATTAAAATACAGCGGAAGAAAATTTTACAATATTTTAATACATTGCAGCGGAAACAATAAAATAGATACAGCGGAAGATAACTATGCTCTGTACACAGCTTTAAGCTTCAATCCAGGATCTTGCTTGAGATAAGAACCTGTAGACAAACTACTCGACTGTCCGGGTGGAAAAGAGGGCACCCGAGTTTGTAAAGGTAGAAACAAACAACGGGTCAGTCATGGGCTGGTGTGAGAATTTTTAACTAATTTAACTAATAGTAATAAGGCAAATCCAAGGACCACGCCGCTAACGCAGAACGGGTTTACTCTAATGGATTGTCGTGCATAAATTAAAGTAAATCGTTAAACAATGCAATGCTTTTTAGAAAAATGAAACCATCATAAGACCCAAGTCCCATCGCACAATGCAACACAAACCGGAGGATAGGGTTTTACCTTATAATGGTCAAAAATGCTTGATACGATAAAAACAATATCTAATATTAGTGTGTATATGTTTCAAAAACACTTTCAATCATAACGTATCAATCCTAGGAAACATAGATACCATACTACTATGCCTCCATACTAGTAATACAATCAAAACCGCATGAGGTCGTATTGGAAATTGGGTTTCCATCATGAGTCAAGGCTAGGGAGGAGCTCCTTACCGATTCGAGACACTCTAGCTAATGTCTCAGGGTTCCCCGCAGTTAACCCTTAGATCCTGCAAGGCCGGTCCACCATACGAGTTGCGGATTAGTTATTCTTGAACACACGTTTCCCGGTCCTATAGGACCTATCATCCGAGGCGCCTCATTCCATCATCCACATAAGTAAAATGTCGGGCCATGTTAAAACCCAAACACCACTTCTAGCCAGAAAGAAACGTGCTGCTCTCCCTGCGTTCCCTTCTCCCGTTTTAGACTCAACCGGGTTGTGAGGCTCGCGAAGTCACATTATACACAAAGCTATGCCTAAAAAGGCTATGCTTTGATCATCCCACAAGGCCTGCTTTTCAACAAAGCCTTGATAATATGCATCTTAGCATGCCACATCGTCACTCCATATCACACTACCAATCCTTTGCCGAAATATATGAAAGGGTGTTAAGCAAGAGAATAAATTCTCCGCCACCAAACATTCATACATCCGACAGAAAATCAATAAATACAATATAAAGGAGTACAATGTCAGATACACATTCCATTTATAAGCTTATGCTCTGGGTCTGAGCGAAAGCCAAATCCGTACTAATCAACACTACGTCCGGACGGCCACCACTGTAGCCCCTTCAAGGTAGCTACTCCAATCACGGGCATCAGCAGTTGTCGTCCATTCGATGTGAAGATCGCCGGTCTTCAATAGCCGTCTTCAACATTTGAATTTTAAACGTCATTCTAATTATTTGGAATGAGATAGACTCGGACTTTCCAAATAATTCTCGTATATATATAAGTTGGAAATAATTTCATATCGTTATTAGTAATTTTTAACGATTTATCTTTATTTTTATATATATAAAAATAATTAAATTCCATTTCATTAACGTTATTACATAGTGAATGTTTTGCTTCACAACCCATCGAAATGTTTATAATGTGTAATGAAATTTATTTTATTTCATTACATTTTGCTACCGAAAAACATTCCTATTCGTATATACAATATTAACGTACAATGTACACACCATAATGTTTATTTTTATTTTCATACACATACACATCTTATACATAACAATGTACATTTTCTTGTTTCATCCTTCGAATTACACAAAATGTATTTTGTGTATCATACCAATTCCAACAAAAATAGGCATTCTTGTGTTTCATTTCAATTTCAACAAACAAAATTTTTTGTTCATCCACTTTTACTTCTACAAAAATGAGTATTTTTGTTTGTTTATTTCAATGTAACAAAATTGATGATTTTGTTATCTTTTCATTGCAAAACACAAAAATAATAATTTTACATTACAAACAAAACGATAATTTTGTGTGCTAATCTATTTACATGAAAATGAAATTTCCATATCTTAAATCTTTTTAATGAAAAACTAATTCATTAAAATATAAATTTCATATCCTTATTCTTTTTAGTTAAAATCCAATTACATAAAAAATGTAATTTCACACTTTTAATCTACATGCATGAAAGAACGAAATTTTCCCTTTTTAATCTAATTTACATTAAAATGTAAACTTTTCTTTATTTATATCAATTACATAAAAAAAATGTAACTTTTACCTTTAATCTTAATTTCACAAAAAATGTAAATTTCTTACTTTTGGTTTTAATTACATAAAGATGTAATTTTCTTTCTTTCTTTTAATAAAAATATAAATTTCTTCTTTTAATCTAATTACATAAAAATGTAAATTTTCATCCTTTAATCTAATTACATAAAAATGAAATTTTTCATTCTTTTAAACATGACGGTGAAAATAATGTTCATATTCTATTTAACTATTTGTATTTTAATATGGGTCAGACCTCTCACATTAGGCCTGCAACTTGTGGATGCTGGATATGCCGGTTGGTTCCGGGCAGACTTATTCCACTTGTTGGGCTTAACCTCGTGTCTTGGTCCAATTCGTATTTGTGCACTTGGACCTCTCACATTAGGCCCAACATTTGTGGCTGCTGGATATGCCGGTCGGGTCTGGGCAGACTTCCACCACAAATGTGACCTAACCTCGGGTCCAAGTACAATTGTAATTTTTAATTATGATTATAAATACTTTAATGAAAATTATTTTAAACGTTCTTTATTAAAATAATCCTCATACTAAAAATGCTCTTTATATATTCCAATCTTTCTATTGTAATAGTAAAGCCCAGTCTTTTAATGTAACCTCTTTATATATATAAAAAGGTACTTTTACATAAATATGTACTCTTACATAAATATATTTCTTTTATATAAATATGTTTCTTTTTCATATAGAAATGTACCCTTACATAAAATGATTATTTTATTTTCATAACCTATCGAAGGTGGCATTTTAATGTACAAGTATTGAATTCAATAAATGATTATCTTGTTTTCATTAGCATATGAAAGGTTATATTGTTGGTGTACAAAAGTGTAATCCAAGAAATGATTTTCATTAGCGTCAACAACTTGAATTCCCTTTCATTTTTTTTATATTACATTAAAAAGATAAATTTTTAATGTACTAATATTTTGAATCCCAACATAAATGTTTATTTCTAACATAAATGTTCTTTCTAACATAAATGTGTTTTCTAATCATACATGACGTTCTTGAATTCTAACATAAATGACGTTCTTGAATTATAACATAAATGACAAAATGGAACAATTTGTACTAATATAATATTAATGACCTACTTTATTTTCTAACATAACATAAATGACACAATTTGTACTAGTATAATCTTAATGACCAATTTTATTTTCTAACATAACATAAATGACAAAATGGCACAATTTGTACTAATATAACATTAATGACCAATTTTAAAAAGAATAACTTGTTCACATAACAATCCTATTCAACATTTTTAATAAAGATGATCTTTTTATTTTAACTAATCATTTCTTGTAAAACATTATTTTACCAAAAATGACACCTTCAATCTAACCTAAAATTTATAACAAAAATGATATTTTAACATTCTAACTAAAAAGACATCTTTATATGCTAATATTTCATTACTAACAAAAGTGATATTTTTGTTCTAATTTAACATTTCTAATAAAAGTGGCCTTTTTACCTAATTTAACCTTCCTAATATAAAATGTTATTTTTCCATCTAACGTAACATTCCTAATATAAAATGTCGCTTTTTATCTAATCTAACATTTCTATATAAAAAATGTTATTTTTAATTCTAACATCGCTGACATTTCATAAAATGATACTTCTAACATTGCTGACATTTCATAAAAATGATATTTCTAACATCGTTAGCATTTCATAATGTGGCATTTTATTTACATAACATATTCTAAATGAATAACGATTTATTTACAAATCCTGGTTCTAAATGAATAACATTTCATTACAAAAATGTTGCTTTATTTCTAATCCACATTCTATAGCAAAAATTTTCTTTTCCCAATATAACACTTCATAACAGAAATGTTGATTTTTCTCTAGCATAGTACTACAAATAAAAATGTTGTTTCTTTAATCTAGCATAACATTAATAAAAAGGAAATTTCCTTGTTGGGGAACAATTCTAATGTTTACATTACAATAAAAAGGAAATTCTTTTATTTGTGTACAATCCTATCATTAACATATCGAAGTTCTATCACAGCCAAGTAAATCCAACAAATCACTACAATCATCTCACTCGCATATAAATTTTACATCTAAATAAATAATAAATTATTTTATTTTAAAATTCATAAATCTCAGCGTCGTTCGCGATTTGTCAAAATTTCAACTGCTTAGAATTATCCCTTTTGCAGTCTATGATTGTAGAGCTTCGTCGTACGATTCCACAGGATCTGAAATTGTCGAATTTCGTTTACGTACGAGTTAGTTATGGACCAAATACGATTGGTAATTAATTTAAAATTAAATTAACAAGGTCATTAAGGTGTTAACCTTTCTTCTACTTACTGTATTCGGCCGTAAGAAGAGCCCACTACTTCAAATCTAAGTCTGGCTTTTGCAATTGATTGGAGTAACAGTTGGATGATTAGAAGGTGCCACTACGACGGCCTAGGTGAGGCGCACGTGCGCCTGCAAGGGGGGCACTCGCACGCTGAAAGGAGGTACGATGACGGTGGTTTTGGTCGATGTTGAGGGGCTCGGTTCTCGGGGATTGTGGCTCCAGAGGATGATCAAGTGGTATAGAATTGTAGAGGAAGAAAATCTCTTCGATATGATGTATAGGTTGGAGTTTAATTTGTAGGGCTGAGAGAGAATTTAGTGGAGAACGATGGGTTAAATTCGGCCATTGAAAAATAGGGGTGGCGGCTACTGTATAATTAGAATTAGGGTTTTATGAAGTTTCCATTCTTTTATAATATTTTAATGTGTATTTTACACTTAAATCCAATATGTATATATTTTTTAATAGCTCTGATTCAGACCTGACGACAGGCCTTCCTAGCTAGGGTAAGATTATTATATGTTTTAAGGTGATTTATTGGACTTAGTATTTACCACAGTGGTTCCCACTCATATCCTCATTTATTTTAATTACCATAACTACCATATGTCATTAATAACCACAATGCTCACTTTTTCTAAAGCAATAAACATTCAAATAAATAACATTTATGCCAGTCCCTTTTTATTTCATTGTCCCAATTTATTGTAAGTTCCACTTATTACACTGTCATTTATTTTAGTTCTTTATTATGTGTGTGTGTATATATATGTATATATTTGTTATATTAATTTCCCCTAATTTAGAGTTACAACATTTAATTCTCATTTGTACTAATTGCAACCATTCTGGCTTCATTACCATTTATTTCCACATTTGAAGCGACCTGAACTTCCCCGGTCTCCGAAGAGATGAGAAAGAACGAATTACTGTGAGGACAAGACAAATCAGAACACAGACGGAAGAACATTTCAATGCTATTATATATGTGTGATGTATGAAAATCCATATAATTAATATTATATGGTGATTGATTGGGCCTCATTCCAATTTAGAAAATAAAGAATATTATAAAATAAAGGTTCATGTGTTGACCGTACTCATCCGTTGAGATTAGTCATGTGTTGAACGAAATATTTTAAATAATAAAATTTACATCTTTATCGATATAAAATAAAGGTTCATGTGTTGACGGTACTCATCCGTTGAGATTAGTCATGTGTTGAACGAAATATTTTAAAATAGAAATATTTGAATAGGAAATATTTGAAAAAGAAATATTTGAAATAGAATATTTGAAAATAGAATTATATGAAGTCGTGTTGATTAGATTGACGCCATTTTGACGTGAACGATATTTATATCGATTTTATTCGTTTTAAAATGAATATTGAAAAGTGATTTCGAAATCGAATATTTTGAAATGAAATTTGAATTGAAAACGAATTCGAATTGAATTGAAAACAAAATGAATTTGAATCGAATAGAAAACCAATTTGAATTGAATCGAATAGAAAAGCAATTTGAATTTGAATCGAATAGAAAACGAAATGAATTTGAATCGAATAGAAAACGAAATGAATTTGAATCGAATAGAAAACCAATTTGAATTTGAATTGAATAGAAAACCAATTTGAATTGAATCGAATAGAAAACCAATTTGAATTTGAATTGAATAGAAAACGAAATGAATTTGAATCGAATAGAAAACGAAATGAATTTGAATCGAATAGAAAACGAAATGAATTCGAATCGAATAGAAAACCAAGTTGAATTGAATCGAATAGAAAACCAATTTGAATTGAATCGAATAGAAAACCAATTTGAATTTGAATCGAATAGAAAACGAAATGAACTTGAATCGAATAGAAAACGAAATGAATTTGAATCGAATAGAAAACCAATTTGAATTTGAATCGAATAGAAAACCAATTTGAATTTGAATCGAATAGAAAACGAAATGAATTTGAATCGAATAGAAAACGAAATGAATTTGAATCGAATAGAAAACGAAATGAATTGAATCGAATAGAAAACCAATTTGAATTTGAATCGAATAGAAAACGAAATGAATTTGAATCGAATAGAAAACGAAATGAATTTGAATTGAATAGAAAACCAATTTGAATTGAATAGAATAGAAAACCAATTTGAATTGAATCGAATAGAAAACGAAATGAATTTGAATCGAATAGAAAACGAAATGAATTTGAATTGAATAGAAAACCAATTTGAATTGAATTGAATTGAAAACGAATTCGAATTGAATTGAAACCGAATTGAAATAAATTCAAATTGAATGAATTTTGAATTGAATAGAAATGAATTTTAAAACGAATTTATAAGGAAGAATTCAATTTTGATTTGAATTGAAATGGAAGTTGAAATTGTTTTTGAGACGAATTTAAAACTATTTATATAATTCGTTTTAAATAGTAATCGACGAAATATATTATATATATATTATATATATAATATAATGGCCTGAATAGAACGCGCCGCGCCGCGGCAGTTCGTGAATTTCGACCATTTATTTCAAACGGACATTACGGGAGATCCGACCGTCGGATTCTCCTAAAACCGGAACCGTTGGGTTCGTATCGAAAAGAGATTTCTAACGAATATTAGAAATTTGAAATCTAACGGTTGGATTTGGAGATACGTCCAAATCAAATTTGAAAAAGGTCGCTGTAAGTGCAGTTCGATGGCCGTTGATGGAAATCGACTGTACGGGCCTTGATAAAATTATTAAAAATATCAATAATTTGTGTAAAATCATAAGAAATGATTTGGGAGAAATTGGGATGTAAAACTCCATATTTGAAAAGATAAAAATAGATTTTTATCGAAATGAACTAGTTTTGAACTAAAATTAAAATCCATTTATTTTTAAATAAATAAATTGGATTTGAAATGGGTTTTAAATAGAATTGATTTGTGGGTTTATCGTGAACAGTGTTCTAAATAACACTAGTTCTTTAACCCGATAATAATTAGGATGTGATTTGGGTTTGTCGTGAACTGTGTTTTAAATGACACTAGTTCTTTAACCCAGTAAAATGAGTTTTATTGAATCTGCAATTAGATTGAAATGTGAATTGATAATTTAAATTATCAAATTTGGAAAATGAGCGAGAATGGAGTATCACCAGTTTTGCTCCAAAGCGATAGTTAAATCTTTAATCAGATTTGAACGTGAAATGGTAATTAATTTTACCGATAACACCGTGGTGTTAGATATGGAGTATTACTAGTTTTGCTTCATGGGATGAATAGGTTGGGATTGGGAAATAAAATAAATAATTACTTCGGTGTGGTTCGCTAATCTCGACTAGTTGGAAAAACCATAATTTGGTTTGAAATGACATCCAAAGGGAGATTAAAGAATAAATTTTAAAGAATTTATCTTGGATAAAATTAATGGGAACCTTTCCCTGAGAATATGAATTGGAATGAGGCGTATGTTGTGTTTGTGTAACATTTGTTTTTAATATACGCGGGTTTTTGGAAAGGCCGGGTTTATACCCATTCTGAATAATCGATTCGACGATATGTCGAAGATGAAGACGGTGGTTGAAGACCGGAAGTCTTCACATCGTTTAGATAATTACTGACGATCCTGATTGGGCTGTACACCCAAAAGGATGGAAATAGTTGGTGGTCGTCCAGACGTACTTGGAGATCGATGGATATGCGAGGAAAGTGCCTCCGGTTTCGTTCAGACCCAGAACGAACTTGTAAATGGATCGTGTGTCTGACATTGGATTTTATTATTTGTTGATTGATTTCTGTTAAATATATATCTGTTTGGCGGCGGAGAATTTATTCTCTTGCTTAACGCCCTTCTCTGAGACGTACGAGCTTAGAGGTTATATATCGATAGATATCAATCGCAGGCATGAATTGCCTGTGTGGCACGCGGAGTTGCATGGATCAAGGCTTCTGTTGAAAAGCAAAGTCTTGTGGTTGATGATCAAAGCACGGCCTACGTGGCAGCTTTGTGTATAACGTGAATTCGCGAGCCTCACACCTCGGTATGAGTTAAAAACAGGATACAGACCGTTGGGAGAACATGACGTTTCTTTCTAGCTTTGGTGGTGTCAGTGACTTACCAGCCCTGACATTTATATACTTTTCACCTTTGTGGTTGTTGGAATGAGGCGCCTCGATTATATGTCTGTAAGGACCGGGAAACGTGTGTTCAGGAATAAATAATCCTCTAACGTAAGTGAGGACCGGCCCAACCGATCCAAGTGGCTGCCCAGAGTGTGTAGTCCTGAGCATTTGCTAGAGTGTCTCGAAGCGGAGAGGAGCTTGCCCCTTGCCTCGACTCATGACGGAAATCCAATTTCCAATACGTGTATTGCGGTTTTAATTGTAGAACTAGTATGGCGACATGATATATGGTACCCATGTCGTCTATGATTTATATTTATGATTGAAATTGTTTTGACACTATACACTTATTATAGTATCAAATGATTTGTTTTAAATGTATCAAGCATGTTTGGCTATTATAAGGGAAAACCCTATCCTCCGGCTTGCGTTGCATTGTGTGATGGGACCTGGGTCTTATAATAGCTTCATTTTTCAAAAAAGCATTGCGCTGTTTATTCTATGCACTAGTATTCTTGGGAGGAAACCCGTTCCGTGTTATACGGCGTGGTCCCTTGAATTACTCTCTTTTAAAGTAAAGCTTTAAATAACTGTTTTAGTTCTCACACCAGTCACATGACTGACCTGGAGTTTATTGTTTTAACCTAAACTCTGGGTGCCCCTATTTTCCGCACGGGCAGCTAGTAGTTTTGGTTTTGCAGATTTATATTCACAGGATCCTGGTTTACAGTTGGAATGATATCCGGAAAGCTCTGTATCCGTATATCACCTTCAGTTGTGCTTTGTATTATTTTCCGCTGCTATGTAATTTATTGTAATCGCTGATATTCATCGAATATAATTTATTCAATTATACTCTGTATATTCTTGTATTTGATGGAATTTTTGTAATAGCAATGAAATGTTCTTCCGTCTGCGTTCTGATTTGTCTTGTCCTCACAGTAATTCGTTCTTTCTCATCTCTTCGGAGACCGGGGAAGTTCGGGTCGCTTCATTTGGTATCAGAGCTTTGGTTTACAGAGCTCGAGAACAAGACACAGTAGAACCATAAGAAAGAATTCATCAGATATTGGATTAGTAATATCCAATTAGAATGACTCGTTAGAGATAGGATCAGTAGTATCCTAGAACGAGTGTGAAGAGTATATTTTTCAAATGGAAACAATTTTGTTTTGAAATTTAAACCATTTTAAACGTATTTGATTATTTATTTATTTTGAATATGGGCAGTCCAATATATAAAGATTTTGCATATACGCGTCATGAACGTATATTCGAAGTTTTAATATACTGGATAGATATAGAATCACATCCTAGACACCCGGAGATGGTTCTGATGATTGATATATCATCATCAGAATTTGTGTTCGTGTTTCAAAGGTGTGATTTTCTATATATTTTCATTAGACTGGTGTGAGAACCAAAACTTATATAGATAGATTTATTGTTGTGAATTGGCATCAAAAACATGATTTTTGACTATATATCAAAATTTTAAATTTCAAACGTTAATTCAACTAATTGATTGATGTTTGTGTTGTTTGTTTATTTGTTTGATAATTTTAAACCATTATGCCTAATTGAACCAAATATTGAATTGTATTGGAAATTGGTCGCATTTGCTTGCATATACATATACTTACATTGAACAGGTTATAGCAAGGAGGCTAGAGCAGAGAATAAAATTTGTTTGCCCGACAAATAGGTACATGTTTACTATAATTTACTGTTTTGTTTGGGTGATGATGATTTTATGAGCCTATTGGCTAGCCGCTTGGCTTTTTCTTTTTCTTTTTGAGATCAGAACGCCTATATGGCAATTTCGGGATTTTCCCGTGGCTTCCGGTGAAGGGGAGGTTATGGCGAAATTTTTCGAAAATTTAGGGTGTTAGCCAATTTTTTGAAGAATTTGAAAATTCTCAGAAACTGAAAAGTTGGAGAATGGAAGCCAGAATGAACGTAGAGTTGATTAATTAAACCACTTTTGACTTTGTTCCTTTTCGGGGACGAAAAGTTTTAAGTGGGGGAGATTGTAACAACCCGAAAATCTGGGCCAGTTTAAAATTTTTATTTTGGCAATTTTAACGAATTTTGAATATTTAAAATGAATTATTTTAAATAATATCGACGAGAAATTTATTTTGAATATAATTCGAACATATATATTTATACGCGTCGTCGTTAGAATATAAATAATTATATATAATTATAAATAGAATTGAAAATGGCGCGGTAGTTCGATAATTCGATTTCAAACTTCAATTGAACGTACCGGGTGCAAAACAATCCGGATTTTAGTGAAACCAAAAATAATAGGATCTAATAGATAATATCTTTCCAACGAATCCAAAAAATTGAAATTTCATAGCGGGAATCAAAAGATATGTCCAGTTGAAAATTCTGAATAGTCGCTATGGAATTCAGGCCCTTAAAAATGGGAATTTTGCAAAAGACCTCGGATTTTGACGAAACCACTTTTGTTGGATCCGCAGTGTTAAATTATTGCTAGATTCCAAAATTCATACTTTTTCGAATCAATATGTGAGCGTGGCAAAGGAAAACGCGTTTGACCAGTTTCAGTTGATTTTAATCGACTGGAAATTGGCCATTTTTCAAACTGTCTCAGAATTCGACGAAACTAGTTTTGTTAGGACTGTATCGTCCATACGAAGCTAGAAAATATTTTTCTGGAATTTTTAGAGTTAGTATATGACCCCAATAAATTGAAATGTGCATTTAAATTGAATATATAAAGATTTACATTTAAATTTAAATGAAAACGGATCGAAACGATGGAATTGGCCTCCGATACATATCCCATTGTGTTCAGAATGGGGGTAATACGCTAGGGACGACAGTCGGTGGGATTGATTTCGAGTTCGACAATAAAAGTTTCTTTTTGGCGAAGAAAACTAAAATATATATACTTTCTCCTTTTACTCTAACCCATTCCCTCAGTAAAACCCGACTTCCCCAAAATGAAAAAACGCGCTCCTCTAACCCTAGCCGCCCATCGTCTGCCGCCACTGACGATCGCCCCCCTTCCTCCGTCGCGCGCCATCCTCTCCCCAGGCCCCTCCTCCCTCTTCTCGCGCCCCTTGCTCCTCTTTCTTCTTCCCCGTTGAAACCCCGCAGACCCCCCACCCCCCCCATGCTCGAGAGCCGCCGCCGCCAGCAAGGAGGACCTCCGACCATGCGCGAGCTTCCACCCCTTCCTAGACCTTGGCGCCCCTCCTCCACACCCCTAGAACCCAAAAACAGTAAGTTCTTCTTAATTTTTATTTACTGTATTTCAGTTTTTTTTCTGTTAGGTAATAATCTTGAAAATAAAATCTGAACTATATGTATGAAGCATTGAAATTATTCTCGTTTTTTTGTGTAATAAAATTTTGATTTTTATTTATATGTATAACACGAAAAGTTATGATTTTAAAGTGTGACAAAGATATGAAAAGTTAGGATTTTTATTTGTATTTCTAGATAATAAAAATATGATTTTTTTATTATAGATTATAAAAATATAATTTTTATCATATAGAAGATATAAAAATATGATTTTTATATAATGTAGAAGTTAAAAATGTGATTTTCATATTTTTAGAAAGTTAAAAATATGACCTTTATATCTTTAAAGAATTAAAAATATGATTTTTATATTTTTAGCGAGTTAAAAATATGGTTTTCATATTTGTGGCGGATTAAAAATGAGATGTTTAACATGATAATGATTGGATTTTTCCTATATGTGGAACATCATAAAAATTAGATTTTTACACATATAGGATGGATATAAAAATGTGATTTTTATACAAGACGGGATATATATAAAAACGAAACCTTTATATGTTCGGTAGCGAAATAAAAAGAAATGATCTTGTTTATAAGAGTTAAAAATATAATTTTTATAATGATATATTTGAAAAGGCGAAATCTTTATATAGGGAATAGCGAGGTAAAATTATAATTTTTATCTATATAGTAGCAGTGTAAAAGTAGAATTTTTATCCATATAGCGTGATAATAAAAATTCGATTTTTATATATTGAATAACAAGGTAAAAATTCGATTTTTATATATTGAATAACAAGGTAAAAATTCGATTTTTATATATTGAATAACAAGGTAAAAATTCGATTTTTATATATTGAATAGCGAAGTAAAAATTCGATTTTTACATATGTAGTGGCTACGGGCAACGAAAGTGACAAAAGGCGAGAATGACGAAGACTTCTACATTTGAAGTGTCGTGAAGTTGGGATAGCTTTCGGTGAGAACTTCTCACTCAAAATTTCTTTTTCTAGTTATATATATATACTAGGATGCAGACGGTGTTTAGTAGCACCCGACACCCGTCATCCACAGACCATGGATGGCTTGTTTGTTAAATTGTTTGGTTGTGTAGTTGGTTAGATTATTTGGTTTGAATTGAATAGTTTGGTGAAATGAAATTGATTTGATTGATGTGTGAATGGCGTGGGCCTTCACTAGACCGGGGATAAGGCAAGGCCTTGTCCCATTTCTAGTATCGTGTCGTTATGCCGCCGAAATTTTCTAAAATATGTTAGAAAAATAAAAATATCATTTTTATTGTGTAAATGAACTGAATAGAATATTCATAGGTTGAATAAAATAATTTGGTCGTTAAAAATATAATTTTTAACGTGGAAGTGAATAAAATAAAATATTCATTTACAAAACGGACGGTTTGTTTATGTACACGTATTTGAAGGACATTGATTGGGACGATAAATTTTACACATCGCCCAACTGCACAAATAAAATCTGTGTTTGATCGTTTGAAACCCCACACGGGTGTTGGGATGAAATTTGAAGTTCACTCATCCTGATTGATTAAATATGTCAATCGATTGATTGATAGGCTGTTATAAGCGTTAGATATCTATATTTGATGCTTATACAGTGTAGTGCACTTTGGTTGATGGTTGATTATTTTTCAATGCTATTATATACGTGTGATGTATGAAAATCCATATAATTAATATTATATGGTGATTGATTGGGCCTCATTCCAATTTAGAAAATAAAGAATATTATAAAATAAAGGTTCATGTGTTGACCGTACTCATCCGTTGAGATTAGTCATGTGTTGAACGAAATATTTTAAATAATAAAATTTACATCTTTATCGATATAAAATAAAGGTTCATGTGTTGACAGTACTCATCCGTTGAGATTAGTCATGTGTTGAACGAAATATTTTAAAATAGAAATATTTGAATAGGAAATATTTGAAAAAGAAATATTTGAAATAGAATATTTGAAAATAGAATTATATGAAGCCGTGTTGATTAGATTGACGCCATTTTGACGTGAACGATATTTATATCGATTTTACTCGTTTTAAAATGAATATTGAAAAGTGATTTCGAAATCGAATATTTTGAAATGAAATTTGAATTGAAAACGAATTCGAATTGAGTAGAAAACAAAATGAATTTGAATCGAATAGAAAACCAATTTGAATTGAATCGAATAGAAAAGCAATTTGAATTTGAATCGAATAGAAAACGAAATGAATTTGAATCGAATAGAAAACGAAATGAATTTGAATCGAATAGAAAACCAATTTGAATTTGAATTGAATAGAAAACCAATTTGAATTGAATCGAATAGAAAACCAATTTGAATTTGAATTGAATAGAAAACGAAATGAATTTGAATCGAATAGAAAACGAAATGAATTTGAATCGAATAGAAAACGAAATGAATTCGAATCGAATAGAAAACCAATTTGAATTGAATCGAATAGAAAAACAATTTGAATTGAATCGAATAGAAAACCAATTTGAATTTGAATCGAATAGAAAACGAAATGAATTTGAATCGAATAGAAAACGAAATGAATTTGAATCGAATAGAAAACCAATTTGAATTTGAATCGAATAAAAAACCAATTTGAATTTGAATCGAATAGAAAACGAAATGAATTTGAATCGAATAGAAAACGAAATGAATTTGAATCGAATAGAAAACGAAATGAATTGAATCGAATAGAAAACCAATTTGAATTTGAATCGAATATAAAACGAAATGAATTTGAATCGAATAGAAAACGAAATGAATTTGAATTGAATATAAAACCAATTTGAATTGAATCGAATAGAAAACCAATTTGAATTAAATCGAATAGAAAACGAAATGAATTTGAATCGAATAGAAAACGAAATGAATTTGAATTGAATAGAAAACCAATTTGAATTGAATTGAAAACGAATTCGAATTGAATTGAAACCGAATTGAAATGAATTCAAATTGAATGAAATTTGAATTGAATAGAAATGAATTTTAAAATGAATTTATAAGGAAGAATTCAATTTTGATTTGAATTGAAATGGAAGTTGAAATTGTTTTTGAAACGAATTTAAAACTATTTATATAATTCATTTTAAATAGTAATCGACGAAATATAAATTATATATATAATATAATGGCCTGAATAGAACGCGCCGTGCCGCGGCAGTTCGTGAATTTCGACCATTTATTTCAAACGGACATTACGGGAGATCCGACCGTCGGATTCTCCTAAAACCGGAACCGTTGGGTTCGTATCGAAAAGAGCTTTCTAACGAATATTAGAAATTTGAAATCTAACGGTTGGATTTGGAGATATGTCCAAATCAAATTTGAAAAAGGTCGCTGTAAGTGCAGTTCGATGGCCGTTGAAGGAAATCGACTGTACGGGCCTTGATAAAATTATTAAAAATATTAATAATTTGTGTAAAATCATAAGAAATGATTTGGGAGAAATTGGGATGTAAAACTCCATATTTGAAAAGATAAAAATAGATTTTTATCGAAATGAACTAGTTTTGAACTAAAATTAAAATCCATTTATTTTTAAATAAATAAATTGGATTTGAAATGGGTTTTAAATAGAATTGATTTGTGGGTTTATCGTGAACAGTGTTCTAAATAACACTAGTTCTTTAACCCGATAATAATTAGGATGTGATTTGGGTTTGTCGTGAACTGTGTTTTAAATGACACTAGTTCTTTAACCCATTAAAAGGAGTTTTATTGAATCTGCAATTAGATTGAAATTTGAATTGATAATTTAAATTATCAAATTTGGCAAATGAGCGAGAATGGAGTATCACCAGTTTTGCTCCAAAGCGATAGTTAAATCTTTAATCAGATTTGAACGTGAAATGGTAATTAATTTTACCGATAACACCGTGGTGTTAGATATGGAGTATTACCAGTTTTGCTTCATGGGATGAATAGATTGGGATTGGGAAATAAAATAAATAATTACTTCGGTGTGGTTCGCTAATCTCGACTAGTTGGAAAAACCATAATTTGGTTTGAAATGACATCCAAAGGGAGATTAAAGAATAAAATTTTAAGAATTTATCTTGGATAAAATTAATGGGAACCTTTCCCTGAGAATATGAATTGGAATGAGGCGTATGTTGTGTTTGTGTAACGTTTGTTTTTAATATACGCGGGTTGTTCGGAAAGGCCGGGTTTATACCCATTCTGAATAACCGATTCGACGATATGTCGAAGATGAAGACGGTGGTTGAAGACCGGAAGTCTTCACATCATTTGGATAATTACTGACGATCCTGATTGGGCTGTACACCCAAGAGGATGGAAATAGTTGGTGGTCGTCCAGACGTACTTGGAGATCGATGGATATGCGAGGAAAGTGCCTCCGGTTTCGTTCAGACCCAGAACGAACTTGTAAATGGATTGTGTGTCTGACATTGGATTTTATTCTGTGTTGATTGATTTCTGTTATATATATATTTGTTTGGCGGCGGAGAATTTATTCTCTTGCTTAACGCCCTTCTCTGAGACGTACGAGCTTAGAGGTTATATATCTATAGATATCAATCGCATGGCATGAATTGCATGTGTGGCACGCGAAGTTGCATGGATCAAGGCTTCTGTTGAAAAGCAAAGTCTTGTGGTTGATGATCAAAGCACGGCCTACGTGGCAGCTTTGTGTATAACGTGAATTCGCGAGCCTCACACCTCGGTATGAGTTAAAAACGGGATACGGACCGTTGGGAGAACATGACGTTTCTTTCTAGCTTTGGTGGTGTCAGTGACTTACCAGCCCTGACATTTATATACTTTTCACCTTTGTGGTTGTTGGAATGAGGCGCCTCGATTATAGGTCTGTAAGGACCGCGAAACGTGTGTTCAGGAATAAATAATCCTCTAACGTAAGTGAGGACCGGCCCAACCGATCCAAGTGGCTGCCCAGAGTGTGTAGTCCTGAGCATTTGCTAGAGTGTCTCGAAGCGGAGAGGAGCTTGCCCCTTGCCTCGACTCATGACGGAAATCCAATTTCCAATATGTGTATTGCGGTTTTAATTGTAGAACTAGTATGGCGACATGATATATGGTACCCATGCCATCTATGATTTATATTTATGATTGAAATTGTTTTGACACTATACACTTATTATAGTATCAAATGATTTTTTTAAACGTATCAAGCATGTTTGGCTATTATAAGGGAAAACCCTATCATCCGGCTTGCGTTGCATTGTGTGATGGGACCTAGGTCTTATAATAGCTTCATTTTTCGAAAAAGCATTGCGCTGTTTATTCTATGCACTAGTATTCTTGGGAGGAAACCCGTTCCGTGTTATACGGCGTGGTCCCTTGAATTACTCTCTTTTAAAGTAAAGCTTTAAATAACTGTTTTAGTTCTCACACCAGTCACATGACTGACCTCGAGTTTATTGTTTCAACCTAAACTCTGGGTGCCCCTATTTTCCGCACGGGCAGCTAGTAGTTTTGGTTTTGTAGATTTATATTCACAGGATCCTGGTTTACAGTTGGAATGATATCCGGAAAGCTCTGTATCCGTATATCACCTTCAGTTGTGCTTTGTATTATTTTCCGCTGCTATGTAATTTATTGTAATCTCTGATATTCATCGAATGTAATTTATTCAATTATACTCTGTATATTCTTGTATCTGATGGAATTGTTGTAATAGCAATGAAATGTTCTTCCGTCTGCGTTCTGATTTGTCTTGTCCTCACAGTAATTCGTTATTTCTCATCTCTTCGGAGACCGGGGAAGTTCGGGTCGCTTCAACATTTATCTCCCATTAACACCAATGATTATAATTGTAAATTCTCCTTTTATTATAGGTAACGTTAATTAATATGCATAAGTATCGGAGAACGTTTCAAATTCAATACTACATTTAACGTTTACCTAATATTAATAATAACTAGCATTGATTACTTGTGTTTTTGGATGGATATAGTATCAATATATATATTTTTAACATACTTATTACGTGTATGCTTATTTCTAAATTTCTATATTTACTCATTTACAAATTTGTTAATTTCAATTTATATACAATCTAGTCCAAACTACTTACTAGAAAAATCATTCTTATGTTTTAACTTGCTAAGATTTAAAATTCTATTAACTTCTGTAAATTTTCCCAAACATTTAAAAATATTATTCTATTCCTTTTATCCCTTTATTTACATTAAATTATATTTCAAAGATGAATCTTTCCTTTTCTTTCTTTTCTTTACATAAAAATGTAAATCCTAATTCAACGTTACATTTCATTCATTTTTTTTTTATATTTTTTCAAAGTTGAAAAACGAATTTTGAAATTACCGCGCCATTTCGGCCTTGGAATGGAATTAATATAAATTTTAAAGTCTTACTTCAAATAAAATAAAATTTTAATTGTGATTATTTAAAATAAATTATTTTAAATATCCAAAACTCATTAAAATAACTTTAAAATAAATTTTTAAATTGGCCCCAAAATTCAGGGTTGTTACAGTTATGCATATTTCTATGAGTTTACTATTGATTCGTTATTACTCCGGTTCTTGATTCTCTTCTCTCCCACTTTTCCCTTTTTATTTTTATATAGCCAGGCTACCTTCGAGCCTAGGCCTAACGCTGAAAAATGCGAACGTGCGAAATTGGGAATGATTGGGAAAGATATAATTTGGGGCATAATTGGTATTGGAAAATATGGATGTAAATTTAGGCACAAATTTGGAAATATATGGATATGGGTTTGGGGGCATATGTCTCGTTGGATAATATGGATTGAGTCGTGCATTGGAATATATGTAAATATGGAATTGGGTATAAAGTGGGACATGTCTAAATATTGATTTGAGACATAAATTGGAACGTATGTGAACATGAATTTTAGGCATAAATTGAAAAATATGTAGATTTGGGGTTTGTGCATAATATATATATGTATGTATGTATGTATGTATGTATGTATGTATAAGCCTTGATTTATAACTTGGGAAAAAGGGCATATGGTGCATAATTAAAAGGTGAATTGAAAAGGGACATAAAAGTCTATAATTTGAATAGTGAATTTGGCATATAATTAAATATGGGGAAAAGGGCATGAACACCTATAAGGAAATAGGTAAAAATTGGATAATAATGAATGCCTAGGATTACAAATAGAAATCATAATTGCACTTATAACACGAGGTTAGGTTGCATTAGTAGTGGAAAGTCTGCTCGGACCCGACCGGCATATCCAACAACCACTAGTGTTGAACCTAATGTGAGAGGTCTAAGTGCGCAAATATGAGACGTGCTCAGACACGAGGTCAAGCCCAAATTTGCAGAATAAGTCTGCCCGTAGCCGCCCGACATATCCAGCATCCACAAAAGGGAGGCTTAATGTGGGAGGTCTAGCATACTGTAACCATAAATGAAAATATGATAATAAATCTTGAATACTTAACCTAGTAGAATCCATAGGGATTATATGAAGATAAACTAAAGTTGGGGTTAAGTAAAGTGATTGAACGGTGGGTGGGTTAAGAAAATCTGAGGGGGTGGGTAATACTTACATATAGGCCCATAAAATTAGCCCGAGAAGGTTATGTAATTAAAGACACCTAGTGGTAAACATAACCGGTAGAAATAATAAAGTTATGTAATTAAAGGCACCCTTGTAGGGTAAGCATAACTTGTAGAAATGATAGAATTAGATATGCGTAATAATTTACTTAGTAATGATCGATAAGTCGTAGTGACAATGTAAATTGAATTTATGATTAAATGAGAAAGAACGAGAAAAACTTGTAAAATAAAAAAGTTATATTTAATCATAAAATAGAAAGTGACATGTTAATAAGGAAACATATAAAATGAGACGTACTTGTAAATTGAATTTATGATTAAATGAGAAAAACGAGAAAAACTTGTAAAATAAACAAGTTATATTTAATCATAAAATATTAAGTGACATGTTAGTAAGGAAACCTGTAAAATGAGACGTACTTTATTATGCATTAAGTAAAACTATGTTATTGTAATTATGTAACCAAGCAAGAATACAAAATAGATTATGGATTATAGACCTTGGGCCACAATCTAGAGAATAACATGTTCTAAGCTTATTAATAAACTTAAATGAATTTAGTTGTATGACTGAAATTAATAAGCAAGAGAAACTTGGTAATTTGAATAAGAATTCAATATGAATTGGAATAACCAAATCAACTGGAAATCTAATGAGGTGAGACAAGCGCGTAAAAGAATGTTTAGACATAGGGTCTAACAATATACTAAAGTAAGGCGATTAGGCCAGTCCGTAGGGGGTGAATAACCCAATGGGTAGATCATCGAGGTGTTATAAGGCACAAGGGGAGCGCACATTCATCTGATTGTTTGGCAGCTCTGAAGGACTGGAAGGGGAAGCACGCAACTTCCTGAAGTACGTAAGGTACTACTTGTAGTCCTCTATGCGGTGACAGATGACTTAGGTTGTACTCGCAGAGGTTGGGTCTGCGCGTAACAACTAGGTGGGTGGTCCTTGACTGCAGACGTAGCTATGCAGTCAGAATGCTGTGACGAGGTGACACCAGGGTGATTCGATGGTTGACTCACGAGGAGGTAGAGAGGGTCACGACTAACATGGATAGTAGACCGTCGGATATCCGTCATCAACAGCCAACGGGATGCGAAAGACTAGAGCTAAACCCAAGATACCATTTCACTATCGAGGTACGGGGTTGAGGGTAGACGCCACATGGATGTTTAGAGTGGTTATTTTAGGTGTTGTCGCTTAGCTCTGTAGTCTTTACTAGTTGAGCGAGGGGCCGAGGTGGGGCCATGGTCACCATGGAAAACAGACCTGAGGAATATCTGTATATAGAGGCTCTTTAAAGATCGGCCTGTACAGATATGGAAAAGCTTCCGACCGAGTTATGTATTTCTTGTTCTGCCCTACTATGGAACTCGGTGCATATTAGAGGACGTGCGAATGAGGCATCAAGGTACAATTATGGTTCATATGTGGACAGTCTAGATACATGCATATTTGCTATGGATGGAGTATCGTAGACTAGAGGGCATTATTCCAATATGGAATCTGATTCGATCGATGGTGGCAGTCCATACGCTTACGTAGCATAGTAATGGTAGATATATGCAGAACATAACATTGTTATATAGAGATCCGTACGTCACTCCGGCCTAGGATGAGGGGCTGCGTTCATTACGGTGGAGACCATGCGAGTGGGTTACCATGGGTGTATCTCAATATTGAGAGATAGCTACATATATTGTATTAGGAGAATCCATGGGAAAGTAAATGGGTACGATGCGCGAATAAGTCTTGAGTTTTATTAACCCAAGTAACCTAATAATCAAGAAATTGTAATGGAACAGTATTGGTAGGGATCACTCTATTTCTGATATACTAGTATCAATGGGGTGCAGAAAAATGTATTTAAGAAGCGCAATATATCATGTTTACCTTATCTTGCTCAGTCCACAGTTTTTTTGGTTATTTTTAGCTTGTTCTTCCAGTTTTATATACCTGCCATGATACTTTGATTTATATTTAAAAGTAACTGGTCTCACCAGACTTTATGTCTGACACTTTTTGTTTCCTCTTCTCTCTCTTCCGTTCCCCCTAGGTTCTCAAGGTGGAAGTGCTTAGAGTTGATTGAGATTCTTTCAGCTTAGCTTGGATTTTGGATATTGATTTACCGCTTTGATTTCTTGTCAACTTCCTTATGGCTTTGCAAGGGAAATATGGTTTTATGCTTTTGTACTCTGATATTTTGGCAAGACAGATTATTTATGTAATTGGTTACTCCAAGCTTATGATGTAAACTCAGTATTTGAGACCATGATGTTTTGATTTGAATAAAGTTTTAATTCTGCTGCTATTTTACATGTCTATCTTGTGCTATTATGTTCTTATTTACCTATAACGCTTCACGAGACTTAATGTATTCCCTTAGTGAGTGACATTAACGGACGTGGGGTGTCACATATGGTATCAAGGCATATGGTTATAAGGTCGAAAAAAATGTATTTTGAAAATGGTTTTCAAAAAGGTCTAAAATACAAAGTATTTTGAATAAAAAGTTTGTTTTTGAAAAGCAAATTTCCCAAAGCCATAAATAACTTCTTGATTCTTCGCTTGATTCCTTTTTCTTTGTGTTCGGGGAACCGTTTCTTCCTGAAAGTGTATCCCTATTTCGGCAAGGTTTCGTAGGCATGTTAAAACTACGGTACATGTTGATGGGCAAAGAAGTGACCAGCCTCCATCTTCAGCCGCAGTGGTTTCACCTGCGGCTTATTTTCTCTTAAGCCTCGTAAGGATTTCCGTACGATGGATGCAGCTTTCAAGAGACTAGTTAGCATTTTGCAAAAAGGAGAATAAGGGAATTGGGGCTAAGGAGCACAGCCCAAGATGAAAGAAAATAGTGGCTTAAGAAGGGACTATAGATGAATGAAGAAAAGAGGAAATATTATAACTTCGGAACGGTGGGCCATTTGAAAAAGGAATAGAGAAAGAGAAAAGGCATTTGTTACCACTTTGGTAAGACTGGAAACCTTATTAAGGAGTGCCCAAAGAGACAACGACAAGGCCAGGAGGCAGGAACTTCTAGGGGCCAAGTTAATGTTCTCATAGCTGGTGGACAGGATAGGGGTAGGAAAGTTTCCATCAAAGGATTGATTTCTATTTCTGATCATCCTGTTGGGATTCTTTTTCTGGCTCTTCGCATTCTTTTATATCTAATCCTTTAGTTGAGCCTCTGCACCTGGATACTAGTATAGTTTTGGATCTCATTATTGCCTCAAACCCCATTGGGAGTACGGCTCATTTATCGAGGATTTGTCGGGGTTTGAGAATCTATATGTTAGGCGTTGAGTTTGGTTGCAACGCGGATGTTCTTAATTTCATAAGATACGGTTCGATTCTAGGGATGGATTGGTCAACTACATATGTAGAGCCATTCTAGATTGTGAGAGGAGAGTCGTTAGACTACTGACTTGCCATAGAAAGACTCTCGATATTTCTTATGACCCCAAAAGGGTCTGTCATGCTTAGTCTCCTAGAACCTCTTGATATATCTATCGATGATATGTGATCTGTACCAATAGTTGCGAGTATCCTTATGTTTTGATGAGGTTCAGGATTTTCCCCCAAGGCACGAGATTGGTTTTTAGCATATACTTGGTGGACAATGCAAAGCGAGTTGCATTGCCTGTGCGACATGTGACTTCAAAAAGAAAAGAGGGAACTTTGTAAGCAAGTAAGGTAGCTACTTGAGAAAAGGTCGGGATGAGAAACCTATTGAAGACAGTCCTCGAGGAAGCCCATCATTCTAAGACGACTATTCATTCAAGAGGCGATAAAATGTATAGAGTTCGAGGTAGTGAAGCCAAACTTGCGAGAGGAAGTGAAAGTAGAGAAGGAAGAACGATTGGATGAGTTCCAACTCGTATACTCGGATCGGAGGTTAAGAAATTGTGCAAAGAAGTGAAGCTAGTAAAAGTGCAATGGAGAGAGGACCGCGAGAACGCTACTTGGGAGGTTGAAGACAAGGTTTGCGCTTCATATCCTTTCCTTTTCAAGAATATGTCCTTAACTTCTTTTTCCAAGTTTCGAATTAATACTTGTATCTATTGTTTGAATATCTCCTATCGATCGAGTCCTTAGGGAGAAAATAATGAATGTAAACATGTGTTTGAGACATTTTATGTTTGATGGATGTAACTGGTTTCTAGTGATTGCTCGTGGATGCATATACACACACAATAGGTACTAGATCGGCTCAATCACTTACATATTGTATATGGATGTGTGTGCAATTTAATTTTTTTATGGATGAAAATGGGTGTATCATTTCATTGATGTTGAATTTGGATGGATTATTGTGCACACATATAGAACTTACATGTATTAGGATGGTTTGCATGCATTTTGGTTGCATGGCACAAACATACATTGCATTAAGGAGGTTAATTGAATTAGTGGACCGCCTAATCTTTTGCATTAGTTTACGGGCATATACACACACTATTGCATGTGTTCACAAAAGCAATAGAAATTCCTTAAGGACAATGGATGCTTGTTAGCTGGGTGTATGATTGTTGGATGTTAGGATATACGTTCTTCTTAACTTAGAGATTTCGGGGACAAAATCCTTTGAGTAGGGGAGAATGTAACAACCCTGAAATTTTAACGATAACAAAGGGGGTAAATTAAAGAATAATTAATTTAATATTTGGAATTAAGGGAAACGGACTGTGCCATTGCGTCAGGCTCGAAATTCTTGTCAATACAGACATTTGGTTTGCATAAATTGGACTCTGTATGAAGTAGTTATGAAGGTTTGAAATTTGTATACGCATAAGAATAATATACATGAATATAAGGCCTAGAAAATTCAAAAAAGTTCAAATTCGCATGCAGAAAAGGAGCGGGAAAAATCCCGCCCAGGGGTGTCGACCCCTCAAGGGGGGTGTCGACCTTAGGGGGGTCGACCCCCCGCCAGATCCGAGGCAGAATCCATTTTTCTGAACTGGGACACCTTTCTTGACCAAATTCGTTGGTTCTAGGCTATAAATAGGACCCTATACCCATTGTTTTATTCATCTAATTCAATGGCGATGACAAAGTGCTGCTCCAACGAAAATTAAATGGCCTTCTCTTCTTCAAGTCCAATTCAAAGAAGATTATACAAATTCAACGGTTGCTACAGCAACAAATTCAAAGTGTTCTTCGTAGCAGTTTGGATCCATTTCCTTAGATTTATTCACTGTAAGTTCATGTTGCTTTTAGATCTAAATATTTAAATTGGTAATCATAACGTGTATGTAAAAATTGGATATTGAATCTACGCCTAAACAAGTTCTGTTATGACATAATTATCAGATCTGCCTTTAAATGTTCACATCGTCACAATGTCAAATCTTATCATAATATGCCTATTAGTTATGCCTATTTCTATCAGTTTATTATTAGTTCATTATAATGCATGTTCTTGCTTCTCTTCTCTCCCTCTTTTCCCTTTTTATTTTTATATAGTTAGGCTACCTTCGAGCCTAGGCCTAGCGCTGAAAAATGTGAACGTACGAAATTGGGAATGAACGGGAAAGATATAATTTGAGGCATAATTGGTATTGGAAAATATGGATCTAAATTTTGGCATAAATTTGGAAATATACGGACATAGGTTTGGGGGCATATGTCTCATTGGATAATATGGATTTAATCACGCATTGGAGTATATGTAAATATGGAATTGGGTATAAAATGGGACATGTCTAAATATTGATTTGAGACATAATTGGAACATATGTGAATATGAATTTTAGGTATAAATTGGAAAATATGTATATTTGGGGTTTGTGAATAACATATATATATATATATATATATATATATATATATATAAGCCTTGATTTATGACTTGGGAAAAAGGGCATATGGTGCGTAATTAAAAGGTGAATTGAAAAGGGACATAAAAGTCTATAATTTGAATAGTGAATTTGGCATATAATTAAATATGGGGAAAAGGGCATGAACACCTATAAGGAAATAGGTAAAAATTGGATAATAATGAATGCCTAGGACTACAATTAGGAATCATAATTGCACTTATTACACGAGGTTAGGTTGCATTAGTGGTGGAATTCTGCCCGGACCCGACCGGCATATCAACCACTAATGTTGAATCTAATGTGAGAGGTCTAAGTGCGCAAATATGAGACATGCTCAGACATGAGGTTAAGCCCAAATTTGTGGAATAAGTCTGCCCGGAGCCTCCCGGCATATCTAGCATCCACAAATGGCAGGCATAATGTGGGAGGTCTAGCATACTGTAACCATAAATGAAAATATGGTAATAAATCTTGAATACTTAACCTTGTAGAATCCATAGGGATTATATGAAGATAAACTAAAGTTGGGGTTAAGTAAAGTGATTGAACGGTGGGTGGGTTAAGTAAATTTGAGGGGGTGGGTAATACTTACATATAGGCCCATAAACTTATCCCGAGAAGGTTATGTAATTAAAGACACCTAGTGGTATACATAACCAGTAGAAATAATAAAGTTATGTAAATAAAGACACCCTTGTAGGGTAAGTATAACTTGTAGAAATGATAGAATTAGAGATGCGTAATAATATGCTAAATAAAGATTGATAAGTCGTAGTGACAGTGTAAATTGAATTTATGATTAAATGAGAAAGAATGAGAAAAACTTGTAAAAAAAACAAGTTATATTTAATCATAAAATAGTAAGTGACATGTTAATAAGGAAACATGTAAAATGAGACGTATTTAATTACTTATTAAGTAAAACTATGTTATTGTAATTATGTAACAAAGCAAGAATATAAAATAGATTGTGGATTACAAACCTTGGGCCATATCTAGAGAATAACATGTTGTAATCTTATTAATAAACTTATATGAATTAAGTTGTATGACTGAAATTAATAAGCAAGAGAAACTTAGTAATTTGAATAAGAATTCAATATGAATTGGAATAACCAAATCAACTAGAAACCTGATGAGGTTAGACAAGTGCATAAAATAATGTTTAGACATAGGGTCTAACAATATACTAAAGTAAGGCGCTTAGGCCAGTTCGCAGAGGGTGAATAACCCAATGGGTAGATCATCGAGTTGTTATAAGGCACGAGGGGGAGCACCTTCATCTGATTATTTGGCGGCTCTAAACGACTGGAAGGGGATGCACGCGGCTTCCTGAAGTACGTAAGGTGCTCCTAGTAGTCCTCTGTGCGATGACAGACGTCTTAGGCTATACCCGCAGAGGTTGGGTCTGCGCGTAACTACTAGGTGGGTGGGCCTTGACTATAGACGTTTCAATGTAGTCAGAATGCTGTGACGAGGTGACATAGGGTGATTCGATGGTTACCTCACGAGGAGGTAGAGTGGGTCACGACCAACAAGGATAGTAGACCGTCAGATATCCATCATCGACAGCCAGCAGGATGCAAAAGACTAGACCTAAACCCAAGATACCATTTCACCTTTCACTATCGAGGTACGAGGTTGAGGGTAGACGCCAAATGGATGTTTAGATTGGTTGTTTTAGGGGAGGTCGCTTAGCACGGTAGTCTTTACTAGTTGAGGGAGGGGCCGAGGTGGGACCGTAGCCACCATGGAAAACAGACCCGAGGAATATCTGTATATAGAGGCTCTTTAAAGACGGGCTTGTACAGGTATGGAAAAGCTCCCGATAGAGTTCTGTGTTTCTTGTGTAGCCCTACCACGAAACTCGATGCACATTAGAGGATGTGCGATTGAGGCATCAAGCTACAATTATGGTTCATACGTGGGACAGTCTAGATACATGCATATATGCTCTGGATAGTGTATCGTAGACTAGAGGGAATTATTCTGAAATGGAATCTGATTCGATCGATGGTGGCAGTCCATACGCTTACGTAGCATAGTAATGGTAGATATATGCGGAACATAACATTGTTATATAGAGATCCGTACGTCACTCCGGTCTAGGATGAGGGACTGCGTTCATTACGGTGGAGACCGTACGTGTGGGTCACCATGAGGTGTATCTCAATATTGAGAGATAGCTACATATATTGTATTAGGAGAATCCATGGGAAAGTAAATAGGTACGATGCGCGAATAAGTCTTTGAGTTTTATTAACCCAAGTAACCTAATAATCAAGAAATTATAATGGAACGGTATTGGTAGGGATCACTCTATTTCTGATATACTAGTATTCATGCGGTGCAGAGAAATGTATTTAAGAAGCGCAATATATCATGTTCGTCTTATCTTGCTCAGTCCACACTTGTTATTGTTATCTTGTTCTTCCAGTTTTATATACCTGTCATGATACTTTTATTTATTTATATTTAAAAGTAACTGGACTCGCCAGACTTTATGTCTGACCCTTTTTGTTTCCTCTTCTCTCTCTTCCGTTCCCCCTAGGTTCTCAGTGTGGAAGTGCTTAGAGTTGACTAAGATTCTTTCAGCTTAGCTTGTATTTTTGATATTGATTTACTGCTTTGACTTCTTGTCAACTTCCTTATGGCTTTGCAAGGGAAATATGGTTTTATGCTTCTGTACTCTGATATTTTGGCAAGACAGATTATTTATGTAATTGGTAACTTCAAGCTTATGATGTAAACTCAGTATTCAGACTATGATGTTTTGATTTAAATAAAGTTTTAATTCCCCTTCTATTTTACATGTTTATCTTATGCTATTATGTTCTTATTTACCTATAACGCTTCACGAGACTTAATGCATTCCCTTAGTGAGTGACATTAATAGACGTGGGATGTCACATATGGTATCAGAGCATATGGTAATAAGATCGGAAAAATATATTTTGAAAATGGTTTTCAAAAAGGTCTCAAAAATAAAGTATTTTGAATAAAAATTTGTTTTTGAAAAGAAAATTTCCAAAAGCCATAAATAACTTCTCGATTCTCCGCTTGATTCCTTTTCCTTTGTGTTCGGGAACCGTTTCTTCCCGAAAGGGTATCCCTATTTCGGCATGGTTCCGTAGGCATGTTAAAACTACGGTACATGTTGAAGAGCAAATAAGTGCCCTTCCTCCATCTTTAGTCGTAGTGGTTTCACCTGCGGCTTATTTTCTCTTAAGCCTCGTAAGGATTTCCGTGCGATGGAGGCAGCTTTCAAGAGACTAGTTAGCATGTTGAAAAAAGAAGAATAAGGGAATTGGGGCTAAGGAGCACAACCCAAAGATGAAAGAAAATAGTGGCTTAAGAAGGGACTATAGATAAAAGAAGAAAGGAGGAAATATTATAACTTCAGAATGGTGGGCCATCTGAAAAAGGATTACAGAAAGAGAAAAGGCGTTTGTCATCACTTTGGTAAGACGGGACACCTTATTAAGGAGTGCCCAAAGAGACAAGGACAAGGCCAGAAGGCAGGAACTTCTAGGGGGCAAGCTAATGTTCTTATAGCTGGTGAACATGATAGTGCTAGGAAAGTTTCCATCGAAGGATTGATTTCTGTTTCTGATCATCCTGTTAGTATTCTTTTTCTGGCGCTTCGCATTCTTTTATATCTAATCCTTTAGTTGAGTCTCTTCACCTAGATACTAGTATTGTTTTGGATCTCGTTATTGTCTCAAAACCCATTGGGAGTACGGCTCTTTATCGAGGATTTGTTGGGCTTTGAGAATCTCTATGTTAGGCATCGAGTTTGGTTGTGACACATATGTTCTTAATTTTATAAGATGTGGTTCAATTCTTGGGGTGGATTAGTCAACTACATATATAGAGCCATTCTAGATTATTAGAGGAGAGTCGTTAGACTTCTGACTTTCCATAGAAAGACTCTCGAGATTTCTTATGACCCCAAAAGGGTCTGTCAGGCTTAGTCTCCTAGAACCCCTTGATATATCTATCGATGATATGCAATCTGTGCCAATAGTTGCGAGTATCCTGATGTTTTGATGAGGTTCGGGGTTTACCCCCAAGGCACGAGATTGGTTTTCCGCATATACTTGGTGGACAATGCAAAGCGAGTTGCATTGCCTGTGCGACATGTGACTTCAAAAAGAAAAGAGGGAACTTTGTAAGCAAGTAGGGGAGCTACTTGAGAAGAGGTCGGGATGAGAAACCTATTGAAGACAATACTCGAGGAAGCCTGTCATTCTAAGACGACTATTCATTCAAGAGGCGAAAAATGTATAGGGTTCGAGGTACTAAAGCCAAACTTGCGAGAGGAAGTGAAAGTAGAGAAGGAAGCAACGATTGGATGAGTTCCGACTTGCATACATGGATCAGAGGTTAAGAAATTGTGCAAAGAAGTGAAGCTAGTAAAAGTGTAGTGGAGAGAGGACCGCGAGGACGCTACTTGGGAGATTGAAGACAAGGTTCGCGCTTCATATCCTTTGTTTTCGAGAATATGTCCTTAACTTCTTTTTCCAAGTTTCGAATTAATACTTATATCTATCGTTTGAATATCTCCTATCGATCGAGTCCTTAAAGAGAAACTAATGAATTGTAAACATATATTTGAGACATGTTATGTTTGATGGATGTAAGTGGTTGCTAATGATTGCTCGTGGATGCATATACACACACAATAGGCACTAGATCGGCTCAAGCACTTACATTTTGTATATGGATGTGTGTGCAATTTAAATTTTTATGTATGAAAATGGGCGTGTTATTATATTGATGTTGCATTTGGATGGATGATTGTGCACACATATGGAACTTACATGTATTAGGATGGTTTGCATCTATTTTGGTTGCATGGCACAAACATACATCGCATTAAGGAGGTCAATTGAATCAGTGGACCGCCTGATCTTTCGCATTAGTTTACGGACATATACACACACACACTATTGCATGTGTTCACAAAAGCATTAGAAATTCCTTAAGGACAATGAATGTCTTTGATGGCTAGATGGATGTATGATTGTCGGATGTTAGGATATACGTTCTTCTTAACTTAGAGATTTTTGGGACGAAATCCTTTGAGTAGCGGAGAATGTAACACCCTTAAATTTTAACGATACTAAAGAGGGTAAATTAAAGAATAATTAATTTAATATTCTAAATTAAGGGAAACCGACTACGACATTGCGTTCGGCTCGAAATTCTGGTCAAGATAGACATTTGGTTTGCGTAAATCGGACTACGTATGAAGAAGTTATGAAGCTTTGAAATTTGTATACGCATAAGAATAATATATATGAATATAAGGCCCAGAAAATTCAAAACAGTTCAAATTCGCATGCAGAAAAGGAGCAGGAAAAATCCCTCCTAGGGGTGTCGACCCCAGGGCCGATCCCGCAAGGGGGGGGGGAGGGGGTCAACCCCCCTGCCAAATCCGAGGCAGAATCCATTTTTCTGAACTAGGACACCTTGCTTGACCAAATTCGTTGGTTCAAGGCTATAAATAGGACCCTATACCTATTGTTTTATTCATCTAATTCAATGGCGATGAAGAAGTGCTGCTCCAATGAAAACTTAATGGCCTTCTCTTCTTCAAATCCAATTCAAAGAAGATTATACAAATTCAACGATTGCTACAATAACAAATTCAATGTGTTCTTCGCATCAGTTTGGATCCATTTCCTTAGATCTATTCACTGTGAGTTTATGTTGCTTTTAGATCTAAATATTTAAAAGGGTAATCATAACATGTATGTAAAAATTGGATATTGAGTCTTTGCCTAAACAAGTTCTGTTATGACATAATTATTAGATCTGCCTTTACATGTTCACATCATCACCATGTCAAATATTATCATAATATGCCTAT
Source organism: Allium sativum (assembly GCA_030737875.1). Taxonomy (NCBI): domain Eukaryota; kingdom Viridiplantae; phylum Streptophyta; class Magnoliopsida; order Asparagales; family Amaryllidaceae; genus Allium; species Allium sativum. The sequence continues at coordinate 381,272,997 of CM060924.1, forward strand.
TCAGTTATGCCTATTTCTATCAGTTAATTATTGATTCGTTATTATGCATGTTCTTGATTCTCTTCTCTCCCTCTTTTCCCTTTTTATTTTTATATAGTCAGGCTACCTTCGTGCCTAGGCCTACCGCTAAAAAATGCGAACGTGCGAAATTGGGAATGATGGGAAAAGATATAATTTGGGGCATAATTGGTATTGGAAAATATGAATCTAAATTTTAGCATAAATTTGGAAATATACGGATATGGGTTTGGGGGCATATGTCTCGTTGGGTAATATGGATTTAATTACGCATTGAAATATATGTAAATATGGTATTGGGTATAAAGTGGGACATGTCTAAATATTGATTTGAGACATAAATTGGAACGTATGCGAATATAAATTTTGGCATAAATTGGAAAATATGTAGATTTGGGGTTTGTGCATAACACATATATATAAGCCTTGATTTATGACATGGAAAAAAGGGCATATGGTGCATAATTAAAAGGTGAATTGAAAAAGGACATAAAATTCTATAATTTGGATAGTGAATTTGGCATATAATTAAATATGGGAAAAAGGCATGAACACCTATAAGGAAATAGGTAAAAATTGGATAATAATGAATGCCTAGGATTACAATTAGAAATCGTAATTGCACTTATGACACGAGGTTAGGTTGTGTCAGTGGTGGAAGTCTGCCCGGACCCGACCGGCATATCCAGCAACCTCTAATGTTGAACCTAATGTGAGAGGTCTAAGTGCTCAAATATGAGACATGCTCAGACACGAGGTTAAGCCCAAATTTTTTGAATAAGTCTGCCCGGAGCCGCCCGTCATATCCAACATCCACAAATGGTAGGCTTAATGTGGGAGGTCTAGCATACTGTAACCATAAATGAAAATATGGTAATAAATCTTGAATACTTAACCTAGTAGAATCCATAGGCATTATATGAAGATAAACTAAAGTTGGGGTTAAGTAAGGTGATTGAACGGTGGGTGGGTTAAGTAAATCTGAGGGTTGGGTAATACTTACATATAGGCCCATAAACTTAGCCCGAGAAGGTTATGTAATTAAAGACACCTAGTGGTATTCATAACCAGTAGAAATAATAAAGTTATGTAATTAAAGACACCCTTGTAGGGTAAGCATAACTTGTAGAAATGATAGAATTAGAAATGCGTAATAACCAGCTGAGTAAACATCGATAAGTCGTAGTGATAGTGTAAATTGAATTTATGATTAAATGAGAAAGAACGAGAAAAATTTGTAAAATAAACAGGCTATATTTAATCATAAAATAGTAAGTGACATGTTAATAAGGAAATATGTAAAATGAGACATACTTAATGTTAAGTAAAACTATGTTATTGTAATTATGTAACCAAGAAAGAATAAAAAATAGTTTGTGGATTATAGACCTTGGGTCACAATTTAGAGAATAACATGTTGTAAGCTTATTAATAAACTTAAATGAATTAAGTTGTATGATTGAAATTAATAAGCAAGAGAAACTTGGTAATTTGAATAAGAATTCAATATGAATTGGAATAACCAAATCAACTGGAAACCTGATGAGGTGAGACAAGCGCATAAAAGAATGTTTAGACATAGAGTCTAACAATATATTGAAGTAAGGCCCTTGGGCCAGTCCATAGAGGGTGAAAAACCCAACGGGGTAGATCATCGAGGTGTTATAAGGCATGAGGGGAACGCACATTCATCTGATTGTTTGGCAGCTCCAAAGGACTAGAAGGGGAAGCATGCGGCTTCCTGAAGTACGTAAGGTGCTCCTAGTAGTCCTCTGTGCGATGACAGATGTCTTAGGATGTACTCGCATAGGTTGGGTCTATGCGTAACTACTAGGTGGGTGGGCCTTGAATACAGACATAGCTATGCAATCATAATGCTATGACGAGGTTACACCAGGGTGATTCGACGGTTGCCTCACGAGGAGGTAGAGAGGGTCACGACCAACAAGGATAGTAGACCGTCGGATATCCGTCATCGACAACCAGCGGGATGCGAAAGACTATAGCTAAACCCAAGATACCATTTCACCTTTCACTATCGAGGTATGGGGTTGAGGGTAGACGCCACATGGATGTTTTGATTGGTTGTTTTAGGAGCGGTCGCTTGGCTCTGTAGTCTTTACTAGTTGAGGGAGGGGCTGAGGTGGGGCCATAGCCACCATGGAAAATAGACCCGAGGAATACCTGTATATAGAGGCTCTTTAAAGACGGGCCTGTACAGGTATGGAAATTCTCCCGACCAAGTTTTGTGTTTCTTGTTTAGCCCTTCTACGGAACTCAGTGCACATTAGAGGACGTGTGATTGTGGCACCAAGCTACAATTACGGTTCATAAGTGGGACAGTCTAGATACATGCATATCTGCTCTAGATGGTGTATCGTAGACTAGAGGGCATTACTCCGATATGGAATCTGATTCGATCGACTCCATACACTTATGTAGCATAGTAATGGTTGATATATATGGAATGTAACGTTGTTATATAGAGATTCGTACGTCACTCCGAGGGACTGCGTTCATTACGGTGGAGACCGTACGAGTGAGTTACCATGGGGTGTATCTCAATATTGAGAGATAGCTACATATATTGTATTAGGAGAATCCATGGGTAAGTAAATGGGTACGATGCACAAATAAGTCTTGATTTTTATTAACTCAAGTAACCTAATAATCAAGAAATTGTAATGGAACAGTATTGGTAGGGATCACTCTATTTTTGATATACTCTAGTGCGGTGCAGAGAAATGTATTTAAGAAGCGCAATATATCTTGTTCAACCTATCTTGCTTAGTCCACACTTGTTATTGTTATTGTTATCTTGTTCTTCCAGTTTTATATACCTTCCATGATGCTTTTATTTATTTATATCTAAAGTAACTGGACTCGCCAGACTTTATGTCTGACCCTTTTTGTTTACTCTTCTCTCTCTTTCACCCCCCCATAAGTTCTTAGGGTGGAAGTGCTTAGAATTGATTGAGATTCTTTCAGCTTAGCTTGGATTTTGGATATTGATTTACCGCTTTGACTTTTTGTCAACTTCCTTATGGCTTTGCAAGTGAAATATGGTTTTATGCTTTTATACTCTGATATTTTGGCAAGACAGATTATTTATGCAATTGGTTACCTCAAACTTATGATGTAAACTCAGTATTTGGGACCATGATGTTTTGATTTAAATAAAATTTTAATTCCGCTACTATTTTACATGTCTATCTTGTGCTATTATATTATTATTTACCTATAACGCTTCACGAAACTTAATGCATTCCCTTAGTGAGTGACATTAACGGACGTGGGGTGTCACATATGGTATCGGAGCATTTGGTTATAAAATCGGAAAAATATATTTTGAAAATGGTTTTCAAAAATGTCTCAAAAATAAAGTATTTTGAATAAAAAGTTTGTTTTTGAAACAAATTCCCAGAGCCATAAATAACTTCTCGATTCTCCGCTTGATTCCTTTTTCTTTGTGTTCGGGGAATCGTTTCTTCCCGAATGGGTATCTCTATTTCGGCATGGTTCTGTAGGCATGTTAAAACTACGGTACATGTTGAAGGGCAAAGAAGTGCCCCGCCTCCATCTTTAGCCGCAGTGGTCTCACCTGCGGCTTATTTTCTTTTAAACCTCGTAAGGATTTCCGAGCGATGGAGGCAGCTTTAAAGAGACTAGTTAGCATGTTGCAAAAAGGAGAATAAGGGAATTAGGGCTAAGGAGCACAACCTAAAGATGAAAGAATATGGTGGCTTAAGAATGGACTATAGATGAAAGAAGAAAAGAGGAAATACTATAACTTTGGAACGGTGGGCCATCTGAAAAAGGAATACAAAAAGAGAAAAGACGATTGTTACCACTTTGGTAAGACGGGACACCTTATTAAGGAGTGCCCAAAGAGACAAGGACAAGGCCAGAAGGCAAGAACTTTTAGGGGGCAAGCTAATGTTCTCATAGCTGGTGGACAGGATAGGGGTAGGAAAATTTCCATCGAAGGATTGATTTCTATTTCTGATCATCCTGTTAGGATTCCTTTCCTGGCACTTCGTATTCTTTTATATCTAATCCTTTAGTTAAGTCTCTTCACCTAGATACTAGTATGGTTTTGGATCTCATAATTGCCTCAAACCCCAATGGGAGTACAGCTCATTTATCGAGGATTTTTCGGGGTTTGAGAATCTCTGAGTTAGGCGTCGAGTTTGGTTGCGATGCATATGTTCTTGATTTCATAAGATACAGTTTGATTCTAGGGATGGATTGGTCAACTACATATATAGGGCCATTCTAGATTGTTAGAGGAGAGTCGTTAGACTTATGACTTGCCATAGAAAGACTCTCGGGATTACATATGACCCAAAAAGGGTCTATCATGCTTAGTCTCCTAGAATCTCTTGATATATCTATCGATGATATGCGATCTGTACCAATAGTTGCGAGTATCCTGATGTTTTGATGAGGTTCGGGGTTTACACCCAAGGCACGAGATTGGTTTCCGCATATACTTGGAGGACAATGCAAAGCGAGTTGCATTGCCTGTGCGACATGTGACTTCAAAAAGAAAAGAGGGAACTTTGTAAGCAAGTAGGGGAGCTACTTGAGAAGAGTTCGGGATGAGAAACCTATTGAAGACAGTCCTCGAGGAAGCCTGTCATTCTAAGACGATTATTCATTCAAGAGGCGATAAAATTTATAGAGTTCGAGGTAGTGAAGCCAAAATTGCGAGAGGAAGTGAAAGTAGAGAAGGAAGCAACGATTGGATGAGTTCCGACTTGCATACTTGGATCGGAGGTTAAGAAATTGTGCAAAGAAGTGAAGCTAGTAAAAGTGCATTGGAGAGAGGACTGTGGGGATGCTACTTAGGAGGCTGAAGACAAGGTTCACGCTTCATATCTTTTCCTTTTTGAGAATATGTCCTTAACTTCTTTTTCCAATTTTTGAATTAATACTTATATCTATTGTCTGAATATCTCCAATCGATCGAGTCCTTAGGGAGAAACTGATAAATGTAAACATGTGTTTGAGACATTTTATGTTTGATGGATGTAAGTAGGACCCATGGGGTCGACCCCCAAGGGGGGTGTCGACTCCCCTGCCAGATCCGAGGCAGAATCCTTTTTTTTGAACTAGGACACCTTTCTTGACAAAATTCGTCGGTTGTAGGCTATAAATAGGACCCTATACCCATTGTTTTATTCATCTAATTCAATGGCGACGACGAAGTGCTGCTCCAATGAAAATTGAATGGCCTTCTCTTCTTCAAATCCCATTCAAAGAAGATTATACAAATTCAACGGTTGCTACAACAACAAATTCAACGTGTTCTTTGCAGCAGTTTGGATGCATCTCCTTTGATTTATTCACTGTGAGTTCACGTTGCTTTTAGATTTATATATTTAAATGGGTAATCATAACTTGTATGTAAAAATTGGATATTGAATTTATGCCTAAAAAAGTTCTGTTATGACATAATTCTCAGATCTGCCTTTACAAGTTCACATCGTCACCATGTCATATCTTATCATAATATGCCTATTCAGTTATGCTTATTTCTATCAATTTATTATTGATTCGTTATTATGCCTATTCTTGATTCTCTTCTCTCCCTCTTTTCCATTTTTATATTTATGTAGCCAGGCTACCTTTGAGCCTAGGCCTAATGCTGAAAAATGTGAATGTGCGAAATTGGAATGATAGGGAAAGATATAATTTTGGGCATAATTGGTATTGGAAAATACGGATCTAAATTTGGGCATAAATTTGGAAATATACGGATATGGGTTTGGGGACATATGTCTCGTTGGATAATATGGATTTAGTCACGCATTGGAATATATGTAAATATGGAATTGGGTATAAAATGGGACATGTCCAAATATTGATTTGAGTCATAAATTGGAACGTATGTGGATATGAATTTTAGGCATAAATTGGAAAATATGTAGATTTGGGGTTTGTGCATAACATACATATATATATATACATATACATATATATATATAAGCCTTGATTTATGACTTGGGAAAAAGGGCATAAGGTGCATAATTAAAAGGTGAATTGAAAAAGGACATAAAAGTCTATAATTTGAATAGTGAATTTGGCATATAATTAAATATGGGGAAAAGGGAATGAACACCTATATGTAAATAGGTAAAAATTGGATAATAATGAATGCCTAGGATTACAATTAGAAATCGTAATTGCACTTATGACATGAGGTTAGGTTGCATTAGTGGTAGAAGTCTGCCCAGACCCGGCCGACATATCCAGCAACCACTAATGTTGTACCTAATGTGAGAGGTTTAAGTGCGCAAATATGAGACGTGCTCAGACACGAGGTTAAGCCTAAATTTGTGGAACAAGTCTGCACGGAGCCTCCCGGCATATCCAGCATCCACAAATGGCAGGCTTAATGAAAGAGGTCTAGCATACTGTAACCATAAATGAAAATATGGTAATAAATCTCGAATACTTAACCTAGTAGAATCCATAGGGATTATATGAAGATAAACTAAAGTTGGGGTTAAGTAAAGTGATTGAATGGTGGGTGGGTTAAGTAAATCTGAGGGGGTGGGTAATACTTACATATAGGCCCATAAATTTAGCCCGAGAAGGTTATGCAATTAAAGACACCTAGTGGTATACATAACTGGGGTATACACAACCGATTGAAATAATAAAGTTATGTAATTAAAGGCACCCTTGTAGGGTAAGCATAACTTGTAGAAATGATCGAATTAGATATGCTTAACAATCTCCTAAGTAAACATCGATAAGTCGTAGTGACGATGTAAATTGAATTTATGATTAAATGAGAAAGAACGAGAAAAACTTGTAAAATAAACAAGTTATATTTAATCATAATGTAGTAAGTGACATGTTAATAAGGAAACATGTAAAATGAGACGTACTTAATTATGCATTAAGTAAAACTATGTTATTGTAATTATGTAACCAGGCAAGAATATAAAATAGATTGTGGATTACAGACCTTGGGCCGCAATCTAGAGAATAACATGTTGTAAGCTTATTAATAAACTTAAATGAATTAAGTTGTATGACTGAAATTAATAAGCAAGAGAAACTTGGTAATTTCAATAAAAATTAAATATGAATTGGAATTACCAAGTCAACTGGAAACCTAATGAGGTGAGACAAGCGCGTAAAAGAATGTTTAGACATAGGGTGTAACAATATGCTAAACTAACGCGCTTAGGCTAGTCCGTACGGTTAAGGGTGAATAACCCAACGGGGTTGATCATCGAGGTGTTATAAGGCACGAGGGGAGCGCACATTCATCTAATTGTTTGGCGGCTCCAAAGGACTGGAAGGGGAAGCACGCGGCTTCCTGAAGTACGTAAGGTGCTCCTAGTAGTCCTATGTGCGGTGACATATGTCTTAGGCTGTACTGAGGTTGCGTCTGTGCGTAACTACTAGGTGGGTGGGCCTTGATTGCAGACGTAGCTATGCAGTCAGAATGTTGTGACAAGCTGACACAAGGGTGATTCGATGGTTGTCTCACGAGGAGGTAGAGAGGGTCATGACCAACAAGGATAGTAGACCGTCGGATATTCGTCATCGACAGCCGGCGGGATGCGAAAGACTAGAGCTAAACCCAAGATACCATTTCACCTTTCACTATCGAGATAGGGTTGAGGTTAGACGCCACATGGATGTTTAGATTGGTTGTTTTAGGGGCGGTCGCTTAGCTCTGTAGTCTTTACTTGTTGAGGGAGGGGCCGAGGTGAGGCCATAGCCACCACGGAAAACAGACCCGAGGAATATTTGTATATAGAGGTTCTTTAACGACGGGCCTGTACAGGTATGGAAAAGCTCCTGACCGAGTTCCATGTTTCTTGTTTAGCCCTGCCACGGAACTCGGTGCACATTAGAGGACGTGCGATTGAGGCATCAATCTACAATTATGGTTCATACGTGGGACAGTCTAGATACATGCATATTTTCTCTGGATGGTGTATCGTAGACTAGAGGGCATTATTCCGATATGGAATCTGATTCGATCGATAGTGGCAATCCATACGCTTACATAGCATAGTAACGGTAGATATATGCGTAACGTAACATTGTTATATAGAGATCCGTACGTCACTTCGGCGTAGTATGAGGGACTGCGTTCATTATGGTGGAGACTGTGCGAGTTGGTTACCTTAGGGTGTATCTCAATATTTAGAGATAGCTACATATATTGTATAAGGAGAATCAGTAGGAAAGTAAATGGGTACGATGCGCAGATAAGTCTTGAGTTTTATTAACCCAAGTAACCTAATAATCAAGAAATTGTAATGGAACGGTACTGGTAGGGATCACTCTGTTTCTGATATACTAGTATCGGTGCGGTGTAGAGAAATGTATTTAAAAAGCGCAATATATCCTGTTCATCTTATCTTGCTCAGTCCACACTTGTTATTGTTATTGTTATTTTGTTCTTCCAATTTTATATACCTGCCATGATACTTTTATTTATTTATATTTAAAAGTAACTGGACTCGCCAGACTTTATGTCTGACCCTTTTTGTTTTCTCTTCTCTCTCTTCCGTTTCCCCCCAGGTTCTCAGGGTGGAAGTGCTAAGAGTTGATTGAGATTCTCCCATCTTAGCTTGGATTTTGGATATTGATTTACCGCTTTGACTTCTTGTCAACTTCCTTATGGCTTTGCAAGGGAAATATGGTTTTATGCTTTTGTACACTGATATTTTGGCAAGACAGATTATTTATGTAATTGGTTACATCAAGCTTATGATGTAAACTCAATATTTGGGACCAGATGTTTTGATTTAAATAAAATTTTAATTCCGCTGCTATTTTACATGTCTGTCTTGTGCTGTTATGTTCTTATTTATTTATAACGCTTCACGAAACTTAATGCATTCCCTTAGTGAGTGACATTATCGGACGTGGGATGTCACACGAGTCATAGGATTTTGAAATAAAATCCGAATTATAAAATAAATTGATTCAAAGAGGTAGAGGTTAAAAAGTGGTGTGTTATAAAGAAGTTACTTAATTGAATTAATAAGTAATGGTATATTAGAGAAAGAGATTTTCAAAGAGTAATAGGGTTTATGGAACCGTATTTTGAATAAAATAGTTAAATGGATTTTGTATTGATATTAGATTGGAATATTAGTTATAATTGTAAAATGGGTTAGTAGTAATTTATTATTTCACTAGAGAAATAATAACACAACATTTCGGTGAGAATTTGGAAAATATACATATACTAAGGATTCCGAGGTAAAAAGGGAAGTAAAAAGGGGCTGCATGAAAATATAACGATACTCTCGAGTTAGAAAGGAAATGTAGAATTGAGTTTTATTTTATACAAATAAATATTAGTTATTGTTCCAATAATGGAATAAAAGATATTTTGTAATGTTGTTTTATGAATAATAAGTTCAATGGATTTCCCAAATTTAAATAATAAAGAATGATGTAACAAATGTTTTGAAAGGAGAATTAAGTGGAAATTGAATATGGTTATAAGTTATTTTACTAAGAATTATAATGAAATGGATTAGAGGGCATTTATTAAATAAGAATTCAATTTTCGTAGTTTTAAAATATTAAAAGAGTTAGAAGTTTTAATTAAACAGAAGTTAATTAGTTTGTAATTAACAAAGGCCAATTGATGTAGAATACTGAACTAGTGAACTCATTGGATTTTCATGATTGAATCACTGTTTATTTTGATAGTTAGATAACCGACTATCAAATCAGACCAATACGATTGTTGGTACGGAAAGACCGGGATCAAATTTATATTCGAAAACCATTCCGACCAACAAATACTTGAAGATACCAGAAGATGATCGAGATGGAGCAATGAAGACAGTAGATTTTCATAAACGGAGGAATTACTAATAATCTCTGATGTTGCAACCAGAGATAAACTGTGATTCTGTCGTGGTTGGAATACTACGGATTGCAAGGATTCACGCTACTCATCCATGGGGTGATTCCTATATTAGATGCATTAGGAGAGTACCTTCGGTTCATCCTCTTCGTAGATGACTTGTATGGATGAATGTCTGATAGAGTATTTCCAAAGGGATCATGTACGTTGATTTCTTCAAACATGCTATAGTTGTTGGCGGAGAATGGTCGTTCTCTTAGCTTAACTACTAGAGTATTTTTGTGGACGTCAATTAGTGATACTGGCAGATATGACGGTGTGGCATTCAAAGTGAATGATTACCAAATATTCCAAAAGATAATTTAAACCTCATGCCTCATCAACAGGAAAATGACAAAAATCAGGCAGGCAGCATGGCTATGTGGGTCGCTCTATAATCACCTATCTAGAGAATACACATTTCCTTCTTTAATCTATTTCGATGCTGTCCCTTTTCAGGAAACGGTGGTTTGAGCCCAACCGTTGATGATATACATTCGATACACTCAAGAGAAATGAGTGGTCGGTCATGTGTAGGCCGGGTTGCAAGACGTTCTTATTGAACCCAGTGTATTCCCCTCTAGAGATACACTATCGGCAGGTGGTCCCATGCCTTGTCATAGTTGGAATCCAATCTCCAATAAGTGCCCGCGGTTTTGATTGTATATTATATATGTGGAGCGTGAGATGCAAGAGTTCTACTAGATTGATATCTACTTGTATTTAGACACTATTATAATATCGAAAAGATATTGATTTCAAAAACGTTTTAGGTTATCGTAAGGTAAAAACCATCCGTATTTATGCGTGGATTTGGTCTTACGATTATCCTTTTCTTTCAAAAAGGTTTTAACTTTAGAATCAAGTTGGATGATACTGTAAAACTTAGTGTGTTTTTTCACTCTGGTTCACCAGACTAACCCTGTGTTTTGTAAATGCTCTGGTTAGGCCGAGTTGTATAGGTCCAAGTTATCGAATGCTGTGAAGTCCAGAGATGAGCTGGAGAAGTTCAGACGTATTATATATATGGTGTGTTTTCCGCTGTGTGTTGTGTATGGGGCAGATTTTTATCTGTCCAGATGTGTGATGTACTCTGGTGTTGTAAGTATTTTTTTAAAAGCTCTCGATAATGATTTATTTCTTTATTATATTTTGCTCCGCTGCGATGTGAGATTCTGTGTTGTGTTGGTTTTTCTTCGTTTTCTATTCTAATATTTCTTTCTTTCTTACCTCACCCTCTAATTTATTTCTATCAACTATCCAGTGTTTTTGGTGTTTGGAAGATCGGTATGTGGTACGAAATTGTATTTATGTCGATTTTCGAGGCCGAAAATCCTTGGGTCATTACATATTAACTCGTTAATCAATTTCGGTTAGTCTTTCCTTTAAATTAATTAATAATATAATTAATTTAAATAAATCTCACTTTATTTATCTCTTGGAAATAATTAATCCAACTATTTAACCCTTAGGTTAATTTCTGCTCACTTGCTTATAAAACATAAGAATTTGATTTATAAAATTATTTTATAATTGCTTATAAAATTAATTAAATAAATAACAATTATTTATTTCTCTTTTATAAACTTTCATTCACAATAATAGATTTTATAATTTATCTTTAGTTATAAAATAAATTTTATAACTTCATTTTTATCGATTCACCTTACAGTAAATCAACTTTTATAAATGATATATATTTAGGCCGCTTGTTGCCAATTTCTCAACCAATATTGCCCATTGATTGATAACAAAACAACCATTAAATTTAGATTCAACAATCAACAACCAAATTAATCATCCAATTAGATTGGTTAACTAGTTCATATAATGATAATATAAAAATAAACAATAAATTTGAGGAATCCAGTTGGATTCCTCCCACCTGTTATTCCCTGCATCCAAATAGGTTACATTAAATAAAATCATCTATTTAATACGACAATATATCATCTGTTATAATAAACATGAATAATTAATTTAACTGATAAAGATCAACTAATAACAACCATACAAGCATCACTACAACAAACATACTCTATTACAACGTCCATTTTACAACGGGCATTGGGAGCCCGTTGTAATAGAGTGCTATTACAACGGTCTTTTCATGACCCTTGTAATAAATGTCATGTATACTGCCGTTTTTACAACGGGCATGGACTGCCCGTTGTAATAGAATGCTTTTACAACGGTTTTTAAATGCCCGTTGTAATAAATATCAAGTTTACAACGTTCATATGATGCCCATTGTAATAGATATATATTTTACAACGGTCACAAAATGACCGTTGTAAGAGGTGCCAATTTTACAAGGGGTACTGCCCATTGTAACAGGTGCCAATTTAACAGCAGCCATAAAATGCCCATTTTAAACGATGTCAATTTTACAATGATCATAAAATGCTTGTTAATAATTTCCGACAATTAATAATTAATAATTACAATACTTTCTTAAAATTAATATTGATTATTTTTTATTATTTAATAATTAATCTTTAATAATATTATATTAATCATATGTTACTAATTACTAACTATATTATTACTAATCATTAATAATATTATATTACTTAGTAATTAATCATAAATAATATAAAATTAATCATTTATAACTTATAATAATTAATGATTATTAATAAATAATCAGTAATTATCAATTATTATATAAAATCAGTATTACAACATGCTTCATTTTACTTTCCAGTTATTCGTACGTAATATCAAGTAATTAATATCAAATATATATTACTTTATAATTAACAATAAATATTAATAATTTGTTATTGGTTTGAGATGTAATAATAGTGTAGTACTGATATTGGATGGTATATTTCGATTTTGTTTGTATATTTGAATTTTGGATGCAAAATTATTATTTTTATTTAACAATATATTATTGTTAATTATTCATAACTAGTAAATTATAGGTAATGTTTCTTCATTTCATTTAATAATTAATCTTAAATAATTAATATTGAACAATTAATAATTAGTATTTAGTAGTTAATGTTTGACATTTAATATTTAATAATTAGGAAGTAATGTCAAATATTCAATAGTTAATTTTTGGTAATTAATAATTAGTAATCGTTGTTAAATAATTTATTTTCTTTAATTATGTAATAATGAAATTTGATAATTATTAGTTACGATCTATAATAGTTGATAAATGTAATTAATATTTGATAACTAATAATTAATGAATATATTTGATTGTTGATTATGTTCATTAATATAACTAATACTCTAAAACTAATATAGTAATAATTGGTAAGTATATTTAGTTGTTAGTTGATAATAAATAATTGTTAATATTAATAAACTAGTACTAAATAATTAGTACAACTAATAGATAAAATCAACTTGAGATAAATAAGAAGCCCTTTGCGGTTAAGCAATACAAGGGCTCAGTTTAGATTGCACGATGCTACTGTCACGAACCAGAATTTTCAACGGTTTAAAATTATGAATTTTTTTCGAAATTGATTTATGTTGGGTAAAATTTGAGATCTAGTTTATGTTATTTTGGTTTTAAATTGATTTTTAAGTATGGATTTAGAAATTTAATATTTAAATTTGAGTTGTTTGTTAAATTTAAATGATATTAATATTTTGAACTATTTTAATATGTTGTTTGAGAAATTATAGACTTAATTTTTTTAATTTAACTTGAGAATTTTAGTTATTTAGTTGAAGTTGGTCTTTGTTAAATCAAGATGTATCGGAAATTGCATAAATAAGCTAGTATTGTTCTATGTACATAGTATGATAAATGATACATACTTAAGAAATATTTGTTTAAGTGAGATTTTACGCTTGTATGTATTGCCGAAAATATGTAACACCTGTACAAAATTGTCTGTGATCTTTAACACTTGTGCACGTTCTGAAAATTCCACCGTCCCCTTTACTTCTTATTCACCGTCATTCATTCCTTTTCCCATTTTCACCTCGGCCAAAGATTTTTTTCCCCAAATCCCTAAATCATCGAAAATGGCCTCAGCCCTAGACCAATCCACCGATCATCGTCGTACCCCCTTCGTCGTCCACCGACCCTCCCTTCAGCGTTGCCTCCGCCTCCTTCAGGCAATTTCATCCTACTTCGCCTCCATTACCGAGATCCGCTTACCCCCTTTCTCCAACAATGGCCTCCACTAAATCGGCTTTCTCCTTCCTCGTCAAATGAAGCGCGATCACCATCAAATCTCCTTTGCTCGCCTCCGTGAATCAGCTCGAGCACCTCTTGCTAAAACCCCTTTTCCATTTTTTTCGTGGGTGGAAACAAAAATAAGTTCCCAATTCTCGCTTCTTGCCAAATCGAAGCCATGTTCACTGCCTTCACTCGCTCCCTCTCTCCCTTGTAAAACCATAACGCATAGAAGAAAAATCAGCATGGCAGCCAACGCTGGAGATTTGCCACTGTCCCTGTCGCTCCACCGAAATCCTCCCAGCACCCAAAACTGTGTCGATGCTCTACCTCGCCAGTCAGCAAATCACTACCAACGTCCTTTTGCAGTCTGTCGCCTCCACTCGCAAGCCACCGTCTTTACCGATTAGTTCGCCTGCAACCCGTCGTCGCTGAACCCTGCACTTTTCCAGTCCCGCTTCCCCTTTGTCTCCACGGTTATAGATAAGTTTACTTACGATCAATTTTGTTACAAGTTAAGTACTTTGCTTACTCGCTAAGTATAATTGTTGTGGTCTTTTCGGGTTGATTACCTCCGCCCTAGTTGGTTGTCTTGCTGTCGCATTTCACCTTTGTTAGCTGTCTTGGTTGATTGTTTTGAGTAATGTGTGTGTGCTATGCTCTATGATTTCACCTGATCCATATATGTTCTGTTTGGTTTCGGCAAAATAAAGGAATTTGCATGTTTAGAGTGTCCCATTTTCATGTGTATGCTACTATCTATATTCAGAAATTTTACTGCCTCATGGAACTACTAATATACATGCCCATGCTTGTTTACCCCATTCAACAAAACACTGCATGCATGCTTTTAAATTGCGTTAGTTTGACTTTGGCACACCCGAGTTGTTATTTAAGTAGTGTTGGCACTGGATCTCCTTGTATATGCTTAAATATTTTACTGTCACCATCTTAGATAAACTGAATAAGCACTTGTTACCATCAGTTTTAGTTATCTTTGGAGAAACTGACTTTGTCCCTTGTTAATGAGCCTAGCCTAAAATGCCTAACGTCTGGAAACTTAAAGAAGAAAATGATTATTCCCATTTGGATCGATTTAGTCAATCATTTACATTGCGTTTCCAGTTCTTTAGATAAATGGAGTTGTCACATGCTTTTCGGTTAGTATAAATTCAAATATTTAAGGAAAAAAATGTACAAAATGTCAGTTTGAATGTTCACTGGCTTTAAACCTGGCAACTCCCATATTATATTGTTGTGGTTGTAGTATTTAATAATATGCATTTCATTTCTGTCCACTCGCACGCATGCTGTCTTGCTAAGTTTATTATGTATTGCTGCATATTTTCTCTTGCCATATTGAGCACCATTTTTGCGTTAACCATTTGTATGAACTCTTCATTATGAGCATGTCACACCATGCTGCATGAATCAGCTTACTTGCTTGGGACTGTGAATGAATTCTTTGATGACGTCTAGTACTACTACAAGCGCTGATTAGGAGAAACTTGTTGAGAAGGCATGCTAGTGAGGCGCTAAGATGCATGCAAGCTTTGATGACAGCTCAAGAAAGAATCCGTGCACAAAGAATTCAAATGGTTGAACATGAGCAAGCAAAAAGCACATCTTCTCGTACACTAAATCAAAGACGATCCCCTCTTCATTCTAGATCCAAGCAATCATATGTAAGTTGGTATGTTTTTTATTCACTGCTTTTGTTTGAATTTATGTTGCTTGTCTTGTGTAAAATTATTTTCGTAACCCTAGTTTTTTTGCCACTTGTTATTGAAATGCTTGTTAATGATGAAACTTCAAACTTGCTGATGTGCATTCCTGGGCTTATCTTCAACTTTTTTTTCTTTTTTTGTAGAAAGAAGATGGTTAGAGAGGCAACAGCGATAAAAACTTGCAACCTAGAACTGAGGATGTAGATGAGATAATTTTGGCGACCTTCAGCTGTAAAATGACAAGGAGAGGCTTCATTTGAGGTATCTTTTCTAGACGTTTACGAATTTCTATATTATCACCTGTAGTCCTAGGGATCCTTACTGATTCATTAGAAAAAACATTTGTAAACAACATCCAAATCAATGACAAAGCTAAGTAGACACAAGCACTTCTACCTTACTAATAGGCTTTCTACCTTACCAAAATTTTCATTTATCTTATTTTAACCCTCTACTATTAATATGTCCGCTTAGTACAATCAGTGCGGACAACATGCGCTTGCACTTTAGTTGATTTTGGTCGTTGGCTAGCATTCTACTGTTACCATTTCTATCTAAACTATTTATGAGTTGATCTTGCTTTCTTCTCAATTAAGTACATTGTTTGCTTAGAGTCATGGAGTAACACTTTTTGCTGTTCTTGATTCAAATTATGCAATTATTTTGGCAACAAACATTACATGCTTGTCTGGTTTCTATGTTTTTGTATTGATGTTATCATGTATGTATATTGTTTAAATGTGTGTTTTTGACAAAGGGTACTCGGTGCCCCGTTTTGAGTTGAATTTATAATTGTTTGTTATAATTAATTCCATCCATCATTATTTAATGATAATATCAGGAAAAGTTAATATAAGAGAAAGATACACAACTTATTGATTTTTCTAGTAAATTGCTGGGTTTATGTATATTCATGGATTATATACTCATTTAGGGGTATGCCACTTTCTGATATATACAGGAATTGTGATGATTTGCTAGTGCGTCCACAGTTGCTGCTAAATTCATGTCAAAATCTAAGGGGGGAAGCAGCAAGTTATGGATGCTTATAAAAATTTGGCTTTTATAAGGTAATTTCTTACTTGTTAAAAATAAAATCATTTTTGTTTTGCTTTCAGGGCTCAAATGCTGTATAATAATATCTGGTGATATGTGTACAAAAATTGGGAGTAAAATAGTTAACTTTTTGTACACATTCCCAATTTAGGGCAATGCCGCAAGGTTACAACAATGCAAGATTTAAATGTTGTATAATAAGTTCTGAATGGTGTATAACAATATATTCTCTCTACATTTAGTAACTTTTTTTTTGCAGTCACATTGTGCTAGTAAGCAGGCTCAAGATCAACGAGATCGTGTTACTTTGGACGATTTGGTGAAAAAAAGCAAGCTATTGGGTTGGGAGAAAAATGTAGTTGCAGAGGGGACGATAGCAAGTACTGATCCTGATGCTTTAGTACATTTTAAAAAGCTTGGAGCTGATGTTTGGAAGATATGTGTGAATGTAGCGGTGAACCGGAAGCTTTTTTGTTTAGGCCAAATTCAGAGATGTCCACTATCAAACGGGCCGTTGGATCTATTGTCACATGACACAAAGATTACGTTTCCTTGGTCTAGTGTTGATACTTATGAAACTAGTTATATAATTTATGTTAGAACTATGTTGATATAACTTATCTAACCTTTTGGAATGTAAACTTATCTAAATCTTTTGAAATGTAAAGTTATCTAACTTTTTGAAATGTGTTCGAATTTTATGACTTTTGCTTTAATCTTTTATTATGTGTTATTATCATGTGATTTTGATTGTTGCATCACAATATTTATTACATGTTAAAATATTCATTATTATTATGGATGTATATGGCAGTAATTATATTTAAATCTGCATTTACTTCGCAACGGTCGACAACTGTTGTTATATAATGTATTACAACGGGCAAAAGCCGCTTGTAATTTATTAGCTATTACAACGGGTTTGTAGCCATTGTCATAGAGTCATTTCACGTGAGAAAGAAAGTTATTACAACCGTCATTTACAACATTCACTGACCATTGTAAAATAGTCAGGACCTATTACGATGACGCATATTAGGATGGGTGTTGTGCCCGTTATGAAAAACATATAACAACGGTCTTTGCCCGTTGTAAAATGACTATTTTGTTGTAGTGCATCCAATTTAATTTAATACGTCAACTAACAAGGTAAGTTACCTCAATTGTAAATAATCATTAAAAACCATTGATTTTAAATAAATTAAATGTCAGTTTAATTTAATAAACATATATAAGAATATTCAGCATATATCCAAACACAATAAATCAACCAACCATTAGCAAACTAACATAAAAATATTAAACCGACTTATATAAAATATAAGTGGGGCAAACTGAGTGAGTTATACTGACCTTGATTTAATTCATCATTAAAATGATTCATTTTGATTAAATTAAACAAGCATTTAAATTAATCAAGAATTCCAGTTGTAACACCCCACGTCCATTAATGTCACTCACAAAGGGAACGCATTAACTTCTATGGAGCGTTTTAAGTAAGTATAGAACAGAAACTTAACAACAAGACAGATATAAACAGTACTAAAACTTTAAAACTTTATTTCATTGCAGCGGAAAACACATATGTTTGATTACATCATAAAAAACCCGAGCCAAAGTACATAATATCCATCTTGACTAAACCAAAGTACATAAATTGAAAGACATAATCCCCAATACAAAATAGGCATAAATAAGAGTGGCTGAACTTTACTTCAACGATCCAAGCAATCTTCCAAAAACAGAGAAACAATAGTCCAAAATCAAGCTCCACTGGTGCTAGTTCCAGCCTGAGCACCTGGGGGGGGGGGGAGGAAGAAAAGAGGAGGAAACAAAGGGGGGTCAAACATAAAGTCTGGCAAGTATGATAACATTAACAATATAATTACCAAAATAACTAGGCTAACGCATAAGTTGGAAAATAAGGAAATGACTGTGAACAATTGATTATGGCAGAG
Organism: Allium sativum; assembly: GCA_030737875.1. Classification (NCBI taxonomy): domain Eukaryota; kingdom Viridiplantae; phylum Streptophyta; class Magnoliopsida; order Asparagales; family Amaryllidaceae; genus Allium; species Allium sativum. The sequence continues at coordinate 381,291,807 of CM060924.1, forward strand.
TAAACAAGGAAACAAGATGAACAACGATATCGTTAAAGCGCACCTAAACCACTATAAGATGATTACTATACTGCACCACCACTATAAGATATTTGCTATACTGCACCACCACTAGTCACCCTAAGGTTGATCCCGCCTACTGAACTTAATAATGATATTGGTAGTTTCGTGCACCCCTAGTTGCCTTCATAGGTGCCGCCTGCCCCTATCTCCACTAGGTGTACCCACTACCCCCAAGCGATCGGCTCCCTAACTCGTAGATACCCGTGCTGGCCCCACAGTGGGGTGTATCACTCCCTAAAGTGGCAACCCAATACAACCAACAATGCACGGCTTATACCTACACGATGCAACAACGTCTTACCTACCAGCTCGGGTCCACACACGCATATGAACCCGTTGGACTTGCGTTGCCACCGCTAACCCAGTTTGGCCTCTTACAGTCAAGCCCAGTATGTGTGTCCCGTCCTCGACTTGGGTCGAGCCAACAAAGATATGTATGGGATACTGGTTGAAACGGGCCCCCATTACTTGACACAAGCTATCCACCTAAGCTTGGTCCCCTCTAGTACATCCAACTTAACCCACTTCTTATTCATGTTTCAATTAGAAGTTTCAAATTTTGGTTAAGTGTTTCTAATCGTATTTCCAATGCCACCCAAGGCACCCACTAGATTCCACATGCCACCAAAGGCACCCACTTAACCTCCTCATGTCCCACTATATGTTTATCTGGTTAAGTGTTTCTCAATTCATTAAGACTGTAACCTCATAAAGACCTCTCACATTAGACTGGCATTTGTGGCAGCTGGATTTGTCGGGCGGGTCCGGGCTGTCTTACACCACAAACAAGCCTAACCTAGTGTCTTTACAATTGTTACGTATTTAGTTTATGCCTAAGACCTCTCACATTAGACTGGCATTTGTGGCAGCTGGATTTTCCGGGCGGGTCCAGACAGTCTTACACCACAAAAGAGCCTAACCTCGTGTCTTAGACGATTAATTACACCTAATTAATCATCCCCCAATTTGAATTACTTTCCCTATTCAAATTATCAATTAATTCCAAATTTAACAATGGCTAAAATTGACTCAATTATGTCCATCTATTTATGGTATGTAAAATCATACCAATTATCATCACAAATTTATTTTATGCCACTTAAGGCATTTATGCCAATTAAATCTTTTTAATATTATCCCCTTTACCCCACGTTGTATGTTCGTTCGTAAAATATACGTTAGACTCGAATAGTCTAACTCATGGAATAAAGAGAAAACATCACAACATACCTATAACTAAAAACAGATAAAACATAAGGGGTGAACTTGCATGTGTGAAAGATGTTCTACATCTAAAACTTGCATAGGCCAAAGTTACAACTTGCATAAACGGCATATGTCATAGATCCAATTCCAAAGGTGTAAACTTGTTTAGGTAATGGTCACAACTTGCATAAATCATGTATGTCATAGATCTACATCTAAAGGTGTAAACTTGCATAGGCAATAACCATAAACTTGCATAACATGATTCATATTCCAAACCCATGTATATAAACTTGCATATGTGATTTATGCGTCATAACAATGGTGTAAACTTACATCTAAACATGTAAACTAGCATGTAGAATTTGGCATATAACTCACACATGTCATAGCCTAACTTTTAATCAAATTTTCACATAAACTAGATGTCATAAACGTGTAAGGTCACGTATAATTTTACCCAACTTGTATATGATTCATGTCTAAATCAAAATCTAAACTTGCATACATATGATTTATCCTATGAATCAACATAACCAAACTAGTATATGAACAACATGATGATTTGATTACAACATAGATGATAGCAACATAACTTTACAACATAGATGATAACATCACAACATAACATCATAGAATTTATAACATATAGGATAACATCGCAATTTTACAACATAACCATAACATGCAGTCAATAATTCACATCACATCCATATAATCCGCGTCATAACTTAATCCAATTAAATTACTAATTATTTTATTAAAATTATCGAACTCACAACTCAAAGAAGGTCTTGAGTTCTGAATTCTGAGTTCTGAAGTTGTATTAGCTTTCCCTTGAAGAAGATTCGTTGTTAAAGTTGAAAAGGATTGAATTAGGTTTGCTTTCTTCCTCTCTAATTGGTGGCGGCTATGCTGAGTTGCTAGGTGACGGCATGTAGGCCATGAATCTAATTTTGTTTTGATTTTAGGGATTGAGTCTAGAGGTGTTTTTATAGAGTTTAGGATTAGTTTAAGCCGTCCGATCAACCCAGAATTAATCCCAGCCAATCAGAGTAGTTCAGAAACCCTAATGAGTCAGCATCTAGTCACAAACAGGTCATCATTCAAATCTGCCCGGGAGGGCAGGTCGACCCTATGGTCGACCTGGTCAGGGTAGGTCGACCCCCAGGTCGACCCTATGGTCGACCTGGCCCTGGCGGGAATTTTCCTGCCTAGCCTGTCTGACTCTGAATTTTTGAAATTTGAAATCTTTTTTTGAATTTTCTGAAACTTCCGATGGCCATAACTTCTTCATACGAAGTCCAATTCACACAAACTCGGACTCTATCTCAACCAGAATTCCGAGACGAACACAATTGCGCAACCCGTTTCCCTTAATTCTTATGTATGAGATTAGTTATTCTTTAATTTATGAACATTAGTGTTAACAGAAATATGGGGTGTTACATTCTCCCCCCCTTAAAGGATTTCACCCCCGAAATCTCCAAGTTAAGGAGAATGCTTATCCTAACATCCAAACAACCATCTACTCAACCATCAAACACAGGCATCCATTGTCCTTATAGAATTTCTAATGTTGTATGAACTATGCAAGAAGTGTGTGTACATGTTCCTTATCTAATGCAAAATCAGGCGGTCTACTGATTCAGTTGACCTCCTTAATGCGAACCATGATAGTGCCATGCGTCCATTATGTATGCGAAGAACCCTATCGATACATATTATTTCTACATGGGTACACAACCATTCACCAAAATGCAACGTCCATATGATAGTACAACCATTATACATCCATTACTTAAATATATACACACATTTATATGCAATATGCAATATGAAGTGACTGAGCCGATCAAGTGCCTAAAGTGTGTGTATATGCATGCACGAGCAACCACGAGCAAACACTTGCATCCACATGCATCCATCGTACATTACATGTCTCAAACACATGTTTCAACCATAGGACTATCCTATATAAAGGTCAAAGATACTAGCGAGAGGACATACTAAAGATAAGATAAGTACAAGCTAAGCGATAAAGGAGAAATTAAAAGGCATACCCTCGAAAAGAAAAGGGTACAATGAACGAATCTTCTCTTCCGTCTCCCAAGTAGCGTTTCTCTCATCATCTCCCATTGCACTTTGACTAGCTTGACCTCTCGATTCCTCAACTTCTTAATCTTCGACCCAAGAATGCGCGTAGGAGCTCGTCGAATCGTCGCATGACGCTCTATCTCCACCTCTCTAAGCAAGCTCGGCTCTACCACCTCCGCGGTCTCGTGCAAGCACTTCCTCAAATGTGATACATGTAATACATCGTGTACACCACTAAGTCTCTCGGGAAACTCCACTCTATACGCCATCTGCCCAATTCTTTCCTTAATAGGAAACGGCTCCACGAATCTTGGTGCTAACTTCCCAACGGACCCAAAGCGAACGACGTTCCATAATGGAGACACTTTGATAAAGACCATGTCCCCAATATCAAACTCAAGATCTGACCTCCTCTTGTCTGCATAAGATTTATGCCTATCTTGCGCCGTCTTCATCCTCCTTCGAATCAAATCGATCTTTTCCGAAGTCTCCCTAATCATATCGGGCCCAAGCAGTAACTTATCTGTAGACTCCCACCAACATGTAGGCGATCGACACGGCCGTCCATACAGAGCTTCAAATGGTGCCATGCCAATGCTAGACTGAAAGCTATTATTATAAGCGAACTCTACCAACGGAAGATGTTGCTCCCATGTACCTCTGAAGTCTAAGACACACAACCTCAATAGGTCCTCTAGAATACGATTCACCCTCTCGGTCTGGCCGTCCTTCTGAGGATGATATGCGGTGCTCAAACATAACTGAGTCCCTACCGCTTCTTGCAAGCTTTTCTAAAATTTGCTAGTAAAAATAGGATCGCGGTCGCTCACTATGCTAGATGGAACACCGTGCAAACGAACTATCTCTCGAATGTATACGGAGGCTAACCATGGAGCAGTCCTCTAACTCTTCACGGGAAAGAAATGGGCGCACTTAGTTAGTCTTTCTACCACGACCCAAATCCCCGTATTACCCTTCCTTGATCTCGGTAACCCATCAACAAAATCCATCGAGACGCTTTCCCACTTCCATTGTGGGACCTCCTATGGGTGAAGCAATCCACCAGGCTTCTTTTTCTCTGCTTTTACTTGTTGGCATACCAAGCATCTAGCGACAAACTCAGCCACATCTTTCTTCATGCCAGCCCAAAAATAAACTCCTCTCATGTCCATGTACATCTTGTCTCCGTCAGGATGAGTGGTCATCTTTGAACGATGTGCATCATCAAGAATGGCCTTCCTTAAATTCTCATCTCGTGGTACACAAAGTCTACCGTCCCTACGCAACCAACCCTTATCATCTAGGGTATACCTACAGAGATGGCTCGATGACTCCCCTCTTTTGAGCTTTGCTACTAACTCAACCAACTGCGGGTCATCTCGCTGTGCCTCGCCAATCCTTCCCAAGATCATAGGTCTGACCTCTAAGGATGCTAGCAAACCGGGTACAAAGTCAATGGAAGGTCTAAAGTCAAACGTAGAGATGAACTCTAAGCTTCGCCGCTCAACAAATAACGGACTCAAGGATAACCTTTTCCTACTTAAGGCATCTGCCACCATGTTAACCTTGCCAGGGGTATATGCTATCTCGAAGTCGTAGGACGCTAAGAATTCCATCCACCTTTGCTGCCTTAAGTTCAATCCCTTCTGAGAGAACAAGTATTTTAGCGACTTGTGGCCAGTGAACAATTCGAATTTCTCGCCAAGAAGATAATGACGCCAAGACTTAAGCACGAAGACAATATCGGCCATTTCTAGGTCATGTGTAGGGTAATTTCTCTCATGCACTCTCAACTGCCTTCCACCATAGGCTATTACCCTTCCCTCCTGCATTAAGACTGCGCCTAGTCCTGTCCCACAAGCATCGGTATAAATGGTAAATGGCTTACTCCCATCTGGCAACACTAAGACTGGGGCTGTGGTCAAAGCTCTCTTTAAACGTTGGAACGCATCATCACAATCTACGTCCCATGTGAAAACTAGGTTCTTCTTTGTCAAGCGTGTTAATGGGGCTGATGTTTTCGCAAAGTCTTCGATAAACTTCCTATAGTAGCCAACCAACCCTAAGAAACTTCTCAGCTCGGTAGCATTATTAGGAACCTTCCAATCTTGGATGGCCACTACCTTCGTGGGATCCACAACTATCCCTTCTTTGGAAACCACGTGCCCTAAGAATCGCACTTCCTTCCTCCAAAAGTGACATTTAGAAAATTTAGCTTTTTGGCTATGCGCTCGAAGAGTTTCCAACACTTCCCTAAGATGTAGGGCATGCTCTTCCTCGTTCTAAGAAAAGATTAAGATGTCATCCACAAAGACTACCCCGAATTTATTGAGGTACTTCCTAAACACCCTACTCATCAAATCAACAAAGTATGCGGGGGCGTTTGTCAAACCGAAGGGCATCACAAGCCGCTCGAAGAAACCGTCTAGAGTCCTAAAGGCAGTCTTGTCTATGCCATCCTTAGCCACTCTCAACTGGTGGAAACCCGTGGCTAAGTCCAACTGCGAAAATACTGGGGCGCCAACTAGCTGATCGAATAGATCGTCAATCCTTGGCAGTGGGTGTCCATTCTTCTTAGTAAGCTTATTAAGTTCTCTATAGTCCACACAAAGTCTAAGGGACCCATCTGCCTTCGTGGCAAATACTACTGGAGCACCCCACTCCGATATACTACGTCTAATGAACCCCTTCTCAAGCAATTCCTTCACTTTCTTACTGAGTTCTCTTCTCTCTCTTGGAGCCATGTGGCGCACTGGCAATGCAACTGGCTTTGCATTATCTACTAGATATATTCGAAAGTCTATCTCACGTTTTGGGGGTAAACCCCTCACCTCATCGAAGACATCAACATATTCATGGACTATTCGAACAGAATGCAAGTCATCATTGGATGCTTCAAGGGATTCTAGGTAGCTAAGCATTACTGGACCTCTAGGGTCACAAGAAATATCAAGGGTCTTCCCACAACGAGTCAACAATCTAACTACTCTTCTTTCACAATCTAGGATGGCCCCATATCTAGTGAGCCAATCCATACCTAGAATCAAGTCGTAGCCCATGAAGCCAAGAACAAAGGCGTTGCATTCAAACTCAACGCCCAAGATAAACACTCTCAAATCCCAACAAATCATAGAAAGATGAGCCGAACCACCAATAGGATTTGAGACTACTAAGGGATTAGTAACAAGACTAATATCTAGGTGAGTTTTTCAACTAATGATGTAGAGATAAACGAATGTGATGCGCCAGAATCGAATAAAGTACGGACATGATGATCAAACAAAAAAACTAAACTTTCAACGAAAATTGCTCTACCTCGTTCTTGCAGCGGTGGGACCACGAGAGCCTGAACTTGTCCCCTTGCCTGCCCTGGTGCCATAAGAGCCTGCACCTGTCCTCCCGAGGTAGACCCTGCCCTCTGCCCTTTCTTTGGGCAATCCTTAATAAGATGTCCCGCTTCGCCACAGTGGAAACAACCAGTCTTCTTTTTCTTCCTACAATCTTCGTTTAGATGGCCGGGTGTCCCACAGTTAAAGAACCTCTTCTTCCCTTTACCATTGTTTCCTTTACCAACTTTCTTGTTTTGTTGTTGCTGTTACGGCTTCTTTTGATCCCCTTTCTTCTCGGGTGCCTTATTAGCATTGGCGCCCTTCTCCTCTTCATGCATAAGTGCCATGTCAACTAGCCTCTCAAATGTAGCCCCCATGGGGATGTGGGTCATAGCTAACCCATGAAGCGGCTCGTTCAAACCCTTAACAAATCTTAGGGCCTTCTTTTCTGGAGTATTCACCAAATCCAAGCCAAATCTCTCCAACTGATTGAACTTGTTGTTGTATTCTTTCACCGATAGATTCCCTTGCTTCAATGCCAAAAACCTTTCCATGTATAGATTCTCTTCAGCCCGTGAGAGAAACTTCGCCTTAAACCTCCGCCTAAAATCTGGCCATGTATCGACTGGACGTTCTCCATTAGTGACCTCCCACCAAAACGAGGCCTGATCCTTCATTAGCCAGGCAGCTAACTGGACCTTTCTTCCATCATCCACTTCAAAGATTCCAAACAATTCTTCCACCTCCTTTAGCCAATTACGAGCTTCAACAAATGTCTCCGTACCGTGAAAAGGTTTTCCACCCATTGCCCTAAAGTCCTTACATATCTTTGCGAAAGTATCGACACGAGGAGGAGGAGGAGCATTAGTTGGACCTGCAGTGGTGGCCCTAGTCTCCAGATACCTCCTAAACTATCCTGGTATCGTTATTCCCTCGGGTATCTCGGAAATTCCAGACATGCTGAAACGAAAAAGGAAAGGTTCAATACAAAAGAACTGAAGGAAAGATATATGGCTTTTGGGGTTATGCTTTCTAAAATATACTTTTCTCTTGAAAATACTTTCCTTAAAACATACTTTTGAAGGTACTTCTTTATAAAAGTAGTTTTGAAAAACAGCTTTTCAAAATTCATATCTGTTCTGGTAACCATTAGCTCTGATACCACGTGTAACACCCCACGTCCATTAATGTCACTCACAAAGGGAATGCATTAACTTCTATGGAGCATTTTAAGTAAGTATAGAACAGAAACTTAACAACAAGATAGATATAAACAGTACTAAAACTTTAAAACTTTATTTCATTACAGCGGAAAACACATATGTTTGATTACATCATCAAAAACCAGAGTCAAAGAACATATAATCCCCAATACAAAATAGCCATAAATAAGAGCGGCTGAACTTTACTTCAGCGATCTAAGCAATCTTCCAAAAGCAGAGAAACAGCAGTACAAAATCAAGCTCCACTGGTGCTAGTTCCAACTGGAGCACCTGGCGGGGGGAGGGAAGGAAGAAAAGAGGAGGAAACAAAGGGGCGTCAGACATAAAGTCTGGCGAGTGCGATAATTTTAACAATATAATTACCAAAATAACCAGGCTAAGGCATAAGTTGGAAAATAAGGAAATGACTGTGAACAATTGAGTATGGCAGAGTAAACAAGGAAAGAAGATGAACAACGATATCGTTAAAGCGCACCTAAACCACTATAAGATGATTACTATACTGCACCACCACTATAAGATATTTGCTATACTGCACCACCACTAGTCACCCTAAGGTTGATCCCGCCTACTGAACTTAATAATGATATTGGTAGTTTCGTGCACCCCTAGTTGCCCTCATAGGTGCCGCCTGCCCCTATCTCCACTAGGTGTACCCACTACCCCCAAGCGATCGACTCCCTAATTCGTAGATACCCGTGTTGGCCCTATAGTGGGGTGTATCACTCCCCAAAGTGGCAACCTGATACAACCAACAATGCACGGCTTATACCTACACGATGCAACAACGTCTTACCTACCAGCCCGGGTCCACACACGCATATGAACCCGTTGGACTAGCGTTGCCACCGCTAACCCGGTTTGGCCTCTTACAGTCAAGCCCAATATGCGTATCCCGTCCTCGATTTGGGTCGAGCCCATAAAGATACGTATGGGATACTGGTTGAAACAGGCCCCCATTACTTGACACAAGCTATCCACCTAAGCTTGGTCCCCTCTAGTACATCCCACTTAACCTACTTCTTATTCATGTTTCAATTACATGTTTCAAATTTTGGTTAAGTGTTTCTAATCGTATTTCCATTGCCACCCAGGACACCCACTAGATTCCATATGCCACCCAAGGCACACACTTAACCCCCTCATGTCCTACTACATGTTTATCTGGTTATGTGTTACTTAATTCATTAAGACCGTAACCTCATAAAGACCTCTCACATTAGACTAGCATTTGTAGCAGCTGGATTTGCCGGGCGGGTCCGGGCAGTCTTACACCACAAACGAGCCTAACCTCGTGTCTTTACAATTGTTACGTATTTAGTTAATGCCTAAGACCTCCCACATTAGACTGGCATTTGTGGCAGCTGGATTTTCCAGGCGGGTCCGGGCAGTCTTACACCACAAAAGAGCCTAACCTCGTGTCTTAGATGATTAATTACACCTAATTAATCATCCCCCAATTTGAATTACTTTCCCTATTCAAATTATCAATTAATTCCAAATTTAACTATGGCCATAATTATAACACCCCACGTCAGTTAGTGTCACTCACAAAGGGAATGCACTAAGTTTTGTGGAGCATTTAGGGTAAAAGATGTAAATAAATTACAAGACAGACAGAAATTAAACAACGGAAAATAAAACCTTGCTTTATTGATAAAATAGTTTGTACAATGATTTCTTTACAATATCAGAGTATCATCTATCTTACAAAATAAAGAAGCATAAAACAACATTTATATTCCCCAATTTTAGCAAGAGCCAGCCATAGCATCTGAAAAGAGAATCCAAGCAAAACTTCGACAAATCTTCAAGCTGGGAAAGAGTGACAGTCCAACTTAATCTGAGCTATACTATTCCGTCCTTTACTACCTGGGGGGGGGGGGGGAACGGAAGAAAAGAAGACTAAAGAAAAACAAAGTCAGACATAAAGCCTAAGTAAGTTCAGTAACTTCTAGCATGTGAACATGGAAAAACAAAACGACATGAATTAACTGAATACAAGATAACACCATGATGATAGGGTTGGCAATATTAGACAAGATTAACACCAGATATGTTAAGATAAGATAAACTGGATATGTTCTAATACTTTCGCCGCTTTGCTATTTCCTTGTTATACTGGTTTCTATATCTCTGCACCACCTAACCAGTGTCCCAACTAGTAACGATAACGTGATCCCAATCCCTGTATTTTCCTTTGCCATCGGGCATCCATTTGTTTATTTATTTCCTAGATCTAATCTAGGGTTTTCTATCAAGTGCCTTCTAGATTTAACTAGAGTTTACGTTATCTGCTGAACGCTTCTCGGATTCAGGGTTTATGCCACCTAGTCCAACTAGGGAATATGCTACCTGGCGAACGATGCCCCCAAGTCTAGGATACGCTACCTAGAGTGGTATATGTTCCTATACTTCCCCACGCATGTATCGTGAATCGTTATCGCTTGTCTAGATGCACATGTCCTGTAATGTGCGACCCGAGTCCTGTGACAGGGCAAATCAAGGAATACAGAACTCAGTCGGGAGCTTTCAGATATCTGCCAATGCAGATGCTAAGGTCTGTTTTTATTCCAGTGGCTATGGTCCCACTTGACCCCTCCCTCAACTAATGAAAGGCACACCTTGAAAAATGAGAACTATACGCAGGCCCCCGGTGCCCCACTATCCTATTGCCATCCTCACCCATAACTAGATAGCAAGTATATGGTCTTTTGGAGTTCTCCGCCTTTCCGCTTCACGTATCTCGATTGACTCAAGATGGATGGTAGACGACGAGTTGCTATCACAGGGCTACCGTTTTCTCGCGGAATCACGCCGGTCCATCCTAGTCTTTAAGTTGCCATATATTGCAACCAAGGCATACCCCTAGTTCTTCTACGCAGACCTTAACCTCTGTGAGCCCAGGAGGATCATCTGTGGCCTCACAGAGGGATACCAAGAGTACCCTCATGTCCCCTCGAAGCCTCGGGCTTCATAACCCAATTCGTTGGAGCCTTCTTTTTACTCAGACGGACATTCGCTCCTTCCCGTGTTATACTAAGAATTACTACTTAGTTTTGTTAACTAAGGTTTACCACTTAGTTTTCAGAATCGTTGTTTTCTTAGCTAAGGTTTTCTACTTAGCTCCTTTTAACTAAGGTTTACTACTTAGTTCTCTTTCCCGTCAACTTGGATTGGTTAAGTGTCATTAGTCAATTCAAGCTAACTTAACCCTCTTTATTTATCCTGTTAAACTGGTTAAGTGTTATCAGTAATCCATGTTGACTTAACCCCATCACAAACCAAGTTATATTGGTTAAGTATTTCTTATTACTTAACCCTACCCATTCATCCTGTATTGGTTAAGTGTTCCTTTTAACTTAACCTTGCCCGTCTGTTTTAACTAACATGTTATTAATGGTTAAGTATTATCCCCTCATGTTTTAGACTAAACCCTATTCCTTTATCACAACCTGATGGTTAAGTGTTCAAGTTTACTTAACCCTTCGGTCTAGCCCAGCTAACATATCAAATTGGCTAAGTGTATTAGATTTTACTTAACCCCAACCTCTAGTCTAGTTAACATGTTAATTTGGCTAAGTGTATTAACTTTACTTAACCCCTACAAATCTTGTCTTACTACCTTGAGTTTGGTTAAGTGTCTCTATGGACTTAGCCCTCCCATTCTAGCTTAACTGTGTTAAGTTGGTTAAGTGTTCCTATGGACTTAACCCTCCCATTCTAGTTTAACTGTGTTAAGTGTCAGTCTGAACCTAACCCCACTCATTAGTTTAGTTATCATGTTGAACTGGTTAAGTGTCTTAGTTAACTTAACCCTACCATTCTTGTTCTAGCTTTAACTAAATAAATTAAAGCCGCGACCACTCACATTAGACAGATATTGTTACGAATACTGGATGTGCCGGTTGGTTCCGGGCAGGTTTACATCGCAACTCAGTCTAACCTCGGGTTAGGAATATTCGTGTTTTCTAAGTTCAAAGGGTTTTGATTAGTTTTCAAATCAGGTTTTGAAAGTAACCATCCCGTCCGTCGGATCAGTTAGGGATAGCCAGGGAGAGCAGGAAACTTGTATTTTCCAAACCCAAGCCTAGACACTATCCTCTCTGTCACCCTAGAACTTTCTGGTTTATTATTAAAAGAGATGTCGTTAATAAACCTTTAATTTGTCTAAATTTACATTTCCTCATTTAGGCCAGATTCTATAAGTAAATTATTCCTAATTTACTTATTTCCTAATTACTCTTTTAATGTAAATTGTCAACATTCATTCTTGTGGCCCATTTCCCCCTCTAAATCATATTTATGCTTTTTGGTATGTAAACTATACCAAATTAAGTGTCACTAACCATGATTTTGCTAAACCTGACAATTACTCCCAATTATGGCCAATTTCAAATTTATGCCAATATACTTATCGGCTAATACAATTCAGATTTAACACTCTAATTACAAGTCATGTCAAACTAGACTTATTATTCTAGTTCATAATTCATGTAAATGCTAGATTTACAAGTCAATACTAGATTTAAATTACACATCCTATAATTTATTTCAAATTTATCCCATTTGCATTTCTATGAACATGCCATAATACATGTTCCCAATTTATGCCAATTTCCAAGTTAAAACTACGTTTTTAATAAATTTCATATTTTTCCCAAATCGTATTCCCACCGTTCGTATAATCGTGATTCAATCTAGATTATAAATAAAGCTAGATTCGTCGATAAAAGGGAATGAACCAAAATGCCATGAAAGAACAGACATAACAACTGGCGTAAGATGGTGGTTCACAGGCATATAGATTACGACGTAGGTTCAAGAGCGTGGGTAGACCTAACTTAATAGGTAAATTCCCAAGATCTAAAACCAAAGAAAACCAAGAATAGACAGAATAGAGACGTAGGTCCAAGAACATGGGTAGACCTAACTTAATAGGTAAATTCCCAAGGTCTAAAACCATAGAAAACCAAAAATAGACAGAATAGATAATCGGGTTTAGACCCAATTTCACAGTCACAAAACTTAAGCAACACTTTCCTAGTCATGAATCACAGGTGTTTAATCACAGGTGTCCTTGTTATGTCATAGGCAATAGTTTATGTTTCCTAGTCAAAGTCATAGGCTTGTGTTCATAGTCTAGGAAATAATCCTCATAGTCACAGTCATAGTCATAGGCAATGTTCATGGTCACAGGCAATGTTCATAGTCATAGGCAAAGTTCATAGTCATAGGCAATGTTCATAGTCATAGGCAATGCCTAATTGGTCATCGAATCATAACTGTTCTTAATTTGGTCCAAGGATATAAGCAATGATTCGAATAGAAAGAGAGATTTGGCATATTCTTTTATTCCTTTAATTTCATGTCACGAACAGAGAAAATGTTCAAATCTAGAAATAACTGACTTACAGAGATTAGATTAGAATAGAAAGATGGCGTTGCTATGATTCGTAGAAAATCAGTCGTTGAAGTCATTTGAACCTCCTCTTGAATCCTAGCTTGACTTGAACCTCTTCTTGAAAATCTTTTAGCAGCATTCCCTCGTCTTGGTTTATTTTATTATTTTCTTATTTATACATTTTCTCAGAGGCAGCATAAGGATAAAAAAGAATTGTGAATAGAGAAGGAGACCAGCGCTGTATATATAGTGTTAGGCGGACGAACCTAGGCAGAAAACGTGACCAAATACATCAGAACGAACCAGGTGTAGAAAACTGGAAAAAGCGGGGAGGTCGACCCCTAGGTCGACTACCCAGTCGATCTGGGTGCCTTGGGCGGGAAAATTCCCGCCCAGCCCAATCTGGGTCTGTTTTTGAATTTCGAACTCGTTTTTCTGAACTGTTTTGAAATTTGAACTTTTCTGAATCTTCCTGAGGCCATATCTTCCTCATACGGACTCCGATTTACGCAAACTCGGACTCGTTTTCATGCAGAATTCCGAGATGAACGCAACGGTGCAGCCCGTTTCCCTTGATTTTGATTTTAGAATTTAATTCTGCCTTGATTTGTGAATCTTAGTGTTGCAGAATTACGGGGTGTTACAATAATTGACTCAATTATGTCCATCTATTTATGGTATGTAAAATCATACCAATTATCATCACAAATTTATTTTATGCCACTTAAGGCATTTATGCCAATTAAATCTTTTTAATATTATCCCCTTTATCCCACGTTGTACGTTCGTTCGTAAAATATACGTTAGGCTCGAATAGTCTAACTCATGGAATAAAGAGAAAACATCACAACATACGTATAACTAAAAATAGATAAAACATAAGGGGTGAACTTGCATGTGTGAATGATGTTCTACATCTAAAACTTGCATAGGCCAAAGTTACAACTTGCATAAACTACATATGTCATAGATCCAATTCCAAAGGTGTTAACTTGTTTAGGTAATGGTCACAACTTGCATAAATCATGTATGTCATAGATCTACATCTAAAGGTGTAAACTTGCATAGGCAATAACCATAAACTTGCATAACATGATTCATATTCCAAACCCATGTATATAAACTTGCATATGTGATTTATGCATCATAACAATGGTGTAAACTTACATCTAAACATGTAAACTAGCATGTAGAATTTGGCATATAACTCACACATGTCATAGCCTAACTTTTAATCAAATTTTCACATAAACTAGATGTCATAAACATGTAAGGTCACATATAATTTTACCCAACTTGTATATGATTCATGTCTAAATCAAAATCTAAACTTTCATACATATGATTTATCCTATGAATCAACATAACCAAACTAGCATATGAACAACATGATGATTTGATTACAACATAGATGATAGAAACATAACTTTACAACATAGATGATAACATCACAACATAACATCATAGAATTTATAACATATAGTATAACATCGCAATTTTACAACATAACCATAACATGCAGTCAATAATTCACATCACATCCATATAATCCGCGTCATAACTTAATCCAATTAAATTACTAATTATTTTATTAAATTTATCGAACTCACAACTCAAAAAAGGTCTTGAGTTCTGAATTCTGAGTTCTGAAGTTGTATTAGCTTTCCCTTGAAGAAGATTCGTTGTTAAAGTTGAAAAGGATTGAATTAGGTTTGCTTTCTTCCTCTCTAATTGGCGGCGGCTATGCTGAGTTGCTAGGTGACGGCATGGAGGCCATGAATCTAATTTTGTTTTGATTTTAGGGTTTGAGTCTAGAGGTGTTTTTATAAAGTTTAGGATTAGTTTAAGCCGTCCGATCAACCCAGAATTAATCCCAGCCAATCATAGCAGTTCAGAAACCCTAATGAGTCAGCATCTAGTCACAAACAGGTCATCATTCAAATCTGCCCGGGGGGGCAGGTCGACCCTATGGTCGACCTGGTCTGGGTAGGTCGACCACCAGGTCGACCCTATGGTCAACCTGGCCCTGGTGGGAATTTTCCCGCCTAGCCTGTCTGACCCTGAATTTTTGAAATTTGAAATCTGTTTTTGAATTTTCTGAAACTTCCGATGGCCATAACTACTTCATACGAAGTCCAATTCACGCAAACTCAGACTCTATCTCAACCAGAATTCCGAGACGAACACAATGGTGCAACCCGTTTCCCTTAGTTCTTACGTCTGAGATTAGTTATTCTTTAATTTGTGAACATTAGTGTTAACAGAAATACGGGGTGTTACACCAGTTGCTTTCAACTCTGACCAGACAAGTTCTAGATTGTTGCGCTCATCGATACGATTTTGATGCCTCCGAGTTTGTTCAATTCTGATAACAAACAGATAAGTTATAGATAATATTAGTTTACATTTATTAATTAAATCATTAACTCTTAAATATATAATTAAAATAAACTAATTATTTACTAACGTTAATCAACCATTCTAATTACCATTCGAATGAAAAACGTGCAGCCTTCCTTTTATAAATACGAAAGCCAACCCATTACATTAGGTCACCCTCGCCCCTCCCAACAACACCAAACTTCAAGCCCCACCACCATCGAGACCGCCAGAGACTTGGCTCCCGTCGCCACCCGGTCCCATCTCTAAAAACCCACCGTAGGCTCCACAACCTATGAAAACACGAAAGCAAGACAGTTCTTGTCATCTTGCAACCGCACCACCGCCGTGCCGCCATACTCCGCCGCACCACCACCATCAAGACCGACGGACTCCAGCGTCTCTCCGACCTTCATACCACTAACCCTCATTTCCCCCCAATCGATCACAATCACCAAAAATCCGATCAACACTCCAAAACAGCCACCCGCTACATAGAACCTCTACTGCCATCGCCAAGAACCACGTGGAACCACCTCCCTACCGCCAAGATGTCCCCACACCCCTCCTCTACAAATTTCCTTTTTAGACCTTGGCCCAACTTCCCACCATTTGATCACAAAAAATCCAAATTCGAATGCAGCTAAAAACAACCATTATCACTGTTCATCAACGATTGCCACCATTATCGTTTGTCAATCACCACCAAACCCCAGTCGGAGATAGATATCAACCTCCCATACATTTTCAAGTTGATGACATTGGCTAATTCTTCATGGTTTGGGAGCTAGAATTTTTTTTATTGAAGAGGGTTTAATTTGTTTTAGCAAGTAGAAAATGAAGAGATAGGCGTTGTATTTATAGAAAAGGAGACGCGGGGAGAACGTAAACGTGGGTGCCAAGGAATTTGAGGTGGTTTGGCTTCCAAGTAAAGGAAATGGAATTTTTTTATTAACTTATTTTTATTACTTAATAATTGTCGCTTTATTTCTGCATAGCGTTAAATGTTAAATATTTGTACTACCACACGCGAACTCCCCATACAATACAAAAATCCCCTTAAAATACACTTGTTATATGCGGAGTTAAAGTTAAAATGTGATGCAATGTGTGTGCAGCATGTTGTTTGTAATGCAGTATGGAATGTATGTTATATGCAAAGCAATATAAGATGGTATATAGAATGAAGTGCAACAAGTGATGTAAATGATTTTAATATGACATGCATTGTAATCAACATAATAAAGTGTGATAGGAAATAAGATGTATATTGATAATATAAATTATAATATGCAGAGTGATTTGATGATAATATGTATTTCAGTAAGAAATATCTAAAGTAAAAAAATTTCACCATAAAAAACTCGTTTGACACTTTCCTATGGAATATAAAAGCGCAAATTTACTATAAATTACTGCAAGCGTATAGGTGTGTAGTATGCAGGTCGTACACAGGAAAGAAAATTACATTTTATTATTTATATAATTCATGGGCAAGTTAGACGAAATTGGAGGATCTGATTGAAATAAAATTTGAAACTGAAATTTGATTCAGAACAAATCTAATTGAACAGACGACCAAATCACAATTATCAATTGAAAACAAAGTAAAATGCAATTGAATCCACTATAGATTCGAATCTAATCAGATCTATAATGAATTCAACGATAGAAAAAATAAATAGAATACTGAAATAAAATTGCAGAACAGAAATAAACAAACATGAAAATAAAATTAGGACTATTGTTGAATCTAATCAGACGATCTGTAAATGAAAATTAAAACTGCAAAAACTACTTGCGCTCTACCAAATCTAATTTTATAGATGGAATAAGTTGCTTGAAAATAAAAGAACGCAGAAAAAGAAAAGAAAGCTTTATTAATGGAGAAGAGAAAAAAAGTTCAAAGGTTTACAACGAATACAATGGGTATTTATAGGGGATGTAGTCTCCTATCTATGTGAATATTGGGCCTATAATGAATCTCTTGAAATATTTTCTTTCTAAAGATAAATTTAGATTTGCTGATGACTAGAGCTGTCAGTGGATACCCGAAAAATCCAATATCTGGAAAAATGGATGCGGATGCGGATATAGGTACATCTGCATCCGCATTCGAAAATTATCCGTTCACTTTTTTTCATGATTATCGCTTGAATTATGTGTATTTTAACATAATTGAATATACAAATTTATTATTTTGTAAAGTTAAAAGTACACTAAATGCATGATAATTGGTCAAAATTATATATTGTCATCATATTTATTTATTTTTTGTGCTTCAGTAATTAATTGGGTTGAAAAACTTAATATTAAGCTAAAAAAATTCATTTACGTTCATTGATTTATCGATTATTGGTAGAGTGGATGATTATTCGACATCCATCCATATCCGCAGATGTGGATATTCGAAAATGATTTCGAATGCGGATATGTCATTATCCGTATCTGAAAGTATCCGTTGACAGCTCTATTGATGACCTATCAAATCTTCTCTACTTGTCAAGTGACTATAATTGATTTCCTTTGATTTTTTTGAGAAGAATATGCCCAACTCTTCAAATATTTATTAGTGCGTATATTATATACATATGAATATATATATATATATATAATATTCCACTAGTCCATATTTTCTTCAGATCAAAGGAGGCGATGTGTATATATCCATCTTCCTTCATCAGAAAATAGGGCTTGACAGGGACCGAACTCAGGTCACTCTGTCCAAATTTCTGGGCCTTTACCAGTGAGCTATGACATCATTTGCAATTGAGATAGTGTTGATGTGAGAAAGTAGCATTTTATTAGTAATTGGTTAATTGAATGAAGGAGACATTTATTAAGGAACCTATGAAAACACACCAAAAATACCCAAAGTAATATTTATTTATTTATTTACGAAAGATAAAATATAAAAACATAAAATAAACACATTTCTATGTTAATCAAATACCCCCATACTTATCTTTTACTCATCCTCGAGTGAAACAAAAATGAAAAACTGAACTAGATAAGTCACACTTTCGTAGGAAACACGATTGCATTGAGCTTATGCAACAAGCCGTCAAACCTCTAGGTGTCCCTAATAGGACGAGTGGTGTCTCGTGTGGGTTTTCAGTGGATACTACATACAAAATCCAAATGTAGTATGATATGGTTCTAATGAAACTACATGAATGCAACGCACATTTGCAAATGAAAATGAAAATGGAAAGACGACTTGTTTCAGAAAAGCTGCAACATATCAATATATAATTGGAAATCATTCTATAGAAATTTTGGTTCCTCAACTCATCATAAATTTTCAACATAATTTAAGTTTTCAATGTTAAACTTTAGTTTACTGGTTGGTTCGGTTGGTAACATAGTGCAGCCATTAAATAAATTCTTTGTTTGCTTGTCATAGTTTTCAAAGTGGTATTCTCATTTCCTTGTGTATGACTAGTAAAATCAATAAGGTAAAGAAGTGTTTGAGCATCATCACTTATTCTGTATCTCTATAAAATTTGAAATTTATGACTGATTACACACACCTGACTTAAAGACCAAGGTATACCACTCATGGGAGTTTGGGACCGAGCTTGGTGGATTGTGCAGACCGACGCTGACTTTGTCAACAACATGTCGGTAATCCTTAGGTCCCCAACTCATTAAATGAGACCAAGATATACCACTCATGCACTGCCTCGCGAATTGATGTGAGAGTTGGGAAAGAGCTTGGCAGGTTTGAACAACAACGCTAGATTTACAAGAAATGTTGGATACCCTTGGATTACTATTTTTTAATATAAGAAGAAGAAAGAGTTCGGCAATTCAGCTTAACAAAACTTAGTTTTAAAGATTTGAAAAGCCAATATATGTATTTTAAGTCCTCCACTCATTAAACAAAGACTACAATTTAGAATAAACTTCATGGCCATCACCTAAGAATCCTCCTATGTACCGATTACACTCTTATCCCTCATAATTCAACTTTTCATCTTATTTCTTATTCCATCTTAGTTGGAATTTTTTTTACTATCAATTGGCCAAAAAATATTATTAACTTTCTTCGTTGTACCAATCTAAAATGAGTCGTATTTCCAAAAATAATAATTGGCATGTTACTATGACCTAAAATACATGATGATCCTGTCTAAATGCATAAAAATGAAAAGAAGAAAAATTATAGAAAATTAAAAAGAATGTAATGCAGACTCCCCCCCCCCACACTTGGGCAACACAGTGTCTACGCTGTAAGCACGTTTCCTAAATTTGAAAGATAATACCCAAAGGTGGATTAAATGGAGAATGATTTGTAAAATGAAATGTAATTTAACAACTATATATCAATGAAAATCATATGCAAAATGAAATCAACGATGACGATGAACGTTTTGTGAAAAATCATGTTCCCTTTCACCCACACACTTGCCTCTATGGAAAGTGATGCTTAATGATTTCTCATTTGATTTGTGAGGTACAATAGGCATATCAGTGAATTCTAAAATCAAAATCCTTCGTATGAAAATTTATTCGTGCAAATGATTTATATCATTCAACTTAAGATCCATAAACTTGAGTTTTTAACAACAATGTCGTTTGATGGTATGGAACTAAGATTATCTCCGAGACATACTCCCAATTCGTCATTTAAAAATTTAAGCTCATCTTCGAATAATTCTTCAAAAGAAATAGTGGACATGTCTATTAAGGAAAGTGAAGTTTTCTGAGAAGATAAATCAAATGGTTCATTTAAAATTGTTTTTATTATGTCGACTTCTCCTATTTCGATCTCTTTGGGTTAATGAAAAACATTCAATTCAACGGTTAAGCACCCAAATGATAGTCGAAGTAGGACGCTCCTACAATTTATGATAACATTCGAGGTGAGGGACGACCCAAAATCAATAGAATTTGACTGTCAGTATTTAAAAAAGGCTTGGTCTCTAGGACTATGAAATCCTTGGGGAAATAGAATTGTTCAATTTGAATCAAAACATCTTCAATTATTCCCACTGGCTTTTTAACAGATCGATCGGCTAGTTGAATTGTTATGTTCATGGGTTTCAGTTCCCTTAGTCCAAGTTAACGATAAACAGTGTAGGGAAGAAGATTGACACTTACACCAAGATCCAGTAGGGCATGACTGATGTCAGTATTTCCTATTTTACAACCAATTGTAGGGTAACCGGGTTCCTTATACTTAATTGGTGAAGGATTCGAGAAAAAAAATCTAGTATTCGCAGTCAAGAAGGCAGTTTTAGGAACATTAGTGGCTCTCTTTCGGGTGCATAACTCCTTGACACATTTGGCATATTGATGAACTTGTTCAATGGTGTCCAAGAGTGGAATATTGACACGAACTTATTGCTGCAGAATGTAGCTTTGATGACAACAACCTTGTATCAATTATCATTGATTATAAAATA
Source organism: Allium sativum (assembly GCA_030737875.1). Taxonomy (NCBI): domain Eukaryota; kingdom Viridiplantae; phylum Streptophyta; class Magnoliopsida; order Asparagales; family Amaryllidaceae; genus Allium; species Allium sativum. The sequence continues at coordinate 381,312,919 of CM060924.1, forward strand.
TATACTGACATCTCTATCTAGAATATATAGACATATATATGCAGGATTTGTATACAGGACTTAAGTACCGAAGACTGTACAGTTTTAGAATTTCAAGAGATTCAGAATTCAAGATAGATTCAAGACTCATGAGTTATCACGATATCAAGAGTTTAAGAAAAATATAGTAATAAAGTCTAGTTTATATGTAAGATTCCGAATAACACTCTAGGTTCAAACTCTATTTATCAAATTATCTCTTTTCAAAATTAATTTCAAATTGATTTGAAGCTTCTCTCAAAATAATTTTTAATTTTCCACGAATTTCAAACTTATGATTTCAAATATATTTCCTAATTTATAAGTAATCTTATTTTTACAGTTTTACAAAATATATTTTACTAAGTTTACATTTGATTATAATATTCTTATTTAAACTCTAAGTTTTTATATAACCTTTTTTGTTTATATATAGTTTATAAATATCTCTTTATAAAATCCTATATATGTTTATAATTATATTATATATAGTTTTATATCACATATATATAATTTTATTAATCACATGTTTAAATAATATTTTCTTACGTTTTTATACTTGAAAAATAATGTTTTAGCAACTAGTTTTATTTTAGGAATTTCCAGAATTTAAATGTTGGTTTTAATACTTTAAAAATGGTTTAAAAATCATAAAAATGATGGATATGTTGACACACGTGCATGGGTATGTCAATATATAACTGTCATAAATTTAAATTTGAAAGGAAGTGTCTTTTCACCATATTAACATTCCAGAAGCATTGCAACCTTTTAAATCTTATAAATAGGGGATGATTTCGAATTTTTAACTGTTCTTCTTCTCCTTTTCATCTTTATTCATTACAACATTATTATATCATATTTTTATGATTTCTGCACTTATACTCTGCCGATTTCATGTCTAATTATATAAAACTTCTTCTCTTTTCACTCTCTACTCAATACTCTCTGAATCTAAGTGCTATAGAAGAGTTATAGGGCGGTTGTAATCATTTGGAAAGTGTTTGGGAAAAGGTGTGTTCCTTGTAGCCTTGAAATCAAGGAAGGAAACGGTCGTAACCTTGTAGCCGGGGAAATCAAGGAAATATACTTGATCAAGGGAGTTTGGAGTCGGTGGTAACCTTATAGCCGTGAAATCAAGGGTGTTGTATTTGGATACTGATATAGTAATAAAACTCTATGCAATACAGCATTGCATGGGACTGGATGTATGAGTAATCCGAACCAGTATAAAATCCGGTGTGTTCTTTCCTTTTCTACATTTTATTTTTGTTTATTTTTGTGTTTTTGTTTGATTCTGTGTCTATGATTATATCTATGGTGTGTGATTCATATAGTAGATCATATAAGTTTTAGATTTTCTTAAATTCCTTAAAAATGCTATTCACCCCCTCTAATGTTAGTTTTTCCTTAACAATCCATTCCAAATTCCCTAACAATTGGTATCAGAACTAGGTTTTTCAAAAAGTTCGTAATCTGATTTTTGAAAATATTAAATGGCAAATTTTAAACACTAGTTTATATTCATGCACTGCATCAATACTAGATGAGTCTACATTCAATTTTACTGAAAAATAAAGTTATCATGATATGAATTCTCGAAAAGCTTAAATCGATATGTCATAGAATCATCATTATGGTATTATTTCAAATTACAATTAGTTATTTTGAAAAGTCACTTGATTCTTTGAAAAGGTATTTTGTTTTGCAGGAAAGAAGATATAGACTGTTGGCGAAAAGACACCAGGATGATCATTCATCAATCAAGAAAAGAAGAGTTTACGAAGGCATATGACTTTTGGGCTTATAGTAGTTGAAGTGTCCATTCATTCAAATTCAAATTCAAGATTTTGACACCAAGTTGGTTAAACTACTAAATCATCGACCTCATTGTCAATTTCTGAAAGATGTAAACAAGATTCAGATTCATCATCAAGCGATGAAGATCTAGAAACCGAAAATTCAAATATGTGTTTCACAACAATTCAGAATTCAGAGAATATCGAAGAAATGGACCTAAAAACCAAGTATGCCTTAATTAATTTTTAATTTTTTTTAGTTGAATGGATGTTTTGTTTGCTTTGATTTGAATTTGAAAATTAAACATTAAAATTCAAACTTGAAATTTAAAATTCAAATTTGAATTTTGAATTTTGAATTTTGAAATCCAAAATAATAAAATAATAATTAGTAAGATAATAAAATAAAATTTTGATGTTTATTAGGATTAATAATTCAAGAAATAACAAAACCTGAAATATAAATCGATAATATAATCAAAACATGTCTTTTGAATTTCTGCATGTATGTCGACATACATAGAAGGACATGTCGACATATGTACCAATAAATTCAAATTTTGAACTTTCAAATTTCCCTCCATCTTTTCAATAAGAAAATGCCAGTTCAAACTCTAGTTATTAACTTTGATTGTCTTCCTATTTCAAAATGTATATATTAAAAGTATAAAATTAATAAAATTATATAGACATGTTAATATGATATACCATTTTTTTTTGATATTGTAACGATACGGATTTTGCCCTGTCCTAATCGACCGCTAAATCGACCAAGACCGCTCAAAACCCGAATACGTTAACTTTGGGAATACAAAACATCAAAACAAATAATAGAAGACTTTTATTACATCATAATAATGTTACATCAGAATACAGAATATATCAGAGTACATCGATAAAATACAGCGGAAGATTAAATTACAATAAATGTAATACACTACACAGCGGAAATATAAACTAACACAGCGGAAGTCTATCAATGCTCTGGACACAGCTTTAAGCTTCGATCCAGAATCCTGCTCAATATACCTGCAAAATAAGCTACTCGACTGCCCGTGTGAGAAAGAGGGCACCCGTGTTTGCAAAGCGAAACAAACTATGGGTCAGTCAAAGGACTGGTATGAGAAATCTTTACTTAGCTTAACTAGTAATAAGGCTAATCACAGGACCACACCGCTAACGCAGAACGGGTTTACTCCATTGGATTGCCAGTGCATAAATAAAGTAAATCGTTAAACAATGCAATGCTTTTTAGGAAAATGAAACCATTATAAGACTCAAGTCCCATCACACAATGCAACGTAAACCAGAGGATAGAGTTTTAACTTATAAGGGTCTAAAATGCTTGATACGATAAAAACGGATTAGATATTATTATTAGTGTATACCTGTTTCAAAAACATTTCAATCATAATGTATCAATCATAGACGACATAGCTACCATATACTATGTCGCCATACTAGATCTACAATCAAAACCACATGATGTCGTATTGGAAATTGGGTTTCCATCAAGAGTCAAGGCTAGGAATGATCTCCTTACTGATTCGAGACACTCTAGCAATGTCTCAGGATCACATCTATGGGCAACCTTTGGATCCTGCAGGGCCGGTCCACAAATAACGTTAGTGGAGTAGTTATGCCAGAACACACGCTTCCCGGTCCTACTGAACCTATAATACGGCCATTGGCGACCGATAAATCCGAGGCCTCGAAAATTCCATCATCCACATAAGTAAAATGTCAGGACTGGTAAGTCGCTGACACCCCTTCTAGCTAGAAAGAAACGTGTGCACTCCTTGCGTTCCCTTGCTCCGATTTTGACTCATACCGGGGTGTGAGGCTCGCGAGTCATGCCATACACAAAGCTATGCCGAAATAGGCTATGCTTTAATAATCAACCACAAGACTCTGCTTTTCAACAAAAGCCTTGATCATTTGCATCTTGGCGTGCCACATTGGCAATCCACGCCATGCGATCGGTAACTACCAATATATAACCTCTGAGCTCGTACGTCTCAGAGAAGGGTGTTAAGCAAGAGAATAAATTCTCCGCCACCATATATATATATATATATATATATATTAAATATAAATCAATTATATTACATGGAATGAAATTCAATGTCAGACAAACATCAATTTACAAGTCCGTTCTGGATCTGAACGAAACCAAAGACACCTTATTCCTTGTCCCGTATGTCCAATACGAAAGTGAGGTGCTCGCATATTCGGACAATCAACAAGTACGTCCGGACAAACAACCACTTTAACCCTTTATTGGAAGAAACCCAATGCCAGGCATCGGTAGTCATCCATTCGATGTGAATATCGCCAGTCTTGAACCACCGTCTTCATCTTCGACTCTTAATCGTCGTAGTAATTATTCAGAATGGGTTAAACCCGGTCTTTCCGAATAACCCACGTATTTTGTAATTAAAAATCAAGTGCTATGACAACACATCATACGCCTCATTCCAATTCAGAATATTCTTTTAGTAGAATATTCATACTATTAGGGAAAGGTTCCCATTAATTTTATAAAAGATAAATTCTTTTAAATATATTCTTTAATCTTCTTATTAAAGATTTATTAAAACTCCAATCTGGTTTTAATATCAAAATCATTATTTTATGATTATTCAATTTTAAGAATTAAGTCTTATCTTCAACTGGGTTAAAGAACCAATGTCATTTAAAAACATTGTTCACGATAAACCCAAAATCAACTTCCATTAAATATGGAATTTTCACAAAAATCAAATCGATATAAATTTCTATATCAGACTAAAAATATAAATGGAATAACAGCAAAGCCTTTTAAATTCCATATATAGTAACAGTCCTCTTTTACAGAAGCCTATCTCGATAATTATCAAATCGAATTTCCACTCGATTCCAATTTAATATATTAAATTGGAAAACTTGACTTTGGAAAATTTCTTTATAAATCTTAATAAAAAGATTTATAAATTCTAGATTATAATTTCACGGTTAATTGGGTTAAAGAACAAATATCATTTAAAACACAATTCACAATAAACCCAATTCACATATCAATTTATTACAATTACTAAATATACTTGGAAACTCTAATAATCTTAATTAAAAGATTTATTCTTTTCTTACGGGGTTTAAGAACAGTGTTATTTAAGACACCATCCACGACAACCCAAAATCTAATTCTTTTATTTAATTCCAATTAAATATTAATTAATTAGAAGACGTCATTAAATCTTAATTTAAAAGATTTATCCTAGTTAATAACTAGTTTATTTCAATAAAATATATTTTTATCTTTTGTGTCCCTCCGAAAACGGACATAGAAATCATCGTTTTATTCATCATCGAATATTGTTTTAAAATATTCGTTATTTAAAAATATTTTTTATATAAAAGTATTATTTATGTAAAATATTCTTTATAGTATAATATTCCTTATTTTAAAATAATCTTTATATTACAATGTCCTTTAAAAATATTCTTTATTTAAAAGATATTTTGAATCGGAATGTGACTCAATCATTTACCATATAATTTTGGTTATATGGATTTCATACATTGCATGTATATTAACAATAATAATAAATAATCATTAAATCATCCATTCACATCCTGAGTGAAATTGATAACTGTGTGAGCATTAAAATGAATAAATAACACTCATCGCAGCCTGTCAATCCATCGATTGACATACAACTAAATATTAGGACTAGTGTATGTCAAATATCATCCCAATACCCATGTGGAGTTTTCAGCCAACAACAATTTATCTAAACAAACAATTGGTTAATGAGTTTAACCAGTTTTAATTCTGATAACATGTTAATAATAAGAAACAAAACATGTTATATATTTCTATTGTCGAAGAAAAATGTATTTTACTCGCATAATTTTCCTACATGTTTCCAATGTCTAATAAAATGTAATTTATTTATATGACATTATTGCTGATGACAAATGAAAAGATAATTTCCATTTTCCTTTATTTGTATGCAAATATTCTTAACTTTAACACATTAAAGAAATAATCTTATTTGTGTAGGTCTTTAATGTATAACCTAACACATAAAAATATTTATTTTAATTGCATACAAATTCTAATGTATGCATTAACATATAAGGATGTCACTTCAACTTACCTACAAATTCTAATGTATGCATTAACATATAAGGATGTCACAGTTTCTCATCGTTATTATTTAAAATAATTCATTTTAAATGTTCAAAATCCATTAAAATTGCCAAAATAAATTTTTTAAATTGGTTCGGATTTTCCGGGTTGTTACAATCTCCCCCACTTAAAATCTTTTCGTCCTCGAAAAGGAACGGAGCTGAAAGTTGTTTAACTAATCAACTCAACTTTCATTATTTTAATTATGGCTAAAGTTCTTCAATTTTTCAGTTTCTAAGAACTTTTCAAAAATTTTAAAAATTTGGCTAACACCTTAAATTTTCGAAATTTTTTGCCATAACCTCCCCTGTACGGGAGCACCGGGAAAATCCCAAAATTGCCATACAGGCCTCTCCAATCCAAAAAGAAAAAGAAACAGCCAATCGGCTCATAAAATCACCAAAACCCCAAGAAATACTATAAACATGTACCTATTTGTCGGGCATACAATTTTATTCCCCTGCTCTAGCCTCCTTGCTAGACTTGTTCACACATATATATGTACATGCATGCATTTCCAAAAAAAATTCAATACAGTTCAAAATTTGATTCAATTTGGCTTAATGGTTCCAAATTCTAATTAATCAAAACAATAATCAAACCACACAATCAGCCATCAATTAGTTGATTAACGTTTCAAATTCATAATTTTGAGATATATATACAGAAAATCATGTTTTTGATGCCAACTTACAACCATAACCCTATCTAGTTTTGGTTCTCACACCAGTCTATTGGAAATATATAGACATCACACCTTCGAAACTCGAACACAAATGCTGATGATGCCCGGGCCTCATCAGAATTATCCTTGGGCGACTAGAGTGTGATTCTATATCTATCCCGTATATTAAAACTTCGAATATACGTTTGCAAGGCATATATGCAAAATCTTTATATATTGGATTGTCCAAATTCAAGACAAATAAATATTCAAATACGTATGAAATGGTTTAAATTTTTCAAAGCAATATTTGTGTTCACTTTTAATTGAAAAATATACTCTTCACATTCGTTCTAGGATACTACTGATCCTATCTCTAACAAGGCATTCTTATTGGATATTACTAGTCTAATCTCTGATGAATTCTTTCGTATGGTTCAAATGTGCCTTGTTCTCGAGCTCTATAAACCAGAGCTCCGATACCAAAATGAGATGACCCGAACTTCCCCGTGAAAGAAAGAACGAATTATTTTGAGAACACGACAAATCAGAACACAAACAAAAGAACATTTCATTGCTTATTACAACAATTCCATCAGAATACAAGAATATAACAGAGTATGTGAAACACCCCACCTCCGTTAAGGTCACTAACAAGGGGAATGCCTTAACTTCGGTGGAGCATTATAGGTAAAAGATATAGATAATTTACAAGACAGACATATAAACAGCCGAAAGACTAAATTTATTTCATAAGTACATGGTTCAGTTAAAACATTACAACAACTGTCTCAAACCAACTTCCAAATTATTACAACAAAATCTCTGTCTTGAATTAAAACATAAAGAAGCATTAAAATAATAGTAAGGCATCATAAATCCCCGATAAGAGAGTATCCAAAGCCATAGCCCAAGGAAAGAGAATACAAGCAATACATCTACTCGCTTCAAGCTGGAAATGGTCCAAACTAAGCTGAAGTGTTCCCTCCATGCGGACCTGGGGGAGAGTGGGGAACGGAAGAAAGAAGACGAAAGAAAAATTGGTCAGACATGAGTCTGGTAAGTCCAGTGATTATTTAGCATGTAAACAAGAAAAAGGATCATGACATGAATAAACTGAATCTAGGACAGCGCCCTAGAAATAAGATAATAAGACTGAATATGCTTTCGCACGCATTACTATTTCTCTGCACTCACTTATAAGTGTTTCAACTAGCACCATGTGTTCAAGATAAATGATCCCGTTTATCGATCGGCTCCTACTCGTATACGTTTACCACTTGTGTCATTCGGCCCCGCTTGATAGCAGATACTTGTGCTGGTCCCACCATGGTGTGTATCAAATCCTATGGTGGCAACCCGACACGATTCAAGATGCACAGTGTATAACTAATGATGCCCAATGCCTCCTTTTTCCACTCTGGAGTACGTGCACGCCCGCACTCCGTCGGAACCTACACTGACGCACCACCCGCCGTTGTTTTGACCGCTTATAATCAGCCCAGTAATCGTGCCCCACCCTGCCTAGCTCAGGGTACCATGATACATCTATGTGGGTTACTGTTGAAATGGGTCCCCGTTACTAGTGTTTCCTAATCAACATGTTAAAATGGTTAAGTGTTCTCAAATTAACCTAACCCCACCCATTAGTTTATTTAACATGTTGTATTGGTTAAGGTTGCCTTAATTAACTTAACCCTACCATTCCTGTCTTAGCTTTAATTCATTCATTAATGCACCAACCACTCACATTAGATATGTATTGTTGCGGTCGTTGGATGTGCCAGTCGGTTTCGGGCAGTCTTACACTACAACTCAATCTAACCTCGGGTTCTTTTGGGCTTGATGCGCTAACCTCTCACATTAGATCTATATTGTTACGGTTGTTGGATGTGTCGGGCGGTTCCGGGCAGCCTTACACCGTAACTCAATCTGACCTCGGGTTAGGCATATTCGTCTTTTACTTAATTTACATATTTACCTTCATATTTATATGTAAATTATCCACAATTATTGCCATTCAAGTCATGCCCCCATTTACCCTCTAAGCCATATTCGAAATTTCTAGGTATATAAATTATACCATTTTTATGCCACTAATCATTCATATATTTATGGGCCAAATTATGCCAATAATATGGGATTTAAGATTTTCCCAACGTTACCCCCGTTATACGTTCGCAAAATTCACATAGAATGTTAGGCTCGCAACTCAGCCTAACTTATATGCAAAAGGGGAAAGAAAGGAGCATGTACCATTCCTACAACATAAAGTAATAAGGGTCTAACTAAACATGTGTCATATACATTTGGCATAAAACAATGAACTTGCTTTTTTGGATCCAATTAACATGAATCTTAAGCATATAGAATTACACAAATCCAACTAGGCATGTAAATGTAAACTTTTTATTTTAGATCCAATAAACATGAATATTAAGATATAGAATTACACAAATCCAACTAGGCATGTGAATGTGAACTTTTATTTCGGATCCGATAAACATGAACCTTAAGCATATAGAATTATCCAAATCCAACTAGGCATGTGAATGTGAACTTTTATTTCTGGATCCAATAAACATGAATCTTAACATATATATAACTTAGCCTAAAAACTTGCATGTAACATAACATGAAAAAGTCACCAAATTTACATAATACACGATTGGTTTAACATCCAACATAATATGTCCCATAAACCACAATAGTCTCACAAGCATATATGATAGAATCGTTACAAGAATAAACATGAATCAGCATCACCATTATCTTACAAATAGGGATAACTCTAGTTTTCACTTTATTACAAATCATAACTTTTAATCGTTCTCATCTAAATAATAACAGGACTTACAAACAAAAGAAAGTCTTATTTTCTGGGATCTGTTTTCTAAAACTGAAAAGCAATCCCTTGACGAAGACTATCGATTCTCTAAATTATATTTTATTCGTAGCTTCTAACTTGTTTTCTAGTTTGAAAAGAAATGGTGGCTAGGCTTGGACGATCATGGACAACATGGTGGCTCCTTGGAATGAAATTGTGTGATTTAGGGTTGAGGATTAGGGTTGCTTTTTTAGAGGTTTAGACTTATGTGAACCATTAGATCAACCTAGGAGCAATCACAACCATCCAAACAAGATAGAGCTATCCATAAATTGCCACCTCTAACCTAGTTACTCAGCAACAACTCAGAAATCGTCACTATTTGGATCTAGGCGAGGGGGTCGACCCCTAAAAGGGGGTCGACATCCCAATCGACACCCCTCTTGGGGGGTCGACACCTATGTCGACCCCCGGGATTTTTCCCGCCAAGCTGATCTGCGTGATTTTTGAAATTCGAACACTTTTATTTATTTATTTATTTATTTATTTATTTAATTATATTAATTTCTGTTTAAACATGAAATCTTCTGAACTCCATAACTTCTTCATACGGAGTCCGATTCATGCAAACTCGGACTCTATCTCAAGCAAAATTCTGATATGAACGCAATGGCGTAACCAGTTTCCCTTAATTCTCACTTTTAAAATTAAGTGTTCTATAATTCGTTACTTTAATAAGCATAGAAAATACAGGGTGTTACATTCACCCCTCCTTAAAAGATTTCATCCCCGAAATCTTCAAGTCACGAAGAATGTATATCCTATCATCCAATCGTCCATCTACTCAACCATCAAACACCGGCATCCATTGTCCTTAAAAGATTTCTAATGCTTTCATGATTCTATGCATAATGTGTGTATATATATGCCCTTATCTAATGCAAAATCAGGCGGTCCACTGATTCAGTTGACCTCCTTAATGCAAATTATGTCAGTGCCATGAGTCCATTATGCATGCAATTATTCCTAATCATACTTTCTACATGAGTGCACAATCATTCATGCAAATGCAACGTCCATTTGATAACATTCCAAGTTTCAATCCATATATAAATACATATATGCATATGCAATATGATGGTGACTGAGCCGATCTAACACCTAATGTGTGTGCATATGCATCCACGAGCAACCACTAGCAACCACTTGCAACCACTTCCAACCATCAATCATAACATGTTTCAAATACATGTTTACATCCATTGGTTACTACCTAAGGATAAAGAACAGGACCGAGGAGATATACTTAAAGATAGATAAAAGCATGTATAAACTTATGGAAAAAGAGATCAAGGAGGTACCCTCAAAAAGAAAAGAGTAGGCCACGCGTATTTTTCTCTCAGTTTCCCAAGTCGCGTCTTCCTCAGCGTCACTCCATTGAACTTTAACAAGCTTGACTTCACGGTTGTGTAGCTTTTTCACTTCCGTACCCAAGATACGAGTTGGAACTCTTCTCAGAGTCGCTTCTTGTTCCACTTCTACTTCCTCTAGTATACTCGGCTCCGCAACTTCCGCAGACTCATGCAAGCACTTTCATAGTTGAGAAACATGAAAGACATTATGAACTCCAGCCAGCCTTTCGGGTAGCTCTACTCTGTAAGCCATCGTCCCAATCCTTTCAATGATAGGAAATGGTCCTACAAATCTTGGTGCCAACTTTCCTACGGACCCAAAGCGAATGACATTCGTCAAAGGAGATACCTTAAGGAACACCCTATCTCCAACCTCAAACTCAAGGTCGGTCCTTCTTTTGTCTGCGTAGGACTTTTGTCTATCTTGTGCAGTCTTCATTCGTCTTCTTATCAAGTCTATGTAACGACCCGGAAATCCGTACCTTTTGAATCGACAATAATCCACACATGTCTAACTCAAAACTGTACGTATTTATAGATTGTTAAATGACGATCCACATCTTTAACCATTATAGTCAAAATATAGATAATCAAGGGGATTAATTTAGAATTAGAAAGAAAGAAGAAAACAAGCATAGAATCTCGCAATGGAATGAACAAAATATAATAATCAAATAACAGTTCATGAAGCTGTTTAAAATAAACATTTGATCATTTTACAACATTTATCAAAGTTACACATTTATATACATAACTGATAATACAAAGTAATGCAACAGAATAGTAGTGGAATACAATAGTAATAATAGTATACCGTCTTCAATAGTAATAATAGTAATAATGTCCACTAAGAGGTAGTCAAGCCTCATTTGGTCTGGCACGGCTCCTGTTTAAGTCATTTCAAATCGACACAAGTGTCGGGGTCATCCATTATCGTTCACTTTCTTCAAATCCAGTAATCGCCTCCAAATTCATCCTACTTCATTTCTGGAACTCCACTGTGTATACAGTTGTTAAAGTGGTTCCAACATTGATAGGGAGTATGTCAATAAGAGGCCCAGGTTTCTTTAACAACAAAACGTCACGTTACACATCGATTGGTACTTTTATATTTCCAAAGTGAATCGTTACGATATCAAAATATCATATTTAACTAAACCAATTTCACTTTAAAATATCATATTATTTTAATCACAATAATATTTACTTTCGAAATTATATTCACTTTGAGATAAATTTCAAATTCAATAATTTGGTTATAACTTCAGTTAACCACATTTCCTTCGAATCATTCAATTTACTTCAAAATATAGTTTGAATTCATTTCTGATTTTAACATCAAAATAATCATATTTGCTTTTAAATCAGAGATTTAAATGTAAATAATTTCATTTCTAAAACAGTTTATAAGTTTGAAATAGTTTTGGGGTTTAAATAAATTTTTGAATAATTTTAAATAGTTGAGAGATTTGGAATAGTTTGGAAATCAAAACAGCTTGAATATTGAAAATGGTATGTATATATAAAATATTTTATAAAATAACTACTTAATATATATATACACAGAAAGAATAGGCTTTGGAAACAATTTATATAAAATACCCCATATATCAAAGGGATAAAATTTAGAAAATAGTTTATATATAAAATAGTTTGTATAGAATATATTTCAAATCAGCAGTTTCTTTCCATTTCAATAAATATGACCTAAGTCCAAATCTCAAAACAAACCAAATCGATTTCCAATACCCAATCCAAATCGATTCCCAAAATCAAATTTATTTGACAACAATCCATTTTAAAGGATAACTTCCAATTTCAAAATATTATTTGAATCTATTCGATTCAAATCAAATCCAAGTTCAAGTTCAAGTTCATAATATTTATTTCAACCATTTAACTCGAATTTAATTTCAAAGTTTAAATAAAGATTTAAACCTTTGAAACAATTCAAATTATAATCAATTTTAGTTCAAATTTCAAATAACAAATTTTAGATCATTTCAATTCGAATTTAATTTCAAAGTTTAAATAAATATTTAAACCTTTGAAATAATTTAAATTATAATCAATTTTAGTTCAAATTATAACAAATTTAGGTCATTTTAGTTGAATTAATTTTCAAAGTTTAAATAAAGATTTAAACCTTTGAAATAATTTAAATTATAATCAATTTTAGTTCAAAATTCAATTATAATAAATTTTAGATTATTTCAATTCGAATTTAATTTCAAAGTTTAAATAAAGATTTAAACCTTTGAAATAATTTAAATTATAATCAATTTTAGTTCAAATTTCAAATAACAAATTTTAAATTATTTCAAATCAAATTTAATTTCAGAGTTTAAATAAAGATTTAAACCTTTGAAATAATTTAAATTATAATCAATTTATTTCAAATTTCAAATAACAAATTTTAGATTATTTCAATTCGAATTTAATTTCAAAGTTTAAATAAAGATTTAAACCTTTGAAACAATTCGAATTATAATCAATTTTAGTTCAAATTTCAAATAACAAATTTTAGATTATTTCAATTCAAATTTAATTTCAAAGTTTGAATAAAGAATTAAACTTTGAAATAATTTAAATTATAATCAATTTTAGTTCAAATTTCAAATAATAAATTTAAGATTATTTCAATTCGAATTTAATTTAAAAGTTTAAATAAAGATTTAAACCTTTGAAATAATTTGAATTATAATCAATTTTAGTTTAAATTTCAAATAACACATTTTTGATTATTTTAATTCGAATTTAATTTCAAAGTTTAAATAAAGATTTAAACCTTTGAAACAATTCAAATTATAATCATTTTTTTAGTTCAAATTTCAAAATAACAATTTTAGATCATTTCACTTTGAATTTTATTTCAAAGTTTAAATAAAGATTTAAACCTTTGAAATAATTCAATTTCAACATTTCAAATTTATTCAATTTCAACATTTCAATATAATTCAATTTCAAAATTTCAAATTTATTCAATTTCAACATTTCAATATAATTAAATTTCAACATTTCAAATTTATTCAATTTCAACATTTCAATATAATTCAATTTCAACATTTCAAATTTATTCAATTTCAACATTTCAATATAATTAAATTTCAACATTTCAAATTTATTCAATTTCAACATTTCAATATAATTCAATTTCAACATTTCAAATTTATTCAATTTCAACATTTCAGTATAATTCAATTTGAACATTTCAAATTTATTCAATTTCAACATTTCAATATAATTCAATTTCAACATTTCAAATTTATTCAATTTCAACATTTCAATATAATTAAATTTCGACATTTCAAATTTATTCAATTTCAACATTTCAAATTTATTCAATTTCAACATTTCAATATAATTCAATTTCAAATTTCAAGTTTATTCAATTTCAACATTTTAATATAATTAAATTTCAACATTTCAAATTTATTCAATTTCAACATTTCAAATTTATTCAATTTCAACATTTCATTATAATTAAATTTCAACATTTCAAATTTATTCAATTTCAACATTTCAAATTTATTCAAAATGACAGTGTATGATGATGCCCGTAACATCCAAGGCGATAACACTGATATACAAATATAGACAGCATTCATACAGTTCAATGTAGACAGCATCCGTACAGTTCAATATATCCATAAATAAACACCCGTCACAACCTTCATCCAAACATTTTAATTTGCAATAATTAACTGATTATATGTGTCGGGGCTTTTGCTAGCAATTCAATTTAAAAATAAACTAACTGTCAATTCAATTTCTACAGTTTAAATTTGATATTCATTTAAAATAGCAACCAACAAACAAAAAATCAAATCAATAACAGATTTCAGTTTCACAAAAATGTGAATACTTTTGCAGGTGTGAGAAAACTCACTTTGATCGGATTCGAAAATTTAACGAACTCAAACCCTGACCATCATCGTCATTTTTTATTTCGCAGTCTCATTTTGGCTCAAAATTTAACTTGCTCAAATCTCTTTCCACTCAGTTCCACGTTGTTGCATTTTTCATCGCGATTCCGACGCACTTCGTTTCGTGAAAATCTGATTCAGTTTGAATGAGTTATTGCATTATTTACATTAATTATTTTAATACAAAATTAAATAAAAATTTAGTCCCTAATTACATTGATTAATTAAAACCCTGGCCGCTATTTTCATCTAACCCGTAACCTCCTTCTTCCATCGTGATTCTGTATCCCAGCAAAATTTGAACCCATCGCCCTGAAGAAGAAACCCGCCGCACACATCTCCCTAGGCCACAATCGGCCAATCAACTACCACCGAATGGAGCGGACCCCTCCACGCCATCCACACCTCAAATTTCGTGCATCTCGGTGGCTCTAGGCACCATTAAATTTCTGTTCGAACAATGAACTTCAGGCCCAAAAATCTTGAAATCCCCAGCACTATATAAAATCATAGTCATACAGATTGATAGGTCTCATTCTCCTTTTCCATTTTCGTATATAAATTATACTCTAATTTGTGGTAGATAATAAGAAATTAAGGATTCAAATCGTGAGCTTCTGGCCTTTGATTTCCAGCCAACGGCGCAATGAATATTAGGGTTTGGGGCTTCTTTATGAAGGGGTATATATAGACAATTTATAATTATTTTTAATTCCTTTATTACTCAAATGTGAAGTTTATCGATTCGAACTCCAAACAAAACCCAACGACTGTTGCCCATAGCTAAATACCCCCATTCCGAACACAATGGGATATGTTTCATAAGCTAGTTCTACAATTTCGATCAGTTTAATCAAAAATAAAATATAAATCAATATATATTGAATTTAAACGTATATTTTAATTTACTGGGGCCACATACTGACTCTAAAAAATCCAAAAAATAAATCTAGCTTTGTTTTGACGATACGGTCCTAATAAAACTAATTTCGTCGAATTCTGAGTCCGTTTGAGAACTGGCCAATTTCTAGTCGATTAAATTCAAATTGAAATTTCCAAACACATTTAAATTCACCACGCTTACATATTAATTTCAAAATTTATGAAAATTGAAACCTAACAACAATTTGACATTCCGGTTCCAACAAAAGTGGCTTCGTCGAAAACGGAGTTCGTTTGCAAAGTAGCTATTTTTAAGGGCTATATATTATATTAAAATATATATAAATTCTACAGCGACTTTTCTGAATTTTAAACTGGATATAACTTTCAGTTTATAAAGTAAAATCTCAGTTTCTTGCATTCGTTAGAAAGATATGATTAAACAAATTCAAATATTTTTGGTTTTACTGAAAACCGATTTATTTTGAATCTTGTACGTTCATTTGAAATTTAAAATCGAATTTTCAAACCATCGCGCCATCTCAGGCTCGTTATATAATTAAAATAAATTTATACGTTCTAACTTTGATTAAACTAAATTATTTAGTCATTACTATTTAAAATAATCATTTTAAATATTCAAAATTCATTAAAATAACTAAAATAAAAAAATTTAAAATGGTTCTGAAAATCAGGGTCGTCACAATCTCCCCCACTTAAAACTTTTCGTCCTCGAAAAGGAACGAAACCGGAAGTGGTTTAACCAACCAACTAAACTTCCATTCTAGCTTTCATTCTTCAACTTTTCTGTTTCTAAGAATTTTCAAATTTTTCAAAAATTTTGCTAACGCCCTAAATTTTCGAAATTTTTTGCCTTAACCTCCTTTGTACAACCCTATCGGTAAAACCATAACTAGCCTCACAGGGCCCTCATCAATCCAAAAGAAAAAGAAAAAGCCAAGCGGCTTGCCAATCGGCTCATAAAATCATCAAATCCCAATAAATATAATAAACATGTGCCTATTGGTCAGGCACACAATTTTATTCCTCTTTTAGCTTTCATGCTATGACCTACTCAATATATATACATGTATATGTATGCAATTTCAATCAATTTTCACTTTAGTTCAATATTAAATTCTACTTGGCTAATTTTACCCTTTTTTCATAGTGGTGTTATCATTCCATTATTTTATTAATTAACTTAATAATCGCACATCACCATCAAGCAACCAATTTGTTAATTAGCTTTCCAAAACATATAACGTTTGTATATACTCAAAAATCATATTTTCGATGCCAAGTCACAAACATTAAACTCTAAACAAGTTTTGGTTCTTGAGCATTGTAAACCAAAGCTTTTCTATTAAATCTTAGTTAAAAGACTAATAAATTCTAAATCATAATTTCACTGTTATTCGTGTTTTAAGAACTAATGTCATTTAAAACATTGTTCACAATCAACCCAAAACCAACTTCCACTAAATTCTAATTATATTTATTAACTGGAAAACTTCTTTAAACCTTAGTTAAAAGATTTTTTCTCAAATGGGTTCAAGAACAGTGTTATTTAAGATACCATTCACGACAAACCCAAAATCAATTTTTGTAATGACCCGCATTCTACGCATCGGAGGATCGTAGGATATTTATTTCTTTCCCATGTGAAGTCGTATAGTCATGTAACTTTGGGAAACATCCATTAGAGCCATTTCCCATGTTCATGATTTTTGTCGATTTTTAAATGACCATTTTGCCCCTAGTTGGTACTGTTTTGGCCATAACTTTTGATTGGAAAGGAATTTTGACCTAAAACCACTTCCATTGGATTCGTTTGATGGTTTACCTTTCCGTAGAGTGGTCATAATAGCCAAACGGACTTACCGTTTGGGAGATATGGCTGAAATAAGATTTGGAGGGTGAAAAACTGCTTAACCGGGCCAAATCGGGTGATTAGTGGATAGGCCCATAACCCATTTCGGGATTAGGGTTATGGTGAGGCTGAAATGAGATAGAGGATCATTCCATTTCAGTTTTCTAGTCTCCACTTATCACCAAGGAACCCTAAAAATGGCCTCCAACCTCTAAATCACCTCCAAATCACCTTTTGGTCAAGGATTTGGCTTAGCAACCCCTAATCAAGGAAGATCTACACCAAAGCAACATTGGAGCTGTTGTATAGCATTGGGATTCACACCAAATCAGAGATTTATTTCAGATCTTAGTTTATTTGTGGCTAAGGTGAGTGATTTGCATAGTTTTGCACTAATTATGGCTAGTTAGAGGTGATTAGTGTTAATTAGCGAATTTAAGCATGATAAAATTCGGGAAAAATGTTCATAAATTCCTAAATGATGTTTTAGACCTCAGATATGAATTTGGGTTAATTTGGTTAAGTTTTGTTAATCCTATCATTAGTTTCACCTAAACATGCTTAGGGGGAGATATGGGATTTTGGGGTATGTTTGATCCATTTTAACCTATTATATTGATGTTTTGATGTTTGTGGTTGATTATGCACGTTGCTATGACTGTATGAAATGCTTTGTGATTGATTTCAATAGTTAGAATGGTCGAAATCGTCGTTGAATGGCGTAATAACTTGCTGGAACAGTTTTAGAAAACAGTGCAGGGTTCGGATCGGATATGGGGCTCGGATCGGATATGGGGCTCGGATCGGATATGTTGAACTGGGCAAGGAATCCGATCGGATCGGAACCTAACACTTGAGAAAATTGGCAAAAAGGAAGGCCACGCTAATTGAACTGGGATCGGATCGGATCAAAGAGGAGGGATCGGAGCGGATAGAGGAGGATGGATCGGATTGAAGCGCGTGAAGGATGACGAGGTGGATCGGAGCGGAAGCAGGGACTGGAGGAGAGGCACCCGACCCGACTCGAAGTGAGGCACCCGACCCGACCCGAGGAGAAATACTCGACCCGAACCGTACCAGAAGAGGACCCGACCCGAACAGATGGAGGATACCCGACCCGAACCGATGGCTTGTGGAGGAACCCGACCCGACCCAGTATTGACCAATAACCCGAGATGCAAAGGTAGTCCAATATGGGAAGTTAGAGCTCAGGATCCAGTTGGGAACCAATGAGTTCACTTCATGGTTGGGCTTTGCTGCGGGACGTGTGCTAAGGAGTTGTCGACGTTCATAACTTCGATTCACCACTAAGAATGAATGATGGGCTACTTATCAGTGCAGTAGGGTCATTATGACCTGAGGGGCAAGGTGATGGTAGCAAGACTACGTTATCAGTGCAGTAGGGTCATATAATGACCTGAGGGGCAAGGTGATGCGTAGTAAGACTATGAGCCAGCGCAGATGGGGTGAACAACTCCATGGGGCAAGTGGACATAGTAAGGATTGGTAAGGCTATGAGCCAGCGCAGATGGGGTGAATAACTCCATGGGGCAAGTGGACATAGCGAGGAATTAGTGGCTACGTTATCAGTGCAGTGAAGCCATTTATGACTTCATGGGGCAGAGTGATCGTAGCAAGGTATGTTGGGTGATCGAAGTGGTGAATATCGTATGCTTTACGCACTGAGTGAGAGATGTGAGGATGGATGCTATGTTTGATTGTTTGCCATCACTATGACATGCACACCTCCCCCACCTCCGTATCTTTACACTGTTTGATATGGTACCTTAGAGTGTTGTACAGTATGTAGTGCTAACTCTTGGGTTGCAGGTCCAGGTTCAGGTATGTTTTAGTCTACCTGTTATTGTTCACTTTAGATGCTTATCGCTCATACCAGGCTTATGTCTGACCCAGAGTTTTATGTCTCCTCTTATTACTCTGGGTACTCACACGAGCAGACTAGAGACAGGTTAGTTGGTGATGCGCGAGTAGCTGATTCGGAGGCGGGCATGAGGCTTCCATGTATGATATATATATATATATACACTTTCTCCCTGTGTCGTTGGTGGTCGCTACTTGGGCATTAGTAGTGTACCTCATTTATCTTACTCTTGCTTTGAGACAGTTTGAAAAGTTGTAATAAGCTGTATTTTGGATTTCCGCTGCTATGATGTTTAGTTCTGATTTTCAGCTTATGCACTGTCTCACCTATTTTATGTCAAGTATGTTATTATTATATTTTATTCTATGTGCTGTGATACATTCTACAGGTTCTCGAAGGTTCATTTCCTTCTTCCCTTTTCCTTCTCACGACCCGTTCCGTGCTAACTAGACATGTGTACAGCGCACTTTTGGAGTAAATGTCGGTTGGTGCGGGGCGGGCCGTCACACTTGGTATCAGAGCTCTAGGTTGCGTAGTTAACCTTGGGAAAGGCACTAGGGAGAGTTAGTACGTATATGAGAGCGCGTAATTGTGATTACTTTGGTTTTCACAAGCTATGTATATATATACTATTAGTAGTATGAGAATGAAGTCGCACTGCACTAGCACCACTATGGGGTCGTTAATCATTTCCCTTTTTCAGATTGACGATGAGCCGAGACACGAGGGGTGCTTGTAGAGGGACCAACCAAGGGAATGCCGCTGACATGAGGGCAATGTTTACTAACCTCATGAGAGACATGCTTAGAGAAGTGCAAGGGGAAGTTCCCAATCCCGGAGTTGGTGTTGGCCCAGTAGTGCAGGCGCCTAGGGTCGATTTCGCCAAGTTGTGCAAGGATTACACTAACCTTGGTGGAAAGCCGTTCCACGGGACGGAGTCGGCCACAGATGTTCAAGATTGGATGGATAGCTGTGACCGTATCTTCGATGACTTGGGTCTTGAGGATGCGATGAAGAGAAGGCTAGCGTCTCGTCAGCTGCAAGGGCGAGCGATGAATTGGTGGAATGCCATTAGAACAGCTACTCCAGAGGACCAGGTTACTTAGGATCAGTTCAAGGCTCGCTTTAGCAAGAAGTTTATTCCAGCTGCCCAGAAGTCAGTATTGTTTAAGAGGTTCTTGGAACTCAAGCAGAACGGAAGGGCAGTTTCTGATTATATTGCTGAGTTCGACACTTTGTCGAAGTATGGACTGTCTCTTATCGACACTCCTGAGAAGAAGAATGAGAAGTTCATTACTGGTTTGGATGGATACTTGGGGGAAAGGCTTATCAACCACATCGATGAGACTTTTGAATCGATTGTGGGGAAAGCTTTGAGATCAGAAAGTATTTACCCTAAGTCAAAGACTGAGGCTGCATCTGCAGAAGGGCCAAAACCGCAAGCAGGCGGTGGAGGCAAAAATAACTCTCAGAATAAGAGGAAGCAGGACCAATCTAAAGGTGGCCAGAAAAAGAGCAAGAAGGATGTTGAGTGCTTCAGCTGTGGTAAGAAGGGCCATTATGCTAAAGAATGTCGGGCCAAGCCAGCGGAAAGGAAGTGCTACAACTGTGGTCAAGTGGGACATCATAAGGATAAATGTCCGCAACCTCTTAAGGAGAAGCAGATTGTGAAAGCATATGCTATTGATGTTGTTCCTTCTTCGTCGAATGCCCCAACTGCGGCGGAGAAAGGAAAGAATGTTGTTATTCAAGGTATGCTTTCTATTTATGATGTACCAGTTCGAGTTTTTTTTTATACTGGGGCTTCCCGTTCCTTCATATCTAGTGACCTGGTAGATAGGTTGGGACTGGAACCCGAGATAGTCGATAGACCATTGGTTGTGACGAACCCGATTGGTGGTTCGACTAGCCTTAGTATGATTTGCAGGAATTTGGTCTTATCGAGTCATGGATGTATGTTTGTTTGTGATTGCTTTGTTTTGGGCTTTACTGGGTATGGCATTATATTGGGAGTTGATTGGCTCCAAAGATACGGGGTGGTGGTAGACTGTGAGGGCTTTTTGGTGACAGTGAGGGCGAATGATGGGTGGAGGGTAGTGTTTGGTAGTCTACCTAGTGATGGGGTTATGGCTAGTTTTGTAAATTCCCTCGACATCCCGCAGGATGAGTTGTCAGATGCGCCCGTGGTTGGCAAGTATCCGGACGTTTTTGAGGAGGTGACCGGGCTTCCACCACACCGAGAGATTGAGTTCCGTATTGATTTAGTGAAAGATGCCAGACATATAGTGATGCCGCTTCGTCGTATGGCACCAAGGGAGCAGAGAGAGCTCGGGGTGCAAGTCAGCAATCTTTTGAAGAAGGGATTTATTTGAAGGAGTGTCTCCGAGTGGGGAGCACCAGTTGTGTTTGCCACTAAGGCAGATGGTTCCCTTCGTTTGTGTGTGGACTATCGCGAGTTGAATAAGGTGATGAGGAAGAATAAGTATCCACTACCACGGATAGATGATTTGTTTGTTCAACTGGAAGGAGCAAGAGTGTTCTCCCAGTTGGACCTCGCGACAGGATTTCATCAGCTTAGAGTAGCAGATGAGAGTATTTCGAAAACGACATTTAGGACGCCGTCTGGATTTTATGAGTCGTTGGTTATGCCATTTGGGTTGACCAATGCACCAGCCTACTTTGTGGATCTTATGAATCGAGTATTCAGAGATCAGTTGAATAAGTTTGTTCTTGTGTTCGTGGATGATATCCTTGTTTACTCAAGGACAGAGGAGGAACACAAGGGACACTTGAAGATAGTGATGGTGGTGTTGAGGAAACACCAATTGAAAGAGAAATTCTCTAAGTGTCATTTTTGGAGAAGGGAAGTGAGATTCTTGGGTCATGTTATTTCCGAGAGTGGTATTGTCGTGGACCCTGCGAAGGTGGCTACGGTACAGGATTGGCCTACGCCCAAGAATGTAACGGATGTAAGAAGTTTCTTGGGATTAGCTGGATATTATCGTAAGTTTATCCAGGACTTCTCCAAGATAGCAGCACCGTTGACTCAATTGACTAAGAAGAATCAGTCCTTCGTCTGGGACGGAGTGTGTGAGGATGCCTTCAAGAGTCTAAAGGAGAAGTTGACGCGTGCGCCAGTGTTAGTCATTCCTAAAGGGAATGAAGAGATGACGGTATACACGGACGCTTGTGGTACCGGACTGGGTGCTGTATTGATGCAAGGAGGTAGGGTTGTAGCTTATGCTAGTCGACAGTTAAAGCCGCATGAGAAGAAGTATCCTACCCATGATTTGGAATTAGCAGCGATTGTATTTGCGCTGAAGATGTGGAGACACTATCTCTTGGGAGAAAGATTTTAGTTGTTTACCGATCATAAATTGTTGAAATATCTCTTCTCCCAGAAAGATCTGAATCTCCGTCAGCAGAGATGGTTAGAGTTCTTGGCTTCGTATGATTTTGATATCGCATACACCCCTGGGAAAGGTAATGCGGTAGCCGATGCCTTGAGTAGGAGACATGCCAGCTTAGGGGCAATGTTTCCTGAGTGGAAGCAACTGGAGTATATCTCGGGGTTTGATTTCAGACCAAAGTGCGAATTGGATCCAGTCATGCTAGCTAGTTTGACGATCAGACCCACTTTGATAGAGCGGATTGGTTCTAGCCAGAGGGACGATCCTAATCTATTAGAAATCATCTCCAAGTTAGAGATGAAAATCGACGGTGAGGAGATGAATGTGTATGGGCTTGATCGAGATGGATGGCTTAGAAGAATGGAAGGCTAGTTGTGCCCAACGTGAATGGTTTGAGAGATGAAGTGCTTAGAGAATGTCATCACTCAAAACTGACTATACATCCTGGTGGTAATAAGATGTATCGAGACATGAGACAGACTTACTACTGGGAAGGGATGAAAAGAGACGTTGGGAAGTTTATATCCAAATGCATGAATTGCCAGCTAGTTAAAGCCGAGCAAAAGAAGCCTAGTGGGTTGTTGCAACCATTAGAAATTCCCGAATGGAAATGGGAGCAAGTCTCAATGGATTTCATCGATGGTTTACCAAGGACTAGATCGGGATATGATAGCATTTGGGTAATTGTGGATCGATTGACTAAAAGTGCAAGATTTATACCAGTCAAATCGACCAGAACGGCAGCCAAGTTGGCAAAATTGTATATGAAGTGGGTGGTGAGATTTCATGGAGTACCCAAAAGCATTGTGAGTGACCAAGACCCGTTGTTCACTAGTGGGTTTTGGAAGAGCTTACAAGAGGCTCTAGGGTCAGGATTACATCTCAGTACCACATATCATCCTCAGACCGACGGTCAGACGGAGAGGGTGAATCGTATATTGGAAGATCTCTTGAGAGCGTGTATATTGGATTTTGGTGGATCATGGGATGACCATTTGCATCTAGTAGAGTTTGCATATAATAATAGCTACCAATCCAGTATCGGTATGGCTCCATATGAAGCTTTGTACGGAAGACCGTGCAACTCACCATCATGTTGGATAGAGACTGGCGAGAAGTTTGTGCTTGGACCTGATGTGGTGAGAGAAACTTCTGATATGATTAAGATCATTCAGCAACGAATGAAAGCTGCCCAAGATAGGCAGAAGAGTTATGCTGATAAGAGGAGAAGAGACTTGAAATTCTCCGTTGGTGACTTGGTGTTTGTCAATATCTCTCCGTTAAAAAGCGTGATACGATTTGGCAGGAGAGGCAAGTTGGCACCAAGATTTGTTGGCCCATTCCCTGTTCTTGAACTAGTCGGGAATTTGGCATATAGAGTTGGCTTACCAGAGAAAATGGCGGGAGTTCACAATGTGTTTCATGTTTCCCAACTAAGGACGTTCGTTCACGACTCAGATATGACTATTTCACCTGATCAGTTAGAGGACTTCGAAGTAGAACCCGAGGCGGTTGGGAACCGCAAGCCGATTCGTATTGTGGGGCACGATACGAAACAACTTCGAAGGAAGGCGGTGAGGCTAGTCAAGGTTCAGTGGGGCGAGGACGAGAATGATTGTACTTGGGAGACAGAGGAGAGCACTAGGAAGGCATATCCAGAACTCTTTGCCTGGTAAGATTTACTTTGCGATTTAGTTACTCCGTGTAACACCCCACACCCGCTAAGGTCACTCACAAAGGGAATGCCTTAGCTTCGGTGGAGTATTTAAGTGAATATAGAACTGGAAAATTACAACAAGACAGATATAAGTAATACTTGAAATTTAAAACATCATTTCATTGCAGCAGAAGGTAAACATGTTTGGTTACATCTCAAAAACCAACAAGAGTCAAGTACAAAATATTCATCTTGTTAAAACATAAGTACATAATCCCACTACATACTAATAGCCATAAGAGAAAAGATAACCGAGCTTTTCTTCAAGAGTCCAAGCTCCAAAAGATAGATCAAGAAATCTGATCAAAGCCCACTAGTGCTAGGCCCACTCTGAGAACCTGAGGGTTGGGGAAAAAGATAAAAACAACGGGGTCAGACATAAGTCTGAGTGAGCCTTATAACCTTAACAATACAATCATTAAAGTAATTAGGGTATGATATAAACCCGGTACGGTACGACTGGGGATAAATGACTACACTAAGTAGCCAACTAGACTCAGGATAAACTAAGATAACGGTAAAGACGCGCCTATCCACCCATGGATAAATATTACACTGCACCACCCCAGATCTACCCACCCAAGGGTAATTCCTACACTGCACCACACCATTTCTACCCACCCAAGGGTAATTCCTACTTAAAGGTTGATCCCACAAAGTGTACTTAGTAATTTTTATTAGTAGTTTCGTGTACCCCTAGCTGACTACATAGGTGCCGTCTGCCCCTATCTCCACTAGGTGTACCCACTACTCCCCAAGCGATCGGCTCCCTACCGTAGATACCCGTGCTGGCCCCACAGTGGGGTGTATCACTCCCCAAGGTGGCAACCCGAAAATGGTGCACGGCTTATATCTACACGATGCAACAACGTCTTACCTACCAGCCCGGGTCCACACACGCATATGAAACCCGTTGGACTCGCGTTGCCACCGCTACCCCGTTTTGGCCTCTTATAGTCAAGCCCAGTACGCGTGTCCCGTCCTCGACATGGGTCGAGCCCAATAAGATACATATGCGTTACTGGTTGAAATGGGCCCCCACAAGCTACTACTTAAGCTTGTCATTTTATCTAGTGTATCCCACTTAACCCCTTTTTATAATCATGCCCACTTACATGTTAAGGTTTGGTTAAGTCATCTAATCATATTTCAATTGCCACTCAAGGCCCCCACAAGCTACTACTTAAGCTTGTCATTTAATCTTATTTTAATTGCCACTCAAGGCCCCCACAAGCTACTACTTAAGCTTGTCATTTAATCTAGTGCATCCCACTTAACCCCCCTTTTTCATAATCATGCCCACCTACATGTTAAGGTTTGGTTAAGTCATCTAATCATATTTCAATTGCCACTCAAGGCACCCACTAGATTTCTACATGCCACCCAAGGCACCCACTTGATTTCCACATGCCACCCAAGGCACCCACTTAACCCTTTAATCATGTTTAGTTACATGTTCCACTTTGGTTAAGTATTCTAGTCGTATTCTCTATTGCCACCCAAGGCAACCCACTAGATTTTCCCATGCCACCCAAGGCACTTACTTAACCCTTTAATCATGTTTAATTACATGTCCCACTTTGGTTAAGTATTCTAATCATATCTTCTATTGCCACCCAAGGCAACCACTAGATTTTCCCATGCCACCCAAGGCACTTACTTAACCCTTTAATCATGTTTAATTACATGTTCCACTTCGGTTAAGTATTTTAATTGTATTTTTCATTGCCACCCAAAGCAACTAATAGATTTTTCCACATGCCACCCAAGGCACCCACTTAACACCTCATGTCCTCTACATGCTAATATGGTTAAGCGTTTCTTAATTGATTAAGAACGTAAACGTTGTAGAGACCTCTCACATTAGACTATCTCTTATGGCAGCTGGATTTGCCGGTCGGGTCCGGGCAGCCTTACGCCATAACCGAGTCTAACCTCGTGTCTTTACACTTGTCACGTATATAGTTTGTGCCTAAGACCTCTCACATTGGGCCAATCATTTGTAGCCGCTGGATTTGCCGGTCGGTTCCGGGCAGTCTTATGCTACAAAAGGGTCCAACCTCGTGTCTTAGTCGATTAATTACACCTAATTAATCACCCCCGAATTAATTTTCCCTAATTAATTCCAATTTTAATGATGTACATAATTGACTCAATTATGTCCATCCACTTTGTGGTATGCATAATCATACCAACTTCACACAATTTCATTAGCATGTTTATTAACCCCATCGTTCCCCACGTAATTCGCTAACATGACATAAAAGGGAAGATTCATCACAAATACAATGGGTTCAACTTGCATAACACATTAGCATCAACATGGGTTTAAAGGTGTCAACATGCATATAGCATCAAACCCAACTAGCATAAATAATCAACCCAAACTTGCATGAATCACATATGTCATAAAGAGGTTAACTTGCATAAGTTTCTTATGTCATACAAAGGGGTAAACTTGCATATGTATGTATGACATGTAAAGGGGTTAATTTGCATATGTATGCATATCATACCAAGGTGTAAACTTGCACATGTTACTTGCATAAAATCAAACACCATACTTGCATAACATGTCATATATGGACTTGCATATAATCATACACCAAACTTGCATAACATATCATATATGAGCTTGCATATAATCATACACCAAACTTGCATAATCATGGTGTCATAGTGGATCAATGTTTATCATAGCAACTAGCATCATGCACACTTGCATAACTTGCATAACATCATGATCATATGGCATATAGCTTGCATAACTTGCATAACATCATGAACATGTAACATATGACTTGCATAACTTGCATAACATCATGAACATGTAGCATATGGCTTGCATAACTTGCATAACATCTCAAACTCATAGCATATAACTTGCATAACATGCATAACATCTCAAACACATAGCATATAACTTGCATAACATGCATAACATCATTAACACAGCATATAACTTGCATAACTTGCATTGATCCACATTCATAGCCATAACCTCATTATATCCTATCATAATCATTTCAATAATTGGTCATTAAGGCTATAGAAAACTCACAACTTGTTGATTAGCACTCCTAAGAAGAAGATTAAGTTGCTAGAGTTGATTAGAGATTGATTTGAGAAGCCATCTTCCTCTTTAAATTGATGGAGGCTCCTTCAAGTTGCATTTTGACGGCATAACGGTGTTGTAACTATTTTTAGTATGAATTAGGGTAGTCTTAGGGTGTATTTATAGATTAGTTAGGTGTTTTAGGCCCTTAGATTAACCCTAAATTAGATTAGAGCCGTCAGATCACGTCCTAGCTACCAAAACACAACCCAAAAGCCAAGCTGATGCACCCAGGTCACCTGGGCTCGACCAGGGAGGTCGACTCCCAGGTCGACCCTAGGGTCGACTCCCAGTCGACCTGGGGGGGGGGGGGGAGGTCGACTCCCCAGTTGACCCCCAGGGTTTGGCGGGATTTTTCCCGCCACTTCTGAAAATCTGTTTTTAAATTTCTGAAAACTTCTTTGGGCCTTACCGGGGTCATACGGACTCCGATTTTCGAAAACTCGGACTCTATTTCGCGTATTTTTCCGAGACGAACGCAATGGAATAGCCCGTTTCCCCTGATTCAGATTTTTAAGTTTAATTCTGCCCTGTTTTATATTATAGCAAGTTATTCAACATACGGGGTGTTACATTCTCCCCTACTTAAAGGATTTCGTCCCCGAAATCTCTAAGTCAAGAAGAACGTATCCTACCAACCAAACAACCATCTACTCAAACCATCAAACACTGGCATACATTGTCCTTAGAGCTTCTAATGTTGTATGAACATATGCAAAGAGTGTGTGTATATGTTCTCTGTCTAATGCAAAATTAGGCGGTCTACTAATTCAGTTGACCTCCTTAATGCAAACCATGATAGTGCCATGCATCCAATATGTATGCAAAAGAATCCTATCGACACACACTATCTCTACATGTGTGCACAACCATACACCAAAATGCATCATCCATGTGATAACGCAACCATTATACATCCATTAATATAGCTACCTACACACAATTTTATGCAATATGCAATATGAAGTGATTGAGCCGATCTAGTGCCTAGAGTGTGTGTGTATATGCATCCACGAGCAACCACTAGCAACCACTTGCATCCACACGCATCCATCAAACATAACATGTCTCAAACACATGTTTCAACCATAGGTTTTACCCAATCTAAAGGTCAAAGGTACTAATGAGAGGACATACTAAAGATAAGATAGGTACTAGACAAACGATAAAGGAGAAGTTAAAAGACACACCCTCAAAAAAAAATGGGTGCAATGAACGCATCTTCGCTTCTGTCTCCTAAGTAGCATTACTCTCATCTTCTCCCCTTGGCACTTTGACTAGTCGAACCTCTTTGTTTCTCAACTTCCTAATCCCTGACCCAAGGATGTGGGTAGGAGCTCGTCGAATAGTCGCATCACGCTCTACCTCCACTTCTCTCAGCAAGCTCGGCTCTACCACCTCTGCGGTCTCATGTAGGCACTACCTCAAATGTGACACATGGAATACGTCCTGTTCCCTATGCAACTGAATTATCTCTCGAAGATAAACCGAAGCTAGACATGGAACAGTCCTCTTGCTCTTCACGGGTATGAAATGGGCGCTCTTAGTAAGTCTATCTACCATAACCCAAATTCCCGTATTACCCTTCCTCGATCTTGGTAACCCATCAATAAAATCCATCGAGACGCTATCCCACTTCCATTGCGGAACTTCCAATGGGTGAAGCAACCCACCTGGTTTCTTTTGCTCTGCTTTCACTTGTTGGCACACCAAGCATCTAGCGACATACTCGGCCACATCTTTCTTCATACCGGCCCAAAAGAAAACTCGCTTCATGTCCTGGTACATCTTGTCCCCACCGGGATGAATGGTCATCCTAAAACGATGCGCCTTATCAAGAATAGCCTTCCTCAAACCCTCGTTTTGCGGTACACAAAGTCTACTGTCTCTACGCAAGCACCCCCTATCGTCTAGGGTGTACCTACTCAAATGGCTGGGCGACTCCCCTCTTATGAGCCTCTATACCAACTCAACCAACTGTGGGTCGTCCCTCTGTGCCTCGCCAATCCGTCTCAAAAGGGTAGGTCTGACCTCCAAGGATGCTAGCAAATCGGGTATAAAGTCAACGGAAGGTCTGAAATCAAACATCGAGATAAATTCCAAGCTTCGTCGTTCCACGAACAATGGACTCAAGGACAACCTTTTTTCGCTCAAGGCGTCCGCCACCACGCTATCTCGAAATCATAGGATGCTAAGAACTCCATCCACCTTTGCTGTCTCAAGACTATGCGCTCGAAGAGTCTACAACACTTCCCTAAGATGTAGGGCATGCTTTTCTCCACTTCTGGAGAAAACCAGGATATTCTCTCATACAAAATCGTCCCAACTATCCATCTCTCACGCAGACCATCCTAGTCGAACTCGACATCCCCCAAGTGCAAGCCCCAAAGGCCTAAACCAATATCAGACAAACACCCAAGGGACACCTCCTTCGAATTCAGACGACCTACGTGAGATGATACTAGTAAAAACGGCTGAATAATTAAGCCTTTGTCCAACTCTGGATGTCCTTGCCAGTCTCACTCCAGAACCACCGTTGATCAAATAACTAGCTTCGCTTAACCTATTCAGCACACACGAAAACTTATTTCGCTTTTAGAAAAGACCAAGAGGTCATCCACAAAGACCACTACGAAGTTGTTTAGGTACTCCCTGAACACCCTACTCATCAAATCAACAAAATATGCGGGGGCGTTCGTCAAACCAAATGGCATCACAAGCCACTCATAGAAACCATCCGGAGTCCTAAAGGCGGTCTTCTCCATACTATCCTCAGCCACTGCCAACTGATGAAACCCCGTGGCCAAGTCCCACTGCGAAAACACTGAGGCGCCAACCAACTAATCAAAGAGATTGTCAATCCTTGGCAATGGGTGGCTACTCTTCTTTGTGAGCTTGTCGAGTTCTCTATAGTCTACACAAAGTCTGAGGGACCCATCCGCCTTCGTAGCAAAAACTACTGGAGCACCCCACTCCGATATACTTCGTCTTATGAACCCCTTCTCAAGCAACTCCCCTACTTGCTTATGGAGTTCCCTCCTATCACGAGGAGCCATGCGACGCACTGACAACGATACTGGTTTAACATCACCTACCAGATATATTCGGAGGTCTATCTCCAGCTTCGGAGGTAAGCCCTTCACCTCCCCAAACTCATCCGAGTATTCTCGGACCACTCTAACAGATCGCAAACTCTTGACCGAAGCGTCAAGCGATTCAAGATAACTTAGCAAAACAGAATCTATGGGATTACAAGAGATCTCGAGAGTGTTACCCAAGCGGGTCATGAGTCTAACAACTCTCCTTTCGCAATCAAGAACGGCACCGTTACTGGATAACCAGTCCATGCCCAAAATCAACCCATAGCCCGTGAAGCCCTAACAAAAGCATCACCTCTAAACTCAATGCTAAGTATGGAAATCTTCAAACCCAAACATATCATGGACAAATAAGTGGAGCCCTCCCAATTGGGTTTGAAACAACCACGGGATCATCTACCAAACTGGTGTCTAGGTGCAGTGACTCAACTAATGATGATGAGATAAACGAATGTGGTGCTCCAGAGTCGAATAAAGTTCGAACAGGATGATCGAGAGAACCAAATTTCAACTTAGACGGTCCTACCCCCATCAGGTATACCCGTCGTGAGGGGATACATCTACCCTCCAGAAGATCCTGAACTTCGTCCTTACCTTTTTGGACAACCCCAAGGTGTCCTATTTCTCCAAAACAACTAACCTTCCCCTTCACATTCTCCTTTCATGGCCTTCTTACCACGATGAGGTTTCGTCCTTTATTTACGAAATAGCTATTTGAACCTTCCTCTCTCGCCCATCTTAAAGGTACCCATAAGCCCTCCACCTCCTTGGACTAACTTCTTGGCCTGGAAAACGTCTTAGTCCCTTGAAGTGGTTCTTTCGCCCTTCATACGGAAGTCCTTATTTATCTTAAAAAGACATCTACACGCGGAGGGGAAATTCAAAAAAAGAGAAAGAGGAAGAGATTCAAATCGGAGAATCCGAAGGATAAAGATATGGCTTTTGGGGATTATGCTTTTCTTTCAAAAACTTTTCTCTTAAAAGACATGTTTTTGAAAATACTTCTTCCAAAAATGTTTTTAGAAAAATTGTAAAGGCCCGCTAATCCGTACTATCTGAGTTGACTATTAACACCACACGTCCAACTCAAATTGCACAGAAATACGAATCATTATTAGAAAGAAGTTAGAGGATGAGAAATAGAAAGAAAGAAATATTAGAATAGAAGAAAACGAAGATCACAAACTCACAGCGGAATGAATAAAATATATTATATAACATAACCTTTGAAATACAAATCAGTAACTTTATATACATACCATCATCAGAGCACAACAGTTATTTCTGGAACAGTTATAAACACCTGTTTCCAGATACAAACATGGTTCACAGCGGAATATATGATAGTCTATAGCTAACTGGCGAAGCCTCCTGCTTCCAGCTCCTCCAAATAAATCTGAAAAATCCCGACTACTTGACTGCCCGTACAAATTTGGGCACCCAAGAGTTTAGGGAAAACAAACAAAATAAACTCTGGGTCAGTCATGGGACTGGTGTGAGTAACTCTAATCATTGGTTTAACTTTTAAAATCCTTTCAAAAGAAAAGATAATAGTAAGACCAGCCCACACATAAACATGGACGGTTTTTACCTTACTATAACCCAAAACACTTTGATATGAAAATTTAGTGATATTATAATAATGTCTACATCAAGTAAATAACCAAATAGCAGAACGCTTGCATCTCACGCTCCATATACATAGTATAAAATCAAAAACCGCATGGCGCTTATTGGAGATTGGATTTCCAACATGACAAGGTATGGAACCACCTTCCGCTAGTGTATCTCTAGAGAGGAATACACTGGGTTCAACAAGAACATCTTGTAACCCGGCCCACACATGACCGACCACTCATTTCGCTTGAGTGTATCGAATGTATATCACCAACGGTTGGGATCAGCAACCGTCTCCCGACTGGGACATCATCGAATAGAATAAGAAATTAAATGAACCTCTAGATAGGTGATTATACATCCTAATGGGTGCGACCCACATAGCCATGTTGCCTGCCCGATTTTTGTCCTTTCCCGGTTGTTGAGGCCTGAGGCTACGAATACTTACCATTCATTGATAGCACAATCACTTTGAATGCCACATTGTCAGATCCGTTAATCACTAGTTGAGTTTGCACAAATATTCTAGATGTTATGCTAAGGGAATAAATCCGTTGCAACCATATATATTTATACAGACCAACCCATTTGATCATTGGAAATACTCTGTCAGACATTCGTCCATTTACGTTCGTTCTGGGATTGAACGAAACCGAAGGCACTATTTCTATGTAATAGAAAAAGTCCTTGCACTTTACTCCGTCTTCAATATATTCAGCATACTTGGTTCGCAACGCTTATGCCGATACGGAGTGGTTCTTCGGATAATAATCCAACCGGTCTCTCCATCTTGACAACGATGGTCAAAACCTTCGATGGTCTGTGATTTAGCTATCGAATAAAAACAAGTGTTCATCCAAACATATTAAACAAATCACTGGGCTCTTTAATTAATATTTCATTAATTAAATCTCTTCTCCATTTCCTTATCAATATTTGTTAACCAAATATTTACAAGTATCGCCTCCTTTTATTTTCTATAGTTAGAAAATATTTTTGATTTTAATTGGAAAACATTCCAATCACTTATCTCTTCCACGAACTCATTTAGTTCTATACTTAGAAAAAACTGTTATTTCATTTCCAAGTATACATTTATTTGGGTTAAAACGGATGTTGTGTAAAACATCGTTACGACAACCCAAATATATACATTTAACTAAATCTCTTTAAACGTTGATCTTCGAGACTGAGTTTTGTTATTTATCGGTTGTTAATGAAACCAAGCAAGTTGGGGTATAATTACCTCTCAGACCTTGACTGAATAACATTCATAACGTCAAAACAGACAAGACTACTTACTCGAATAATCAATACTATACAAACCAATTATCTATTTTTAAAACACGTATACATTTCCCTTGTTATTTTTAACAAATCTAAGTTATAGTTTTCCTTCTTGTTTCAAATATCCTATTTAAATTTGTTTCATTATCTAATTCTCTATATATATCGATATGTGGATTTCTAGTTACCAAATTTTCTTAAAAATATTCTAACTCCTTAAATTTTCGGAAAAATTTGCCATAACCTCCCCTGTATCGGGAGCATCGGGAAATTTCAAATAGCTTCCCGGTAACTTCTCATCTCAAAAAGAAAAAGAAAAAAAAACCAAGCGGCTTGCCGATACGGCGCATAAAATCTCATATATGAATTAAACATGTACCTTATTGTCGAGCACACTAATTATATACCTTCATCACTTTATCCCATAACTGTCTCCGGTATATCTATACCTGTACAATTCATTTCAACTTCATACACTCGTTTTGACTCAATTCGTTAAAGTAACTCTTTAACTAAATCTTTGCCCATTTCGCTTGTATATATGAATATAACACGTTTCAAATATATTTCAACTTACTTATCAACTAATTGAATTCAAATTTTAATTTAAGTTCTATATTTGATTTCAAATATATGTTTACAATTCAAAAATTCAATTTCCAAAGTTCGACTTCAATTCACCACTCGATTAACTAATTCTTCTTTGACTTAGTTAATTCTATTCAATAATCAAAAATATGATTATTGTTTCAAAAATCACTTTTCTTACTTCACTTGAGTTCACCTTTATGTTCTAACTCAAGACCAGGTTTTTAAATGGAAATTCGGATTTTTATTTGCTTAAAAACCCTATATTTATTATATAAAATCCATTATGGTTTTAATGGTTTCTGGCGCTGCACTTTTAAAAATTTGATTTTGACATAACTAAAAATCTATTTGACGAAATCCAGATTTTTCTCTTCCATTAGAAAACTATTATTCAATCGGTCCTGACGATTTTTGTTTCAAAGAATTCCGACTTCAATTGAGTCCTGTATACTCCATTGAAGTTCAAATCGCCAATTTACGAACTGCAGCGCTGCGGCGAGTTCGTTTTAATTATATTTATATATATATATATATATATATATATATATATATATAAACTTTTAAACTTCGTTAAAATGAATCCAACTCCATTTTAACTCTATTTGAATTTCTTGATTCAAATTCCAATCTCGCTTTTATTTGAATTCTATATTCAAATTCCAGTTCCTTTCTTATTTGAATTCTATGTTCAAATTCTATTTCCTTTTCTATTTGAATTCTAAATTCAAATTTCCATTTCCTTTTCTATTTGAATTCTAAATTTCAAATTTAAATTTCCTTTATTCAACTCCCATTTAAATTCCTATATTCAAATTCCATAGTTGAATTTCCTTTTCTATTTTATATTCAAATTCAATACTTGAATTTCTATTTCAATTCCATATTCAAATTCAATACTTGAAATTCCATTTGAATTCTATTATTCAATTTCTATTTCAATTCTTCTTTTGAAATTCTATATTTCAAATTCAATTCAATTCTTCTTTGAAATTCTATATTTCAAATTCATTTTAATTCTTCTTTGAAATTCAATATTTCAAATTCATTTCAATTCTTCTTTGAAATTCAATATTTCAAATTCAATTCAATTCTTCTTTGAAATTCAATATTTCAAATTCAATTCAATTCTTCTTTGAAATTCAATATTTCAAATTCAATTCATTCAAATTCCTTTATTCCTCTATTCACATTCCTTTATTCACATTCCTTTATGAATTTCTATATTCAAAATTCTATTTCAAATTCTGTTTGAATTCTCGATTCAAATTATATATTCAATTCTGTTTGAATTCTCTATATTCAAATTTCTATATTCAATTCTATTTGAATCTTCTATATTCAAATTTCAAATTTCAATTCTATTTTAGAAAAATAGAATTTCCTTTCTAATTCTCAAATATCCTTTTTCATGATATTTTTAAATATCATTACTTAAGCCCAGTGATATTTAAACACACAAAGCAACCAATTATTTATTTTTCTAACACATCATATATAACAATATATATGCAAACAAATAAACAAACAGATAATATATTTTTGAGGAATCCAGTTGGATTCCTCCAACCTGTTTTCCTGCATCCACAGATGTTAGCACATAAATAATACCCATTCTGCTTTGTGGCAGAATATCGTGGTATAGAAGGTCATCCACTAATCATAGCGTGGGGCGTATAGGGTAATCATTCGCTACGAAACCGCGGGCATCCGCTAATGATACTGCGGGAAATCCAACCACCAAACCAATATATATATATAGTAGTCACCCTAAATAACTAATATATTTAAAACAACCAGGAATCATTCAAACAAACATCAAACAATTATTTTTAATGAATAAAAATAATTCTAAATAAAAGGTGAGTGAGATTTACTCACCGAAATTGCAATCATCAAATATCCTGTTTATTCCATAATCATCGACTATGAGTCTTCTCGAATGAATTCGTACCTACGATAAATTGATTTAAATTTTCTAATTAATATTTATTTATTTAAATTAACTATTTAAATGAATAAATAAATTCCCTATATTTTTAACATAAAAAAAAACATTTTCCTAATTTCACACTTAAATGACAAGGTTAAAATTTTTTTTTTTTTTAATAGCTAACTATGTAGGATTTTTATTGATTACTTTAATCAGTCTTTAATTGTATAAATAAATTTCCCTATACATTCTAAATAAATAAACAAAACAAATATATACCTTACTGCCTTTGCCTATTACTCGGCAAATCCACTAAGCACTCCCATATCCACGTCAAACTCTACACTTCCCAAAGGCCAGCGTTGACCTTCGTTCACCCATCGGAGATACACCAAAACCCACCTGTTGCCATGTCGAGTTTTTCAGTGAACTTGGTTTCCCCTTCCAGCTCAACGTTGAAGTCGCGACACCCACTCATTCGCGAGATCCAGGATTGCTTCGAGCTTGGGTCGAGCGTCAGGCCGTGCGATGGTCGAGTTGCTCGCCAAACCCCCTTGCGATGAACACTAGCCCTAGGCGCCCTGTTCGAACATGATTGCTCCCTTCAACAATCTCTGAACACACCAAGATTGAATCCCCCTTTTCTGGATGGTTCGAATAGGATAAGAGGACTTCGATTTCATTTAGAAATTAAGGAGGAAGCGGCTTTGATCTCGGTTTGCTTGGAAAACGAGATTGAAAAGAGGAGAATGGTTTTTCGTTGGTTTCAAAATGCGGATTTCAAAGGGTAATGGCCTTAATATATAGGGGAACGAAGGAAACAGATCGTACTGCCATTAAATTATTGTTCCTTTGATTTTGAAGAAGGGAGACAAAAGTTTGAGCTCGAGGAAAATATAGATGTCGCGATGTCCACCCATAGGTCCGCGTTAGTAAATGCATAGGTCGGCCTTCTTTTTATTTTATTTATTTTGATTTTTATTTTGTTTTAAATTTAAACAACTGAAATAACTCGCGGTCCCCGAACCGCTATATTAAACCTAACGACTGACATTACCAGATTATAGCGTTGTTCTGGACTCAATGGAGCCGATCCTAAATTTTAATTCGACTGTATAGAGGAAATAACAATTTAAAATTTACCATTTAAATTTAATTCAATTTAAAATATTATCGATTTCCAACAATTAAATTTATTGATAATAAATAATTATTATCGTTCTAATTCAATACATAATTTTTTATTAGTCGACTGAATTGTTTCAGTTCAGTTTCAAATCCTGAATTCACTTGTTACCACTCATATTAAATATATTCGATATTAAATCGTATATTGATTATTAAATCGACAACTAAATATAAAATCCATTTATCTTATCAACTCAATATTTAAAAACCATACTAAATATTTAAAATAAATCGATCAAAATCCGGGTCGTTACATTCTTCCCCCCTTAAAATAATTTCGTCCTCGAAATTGCTAAGGTAGGAAAAATGGTACAAACTCATTACTTTTCAACAATTCACTTATGCTGAAACCCAACTCCTCATATTTGACAATTTTAGTCCCAACCAACTTTTGGTTTTCATATATATACTAACATTCATTTTTATCTGAATGATTTACAATCAATTCACATTCCATTCAAATTGATTCTGATCAATTTATTTACTTCGATTGATTTAACTTAAGTTAAATTTTAAATTCCAGAATTCAAATCCCCGGGTTTTCATTTCAAATTCTTTCGAGATCACATAAATGTATACATATATTTATAATCTTTTCAAATTCAAAATATTTGAATTTTTTTTTCAACTAAACTTGTTTTTTTTTCAAACAAATTTCCATCAGAATTTTTCTAAGGTAGCAATCCATCACTTAGAAACTCGAAAATGAACACTGATGACATCGCGACCATCATCAGAATTATTTCCCAGCCACCGAAGTGAGTTCAGCGCTTAAACAATTTCAAAATCCATTCAAAATCCTTTTAAAACAAAGCTATATTGTTCTAATATACTTCCAAAAATATTTCAAACTTCCCAGGATTTAAATTTCAAATTCTGGTTTGAATTCAATTTTTATTTCATCCCATTTGTATATCTTATTCATATACAAGTTCTATTTGGTTCTATATAACCATTTCATCTTTTATAATCTCAATGGATTATAATAACAACTAACACATCCATTTATTATAATAATTTCAGAAAATTATTCCTTCTATATTAAAATATAGTTTTGGGTTAAATTATTTCATTCACCCACTTTAAAACAATATCGTGTCAAATTTTTCTGTTCAAGTGTTTAGAAATTCCTACCGACTTCGTGGCGTCCCACTATTCGATCAGAATCCATAAACCACTCAACAGACTAGCCAACACAATATAAAATAATTTTATATCAATGTACAAATACGCTCTCTCATATATATATATACACTCCACTCATTCTAGGGTACTACTGACCCTATCTCTAATGAGCACATTTCCACCAAAGCCTAGGTATTCGCTCAACCTAAGCTCTGATACCAACTGTAAAGGCCCGCAAATCCGTACTATCTGAGTTGACTATTAACACCACACGTCCAACTCAAATTGCACAGAAATACGAATCATTATTAGAAAGAAGTTAGAGGATTAGAAATAGAAAGAAAGAAATATTAGAGTAGAAGAAAACGAAGATCACAAACTCACAGCGGAATGAATAAAATATATTATATAACATAACCTTTGAAATACAAATCAGTAACTTTATATACATACCATCATCAGAGCACAACAGTTATTTCTGGAACAGTTATAAACACCTGTTTCCAGATACAAACATGGTTCACAGCGGAATATATGATAGTCTATAGCTAACTGGCGAAGCCTCCTGCTTCCAGCTCCTCCAAATAAATCTGAAAAATCCCGACTACTTGACTGCCCGTACAAATTTGGGCACCCAAGAGTTTAGGGAAAACAAACAAAATAAACTCTGGGTCAGTCATGGGACTGGTGTGAGTAACTCTAATCATTGGTTTAACTTTTAAAATCCTTTCAAAAGAAAAGATAATAGTAAGACCAGCCCACACATAAACATGGACGGTTTTTACCTTACTATAACCCAAAACACTTTGATATGAAAATTCAGTGATATTATAATAATGTCTACATCAAGTAAATAACCAAATAGCAGAACGCTTGCATCTCACGCTCCATATGCATAGTATAAAATCAAAAACCGCATGGCGCTTATTGGAGATTGGATTTCCAACATGACAAGGTATGGAACCACCTTCCGCTAGTGTATCTCTAGAGAGGAATACACTGGGTTCAACAAGAACATCTTGTAACCCGGCCCACACATGACCGACCACTCATTTCGCTTGAGTGTATCGAATGTATATCACCAACGGTTGGGATCAGCAACCGTCTCCCGACTGGGACATCATCGAATAGAATAAGAAATTAAATGAACCTCTAGATAGGTGATTATACATCCTAATGGGTGCGACCCACATAGCCATGTTGCCTGCCCGATTTTTGTCCTTTCCCGGTTGTTGAGGCCTGAGGCTACGAATACTTACCATTCATTGATAGCACAATCACTTTGAATGCCACATTGTCAGATCCGTTAATCACTAGTTGAGTTTGCACAAATATTCTAGATGTTATGCTAAGGGAATAAATCCGTTGCAACCATATATATTTATACAGACCAACCCATTTGATCATTGGAAATACTCTGTCAGACATTCGTCCATTTACGTTCGTTCTGGGATTGAACGAAACCGAAGGCACTATTTCTATGTAATAGAAAAAGTCCTTGCACTTTACTCCGTCTTCGATATATTCAGCATACTTGGTTCG
Source organism: Allium sativum (assembly GCA_030737875.1). Lineage (NCBI taxonomy): Eukaryota > Viridiplantae > Streptophyta > Magnoliopsida > Asparagales > Amaryllidaceae > Allium > Allium sativum. The sequence continues at coordinate 381,352,996 of CM060924.1, forward strand.
CAACGCTTATGCCGATACGGAGTGGTTCTTTGGATAATAATCCAACCGGTCTCTCCATCTTGACAACGATGGTCAAAAACTTCGATAGTCTGTGATTTAACTATCGAATAAAAACAAGTGTTCATCCAAACATATTAAACAAATCACTGGGCTCTTTAATTAATATTTCATTAATTAAATCTCTTCTCCATTTCCTTATCAATATTTGTTAACCAAATATTTACAAGTATTGCCTCCTTTTATTTTCTATAGTTAGAAAATATTTTTGATTTTAATTGGAAAACATTCCAATCACTTATCTCTTCCACGAACTCATTTAGTTCTATACTTAGAAAAAATTGTTATTTCATTTTCAAGTATACATTTATTTGGGTTAAAACGGATGTTGTGTAAAACATCGTTACGACAACCCAAATATATACATTCAACTAAATCTCTTTAAACGTTGATCTTCGAGACTGAGTTTTGTTATTTATCGGTTGTTAATGAAACCAAGCAAGTTGGGGTATAATTACCTCTCAGACCTTGACTGAATAACATTCATAACGTCAAAACAGACAAGACTACTTACTCGAATAATCAATACTATACAAACCAATTATCTATTTTTAAAACACGTATACATTTCCCTTGTTATTTTTAACAAATCTAAGTTATAGTTTTCCTTCTTGTTTCAAATATCCTATTTAAATTTGTTTCATTATCTAATTCTCTATATATATCGATATGTGGATTTCTAGTTATCAAATTTTCTTAAAAATATTCTAACTCCTTAAATTTTTGGAAAAATTTGCCATAACCTCCCCTGTATCGGGAGCATCGGGAAATTTCAAATAGCTTCCCGGTAACTTCTCATCTCAAAAAGAAAAAGAAAAAAAACCAAGCGGCTTGCCGATACGGCGCATAAAATCTCATATATGAATTAAACATGTACCTTATTGTCGAGCACACTAATTATATACCTTCATCACTTTATCCCATAACTGTCTCCGGTATATCTATACCTGTACAATTCATTTCAACTTCATACACTCGTTTTGACTCAATTCGTTAAAGTAACTCTTTAACTAACTCTTTGCCCATTTCGCTTGTATATATGAATATAACACGTTTCAAATATATTTCAACTTACTTATCAACTAATTGAATTCAAATTTTAATTTAAGTTCTATATTTGATTTCAAATATATGTTTACAATTCAAAAATTCAATTTCCAAAGTTCGACTTCAATTCACCACTCGATTAACTAATTCTTCTTTGACTTAGTTAATTTTATTCAATAATCAAAAATATGATTATTGTTTCAAAAATCACTTTTCTTACTTCACTTGAGTTCACCTTTATGTTCTAACTCAAGACCAGGTTTTTAAATGGAAATTCGGATTTTTATTTGCTTAAAAACCCTATATTTATTATATAAAATCCATTATGGTTTTAATGGTTTCTGGCGCTGCACTTTTAAAAATTTGATTTTGACATAACTAAAAATCTATTCGACGAAATCCAGATTTTTCTCTTCCATTAGAAAACTATTATTCAATCGGTCCTGACGATTCTTGTTTCAAAGAATTCCGACTTCAATTGAGTCCTGTATACTCCATTGAAGTTCAAGTCGCCAATTTACGAACTACAGCGCTGCGGCGAGTTCGTTTTAATTATATATATATATATATATATATATATATATATAAACTTTTAAACTTCGTTAAAATGAATCCAACTCCATTTTAACTCTATTTGAATTTCTTGATTCAAATTCCAATCTCGCTTTTATTTGAATTCTATATTAAAATTCCAGTTCCTTTCTTATTTGAATTCTATGTTCAAATTCTATTTCCTTTTCTATTTGAATTCTAAATTCAAATTTTCATTTCCTTTTCTATTTGAATTCTAAATTTCAAATTTAAATTTCCTTTATTCAACTCCCATTTAAATTCCTATATTCAAATTCCATAGTTGAATTTCCTTTTCTATTTTATATTCAAATTCAATACTTGAATTTCTATTTCAATTCCATATTCAAATTCAATACTTGAAATTCCATTTGAATTCTATTATTCAATTTCTATTTCAATTCTTCTTTTGAAATTCTATATTTCAAATTCAATTCAATTCTTCTTTGAAATTCTATATTTCAAATTCATTTCAATTCTTCTTTGAAATTCAATATTTCAAATTCATTTCAATTCTTCTTTGAAATTCAATATTTCAAATTCAATTCAATTCTTCTTTGAAATTCAATATTTCAAATTCAATTCAATTCTTCTTTGAAATTCAATATTTCAAATTCAATTCAATTCTTCTTTGAAATTCAATATTTCAAATTCAATTCATTCAAATTCCTTTATTCCTCTATTCACATTCCTTTATTCACATTCCTTTATGAATTTCTATATTCAAAATTCTATTTCAAATTCTGTTTGAATTCTCGATTCAAATTATATATTCAATTCTGTTTGAATTCTCTATATTCAAATTTCTATATTCAATTCTATTTGAATCTTCTATATTCAAATTTCAAATTTCAATTCTATTTTAGAAAAATAGAATTTCCTTTCTAATTCTCAAATATCCTTTTTCATGATATTTTTAAATATAATTACTTAAGCCCAGTGATATTTAAACACACAAAGCAACTAATTATTTATTTTTCTAACACATCATATATAACAATATATATGCAAACAAATAAACAAACAAATAATATATTTTTGAGGAATTCAGTTGGATTCCTCCAACCTGTTTTCCTGCATCCACAGATGTTAGCACATAAATAATACCCATTCTGCTTTGTGGCAGAATATCGTGGTATAGAAGGTCATCCACTAATAATAGCGTGGGGCGTATAGGGTAATCATCCGCTATGAAACCGCGGGCATCCGCTAATGATACTGCGGGAAATCCAACCACCAAACCAATATATATATATATATATATAGTAGTCACCCTAAATAACTAATATATTTAAAACAACCAGGAATCATTCAAACAAACATCAAACAATTATTTTTAATGAATAAAAATAATTCTAAATAAAAGGTGAGTGAGATTTCCTCACCGAAATTGCAATCATCAAATATCCTGTTTATTCCATAATCATCGACTATGAGTCTTCTCGAATGAATTCGTACCTACGATAAATTGATTTAAATTTTCTAATTAATATTTATTTATTTAAATTAACTATTTAAATGAATAAATAAATTCCCTATATTTTTAACATAAAAAAAATAACAATTTCCTAATTTCACACTTAAATGACAAGGTTACAATTTAGTTTCTTTGTACTAGCTAACTATGTAGGATTTTTATTGATTACTTTAATCAGTCTTTAATTGTATAAATTAATTTCCCTATACATTCTAAATAAATAAACAAAACAAATATATACCTTACTGCCTTTGCCTATTACTCGGCAAATCCACTAAGCACTCCCATATCCACGTCAAACTCTACACTTCCCAAAGGCCAGCGTTGACCTTCGTTCACCCATCGGAGATACACCAAAACCCACCTGTTGCCATGTCGAGTTTCTCAGTGAACTTGGTTTCCCCTTCCAGCTCAACGTTGAAGTCGCGACACCCACTCATTCGCGAGATCCAGAATTGCTTCGAGCTAGGGTCGAGCGTCAGGCCATGCGATGGTCGAGTTGCTCGCCAAACCCCCTTGCGATGAACACTAGCCCTAGGCGCCCTGTTCGAACATGATTGCTCCCTTCAACAATCTCTGAACACACCAAGATCGAATCCCCCTTTTCTGGATGGTTCGAATAGGATAAGAGGACTTCGATTTCATTTAGAAATTAAGGAGGAAGCGGCTTTGATCTCGGTTTGCTTGGAAAACGAGATTGAAAAGAGGAGAATGGTTTTCCGTTGGTTTCAAAATGCGGATTTCAGAGGGTAATGGCCTTAATATATAGAGGAACGAAGGAAACAGATCGTACTGCCATTAAATTATTGTTCCTTTGATTTTGAAGAAGGGAGACAAAAGTTTGAGCTCGAGGAAAATATAGATGTCGCGATGTCCACCCATAGGTCCGCGTTAGTAAATGCATAGGTCGACCTTCTTTTTATTTTATTTATTTTGATTTTTATTTTGTTTTAAATTTAAACAACTGAAATATCTCGCGGTCCCCGAACCGCTATATTAAACCTAACGACTGACATTACCAGATTATAGCGTTGTTCTGGACTCAATGGAGCCGATCCTAAATTTTAATTCGACTGTATAGAGGAAATAACAATTTAAAATTTACCATTTAAATTTAATTCAATTTAAAATATTATCGATTTCCAACAATTAAATTTATTGATAATAAATAATTATTATCGTTCTAATTCAATACATAATTTTTTATTAGTCGACTGAATTGTTTCAGTTCAGTTTCAAATCCTGAATTCACTTGTTACCACTCATATTAAATATATTCGATATTAAATCGTATATTGATTATTAAATCGACAACTAAATATAAAATCCATTTGTCTTATCAACTCAATATTTAAAAACCATACTAAATATTTAAAATAAATCGATCAAAATCCGGGTCGTTACAAAAATAGTTTTTTAAAAATTTTATCTCTTCTGGTAACCTTGAGCTCTGATACCACGTGTAACACCCCACACCCGCTAAGGTCACTCACAAGGGGAATGCCTTAGCTTCGGTGGAGTATTTAAGTGAATATAGAACTGAAAAATTACAACAAGACAGATATAAGTAATACTTGAAATTTAAAACATCATTTCATTGCAGCAGAAGGTAAACATGTTTGGTTACATCTCAAAAACCAACAAGAGTCAAGTACAAAATATCCATCTCGTTAAAACATAAGTACATAATCCCACTACATACTAATAGCCATAAGAGAAAAGATAACCAAGCTTTTCTTCAAGAGTCCAAGCTCCAAAAGATAGATAAAGAAATCTGATCAAAGCCCACTAGTGCTAGGCCCACTCTGAGAACCTGAGGGTTGGGGAAAAAGATAAAAACAACGGGGTCAGACATAAGTCTGAGTGAGCCCTATAACCTTAACAATACAATCATTAAAGTAATTAGGGTATGATATAAACCCGGTACGGTACGACTGGGGATAAATGACTACACTAAGTAGCCAACTAGACTCAGGATAAACTAAGATAACGGTAAAGACGCGCCTATCCACCCATGGATAAATACTACACTGCACCACCCCAGATCTACCCACCCAAGGGTAATTCCTACACTGCACCACACCAGTTCTACCCACCCAAGGGTAATTCCTACTTAAAGGTTGATCCCACTAAGTGTATTTAGTAATTTTTATTAGTAGTTTCGTGTACCCCTAGCTGACTACATAGGTGCCGTCTGCCCCTATCTCCACTATGTGTACCCACTACTCCCCAAGCGATCGGCTCCCTACCGTAGATACCCGTGCTGGCCCCACAGTGGGATGTATCACTCCCCAAAGTGGCAACCCGAAAATGGTGCACGGCTTATATCTACACGATGCAACAACGTCTTACCTACCAGCCCGGGTCCACACACGCATATGAAACCCGTTGGACTCGCGTTGCCACCGCTACCCCGTTTTGGCCTCTTATAGTCAAGCCCAGTACGCGTGTCCCGTCCTCGACATGGGTCGAGCCCAATAAGATACATATGGATTACTGGTTGAAATGGGCCCCCACAAGCTACTACTTAAGCTTGTCATTTTATCTAGTGTATCCCACTTAACCCCTTTTTATAATCATGCCCACTTACATGTTAAGGTTTGGTTAAGTCATCTAATCATATTTCAATTGCCACTCAAGGCCCCCACAAGCTACTACTTAAGCTTGTCATTTAATCTTATTTTAATTGCCACTCAAGGCCCCCACAAGCTACTACTTAAGCTTGTCATTTAATCTAGTGCATCCCACTTAACCCCCTTTTTCATAATCATGCCCACCTACATGTTAAGGTTTGGTTAAGTCATCTAATCATATTTCAATTGCCACTCAAGGCACCCACTAGATTTCTACATGCCACCCAAGGCACCCACTTGATTTCCACATGCCACCCAAGGCACCCACTTAACCCTTTAATCATGTTTAGTTACATGTTCCACTTTGGTTAAGTATTCTAGTCGTATTCTCTATTGCCACCCAAGGCAACCCACTAGATTTTCCCATGCCACCCAAGGCACTTACTTAACCCTTTAATCATGTTTAATTACATGTCCCACTTTGGTTAAGTATTCTAATCGTATCTTCTATTGCCACCCAAGGCAACCAGTAGATTTTCCCATGCCACCCAAGGCACTTACTTAACCCTTTAATCATGTTTAATTACATGTTCCACTTCGGTTAAGTATTCTAATCGTATTTTCCATTGCCACCCAAGGCAACTACTAGATTTTTCCACATGCCACCCAAGGCACCCACTTAACCCCTCATGTCCTCTACATGCTAATATGGTTAAGTGTTTCTTAATTGATTAAGAACGTAAACATTGTAGAGACCTCTCACATTAGACTATCTCTTATGGCAGCTGGATTTGCCGGTCGGGTCCGGGCAGCCTTACGCCATAACCGAGTCTAACCCCGTGTCTTTACACTTGTCACGTATATAGTTTGTGCCTAAGACCTCTCACATTGGGCCAATCATTTGTAGCCGCTGAATTTGCCGGTCGGTTCCGGGCAGTCTTATGCTACAAAAGGGTCCAACCTCGTGTCTTAGTCGATTAATTACACCTAATTAATCAACCCCGAATTAATTTTCCCTAATTAATTCCAATTTTAATGATGTACATAATTGACTCAATTATGTCCATCCACTTTGTGGTATGCATAATCATACCAACTTCACACAATTTCATTAGCATGTTTATTAACCCCATCGTTCCCCACGTAATTCGCTAACATGACATGAATGGGAAGATTCATCACAAATACAATGGGTTCAACTTGCATAACACATTAGCATCAACATGGGTTTAAAGGTGTCAACATGCGTATAGCATCAAACCCAACTAGCATAAATAATAAACCCAAACTTGCATGAATCACATATGTCATAAAGAGGTTAACTTGCATAAGTTTCTTATGTCATACAAAGGGGTAAACTTGCATATGTATGTATGACATGTAAAGGGGTTAACTTGCATATGTATGCATATCATACCAAGGTGTAAACTTGCACATGTTACTTGCATAAAATCAAACACCATACTTGCATAACATGTCATATATGGACTTGCATATAATCATACACCAAACTTGCATAACATATCATATATTAGCTTGCATATAATCATACACCAAACTTGCATAATCATGGTGTCATAGTGGATCAATGTTTATCATAGCAACTAGCATCATGAACACTTGCATAACTTGCATAACATCATGATCATATAGCATATAGCTTGCATAACTTGCATAACATCATGAACATGTAACATATGACTTGCATAACTTGCATAACATCATGAACATGTAGCATATGGCTTGCATAACTTGCATAACATCTCAAACTCATAGCATATAACTTGCATAACATGCATAACATCTCAAACACATAGCATATAACTTGCATAACATGCATAACATCATTAACACATAGCATATAACTTGCATAACTTGCATTGATCCACATTCATAGCCATAACCTCATTATATCCTATCATAATCATTTCAATAATTGGTCATTAAGGCTATAGAAAACTCACAACTTGTTGATTAGCACTCCTAAGAAGAAGATTAAGTTGCTAGAGTTGATTAGAGATTGATTTGAGAAGCCATCTTCCTCTTTAAATTGATGGAGGCTCCTTCAAGTTGCATTTTGACGGCATAACGGTGTTGTAACTATTTTTAGTATGAATTAGGGTAGTCTTAGGGTGTATTTATAGATTAGTTAGGTGTTTTAGGCCCTTAGATTAACCCTAAATTAGATTAGAGCCGTCAGATCACGTCCTAGCCACCAAAACACAGCCCAAAAGCCAAGCTGATGCACCCAGGTCACCTGGGCTCGACCAGGGAGGTCGACTCCCAGGTCGACCCTAGGGTCGACTCCCCAGTCGACCTGGGGGGGAGGTCGACTCCCCAGTCGACCCCCAGGTCGACCCCCTAGGTCTGGCGGGATTTTTCCCGCCACTTCTGAAAATCTGTTTTTAAATTTCTGAAAACTTCTTTGGGCCTTACCAGGGTCATACGGACTCCGATTTTCGAAAACTCGGACTCTATTTCGCGTATTTTTCCGAGACGAACGCAGTGGCATAGCCCGTTTCCCCTGATTCAGATTTTTTAATTTAATCTGCCCTGTTTTATATTATAGCAAGTTATTCAACATACGGGGTGTTACACTCCGCATGCTAGGATAGACTTATTTTACTTGTTTTGCATGTTTGATGGTTGTTTTATGGTTGATAGGCATGTGGGACCTTTGTGTGTGTTTGGATTAGGGAATTTCGGGGGCGAAATTTCTTAAGGGGGGAGAGTGTAATGACCCGCATTCTACGCATCGGAGGATCGTAGGATATTTATTTCTTTCCCATGTGAAGTCGTATGGTCATGTAACTTTGGGAAACATCCATTAGAGCCATTTCCCATGTTCATGATTTTTTTCGATTTTTAAACGACCATTTTGCCCCTAGTTGGTACTGTTTTGGCCATAACTTTTGATTGAAAAGGAATTTCGACCTGAAACCACTTCCATTGGATTCGTTTGATGGTTTACCTTTCCGTAGAGTGGTCATAATAGCCAAACGGACTTACCGTTTGGGAGATATGGCTGAAATAATATTTGGAGGGTGAAAAACTGCTTAACCGGGCCAAATCGGGTGATTAGTGGATAGGCCCATAACCCATTTCGGGATTAGGGTTATGGGGAGGCTGAAATGAGATAGAGGATCATTCCATTTCAGTTTTCTAGCCTCCACTTATCACCAAGGAACCCTAAAAATGGCCTCCAACCTCTAAATCACCTTTTGGTCAAGGATTTGGCTTAGCAACCCCTAATCAAGGAAGATCTACACCAAAGCAACATTGGAGCTGCTGTTTAGCATTGGGATTAACACCAAATCAGAGATTTATTTCAGATCTTAGTTTATTTGTGGCTAAGGTGAGTGATTTGCATAGTTTTGCACTAATTATGGCTAGTTAGGGGTGATTAGTGTTAATTAGCGAATTTAAGCATGATAAAATTCGGGAAAAATGTTCATAAATTCCTAAATGATGTTTTAGACCTCTGATATGAATTTGGGTTAATTTGGTTAAGTTTTGTTAATCCTATCATTAGTTTCACCTAAACATGCTTAGGGGGAGATATGGGATTTTGGGGTATGTTTGATCCATTTTAACCTATTATATTGATGTTTTGATGTTTGTGGTTGATTATGCACGTTGCTATGACTGTATGAAATTCTTTGTGATTGATTTCAATAGTTAGAATGGTCGAAAACGTCGTCGAATGGCGTAAAACCTTGTTGGAACAGTTTCAGAAAACAGTGCAGGGTTCGGATCGGATCGGATATGGGGCTCGGATCGGATATGTTGAACTGGGCAAGGAATCCGATCTGATCGGAACCTGACACTTGAGAAAATTGGCAAAAAGGAAGGCCACGCTAACTGAACTGGGATCGGATCGGATCAAAGAGGAGGGATCGGAGCGGATAGAGGAGGATGGATCGGATCGAAGCGCGTGAAGGATGACGAGGTGGATCAGAGCGGAAGCAGGGACTGGAGGAGAGGCACCCGACCCGACCCGAAGTGAGGCACCCGACCCGACCCAAGGAGAAATACTCGACCCGAACCGTACCAGAATAGGACCCGTCCCGAACAGATGGAGGATATCCGACCCAAACCGATGGCTTGTGGAGGAACCCGACCCGACCCAGTATTGAACAATAACCCGAGATGCAAAGGTAGTCCAATATGGGAAGTTAGAGCTCAGGATCCAGTTGGGAACCAATGAGTTCACTTCATGGTTGGGCTTTGCTGCGGGACGTGTGCTAAGGAGTTGTCGACGTTCATAACTTCGATTCACCACTAAGAATGAATGATGGGCTACTTATCAGTGCAGTAGGGTCATTATGACCTGAGGGGCAAGGTGATGGTAGCAAGACTACGTTATCAGTCCAGTAGGGTCATTATGACCTGAGGGGCAAGGTGATGCGTAGTAAGACTCTGAGCCAGCGCAGATGGGGTGAACAACTCCATAGGGCAAGTGGACATAATAAGGATTGGTAAGGCTATGAGCCAGCGCAGATGGGGTGAATAACTCCATGGGGCAAGTGGACATAGCGAGGAATTAGTGGCTACGTTATCAGTGCAGTGAAGCCATTTATGACTTCATGGGGCAGAGTGATCGTAGCAAGGTATGTTGGGTGATCGAAGTGGTGAATATCGTATGCTTTACGCATTGAGTGAGAGATGTGAGGATGGATGCTATGTTTGATTGTTTGCCATCACTATGTCATGCACACCTCCCCCACCTCCGTATCTTTACACTGTTTGATATGGTACCTTAGAGTGTTGTACAGTATGTAGTGCTAACTCTTTGGTTGCAGGTCCAGGTTCAGCTATGTTTTAGTCTACCTGTTATTGTTCACTTTAGATGCTTATCGCTCATACCAGGCTTTATGTCTGACCCAGAGTTTTATGTCTCCTCTTATTACTCTGGGTTCTCACACGAGCAGACTAGAGACAGGTTAGCTGGTGATGCGCGAGTAGCTGATTCGGAGGCGGGCATGAGGCTTCCACGTATGATATATATATACACATTCTCCCTGTGTCGTTGGTGGTCGCTACTTGGGCATTAGTAGTGTACCTCATTTATCTTACTCTTGCTTTGAGACAGTTTGAAAAGTTGTAATAAGTTGTATTTTGGATTTCCGCTGCTATGATGTTTAGTTCCGATTTTCAGCTTATGCACTGTCTCACCTGTTTTATGTCAAGTATGTTATTATTATATTTTATTCTATGCGCTGTGAGACATTCTACAGGTTCTCGTATGTTCATTTCCTTCTTCCCTTTTCCTTCTCACGACCCGTTCCGTGCTAACTGGACATGTGTACAGCGCACTTTTGGAGTAAATGTCAGTTGGTGCGGGGCGGGCCATCACAATTTTTTTTCTTTTAAAAAAACTATTGGATTTTTTTTATACTACGTATTTCAACTTTATTGAAATTTTCTATATGCTAGGATTTCGTTATATCTATACTTATTCTCAACATATTTGAAATTTACATACTTATTCATTTCAATTTCTATATATGTTAATTCTTTAATTTCATCTACATCTTATGCTCTCTATGTTTTTTTTTATTAATTAGCTTAAAAATAGATTTACAATCGATTCAAGTTATAACTTATTTACATCGCGAAGTAACTTATTTTAAAATTTCTTAAGCTTATCTTTACATTTTATTCAATCAAAATCTAAGTTCATTATTTTCATAACTTGAATTAGCTGATTACATTAGCTTAATTTGTTTAGCTTACTTCCTTTGTTGTAATTGCACATTACATTTCAAACTTTTCAACATTTGTATTGAACAATTTAGAATTTAATTAGTATTAACTTATCTCTCAATTGCAGCTTATAACTCACTTAAGTTTGATATTTCATTTACTTAAATGACGTCGTCCTTTGCAAATATTCCATCCTTTTGTTAATCGTTTCAGAACATTAACAAATTTAAATTTTTTATTACATCCACTTGATTAACCTTAATAAGCATTTCTTTGGTTCAAATTTTTTTTTTGAACACTTTACTTTTCTTTATCTTCATAACATTTCTAGGATTCAACATTTCATTTTGGAACATGTTATTTATTTAAATTTCATTTGTAAAATATTTCACTACATATTTATAAAATCTTAAACTTTTCATTTGGGTAGGTTTGTATATATTACAAATGAAATTTAGTATTTCACGACTTTACTCTTTATTATCAAAGTAATATGAGTATTTATTTTTATTTTACTTTAACATTTTTCCTTACTTTATGTTTCAATTTTATAATATTATATTATATTTTCATTTATATTTCTCTTATTCATTTATCGTATTTCTTTATTCACCTATTTAAAATTTCATTTGATATTAATACTGACAATTATTTATTTCATGATTATTAACAAGGAGAGTAATTTTTATAAATGGAGATTTGAGAATCTTAAATACCAATTTCTTTTCAAAACATTTTGAAATACTATATACTATACATAATTTTTGTATATCAAAACATACTCAAGATTTCAAATTAAAATTATTTCCAAAATGGATATGTAGCAATGCTACCAAGTGGTCTCCCCTACTTTGAGACTCGAAAATAAAAGTCGATGATTATGATCATTTCATCATCAAAATTTATTTTCCAGTAGCAAAATAGAGTACTTAACCAATTTATCTATTTGAATATACTTCTAATATTACTACTATATTTATTTTTTGAAAACCTTGAAAAACATTTACAAATCATCAGAATTTAAAGAACTCATATTCTCCATTTAAATTCATTTGGTTTACATTTAATTATACATCATATATAAAAGATCGATTCATTTTTATAGTCAATAAGTTAAGAGTACTGACTAATTTACCATCAAATTTCAAAATTATTTCTTACATATATAAAATATATATGAAAACAATATTGTGTTAGAATGCCTTATTCAAGTGTTTTTGAAATCCCATTCGATAACGCTTGCAACACGCATCGACTGGAACTCTGAACTCAACTCAATAAGCCAAATAGCACAATATAAAACCATTTTTATATCGAAAGTACAAGTACGGTCTCTCGTATATATATACACTCAGACCTCATTCTAGGGTGTTACTAACCCTTTCTCTAATGAATAAATCGCAATAGAGCCAAGGTTTACTGGTAAACCATAAACTCTGATACCAATTGTACCGACCCGAAAATCCGTACCTTTTAAATCGGTAATAATCCACACATGTCTAACTCAAAACTGTACGTATTTACAAATTGTTAAATGAGATCCAAATCTTTAACCATTATAGTCAAAATATAGATAATAAAGGGGATTAATTTAGAATTAGAAAGAAAGAAGAAAACAAGCACAGAATCTCGCAATGGAATGAACAAAATATAATAATCAAATAACAGTTCAATAAGTTGTTTAGAATAAATATTTGATCATTTTACAAAATTTATCAGAGTTACACATTTATATACATAACTGATAATATAGAGTAATGCAACAGAGTAGTAGTGGAATACAATAGTAATAATAGTATACCGTCTTCGTCTTCATCGTTCAAAAGATAACCTTTGAAATTGGAATGCTCAAGTCTGACCCGAGCGCAATAGCATGAAAAAAAAACAAGCTCGGATCAGGCAAAAATATTCTCATCTAAGTCAAATCAACATCATATGAACATGCACACACATAACTCAAGAGATGTTACGGGAATTTCCATCTCCTAAGGATCCGTCAAACTAGATATTATATAATATAATTTCGCTATTATAATAATGTTTATTCACAAATACTTGTCAGAAAAATAGTGTAAGCGGGGTTACATTGATTACCCTTATACAGTTTACAAGCACATGGTCTATGCAGGTCCTGTAACACAACTAGTAGAATGTCGGTAGCCTGTGAGTCCCCTATAGACCTATGCCGATAACAAAAATCGTAGTTGTCTCGCATAAGGGTAAACGTATGACAAGGCACATGAGGCTATACCCAAAGTAGTATGCTACTAGTTTGCCTGATCCAGACTGATGATTACCCCTAACGGCCCACCGTAGACATCCGCCCCATATCAAATCAAAGGGAATACCTCCCATCGAGGGTGCGCACCAATAAAACAACAACAACTGAATAGTAATAGTATGGACCCGAGGCCCAGGAAAATCAAAGAGCAGATGTCCACTAAGAGGTAGTCAAGCCTCATTTGGTCTAGCACGGCCCCTGTTTTAGTCATTTCAAATCGACACAAGTGTCGGGGTCATCATTATCGTTCACTTTCTTCAAATCCAGTAATCGCCTCCAAATTCATCCTACTTCATTTTTGGAACTCCACCGCTTACACAATTGTTAAAGTGGTTCCAACATTGACAGAGAGTATGTCAATAAGAGGCCCCGGTCTCTTTAACAAAAAAACGTCATGTTACACACCGATTGGTACTTTTATATTTCCAAAGTGAATCGTTACGATATCAAAATATCATATTCAACTAAACCAATTTCACTTTAAAATATCATATTATTTTAATCACAAAAATATTTACTTTCGAAATTCATATTCACTTTGAGATAAATTTCAAATTCAATAATTTGGTTATAACTTCAATTAACCACATTTCCTTCAAATCATTCAATTTACTTCAGAATATAGTTTGAATTCATTTCTGATTTTAACATCAAAATAATCATATTTGCTTTTAAATCAAAGATTTAAATGTAAATAATTTCATTTCTAAAATAGTTTATAAGTTTGAAATAGTTTTGGGGTTTAAATAAATTTTTGAATAATTTTAAATAGTTGAGAGATTTGGAATAGTTTGGAAATCAAAACAGCTTGAGTATTGAAAATGGTTATGTATATATAAAATATTTTATAAAATAACTACTTAACATATATGCAGAAAGAATAGGCTTTGGAAACAATTTATATAAAATACCCCATATATCAAAGGGATAAAATTTAGAAAATAGTTTATATATAGAATAGTTTGTATAGAATATATTTCAAATCAGCAGTTTCTTTCCATTTCAATAAATATGAACCTAAGTTCAAATCTCAAAACAAACCAAATCGGTTTCCAATACCCAATCCAAATCGATTCCCAAAATCAAATTTATTTGAGAACAATCCATTTTAAAGGATAACTTCCAATTTCAAAATATTATTTGAACCTATTCGATTCAAATCAAATCCAAGTTCAAGTTCATAATATTTATTTCAACCATTTAATTTGAATTTAATTTCAAAGTTTAAATAAAGATTTAAACCTTTGAAACAATTCAAATTATAATCAATTTTAGTTCAAATTTCAAATAACAAATTTTAGATCATTTCAATTTGAATTTAATTTTAAAGTTTAAATAAAGATTTAAACCTTTGAAATAATTTAAATTATAATCAATTTTATTTCAAATTATAACAAATTTAGATCATTTCAATTGAATTAAATTTCAAAGTTTAAATAAAGATTTAAACCTTTGAAATAATTTAAATTATAATCAATTTTAGTTCAAATTTCAATTATAACAAATTTTAGATTATTTCAATTCGAATTTAATTTCAAAGTTTAAATAGAGATTTTAACCTTTGAAATAATTTAAAATATAATCAATTTTAGTTCAAATTTCAAATAACAAATTTAAATTATTTCAATTCAAATTTAATTTCAAAGTTTAAATAAAGATTTAAACCTTTGAAATAATTTAAATTATAATCAATTTTAGTTCAAATTTCAAATAACAAATTTTAGATTATTTCAATTCGAATTTAATTTCAAAGTTTAAATAAAGATATAAACCTTTGAAACAATTCAAATTATAATCAATTTTAGTTCAAATTTCAAATAACAAATTTTAGATTATTTCAATTCAAATTTAATTTCAAAGTTTAAATAAAGCTTTAAACCTTTGAAATAATTTAAATTATAATCAATTTTAGTTCAAATAATAAATTTTAGATTATTTCAATTTGAATTTAATTATAAAGTTTAAATAAATATTTAAACCTTTGAAATAATTTAAATTATAATCAATTTTAGTTCAAATTTCAAATAACAAATTTTAGATTATTTCAATTCGAATTTAATTTCAAAGTTTAAATAAAGATTTAAACCTTTGAAACAATTCAAATTATAATCAATTTTTTAGTTCAAATTTCAAAATAACAATTTTAGATCATTTCACTTTGAATTTTATTTCAAAGTTTAAATAAAGATTTAAACCTTTGAAATAATTCAATTTCAACATTTCAAATTTATTCAATTTCAACATTTCAAATTTATTGAATTTCAACATATCAATATAATTCAATTTCAACATTTCAAATTTATTCAATTACAACATTTCAATATAATTAAATTTCAACATTTCAAATTTATTCAATTTCAACATTTTAATATAATTCAATTTCAACATTTCAAATTTATTCAATTTCAACATTTCAATATAATTAAATTTCAACATTTCAAATTTATTCAATTTCAACATTTCAATATAATTCAATTTCAACATTTCAAATTTATTCAATTTCAACATTTCAATATAAATCAATTTCAACATTCAATTTCAACATTTCAATATAATTCAATTTTAACATTTCAAATTTATTCAATTTCAACATTTCAATATAATTCATTTTCAACATTTAAATTTATTCAATTTCAACATTTCAATATAATTAAATTTCAACATTTCAAATTTATTCAATTTCAACATTTCAAATTTATTCAATTTTAACATTTCAGATTTATTCAATTTCAACATTTCAATATAATTAAATTTCAACATTTCAAATTAATTCAATTTCAACATTTCAAATTTATTCAAAATTACAGTATATGATGATGCCCGTAACATCCAAGGTGATAACACTGATATAAAAATATAGACAACATTCGTACAGTTCAATGTAGACAACATCCGTACAGTTCAATATATCCATAAATAAACACCCATCACAACCATCATCCAAACAGTTCAATTTGCAATAGTTAACTGATTATATGTGTCGGGGTTTTTACTGGCAATTCAATTTAAAAATAAACTAATTGTCAATTCAATTTCAACAGTTTAAATTTGATGTCTATTTAAAATAGCAACCAACAAAAAAAATTCAAATCAATCACATATTTCAGTTTCACAAAAATGTGAATATTTTTGCAGGTGTGAGAAAACTCACTTTGATGGGATTCAAAAATTTAACGAACTCAAACCCTAACCATCATCGTCATTCTTTATTCCACAGTCTCATTTTGGCTCAAAATTTAACTTGCTCAAATCTCGTTCCACTCAGTTCCATGTTGTTGCATTTTTCATCGTGATCCCGACGCACTTCATTTCGTGAAAATCTGATTCAGTTTGAACGAGTTATTGCATTATTTACATTAATTATTTTAATACAAAATTAAATGAAAATTTAGCCCCTAATTACATTGATTAATTAAAACCCTAGCCGCTATTTTCATCTGACCCATAACCTCCTTCTTCCATCGTGACTTCTGTATCCCAGCAAAATTTGAACCCATCGGCCTGAAGAAGAAACCCGCTGCACACATCTCCCTAGGCCACAATCGGCCAATCAACTACCACCGAATGGAGCAGACTCCTCTATGCCATCCACGCCTCGAATTCCGTGGATCTCGATGGCTCCAGGCACCGTTAAATTTCTGTTCGAACAATGAACTTCAGGACCAAAAATCTCGAAATCCCCAGCACTATATAAAATCATAGCCATACAGATTGATAGATCTCATTCTCCTTTTCCATTTTTGTATACAAATTGTACTCTAATTTGTGATAGATAAGAAGAAATTAAGGATTCAAATTGCGAGGTTCTGGCCTTTGATTTTCAGCCGACGACGCAATGAATATTAGGGTTTGGGGCTTGTTTATGAAGGGGTATATATAGACAATTTATAATAATTTTTAATCCCTTTATTACTCAAATGTGAAGTTTATCGATTCGAATTCCAAACAAAACCCAACGCCTGTTGCCCCTAGCTAAATACCCCCATTCCGAACATAATGGGATATGTTTCATAAGCCAGTTCTACAGTTTTGATCTATTTTCATCAAAAATAAAATATAAATCAATATATATTGAATTTAAACTTATATTTTAATTTACCGGGGCCACATACTTACTCTTAAAATTCCTGAAAAATAAATTTTGCTATGTTTTGATGATACGGTCCTAACAAAACTAATTTCGTCGAATTCTGAGTCCATTTGAGAAATGGCCAATTTCTAGTTGATTAAATTCAAATCGAAATTTCCAAACACATTTAAATTCACCACGCTCACATATTAATTTCAAAAATTGTGAAAATTGAAACCTAACAATAATTTGACATTCCGGTTCCAACAAAAGTGGTTTCGTCGAAAACGGAGGTCGTTTGCAAAATGGCTATTTTTAAGGGCTGTATATTATATTAAAATATATATAAATTCTATAGCGACTTTTCTGAATTTTAAACTGGACATAACTTTTAGTTTATAAAGTGAAATCTCAGTTTCTTACATTCGTTAGAAAGATATGATTAAACAGATTCAAAAATTTTCACTTTTACTGAAAACCGATTTATTTTGAATCTTGCACATTCATTTGAAATTTAAAATCAAATTTTCAAACTATCGCACCATTTCAGACTCGTTATATAATTAAAATAAATTTATAGGTTCTAACTTCGATTAAACTAAATTTTTAGTCATTATTATTTAAAATAATCATTTTAAATATTCAAAATTCATTAAAATAACTAAAATAAAAAAATTAACTGGTTTTGAAAATCAGGGTCGTCACAGTCTACCTTTTCTGAAGTTTCTCTAATCATCTCTGGCCCAAGTACGAGCTTGTCTGTAGACTCCCACCAACAAGTTGGTGATCGGCATGGTCTTCCATATAAAGCCTCAAAGGGTGCCATGCCTATGGTGGCTTGGTAGCTATTGTTGTAAGCGAATTCCACCAAAGGAAGATGATCCTCCCATGTTCCTCCAAAGTCAAGAATGCACAATCTCAAGAGCTCTTCTAATACTCTATTCACCCTTTCCGTCTGACCATCGATTCGGAGGTGATAGGCCGAGCTTAAGCATAGTTGTGTGCCTCTTGCAAACTCTTCCAAAACTCGCTCGTAAAGATAGGATCTCGATTACTCACTATGCTGGAGGGTATCCCATGGAGTCGAACTATCTCTTTAAGATAAATGGATGCTAAGGACGAGGCAGTCCTTCTACTCTTAATAGGTATAAAGTGAGCGCTTTTAGTGAGTTTATCCACTATTACCCAAATACTGGTATTGCCCCTTCTTGACCTAGGCAACCCATCAACAAAGTCCATCGAAATGCTATCCCATTTCCACTGTGGGACCTCTAGAGGATGAAGCAGACCACCAGGCTTCTTCTGCTCCGCTTTGACTTGCTGGCGTATCAAGCACTTAGCAACGAACTCAGCTACATCCCTCTTCATTCCATTCCAAAAGAAAACCCTTTTTATATCTTCATACATCTTGTCTCCACCTGGGTGTATGGTCAGCTTAGAATGGTGTGCTTCTTCGAGAACCGTCTTCACCAAATCCCTTGCTTGTGGGACGCATAGCCTTCCATCCCGTCTCAACCAACCCTTATCATCGATGGAGTATCTATTTAGGTGACTAGAAGTCTCACCCCTAATTAGCTTATCCATCATATCAACTAGCTGAGGGTCTTCTCGTTGCGCGGTTCCTATTGAGACCAAAAGAGTAGGCCACACCTCTAGCGATGCTAACAAACCAGGTACTAATTCAGAGGAGGGTCTAAAGTCAAAGTTTGCTATGTACTCCAAGCTTTTCCTTTCTACAAAGAGAGGACTTAAGGTCAGCTTCTTTCTACTCAGGGTGTCTGCTACTACATTGCCCTTGCCAGGGGTATAGGAAATCTCAAAATCGTATGAGGCCAGAAATTCCATCCACCTTTGTTGTCTTAAGTTAAGATCTTTCTGTGAGAAAAGGTACTTTAACGATTTATGGTCAGTAAACAATTCAAACCTTTCTCCTAGCAGGTAATCACGCCATGACTTAAGAGAGAAAACAATAGCAGCTAGCTCCAAATCATGAGTTAGGTAGTTCTTCTCATGTGCCTTCAATTGCCTTCCCCCATAACAAACTACCTTGGCTTCTTGCATTAAGACAGCGCCTAATCCTGTACCTCAAGCGTCTGTGTATACGGTAAACATTTTGCTCCCATCAGGCAATGTCAGAACTGGGGCTGTTGTTAGAGCCCTTTTCAAACATTGGAAAGCAATATCGCAATCTAAATCCCAAACGAAAGTTAGGTTCTTCTTTGTCAATCTTGTGAGTGGGGCTGAGATTTTCGCGAAGTCTTTAATGAACTTTTGGTAAAAGCCCGGTAGCCCGAGAAAGCTTCGGACTTCGGTTGCATTCCGGGGAACCTTCCAATCTTGCACCGCAACTACTTTTGCAGGGTCCACAGCTATCCCCTCTTTGGACACCACATATCCAAGAAATCTTACCTCTTCTCTCCATAAATGGCATTTGGAGAATTTGGCTTTCAACTGATGTGCACGAAGAGTATCCATGACTTCCCTTAAATGCAAAGCATCTTCATTCTTCGAGAAAATCAAAATGTCATCTACAAAGACCACAACAAACTTATTAAGGAACTCCCTGAACACCCTACTCATCAAGTCAACGAAATAAGCGGGTGCGCTTGTCAAGCCGAAAGGCATGACAAGCCATTCGAAGAAACCATCCGGGGTTCTGAATGCGGTTTTATCAATGCTGTCTTTAGCCACTCTTAGCTGATGAAACCCGGTAGCCAGATCTAGTTGGGAGAAAACCATGCACCTACAAGCTGATCAAACAAGTCGTCTATTCTTGGAAGAGGGTGCCTATTTTTCCTGGTCAGCTAGTTTAGCTCCCTATAGTCAACGCATAGGCGAAGTGAACTATCTGCTTTGGTTGCGAATACTACTGAAGTGCTCCATTCAGAAATGCTCCACCTTATAAACCCTTTTTTGAGCAGCTCTTTGACTTGCTTGCTGAGCTCTTTTCTCTCACCTAGAGCCATGTGTATAGCGAGTTGAGCTATGGGTTTTGCATTATCAACAAGGTATATGCAGAAGTCTATCTCCCGCTTCGGAGGTAAGCCATCCACTTCTTCAAATACATATGAGTATTCATGGACTATTCTAACAGACTGCAAGTTTTCAACAGACGCATCAAGAGATTCTAGGTAGCTAAGCATAACAGAATGCATGGGGTTACAAGAGATTTCTAGAGTGTTACCAAGGCGAGTCATAAGTCTAACCACTCTCTTTTCACAATCGAGGATGGCACCATTACTGGATAACCAATCCATGCCTAGAATCAATCCATATCCTGTGAAGCCCAAAACAAAGGCATTACATCTAAACCCAACGCTTAGTATAGAAATTTCCAAATACAAACAAATCATTGACAAATAAGCCGAGCCCCCAATTGGAATTGAAACAACCAAGGGATCCTCTACTATACTGGTGTCTAGGTGCAGAGATTCAAGTAAAGCAGTAGATATAAAAGAGTGCGATGCGCCAGAATCAAAGAGTGTACGAATAAGATGATCAAAAAGATAAACTAAACTCTCAACAGAAATATTTCTACCTCATTCTTGCTGAGGTGCTATGAGAGCGTGAACCTGCCCTCCAGAAGTAGATCCAGTCCTATGCCCTTGCCCTTGCTTTCTTGGGCAGTCCTTAGCCACATGTCCTGTCTCGCCGCAGTGAAAACAAACACCCATCTTCCTTTTTTTCTTTCTGCAGTCCTTAATCAGATGTCCAGGAATGCCACAAAAATTACACGGGGTTTGTTGTTCTTCCCGCCCTTCTTTGAATCTGTCTTCTTATTCTGTGATCCATCCACTTTCTTATCTTGAGGTACTTCCACCTTTGCCTCTTTCTTGCCATCCTTGTCTTCCTCCTATAATAATGCCATGTCCACCAGTCTCTCATAAGTCTCACCCATAGGTATATGGTACATAGCTAGGCTGTGCAGTGGCTCATTCAACCCTTTAACAAAATGGAGAGCCTTCTTATAGGGAGTGTTCACTAACTCCAGTCCGAATCTAGCCAGCTGGTTGAATTGGTTTACGTATTCCTTGACCGACATACTTCCCTGTTTGAGAGCTAAGAATTTCTCCATCTCTAGGCTTCGTTCAGCTTGTGAGAGGAATTTCATTTCAAACCTTACTCTGAAATCCTCCCAAGTTTCAATTGGCCTCTCAGCATTAGTAACTAACCACCAATAAGAGGCTTCGTCTTTAAGCAACCATACGACCAACTGTATCTTCTGCCTATCGTCCACTTCGAAGATAACAAACAAGTCCTCGGTTTCTTTGAGCCAGTTTTTTGCTTCTACAAATGACTAAGTTCCATTAAAGTTCTTTCCACCCATGGCTCGAAAATCCCAACAAATCTTTGAGAAAGCATTTGCACGAAGAGGAGGAGGAACAACTGCAACTGGGGGAGGAGGAACGTGTGCTGGGCCTGCATCATTAGCCCTAGCCTCTAGGTACCTGCTGAACCAGCCAGGTACCGGTATGCCCTGTGCAAGGTTAAGATCCCCAGACATGCTAAAACGAAAAAGAAAAGATTCAAAACAAAGGATAGAAAAGATAGTACATATGGCTTTGGGGGGATTATGCCTTTTAAAACAACACTTTTTCTTGAAAATGCTTCTTTAAGCTTCTTGTTGAAAATTAGTTTCCAATTTTTTTTAATCTGATTTGGCAACCATCAACTCTGATACTAAGTGAAACACCCCACCTCCTTTAAGGTCACTCACAAGGGGAATGTCTTAACTTCGGTGGAGCATTATAGGTAAAAGATACAGATAATTTACAAGATAGAAGTATAAACAGTGGAAAGACTAAATTTATTTCATAAGTACGTGGTTCAGTCAAAACATTACAACGACTATCTTAAACCAACTTCCAAATTATTACAAAAAAATCTCTATCTTGAATTAAAACATAAAGAAGCATTAAAATAACAGTAAGGCAGCATAAATCCCCAATAAGAGAGTATCCAGAGCTACAGCCCAAGGAAGGAGAATCCAAGCAATACATCTACTCTCTTCAAGCTGGAAATGGTCCAAACTAAGCTGAAGTGTTCCCTCCCTACGGACCGGGGGGAGGGGGGAACGGAAGAAAAAAGTCGGAAAAAAAAATGGGTCATACATGAGTCTGGTAAGTCCAGTGATTATTTAGCATGTAAACAAGAAAAAGGATCATGACATGAATAAACTGAATCTAGGACAGCGCCCTAGAAATAAGATAATAAGACTGAATATGCTATCGCACTCATTACTATTTCTCTGCACCTACTTACAAGTGTTTCAACTAGCACCATGTGTTTAAGATAAATGATCCCATTTATTGATCGGCTCCTACTCGTATACGTTTACCACTTGTGTCATTCGGCCCCGCTTGATTGTAACACCCCACTTCCGTTAAGGTCACTCGCAAAGAGATTGCCTTAACTTCGGTGGAACGTTATAAGTAAACAGAACAGAAATTTACAAGACAGATAAAGTAGTACTTGAAAATTTTATAACTTTATTACAGCAGAAAACAAAAATAAGTTTGGTTACATCTTTCAAAACCACAATATCGGAATTCAAGTACATAAATATCAGTCTCGTACAAAAGCCTTCAGAATGCATAATTTTCAAAGCCATAATCCCCAACATAAACTGCCATGAAAAGATAGAGTCCAAGCCAAGCAATACTTCAAACACTTCAAGCAGAGAGAATCTGAATCAAGCTCCTATGTTTTCACCCTGAGCACCTGGGGGGGAACGGAAAGAAAAGAGGCGAAACAAACTAGGTCAGACATAAGTCTGGTGAGTCCAGTGACTTTCAGCATATAAACAGATAATAGTATCATGACATGTAAATAAAACTGGATGAGAGATAACCGTAACAGGAATAGCAGGTTAACAGAAGAAACAAAATGATATAGGCTAAGCTAAGCTTCTTACTTAGTTTTCACTTCTCTGCACTAACAACAGAATTAGGTGTTGTCCTAATATCTAAACAGAAAACAGAACGATCTCTTCAGAAACACGATGCTAGTAATGGGCCTTTACCACCCTAATAGAGATAGATTTATAGAAACAGAATGCTAGTAATGGGCCTTTACTACCCGAATAGAGACAGACGTACAGAAACAGAATGCTAATAACGGGCTTTTACTACCCGAACAGAGACAGACGATTACAGAAACAAAAGCAGAAACGGAATCAGAGATGGAAACAGAATATTCCCTGCGAAAAAAGAATATTAGAATTAGGTATAAACTAGTAATGGGCCTTTACCACCCCCAACAGACGGTACCACATAGAAACAGACAGGTGTTACCGCCCCAACAGAAACAGACGGTACCCCAACAGAAATAGACAGAACTAAGTGTACCCTAAATTCTACCCCAAGCGATCGGCTCCCTAATACATAAATACCCTGTGCCGGCCCCACGGAAGGGTGTATCACTCCCTAAAGTGGCAACCTATAGACACAGACCTATTTACAGATGTCACGGTGTCTTACATCCTCAGAGCAGACCGGATCCATGCACGCACATGACCCGGTTGGAATGCGCCATCAACACCCCTCGCCATTATCAGAGTGAACCTCTTACAATTAGTTCAGTAAGCATGCCCGGACCCCTCTTAGTGTTGGGTCATAATTTTGATACCAGAAAGGGTTACTGACTAATATGGGTCCCAAACAACAGATGACACAAGTAATTACCCCTCCTACCCTTGTGTCCCCAGACTAACAGATTTCAGATTAACTTGCTTACATATTTCAGATGTACAAAGTTCAGATTAACTAGTTCTCAGATCAGACATACAAGTTAACAAGTTTTCAGACTAACGGATTAGATATGCAGATTAACAAGTTTTCAGACTAATGGGTCAGGTATACAGCTTAACAAGTTTTCAGACTAACGGGTCAGGTATACAGATTAACAAGTTTTCAGACTAACGGATCAGATATACAGATTAACAGACTTACAGATTGTTTCATCTAACCTTGTATTGGGCCTACAGATTTATGAAACGGGTTTATTAGATTCATCCGCCCAGTTGATTTAACCTTATCCACCCAACACGTTTTAGGCATCATATTTATCTTATATTTGCATTAATTAAATATTAGTGCACAGACCTCTCACATTAGGTCGGTAGCTTGTGGCCGCTGGATGTGCCGGGCAGTTCCGGGCAGACTTCTACCACAAGCCAGACCTAACCTCGTGTCTAAGAATCTTTATGCCTACGACCTCTCACATTAGACTAACAGTTTGCGGTTGTTGGTTAAGCCGGTTGGGTCCGGGCAGGCTTCTACCGCAAACAGAGTGTAACCTCGTGTCTCAGCATTCTTATTTTAGCTAAAGTATTCATTCACAGATTATGCCAATATCAGACTAATTATGCCAATTCAACAAATGAACTTCTTTACAAGTTACAACAGATTGTCCAAAGTTCTATTAACATGTTTTGCTCAATTTTAGATCGAGCCAACAGATTTTCATATCCCAAATTACCGTGTTCAGTTTCAACAGATTAGACAATTTAACAGATTTAATCATCCCTTAAAATTCCATTGACATACCTCGATTAATCATAAAATTAAGCCTAATCTTACATGCCCAAATTATGGTCATAATTCAAAATATAACATATGTCCCAAGTTTCTAGTTAAATTTACATAGTACAGAATATTCTCCAAAAACCCCAAATCATGATATACAATATGGATTATGCCAAATTATAGCCTTTGATTTTAGCGTATGTCAAATATCCAAAATCCCCATTTAGGCGTATTCACAATTAATAGTTATCCTATTTTAATATAGATCTTTTACACATAAATCATATATCTTTTTTCTTCCAAGTCATAGATCGTCATATAAAATATGCCTCGAATCTAGATCTTAAATTACAACATGTATTATGTTCTCAAAATCAGATCTTGAATTATAACATGCATTATGCCCCCAAATTACAAGTCATATGTTGTCATACAATAATTCTCCTTCTTCCAAATCATAAACCGTCATATATAGTATGCCTAGATCTAGATCTTAATTTATAACTTATGTTGTGTTCCCAATTCAGTCATAAATCAGTTATGTCCAATTATGCATCATTCAGTATTTTCCCCAAATTTAGCGTTCGCGTGTCAATCTCTTATGAGATTTGGCTCAGGCTCGTGGTAGCCTGGCTATAGAACAGAAGGAAAGAAGAGATACAGAATAGTTACAATAAGATTGATCTACATAGAAAAATAGATCTGATAAACAAGAATAAGATGGATCTACACAGAAAAACAGATCTGATAGACAAGAATAAGATAGATCTCCAATTCATATTTATACCCATGTCAAGATCATAATTAAATTTCATATCTGAAAATAACTATACTCACAAATCATGATTTAAGAAAGAGAAGAACGATTCTGGGATCTGATTTCTAGAGTTGATTAGCTTTCCGTTGATGTAGGCGTTGATTTGTTATTTTTATCTTCTCGCTTGAATTGATTGATTAGGGTGGAGGCTAGGTCACTTTAGGTTTTAGGAGCATGGAGGCGCCATTCCTCTTTATTAGTGAATTAGGGTTGGGTTTTGCTATGTATTTATAGGTGTAGAGAGTGTTTTAGAGCCCTTAGATGAACTAAGAGACCATCAGAACCACCCATCTCAAATACACATCATCCGGCCACTCAGAAGAAGACACCTCACCACAGAACACTCCAGAATCCTGTGCTGGATTGGTATGGGCGCACCTGGAAGGTGCGCCAGTGCATTTTTGTACTGGCGCACTTGTGAAGTGCGCCAGTGCATTCTGGTCAACTTCCGGTTTTTCTGCCTAACTTCGTTTGTCCATATCTTCTTCATATGTTATCCGTTTTACGCAAACTCGGACTCTATCTCAAACAGAATTCCGAGAGGAACGCAATGGAATAACCCATTTCACCTAATTCTTCTTTTAATAATTAATTATTCTTTAATTATCTCTTATGTCCCATTTTAAAACTACGGGATGTTACAATGATTGTAGATACCTGTGCTGTTCCCACCGTGGGGTGTATCAAATCCTATGATGGCAACCTGACACGATTTAAGATGCACAGTGTATAACTACTGATGCCCAGTGCCTGCTTTTTCCACTCCGGATTACGTGCACGCCCGCACTCCGTCGAAACCTACACTGACGCACCACCCGCCGTTGTTTTGACCGCTTATAATCAACCCAGTAATCGTGCCCCACCCTTACTAGCTCAGGGTACCATGATATATCTATGTGGGTTACTGTTGAAATGGGTCCTCGTTACTAGGGTTTCCTAATCAACATGTTAAAATGGTTAAGTGTTCTCAAATCAACCTAACCCTACCCATCAGTTTAGTTAATGTGTTGTATTGGTTAAGTGTTGCCTTAATTAACTTAACCCTACCATTCCTGTCTTAGCTTTAATTCATTCATTAATGCACCAACAACTCACATTAGATATGTATTGATGCAGTCGATGGATGTGCCGGTTGGTTTCGGGCAGTCTTACACCGCAACTCAATCTAACATCGGTTTCTTTTGGGCTTGATGCGCTAACCGCTCACATTAGATCTATATTGTTACGTTTGTTGGATGTGTCGGGCAGTTTCGGGTAGTCTTACACTGTAACTCAATCTAACCTCGGGTTAGGCATATTCGTCTTTTACTTAATTTACATATTTACCTTCATATTTATATGTAAATTATCCACAATTATTGCCATTCAAGTCATGCCCCATTTACCCTCTAAGCCATATTCAAAATTTCTAGGTGTATAAATTATACCATTTTTATGCCACTAATCATTCATATATTTTTGGGCCAAATTATGCCAATAAAATAGAATTTAAGGTTTTCCCAACGTTACCCCCGTTATACGTTCGCAAAATTCACATAGAGTGTTAGGCTCGCAACTTAGCCTAACTTATATGCAAAAGGGGAAAGAAAGGAGCATGTACCATTCCTATAACATAAAGTAATAAGGATCTAACTAAACATGTGTCATATACATTTGGCATTAAAAAATGTACTTGCATTTTTGGATCCAATTAACATGAATCTTAAGCATATATAATCACGCAAATCCAACTAGGCATGTAAATGTAAACTTTTTATTTTAGATCCAATAAACATGAATCTTAAGCATATAGAATTACACAAATCCAAATAAGCATGTGAATGTGAACTTTTATTTTGGATCAAATAAACATGAATCTTAAGCATACAGAATTACGCAAATCCAACTAGGCATGTGAATGTGAACTTTTATTTTGGATCCTGTAAACATGAATCTTAACATATATATAACTTTGCCTAAAAACTTGCATGTAACATAACATGAAAAAGTCACCTAATTTACATAATACACGATTGGTTTAACATATAACATAATAAGTCCCATAAACCATAATAGTCTCACAAGCATATATGATAGAATAGTTACAAGAAAAGATATGAATCAGCATCACCATTATCTTACAACTAGGGATAACTCTAGTTTTCACTTTATTACAAATCATAACTTTTAATCATTCTCATCTAAATAATAACAGGATTTACAAACAAAAGAAAGTCTTGTTTTCTGGGATCTGTTTTCTGAAACTGAAAAGCAATCCCTTGACGAAGACTATCAATTCTCTAAATTAGATTTGATTCGTAGCTTCTAACTTGTTTTCTAGTTTGAAAAGAAATGGTGGCTAGGTTAGGACGATCATGGACAGCATGGTGGCTCCTTGGAATGAAATTGTGTGATTTAGGGTTGAGGATTAGGGTTGCTTTTATAGAGGTTTAGACTTATGTGAACCGTTAGATCAACCTAGGAGCAATCACAACCATCCAGACAAGATAGAGCTATCCAGAAATTTCCACCTCTACCCTAGTGACTCAACAACAACTCAAAAATCGTCAATGTTTAGATCTGGGCGAGGGGCTCGACCCCTATAAGGGGGTCGACACCCCAATTGACAACCCTCTTGGGGGGTCGACACCTATGTCGATCCCCCCCCCCCCCCCCCCCGCGAGAGTCGACCCCTGTGGGGGGGATTTTTCCAACCAGCTGATCTGCATGATTTTTGAAATTCGAACACTTTAGTTTATTTAATTATATAATTTTCTGTTTAAACCTGAAATCTTCTGAACTCCATAACTTCTTCATACGGAGTCCAATTCACGCAAACTCGTACTCTATCTCAAGCAGAATTCAGAGACGAACGCAATGGCTTAACCCGTTTCCCTTAATTCTCACTTTTAAAATTAAGTGTTCTATATTCGTTACTTTAATAAACATAGAAAATATAGGGTGTTACAGTATGAATGAATAACACACATTTGATAAATATCAGATATTACAATACATTACATAGCAGCGGAAAATAATACATAAACACAACTGAAAGACATAAACGGATACAGAGCTTTCCGAATATCATTCCAGCTGTAAACCAGGATCCTATGAATATAAATCTGCAAAACCAAAACTACTAGCTGCCCGTGTGGAAAATAGGGGCACCCAGAGTTTTGGTTAAAACAATAAACTCCAGGTCAGTCATGTGACTGGTGTGAGAAATAAAACAGTTATTTGAAACTTTACTTTAAAAGAGAGTAATTCAAGGGACCACGCCTATAACACGGAACGGGTTTCCTCCCAAGAATACTAGTGCATAGAATAAACAACACAATGCTTTTTGGAAAAATGAAGCTATTATAAGACTCAGGTCCCATCACATAATGCAACGCAAGCCAGAGGATAGAGTTTTCCCTTATAATAGCCAAACATGCTTGGTACGTTTAAAACAAATCATTTGATACTATTATAGTGTAAAGTGTATGAAAACAACTTCAAATATAAATGTATCAATCATAGACAACATAGTGCCCCATCCTACTATGTTTCCATACTAGGCTCTACAAATAAAACCGAAATATTACGTATTGGAAATTGGATTTTCGTTATGAGTCGAGGCAAGGGGCAAGCTCCTCACCGGCTTCGAGACACTCTAGCAAATGCCCCAGGACTACACACTCTGGGCAGCCCTTGGAATCGGCTGGGCTGGTCCACACTTAAGTTAGTGGATTGGCAATTCCTGAACACACGTTTCCCGGTCCTATAGGACCTATCCATCAGCTCCGTAGAGACCGATATATCCAAGGCGCTTCGCATTCCAATATCCACAAAGGTATAATAATCAACAATGTCAGGGCTAGTAAAACGCTGGCACCACCCATAGCTAGAAAGAAACATCATGTTCTCCCAGCAGTTCTTATCCCGTTTTTAACTCATACCGAGGTGTGAGGCTCACAATTCAACGCTGTACACAACGCTACGCTGTATTAAAGCCGTGCTTTGATCATCAACCACAAGACTCTGCTTTTCAACAAAAGCCTTGATCACTGCATCTCAGCATGCCACACAGGCATTCTTGCCATGCGACTGATATCTATCGGTACATAACCTCTGAGCTCGTACGTCTCAGAGAAGGGCGTTAAGCAAAAGAATAAATTCTCTGCCGCCAAACAGATATATATTTAATAGAAATCAATCAACACAGAATAAAATCCAATGCCAGACACACATCCATTTACAAGTTCGTTCTGGGTCTGAACAAAACCGGAGGCACCTTATTCCTCTCCCATATGTCCAATACAGGAGAGAGGTCCTCGCATATCCGTCGGTCTCCAAGTACGTCTGGACGATCACCACTTATTACCTCGTCTTGGGTGTACAGCCCAATCAAGACATCAGTAATCATCCAAACGATATGAAGACCTCCGGTCTTCAACCACCGTCTTTATCATCGACTTATCATTGAAACAGTTATTCAGAATGGGTATAAACCCGGCCTTTCCGAATAACTCACGTATACAATAAACAAGTGCTATAAAACACAACATACGCCTTATTCCAATTCTGAATATTCTTTTATTCAAATATTCACATCATTAAGGATTTGTTCCCATTAATTTTATCAAAGATAAATTCTGAAACACCCCACCCTCCATTAAGGTCACTCACAAAGGGAATGCCTTAACTTTGGTGGAGGTTTGTAAGTAAAAGTCACAGATAAAACACAAGATAGATATAAATACATATATATAAGCAGCGGAAAACAACAGACTTTTTATTTCATAAATACGTGTTCATACAAAACATTTCCATAACTGTCACATAATAACTTCTAAAACATTACATCATCATTTCTGTCTTGGTTATTAAATAAAGAAGCATAAAACATAATTAAAACTGCATAAATCCCCATGATTGTGTCCAACAGCCATAGCCGAAGCAAGAGAGTCCAAACCGTACATCTAATATCTTGAAGCTTGCAAAGAGTCTGACTAAGCTGGGTTGTTTCCTCCCTGTGGACCTGGAGGGAACGGAAGAAAAGAAGACGAAAGAAAATAGGGCCAGACATAAAGCCTGATAAGTCTAGTGACTCTTCAATATGAGAATAAGAATAAGGGCATGATAGGTATAAACTGGAAACGGGAAAGTATCATAAACTAAGATAAAGTAGTTTTGAAACGAATATACTATCGCACCCCACACTATAACTCTGCACCTATTTGTATTGTTTAACTGGCACCCCATGTAGGAGGTGAAGTGATCCCCTTTTTCTAAAGATCGACTCCTAATCGCATAATCATCTGTGTCTTACGGCCCCCAAAGATTGTAGATACCTATGCCGATCCCACCATGGGGTGTATCCAGTCCCATGGTGGCGGCCCGACAAAATAGTAGAATGCATAGGTTATACTACTGGTGCCCCCAGTGCCCTGTTTGTCTGCTCCGAAGTGTGTGCATGCCCGCACTCCGTTAGAACCCACAATGTTGTACCCACCGCCGTTGCTTTGACTGCTTACAATCAGCCCAGTAATCGTGCCCTAACCTGCCTAGTTTCAGGGTACCATGATACCTGATTGGGTTACTGCTGAAATGGGTCCCCGTTACTAGGGTTTTCTAGTCAAACATGTTAAGTGGTTAAGTGTCTGTATTTACCTAACCCCACCCATCAGTTTAATTAACATGTTGAATTGGTTAAGTGTTTTAGTTAACTTAACCCTACCATCCTAACTGTCTGTCCTTATCTTTTTAAAGCACCGACCATTCACATTAGACAGGTATTGTTACGGTTACTGGATGTGCTGGTCGGTTCCGGACAAATTTACAACATAACTCGGTCTAACCTCGGGTCCTTATTGGGCTCTATGCTTAACCACCCACATTGGATAGGTATTGTTGTGACCACTGGACAGCCGGGCGGGTCCGGGCAGGTTTACATCACAACTCAATCCAACCTCGAGTTAAGCATACTCATATTTTCTAAATTTACATATTTGTCTTTATTACTTGTTATATGTAAATTTGTCAACAATTAAATGTTATGGACCACTTTCCAAGTTTAACGTTTTTGGTATAAGAATTTATACCATTTAAATGCCACCAATTTTGGCATGTGAAAACATGCCAATTTCATATATTTTTATGTCAAGTTTTCTTATAATTACCAATTTATCCCAACATTACCCCGTCTAAGTATTAGGCTAACAATCTTAGCCTAATTTTCGTTTGTGTGATTTTTAACATATAATATTAGGCTAAAAACTTAGCCTAATTTAGCATACACAAAATTGGCATAAAGCAGTTCACTAACATAAACATGACATAGGTGTAAACTTGGCATTTTTGGCATAGTCAATATGAACATCATAGGTGTGAACTTGCAAAATAGTCAACATGAATGTCATAGGTGTGAACTTGCAACGTAGACTAAATCAAAATACATGTGAATTTGCAACATAGCCTAATTCAACTTACATATATGTGAACTTGCATTGAAATAGGGATCTAACCAAATAGGTGTCACATAGATTAGCATATGATTTAGACAACATAAGCCTAAACATGTTTTGGATCTAGGCATAACATCGAACATCACTAGCATATGACAAGAATATGACATTTTCATAAGTATGTATAATTTTATGACAAGGGTGTGAACTAGATCCAATCATATATCTAATTACAACATGAAACATGTACTAAAGTGGATCTTGACATGGATCCAATTAGGAATTTGCAACTTTTGTATAAACATAGGAGCACGTATATGAACATAACCATTAAGGCATAAAGGTTCTAGCATAAAGTATATACATGAGGTTCTAATCACAAACAACCTATATAATCACATAAACATGAACTATACAACTTGCATGTGATGTTGTTTTCATTCTAAAAGTACAATAGGATCAACATCAACTCAATTATACCACAAACATCCCAATTCCATTCACAACACAACCATTTCAATACATAGATAAGAATTAACATCGTCGTTACATAATAGCACAATTCCACTTCCAATTTACATCGAATCAAGTCTTAGTTTTATTCTCATCGGAAAAATCACTATACTTACAACAAACGACGAACTTGAATTCTGGATTCTGAGTTCTGAATTTGAAATGCTTTCCTTTAGTTAGACTAACGTTGTTTTGATTCGTGTTTTTCTTTTAGTTTTGCTCGTCTCTAAACTTTCTACAAGTGGAGGCTACTCTTGGCTTCCTTCCAGCAGCATGACGGCTTTAGTTCTATATTATTTATGTGAATTTAGGTTTAGACTTGAGTTGTATTTATAAAATTTCAAACTGATTAGAGCCGTCGATGAAGCTAGAGTGAATCCAGACCATCCATCTCAAGAGAAGCCAATCAGAAAGTGACATGTAAGCCCTAGTTACACACCCAACCCCAAAAATCGACCAGAAACCTGACCAGGCAAGCCAGGGCCAAACCAGAAAGCTGTGCAGGCCTGCTGCTCGGCCTGGGCGCACTTGGCAGGTGCGCCAGTGCAAATTTGTATTGGCGCACTTCCCAAGTGCGCCAGTGGAATAATTTTTTTTCTCTATCTTTCCTGCCTGACTTTGTTCGTCCATATCTCCTTCATCCGATATCCGTTTTACGCAAACTCGAATTCTATCTCAACCAGAATTCCGAGGCGAACTTAACGATGTAACTCGTTTCCCTTAATTCTTTCATTAAGAATTAATTATACTTTAATTCTTTAATTTAATGTTAATAGAAAATTCGGGGTGTTACGTTCTCCCCTCCTTAAAGGATTTCGTCCCCGAAATCTTCAAGTCTGGAAGAATGTCAATCCTAACATCCAATCATCCATCTACTCATCCAACAAACACAGGTGTCCATTGTCCTTAAAAGACTTCTAATGCTTCATGATCATATGCATAGTGTGTGTACATATCCTTATCTAATGCAAAAATTAGGCAGTCTACTGATTCAGTTGACCTCCTTAATGCGAATCATGTAAGTGTCATGAATCCATTATGTATGCAAAATTTTCCCTACTCATAATTCTATATGAGTGCACAAACATCAATACAAATGCGACATCCATATGACAACATATCAAGTTTCAACCACATACAAATTTGAATACACATATGCATATGCAATATGAAGTGACTGAGCCGATCTAAAACCTAAGTTGTGCGTGTATATGCATCCACGAGCAACCACTTGCAGCCATCAACCATAAAATTTTTCAATTACATGTTTACATCCAAAGGGGTTTCTACCTAAGGATAAAGGATAAGATCGAGGAGATATACCTAAAAAGATAGATACAACCATAACTTAAGGAAAAAGAGAGATCAATAGGTGTACCCTCAAAAAGAAAAGGGTAGGCCGCGCGCATTCTGTC
The DNA here is from genome assembly GCA_030737875.1 of Allium sativum. NCBI lineage: Eukaryota > Viridiplantae > Streptophyta > Magnoliopsida > Asparagales > Amaryllidaceae > Allium > Allium sativum. The sequence continues at coordinate 381,387,478 of CM060924.1, forward strand.
CTCAGTTTCCCAAGTCGCGTCTTCCTCGGCGTCGCTCCACTGAACTTTAACGAGCTTTACTTCGCGGTTGCGTAGCTTTTTGATTTCAGTTCCTACGATTCGAGTTGGAACTCTCCTCACAGTTGCTTCGCGTTCCACTTTGGCTTCTTCTAGAATGCTTGGCTCCACCACTTTCGCAGATTCATGTAGACATTTCCGGAGATGAGAAACGTGAAAGACGTTGTGAATTCCAGCCAACCTTCCAGGCAGCTCTACTTTATAAGCCATTTTCCCAATCTTCTCGATGATAGGGAACGGTCCTACAAATCTTGGTGCTAGCTTTCCTGCGGATCCAAAGTGAACGATGTTCCTTAAAGGGGATACCTTAAGGAAAACCTTGTCCCCAACCTCAAATTCAAGGTCGGTCCTTCTTTTGTCAGTGTAAGATTTCTGTCTGTCTTGGGCAGTCTTCATTCTCCTTCGTATCAAGTCCACTTTTTCTGAAGTCTCTCTAATCATGTCTGGCCAAGTATAATCTTGTCAGTAGACTCCCACCAACAAGTTGGTGATCGGCACGGTCTTCCATACAAAGCTTCGTAGGGCGCCATACCGATGGTGGCTTGGTAGCTATTATTGTAAGCAAATTCCACTAAAGGAAGATGATCCTCCCATGTCCCTCCGAAGTCAAGGACGCACAGTCTCAAAAGTTCTTCTAATACTCTATTCACCGTTTCCGTTTGACCATCAGTTTGGGGGTGATAGGCCATGCTCAAGCATAACTGTATGCCTACAGCTTCTTGCAGACTCCGCCAAAACTCGCTAGTGAAGATGGGATCCCGGTCACTCACTATGCTGGAGGTTATTCCATGGAGTCGAACTATTTCCTTGAGATAAAGAGAAGCTAGAGACGAGGCAGTCCTTCTACTCTTGATAGGTATAAAGTGAGCGCTTTTAGTGAGCCTGTCCATTATTACCCAAATGTTAGTATTGCCCCTTCTTGACCTAGGCAACCCATCAATGAAGTCCATCGAAATGCTATCCCACTTCCATTGCGGGACTTCTAAAGGATGAAGCAATCCTCTAGGCTTCTTTTGTTCCGCCTTGACCTGTTGGCATGTCACGCACTTAGAAACGAAATCTGCCACATCCTTCTTCATGCCGCTCCAATAGAAAACTCTCTTTACATCCTTGTACATCTTGTCCCTACCTGGGTGTATTGTCATCTTGGAATGATGTGCTTCCTCGAGAACCATCTTTACTAAATCCCTTTCTTGTGGGACGCATAGCCTTCCATCTCGCCTCAGCCAACCCTTATCATCGATGGAGTACCTATTGAGGTGACTGGAAGTTTTGCCCCTAATTAGTTTATCAATCACATCCACAAGCTGAGGGTCCTCACGTTGTGCGGCCCCTATTGCATCCAAAAGAGTGGGCCGAACTTCTAGTGATGCCAATAATCCAGGTACAAAATCAGAGGAGGGCCTAAAGTCAAAACTGGCTATATACTCCAAGCTTTGCCTTTCTACAAAGAGAGGGCTTAGGGTCAGCTACTTTCTGCTCAACGCGTCTGCTACTACGTTGCCCTTGCCAGGAGTATAGGAAATCTCAAAGTCATATGAGGCAAGGAACTCCATCCATCTTTGCTGTCTTAAGTTAAGATCTTTCTGTGAGAAAAAATACTTCAACGATTTATGGTCAGTATATAATTCGAACTTCTCACCTAGGAGATAATGGCGCCAAGACTTAAGTGCAAAGACGATGGCGGATAACTCAAGGACGTGGGTTGGGTAGTTCTTTTCATGAACTTTAAATTGTCTTCCACCATAAGCTACTACCTTTCCTTCTTGCATCAAAACAGCGCCTAGCCCCGTACCACAGGCATCCGTATATACTGTGAACATCTTGCCTCCATCAGGCAGAGTCAGAACTGGGGCTGTTGTAAGAGCCCTTTTTAAGCGTTGGAAAGCAATATCACAGTCTAAATCCCAAGCGAATGCTAGATTCTTCTTTGTTAGCCTTGTGAGTGGAGCTGAGATTTTCGCAAAATCCCTAATGAACTTTCGGTAAAAACTGGCTAGCCCGAGAAAGCTTCGGACTTCGATTGCATTTCTAGGTGTCTTCCAATCTTGCACTGCTACCACTTTCGCGGGGTCCACTGCTAACCCCTCTTTGGACACTATATGTCCAAGAACTCTTACTTCTTCTCTCCAAAAGTGGCACTTGGAGAATTTGGCTTTTAGCTGATGTGCACGGAGAGTATCCATGATCTCCTTTAGATGCTGAGCATGTTCTTCCTCATTCTTTGAGAAGATCAAAATATCGTCTACGAAGACCACCACGAACTTATTGAGGAATTCTCTGAACACCCTGCTCGTTAGGTCTACGAAATAAGCGGGTGCGTTTGTCAAGCCGAAAAGCATGACAAGCCACTCGTAGAAACCGTCTGGGGTTCTGAATGTCGTTTTATCAATGCTATCTTCAGCTACTCTTAGCTGATGGAACCCAGTAGTTAGATCAAGTTGGGAGAAGACCGACGCACCTACAAGCTGATCAAACAAATCGTCTATTCTAGGAAGCGGGTGTCTATTCTTTTTAGTCAGCTTGTTTAGCTCCCTATAGTCCACACAAAGACGTAGTGAACCATTTGCTTTGGTGGCGAACACCACCGGAGCACCCCATTCTGAGATACTCCTCCTTATAAACCCCTTCTCGAGAAGCTCCTTAACTTACTTACTAAGCTCCTTTCTCTCCTTTGGAGCCATGTGTCTAACAGCAGAGCTACGGGCTTTGCATTATCAACAAGATATATGCGGAAGTCTATTTCCCGCTTCGTAGGTAAGCCTTTCACCTCTTCAAAGACATCCAGATATTCCCGGACCACTCTAACCAACTGCAAATTCTCAACAGAAGCGTCAAGCGACTCTAGATAACTAAGCATAACAGCATTCAAGGGATTACAAGAAATTTCTAGAGTGTCACCGAGCCGAGTCAAGAGTCTAACCACTCTTTTCTCACAATCAAGGATGGCACCATTACTGGATAACTAGTCCATGCCTAAGATCAGTCCATATCCTGAGAAGCCCAAAACAAAAGCACTACATCTAAATTCAACACTTAGAATAGAGATTTTCAAATCCAAGCAAACCATCGACAAATAAGCCGAGCCCCCAATTGGATTTGAAACAACCAAGGGATCTTCTATCATACTAGTGTCTAGGTGCAGAGATTCTACTAAAGCAGATGAAATAAAGGAGCGTGATGCACCAGAATCAAAGAGAGTGCGAACTGGATGATCATATAGATAAACTAAGCTTTCTACAGAAATATTTCTACCTAAGGTTCTCAAGATAGGATTGAGAAGATAAGCAAGATAAAACAAAGCATCAAGGAGAAGATGTTAAAGATGTACACCCAGAAGGTCCTGCTTGCGCGCCTTGCCCTTACTTCTTAGGGCAGTTGTTGTTGATATGTCCAGTATCACCACACTGAAAGCATGATCCCATCTTCATCTTCTTCTTTCTACAATCCTGGACTATATGCCCAACAATGCCACAGAAATAACATTTCCTTTTCTCACGTGTCTTGTTATTATTGTTGTGGTCCTTTCCTCCTTGACTATTATCCGTCTTCTTGTTCTGCGATTCTTCCGCTTTCTATTTCACATAGAGGAGGAGGAGTAAAAGCGTCTGTAGCTAGGGAGTAAGGTCCCCAGACATGCTGAAATGAAAAGGAAAGATTCAAGACAAAAGGATATAGGGATAGTGTGTATGGCTTCGGGGAACTATGCCTTTTAAAAACAATGCTTTTTCTTGAAAAAGATGCTTCTTTAAAATTCTTTTTGAAAATAGTTTAAAAAAACTTTTATCTAGTCTCGTAAATCTATGCTCTGATACCAAGTGAAACACCCCACCCTCCATTAAGGTCACTCACAAAGGGAATGCCTTAACTTTGGTGGAGGTTTGTAAGTAAAAGTCACAGATAAAACACAAGACAGATATAAACACATATATATAAGCAGCGGAAAACAACAAACTTTTTATTTCATAAATACGTGTTCATACAAAACATTTCCATAACTGTCACATAATAACTTCTAAAACATTGCATCATCATTTATGTCTTGGTTATTAAATAAAGAAGCATAAAACATAATTAAAACTGCATAAATCCCCATGATTGTGTCTAACAGCCATAGCCAAAGCAAGAGAGTCCAAACCGTACATCTACTATCTTGAAGCTTGCAAAGAGTCTGACTAAGCTGGGTTGTTTCCTCCCTATAGACCGGGGGGACAGAAGAAAAGAAGACGAAAAAAATAGGGTCAGACATAAAGCCTGGTAAGTCTAGTGACTCTTCAGTATGAGAATAAGAATAAGGGCATGATAGGTACAAACTGGAAACATGAAAGTATCATAAACTAAGATAAAGTAGTTTTGAAGTGAATATACTATCGCACCCCACACTATAACTCTGCACCTATTTGTACTGTCTTAACTGGCACCCCATGCAGGAGGTGAAGTGATCCCCTTTTTCTAAAGATTGGCTCCTACTCGCATAATCATCTGTGTCTTATGGCCCCCAAAGATTGTAGATACCTATGCTGGTCCCACCATGAGGTGCATCAAGTCCCATGGTGGCGGCCCGACACAATACTAGAATGCATAGGTTATACTACTAGTGCCCTTAGTGCCCTGTTTGTCTGCTCTGAAGTGTGTGCACGCCTGCACTCCGTTAGAACCCACACTGTTGCACCCACCGTCGTTGCTTTGACCGCTTACAATCAGCCCAGTAATCGTGCCCCGCCCTGCCTAGTTTCAGGGTACCATGATACCTAATTGGGTTACTGCTGAAATGGGTCCCCGTTACTAGGGTTTTCTAGCAAACATGTTAAGTGGTTAAGTGTTTGTATTTACCTAACCCCACCCATCAGTTTAATTAACATGTTGAATTGGTTAAGTGTTTTAGTTAACTTAACCCTACCATCCTGACTATCTGTCCTTAGCTTTTTAAAGCACCGACCACTCACATTAGACAGGTATTGTTACGGTTACTGGATGTGCCGGTTAGTTCCGGACAGATTTACACCGTAACTCAGTCTAACCTCGGGTCCTTATTGGGCTCCATGCTTAACCACCCACATTGGATAGGTATTGTTGTGACCACTGGACAGCCGGGCGGGTACGGGCAGGTTTACATCACAACTCAATCCAACCTCGTGTTAAGCATACTCGTATTTTCTAAATTTACATATTTGTCTTTATTACTTGTTATATGTAAATTTGTCAACAATTAAATGTTATGGCCCACTTTCCAAGTTTAACATTTTTGGTATAAGAATTTATACCGTTTAAATGCCACCAATTTTGGCATGTGACAAACATGCCAATTTCATATATATTTATGTCAAGTTTTCCTATAATTACCAATTTATCCCAACATTACCCCGTTTAAGTATTAGGCTAACAATCTTAGCCTAATTTTCGTTTGCGTGATTTTTAACATATAATATTAGGCTAAAAACTTAGCCTAATTTAGCGTACACAAAATTGGCATAAAGTAGTTCACTAACATAAACATGACATTGGTGTAAACTTGGCATTTGTGGCATAGTCGATATGAACATCATAGGTGTGAACTTGCAAAATAGTCAACATGAATGTCATAGGTGTGAACTTACAACGTAGACTAAATCAACATACATGTGAATTCACAACATAGCCTAATTCAACTTACATATATGTGAACTTGCATTGAAATAGGGATCTAACCAAATAGGTGTCACATAAATTAGCATATGATTTAGACAACATAAGCCTAAACATGTTTTGGATCTAGGCATAACATCGAACATCACTAGCATATGACAAGAATATGACATTTTCATAAGTATGTATAATTTTATGACAAGGGTATGAACTAGATCCAATCATATATCTAATTACAACATGAAACATGTACTAAAGTGGATCTTGACATGGATCCAATTAGGAACTTGCAACTTTTGTATAAACATAGGAGCATGTATATGAACATAACCATTTAGGCATAAAGGTTCTAGCATAAAGTATATACATGAGGTTCTAATCACAAACAACCTATATAATCACATAAACATGAACTATACAACTTGCATGTGATGTTGTTTTCATTCTAAAAGTACAATAGGATCAACATCAACTCAATTATACCACAAACATCCCAATTCCATTCACAACACAATCATTTCAATACATAGATATGAATTAACATCGTCGTTACATAATAGCACAATTCCACTTCCAATTTACCTCGAATCAAGTCTTAGTTTTATTCTCATCAGAAAAATCACTATACTTACAACAAACGACGAACTTGAATTCTGGATTCTGGGTTCTGAATTTGAAATGCTTTCCTTTGGGTAGACTAAAGTTGTTTTGATTCGTGTTTTTCTTTTAGTTTTACTCGTCTCTAAACTTTCTACAAGTGGAGGCTACTCTTGGCTTCCTTCCAGAAGCATAACGGCTTTAGTTCTATATTATTCGTGTGAATTTAGGTTTAGACTTGAGTTGTATTTATAGAATTTCAAAATGATTAGAGCCGTCGATGAAGCTAGAGTGAATCCAGACCATCCATCTCATGAGAAGCCAATCAGAAAGCGACATGTAAGCCTTAGTGACACAGCCAAGCCCCAAAAATCGACCAGAAACCTGACCAGGCCAGCCAGGGCCAAACCAGACAGCTGTGCAGGCCTGCTGCTCGGCTTAGGCGCACTTGGCAGGTGCGCCAGTGCAAATTTGTTCAAGCGCACTTCCCAAGTGCGCCAGTGTAATATTTTTTTCTCTGTCTTTCCCGCCTGACTTCGTTCGTCCATATCTCCTTCATCCGATATCTGTTTTACGCAAACTCGGATTCTATCTCAACCAGAATTTCGAGACAAACGTAACGACGTTACTCGTTTCCCTTAATTCTTTCATTAAGAATTAATTATACTTTAATTCGTTAATTTAATGTTAACAGAAAATTCAGGGTGTTACAAATTCTTTTAAATTTATTCTTTAATCTTCCTTTGTATATCATTTCAAACCATTCTATTCCATCAGCCTCTAACCGTAAATTAGTAAGTGAACAATTCCCTAAGTATTAACCCCAAAGGCCAAAACCAACATCAGATCAATACCCGGGAAACCATTCAACTTAACTAATCTCCAATTAGTTTCTGATTTCCTTAACTCTATTGGGTCCAAGAACAGTATTATTAAAGATACCATTCACGACAACCCAAAACCTCATTCCATCGTTAATCGGGTTAAAGAACAAATGTTATATAAAACACAGTTCACGATAAACCCAAATCACATTCTATTTTCAGTTCCAATTAAATATTAATTAATCGGTAATTCTTCTTCAAATCTTAATTAAAAGATTTATTCTTTTCACTCTGGGTTTAAGAACAGTACCATTTAAAGCATAGTTCACGACAAACCCCAAAATCCCATCAGTCTCTGACCATAAATTAGCAAGAGAACAATTCCCTATGTATTAACCCCGAAGCCCGAAACCAACATCAGATCAATATCCAAGAAACCATTCAATCTCGCTAATCTCTAGTCATATTCTAATTTTCTTAACTCCATTGGGTTTAAGAACGGTATTATTAAAGATACCATTCACGACAAACCCAAAATCCAATTTGATATTAAATACAAGGCTCTGAATAGAAAATATATCGGCTTATATTCAATATCAAATTCTGAAACCAACAAATATCATATTGGAATAACGATATATATATATCTTCCAAATTCCTCCACAATATCCGCATAATCATGGAATCCAATATCAAAATATTCTAAAGATAATTTCGATTCAAATCCATTCCAATTCATATATTGGAAATTCCGGTTATTTTTAAAACCATTTCAAACCCAATTTATTTATTTTTAAATATATTGGATTTCTAATTCTAGATCATAACTAGTTCATTTTGATAAAAAATATTTTTATCTTTTCAAATATGGAATTTTTCAGCCCAATTCTTTCCAAATCATTTATTATAATTTTACACAAATTATTGATATTTTTAATAATTTTATCAAGGCCCGTACAGTCGATTTCCATAAACGGTCGTCGAACTGCACTTACAATGACCTTTTCCAAATTTGATTTGGACATAATTCCAAATCCAACTACTAGATTTCAAATCTCTAATATTTGTTAGAAATCTCTTTTCGATAGGAACCCAACGGTTCCGGTTTTAGGAGAATCCGACGGTAGGACCTCCCGTAATATCTGTTCAAAGTCAATGGTCGAAATTCGCGAACTACCGCGGCGCTGCGCGTTCTATTCAGGCCATTATGTGTGTATATATATATCTCGTCGATTTTCTTTTAAAACGTATTTTATAAATCGTTTTAAATTCGTTTTCAAAACGATTTCGACTTCATATTCAATTTCCAATCAAATTTGAATATTCCATATCATCGATATATAAATGATAATATTTTCAAAACATTATATTTCGAAATCAATTCCTTTTCGGTATTCATTATAAAAATGAATAAAATCGATATAAATATCGTTCATGTCAAAATGGCGCATATCAATCCAACACGGCTTTATATATTTAAATATTTTCATGTCCATCCCAAATCGGACATCAAAATTAGATTTTGATCTTTTACTGAATATTATTTTAAAATATTCATTCTTTTAAAATAATCGTTATTTTAAAATATTTATTCTTTTTAAAATCTTCGTTCGTTCTGAATTGGAATCAGACACAGTCAATTACCATATAATTTGATTTATATGGATTCCATACACACATGTATATAACAACAATCAAACACAGTCAACCATCATTTATAGTGCATTCTACAATGCATAAGCATTAAATATAAATATTTAACGCTTATAACAGTCTATTAATCAATCGATCAACATATAACTAATTATTGGGACTACTGTATGTCAGATATCATCCCAATACCCGTGTGAGGTTTTCAAACAACAAACACAGATTTATTTGTACAGTTGGGCGATGTGTAAAATTTATCATCCCAATCAATATCAGTCAAATGTGTGTACATAAACAAATCATCCGATTTGTTTATAAATATACATTTCATTCATAAACACGTTAAAAATTATATTTTTAACTATAAAATATTTTTAACTATAAAATATTTTTAACTATAAAATATTTTATTCCATTCCACATCAAGCAATCAACTTTCACAACAAAATAAAACAAACAAGTCGTCCATGGTCTGTGGACGACGGGTGTTGGGTGCTGCTAAGCACCGTCTGCATCCTAGTATATATTTTAACTAGAAAATAAAATTAAAGTGAGGAGTTCTCACCTTTGGGTTCCACTCTGCGGTGCTTTGATTGTCGATCTATGTAGTATACCTACGTTAAAGATTACATTTTTAACCCATCAATAATTATTTCTTTGCATAATTATTTTGTAAATAACATACATAGGGTAAAAATTATATTTTTATCTTTCTAAAAGTAATTTCATATTTTATAAAAACGCTACATAGATAAAAATCACATTTTTTTTCTATCGCTAATGAATATATAAAAATCACATTTTTACATTGCCATTCAAATAATAAAAATCATATTTTTTACTTTGCTACATATATGATAAAAATCACATTTTTATATCGTCACTTCATATATAAAAATCATATTTTTATCCTATCGCTATAATACAAAAACCATATTTTTATTATCTATATAATATAAAAATCATATTTTTATGTTCTCTATAATATAAAAATCATATTTTTATTTTCTCTATAATATAAAAATCATATTTTTATTTTGCTACCATCATAATAAAAATATTATTTTTATATTCTTCTCTTCATGATAAAAATTATATTTTTACATAACTTAAAAATTATATCTTTATTTTCGTAGAAATCATACCTTTTATAAATCATAACTTTTATAAATTAAAAATCATAACTTTTATCAATGTTATTTATATATAAAAAAAATCACATTTATATAACTATTCCTTTATTTTAAAAACTGATTTTTCTTTAGCCAAAAACATATATATAAATTTCAGATTTTTAATCTAAATAAAAATCAACCTTTATAAAAAAAAGAATTAGAAGATTCACGTTTTCAGATTTGAGGCGGAGGAGGCTCACGGTGGGGGAGGTGGAGCTCCTGACCAGCGGCGGTGGTGACTTGTCTAGGCGGTGGTGGGGCCAACCATTGGTGGTGGCGGTTGTTTTCCGACAGGATGGGGGGTTTTTGGGATGGGGCTCGCGGGTTTTGAGGCTGGAGAGGGAGGATCGGAGGTCAACAAAGGTGGCGCGACGTGGGCGGCGCGGTGGGGTGCCTCTGGTGGTAGCGGACGACGCAGGCGGCGGCCGGAATTTTCGTCGCTCTCCCTTTTTTTTATTTGGGAACGATGAATGAAGGAGAGAGATAGCGGGAGGGTTGACTTAGTTATATAATTATTTAATTATTTGATTTCAATTCTCTATAAAGTAACTTTTTATTTCGAACTCTAAATCGAGCCCACCGACTGTCGTTCATAACTAATTACCCCCATTCCGGACACAATGGGTTATGTTTTGTAACCCATTTCGGCTGTTATGATCAGTTTTGCTTTAAATTAAATTACAAGTCATTATATATTTAATTTAAACGTACATTTCAATTTACCGGGGCCACATACGGACTCCAAAATTTCTAGAAAAATAAATCTGGCTATGTTTTGATGATACGGTCCTAACAAAACTAATTTCGTCAAATTTGGAGACCATTTGAAAAATGGTCATTTTCTGGTCGATCCAAATTAACTGAAACTGTCAAAACACGTTTTCTTTTGCCACACTCACATATTGATTCAGAAAATAATGAATTTTGGAATCTAGCAATAACTTGACATCCCGGATCCAAGAAAAGTGGTATCGTCCAAAACGGAGGTCGTTTGCAGAATCGCTATTTTAAGGGCTATATTTCCTTAGCGACTATTATGAATTTTCAATTGGGCATAACTTTTCATTCCCGCTATGAAATTTCAATTTTTCGGATTCGTTGGAAAGATATTTTCAAATAGATTCTAATATTTTTGGTTTCACTGAAATTCGGTTCATTTTGAATCCTGTACATTCATTTGAAATCGAATTTTTGAACTACCGCGCCATTTCCAATTCCTTTTATAATTAAAAATAAATATTTATATTCCAACGTCGATTCAAACAAATATATACGTTCCAATTCTATTCAAAATAAATTTCTCGTCATTATTATTTAAAATAATTCAATTTAAATATTCAAAATTCATTAAAATTGCCAAAATAAAATTTTTAAATTGGTTCGGATTTTTCGGGTTGTTACAGTATGTTTTGCAAATAAAGATGATTCTTATATTTGCATACACATTATATTTCAACAAAATGTATAAAAAGTGATATATTCATTTTCTTGACAATTCTACTTCAACAAAATGATTTAAATGTGATTCATTCACTTCGTTGACGATTTTATTTCAACAAAATGATCTAAAGGTGGTAATTTCATTTTGTTAACGATTCTAGTTTAACAAAATGAATAAAAAGTGGTAATTCATATTATTAACAATTATAATTTAACAAAATTAATACTTTTGTTGTAACAAAAACTATTTAACAAAAATGCTATTTGTGTTTAACTCTTTTGTTTAACCAAAAATGTAACAACCCGAAATTTTGGAACTAATTTAAAATTTTTATTTTAGAAATTTTAATTAATTTTTGAATATTTAAAACAATTTATTTTAAATAATAACAACAAAAAATTTATTTTAATCGAAGTTATAACAAATAAACTTAGTTTAATAAGAAAAGGAGTTAGAAATAGCGCGGTAGTTTGAAAATTTGAATTTGAACTTTGACTGAATGTACAGGATTCAAAATAAATCAGAATTGAACGAAACAAGAAATATTTGAATCTGTTTAACAATATCTTTCTAACGAATGTAAAAAAAATATATCTAAATTTCACTTTATAAATAAAAAGTTATGTCCAGTTTAAAATATAGAAAAGTCGCTGTAGAATTTATATATAATTTAATTAAATATAAAACCCTTAAAATAGTCATTTTGCAAACGACCTCCGTTTTCGACGAAACCACTTTGGTTGGAACCGGCGTGTCAAATTATTGCTAGGTTTAAATTTTCATAATTTTTTGAATTAATATGTGAGCGTGGCAAAAGAAAATGTATTTTGTCAGTTTCAATCAAATCAGATCGACTAGAAAATGGCCATTTTTCAAACGATCTTGAATTCGACGAAATTAGTTTTGTTAGGACAGTATCGTCAAAATATAACTAGAAATAATTTTTCTGAAATTTTTTAAGTCCGTATGTGGCCCCGGTGAATTAAAATGCATGATTAAATTAAACAATTAAATTATTTATATATTAAATTGAAGAAAACACGTTGAAAACTTTCGTTTGGGATGACAGGACCTGGCCCATCGCGTCCGGAACGTGGGTATTTGCCTAGAATAATTTTTGTTGGGCTGAAATTGGATGTAAAATGAATTAAAGGGTTTATTTGTAAAAGCTAGTAAATAAAATATTAAAATATTATAAATACTAAGTCAAACCAAACCCTAAATTCCCTAATACACCAGCCGCCATCTACCTTCTTGAATGGCCATAAAATCGTGATATTCATCCTCAAAATTCTCTTAATATAATTCGAATTTATTCCTCAAACTAAAACAAAAATCTTAGATCTCCTCAAGAGTTTCAATCGGTATGGCTGAGATCTGAGACGGTGGACTCTGGAAGCCGGAATTTGTTGAGGAAGAGGTGCCGTTCGCTGCCCATTTTTGACCAGAGGACCCCACCGAGTTCACCATGGTTCTCGGCGTAAGAGGCACACCCTAAGGCGCATCTCGTGGTGACAATAGATGGTACTCCGGCGCTCCGTTGATCATGAAAAGGAGAACCCTAAATTGAAACTATTGGTTCACGGGTTCAACAATAACAGAAAGAAGGAGCGTGAAAACTAGAGGAGGGAGAAAGGGTTATTCCCTAATTTTCCTTAATTAAATAATATTTAATTATTAACTAATGTAATTAAATCCTCAAATGACCATATCTCGCTTGTATTTTGTTAGAATTTGACAATTCAAAATGCGTTGGAATCAGAAAAACGAGATCTAGGCGATGGAACAAACCAGATCTGAAACTGAGTACGCTGGAAATTCAGACAAATCGATGTGAGAAATTTTATTTCTTTTTTATATATATATAATTAAAAATACGAAATCATGAAACGTATCTAGAACTGATGTTGTTCTGTGGATCTTCATACTTGATTTGATCGATGATTGTTGTTTTATTAGAATCGTTAATTAACGATTGTGTTAATTAGAAAAAAGTGAAACAAAAACATGATGTTATGTTAGAATTGAAATATGAACATATCGCTTTGATGTTATGTTAGAATTAAAATATGAACATATCGCTTTGATGTTATGTAAGAATTGAAATATGAACATATCGCTTTGATATTATGTTAGAATCGAAATATGAACATATCACTTTGATATTATGTTAGAATCGAAATATGAACATATCATTTTGATATTATGTTAGAATCGAAATATGAACATATCATTTTGACATTATGTTAGAATATAAATATGTCATTTTGTTATTATAAAATTATTGTAAACAAATATATCATGTTAGAAATGAAATCGATGAAACAAGTTTTACACAATTGGTTTAAATAAAATTATCATTTTTATTTACTTAGTTACATACAAAATTGTTAACATATAAAATATTCTTTTATATGATATTAGGAAACATAGAAAAATGTTAACATATAAATTATTCTTTTATATGATATTAAAATACATAGAAAAATGTTAACATAGGAAAATTTCCTTTTATATGTTATTAGAATACATTGAAAAATGTAAACACATAAAATATTCTTTTATATGTTATTAGAACACATAGAAAGGGTAAACAAATAAAATCTTCTTTTATTTGTCATTAGAGTACATAAGAAAAAGTTATGGAAATAAAGGTGTTATAATAGCTGAAAACAAAATTGGCCTTTTTGTCGAATTAGAATTGTTGAAACCAAAATGAACATTTTTGACAAATTAGAATAGTTGAATTTAACATATTTATTTTTGTCAAATGTAAAAGAATGAATTAAAAATATTCATTTTTATCAAACGTAAAAGAATGAATTAAAAATATTCATTTTTGTCAAACGTAAAAGAATGAATAAAAATATTCATTTTTGTCATATGTAAAACAATGAATAAAATATTCATTTTTGTTAAATGTAAAAGAATGAATTAAAATATTCATTTTTGTCAAATGTAAAAGAATGAATAAAAATATTCATTTTTGTCAAATGTAAAAGAATGAATAAAAATATACATTTTCGTCAAATGTAAAAGAATGAATAAAAATATCCATTTTTGTCAAATGTAAAAGAATGAACTAAAAATGTTCATTTTTGTCAAAGGTAAAAGATTGAATAAAAATATTCATTTTTGTCAAATGTAGAAGAATGAATAAAAATATTCATTTTTGTCAAATGTAAAAAAATGAATAAAAATCTTCATTATTGTCAAATGTAAAAGAATGAATTAAAAATATTCATTTTTGTTAAATGTAAAAGAATGAATAAAAATATTCATTTTTGTCAAATGTAAAAGAATGAATAAAAATATCCATTTTTGTCAAATGTAAAAGAATGAATTAAAATGTTCATTTTTGTCAAATGTAAAAGAATGAATAAAAATATTCATTTTTGTCAAATCTAAAAGAATGAATAAAAATATACATTTATGTCAAATGTAAAAGAATGAATAAAAATATATATTTTTGCCAAATGTAAAAGAATGAATAAAAAATATACATTTTTGTCAAATGTAAAAGGATGAAATGAAAATATTCATTTTTGCCAAATGTAAAAGAATGAAATAAAAATATACATTTTTGTCAAATGTAAAAGATTGAAATAAAAACATTCATTTTTGTCAATTGTAATAGAATGAAAATAGAAACATTCATTTTTATCGTTTAAGAAGATTGAGGCCAAAAATATTCATTTTTGTCACTTAAAAAGAATAAGACAAAAATATTCATTTTTGTCATTTAAAAAAAAATAAGACAAGAATATTCATTTTTGTCACTTAGAAAGAATAAGACAAGCATATTCAATTTTGTCGTTTCAAAAAGAATGAGGCAAAAATATTCAATTTTGCCATTTAAAAAGAAGGAAACCAAAAATATACATTTTGGTCATTAAAAAGGATTTAATCAAAATATACATTTTTGGTTATTAAAAAGAATTAAACCAAAATGTACATTTTTGTTCATTTAAAAAGGATGAAACAAGAATATACATTTTTGTCAATTAAAAAGGATTAAATAAAAATAAAACTAGAATTGCCGTTAAAACTATAAAATATCATTTTACTTACATATATTAGAATTTATATGCAAGTATAAAATATCACTTTTATTATAAATGCATACATTAGAATTTATTGTATAGATAAAATGTTTGAAACATTAAAAATGTCATTTTTAATATAAAGGTAAAATATATTAAAATATTCATTATATAGATAAAATGGTTGAAACATTGAAATTCACATTTTTAATGAAAAGAAGAAATTATGTAAAGTATTCATAGTTTGGATAATAATGTGGAAACATTAAAATTTACAATTTTAATGTAAAGCATGATTCATGTAAAATGATCACTACATGAAATAGAAAAGTTTTACAATAAAATTTTACATTTTTATTATGTATAAAAATGATGAAAAATATTAATTGTTTGAAATAGAAAAGTATAACAATAAAAATTTACATTTTTATTGTATATAGGAATGATAATAAATATGCATAGTTGAAATAAATTAGTTAATCAATAAAAAATTACATTTTTGTTGAATGTATGATTCGCTAGAAATATGCATAATTGAAATAAATTAGTTAATCAATAAAAATTACATTTTTATTGAATATATGATTCGCTAGAAATATGCATAGTTGAAATAAATTAGTTAATCAATAAAAAATTACATTTTTGTTGAATGTATGATTCGCTAGAAATATGCATAGATGAAATAAATTAATTAATCAATAAAAAAAATTACATTTTTATTGAATGTATGATTCGTTAGAAATATGCATAGTTGAAATAAATTAGATAATCAATAAAAAAATTACATTTTTGTTGAATGTATGATTCGCTAGAAATATGCATAGTTGAAATAAATTAGTTAATCAATAAAAAATTGCATTTTTGGTACGATTCGCTAGAACAATGCATAGTGGAAATAAATTAGTTGATCAACTAATGGTTTTGAAGTCGTCGAGTGAATTATATATATATATATCTATATATATTTATATATATACAAATATAAATTAAAATAAAACGAATCGCGCGTGGTAGTTCGCGTTTCGAAATCGTATTTTTAAACGATTATACCGAATGACCAGACCGTCGGTTTTTTTCCAAAACTGTAACCGTTAGGACCGCTTTGGGAAGATCTTTCTGAGATATAGATTTTTTCAAAATCCAACGGTTAGATTTCGAAATATGTGTAAATCAAATTTTGATAAAAACAACACCAGAGCTGCATAGCGACCTGGAGCGTCGTTAAATTAATTTGGGTTATTTTTATACAAATAAAAATAGCGATAAATCGTTATAAAATAATATGGACGATATGAAATTGTTTTAAATTATATATATGCAAGGATCATTTGAAAAGACCGAGTTCAATCTCATTTCAAATGATTATACGACGATTTAAGTCGAAGATATTGAAGACGGTGATTGAAGACCGGCGATCTACACATCGAATGGACGACTACTGATGCCCGACATTGGGTAGCTCCCAGTAAAGGGTTAATAGTGGTAGTTTGTCCGGACATACTTGTTGATTGTCCGGATATGTGAGCACCTCACTTCCATATTGGATATACGGGACAAGGAATAAGGTGTCTCCGGTTTCATTTAGACCTAGAACGGACTTGTAAATGAATGTGTGTCTGACATTGGATTTCATTCCATGTAAATTAAATTGATTTCTATTTAATATATATCCGTTCAGTGGCGGAGAATTCATTCTCTTGCTTAACACCCTCATAGGGTATATGTTTATAGTTATTGATCGCATGGCGTGAATTGTCAATGTGGCATGTCAAGATGCAATTGATCAAGACTTTTGTTGAAAAGCAGGGCCTTGTGGTAGATGATTAGAGCATAGTCTGTTTAGGCGTAGCTTTGTGTATAGCGTGACTTCGCGAACCTCACACCCCGGTATGAGTCAAAAACGGGAGTAGGACTACAGGGAGTGCACATGTATCTTTCTAGCTAAGAAGTGGTGTCAGTGACTTACCAGCCCTGACATTTTTACTTATGTGGATGATGGATTTTGAGGTACCTTGGGTTTTATAGGTTGTTGGTGGTCATATTAGAAGTTCAAAAGAACCGGAAAGCGTGTGTTCAGGAATTGCCAATCCACTAACGTCATGTGTGGACCGGTCCTGAAGATCCAAGGGTTCACTGCGAGGAATCCTGAGGCATTTGCTAGAGTGTCTCGAATTGGAGAGGACGATCCCTAGCCTCGACTCATGATGGAAATCGAATTTCCAATACGACACCATGCGGTTTTGATTGTAGAACTTGTATGGCGACATAGTAGGATTGGGTACTATGCCGTCTATGATTGATACATTATGATTGAAATTGTTTTTGAAACATATGTACACTAATAAAAATATCAAAATCCATTTTTATCCTATCAAGCATTTTTGACCATTATAAGGTAAAACTCTATCCTCTGGTTTGCATTGCATTGTGTGATGGGACTTGAGTCTTATAATGGTTTCATTTTCTAAAAAACATTGCGTTGTTTAACGATTTACTTTATTTTATGCAATGACAATCCAATGGAGTAAACTCGTTCTACGTTAGCGATGTTGTCCTGTAATTAGCCTTATTATTGGATTAGTTAAGTTAGATTTCTCATACCAGTCCCATGACTGACCTGTAGTTTGTTTCAATGGCATTTCCACACGGGCAGTCGAGTAGCTTGTTTTGCAGATATTTATATCTTGAGCAGGATTCTGGATTGAAGCTTAAAGCTGTGTCCAGAGCATTTATAGTCTTCCGTTGCAATGTATTAAATTTATTTTAGCTTATCTTCCGTTGTATTATTATATTATTCGATGTACTTTGATCACTACTACAAAATAGGTCAGTTGCTTCGGTTATTTACCCCCTATTGCTTCAGTTCTACAACCGAAGCAACTGCAGCAGACGCAACAGACCAAAAAGTTGTTGCTTCGGACAAGCAACCGAAGCAAATATTCTTTTGTTGCTTCGGTTATTTTATGTTGTTGCTTTGGTTTAACATCAGAAGCAACTGAAGAAGGCACAACAAAGGAAAGGTTACAAAACATGTCATTTGCTTCGGTCATTTACCCCCCTGTTGCTTCTGTTTAACAACCGAAGCAAATGTCAATATTTATATTAAAAAAAAAATCAATACCATTTTTAGGGTTTTTTAGACCCCAATATGATATAATATGAAAATTTTACATGCCATACAGTCACAATTTGCTGTTTGGTTATTGCAGCATTCATTGATTCCCATTATTTCAGACGCGCAATCCTTGCACAACTAATTAAACAACATAATACATGCAAACTAATTAAACAGTATAATAATGATACAAAACGAATTAAACAATATATCCACAGTGGATATTATACATAATCCATGCAAGCTGGCTTCTTAACATTAATAATAAACTTACAGATGAATGTTAAAATACAAACTGAATCTCAAAAAACAATAGTTCGGAATTTTCCGCGGTCTGAAGTAATACGCATGACCAGAAGAAACTTAGGAACAATTACTATAATGCATCTATTGGTTAAAACATGACTGGTAAAATAGAACCTGTAAAATTGACTTCTGATTCAGTAACAAGACAAAATAGCAAATTCATGCAAGGTTGTCCCCTGTAAAGTCGGTGCACAAGATACTTCAAGTGCCTATCCAACCGGCCTTCAGCTAGCAAACCTATTAATAAATACAGCAATAATAAAACTGTAAATATAAGGAATGATAGGATAATAGTTGGTGTTTAAAATAAAAACAGGAAGTTCAAGAAATTAAGAAACACACTGAAACACTTCTTTAGGTGTAAAGAGAGAGATGGACAGTATATTAATGTACCCACATTCACATTTGACAAGTTACTGCCTTAATTACACAAATATGTAGGGAAAAAACGAATGAATGTCATGTGAAACAATAATTGTATAATATCATGTTTACAATACACATATACTGAAAAATGTATGGCAAAGGGAATACTGTTGTATCGTTGTTATAACCAGACACACACGCAAAAATTACTTGATGTTAATGATGCAGTAATACTAATTCCTTACGTGTAGTTTAATTAGGACATAAGGCAATAACACTAATTCCTTTTAACACTAGCTATTCACATAGACAATAGACAATTGGAACTATATCTCATACTAATTATGCATAAATATTCGTAAATACCAATTCCCTTAAATAGTCGTAAATATTTATATGAATTTTCTTAAATATTAGTAATTCATGTTGCAGTCTTGAATGAGAATTCATATTCCATTTGAGGGAACTGCTATTTATGGACAGTGATTGGAATTTGGAGGTATCACTAATATTATGTATTCATAAATTAGCCTGTAATTGGAAGCATTTCTTATACTAAATATTCACAGATATTTCATATACTAATCATGCATTGGAATATGTTAAAAACTGTAGTAAGAATTATTATTTAGGGAAATAATATTTATGAATATCCAGTAATGCAGTAATTATGCAGTAATGCTAAAACTGCAATAAGAATCAAAGCAACATTTTTTTTCGTAGCTGTAGTAAGAATTAGCATCTAAGGAAGTAAATATCCAATGAATGTAGCAATTAAAGCACCAGAAGTTTATGTGTTATACTCGGATGAAAACAACAATTAGTAATTAGAGAATACTTCCTTCTGTAATCAAAGAGACATCAAAAATAAAATAGAAAATTGACCAAATTTCTTGATAAATGCAATAATTAAAACATTAAAATTTCCATAAGTACAACGAGAATTAGTATTCAAGGGAATAACTATTAAAAAGGCTCGCCAAATTATCACATCCATGAATTAAGTGGCAAAAATGATTCGTTATTTTCCAAATTAGTACCATGAATTAAACAGAGTAATAAAACCCGCTAATTTATAACAAATCACTAGCTTCAGAATCCAGATCTGCTATATTTTGAAGAACTAACGAACAAATGAAAACATTTACCATTAATTTTAGATTGTACTTGAATGAAAGGATCTTCAAGTGGATTAAAGTACAGTGATGAGTGATTAAACACAATCGGCAAGAATTTAGCAAGATGATTGGAGCGTATGAAATAGGATAATGAATTTCCTTTTCCCATCATAATTATATCATAATTTTCTTTATTTGCCCATCATTTCCCCACTGTCAGCGCGTTAATCATAAATGCTAAAATTGGATTTTGTTTACATTTTATCATGCGAACATCTAACCAAGATGGTGTTTTAAACATTTTAATCTACTTAAACTACTGCTTAAATGCAGCTGTGATGTTTTTGTATCAGTGACTGGTTATTGCGTGCTCTTTCCCTATGAATCAAAGTGCATTGATATTCAACTAACTTTATAATTATGGTTTCTATTTCCTATTTCATACATGTTACGACTATTCCTGGCTTTAAATGTTTGACTACAGCTTTGAGCTGCTTTCGGGATACAAACACAGCTGATTGCTTCAGTAGTTTGATTTTATACTGCTTGCTAAGCTTTCCAGGTTGGTGTTGTCCTTAATTCCATGGAATGTTTTTTCTGGAATGTTTCCATGGAATGCTTGCACAAAAACGTTTCACCTCTACTACGTTTACATGGAATGTTTTTTCTGTCATGTGAAGATTTAATGAATGACAGGTGTTATACCTTTATGTAGATTTGAATATCTTTTATATATTGTTTGCAATGCATAAAATATAAAGCGAATACAATTTGTCGTTATACAGCATTCACTAAAATACTGGTAAAGCATATGACAATATACATACGTTATGTTAAACGATACATATTGTTTGCAGAACTGTAGCTAAAATCATAATGCAAACACTAAAATATACATACGTTAAAAAATGATATACATTTTTAAAACAAGAAGAGTTGATGAAGTATATGCCTATCCTATTTGCATAGAAAGAGCGAGAGCTTGTGTAACAACCCGTAAAATGCGAGCCAGTTTGAAATTTTTATTTTGGCGATTTTAGCGAATTTTGAATATTTAAAATAGATTATTTTAGATAATATCGACGAGAAATTTATTTTGAATATAATTTGAACGTATATATTATATACGTCGTCGTTAGAATATATATAATAATTATATATAATTATAAAAGGAATTGAAAATGGCGCGGTAGTTCGAAAATTCGATTTCTAATTTCAAATGAATATACAGAATTCGTTATAAGTCAGAATTGAACGAAACAAGAAATATTTGAATCTGTATAACTATATCTTTGTAACGAAGTTAACAAACTGAGATTTCATCTTAGAAATGATAAGATATGTCCAGTTTAAAATTAGAAATAGTCGCTGTGGAATTTATATATATTTTTATATATATAAGGCCCTTAAAAATAGCAATTTTGCAAACGACCTCGGATTTCGACGAAACCAGTTTTGTTGGGTCCGGGATGTGAAGTTATTGCTAGGTTTCAAATTTCATAATTTTTCGAATCAATATGTGAGCGTGGAAAAGGAAAACGCATTTGACCAGTTTCAGTTGATTTTAATCGACTGGAAAATGGCCATTTTTCAGACGGTCTCAGAATTCGACGAAACTAGTTTTGTTAGGACCGTATCGTCAATACGAAGCTAGAAAATATTTTTCGAGAATTTTTAGAGTTAGCATGTGACCCCGGTAATTTGAAATGTGCGTTTAAAATTCAATATAGCAATTTAAATGTAGATTTAAAGGAAACTGATCGAAACGATCAAATCAGCTAGCGATACATATCCCATTGTGTTCGGAATGGGGGTAAAACGCTATGGACGACAGGCGGTAGGCCTCGTTACGAGGTCGTATGTAAAAGTCAACTATTAGCAAAATAAAATAATAATAATAATAATAAAAAAAAAATCTCTCTTCCCCTTTATTACCCTCTGCCCCCCCCCCCCCCCCCGTTCTAAATTATTTCAACAGAAAGGAAAAAGGAAAAAAAAAAAACCTAATCGATCTGATGCCGTCGCCCAAACCCCCCCCCCTCCAACCGCCTCCGATGACCGCCGCCTTGACCTCGCCGCCTCCCCCTCCCACTCGCCGCCGCCGCCTCCCTCCCCAGATCGATGCCACCGCCGACGAACTCCCCCGCCGATGCTTCTCCTCACGAGCGACGCTCGAAACCCCCCCCTTCTGTAAGTCCTTTTTTTTGTCTTCTTCTTTTTTTTTATTTTATTATGTTATTTCTGTTTTTATTTTTAAGTTTAAATACTGATTATATTTAGTTCAAAAAGTGATTTTTTATAATGTTAAAAACTGATTTTTTTTATAATGTTAAAAACTGATTTTTCATAATTTCAAAAACTGAATTTGGAAAAAAGAAAAACTGATTTTAAGAAAGGTTTTAAAAGATTTGAATTTTGAAAAGTAAAAGATTTGAATTTTTGAAAAGTAAAAGATTTAAACTTTAAAAAGTAAAAGAAAAGATTGGATCTTTGAAATGGAAAAGACGGAATTTTTATTAAGATGAAAGATAAGGATTTTTATCTATATAAAAGGTCGGATTTTTCTCTATATGAAGTTGAACTAAAAATTCGATTTTTATATATTGAATAGCGAACTAAAAATTCGATTTTTATATATTGAATAGCGAACTAAAAATTCGATTTTTATATATTGAATAGCGAACTAAAAATTCGATTTTTATATATTGAATAGCGAACTAAAAATTCGATTTTTATATATTGAATAGCGAACTAAAAATTCGATTTTTATATATTGAATAGCGAACTAAAAATTCGATTTTTATATATTGAATAGCGAACTAAAAATTCGATTTTTATATATTGAATAGCGAACTAAAAATTCGTTTTTTATATATTGAATAGCGAACTAAAAATTCGATTTTTATATATTGAATAACGAAGTCAAAATTCGATTTTTACATAGGTAGTAAAAGCGGACGACGAAGATGACGAAGATGCGATAGCAATGAAGTTTTCTATCAATGAAGTGCCGTGGAGCTAGGATAGCTATCGGTGAGAATTTCTCACCTCTCAATTTCTTTTCTAGTTATATATATATACTAGGATGCAGACGGTGCTTAGTAGCACCCGACACAATCGTCCACAGACCATGGACTTGTTTGTTTGGTTGCATAGGTTAGTTATATGATTTGATTTGAATTAGGTTGTTTGGTGATTTTGATTGATGTGTGAATGGCGTGGGCCTTCACTAGACCGGGGATAAGGCTAGGCCTTGTCCCGTTTCTAGTATCGTGCCGTTATGCCGCCGAAATTTTCTAAAATATGTTAGAAAAATAAAGATATCATTTTTATCTTGAAAATGAATAATAGAAATTCATATGTTGGAATAAAATGTTTTATCGTTAAAAATATAATTTTTAACGTGAATATGAATATAGTGAAAATGAATAAATAAATATTCATTTACAAACCAGACGGTTTGTTTATGTACACTTATTTGAAGGACATTGATTGGGTCGATAAATTTTACACATCGCCCAACTGCACAAATAAAATATGCGTTTGATTGTTTGAAACCCCACACGGGTGTTGGGATGAAATTTGAAGTTCACTCATCCTGATTGATTAAATGTGTCGATCGATTGATTGACAGGCTGTTATAAGCGTTGAATATCTATATTTGATGCTTATACAGTGTAGTGCACTTTGGTTGATGGTTGATTATTTTTCAATGCTATGATATACATGTGTTGTATGAAAATCCATATAATTAACTTTATATGGTAATTGATTGGGCCTCATTCCAATTTGAAAAATAAAGAATATTATAAAATAAAAGTTCATGTGTTGACATTACTCATTCATTGAGATTGGTCATGTGTTGAACGAAATATTTTAGTAATAAAATTTACACTTTTATCGATATAAAATAAAAGTTCATGTGTTGACAGTACTCATTCATTGAGATTGGTCATGTGTTGAACGAAATATTTTGATAATAACAACTATTTTGAAAAAGAAATATTTGAAATAGAATATTTGAAAATAGAAATTTATGAAGCCGTGTTGATTAGATTGACGCCATTTTGACGTAAACGATTTATATCGATTTTATTCATTTCGAAAAGAAATGAATTGAAAACGATTTCGAAATGAAATGAATTGAAAACGATTTCGAAATGAAATGGATTGAAAACGATTTCGAAATGAAATGAATTGAAAACGATTTCGAAATGAAATGAATTGAAAACAATTTCGAAATAAAATGAATTGAAAACGATTTCGAAATGAATTGAAAACGAATTCAAATTGAATTGGAAACACATTGAAATGAATTCAAATTGAATTGAAATTTGAATTGAATAGAAATGAATTTTAAAGCGAATTTGTAAAGAAGAATTCAATTTTGATTTGAATTGAAATGGAAGTTGAAAATGTTTTTGAAACGAATTCAAAACTATTTATATAATTCGTTTTAAATAGCAATCGACGAAATATATATTATATATATAATATAATGGCCTGAATAGAACGCGCCGCGCCGCGGCAGTTCTCGAATTTCGACCATTTATTTCAAACGGACATTACGGGAGATCCGACCGTCGGATTCTCCTAAAACCGGAACCGTTGGGTTCGTATCGAAAAGAGCTTTCTAACGAATGTGATAAATTAGAAATCTAACGGTTGGATTTGGAATTATGTCCAAATCAAATTGGAAAAAGGTCGCTATACGTGCAGTTCGATGGCCATTGGTGGAAATCGACTGTACGGGCCTTGATAAAATTATTAAAAATAGTAATAATTTGTGTAAAATCATAAGAAATGATTTGTGAAGATTTGGGATGAAAAACTCCATATTTGAAAAGATAAAAATAGATCTTTATCGAAATGAACTAGTTTTGAACTAGAATTAAAATTCTATTTATTTTTAAATAAATAAATTGAATTAGAAAAGGGTTTTAAAAATAACCCGAATATCCAATGATTGCATTGGAGTGGATTTGAATCGAAATTGTCTTCGGAATATTTCGATGTTGGAATTCGTGATTATACAGGTGTTGTTATGGAAATTTGAAAGATATATTTGTATCGTTATTTCCAATACGACATTTGTTAATCGTAGAATTTGATGTTGAATATAGGCCGATATATTTTCTATTCAGAGCCTTATATTGAATATCAAATGTGATTTGGGTTTGTCGTGAACGGTGTCTTCACTAACACTGTTCTTGAACCCAGTTGAGAAATGATTAAATCTTTTTATTTAGATTTAATGAAGTGTACCAATTAAATAACATTTAATTGGAATTGAATCGATATTGATTTTTGGGTTTATCGTGGACAGTGTTCTAAATAACACTCGTTCTTTAACCCGATGATTAATGAATGTGATTTTGGGTTTATCGTGAACCGTGTTTTTAAATGACACTGATTCTTTAACCCAGTCAAAGATTAAAACTAAGTGGAGTTTTAATGAATCTTTAATTAGATTGAAATGGTCGAGAATGGAGTATCACCAGTTTTGCTCCAGGCGATAGTTGAATCTTTAATTAGATTTGAACGTGAAGTGGTAATTGAATTTACCGATAACACCGTGGTGTTAGATATGAAGTATCACCAGTTTTACTTCATGGGATAAATAGGTTGGGATTGGGAAATTAAAACAAATGATTACTTCGGTAAGATTCGCTAATCCCGACTAGTTTGAATTGATATTCAATAATGGATTAAAGAATAAATTCAAGGAATTTATCTTTGATAAAATTAATGGGAATCTTTCCCTATGAATGTGAAATTTAGAAACTAACTGTCGGTTAGCCAAGCAGAATGGTTTTCTGGATATTGATCTGATGTTGGTTTCGGCCTTCGGGGTTAATATTTGGGAAATTATTCTCTTGATTAATTTACGGTTAGTGACTAATGAATTGGAATGAGGCGTATGTAGTGTTTGTGTAACACTTATTTAAAATATACGCGAGTTATTCGGAAAGACCGGGTTTATCCCATTCTGAATAACTGATACGACGATAAGTCGAAGATGAAGACGATGGTCGAAGACCGGAAGTCTTCACGTCGTTTGGGTGATAACTGATGATCTTGATTGGGCTGTACACCCAAGAAGATGGAAACAGTTGGTGATCGTCCAGACGTACTTGGAGATCGATGGATATGCGGGGTACTAGGTGCTCCCGGTTTCGTTCAGACCCAGAACGGACTTGTAAATGGACTGTGTGTCTGACATCGGATTTCATTCCGTGTGACT
Source organism: Allium sativum (assembly GCA_030737875.1). NCBI lineage: Eukaryota > Viridiplantae > Streptophyta > Magnoliopsida > Asparagales > Amaryllidaceae > Allium > Allium sativum. Next base: position 381,414,039 of record CM060924.1, read on the forward strand.
GATATCGGTTGCATAGGATGGTTTGCCTGTGTGGCATGCTAAGATGCAAATGATCAAGGCTTCTGTTGAAAAGCAAAGTCTTGTGGTTGGTGATCAAAGCACGGCCTTTGTGGCGTAGCTTTGTGTAACGTTTACTTCGCGAGTTTCACACCCGGTATGAACCAAAAACGGGAGACGGACCTCAGGGAGGGCCTACGTTTCCTCCTAGCTAAAAGTGGCGTCAGTGGTTTTACACGCCCTGACGAGTTTGACTTATGTGGTTGTTGCTGTTGCGAGGCGCCTCGGATTGATCGGTCGTTCTCGAACCGATGGAGTCATTTAGTTGGCTCGCTTACGCCCCAAAGGGCGGCGAAACGTAGTGTTCAGGCATTTTTAATCCACTCCGTGTGGACCGGCCCTGTCGCTCCAAGGGTCGATGCGTTCTGATCCTGAGACTCGGGCTAGGCAGTCTCGAATCGGTTGAGGACTATCTTTTGCCTCGGTTCATAGAAGGAAATCCAATTTCCAAATACGTGACTTTGCGGTTTTATTTGTAAACCTATATATGGCGACATGATATATGGTACCCATGCCGCCTATGATTGATACTTATGATTTGAAGTTGTTTTATGCACTATGCACTTATTATAGTATCAAATGATTTGTTTTAAACGTATCAAGCATTCTTTGGCTGTTATAAGGGAAAACCCTATCCCCCGGCTTGCGTTGCATTGTGTGATAGGACCTGGGTCTTATAACAGCTTCATCTTTCTTTATTTAGCATTGCGCTGTTTGTTTTATGCACTGGTATTCTTGGGAGGAAACCCGTTCCGTGTTATACGGCGTGGTCCCTTGATTTACCTTTGAAAATAAAGATTAAAAACTGTTTTAGTTCTCACACCAGTCACATGACTGACCTGGAGTTTATTGTTTTAACCTAAACTCTGGGTGCCCCTATTTTTGACATGGGCAGCTAGTAGTTTTGGTTTTGCAGATTTATATTCACAGGATCCTGGTTTACAGCTGGAACGATATCCGGAAAGCTTTGTATCCGTATATCTCTTCTAGTTGTGTATTGTATTATTTTCCGCTGCGATGTATTTAAATGTAATTTAAATCTCTGATATTTCTGTGTAATATTCATTTATACTCTGTATATTCTTGTAATCTGATGCATTGTTGTAATATACAATGAAATGTTCTTCTGTATGCGTTCTGTTTTGTCGTGTTCTCAAACGATAGGGCGTTTCGAACGGTTTGGGTCGGTTTAGCGACTGGTTCGGACCGAGCGAAATTACTTGCTCGTCACAGTTGGTATCAGAGCTTTGGTTTACAAAGCTAGAGAACAAGACACATTAGAACCATACGAAAGAATTCATCAGATATTGGATTAGTAAAATCCAATTAGAATGACTCGTTAGAGATGGGATCAGTAGTATCCTAGAACGAGTGTGAAGAGTATATTTTTAAAGTGAAAACAAATTTTGTTTTGAAAATTTAAATCAATTGTTCGTATTTGATTATTTGTTTATATTGATTTTGGACAATTCAGTATATAAAGAATTTGCATATACGCCTTGCAAACGTATATTCAAAGTTTTAATATATTGAATAGATATAGCATCACGCTCTAGTCGCCCGAAGATGATATTGATGATAGCGATCGCATCATCAACATTTATGTTCGAGTTTCGAAGGTGTGATTTTCTATATATTTCCATTAGACTGGTGTGAGAACCAAAACTAATATAGTTAGGATACATTGTAGTGAATTGGCATCAAAAACATGATTTTTGTATATGTATCAAAATTATCAATTTGAAACTCTAATTCACTAATTGATTGATGTTTGTGTTGTTTGTTTATTTGTTTGATAATTTTGAACCATTATGCCTAATTGAATCAAATATTGAATGATATAGAAAATTGGTTGCATTTGGTTGCGTATACATATATACCATTGAATAGGTCATAGCAAGGAGGCTAGAGCAGAGAATAAAATTTGTTTGCCCGACAAATAGGTACATGTTTACTACATAATTTCCTGTTTTGTTTGGGTGATGATGATTTTATGAGCCTATTGGCTAGCCGCTTGGCTTTTTCTTTTTCTTTTTGAGATATGAAGGACCGGGGAAGCTATTTGAAATTCCCCGATGCTCCCGGTGCAGGGGAGGTTATGGCGAAATTTTTCGAAAATTTAGGGTGTTAGCCAAATTTTTGAAATTTTGAAAATTCTCAGAAACTAAAGATTTGGAGAATGGAAGCCAGATCGAACGTAGAGTTGATTAATCAAACCACTTTCGACTTTGTTCCTTTTCGGGGACGAAAAGTTTTAAGTGGGGGAGATTGTAACAACCCGTAAAATGCGAGCCAGTTTGAAATTTTTATTTTGGCGATTTTAGCGAATTTTGAATATTTAAAATAGATTATTTTAGATAATATCGACGAGAAATTTATTTTGAATATAATTTGAACGTATATATTATATACGTCGTCGTTAGAATATATATAATAATTATATATAATTATAAAAGGAATTGAAAATGGCGCGGTAGTTCGAAAATTCGATTTCTAATTTCTAATGAATATACAGAATTCGTTATAAGTCAGAATTGAACGAAACAAGAAATATTTGAATCTGTATAACTATATCTTTGTAACGAAGTTAACAAACTGAGATTTCATCTTAGAAATGATAAGATATGTCCAGTTTAAAATTAGAAATAGTCGCTGTGGAATTTATATATATTTTTATATATATAAGGCCCTTAAAAATAGCAATTTTGCAAACGACCTCGGATTTCGACGAAACCAGTTTTGTTGGGTCCGGGATGTGAAGTTATTGCTAGGTTTCAAATTTCATAATTTTTCGAATCAATATGTGAGCGTGGCAAAGGAAAACGCATTTGACCAGTTTCAGTTGATTTTAATCAACTGGAAAATGGCCATTTTTCAGACGGTCTCAGAATTCGACGAAACTAGTTTTGTTAGGACCGTATCGTCAATACGAAGCTAGAAAATATTTTTCGAGAATTTTTAGAGTTAGCATGTGACCCCGGTAATTTGAAATGTGCGTTTAAAATTCAATATAGCAATTTAAATGTAGATTTAAAGGAAACTGATCGAAACGATCAAATCAGCTAGCGATACATATCCCATTGTGTTCGGAATGGGGGTAAAACGCTATGGACGACAGGCGGTAGGCCTCGTTACGAGGTCGTATGTAAAAGTCAACTATTAGCAAAATAAAATAATAATAATAATAAAAAAAAAATCTCTCTTCCCCTTTATTACCCTCTGCCCCCCCCCCCCCCCCCCCGTTCTAAATTATTTCAACAGAAAGGAAAAAGGAAAAAAAAAAAAACTAATCGATCTGATGCCGTCGCCCAAACCCCCCCCCCCCCAACCGCCTCCGATGACCGCCGCCTTGACCTCGCCGCCTCCCCCTCCCACTCGCCGCCGCCGCCTCCCTCCCCAGATCGATGCCACCGCCGACGAACTCCCCCGCCGATGCTCCTCCTCACGAGCGACGCCCGAAACCCCCCCCCCCCTTCTGTAAGTCCTTTTTTTGTCTTCTTCTTTTTTTTTATTTTATTATGTTATTTCTGTTTTTATTTTTAAGTTTAAATACTGATTATATTTAGTTCAAAAAGTGATTTTTTATAATGTTAAAAACTGATTTTTTTTATAATGTTAAAAACTGATTTTTCATAATTTCAAAAACTGAATTTGGAAAAAAGAAAAACTGATTTTAAGAAAGGTTTTAAAAGATTTGAATTTTGAAAAGTAAAAGATTTGAATTTTTGAAAAGTAAAAGATTTAAACTTTAAAAAGTAAAAGAAAAGATTGGATCTTTGAAATGGAAAAGACGGAATTTTTATTAAGATGAAAGATAAGGATTTTTATCTATATAAAAGGTCGGATTTTTCTCTATATGAAGTTGAACTAAAAAATCGATTTTTATATATTAAATAGCGAACTAAAAATTCGATTTTTATATATTGAATAGCGAACTAAAAATTCGATTTTTATATATTGAATAGCGAACTAAAAATTCGATTTTTATATATTGAATAGCGAACTAAAAATTTGATTTTTATATATTGAATAGCGAACTAAAAATTCGATTTTTATATATTGAATAGCGAACTAAAAATTCGATTTTTATATATTGAATAGCGAACTAAAAATTTGTTTTTTATATATTGAATAGCGAACTAAAAATTCGATTTTTATATATTGAATAACGAAGTCAAAATTCGATTTTTACATAGGTAGTAAAAGCGGACGACGAAGATGATGAAGATGCGATAGCAATGAAGTTTTCTATAAATGAAGTGCCGTGGAGCTAGGATAGCTATCGGTGAGAATTTCTCACCTCTCAATTTCTTTTCTAGTTATATATATACTAGGATGCAGACGGTGCTTAGTAGCACCCGACACAATCGTCCACAGACCATGGACTTGTTTGTTTAGTTGCATAGGTTAGTTATATGATTTGATTTGAATTAGGTTGTTTGGTGATTTTGATTGATGTGTGAATGGCGTGGGCCTTCACTAGACCGGGGATAAGGCTAGGCCTTGTCCCGTTTCTAGTATCGTGCCGTTATGCCGCCGAAATTTTCTAAAATATGTTAGAAAAATAAAGATATCATTTTTATCTTGAAAATGAATAATAGAAATTCATATGTTGGAATAAAATGTTTTATCGTTAAAAATATAATTTTTAACGTGAATATGAATATAGTGAAAATGAATAAATAAATATTCATTTACAAACCAGACGGTTTGTTTATGTACACTTATTTGAAGGACATTGATTGGGTCGATAAATTTTACACATCGCCCAACTGCACAAATAAAATATGCGTTTGATTGTTTGAAACCCCACACGGGTGTTGGGATGAAATTTGAAGTTCACTCATCCTGATTGATTAAATGTGTCGATCGATTGATTGACAGGCTGTTATAAGCGTTGAATATCTATATTTGATGCTTATACAGTGTAGTGCACTTTGGTTGATGGTTGATTATTTTTCAATGCTATGATATACATGTGTTGTATGAAAATCCATATAATTAACTTTATATGGTAATTGATTGGGCCTCATTCCAATTTGAAAAATAAAGAATATTATAAAATAAAAGTTCATGTGTTGACAGTACTCATTCATTGAGATTGGTCATGTGTTGAACGAAATATTTTAGTAATAAAATTTACACTTTTATCGATATAAAATAAAAGTTCATGTGTTGACAGTACTCATTCATTGAGATTGGTCATGTGTTGAACGAAATATTTTGATAATAACAACTATTTTGAAAAAGAAATATTTGAAATAGAATATTTGAAAATAGAAATTTATGAAGCCGTGTTGATTAGATTGACGCCATTTTGACGTAAACGATTTATATCGATTTTATTCATTTCGAAATGAAATGAATTGAAAACGATTTCGAAATGAAATGAATTGAAAACGATTTCGAAATGAAATGGATTGAAAACGATTTCGAAATGAAATGAATTGAAAACGATTTCGAAATGAAATGAATTGAAAACGATTTCGAAATAAAATGAATTGAAAACGATTTCGAAATGAATTGAAAACGAATTCAAATTGAATTGGAAACACATTGAAATGAATTCAAATTGAATTGAAATTTGAATTGAATAGAAATGAATTTTAAAGCGAATTTGTAAAGAAGAATTCAATTTTGATTTGAATTGAAATGGAAGTTGAAAATGTTTTTGAAACGAATTCAAAACTATTTATATAATTCGTTTTAAATAGCAATCGACGAAATATATATTATATATATAATATAATGGCCTGAATAGAACGCGCCGCGCCGCGGCAGTTCGCGAATTTCGACCATTTATTTCAAACGGACATTACGGGAGATCCGACCGTCGGATTCTCCTAAAACCGGAACCGTTGGGTTCGTATCGAAAAGAGCTTTCTAACGAATGTGATAAATTAGAAATCTAACGGTTGGATTTGGAATTATGTCCAAATCAAATTGGAAAAAGGTCGCTATACGTGCAGTTCGATGGCCATTGGTGGAAATCGACTGTACGGGCCTTGATAAAATTATTAAAAATAGTAATAATTTGTGTAAAATCATAAGAAATGATTTGTGAAGATTTGGGATGAAAAACTCCATATTTGAAAAGATAAAAATAGATCTTTATCGAAATGAACTAGTTTTGAACTAGAATTAAAATTCTATTTATTTTTAAATAAATAAATTGAATTAGAAAAGGGTTTTAAAAATAACCAGAATATCCAATGATTGCATTGGAGTGGATTTGAATCGAAATTGTCTTCGGAATATTTCGATGTTGGAATTCGTGATTATACAGGTGTTGTTATGGAAATTTGAAAGTTATATTTGTATCGTTATTTCCAATACGACATTTGTTAATCGTAGAATTTGATGTTGAATATAGGCCGATATATTTTCTATTCAGAGCCTTATATTGAATATCAAATGTGATTTGGGTTTGTCGTGAATGGTGTCTTCACTAACACTGTTCTTGAACCCAGTTGAGAAATGATTAAATCTTTTTATTTAGATTTAATGAAGTGTACCAATTAAATAACATTTAATTGGAATTGAATCGATATTGATTTTTGGGTTTATCGTGGACAGTGTTCTAAATAACACTCGTTCTTTAACCCGATGATTAATGAATGTGATTTTGGGTTTATCGTGAACCGTGTTTTTAAATGACACTGATTCTTTAACCCAGTCAAAGATTAAAACTAAGTGGAGTTTTAATGAATCTTTAATTAGATTGAAATGGTCGAGAATGGAGTATCACCAGTTTTGCTCCAGGCGATAGTTGAATCTTTAATTAGATTTGAACGTGAAGTGGTAATTGAATTTACCGATAACACCGTGGTGTTAGATATGAAGTATCACCAGTTTTACTTCATGGGATAAATAGGTTGGGATTGGGAAATTAAAACAAATGATTACTTCGGTAAGATTCGCTAATCCCGACTAGTTTGAATTGATATTCAAAAATGGATTAAAGAATAAATTCAAGGAATTTATCTTTGATAAAATTAATGGGAATCTTTCCCTATGAATGTGAAATTTAGAAACTAACTGTCGGTTAGCCAAGCAGAATGGTTTTCTGGATATTGATCTGATGTTGGTTTCGGCCTTCGGGGTTAATATTTGGGAAATTATTCTCTTGATTAATTTACGGTTAGTGACTAATGAATTGGAATGAGGCGTATGTTGTGTTTGTGTAACACTTATTTAAAATATACGCGAGTTATTCGGAAAGACCGGGTTTATCCCATTCTGAATAACTGATACGACGATAAGTCGAAGATGAAGACGATGGTCGAAGACCGGAAGTCTTCACGTCGTTTGGGTGATAACTGATGATCTTGATTGGGCTGTACACCCAAGAAGATGGAAACAGTTGGTGATCGTCCAGACGTACTTGGAGATCGATGGATATGCGGGGTACTAGGTGCTCCCGGTTTCGTTCAGACCCAGAACGGACTTGTAAATGGACTGTGTGTCTGACATCGGATTTCATTCCGTGTGACTGATATCGGTTGCATAGGATGGTTTGCCTGTGTGGCATGCTAAGATGCAAATGATCAAGGCTTCTGTTGAAAAGCAAAGTCTTGTGGTTGGTGATCAAAGTACGGCCTTTGTGGCGTAGCTTTGTGTAACGTTTACTTCGCGAGTTTCACACCCGGTATGAACCAAAAACGGGAGACGGACCTCAGGGAGGGCCTACGTTTCCTCCTAGCTAAAAGTGGCGTCAGTGGTTTTACACGCCCTGACGAGTTTGACTTATGTGGTTGTTGCTGTTGCGAGGCGCCTCGGATTGATCGGTCGTTCTCGAACCGATGGAGTCATTTAGTTGGCTCGCTTACGCCCCAAAGGGCGGCGAAACGTAGTGTTCAGGCATTTTTAATCCACTCCGTGTGGACCGGCCCTGTCGCTCCAATGGTCGATGCGTTCTGATCCTGAGACTCGGGCTAGGCAGTCTCGAATCGGTTGAGGACTATCTTTTGCCTCGGTTCATAGAAGGAAATCCAATTTCCAAATACGTGACTTTGCGGTTTTATTTGTAAACCTATATATGGCGACATGATATATGGTACCCATGCCGCCTATGATTGATACTTATGATTTGAAGTTGTTTTATGCACTATGCACTTATTATAGTATCAAATGATTTGTTTTAAACGTATCAAGCATTCTTTGGCTGTTATAAGGGAAAACCCTATCCCCCGGCTTGCGTTGCATTGTGTGATAGGACCTGGGTCTTATAACAGCTTCATCTTTCTTTATTTAGCATTGCGCTGTTTGTTTTATGCACTGGTATTCTTGGGAGGAAACCCGTTCCGTGTTATACGGCGTGGTCCCTTGATTTACCTTTGAAAATAAAGATTAAAAACTGTTTTAGTTCTCACACCAGTCACATGACTGACCTGGAGTTTATTGTTTTAACCTAAACTCTGGGTGCCCCTATTTTTGACACGGGCAGCTAGTAGTTTTGGTTTTGCAGATTTATATTCACAGGATCCTGGTTTACAGCTGGAACGATATCCGGAAAGCTTTGTATCCGTATATCTCTTCTAGTTGTGTATTGTATTATTTTCCGCTGCGATGTATTTAAATGTAATTTAAATCTCTGATATTTCTGTGTAATATTCATTTATACTCTGTATATTCTTGTAATCTGATGCATTGTTGTAATATACAATGAAATGTTCTTCTGTATGCGTTCTGTTTTGTCGTGTTCTCAAACGATAGGGCGTTTCGAATGGTTTGGGTCGGTTTAGCGACTGGTTCGGACCGAGCGAAATTCCTTGCTCGTCACAGCTTGTGGCACAACTAGTGTCACTATTAAAAACCGTTAAACGATGTACCTTATAAAGGTTTAGGTAAAACCACTTTCATGCAAATAACTGACACAATCCATAATACAGAAAGAAATTAACTCAGGTTCAAAAATCCAGGAACCAATTTATGTGATAAGGTCTATTAAGAATTACCAGAATGAGTAAGCTGCTTCAGGAACAATGGTGCACAACAATTTCCCTAACTACAGCAAGTGGTTGTGCTTTTTGAAATTATTCTAAAACCACTTCAAAATCTTTAGCAGGCATTGCATCAACAAGCTTTTTTACTTTCCTGCAGTTAAGTCAAAAAAAAAAAATTGGTAACAAATTCAAAAGTTTTTCACGAGCATGTAAACTAAAACCACCAAAGATATCATGGATCAAAGAAGGCAAAGAAAATTACATTTTTAATTTCTAAATAACACTTAATGAGCTAAATTTCATGCTGTTGTGCTATATTGTCAACATAGACAGAATATCCATGCTATAAGTCAAAAAACCATAAATGACAAAGAAGAATTATAGCGAAGTTAATTGAAATAAATGTTAAGCCAATTGATCAGACTAACACATTATTTATGCTACGAGCAACGCAAATTCATGCCATTAGCTTGGCATTCATAAAGTTAACCTCATTTCTCAACAATGGCTTAGCAATGACTAATTAAGTATTCAAATAAATATTATGTACATTTTATGTGCTCAAACCAAATTACTGAACTTGTTTGTTGCAGGCTTGTAAGAAAAAGAAAAAACTTGTTGCTATGTCCTCTCTGCAAACATGGAACCGACATAATCATGTTGTTCCACAATAGTGTCCCAACCACCCAAAATACTATCATGAAACAAGCTTCATGTAAATGTTAAATAAGTATTTTAAAAAATATTATTATATTATCATTACCTGCATTATAATCTAGTAAAAGTGAGGATTCTAGGAGTAAACAGGAGTTTATAACGATGTATGACCTATAACAATGAATTTTGGATAACATACCATGTCCCCACTTATAGTCACTTATCAAGTTAAAAACAAAAGGGCATGCAGTGTATAGTAGTAAGACGAAGGCAAAAATGAATAAGCTACAATTACTTTCAATAATGAAGAAAAAAAGAATTTTTTGTTTGTTACTTTGAAGAAACTTACAAAACTTGCGCACAGTGGTAACCGTAATTTATCCAAAAAATATTTTTCTACCGTGTTTTCATAAAAGAAACACATACTGGTGCAGCATTGCTGTCTCCCTCCAGTATAGCATTGGTCCTGTTGTTACTTGCGTTGTTGTCGCCCTCCTATGAAGCATTCTTGTTTCGTACTGGTGCAGCATAGTTGTTCTCTGCCAATGCAGCGTTGTAGTAGGCTGGCGGAACAACTCAGTTGGCATAGTTGCTTCTCAAGCTCAAACAACATAAAATGAGATGTTAGTAGGTTTTCCAATCAAAATGAAGTGTAAAACGCATTAATAAAAAGTACTCAAATGTGCATGCATTGCACTATAGACGTCAACTTAAAACCTTTATTCATTTTTTCTACAACATAAATAAACATGGAAAAATGATAAGATAACAGTAAATCATAAAACATGCATGGGATTTGGATTTTGTAAATCATATTCAAATGTACCTTTGTTCGTAGGAAACATATCATATGAACATATACGATATGTTTTTTGAAATTAATCCACATAGACGCAAAAATCCCAAATATAATAGTATTGCATTATTCTTAAAATGAGTCCATAAGTTTATTGTTATTCGAACATTAAATTTCATATGACCCTACATCTATTCAAAAATTATTTGAAACCAATAAACGGGCCAACACATACTTCATTGATCAATAAATGGAAAGGAATGAAAATAGTTTGCTTCAAATAAAATAAAAATTCCAGAAAATCAGAAGTTCCTCGCTTTACTATAAACAACAAAAGGTGCATTAATTGGTAAGAATAAAGACAGAAATTTGCCCAAAGGACAAAAAGACAAGGGCTATGTCAGCCCAATAATTGAAGCACATCCCCTGTTTTGCTACTAAGTCAATTAAACAATGTTATAGTCACATACAACACTTACTAAAATTAGCATTACTTAAAACACTCAGGACTTCCACCCTACGTGAGATTATAATCTAAATTTATGATCGGAAAAATGAATACTCAAAGTTATGCAGTGAATTAATGATTTTGACTGGGTTGAGAAAGCTGGGATTAATCAATTTTGTGCGTAAGTACTCACGCAAATAGGGTCATACTAACAAAACATTTGTCATTTCAAAAGCAGATACTTAAAAACAAAAAAGGGGTTACTCTGAAGATACACTAAGGGGAAAGCGGTGCTCAAATAAGGTACAAATATATGTATATATATCTGTGATGGTAAAACATCAGTAACCAGAACTAATGTATAACTGACAAATTTATTACAGCTTGAATTAAGAAAACCAAAGAATGAAACTCCACTCAAGCATTGAGAAAGGAAAAATTGGCAGAACAGGAAGTGTTCCTCATATGATATTCTAATAGAAAATCAAATAACATCGGTTGCAGATCCGGAAACAAATCAAATAATCTAAAAACATGAACTAACCTCGTGTTCTCTAACAAGCGATTGTCATTCCCAAACAACAAATGTAAGGAAAACAAAAACGATGTGGACCATTGCAAGCCATTTGAGACGCTTCAAGGATTAACAGAACAAGGTGATTTATCGTAGTTTTCCCAAAAATTTCTAACGAAATCCTCCATAATTTCAAGCGGAATTAAAATGAAAGAGAGAAGAGCGATGTGGAAATGGGATGACTACGCGTGAACTGGATGATTTAGGGTTTCCTAGTTTTGATCGTTCTAGGTCAGGTCGGGTAGTTTGAGTTACTAGCCGCCGCTGCTATGCTCTTTGGTCTGGACGCATGGGTTCTTTGGTCTGGACGCATTGTTTGTAAACGTTTGAATATATGTTACAGGCTTACAGCAACTTAATTTCTTCATCGGTAATTGTTATTAATTTCTAATAATTGAAAATTAGTCATAATAATTGAAAAACAGTCATAATCAATTTTTTATTTATTAAATATTAGTCATAATTATCAGTTATTTAATAGCAAATATAAATAATAATTTTAAAAATTAATTATGAAGTATTACCTTTTAAGTATTGAACATTACTTTTTAGTTATTACTTATTGGTAGCGGCTATATGAACACAAAAGTTTGACACAAATCAGAAGATATAAAATCTCAACCACATGATTAATTTGTCTTTTATGTGACGGGTGCAAATCATGGAATAATCCTATAATTTAAATTTTGTGTCCCTCAATTTGTGTCGAGCATTTGTGTCCAAATAGACTTTCCCTTACTTATTACTTATTAATAAATAATAAATGTTAAATATTAATTATTTGATATTGATCATTAATTGTTCAATAATAATTATTTATTATTAAGTATTAATTATATTTATTAATTATTGATTGTAATAAATAATATCATCCATAATTTACTAATTATTAAAAAAAAACTATTATAAATTATTAAATATAAAAATAATTATTGCTTATTTATAATATTTGATAATTTTAAATTATTTATTGATAATCATTGAATGTATTAAATTATATGATATATTTAAGTTGTTATCAAGAAAAATCAATTATTAAAACACTTTATTACAAATGTTAAGAAAAAACAATTTTTAAAAATTCGTCATAACAACCGTCATCTAGTCTACATTTCAAACATTTAGTTTGTAGTAATATGGTATCTTTCTTGAAGTTACTAATTTTGAATTATTAAATATTTTTGATAGTTATTGATTATTTATTAACTATTAATTATTTAATAGTCATTATTACTTAATAATAACTAAATATAAAAACTCACATTCATATATATTAAATTTAATTATTATTTATTAGTCTTAATTATTATATAAATACTAATAATTATAAGAAAAACTACTTTTAAATATGAAATATAATTTTTTAGCTATTGAATATTTCTTATTAATTACATATTATTTTTTAGCATTAATTATCAAATATTTATTATTAATTATGAATCATTAATTTATATCTTAATTAACATGTAATTATAAGTTTAAACTATGATTTACTAGTTATCAGTAATTAACTATAACGAACTACTAAATATAAAAACAATTTTTGATTACAATTAGTAATTACTTAATGAAAATCATTAATTATAATTCTTTTCAAATAGTGACATATGTAAGATGTTATTCGTGATTATTGACTTGTGCATTTTTTTGAATTAAAATAATTTGTGGTTACTTCAATTCTTAAGTAACAAATGTAAATTACATATTTTTTGCTTCGATGCGTTTGCATCGGTTCTTGGGGAATTGAAGCAAATAACAGTATTTGCTTCGGCTATAAGGGTATTCGAAGCAATTAATACAATTTGCTTCGGTGCATCTGCTTTGGTTATGCTAATAACCGAAGCAAATTATGTTATTTGCTTCAGTTGTAAAGGCAACCGAAGCAAATATCACTATTTGCTTTAGTGTATTTGCTTCCGTTGTTATCAGAACCGAAGCAAATGATACTATTTGCTTCGGTTATAAGGACAACAGAAACAAATGAGGCGATGCAACAGACATATTTTGTACTAGTGATATTCTATAATCTAATGTAACATTATTATAATGTTTCATAAAAGTCTTCTGTTGTTGTTCTGATGTGTTGTATTCCCAAAGTTAAGTATATGGTATTTGAACGGTCTTGGTCGATTTAGCGATCGATTAGGTCCGGGCGAAATCTGTATCGTTACAGTTGGTATCAAAGCTCTGGTTAGCTCAAATCTTTTGGGTACAACTCGTTAGAACTGTACAAAAGACTCATCAGAGATTGGATTAGTAATATCCAATAAGAATACTCATTAGAGATAGGATCAGCAGTATCCTAGAATGAGAAAACTCATTAGAGATGGGGTTAGCAATGCCCTAGAATTAGTTGAGAGTGCCAAGTTTATAATTATCGTATTTGTGATTATATATAATCCGATCTTAGAAAATTTGTTTTTTGAATATATAAAAGTTATATATATTTGAAAAGTTAATCAACCAATAAAATTATTGAAACAAATAAAAAAAATGAAAATTTAGTTGGTTAATAAAATAACTTTTGGCTTCGTTCCTTTTCGAGGACGAAAAGATTTTAAGTGGGAGAGATTGTAACAACCCGGAATTTTGGAACCAATTTAAAAATTTTATTTTAGAAATTTTAATGAATTTTTAAATATTTAACATAATTTATTTTAAATAATAATGACTAAAAATTTATTTTAATCAAAGTTATAACAAATAAACTTAGTTTAATAAGAAAAGGAGTTAGAAATAGCACTGCAGTATGAAAATTTGAATTTGAACTTTGACTGAATGTACAGGATTCAAAATAAATCAGAATTGAACGAAACAAGAAATATTTGAATCTGTTTAACAATATCTTTCTAATGTATGTGAAAAATCTAAATTTCACTTTATAAATAAAAAGTTATGTCCAGTTTAAAATTTAGAAAAGTCGTTGTAGAATTTATATATAATTTAGTTAAATATAAAACCCTTAAAAATAGCCATTTTGCAAACGACCTCCGTTTTCGATGAAACCACTTCTGTTGGAACCGGAATGTCAAATTATTGCTAGGTTTCAATTTTCATAATTTTTCGAATTAATATGTGAACGTGGCAAAAGAAAACGTATTTTGTTAGTTTCAGTCAAATCGGATCGACCAGAAAATGGTCATTTCTCAAATGGTCTCGGAATTTGAAGAAATTAGTTCTGTTAGGACCGTATCGTCAAAAAATAAATAGAAATAATTTTTCTGGAATTTTTAGAGTCCGTATGTAGCCCCGGTGAATTTAAATGCACAATCAAATTAAATAATTAAATTATTTATATATTAAATTGAAGAAAACACGTTGAAAATTTTTGTTTGGGCTGACAGGACCTGACTCATCGCGTCCGGAACGTGGGTATTTTCCTAAGAACAATTTTTGTTGGGCTGAAATTGGATCTGAATTGAATTAAAGGGTTCATTTGTAAAAACTAGTAAATAAAATATTAAAATATTATAAATACTAAGTCAAACCAAACCCTAAATTCCCTAATACACCAGCCACCATCTACCTTCTTGAATGGCCAGAAAATCGTGATATTCATCCTCAAAATTCTCTTAATATAATTCGAATTTATTCCTCAAACTAAAACAAAAATCTTAGATCTCATCAAGAGCTTTCAATCGGTACGGCTGAGATCTGAGATGGTGGACTATGGAAGCCGGAATTTGTTGAGGAAGAGGTGTCGTTCGTCGCCCATTTTCGGCCAAAGGACCCCACCGAGTTCACCATGGTTCTCGGCGTAAGAGGCACACCCTAAGGCACATCTCGTGGTGACAATAGATGGTACTTCGGCGCCCGTTGATCATGAAAAAGAGAACCCTAAATTGAAACTATGGGTTTGCGGGTTCAACAATAATAGAAAGAAGGAGCGTGAAAACCAGAGGAGGGAGAAAGGGTTATTCCCTAATTTTTCTTAATTAAATAATATTTAATTATTAACTAATGTAATTAAATCTTCAAATGACCATATCTTGCTCGTATTTTGTCAGAATTTGACAATTCAAAATGCGTTGGAATCAGAAAAACGAGATCAACGCGATGGAACAAACCAGATCTAAAACTGAGTACACTGGAAATTCAGACAAATCGACGTGCGAAATTCTATTTCATTTTTTATATATCTAATTAAAAATACGAAATCATGAAACGTATCTAGAACTGATGTTGTTCTGTGGATCTTCATACTTAATTTGATCGATGATTGTTGTGTTATTAGATTTGTTAATTAACGATTGTGTTAATTAGAAAAATAGTGAAACAAAAACATGATGTTATGTTAGAATTGAAATATGAACATATCGCTTTGATGTTATGTTGGAACTGAAATATGAACATATCGCTTTGATGTTATGTTAGAATTGAAATATGAACATATCGCTTTCATGTTATGTTAGAATCGAAATATGAACATATCACTTTGATATTATGTTAGAATCGAAATTTGAACATATCACTTTGATATTATGTTAGAATCGAAATATGAACATATCATTTTGATATTATGTTAGAATCGAAATATGAACATATCATTTTGACATTATGTTAGAATCGAAATATGTCATTTTGTTATTATAAAATTGTTGTAAACAAATATATCATGTTAGAAATGAAATCGATGAAACAAGTTTTACGCAATTGGTTTAAATAAAATTATCATTTTTATTTACTTAGTTACATAGAAAAATGTTATTATATAAAATATTCTTTTATATGATATTAGGAAACATAGAAAAATGTTAACATGTAAATTATTCTTTTATATGATATAAAAATACATAGAAAAATGTGAACATCGGAAAATATCCTTTTATACGTTATTAGAATACATAGAAAAATGTAAACACATAAAATATTCTCTTATATGTTATTAGAACACATAGAAAGGGTAAACAAATAAAATCTTCTTTTATTTCTCATTAGAGTACATAAGAAGAAGTTATGGAAATAAAAGTGTTATAATAGTTGAAAACAAAATTGGCCTTTTTGTCAAATTAGAATTGTTGAAACCAAAATGAACATTTTTGACAAATTAGAATAGTTGAATTAAAAATATTCATTTTTGTCAAATGTAAAAGAATGAATTAAAAATATTCATTTTTGTCAAATTTAAAAGAATGAATTAAAAATATTCATTTTTGTCAAATGTAAAAGAATGAATAAAAATATTCATTTTTGTCAAATGTAAAAGAATGAATTAAAAATATTCATTTTTGTCAAATGTAAAAGAATGAATTAAAATATTCATTTTTGTGAAATGTAAAAGAATGGATAAAAATATACATTTTTGTCAAATGTAAAAGAATGGATAAAAATATCAATTTTTTTCAGATGTAAAAGAATGAATTAAAATTATCCATTTTTGTCAGATGTAAAAGAATGAATTAAAATATCCATTTTTGTCAAATGTAAAAGAATGAATAAAAATATCCATTTTTGTCAAACGTAAAAGAATGAATAAAAATATCCATTTTTGTCAAATGTAAAAGAATGAATAAAAATATCCATTTTTGTCAAATGTAAAAGAATGAATTAAAAATATCCATTTTTATCAAATGTAAAAGAATGAATAAAAATATTCCTTTTTGTCAAATGTAAAAGAATGAATAAAAATATTCATTTTTGTCAAATGTAAAAGAATGAATAAAAAACATACATTTTTGTCAAATGTAAAAGAATGAAATAAAAATATACATTTTTGTCAAATGTAGAAGAATGAAATAAAAACATTCATTTTTGTCAAATGTAATAGAATGAGAATAGAAACATTCATTTTTATCATTTAAATAGAATGAGACCAAAACATTCATTTTTATCATTTAAGAAGATTGAGGCCAAAAATATTCATTTTTGTCACTTAAAAAGAATAAGACAAAAATATTCATTTTTGTCATTTAAAAAGAATAAGACAAAAATATTCATTTTTGTCACTTAGAAAGAATAAGACAAACATATTCACTTTTGTTGTTATAAAAAGAATGAGAAAAAAATTATTCATTTTTGTCATTTAAAAAGAAGGAAACCAAAAATATACATTTTTGTCATTAAAAAGGATTTAATCAAAATATACATTTTTGGTCATTAAAAAGAATTGAACCAAAATGTTCATATTTGTTCATTTAAAAAGGATGAAACAAGAATATACATTTTTGTCAATTAAAAAGGATTAAATAAAAATAAAACTAGAATTGCCATTAAAAGTAGGGGAAAATTTTTATATGGACAAACTAATTAAAATTTTTATCCAAAAGGACAAGCCACTAATAATTTATCCATAAGGACAGTAAATAGGCCAGCCCACTAATAATTAAAAATCTCCGTCACCCTTTCTCTCCTCTCTGATTTCTTCTTCCGCTCCTTTTTCTCTTCTCCGATTTCTTCTTCCACGAAATCAGCAAATAAAAAATAATGAAATCATCTCATCTGGAAATCGACTGAAATCAAATCCGCCTACTATCTTACAGTCGAACCTCAAACATAAATCGAACAGCAAAAATTAGGGCATGAAATCGATCTCAACAATCGAACAGCAAATCAAAGCCGCGGATTTTGATTTTGATTCGATAGACATAAAAGATGATTTCGTGATTTTGATTTTGTGAATTCATCGTAGAAAATCGAACGAGACAGACGAACGACAGAGATGAACGACGGAAGTTACTTTTTTGGATGGTGAATTTAGTAGCAGCTCGTAGGTATCATTTTTCCATTTTTTAAGATATCATTTTTCTTGTTATTACAGTGTTATGCTTATGTGTTAATTTATTTTCGTGATATATCAGTTTTCTACATGTACTGTTGCATTAGCTTAGCAACTCAATCGAAATTATGTCATTTTAAACAATCAAAGTGGGATGTAAACATTTTGATTCATTAGTTTTCCTTTAAAATATCAAATCAATTTCTAGATATCATTTTTACATTTTTTTAGGTATCAGTTTTATATTTTCAACATGAGTTTACATCATAGCAGTTTTTAGGTATCATTTTTATATTTTTTTAGGTATCAGTTTTATATTTTCAACATGAATTTACATCATAGCAGTTTTTAGGTATCATTTTTATATTTTTTTAGGTACCAGTTTTATATTTTCTAGTTGAATTTACAGTATTATGTTGGTATAAGTTTTGATTGTGTATGGAATTCTTGCAGATACTGTATGCTGCTGGAGATTACTCGAATTCAAGACCGGATTGCATACAAGTAAAAGTAAATGCATGAATGCATGCTTGGAATGGGGAGCAGTGTTCTATGTACTTAGATTGTATAGGAAAAAAAATGTATCATATTAAATCAGTTATGTATCATTGTAGGTATCATATGATACAAGTGGGTATTATTGTGTATTACTGAGAATAATCTCATTTTTGTGACAATTGAATTGAATTGATTGCTATTATTATTTTAATCAGTAGGTATTATTGTGAATAAATATTATTTTTGTGAGATTTGAATTGAGTTACATCACAGTGAATACAGTAAAAATTAATACAGCAACAAAAAGTAACTAAAAAAGTACACTGAATACAGTAAAAATGATACCCAAAAAAATATGAAAATGATACCTAAAAACTGCAGTAATGTTTTAAATAAAAAGCAACACAAAAATTACTTATATCACAGTGAAATATGATTAAATCATAGTTTGATTGATTAAAATGAAATAAATTCAATTGAATTACAAAGCTAGTGCAACAGTACAACAACAAAATTAATACAACAAAAAGTAACTAAAAAAAACATAGCACATTGAGCCCAGTAAAAATGATACCCAAAAAAATATAAAAATGATACCTAAAAACTGCAGTAATGTTTTAAATAAAAAGTAGCACAAAAATTACTTACATTACAGTGAAATATGATTTATTCACAATTTGATTGATCAAAATGAAATAAATTCAATTGAATTGCAAAGCTAGTGCAACAGTACAACAACAAAATTAATACAACAACAAAAAGTAACTAAAAAAACATAGCAACAGTGAATACAGTAAAAATGGTACCCAAAAAAATAAAAAAATGATACCTAAAAACTTCAGTAATGTTTTAAATAAAAAGTAGCACAAAAATTACTTACATCACAGTAAAATATGATTTGTTCACAATTTGATTGATCAAAATGAAATAAATTCAATTGAATTACAAAGCTAGTGCAACAGTATAGCAACAAAAATAATACAACAACAAAAAGTAACTAAAAAACATAGCACAGTGAATACAGTAAAAATGATACCCAAAAAAATAAAAAAATGATACCTAAAAACTGCAGTAATGTTTTAAATAAAAAGTAGCACAAAAATTACTTACACCACATTTGTTTGATTATAACAAAATAAGTTCGACTGTAATACATAGATAACGCAACAATACAAGTAAATAATAAATATAACATTAAAAACACATCAAATGAATATAAATCAGTGGTAAATAAACAAAAATGATACCTAGAAAAATATAAAAATGATACCTACACGCTGAAAGGTTGAACATTAAAACTGCAGAACCAAGAGAAGTCATGAATCACCGTTAGAAATTAAAAAAAACTAATCGCACAGATGAACAATAAGCTATAATGATTATAAAAAAACAATCGAAGTAATCTCCAAAATCAAATTAGGGTTTCAACATTCGGTTAACGGATTGGGTTATTTCGTGAATCGATTGCTTTATTTCCTGAAAGATTATTGCGCTATTGCTTGATTTTGTGAAAGATGAATTCGTGATTAGAAGAAAAGAAATGCACTGGAGAAGAGAATTCGAGATAGAGAGAAGCGCGATGTCGGAATGAGAAAGAAAAAGAAATCAGCGCACGTGACAGTATATTGTCCTTGTGAATAAAATTTTAGTGGGCTGTCCTTATGGATAAAAAAACCCTAAAATTTGTCCTTGTGAACATTTTCCTGTTAAAACTATAAAATATCATTTTATTGTACTTACATATATTAGAATTTATATGCAAGTATAAAATATCACTTTTATTATAAATGCATACATTAGAATTTATTGTATAGATAAAATGTTTGAAATATTAAAAATTTCATTTTTAATGTAAAGGTAAAATATATTAAAATATTCATTATATAGATAAAATGGTTGAAACATTAAAATTCACATTTTTAATGAAAAGAAGAAATTATGTAAAGTATTCATAGTTTGGATAATAATGTGGAAACATTAAAATTTACAATTTTAATGTAAAACATGATTCATGTAAAATGATCACTGGTTGAAATAGAAAAGTTTTACAATAAAATTTTACATTTTTATTGTGTATAAAAATGATGACAAATATTCATTGTTTATAATAGAAAAGTATAACAATAAAAATTTACATTTTTATTGTATATAGGAATGATGATAAACATGCATAGTTGAAATAAATTTGTTAATTAATAAAAAAATTACATTTTTGTTGAATGTATGATTCGCTAGAAATATGCATAGTTGAATTAAATTAGTTAAACAATAAAAATTACATTTTTTATTGAATGTATGATTCGCTAGAAATATGCATAGTTGAAATAAATTAGTTAATCAATAAAAAATTACATTTTTGTTGAATGTATGATTCGCTAGAAATATGCATAGTTGAAATAAATTAGTTAATCAATAAAAAAATTACATTTTTATCGAATGTATGATTCGCTAGAAATATGTACAGTTGAAATAAATTAGTTAATCAATAAAAAATTACATTTTTGTTGAATGTATGATTTGCTAGAAATATGCATAGTTGAAATAAATTAGTTAATCAATAAAAAATTACATTTTTTGTACGATTCGCTAGAACATTGCATAGTGGAAATAAATTAGTTGATCAATTAATGGTTTTGAAGTCGTCGAGCGAATTATATATATATATATATATATTCAAATATAAATTAAAATTAAATGAATCGCGCGCGGTAGTTTGCGTTTCGAAATCGTAATTTTAAACGATTATACCGAATGACCCGACTGTCGGATTTTCCCAAAACTAAAACCGTTAGGACCGCTTTGGGAAGATCTTTCCGACGATATAGATTATGTCAAAATCCAACGGTTAGATTTCGAGATATGTGTAAATCAAATTTTGATAAAAACAGCGCCAGGGCTACATAGCGACCTGGAGCGTCGTTAAATTAATTTGAGCTATTTTTATATAAATAAAAATAGCGATAAATCGTTATAAAATAATATGGACGATATGAAATGGTTTTAAATTATATTTATGCGAGGATCATTTGAAAAGACCGAGTTCAATCTCATTTCAAATGATTATACAACGATTTAAGTCGAAGATATTGAAGACGGTGATTGAAGACCGACGATCTCCACATCGAATGGACAACTAATGATGCCTGACATTGGGTAGCTCCCAGTAAAGGATTAATAGTGGTAGTTTGTTCGGACGTACTTGTTGATTGTCCGGATATGCGAGCACCTCACTTCGGTATTGGACATACGGGACGAGGAATAAGGTGTCTCCGGTTTCGTTCAGACCCAGAATGGACTTGTAAATGGATGTGTGTCTGACATTTGATTTCATTCCATGTAAATTAAATTGATTTCTATTTAATATATATCCATTTGGTGGTGGAGAATTTATTCTCTTGCTTAACACCCTCAGAGTGTATATGTTGGTAGTTATTGATCGCATGGCGTGAATTGTCAATGTGGCACGCCAAGATGCAATTGATCAAGGCTTTTGTTGAAAAGCAGGGCCTTGTGGTTGATGATCAGAGCATAGTTTGTTTAGGTATAGCTTTGTGTATTGCGTGACTTCGCAAACCTCACACCCGGTATGAGTCAAAAACGGGACTAGGACTGCAGGAAGTGCACATGTTCCTTTCTAGCTAAGAAGTGGTGTCAGTGACTTACCAGCCATGACATTTTCACTTATGTGGATGATGGATTTTGAGGTACCTCAGGTTTTATAGGTTGTTAGTGCCCATATTAGAGGTTCAAAAGAACTGGGAAGCGTGTGTTCAGGAATTGCCAATCCACTAACGTCATGTGTGGACCGGCCCTGAAGATCCAAGGGTTCACTGCGGGGAATCCTGAGGCACTTGCTAGAGTGTCTCGAATCGGAGAGGACGATCCCTAGCCTCAACTCATGATTGAACCCCAATTTCCAATACGACACCATGCGGTTTTGATTGTAGAACTAGTATGGCCACATAGTAGGATGTGGTACTATGCCGTCTATGATTGATACACTATGATTGAAATTGTTTCTGAAACATATATACACTAATAATAATATCAAAATCCGTTTTTATCGTATTAAGTATTTTTGACCATTATAAGGTAAAATTCTATCCTCCGGTTTGCGTTGCATTGTGTGATGGGACTTGAGTCTTATAATGGTTTCATTTTTCTAAAAAGCATCGCATTGTTTAACGATTTACTTTATTTTATGCACTGGCAATCCAATGGAGTAAACCCGTTCCGCGTTAGCGGCGTAGTCCTGTGATTAGCCTTATTATTAGATTAGTTAAGTTAGATTTCTCATACCAGTCCCATGACTGACCTGTAGTTTGTTTCACTGGCAAACTCGGGTGCCCATATTTTCCACACGGGCAGTCGACTAGCTTGTTTTGCAGATATTTTTCTTTTGAGCATGATTCTGGATTGAAGCTTAAAGCTGTGTCCAAAGCATTTATAGTCTTCCACTGTAACGAATTAAATTTATTGTAATTTATCTTCCGCTGTCTTATTATATTATTCGATGTACTCTGATATTCTGTACTCTGATGTAATATTATTATAATGTTTTATAAAAGTCTTATGTTGTTGTTCTGATGTGTTGTATTCCCAAAGTTAATGTAACATCCCATAATTTTTACCAAGCTGATTTGGATTTTTAATATATGAATTTTGATTTTTATTATATAATGTTGGATTTTCTGAATATATATTTGTTTTATAAGCTTTGAATATATGAATTTTTAATTTTGAATAAAGTATTTTGTTTTATTTTATAAATTATGATTTTGTATAAGGAAAAATTTATTTTAAAAGTTTATATTTAATTTATAAGATTTTCATGTTTAAGTAATAATATTTTCTAATTTTGATAATATTGATTTGTAAATGATTTTTGTAAAGGATAATTTATTATATGATTTTCACAAGAATGATTTTTATATTTTATTTTGGTAAATTATATTTGCATTTATAAAATTTTATAAGGATTGATAGGCATTTATTTTAAACCATTTGTTAGTATTAACTTTGGTAAATTATATGATAAGTAATATAGGTAAATATTTCAACTATTTATAGGTTATTTTAAAGATTCTTTAATGATTTTTAGTTTGAAATAAGATTTTTACAAGAATGATTATTTTATTACTTAAATAAATTATAATGGTGGTTATAAAATCTATAAATTTGTAGGATTGATAATTATTTATTTTTAACCATTTATGAATTTTGGTAAACTATATATATATTTGATGAATAATAAATATTTTTGGAATATTAATAAGTGATAAGCATTTTTGATAAACTTTTAATAATATTAATAAGTTATATATTTATATATCGTAAGTGGTAAGATGGTTACGTTTAGGTATAACTAAATTTGGTTTCATCTATAAGTGTTGCAACTCATGTTGCTAAAATTAATTAATTAAAATGAGGTGTCCTCTTACATGTCATGATGCATGGAGTAGTTGATGTGGTAGATCCATGTAGCATGTATGTGTAATACATGCATGAAGTTGAGTTAAAGGAAGGACATGTGTCCATGTAGCAGTTGACTAAAATACCCTCTTTTAATGCCTATATAAACTCATACATCCCTCACCATTTAACCACAAACTCCACTCTACCTTTCACGTTCAAAGGATGTTACTCCTCTTTGTTGTTCTTCCTCTGATGTTCATTATAGTAAATGAACAGTCACCTTTCTCTTCATTCAAAAATCCTCATCTCTCAATCCGTTCAGTTTTAGCTGAGATTATATATGCGGAAGTTGTTCGGATCATCGTTTGTGATTTTTAGAAATTGACGGATTGGAATTTCGTTAATAAGCAAGAGAGAAATCACAAATTTACAGAAAATGTAAAGAATGGGTTCAAAACATTGGAAAATAAAATCACCCAATCCGGGAAGAATGGATCGACGCCGTCAGCACCATTGCGATCAGCGAGGGAAGTAATATTTTTCATGCGATTTCGAGATGATTCTGTGTCGATGATTTTCATTGTTCAAAATTAAGTTTAAGGATCATCCGGAAATCATGCATCGATGGGCGAAATGGAGTATGGATTTGCGATGAGGAAGGAAAGGGCTTCGATTCAGTGTAAATTGGCGGGATTCGGTCAGTGTTGGGGGGATGCGACAAAAATGGTTCACGCGATTTTTCTCCTTCCAGGTCACGGCATTGGAGGTTGCGTATTTGGATATAGGGGGTCGTGGTAATGGAGATGCGGTGCAGATGAACGAGGGTGCGAAGAGAAGTTGGTGTGTTCTCTCGGATTTGGGATCGGTAGAGTGATTGGGGTGTACACGTGCACGGTATGCACGATGGAAAATGGATTCAGGGAATTAGCGCAAGGAGGAAAGAAGAAGGAGAAGAGAGGAGCACGGGTTTGGGTGTAGAGCAATTGGGCCGGGCCTTTTTGATATGGGTATGCTTTATTTTGTTTTATCGATATTGGTTAAAACTTCATACACCAATATCTCACTCGTTTTAAAACCGATTTACTCACCGTTGGATCCGTTAGGATCGTATTTGAAAATAGAACGCAATGATATATAAATTTGATAATTTTTGTTAAGTATAAATTGATAAAAATTAAATTAAAGGACCTTATATATAATTACATATATATCGAATATCGTTATTAATTTAATTTTGATATATAATAATTAGCAGAAAAATCTCCAACTGCTAATGGACGTGAACTGAGAATAGTACGAGTAGCAGTGACGGTATTCGTTGGTCTGTTCGCTCTGGTAATAAAGATTTGGAGCTATAGTGGCGAGGACTTCTAATTTAAATATTTATTTAAATTAGTTAATTATAATTAGTTGAGATTAATTATAATTTGTTGATGATGATTATGTGATGGATGTTGATGTTTGAATGTTTGCTCATGTAATTACATAATACACTGAACACGAGTAAGCGTTAGTGACTATAACGCTTGTGCACAGTTAAAATGTTTGTTGTGAAAATGAATTTGTATCCATCTGATCGTATGGTTCATTTGGATAGATATGATTGCATTGTATGATATCACACACACAAAAACACACCGTGGTTGTGGAATATACGGGTGATCAATTTAGAATCTCCTTCATATATACGATTTTGTTTAATTATTAAATAACATTTAAATTTTGGTTTTAAATTTAATATCAACTTTTAAATATTGAATTAGGATTTGGAAAATGATTTGGATTATGTATTGATTTTTATATCTATTTGAAATTTGGTTTTGGTAAAAATATTTTCAAATTTAAATTCAAAATAAGATTTTTGAAATTTGAATATGGTTTTTATATATTATAATAATGATATAATATACACCAGAATGTTCTAGGATGACAGAGAAGATGGTGTCTAGGCTTGGGTTTGGAAATTCAGTTTCATGCTCTCCCTGGCTATCCCTAACTTGTCCGACAACGGGATGGTAAATTCGAAATCGAATTTGAAATATAATTTGAAACTGTTTTCCAAATGATTTGGAAATATAAATTAGATTGAAAAGGGCTTGGAAATTTATAATCATTATATGGTTGAATAGAACGCACTATGATACGACAATTCGTAAATATCGATTTCAAACTTTGAATGGCTACGACTTGATTACTTTAAATTGGCTTGGCTTGAAATAAGGCACGTTGGATTTCAAATAATAATAGTATTTGAATAGAAAGGAAATTTTCGATTTTCAACATATGATTTTTCAAGTTATATTTAGAACAAATTTGGAAAGATCACTATACATGCAATTGGCCATCATAACGAAAAGTCGAATAAAATAAGTTTACGAAATTGGAGAAATTTATGATAAATTCCTATTTATAAAATTTCAAAGGCGAATAGAAATTGGAATATTGAATTTCGAATAAAATTTAAATCTATTTGATTTAAATGGATATTTTACAACAATGCTTTTGGTAACACTCCTAAATGTTGTTATTGGTTTTTGAATTTATAAGCATGAACCATTATTTGGTTATAAGAATGATTTCGAAGATTATTTAAGTATTGGAAATATTTATATGGAACTGAAATGGGTTTTCCAAAGTTAAAATTTGGATATAGTTGGAGATAAATCTTCGGATGTTGATATTAATTCGGTGAATGAAAACTCTTATTATCTAAGGAATTTAAAAGGTAATTCACCGTTATTCCGCTTATAATATGAGTTGGATACGGTAATTAATATTGAAGATAAGTTGATGGTATTTCTATCCAGATCAAATATCAAAGAATTGAATAAATCTTTTAATTAAGGTATGGGTTTTCTCCACCTGAGTGAAATAAGTTAGATAGAAATAATCTTCGATATTTGGTATGAAATTTCATGATGTAAATGAATACTATCTGCGGAATTTGGAAGATATTATTATATCGCCATTCCACTTATAGTGTTCGTTGATTTTGAGAATTTATATCGAATATAAGTGGATAAAAAATTTCTGTGTAATTTATGATTCAATATCGATTGATTTGGGTTTTGTCGTGAATCGTATCTTCAATAATATCATTCTTCAAACCCGATGAGATTGAATGGTGGAAATTCATATCGAAATTGGGGATTTAATTAATTTTTGATTCGAGGGAATTAAAGGTAAGAAATAAAAGCGAAGGTATAATCTTTGATTTCAAAGAAGAGATAAGATGATGATGAGATGTATGAAATTAAAATAATTCAAATCTTGAGTCGTAAATGAATTGGTAAATATTTGGAAGGAGATTTGAATTGAAAAGCCTGTGTGAACCATAGCTACTGTTTTAAGTACACTTGTTACGTGTGAAGACCGGGATCGAGTATATGTTCGAAACCCATTCCAAGTAATAATACGACGTTATGAAACAATTCAAGACTCGGTAAACAACGGATGAAGACCGGGAATATTTAAATTTGTTTAGATTGATTGTGATTAATGTCTCGGTTAGGTAGGCCACTGATACGAGGTATGAGTTACATGAGACCTGAACATATTTAAGTATTTTCGGGTTGTTGTTCCGTTCATACCCAGAACGGATTCGTATGGATGGTGTGTCTGACGTTGAAATTGACCGCATAGCACTGATTTCCGTTAATGTATATCGGATTTGTGGCAATATATTATCCTCATCTCTAAGTTATATGAACTTAGAGGGTATGCATTGATTGAAATTGGTGATATGTCGTGAATTGTCAATGTGGCATACCCGAGTTATGAAACGAGCTAATGATGATAAAAGAATGGCTTATCGAAGCATCGCTCTGTGTATGACGTGACATCGACAAACCTCACAGCCCGGATTGATGAGAAACTGGCGGTTAGGTTTTATACTTATATATGAATTGATGATGAAGCTGTGCAGCAGTAGGAAACCACTTATGAACCTGGGGAAGTTGGGTATGTTCGGGGGGTCGTGTCTGATCGAAAACCGTTGATCTGCCCTGACGATGTGTAGTCGGTGTCCGCGTGATGGATGAAAAAGCCGTTGAGGCACTTCGTTTTGTATCCCTGATTGATCTTTCGTGCCAGGAATCATCAAGTTGGAAATCCAATCTCCAATACGAGCCATACGATTTTGGTTTGTATACATATGAAGAGATAATATTAATGGTATTATGTCGTCTAGAATTAATACATTTATTTGCGAAATTTCTTTTCACACTATATGATAATATTAGAAGAGGATTTTCACGTATGAAAGCACGTTTGGTTATCATAAGATAAAAATCGCCCATCTGGTGTGCGCTTGCATTGTGTGATGTGGGACGAGCTTATGATAGCTTCATTTTCAAAAGTCATAGTGAATTTCTATGCACGGGAATTCATATGGAGTTAACCCGTTTTGCATTAGCGGCATGGTCCGTTGAATTACCCAACTTTAAAATGAATCCTAAATAACAACTGTTTTTGAGTTCTCACACCAGCCTGTAATAACCCGGAAATCTGGGCCAATTTAAAAATTTTATTTTGGCAATTTTAGCGAATTTTGAATATTTAAAATGAATTATTTTAAATAAAATCAACGAGAAATTTAATTTGAATAGAATTCGAACGTATATATTTATATAGATCGACGTTTGAATATAAATATTTATTTATATATATAAACGGAATTGAAAATGGCGTGGTAGTTCGATAATTCGATTTCAAACTTCAAATGAATGTACCGGGTGCAAAACAAACCGGATCTTAACGAAACCAAAAATATTAGAATCTAATTGAGAATATCTTTCCAACGAATCTGGGAAATCAAAATTTCATAGCGGGGGTAAAAAGTTATGTCCAGTTGAAGATTCTGAATAGTCGCTATGGAATTCAGGCCCTTGAAAATGGAATTTTGCAAACGACCTCGGATTTCGACGAAACCACTTTTGTTGGATCCGTGATGTCAAGTTATTGCTAGTTTTCCAATTTCGTAATTTTTCGAATCAATATGTGAGCGTGGCAAAGGAAAACGCGTTTGACCAGTTTCAGTTGATTTTAATCGACTGGAAAATGGCCATTTTTCAGTCGGTCTCAGAATTGGACGAAACTAGTTTTGTTAGGACTGTATCGTCAATACGAAGCTAGAAAGAATTTTTCTGGAATTTTTCGGGTCCGTATGTGGCCCCGACAAATTGAAATGTACGTTAAAATCAAATTTGAACTTATATTAATTTATATTATAAATTTGACGAAAACTGATCGAAACGATCGAATCAGCTTACCGGACATATCCCATTGAGTTCGGAATGGGGGTAATTAGCTAGGGACGACAATCGTTGGATCTCGTTTTGTGTTCGTATGCAAAATCACTTATTTTGGAGAACTAAAAATAATATAATATAATTAAATTTTATATAAGCCCCTAAGTTCTCCTTCCCTTCCCATTCAGCAGTCAACGCTTGAAAAAAAAAATCTGGATCTCAAAACCGCCGCCTCCCTCCCTACGATCGCCGTCGCACCATCGACGCAGGCGCCGCCGATCTTCGGCAAGTCCCCCTCCTCCTCTTTCGACCTCCTTCTCCCCCCCCCCCTCGTCGATCGAGACCCTGAGCCCCAACTCACCCATACCCGTTGACCCCCTCAAACCCTAACCTCACCGCGGCCAACCCTGCGCACCCCCAGCTCCATCCCCTGCTCGGATCCGTCTCCCCTCCCCTTTCCCCCTCTCGATCGAACGCTCAAGCCCCTCCAACTCCTTCAAAGACCACCGCGTCACCTGCAGGGAAGGGCGCAAGCTCCAGCTCGGTCAACGTCGCGCAGCCCCTGGCTCAACCCCCTCCGTCGAACGCAACAGCCCTTCCCCCCTGACGAACACAGTAAGTGTTTATTTTATTTTATTTAAATTCAATTATAGCAAGTTGTTTCATTTTCTATGTGGTTAACCTTAAAAGGAAAATCAGTTTTTGTTTAAGAATAATTTACATAGGAAAATTTGATCTTTTTGAAGTAAAAAGCTATGATTTTTAAAGGCGAAAGCAAGGATTATTGAAAAGGAGAAATCTTTATTATTGAAAAGGTGAAATTTTTATAATATAGAAAAGTTAAAAAATATAATTTTTATATAGTGGCGATAATAAAAATTTAATTTTTATGTTAGTAGACAAGTAAAAATATGATTTTTATATCGTAGAAAGGTTAAAAATATAATTTTATACGTGTAACGGAAATAAAAATTCGATCTTTATATGACAATAAAAATATAATTTTTATATATACAGAAGCAGAATAAAAATAAAAATTTTATATATACGGTAGTAGAATAAAAATGTGATTTTTATTGAAATGGCTTTGTAATAAAAATGCGATTTTTAATGAACAGCGTAGGAAAGGCTGCGTGGACATTGCAAACAAATCCAGACCGTTCAGAAATAAAGAATGGAGGAGAGGAACCCTCGGTGAGAACTTCTCACCTTTAATTTTATTTTTCTAGTTATAAATATATACTAGGATGCAGACGGTGTTTACTAGCACCCGACACCCGTCGTCCACAGACCATGGACGGCTTGTCTGCTTGTTTGTTTGATTTTGATGTGTAGTTGATTGTGTGATGTGATGTGAAATGAAATAAAATATTTATATAGTTAAAATAGTTTATAGTTAAAATAGAATTTTTAACGTGTATATAAAATAAATATTTATAAACAAATCGGAGATTTGTTTATATACACTGATTTGATCGATATTGATTGGGACGATAAATTCTACACATCGCCCAACTGCACAAATAAAATCTATGTTTGATTGTTTGAAAACCCTACACGGGTATTGGGATGATATATGACATACACTAGTCCCAATAATTAGCTGTATGTCGATCGATTGATGGACAGATTGTTATGAGCGTAAAATATTTATATTTGATGCTTATACAGTGTAGAATGCACTTTGGATGATGGTTGATTATTCATCGTTGTTATTGTATACATGTGTTGTAGAAAATCCATATAATTAACATTATATGGTAATTGATTGGGCCTCATTCATATTTGAAAAAGAAATATTTGAAATAGAAATATTTGAAATAGAATATTTGGAAATAGAAATATATGAAGTCGTGTTGATTAGATTGACACCATTTTGATGTGAACGATATTTATATCGATTTTATTCATTTTATAATGAATATCAAAAGTGATTTCAAAATCTGATATTTTGAATAGAATTGAAATTGAATAGAATTGAATTCGAATTGAAATTGAATAGAAATGAATTCGTATTGAAATTGAATTGAATTGAAAACGAATTGAAATTGAATCAGAAATCAATTTGAATTGAAATCAATTTGAAATAAATTTAAAACGAATTTATAAGGAAAAATTCAATTTTGATTTGAATTAGAAATGAAGTTGAAATCGTTTTGAAAAGGAATTTAAAACGAATTATAAAAATACGTTTTAAAAAGGAAATTGATGAAGTATATATTATATATATAATATAATGGCCTGAATAGAACACGCCGCGCCGCGGCAGTTCGCGAATTTTGACCATTGACTTTGAACGGATATCACGGGAGATCCGACTGTTGGATTCTCCTAAAACCGGAACTGTTGGGTTCGTATCGAAAAGAGCTTTCTAACGAATATTAGAAATTAGAAATCTAACGGTTGGATTTGGAATTATGTCCAAATCAAATTTGGAAAAGGTCGCTGTAAGTGCAGTTCGATGGCCGTTGATGGAAATCGACTGTACGGGCCTAGATAAAATTATTAAAAATAGTAATAATTTGTGTAAAATCATAAGAAATGATTTGGGAAGAATTGGGATGAAAAACTCCATATTTGAAAAGATAAAAATAGATTTTTATCGAAATGAACTAGTTTTGAACTAGAATTATAATTCTATTTAATTTTAAATAAATAAATTGGATTTGAAAAGGTTTTGAAAATAACCAGAATTTCCAATAATTATATTGGAATGGATTTGAATCGAAATTGTCTTTGGAATATTTCGATATTGAATTTCGAGATTATACAGATAGCGTTATGGAAATTTGAAAGATATATATATATATATATATATCGTTATTTCCAATACAATATTTGTTGGTCGTAGAATTTGATATTGAATATAAGCCGATATATTTTCTATTCAGAGTCTTGTATTGAATATCAAATGTGATTTGGGTTTGTCGTGAATGGTGTCTTCATTAACACTGTTCTTGAACCCAGTTGAGAAAAGATTAAATCTTTTTATTTAGATTTAATGAAGTGTACCAATTAAATAATATTTAATTGGAATTGAATTGGTATTGATTTTTGGGTTTATCGTGAACAGTGTTTTAAATAACACTTGTTCTTTAACCCGATAATTAATAAAATGTGATTTTGGGTTGTCGTGAACGGTATCTTCAATAATTCTGTTCTTAGACCTAAAGGAGTTAAGAAAATCAGAAATTAACTGGAGATTAGTTAAGTTGAATGGTTTCCTGTGTATTGATCTGATGTTGGTTTCGGCCTTCGGGGTTAATACTTAGGGAATTGCTCGCTTGCTAATTTACGGTTAGGGACTGATTGAAATGTGATGTGATTTTGGGGTTTATCGTGAACCGTGTTTTAAATGCACTGATTTCTTTAACCTAGTTAAAGATTAAAACTAAGTGGAGTTTTAATGAATCTTTAATTAGATTGAAAAGATCGAGAATGGAGTATCACCAGTTTTGCTCCAGGCGATAGTTAAATCTTTAATTAGATTTAAACGTGAAATGGTAATTGAATTTACCGATAACACCGTGGTGTTAGATATGAAGTATAACCAGTTTTACTTCATGGGATGAATAGGTTGGGATTGAGAAATTAAAATAAATGATTACTTCGGTAAGGTTCGTTAATCCCGACTAGTTGAATCGATATTCAAAAGAAGATTAAAGAATAAATTCAAGGAATTTATCTTTGATAAAATTAATGGGAACCGTTCCCTATGAATGTGAAATTTAGAAACTAACTGTCGGTTAGCTAAGCAGAATGGTTTTCTGGATATTGATCTGATGTTGGTTTCGGCCTTCGGGGTTAATATTTGGAGAATTATTCTCTTATTAATTTACGGTTAGTGACTGATGAATTGAAATGAGGCGTATGTTGTGTTTGTGTAACACTTGTTTATAATATACGCGAGTTATTCGGAAATACCGGGTTTATCCCATTCTGAATAAATGATACGACGATAAGTCGAAGGTGAAGACGGTGGTCGAAGACTGGAGGTCTTCACGTCGTTTGGGTGATTACTGACGATCTTGATTGGGATGTACACCCAAGAGGATGGAAACAGTTGGTGATCGTCCAGACGTACTTGGAGATCGATGGATATGCGGGGTACTAGGTGCCTCTGATTTCGTTCAGACCCAGAACGGACTTGTAAATGGACTGTATGTCTGACATTGGATTTTAGTCTATGTGATTGATTTCTATTAAATATATATCTATTTGGCTACGGAGAATCTATTCTCTTGCTTAACGCCCTTCTCTGAGACGTACGAGCTCAGGGGTTATATACTGATGAACATCAAACGCATAGAGTGAATTGCCTATGTGGCATGCCTAAGTGGCAAATGATCAAGGCTTCTGTTGAAAAGCAAAGTCTTGTGGTTGATGATCGAAGCACGACCTTTGTGGCGTAGCTTTGTGTAACGTTTACTTCGCGAGTTTCACACCCGGTATGAACCAAAAACGGGAGACGGACCTCAGGGAGGACATGTGTTTCTTTCTAGTTAGAAGTGGCGTCAGTGGTTTTACACGCCCTGAAGAGTTTGACTTATGTGGTTGTTGCTGTTGCGAGGCGCTTCGGTTTGATCGGACGATCCGGGTCCGATGGAGTCATTTGTTGGCTCATTTACGCCTCATAGGGCGGAGAGACGTATTGTTCAGGCATAATAATCCACATCGGTGGACCGGCCCTGACGATCCAAGGCCTGCCTACGCGCTTGCCTGAGACATGGGCTAGATTGTCTCGAATCAGTGAGGTCGATCCCTAGCCTCGGTTTATACCATAAATGATAAGCCAACTTCCAATACGTAACTTTGTGGTTTTATTTGTAGAGCCTAGTATGGCGACATAGTGGGATGGGGCGCTTATGCCGTCTATGGTTGATACTTATGATTTGAAGTTGTTTTATACACTATGCACTTATAATAGAATCAAATGATTTATTTTAAACGTATCAAGCATTCTTGGCTATTATAAGGGAAAAACCCTATCCCCCGACTTGCGTTGCATTGTGTGATAGGACCTGGGTCTTATAATAGCTTCATTTTTATTTATTTAGCATTGCGCTGTTGTTTTATGCACTGGTGTTCTTGGGAGGAAACCCGTTCCGTGTTATACGGTGTGGTCCCTTGATTTACCTAACTTTAAAATAAGGATTAATAATTGTTTTAGTTCTCACACCAGTCCCATGAATGACTTGGAGTTTATTGTTTTGACCTAAACTCTAGGTGCCCTTATTTTGACACGGGCAGCTAGTAGTTTTGGTTTTTGCAGATTTATATTCACAGGATCCTGGTTTACAGCTGGAACGATATCCGGAAAGCTTTGTATCCGTATATCTCTTCTAGTTGTGTATTGTATTATTTTCCGCTGCTATGTAATGTATTGTAATCTATGATATTTTTCTGTTGTATAATATTTATTCATACTCTGTATATTCTTGTATCTGATGGAATTGTTGTAATATACAATGAAATGTTCTTCCGTATGCGTTCTATTTTGTCGTGTTCTCAAAACAATCAGGCGTTTCGAACGGTCTGGGTCGGTTTAGCGACTGATTCGGATCGAGCGAGATTCTTTGTTATCACAGTTGGTATCAGAGCTTTGGTTTACAAAGCTCAGAGAACAAGACACATTAGAACCATACGAAAGAATTCATCAAATATTGGATTAGTAATATCCAATGGGAATGACTCGTTAGAGATAGGATCAGTAGTATCCTAGAACGGGTGTGAAGAGTATATTTTAAAATTAAAACAAATTTTGTTTTGAAATTTAAATCATTTTATACGTATTTGAATAATTATTTGTATTGAATTTGGATAATGCAGTATATAAAGATTTTGCGTATATGTCTGATCCGCGTGTATTCAAAGTTTTAATATACTGGATAGATATAGAATCACGCTCTAGTCGCCCGGAGATGATTCTGATGATAGTCTAGACATCATCAGAATTGGTATTCGAGTTTCAAAGGTGTGATATCTATATATTTCCTATTGACTGGTGTGAGAACCAAAATTAGATAGGGCTTATTGTTGTGATTTGGCATCAAAAATCTGATTTTTTGACTATATATCAAAGTTATGAATTTGAAATGATAACCAACTAATTGATTGATGGTTGTGTTGTTTGTCTATTTGTTTGAAATTTTGAACCATATAGCCAAATTGAACCAAATAGCGAGTTGTATTGAAAATTAGTCGTATTTGCATGCATATACATGTACTTACATTAAACAGGTCATAGCAAAGAGGCTAGAGCAGAAGAATAAAATTGTTTGCCCGACAAATAGGTACATGTTTACCATAATTTACTGTTTTGTTTGGGTGATGATGATTTTATGAGCCGATTGGCTAGCCGCTTGGCTTTTTCTTTTTCTTTTTGAGATCAGAGGGCCTGTATGGCAATTTCGGGATTTTCCCGGTGATCCCGGTGCAGGGGAGGTTATGGCGAAATTTTTCGGAAATTTAGGGTGTTAGCCAAATTTTTGAAAAATTTGAAAAGTTCTTAGAAACTGAAAAGTTGAAGAACTTAAGCCGTAGTGAAAATACTGGAAGTTGAGTTGATTTGTGAAACAACTTTCGGCTTTGTTCCTTTTCGGGGACGAAAAGTTTTAAGTGGGGGAGATTGTAATAACCCGGAAATCTGGGCCAATTTAAAATTTTTATTTTGGCAATTTTAGCGAATTTTGAATATTTAAAATGAATTATTTTAAATAAAAACGACGAGAAATTTAATTTGAATAGAATTCGAACGTATATATTTATATAGATCGACGTTAGAATATAAATATTTATTTATATATAAAAAAGTAATTGAAAATGGCGCGGTAGTTCGATAATTCGATTTCAAACTTCAAATGAATGTACCGGGTGCAAAACAAACCGGATCTTAACGAAACCAAAAATATTAGAATCTAATTGAGAATATCTTTCCAACGAATCCGGGAAATCAAAATTTCATAGCGGAGGTAAAAAGTTATGTCCAGTTGAAGATTCTGAATAGTCGCTATGGAATTCAGGCCTTTGAAAATGGAAATTTTGCAAACGACCTCGGATTTCGACGAAACCACTTTTGTTGGATCCATGATGTCAAGTTATTTCTAGTTTTCAAATTTCGTAATTTTTCGAATCAATATGTGAGCGTGGCAAAGGAAAACGAGTTTGACCAGTTTCAGTTGATTTTAATCGACTGGAAAATGGCCATTTTTCAAACGGTCTCAGAACTGAATGAAACTAGTTTTGTTAGTACCGTATCGTCAATACGAAGCAAGAAAGAATTTTTCTGGAATTTTTTGGGTCCATATGTGGCCCGGGCAAATTGAAATGTACGTTAAAATCAAATTTGAACATTATATTAATTTATATTATAAATTTGACGAAAACTGATCGAAACGATCGAATCAGCTTACCGGACATATCCCATTGAGTTCGGAATGGGGGTAATTAGCTAGGTACGACAATCGTTGGATCTCGTTTTGTGTTCGTATGCAAAATCACTTATTTTGGAGAATTAAAAATAATATAATATAATTAAATTTTATATAAGCCCCTAAGTTTCTCCTTCCCTTCCCCATTCAGCAGTCAAAGCTTGAAAAAAAAAACTGGATCTCAAAACCGTCGCCTCCCTCCCCACGATCGCCGTCGCACCATCGACGCATGCGCCGTCGATCTTCGGCAAGTCCCCCTCCTCCTCTTCAGACCTCCTTCTTCTTTCCCACCCCCCCATCGATCGAGACCCTGAGCCCCAACTCACCCATACCCGTTGACCCCCTCAAACCCTAACCCACCGTGGCCAACCCTGCACACCCCCAGCTCCTTCCCCTGCTCTGATCCGTCTCCCCTCCCCTTTCCCCCTCTCGATCGAACGCTCAGGCCCCTCCAACTACTTCAAAGACCACCGCGTCGCCTGCAGGGAAGGGCGCAAGCTCCAGCTCAGTCACCGTCGTGCAGCCCCTGGCTCACCCCCCTCCGTCGAACGCAACAGCCCTTTCCCCCATGACGAACACAGTAAGTCTTTATTTTATTTTATTTAAATTCAATTATAGCAAGTTGTTTCATTTTCTATGTGGTTAACCTTAAAAGGAAAATCAGTTTTTGTTTAAGAATAATTTACATAGGAAAATTTGATCTTTATGAAGTAAAAAGCTATGATTTTTAAAGGCGAAAGCAAGGATTATTGAAAAGGCGAAATCTTTATTATAGAAAAGGCGAAATTTTTATAATATAGGAAAGTTAAAAATATAATTTTTATATAGCGGCGATAATAAAAATATAATTTTTATGTTAGTAAAGAAGTAAAAATATGATTTTTATATCATAGAAAGGTTAAAAATATAATTTTATACATGTAGTGGAGATAAAAATATAATTTTTATATATACAGAAGCAGAATAAAAATATATTTTTTATATATATGGTAGTAGAAAATAAATGTGATTTTTATTGAAATGGCTTTGTAATAAAAATGCGATTTTTAATGAACAACGTAGGAAAGGCTGCGTGGACATTGCAAACAAATCCAGACCGTTCAGAAATAAAGAATGGAGGAGACGAACCCTCGGTGAGAACTTCTCACCTTTAATTTTATTTTTCTAGTTATAAATATATACTAGAATGCAGACGGTGTTTAGTAGCACCCGACACCCGTCTCCACAGACCATGGGCGGCTTGTATGCTTGTTTGTTTGATTTTGATGTGTAGTTGATTGTTTGATGTGATGTGAAATGAAATAAAATATTTATATAGTTAAAATATTTTATAGTTAAAATAGAATTTTTAACGTGTATATAAAATAAATATTTATAAACAAATCGGAGATTTGTTTATATACACTGATTTGATCAATATTGATTGGGACAATAAATTTTACACATCGCTCAACTACACAAATAAAATCTGTGTTTGATTGTTTGAAAACCCCACACGGATATTGGGATGATATATGACATACACTAGTCCCAATAATTAGCTGTATGTCGATCGATTGATGGACAGACTGTTATGAGCATTAAATATTTATATTTGATGCTTATACAGTGTAGAATGCACTTTGGATGATGGTTGATTATTCATCGTTGTTATTGTATACATGTGTTGTAGAAAATCCATATAATTAACATTATATGGTAATTGATTGGGCCTCATTCCATATTTGAAAAAGAAATATTTGAAATAGAAATATTTGAAATAGAAATATTTGAAATAGAATATTTGGAAATAGAAATATATGAAGCCGTGTTGATTAGATTGACGCCATTTTGACGTGAACGATATTTATATCGATTTTATTCATTTTATAATGAATATCAAAAGTGATTTCAAAATCTGATATTTTGAATAGAATTGAAATTTGAATTGAAAGTGAATAGAAATGAATTCGTATTGAAATTGAATTGAATTGAAAACGAACTGAAATTGAATTAGAAATCAATTTGAATTGAAATCAATTTGAAATAAATTTAAAACGAATTTATAAGGAAAAATTCAATTTTGATTTGAATTAGAAATGAAGTTGAAATCGTTTTGAAAACGAATTTAAAACGAATTATAAAAATACGTTTTAAAAAGGAAATCGACGAAGTATATATTATATATATAATATAATGGCCTGAATAGAACGCGCCGCGCCGCGGCAGTTCACGAATTTTGACCATTGACTTCGAACGGATATCACGGGAGATCCGACCGTCGGATTCTCCTAAAACTAGAACCGTTGGGTTCGTATCAAAAAGAGCTTTCTAACGAATACTAGAAATTAGAAATCTAAAGGTTGGATTTGGAATTATGTCGAAATCAAATTTGGAAAATGTCGCTGTAAGTGCAGTTCGATGGCCGTTGATGGAAATCGACTGTACGGGCCTTGATAAAATTATTAAAAATAGTAATAATTTGTGTAAAATCATAAGAAATGATTTGGGAAGAATTGGGATGAAAAACTCCATATTTGAAAAGATAAAAATAGATTTTTATCGAAATGAACTAGTTTTGAACTAGAATTATAATTCTATTTAATTTTAAATAAATAAATTGGATTTGAAAAGGTTTTGAAAATAACCAGAATTTCCAATAATTATATTGGAATGGATTTGAATTGAAATTGTCTTTGGAATATTTCGATATTGGATTTCGAGATTATACAGATAGCGTTATGGAAATTTGAAAGATATATATATATATATATGTATATATATATATATCGTTATTTCCAATACGATATTTGTTGGTCGTAGAATTTGATATTGAATATAAGCCTATATATTTTCTATTCAGAGCCTTGTATTGAATATCAAATGTGATTATGGTTTGTCGTGAATGGTATCTTCATTAACACTGTTCTTGAATCTAGTTGAGAAAAGATTAAATCTTTTTATTTACATTTAATGAAGTTTACCAATTAAATAATATTTAATTGGAATTGAATTGGTATTGATTTTTGGGTTTATCGTGAACAGTGTTTAAAATAACACTTGTTCTTTAACCCGATAATTAATGAAATGTGTTTTGGGTTGTCGTGAACGGTATCTTCAATAATACTGTTCTTAGACCTAAAGGAGTTAAGAAAATTAGAAACTAACTGGAGATTAGTTAAGTTGAATGGTTTCCTGTGTATTGGTCTGATGTTGGTTTCGGCCTTCGGGGTTAATACTTAGGGAATTGCTCGCTTGCTAATTTACGGTTAGGGACTGATTGAAATGTGATTTGATTTTGGGGTTTATCGTGAACCGTGTTTTAAATGACACTGATTCTTTAACCCAGTTAAAGATTAAAACTAAGTGGAGTTTTAATGAATCTTTAATTAGATTGAAAAGATCGAGAATGGAGTATCACCAGTTTTGCTCCAGGCGATAGTTAAATCTTTAATTAGATTTAAACGTGAAATGGTAATTGAATTTACCGATAACACCGTGGTGTTAGATATGAAGTATAACCAGTTTTACTTCATGGGATGAATAGGTTGGGATTGGGAAATTAAAACAAATGATTACTTCGGTAAGGTTCGTTAATCCCGACTAGTTGAATCGATATTCAAAAGAAGATTAAAGAATAAATTCAAGAAATTTATCTTTGATAAAATTAATGGGAACCTTTCCCTATGAATGTGGGTTAGCTAAGCAGAATGGTTTTTTGGATATTGATCTGATGTTGGTTTCGGCCTTCGGGGTTAATATTTGGGGAATTATTCTCTTGTTAATTTACGGTTAGTGGCTGATGAATTGAAATGAGGCGTATGTTGTGTTTGTGTAACACTTGTTTATAATATACGCGAGTTATTCGGAAAGACCGGGTTTATCCCATTCTGAATAACTGATACGACGATAAGTCGAAGGTGAAGACGGTGGTCGAAGACTGGAGGTCTTCACGTCGTTTGGGTGATTACTGATGATCTTGATTGGGATGTACACCCAAGAGGATGGAAACAGTTGGTGATCGTCCAGACGTACTTGGAGATCGATGGATATGCGGGGTACTAGGTGCCTCCGGTTTCGTTCAGACCCAGAACGGACTTGTAAATAGACTGTGTGTCTGACATTGGATTTTAGTCTGTGTGATTGATTTCTATTAAATATATATCTGTTTGGCGGCGGAGAATTTATTCTCTTGCTTAACGCCCTTCTCTGAGACGTACGAGCTCAGGGGTTATATAATGATGGATATCAAACGCATAGAGTGAATTGCCTGTGTGGCATGCCTAAGTGGCAAATGATCAAGGCTTCTGTTGAAAAGCAAAGTCTTGTGGTTGATGATCGAAACACGGCCTTTGTGGCGTAGCTTTG
Organism: Allium sativum; assembly: GCA_030737875.1. NCBI lineage: Eukaryota > Viridiplantae > Streptophyta > Magnoliopsida > Asparagales > Amaryllidaceae > Allium > Allium sativum. The sequence goes on from CM060924.1 coordinate 381,455,170, forward strand.
TGTAACGTTTACTTCGCGAGTTTCACACCCTGTATGAACCAAAAATGGGAGACGGACCTCAGGGAGGACAGGCGTTTCTTTCTAGTTAGAAGTGGCGTCAGTGGTTTTACACGCCCTGACGAGTTTGACTTATGTGGTTGTTGCTGTTGCGAGGCGCCTCGGTTTGATCGGACGATCCGGGTCCGATGGAGTCATTTGTTGGCTCATTTACGCCCCATAGGGCGGAGAGATGTATTGTTCAGGCATAATAATCCACATCGGTGGACCGACCCTGACGATCCAAGGCTTGCCTGCGCGCTTGCCTGAGACATGGGCTAGATTGTCTTGAATCGGTGAGGACGATCCCTAGCCTCGGTTCATACCATAAATGATAACCCAACTTCCAATACGTAACTTTACGGTTTTATTTGTAGAGCCTAGTTTAGCGACATAGTGGGATAGGGCGCTTATGCCATCTATGATTGATACTTATGATTTGAAGTTGTTTTATACACTATGCACTTATAATAGTATCAAATGATTTGTTTTAAACGTATCAAGCATTCTTGGCTATTATAAGGTAAAAACCCTATCCCTCGGCTTGCGTTGCATTGTGTGATAGGACCTGGGTCTTATAATAGCTTCAATTTTTTTTTAGCATTGCGCTGTTGTTTTATGCACTAGTGTTCTTGGGAGGAAACCCGTTCCGTGTTATACGGCGTGGTTCCTTGATTTACCTAACTTTAAAATAAGGATTAATAATTGTTTTAGTTCTCACACCAGTCCCATGACTGACCTGGAGTTTATTGTTTTGACCTAAACTCTGGGTGCCCTTATTTTGACATGGGCAGCTAGTAGTTTTGGTTTTTGCAGATTTATATTCACAGGATCCTGGTTTATAGCTGGAACGATATCCGGAAAGCTTTGTATCCATATATCTCTTTTAGTTGTGTATTGTATTATTTTCCGCTGCTATGTAATGTATTGTAATCTCTGATATTTTTCTGTTGTATAATATTTATTCATACTCTGTATATTCTTGTATCTGATGGAATTGTTGTAATATACAATGAAATGTTCTTCCGTCTGCGTTCTATTTTGTCGTGTTCTCAAAACAATCAGGCGTTTCGAACGGTCTGGGTCGGTTTAGCGACTGATTCGGATCGAGCGAGATTCTTTGTTGTCACACAGTCCCACGACTGACCTGGAGTTTATTGTTACTTTCTAAACTCTGGTTGCCCATTAATTTCCACACGGGCAGCTAGTGTTAAGTTTTGCAGTTATAGGTCGTTGGAGCAGGATTCGAAGCGCTTTTAGAGTTAGAGTCCAAACTAGAGTTGGAGCTTCTGCTATATCATAAGGATCTTCCGCTGAGAGTATATTTTCTTTTCTTCCGCTGTATATGTTGTAACTCTGATTCTCTATGTAACTCTGATGTGACATTGTATTTTGCAATGAAAAGTTCGATTATTTTTGTTTAATATATGTATGTACCCATAACAATTCGTCTTTATGAACGGTTTGAGTCGGTGTAATTACCGGCAAGAACTGGGCAAAAAGATGGGTCGTTGCAGTTAATGTATGCGGGATTTGATCAGTCTTGGTCGATTTAGCGATCAATTAGGTCCGGGCGAATCCGTATCATTACAAATAATGTCCTTTTTGTTTTCAACCATCTTAATTTGACAAAACGTACATTTTTGTTTCACCAATATATTTTGACAAAAATGTAAATTTCCAATTCGACTATTCTAATTTGTCAAAATGTTCAGTTTTGTTTCATCAGTTCTAATTTGACAAAAATGTTCATTTTTTTTTCAACAATTATATTTTGACACAAAGCCTAATTTTGTTTCATTCATAACTTTTGACAAAAGTGACAATTTTGGTTTTAACTATTACATTTGTCAAAAGTGACAAATTTGGTTTCAACATTTATAACTTGACAAAAGTTATATTTTGGTTTAACCTAAGTCTATTTAACAAAAATGTTATTTTTGTTGTAACTCAAATCTCTTTAACAAAAAGGTAATTTTTGTTATAACTTACATTTATTTAACAAAAATGTAAATTTTGTCTAACTCTTATCTTATTTAACAAAAATATGATTTTTGTTATGTTCACTCTTTTTATTGAAACTATGAGCAATAATAATATAATCCTTCATATTAATTCTTTTTATTTAAACAAAGTGTCAGTATAAACATGATCTTTAATACTTATCTTTTCATTGCAACAAAATTTACAATAAAAATATATCTTTCTATTTTACTCTTTTTATTGTATTTAACAAAGTGACAACAAAGATGAAATCTTTTTATCATAATCTTTTTATTATAATCTTTTATTTGAAAACTAAGTGACAATAAAGATGTAATCTTTTTATTATAACAAAAAGACATTTAAAAATATAAACTTTAATAACTATACTTTTTGATTGTACCAAAATGACCATAAAAATATAGACTTTAATAACTATACTTTTTATTGTAACAAATCGACAATAAAAATCAAATCTCCTATTTCAATTCTTTTTATTGTAAACAATGTTACATAAAAATGAAGTCTTTTAATTCTATTCTTTCTAGTGAAAACAATATTACATAAAAATGTAATCTTTTAAATCTACTCTTTTATGACAATAAAAATTAATCTTTTATTTCTACTAACTTGTTTTAACACAAATGTTAATCTTATTTCAACTAACATGTTCTAACACAAATGTTATTTTTATTTCATATAAAATGACAACAAAAGTGATACTTTCAACTTTGTATTTTTATTGCTTATAAAATGACACCTAAAATTATACATTTAAATCTTCTATTTTTATTGCATATAAAATGACAATAAAAATGCAACTTTAAAATCTATTCTTTTCATTACAACTAAAATGACAATAAAAATGTTTCTTTTGTACCAATTCTTTTTATTGTAACAAACTTGACAGTAAAAATGTTATTTTTAAATCTATCCTTTTTATTGTAGCTAAATTGACAAATAAAATGTTACTTTAAATCCATTCTTTTTATTGCATATAAAATGACAATAAAAATGTTACCTTAAAATCTCAACTCTATTTCATTGTAACTAATTGAAAATAAAAATGAAATCTTTTATTCCAATTCTAATATTTATAACTAATCGACAATAAAAATATGATCTTTTATAACTATTCTTTTCATTGTAACTAATCGACAATAAAAATATGACCTTTTATAACTATTCTTTTTATTGTAACTAATCGACAATAAAAATATGATCTTTTTATAACTGTTCTTTTTATTGTAACTAATCGACAATAAAAATATGATCTTTTTATCATAAACATTTCATTTATACTAAATGACCAGAAGAAATGTGTTCTTTTTATTTTGAACATATTGACACTAAAATATGTTATTTTTAGTTGAAACAAATTCACCCTAAAATATGTTCCTTTTTGGTTGAAACAAAATTAAGCAAAAACCATATTTAATGTAATCCAATATAATGATATTTTAATGTAAACAACGAAAATGAAATTTTATTACAAATCTCAATGTCATAAAAACTCATGTTCATGTAAACAATAAAAATGTATTTTATTGTAAATCTAATCTCAATGTTCATGGATTTAAATAAAGAAGATGTTTTCATTTTAAAATCAACTCTATGTTTATGGATCTAAACAAAAGATGAAACTTTATTATAAATTCAAATAGATTAAAATAAAAGATGGAACTTTTATTACAAGACCAAATAGATCAAATGAAAGAAGAAACTTTATATTATAAATCAAATCAATATTCATAGATCTAGATTAACAATAAGAATTTTATTTCAACTCAAATCTAACAATAAACTATGGACTCAATTAAAAGAAAGATTTTTTTTATTATTATAGATCGGGATCTAGCAACATGAACAACACAATCATTCACAACCAACAAACAGAATATCATACATCGCAGATCTGAATTAATTATCATACATACATGAAATTTAAATAACGAGAGATAATTAAATTTTAAATATTTTTAAATATAGAAATCTCACAGTGATTTTTGTCTAAAATTTCAACATGCTCGGTTTCAGATCTGGTTTATTCCATCGTCTAGATCTCGATTCTGCGATTCCAACGCTTTGAAAATCGTCGAATTCTGTTTCATTTTGTAAAAGATAAGATCGTTTGAAGATTTGATAATAATTTAATTAAATAATTAAAAATTCTTTAATTACATTAGCCTAATAAAATCGTCTGTTCCTCATCTTCTTCCTCATTTACTTCTAGTTAAACCGAACCCAACCTTCACCGTGCCTCCCTCTTTGCGCACGACACTCCGAGCCTCCAGCCACCGATCAGAATGCACCACATCGAAGCCCTAGCCATACTCCTCCAACACGCCACTTGGCTCACCACTCGAGTTCACCTTGACCCCGCAAATTGGGTTCGAACGCCACCGGTTTGGGAGGCAAAATCTGCCTTCTCGTTTGACGATAAACGATCATGATCGTACAGATTTAAAGTGTAGAGGAAGATCTTTAGTTTTTGCTTTGAGGTTGGATTGAATTTTGATGGGGATTGAACGAGATTGAGGATTGAAATCGGAGTGTTCATAGCCATTGGGATGATGGTGGCGGCTGTACCATTTGTGATTAGGGTTTAGAGTGTTTTTTAATCCTATTATTTATAATATTTAATTGTTAAATTTGCAAATAAACCCGTAATTCCTCAACTGCTCCAATTTCTGCCCAACGAAGGATATTCCTAGGCAAATACCCCTGTTCCGGATCCAATGGATTAGGTCCTATCAGCCCATTTGATCGTCTTGACCCACTTTTCTTTAATTTAAAATATAAATCATTTATTTATTTAATTTGATCGTACATTTAAATTTACCGGGGCCACATACGGACTATAAAAATTCCAGAAAAATAATTTCTAGCTATGTTTTGACGATACGGTCCTAACAAAACTAATTTCGTCGAATTCCAAGACCATATGAAAAATGGCCTTTTCTGGTCGATCTTATTTGACTGAAACTGACAAAACACATTTTCTTTTGCCACGCTCACATATTAATTTGAAAAATGATGAAAATTGAAACCTAGCAATGATTTGACATTCCGGTTCCAACAAAAAGTGATTTCGTCGAAAATGGAGGTCGTTTGAAAAATGGCTATTTTTAATATTAATATATATATATATTCTATTGCGACTTTTCTGCATATTAAACTAGACATAAATTTCGATTTCCTCTATGAAATTTCAATTTTTTGGATTCGTTGGAAAGATATTTTCAAATAGATTCTAATATTTTTGGTTTCACTAAAATCTGATTTATTTTGCATCTTGTACAGTCAGTCAAAGTTCAAATTCAAATTTTCAAACTACCGCGCTATTTCTAACTCCTTTTAAAATTAAACTAAAATTATTCGTTCTAACTTTGATTTAAATAGATTTTTAGTTGTTATTATTTAAAATAAATTATTTAACTATTTAAAATCCATTAAAATTTCTAAAAAAAAAATTTGGTTCAGAATTCCGGGTTGTTACAATCTCCCCCACTTAAAATCTTTTCGTCCTCGAAAAGGAACGAAGCTAAAAGTTGTTTAATTTACCAACTAAATTTTTATTTCTATTGTTGTTTTCAATAATTTGATTAGTTGATTAACTTTTTAAATATATATAACCTTTATATATATTCAAAAATCATATTTTCTAAGATCGGATTAAACATATAATCGCAAATACGTTAATTATAAAATTATAACTCTTAAATCTTTCTAGGGCATTTCTAACCCCATCTCTAATGAGTATTCTCATTTTAGGATGCTACTGATCTTATCTGTAACAAGTATTCTTATTGGATATTACTAATTCAATCTCTAATGAGTCTTTTGTTCAGTCCTAACGAGTTGTACCCCAAAGATTTGAGCTAACTAGAGCTCTGATACCAATTGTAACGATACGGTTTTTTCCCGGTCCTAATCGATCGCTAAATCGACCAAGATCGTTCAAAACTCGAATACGTTAACTCTGGGAATACAACACATCAAAACAAATAATAGAAGAATTTTATTACATCATAATAATGTTACATCAGAATACAGAATATATCAAAGTACATCGATAAAATACAGCGGGAAATTAAATTACAATGAATGTAATACACCGCACAATGGAAATATAAACTAAAACAGCGGAAGTTTATCAATTCTCCGGACACAGCTTTAAGCTTCGATCCAGAATCCTACTCAATATATTTGTAAAATAAGCTACTCGACTGCCTGTGTGAGAAAGAGGGCACCCGAGTTTGCCAAGTGAAACAAACAACGGATCAGTCAAAGGACTGGTATGAGAAATCTTTACTTAACTTAACTAGTAATAAGGCTAATCACAGGACCACGCCGCTAACACGGAATGGGTTTACTCCATTGGATTGCCAGTGCATAAATAAAGTAAATCGCTAAACAACGCAATGCTTTTTAGAAAAATGAAACCATTATAAGACTCAAGTCCCATCACACAACGCAACGCAAACCAGAGGATAGAGTTTTACCTTATATTGGTAAAAAATGCTTGATGCGATAAAAACGGATTTGATATTATTATTAGTGTATATATGTTTCAAAAACATTTCAATCATAATGTATCAATCATAGACGACATAGCTACCATATACTATGTCACCATACTAATTCTACAATAAAAACCGCATGATGTCGTATTGGAAATTGGGTTTCCATCAAGAGTCAAGGCTAGGAACGATCTCCTTACCGATTCGAGACACTAGCAATATCTCAGGATCACACCTACAGGCAACCCTTGGATCCTGCAGGGCCGGTCCATAAATAACGTTAGTGGATTAGTTATGCCTGAACAAACGCTTCCATGTCCTATTGAAACTATAATGGTAGTGGTTTACCCCAAGTCTATATAACAAAAATGCCATATTTGTTGTAACTCAAATCTCTTTAACAAAAAGGTTATTTTTGTTATAACTTACATTTATTTAACAAAAATGTAAATTTTGTCTATCTCTTATCTTATTTAATAAAAATGTGATTTTTGTGATGTTCACTCTTTTTATTGAAACTATGAGCAATAATAATATAATCCGACATATTAATTCTTTTTATTTAAACAAAGTGTCAGTATAAACATGATCTTTAATACTTATCTTTTCATTGAAACAAAATTTACAATAAAAATATATCTTTCTATTTTACTCTTTTGATTGTAATTAACAAAGTGACAACAAAGATGAAATCTTTTTATCGTAATCTTTTTATTATAATCTTTTATTTGAAAACTAAGTGATAATAAAGATGTAATCTTTTTATTATAACAAAATGACATTTAAAAATATAGAATTTAATAACTATACTTTTTGATTGTACCAAAATGACCATAAAAATATAGACTTTAATAACTATAATTTTTATTGTAACAAATCGACAATAAAAATCAAATCTCCTATTTCAATTCTTTTTATTGTAAACAATGTTACATAAAAATGAAGTCTTTTAATTCTATTCTTCCTAATGAAAACAATATTACATATAAATGTAATCTTTTAAATCTACTCTTTTATGACAATAAAAATAAATCTTTTATTTCTACTAACTTGATTTAACACAAATGTTAATCTTATTTCAACTAACATGTTCTAACACAAATGTTATTTTTATTTCATATAAAATGACAACAAAAATGATACTTTCAACTTTCTATTTTTATTGCATATAAAATGACACCAAAAATGATACCTTTAAATCTTCTATTTTTATTGCATATAAAATGACAATAAAAATGCAACTTTAAAATCTATTCTTTTCATTACAACTAAAATGTCAATAATAATGTTTCTTTTGTATCAATTCTTTTTATTATGACTAACTTAACAATAAAAATGTTATTTTTAAATCTATCCTTTTTATTGTAACTAAATTGAGAAATAAAATGTAACAACCCGAATTTTAATAACATATTAAAATCATAAATCAAGGCAGAATTAAAATTTAAAATAAGAATCAAGGGAAATGGGTTGCGCCATTGCATTCGTCTGGAAATTCTGCTTGAAAACGAGTCCGAGTTTGCGAGAATCAGAGTCCGTATGAGAGAGATGACCCTCTGAAGTTTCAGGATTTTCAGAATCAAAAACAGCTCGAATTCGAATTCAAAACCCAGAAAAGGCTGGCCGGGAAATTTCCCGCCCAGTACCCAGGTCGACTGGGTAGTTGACCCCCCCAGACCAGGTCGACTGGGCAGTCGACCTGGGTGTTGACCTGGTCCCCGAGCCCACTTTTGGGCCTGGGTGCATTCTGATGTTTCTAGTCTTGTATTCTGTCCAGATTCATCTACCTAATCCTATATAAACCCCCTGATGCCTAAATCCTAATTCACTACAACACGTCTAGCCGCCATTATGCTGCTAAAATCCCTCTTGGTCATGGCCGCCGTCTCTAATCTTCTTAAGCTCTCATACGCAATCCAATGCAAAGATGAAGACTTCTACAACGATTCAAGGAGATGAATCAACAACGCTACAACATCGATTTCAGTTCTTAAATTCGCTAGCCATGCTATGTAAGTTCTAGTTACTTTTTAGACTAAAATACTTAATTTTAATATGGCTATGGAATAAAGTGTAATTGGATATAAGCATGTTTATCAATTCAGATCTATTCCTGTTTACCTTTGAACCTTGAATTTTGAGACTTGTTCATCTCCATTCTTATGTCTAGTTCATGCTCTATTCAGTCGTTGTAAATTAGTTTCTTGGATTCATGTTGATATTATTATCAAGATCTAATCTTTATGCCTATCATGACGATCTATGCTGTTTTCTCCCTGATCTTGTTTCATTGCAACTTCTACCTCCCCCTATTTATTTTCCTTTGATGAACCTAGGTCAATTTCGGACCTAGGCCTAAACTGCGATTTATGTGCGATTGGATACGGGGGAAATACCGAGATATTGCCTAGTTAGATATATGTGTGTTTGGTAGAATCGAAGGCATAATATAGAATTGGATAATTGGGTATTGCCATTAAAATGGTAATTGTAAGAATTGGGATTGGCATATGTAATTTTTGGCTAGAACTTGATATGTGTAAATTGACATAAAAATTGACATACGTATAAAACGGCATGAACTGAGCATATGTAGATTTGGTATGAATTGGGCATATGTAAAACTGATATGTAATCTAGAACTTGGGCATATGTTAATTATGTGAGATTTGTAGTTGAAACACATATGATAATTTATGTCTTGAAAAAGGGCTAATATGAACACGCCTAAGTGGGTTTTGGGTAGTTGGCATGTAATAGCCTTTAAGGAGGGATAAATATAAATTGAGATAAGTTGCCTTTAATGGCATAAGATAAATTGTGATAAAATTGGTATGATTTTGCATACCATTAATTGATGAACATAATTGAGTCAATTATGGACATCATTAAATTAGGAATTAATTAATAATTTGAATAAGGAAATTATTAAGACTGGGGTAAAAGATTATAAGCGATAATCAAAGCTTAGGACACGAGTTTGGACTCATTTGTGACGTAAAACTGCCCGGACCCGCCCGGCAAATCCAGTAGTCACAAATGGTAGCCCAATGTGAGAGGTCCTAGGCCCAAATTAAAAGCGTAACAGTTGTGAAGACACGAGGTTAGACTCTTTTATGGTGTAAGACTGCCCGGACCCGCCCGGCAAATCCAGCTGCCATAAATGTTAGTCTAATGTGAGAGGTCTTTATAGGGTTACGGCCTTAATGAATTAAGAAATACTTAACCAGATAAACATGTGGTGGGACATGGGGGTTAAGTGGGTGACATGTGGAAATATGAATAGTAATACTTAACCAACATAACATGGTAATTAGACCAGTGGGTAGGGTTAAGTAAACTAAGAAAACTTAACCAATATGGTATGAATGGGTGGGTTAAGTAATATGATTAGGCTAATGACCCTTAACCAATATGGTATGAATGGGTGAGTTAAGTAATATGACCAGGCTAATGACACTTAACTGTTATGACATGAATGATTGAGTTAAATAAATCTTAATTAATGCCTAAGTGGGAATGATAACTTATGGAATAAAGTAAGTTAGGCGGAACAATAGATAAGATGAGATAACTTATGTAATAAGGAAAGATGTGCTTCATTGTAGATTAAGCAATATGTAAAGACAAGAATGAATTTACAATTGAAGGCGACATAAGTTATATTATAAAAAGGAACAAAACATTTGTTAGGTTGGATAATCCTCTGAGTATCAATCTGATGTTAATTCCGGTCTTCGGGGTTGGTATTTAGGGAATTATTCTCTATCTCCGGTGTGTTTGTAAGTTAAGGGGTACTTGGTTGTAAAAATTGAATAAGAACATGTTGTTGTACCATAACAGGGGTTAATGTATGAATCATAGGAATAACATGTTGCGGGCTTATTAATGGACTTAGTATAGTTCAAGTTAAGAATTGAATTAATAAGCAAGTTGAAGGTTGGTATAAATGGAAATAACCAAGTTAAATGATAAGACTAATGAGTTAGCACAAGCGCATAGTTAATGGATAGACATAGGGTCTAATGACAGATAAAGCCAAGGCGCTTGGTTAAACCCAGACGTTGGGGGTAATATGAATGACATGTAAAATATAACCTATAAGCACTTAACCAAGATAAAGCATGTATTAAGACATGAGGATGATGTAGGGGTTAAGTGGAGGACATGGGTAACATGTAAGACATAACTGGTGTATACTTAACCAAAATTTAAGCATGTTAGTGGACATGAATAAGAAGGGGTTAAGTAAGAATTACTAGAGGGGACCAAGCATAGGAGGGAAGCTTGTGTCGAGGAAAGGGGACCCTTTTCAGACCAGTAGCCCGTTACGTATCTTTGTGAGCTCGACCAATGTCGAGGACGGGACACACATACTAGGTTTGATTGTAAGAGGTCAAAACGGGTTAGCGGTGGCAACGCAAGTCCAACGGGTTTCATATGCGTGTGTGGACCCGGGCAGGTAGGTAAGACGTTGTTGCATCGTGTAGGTATAAGCCGTGCATCCTTAAGTTGTATCGGGTTGCCACTTTAGGGGAGTGATACACCCCACTGTTGGGCCAGCACGGGTATCTACGAGTTAGGGAGCCGATCGCATGGGGGTTGGTGGGTACACTTAGTGGAGATAGGGGAAGGCGGCACCTATGTAGTCAGCTAGGGGTTCATAAGACTAGTATTATGATTTCTAAGTAGTGGGTAGGGTCACCTTATTATATAACACGGGCTACTAGTTGGGACACTAGTAGGGGGTAATGATCCTTGTTACATAGGACAATAGTTGAAGTACTAGTAGGAATACGAAACATTCCATGTAAGACACTTGTAATGATGCTAGTTAGGTGGTGCAGAGCAAGTAGATCTCATAGAAATATTTTAATGGCGAAGCAGAGGAATCTTGTTATGTTTGATAGGAATCCTACGAAATTATACTTAGTTTATCTTGAATGGGAACCTTGCGATGTTACTTGACAAAAATCACATCATGTTATCCTTAGTTATCTTACCTGTTGCTTATCTTGTCATCATGCTTATGTTTACTTTCAGTTTACTCATGCCATATTATCCTTAACTATTTTTATGCTGAAAGTCACTAGGACTTACTCAGTCTTTATGACTGACCCGTTTTGTTTCGCCTCTTTTTCTTCCGTTTCCCCCTAGGTTCGCAGGGTGGGAATACAGCTTAGTTCGGATCTTACCAAGCTCCAAGGCTCTTTCATGTATGGCTTGGATTTCTCTTGGCTATGGCTTGCTTTGCTTTATTGGGGAATACTACAGTTTGTTTTTATGCTTCTTTATTTTTTGAGCAAGACAGATATTTTAACTATGTAATTGGGTATTGGAAGTTGATGGGCTTTTCTTGTAAACATTTATATTTAATAAATGATTTTAAGTACTTCCACTTTACTTTCCGCTATTTTATATATGTCTGTCTTGTAATATTTCTGTTCCAGTACCCATAATGCTCCATTGAAGTTAAGGCATTCCCTTTGTGAGTGACCATAATGGATGTGGGGTGTTACATAAAATGTTACTTTAAATCCGTTCTTTTTATTGCATATAAAATGGCAATAAAAATGTTACTTTTAAATCTAAACTCTATTTCATTGTAACTAATTGAAAATAAAAATGAAATCTTTTATTCCAATTCTAATCTTTGTAACTAATCGACAATAAAAAATATGATCTTTTATAACTATTCGTTTCATTGTAACTAATCAACAATAAAAATATGATCTTTTATAACTATTCTTTTTATTGTAACTAATTGACAATAAAAATATGATCTTTTTATAACTATTCTTTTTATTGTAACTAATCAACAATAAAAATATGATCTTTTTATCATAAACATTTCATTTATACTAAATGACCAAAAGAAATGTGTTCTTTTTATTTTGAACATATTGACACTAAAATATGTTATTTTTAGTTGGAACAAATTCACCCTAAAATATGTTCCTTTTAGGTTGAAACAAAGTTAAGCAAAAACCATATTTAATGTAATCCAATATAATGATATTTTAATGTAAACAACGAAAATGAAATTTTATTACAAATCTCAATGTCATAAAAACTCATGTTCATGTAAACAATAAAAATGTATTTTATTGTAAATCTAATCTCAATGTTCATGGATTTAAATAAAGCTGATGTTTTTATTTTAAAAACAACTCTATGTTTATGTATCTAAACAAAAATGAAATTTTATTATAAATTCAAATCTTTGTTCATAGATTAAAATAAAAGATGGAACTTTTATTACAAGACCAAATAGATCAAATAAAAGAAGAAACTTTATATTACAAATCAAATCAATATTCATAGATCTAGATTAACAATAAGAATTTTATTTCAACTCAAATCTAACAATAAATTATGGATTCAATTAAAAGAAAGATTTTTTTTATTACAGATCTGGATCTAGCAACATGAACATCACAATCAATCACAAACAACAAACATAATATCATACATCGTAGATCTGAATTAATTATCATACATACATGAAATTAAAATAATGAGAGATAATTAAATTTTAACTATTTTTAAATATAGAAATCTCATAGTGATTTTTGTCTGAAATTTCTACATGCTCGGTTTCAGATCTGGTTTGTTCCATCGTCTAGATCTCAATTCTGTGATTCCAACGCTTCGAAAATCGTCGAATTCTGTTTCAGTTTGTAAAAGGTATGATCGTTTGAAGATTTGATAATAATTTAATTAAATAATTAAAATTCTTTAATTGCATTAGCCTAATAAAATTGGTCGTTCCTCATCTTCTTCCTCGTTTACTGTTCGACGCTAGACTATGAATTAGAAAAGCGCGAATTTTAAATTAAATTACTGCAAGCGTACAGATGTGTAGCATACAGGTCGAACACAGGGAGGTGTAATTAAAAATTATTATTTATTTCTTCTTGGGCGTGTTAGACGAAGCTTGGAGTTGTTGTTTTTTATGTTGTTGAAATTACTCTGAATCTAATCAGTATCAAATTCAACAATTGAAAAGAAAAGGAACAATTACTAGAAAAAGAGAATAACAACTAGAACAATAACAGAAATTAAAAGTAGGATTCCTGTTAAAACTAATCAACAGTGAATCGCTAACAAGCAGTAATAAAAGACAATAACAATATGCATTTTACCCAAACCTAATTAGGTAGATAACACAAATTGTTATGAAATTAAAATAACAATAAAACTAGAAAAGAAAAGACTTTTATTAGAACAAAAGAGAATACAGAATAGAAAATTGAATGAATGGCATTTACAATGGGACATCATGTATATTTATAGAGATGTAGACCAAATCCTAATCAAACCAATGATTAAATGGCCCTCTTTTCCCAAGAAGTAATATCAAATCTCTTGCCTTCCTTGACCAAGCTTGATTGGAAAGCAAATCACGGTGAATATCTTCCAAATCATCCCTATCTTCCATGTGGCAAATTGATTGATTGATTGATGAGCAGATTGTATGTGATTAATTCTTTCAAACAAGGATACTCATTAGACTCCAAAGGCAACAAGGGATAAAATCTTCAAAATTGATCTTTTCTTGGCAATATTTTTATCAGAAATTCTTCTAATTGGAATTTGAAAAATGAATGTTCTGAATTGATTTCCATGATTACTCCTGAAAGGTCCATTAGTGAATATCATACATACACATGACTATGTATATATATAATATAACACTAATTAATATATCCTTCATAGCAAAAGGGCAGTGTGAACGCGTTCCGTTCTTTGGCAAAAAGTGAGCTCGACGGGGATCAAACTCAGGTCTCTCAGTACAAATTTCCATGCAATTACCAGTGAGCTACAACGTCTTTTGTAATTGAGATGGCTTTAATACGGGGAAGTAGCTTTTTATCTGTAGTTGGCCTTTAATTTGAAACGAAGGAGGCATTTCTTGACATCCTGTAAAAACACACAAAAGTAACCAAAGTATCATTTATTTATTTACAAAAGATAAAATATATGAGCATAAAATAAACACATTTCTATGTTAATCAAATACACCCACACTTATCTTTTACTCGTCCTCGAGTAAAAAGAAATGAAAAACTAACTAGATAGGTCGCACTTTCGTAGGAAACACGATTGCATTGAGCGTATGCAACAAGCCGTTAAACCTCTAGGTGTCCCTAGTAGGACGAGTGGTGTCTCGTGAGGGTTTTCAGCGGATACTACCCACAAAATCCAAATGCAGTATGCTATGATTCTAATGAAACTACATGAATGCAATGGACATATGCAAATAAAAACGAAAAATGAAAACACGACTTATTTCAGGAAAGGGGTACAACAAATTAAGTTAACAATTTCTTATCAGTTGATTTTATTTTAGATACCTCAACTTGTCACAAAATTTTCAATATAAATCAAGTTTTCAAATGTTAAATTCCAGTTTGGCCAGTTAGTTCGGTCGATAACATAGTGCAGCCATGAAATAAATTCTTAGTTTGCTTGGCACAGTTTGCAAAGTGGTATTCAAATTTTCTCATGTATGGCTAGTCAAATCAATAAGGTCAAGAAGTGTTTGGGCATCATCGCTTATTCTTTATTCTATAAAATTTTAAAATTTATGATTAAGTACATACACCTAACTTAGAAGACCAAGGTTTACCACCCATGCACTGCCTCGCGGACTAACGGAGAGTGGGTAAGAGCTTGGCGGATTGTGCAGGCCGACTTTGACTTTGTCAACAACGTGTCGGTAATCCTTAGGTGTCCAATCTCATAAAATGAGACCAAGATATTCCAACGCTGACTTTGTCAACAACATGTCGGATAGAGCTTGGCGGGTTTGCACACCAACGCTCGATATACAAGCAATGTTGGATACCCTTGGATTATTATTATTATTATTGAATTTATAAGCACAAAAAAAAAGAGTTAAGCGAATTCAACTTAGCACAACTTAGTTTTAAAGATTTGACAAGCCATTATAAGTATTTTAAGTCCTCCACTTATTTAAACAAAGTCTACAATATAGAATAGATTTCATGGCCATCGCCTAAGAATCTCCCTATGTACCGGTTACACTATTATCCCTCAAAATTAAACTTTTCATTATATTTCTTATTCGATCTAAGTTGAGAGAAAAAAAATACTATCAACTGGCTAAAAATTGTAAACTTATTTTGTTGTATCAATTGAAAATGAGTCGTATTTTTAAAAAAAAAAATTATGGTATGTTACTACGATATAAAATGTATGATGGTCCTACATGAAAAGAAAGAAAAATTAAAGAAAAATCAAAAGAATGCAATGCAGACTCCCCCCCACACTTGATTGAGACAGTGTCCCAACTGTCTAAGGCAGAAAAACAAAAATAAAATAAAAAAATGAAAAAGAAAAATAACAGAAAAAGAACATGTACCACCTGATTTCATGGTGGATGATCAGGCTCATGCAGATCGATAGGGTCGTCTTCGTCATATTGCTCGAATTCCAAAAATGGTTTCAGTCGTTGACCGTTTACTTTGAAGACTTTTCCATCCCTAGGATTTTCAATTTCAACTGCTCCATGAGGATATACTGTTTTCATGACATAAGGTCCAGTCCATCGAGATCTGAGTTTTCCTGGAAACAAGTGAAGTCTAGAGTCATATAAAAGAACTTTTTGACCTACGTTGAATTCCTTACGGAGTATGTTTTTGTCGTGTTGGGCTTTGGTTCTTTCTTTGTAGATTTTCGCATTTTCATACGCCTCATTTCTTAATTCCTCTAATTCAGAAATTTGTAACTTCCTGTGTGAGCCGGCTTTCTCTAAGTCAAAATTCAAAAATTTTATGGCCCAAAGGGCACGATGCTCCAATTCAAGAGGTAAGTGACAGGCCTTTCCAAAGACTAATCGATATGGTGACATCACTAGATTGGTTTTATAAGCAGTGCGAAAAGCCCAAAGTGCATCAATCAGTTTTACGGACCAATCTTTTCTATTGGAATTCACGGTTTTCTCAAGATTTTGTTTGATTTGTCTATTGGAAACTTCTACTTGTCCACTAGTTTGTGGATGGTAAGGTGTTGACAGCTTGTGTGTGATTGAGTATTTCTTGAGCAAGGACTCAAAAGCACGATTACAGAAATGAGTGCCATTATCGCTAATGATAGCTCGAGGTGTGCCAAAGCGTGAAAAGATGTTTTCTTTGAGGAATTTGACAACAACCTTATTGTCGTTGGTTTTGGTCGGAATGGCTTCAACCTATTTGGAGACATAATCTATCGCAAGCAAGATGTAAAGATTCCCAAATGAATTAGGGAATGGTCCCATGAAATCGATGCCCCAAACATCGAATAACTCAATCACTAAAATGGGGTTGAGAGGCATCTGTTTCGCTTAGTGATTCGACCCGTTCTTTGACATCGCTCACATTTAGAGCAAAATTCGAAACCGTCACGGAAGAGTGTGGGCCAATAAAAACCGCTTTGCAAAACTTTTGCAGCAGTTTTTCTTACTCCAAAATGACCGCCACAAGCATAGTCATGTGAGAAGGAGAGAATACTTTGGTGTTCATGATCGGGCACACACCTTCGAATGATTTGGTCTGGACAGTATTTGAAAAGATATGGGTCGTCCCAATAGAAGTTTCGAACTTTCGAGAGAAATTTTTGTTTATCTTGTTTCGACCATTCAGCGGGCATTTGTTGTGTGACAAGATAATTCACAATGTTAGCGTACCAAGGGGTGTTAGAGATGGAAAGAATTATTCGTCAGGAAAATAGTCATCGATTTGGGTGTCGTTAACATTTTCGTGCACAATTCGAGAGAGATGATCAGCTACGACATTTTCAGAACACTTTTTATCTCGTATTTCTATATCGAATTCTTGAAGAAGAAGGATCCAACGAATCAAGCGGGCCTTAGCATCCTTCTTAGAAAGCAAATATCGTAGGGCAGCATGATCAGTGTAAACTATGACTTTGGATCCTATGAGATATGGTCTGAATTTCTCAAGAGCGAAGACAACTGCCAAAAATTCCTTTTCAGTAGTTGAGTAATTCAATTGGGCCTCGTTTAAGGTTTTACTAGCGTAGTAAATGACTCGAGGGAGTTTATCGATACGCTGACCTAAGATGGCTCCAATTGCAAAGTCAAAAGCGTGGCACATAAGTTCGAAGGGATGAGTCCAATCAGGAGGTTGAATGATGGGAGTTGTGGTCAAGATTGACTTAAGAGTTTCAAAGGATGTTTTGCGGTCATTGGAGAATTCGAACTTAACATCTTTGGCAAGTAAAATTGAGAGAGGTTTTGAAATTTTCGAGAAGTCCTTATTGAATCTTCTATAGAATCCTGCGTGGCCAAGAAATGAACGAACATCTTTAACAGACTTAGGAGGAGGCAGATTAGCAATCAAATCGATTTTAGATTTATCGACTTCAAGGCCATCTTTGGAGACGACATGACCTAGAACTATCCCCTTTTTAACCATGAAATGACACTTTTCCCAATTAAGCACGAGAGATTTTTCCTTACAACGTTTTAGGACGAGTTTTAAATGAGTGAGGCATTGGGAAAAAGAAGATCCATAGATTGAAAAATCATCCATGAATATTTCTAACAATTCGTCCACCATATCATAGAAAATACTCATCATACACCTTTGGAAAGTCGCGGGGGCATTACAAAGACCAAAAGGCATGCGACGATAAGCAAAGGTTCCAAAGGGACAAGTAAAGGTGGTCTTGTGTTGATCCTCTAAAGCAACATGGATTTGGTTATAGCCAGAGTATCCATCGAGAAAACAATAGTACTTGTGTCCCGCTAAGCGTTCGAGCATTTGGTCAATAAAAGGTAAGGGAAAATGGTCTTTTCGTGTGGCTGAGTTAAGCTTTCGATAGTCGATATATACACGCCATTTTGTTTTGATTTTTGTTGGGACAAGCTCATTACTTTCATTTTTGATCACTGTGACTCCTGATTTCTTTGGTACGACTTGTACCGGACTCACCCAGGTACTATCAGAGATGGGATAGATGATGTTATTGTCTAGACATTTGATTATCTCCTCCTTGACCACATCTCTCATGTTTGGGTTTAATCGCCTTTGAGCCTCACGGATGGGTTTAGCCTCATCAACTAAGTGTATGCGATGTTCCACAATTGATGGGCTAATTCCTTTTATATCGCTCAGCTCCCATCCCAAGGCGTCTTTATTTTCCCGCAAAACTTCTAAGAGTTTTTCTTCTTGGTCCTCGGTAAGATCAGAGGCCAAGATTATGGGAAGAGTTTCTGAGGAGTCTAAGTATGCGTACTTAAGGTCTTGTGGCAAGGGTTTGAGATCTAACTTAGGATGTTCTTGAGTGTTAACGTTGGTTAACATTCCTTGGTTAGATTCAGAAGACGAAGGATTTAAGTCAAGAAATTCATTCAGTTCAGAAATGTATTCAAGTTCGTCGAAATCAGAGTCGAAATTTTCCAGACACATTTTCAAGGCTTCAGAAGTGTCTTTAGAGGTTTCGTCAATTATGGTTTGAATCATGTCGATTTCATCGGTCTCAAAATCCCTAGGTTGTTTGTTGAGATTGAAGATGTTTAGCTCAATGGTTAGGTGCCCGAAGGAAAGTCGAAGCTGACCATTCCTACAATTAATGACAGCATTAGATGTTGCTAAGAAGGGCCGTCCTAAAATCAACGGTATTTGAACTTTGGGATTTGAGACAGGCTCTGTTTCTAAAACTTTGAAATCGACAGGGAAGTAAAACTGTTCGATCTGTATCAAGACGTCTTCGATAATTCCCAATGGCTTTTTGACAGATTGATCTGCTAACTGAAGAGTGATGTTTGTTGGTTTAATTTCCCCTAACCCAAGTTGACAATAAACAGTATAAGGAAGAAGATTGACACTGGCACCAAGGTCGAGTAGGGCACGAGAAATATGGGTGTTTCCTATTTTACAATCAATCGTAGGGCAGCCAGGGTCTTTGTACTTGACTGGGGTAAGATTCGAAAGAGTAGAGCTTGTATTCGCAGTTAGAAAGGCGGTTTTTGGAACATTAGTTGCACGTTTTTGTGTGCACAATTCCTTAAGACATTTGGCATATTGAGGAATTTTTTCAATTGTGTCTAAAAGAGGAATGTTCACACGGACTTGTTTGAAAATTTCCAAAATTTTATCAAAATTTGCCGCTTTCTTCTTATTATTGAGCCTATGGGGAAATGGAGCCATTGGTTTTTCGACTCTGTGATCAGTTTCATCATTTGAGGAAGAAGATTTATCCAAGGAAATAGAAGGTGGTAAGGTCGTAGAAGATGGAATGTTGGTGTTGTCAACATTAATTTTCGAAGGTGGGTCGGGTTTGCCGACATTGGAAGAAGAATCGTTGGGACTGCCAACATTTAAGGAAACTTGAGGTTTAGAGGAATTGGCATTCGAAGCCAATGGTTGATCATCAAGATTAGGGATTGGGGTCGAGTTAGAAGGTTCGTCAGGGTCGCCCACGTTATTATCAATCCTCTTTCCAGATCGAAGGGTTGTAATAGCGTTGACTGGATTATGGTTTTCGTCCGCACAAGAATTCACAGCACGAGAGTTATATTTTGGATTCACCTCAGGTTGACTAGGCAACTTCCCTTTCTCGTTATTTTTCGCTAGTTCCTTTATCATATTCATCATTTGTTCCATTTGTTTTTCTAAACGCACAATTTCTGGTGACGATTGAGAAGATTGAGAGGATTGGTTTGATGGTTGAAAATTGGGGTGCCTGTAAGGTTGCTTGGATTGAGATGCTGTTTGAGAGGTTTGAGAAATTGGAGGTGGAGCTTGATAATTTGGGTTGGGAATAAAGGGTTGCACGTGAGATGGGTTAGCCGAATTATTGGGGTTTGACCAAGAAAAATTTGGGTGGTTCCTCCAACCAGGATTGTATGTGGATGATTAAGGATTATTTTGAGCTATGGCGTTAGCTTGGTCCTGAGAGTAATAGTGGGGTAACCCTTCTCCGGCTTGAGGAGTTTGATTTTCTAAGGGAATTTGACTTGGGTCCACGACATGTACTCCTCTAGTAGAAGTACGAGTGGGAACACGAATTGATTCCCATTGCATGTCCTTTTCAGAATAATCTTCTAAGAACCGCCAAGCTTCATCGGCTGTTTTAGACATAAAATCTCCTCCACACATTGATTCTAGTTGAGTTCTAGTCTGATAGTTTAGCCCTTCATATGCAATTTGACACAAGTGATCTTTTAGAATTCCATGATGAGGGCAACTATATAATAGCTGGTTGAATCTCTCAAAGTATTTTGAAAAAGTTTCCCCCTCATTTTGACAAAATTGATTTATCTCGGTTCGGATTTTTAGAGTTTTATGAAAAGGAAAAAACTTTTTCAAGAATGCAGTGACAAATTTATCCCAACTTCTTATGGAATGTCTTGGAAGAGAATTTAGCCATCTTTTAGCGCTTTCAAGTAGTGCAAATAGAATTAGCCTTAGCTTGATCGATTCGTTAGATAGTTGTTGCATTTTTGTTGTGGAAGCATACAATTCAAATTCACTCAGAAATTCATAAGCATTTTCAGACCCAGTAAATTTTTGTACCCCTTGGATAAAAGAATGTTTTAGCTCAAAATTGTTTCCTTCAGCTGGTGGGAACACAATGACAGATGGTTGAACGGTCCTGGTAGGATAACATCGATCACGAAGAGACAAGGGTCTATCCATTTGGATATTGGGATTTTGAAAATTTTGATTTATTTGATTTTGATCCCCAAAGTTTGGAAAGTTGTGATACACTTGATTTTGATCCATTTCGGTTGGAAAATTTTGGTTGATTCGAGAACCCCTAGGAGAATTTTGTTGGCTAACACTTTTTTCACTCATTGTTGTTAAATGCAAGCACGGAAATCAGCTACAATGAAATTTTCTGTCTTTAATGGCTCCTAACCCAAAATTATAAGTGATGCGTTTGATTACTTAGATCAAAAGATTTCTCAGCCAGTTAACGGACAGGAGTTATCGGTGCACCAGGAATCACCCTAGCAATGCAGCCGAAGGTTTAAGTACCTTCAGAGTAACAACCGATATAATATTTACGAATCACCGTAATATTTATAAACGGTTATTTCTCTACCGTAGTCTAGACACCAAGAAATAATTCGTTCCAAATGAATCAACTATCACAATACAATTAAGCCCTAGATGAGCCCGTGACTCCCTTAAGTCCAATGTCTAAACATTATTATTAGTCAGATTCTATGATGAAATGCAATTTGTGGGCTAAGAAAAGGGTGATGAAATCCCTCACCTTATGTGAATTGGGGTGTTGCCCTTAACAGAATGAATAAAAAAAAGTGCAGAAATAACAACAATCATACAAAATAATTTCAGAAATCAAAAAATTACATTCAAGCCGCTGCCCCTGCAGAATTTTTTTACAACAATTGTCTATATATTTTTTTTTCTTTACGGCAGAGCACCTGTAGAGTTTTTTTTTTAATTTATCACCTTGATCGGCAGTCCTCCAGTGAAATTGGGTAGCGCTAGCGCGTTCACACCCCACTTGGTGTGCAACCGCTCCAACAATTCGACTTCAACTATTTTCAATTGTTTGACTTTTGAATTTCTCCACTTCGGTCTTGCTTGTTTTCCTTCCTTCGCTTGATCTTGATTTTGATTTCTTTTTTTTTTTAATAAATTGTTAAAACAAGGAAAGAGATTAAGGAAAAAAAGGAATAGAAGACAAAACTAGCAAGATATTTTTTTCTTGTTTTTAGAGATTGCAATGTCAATAAATAACATCAAATCTGCCAATCAAGAGTTTTTTTTCAGAAAAAATGGAAAGGAATAGTATTAGAAGAAAATAAATCTTAAGTAAAAGGAAACAAAATAAATGAAAAGAGAAAGAGGGAAGGAGATTCCATTGAAAACAGGGAACGAAAAAGCAAAAGGAAAGAGTTGTTTTTTTTAATATGTTGAAAAGAAGAAAGAATTTGTAAAAGAAGAGAATGGGATTGAGAAATAAAAAGGAAAGAAATAGGTGAAAATTGGTAACTTTTTTCCTTTTAAAATTTGTAAAATGAAGAAAAGGGGTGTATAAAAAAATAGGAAAGGAAATGAAGGAAAGAAACTGAAAAATTGGTAAGAAATTAAAAGAAAAAGTGGCAATTTTTTTTATATAAAAGGAAAGCAGTGAGAGAAAATAGCAAGCAAATTAAAGATGTGAAAACTAAAAAGGTGATTGCAAAATGGAAAGAAATTTGGGTAATGGAATTATTCAGCAACAACGAGAAAATTTAGAAAGAAATTTGTTTTTTTTAAAAGGGTAAGAGATTTGCAACAGAAGGAGATTTGTGAGAAGAAATTATAAGAAAATGGCAAGAATTTGTACAATGGGAAGAATTTAATGACAAAAATTTTCTTTTTTTTTCTGATTTGTAAAAGAAGAAAGAGAACGTAGAAGATTGGGAAAAGAAATGGAAAGATGGAAAGAAATAAAGCAAAAATTGAAAGATTTTTTTCCTTTAGAATTGAAAAGAAGGAAGAATTTATAAAAGAAAAGAAGGAGATTGAGAAATAAAAAGGAAATAAATAAATGAAAGAAAAAAAAAGGAAATAAGGTCAAGAAAATTTGGCAAGTTCTTTTTTTTTATTTGCCTAAAGTAGGAATAAATTCGCAAGAGGGAACAAACAAATGTAAAAATTGGGAAGGAAGGAATAGATGAGATTAAAGAAAAGAAACTAAGAGACAAAAGTGGCAAGAAATTTTTTTCTCTTCTCTTGTTTAGATGATTTTAGCACCAATGTTTGATACAAAATCAACTAATAAAGAGATTTTTTTTAGCAAAACTAAAAAAAAAACAAAAAAATAAATAAAAACTAACACGAATCAGATATTAAATAAACAATAAAATTTAATCGTTACCTCCCCGGCAACGGCGCCAAAAACTTGTTCGACGCTAGACTATGAATTAGAAAAGCGCGAATTTTAAATTAAATTACTGCAAGCGTACAGGTGTGTAGCATACAGGTCGAACACAGGGAGGTGTAATTAAAAATTATTATTTATTTCTTCTTGGGCGTGTTAGACAAAGCTTGGAGTTGTTGTTTTTTATGTTGTTGAAATTACTCTGAATCTAATCAGTATCAAATTCAACAATTGAAAAGAAAAGGAACAATTACTAGAAAAAGAGAATAACAACTAGAATAATAACAGAATTTAAAAGTAGGATTCCTGTTGAAACTAATCAACAGTGAATCGCTAACAAGCAGTAATAAAAGACAATAACAATATGCATTCTACCCAAACCTAATTAGGTAGATAACACAAATTGTTATGAAATTAAAATAACAATAAAACTAGAAAAGAAAAGACTTTTATTAGAACAAAAGAGAATACAGAATAGAAAATTGAATGAATGGCATTTACAACGGGACATCATGTATATTTATAGAGATGTAGACCAAATTCTAATCAAATCAATGACTAAATGGCCCTCTTTTCCCAAGAAGTAATATCAATTCTCTTGCCTTCCTTGACCAAGCTTGATTGGAAAGCAAATCACGGTGAATATCTTCCAAATCTTCCCTATCTTCCATGTGGCAAATTGATTGATTGATGAGCAGATTGTATGTGATTAATTCTTTCAAACAAGGATACTCATTAGACTCCAAAGGCAACAAGGGATAAAATCTTCAAAATTGATCTTTTCTTGGCAATATTTTTATCAGAAATTCTTCTAATTGGAATTTGAAAAATGAATGTTCTGAATTGATTTCCATGATTACTCCTGAAAGGTCCATTAGTGAATATCATACATACACATGACTATGTATATATATAATATAACACTAATTAATATATCCTTCATAGCAAAGGGGCAGTGTGAACGCGTTCCGTTCTTTGGCAAAAAGTGAGCTCGACGGGGATCGAACTCAGGTCTCTCAGTACAAATTTCCATGCAATTACCAGTGAGCTACAACGTCTTTTGTAATTGAGATGGCTTTAATACGCGGAAGTAGCTTTTTATTTGTAGTTGGCCTTTAATTTGAAACGAAGGAGGCATTTCTTGACATCCTGTAAAAACACACAAAAGTAACCAAAGTATCATTTATTTATTTACAAAAGATAAAATATACGAGCATAAAATAAACACATTTCTATGTTAATCATTTACTTCCTGTTAAACCGAACCCAACCTTCACCATGACTCCCTCCTTGCGCACGACACTTCGAGCCTCCAGTCACCGATCAGAACGCACCACATCGAAGCCCTTGCCGTGCTCCTCCAACTCCACCTTGGCTAGCCACTCGAGTTCACCCTAACCCCGCAAATTAGGTCCGAACGCCACCGGTTTGGGAGGCAAAATCTGCCTTCTCGTTTGACGATAAACGATCATGACCATACGGATTTAAAGTGTAGAGGAAGATCTTTAGTTTTCGCTTGGAGGTTGGATTGAATTTTGATGGGGATTGAACGAGACTGACGATTGAAATCGGAATGTTCATGGCCATTGGGATGAAGGTGGCGGCTGTACCATTTGTGATTAGGGTTTGGGGTGTTTTTTTAATCCTATTATTTATAATATTTAATTGTTAAATTTGCAAATAAACCCGTAATTCCTCAACAGCTCCAATTTCAGCCCAACGAAGGATACTCCCAGGCAAATACCCCCGTTCCAAATCCAATGGACTAGGTCCCATCAGCCCGTTTGATTGTCTTGGCCCATTTTTCTTTAATTTAAAATATAAATCATTTATTTATTTAATTTGATCGTACATTTAAATTTACTGGGGCCACATAAAAACTCTAAAAATTCCATAAAAATTATTTCTAGCTATGTTTTGACAATACGGTCCTAACAAAACTAATTTCGTTGAATTCCAAGACAATTTGAAAAATGGCCTTTTTCTGGTCGATCTTATTTCATTGAAACTGACAAAACACGTTTTCTTTTGTCACACTCACATATTAATTTGAAAAATTATGAAAAATTGAAACCTAGCAGTAATTTGACATTCCGGTTCCAACAAAAGTGGTTTCGTCAAAAACGAACGTCGTTTGAAAAATGTCTTTTTTAATATATATATATATATATATAAATTCTATAGCGACTTTTCTACATATTAAACTGGACATAACTTTTGATTCCCACTATGAAATTTCAATTTTTCGGATTCTTTGGAAAGATATTTTTAATTAGATTCTAATATTTTTGCTTTCACTAAAATCCGATTTATTTTGCATCTTGTACAGTCAGTCAAATTTCAAATTCAAATTTTCAATCTACCGCGCTATTTCTAACTCCTTTTAAAATTAAATTAAAATTATTCGTTCTAACTTCGATTTAAATAGATTTTCAGTCATTATTATTTAAAATAAATTATTTTAACTATTTAAAATCCATTAAAATTTCTAAAATAAAATTTTTAAATTGGTTCTGAATTCCGGGTTGTTACAGATATTGTTATAAAATATAAATTTATTTATCTTTTATATAGTTTAAACATGCATAGTTTAACTTATATATTATTCATATGATTTCATAACAAATTTGGGTTACGCTATCACAAATACTATTTGTAATTTAATACTTATTTTGATTTCTTATTAAAGATTTATAAAAGCTTGAATATTTAACCTAGTATTTTGGTATAAAAATAACGTATATATTATTTTATGCCTTAAATATGTAATTTAAATATAAGAAGTTATAATTTAATTTATATCTAGATTTCATAATTTTGTTATGCCTATAGAATTCTTTTTTAAGTTTACATATAAATGATTCCTTAGAAATTAATATATTTTGATTTCTAAAAGTTTAAATTTAAAATTGATTTGTATCAAAAGATTGATCTATATTTCATAATAAACTAAATTTTAAGTCCTTTTTTAAAATTAGTTTATATATACAAATATGAATATACATTTACATAAAAATAGTTACTTTATATGATACAATTCTATATTCCCTTTTAGAAAAAATCTTCAATTTTTACTGTATTAAAGAAGCACCCTACTAAGATTATATAGCTCCACATTTCTCATAAAATGATTCTAAATATTCTATTATGAATATCGTACATTTACTATCCTTTCAATCTCTTTCATAAGTATCATTAACCTAAGTCTAGAAATTAATATATTTTGCCCTCGTTTAATTCAGATAATTTGTAATATATATGTATATGCATAATAGTTAGATAATACTTTGAATATATTTTACCTAAATAGATATAATCAACAAATCATTCTGCACACTATCATTACACATCTTATGTCACATCAATTATCATTATTATAAGTTACAGTACATTCCAAATTAAAATCATTCACATCATAAGTTGCATTTCATTTAATATATCATTTTATATTGCTTTGCATATGACATCAATTTCGTACTACTTTATAACCAATATACTACACACACTACATTACATATTAATTCTTAACTCCATACATAACAAGTATACTATATGGGAAATCATTGTCTTAGAAATGCAAAACTTGTTTAACTTGTTTGAATTTATTGGCTTGTTTGGCTTGATTAACTTGTTTAACTTGTTTGGCTTGATTGGCTTGATTGACTTATTTGGCTTGATTAATTTGCTTGAATTTTTGAATTGTTTGACATGGTTGAATTTCATTTGTGGTTGATAGGTGTATTCGAAATATACTTACGCATTTGTAGTTGATAGGAGCTTTACAGGTTTTAGGATAAATAGAAGTTACAAGAAATGTTTTGTTTTATATTTGAATTTATTTGAATTGATGTTTTGAAACAACAAAAATTAAATCGATTGATTTCTTGGATTAAGTTGCCTTACTTAACTTATGTGACGACCCCAAAACCCTCGTACGACAGTGGCAAGGGTAATCTTTGGAATATAACACATAAAACAGATAACAGCAGAACAGAAATAAATACATACACCAGATAATGTACGAATAATACACTGGATAAACATAATCATCAAAGTTACACAGAATACAGGATCATAATTAGTACAAAATACAGTTCAGCTATACATAAATGTCTACAGCGGAATCAAAACATAATATGTACAATAGGAGCTCAACAGCATAAAAAGAGATAAATGGTAGAATCCATCTTCAGCTCCAGCTATCCAGAAAGAGCCTGCTAAAACCTGAATACAAGGCTGCCCGTGTAGAAATAGGGGCACCCGAGTTTGCAAGTGAAACAAACTACGAATCAGTCATGGGACTGGTATGAGAAATCTACTTGACTGGTTAACCAGTAATAACAAGGCAAATCATAGGACCACGCCACTTTCGTGGAACGGGTTTACTCCATTGGATTGCTAGTGCTTTAAAATAAGTAAATCTTTTAAACATCACAATACTTTTTATAAAAAATTATAAGACTCAGTTCCCATCACACAATGGAATGCAAACCGAAGGAGAGTTTTACCTTATAATGGCCAAAATATGCTTGATACGAGAAAAACAAATCATTTGATATTATTACTAGTGTTTATATGTTTCAAAAACAATTTCAATCATAACTATCAATCATAGATGGCATGGGTACCATATATCATGTCGCCGTATATAGGTATACAATCAAAACCGCATGGTGTCGTTTTTGGAAATTGGATTTCCATTATGAACCAAGGCAAAAGATAGTCCTTACCGAATTCGAGACTCTCTAGCCCGAGCCTCAGGACCTAGACACAGGTGAGCCCTTGGATCGTCAGGGCCGGTCCACCGATGTGGATTAAAATGCCTGAACACTGCGTTTCTCCACCCCTTGGGGCATAAATGAGTCTTATGACTCCATCGGCTCCACATAGTCACCGATATATCCGAGGCGCCTCGCAATCCAACAACCACACAGGTGAAAATAATATAAATGTCAGGGTTGGTAGGTCACCGACACCACCCTAGCTAGAAGGAAATACATGTCCTTCCTGGTGTCCTCTCCCGTTTCTGGTTCATACCGGGGTGTGAGGCTCGCGAATCAACGTTATACACAAAGCTATGCCACACAGACCGTGCTTTGATCATCAACCACAAGGCTTTGCTTTTCAACAGAAGCCTTGATCATCTGCCACTTAGGCATGCCACACAGGCAGTTCACTCCATGCGACTGATTTCTATCGATATATAACCTCTAAGCTCGTACGTCTCAGAGAAGGGCGTTAAGCAAGAGAATAAATTCTCCGCCTCCAAACAGATATATATTAAATAGAGATCAATCAGCACAGAACAAAATCCAATGTCAGACACACAGTCCATTTATAAGTTCGTTCTGAGTCTGAACGAAACCGGAGGCACCTTATACCTCGCATATCCATCGATCTCCAAGTACGTCTGGATGATCACCACTTATTATCCATATTTTGGGATGCCTCCCAATCAAGACATCAGTAATCATCCAACCGAGGTGAAGATCTCCGGTCTTCAACCACCATCTTCATCATCGACTTCTTATCGCCGATCAATTATTTGAAATGAGATTTAACTCGGTCTTTTCAAATAATTCACATACATTTAGAATTTAAATCAATTCACCTCAATGGTTAAATTATTCGACATCAACAACTCTGCTCTTAAATGTAATTTTCACGCCAAACACATTCAACAATCAAATATCCAATAAACGGGCAAATTCGGTTTATTTCCATTCCATATTGTTTATAATATTTTATAACGATTTATTGCTATTTTTTTATTCATTTAAAAATAGCCAATTCATTCAAACGACGCTTCAGGCCATAATGCGGCCGTGGCGCTGTTTTTCCTCAGATTTGATTTACACATATCTGAAAATCTAACCGTTGGATCTTCACAAAATTTATATCATTAGAAAGATCTTTTCAAAACGAATCCAAAGGTTTCTATTTTGGGAAAATCCGACGGTCGGATCTCCCGATACAATCGTTTGAAGTTACGATTTCAAAATACGAACTATAGCGTCGTTATTCGATTTAATTTAATTATATATATATAATCGATTCTGGCGATGTTTTTCTTCAGATTTGAATTAAACATTCCATACAATCCAACCGTTGGATCTTTACAAAGTTGGTGTCGTTGGAAAGATATTTCCAAAGCGAACCCAACGGTTGCGGTTTCGGGAAAATCCGATGGTTAGATCTCCCGCAATAATCGTTTGAAATCACGGTTTCAAACCACGAACTGCAGCTTCGTTATTCGATTTATTTTAATTATATATATATATAATTCATTCTTCGATTCTACAACCATATTCATTTCACACATTTGATAAAAACGATATTTTTATCCAATAGCAATTTATTTCAACACATCACTATTTTTAACAGTTCATATATATCATAAAAATGTGATTTTTATTGTAAAACCGTTTATTTCAAAACATGAATCTTTTATATAGTTCATATATATCATAAAAATGTGATTTTTATTGTAAAACAATTTATTTCAAAACACAAATATTTTATATAGTTCATACGTAAGGTAAAAATGTTATTTTTGGTTGATTGACATAGAAATGTGTTTATTTTATGCTCTTATATCTTATCTTTTGTATATAAATAAATATTACTTGGGTATTGTTTTGTTACTTTTACAGATATTCCAACCCAGCCCGCATGCAACCAGAAAAGCAGAGAAATAGAGATGAAATTGATATATATTTACATTTTGAAGAATTGTAGATAAAGATCTCACATCTAGTTGCTGTTGGACAAAAAAAAGGATTGATAACAAGGCTTTGCACATCACAAATCAATGAAGAAGTGTCAAGGAAACAAGAGGAAAAGAGAAAAGGCCCAAATTTGCTTTATTTATCAAAGGCCCATTTATGTTTCTCATTGTAAACTAATTAGTGATGTAATGACCAGGCCCAATTATCATTAGGGTTAGGGTTAGGGTTTGGCTATCTACCCTATATATACCCTTGTAGCCACCATCCTATCATATATCTCATCTCTTATTCCATTGTTCTAATAAAAGTTCTTCTTTCTCTTTTATTTTCTGCATTTTTTTTAGCAACCAGTGTTGTCTATACGATTAGATTCGGTAGAACACTATTTGTATTTTGCACTTGTTTGCATTAGTGATTTACCGTCTGATTAGATTCAGCGGAAATCCTAATTTTAATTCTTGTTTGTTATTTCAATTTCTGCTTTTTATTATTTTCTTAGGTCAAATTGGGTTTGATTAGATTCAAATCTAATTCATAGTTTCATTTGCTTTCCATTGAAATTGTGATTTGATCGTCGGTTCAGTTAGATCTGTTCTGAATCAAATTACAGTTTTAATTTTGTTTTGTTTTGCAAAATCAACCTCCAAAGTTCGTCTAACACGCCCACGAAACATATAAATAATAAAATTTAACTTTCCTCCCTGTGTTCGACCTGTATGCTACACGCCTGTATGCTTGCAGAATTTATTACAAATGTCACGCTTTTCTAATTCATAGACTAGCGTCGATCAAGTTTTTGGCGCCGTTGCCGGGGAGGTAACGATTAAATTTTAATTTTTGATTCGTGTTAGCTTTTATTTTTTATTTTATTTTATTTTCTTCTGTGTATATATAAAAAATCTTGATTAATGATTTGGTATATCAATTCTATTGGTGTTATCATCCATTAAGCAAGAGAAAAAAAATTACCATTTTTTCTCAAATTTCTTTCTATCTTTCCTCTGCCTTAATTGTCAAATTTCTTTCCCTCCTGACCTTCTTTTTACAATTTGATTTCTTTCCCTAAAAAACAAACAAAAAAAATCTTGTCAAATTCTGTTTAAATTCTTTCTTTTTTCTCTCTCATCTATTTCTCCTTTCTCTACCCCCTTCTTTGTTTTCAATACATTTTTTTTTAATAAAAAAAATTGCCAAATAAAAAAAAGTTTTTATTTGTTTTCTTGTGTATAGATATAGGAAAAAAAAATCTTGACTGATTGATTTGGTATTATATACTGTAATCATCTAAATCAAGAGAAAAAAAAAATTATGCCAATTTTTATTTAGTTTGTTTCCTCTTCTCCCATCTATTTCTTTCCTTTCCTTGTACATTTTTTTCTTCTTCTGTACAACTCTCAAAAAAAAAAAAACAACTTTCAATTTTCCTTTATTCTTTCCATCTTTCCAATCATCTACATTCTTTTTCTTTTTACAAATTTCAAAAAAAAAAAAGATTCCTCTTTTGCAATTTTTTTCCCTTTCTTCTTTTGTCTTTCTTGTTCTCAATACATTTGATTTCTTTTCTTCTCTTACAAATTTCCTTTCTTTTCAAAAAAAAAAAATCCAATTTTGATTTCTTTCCTCTTTATTTCTCCTTTCCAATTTTCAATACAATTACTTCTCATTCTTCTTTTACAAGTTCAAAAAAAAAATCTTTCCATTTTTCTTTTATTTCTTCCCTGTTTTCAACTTCTTTCTCCTTTCTTTCGTTTGTTTCCCCTCTTACTAATATCTCGCATCCTTTCTTCTTTTACAATTTGCTGAAGAAAAAATTTCCTTATATAAATTTCTCTTCTCTGCCTTGTAATTAATTTTCTTTCCTTTCTCCATTTATTTCTTTCCCTTTTCAAGTTTTTCCTTTTTCCTTTTTTTTCCGTCACTTCTAATTTCACAACAATAAACAAAAGAAAAAAAAAACTTTCTGTTTTTGTCTTCTCTTTTTTTGCTTTTCCTTCTCAATTTCTTTTCCAAATCTTTTACAATTACTTTCCTTTCTTCCTTTACAATTCTCTTTCTTTCCTCAAATCTCTCTTCCCATTTTTTTTTTTTTTGTCATTTGTTTCTTTCCTATTTGTCCACTTTTTCAACAATAATAAAAAAAGGGGAGGTCATAAAAAGATTCTTTTTTTTTTCAATTACCTTTAAAAAAAGAAAAAGAAAGGGAGAGAGAAACCAAATTCAATGCAAGGCATGAGATAGTGTTCAAGCAATCAAACAAGGTCAGAGAACAGTCGATTTGAAAATAGTTGAACTTGAATTGCAACACTAGTCAAACTTTCTGGAAGGACAGCCATACATCACTGTAAAATTTTCTAAACTCTACAGGTTCTGCAGCTGCTTGAAAAATATAGAAATTGCTTGTAAAAAATTTCTGCAGGGGCAGCGGCTTGCTTGTACAATATTTTAATTTTCTGTTATTATTCTGTGACTGTTCTGTGACTGATTTCTGAATCCGTCTGTGAGAAACGAATTTCCATAATTAATCACTCTCGTCGATTTTCCATTTTAACACTTGACTTGATTTGCAAAATAGTATAATTGAAAAGTGGTGTTTTGTGAAGTTGATTGTCTCGTATAATTGGATCGCGGATATATATTAGTTCAATTTATTGAACTATTAGCAAAAGAGGTTGCATACTACCCGTAAAACATTGGTCGTATCCCTTAGTATTTATACTATACGTGAACGACCATAAGCCCCTCTTCCCCCTTCCAATTGAGTCAGTTAATTAATAGAGCACGACTCATTCTTTTATACTATTTTGAACTAAGAATAATTTCTATCTTCTGTTGATTTCATTCAAATGTCTGATTCAAAAAAATCATTGAGGGAAATGTGGGATAATAGTCGAAGTAGACGTCCGCTTGAAGAGTATGAGTACGAATTACAACTCATGAGGCAAGATTTTCCAAAATTTCATGAGTCCAATGTTAAAAATTTTCAAAATTTTCCAACTAACCAGCATTTTCAAAATCATAGATATAATCGAAACGACGATTTCAATTTAAATTTCAATAACTTCGATTATGGGCCACATCCACATCAAAACGGTTTTGAATCGCAACGTACCTTTGATCAACATCAATATGGGGTTGGAAACCAATTCGAAAATAATTTTGAAAATGATTTTCAAATCGATCAAAATTTTCAAAACTACAACCCATATCCACATCTTGAGAATGACCAAAATTGGAATTTTCCCACCAATTTTAACAATTTTGGTTACGAACCTAATTTTCAAAATCAAAATGATTTCCAATCTCAATTTCAATTTTCTGAAAATTCAAACTATTTTGAAAATCAAGAAATCCAAAGCGAGAGCTCTCTAATCAACGACTCTGAAGAATGTAATTTTGATAAGAGGGCGGAAAGGCTAAATAAAAAGATGGATGAACTTCTTTGTTTAATGGCGTCTTATAAAGAACAACAAGAGCAACAAAATCAAATTCAAACAAGCCTTGAATCAGAATATAATTCAACTCTTAGTGACAACGAAAATTTTCAAATAACGACTTTTGAAATTGAGAATAACCATCTAAATGAAGTTGTTCACAATTCAGCAAATGATTTGGACTTCAACTCTTTTCAGAAAGAAGATTTAAGCTTAGATTTTGACCTTCCTCTTCCGGGCTGCGAGAAACTTGAAAATTTTGAAATTGAACAAAATGAAAATGTTGAATTTTTCAAAAACTCAGAAGTGGAAATGTATTTTAATGAACATGAATTTCTTGGATTGTACGAGGAGGAGTTTCCAAATAAGGAAGAAGTGGATTCACGTCACGAGTTCGAAAATTTTAACTTTGAGGAAATTTCAAACGAACTTGACATTGTCGGTATCGAAAATACGTTGTCAATTAATGATGAGAAATGTGATCACATAGTCTTGAACAACACTCAGATGTCAAATTTCACTGAATTTATATACGATCACAAATTTTTGAACAATTACACTGATAAAT
Source organism: Allium sativum (assembly GCA_030737875.1). Lineage (NCBI taxonomy): Eukaryota > Viridiplantae > Streptophyta > Magnoliopsida > Asparagales > Amaryllidaceae > Allium > Allium sativum. Next base: position 381,489,311 of record CM060924.1, read on the forward strand.
TTGTTGAACACATGAGTTATCTTTGGAATGCTGGTTTGGCTGAAAAACTTCATGTTAGGACGACCCTGGATATTTATCTCCTAAACTATAAATCTAGGTTTAAAGATGATATGGTTTTCAAAAACTCTTGCTTGTTAGAAAACATGCCTAGGCATAGTGGGAACAGGACTCATAGGGCTAGAACCAAGTGTGGGGGGAAAAGTTGGTGGCAATCCTTGCGTCGCATGCATCGCAAACACATATATCATTGTACATATGATCCATTCTTACATATAGTTAGACTGCATTTCATTTTACAAATCATTTTACATTCACTCCATCTTTGGGTACGATCTTTCAAATTTAGGAAACGTTACAGTGTGGACACTGTTTAGTTCAAGTGTGGGGGGGAGTCTGCATTTCATCCATTTTCATTTTTCTTTGTTTTTATTTCTTTTTATTTTCAGCCATTTAAGTAGGACCATCATACATTTTAGATTGTAGTAACATACCATAATTTTTTTTTTTTTTTTGGAAAATACGACTCATTTTCAATTGATACAACAAAATAAGTTTACAATTTTTAGCCAGTTGATAGTATTTTTTTCTCTCAACTTAGATCGAATAAGAAATATAATGAAAAGTTAATTTTGAGGGATAATAGTGTAACCGGTACATAGGGAGATTCTTAGGTGATGGCCATGAAATCTTTTCTATATTGTAGACTTTGTTTAAATAAGTGGAGGACTTAAAATACTTATATTGGCTTTTCAAATCTTTAAAACTAAGTTGTGTCAAGTTGAATTCGCGTAACTCTCTTTTGTGCTTATATTTTCAATAATAATAATAATATTCCAAGGGTATCCAACATTGCTTGTATATCGAGCGTTGGTGTGCAAACCCGCCAAGCTCTATCCGACACGTTGTTGACAAAGTCAGCGTTGGAAAATCTTGGTCTCATTTTATGAGATTGGACACCTAAGGATTACCGACACGTTGTTGATAAAGTCAAAGTCGGCCTGCACAATCCGCCAAGCTCTTTACCCACTCTCCGTTAGTCCGCGAGGCAGTGCATGGGTGGTAAACCTTGGTCTTTTTAGTTAGGTGTATGTACTTAATCATAAATTTTAAAATTTTATAGAATAAAGAATAAGCGATGATGCCTAAACACTTCTTGACCTTATTGATTTGACTAGCCATACATGAGAAAATTAGAATACCACTTTGCAAACTGTGCCAAGCAAACTAAGAATTTATTTCATGGCTGCACTATGTTATCAACCGAACTAACTGGCCAAACTGGAATTTAACATTTGAAAACTTGATTTATATTGAAAATTTGTGACAAGTCGAGGTATCTAAAATAAAATCAACTGATTAGAAATTATTAACTTAATTTGTTGTACCACTTTCATGAAATAAGTCGTGTTTTCATCTTTCGTTTTTATTTGCATATGTCCATTGCATTCATGTAGTTTCATTAGAATCATAGCTTACTACATTTGGATTTTGTGGGTAGTATCCGCTGAAAACCCTCACGAGACACCACTCGTCCTACTAGGGACACCTAGAGGTTTAACGGCTTGTTGCATGCGCTCAATGCAATCGTGTTTCCTACGAAAGTGTGACCTATCTAGTTAGTTTTCCATTTTATTTTTACTCGAGGACGAGTAAAAGATAAGTGTGGGGGTATTTGATTGACATACAAATGTGTTTATTTTATGCTCTTATATCTTATCTTTTGTATATAAATAAATATTACTTGGGTATTGTTTTGTTACTTTTACAGATATTCCAACCCAGCCCGCATGCAACCAGAAAAGCAGAGAAATAGAGATGAAATTCATATATATTTACATTTTGAAGAATTGTAGATAAAGATCTCACATCTAGTTGCTGTTGGACAAAAAAAAGGATTGATAACAAGGCTTTGCACATCACAAATCAATGAAGAAGTGTCAAGGAAACAAGAGGAAAAGAGAAAAGGCCCAAATTTGCTTTATTTATCAAAGGCCCATTTATGTTTCTCATTGTAAACTAATTAGTGATGTAATGACCAGGCCCAATTATCATTAGGGTTAGGGTTAGGGTTTGGCTATCTACCCTATATATACCCTTGTAGCCACCATCCTATCATATATCTCATCTCTTATTCCATTGTTCTAATAAAAGTTCTTCTTTCTCTTTTATTTTCTGCATTTTTTTTATTTCTTAGCAATTAGTGTTGTCTACACGATTAGATTCGGTAGAACACTATTTGTATTTTGCATTTCTTTTCATTAGTGATTGACCGTCTGATTAGATTCAGCGGTAATCCTAATTTTATTTCCTGTTGTTATTTATATTCTGCACTTTTATTTTATGTATTTTAATCGCGTTCATAGGTTAAATTGGATTTGATTAGATTTGAATATGATTCATAGTTTCATTGCTTTTCCATTGAAATTGTGATTTGATCGTCGGTTCAGTTAGATCTGTTCTGAATCAAATTACAGTTTTAATTTTGTTTTGTTTTATTTTCAAAATCAACCTCCAAAGTTTTGTCTAACTCGCCCAAGAGATTAGATAAATAATTTGATTTAATTCACCTCCCTGTGTTCGACCTGTATGCTACACACCTGTATGCTTGCAGAATTTATTGTAAATGTCGCGCTTTTCTGATTCATAGATTAGCGACGATCAAGTTTTTGGCACCGTTGCCGGGGAGTCTTTGGGTACGATCTTTGGGTACGATCTTTCAAATTTAGGAAACGTTACAGTGTGGACACTGTTTAGTTCAAGTGTGGGGGGGAGTCTGCATTTCATCCATTTTCATTTTTCTTTGTTTTTATTTCTTTTTATTTTCAGCCATTTAAGTAGGACCATCATACATTTTAGATTGTAGTAACATACCATAAATTTTTTTTTTTTTGGAAAATACGACTCTTTTTCAATTGATACAACAAAATAAGTTTACAATTTTTAGCCAGTTGATAGTATTTTTTTCTCTCAACTTAGATCGAATAAGAAATATAATGAAAAGTTAATTTTGATTAAAACACTAATATTTTATATAGTCTATATATATGATAAAAATGTTATTTTTATCTTTCAAAGAATTTATTCAATACATGAAATTCGTTCAACACATGAATTTTATTTCAACACATGAATATAAATCAAACACAGGAATATTTCAAAAAAATTCGGCAGCATAACGGCAGGGTAGTTAAAACCGGCACCATCCTTAGTATGGCTCCTCGCTCTACCTTAAAGCCTCGCAGCTTTTGACAACGGGGATTTTCAATATCTAGTTTGTACGTAGACGAATTTTCCCATATACTAATCCTATTGAGATTTCAACCACAATCAATCATTTCAAATCAACCATTCATGATATTCACCAAATTTTCACATCAACCAATAATCCAAACAATATCACAACCAATATATATCGTCCATGGTCTATGGACGAGGGGAGTGTGTGTGTGTGTGTGTATATATATACGTATATAACTATATTTCGATTTCATTTCAACATCATTTCAATTTATTTCAACGCATATATCATTTTTACAACGCATATATAACTTATACATCGAACATACAACTTATACAATGCTTATACATGAGGCGTACAATGCTTATATAACTCATACATCGACTATATAATTTATACATCGTTGTTTCCATATCGTTTATAATTCAGAAATCTCACATTGAGTTCCACTCCCCCAAAAATTGTAGAAGGCTCAGAAAAATATCCGGTCTCTTCTAGAATGTAGAAGACGTTCGCACGAGTCCACTGTCTCTTGTTTCACTGGATTTCGACCACACAAGAAAAAATTATGATTTTTATTCGATAACAACACTTGGCGATGGTTTTTGAATGTTGAAATCAGTTTATAAATTATAAACTGTACCTCAGCTCTTTGATTGAAAACTAGGTTTTGATCTTGCGATTAAACGGTGTAGCTTGAAGAGGATCGGCCTGCGCCATGTTGAAGCGCTAGGAGGGGCGCACCTACACCAGAAGTGGGGCCCACTTCGGTGGCCGGAGCTGCTCATGACGGTGGTTCAAAGAAGTGGTCTTTGAGGGCTCCTAACATGAGAACGACGGCACGAGGGGAGGCGAGGCTGACATGGATTTGAAGAGCTCGGAGAATACTACAAAATCCTCAAAAGGATGGATGGGTTTTATCGCGTGTGGAGGGAGAAATCGAGGAGAGATGGTGAAAGGCGGTTTCCGCCGTTCGTATATGGGGTTGTCGGGTTTTCTTCGGAGAATGATCTGAACGATGATTGGCCCATGAATTATATTTAAATTTTTAATTTAATTAAATCCAAAAGTACCCTTTATCACATACAAACCCCAATTCAAACCCAATGACTGTCATCTCTAGCTAAATACCCCCTTTCGAAACACAATGGGATATGTTTCGTAAGCCCATTCGACTGTTTCAGTAGGTTTCTCTTCAATTTAAAATATAAACATTCAATATTTGATTTGAACGAACATTTCAATTTGCCGGAGCCACATACTGATCCCGAAAATTCCAGAAAAATAAATCTAGCTATTTTTTGATGATACGGTTCCAACAAAACTAGTTTCGTCGAATTCTGAGACCGTATGAAAAATGGCCATTTTCTGGTCGATCCAATTTAACAGAAATCAACCTGTAACACCCCACCTCCGTCAGGGTGACTCTTGCAAGCACTCTGACTTTGGAGGGGCGTTTGAATCAGGTAAGCATGCATAATGATATATCAAGGCAGAACAAGAACATATGTATATATGTAAACAGAGTAAATAACATAGATAAAACAGCGGAAGATTTCAAACCATTTCAAAACAAGTCTAGTACATCATAATGTCAACTTTCCAAATAAACAAGTCTAGATAAAAACAACATCAACAGAAAAACTGAAATACATAAGTACTATCCCCAAATAAGTAATAACCATAGCTAGCTTCATGTCAAAACCGTACATGAGCTGAAATCCCACAAGCAAGCTATCAGAAATCCAAGCTAAGCTCCAGTATTCCCTCCCTGAGAACCTGGGGGGGGGGGGGAAACGGAAGAAAAGAGGCGAAAGAAAACAGGTCAGTCAAAAAGACTGAGTAAGCCCTACTACAATCAATGTAAACTGATAAAGTTAACTGGCATGAGCAGCAGGGATGAACATAAGGATAACAACATACTAGCATGATGATTAACTAACAAGGTGGATAAAGGTGTCATCGCATAATCAGGATTAAGGTTTTGCACCACCGGTGTACTAGCAAACTAACATGACTTGAATAAACAAGTATTGATCCCTTGGCCCAAGCTTTGGCCCAATAACATGAAGTGACCCCTCATACGAGGTCCAATAACATGAAATGGCCCTAACACAAGGTCCAACCCAACGGTCTAGTCGATCGGCTCCCTAAGCCTAACTCGTCACGTGTTGGTGTCAATACGGCCCAAACATGATTGTAGTCGAACTGTACCGGGTCCACCCTTCGGGTGTATCAAGCCCTAGGGTGTCAACCCATGGACACCATGAACATGAGTGCACAGTCCCGATCTACTGGTACCCGTGCATGTCTTCTCCGGTTACGGACTATGTGCACGACCAGAGTCCGCCCGGAACTACACCGGCGTACCACCCTGCCGTCGTTTATTGGTCGCTTACCTCCAGCCCAGTAATCGTGCCCCCACCCTAGCCTAGTCCCTAGGGTCATGATGATACAAACTAGGGATTACTGCTGGAGTGGACCCCCCCCCATTGCTAGGATTTTTCTAATGGGTTAAGTACGGTTTAACCCCTTTACTAATCATGGATTAACTTGGTTAAGTGTAACGATGAGTTCACGACTTAACCCCGATTAATCTACCAAGCCCAAATTGGTTAAGTATTAAGTGGACCATGACTTAACCCTAATCATGAGGCATTAATTAATTAATGCGCCTTAACCTCTCACATTAGACCTTGTTGTGGTTACTAGTTAAGCCGGGCGGGTCCGGGTAGCTTTACACCACAACTTGGTCTAACCTCGGGTCCAAGGTACCACATGACCAACTTCTCACATTGGGTCCTATTGTTTGTAGCAACTAGTTAAGCCGGTCGGTTCCGGGTAGGTTTACGCTACAAACTCAACCCAACCTCAAGTTGGCCACACTTATATTTTCTAAGTGTCATGTCCATCGTGTTTCCAAAACACATTACAAGTTTTCAAGCAATTGGGTAGACCTAACTTAATAGGTAAATTCCCAATGGGTAGACCTAACTTAATAGGTAAATTCCCAAGCTTATGTTTTTATGTCTTTTAAGTTTACCCAACCCCACACGCAATCCCATCGCTTACATATCGCAATAGCGCATAAAGGATAGAAAGAGGGAACTTGGCATAATCATGACATAAAAGTGTTGAAGCCACAAGTTCAACATGGTGGCATATGAAATGTACATATGTTCATATACTTGCATTAGGCCTCAAAAGCATGCATAAAACCAATCTTAGCATATTGGTGATACATGGTGATAAATGACATGTAAAAATGGCCATAAGTTCGCATTTAGCCTCACATGCAAGTTATCATAAGGGATATGATAACTTACATGTTGCCAAAATGCAACCTTTAGCATAAAGCTTGAAGCTTTATGTTCATAAGCCCAAGATAAGCTTGCATAACATGATAACATGAGCCAAATGATCAACCCAAACTTGCATAACATAACTTGCATATCATATGGCAACTTGCATATCAAACTTGCATAACATAACCTGCATATCATATGGCAACTTGCATATCAAACTTGCATAACATAACTTGCATATCATATGACAACTTGCATATCAAACTTGCATACATAACTTGATGAACTTGCGTATCACATCATAGTAAACTTGCATAACACATCATAGTGAACTTGCATATCATAGCAAACTTGCATATCATACATTTAACTTTAGAGTTTAAGTATGAAAGGAATAGGGCTTACAATGCTTATGCAGACTCAAATGAGTATAGCAAATATAAGAAAGCCCTTATGCAACCAAAAAAACCCAAAATGCAAGCAAAACCCTTGAGCCAAAATGATCAAAACTCTTTCTTTATGATGCTAATATAGAAACTTGACTTGAATGCAAGCTAATGATGATCATACAAGTCTAAAAACACTTGTATGCATGGAAAATCTCATAGAAATTTATTTAGGATTTTATGAAGAGAGTGGAGGCCATGAGAGGATTGATTTTGCCATAGTTTAGTTGCTAGAATGAATAATGATGATTTAGGGTAGGTTAGGGTCTTATTTATAGATTAGGAAAGTGTTTTAGGCCATAGGATTAAACCCTAGTTGCAATCTCAGCCCTCAAAACCGAATCTGGCCCCCAAGCTCATCACAATCTCTAAATGGTGCACCGGACTAAACAGCCCGGCTGAGCCAAGTCGACAGCCAAGTCGACAGGGCTGTCGACTTGGTCCAACCAAGTCGACTCCCAAGTCGACAGGGCTGTCGACTTGGGTGTCCTGGCGGGAATTTTCCCGCCTGCCCCAATATCACCCAATTTCCCAAATTCAAGTTTGAATTTGAAATCTGTTTTTACTTTGGAATTTTCTGAAAACTTCGTTGGGCCTTAATTGGGTCATACGGACTCCGATTTTCGAAAACTCGGACTCTATTTCGCGTATTTTTCCGAGACGAACGCAATGGCATAGCCCGTTTCCCTTGATTCAGATTTTAGAATTAAATTCTGCCTCGATTTACGTTATAACAGGTTATTGAAAATACGGGTTGTTACATTCTCCCTCCTTAAAGGATTTCGTCCCCGAAATCTTCAAGTTAGGAAGAACGTATCCTACCATCCAATCATCCATCTACTCAAAACATCATCCACGAGCAATCATTGTCCTTACAAGATTCTAAATGTTGTATGAACATATGCAAAGGTGTGTGTATATGTCCTTATCTAATGCAAATATCATCAATGCGAATTATGTTAGTGAAATGAATCCATATGTATGCAATTCCTAACATAATGTATAACATCTATATGCGTGCACATAACATACATCCATATGCAACGTCCATGTGATAACACAAAAATTTTCATCCATGAATAAGCATAAACACTCATGCATATGCAATATGAGGAGTGTGTGAGCCGATCTAGTGCCTAATCGTGTATAATGCGTCCACGAGTAACCACTTGCAAACACTTGCAACCACTTGCAACCATCAAGCATAACATGTTTCAAACACATGTTTCATCCAAAGGGTTTCTACCTAAGGTTCTCATGACAAGATTAACACGATAAACTAGATAAACATGGATAGCAAAGAGAAAGATATGCTAACAAAGAAAAGAGATTGGGAGTGTACCCTCAAAAAGGAATGGATAAAGCCCACGCATCTTCTCCTCGGTTTCCCAAGATGCGTCTTCTTCGGCTTCACCCCATTGAACCTTCACCAACTTGACCTCTCGATTCCTTAGCTTCTTGGTCTCCGTCCCCAAGATACGAATCGGAGCTCTCCTCAAGGTAGCTTCTTTCTCCACTTCCACATCTTTCAGAACACTCGGCTCAACAACCTCTGCTGATTCATGTAAACACTTCCGGAGATGCGAGACATGAAAAACATCGTGTACTCCGGCAAGCTACTCGGGCAACTCCACTCTATAAGCCATCTGCCCGATCCTCTCTATAATAGGGAATGGTCCAACAAACCTCGGTGCTAACTTCCCAACGGCTCCAAATCGGACCACATTCCGCAAAGGAGAAACCTTCACGAAAACCATATCCCCAACATCAAACTCCAAATCAGTTCTTCGCTTATCAGCATAGGATTTCTGTCATTCTTGGGCCGCTTTCATCTGTCTCCGAATCAACTCGATCTTCTCGGATGTATCTCTGACCATATCAGGCCCAAGTATAAGCTTATCTGTAGTCTCCCACCAACATGTAGGCGACTTGCACGGCCTCCCATATAAAGCTTCGAATGGTGCCATCCCTATGCTTGCCTGATAACTGTTATTATATGCAAACTCAACAAGAGGAAGATGGTCTTCCCAAGTACCACCAAAATCCAGAATACAAAGCCTCAACAGATCCTCGAGTACCCAATTCACCCTTTCGGTTTGACCGTCCGTCTGTGGGTGATAAGAAGTACTTAGATTCAACCTCGTGCCCATGGCTTCTTACAAGCTATTCCAGAACTGACTTGTAAAGATTGGGTCACGGTCACTGACAATACTAGAAGGGACTCCATGAAGTCTCACAATCTCACGAAGATATACAGATGCTAGCCAAGATGCGGTCCTCTTGCTCTTCACCGGAATGAAATGAGCACTCTTCGTAAGTCTATCCACAACAACCCAAATGCTCGTATTCCCTTTCCTTGACCTTGGTAGCCCATCGATAAAATCCATGGAAATAGTCTCCCACTTCCAAAGTGGAACGTCTAGAGGATGCAATAGCCCACCGGGCTTCTTCGACTCGGCCTTAACTTGCTGGCAAATGATACATCTAGAGGCAAACTCTGCCACATCCTTCTTCATCCCAGGTCAAAAGAAAATACGCTTCATATCTTTATACATCTTATCTCCGCCTGGATGTATAGTCAACTTAGAGCGATGCGATTCCTCAAGAACTTTTCTTACTAAGTCTTCTACCATTGGAACACATAACCTTCCGTCTCTCCTCAGCCAACGTTTGTCATCAATAGAATATCGAGCGAGATGACTAGACGTCTCTCCTCGAATCAGCTTATCCATAATCTCAACTATCTGAGGGTCTTCTCTCTGCGAAGCCCCAACTTGATCAAGAAGGGTAGGTCTGAGTTCCAGAGATGCTAAAGAACCGGTCATCGACTCAATCGCCAAAGAGAAATCAAAGGTTGCCACATACTCTAAATTCTTCATCTCAACGAATAGAGGACTTAGGGTCAACCTTCTTCTACTCAATGCATCTGCTACCACATTCCCCTTGCCAGGGGTATAAGCTATATCAAAATCGTAGGACGCCAAGAATTCCATCCATCTTTGTTGCCTCAGATTCAGATCCTTCTGAGAAAAGAGATACTTCAATGACTTGTGATCGGTATAAAGCTCAAATTTTTCTCCCAGAAGATAATGGCGCCAAGCCTTGAGTGCATATACTATTGCTGCCAACTCTAAGTCATGAGTGGGATAATTCTTCTCATGCACCTTGAGTTGTCTACTGCCAAAGCATATCACTCTTCCTTCTTGCATCAGAACAGCTCCTAACCCCGTGCCACATGCATCGGTGTATACTGTAAATAACTTCCCTCCATCGGGCAAAGCTAGAACAGGTGCTGATGTGAGAGCTCTCTTGAGCTTCTGAAAAGCAAGCTCGCATTCTATGCTCCAAGCAAAAACTAAATTCTTCTTCGTCAATTTAGTAAGAGGAGCGGAAATCTTCGCGAAGTCCTTGATGAACTTCCGGTAAAAACCCGCAAGACCTAGAAAACTTCTCACTTCGGTTGCATTCCTTGGAGTCTTCCAATCCTGAACTGCAACCACCTTAGCGGGATCCACCGCTAAGCCTTGCTTAGACACTATATGCCCAAGGAATCTAACTTACCTTCTCCAAAAGTGACACTTGGAGAACTTGGCCTTCAACTGATGCGCTCTAAGCGTATCCATCACCTCCACGAGGTGCCTCGCGTGCTCTTCCTCATCCTTAGAGAAGACCAGAATATCATCTACGAAGACCACGACAAACTTGTTCAAGAACTCCCTGAACACCCTACTCATCAAGTCTACGAAATATGCGGGTGCATTAGTCAAGCCGAACGGCATGACAAGCCATTCGAAGAATCCATCTGGAGTTCTGAACGCAGTTTTGTCTATACTATCCTCAGCTACCCTGAGCTGATGGAATCCAGTAGCAAGATCAAGCTGAGAGAAAACAGAAGCACCGACAAGCTGGTCAAAGAGATCATCAATCCTCGGTAACGGGTGTCTGTTCTTCTTAGTCAGCTTATTCAACTCTCGATAGTCAACACAAAGTCGGAGAGAACCATCTGCCTTGGTAGCAAATACCACAGGCGCTCCCCATTCAGATATACTTCGTCTAATAAAGTTCTTCTCAAGCAACTCTTTCACTTGTTTACTTAGCTCCCGCCTTTCACGTGGAGCCATGTGCCGAACGGGCAAAGAAACCGGCTTTGCATTATCCACCAGATAAATGCGGAAATCAATCTCTCGCTTAGGGGGCAACCCCCTAACCTCATCGAAAACATCCGGATAATCTCGGACCACTCTCACAGACTGAAGAGTTTCCATTGACGAGTCGAGTGATTCAAGATAGCACAACATGACGGGACCTCTCGGATCACAAGAAATCTCTAGGGTGTTTCCGAGGCGAGTCACGAGCCTCACAACCCTATGCTCACAATCAAGAATGGCTCCATATCTGGACAGCCAATCCATGCCCAATATCAATCCGTATCCCCTGAAACCAAGAACATAAGCACTGCACAAGAACTCTACACTCAGTATAGAGATCCTCAAATCCCCACATATCATAGACAAATGGGCGGAACCCCCAATAGGATTTGAGACACAGACGGGATCATCTACCAAGCTAGTACTAAGGTGCAAACTATCAACAAGATCAGATGAGATAAAGCTATGCGATGCACCAGAATCAAACAAAGTACGAACTGGAAAATCAGAAATATATACAAGGCTCTCAACAGAAATACTACCTCGATCGGGAACTGGAGCGGTATTGAGAGCATGAACTTGCCCTCCTGAAGGTCCAGCGCGCTGAGTCTGACCCTGGCCTTGCCCTCGCTTCTTCGGGCAATCCTTACTGAAATGTCCAGTCTCACCGCAGAAAAAGCATTCACCATTCTTCCTTTTCCTCTTCTTACAATCCTTGATAAGATGCCCAACTGAACCGCAATAATGGCACTTCCCCTTGGTGTTCTTGCCCTTGTTGTTGTTCCCCTTGTTGCCTTGACTCTTGTTCTTGTTTTGATTGCCTTGACTGCTTTGACCACTTGGATTACCCTGATTTCCTTTTCCCTGGGAATCAGTCTTCTTGGCTTGAGTATCATTCACCTTGGTCTCTTTCTTGACATCTCCCTGAAGTAACGCCATATCAACCAAACTCTCAAACGTGGCCCCATGGGGAATATGTGACATAGCCAATCCCTGCAACGGCTCATTCAATCCTCTAGCAAAACGAAGAGCCTTCTTCTGAGGAGTATTCACCATATCCAAGCCAAAACGAGCTAACTGATTGAACTTGTTCACATATTCTTTGACAGACATATCTCCTTGCTTCAAAGTTATGAACCTCTCCATCTGCAGATTCTCCTCAGCAGAAGATAGAAACTTAAGCATGAACCTTGCCCTGAAATCGGCCCAAGTCTCAACAGGCCTAGTACCATTGGTGACTTCCCACCAATAAGCGGCTTCATCCTTCATAAGCCAAACCGCCAACAAGGTCTTCCTCTGATCGTCTAACCCAAAGATAGCAAATAAATCCTCGGTCTCTTTCAACCAATTTCTGGCCTCTACAAAAGTCTCAGTGCCTTGAAAATTCTTGCCACCCATTGCTTTGAAATCTTTGCAAGTCTTTGCGAAGTCAGCTTGAGGATGCTGAGGAGGAGGAGGAAGAGGAACCTCAGCGACAGGAGGAGGAGGAACATTAGCAACAGGAGGAGGAGGAATATTAACTACTGGAGGAGGAGGAGGAACATCTGCGGGGCCGGCTTCGGTCGCCCTAGCCTCCAAAAGTCTCCTATACCAAACAGGTACATGTACTCCCTCCGGAATAGCAAAGTTATCGGCCATACTGAAATTGAAGAAAAAGACAGATTCAGAATAGAGAAAAACGAAGGGATTTTGCTAATGGCTTTTTGGGGAATAGCCTTTAAAATAAACTAGACTTTTCTTTGGAAAATACTTTATACTTTGTTTTGAAAATAGTTTTCCAAGAGTTTTCTAAAAATCTTTTTGTTCCTTCTCGTAAACCTGGGCTCTGATACCAAATGTAACACCCCACCTCCGTCAGGGTGACTCTTGCAAGCACTCTGACTTTGGAGGGGCGTTTGAATCAGGTAAGCATGCATAATGATATATCAAGGCAGAACAAGAACATATGTATATATGTAAACAGAGTAAATAACATAGATAAAACAGCGGAAGATTTCAAACCATTTCAAAACAAGTCTAGTACATCATAATGTCAACTTTCCAAATAAACAAGTCTAGATAAAAACAACATCAACAGAAAAACTGAAATACATAAGTACTATCCCCAAATAAGTAATAACCATAGCTAGCTTCATGTCGAAACCGTACATGAGCTGAAATCCCACAAGCAAGCTATCAGAAGTCCAAGCTAAGCTCCAGTATTCCCTCCCTGAGAACCTTGGGGGGGGGGGAAACGGAAGAAAAGAGGCGAAAGAAAACAGGTCAGTCAAAAAGACTGAGTAAGCCCTACTACAATCAATGTAAACTGATAAAGTTAACTGGCATGAGCAGCAGGGATGAACATAAGGATAACAACATACTAGCATGATGATTAACTAACAAGGTGGATAAAGGTGTCATCGCATAATCAGGATTAAGGTTTTGCACCACCGGTGTACTAGCAAACTAACCTGACTTGAATAAACAAGTATTGATCCCTTGGCCTAAGCTTTGGCCCAATAACATGAAGTGACCCTCATACGAGGTCCAATAACATGAAGTGGCCCTAACACAAGGTCCAACCCAACGGTCTAGTCGATCGGCTCCCTAAGCCTAACTCGTCACGTGTTGGTGTCAATACGGCCCAAACATGATTGTAGTCGAACTGTGCCGGGTCCACCCTTCGGGTGTATCAAGCCCTAGGGTGTCAACCCCTGGACACCATGAACATGAGTGCACAGTCCCGATCTACTGGTACCCGTGCATGTCTTCTCCGGCTACGGAATATGTGCACGACCAGAGTCCGCCCGGAACTATACCGGCGTACCACCCTGCCGTCGTTTATTGGTCGCTTACCTCCAGCCCAGTAATCGTGCCCCCACCCTAGCCTAGTCCCTAGGGTCATGATGATACAAACTAGGGATTACTGCTGGAGTGGACCCCCCCCCATTGCTAGGATTTTTCTAATGGGTTAAATACGGTTTAACCCCTTTACTAATCATGGATTAACTTGGTTAAGTGTAACGATGAGTTCACGACTTAACCTCGATTAATCTACAAAGCCCAAATTGGTTAAGTATTAAGTGGACCATGACTTAACCCTAATCATGAGGCATTAATTAATTAATGCGCCTTAACCTCTCACATTAGACCTTGTTGTGGTTACTAGTTAAGCCGGGCGGGTCTGGGTAGCTTTACACCACAACTTGGTCTAACCTCGGGTCCAAGGTACCACATGACCAACTTCTCACATTGGGTCCTATTGTTTGTAGCAACTAGTTAAGCCGGTCGGTTCCGGGTAGGTTTACGCTACAAACTCAACCCAACCTCGAGTTGGCCACACTTATATTTTCTAAGTGTCATGTCCATCGTGTTTCCAAAACACATTACAAGTTTTCAAGCAATTGGGTAGACCTAACTTAATAGGTAAATTCCCAATGGGTAGACCTAACTTAATAGGTAAATTCCCAAGCTTATGTTTTTATGTCTTTTAAGTTTACCCAACCCCACACGCAATCCCATCGCTTACATATCGCAATAGCGCATAAAGGATAGAAAGAGGGAACTTGGCATAATCATGACATAAAAGTGTTGAAGCCACAAGTTCAACATGGTGGCATATGAAATGTACATATGTTCATATACTTGCATTAGGCCTCAAAAGCATGCATAAAACCAAACTTAGCATATTGGTGATACATGGTGATAAATAACATGTAAAAATGGCCATAAGTTCACATTTAGCCTCACATGCAAGTTATCATAAGGGATATGATAACTTACATGTTGCCAAAATGCAACCTTTAGCATAAAGCTTGAAGCTTTATGTTCATAAGCCCAAGATAAGCTTGCATAACATGATAACATGAGCCAAATGATCAACCCAAACTTGCATAACATAACTTGCATATCATATGGCAACTTGCATATCAAACTTGCATAACATAACTTGCATATCATATGGCAACTTGCATATCAAACTTGCATAACATAACTTGCATATCATATGACAACTTGCATATCAAACTTGCATACATAACTTGATGAACTTGCGTATCACATCATAGTAAACTTGCATAACACATCATAGTGAACTTGCATATCATAGCAAACTTGCATATCATACATTTAACTTTAGAGTTTAAGTATGAAAGGAATAGGGCTTACAATGCTTATGAGGACTCAAATGAGTATAGCAAATATAAGAAAGCCCTTATGCAACCAAAAAAACCCAAAATGCAAGCAAAACCCTTGAGCCAAAATGATCAAAACTCTTTCTTTATGATGCTAATATAGAAACTTGACTTGAATGCAAGCTAATGATGATCATACAAGTCTAAAAACACTTGTATGCATGGAAAATCTCATAGAAATTTATTTAGGATTTTATGAAGAGAGTGGAGGCCATGAGAGGATTGATTTTGCCATAGTTTAGTTGCTAGAATGAATAATGATGATTTAGGGTAGGTTAGGGTCTTATTTATAGATTAGGCAAGTGTTTTAGGCCATAGGATTAAACCCTAGTTGCAATCTCAGCCCTCAAAACCGAATCTGGCCCCCAAGCTCATCACAATCTCTAAATGGTGCACCAGGCTAAACAGCCTGGCTGAGCCAAGTCGACAGCCAAGTCGACAGGGCTGTCGACTTGGTCCAACCAAGTCGACTCCCAAGTCGACAGGGCTGTCGACTTGGGTGTCCTGGCGGGAATTTTCCCGCCTGCCCCAATATCACCCAATTTCCCAAATTCAAGTTTGAATTTGAAATCTGTTTTTACTTTGGAATTTTCTGAAAACTTCGTGCGGCCTTAATTGGGTCATACGGACTCCGATTTTCGAAAACTCGGACTCTATTTCGCGTATTTTTCCGAGACGAACGCAATGGAATAGCCCGTTTCCCTTGATTCAGATTTTAGAATTAAATTCTGCCTCGATTTACGTTATAACAGGTTATTGAAAATACGGGTTGTTACACAACCAAACACAATTTTCTTTTCCACGCTCACATACTAACTTCAAAAATTATGGAATTTGAAACCTAGCAATAATTTGACATCCTGGATCCAACAAAAGTGGTTTCGTCGAATTCTGAGGTCGTTTGCAAAATGTCAATTTTCAAGGGCTATATATATTCTATAGCGACCTTTCTGAAAATTCATTTGGCCATAACTTTTGATTCCCGCTATGAAACTTCAATTTTTCAGATTCGTTAGAAAGATATTCATAAACAGATTTAAATATTTTTGGTTTCACTAAAATCCGTTTTATTTTGCACCCGGTACTGTCAGTCAAAGTTCGAATTCAAATTTTGAAACTGCCGTGCCATTTCAGGCCTTGTTTATAATTGAAAATAATTATATTTATTTTCAAACGTCGATTCAAACATACTTTTCGTCGTTATTATTTAAAATAATTTATTTTAGATATTTAAAATCCACTGAAATAGCCAAATTAAAAATTTTAAATTGGTTCAGATTTTCCGGGTTGTTACAATCTCCCCACTTAAAATCTTTTCGTCTTCGAAAAGGAACGAAGTCGAAAGTTGTTTAATTAACCAACTCAGCTTTCATTCTGGCTTCCATTCTTCAACTTTTCAGTTTCTAAGAATTAGAAAATTCTTCAAAAATTTGGCTAACACCCTAAATTTTCGAAAAATTTCGCCATAACCTCCTTTGTACGGGGAGCTTCGGGATATTTCAAATAGCCTCCCATGGCCCTCACCAATCCAAAAGAAAAAGAAAAAGCCAAGCGGCTACCCAATCAGCTTATAAAATCATCAAATCCCTAAGAAATACAATAAACATGTACCTATTTGTCGGGCAAACAATTTTATTCCTCTGCTTAGCTTCCCTGCTATGACCTATTCACACATATATAATGTGCATGTATATATTTCTATCTATTTTTAAATCAGTTCAATCCTTGATTCACTTGCATACATTTAACTTCATTCTCTTATTGATTAAATTAACTATCATTCTAATAATTTAATTAATCAAATCCACAATCACACAACACAACCAACAATCAATTTGTTGATTAACTTTTCAAAAATATACTAATTAATTCATATACTCTTTTGAAAACATTCAGACTATATAATTAAAAAATTTACATGCATGAAAAGAAAACAACAGCGAAGTAGAGAACAAAATGGAAATGCAAAATATGGTAAATGTACCTTGCACCGGAGTGAATCAGAGATATCCACCCTGCACTTAGGATAGGCTTTCTTAATACTCTCCCCAGTTTCCTAAGTACAATCTCGCGGTTCTCCACTCCATTGCACTTTGACTAAGTGAACCTTCTTGTTCCTCAGTTCTTTGGTTTCTTTGCCAATTATCTTTAGCGGTTCTCTTCTCACAGCCAATTCTGGAGTAATTTCTATATCCCATTGCGCTGCTTCTTCCACGTTCAAGTCTGGATCATGAACATGCTTTCGATGTTGAGATACGTGAAATACAATATGCACTCCAGGCAACCAATCAGGCAATTGAACTTTATAAGCGAGAGTTCCAATCTGTTCCAGTATAGGGAATAGACCAATAAATTTGGGCTCCAACTTCCCAGTTTTGCCAAATCGAATTACTCCTCTCATCGGAGAAACCCTTAGATACACATAGTCACCAACAGCAAATGCTAAATCCCTCCTTCTCGAGTCTGCATAGCTCTTCTGCCGGCTTTGAGCTGCTAGCAATCGTTTCTTAATGAAATCGACTTTATCCACAGCTTCGCGAATCATATCTGGTCCCAATACAAGCCTATTACCAGGTTCAACCCAACAAGCAGGAGATCAGCACGGTCTACCATTCCATGCTTTGAATGGTGACATTGTCAGGCTTGCTTGGTAGTTGTTATTGTATGAGAACTCAGCCAAATGCAAATGGTCTTCCCATGATCCACCAAAATCAAGAACACAAGCCCGCAATAAATCTTCTAGTATACGATTCACCCTCTCAGTCTGACCATCTGTCTGAGGATGATATGCGATGCTTAGATTCAGCTTTGTCCCCAGTTCTACTTGAAATGCATCCCAGAATTTGCAAGTAAATATTGGATCTCTATCACTAACTATACTGATCGGCACTCCATGTAGCTTAACAATCGCTTTGAAATAAATCTGTGCCAGACTTTGAGCGGTTCTATTGGATCTGACAGGTATAAAATGGGTGGTCTTCATGAAGCGATCTACGATCACCCAAATACTGTCATTTCCTTTCTTGGTTCTGGGCAAACCATCTATGAAGTCCATGGAAATATGTTCCCACTTCCAACCTGGAATGTCCAATGGTTGCAACAATCCGGAAAGTTTCTGTTGGTCGCTTTTGACTAGTTGGCAAGTAGAGCACCTGCTAACATATAAAGAAATGTCTCTCTTCATAGATCTCCACCAGAATGTACGCTTAATATCCTTATACATTTTGCTCACTCCTGGATGGATACTAAGCTTTGACTTGTGGCATTCATCCAGTACTTCCCTCTGGAGCTCAGAAATGTTAGGAACACAAATTCGAACCTTTTGCCTTAGAACCCCTTGGTTATCAATCTGGAAACTCAAGGGTTCGCCTTTCTATATTCTTTCTTTGATCCTCTGAATGAAGTGATCGTCCTTCTAAAGAGCAGATATTTTATCAATCAATGAAGTCGTAATAATAAAACTGACGATCATTACATTCTTTCTACTTAGCGCATCGGCCACAACATTGGCTTTCCCTGGAGTGTACAAAATCTCAAAATCGTATGCTGCATGAAATTCGAGCCAACGTTGCTGCCTCAGATTCAAGTCTTTCTGGGTGAACAGATAATTTAGCGACTGATGATCTGTATACAGTTCGAATTTCTCACCCAAAAGATAGTGCCTCCAGAATTTTAAAGCAAATACAATGGCTAATAACTCAAGATCATGAGTAACGTAATTTTTCTCATGCGGTTTTAGCTGACGGCTAGCATAAGCAACCACTTGACCTCTTTGCATTAATACTGCACCAAGGCCTTCTCTAGAGGCATCTATCCAGACTTTCAAGTCTTGATTGCCATCGATAATCGTTAACACTGGAGCAGTTATTAATCTTAATTTTAGCTTTTGAAAAGCCTCCTCACATTCGGGAGTCCACTTGAATCTTGCGTGCTTCTTTGTAAGCTTTGTTAAGGAACTAGATATCTTCGAAAAATCTTTAACGAACTTACGATAATAACTAGCCAATCCAAGAAAACTTTGGACTTCTGTGGGAGTACTAGGCTGTTTCCAATTTTGAATAGCGGTGATTTTACCAGGATCCACAGAAATTTCTTCTTTTGATACAACATGGCCAAGAAACTTGACTTCTTCTTGCCAGAATATACATTTGGAAAGTTTGGCCTTCAAGACATTCTTTTTGAGAATTTCCAATACTTGTTCCAAATGTTTCGCGTGATCGCTCTCTGACTTAGAGAAGATCAATATGTCATCAATGAAAACCAGAACAAATTTATTCAAGACATCGCGGAATACTCGATTCATTAAATTGACGAAATAAGCAGGAGCGTTACATAAGCCGAACGGCATTACTAACCACTCATGGAATAATTCGGGACCTCTGAATGCTGTCAAAGGAACACACTCTTCGGCAATACGAAGCTGATGGAAGCCTGTAGCAAGGTCCATCCTTGAGAACACTTGTGCGCCATTCAATCGATCCAACAAATCGTCAATTCGCCATAGTGGATATTTGTTCTTTAATGTTTGTTTATTCAAGTCACGATAATCCACACATAGTCGAAGATTACCGTCTGACTTTGGGACAAACACCACTGGTGCTCCCCAATCAGAGAAACTAGGCCTGATCAGACCCTTCCATACAAGCTGTCGAGTTTGATTATCTAATTCTTCTTTCTCCTTTAGAGTCATCCTCCGAATAGCGTGCACTACTGGCCTTGCATTTGGAATTAAAGCGATCTTGAAATCAATTTCTCTCTTCGGAGGTAAACTAACAACGTCTTCGAACACATCCGCATAATTCTTAACGACAGGAATATCTTTTATGATGTCCGGAATATTCTCTGTGACTACAGGGATATTTTCTATTTGAGTAGGAGAAACATCAAGACTGACCAAAAATCTTTTCTATCTGAATTCGGACCTTCACATGGTATGGTTATATAATCCCCTGATTTAATCTTTGCCTTAACCACTCTCTCGGCGCATTTAACCTCAGCTTCATATTTGGTTAACCAATCCAATACCAAAATAAGATCAAATTCGGTAAAATTCATGACAGTCGAGATGGTAGGAAATCGATATCGGGAAAAAGAGACAGGCACCTCGCAAACCCAACTAAGATTGAGGGAACCCCCAACCGGATTATGGACAGTGATGGGTTCTTTGAGCTTTTTCAAATTCAAATCCAACTTCTTAACCGCATTCTTTGCAATAAAGCTTCGTGACGCACCTGTATCAAACAGTACTTTAACTGGAATATCTTTGACAGTAAGCGTGCCTTCCAAAACATCAGACCTTCCCTTACTAGCTGAGGGTGCTGAAGTATCTGCCAATTCATTTACTTGAGCCACTTTGGTCTTTTTTAACAGCTAGCAATCTTGCTTTACATGACCAGCCTGATGGAAAATATTGCATTTTCTATTCTCTTGAAACTTGTTCTTGGATTTAGATTCATTCTTCCTTTGTTTCTTTAAAGATCTGCAATTTCCTTGCAAATGCCCTTGCTTATGGCAGTTATTGCATATGGCGGTCGTTACTGGTTCTTTCTCAGATTTAACCCTTTTCCTCTTGGCTTTGGGCTTCTTACTGACCTCAGGCATCGTACTGGCCTCGGGACTATCAGTCTTAGACTCCCCTTTGTTACTAGAACTAACTTCCTCTTCGTCGTTCAGAAGACCTTTCTTATGGAGATCTTCATACTGATAAGCCATGTATATCATTTCAGAAAAAGGAAGCTTCACATGCCCCATTACACTACTTTGGTGCTTCCTTTGAATCCCGTTAATAAACCTAAGATTCTTCCTCTTCGGATTTTGAATTAGATGCAGGGCAAAATGAGAAAGTTCATTGAATTTCTTATGATATTCTGGAATGGTCATATCTCCTTGTATCAAATAATAGAATTCATCACATAACCGCTCAGTTGCTTCTAGAGGAATAAATCTTTCACTGAAAACCTCTTTAAATCTATCCCAGGTAATATTACCTTCTGGATTATCTTTAATAACCGTTTCCCACCAGATTAAAGCTTCATCATTGAGTGCCCAAGATGCCATTAATCTTTTCTGATCATCTCTTAGCTGGAAACGTTAAAAAATTCTTTCAGCAGAACTCATCCAAGCCTGATTTTGAATAATGGATTCATTTCCCGAGAATGGTACTCCACCCAGATTTCGATATCTCTTTAATAGAGCTTCTGTATCTGTTCCTGGCTG
Source organism: Allium sativum (assembly GCA_030737875.1). Lineage (NCBI taxonomy): Eukaryota > Viridiplantae > Streptophyta > Magnoliopsida > Asparagales > Amaryllidaceae > Allium > Allium sativum. Next base: position 381,510,836 of record CM060924.1, read on the forward strand.
TGGGAGCACGATTGGCTCATTAGATTGTTGAACCATAGAATTTCTTCTTCTGTTTCTGCCACTCATTTTTCTATGTCTGCAAATGGCAGACAAAGTGTCAGGTCAACAGAAAAGATAGTATAAAGCATAGAGACATGTACTTTAATGTAAATTTGTCTACTACGGTGTATTTCATTCTGCTTCACTCATTCTTGGATATTACTAATCCTATCTGAAATGACCGATCCGTCTTAGAACACAACTGGTTCTATTTCTGACGAGTTCGTTAATATGTTGTATTCCAGAACTAAGGTTAACCAAAGCTCTGATACCACATGTGACGACCCCAAAAACCCCGTACGACGGTGGTAAGGGTAATCTTTGGAATATAACACATAAACAGATAACAGCAGAACAGAAATAAATACATACACCATATAATGTACAAATAATACACAAGATAAACATAATCATCAGAGTTACACAGAATACAGGATCATACTTAGTACAAAATACAGTTCAGCTATACATAAATGTCTACAGCGGAATCAAATCATAATATGTACAATAGGAGCTGAATAGCATAAAAAGAGATAAATGGTAGATTCCATCTTCAGCTCCAGCTATCCAGAAAGAGCCTGCTAAAACCTGAATACAAGGCGACCCGTGTAGGAATATGGGCACCCGAGTTTGCAAGTGAAACAAACAACGAGTTAGTCATGGGACTGGTATGAGAAATCTACTTAAGTGGTTAACCAATAATAACAAGGCAAATCATAGGTCCACGCCACTTTCGCAGAACGAGTTTACTCCATTTGAAACGACCTGCAAATCCGTACCCTTTGAGTCGACTAATCATACCACACGTCCAACCCAAATTGCACAGAAATACAAATCATTTTTAGAAAGAAGTTAGAGGATGAGAAGTAGAAAGAAAGAAATATTAGAATAGAAGAAAACGAAAATCACAAACTCACAGCGGAACGAATAAAATATATTAGATAACATACTTTTGAAATATAAAACAGTAACTGTATATATATACATATCATCAGAGCACAATAGGTATCTCTGGAACAGTTATAAACACCTGTTTCCAGATACAACAAAATACACAGCGGAAAGTATGATAGTCTATAGCTAACAGGTGAAGCCTCCTGCTTCAATCTCCTCCAGGTGAATCTGTAAAATCCCGACTACTTGACTGCCCGTACAAATTTGGGCACCCAAGAGTTTAGGGAAAACAAACAAAATAAACTCTGGGTCAGTCATGGGACTGGTGTGAGTAAACTCCAACCACTTGTTTAACTTTCAAAATCCTTTCGAAGGAAAAGATAATCGTAAGACCGATCCACACATAAACACGGATGGTTTTTACCTTACGATAACCCAAAAATATTTTGATATCAAATCCAGTGATATTATAATAATGTCTAAATCAAATAAATAGAATCTAGCGGAACGCTTGCATCTCACGCTACATATATAATATTAAATCAAAAACCGCAGGGCGCTTATTGGAGATTGGATTTCCAACATGACAAGGTATGGGACCACCTTCCGATAGTGTATCTCTAGAGACGAATACACTGGGTTCAACAAGAACGTCTTGCAACCCGGCCCACACATGACCGACCACTCATTTCGCTTGAGTGTATCGAATGTATACCACCGACGGTTGGGATCAGCAACCGCCTCCCGAAAAGGGACAGCATCGATAGATTTAAGAAGCAAAAGGAATTTCTCTAGATAGGTGGTTATACATCCTAATGGGTGCGACCCACATAGCCATGCTGCCTGCCCGATTTTTGTCCAATTCCGGGTTGATGAGGCTTGAGGTTTGAATTATCTTCCAGAACATCTGGCCATCATTCACTTTGAATGCCACATCGTCAGATCCATCGGAAATCACTAATTGATTCCCACAAAGATACTCAGATTGTTAGGCTAAAGAAGTTTCCCTTCTATGCCACTAACTTCGTACGTTTGAAGGAATCAACGTACGTAATCCCCTTTGGAAATACTCTGTCAGACACTCGTCCATACAAGTTGTCCTGGGTCTGGACAAACCGAAGGCACTAACCCGTAAACAGGATAGCCCTTGCATTACTCCGTCTTCAATTTTCTTCAGCATAAGTTGCTTCATTACGCTTACGCCAATACGGAGTGGTTTTCAGATATCAAATCTGATCCCGGTCTCTCCATATTGACAACGGAGGTATATAAAAAGATAAAACTTTGATAGTCGGTGATTTAACTATCAAAGAAACATCCATACAATCAACGGTCATATTTCCAAATGGAAATTCTATCAATCAAGCATCAAACAACACTGGGCCCTTTTTAAATTAGTTCTTTATTACATTATCATTTCCATTTCCCATTTTCCACCTTTCGTGTTCTTTCAAAGCTCTATTTTCTCTCTTGATTATTGGGAAACATTTCCAATATATATAATTCCTTTATTGAGAAAATATCTTTTACTCTAGTTAGAAAACATTTCTAAATCCTCTGAATTAACTGATGTTATAAACATCGTTATTATAACTCAAATCATAAATCATTCGTTAACTAACGATATCACTAACCAACCCTTGCTATCGAGCCTTAACCATTTCTCCGTCAATAATGCAGTCAGTCAAGTTGGGGTATAATTACCTCTCAGACCTTAACTGAACGACATTCTTAACTTTGAAATAGTCAGAGCTCACAACTTTAAACCAAACATTGCTTACACGACTCTCGGATTTGATCTACGAACACACCTTCTTTATAAAAATATTGATTATAACGATAACGTTATAATTGTTGTCGTCAAATGTTTGGTTTATAAAACATTGCTTTCAACAACAGCGTTAAAACCGCTGTCTTAGCATTATAGAACACTTATCATAACCATAGCATTAAAATTGCTATTAAAACAGTTATTATAACGGCAGCGTTAAAATTGCTATTTAGATTTACCAAGACATTTATTATAACAGCAGCGTCTAAAATTGCTGTATAGATTTACAACCTCTATTAAAACAACAGCGCTAAAATCGCTGTTTAGTTTTATAAAAGCATTTCTTACAAAGACAGCGTTAAAATCGCTGTTTAAAATTTTAAAAAAAGCATTTCTTATAACAACAGCATTATGATTGCTGTTTTGAATAAAATACCGTGTGCGACGCACACGCTTCCGTTGTTCATTTATAAACTCTGTTTATTTTAAACAATTCAAGTTCTCCTTTAAACATATTTATAAACTATACATTCTTCTAACCCCTTAATTCGATTTCTATAAACCCCCTTTTTATATACATTTTATTTGCAAAATATTTCCTTGTTTTAAACTATTTATTCTTTTATTTTAACCAATTGAAAATCTTTCTTTAAACTTTCCTCTGTAATTTGCTAAATTCGGATCCATTTCCAAATATTGGTTTCAAAACCGATACTCACTTTCAAATATACATTCATATTTGAACTCACCTTTTAATTTATCCAATGGTTAATGATCCACTTAATTTATATCTTTATTTATAACATTTTTCTTGGTTTACCCAATGGAATAGGTTTCCATTTGCAACTCAATGAAAAAGAAATTATTTCTAATTTGGGAATAAACTCTGCTTTTAAATTCTAATTTCCTTTTTCACATTCGATGATATTTTACGGTATCTAAAATACCAGGTTCCTAAGGCCAGGGTAAACCAAACACACAAATTCAACCATGGATAATGTAGCATAACATATATCACCATCAAATAAAACAGTAAATAAAATGTTGAGGGATCCAGTTGGATCCCTCCAACCTGTTTCCCTGCATCCACAGATGTTAGTAACATCAAAAATATCGCATTAATGAAAAAAATCAATCAACGATGTGATTATATCAACCAATTTATCAACTATTCAACCAAGCAACCATTTCGCATTATAAAATAATTTAAAACTCGTTTATATATAAAAATATAAACGAGAGGGAGTTAGTGAGTTTACTCACCTTGTCTGCAGCGAACGATTTTGCTTTTGGTTTCATTTAAAATCAAACAACGTTTGATTTTCTTTTTCTATTGAAATTCCAATAGCTCAATTCTTGGCCTTGTCAGTTGCACAATGAACTTTGTCGCAATAATTCCAATGTGACTGATTCCATTTGGTTCTGATTTCATCTCAAGCATATTAGTTTCTTCGGGTGTTTCTACTTGCATTAAGAAAACTTCCTTTTGGAGATGCCTTCTGCTTCACCAGCAATTCATCCCTCATAGTAAAATAGATTCCTACTGAAACAAATATAAGGCCACTGTTCCTCTTCTTTCATTACTCCTCAAAATCCCCTTTCAAAAATACCATCGTCCTTCCCTATTTAACCACATAGCACGCCCAGAACTCCATTCGAAATCCGGGTATCACCCATCATCTCTTCATCATCATTTTGGGTTTCGTCAGTTCAATAGTTATCTGAATTGAGATTATCCCCTAATCCACAATTTAATGTTTACTAACCCTTGTACTAACTTAGCCAAAGTCAGCGATACCATCTACAACAAAATAATGTGAACGCCTTTCTCCTTCAAAAATCCACCGCCGCCTAGAAATGCAGATCGCCAGAGCTCCTGACGAACCCTCCACCAAAACCTCCTCCGCGAGCCGCCTCCTTGCTTCCACCGTCATGCTGAACCCTCCACCCCTCAACCACTGCTCTCGCCACAGTCAGCCGGAGCTGCAATCGATCACTGTGCCGGCTCGGCCATTCAGAGTTGCCCCTCGAGTTCGCGTCGAACTGTCAGCACCTCGCTACTTAGTGCAGACATGGAACCTGAATCCCACAAGAACCCACAAAAACTCTCCCTACAGTGCCAAAAACGAACTGTAACCGAACCCCTTCCTTGCCAGATCCCAACACGAGATAACGTTTGGTAAATGAGAACCCAGGTGAAGAGGGTGGTGAAGCGATAGCCGTTGGTTTCGTAAATGGGAACAAAACAAAACCAGTGAAGATCTATCTTTTTTTAAAGCTGCGTTTATTTATTTATGGAATGGCATCATTTGTTCATTGAACAGAACCAGTGCATTCTTTTATGTTTATTTATAATAATAGATAGCTTGGGCGTCACGACATATAGGTTTAGGCTAGTATAGGGTTGCATTGTTTATTCATTACTTTGTCGGCAAGGAGTCAAAAATAGACGTGGTCAGCACGGTAAAGGAAAGCTTGAATAACATACGTGGAGAGCACGGCTGATATACGTGGAGAACACGTTGTTGCAAAGCTTATAGGTTAAGATAAAAATGCTACGGTAACAACTTTTGATCTATAGAAGAACCATGAGCCGGGGTTTTTAAATGTAAAAATAAAGAAAAATATAAGTTTCACTTATATCCTTCTATTCGATAACCATTTTATAGTAAACCATACCACGTGTTTTGTCGAGATTTGGTTTCTGATTATAAAGATTTCGTTTACGTTCGAGCCGCTACAGACAGAAGTAAGAATATGATCGTGTCCAGTGAGGTATCACGATCCCAAAAATATAATAACATCGGTAGTTTAGCTTATACTTTGAAAGCCCAGAATCACCGATATAGGGTGCAAAATACCTCAAATAAAAAGTTGCATATTTACTTAATTAAAAATTACAATAAAATTATAAAAATTAAATTATAACTATCTCTCTAAAGAACCTCGTCCAAATTTGTAACCAATCTCTAGTTATATTTGAATAACCATTACGGCTTATATACGACTCTACAGCGACTATTTGAAAATTTGATTTGGCCACAACTAACAAATTATAACACGAAATCTGGATTTTTCTCTTTCATATGAAAATTATGATCAATACGGTTCCAACGTGTCTCGTTTCACAGAAATCCGACTTATACCGGATCCTGTATCCTCAGATGAAGTTCAAAACTCTATATTACGAACTGCCGCGCGATTTCGAGCTCGTTTTATAATTATATTATAAATTAACGTTCAAACTTCGTTTTTAATTAACAAATTCCTATATGTAATTCAATTAAAAATTTTAAAACAAATTTAAATATTCAGAATCCAACGGCCGAAAATCCGGGTCGTTACACCATTGGATTGTCAGTGCTTTAAAACAAGTAAATCTTTTAAACATCGTAATGCTTTTTATAAAAATGAAGCCATTATAAGACTCAGTTCCCATCACACAATGCAACGCAAACCGGACGATAGAGTTTTACCTTTTAATGGCCAAAATATGCTTGATACGAGCAAAACAAATCATTTGATATTATTATTAGTGTTTATATGTTTCAAAAACAATTTCAATCATAACTATCAATCATAGACGGCATGGGTACAATATATCATGTCGCCGTATATAGTTATACAATCAAAACCGCATGGTGTCGTATTTGGAAATTGAATTTCCGTGATGAACCAAGGCAAAAGATACTCCTTACCGAATTCGAGACTCTCTAGCCCGAGCCTCAGGACCCAGACATAGGTGAGCCCTTGGTTCGTCAGGGCTGGTCCACCGATGTGGATTAAAATGCCTGAACACTGCGTTTCCCCACCCTTTGGGGCGTAAATGAGTCCTATGACTCCATCGGCTCCACATAGTCACCGATATATCTGAGGTGCCTCGCAATCCAACAACCACACAGGTAAAAGTAATATAAATGCTAGGGCTGTAGGTCAATGACACCACCCTATCTAGAAGGAAACACATGTCCTCCCTGATGTCCTCTCCCATTTCTGGTTCATACCGGGGTGTGAGGCTCGCGAATTAATGTTATACACAAAGCTATGCCACACATGCCGTGCTTTGATCATCAACCGCAAGACTTTGCTTTTCAACAGAAGCCATGTTCATCTGCCACTTAGGCATGCCACACAGGCAGTTCACTCCATGCGACTGATTTCTATCGATATATAACCTCTGAGCTCATACGTCTCAGAGAAGGGCATTAAGCAAGAGAATAAATTCTCCATCGCCAAACAGATATATATTTAATAGAGATCAATCAGCACAGAACAAAATTCAATGTCAGACACACAGTCCGTTTACAAGTTCGTTCTGGGTCTGAACGAAACCGAAGGCACCTTATACCTCGCATATCCATCGATCTCCAAGTAAGTCTGGACGATCACCACTTATTATCTATATTTTGGGATGCCTCCCAATCAAGACATCAGTAATCATCCAACCGAGGTGAAGATCTCCGGTCTTGAACCACCGTCTTCATCATCGACTTCTTATCGCCGATCAATTATTTGAAATGAGATTTAACTTGGCCCTTTTCAAATAATTCACTTATATTTAGAATTTAAATCAATTCATTTCAATGGTTAAATTATTTGACATCAATAATTCTGTTCTTAAATGAAATTTTCACGCCAAACACATTCAACCATCAAATATCCAATAAACCGGGTAAATTCGGTTTATTTCCATTCCATATCGTTTATAATATTTTATAACGATTTATCGCTATTTTTTTATTCATTTAAAAATAGCCAATTCATTCAAACGACGCTTCAGGCCATAATGCGGTCGTGGCGCTGTTTTTCCCCAGATTTGATTTACACATATCTGAAAATCTAACTGTTGGATCTTCACAAATTTTATATCATTAGAAAGATCTTTTCAAAACGAATCCAACGGTTTCAATTTTGGGAAAATCCGACGGTCGGATCTCCCGGTACAATCGTTTGAAGTTACGATTTCAAAATACGAACTACAGCGTCGTTATTCGATTTAATTTATATATATATATATATAATCGATTCTGGCGCTGTTTTTCTTCAGATTTGAATTAAACATTCCAGACAATCCAACCATTGGATCTTTACAAAGTTGGTGTCGTTGGAAAGATATTTCCAAAGCGAACCCAACGGTTGCGGTTTTGGGAAAATCCGATGGTCGGATCTCCCGCAATAATCGTTTGAAATCACGGTTTCAAAACAAGAACTGTAGCTTCGTTATTCGATTTATTTTAATTATATATATATATATAAATATAATTCATTCTTCGATTCTAAAACCATATTCATTTCACACATTTGATAAAAACGATATTTTTATCCAACAATTATTTATTTCAACACATCACTATTTTTAACAGTTCATATATATCATAAAAATGTGAATTTTATTGTAAAAAAATTTATTTCAAAACACGAATCTTTTATATAGTTCATATATATCATAAAAATGTGATTTTTATTGTAAAATAATTTATTTCAAAACACGAATATTTTATATAGTTCATACATAAGGTAAAAATGTTATTTTTGGTGTTAAAACAATTTATTTAAAACACTAATATTTTATATAGTCTATATATATGATAAAAATGTTATTTTTATCTTTCAAAGAATTTATTCAATACATGAACTTCATTCAACACATGAATTTTATTTCAACACATGAATATAAATCAAACACAGGAATATTTCAGAAAATTTCGGCAGCATAACGGCAGGGTAGTTAAAACCGGCATCGTCCCTGGTACGGCTCCTCGCTCTACCTTAAAGCCTCGCAGCTTTTGACAATGGGGATTTTCAATATCTAGTTAGTACACAGACGAATTTTTTCATATACTAATCCTATTGGGATTTCAATCACAATCAATCATTTCAAATCAACCATTCATGATATTCACCAAATTTTCACATCAACCAATAATCCAAACAATATCACAACCAATATATATCGTCCATGGTCTATGGACGAGGGGAGTATATATATATACACATATATAACTATATTTCGATTTCATTTCAATATCATTTCAATTTATTTCAACGCATACATCATTTTTACAATGCATATATAACTTATACATCGAACATACAACTTATACAATGCTTACACATGAGGTGTACAATGCTTATATAACTCATACATCGACTATATAATTTATACATCGTTGTTTCCATATCGTTTATAATTCAGAAATCTCACATTGGGTTCCACTCCTCCAAAAATTATAGAAGGCTTAGAAAAATATCCGGTCTCTTCTAGAATGCAGAAGACGTCCGCACGAGTCCATTGTCTCTTGTTTCACTGGATTTCGACCACACATGAAAAAGTTATGATTTTTATTCGATAACAACACTTTGTGACGGTTTTTGAATGTTGAAATCAGTTTATAAATTTTAAACCGTACCTCATCTCTTTGATTCAAAACTAGGTTTTGATCTTGCGATCAAACGGTGTAGCTTGAAGATGATCGACATGTGCCACGTTGAAGCGCTAGGAGGGGCGCACCTGCGCCAGAAGTGGGGCCCACTTCGGTGGCCGGAGCTCTCACGACGGCGGTTCAAAGACGTGGTCTTTGAGGGCTCCTAACTTGAGAACGACGGCACGAGGGGAGGCGAGGCTGACATGGATTTGAAGAGCCCGGAGAATATTACAAAATCCTCAAAAGGATGGATGGGTTTTATCGCGTGTGGAGGGAGAAATCGAGGAGAGAAGGTGAAAGGCAGTTTCCGCCGTTCGTATATGGGGTTGTCGTGTTTTCTTCGGAGAATGATCTGAACGATGATTGGCCCATGAATTATATTAAAAATTTTAATTTAATTAAATCCAAAAATACCCCTTATCACATACGAACCCCAATTCAAACCCAACGACTGTCATCCCTAGCTAAATACCCCCATTCGGAACACAATGGGATATGTTTCGTAGGCCCATTCGACTGTTTCAGTCTGTTTCTCTTCAATTTAAAATATAAACATTCAATATTTGATTTGAACGTACATTTCAATTTGCCGGGGCCACATACTGATCCCGATAATTCCAGAAAAATAAATCTAGCTATGTTTCGACGATACGGTGCCAACAAAATTAGTTTCGTCGAATTCTGAGACCGTTTGAAAAATGGTCATTTTCTGGTCGATCCAATTTAGCAGAAATCAACCAAACATATTTTTATTTGCCACGCTCACATACTAACTTCAAAAATTATGGAATTTGAAACCTAGCAATAATTTGACATCTTGGATCCAACAAAAGTGGTTTCGTTGAATTCTGAGGTCGTTTGCAAAATGTCTATTTTCAAGGGCTATATATATTCTATAGCGACCTTTCTGAAAATTCATTTGGCCATAACTTTTGATTCCCACTATGAAACTTTGATTTTTCATATTCGTTAGAAAGATATTCATAAACAGATTTAAATATTTTTGGTTTCACTAAAATCCATTTTATTTTGCACCCGGTACAGTCAGTCAAAGTTCGAATTCAAATTTTGAAACTACCACGCCATTTCAGGCCTTGTTTATAGTTAAAAATAATTATATTTATTTTCAAACATCGATTCAAACATATTTTTCATCGTTATTATTTAAAATAATTTATTTAAAATATTTAAAATCCACTAAAATAGCCAAATTAAAATTTTTAAATTGGTTCAGATTTTCCGGGTTGTTACAACTTATATCATAATTTTAAGTATATCTTATTAGAGCTAATTCTTAGTCTTGATTAAAGTCTTATTATAGTTTTAAGGGAATTAAAGTTTAGGATAGGTTTAGTATTGTATAGATTAAGGGGGAGTTTTAGAGTTTCTAAGGATTAGTTGAAGGTTCAAGAAGCATTTTTTTAGACATGTATTTTTGCTTTGGTTGATTTAATAGTTTAAATTGATTTTTTGAATTGCTCGATTGTTTGAATTGCTTGTTTGAATTGATTATAAAATTTGATTGGTTTTGCTTAGTTTATTATCCTTTTATTAGACTAGTATAGTCATAATTTTAAGGGGAGTTATAATCTTTTAAGCTTAGAATCATAGATTTAGAGGGAGATATAAAGATATAAGGATGTTATAGAATCAGGGATAGTTATATTAGAAACATTTATAGAATAAATTTAGGGGGAATATATTTAGAATTTCTTTTTGATAATGACAAAGGTGGAGAAATTATAAAATATATACTTAGTTTCAGGGAGAGTATATAGGATTCATATTAACTCGGGGAGTATTATAAGGATCAGAATAAGCAGGTATGAATATTTTATAAACCAAGGTTGTTCTCATCAAAAAGGGGGAGATTGTTAGAGAATGGGTTTTTGATGACAACAACCTTGTATCAATTATCATTGATTATAAAATATATACTAACATCTCTATCTAGAATATATAGAGATATATATATGCAGGATTTGTATACAGGACTTAAGTACCAAAGGCTGTACAGTTTTAGAGTTTCAAGAGATTCAAGATTCAAGATAGATTCAAGGCTCATGAGTTATCAAGCTATCAAGATTTCAAGAGTTCAAGAAAAATATAGTAATAGAGTCTAGTTTATATGTAAGACTCCGAATAGCACTCTAGGTTCAAACTCTCTTTTTCAAATTTTCTCTTTTCAAAATTAATTTCAAAACTATTATCAAATTGATTTCAAACTTCTCTCAAAATAAAGTTTAATCTTCCAAGAATTTCAAGCTTATGATTTCAAATATATTTCCTAATTTATATGTATTCTTAATTTTATATTTTTATTAAATATATTTTACTAACTTTATATTTGACTATAATATTCTTATTTAAACTCTAAGTTTTCATATAACCTTTATTTGTTTATATATAGTTTATAAATATCTCTTTATAAAATCCTATATATACGTGTGTTTATAATAATATTACATATAGATTTATATCACATATATATAAAGTTTTAAATCATATGTTTAAATAATATTTTCTTATGTTTTTATACTTGAAAATAATGTTTTAGCAACTAGTTTTGTTTCAGGAATTTCCAGAATTTAAATATTGGTTTTAATACTATAAAAATGGTTTAAAAAACATAAAAATGATGGATATGTCGACATACATACATAGGTATGTTGACATCTAACTGTTAGAAATTTAAATTTGAAAGGAAGTGTCTTTTCACTATTTGTAATGTTCTAGAAGCGTTGCAACCTTTCAAACCTTATAAATAGGGGTTGATTTCGAATTTTTAACGTTCTTCTTCTCCATCTTCATCTCCATTCATTACACCATTATTATATCATGTGAATAACTAAATTCCAATTGAAATGAAATCTTTAGGAGGAATCAATGAAACAATATCAATTCAAATATTGGATCCTCGAATTGAGAGAGATATTGAGTGAGATCAAATTTTTTCACTATTTCTTAGATTCATGGATCAAATTCGATTCAGTGGGATCTTTCACTCACATTTTTTCCACCAAGAACGTTTTATTAAACTCTCTGACCCCCGAATTTGGAGTATCCTACTTTCACGTGATTCACAGTGTTCAACAAGCAATCGATATTTCAAGATCAAAGGTGTAGTACAGCTCGTAGTAGTGGTCCTTATATCTCATATTACCAGTCGAAAGATGGTCGAAAGAAAAAATCTCTATTTGATGGAGATTCTTCCTATACCTATGAAATCCACTGGACCCATAAATGAGGCATTGAAAGAATCTTTTTTATGATTTTTACACTTATACTCTTCCTATTTCAAGTCTAACTATATAAAACTTCTTCTCTTCTAACTCTCTACTCATTACACTCTAAATCGAAGTGTTATTGAAGATTTATAGGGCTGTTGTAATCGTTTGGGAAATGTTTGGGAAAAGGTATGTTCCTTGTAGGCTTGAAGTCAAGGAATGAAACAGTGGTAACCCTGTAACCAAGGAAATCAAGGGAAATATACTTGATCAAGGGTGTTTGGAGTCGATGGTAACCATGTGGCTGTGAAATCAAGGGTGTTGTACTTGGATATTGATATAGTATTAAAACTCTGCGCTATCCAGCGTTGCGTGGGACTGGATGTAGGAGTAACCCGAACCAGTATAAAATCCGGTGTGTTCTTTCCTTTTCTGCATTTTATTTCTGTTTATCTCTGTGTTTATGTTTGATTCTGTCTGTGATTATATCTCTGGTGTGTGATTCATATAGTGGATCATATAAGTTTTAGATTTTCTTAAATTCCTTAAAAACACTATTCATGCCCTCTAGTGTTAGTTTTTCCTTAACGATCCATTCCGCATTCCCTAACACTTATTTGAAGATTTCAAGATTTTTTTTTCGAAATTCACATCCATCTTTTTGTTGTTAAGTCTATAAGGATGTGGAACTACTGGTTTATGGACTCTTTAAGAATTTTGATCGTTCGACGAAGACTGTATCAATATAGTAAGTGAAGGAGGTGATGGTGTAGAAGATGAATAGTTGGGATTGCCAACCTTAGAAGAAGAGATATTGTCGGGGTTGCCGACATTATAAGAAGAGATGTTGAGATTGCCAACATTCGAAGAAGATGGATATTTGGAAGGTTCGGAAGACTTGGCCTTGGTAGCCATCGGATTAGTGTCATGCTTTTGGATAGAAGTCGAAATCGAAGGATTGTTGGGATTTCTTACATTGTTGTAAATCGTTTGCCCAGACCTAAGGGTGGTGACAACATTAACCGAATTATTTCTGTCCTCACAAGAGTTCACAATACGAGAATTATATTTTGGATTAACCTCTAGTTGAGTAGGAAATTTTCTGTTCTCGTTACTTTTCATTAGTTCCTTCGTCGTATTCATCATTTGTTCGAGTTTAGAATCTTGATTGTTTATTTGTTTCTCTAATTGAATAATTTCTTGAGAAATTTGAGTAGACTAAGTTGATGATTGAAAGATAACATGCCTATATGGTTAACTCGAAGGCTTGGATTGAGGTGGAACTTGAGAAGATTGAGGAACGAAGCTTGGTCATTTGAATTTCGCAACATGAGAGATGGATTTGCAACAATATTAGGGTTAGACCATGAGAAATTTGGATGATTTTTCCAACTAGGGTTATGTGAGGATGAGTAAGGATTATTTTGAGCTATAACATTGACTTGGTCTTGAGGGTAATAATGGGGTTGTCCTTCTATGATTTGAGGAGTTTGAATTTCTACGGGAAATTGAATTGGATCCACGACATGCACTCCTCTAGTAGAAGTACAAACGGGAACACGAATTGGATCCCATTGCATGTCCTTTTCAGAAGAATCTTCTAAGAACATGCAAGCTTCATCGACTGTTTTAGACATAAATTCTCCTCCACACATTATTTTAGTTGCGTTCGAGTTTGATAGTTTAGCCCTTCATATGCAATTTGGCATAAGTGATGTTTTGGAATTGCATGATGAGGACAACTATATAATAATTGGTTGAACCTCTCAAAGTATTTTGAAAAAACTTCCCCTTCGATTTGAGAGAACTGATTTATTTCCATTCAAATTTTTAGAGTTTAATGAAATGGGAAAAACTATTTCAAGAATACAGTAACAAATTCATCCCAGCTTCTTATGAAATGTTTCGGAAGAGAATTCAACCATTGTTTAGCGCTTTTAAGTAATGCGAATGGAATTAGCCTTAGCTTGATTGATTCATTAGATAATTGTTGCATTTTAGTTGTGTATGAATATAATTCAAATTCACTTAAAAATTCATTAGCATTTTCAAAACCAGCAAATTTTGGTACCTGTAATATCCCGTATATTTCGATCATTTAAGTTTTTGAATTTAATCTAGTTATTGATTTAAAATAGTTTTAAAATAAGAATTAAACGATAAACGTAACTTATAATGTATTGGTTTAAATCATGAAATTGATTTATAATGAAATATTGATGTTTTAAATTTGTTATTTTCATTTACAAGTGATTTAAATAATTTTATATTGAAAATGTCAAAGTATCGTTGCTTTGTTTGAATAAATTTTTGACGATTATTTGCTGTTGCAGCAACCAATATAGCTTAAATAATAATAAAAATGTAAAATTATGATAAAATTCCAAATTTTAATATTTGAGATGTGTCAAACTAAACATAGTGTAGGAATTAATTTCATAAAAAAATACGTAAGTTTATACCATTCACGTTAATTTAATTAAGCAATTTATAATTGCTACGAACTAAACGTTGTCGGAACTTGAACTAAAAAAATAATAGATTATATTCTGAAGAGAACGTCATTTTTCGTTTCGTTAAATTCGAAAATACAGACCACCGTATGCATGGCTGTATGTATGATTTTGTAGAAAAGGAGGTATGTAATGCATTTTTGATAAGAGCGTCATGGCACTGCAAACTATGTACCGTTGCGTCCGTCTCCTTGCGTTGAGCACCATAGTATATTTATTTGTCATTTTCGATGCTCTGTACGCCAAAGAATTCCAAAATAGCTTACACGGTTCATTTTGAAAACGGAGCCATTTGAGTCCGACATGTCCCTGTTTGAAGTCAACATATTTTTCTAGTCATTTTGGGCCAGAAAATCCAGTCTGTAACGTTCGCATGACGCTCGAAAAGACAAAAATGCGAATTGATTCATATGTATACATTTAACCTTTTACTTGTTTCGCATACACGTTCCACTTCCATTCTTGATGAAACATGCATGTCCTTTCCTATTCAGCTTTCTCCATTCCCCAACCTAAGTCTCCTTAACTCCCTTTCACGTTTTGGCACCCTTCTCCTTTTCACGTTTGGGCCACTTAAATAAATAAATAAATATATATATATATATATATATATATAATACATGAGACAAAACTAAATGCATGAAACAAAAACAATTCGCATGGGACAAAATAAACAAAATAAAGAAAACACATGCTGGTATTTAAACTTGTTTGCAAAGTTCTACCTAATAATGCCATATTATGGAAAAAAGGCAATGTTATATATAGTTTAAACATTCGAAATATTCAAGTAGTATATGCAATAATTTTGAACTAGTATGCTATTGAGGTATTCTCAAGCAAATGGATCCAAGCCAATTCCATGCTAATCGAGTAACAACAAATGGGTTGAACTGCCACTATTATATATATATATATACATATATCCTACACTTATTATCCTTCCCCCCATTTTTCCAACTCCTCCTATCCATTCCTACATCCGCCACCCTACAAAAAGATAAAAAGAAATCAAAGCTTCTTCTCCACCAACGTAGCATGTATGTGACACTCCATCTCCATTAAGGTCACTCACAAAGGGAACGCCTTAATTTTGGTGGAGCATTTATTGTGTATAGAACAGAAAAGTAAACAAGACAGATAAATATATTGGAACTTGGAAAATAAAAACTACTTTTATTGCAGCGGAGAAATAGTTTGGTTACATCACATCAAAAACCAACTACAAAACCCAATAGACTAGTTATCCATCTTGATAAATAAGTTCTGAGTACGTAAAATAAAAGACATAACCCCAACATAAAATAGCCATAAATAAGATAGGCTGAACTTTACTTCAGCGATCCAAGCAACTTCCAAAAGAAAGAGATAAAGCTGTCCAAATCAAGCTCCACTTGTACTAGTCCCACCCTGAGCACCTGGGGGGGAAAGGAGAAAAGGGGTGGAAACAAAGGGGGTCAGACATAAAGTCCGGTGAGTGCAATAACTTTAACAATATAATCATTAAGTAACTAGGATAAGGCATAAGCTGGAAAATAAGGAAATAACTGTGAACAAATGGGTATGACAGAGCAAACAAAGGAAATAAGATGAACAAAGATAACGTTAAAGGTGCACCTAATCACTATAAGATAATTACTACATTGCACCACAACAAACACCCTAAAAGTTGATCCCGCCTACAGAACTTAATAATGATAATGGTAGTTTCGTGTACTCCTAGCTGCCTTCATAGGTGTCGTCAGCCCCTATCTCCACTAGGTGTACCCACTACCCCCATTCGATCGGCTCCCTAACTTATAGATACCCATGCTGGCCCCACAGTGGGGTGTATCACACCCCAGAGTGGCAACCCGATACCACCAAAAATGCACGACTTATACTTACACGATGCAACAACGTCTTACCTACCAGCCCGGGCCCACACACGCACATGACCCCGTTGGACTTGCGTTGCCACCGCTAACCCGTTTTGACCTCTTACAATCAAAGCCAGTACGCGTGTCCCGTCCTCGACTTGGGTCGAGCCCACAAAGATACTTAATGGGTTACTGGTTTGAAAAGGGCCCCCATGCATGACACAAGCTTTCCCCCTATGCTTGGTCCCCTCTAAGGTTTTCCCCACTTAACCCCATTCTTATTCATGTCTTCTTACATGTTTCAATCTTGGTTAAGTGCATCTAATCGTATTTCACATGCCACCCAAGGCACCCATTAATTTCACATGCCACCCAAGGTACCCACTTAACCCCCCATGTCCCACCACATGTTTATCATGTTAAGTGTTTCTTAATTCATTAAAACCATAACCTCGTAAAGACCTCCCACATTAGACTGGCATTTGTGGCTGCTTGATTTGCCGGGCGGGTCCGGGCAGTCTTACACCACAAACGAGCCTAACCTCGTGTCTTTACAATTGTTATGCATTTAATTCGTGCCTTTGACCTCTCACATTAGACTGGCATTTGTGGTTGCTGGATTTGCCAGGCGGGTCCGGGCAATCTTACACCACAAACGAGTCTAACCTTGTGTCTCAGGCGATTAATTATTACATATCTTTATTTAACCCCAAAGTAGATTAATATCCCTATTCAAATTTTTAAATTGATTCCAAATTTATTTATGCCCATAATTTTCTCTTAAAATTATGTCCATAAATACCAATTTTTCCAATTAATGTCTTACTTTAATTATACACCTTTTAAAGGCCAATTATGCCAATTCTCAATATGTGTATATTCAATATTACCCCTATCATCCCAACGTTGTTCGTTCGCTTATCATGATATATATATATATATATATATTAGACTAGCATTAGTCTAACACATAAAAGAGAAGAAACACCGCAAATTTGCATAACACCCAAAATGGATCTAATCTTGCAAATAAGGATTACAACATAACTTGCATAAACTTTGTATTGTCATGAATCTAAAGATAGGCCTAAAGGTGTGAACTTGAATATATGAACACAGTTTTTTTTCACCCAAAACTTGCATATATGAATATAGTTTTCATCCAAAACTTGCATAGGCCATAGTCACAAACTTGCATAAAACTATGTACATCATGGATCTAAATCTAATGGTGTAAACTTGCATATATGTGAATCCAATTTCTACCTAAACTTGCATATAGTCACTTTATTTGATTCACATGTAAACTTGTGTACAATTCATATAGAAACTAGCATATATTCTACACCCAAACTTGCATATAAAATGATGTCAAACATGAATCAAGTTGAACATAGGTGATTGGGCATAAACAAAGGAATCTACAACAAAAACTGCCATTATGAACAACTAGCATATATTCACAAAATATCACATTTTCCAATGTTTCACAAACATAGCCATATAACCCAATTTATAACTCAACCCAATTAACTTATTAATTATCTTATTAAAGAAATTGAACTCACAACTCAAAGAAGGTCTTGAGTTCTGGGATCTGAGTTCTGAAATTAATTTAGCTCGCCTTTGAAAAAGACAAATTCGTTGTTGTTGTTGTTGTAGACTTGAGTTAAAATTGAGTTGATTAGCTTCACTTTTCCACTAGTTGATGACGGCTACTCTAGGATGCAAGGTGATAGCATGACGGCCATGGTTCTAATTTTGATTTGGTTTTAGGGTTTGAGTCTACATGTGTTTATATAGAATTTAGGATTAATTTAGGCTATCCGATCAACCTAGAATCAATCAAGACCATCCAGTCAAGATAGAGTGACACCTCAGCCCTAATGACTCAGCACTGAATCACAAAATCGTCATCTTTCAAATCTGCCCGAGGGGGGGGGGATGGGCAGGTCGACCCCTAGGTCGACCCCCAGGTCGACCTGTAGGGGGACGTCGACACTAAGGGTCGACCCCCAGGTCGACCTGGGTCCTGGGCGGGAATTTTCCCGCCCAGCCCGCTTTTGACTTCTGATTTTAATTTTGAGTCTGTTTCGAGTTGTTTGAATTTATTTGAATTTTCTGGAAACTTCCGACAGCCATAACTTCTTCATACGAAGTCCAATTTACGCAAACTCGGACTCTATCTCAACCAGAATTCTGAGATGGACACAATGGCGTAACCCGTTTCCCTTGATTCTCACATTTGAAATTAAGTATTCTTTAATTTGTTAACTTTGATATTTAAAATTACGGGGTGTTACATTCTCCCCTCCTTAAAGGATTTCGCCCTCGAAATCTCCATGTTAAGGAGAATGCATATCCTAACATCCAATCATCCATCTACTCAACCATCAAACACAGGCATCCATTGTCCTTACAAAATTTCTAATGTTGTATGAACATATGCAAGAAGTGTGTGTATATGTTCCTTATCCAATGCAAAATCAAGCGGTCTAGTGATTCAGTTGACCTCCTTAATGAAAATCATGATAGTGCCATGCGTCCATTATGTATGCGAAAGAATCCTATCGATACATATTATTTCTACATGTGTGCACAACCATTCATCAAAATGCAGCATCCATATGATAACACAACCATTATACATCCATTAAATTAAATATGCACACACATTTATATGTAACATGAAGGTGATTGAGCCGATCTAGTGCCTAAGGTGTGTGTACATGCATCCACGAGCAACCACTAGCAAACACTTGCATCCACTAGCATTCATCAAACATAACATGTCTCAAACACATGTTTCAACCATAGGGTTCTTCCTAACTAAAGATCGAAGATGTTATCGCTACGATAATACTAAAAGATAGGACAAGTATCAACAAAGCGGTAGAAAAAGAGAAACTAAAACATACCCTAAAAAAAGGAAAGGGTACAATGTACGCATCTTATCTTCCGTCTCCCAAGTCGCGTCTCTTTGATCATCTCCCCATTTCACTTTGATCAATTTGACCTCTTTGTTGCGAAGCTTTTTGACCTCCGATCCGAGAATGCGTGTAGGAGCTCGTCTGATCGTGGCATTGCGCTCTACTTCCACTTCTTCGAGCATGCTCGGCTCTACCACTTCCGCCGTATCGTGTAAATACTTAAGCAAATGTGAAACGTGAAATAGGTCATGAACTCCGCTGAGCTTCTCTGGTAACTTTACTCTATACACCATCTGCCCAATCCTCTCTGTAATTGGAAAGGGTCCTACGAACCTTGGTGTCAACTTCCCTACTGATCCAAAGCGGGCTACGTTTCTCAACGGTGACACCTTAATAAAAACCATGTCCCCAACATTGAACTCAAGATCGGTTCGTCTCTTATCAGCATATGACTTCTGTCGGTCCTGCGCCGTCTTCATTCATCGTCGAATCAGGTCTATCTTTTCCGAAGTCTCCCTAATCATGTCGGGTCCAAGCAAAACCTTATCCGTGGATTCCCACCAACATGTAGGTGATCGGCATGGTCGTCCATAAAGAGCGTCAAAAGGTGCCATGCCAATGCTAGCCTGAAAAATATTATTATAGGTGAACTCTACTAGTGGAAGGTGTACTTCCCATGTTCCTCCGAAGTTTAGAATGAATAGCCTCAGAAGGTCTTCTAGAATCCGATTCACCCTCTCGGTCTGGCAATCCGTCTGAGGATGATAAGCGGTACTTAAGCATAACTGCGTCCCAACCACCTCTTGTAAGCACTTCCAAAATTTGCTTGTGAAAATAGGATCTCTATCGCTCACAATGCTGGAGGGTATGCCATGCAAACGAACTATCTCTCGAAGGTAAACAAATGCTAACCATGCGGTGGTCCTTCTACTTTTGATGGGAATAAAATGGGCACTTTTAGTAAGTCAGTCTACAATTACCCAAATCCCCATATTACCCTTCCTCGATCTTGGTAACCCATCTACAAAATCCATGGAAACGCTTCCCATTTCCAAAGCAGGATCTCTAAAGGATGGAGCAAACCTCCGGGCTTCTTTTGCTCCGCCTTGACTTGCTGGCACACTAAGCATCTAGCAATGAACTCGGCCACGTCCTTCTTCATTCCGGCCCAAAAGAAAACTCGCTTCATATCCCTATACATCTTATCACCACTGGGATGTATGGTCGTCTTAGAGCAATGCGAGTCTTCAAGAATTTCCCTCTTCAAACTTTCGTCTTATGGTACGCAAAGTCTTCCATCTGTATGTAGCCAACCTCTCTCATCTATAGCATATCTATTAAGATGTCTTGAGGACCCCCCTCCTGTAAGCTTGTCTACTATCTCAACCAACTATGGGTTGTTTCGCTGTGCCTCTCCAACTCGACCCAAAAGTGTAGGTTGCACCTCTAACGATGCCAATAACCCAGGTACAAAATCGACAGAGGGTCTGAAGTCAAAGGAAGATATATATTCCAAACTCTGCCGCTCTACAAACAAAGGACTTAAAGTTAACTTCTTTCTACTTAAGGCGTCGGCTACAACGTTACCCATGCCCGGGGTATATGCGATCTCAAAATCGTAGGATGCCAAGAACTCCATCCATCTCTATTGCCTCAAGTTTAGGTCCTTTTGAGAGAATAAGTACTTTAGCGACTTATGGTCTATATACAACTCAAACCTTTCGCCAAGCAAATAATGACGCCATGACTTGAGCGCAAAAACTATGGCCGCCAACTCCAAGTCGTGGGTAGGGTAATTTTTCTCGTGGGTTTTCAACTGTCTTCCACCATAGCATATCACCATTCCCTCTTACATTAAAACCACGCCAAGCCCTGTCCCGTAAGCATTGGTATATACAGTGAATGCCTTACTCCCGTCTGGCAAAACTAAAACTGGAGCTGTCGTCAAAGCCCTCTTCAGACGTTGGAAAGCATCATCATAGTCAACGTCCCAAGTAAAAGTAAAATTCTTTTTCGTTAATCGAGTGAGAGGGGCTGATATCTTCGCGAAGTCCTTAATGAACTTCCTATAGTAACCAGCCAGCCCTAAAAAGCTTCTTACTTCTGTTGCGTTCTTAGGTGTTTTCCAATCTTGGATTGCCACTATCTTAGCGGGATCCACAGCTATCCTTTCCTTAGAGACCACGTGTCCTAAGAACCTCACTTCTTTTCTCCAAAAATGGCACTTGGAGAACTTAGCTTTTAGCTGATGCGCTCGTAGGGTCTCTAAGACTTCCCTAAGATGTAAGGCATGCTCTTCTTCATTTTTAGAGAAAACTATAATATCGTCTACAAAGTCTACCACAACCTTGTTCAGAAACTCCCTAAACACCCTACTCATTAAGTCAACAAATTATGCGGGTGCATTCGTCAAACTAAAAGGCATGACGAGCCACTCGAAGAAACCGTCAGGAGTTCTAAATGCAGTCTTATCGATGCTATCTTCAGCCACCCATAGCTGATGAAACCCTGTAGCCAAACCCAGTTGCAAGAAAACTGAAGCACCCACCAACTGATCGAATAAATCGTCTATCCTCGGTAACGGGTGTCTGTTCTTCTTTGTTAGCTTATTAAGCTCTCTATAGTCCACGCACAATCTAAGTGAACCATCAGCTTTTGTAGCGAAAATGACTGGAGCACCCCACTCCGAAATACTTCTTCTTATGAACCCCTTCTCAAGCAATTCTTTCACTTTCTTACTGAGTTCTCTTCTCTCTCTTGGAGCCATGTGGCGCACTGGTAATGCAACTAGCTTTGCATTATCTACTAAGTATATTCGAAAATCTATCTCACGCCTCGGGGGTAAACCTCGAACTTCATCGAAGACATCCGAGTATTCACGGACCACTCTAACAGACTGCAAATTCTCAACAGACGCATCAAGCGATTCTAGATAACTTAGCATAACAGAATTCATGGGATTACAAGAGATTTCGAGAGCGTTGCCTAAGCGAGTCATAAGCCTAACCTCTCTCTTTTCACAATCTAGGACGGCTCCATTACTGGATAACCAATCCATGCCCAAAATTAACCCATAGGTCGTGAAGCCCAAAACATAAGCATCACATCTAAACCCAACGCTAAGTATAGAAATTTCCAAATCCAAACAAATCATCGACAAATAGGCTGAGCCCCCAATTGGATTTGAAACAACTAAGCGATCCTCTACTATAACTGGTGTTTAGGTGTAGTGACTCAACTAAAGCAGTAGATATAAAATAGTACGATTCACCAGAATCAAAGAGTGTGCGAAAAGGATGTTCAAAAAGATAAACTAAAATTTCAACGGAAATCGTTCTACCTCGTTCTTGCAGCGGTGGGGCCACGAGAGCCTGGACTTGCCCCCTTGCCCGCCCTGGTGCCATGAGAGCCTGAATCTGCCCTCCAGAGGTAGGCCCTGCCCTCTACCCTTTCTTTGGGCAGTCCTTAATCAGATGTCCTGCTTCGCCATAGTGGAAACAACCAGTCTTCTTCTTCTTCCTATAGTCTTTGCTTAGATGGCCTGGTGTCCCACAGTCAAAGCATCTTTTCTTGCCCTTGCCATTGTTGTCTTTACCACCCTTCTTGTTCTGCTATTGCTGTTGTGGTTTCTTTTGATCCCCTTTCTTCTAAGGTGCCTTATTAGCATTGGCACCTTTCTCCTCTTCATGCATAAGCGCCATGTCAACCAGTCTCTCAAAGGTGACCCCCATAGGGATGTGGGTCATAGCTAACCCATGCAACGGCTCGTTCAAACCCTTAACAAATCTCAGGGCCTTCTTTTTGGGTGTATTCACCAAGTCCAAGCCAAATCTCGCCAACTGATTGAACTTGTTGACGTACTCTTTCACTGATAGATTTCCCTGCCTCAATGCCAAAAACCTTTCTGCGTATAGATTCTCTTCAGCCCGTGAGAGAAACTTTGCCTCAAACCTACACCTGAAATCCGGCCATGTATCAACTGGACGTTCTCCATTAGTGACCTCCCACCAAAACGAGGCCTCATCCTTCATTAACTAGGTAGCTAACTGGATCTTTCTTCCATCTTCTACCTCAAAGATTACAAACAATTCTTCCACCTCCTTTAGCCAATTTCGAGCTTCAACAAACGTCTCCGACCCATGAAAAGGTTTTCCACCCATTGCCCGAAAGTCCTTGCATATCTTTGCGAAAGTGTCAACATAGGGAGGAGAAGGAGCATTTACTGGGACTGTGACATGGGCCCTAGCTTCCGGATACCTTCTAAACCATCCTGGTATCGGTATCCCCTCGGGTATCTCGGGAATTCCAGACATGCTGAAAAGAAAATGAAGAGATTCAAACGAAGAATTCGAAAGAAAGATATATGGCTCTTGGGGGTTATGTTTTTAAAATAAACTTTTCTCCTGAAAATACTCTCCTTAAAACGCATTTTTGAAAGTATTTCTTTATAAAAGTGCTTTTTTAAAAATAGTTTTTCAAAATTCATATCTGGTCTGGCAACCTTCAGCTCTGATACAACGTGTGACACCCCATCTCCATTAAGGTCACTCACAAAGGGAATGCCTTAATTTTGGTGGAGCATTTATTGTGTATAGAACAGAAAAGTAAACAAGATAGATAAATATATTGGAACCTGGAAAATAAAAACTACTTTTATTGCAGCGGAGAAATAGTTTGGTTACATCACGTCAAAAACCAACTACAAAACCCAATACACTTGTTATCCATATTGATAAATAAGTTCTGAGTACATAAAATAAAAGACATAACCCCAACATAAAATAGCCATAAATAAGATAGGCTGAACTTTACTCAGCGATCCAAGCAACTTCCAAAAGAAAGAGATAAAGCTGTCCAAATCAAGCTCCACTAGTACTAGTCCCACCTTGAGCACCTTGGGGGGGAGGGCGGGGGGAAGGAAGAAAAGAGGTGGAAACAAAGGGGGTCAGACGTAAAGTCTGGCGAGTGCAATAACTTTAACAATATAATCATTGAGTAACTAGGATAAGGCATAAGCTGGAAAATAAGGAAATGACTGTGAACAAATGGGTATGACAGAGCAAACAAAGGAAATAAGATGAACAAAGAAAACGTTAAAGGCGCACCTAATCACTATAAGATAATTACTACATTGCACCACACCAATCACCCTAAATGTTGATCCTGCCTATAGAACTTAATAATGATAATGGTAGTTTAGTGTACCCCTAGCTGCCTTCATAGTTGTCGTCTGCCCCTATCTCCACTAGGTGTGCCCACTACCCTCATTCGATCGGCTCCCTAACTCGTAGATACCCGTGCTGGCCCCATAGTGGGGTGTATCACTCCCCAAAGTGGAAACCCAATACCACCAAAAATGCACGGCTTATACCTACACGATGCAACGTCTTACCAACCAGTCCGGGCCCACACACGCAAATGACCTCGTTGGACTTGCGTTGCCACCGCTAACCCGTTTTGATCTCTTACAATCAAACCCAATACGCGTGTCCCGTCCTCGACTTGGGTCGAGCCCACAAAGATACTTAATGGGTTACTGGTTTGAAAAGGGCCCCCCATGCATGACACAAGCTTTCCGCCTATGCTTGGTCCCCTCTAAGGTTTTCCCCACTTAACCCCATTCTTATTCATGTCTTCTTACATGTTTCAATCTTGGTTAACTGCATCTAATCGTATTTCACATGCCACCCAAGGCACCCTCTTAATTTCACATGCCACCCAAGGCACCCACTTAACCCCTCATGTCCCACCACATGTTTATCTGGTTAATTGTTTTTTAATTCATTAAAACCGTAACCTCGTAAAGACCTCCCACATTAGACTGGCATTCGTGGCTGCTGGATTTGCCGGGCGGGTCCGGCAGTCTTACACCACAAACGAGCCTAACCTCGTGTCCTTACAATTGTTACGAATTTAATTCGTGCCTTTGACCTCTCACATTAGACTGGCATTTGTGGCTGCTGGATTTGCCGGGCGGGTCCGGGCAGTCTTACACCACAAACGAGTCTAACCTCGTGCCTCACATATCTTTATTTAACCCCAAAGTGGATTAATATCCCTATTCAAATTTTTAAATAGATTCCAAATTTATTTATGTCCATAATTTTCTCATAAAATTATGTCCATAAATACCAATTTGTCCAATTAATGTTTTAAATTAATTATACGCCTTTTTAAGGCCAATTATGCCAATTCTCAATATGTGTATATTCAATATTATTATATCGTCCCCACGTTGTTCGTTCGCTTATCATGATATATATATATATATATATATATATATATATATATATATATTAGACTAGCAATTAGTCTAACACATAAAAGAGAAGAAACACCGCAAATTTGCATAACACCCAAAATGGATCTAATCTTGCAAATAAGGATTACAACATAACTTGCATAAACTTTGTATTGTCATGAATCTAAAGATAGGCCTAAAGGTGTGAACTTGAATATATGAATATAGTTTTTTTCACCCAAAACTTGCATATATGAATATAGTTTTCATCCAAAACTTGCATAGGCCATAGTCACAAACTTGCATAAAACTATGTATGTCATGGATCTAAATCTAAAGGTGTAAACTTGCATATATGTGAATCCAATTTCTACCTAAACTTGCATATAGTCACTTTATTTGATTCACATGTAAACTTGTGTACAATTCATATAGAAACTAGCATATAATCTACACACAAACTTGCATATAAAATGATGTCAAACATGAATCAAGTTGAAGATAGGTGATTGGGCATAAACAAAGGAATATACAACAAAAACTGCCATTATGAACAACTAACATATATTCACAAAATATCACATTTTCCAGTGTTTCACAAACATAGCCATATAACCCAATTTATAACTCAACCCAATTAACTTATTGATTATCTTATTAAAGAAATTGAACTCACAACTCAAAGAAGGTCTTGAGTTCTGGGATCTGAGTTCTGAAATTGATTTAGCTCGCCTTTGAAGAAGACAAATTCGTTGTTGTTGTTGTTATAGACTTGAGTTGAAATTGAGTTGATTAGCTTTACTTTTCCACTAGTTGATGACGGCTACTCTAGGATGCAAGGTGATAGCATGACGGCCATGGTTCTAATTTTGATTTGGTTTTAGGGTTTGAGTCTACATGTGTTTATATAGAATTTAGGATTGATTTAGGCTATCCAATCAACCTAGAATCATTCAAGACCATCCAGTCAAGATAGAGTGACACCTCAGCCCTATTGACTCAGCACTGAATAACAAAATCGTCATCTTTCAGATCTGCCCGAGGGAGGGGGGGATGGGCAGGTCGACCCGTAGGTCGACCCTCAGGTCGACCTGTAGGGGGGAGGTCGACACTAGGGTCGACCCCCAGGTCGACCTAGGTCCTGGGCGGGAATTTTCCTGCCTAGCCCGCTTTTGACTTCTGATTTGAATTTTGAATCTATTTTGAGTTGTTTGAATTTATTTGAATTTTCTGGAAACTTCCGATAGCCATAACTTCTTCATACGAAGTCCAATTTATGCAAACTCGGACTCTATCTCAACCAGAATTCCGAGATGAATACAATGGTGTAACCCGTTTCCCTTGATTCTCACATTTGAAATTAAGTATTCTTTAATTTTTTAACTTTAATATTTAAAATTACGGGGTGTTACAATGTAGCCTCCTTCGACCAACAACAACCGAACGTGAAGCCAAGTCAGCTGGTCCGAGCTAAACCCAACACCCGAACCTCACCCAGCCTTCTCCTCCGGCTTCCTTTTCCCTGCGTCGCCCTTCCCTCGCACCTAGTGCAGTAGCTTCGTCGTTGTGCTCCGGCATGTTACCCTAACTGTCGCCTCCTCGTCTTATTTTCTCAGGACGGCTCATAGAAGAAGGTGAATGCTTAGCCCTCACGATTTACATTTTTCTTTATATATATATATATATATATATTTATATGTCTGCGTTGAGTATGTTATAAGATATAGTATGACTGTAAAGCTAATGGATAACTATACAACCATAAATCAAAGTTGTGTTTGAATACACATCATGAAATCTAGTTGAAAATATACATCTATTTAGAAATTGCAATACTTGTTCAATCCATATTAGTACTTAACTTGTTGATTTGCTTGTTTACATACGACTGTATCAAAAAGGATAGTTCGTTGAACTTTGAGATGTTTTCTTTTCTTTTCTTTTTTGTATTATAGTGACGTTTTAGAACTAACTTAAGAGGGAAAAGGGATAACTGCAAAAAGCCTTTCCTTGATTTAGTGCCAAAAATAAGATCTTTTCATTCCTACTCCATTAGCATTAATATTTTATTCTTACCTTCGTTTTATAAGTAAGTATTTCATAAAATTTGTAATTTGTTCAATAATCTAGAAGGATCACTGCACCACGAATATATTTATCAATGACCTTGTATATGGAACATAGTTTCATTTTCGATAAATGGCAGTATTTGTAACAACCAGCATTTTACGTATCGGAGGATCGTGAAATATTTTTATTTTATTCTATGAGGGTTAGATCATTCTCATCATTTAATATGTTTCTTATGGGGATGTGGGACATGTCCATAATTTTTACCAATTTTGTTTGTGGCCATTTTTCCCCTGTCAGTCTTGTACATGGCATAACTTTGGACTCAAGTCGAATCAGAGGGTAAGACCTATGCCATTGGAAAGGAATTGATGATTATCTTTTCGTAGAGTGGTTACATTAAAGATTTAGCTCAGCGGTTTGGGAGAAATCGTTGTTCTAAGGTTTTCAGTTGGCTGTCCAGGTTTGGTAAGCCATAATGGGCTGAATTGAAGAGGCCCATTAGTGGGCTGATGGAAGGGTATAAATAGGGGGTGAGGGATAAAGGAAATGGTTTAGTTTTTCATTTCCTCATTAAATGGCCTTGTGCTCCTTCTTCCTCGAACACCTTTCCACCATTAAAAATCCAAATCCAAGGAGGGAAATCGAAGATCTATACCAATAGAGACAAGATCTACATCAATTGGAGTGAGGATTCATCAAATCGAAGGGCTAGGAGTTATCTCTTCGCTGTCCGGAATTCTATTTCTTCGATGTTGCTTTGTTTTGGATAATTGGTGAGTGATTTACTTCTCTCACATGAATGCAATGAAGTATCTGAGTGTTTATGCATGTTTTTCATCATGTACAAGTCGATTTCTAAGATCTATACCCATTTATATGTCCAATTTCATATGAATCACCTTAAGATTAATATACTAAGTTTGACCCTTTAATTCCATGCCATTTCATATATTTATGTAAGTTAGATCTCACATTTTGATCATATGTTTCTTTTTAATGGTTTTGGTAAAAAATACATCATTTTTGGTGAAATCGTCATATTCATGTTGTTAGTGTGTTCATGACATGCCTATGATTGCATTGGATGTGTTAGACGAGTATATTTCATCAATTTGATCGATTGGCGAAGTTTTAATAGGAATTGAAGTGGTGATGGAGTGGTACAGGTGACCGATCGGTAGGGAAAATTCATGGCTTGGAGAACAAGACAGGTGGAAGACTGACCGACCGGTGGGTGTTGTACTTTAGGGGACTGACCAGTGCAGTTACTTTCTAGATCGACCGATGTAGTTACTGGGAAGACCGGTCGGTTTAGTGACTGGATAACCGACTGGTGGAGTTCAAAGAAAGACCGACCGGTCAAGTTAGCAGGCTTTGGTGATTCCAGAAGGTGACTTTGAGACAGACCAGTATGTTTTGGGAGGGCCGACCAATATGTTTTAGGAGGGTCGACCAGTGTGATTTTGAGGACCGACCGGTTTGTTTCGGGAGGACCGACCGACCGGTGTGATTTTGAGGACCGACCAGTATGTTTCGGGAGGACCGACCGACCGGTTTTTATGTTGATGGTGTGACTTCGAAGTAAATTCAAGTAGGAAGGTTCGAAGTGTTGAATGTGTTCGTTGATCGAGGTGGAACAACGAATGAGGTGGCAACTCAAAGGTTGTGAGTTGGAGGATAATGGTTGCTCAAGAAGGTTTTTTGAGCTATGAAATGTCGTCAATGTTGGACGACTAGAGATGCGAAGGTCGAGAAGTCATCGTTATCATAAGTTCTAGCAGGCTCGAAGCAGGGGTACGTCGAGTACCTTGGGTATCGTTGAAAAGGCCTAGTTGTCAAGGTTGGACAAATAGAGTTTATGCTAGAACTGGGTTACCATTAGCCCTTGACATATGACAAGGTTGGCCGTCATACGATTTACGATGGTTTCAAAGTAGGATTGGCGGTGATAGCCATAGTTATTCATGGATGATTAGTTGTTCTGTTTGTACCATCTCACATGGACTATCCAAAGTCGAGAGAGGTGTTTTTTGAGTGCTTAACTGATATTGGTTTAGGCCTCTGGGGAGAGTGCATGGGGAATGTCAAACTCGATTAGAGTTTTCTATGTGAGACTTATATAATCTGGATGTTATGAGAGTTTACCATGATTGATTTGATGTTCTGGTTTCCATGGACGAATAGTCGACTTGTTTGCAGTAAAGGCTATCACTGTCCGACGTAGGGAAGTTAAGGTCGAGTTCTTCTCTGATGTTGTGCGTAGATTAATATGTTTATCTATCCATTCTCACACACTTTATTGTTGAAGTTTGTTAGCTGTTTTATCGCTCACCAAGACTGTTGTCTGACTCAAGGTTTTATGTTTCCTCTTATTACCTTGGGCCGTTCATCCGGTTGTGCATAGGCAGACTAAGTAGCGAGTGATAGGTGATGCTTTAGTGAGGACGATGATGCTGATCAGTGGCGAGCAAGAGGCTCACGTAACAATTTTAGTACTATCTATTATTTTCTGTTTCTGCTGTTTGAGTTGCTCTATGAGTGTTGTAGTATGGCCTTATGTACATACTTGATATTAGCTATGATGTTTGAATAATCTTTTAGGATGTTGTGAAAGTATAGAAAGTTGCTATATGATGCTTCACTACTATTACCTGTTGTATATGTTCTATTATATTTCATCCTTGCGCTGTGAGTGCTACGACAGTTTTCGATGTGTTACCTACTCTGATGATCGTCCATAGCAGCCTGGCACACCTTTCAGCGCATTATTCCTTATGTATAGTGCAGGGGCTGTGGGCGGTCGTCACAGTATTTTTCTTATATTTTGAAACTTGCAAAAATGTTACTAACATAGGTTTGTTTATAAATAAAAAATGATGTATTCTCAAGGATAATTGGCCCAGTGTCTTGGAAGTTTAGACCATATATTGGTTTAGGTTACTTATGCGTTTGACATTTTTATACTTTTACCTATATATAATAATTTACGAATATACAACCGTACATATGCTTACATTCTCAAGTATAGAGCATGCATTTTTTTAATATATTTTGATACATATAGAACTGACATGTAGCATGTGTTTCCTTATATACTTTTCTATGCTATTAATACTGAAATGGTTTATGACATGGAAAGTTATTATGATAATCTATGCACAGGGTGGACCCATATGTTTGTGTTGTAATTGTTGGATGTACAATATGCCCTTAAAATATGTTTGCAGAGGATGAAACCATTGAATACTTGTATATTTCCTTAAGCATTCCGCTCAAATTTATTTGACTATATGAGAATGTTAAACCTGACCCGATTTTTTTTGTTTTGCTCGGGTCGAGGTCAGACCTAAGTAATTACATATTAGAATTGAAGCTGACGACGATAAGGATTCGTGAAGACGCACTCGCTTTGGTTCGTTCTTGCATTTTTATTTAACATATAGTCTATGTATTTATATTTTTCTTTCACTGTGTATATGAATTTAGTAAATTCTGATATTTTGTATAAAATGCTTCTGCTGTGAGATATTGTTGTTTATTTTATTCTGTGATTATGTTTAAACCCGTAAGCTAAGTAACAATTTTTTGTTTCGAGTGATTTGAATTGGTTTAATTACCAAATTAAAGCAGTCGAAATGGCAGGTCATTACAGTTGATATCAGAGCTTTGGTTTATACGAAGCTTAGCTTATCGAGTTTATAAACTCATTGAAGATAGGGTAGTGATACCTAGATTTTGGGAATATCAACTAATAAATATGTATGATAAATGAGTTGATAAACTAAAAATGTTAACAAATAAATAGACTAGTAAGTGAAATGGTTAAACCATTTAAAGAGGAATAATATATTTTCTCAAATGTATTTAAGTTTAAATGCAAATGAATAAGGACTCCAATTTTTGATAGCTGGCGAGAACTGAAGCACAGAAGGCGTCACGTCGGGAACGAAGAGAAATTTCCCATAGAAAGGCAAACGAGGCATTTGATGAAATTGAAAGGTGAATTAAGGAGAGACAAGATCCTGGTCCATATGATAACCTTTGTTTGTTATCGATGTCATGAGAAGGGACATTACGTGTGACACCCCACGTCCGTTAATGTCACTCTTTATCAGAATGCATTAATTTTTGTGAAGCGTTCTAGGTAAGTAGAAACAGAAATATTACAAGACATATATATAATAACAGCGGGATTAAAACTTTATTAAATAAAAAAGCTTTCGTGGTTCAAACCCAATTACATAATAAGTATGGAATACAAGAAAACATAAAACTTATGTCTTGTACAAAAATCATCATCAGAGTACAATAATAAAAAGAGCATAATCCCCAAAAACATAGCTATAGTAGAGAAGGTACAAAATCAAGTAGTACATCTAAGCAACTCCAAGCAGAATGAGAGAAGAGTCCTGATCAAGCTTGAGTATTCCCACCCTGCGAACCTGAGGGGGGGGGATGGAAGAGAAAGAAGAGGAAACAAAATAGGTCAGACATAAAGTCCGGCTAGTCCAGTTACTTTTAGCATATAAATGAGTAAAAGCATCATGACAGACATATAAGTTGGAGAGAGACAACAGTGTGATAAGGCAGGTATAACAAGGTAAACACGATAAAATGAAAAGAATGTGTATTGCGCTTCTCTAATACTTTTCTCTATGCACCAATACTAGTATAACAAGATGATCCAAACCAGTACAAGATGGTAGACTTAGGTGTACTTCTAGTGAGAGGTTTTGCCCTATACAATAACAGGTAGCCCAATAGAACTGACAGGTGTTAACCCCCAACAACCATAATAGGCTCCTAAATAAGCAAGACTAGATGTACCCTAATTACTACCCCCAATCGATCAGCTCCCTAACTCCGTAGGTACCTGTGTTAGCCCCACAGTAGGATGTAACACTTTCTAAGGTGCCAACCCCATTATTTCCAAGATGCACAGCTATATCTACTTATGTCAGCGTCTTATTTTCCCGAGAAAGCGGACCCATGCACGCACATGACCCTGATGGAACACCCTTTACCCAAGTGACGTCTTATAACCAGCTCACTAAGTGTGCCTTGACCGCGACCTAGTTCGGGGTTTTCCGTTTGATACCAATTAGGATACTGATTGATACGGTTCCCACCAGATGATACAAGCTCCCCCTTGGCTTGCATCCCCACTATTAGGATTTCAATAGGTTATGCCTACCAGTTTAACAAGATTACATTACCCCCAAAGGATTAAGTTTGTTGGGTTCATATGTATAACCTGTCCTTACATATTTTACTAGATTAACTTAAACCTCCCACTGATTCAAGCAAGTCTACTTAACCCCAACTCAAGTTAACAAGCTCATGTAATCCTTATGGATTCAGACATGTTAAGTATTACTAGTTCATCACCATTCATTCATTTATGGTTATAACGCGCTAGACATCCCACATTAAGTCTACCATTTGTGGATGCTGGATATGCCGGTTGGGTCCGGGCAGACTTCTTCCACAAGTCGGACTTAACCTCATGTCATAGCGTCGTCATGTGTACATTTATGCACTTAGAACCCTTACATTAGATTTATCACTTGTGGACGCTGGATTTGCTGGGCAGTTCCGGGCAGACTTCTACCACAAATGTAATCCAACCTCATGTTTAAGCGCAGTTACAGTTTCCAATTACTGTAAATCTAGGCGTTTTCATTACTAACCAGCTTCATGTTTATTATGCCCCAAATCCACGTTCGACCTATGATAAAAGTTATGTCCTAGAATAAGGTTTAGATCAAGATATAGATTATGCCCCCAAATCCAATGTTTTGGCTCAAGGTACAAATTATGCCCAAATTTCCCAATCATGTTTACAATATGAATTATTCCCCAAATCAATAATTCCCAGTGGTTCCCAAATTCATGCATTTACGTATTTCAGCGATAGACCTAGGCTCGATGGCAGCCTAGCTATAAAAACAAAAAAGGAAAGAGGGAGAGAAGAGAACAAGAATATACATAGTAGATAAAACTGGCATATGAGGAAATAATTAGGCAAACTAACATAATAGGCATAAGGTGCCATGATTAGGAAACTAACAACATAGGGATATCATGAATACGCATATAGGCACTAATCAATAGATTAGGTGTACAAGTAATGACAGATCTGTTATGATTCAGGTTACTAACAAGCATAGGTTTATATCCGAAGTTATAAACATGTCAAGATTACATTTTAGGTGTTTATATCCAAAAGAAACATAAACTCACTATGATTGGATCTAAAGAACAGAGAATTAATCGTAGACGATGTAGCACAGATCTCTAATTTCGTATATCTTATTGTTGAAGAAGAATAGGCTATTTCAACTGAGTTGGGGCATCACCTCGTTGTCGCCATTGATTTAGATGAATAAAACAATGGGATTAAGGTCCTTTAAATAGCCATCAGCCAACGAACCAGGACAAACAGCAGGTCCAGATTTGTCCAGGGGGTCGATCTCGGTGTCGACATGGGGGTCGACACCCCTGTTATGGGGTCGACCCATGGGTTGACACCCATATTGGACGTGGTCGACCCCTAACGGGCCGATTTCCCTCCCCATTTCCACGTCGTTTGATTTTGAATTCTTGAATAGTTATATATATATATATGGCTTATATGTATATAAACTTCAAACCTTAATAACTTCTTTATACGATATCTATTTTATGCAAACTCGGAGTCTATCTTAAGAAGAATTCTGAGACGAATGCAGTGGCACACTCCTTTTTACTTTATTCCACATATTTAAGTAACTATTGTTTAATTTGTCATTTTAAGGTCTTTTAAAAGTACGGAGTGTTACGTTACGCTGCCATGTGCCGAGGAAAGAGAAAGAGAAGGGATGCGGAAGATCGTTCTGCTCGCTTCGAGGTTGGTTGTTTTTAGTGTCGAAAGGAAGGACATTTCCTTAACCATTGCCCTGAGGTAAAAAGAGAGAAACAAGCACTCGATCTACCAGTTGACCGATTTACAGTTTGTTATCATTGTCGCCAAACTGGGCATATAGCCCGAAACTAAACTGAGAGGCAGCGTGTAAGGCAAGCTGTGTTACATCCAGCTAGAGCGAAAGGTGTAAAGAAAGTAAATGACGATGAGAGCTTCACATACTTTTGTTGGAATTGTATAGATTGGGGACATATTGATTTGGAATGCACTAATTCCTCTATAGAGGAACCTGAAATCAATATTGTGCATATCGAGGAGGAATTTCGACGAAGATGCGAATTACTGGACAAGAAGCTAATAGTCCTCCATGATTCTGAATCCTAATCATTAGATCTGTTTTGTAATGCCGCCTTTTGTAATACTCAATCTCCTATGTACATATTTAAAATAGTATTAAGGCTTTGTATAGTTAGTACTTAAGGTTAGGAGAATTTTGAACTTTGTGAAATGAATCTTGTAAAGCTCGAGTGCTGAATTTAAGAAGTGTGAATTTGGATTATAACGATTAACTATCAAACAAAGATAAATAAAATCTTATATTAGATAAGTATGAAATGTCTTTGATAAGAAATACTTTTAATAATATCGTATCTTAGGAGGAAAATTATTTTGTCCAAACTTGATCTCAAGAATCAGAAGTTTCATTCAACTTATATTTCAAGTTCAAATTTATTCAATTTTAAGATATAAATTAATTTAACAAATTCAATGAATGACTATATTTATTAAAATTTAGTTAGTGTTTTGAAAGTTGAAGATAAAAGCAAGTTAAATGGTGTTTAAATTTAAAATTTGAATTGGTTAACTAAATGAATTTATTAACTTTAATGATTTAATAGATTCAAAGGATAAAAATTAACCTGACTTAATTAAGCAATGAACTCTATATTTGAAAATTAGAAAATTGGTTTAAAACCAAGGACATAGAATGAATGAAAAATTCAAACTTCACATGAAAATTGAAGATGAGAAATCGAATGAGAAATTTGGTTTGTGATCTAACTTGAACATTTTTTGAATTTTGGTTAAATTTGAGTTTGATTTCAACATTGGAATCGATGTTAGCTAAATTTTGTAAAGTTCAGGAAATTGATTCGGATTGGAATATTTCTTCAATTAGTATTATTTATTTTACAACTATTACATGTTTTACTATTGTTTTATGTGAACTAAAGCATAAAATATATACATATATCTTATCTAGTTATTCTATACCAAATCTATTTTGATTTTTGAACTATTCTGCAAACTATTTTGTATTAAAATATATATAATTTGTTCAAACCTATTTTATAAACCTATGTAATTTATTTAAACTATTTTCACCAAAACCTATCTAATTTACTAAAACCTATTTTACCATGACCTATCTTATTTTAAGCTTGCTATTTTACATAAATTATGTTGTATCTAACTATTTTGAGATAAATTATTTATTTTCGATCTAAGTAGTTAAGTCCGAAATGAATTATGTATAAAGAATCAATTGAATAATGATGTTCTTGATATGTAACCCAAAATCTAATGTGAAGTTTTGAAAATGAATAAATTTCAAATATGAAATGGATTTGAAATGATATTGAAATTCAAATCGATTGTGAAATCAAAATTAAATTTGATATTGAAACGGAAATTTCGGGAATCTTCGACTTGGATTATTTGATATGAAGTTTTCGAGCCTTATATATATAGAAGATTTATATATGAATTATGATTAATTCGAAAGCTATTGATTGGAAGGTAAATGATTTAAAATGAAACCTTATATATTGGAATTTATATAAGAATGATATATTTGAAAACATGATGTTGAATGGAAATATTATGTAAATTGGATATTTATGTGAGTGCGATATACGTGAAACGTGAAATGAAGTACTGTATATATAGTATGTATGCTTTCGAAATGAAGATATGGGAAGTACCTTCCATTGAAAATTGCAATTCGTAATGAGATGGGTTGTGTTGGCGCTCGTCGAGAGTGTCCAATGAAAATTGAAAATCATAGCTACGTTGGTGCTCCATTGATTAGAGTATCCATTGACATTGGAATTCTACTCAGTGGGATTACGTTGATTGTTATCACTTATCTGTTCTAGCATAATTTAAGGGGTACGATGCCTACAGTTACAAGTGATTCCACTAGGATAGTGGCACAACCGCCGTGTAAGTGCGATCTAGATGCCATAGAGAAATTCGATGGGGCGCAATGCCAACAGTTACAAGCAATTCCACTGGGATAATGGCACATAAACCGCGGCGTAACTATAATATATGGCAACAACCATGGCGAAATTCGAGGGGTGTGATACCTATGGTTACAAGCGATTCTACTGGGATAGTAGTGTAGCCGCCAAGTAACCGCCATCCATGGGGAATGTATTTTCAATATCTATTTTAATTGTTTTAAGTATTTTCACTAGGAGTTAACAAGTATATTTAGTAGTTAGAGATTTTAGTCGTGCGCCTAGTCAGTGTATGCCTAACGTCTGTAAGAACGATTGTAAACTTTTGAGTTGTCAAGTTTTATCAAATGTTGAATAAAAATCAGTAATCTGCAACTTAATTTATATAACTTCAACATAATGAACTAAGAAATGAAAGTTTTTAATGTCTTGAGAAATACAATAACTTTGTATTTTAAAAAAAATACTTATTTCTAATTCCAAAAGTTGTTTTCAAACACGAGAGTCATATTTTCAAAATTTAAGCGTTGTTATGAATAATTTAAGTTTTGACTGTAAGAAAACTCGAACTTTAATAAAAGCATTTGAAACCAAGATTGTAAATTTAATAAATAGATTTATAAAAGATAAAACTAATTAATAATGTAAGGACGAATTCTCGAATTTGAAATCCTATAATTTATTTTGTTTTAAACTTTATAAAAATTTGTAAAAGTAAGTAAGAATATTTTTTATATACATAAGAATATTTTTTTTTTAATAAACTCTCCTTTTTAAGGATGAAATTTTTTGAGTGGGAGAGACTGTAACATCCCATATATTTCGATAATTTAGGTTTTTGAATTTAATTTAATTATTGATTAATTAAATGGTTTTAAATAAGAATTAAACGATATACATAACGTATAATGTATTGGTTTAAATCATGAAATCGATTTATAATAAAATATTGATGTTAGAAATTTGTTATTTTCATTTAGAAGTGATTTGAATAATTTTACATTGAAAACGTCGAAGTTTTGTCCCTTTGTTTGAATCAATTTTTTGTGATTATTTGCGGTAGCGGCAACCGATATAGCTTAAATAATAATAAAAATGTAAAATTAAGATAAAAAATTGAAATTTAATATTTGAGATGCATCTGACTAGACATAGTGCAGGAATTAATTTCGTAAAAAAATACGTAAACTTGTGCCATTCGCATTAATTTAATTAAGTAATGCATAATTGCTAGTCATTTTGGGTCTGCAAATTCAGTCTGTAACGTTCACTTTACGCTCAAAAAGACAAAAATGTGAATTGATTCATATGTATACATTTAAACTTTTACTTGTTTAGCATGCACGTTCCATTTCCATTCTCAATGAAACATGCACGTCCTTTCCTATTCGCCTTTCTCCATTCCCCAACCTAAGTCTTCTTACCTCCCTTTCATGTTTTGGCACCCTCCTCGTTTTCACATTTTGGTCACTTATATATATATAATACACGAGACAAAACTAAATGCATATAACAAAAACAATTCACATAGGACAAAATAAACAAAACAAAGTAAAGCACATGCTGGTATTTAAACTTGTTGTAAAGTTCTACCTAATAATGCCAGATTGTGGAAAAAAGACAACATTATATATATTTTAAACATTCGAAATATTCAAGTAGTATATGCATTAATTTTGAACTAGTATGCTGTTGAGCTATTCTCAAGCAAATGGATCCAAGCCAGTTCTCATGCCAACCGAGTAACAAAAAAATGGGTTAAACCGCCACTATTATATATATATCCTACATGTTATTATCCTTCCCCATTTTTTTTCCCAATTCCTCCTCTCCATTCCTACAGCCGCTACCCTAAAAAAAATGTAAATAAAAAAATTGAAGCCTCTTCCCCACCAACTTAGCACGCAGCCTCCTTTCTTCAACAACAACCGAACGTGAAGCCAAGTCAGCTGGTCCGAGCCAAACCCCAGTACCCGAACCTCACCCAGCCTTCTCCTCTGGCTTCCTTTTCCCCACTCGCCCTTCTCTTGCACCTCGTGGAGTAGATTCGTCGTCGTGCTCCGGTATGTTACCCTAACAGTCTCCTCCTCGTCTCATTTTCTCGGGACGGCTCACAGAAGGTGAGTGCTTAGCTCTCCCGATTTACATTTTCATTGATGAATAATATATATATATATATATATATATATGTGTGTGTGTGTGTGTGTGTGTGTGTGTATGGATAAATGTCTACATTGAGTATCTTATAAACTATAGTATGACTGTAAGGCTAACATATAACTATACAACCATAAACTGAAGTTGTTATTGAATATACATCATGAAATCTAGTTGAAAATACGCATCTATTTAGAAATTAAAATACTCTCTTTAATCTTGATTAGTTCTTAACTTGTTGATGCTTGTTTACATACGACTGTAGTAAGAATCATAGTTCGTTGATCTTTGAGATGTTCTTTTTTCTTTTCTTCTTTGTATTATAGTGAGGTTTTAGATGTAACTTAAGATGGAAAAGGGATAACTGTAGAAACCCTTTCCCTGATTCAGTACAAAAAATAAGATCTTATTATTCCTACTCCATTAGCATTACTCTTTTATTCTTACTTTCATTTAATAGTTAAGTATTTTATAAAATTTGTACTTTGTTCAATAATCTAGAAGGATCACTGCACAGCGAATATATTTATCCATGACCTTATATATGGTACATAGTTTCATTTTCAATAAATGGCAGTATTTTTCTTATATTCTGAAACGTGCATAAATGTTACTAAAATAGGTTTGTCTGTAAATAAAAATAATAATGCATTCTTAAGGATAATTGACCCAGTGTCTTGGATGTTTAGACCATATATTGTTTTAGGTTACTTATACTTTTAACGGTTTTATACTTTTACCTATATATAATAATTTACGAATATACAATCGTACATATGCTTACATTCTCTCGTATTGAGCATGTTTTTTTAATATATTTTGATACACATAGGCTGACATGTAGCATCTGTTTCCTTGTATACTTTTATGTGCTATTAATACTGAAATGTTTTATGACATGAATGGTTATTATTACAATATATGCACAGCGTGGAACCCTTGTTTGTGTTGTGATTGTTAGATGTACAATATGCCCTTAAAATATGTTTGATAGAGGATGAAACCATTGAGTACTTGTTTGTTTCCTTAAGCATTCCCTCAAATTTATTTAACTATATGAGAATGTTAAACCTGGCCTAAGTTATTTTGTTTTGCTCGGGTCGGAGTCAGACCTGAGTAATTACAGATTAGATTTAAAGCTGATGACGATAAGGACTCGTGAAGATTAATGAAGACGCGCTTGCTTTGGCTCGTTCTTGCGTTTTTATTTAACTTAAAAATCTGTGGATGTATATTTTTCTTTTGCTGTTTATATGAATTTTGTAAACTCTGATATTTTGTGTAAAATGCTTCCGTTGTGAGATATTGTTGTTTATTTTATTTTGTGATTCTATGTTTGATTCTATTTAAATCCGTAAGCTAAATAATAATCTGTTGTTTCGAGCGATTCGAATTGGTTTAATTACCGATTTGAAGCGGTCGAAAAGGCAAGTCATTACTGTATCCCGTCAATAAAAGAATGTTTAAGCTCAAAATTTCCTTCAACTGGTGGAAATACGATGATAGAAGGTTGAACAGTCCTAGTTGGGTAACATCGATCTCCAAGAGATAAAGGTCTATTTATTCCAGCGTCGAGGATTTGAAATTTTTGATTAATTTTTTTCGATCTATCACATTTGAAATTTTTTGGTTTATCCGAGACCCTTTAGGAGAATTATGGTGGTTGTAACTTTTCTCACTCATCGTTATCAAATGTAGAAAATCCAAAATTATTACAAAATAGATAACGTACTCAAGTATATCTTATTAGTTGATAATCTTGATTTGAAGGGGAAGAGGGTCTTATGGCTGCTCACGTATAGTATAAATACAAAGGGATAAGACCAATGTTTTACTGGTAGTAACCTCTTTTACTAGAAGTTCAACAAATTGAACTAATATATATTTGCTATCAAACCCTTAAGATAATCAATTTCATAAAATACACTCGTGTAGTTAAATATTCTGAAATGTATAATCAAGTTTTATTGTTGAAAATGATGAAAATGATGACTTCAGTCATGGAAATTCGTTTCTCATCAAATTGATTCAGAAATTTCAGTCCATGCAACAATCAAACAAGAATAACAACATGAATTAAAAAGTTGTACAAGCAAGCCGTTGCCCCTACAGAAATTTTTTACAAGCAATTTCTATATTTTTTCTTGCCGCAGAGCACCTGTAGAGTTAAAGAAATTTTACAATGAGGTATGACAGCACATCCAAAGCAATTAAAATCCCACTGTCTGCAAATCGGTTGACCTTGATTATCGATTTGTTGCTTAATTGTATTCTCGCACCTCAACCTTGGATTTGATTTGATTTTTTTTATTTTTAAAGAAAACAATTGAAAATAAAAAGAAAATTGAATTGGTACTAAAATAAAATCTAAACCAAAAATGACTAGACTAGATAAATGATCAAGGAAAACTACTCAGCTAGAAAAAACCTAAACTCAAAGGGCTAAGAAAACTAACCATTAAAACTAGACTCGACAAATAGGAACTCAACAAAAAGTACTAACTCGAACCACCCTAGGATCACGAAACTCACGAAATCAACTCACCTAAACACGTACTAAAACAAACATCCCATGAAAACAATATCCACATTACTTAATTATAAGTCATGCACACCCTCTTTCCTTTAGTTACCCTGAAAAAACACAAAGTGCTTTTCCTAAAAAAAAAACAATCAAAAGCCAAAAAAGCACAAATAGTTTGTACATCAAAAGCCAATGTTTCTCCTATAACCCTTAGCCCCAAATTGAGAGAAAATTATTCTCAGAGAACTCAAATATCACAAAACAAAACAAAGAATTTGAAACCCCCTTTTATCCTTGTTTCTCAATGGGTTTCTAGGGTTTCGAATTCAATTCTGGTATTTGAATTGGGTGCAATTAGAATCAGGGATTTGGGTTGTGATTCGAAATAAATGTTTGAATTGTTTTTCTGGTGATGATATAAAGTGGTAGGAGATAAGGCTATTGCATTTGGCAGATCGAAGATTTGGTAAGGGGTCTTTGATATGGATTAGGGTATGTGAATCGTATTGTTTTGGTTTGTTGCCAGATGAGTTTTGCTTAGGAGAGTAGCAGGCAGATGGCAATGGTTCAGACGAACTGGGAGTTAGGGTATGCGGGGATGAGAGATTGTGCAGGCATTTGCTGATGAAGCGTTTTGAGTACGCAAATTGTGGCATTTTGGAGAAGGCACTTCACGGAAGTAGTGGAGTGATTCAGGGGTTGTTCAGCAATGATTGTTGATTCATATATTTCACTGGTTTAAATTAATGGTCGAGGAGATTGTCTGAAGCGAGACTTAATGGATGTGGGTGGTTGTTTTGTGGAAAGGATTTGACGATGAGAGATGCGATAATTTGATGTGATGAAGGGGGCTGATTAGTATTTTTTGGTGAAGCAGCAAGTGATTGGCATGGAAGTGTTTGTCGAAGTCGAAGTGGTATGACTGGTTTTGGCTTGTGCAAGAAGTGATTAGGGTCGGGAATGAGGAAAATTTATTGACAATGATGGATATGCAGAAATTGTTGAAAGGAGATATAATGAGAGGGAAATAAAGAAAAAATTGCAAAAGGATTTTTTATTTATTGAGTTGTTAGAAAAAAGGAAAGAAATAAAAGAAAGGAATTGAAGACAAAAGGCAAGTTTTTTTCTCTTAATTAGAAGATTGTAGTATCAATGTTTTAATACCCAATCAACCAATC
Organism: Allium sativum; assembly: GCA_030737875.1. Lineage (NCBI taxonomy): Eukaryota > Viridiplantae > Streptophyta > Magnoliopsida > Asparagales > Amaryllidaceae > Allium > Allium sativum. Next base: position 381,553,817 of record CM060924.1, read on the forward strand.
TAGATTTTTTTCCTATATTCACAGGAAAACAAAAGAAAAAAAATTAACATGAATCGAAAATTAAATAAATAATAAAATTTAGTTGTTGCCTCCCCGGCAACGTGCCAAAAAACCTGTTCGACACTTTCCTATGGAATTGAAAAGTGCAAATCTATTATAAATTACTGCAAGCGCATTGTACTATGCAGGTCGAACACAGAGAGGAAAATTAAATTTTATTATTTATATATTTCGTGAGAGAGTTAGACGAAATTGGAGGATTTGATTGAAATAAAAATTGAAATTGAAATTTGATTCAGAACAAATCTAACTGAACCGACGACCAAACCACAATTATCAATTGAAAAAAAAGAAAAACTGCAATTGAATATGTTGACCAGCTTTTTGGCAAACAGCCGTTCCAACCTATGGTCGAAGTCTACTACCAGATATCGACCCATTTTAGACCTTAGAGGATGATTGTTATCTTAGTTCAACCACAGACCAACCCAAAACCACGAGAGCATCCTCCAAAAGAGATCAAATTAAGCAGCCGAGTCACCTACAGATCGACCGACCTGTTCCTAAAAGATCGGATCAGGCTGAAATATCAGAGCGAAAGCATCTAAATAAAATTAACTCCTACAGAGTTAGGTCAGAACAAGTTATACGCTATCAAACGGAGTCCTATTCCCATGGCTTGAAGCAGTGGATAAATTTTACCAACTCTTCTTTTTACATGGCATATACTTGATGCCACGCAAGCCTGCCAATTTTGAGGAAGAACTATTCATGAGCAGTACCAGGTCCCGCCGCCTAGAACTACTCAACCAGATCAAGCTCCATGTGTAAAAAGCCCGAGAAAAATGTATGCTTGGCAGCATACAAATCTGTCCCCATGAGCTCGCCTATAAATACAACTATCTCCTGAAGTGGAAAGACGTTCTAAAATATCTGAAAACCCACTTGCTCGGCTTACTCAAAATAACATGTCGTGTCCTCTAAATTGAACACAAGGATTTTGAGTTTAATTCACCGCTTTCTCTACTTTCTTACATTGAAAAATCACTGTAACCAGCAATTGATAGTATAAAAAAAAGGTTATAAGTGGATGTAGGCACCGATATAAGCCAAACCACTATAAAATATTGTGTCTTCCTTATTCATTTTCTTTTTTTTATATCTCTGTGAATTTTTTTCGTGTGTATTCAACACACGTTGGGGGCTAACTGTCACTAAACCAACCTTTGACGTCAACAATTTGGCATGACAGGTAGGGGAATAACTTTTTATTCCCACTATGAAATTTCAATTTTTTAGATTCGTTGGAAAGATATTTTCAATTAGATTCTAATATTTTTGGTTTCACTAAAATCCGGTTTATTATGAATCCTGTACATTCATTTGAAAATTGAAATCGAATTTTCAAACTACCGCGCCATTTCCAATTCCTTTTAAAATTAAAATAAATATTTATATGTTTAAATAAACATATACGTTCTAATTCTATTCTAAATAAATTTCTCATCGTTAAAATAAATAATTTTAAATATTCAAAATTCATTAAAATTTCCGAAATAAAAATTTTTAATTGGTTCTGATTTTCCGGGTTGTTACAACAACACTAGTGAGTGCAGGTATTTACGCAATCTCATTGAGGATAGGGTGAGGCATGGAGAAATTCTCGAGTATGTCAAGAAACCTGCACAGCCATGCCGCTACGATCTTTTGCCCAAGCTCCTCAAGTCGGTTCTCAAGGTCCTCGGAACGGAAATGACTCTGAGCCTAGCAATCGCAGCATCATCATTAATTGATCAAATTTAGATTATCGTGGATTTTACCAATTTCTTAGGATATAAGAAATGCACTTTTATTATTTTTCAATAATTTGGTTATGTTGAAATACACACGAATGGCGTTAGGATTTAGCTTCTAGGCGTGCTTTGAATTGAACTATCAACCTCATATGATTTGTTTTCATTTTTCTGTAATAGCTCTTTAGCGGCAATAAACCTGCTTTTCGAACATGGATTATGTTTGAACGATTTAAGCCGAGCACGATTGACGCTTGCCAATCCAAATATGGTCAGCGCTAGCTACCTTCTCTAAACCGAGCATGGTCAACGCCTGCCAACATACCTAGACAAATATCTTTAAGCCAAGTACAGTTATACTCGCCAATTCCATAAGCCGAGTATGGTTAATACTCGCCATTTCCTTAAGTCGAGTATGGTTAATACTCGCCAATTCCATAAGCCAAGTATGGTTGATATTCGCCAATTCCATAAGCCGAGTATGGTTGACACTCGCCAATTCCATAAGCCAAGCATGGTTTATGCTCGTCCCTTAGACTATACCGTCTTACCATATAAAACTGAGTGTATTCAATGCTCGTACTCCAGTTTTTTGCAGGTATCATTCAACTAGAAGGATCCGTGTTCTTCTATTCCTTTCAAGACAAACTCAGAATGGTCGACTTATAATTTGGCATTCATAAGTTATCGTCCTTAATACGGTCGATATGATTGTTGGTTTTCCGGCATTAATATGATCCTCTGCGGTCTTCGGATTTCTAGCCTTAATACAACCATTGCCGATCGTCAGTTTTCTGGCCTTAATATGGTTCGATATAACCATGGTTTCATGGATTTCTATTATTCAACATTCTGCTGAAGATCCAGAGCACTTCTCCTTTCCTCAAGAATATGTGTTCTGGGGCCAAAATGTGTTGACTGGCTTTTTGGCAAAAAGCTATTCCAACCTATAGTCAAAATCTACTACCAGATATCGGCACATCCAGACCATAGGGGATGATTGCTATCTTAGGTCGACCAACAACAAACCGACCCGAAGCCACGAGAGCATCGTCCGAAAGAGATCACATTAATCGGTCGAGTCACCTACAGATCGACCGACCTGTTATAAAAAGATCTGATCGGGCTGAAATATCAGAGCAGAAGCACCTTAGTAAAATTATCTCCTATAGAGTTGGGTCAGAACAAGTTATACGCTACCAAACGGAGTCCTATTCCCAAGGCCTGAAGCAGCGGATAAGTTTGACCAACTCTTCTTTTTTACATTCCATATACCTGATGCCACGCAAGCCTGCCAATTTTGAGGAAGAACTATTCATGAGCAGTACCGGGTCGCGCCACCTACAACTACTCAGTCGGATCAAGCTCCATGTGTAAAAGCCCCAGAAAAATGTATACTTGGCCACATACAAATCTGGCCCACGAGCTCGCCTATAAATTCAACTATCTCCCGAAGTAGAAAGACATTCTGAAATCTCCGAAAAAACACTTGCTCGGCTTACTCAAAATAGCATGCCGTATCCTCTAGATTCAACATAAGGATTTTGTGTTTAATTCATCTCTTTCTCTACTTTCTTACACTAGAAATTCTCTGTAACCTGTAATCGACGGTATAAACAAAGATTATAAGTGGACGTAGGACCGATATAAGACAAACCACAATAAAATATTGTGTCTCCCTTGTTCATTTACTTTTTCTTATATCTCTGTGATTGTTTTTCGTGTGTATTCAACAAATGTTGGGGGTTGATCGTCACTAGACCAAATTTTGACGTCAATAGAATCCACTACAGATTTGAATCTAATCGGATTTATAATGAATTCAATGATAGAAAAAATAATTAGAATACTAAAATAAAATTGCAGAACAGAAATAAACAAACAGGAAAGTAAAAATTAGGATTACCAATGAATCTAATTAGATGGTCAATCACTAATGAAAATTAAAATTGCAATGACAACTTACGCTCTATAAAATCTAATTGTATAGATTGCACAAGTTGTTTGAAAATAAATAAATGTAGAAAAAGAAAAGAAAGCTTTATTAATGGAGAAAAGAGAAAAAAGTTCAAAGGTTTACAATGAATACAATAGGTATTTATAGGGGATGTAGTCTCCTATCTATGTGAATATTGGGCTTATAATGAATGTCTTGAAATATTTTCTTTCTAAAGACAAAAAATGTGATTGGAATCTGATTTTCCAATGACCCTATCAAATCTTCTCTACATGGAAAGTGACCATAATTGATTTCCTTGAGAAGAATATGCCCAACTCTTCAAATCTTTATTAGTGCATATATCATATACATACACATATATATATATATATATGTATATAATGTACCACTAGTCTATATTTTCTTCAAAGCAAAGGAGGTGGTGTTTATATCCATCTTCCTTCAGCAAAGAATAGGGCTTGACAGGGATCGAACTCATGTCACTCCACCAAAATTTCTAGGCCTTTACCAATGAGCTATGACATCATTTGTGATTGAGACAGCAATGTGAGAAAATTGCTTTTTCTTAGCAATTGGTCCACGAAAATACCCAAAGTATTATTTATTTTATTACAAAATATAAAATATAAGAGCATAAAATAAACACATTTCTATATTAATCAAATATGCAGAATGATTCGATGATAATATGTATATTAGTAAGAAATATCTAAAGTATAATCATTAGTGATAATATATAATAATCATTCATATATATATATATATATATATATATGTATATGTGTATATATATATAATCTTAACCAAACAAAGGTAATACACACTAGTTTCTAGACTTAAGTTAAACATACTAATAAATAAGATTAAAAGGGTAGTAATTAATGATATCAAAATTATAATTTATCCACGACTTAATATTCAAATTAATTTTCTATAAGAAACATATATTTAACCTATAATTTTTAATTATAAATAATATTGTAAACTTTGAAGATTTTTTAAGAGAAGACACTAATTTTATCATATAGAGTGAAACATGTATTCATAATTATATGTGTAGTGTATGTGTGTGTAATATATCAAAAATAATGTTATACAAACTTTTAGTGTCAAATTTTGGTAAAGACATTTGTAAATTTAGATTAATATATATATATATATATATATTAAGCATAATATTTTATAAGTGAAACAAAATTTATTCAAACTTATATTTCTTTATATAAATAAAACTTATATGTTATAATTACTTTATAAAATGTTTAAAGATATGTTAAATATTTTTTATCGACTTAAAAATACTATAATAGAGTATTATATAACAATGATTAAAAAATTAAAACAAATTTCGTAAAGGTTTTGAGAAACTAAAAGAATGTGTTATGTTATATTTTATACTAATAATATTTTAAATAATAAGCTTAATTATATATGAAATAATGTGTATCTAACATATGAAATGATGTAATTAGTATTCATTATTTTTAAATTTCATATGCATTAATTTAATTCCATGCATAAGGACACTTGTCATCATACATGTGTTCTAAATGAAAGGTTTAGTACATATGTCATTTCACATGTTTTTCTTATTTATTGTATGACAAGTGGTGCATTCTAATTAATCAAGGAAATCTCTAAATAAGGGGTTATATTCTAAATTCATTCAATCAAATTATATGAAATTATGAAGTTAAGATATTACCTAAAGTTAATGAAATAAGAGAGATAAAATCGATATTTGAAGAGTTTGGAATTGGAAAAAGGAATGCTTTTCTATTGGTATAGTTACGACAGATGATTATTGAGTTGTTTTTGAAATAAAATACTTTATAAACTTTTCTATGAAAGTTTTTTTTGATTAATTATGTGTAACGGCCTGCAAATCCGTACTATCTGAGTTGACTACATACATCACACGTCCAACCCAAATATCATAGAAATACAAATCATTTTTTTAGAAGAAAAAGGTACTAGAAGAACATAAATAACAACACAAAATCTCACACCGTAGCGGAACAAAATATAATATATCATAATTTTTGAAATACAAAATTTTAACTGTATAACATACAATTATCAGAGTACAACACTTAAAACACACGGAAGTAAAAACACTATATATCTAACACTGAAGCCTCCTGCTCTAAGTTCCTTTAGATAGATCTGTAAAATCCTAAACTAGTTGACTGCCCATACAAATTTGGGCACCCTAGAGTTTAGGTAAAACAAAAAAAAATAAACTCTGGGTCAGTCATGGGACTGATATGAGTAAATAATTTAAAACAGTTTGAGAAAATAAACGATATCTCATAAGAACACGCCATATAACACAGAAAGGTTTTTTTTTCCTTATGAGAATCCAAAACACTTGATTTAACTTTCAAAATCTTTTTGAAAGAAACGATAATCTTTATATCAAAACTCTTTTGATATTATAATAGTTTCTAAATCAAATAAACAGAAATCTAGTGGAGTGGACCGCTTTCATTTCACGCTCCACATACATAATATATAATCAAATCTGCAGGCACTTATTGGGTGATGAATTTTCAACTATGACAAGGTATGGAAACACCTTCCGATAGTGTATCTCTAGAGAGGAATACACTGGGTTCAACAAGAACATCTTGTAACCATGCCACACATGACCGACCACTCATTTCGTTTGAGTGTATCGAACGTATATCACCAACGGTTAGGATCAGCAACCGTTTTCTCGAATGGGACAGCATCGAATAGAACAAGGAATGAAATGAATTTCTCTATATAGGTGGTAATACACCCTAATTGGGAGCTACCCACTTAGCCATGCTGCCTGCCAGATTTTTGCCATTTCTCGGTTGTTAAGGCCTAAGGCTACGACTACTTATAGTTCATTGATAACACAATCACTTTGAATGCCACGTTGTCAGATCCGTTAATCATTAATTGATTGCACAAATATATTCTGGATATTATGCTAAGAGATTAAATTCTCCGCCACCATATATATTTATACAGACCAACATATGCGATCATTGGAAATACTCTGTCAGATATTTGTCCATACAACTTCGTTCTGGGACTAAACGAAACCGAAGGCACAATTTCCATTAATAGAAAAAGTCCTTGCACTTTACTCTGTCTTCGATTATCTTCATATAATCTGATTCGCAACGCCACTGCCAATACGGAGTGGTTCACGGATAATAATCCAACCGGTCTCTCCATATTGACAACGATATTGGAAAATACTACGATAGTCGGTTATTTAACTATTGAAGAAAAACAAACACTCATTTAAAGCTTCAAACAATCACTGGACCCCTTAATTAATATGTCATTAATTAAATCACTTCTCCATTTCTTTTTCAATATTAGTTAACTAAATATTTTCAATAATCATCTTGGCCTCTTACGCTATTTGGAAAACATTTCCATATATCGACTCCTTTTTATTTTCGACACATAGAAAATATCTTTTATTTATAATTCGAAAACATTCCAATTACTTATCTCTTTCACGCCCGTTCATTTCTACACTCAGGAAATATTTATTTATTATATTTCCAAAATTTCACTTCCTTAGGTTAAAAAAATGTTGTATAAAACATCGTTGCAACAACCCAAAATATTTCATTCAAATAAATTTCTTTAACACTTATCTCCGAGACCGAATTCTACTATTTATTAGTTAATAATTAAATCAATCAAGTTGGGGTATAATTACCTCTCAGACCTTGAATGAAATCATCATTAACTTCAAAATGACAAGATCAATTGCCTCGAATACTCAACACCATAAAAACCAATTATTCATTTTTAAACCCGTATACGTTTCTCTTTCTAATTTTATCAGATTTAATTATAGATCTCCTTTTTGTTTTTAATATTCTATTTTTAAGTTTGTTTCCTTATCGATTTCTACATATATCGATACACTGATTTCTAACTATCAAATTTTCTTAAAAATATTCTAACTCCTTAAATTTTCGGAAAATTTCACCATAACCTCCTTTGTACAGGTCACTCGGTACAACTACAAAACGCCTCTCTGGGCCCTTTCCATTCAAAAATAAAAATAAAAAGCCAAGCGGCTTACCGATTCGGTGCATAAACCCTCATATGGAATTTAAACGCGTACCTTTTTGTCGGGTACTTAAATTTTAATCTTCATACACTTCATTTCATACCTTTCTAACCCTTATACATCCCCTCCCAATTTATTCCAACTTAATATGGTCATTTCTAACTCAATTCGGTGATTTACACTTTGAATGGCCAATTTGCACATTTCAGTTTTTATTTGAACAATTCATGTTCATATACATTTTAATTTGCTTATAAACCGATTGTAATCCATTTTCAACTCGGGTTTCATATTCGATTTCGAATATGAATTCACCTGTTTAGTTTAGTTAACCAAAACCCAATTTCATATCGAAACTCGATTAACTAATTATTCTTCAAATTAGTTAATTCTATTAAATAAATAAAAAATCTGATTTTTGTTTCAAAAATAAGTTCAATTACTCCACTTGAATTTCTATCTCAAGTCTGGATTTTTGATATGGAAATTCAGATTTTATTTACTTAAAATCCTTCTATTTATTTAAATAAACCATTTTGGTTTTATAATGGTTATAACGTTGTTTTTTCTGAAAATTTTATTTTGACATAACTCAAAATCTATACGATGAAATCTAGACTTTTTTCTTTCATTAGAAAACTATTATCAAATCGGTCTGCAATCAAAAATGGCGACCTCCACTGTACTTCCAATTCACTATACTCCATCTCCTTAGTTCAACTCATCTTCTCAGTCCGCTCACCCCCGAGCACAGTCATCTTCTCTGTTCATCTCATCCTCTTCATCCTCTTCACCATTAGATACAGACTCACTACCAGTTCATCACTTCCCTACCAGTACAGTTGACTTTCAAACTCAAAACAAACTATCAGATCCTATAGATCAACCGTCGCTTACTTACGCTCAAGTGGCGGCATCAAGAGCCAAGCTTCCACCTGTTCTCCCTAACCACCTGTCAAACGGCGAAGAATCCTATCAGCCTTTAGATCGATCAGAGAGACGTTGAATTTTTTGAATTCGGAGAGGCGCTGTCTACAGTGCGCTGATCGAGGACACATGGCTAAAATATGCAGAAATGCGGAGATATGCTATAATTTCTCTCTCTTTGGGCATGCATGCTTGCATTGTCCCAATAAAAAGCTACCACCCTCTAGAGAAAACGAAGCTGATTGGATGCGCCCCCATACAATTCAAACAGCGAGTCGACGCGAGCCAGAGTACCTGCAATTTCATAAGAAAGGGTCCCACAGATCTTCTCATAACTCAAATCGTAATTATAACTCTAAAATAATTAAACCCGAGCTCAAACTCAAAACTCCTCTCATTTCAAACGAAAAATCTTCACTATCTCCTTTTCTTCACCTAAACGTAATAAAAAATTTCCAATTTTTCGAGAAATGGCAAACGCATATCCCTATCTCACTGCGATTACCATAGAAGGCCTCGGGTCTATTGAGATGATCTCTAATGCACTCAAGTCAGCTTTTGGTCAAGAATATGAATGGCCGATCTGGCATATCACAGGTAACTCCTTTCTCATTTTGTAATGACCCGCATTTGCAGAGGTATTATAATTAATTTATTTAATTATTTAAATAGTGATATAGTGAATTAAATGGTCGTGGAATTAAATAATGGTGAATATTTAATTAAAATAATAAATTAAATTTTGAAATAATCAGAATTGGCTGAAATGGCGATATGGTGTGAACTGGATCATCTGTGATATTTAATTCAGCTTGGAATTGAATTTGAATAACAAATATATTATATGTTCGACAATTTGAACGTAGAGTTATAATATAATTAAAATCGAGCTTGAAATGGCGCTGCAGTTCGTAAATTGGCGATTCGAACTTCAACTGAATGTACAAGATTCGTTTTAAGTCGGATTTCTGTGAAACGAGAAACGTGTGGAGCTGGTGGAGTATATTAATCTAATGGAAGAGAAAAATCTAGATTTCGTTGTGTAGATTTTGATTTATGTCCAAATCAAATTTTAGAAAAGTCTCTGTGGAATTCCTTTATAATTTATAAAGGAATTATTTATATTTTAAAAAGGAATTTCAACACAAATCGAATATTGGGTTGACCCAGAAGTGAATATCGAGTTAGAAATTCATATAGGAATATTTTAGAGCTGCAGTATTTAAATATATTTATATGCTTAAATGGGTCATTCAGAGCTTTAAAAATAGCAGGTTTTGCAAACGAAGTCGAAATTCGACGAAACTAATTTTTTTGGATCTGCAATGTTAAATAGTTGTTAGATTTCCAATTTCATGATTTTTAGAGTCACTGTGTGGTCGTATGGATTTTTAGAATGAGAAACAGTCAGTATTTCGACAGTTAAAAATACGTTGTGTGAGCAAACGGTGTCGGAATTCGACGAAACCAGTTTCGTTGGGACCGTAATGTCGAACTGTAGCTGCATGTCAATTTTCGTAATTTTTGGGTATTGTATGTGACCGTAGGAATTTTTAGAAGACAAAAAGGAATATAATTTAACTAAATTATTGTGCACCCTAAATCAGTATTTTTGAGATTTCACAGAATAAGTCAACTAGTCTATATGTTTATATTTTTGGAATCGTGGGACATTGCTCATCTCATTGGTATTTTTATTTTTGTCGTTGACAGTCCATAAAGGTACGAAATTTTATGCAATCAGTACCCTAATAAAATATCTAAAATTTCTATAAATACCCCCTAAAACCTAACTCAGAAATCCACCTGAAGTCAAACACATCCGCCGCCAGTCCTCTCTCTTCCAATACGATTTCGGGATCTTTCAAAAATCACGTTAAATCATAGAAAAATCGGTAAATCCTCAAACAAGTATATTTAGATTCAGCTTGAAATTCTCTTTAACCTGATGTAAATCTTGGGGGATTCGAATCTACCTTTGTTCGCTGTTTTTTGGGACAGCGTGATTTTTCGGTGACAAGGGAGAACTGCAGTAGGGGTGAAGGGCGGTTTTGTGGATGATGGGAGGAGGACCGAAAGGATGGAAGTGGATCGATGTATTGATGAAGGTGGTGGGGTATTGGAGAAGGAGATATCAGGCAGTATGGGTTTTCTGGTTTGGGAATGAATGGAGTAGCATCTCCAGTTCGGAAAGAGGAGGTAGTTCACGTCGGTTAAAGGAGGAGGAGGAGTGCAGTTAGGAGGTGGGGTGATTTGTGTTGCTCATGTATGGATTGAAGGGTCAGAAGGATTGAGAAAGGGATGTGGTGATGATCAGTTTTGAGACGGAATTGTTGTTCGAAGTACAGGAGACATGCACATTGACGAAGAATGGGGATACGGGTAACAGAATTTATGAAACCTTTAAACACTTTCTTTCCAAGTGGACATGGATTTGATAATATATCTTCTGTGCTTGTAAACGGAAAACTGGAGAAGAATAATAGAATGATACATATGCCTAGCACGTTGAAGAGTTGAAGAAGAGTTAAGCCAGTAACCCTATGACTAAGGAAGTCCTGTTGAGTTTAAAGGAGTTTGCTGGATTTGAAAAGGTGGGATATAGTTCACGTGAGAAGCTGGGTGTACTGATTTGAGAAGAAGGTATTAGAAGAAATGGTTAGGCCTTAACCTAGGGCCCGTTACGATCGTATGAATGGTGGGTACACAACGGAAATGGTCAAGAATGATTTGGAGCTCATTACAATTTATGGCAAAATAAATTGTCCGACTGAATCAAATAACGCAAACCGTTATTTAACGGCTAATGCGCTAATGTGAGTAAATCTCACTAACTCTGAACAGTTTATAATTTCATGTTGTATTTTTAGAATTGTTAAATATTGGCTGATTGACTGTGTGTTGACTGTTTTATTGAACTGCTCGTCAGTTAGTTGAATTTCTATATTGATTCTGTTTAACAGCATATATCATATGGAACTGAAAGTGATGTTATATATATTGTTTAACATCTGTGATGCAGGGAAACAGGTTGGAGGAATCCAACTGGATTCCTCAACATTTATTTTACTGTGATTCATATATTGTGATATATGATGTGATATATAATCTGTTGTTGATTATGTGTGTTTGGACGTTATTTATCGTTGTTATATGGTATGTTAAATACCATAAGAAATACTGGATGTAGAAAAAGGGGATTTTCAAAGTGTATTTTGGAAATGAATTATTTATATAAAATCGATGGATTTTATATAGAAAAGGAAAAGGATTTTTATAAAAGAAAATAATTATAAAATCGAAGGATAAGTTATAATAAAAGGAAATATTTATTTGTTATAATAAATAGAATAGATATAAAAGGAAATATTTATTTGTTGGAATAAATAGAATAGATATAAAAGGAAATATTATTTGTTAGAATAAATAGAATAGAAAATAAGGAAATATTTACTGGCTAGATAAATAGAATATATAAGTGAGATATTTATTTGTTAAATAAATAGGATAAGATAATGGATTTATTTATTTGTTAAATAAATAGAATAAGGAAATGACATATTTATTTGTTAAATAAATAGGGTTATTAAAGGAAACATTCAGATAAATAAATAGGATATTAAACGGATTATTTATTTAGGGAATGAATAAGTTATGATAAAGGGGTATTGACTTAGAAATTGAATAAGTTATAAAACAGATGTTAAGCAAAATAAATGGAATAAAGGATTTTCTATTTAGAAAATAAATAGAAGAATTAATCGAATATTAGTTATTCGAATTAGAGTTAATCAAATAGAGTAAATCGAATAGAGGTAAAGAAATAGAGTTAAACAAGATTAGAAACTGACTAGAGATTAGTTAAGTTGAATAGTTTTCTGAGTATCGGTCTGATGTTGGTTTCGGCTTCGGGGTTTATACTTAGAGAATTATTCTCCTACTAGTTACAGTCAGGGACTGATAGTTGTGAAATGATATTGATATGTAAATAAACAATGGAAATGTTTTCCACTGTTAATAACGTATATTTTCTAAACATAGAAAATAAGGAAATATATATATATATATATGATTGATGATTGATTGATAGAATTCCCATTTGGAAATAATATCGTTGTTTGCATACCTGTTTACTTTGATATTTAACTCACCGACTATCGAAGTTTTTGACCATTTTAACGTTGTTAATATGGAGAGACCGGTTGGATTATTATCCGAAGAACCACTCTGTATTGGCATAAGCATTGCGAATCATATATGCCAAAGATAATTGAAGACAGAGTAAAGTGCAAGGGCTATTGTATAAGTCTTAGGTAACAGTGCTTAAGGTGGATATACTGAATAGTACCTTCGGTTCATCCTGTTCCTGGATGACTTGTATGGACGGATGTCTAATAGAGTATTTTCAGACGATCACGTATATTGATTTCTCCAACCATACTAAGAGTGGAAGCGGAGAAGAAAGCTTCTTTTAGCTAACACAAAATGTATTGTTGAGGACGTCAATCGGTGATTTGATGGATTTGACGATGTGACATTCGAAGTGAATCTGGTGTGATGATAAAGCGTAGCTTCTAGCCTCACATCCGGTAAATGACAGAAATCGGCAGGCAGCATGGCTATGTAGGTCGGACCTATTAGGGTGTATAATCACCTGATCTAGAGTTTCATTTACTTCTAAAAATCTATTGTTGATGCTGTCCCATTCGGGAAACGATTGCTGATCCCAACCGATGGTGATATACATTCAATACACTCAAGCGAAATGAGTGGTTGGTCATGTGTGGCTGAGTTGCAAGATGTTCTTGTTGAACTCCCGTGTATCATTCCTAGAGTACACTGATCGGAAGGTGGTTCCATACCTTGTCATAGTTGGAAATCCATTACCCAGTACGTGCTTGCGGTTTTGATTGTATACTATATATGTAGAACGAGAGATGGAAGCATTTCTGCTAGATGATTATTATATTGTGGTTGATAGACATTATTATAATATCAAAAGGTTTTTGATATAAAGATATTTTGGATACTCATAACGGAAAACCCGTTCCGTTATACGGCGTGATCTTATGAGATATCGTTTACTTGTTCAAACCTTTTAAATTGTTTTACTCATACCAGTCCCATGACTGACCCGGAGTTTATTTTGTTTTGTTTTCCCTAAACTCTTGGGTGCCCAATTTTATATGGGCAGTCAAGTAGCCGGGATTTACAGATACTTGAAGAGCTAGAGCAGGAGGCTTCAGGATCATATAGCTATAGTTATTTCCGCTGTGTTGTAAGTGCTGTACTCTGATAATGTTATTGTATACATATACTGATTTTTTTTCAAGGATATGTTACCTATTATATGTTATTCGTTCCGCTGTGAGGTTCGTGTTACTCTGATGTTGTGGTCTTCTTCTTCTTCTATTCTAAGTTTCTATCTTATCTTTCCTCACCCTCAAATTTCTTTCTATTAGTTTCCTGGTTTCCAGTTTAATTTGGGGTTGGACTTGTGTTTTTGGTCAGCTCAAATTCTACCGGATTTTCGGGTCACTACAGTTGGTATCAGAGCTTAAGTTAAGTGAATTACCTTGTATCTGTGGCGTGACTCAGTAGAGATAGGGTTAGTAATACCCTAGATTGAGTTGAGTGTATATATACGAGAGAGCGTATTTGTTATTGCTATAAAAAATTGTTTTATATTGTGGAGATTTGTTGGTTGAGTCGTTTATGAATTCTGGCCGATCAGTTTGATCCACTGTATCGGTAGGGATTTTGTAAACCCTCGAATACGATGAACCGTCATGGTATGTTTTGAAAGAGGGTAAACGAAATAATTTTGCCCCAAATTATATTTTGATATAAAGGATTTATATTGGAATGATTATAATATATTGGATATATTGGTTGTTATTATAATCGAGTAAGATTATAAATTAAACGGTTATGTAAATTACCAATCAGAATTCATATAAGTGAAATACGTGAAATCAGATGAGTTAAATCTAAAATTTAAACTAGAAATTGAATTAAAATTCTGGAAAATTGGATAAGTGTTTGTAAATGGATCTGGATTAAAAATAAGGAAAATTTAAGAACTTGGGAGATTTTAAATTGTTTTACAAGCAGTTTGAATTATATTTTGAAATGAATTTCAAAGTGGAAATGTTTAGAAATAGTTTTATAGTATTGAACTCACTTCGATCACTGGAAAATAGATTCTGATGATGACAGCTGCATCATCAGTATTCATTTTCGAGTTGTAAGTGATGAATTACTACCAGAGATACTGTTTAGAATGTGTTTTGGGAAAGACAAGTTGTGTTGAATTTCAAAAAAAGAAAATTTGATTTTTGAAAAGAGTGAACTGTTTGAAAACTCCCAGGGAAGGACTGTTTGAATTTAAAATAAATTTAAAAGAAATTTGTGAAAGCAAATTTGAATTAAAGTAAAGCCAGTAAAGTGGTAACTGAGATTGAATTAGAATGATATCCAGACAAATTGGATTGTGAGATTCAAATTTGAAGTGTAATGTGATAATCAAGTTAAGAGTTGGGAATCGAGAAGAAACTCGAGTTGAAATGATATTTGTCTCGGATATAAGCAAATGGTGGTGTTATGGATAAAAGCAGATTGGAATCTGATTGGGATAACATTGGTATATGCGGAGTTGATAGCATATGGAAGTGATAGAGTTGATATGCCGACAAAAGGTACAAGTTTATATTTCTATTGGATATAAGATTTATGAGCCGAATTGGCAAGCCGCTTGGCTGTTTGATTTTCATTTGGGTTGGAGATGGCCTAGAGAGGCAAGTTGTGGTTTTACCTATAGGGCTGTACAAAGGAAGTTATAGCGAAATTTTTCGAAGAGTTAAGGCGTTAGAAAAATTTCAGGATTTTTGAAAATTTTCGTTGATAAGAATTAATTAATAATTTAATTGAAATTAAATTGGATCAGTTGAAACTGAAGTCAAGAAGTGAACAAATATGTTCTAACCAGTCGATAGGGTCGTTCTCTACCTTAGCAATTTCGAGGACGAAATTATTTTAAGTGGGGAAGATTGTAATGACCCGCATTTGCAGAGGTATTATAATTAATCTATTCAATTATATAAATAGTGATATAGTGAATTAAATGGTCATGGAATTAAATAATGGTGAATATTTAATTAAAATAATAAATTAAATAATATATTTAATTCTGAAATAATCAGAATTGGCTGAAATGGCGATATGTTGTGAACTGGATCATCTGTGATATTTAATTCAGCTTGGAATTGAATTTGAATAACGAATATACTATATGTTCGACAATTTGAACGTAGAGTTATAATATAATTAAAATCGAGCTTGAAATGGCGCTGCAGTTCGTAAATTGGCGATTCGAACTTCAACTGAATGTACAAGATTCGTTTTAAGCCGGATTTCTGTGAAACGAGAAACGTGTGGAGCTGGTAGAGTATATTTTTCTAATGGAAGAGAAAAATCTAGATTTCGTCGTGTAGATTTTGATTTATGTCCAAATCAAATTTTAGAAAAGTCGCTGTGGAATTCCTTTATAATTTATAAAGGAATTATTTATATTTTAAAAAGGAATTTCAATACAAATCAAATATCGGGTTGACCCAGAAGTGAATATTGAGTTAGAAATTCATATAGGAATATTCTAGTGCTGTAGGGTATTCCACTGTGAATATATACGATAATATAAATTTATTTATATTTAATTTAATTATATTTAAAATATATTTATATATTTAAATGGGTCATTCAGAGCTTTAAAAATAGCCGGTTTTGCAAACGAAGTCGGAATTCGATGAAACTAATTTTGTTGGATCCGCAATGTTAAATAGTTGTTAGATTTCCGGTTTCATGATTTTTAGAGTCACTGTGTGGTCTTATGGATTTTTGGAATGAGAAACAGTCAGTATTTCGACAGTTAAAAATACGCTATGTGAGCAAACGGAGTCGGAATTCGACAAAACCAGTTTCGTTGGGACAGTAATGTCGAACTATAGATGCATGTCAATTTTCGTAATTTTTGGGTTTTGTATGTGACCGTAGGAATTTTTAGAAAACAAAAAGGAATATAATTTAACTAAATTATTGTGCACCCTAAATCAGTATTTTTGAGATTTCACAGAATAAGTCAACTAGTCTATATGTTTATATTTTTGGAATCCTGGGACATTACTCTTCTCACTGGTATTTTTATTTTTGTCGTTGACAGTCCATAAAGGTACGAAATGTTATGCAATCTGCATCGTAATAAAATATCAAAAATTTCTATAAATACCCCCCTAAAACCTAACTCAGAAATCCACCTGAAGTCAAACACATCCGCCACCAGTCCTCTCTCTTCCAATACGATTTCAAGATCTTTCAAAAATCACATTAAATCATTGAAAAATCGGTAAATCCTCAAACAAGTATATTTAGATTCAGCTTGAAATTCTCTTTAACCTGATGTAAATCTTGGGGGATTCGAATCTACCTTTGTTCGTTGTTTTTTGGGACAGCGTGGTTTTTCGGTGACAAGGAGAACTGCAGTAGGGGTGAAGGGCGGTTTCGTGGATGATGGGAGGAGGACCGAAAGGATGGAAGTGGATCGATGTATTGATGAAGGTGGTGGGGTATTGGAGAAGGGGATAGCAGGCAGTATGGGTTTTCTGGTTTGGGAATGAATGGAGCAACGTCTTCAGTTCGGGAAGAGAAGGTAGTTCACGTCAGTTAAAGGAGGAGGAGGAGTGCAGTTAGGAGGTGGGGTGATTTGTGTTGCTCGTGTATGGATTGAAGAGTCAGAAGGATTGAGAAAGGGATGTGGTGATGATCAGTTTTGAGATGGAATTGTTGTTCGAAGTACAGGAGACATGCAGATTGATGAAGAATGGGGATACGGGTAACATAATTTCTGAAACCTTTAAACACTTTCTTTCCAAGTGGACATGGATTTGATAATATATCTTCTGTGCTTGTAAACGGGAAACTGGAGAAGAATAATAGAATGATACATATGCCTAGCACGTTGAAGAGTTGAAGAAGAGTTACACTAGTAACCCTATGACTAAGGAAGTCCTGTTGAGTTTAATGGAGGTTGCTGGATTTGAAAAAGTGGGATATAGTTCACGTGAGAAGCTGGGTGTACTGATTTGAGAAGAAGGTATTAGAAGAAATGGTTAGGCCTTAACCTAGGGCCCGTTACGATCGTATGAACGGTGGGTACACAACGGAAATGGTCAGGAATGATTTGGAGCTCATTACAATTTATGGAAAAATAAATTGTCCGACTGAATCAAATAACGCAAACCGTTATTTAACGGCTAATGCGCAAATGTGAGTAAATCTCACTAGCTCTGAACAGTTTATAATTTCATGTTGTATTTTTAGAACTGTTAAATATTGGCTGATTGACTGTGTGTTGACTGTTTGATTGAACTGCTAGTCAGTTAGTTGAATTTCTATATTGATTCTATTTATCATAATATATCATATGGAACTGAAAGTGATGTTATCTATATTGTTTTACATTTGTGATGCAGGGAAACAGGTTGGAGGAACCAACTGGATTCCTCAACATTTATTTTACTGTGATTCATATATTGTGACATATGATGTGATATATAATCTGTTGTTGATTATGTGTGTTTGGACCACATTTATCGTTGTTATATGGTATGTTAAATACCATAAGAAATACTAGATGTGGGAAAGGGGATTTTCAAAGTGTATTTTGGAAATGAATTATTTATATAAAATTGATGGATTTTATATAGAAAAGGAAAAGGATTTTTATAAAAGAAAATAATTATAAAATCGAAGGATAAGTTATAATAAAAGGAAATATTTATTTGTTAGAATAAATAGAATAGATATAAAACGAAATATTTATTTGTTAGAATAAATAGAATAGATATAAAAGGAAATATTATTTGTTAGAATAAATAGAATAGAAAATAAGGAAATATTTATTGGCTAGATAAATAGAATATATAAGTGAGATATTTATTTGTTAAATAAATAGGATAAGATAATGGATTTATTTATTTGTTAAATAAATGGAATAAGGAAAGGACATATTTATTTGTTAAATAAATAGGGTTATTAAAGGAAACATTCAGAATAAATAAATAGGATATTAAATGGATTATTTATTTAGGGAATGAATAAGTTATAATAAAGGGATATTGACTTAGAAATTGAATAAGTTATAAAAGAGCTGTTAAGCAAAATAAATGGAATAAAGGATTTTCTATTTAGAAAATAAATAGAAGAATTAATCGAATATTAGTTATTCGAATTAGAGTTAATCAAATAGAGTAAATCGAATAGAGGTAAAGAAATAAAGTTAAACAAGATTAGAAACTGACTAGAGATTAGTTAAGTTGAATAGTTTTCTAAGTATCGGTCTGATGTTGGTTTTGGCCTTCGGGGTTTATAATTAGAGAATTGTTCTCCTACTAGTTACAGTCAGGGACTGATAGTTGTGAAATGATAGTGATATGTAAATAAACAATGGAAATGTTTTCCAGTGTTAATAATGTATATTTTCTAAACATAGAAAATAAGGATATATATATATATATATGATTGATGATTGATTGATAGAATTCCCATTTGGAAATAATATGGTTGTTTGCACACCTGTTTTCTTTGATAGTTAACTCACCGGCTATCGAAGTTTTTGACCATTTTAACATTGTTAATATGGAGAGACCGGTTGGATTATTATCCGAAGAACCACTCTGTATTGGCATAAGCGTTGCGAATCATATATGCCAAAGATAATTGAAGACGGAGTAAAGTGCAAGGGCTATTGTATAAGTCTTAGACAAAAGTGCTTAAGGTGGATATACTGAATAGTACCTTCGGTTCATCCTGTTCCTGGATGACTTGTATGGACGGATGTCTGACAGAGTATTTCCAGACGATCACATATATTGATTTCTCTAACCGTACCAAGAGTGGAAGTGGAGAAGGAAACTTCTTTTAGCTAACACATAATGTATTGTTGAGGACGTCAATGGGTGATTTGATGGATTTGACGATGTGACATTCGAAGTGAATCTGGTTTGATGATAAAGCGTAGCTTCTAGCCTCACATCCGGTAAATGACAGAAATCGGGCAGGCAGCATGGCTATGTAGGTCGCACCTATTAGGGTGTATAATCACCTGATCTAGAATTTCATTTACTTCTAAAAATCTATTGTTGATGTTGTCCTATTCAGGAAACGGTTGCTGATCCCAACCTATGGTGATATACATTCGATACACTCAAGCGAAATGAGTGGTCGGTCATGTGTGGCTGAGTTGCAAGATGTTCTTGTTGAACTCCAGTGCATCGTTCCTAGAGTACACTGATCGGAAGGTGGTTCCATACCTTGTCATAGTTGGAAATCCATTACCCAATACGTGCTTGCGGTTTTGATTGTATACTATATATGTAGAATGTGAGATGGAAGCGTTTCTGCTAGATGATTATTATATTGTGGTTGATAGACATTATCATAATATCAAATGGTTTTTGATATAAAGATATTTTGGATTCTCATAAGGGAAAACCCGTTCCGTTATACGGTGTGGTCTTATGAGATTTCATTTACTTGTTCAAACCTTTTAAATTGTTTTACTCATACCAGTCCCATGACTGACTCGGAATTTATTTTGTTTAGTTTTCCCTAAACTCTTGGGTGCCCAATTTTGTACGGGCAGTCAAGTAGTCGGGATTTACAGATACTTGAAGAGCTGGAGCAGGAGGCTTCAGGATCATATAGCTATAGTTATTTCTGCTGTGTTGTAAGTGCTGTACTCTGATAATGTTATTGTATACATATACTGATTTTTTTTCAAGGATATGTTATCTATTATATGTTATTCGTTACGCTGTGAGGTTCGTGTTACTCTGATGTTGTGGTCTTCTTCTTCTTCTATTCTAAGTTTCTATCTTATCTTTCCTCACCCTCAAATTTCTTTCTACTAGTTTCCTGGTTTCCAGTTTAATTTGGGGTTGGACTTGTGTTTTTGGTCAGCTCAAATTCTACCGGATTTTCGGGTCACTACACATTTGCTTCCCCAACTCCGCCATTAAAGATAATGACTTGCATTTGAAAATATTAACGAAAGAAGACAGCGTTGTACTCTTGCAACAAGCAATAACTCTTGAAGAAAATCCTGAACCCTTCCTCGAAAATGTGTGCTGGGCTAAAATCAGTGGTTTCCCAGAATTTTTCAAAGATGACTCTGACACTATCAGGGAAGCCTTAAAGCCGATGGGAAGATTCATTCACACAGACTCTTACGATTGGTCCTTTGGCGACCATCATTTCCTTTTTGTTAGGATGCAATTCTTCGAAGGTATTACAACTCCATGTACTTTCATTTCCTATATAAATAACCATGTAGTGAAGTTTAAGATCGATCGATGGACACATGCACACCCTTGCCAACGCCCAGAAACACTCCTACTGGGAATCAACTATGACTATGATGGCTTCATCTTTCAACCCTTAGCTCAACATCCAGACTGTATGGAGGAGGACAGATTTGATGTGATGAATGACGAGTCTTTAAGACAAGTGCCCATGGTGCCCAACATCCAGCCATAAGACCTTGCTTTGGTGGATTACAACAAGGAAGACAACACTGTGCCTAAATGGGATCCAATGGCAGATCTGGATCTTTCAGTTCCTTTGTACCAGCAGCTGCCAACTCATCTGGAACATCAGAAGCCAGCTCAACAAGAAGGCCAAGGTTCATCTTCCCCTCGCATCTCCTCATCAACTATCAGAAGAAGTGCAAGACTCAATAGGGATCACTCGTTGCCTCCAGGATCTTCGGGTAGCTATTTTGAACCAGTCATTTTTTCTTCTGCTAATAAAGTGTTAAACAAAAAAATTGGCAAAATACATGGGGGTGTGTTTGCATGACAAACATTATACTGCCATGCAAGCCCTAGAGCAGCAGCGTACTAACCTTTCTAAATGAAAATAGTCACATGGAATATTAGAGGGTTGGGGGACCCCACAAAAAGTCATGTTGTCAACCTCATCATCTCCCCTCATCATATTGATATTTTATTTTTGCAAGAAACAAAAACCTCTAATCCAACCAATTCTCTAATTCGTACACTTTGTGGTCCCTTCTTATCTGGCTGGATACACGTGGATGCTGTTGACACTCGTGGTGGTTTAATCACTGCGTGGAATGAACACGTGTAGGCTTTTGAACAATCTTTATCTCATTCTTCTATTCTACACGTGTCCCTTCGTCATATTCCTTCTAACACCATTTTCCATTTCACTAATGTGTATGCACCTAATGATCATCAAAGTAGAGCTGAAACATGGCAACATTGTCATAACTTATCACAAAATATAAATGAACCTTGGATAATTGGTGGCGACTTTAGCACAACTCGTTCAATTGATTATCGTAATTCAGGCATCTTATCCTCTGATACTTCTCTTTTTAATGCATTTATTCAATCTTGTTCACTTATTGAACCTCCTATCAATAACCGCCGTTTTACATGGTCAAGTAGAAGACAAAATCCATCATTATCTAAACTTGATCGTTTCTTCTTCAATCTCACTTGGGATGACCACTTTTCGTTGACCTTGGTCAACTGTCTTGCCGCTACCATTTCAGACCACTACCCAGTTCTTCTTGACACTTACTCAAACACTCCACTTAAGCGCCCATTAAGATATGAACACCTCTGGCTATTAGAATCATCTTTTGATGACTTTATCAAACTCAACTGGGATCAACTTCCATCACACCACTCTGCCATGGTTAGAATTGTTAGCAAGCTTCGATATCTTCATAAATTGATTCGACCATAGGCTAAGCATGTTTGGAACTCCTTAAAAAGTCGTATTTCATCCACACAAGATGCCATTCTTAATCTCAATATCATTGAAGAGCTTCGACCTTTATCTGATTCTGGACGACACGAATTGAAAGAACATGAAGCAGAACTAGACAGACTAATTAAACAAGAGGAGATTGGATGGAAAAAAAGATCTAAAGAAAAATAGATTAAAGAAGAGGATAAAAAACTACATATTTTCATAGAATTGCCAATTGTCATAGAACATCCTCATTCATCCCTGAAATTGTACACAATAACACTACCTTCACTTACTCTAAGGACATTTGCCAACAATTACTATCTTCTACAGAAACATCCTTGGTTCATCTCCACCCCCTCTCCAAAAGTTGATTGGCATTGTTTATACCCGAACCCAGCCCCTATCAACATTAATCATCCTTTCTTAGAAGAGGAAATATGGAATGCTATTAAGGACATGGCCGATGATAAGGCCCCTGGACCTGATGGTTTTGGCCCATCTTTCTTTAAAAACTTTTGGCCTATTCTAAAAAAGACATCATTAACATGTGTTCAAAATTCTACTCAAGCCCCTCATCAATCGCAAAATTGAATTATGCCAACATTGTCCTCATTCCAAAACATTCTGATGCTAACACTGTCTCCTCCTTTAGACCTATTAGTCTTCTCAATACAACCTTCAAAATCATCACTAAAATTCTATCTAACAGACTTCAACAACATATTGACTCTCTTATGGCTAATGAACAATCAGCTTTCATCTCTGGTAGAAATATCCTTGATTGTGTAACAGCTACCCAAGAAGTAATCTCTCATTGTCATTTCTCTAGCATCCCTGGTGTCCTTCTTAAACTTGATTTTTCAAAAGCCTTTGACTCAGTCAATTGGGAATTCATTTTATCCCTCATGATACATAGGGGCTTCCCATTAAGGTGGTGTAACTGGATCAAAGAAATTTTAAACACTAGCCTTTCTACTGCCTTTATCAATAGGGAATATGGAGGCAAAATAAAATCTAAAAGAGGCTTAAGACAAGGGGATCCTCTCTCTCCTCTCATTTTTTGCTTTAATAGCTAATGTATTTAATCAAATGGTGAAAGAATCCCTATCTCATAACATTCTTTATGTTATTCCAATCCCAAATTCTGAAATTTGCACAACCAATTTGCAATTTGCAGATGACACAATTCTTTTCACCACCCCTTCCCCCAAAAACATTCACTGTCTCAAAGTTCTTATCTACTCATTTGAAATGATTTCAGGACTCTCAATTTATTTTAACAAAAGGTCCATTATTATGCTTGGTAATTGTTCTCACTTAGGTCCTATTATAGCTGATTACCTTAATTGCAAGCTTGTTTCATTCTGAATTAATTATCTGGGTATTCCTATCCATCCCACTAAACTCCACAAAATAGATTGGCAACCACTTATTTCTAAGATTGAAAGTAGGCTTGCAAACTGGAAAGCGAATTCATTGTCCTCTGCTGGTCGTCTTGTTCTTGTTAAGCACGTCCTCGCATCAATACTAACTTATTGGATGTCAATCCACAAACTCCTTAACTGGGTTATCAAAAGAATAGATTCAATTCGTAGTACATTCCTTTGGAATGGGAGTAACCTGAAAAAACTCATCAACTGGCAAACTATTTGTCTCCCAACTAACCATGGGGGTCTTCATGTTCAGAACCTCTCGACCTTTAATATTGCACTGCTTGCTAAATGGCTATGGAGAACTCTCTTGCCTGGTCAATTCATTTGGAAAGACTGGATCTTGAATCGTTTGTACAATTCAAACCCATTCATCATCCTCCACTTCAGACCTGATGCCAGACCCTCACCATTCTAGAAGGGAATTTTATCCATCATAACGAGAGTTAAATCTCTTTTTCATGTTAAAATTGGTAATGGGGAATCTTGCCTCTTTTGGATGGATATTTGGAAAGAACAGATCCCTCTACACTCTCTTTGTAACACCCCACGTCCATTAATGTCACTCACAAAGGGAATGCATTAACTTCCATGGAGGTTTTAAGTGAGTATAGAACAGTAAAATTACAACAAGACAGATATAAAATAGTACTTGGAAATTTAAAACTTTATTTCATTGCAGCAGAAGTCAAAACATGTTTGATTACATCACAATACCATAAATCAGAGTCAAGTACAATATCCATCTTGATAAAACAAAATACACAATCCCATTATCATAAATAGCCATTAAACAAAAGATAACAAGCTGGACTTTACTTCAGCAGTCCAAGCTTTCCAAAAAGAGATAAGCAATCCAATCAAACACCACTAGAGCTGGGCCCAACCTGAGAACCTGGAGGGGGAAAAGATAGAAATAGAGGGGGTCAGACATAAAGTCTGGGGAGTATGACAATTCTAACAACACTATTTTCAAAGTAATCAGACTAAGGCATAAGCTGGAGAATAAGGAAATGCCTATGAACTATTGGGTGTGACAGATCATGCAAAGGAAATGAGGTTAACCAAGGTAACATTAAAGGCATACCTACTAAAGAATAATTACTACGCTGCACCACACCCGTCACTAATCACTAACGTTAATGACGCTTCCTAATCAATATAGGATAATTACTATACTCTACCGTACTGTACCGTGCTGTACTGTACTAGCACTAACTGCACCCCTAGTAGTCACTTTGATCCCTAAATAGAATGATGATAGCTTCGTGTACTACTAGATGTACCCACTATCCTCCACGTTTGACTGTGTATCTCTAGTTGCTATCCTAGGTACCCAACGTGTACCTATCCCTACTAGACGTACCCCCTTAATAATGGTAATTCCACGTACTCCTAGCTGACGTCATAGGTGCCGTCTGCCCCTATCTCCACTAGGTGTACCCCTTTAATACTTAATTAATAATGGTAGCTTCGTGTACTACTAGGTGTACCCACTACCCTGCCCCATTCGATCGGCTCCCTAACTCGTAGATACCCGTGCTGGCCCCACAGTGGGGTGTATCACTCCGCTAAAGTGGCAACCCGATACAACTTAAGGATGCACGACTTATACCTACACGATGCAACAACGTCTTACCTACCAGCCCGGGTCCATTCACGCATATGAACCCGTTGGACTTGCGTTGCCACCGCTAACCCGTTTTGGCCTCTTATAGTCAAGCCCAGTATGCGTGTCCCGTCCTCGACTTGGGTAGAGCCCACAAAGATACGTTTGGGATACTGGTTGAAATGGGCCTCCCACCAAGCTTCCCACCTAGGCTTGGTCCCCTCTAACACATTCCACTTAACCCCCTTCATGTCCACTTACATGTTTTAAATTTGGTTAAGGTTTTCTATTAGTAATTACACATGTCACCCATGGCACCCACTTAACCCCTATGTCCCACTTACATATTTAATTTGGTTAAGTGTTACTAATCGTATTTTCTCATGCCACCCAAGGCACCTACTTAACCCTCTTCTTAGTCATGTTCATTTGCATGTGTGTTTGGTTAAGTCTTACTAATCGTATTTCAAATGCCACTAAAGGCAACCACTAGATTCCTCATGCCACCCAAAGCACCCACTAGATTCCCATGTCCCACCACATGTTTTGTTTCTAAATTCAAGACCATCCCGTTCATTGGGTCAGTTAGGGATAGCCAGGGAGGGCAGGAAACTTGTTTTCCAAACCCAAGCCTAGACACTATCCTCTCTATCACCCTAGAACCTTCTGGTGTATGTAGATAGAAAGAATGTTAATTATCTTAAGTGATTAATTAATTAATTAATCTTTCCCAAATTTGAATTAACTTCCCTATCCAAATTAGTAATTTATTCAAAATTTAATGATGTCCATAATTGATTCAATTATGTCCATCCATTTATGGTATGATAAATCATACCCTTTTTCACCACAAATTCATTATATGCCATTAAAGGCATTTTATACCAATTTCTCAATCCCTATTCAAATTCAAATTAATCCATAATTAACTTATGACCATTTCTACACATTAATTTTCCAATTAATGTCTTAATTCCATTTTTCGCCTTTTAAGTCAATTCACATATCTCAAATTTGTTATATGCCTTTTTTAAGGCTATTTCGTGCAAATTCTCAATATTAATTCTTTTAATATCACCCCTATCCCACGTTGTACGTTCATACGTTAAACGTAAAATATACGTTAGACTCGAATAGTCTAACTCATAGCACAAAGATAAATTATCACAACAATAACATATATGTATATGACTAAAATAGATCTACTCATAAAAAGGGGTGAAACTAGCATGTGTGATAGAGGTCCAACACTTAAACTTGCATAGGCTAAGACTATAACTTGCATAAGCTACACATGTTAAAGGTGTCAACTTTTTTGGTTAAATGTCATAGTCTACATAATATAACCCAAATTCATGTATAAACTTGCAACATAATGGTGGTGTGAACTAGTATAGAACTCACACATGTCATGGATCTAATTTTAGATCTAAAATAAGTGTCATGAAACCTACACAATTTTTATTAATCAGTGCCAAAACTTGCATAGGTACATGTATGAATCATCATAGCCCAAACATATATAACATCATGATTTGACTAACATGAACTAACCAACATGGATACTAACATCATGACTATGTAACATATGTGACATCATTTACAACATATCATCATCTAACTTAATAACATAGGTTCATGTATATGGGTACATCTAACTTAATAGAAAAATTCCCATAATCAAGATCCAGGGATAATCATGTATATGGGTACATCTAACTCAATAAACAAATTCCCGTTATCAAAATCCAAGGATAATTAAGAATCATGTATATGGGTACATCTAACTTAATAGACAAATTCCCATAATCAAGATCCATCTAATTTAAGAACATAGGTTTTATAACATACTTGATAGCATAAGCATACGGTTTGCAACATACATGATAGCATAGGATCTACAACATGATAGCATAAAATTTGCAACTTGTATAATCAACATCATGATTCATAGGCTAACTACAACATAATAACATCATGGTTTTGTGATAACTTAACATAGCAACTTGCAAAATATATAATATCATGACATGATTTACAACATATAGGATATCATCATCGCAAAACAAAACATTTAGAACATACATGATAACATAAGATTTACAATAACATATATGACAATTCACATCATTTTCTTATGATCCATTTACATCTTAATCAAATTAATTTGCTAATAATCTTGTGAGAATCATCATACTCACAATTTAAGAAGAAAGAGATAGTCTAGATTGCTTTAGAGTTGATTAGAATTTGTTTGTTGATTAGATTTTCTCCTTCTTTAGTTTGTGGCGGCTATACTGAGTTCTATGGTGATGGCATGACGGCGGCTTCTCAATTTTTCATGTGAATTAGAATGAGACTACCCACTTATTTATAGAGTTTTAGGATTTGTTTAGACCATTAGATTTAACCTAGAAATAACCGCAGCCGTTCAGACAAGATGGGGTTTATCTTATTGACTCAGCAAATTAATAAACTTCCATTTGTACTAAATGTTCATCTTTTACTGATTTACATATTTATGGTTCATATGTAAATCATTCACCATTAAATTATAACATTAATTATGTTCCTAATTAACGGTATACCAATTATACCGTTTCATACCAATTACCCAAATTATGTCTACTTAGTATATATATATATTTCTCTTTTTAATTAATATCAATGACAAATTAACACTCATCTACAAACTAATTTCAATCTATGCATGTTTACATTAACTGCCCATATATATAAAAATATATATATATATACACACACGCACCTATTCATAAATTCAAATAATGCAAATTAATTGCTTGCCTAAAAAAAAAGGAAATCGAGCATATAATTTAATTTCCCCTTTTTTTTCTACTTTCCTTGCAACATGCAAAATCAATGCATAATGAAGTTACTTACATACATACATATCTACTTATGCATAAATCTTTCCCTCCAAATAAATTGACTGTATTTATCTTCTCAATTATATATATATATATATTCAATATATATATATATATTTAATTTATTTATTTTTGAACTGCGTTCACACTAAGCCGCTTTTTAGCCATTCCCCAAAAACAAAAATATGGCGTTGGCGGGGATCGAACTCTGCACCTCTTGTATGCAAGTCACATGTTCCAACCAAATGAGCTATTATGTCTTTTGCTTACAATTCTTAGAACAATGCTAAACATTATTCTTTTCTCATTCCTCTTTTTCCATGTTTTGCTGCAATATTTAATTTAAGGATATCTTTTTCATACAGAGTCCAATTTACGCAAACTCGGACTCTATCTCAAGCAGAATTCTGAGACGAACGCAACGGCGCAACCCGTTTCACCTAATTATTTTTCTAAAAATTAATTATACCTTGATTTTTTTATTTTTATGTTCACAGAAAATACGGGGTGTTACATTCTCCCCTCCTTAAAGGATTTCGTCCCCGAAATCCTCAAGTTAGGAAGAATGTGTCCTACCATCCAATCATCCATCTACTCAACCATCAGGCACATGCATCCATTGTCCTTAAGAGACTTCTAATGCTTTCATGTTTATATGCATAGTGTGTGTACATGTCCTTATCCAATGCAAAAATCATGCGGTCTATTGATTCAGTTGACCTCCTTAATGCGAACCATGATAGTGCCATGCGTCCATTATGTATGCAAAAGATTCCTAATGATACATATTATTTCTATATGCGTGCACAACCATTCATCTTAATGCAGCATCCATATGATAATACAACCACTGTTCATTCATTAATTTAAATATGCACACATATTTATATGCAATATGAGAGTGACTGAGCCGATCTAGTGCCTAAAGTGTGTGTATATGCATCCACGAGCAACCACTAGCAAACACTTGCATCCACTTGCATCCATCAAACATAACATGTCTCAAACACATGTTTCAACCATAGGACTACCCTTCTAAAGGTCAAAGACTTAAACGAGAGGATATACTAAAGATAGGACAAGTATAAGCTAGGCGATAAAGGAGAATCTAAAAGACATAACCCCGAAAAGGAAGGGGTACAACAAACGAATCTTCTCTTCCGTCTCCCAAGTAGCGTCTCCTTGATCTTCTTCCCATTGCACTTTGACTAGCTTGACCTCTCGGTTTCTCAACTTCTTAATCTCCGACCCAAGAATGCATGTAGGAGCTAGTCTGATCGTGGCATCTCGCTCTACTTCCACTTCCTTAAGCGTGTTCGGCTCCACCACTTTCGCCGTATCATGTAAACACTTCCTCAAACTTTCGTCCCGTAATACACAAAGTTTACCGTCCCTACGCAACCAACCCTTATCATCTAGGGTATACCTACTAAGATGGCTTGATGACTCCCCTCTTGTGAGCTTCTCTACTAACTCAACCAACTGTGGGTCAGCTCGCTGTGCCTCTCCAATCCGTCCCAAAAGCATAGGTCTGACCTCTAAGGATGCTAGCGAACCAAGTACAAAATCAATGGATGGTCTAAAGTCAAAGGTAGAGATAAACTCTAAGCTACGCCGCTCAACAGACCAAGGACTCAGTGTCAACCCTTTTCTACTTAAGGCCCCCACCACAACGTTACCCTTGCCAGGGGTATATGCTATTTCGAAATCGTAGGACGCCAAGAACTCCATCCACCTTTGCTGCCTCAAGTTCAGATCTTTCTGAAAGAACAAATACCTTAGCAACTTATGGTCTGAAAGCAACTCCTAAGTCGTGGGTAGGGTAATTCCCCTCATGGACTTTCGATAGTCTTCCTCCATAACACATCACCCTTCCCCAGAGGCTTCCCTAAGATGTAGGGCATGCTCTTCTCCAATTCTAGAGAAAACCAGGATATTATTCCATGCAAAATTTGTCACAACTGTCCATCTCTCACGCAGACCATCCTAGTCGAACTCGACATCCCCCAAGTGCAAGCCCCAAAGGCCTAAACCAATATCAGACAAACACCCAAGGGATACCTCCTTCGAATTCAGATGACCTACATGAGATGATACTAGTAAAATGGCCAAATAACTGAGCACTTAACCGACTCTGGCTGTCTGTAAGAACCCGTAACTTCCCCGTGAAGGAAAGAGCGGATACTTTGAGAACAACACACAAATGAACGCAGATGGAAGAACATTTCATTGCTATTACAACAATTCCATCAGAATACAAGAATATACAGAGTATAAATGAATAAATTACATTTGATAAATATCAGATATTACAATAAATTACATAGCAGCGGGAAAATAATATAAAACACAACTGAAGGTGATATGCGGATACAGAGCTTTCCGGATATCATTCCAGCTGTAAACCAGGATCCTGCGAATATAAATCTGCAAAACCAAAACTACTAGCTGCCCGCGCGGAAAATAGGGGCACCCAGAATTTAGGTTAAAACAATAAACTCCAGGTCAGTCATGTGACTGGTGTGAGAACTAAAACAGTTATTTAAAACTTTATTTTAAAAGAGAGTAATTCAAGGGACCACGCCGTATAACATGGAACGGGTTTCCTCCCAAGAATACCAGTGCATAGAATAAACAACGCAATGCTTTTCGAATAATGAAGCTATTATAAGACCCAGGTCCCATCACACAATGCAACGCAAGCCGGAGGATAGGGTTTTCCCTTATAATAGCCAAACATGCTTGGTACGTTTAAAACAAATCATTTGATACTATAATAAGTGTATAGTGTCAAAACACTTTCAATCATAAATATAAATCATAGACGGCATGGGTACCATATATCATGTCGTCGTACTAGTTCTACAATTAAAACCGCAATACACGTATTGGAAATTGGATTTCTATCATGAGTCGAGGCAAGGGGCAAGCTCCTCTCCGCGTTCGAGACACTCTAGCAAATGCCTCAGGACTACACACTCTGGGCAATCCTGGGATCCTCCAAGGCCGGTCCTCACTTACGTTAGAGGATTGGCAATTCCTGAACACACGTTTCCCGGCCCTATAGGACCTATAATCGAGGCGCCTCGCATCCAAACCACAAGGTGAAAAGTATATAAATGTCAGGGCTGGTAGGTCACTGACACCACCCATAGCTAGAAAGAAACGTCGTGCACTCCTTGAGTCCTCATCCCGTTTTTGACTCATACCGAGGTGTGAGGCTCGCGAATCCACGCTATACACAAAGCTATGCCACGTAGGCCGTGCTTTGCTCATCAACCACAAGACTTTGCTTTTCAACAGAAGCCTTGATCCATGCAACTCAGCGTGCCACACAGGCAATTCATGCCGTGCGATTGATGTCTATCGATATATAACCTCTAAGCTCGTACGTCTCAGAGAAGGGCGTTAAGCAAGAGAATAAATTCTCCGCCGCCAAACAGATATATATTTAACAGAAATCAATCAACACAGAATAAAATCCAATGTCAGACACACAATCCATTTACAAGTTCGTTCTGGGTCTGAACGAAACCGGAGGCACTTTCCTTGCATATCCATCCATCTCCAAGTACGTCTGGACGACCACCAACTATTTCCATCCTCTTGGGTGTACAGCCCAATCAGGATCGTCAGTAATTATCCGAACGATGTGAAGACTTCCGGTCTTCGACCACCATCTTCATATTCGACATATCGTCGAATCGGTTATTCAGAATGGGTATAAACCCGGCCTTTCCGAACAACCCGCGTATATTAAAACAAATGTTACATAAACACAACATACGCCTCATTCCAATTCAGAATATTCTTTTATTCACAAAATCGCATTTTTAGGGAAAGGTTCCCATTAATTTTATCCCAGATAAATTCTTTAAAATTTATCCTTTAATCTTCCTTTGGATGTCGTTTAAAACCAAATTATGGTTTTCTAAATTAGTCGAGATTAGCGAACCACACCGAAGTAATTATTTATTTTATTTCCCAATCCCAACCTATTCATCCCATGAAGCAAAACTGGTAATACTCCATATCTAACACCACTGTGTTATCGATAAAATTAATTACCATTTCCCGTTCAAATCTAATTAAAGATTTGACTATCGTTCTGGAGCAAAACTGGTGATACTCCACTCTCGCTCATTTCTAAATTTGATAATTTAGATTATATATTCACATTTCAACCTAATTGCATATTCGTTAAAACTCCTTTTACTGGGTTAAAGAACTAGGTGTTATTTAAAACACAGTTCACGACAAACCCAAATCACATTATATTTATTATCGGGTTACAGAACTAGTGTTATTTAAAACACCGTTCACGATGAACCCACAAATCAATTCTAGTTCAATTTAAATCAAATATATTAGGAATTCCGATTATTTAAAACCCCTTTTTAAATATAATTTATTTATTTAAAAACAAATCGGGTTTTAAATTTAGTTCAAACTAGTTCATTTTGATAAAATCTATTTTTATCTTTTCAAATATGGAGTTTTTCATCCCAAATTTTCCCAAATCATTTCTTATGATTTTACACAAATTATTACTATTTTTAATAAATTTATTAAGGCCCATACAATCGATTTCCAACAATGGCCATCGAACTGCACTTACAACGACATTTTTCAAATTTGATTTGGACGTATCTCCAAATCCAACCGTTAGATTTTAAATTTCTAATATGCTTTGGAAAGCTCTTTTCGATACGAACCCAACGGTTCCGGTTTTAGGAGAATCTGACGGTCGGATCTCCCGTAATGTCCGTTTGAAATAAATGGTCGAAATTCACGAACTGCCACGGTGCGGCGCGTTCTATTCAGGCCATTATATTATATATATAATAAATATTTCGTCGATTTCTATTTAAAACGAATTTTATAAATAGTTTTGAATTCGTTTCAAAAACATTTTCAACTTCCATTTCAATTCAAATCAAAATTGAATTTTTCCTTATAAATTCGTTTTAAAATTCATTTCTATTCAATTCAAATTTCAATTCAATTTGAATTTAATTCAATTCATTTTTAATTCAATTCGTTTTTAATTCAATTCGAATTCGTTTTCAATTCGATTCAAATTCGTTATATATTCAATTTATTTTCTATTCAATTTGAATTCAATTCATTTTCTATTCAATTCAATTCAAATTGGTTTTCTATTCGATTCAATTCAAATTGGTTTTCTATTCAATTCACTTCGAAATCGTTTTATATTCCATTCATTTCGAAATCATTTTATATTCCATTCATTTCGAAATCATTTTATATTCCATTCATTTCCGTTTTCTATTTGAATCAAATTCATTATATATTCAATGGAAATCAAATTCGTTTTATAATCAATTCGAATTCAATTCGTTATATATTCAATTCGAATTCGTTTTCTATTCAATTTGATTCAAATTTCAATTCAAAATATGCGATTTCGAAATCACTTTTCAATATTCATTTTAAAATGAATAAAATCGATATAAATATCGTTCACGTTAGAATGGCGTCAATCTAACCAACCCGGCTTCATATATTTCTATTTTCAAATATTCTATTCAACAAATGAATATTTATTTTTGTCAACACACGACTAATCTCAACGAATGAGTACTATCCACGTGTGACTATTTTTGTTAAATTATTTCGTTCAACACATGACTAATCTCAACGGATGAGTACAGTCAACACATGAACTTTTACTTTATAGTGATAAAGATATAAATTTTATTGTTAAAATATTTCGTTCAACACATGACTAATCTCAACGGAGGAGTACAGTCAACACATGAACCTTTATATTATAATATTCTTTATTTTCTAAATTGGAATGAGGCCCAATCAATCACCATATAATGTTAATTATATGGATTTTCATACATCACACGTATATGATAGCATTGAAAAATAATCAACCATCAACCAAAGTGCACTACACTATATAAGCATCAAATATAGATATCTAACGCTTATAACAGCCTGTCAATCAATCGATCGACATATTTAATCAATCAGGATGAGTGAACGTCAAATTTCATCCTAACACCCGTGTGGGGTTTCAAACAATCAAACACAGATTTTATTTGTGCAGTTGGGCGATGTGTAAAATTTATCGTCCCAATCAATGTCAGTCAAATCAGTGTACATAAACAAACCGTCCGGTTTGTAAATGAATATTTTATTTTATTCACTTCTACGTTAAAAATTATATTTTTAACGATAAAATATTTTATTTCAACACATGAATTTCTGTTCATTTCATTTATACAATAAAAATGATATTTTTATTTTTCTAACATATTTTAGAAAATTTCGGCGGCATAACGACACGATACTAGAAACGGGACGAGGCCTAGCCTTATCCCCGGTATAGTGAAGGCCCACGCCATTCACACATCAATCAAATCAATTTCAATTGACCAAACAATTCAATTCAACCCAAATCATATAACTAATTTATGCAACCAAACAGTTAAACAAACAAGCCATCCATGGTCTGTGGATGACGGGTGTCGGGTGCTACTAAGCACCGTCTGCATCCTAGTATATATATATATATATAACTAGAAAAAGAAATTGGAAGGTGAGAAATTCTCACCGATAGCTATCCAATCTCCATGTCACTTCATTGATAGAAATCTTCATCGTTCTCGCCTTTTTATCACCTTCGTTGCCCGTATTCTCTACATATGTAAAAATCGAATTTTTACTTCGCTTTTCAATATATAAAAACCGAATTTTTTTATTATGCCAATCAATATATAAAAATCGAATTTTTACCTTGTTATTCAATATATAAAAATCGAATTTTTACCTTGTTATTCAATATATAAAAATCGAATTTTTACTACGATGTCATATAGATAAAAATTCCTTTTCAAAAATATAGATTTCGCCTTTATAAAAATAAAGATTTCGCCTTTATAAAAATATCATTATAAAAATCACATTTTTAATTCAACGTATATATAATAAAAAAAATTAGATTTTTATTCCTCTACATATACAAAGATGATATTTTTATATTCTCTATAACATAAAGATTATATTTTTAATCCACTACATAAGTAAAAATCAAATTTTTATCGCTACTACTTCATATAGAAAAATTACATTTTTACATTGCTAAAAATCACGTCTTTCTAACATGAAAAATCATATTTTTCCTACATGAAAAATCTCATCTTTTCGTTTGGAAAAATCTCATCTTTTCGTTTTGAAAAATCTCATCTTTTCGTTTAACAAAAAGCTTTACGTTTATTTTAAATCTACCTAACAAAAATAGAACCTTAATCCATGTAAAAACCGAAAGGGAAGTTAAGAAAATAAATAAATAAAATTACCTTTGCATTTTCAGAAAGGGTAGGGGGTTTGGGGAGTTTAGGGTTCGAATTAGAAGAGGGAAAGCGAGGAGGAGGCACGGAGGAGGGGGGAAGAGGGTTCGGCGACCGGAGGCGTCGTCGCTGGTGGGTGCGTCGGGGGGGGGGGGGTACGGTTGTGGAAGGGGGTGCGGTTTTCAAGAGGGGGAGGAGGAGCGAGACGCGAGGGCGAGGGGGGGTCTGCAGGAGCTCGACGGCGGCGGGCGAACGATGGGAGGGGGCGGCTGTCGATCGCGCCCCCCTTCCGTATTTTTTTTCCTTCTGAAATGATTTTGAAAAGGGGGGGGGGTCGGCTGATAAAAGGAGAAAGGGGTTTTTTTTTATTATTTAATTTCACCGCAAAAAGCAACTTTTATTTTCGACCTCAAAACGAGGCCCACCGCCTGTCGTCCATAGCGTTTTACCCCCATTCCGAACACAACGGGATATGTATCGCAAGCTGATTTGATCGTTACAATCAGTTTCCATTGAATTTACATTTAAATTTATATATTCTATTTTAAACATACATTTCAATTTACCAGGGTCACACACGAACTCTATAAATTGCAGAAAAATATTTTCTAGCTTCGTATTGACGATACGGTCCTAACAAAACTAGTTTCATCGAATTCTGAGACCGTTTGAAAAATGGCCAATTTCCAGTCGATTAAAATCAACTAGAACTGGTCAAACGCGTTTTCCTTTGCCACGCTCACATATTGATTCGAAAAATTATGAAATTTGAAACCTAGCAATAACTTGACACTGCGGATCCAACAAAAGTGGTTTCATCGAATTCTGAGGTCGCTTGCAAAATTTCCATTTTTAAGGGCCTGAAATCCATAGCGACTATTCAGAATTTTCAGCTGGACATATCTTTTGATTCCCGCTATGAAATCTTGATTTTTCGGATTCGTTGGAAAGATATTCCCAAATAGATCCTATTATTTTTGGTTTCACTAAAATCCGGATTGTTGTGCACCCGGTACATTTAATTGAAGTTTGAAATCGAATTATCGAACTACCGCGCCATTTTCAATTCTATTTATAATTATATATAAATATTTATATTCTAACGACGACGTATATAATATACGTTCTAATTATATTCAAAATAAATTTTCTCGTCGATATTATTTAAAATAATCTATTTTAAATATTCAAAATTCGCTAAAATTGCCAAAATAAAATTTTTAAACTGGCTCGCATTTCCGGGTTATTACAATCTCCCCCACTTAAAACTTTTCGTCCCCGAAAAGGAACAAAGTCGAAAGTGGTTTGATTAATCAACTCTACGTTCGATCCGGCTTCCATTCTCCAAATTTTCAGTTTCTGAGAATTTTCAAAAATTTCAAAAATTTGGCTAACACCCGGAATTTTCGAAAAATTTCGCCATAACCTCCCCTGCACCGGGAGCCACGGGAAAATCCCGAAATTGCCATATAGGCCTTCTGATCTCAAAAAGAAAAAGAAAAAGCCAAGCGGCTAGCCAATAGGCTCATAAAATCATCATCACCCAAACAAAACAGTAAATTATGTAGTAAACATGTACCTATTTGTCGGGCAAACAAATTTTATTCTTCGGCTCAAGCCTCCTTGCTATGACCTGTTCAATGTAAGTATATGTATATGCA
Organism: Allium sativum; assembly: GCA_030737875.1. Taxonomy (NCBI): domain Eukaryota; kingdom Viridiplantae; phylum Streptophyta; class Magnoliopsida; order Asparagales; family Amaryllidaceae; genus Allium; species Allium sativum. Next base: position 381,591,321 of record CM060924.1, read on the forward strand.
TGCAAATGCGACCAATTTCAATACAATTCAATGTTTGATGTAATTAGGCTTAATGGTTCAAAATTAGCAAATGAATAAACAATCAACACAAACATCAATCAATTAGTGAATTAGAGTTTCAAATTCATAATTTGATATATATACTGAAAATCATGTTTTTGATGCCAATTCACAACAATGCGTTCTAGCTATATTAGTTTTGGTTCTCACACCAGTCTAATGGAAATATATAGATATCACACCTTCGTCACTCGAATATAAATTCTGACGACGAGTACTCAACCATCAGAATCATCTTCGGGCCACTAGAGTATGATTCTATATCTATCCAGTATATTAAAACTTCGAATATACGTTCATGACGCGTATATGCAAAATCTTTATATAGTGGATTGTCCATATTCAAAATAAATAAATTATTCAAATACGTGTAAAGCGATTTAAATTTTCAAACAAAATTGTTTTCATTTGAAAAATATACTCTTCACACTCGTTCTAGGATACTACTGATCCTATCTCTAACGAGTCATTCTAATTGGATTTTACTAATCCAATATCTGATGAATTCTTTCGTATGGTTCTAATGTGCCTTGTTCTCGAGCTCTGTAAACCAAAGCTCTGATACCACTGTAAGAACCCGTAACTTCCCCGTGAAGGATAGAGCGGATACTTTGAGAACAACACACAAATGAACGCAGACGGAAGAACATTTCATTGTTATTACAACAATTCCATCAGAATACAAGAATATACAGAGTATAAATGAATAAATTACATTTGATAAATATCAGATATTACAATAAATTACATAGCAGCGGGAAAATAATATAAAACACAACTGAAGGTGATATGCGGATACAGAGCTTTCCGGATATCATTCCAGCTGTAAACCAGGATCCTGCGAATATAAATCTGCAAAACCAAAACTACTAGCTGCCCGTGCGGAAAATAGGGGCATCCAGAGTTTAGGTTAAAACAATAAACTCCAGGTCAGTCATGTGACTGGTGTGAGAACTAAAACAGTTATTTAAAACTTTATTTTAAAAGAGAGTAATTCAAGGGACCACGCCGTATAACATGGAACGGGTTTCCTCCCAAGAATACCAGTGCATAGAATAAACAACGCAATGCTTTTTCGAAAAATGAAGCTATTATAAGACCCAGGTCCCATCACATAATGCAACGCAAGCCGGAGGATAGGGTTTTCCCTTATAATAGCCAAACATGCTTGGTACGTTTAAAACAAATCATTTGATACTGTAATAAGTGTATAGTGTCAAAACACTTTCAATCATAAATATAAATCATAGACGGCATGGGTACCATATATCATGTCGCCGTACTAGTTCTACAATTAAAACCGCAATACACGTATTGGAAATTGGATTTCCATCATGAGTCGAGGCAAGGGGCAAGCTCCTCTCCGCGTTCGAGACACTCTAGCAAATGCCTCAGGACTACACACTCTGGGCAATCCTGGGATCCTCCAAGGCCGGTCCTCACTTACGTTAGAGGATTGGCAATTCCTGAACACACGTTTCCCGGCCCTATAGGACCTATAATCGAGGCGCCTCGCATCCAAACCACAAGGTGAAAAGTATTTAAATGTCAGGGCTGGTAGGTCACTGACACCACCCATAGCTAGAAAGAAACGTCGTGCACTCCTTGGGTCCTCATCCCGTTTTTGACTCATACCGAGGTGTGAGGCTCGCGAATCCATGCTATACACAAAGCTACGCCACGTAGGTCGTGCTTTGATCATCAACCACAAGACTTTGCTTTTCAACAGAAGCCTTGATCCATGCAACTCAGCGTGCCACACAGGCAATTCATGTCGTGCGATTGATATCTATCGATATATAACCTCTAAGCTCGTACATCTCAGAGAAGGGCGTTAAGCAAGAGAATAAATTCTCCGCCGCCAAACAGATATATATTTAACAGAAATCAATCAACACAGAATAAAATCCAATGTCAGACACACAATCCATTTACAAGTTCGTTCTGGGTCTGAACGAAATCGGAGGCACTTTCCTCGCATATCCATCCATCTCCAAGTATGTCTGGACGACCACCAACTATTTCCATCCTCTTGGGTGTACAGCCCAATCAGGATCGTCAGTAATTATCCGAACGATGTGAAGACTTCCGGTCTTCGACCACCGTCTTCATCTTCGACATATCGTCGAATCGGTTATTCAGAATGGGTATAAACCCGGCCTTTCCGAACAACCCGCGTATATTAAAACAAATGTTACATAAACACAACATACGCCTCATTCCAATTCAGAATATTCTTTTATTCACAAAATCACATTTTTAGGGAAAGGTTCCCATTAATTTTATCCAAGATAAATTCTTTAAAATTTATCCTTTAATCTTCCTTTGGATGTCGTTTCAAACCAAATTATGGTTTTCTAAATTAGTCGAGATTAGCGAACCACACCGAAGTAATTATTTATTTTATTTCCCAATCCCAACCTATTCATCCCATGAAGCAAAACTGGTAATACTCCATATCTAACACCACTGTGTTATCGATAAAATTAATTACCATTTCCCGTTCAAATCTAATTAAAGATTTGACTATCGTTCTGGAGCAAAACTGGTGATACTCCACTCTCGCTCATTTCTAAATTTGATAATTTAGATTATAGATTCACATTTCAACCTAATTGCAGATTCGTTAAAACTACTTTTACTGGGTTAAAGAACTAGGTGTTATTTAAAACACAGTTCACGACAAACCCAAATCACATTATATTTATTATCGGGTTACAAAACTAGTGTTATTTAAAACACCGTTCACGATGAACCCACAAATCAATTCTAGTTCAATTTAAATCAAATATATTAGGAATTCCGATTATTTAAAACCCCTTTTTAAATCTAATTTATTTATTTAAAAACAAATCGGGTTTTAAATTTAGTTCAAACTAGTTCATTTTGATAAAATCTATTTTTATCTTTTCAAATATGGAGTTTTTCATCCCAAATTTTCCCAAATCATTTCTTATGATTTTACACAAATTATTACTATTTTTAATAATTTTATTAAGGCCCGTACAATCGATTTCCAACAATGGCCATCGAACTGCACTTACAGCGACCTTTTTCAAATTTGATTTGGACGTATCTCCAAATCCAACCGTTAGATTTTAAATTTCTAATATTCTTTGGAAAGCTCTTTTTGATACGAACCCAACGGTTCCGGTTTTAGGAGAATCCGACGGTCGGATCTCCCGTAATGTCCGTTTGAAATAAATGGTCGAAATTCACGAACTGCCACGGCGCGGCGCGTTCTATTCAGGCCATTATATTATATATATAATAAATATTTCGTCGATTTCTATTTAAAACGAATTTTATAAATAATTTTGAATTCGTTTCAAAAACATTTTCAACTTCCATTTCAATTCAAATCAAAATTGAATTTTTCCTTATAAATTTGTTTTAAAATTCATTTCTATTCAATTCAAATTTCAATTCAATTTGAATTTAATTCAATTCGTTTTTAATTCAATTCGAATTTGTTTTCAATTCGATACAAATTCGTTATATATTCAATTTATTTTCTATTCAATTTGAATTCAATTCATTTTCTATTCAATTCAAATTGGTTTTCTATTCGATTCAATTCAAATTGGTTTTCTATTCAATTCATTTCGAAATCGTTTTATATTCCATACATTTCGAAATCATTTTATATTCCATTCATTTCGCAATCATTTTATATTCCATTCATTTCCGTTTTCTATTTGAATCAAATTCATTATATATTCAATGGAAATCAAATTCGTTTTATAATCAATTCGAATTCAATTCGTTATATATTCAATTCGAATTCGTTTTCTATTCAATTTGATTCAAATTTCAATTCAAAATATGCGATTTCGAAATCACTTTTCAATATTCATTTTAAAATGAATAAAATCGATATAAATATCGTTCACGTCAGAATGGCGTCAATCTAACCAACACGGCTTCATATATTTCTATTTTCAAATATTCTATTCAACAAATGAATATTTATTTTTGTCAACACACGACTAATCTCAACGAATGAGTACTATCCACGTGTGACTATTTTTGTTAAATTATTTCGTTCAACACATGACTAATCTCAACGGATGAGTACAGTCAACACATGAACTTTTACTTTATAGTGATAAAGATATAAATTTTATTGTTAAAATATTTCGTTCAACACATGACTAATCTCAACGGAGGAGTACAGTCAACACATGAACCTTTATATTATAATATTCTTTATTTTCTAAATTGGAATGAGGCCCAATCAATCACCATATAATGTTAATTATATGGATTTTCATACATCACACGTATATGATAGCATTGAAAAATAATCAACCATCAACCAAAGTGCACTACACTGTATAAGCATCAAATATATATATCTAACGCTTATAACAGCCTGTCAATCAATCGATCGACATATTTAATCAATCAGGATGAGTGAACTTCAAATTTCATCCAAACACCCGTGTGGGGTTTCAAACAATCAAACACAAATTTTATTTGTGCAGTTGGGCGATGTGTAAAATTTATCTTCCCAATCAATGTCAGTCAAATCAGTGTACATAAACAAACCGTCCGGTTTGTAAATGAATATTTTATTTTATTCACTTCTACGTTAAAAATTATATTTTTAACGATAAAATATTTTATTTCAACACATGAATTTCTATTCATTTCATTTATACAATAAAAATGATATTTTTATTTTTCTAACATATTTTAGAAAATTTCGGCGGCATAACGGCACGATACTAGAAACGGGACGAGGCCTAGCCTTATCCCCGGTCTAGTGAAGGCCCACGCCATTCACACATCAATCAAATCAATTTCAATTCACCAAACAATTCAATTCAACCCAAATCATCTAACTAATTTATGCAACCAAACAGTTAAACAAACAAGCCATCCATGGTCTGTGGATGACGGGTGTCGGGTGCTACTAAGCACCGTCTGCATCCTAGTATATATATATATAACTAGAAAAAGAAATTGGAAGGTGAGAAATTCTCACCGATAGCTATCCAATCTCCATGTCACTTCATTGATAGAAATCTTCATCGTTCTCGCCTTTTTATCACCTTCGTTGCCCGTATTCTCTACATATGTAAAAATCGAATTTTTACTTCGCTTTTCAATATATAAAAACCGAATTTTTTTATTATGCCATTCAATATATAAAAATCGAATTTTTACCTTGTTATTCAATATATAAAAATAGAATTTTTACCTTGTTATTCAATATATAAAAATCGAATTTTTACTACGATGTCATATAGATAAAAATTCCTTTTCAAAAATATAGATTTCACCTTTATAAAAATAAAGATTTCGCCTTTATAAAAATATCATTATAAAAATCACATTTTTAATTCAACGTATATATAATAAAAAAAATCATATTTTTATCCCTCTACATATACAAAGATGATAATTTTATATTCTCTATAACAAAAAGATTATATTTTTAATCCACTACATAACTAAAAATCAAATTTTTATCGCTACTACTTCATATAGAAAAATTATATTTTTACATTGCTAAAAATCACGTCTTTCTAACATGAAAAATCATATTTTTCCTACATGAAAAATCTCATCTTTTCGTTTTGAAAAATCTCATCTTTTCGTTTTGAAAAATCTCATCTTTTCGTTTAACAAAAAGCTTTACCTTTATTTTAAATCTACCTAACAAAAATAGAACCTTAATCCATGTAAAAAACGAAAGGGAAGTTAAACAAATAAATAAATAAAATTACCTTTGCATTTTCAGAAAGGGTAGGGTGTTTGGGGAGTTTAGGGTTCGAATTAGAAGAGGGAAAGCGAGGAGGAGGCACGGAGGAGGGGGGAAGAGGGTTCGGCGACCGGAGGCGTCGTCGCTGGTGGGTGCGTCGGGGGGGGGGGGTACGGTTGTGGAAGGGGGTGCGGTTTTCAAGAGGGGGAGGAGGAGCGAGACGCGAGGGCGAGGGGGGGTCTGCAGGAGCTCGACGGCGGCGGGCGAATGATGGGAGGGGGCGGCTGTCGATCGCGCCCCCCTTCCGTATTTTTTTTCCTTCTGAAATGATTTTGAAAAGGGGGTGGGGGTCGGCTGATAAAAGGAGAAAGGGGTTTTTTTTTATTATTTAATTTCACCGCAAAAAGCAACTTTTATTTTCGACCTCAAAACGAGGCCCACCGTCTGTCGTCCATAGCGTTTTACCCCCATTCCGAACACAATGGGATATGTATCGCAAGCTGATTTGATCGTTACAATCAGTTTCCGTTGAATTTACATTTAAATTTATATATTCTATTTTAAACATACATTTCAATTTACCAGGGTCACACACGAACTCTATAAATTGCAGAAAAATATTTTCTAGCTTCGTATTGACGATACGGTCCTAACAAAACTAGTTTCGTCGAATTCTGAGACCGTTTGAAAAATGGTCAATTTCCAGTCGATTAAAATCAACTGGAACTGGTCAAACGCGTTTTCCTTTGCCACGCTCACATATTGATTCGAAAATTATGAAATTTGAAACCTAGCAATAACTTGACACTGCGGATCCAACAAAAGTGGTTTCGTCGAATTCTGAGGTCGCTTGCAAAATTTCCATTTTTAAGGGCCTGAAATCCATAGCGACTATTCAGAATTTTCAACTGGACATATCTTTTGATTCCCGCTATGAAATCTTGATTTTTCGGATTCGTTGGAAAGATATTTCCAAATAGATCCTATTATTTTTGGTTTCACTAAAATCCGGATTGTTGTGCACCCGGTACATTCAATTGAAGTTTGAAATCGAATTATCGAACTACCGCGCCATTTTCAATTCTATTTATAATTATATATAAATATTTATATTCTAACGACGACGTATATAATATACGTTCTAATTATATTCAAAATAAATTTTCTCGTCGATATTATTTAAAATAATCTATTTTAAATATTCAAAATTCGCTAAAATTGCCAAAATAAAAATTTTAAACTGGCTCGCATTTCCGGGTTATTACACTGTCCTTGCCAGCCTTGCTCCAAAACCATCGCTGATCTCATAACTGGCTTTGCATTATCCACTAGGCACACACGAAAGCTTACTTCGCGCCTCTAGGTAAACCCCGCACTACATCGAAGACATCCCCATACTCACGGACCACACAAACAGATCCCAAATCATCGTTGGATGCATCAAAAGATTCAAGGCAGCTAAGCATCACTGAACCCCTAGGGTCACAAGAAATATCAAGGGTCTTTCCATGACGAATCAATAGTCTAACTACCCTCCTTTCCCAATCTAGGATGGCACCACGCCTGGCTAGCCAATCCATCCCTAGAATCAAACTACAACCCGTGAATCCAAGAATGAAGGCGCTGCATTCAAACCCAACGCCCAAGATAGACACTCTCAAATCCCGACAAACCATTTAAGGATGAGCCGAACCACCAACAGGATTTGAGACTAGGATGAGATCCTTAACTAGACTAGTATTTAGGTGCAGTGTTTCAACTAACGAAGCAGATACTAACGAGTATGAAGCGCCAGAATCAAACAAGGTTCGAACAGGATGATAAAGAAAACCAAATTTCAACCTAGACGGTCCTACCCCCATCAGGTATACCAGCCATGAGGGAATACAACTACCCTCCAGAAGATCCTGTACTTTATCCTTGCCTCTTTGGACAATCCTAATAAGGTGTCCTATTTCTCCAAAACAACTAGCCTTCTTCTTCACATTCTCCATTCGTGACCTCCCACCAAGATGAGGTTTCGTCCTTTATTAACCTAACAGCTATTTGAACCTTCCTCCCATCGTCCATCTTAAAGGTTCCCACAACCCTCCACCTCCTTGGACTAACTTCTAGCCCGACAAACGTCTAAGTCCCTTGAAGTGGTTCTTCCGTCCTTCGTACAGAAGTCCTTATTTATCTTAGAAAAAGCATCTATACGCGGAGGGGAAATTCAAAAAGAGAAAGAGGTAGAGATTCAAAATGGAGAATCGAAGGAAGGACATATGGCTCTTGGGGATTATGTTCTTAAAATAAACCTTTCTTTCAAAAATACTCTTCTACAAACATATTTTTGAAAGTATTCTTTATAAAAATGCTTTTGAAAAATAGTTTTTCAAAATATCTTATCTGTTCTGGTAACCTTAAGCTCTGATACCACGTGTAACACCCCACTTCCATTAATGTCACTCACAAAGGGAATGCATTAACTTCCATGGAGGTTTTAAGTGAGTATAGAACAGTAAAATTACAACAAGACAGATATAAAATAGTACTTGGAAATTTAAAACTTTATTTCATTGCAGCAGAAGTCAAAACATGTTTGATTACATCATAATACCATAAATCAGAGTCAAGTACAATATCCATCTTGATAAAACAAAATACATAATCCCATTATCATAAATAGCCATTAAACAAAAGATAACAAGCTGGACTTTACTTCAGCAGTCCAAGCTTTCCAAAAAGAGATAAGCAATCCAATCAAACACCACTAGAGCTGGGCCCAACCTGAGGACCTGGAGGGGGAAAAAGATAGAAATAGAGGGGGTCAGACATAAAGTCTGGCGAGTATGACAATTCTAACAACACTATTTTCAAAGTAATCAGACTAAGGCATAAGCTGGAGAATAAGGAAATGCCTATGAACTATTGGGTGTGACAGATCATGCAAAGGAAATGAGGTTAACCAAGGTAACATTAAAGGCATACCTACTAAAGAATAATTACTACGCTGCACCACACCCGTCGCTAATCACTAACGTTAATGACGCTTCCTAATCAATATAGGATAATTACTATACTCTACCGTACTGTACCGTGCTGTACTATACTAGCACTAACTGCACCCCTACTAGTCACTTTGATCCCTAAATAGAATGATGATAGCTTCGTGTACTACTAGATGTACCCACTATCCTCCACGTTTGACTGTGTATCTCTAGTTGCTATCCTAGGTACCCAACGTGTACCTATCCCTACTAGACATACCCCCTTAATAATGGTAATTCCACGTACTCCTAGCTGACGTCATAGGTGTCGTCTGCCCCTATCTCCACTAGGTGTACCCCTTTAATACTTAATTAATAATGGTAGCTTCGTGTACTACTAGGTGTACCCACTACCCTGCCCTATTCAATCGGCTCCCTAACTCGTAGATACCCGTGCTGGCCCCACAGTGGGGTGTATCACTCCCCTAAAGTGGCAACCCGATACAACTTAAGGATGCACGGCTTATACCTACACGATGCAGCAACGTCTTACCTACCAGCCCGGGTCCATTCACGCATATGAACCCGTTGGACTTGCGTTGCCACCGCTAACCCGTTTTGGCCTCTTATAGTCAAGCCCAGTATGCGTGTCCCGTCCTCGACTTGGGTCGAGCCCACAAAGATACGTTTGGGATACTGGTTGAAATGGGCCTCCCACCAAGCTTCCCACCTAGGCTTGGTCCCCTCTAACACATTCCACTTAACCCCCTTCATGTCCACTTACATTTTTAAAATTTGGTTAAGGGTTTCTATTAGTAATTACACATGTCACCCATGGCACCCACTTAACCCCTATGTCCCACTTACATATTTAATTTGGTTAAGTGTTACTAATCGTATTTTCTCATGCCACCCAAGGAACCTACTTAACCCTCTTCTTAGTCATGTTCATTTGCATGTGTGTTTGGTTAAGTCTTACTAATCGTATTTCAAATGCCACTAAAGGCAACCACTAGATTCCTCATGCCACCCAAAGCACCCACTAGATTCCCATGTCCCACCACATGTTTTCTTTCTAAATTCAAGACCATCCCGTTCATTGGGTCAGTTAGGGATAGCCAGGGAGGGCAGGAAACTTGTTTTCCAAACCCAAGCCTAGACACTATCCTCTCTGTCACCCTAGAACCTTCTGGTGTATGTAGATAGAAAGAATGTTAATTATCTTAAGTGATTAATTAATTAATTAATCTTTCCCAAATTTGAATTAACTTCCCTATCCAAATTAGTAATTTATTCAAAATTTAATGATGTCCATAATTGATTCAATTATGTCCATCCATTTATGGTATGATAAATCATACCCTTTTTCACCACAAATTCATTATGTGCCATTAAAGGCATTTTATACCAATTTCTCAATCCCTATTCAAATTCAAATTAATCCATAATTAACTTATGACCATTTCTACACATTAATTTTCCAATTAATGTCTTAATTCCATTTTTCGCCTTTTAAGGCAATTCACATATCTCAAATTTGTTATATGCCTTTTTAAGGCTATTTCGTGCAAATTCTCAATATTAATTCTTTTAATATCACCCCTATCTCACGTTGTACGTTCATATGTTAAACGTAAAATATACGTTAGACTCGAATACTCTAACTCATAGCACAAAGATAAATTATCACAACAACAACATATATGTATATGACTAAAATAGATCTACTCATAAAAAGGGGTGAAACTAGCATGTGTGATAGAGGTCCAACACTTAAACTTGCATAGGCTAAGACTATAACTTGCATAAGCTACACATGTTAAAGGTGTCAACTTGTTTGGTTAAATGTCATAGTCTACATAATATAACCCAAATTCATGTATAAACTTGCAACATAATGGTGGTGTGAACTAGTATTGAACTCACACATGTCATGGATCTAATTTTAGATCTAAAATAAGTGTCATGAAACCTACACAATTTTTATTAATCAGTGCCAAAACTTGCATAGGTACATGTATGAATCATCATAGCCCAAACATATATAACATCATGATTTGACTAACATGAACTAACCAACATGGATACTAACATCATGACTATGTAACATATGTGACATCATTTACAACATATCATAATCTAAATTAATAACATAGGTTCATGTATATGGGTACATCTAACTTAATAGACAAATTCTCATAATCAAGATCCAGGGATAATCATGTATATGGGTACATCTAACTCAATAGACAAATTCCCGTTATCAAAATCCAAGGATAATTAAGAATCAAGTATATGGGTACATCTAACTTAATAGACAAATTCCCATAATCAAGATCCATCTAATTTAAGAACATAGGTTTTATAACATACTTGATAGCATAAGCATAAGGTTTGCAACATACATGATAGCATAGGATCTACAACATGATAGCATAAAATTTGCAACTTGTATAATCAACATCATGATTCATAGGCTAACTACAACATAATAACATCATGGTTTTGTGATAACTTAACATAGCAACTTGCAACATATATAATATCATGACATGATTTACAACATATAGGATATCATCATCGCAAAACAAAACATTTAGAACATACATGATAACATAAGATTTACAATAACATATATGACAATTCACATCATTTTCTTATGATCCATTTACATCTTAATCAAATTAATTTGCTAATAATCTTGTGAGAATCATCATACTCACAATTTAAGAAGAAAGAGATAGTCTAGATTGCTTTAGAGTTGATTAGAATTTGTTTGTTGATTAGCTTTTCTCCTTCTTTAGTTTGTGGCGGCTACACTGAGTTCTATGGTGATGGCATGACGGAGGCTTCTCAATTTTTCATGTGAATTAGAATGAGACTACCCACTTATTTATAGAGTTTTAGGATTTGTTTAGACCATTAGATTTAACCTAGAAATAACCGCAGCCGTTCAGACAAGATGGGGTTTATCTTATTGACTCAGCAAATTAATAAACTTCCATTTGTACTAAATGTTCATCTTTTACTGATTTACATATTTATGGTTCATATGTAAATCATTCACCATTAAATTATAACATTAATTATGTTCCTAATTAACGGTATACCAATTATACCGTTTCATACCAATTACCCAAATTATGTCTACTTAGTATATATATATATATATTTCTCTTTTTAATTAATATCAATGACAAATTAACACTCATCTACAAACTAATTTCAATCTATGCATGTTTACATTAACTGCCCATATATATATATATATATATATATATATATATATATATATATATATATATACACACGCACCTATTCATAAATTCAAATAATGCAAATTAATTGCTTGCCTAAAAAAAAAAGGAAATCGAGCATATAATTTAATTTCCCCTTTTTTTTCTACTTTCCTTGCAACATGCAAAATCAATGCATAATGAAGTTACCTACATACATACATATCTACTTATGCATAAATCTTTCCATCCAAATAAATTGACTGTATTTATCTTCTCAATTATATATATATATATATTCAATATATATATATATATATATATATATTCAATATATATATATATATATTTAATTTATTTATTTTTGAACCGCGTTCACACTAAGCCGCTTTTTAGCCATTCCCCAAAAACAAAAATATGGCGTTGGCGGGGATCGAACTCTGCACCTCTTGTATGCAAGTCACATGTTCCAACCAAATGAGCTATTATGTCTTTTGTTTACAATTCTTAGAACAATGCTAAACATTATTCTTTTCTCATTCCTCTTTTTCCATGTTTTGCTGCAATATTTAATTTAAGGATATCTTTTTCATATGGAGTCCAATTTACGCAAACTCGGACTCTATCTCAAGCAGAATTCCGAGACGAACGCAACGGCGCAACCCGTTTCACCTAATTATTTTTCTAAAAATTAATTATACCTTGATTTTTTTATTTTTATGTTCACAGAAAATACGGGGTGTTACACTCTTTTTCCCATCTTTGCATCATCCAACCAAAATAGCCTACTCACGTTAGCAGGGGCCCATGAACTTGGCCCAATGGGCTTTTTCCCTGAAAATTTTCTGGGTTTTGAATCCCAAAATGAAATTAATTCAGTGGATCGTATTCTTAGCTTTACTTATCTATTACCAGAACCAAACTCATTCGTTTGGGCTTTAGGCCCATCCAACATCTTCTCGGTCGCATCCTATTACAAATTCTTAATCCATCCTGGACGAAGCTTCTCCTTCTCGAGAATTTGAAAATTCCACTTACCCCCCCTCCCCCCGCATTATTTTCTTTCAATGGCTTCTCATACATAATCGTATTAACACCAGAGACAGGCTTCATCACTTCAATATCATTATTGACCCCATATGTGTGCCGTGCAAACAAAATAATGAATCCATTTCACATCTCTTCTTTGACTGTGAATTCTCATATGCAGTGTGGGTTGCAATCAGTTCTTTCATCCTTGGCTTCATCCCATCTATTAACTCATTCTTCGAATACTGGCAGCACTTCCCCCCTGACCCCTTAATGGATTCTTTTGTGGCTTTTTTTCATGGTGTATTTGGTTAGAGCGTAATGCAATCATCTTCGGCAGACCCTCAAATCTCATGATGGGAACTTGTTATCATATCCTGCATCTCTTAGAATCATGGACATGAACAAATAGGCATGCGCGCTTTAGGCTTTCTCTTCCAATGCATCAGTCTCCTGGCTCACAAGAAAGCAGCTGCTTCTTTCCTCGTTGATCCAGGTGTAGCTGCTTACTATTACATGTGATGTATTTTGGCTGTGTACCTTTATCTTATGCTTAGTTTTCTATGATGTGCATATTCAGATCAGTACTTGTATCACTTTTATTGACTGACTGGGTCTAGATCTTTTTGCCACTGGTTGGGCTTGTCAACCAGTTTATATTATTATCTACTATGATTACGCGTAACTGGCTGTGTAGTATCACGCTACATACCCGTCTTCCTAAAGAAAAAATCAGTCCTGACGATTCTTGTTTCAAAGAATTCCGACTTCAATTGAGTTCTACATAGTCAACTGAAGTTCGAAACACCAATTTACGAACTACCGCGCTACGGCGAGTTCGTTTTAATTATATTAATATATATAAACATTTAAACTTAGTTTAAAATAAATTTCAACTCCATTCTAACATATTTTTAATATATATCAAATCAATTTTCCCAATTCAACATAATATTTCCGATTATATATAATTGTCGATTTTTCCTTACTCTGTAATAAATTTATTTATAGTTCGATTTTCTATATTTAATTTCAATTCCTTTTATAAATAAATTATTTGTAAAATTCGACATAATCAAATTTAAATTTTAAACCCATTGGATTCTTCTCAATTCAGCTTATATTTCGAATTCCGAAATATAATCAATCGCTCCATTTCAAAACCCTTTCCAATTCATTTTTAAATTCATATTTGAATTTAAGCTTCTACATTATCAAATGAAAATTTATTTTCACCAGATTTATAAACATCGTTTATAAATTCAACTTCCCTATTTTATATATTAAACAAGTTTCCATTTCAAATCCATTTGAAACACAATCCCTATTTTGAATATTATATTATAACTTATATGTATAAACAATAGATCTATTTTCATATTTAATTTAATATAATCCTAATGTATTTTTCTAAAAATATTTATTTAAATAAATTCGATCTAATCAAAATCAAATCATAATTCCATACGGATTTACTTTAAGTTCAATTTTCATTCTGAATATCAGAATAGATTTAATCATTTCCCCTTTAAAACACGATTCTCAATCCTCACTTTAAATTAATATTTGAATTTTAAATATTAAATTATCCAAATGATAATTTTTCCATTTCATTTATAAACACTGTGTATAAATTTACTTCAATTCCCTGATTATCCAATGAAAATCATTCCATTTTATTTATAAACCATGTTTATAAATTTACTTTAATTTTCTGCATATTTAATTTATAAACACCATTTATAAATTCAATACTTCAATTTCCTGCATATTTAATTTATAAACATTGTTTATAAATTTAATACTTGTTTTATTTTTTCATAACAAGTTAATATCTCTCAGCCCGTTCGAAATTCAAATACTATTTTAATTAAATAAATTTTTTCCTTTTTAAAACTCGAAATATCCCTTTCAAATTATTTTTATAAATCAACATTTAGGGCTAGTGATGTTCAACCAATCAAAAACATACAATTATCAACCAAGAGTTTTCTAACACATCATATATGATAATATATATGAAACAAACAAATAATAATATTTTTGAGGAATCTAATTGGATCCCTCCAACCTGTTTTCCTGCATCCACAAACGTTAGCCAACATAAATAATACCCATCCTGCTTCGAGGCAGGATATCGCGGTATAGAAGGTCATCCACTATCATAGCATGGGGCGCATAGGGTCATCCGCTAATGGTACTATGGGCATCCGCTAATGGTAATGCGGGAACTATCCAATCACCAGTGTGTATATATATATATATAATAACCCCAAACACCAAGACTGAATAACTAATATATTTATATAGAATAGCCACAAAAATATTTAAATGCATCCAAGCAGCCAATAATTTATTTTAATGATAAAAATAAATTTAAATAATTTCAGAGTGAGAATTACGCACCCTGGTTTTTATCGTCGGAATAGTAGTTTGTTTTCGATTAAATTTAACAATTGTTTAATTTAACCGAATATCCCCATTGGCTCCAAGTTACTTCAAATCAATTCCAAAATGATGTGTACATCCATACGAGCTCAACAATACCTGACGGAGTTGGAATTTGATTTGTTTCAAATTAGAAATTTCAATTTATAAGCAACCAAATAATACGAATATAATTTAAGATTAAATTATTAAATTAAGCTAAATTACCCATTTAATTACCTTTATTCATTTTTATTATCTCCTGTCTAAATTGTTCTACGCATCCTTCTCCCAGATTTTGAAATTGAACCATGAAATCGGCTCTACATCAACTCTTCTTTCATCAACGAACCCGAACACCCCTTACAATGATGACTAGAACCATTCACGGATTCCAGTTTGCCCCTAAAGTTTTGTGTTTATCGCGGTCGCAATTTCCACTCCAGCTATAGGTCCCATCGCTTGATTAACGAACACCCTCAGCCTCAACAAATCCTCGTGCCTCTTCTACTTCCATCTCAAATGCCTCCAGCTCCAACTAGAGACAACCTAGGTCGACCGCTCCTTTTTCCCTTGCCAGATACACTATCGCACCACCACATCGATGTCCTCCGACCTTGAAGTTGCCAATGAAGATTGAAACCCCTTCCTCTGCTAAGCTCGTGTGCTCTTCTGGTCATCGCGAGCCCTATATATCCGATTTGGTTTCCATGCTTTTTTATATATATATACAGAGGATCGATTTGGATTTTGAAGACGAATCATATGCCATTTCTTTCGTTCCAGGCTTTGATTTCAGAGGAATGGAAATAAGGGTTTTCGATTTAATTAAAATGGAAGAGGGAAAAACTAAATTTTAGTTGGCAGAAGGAAATAAAACGAGAGCAAAAGGATGCGCGTGATTTTACAAGTGAAGATTTCTTAGGCATTAAGGAAATTTAGGGTGTAACACCCCGTATTTTTAGTGTAAGATAATAAAATAAGAATAACTTAATTAAATACTCAAATTAAGTAAAACAGACTACGCCATTGCGTCTGTCTCAAAATTCTGGTCAAGATAGACACCTGGTTTGTGTAAAACGGACAGCGTATGAAGAAGTTAGGAACGTCAGAAGTTTGTATACGTATTAGGAGCTTATATGTATATATACAATAAAGTTATCTAGAAATTTCGAAAGCAAATAGGTTCAAAAATCAAAAAGTGCAAGCGGGGAATTTAGGGGGGAAACCCACCGTTGGGGGTCGACCTAAGGGTCGACCCATCAACAGGGGGATCGACCTATGGGTTGACCGACCCCCTGCCCCTCGGCCCTCGGTTTTGAAACCTTTTGTAACGACCCAGATTTTGAGCGACTTTGGTTATCGACATAAGCTCGATGTCGATAACCAAAACATCGAAAAATCCCGGTAATTAATGAAAGAAATTAGAGGGTGAGAATAGATAAGATAGAAACTTAGAATAGAAGAAGAAGAAGAACACAACATCAGAGTAACACAAACCTCACAGCGGAACGAATAACATATAATAGATAACATAACTTTGAAATATAACAGTTATGTATACAATAGCACTTATCAGAGTACAGCACTTACAACACAGCGGAAATAACTATAGCTATATGATCTTGAAGCCTCCTACTCCAAGCTCTCCAAGTATATCTGTAAATTCCTGACTACTTGACTTCCCGTACAAAATTGGGCACCCAAGAGTTTAGGGAAAACAACAAAGTAAACACCGGGTCAGTCATGGACTGGTATGAGTAAAAAAGTTTAAAAACAGTTGAACAAGTAAACGATATCTCATAAGACCACGCCGTATAACGGAATGGGTTTTTCCCTTATGAGAATCCAAAATATCTTTATATCGAAAACCCTTTTGATATTATAATAATGTCTATTAACCATAATATACTAATCATCTAGCAGAAACGCTTTCATCTCACGTTCAACATATATTATATACAATCAAAACCGCAAGCACGTATTGGGTAATGGATTTCCAACTATGACAAGGTATGGAACCACCTTCCGATCAGTGTACTCTAGGAACGATACACTGGAGTTCAACAAGAACATCTTGTAACTCAGCCACACATGACCGACCACTCATTTTGCTTGAGTGTATCGAATGTATATCACCAACGGTTGGGATCAGCAACCGTTCCCGTATATATATGGGACAGCATTGATAGATTAAAGAAGCAAATGAATATTCTCTAGATAGGTGATTATACACCCTACTTCGGTGCGACCGACTTAGCCATGCTGCCTGCCCGATTTCTGTCATTTACCGGATGATGAGACTAGAAGTTACGCGTTATCATCACATCAGATTCACTTTGAATGCCACATTGTTAGATCCATCGAAAATCACTAATTGACGTCTACAACAGTACATACGTGTTAGCTAAAGAAGTTTCCTTCTCCGCTTCCACTCTTGGTATGGTTGAAGAAATCAATGTACGTGACATTTCTGGAAATACTCTGTCAGACATTCATCAACACAAGTCATCCTCATTCACTTAGAATGTCACATCGTCATACCCGCCAAATCACAAATTGATTTATCCAAAAATAATACGGGTATACAGCTTAGAGAAACGAATTCCTCCGCCACCAAACGTGAATACATTTGAACAGATCAACTTACGCGATCCATTGGATATACTCTGTCAGACCTTCGTCCATACAAGTTGTCCTGGGACTGGACAAACCGAAGGCACTATTCAGTACATCCATCTTAGTCACTGTTATCTAAGACTTATACAATAGCCCTTGCAATTTTACTCCGTCTTCAATTATCTTTGGCACAAATGATTCGCAACACTTATGCCAATACAGAGTGGTTCTTTGGATAATAATCCAACCGGTCTCTCCATATCAACAACGTTAAAATGGTCAAAACTTCGATAGTCTGTGAGTTAACTATCGAAGAAAAACAAGTGTGCAAACAACGATATTATTTCCTGATGGAAATTATATCGAACAACCATCATTTAACATTAATCTCTTTAGTTCATTTTCATCTCCTGTTTCCCTATATTCAATATTTTTATTTTCTAAATTTAGAAAAATATATTTATTACCACTGGAAAACATTTCCATTCCTCGTTTTCTATACTAGAAAACAATTCTGATACTTCTTTGGAAAACATTTCCAAAACTAAAACATTGGACTTAGACAGATGGTTAAACAAACCATTGCGATGCCAACTCAAACCATTACACTTATTAACTATATTCACTTAACCATCACTTTACTGCCGAACCTTAACCATTCCTTAGTTAAAAACGAAGCAAATCAAGTTGGGGTAGAACTACCTCTCAAACCTTAACAGAACAACACTTCTAACCTAGAAATAGGCGAAGTTCACTTTATATTTCTTTAACTAACTTCCTTACTTAACCTTTCTTCCGAATGTCTATATTCGATTAACTCCTTTTAATTAACTCTATTCGATTAACTCCTTTGGATTAACTCTACTCACTTAACTCCTTTGGATTAACTCTATTGACTTAACTCCTATCGAATAAACTATATTCGATAACTCCTCTAACTCTATTCGAATAAACTATATTCGATTAACTCCTTTGATTTAACTAATATTCTATAACTCACTTTGATTAACTAATAATCGATAACTACTTCGAATAAACTATATTCGATAATCTCCTCTCGAATAAACGATATTCGATAATCCTCCCTTTCGATTTAACAAATCGATAACTCCTTTTCGAATAACTAAATTCGATAACTCCTTTTCATTTAACTAATCGATAACTCCTTTCGATTTAACTAATTCGATAACTCATTTGTGTTTAACTCTAATCGAATAACTAATTCGAATCACTCTTATTTATTTAACTCTATTCGAATAACTAATTCAATTAACTCTAACTGGTTAACTCTGAACTGATTAACTCTAAGTCTAATCGATTTCTCCTATTCGAATAACTAGATTCGATTAACTCACCTCGAATAACCAATATTCGATTACTCTTCTCTTGAATACACCATATTCGATAACTCTACTTCGAATATTTGATAACTCTACTCGATTAACTCCATTTGAATAACCCTAATTAGTTAACTCTAACTCCAACTGGTCAACCCTAACTCTAATCGATTAACTCTAATTCTAATAACTCCTATTTGATAACGTTTATTCATTTATAAAGATTTACCTTTAGTAACGGTTCTGCACTTTATAAATGTTCTCTCTAATAACGTTATTCCACTTATACAAGTGTTTGTATCCATTTTAATTATACTATCGATGTTAAAACCAATATCTCTTCTCTATATAAGTCCAGCCATATATATTTCATTTATCGAATGATAAATATTTATTAAATTTATAAAATGTTATTTATAAATTTATCCTTTCTATTTATTTGTTAAAACAGATTTCCATTTCTATTCATCTTCTAAATATTCTTTTGATTTAGTTCTATTTATCTTCCAAATAAATATTCCTTTGATTAAATCCTATTTGTTTAACAAATAAATATTCTTTTATTCTGTTTAGTTTAACAAATAAATATCTCCTTTACTCTATTCATTTTAACTCTTTATTTATTTCCTAAATAAATAAAACCTTTAATTTTTATTTATTCCCTAAACAAATAAATCATGTCTTATCTATTTGTAAATGTTTTACAAATATCCCTCTTTCTATTTGTTTGACAATAATTTCCTTTATATATATTGTTTTACAAATATAATTCCTTTATATTTGATTTCACAAATATATCTCCTTATTCAAAAAACCTTTTCCTTTTATATATATAAAATACATTGATTTTATATAAATAAATTATTTTCAAAATATACTTTGAAAATCCCTTTTTCACATTCTGGTATTTCTTATGGTATTTAACACACCATGTAACAACGATAAACATCGTTCAAACACACATAATCAATGTCAGATTTTATATATATCACATTATATATCAAAATATGTAAATCATAGTAAAAATAAATGTTGAGGAATCCAGTTGGATTCCTCCAACCTGTTTCCCTATATCACAGATGTTAAACAGTATAATCAACATCACTTTCAGTTCGATATGAATTATTTTGATCAATAGAATCAACATATAAATATCTAACTATTATATATATATATATATGTATACACATATATATATATATATAATTTCCACTAACTGTCTAGCAGTTCAATCAAACAATCAACACACAGTCAAACAGAAAATATTTAACAGTTCTAAGAATACGTTGTAAAAATAGAACTGTTCAGAGTTGGTGAGTTTTACTCACGTTGGACGATCATCGTTAATAACGATAACCATCGCTTGATTCTGAACAGACAATTTATTTTGCTATAAATTGTAACGAGCTTGGATTCACTCCCAGTCAGTTCCAGTGTGTAGTGTCCGTCCATACGATCCCAACGGATCTTGTTTCGCTCAATTCTGATAATGTACGACGAAGTTATACATTTTTATATGTTTGTATATACGTTAAAAATAGTTAAATCGAAATTATATACTTATCGGGCCTCACCCCTTTCCATCCCGGCCCAAACCTCTCCCACAAAAGCCCGCCTCCATAAAATGCTTCTTTCACGAACTGAAACTCCAGAACACATCAAAGCTGCTCCTAACTTTTTCAATCCCATTCGCGTTTGTTATCAAATCTCCTAATCGACATCACATACAAACTGAACTCCATCTAGTTTCAAACACCACACCACCTTACTGTAAGCCCAGACTTCCACTGACATTGCACAATTATCCATCTCCTGAAACCATACTGTTGAACCCCACATTTTTCTTCAGTACAAGCAATAGTAAATTCAGACTTTAGTATTTGCATTTTCCACCTCAGTTACCAAATTCAGCATCAACAACGGCTTAACCAGCTTCAACTCCTTCAGTACAATAGCCCCCCCTTAAAAGTCAACGCACTCCCTCCCCTTAATCAACATCACCTCACGATATCCATCTCCTCATGATTTAAAGAAAAACTCTTCAGCACAATTTCAAATCAATAGGAAAACACAGACTTCTTGCTACAGCATCTATAGGGAACCGCAACATCAAACCTTCCCAAATGATTTTCGTTCAACTCAAACTCCTGTAAGCAAAACTCCATTGTTGCCGTGCGTTAATCCCCTCTTTCCTCCCTCCTGTAACCCCATATTTGCTGTAGAAATCACAGCGTACAAAACGAACTTTGAATCTTACAAAACCCATACCAAATCGCTATCACTCGCGGCTACTCACCAGAAGTCAACCCACGGTGCTTCCTTCCTCAACGATTTTTGAACTCCAGCAACAGCTACCCACGCCGACATCATATAATTAATATTTTTGTGTTAAAATTATCCCATTCGAACCTCCTGAAACTGGGATGAGAACGAAGAGGGTGGCCTAAGGATCTTGAATATATAAGAATTACGATTTATGGAATTTTCTTCGAATTTATCTTGATTTTTGAAGGGCTCGATATTATATTTTGCTATGAGGAACTGGCGGCTGACCTAATTAAGCAGTGAAGAAATGAATAAGGGTTTAGTGAATGGGGGGGGGGTATTTATAGCCTGTGGGGGATTGAGATATTTTTAGTTTTATTTCCTTTTATATTTGTTTTCCCCTTCTACAAATTCGTGTGGTCACACACGATACCCAAAAATCACGAAACTGGACATGTGGCTACAGTTCGACATTATGGTCCCAACGAAACTGGTTTCATCGAATTCCGACTTCGTATGCTCACACAACGTATTTTTAACTGTCAAAATATCGACTGTTTTCACTCTAAAAATCGGCCACACACTGACTCTAAAAATCACGAAACTGGAAATCTAACAAGTATTTGACATTGCGGATCCAACAAAATTAGTTTCGTCGAATTCCGACTTCGTTTGCAAAAGTGGCTATTTTTAAAGCTCTGGATGACCCATTTAAATATATAAATATATTTAAATATAATTAAATTAAATATAAATAAATTTATATTATTGTATATCTTCACATATGATATCGTACAGCTCCAGAATATCATATCAGAATTTACTGCTTGATATTTCAGATTCCAAATTATCTCGATATTCAATTTATATCGAAAATCCTTTTATAACGTAAATAAAGCATTGCAAAATATAAAGGAATTCCACAGCGACTTTTCTGAAATTTGATTTGGACGTAAATCAAAATCTACACGACGAAATCCCGATTTTTCTCTTCCACTAGAAAGATATACTCCACCAGCTCCACACGTTTCTTGTTTCACAGAAATCCGATTTAAAACGAATCCTGTACATCCAGTTGAATTTCAAATCGCCAAATCGCGAACTACAGCGCCATTTCAAGCTCGATTTTAATTATAATATAATTATACGTTCAAACTGTCGTCGATTGAATATATTCGTCAATATAATTCAACTCTAAGCTGAATTAAATCTAAGGGACGACCCCGTTCACAGAATATTGTGATTCCCAATATTTTGATTATTTCTGAATTAAATATATTATTAAATTATTTAATTTAATTAAATATTCCATATTATTTAATTAAACCTATATTTAATTCACTACATCACGATATATATAATTAAATAAATTAATTATAATACCCCTGACAGTGCGGGTCATTACATTCTTCCCCACTTAAAATAATTTCGTCCTCGAAATTGCTAAGTTGGAGGACGACCCTATCGATTTGGTAAAAGCTTATCTGTTACCCCTTATCTCTGGTTTCAACTGAACCAACTAATATCGATTTCAATATTAATTCCTTCTGACTATCTAAGAGTTTCAAAAATTCTGAAAATTTTCTAACACTTTAAATTTTTGAAAAATTTCGCCATAACCTCCTTTGTACGGCCCTATCGGTAAAATCACAACTCGCCTCTCTAGGCCTTCTCCAACCCAAAAGAAAATCAAACAACCAAGCGGCTTGCCAATTCGGCTCATAAATCTCATGCTTATATCAAATATAAACTTGTACCTTTTTGTTAGGCATATCATTATATCCCTACCATCTTTTATCAACTCGGCATATACAAATGCCATCCCAATCAACTCCAACCCAGTTATTCTTAACACAACCATTCGCTTGTTAAAGCTGAATTTAATTTCAAATTCAAGTTTCAAATTCCAAACTCTGAACTTATCATTTCAAATCCAAATCTTGATTATTCTCTAATCACTTCCAGTTTTTCTTAACCTATCATCTCAAGTTAAATTCTGGTTTATTATTTACTTTTACCATCCCATTCGAATTAACTTCACAAGTTAAATTTTAAATTTTTAGAACTTAAATTCCTGGGTAAATTTCAAATCAATTTGAAATCATACTGCCAATTCAAAACCTTTGAATTTTCTAAACAACTTGTTTCCTCAAAACAAGTCAATTTAAAATCTTTGGTAGTAATCCACCACTTAGAACTCGAAAATCACACCGATGATACTGCGCGGTCATCATCGGAATTATTTTCCAGTGACCCAAGTGATTACTATATCATTTCAAAACCCTTACTAAGCACATCCATTTTGAAAACATCTCAAAATCTCCCAGGAACTTAAAATTTCCTTATTTTAATTTCAAATCTGATTTAAATTCATATTTAATTCATCTTATTTCATATACTTTACTTATATGAATTCTGATTAGTTATTTATAGCCATTTCACTTTTATAATCTTACTAGATTATAATACAACGAATATATTTAATATATATATTTTCTCAATATCAGGATATAATTTTGGGTAAATTTATTCTATTTACCCTCTTTTCAAACCATATCGTGTCGACCCCTCATATTCAAGTGTTTATCAACTCTTACCGACACAGTGGATCAAACTGATCGACCAGAACTCAAAAACAACTCAGCCAATGAATCTCCACAATATAAAATTATTTTTATATCATATACAAATACGTTCACTCGTATATATACACTCAAACTCAATCTAGGGTATTACTAACCCTATCTCTAACGAGTCATGCCACAGAGCCAAGGTAATTCTCAACTTAAGCTCTGATACCAACTGTAACGACCCGGATTTTGAGCGACTTTGGTTATCGACATAAGCTCGATGTCGATAACCAAAACATCGAAAAATCCCGGTAATTAATGAAAGAAATTAGAGGGTGAGAATAGATAAGATAGAAACTTAGAATAGAAGAAGAAGAAGAACACAACATCAGAGTAACACGAACCTCACAGCGGAACGAATAACATATAATAGATAACATAACTTTGAAATATAACAGTTATGTATACAATAGCACTTATCAGAGTACAACACTTACAACACAGCGGAAATAACTATAGCTATATGATCTTGAAGTTTCCTGCTCCAAGCTCTCCAAGTATATCTGTAAATTTCTGACTACTTGACTGCCCGTACAAAATTGGGCACCCAAAAGTTTAGGGAAAACAACAAAGTAAACTCCGGGTCAGTCATGGACTGGTATGAGTAAAACAGTTTAAAAACAGTTGAACAAGTAAACGATATCTCATAAGACCACGCCGTATAACGGAACGGGTTTTTCCCTTATGAGAATCCAAAATATCTTTATATCAAAAACCCTTTTGATATTATAATAATGTCTATTAACCACAATATACTAATCATCTAGCAGAAACGCTTTCATCTCACGTTCTACATATATTATATACAATCAAAACCGCAAGCACGTATTGGATAATGGATTTCCAACTATGACAAGGTATGGAACCACCTTCCGATCAGTGTACTCTAGGAACGATAGACTGGAGTTCAACAAGAACATCTTGCAACTCAGCCACACATGACCGACCACTCATTTTGCTTAAGTGTATCGAATGTATATCACCAACAGTTGGGATCAGCAACCGTTCCCGTATATATATAGGACAACATTGATAGATTAAAGAAGCAAATGAATATTCTCTAGATAGGTGATTATACACCCTACTTCGGTGCGACCGACTTAGCCATGCTACCTGCCCGATTTCTGTCATTTACCGGATGATGAGGCTAGAAGTTACGCGTTATCATCACATCAGATTCACTTTGAATGCCACATTGTCAGATCCATCGAAAATCACTAATTGACGTCTACAACAGTACATTACGTGTTAGCTAAAGAAGTTTCCTTCTCCGCTTCCACTCTTGGTACGGTTGAAGAAATCAATGTATGTGACATTTCTGGAAATACTCTGTCAGACATTCATCAACACAAGTCATCCTCATTCACTTAGAATGTCACATCGTCATACCCGCCAAATCACAAATTGATTTATCCAAAAATAACACGGGTATACAGCTTAGAGAAACGAATTCCTCCGCCACCAAACGTGAATACATTTGAATAGATTAACTTACGCGATCCATTGGATATACTCTGTCAAACCTTCGTCCATACAAGTTGTCCTGGGACTGGACAAACCGAAGGCACTATTCAGTACATCCATCTTAGTCACTGTTATCTAAGACTTATACAATAGCCCTTGCAATTTTACTTCGTCTTCAATTATCTTTGGCATAAATGATTCGCAACGCTTATGCCAATACAGAGTGGTTCTTTGGATAATAATCCAACCGGTCTCTCCATATCAACAACGTTAAAATGGTCAAAACTTCGATAGTCTGTGAGTTAACTATCGAAGAAAAACAAGTGTGCAAACAACGATATTATTTCCTGATGGAAATTATATCGAACAACCATCATTTAACATTAATCTCTTTAGTTCATTTTCATCTCCTGTTTCCCTATATTCAATATTTCTTATTTTCTAAATTTAGAAAAATATATTTATTACCACTGGAAAACATTTCCATTCCTCGTTTTCTATACTAGAAAACAATTCTGATACTTCTTTGGAAAACATTTCCAAAACTCAAACATTGGACTTAGACAGATGG
The DNA here is from genome assembly GCA_030737875.1 of Allium sativum. Classification (NCBI taxonomy): domain Eukaryota; kingdom Viridiplantae; phylum Streptophyta; class Magnoliopsida; order Asparagales; family Amaryllidaceae; genus Allium; species Allium sativum. The sequence goes on from CM060924.1 coordinate 381,617,638, forward strand.
TTAAACAAACCATTGCGATGCCAACTCAAACCATTACACTTATTAACTATATTCACTTAACCATCACTTTACTGCCGAACCTTAACCATTCCTTAGTTAAAAACGAAGCCAATCAAGTTGGGGTAGAACTACCTCCCAAACCTTAACTGAACAACACTTCTAACCTTGAAATATGCGAAGTTCACTTTATATTTCTTTAACTAACTTCCTTACTTAACCTTTCTTCCGAATGGCTATATTCGATTAACTCTTTTAATTAACCCTATTCGATTAACTCCTTTCGAATAACTTTATTCACTTAACTCCTTTGGATTAACTCTATTCACTTAACTCCTATCGAATAAACTATATTCGATAACTCCTCTAACTCTATTCGAATAAACTATATTCGATTAACTCCTTTGATTTAACTAATATTCTATTACTCACTTTTATTAACTAATAATTGATAACTACTTCGAATAAACTATATTCGATAATCTCCTCTCGAATAAACGATATTCGATAATCTTCCCCTTCGATATAACAAATCGATAACTCCTTTTCGAATAACTAAATTCGATAACTCCTTTTGATTTAACTAATCGATAACTCCTTTCGATTTAACTAATTCGATAACTCATTTGTGTTTAACTCTAATCGAATAACTAATTCGAATCACTCTTATTTATTTAACTCTATTCGAATAACTAATTCGATTAACTCTAACTGGTTAACTCTGAACTGATTAACTCTAAGTCTAATTGATTTATCCTATTCGAATAACTAGATTTTATTAACTCACCTCGAATAACCAATATTTGATTACTCTTCTCTCGAATACACCATATTCGACAACTCTACTTCGAATATTTGATAACTCTACTCGATTAACTCCATTTGAATAACCCTAATTAGTTAACTCTAACTCTAACTGGTCAACCCTAACTCTAATCGATTAACTCTAATTCTAATAACTCCTATTTGATAACGTTTATTCATTTATAAAGATTTACCTTTAGTAACGGTTCTGCACTTTATAAATGTTCTCTCTAATAACGTTATTCCACTCATACAAGTGTTTGTATCCATTTCATTTTTACTATCGATGTTAAAACCAATATCTCTTTTCTATATAAGTTCAGCCTTATATATTTCATTTATCGAATGATAAATATTTATTAAATTTATAAAATGTTATTTATAAATTTATCCTTTCTATTTATTTGTTAAAACAGATTTCCATTTCTATTCATCTTCTAAATATTCTTTTGATTTAGTTCTATTTATCTTCCAAATAAATATTCCTTTGATTAAATCCTATTTATTTAACAAATAAATATTCTTTTATTCTATTTAGTTTAACAAATAAATATCTCCTTTACTCTATTCATTTTAACTCTTTATTTATTTCCTAAATAAATAAATCCTTTTACTTTTATTTATTCCCTAAATAAATAGATCATGTCTTATCTATTTGTAAATGTTTTACAAATATCCCTCTTTCTATTTGTTTGACAATAATTTCCTTTATATATATTGTTTTACAAATATAATTCCTTTATATTTGATTTCACAAATATATCTCCTTATTCAAAAATCCTTTTCCTTTTATATATATAAAATCCATTGATTTTATATAAATAAATTATTTTCAAAATATACTTTGAAAATCCCTTTTTCACATTCTGGTATTTCTTATGGTATTTAACACACCATGTAACAATGATAAATATCGTTCAAACACACATAATCAATGTCAGATTTTATATTTATCACATTATATATCAAAATATGTAAATCGTAGTAAAATAAATGTTGAGGAATCCAGTTGGATTCCTCCAACCTGTTTCCCTATATCACAGATGTTAAACAGTATAATCAACATCACTTTCAGTTCGATATGAATTATTCTGATCAACAGAATCAACATATAAATATCTAACTATTATATATATATACACACACACACATATATATATATAATTTTCACTAACTGTCTAGCAGTTCAATCAAACAATCAACACACAGTCAAACAGAAAATATTTAACAGTTCTAAGAATACGTTGTAAAAATAGAACTGTTCAGAGTTGGTGAGTTTTACTCACATTGGACGATCAACGTTAATAACGATAACCATCGCTTGATTCTGAACGGACAATTTATTTTGCTATAAATTGTAACGAGCTCGGATTCACTCCCAGTCAGTTTCAGTGTGTAGTGTCCGTCCATACGATCCCAACGGATATTGTTTCGCTCAATTCTGATAATGTACGACGAAGTTATACATTTTTATATGTTTGTATATACGTTAAAAATAGTTAAATCGAAATTATATACTTATCGGGCCTCACCCCTTTCCATCCCGGCCCAAACCTCTCCCACAAAAGCCCGCCTCCACAAAATGCTTCTTCCACGAACTGAAACTCCAGAACACGTCAAAGCTGCTCCTAACTTTTTCAATCCCATTCGCGTTTGTTATCTAATCTCCTAATCGACATCACATACAAACTGAACTCCATCTAGTTTCAAACACCACACCACCTTACTGTAAGCCCAGACTTCCACTGACATTGCACAATTATCCATCTCCTGAAACCATACTGTTGAACCCCACATTTTTCTTCAGTACAAGCAATAGTAAATTCAGACTTTAGTATTTGCATTTTCCACCTCAGTTACCAAATTCAGCATCAACAACGGCTTAACCAGCTTCAACTCCTTCGGTACAATAGCCCCCCCTTAAAAGTCAACGCACTCCCTCCCCTTAATCAACATCACCTCACGATATCCATCTCCTCATGATTTAAAGAAAAACTCTTCAGCACAATTTCAAATCAATAGGAAAACACAGACTTCTTGCTACAGCATCTACAGGGAACCGCAACAACCTTCCCAAATGATTTTCGTTCAACTCAAACTCCTGCAAGCAAAACTCCATTGTTGTCGTGCGTTAATCCCCTCTTTCCTCCCTCCTGTAACCCCATATTTGTTGTAGAAATCACAGCGTACAAAACGAACTTTGAATCTTACAAAACCCATACCAAATCCCTGTCACTCGCGGCTACTCACCAGAAGTCAACCCACGGTGCTTCCTTCCTCAACGATTTTTGAACTCCAGCAACAGCTACCCACGCCGACATCATATAATTAATATTTTTGTGCGAAAAATATCCCATTCGAACCTCCTGAAACTGGGATGAGAACGAAGAGGGTGGCCTAAGGATCTTGAATATATAAGAATTACGATTTATGGAATTTTCTTCGAATTTCTCTTGATTTTTGAAGGGCTCGATATTATGTTTTGCTATGAGGAACTGGCGGCTGACCTAATTGAGCAGTGAAGAAATGAATAAGGGTTTAGTGAATGGGGGGTATTTATAGCCTGAGGGGGGTTGAGATATTTTTAGTTTTATTTCCTTTTATATTTGATTTCCCCTTCTACAAATTCGTGTGGTCACACACGATACCCAAAAATCACGAAACTGGACATGTGGCCACAGTTCGACATTACGGTCCCAACGAAACTGGTTTCATCGAATTCCGACTTCGTATGCTCACACAGCGTATTTTTAACTATCAAAATATCGACTGTTTTTCACTCTAAAAATCGGTACGGCCACACACTGACTCTAAAAATCACGAAACTGGAAATCCAACAACTATTTGACATTGAGGATACAACAAAATTAGTTTCGTCGAATTCCGACTTCGTTTGCAAAAGTGGCTATTTTTAAAGCTCTGGATGACCCATTTAAATATATAAATATAATTAAATTAAATATAAATAAATTAATATTATTGTATATCTTTACATATGATATCGTACAGCTCCAGAATATCATATCAGAATTTACTGCTTGATATTTCAGATTCCAGATTATCTCGATATTCAATTTATATCGAAAATCCTTTTATAACGTAAATAAAGCATTGCAAAATATAAAGGAATTCCCCAGCGACTTTTCTGAAATTTGATTTGGACGTAAATCAAAATCTACACGACGAAATCCCGATTTTTCTCTTCCACTAGAAAGATATACTCCACCAGCTCCACACGTTTCTTGTTTCACAGAAATCCGATTTAAAACGAATCCTATACATCCAGTTGAATTTCAAATCGCCAAATCGCGAACTACAGCGCCATTTCAAGCTCGATTTTAATTATAATATAATTATACGTTCAAACTGTCGTCGATTGAATATATTCGTCAATATAATTCAACTCTAAGCTGAATTAATTCTAAGGGACGACCCCGTTCACAGAATATTGTGATTCCCAATATTTTGATTATTTCTGAATTAAATATATTAATAAATTATTTAATTTAATTAAATATTCCATATTATTTAATTAAACCTATATTTAATTCACTACATCACGATATATATAATTAAATAGATTAATTATAATACCCCTGACAGTGCGGGTCATTACACCTTTGGATGACGTGGACAGTCCTGACGCTTTGATTTTGAATCCGAATAACCATGTTTCTCCACTTCCCCTATAAAATAAAACCCTAGACCAACTAATTTATTCATTTAATTCAATAGCGACGACGAAGTGCTGCTTCAACGTAGTTTGTTTTATCCTTCTCCTCTTCAACCCATTAGGGGGAATTCAAGCTTGGAGATGTTGGATTCTACATCAGCAATCCCTTTTCTGATCACAATGGATCTACGCTGATTTTAAATCTCTTAACGAAGTGAGGTAATTCTTTGATCTAATCTATTATTCAATTCACTTCTCCTTTCTTCCCTTTTCTCTTTTAGTAAAAAGCTATAAATCCATAATTATTAGGTTCTGAAATTGAATTAATGGGTAAAAGTAAAAAACCTTGAATGATAGGACAGATTAGATCCAAAATTTGAGGAATGCATGAAAGGTGAGTGGGTTTAAACTATGGCCTTTAGATAATGTTATGACTATCATATAGCATTCCCTTTTTTATAAATTGTAAAATTGCCAGTTTAACTATAAATTGCTGTTATAACAAGTTGAGACGTTAATTCATGTGTTGAATCTATTAAATTGTGGGAATGATTAGCATGATATGACATCAATAATTCGTATATTGAACCAGTTGGAATGTTGGAATGTTTACATATTATAATATTAAATTGAGCATGTAATAAAGATTCATGTTACATAGAATTGAATAAATAAATATGGATATGGGGCATCGACCAAATTATGTTTAAAGTTCTTAAATTGGATCATAAGTACAAAAATGATTCGGGAGTAAATGGGGTCATATGTAAAACATAAATTGACATAATTTGAAGAATGACTATGAATTTGGATATATTGTAACGATTCAGATTTCGCCCGAACCTAATCGATCGCAAAATCGACTAAGACCATTCAAAAACCCGAATACGCTAACTTTGGGAATACAACACATCAGAACAAATAACAGAAGACTTTTATTACATCATAACATCAGAGTACAGAATATATCAGAGTACACCGATAAATAATACAGCAGAAGATAATTTACAAAAGATTTAATACATTGCAGTGGAAATGAATAAACTGATACAGCGGAATTCTATCAATGCTCTGGGCACAGCTTTAAGCTTCGATCCAGAATCCTGCTCAATATATCTACAAAATAAGCTACTCGACTGCCTGTGTGGAAAAGAGGGCACCCGAGTTTGCAAAGTGAAACAAACTACGGGTCAGTCATGGGACTGGTATGAGAAATCTACTTAACTTATCTGATAATAAGGCTAATCACAGGACCACGCCGCTAACGCGGAACGGATTCACTCCATTGAATTGCCAGTGCATGAAATAAAGTAAATCGTTAAACACCGCAATGCTTTTTAGAAAAATGAAACCATTATAAGACTCAGGTCCCATCACACAATGCAACGCAAGCCGGAGGATAGAGTTTTACCTTATAATGGTCAAAAATTCTTGATACGATAAAATGGATTTGATATTATTATTAGTGCACATATGTTTCAAAAACATTTCAATCATAATATATTAATCATAGACAACATAGCTACCATATACTATGTCGCCATACTAGTTATATAATCAAAACCGCATGGTGTCGTATAGGAAATTGGGTTTCCATCACGAGTCAAGGCTAGGAACGATCTCGTTACTGATTCGAGACACTCTAGCAATGTCTCTGGATCCCCCGTAGTGAACCCTTGGATATTGCAGGGCCAGTCCACAAATAACGTTAGTGGATTGGCAATTCCTGAACACACGCTTCCAGGTCCTATTGAACCTATAAAATGGTCACAATCGACCAATACATCCAAGGCGCCTCATAATCCATCAACCACATAAGTAAAAAATGTCGGGCTTTGTAAAATCCTAACACCACTTCTAGCTAGAAAGAAACGTGTGCACTCCCTGCATTCCCTTGTCCTATTTTTGACTCTAACTGGGATGTGAGGCCCGCGAGGTAACGTTATACACAAAGCTATGCCGAAATAGGCTATGCTTTGATCATCAACCACAAGACTCTACTTTTCAACAAAAGCCTTGATCATTTGCATCTTGGCGTGCCACATTGACAATCCATGCCATGCTATCAATAACTATCAATACATAACCTCTAAGGTTGTTAAGCAAGAGAATAAATTCTCCGCCACCAACGGTTATATATTGAATAGAAATAAATTTACATAGAACGAAATCCAATGTCAGACACACAACCATTTACAAGTCCGTTCTAGGTTTGAACGAAACCGGAGACACCTTATTCCTCGTCCTATATGTCCAATACATGAGAGAGGTGCTCGCATATCCATCGATCTCCAAGTACATCTGGACGATCACCACTTATTACCTTGTCTTGGGATGCCTCCCAATCAAGACAATGGTAATCGTCCAAACGATGTGAAGACCTCCAGTCTTTAATCACCGTCTTCATCTTCGACTCTTAGTCGTCATAATAATTATTCGGAATAGGTTAAACTTGGTCTTTCCGAAACTCGCGTATTTTATAATCAATGATAAAGTTCTATAAAAACACATCAAACGCCTCATTCCAATTCAAAATATTCTTTTAATAAAATATTCACATTATTAGGGAAAGGTTCCCATTAATTTTATCAAAGATAAATTCTTTAAATTTATTCCTAAATCTTCTTTTTAAAGATTCATTAAAACACCAATTCGTTTTAATATCAAAAATCATTATTTAATGATTATTCAACTTTAAGAAATTAATCTTGTCTTTAACTGGGTGAAGAACCAATATCATTTAAAACACAGTTCACGATAAACCCAAAATCATCTTCCATAAAAATATGGAATTTTCACAGAAATTAAATCAATATATAATAGATATAAATTCCCGTATCAGACTGATAATATAAATGGAATAAAGGCCAAGCCTTTTAAATTCCATATATAGTAACGGTCTTCTTTTACAGAAGCTCATCTCGATTATTATTAAATCGAATTCTATTCAATTCCAGTTTAATATATTAAATTGGAAAACTTTACTTTGGAAAATTCCCATTTAAGTCTTAATAAAAGGTTTACAAATTCCAAATTATATTTTCACTGTTAATTGGTTTAAAGAACAAGTGTCGTTTAAAACACAGTTCATAATAAACCCAATTCACATTTTATTTTATTCTAATTTCTAAATATAATTGGAAAACTTTAATAATCTTAATTAAAATATTTATTCTTTTCTCAACTGGGTTTAAGAACGGAGTTATTGAAGACACCATTCACGACAAACCCAAAAATTCAATTTATTTAGTTCCAAATAAATATTAATTATAAAACTCCATTAAATCTTGATTAAAGATTTATTCTATTTCTTTATTAAAATAATGTTTTCAAAATATTAGATTTTGGAAATTACTACTTTTTATTCTATTCATTATAAAATGAATAAAAACGATCGATAATCCCGTTCGAGTTAAAATGGCATTTCAACTTATAATGGGCTAAATAGTCCAATTCATTACCATGTCTATTTATGGTTTATAATGGGCTAGACCTCCCACATTAGGCCTACAACTTGCGGTTGCTGGACATGCCGGTCGGGTCCGGGCAGACTTATCGCACAAGTTGGGCTTAACCTCATGTCATAGCCCGCTTTGTATTTATGCACTTAGACCTCTCACATTAGGTTCAACATTAGTGGCTGCTGGATATGCCGGTCGGGTCTGTGCAGGCTTCCACCACAAATGCAACCTAAACTCGTGTCAAAAGTGCAATTATAATTTTTAATTGTAATTATTTCACTGAAAAATATTCATTATTTATAAACTATTCTTTATATAAAAATGTTCTTTATTTTCAAATATTATTCTATTAAAAGTATTTTGAATTGGAATGTGACTTCATCAATCACCATATAAATTCGATCATATGGATTTCATACATTACATATGTATATAACAGTAACGATAAATAAGCAATAAACCATCCATTCACATCCAGAGTGGAATTAATAATTGTGTGAGCATTAAAATAATAAATAATAATGCTCATCTTAGATTGTCAATCTATCGATTGACAGATAACTAAACAATTGGGACTAGTGTATGACAAATATCTTCCCAATACCCGTGTGGGGTTTTCAGCCAACAATAGTTCATATAAATAAATCATTGGATAATGAATTTAACCGATTACAATTCAGTTTGAATTATTTTCTATTTAATGAATTTTCTTTTGTTTAAATTATAAATAAATATTTATAATTTAATTTCACTACCATAATAACATTATAATGATAATGTTTTAATCTAGCACGAATCATATTTTAACTTATGATAAATTTTCTAATAAAATGACATTTCTAATTAAATGACCTATTTATTTACAAAATATGTTTTAATCTAAATGACAAATTTATTTGACAAATATGTTCTAATCTAAATGACATATTTATTTGACAAATATATGTTCTAGTCTACATGACATATAAAAATGTAAATTTAAATATGTATACAAAACTAATGTATACATGACATATAAAAATGTAAATTTTATCTTTGACAATCATAAATGACATTTCTAAATGAATATAATTGAACTTCATTTTCTGACAATTCCAAATGATCATAAATGACATTTCCAAAATGAACATAAATGATACTTCTAAATGAACATAAATGATACTTCATTTCTGACAATTCGAAATAAACGTAAATGATACTTATATTTTTGACAATTTTAATACAATAAAAATGACATTTTTATTTTACAAAACAATATCCTAAATAAATGGCATGTTTATTTTACAAAACATAATCCTAATATAATGACATGTTTATTTCAACATAACATATACTAATAAAATGACATGTTTTATCTAACAAAACAAATACTAACAAAATGACATGTTTTGTTTCAACATGTACTAATAGAATGACATGATTTATTTAACAAACAATATGCTAATAAAATGACATGTTTCATTTAACACAACAAATACTAACAAAATGACATGTTTTGCTTTAACATAACATATACTAATAAAATGACATATTTTGTTTTAACATAACATATACTAAAAAAATGACATGTTTTGTTTTAACATAACATATACTAATAAAATGACATGTTTTTTTATTCTAATGTAACATTTGCTAACAAAGTAATGTTTTTATACTAATGTAACATTTTATAACAAAAATGATATTTTTGTAACAATCCGGAAAATCTGAGCTAATTTCAAATTTTTATTTTGGCAATTTTAATGAATTTTGAACATTTAAAATGATTTATTTTAAATAATAATAACGGGAAATTTATTTTTAACAGAATTAGAACATATATATTTATTTGAATCGACGTTAGAATATAATTATTTATTTTTAATTATAAAAGGAATTGAAAATGGCGCGGTAGTTTAAAAACTCGATTTCAAATTTCAAATTAAAGTAAACCGGATTTTATCGAAACAAAAAATATTAGAATCTATTTGAAAATATCTTTCCAACGAATCCGAAAAATTGAAATTTCATAACGGGGATAAAAAGTTATGCCCAGTTGAATTTTCAGAATAGTCGTTATGTAATTCTAGCCCTTAAAAATGGAAATTTCGCAAACGACTTCTATTTTCAACAAATCCACTTTTGTTGGATCCGGGATGTCAAGTTATTGCTAGATTCCAAAATTCGTAATTTTCTGAATCAATATGTGAGTGTGGCGAAGTAAAACGTGTTTTAACAGTTTCGGTCAATTTCGATCGACCAGAAAATGGCCATTTTTCACACGGTCTCAGAATTTGACGAAATTAATTTTGTTAGGACCGTATCGTCAATATGAAGCTAGAAATAATTTTTCGGGGATTTTTAGAGTCCGTATGTGGTCCCGGTAATTTAAAATTTGCGTTCAAATTGAATATATATTGATTCATATTTTAATTTGAAGAAAAACTAATCGTAACAGCCGAATTGGGTTACGAGACATATCCCATTGTGTTCGGAATGGGGCTAATTAGCTAGGGACGACAGTCGGTGGGCCTCGTTTTGAGTTCAAATGTAAAGTAAACTTTCAAGGAATAAAGTATTAATAAAAATAATATAAAATATAATATAAGTATATCTCCCTAAACCTAATTTCCTTCAGAACATAAATCCGCCCCCAAATTAAAAAATCTCAAACCCTCTCAGTTTCTCCCGTTGCCCTTTTCCCCGCCACCACCGCTCCACCCACGGCCGCCGCGTCACCATAGACTTCCTTCGCCCCTCTCCGACTACCCCATCTAGCCAGCGCGAGCCCCCTCTCGCGGATCGGAAGCACCACGACGCCTCCACCTCCAAACCCAAGCGCCGCCGCAACCACGCCTTAGCCACCACCTGACCCCGAGCTCCGACCGCCTTATGGCCTTCCCCACCTCTAACTGCTGGTAGTGAAACCCCCCTCTCGCTAGAAACGCTGTAAAAAAAATTTCTTCTTTCTTTCTTTGTTTATTTATTTATTTATTTATATTTATTTAAAGTAATTAGCTTAAAAGAATATAGTCTTTATGAGAAAAAAATCGATTTTATATCTTTAATAAAATCAATTTTATATATTTAATAAAATAAAAAATTAGATCTTTAGAACGGTAAAGATTAGATTTTTATTGTTTGAATGGAATAATAAAAATACGTTTTTTATCGTGAAATGGTTTTTAATACAAATGTAATCTTTATATAGAATACATTGTTTTTAAAACTGAAATAAATTAAAGAAAAGAGATGATTTCTTAACAAAGAAGAACTTTGATCTTTTAGGTAAAAAAGCTTTGATCTTTTATTTAGAAAAGCTTTGATCTTTAATTTGGAAAAGTTTCGATTTTTAATTAATAGAAAGATTAGATTTATAAAGTTAAAAAGATTTGATTTTTAATATGGAAAAGATTTGATTTTCACTACATTAAAAATATAATTGTTATATAAATAGTGAAGTAAAAAATATAATTTTTATATAAGTAGTGAAGTAAAAATATGATTTTGATATATGTAGTAAATCAAAAATATATTTTTTAGATAATGTAGAGAATAAAAATATGACTTTTATGTAATGAGAGGAATAAAAATGTGATTTTTATATGAACAATACCAGAATAAAAATGTGATTTTTATTATGAACAGCGTGAAAAAGATAGCGTTGGAGATAACAGGCGAATCCAAGCGGTTCAGAAATTCAGATATGAAATGGCGGAGTGGAACCCAAATGTGAGAACTCCTCACTTTTAATTTGCTTTCTAGTTGATATATATACTAGGATGCAGACAGTGCTTAGCAGCACCCGACACCCGTCGTCCACAGACCATGGATGACTTGTTTGTTTGGTTGATGTGTTGTGAAATTTTATTGTGTGATGTGCAATGAATAAATATTTTATAGTTAAAAATATAATTTTTAATGTGCATATAAAATAAATATTTATAAACAAATCGGACGATTTGTTTATGTACACACATTTAACTGATATTGATTGGGACGATAAATTTTACACATCGCCCAACTGCACAAATAAAAATCTGTGTTTGTTGATTGGAAACCCCACACGGGTGTTGGGATGATATTTGGTGTACAATAATCCCAATTATTTAGCTGTATGTCGATCGATTGGTTGACGGACTGTGCAAGCGTTAATTATTTATATTTAATGCTTATGCAGTTGTGTGGTGCACTCTGGATGATGGTTGATGATTTATCATTGCTATTATATACATGTGTTGTAGGGAATCCATATAATTAACATTATATGGTAATTGATTGGGCCTCATTCCAATTTGGAAAATAAAGAAATAAAGAAAATTCATGTGTTGAATAAAATATATATTCATATGTTGAATAAAAGAAAATTCATGTGTTGAATAAAATATATATTCATGTGTTGAATAAAAGAAAATTCATGTGTTGAAAAAAATATTCATTTGTTGAATAGAATAACGAGGTTATTGAAATATATAAAGCCGTGTTGATCAGATTTGCGCCATTTTGACGTAAACGATATTTATATCGATTTTATTCATTTTTATGATGAATATCGAAAAGGAATTGATTTCAAAATATATTGTTTTGAAAATATTATCATTTATATATCGATGATATGGAATATTCAATTTTGATTTGAAATTGAATATGAAGTTGAAATCGTTTTGAAAACAAATTTAAAATGATTTTTAAAATATGTTTTGAAAGGAAATCGACAAAATATATATAATATATTATATATATATATAATGGCCTGAATAGAACTCGCCACCCTGCGGTAGTTCGCGAATTTCGACCATTGACTTCGAATGGATATTACGGGAGATCCGACCGTTGGATTCTCCTAAAACTGGAACCTTGGGTTCGTATCGAAAAGAGCTTTCTAACGAATATTAGAGATTTGAAATCTAATGGTTGGATTTGGAATTATGTCCAAATCAAATTTGAAAAGGTCGCTGTAAGTGCAGTTCGATGGCCGTTTATGGAAATCGACTGTACGGGCCTTGATAAAATTATTAAAAATAGTAATAATTTGTGTAAAATCATAGGAAATGATTTGGAAAGAATTGGGATGAAAAACCCCATATTTGAAAAGATAAAAATAGATTTTTATCGAAATGAACTAGTTTTGAACTAGAATTATAATCCATTTATTTTTGAAATAAATAAATTGGATTTGAAAGGGTTTTAAAAATAAACAGAATTTCCAATAGTTGAATTGGAATGGATTTGAATCGAAATTGTCTTTGGAATATTTCAATGTTGGATTTCATGATTATACAGATATTGTTATGGAAATTTTAAATATATATTAATATCGTTATTTCCAATACGATATTTGTTGGTCGTATAATTTGATATTGAATATAAGCCGATATTTTTTTTATTCAGAGCCTTGTATTTAATATCAAATGGGATATGGGTTTGTCGTGAATGGTGTCTTCATTAACATTGTTCTTAAACCCAGTTGAGAAAAAGATTAAATCTTTTTATTTAGATTTAATGAAGTATACCAATTAAATGGTATTTAATTGGAATTGAATTTGAATTGATTTTTGGGTTTATCGTGAACGGTGTTTTAAATAACACTTGTTCTTTAACCCGATAATTAATGGAATGTGAATTAGGTTTACCATGAAGTGTGTTTTAACGACATTCGTTCTTTAACCCGATTTACAGTGAAATGTGATTTGGAATTTATAAATCTTTTGTTAAGATTTAAAGGAGATTTTCCAAAATAAAAGTTTTCCAATTTAATAAAATAAAGTGGAATGGAATGGAATTCGATTTGGTAATAATCGAAGTGAATTTCTATGGAGGAAGACTGCTAATATATCTGGAATTTAAAAGGCGTTGCCGTTATTCCATTTATATTATTAGTCGGATATGGAAGTTTATATCGATTATATATATCGATTTGTTTTCCATGAAGATTCCATCGTTAATGGAATGTGATTTCAGGTTTATCGTGAACTGGGTTTTAAATAACATTGGTTCTTTAACCCAGTTAAAGACAGGATATGGTTTCCCAAGTTAAACAATCATTAATATTGATTTTTGGGAAGATTAAAACCAAGTGAAATTTTAATGAATCTTTAATTAGATTGAAATGATCGAGAATGGAGTATCACCAGTTTTTCTCTCGGCGATAGTTGAATCTTTAATTAGATTTGAACGTGAAATGGTAATTGAATTTACCGATAACACCGTGGTGTTAGGTATGAAGTATTGCCAGTTTTACTTCATGGGATGAATAGGTTGGGATTGGGAAATTAAAACAAATGATTACTTCGGTAAGGTTCGTTAATCCCAACTAGTTTGGATAAACCATAATTTGATTTGAATTGATATTCAAAGGAAGATTAAAGAATAAATTTAAGGAATTTATCTTTGATAAAATTAATGGGAACCTTTCCCAAAGTATAAGAATATTTGAATAAAAGAATATTCTGAATTGGAATGAGGCGTATGTTGTGTTTGTGTAACACTTGTTTATTATATACGCGAGTTATTTAAAAAGACCAGGTTTGTCCCATTCTGAATAACTGATTCGACGATGTGTCGAGGATGAAGACGGTGGTCGAAGACCGGAGGTCTTCACATCGTTTGGATAATTACTGATGATCTTGATTGGGCTGTACACCCAAGAGGAGGGAATCAGTTGGTGTTCGTCTAGACGTACTTGGAGATCGATGGATATGCGAGGTACAAGGTGCCTCCGGTTTCGTTCAGACCCAGAACGGACTTGTAAATGGACTGTGTGTCTGACATGGGATATCATTCTGTGTGATTGATGGATATCGGTTACATGGAGTGGTTTGCCTGTGTGGCATGCTAAGGTGCAAATGATCAAGGATTATGTTGAAAAGCAAAGTCTTGTGGTTGATGATCAAAGCACCGTTTGTGTAGCGATAATTCGTGAGCCTCACACCCCGGTTGTGAACCAGAAACGGGAGAGGACCTCATGGAGGGCATGCGTTTCTATCTAGTTAGGGTGGTGTCAGTGACCTACCAGCCTTGACATATATATTATTTTCACCTGTGTGGTTGTTGGATTGCGAGGTGCCTCGGATATATAGGTGACTACGTGGAGCCGATGGAGTCATAGGACTCATTTACGCCCCAAAGGGCGGGGAAACGCAGTGTTCAGGCATTTTAATCCACATCAGTGGACCGACCCTGACGATCCAAGGTGCAGTTGCGGCTGTTCCTGAGACATGGTAGGCTAGATTGTCTTGAAACGGTGAGGACGATCCCTGGCCTCGGTTCACAGACGGAAATCCAACTTCTAATACATGACTTTGCAGTTTTGATTGTAGAACCTATATATGGCGACATAGTGGTATGGGGGCACTTATGCCGTCTATGATTGATACTTATGATTGAAATTGTTTTGACACTATACACTTATAGTAATAATAAAACATGAAATTTCACGTACCAAGCATTCTTAGCTATTATAAGGTAAAAACCCTATCCTTCGGTTTGTGTTGTATTGTGTGATGGGACCTGGGTCTTATAATAGCTTCATTGTTCTTTATTTAGCATTGCGCTGTTTGTTTTATGCACTGGTATTCTTGGAAGGAAACCTGTTCCGTGTTATACGGCGTGGTCCCTTGATTTACCTAACTTTAAAATAAAGATTAATAATTGTTTTAGTTCTCACACCAGTCACATAACTGACCTGGAGTTTATTTTTTTAACCTAAACTCTGGGTGCCCTTATTTTGCACGGGCAGCTAGTAGTTTTGGTTTTGCAGATTTATATTCACAGGATCCTGATTTACAGCTGGAACGATATTCGAAAAGCTCTGTATCCGTTTATCTCTTTCAGTTGTGTTTTGTATTATTTTCCGCTGCTATGTAATGTAATTTGAATCTCTGATATTTTTCTGGTGTGTATTATTTATTCGTACTCTGTAATATTCTTGTATTCTAATGGAATTGTTGTAATACACAATGAAATGTTCTTCTGTTTGTGTCCCGATGTGGCTTGTCCTCAAAGCAATCCGGGCTTTCCTTCACGGGGAAGTTCGGGTCGTTCTATTTTTGGTCAAACTTAACATTTTATAACAAAAGTGCTATTTATTTTTAATGCAACATTTCAAAACAAAAATTTTGTTTTATTTCCATGTAACATTTTATAACAAAAATGTTATTTTATTTCTAATGTAAACAATTCTAATAAAAATGACACGTTTGATCTAAATGAACATTTCTACTAAAATGACATGTTTAATATAAATAAACATTTCTAATAAAAATGTTATCTTTAATTTAAATAAACTTTTCCTAACAAAATGTTACCTTTAATCTAAATGAACATTTCCTAACAAAAATGACATGATTATTCTAATGTAATGTTTTTAACAAAAGAGACATTTTTATTCAAATGTAATAATTTTAACAAAGAAGTCATTTTTATTCTAAATAAACATTTCTAATCAAAGTGATGTTTTTAATCTAATAAAACATTTTATAACAAAATGTTATTTTATTTCACAAGGAACATTTTTAACTAAAAATGGTATTTTTAAAAAATGTAAAATTTCTAACAAAATTGATATTTTTAATCTAGTATACATTTTCTAACAAAATGTTTCTTTTCATTCTAATGTACATTTTCTAACAAAATGTTCTTTTTATTTTAATGTACATTTTATAACATGACATTCCAAAAAGAATGATATTTTTATATTAACATAATGTTTTTAAATAAATGACATTTATAACATATCATTATTCTAATAAATGACAATTTAATATTGTCAATCCTAATTCAATAAAAGATGACAAATTTTTATTGACAATTCCAATTTAACAAAAGATGACAAATTTATATCGTCAATTCTAATTTAACAAAAGATGACAAATTTATATCGTCAATTCTAATTTAACAAAAGATGACAAATTTATATCGTCAATTCTAATTTAACAAAAGATGACAAATTTATATCGTCAATTCTAATTTAACAAAAGATGACAAATTTACACCGTCAATTCTAATTTAACAAAAGATGACAAATTTAGTTTCTAACATAAATGACAAATTTAATTTCTAACATAAATGACAAATTAATTTCTAACATAAATGACAAATTTAATTTTTAACATAAATGACAAATTTAATTTCTAACATAAATAACAAATTTAATTTCTAACACAAATGACAAATTTAATTTCTAACATAAATGACAAATTTAATTTCTAACATAAATGATTCTAAAAAAATTGATATTTTTAATTCTAACTTAACATGTTTCTAAAAATGATAATTATTACTAAAATGATAATTTATACTAACATGACATTTTATACTAACATGACAATTTTATACCACATGATATTTCATCACTAAAATGATAATTTATACTAACATGACATTCCTAATAAAATGATAATTTTATTTTAACATAACATATAATCCAACATATCATTATCACCACATTCAATCAGTTAATCTAAATTTTATACGGCACACATATTTAACATCACAACCATAATCAATATAAATATATATTTATTTATTTATAAATTTTAAATAGAGAAATCTCACCGTGTTTTTAATAAAATTAAACAGCGTTTAATTTTACTAAAAATCCCAATTGCCACTGTTCTTGTCTAAATCAATTCTGAAATGTAGTGCTCGCTGATATGATTCCATCCAAACTGAAATCATTGAATTTGGTTAAGATTTGAATGAGTTATGGCTTCTTAAAGATTTATTTACATTCTTAAACAATAAAAAAAATTAACCTTTTAATTACAACGCCAAAAACGTTGTCGTTCCTTTCTTTACTCCTTCTACGTTTCTATAGGAACCCATCGCTCCGCTCCTTCCTTCCAATCTCACATCATCATAGGCGACTACAACCCGATTAGAGACTACTATATCGAAGCCCGTTCTCCGCTCCACCACCGCCCGCATCCTCTCGCCACTCGCCGTCCCCTTTCTCCTGAGAAATGAACCCAAACGCAGCCACTATGCGGTTAAAAATCCACTAATCCATGAAAGTAAATATGATCTTAATCGTATAGAATTAAGGATCTTAAAGAGCTCTTGAATTTGGTGTTGGAGATTTGTTTTAATTCAAAGCATATAGGGAGAATTTAGGGATTCATTTTCGAAGCTTTCAGGCCATTAAAAAAAAGGACGGCGGCTGTTCAAATAGGGTTTAGATTTAGGGTTTGTTTGTTTGTATATTTATAATAAAACAATTTTTAATTCCTAATTTTGCAAATAAACCCATTAATGTGTCTTTTCACATATAGTAGTTTACAAAGTAATTTAATCAGCTGACTAGGCATGATGGGACCATACTTATTATTCATTCAAATTTCAAAAGTAAAGAGAAAGGGAATAAAAGGAAAAATGAATGTTTGATTCATTTTGTCTGATTGTTAAGTTATGCAACTTTTTATATTTCAAAACACATAATTAAATATCATATTTCATCAAAAGTGTGATTTCTTATGTTACTACATTTTTATCACAACAAGAATCTTTTTAATGAATCAAATTTCAAAAAAAAAGTGTACTTTTCATGTAAACATATTTCTGTTAAACTATGAAACTTTTTAATCATTCTATCTTACATGAAAAATGTAATCTTTTTTATCTTTCTTTTATTACATTAAAAATGTAATCTTTTTAATTTTTTTTTACTAATTTATGACGTATTTTCTATTTAAAATTTCTTAAAATAATTTTTTAAATTGGTTATGAATTTCCGAGTTGTTACAATCTCCCCCACTTAAAATCTTTTCGTCCTCGAAAAGAAATGAAGCTAAAAATTGTTTAATTAACTAATTCAATTTTCAATTTTTTTATTGGTTTTAATAATTTGATTAGCTGATTAACTTTTCAAATATATATAACTTTTATATATTCAAAAATTATATTTTCTAAGATCGGATTATAATCACAAATACGTGAATTATAAACCTATCACTCTCAACTCATTCTAGGGCATTTCTAACCCCATCTCTAATGAGTTTTCTCATTCTAGGATACTACTGATCCGATCTCTAATGAGTTTTCACTTTGGATATTACTAGTCCTATCTTTGATGAGTCATTTGTTCAGTTCTAACGAGTTGTACCCCAAAGATTTGAGCTAACCAAAGCTCTGATACCAACTGTAACGATTCGGATTTCGCCCAAACCTAATAGATCGCAAAATCGACTAAGACCGTTCAAAAACCCGAAAACGCTAACTTTGGGAATACAACACATCAGAACAAATAACAGAAGACTTTTGTTACATCGTAACATCAGAGTACAGAATATATCAGAGTACATCGATAAATAATACAGCGGAAGATATTTTACAAAAGATTTAATACATTGCAGCGGAAATGAATAAACTGATACAGCGAAAGTCTATCAATGCTCTGGGCACAGCTTTAAGCTTTGATCCAGAATCCTGCTCAATATATCTGCAAAATAAGCTACTCGACTACCCATGTGGAAAAGAGAGCACCCGAGTTTGCAAAGTGAAATAAACTACGGGTCAGTCATGGGACTGGTATGAAAAATCTACTTAACTTATCTAATAATAAGGCTAATCACAGGACAACGCCGCTAACGCAGAACGGGTTCACTCCATTGGATTGTCAGTGCATGAAATAAAGTAAATCGTTAAACACCACGATGACTTTTAGAAAAATGACACCATTATAAGACTCAGGTTCCATCACATAATGCAACGCAAGCCGGAGGATAGAGTTTTACCTTATAATGGTCAAAAATGCTTGATACGATAAAATGGATTTGATATTATTATTAGTGTACATATGTTTCAAAAACATTTCAATCATAATGTGTTAATTATAGACGGCATAGCTACCATATACTATGTCGCCATACTAGTTATACAATCAAAACCGCATGGTGTCGTTTTGGAAATTGGGTTTCCATCATAAGTCAAGGCTAGGAACGATCTCCTTACCGATTCGATACACTCTAGCAATCTCTAAAGATCCCCCGTAGTGAACCCTTGGATACTGCAGGGCCGGTCCACAAATAATGTTAGTGGATTGACAATTCCTGGACACACGCTTCCAGGTCCTATTGAACCTATAAAGTGGTCACAATCGACCAATAAATCCGAGGCGCCTCAAAATCCATCAACCACATAAGTAAAAATGTCAGGCTTTGCTAAACCCTAACATCACTTCTAGCTAGAAAGAAACATGTGCACTCCCTGCGTTTCCTTGTCCCATTTTTGACTCTAACTGGGGTGTGAGGATCACGAGGTAATGTTATACACAAAGCTATGTCGAAATAGGCTATGCTTTGATCATCAACCACAAGACTCTGCTTTTCAACAAAAGCCTTGATCATTTGCATCTTGGCGTGCCACATTGACAATCCACGCCATGCTATCAATAACTATCAATACATAATCTCTAAGGGTGTTAAGAAAGAGAATAAATTCTCCGCCACCAATGGTTATATATTGAATAGAAATCAATTTATATAGAATGAAATCCAATGTCAGACACACATCCATTTACAAGTCCGTTCTAGGCCTGAACGAAACCGGAGTTTAACAACCTGGATATTCAGAACCAATTTAAAAATTTTATTTCGGAAATTTTGATGGATTTCGAATATTTAAAATGATTTATTTTAAATAATAACGACAAGAAATTTATTTTGAATAGAATTAGAATGTATATATTTGTTTGAATAGACGTTAGAGTATAAATATTTATTTTAATTATAAAAGGAATTGAAAATGGCGCGGTGGTTTGAAAATTTGATTTCAAATTTCAAATGAATGTACAGGATTCAAAATAAACCAGATTTTGGCAAAACTAAAATTATTAGAATCTATTTGATAATATCTTTTCAACGAATCAGAAAATTCCTAATTTCATAGCAGGAACAAAAAGTTATGCCCAATTGAAAATTCGGAATAGTCGCTATGGAAAATATAGCCCTTAAAAATGGAAATTTTGCAAACGACCTCCGTTTTCGTTGAAACCACTTTTGTTGGATCCAGGATGTCAAGTTATTGCTAGATTCCAATATCAATAATTTTTGGGGTCAATATGTGAGCGCAGCGCAGGAAAACATGTTTTGGCAGTTTTAGTCAATTTGGATCGACCAGAAAATGGCCATTTTCCAAACGGTATACAAATCTGATGAAGTTAGTTTGGTTAGAGCCATATCGTCAATACGAAGCTAAAAACTATTTTTCAGAAATTTTTAGAGTTAGTATGTGGCCACGGTAAATTAAAATGTGTGTTTGAATTTAAAATATAATGATTTATATTTCAGATTTAGTGGAAATTGATTGTAACAGTCGAATTGGCTTACGGGACATATCCTATTATGTTTGGAATGGGGGTAATTAGTTATGGACGACAGTTGGTGGGTTCGATTTAGAGTTCGAAATAAAAAGTTACTTTTTGAAGAAATAAAATAATTAAATCTATATGCTCTCACTTCTAAGTCAAACCCTTATCTCCCATTCCCCAAGGTCAAACCTGCCTCCCCCATTTCAGAAAACTGCCGTTCGATCAGCAAGAAAAAAACGCACGTGATCGATCCCCCGTCCCCCCATACGCCGCTCCACCTCCGCCACCCCTCACTGCGGTCGCCATCTACCACCGATCTTCCCTCCTCGCGCGAGCTCCCCTACCTCCCCATCTCCCCCAATTCGAACGTGGCCCCCCAAATCATCCAGCATTGAAGCGATGCCGCCCAAGCCCCTAAACCCCCCTTGATTCCTCTGCCGCCGGTCTCGCCCTCCCCAACAGCCCTGCGCCACCCTAACACCACCTCCGACGAGCACCGCGGCTTCCCCTTCCTCCAGCGAGCGCAACACACCCCCTCCTCCCGAAACCGAAATAAAAGCGAGTATTCTCTTTTATTTATTCATTATGATGTAATAATTTTTAATGTCGATTTTTATGCATATAAAAATTTGATTTTTACATTATAAGAATAGCGGTTAAAAATAGATTTTTATATGTAGAAAGAAATTATTTTTAATCTAGAAAAGACTGATTTTTATATGTAGAAAGTAATGATTTTTAATGTAGAAAGAAATGATTTTTATGTGTAGAAAGATTAGATTTTTAATGCAAGAAAGATTAGATTTTTCGTTATAGAAAGATATGATTTTCATATATGCGAGGAGGATATAAAAATATGATTTTTATTCATATGAAGGATATTATTTTTATATATGTATAAAAATATGAGTTTTATCATATGAATAGCGAAGTAAAAATATAATTTTTATCATATGAATAGCGAAGTAAAAATATAATTTTTATCATATGAATAGAGAAGTAAAAGTATAATTTTTAATGAAGTAAAAATTGGATTTTTATACATAAGGTTTTGATAGAAAAAATTGATTTTTCTATATATCTATTAACGATGGAAAAAAATATGAATTATATATACATATAGCAGCGTTATAAAAATATGATTTTAATAGATAAGAATATTATTTTTAGTTAGATAACGAATTAAAAAATGTGATTTTTACCATGAACAGCTTGAAAAGGTTGAGTTGGAATAGTGGGTAAATCCAAACCATCGTCAAGTAAAGAATGGCGGAGTGGAAACCAAAGGTGAGAACTCCTCACTTTTATTTTATTTTCTAGCCAAGATATATACTAAGATGCAGACGGTGCTTAGCAGCACCCGACACCCGTCGTCCACAGACCATGGACGACTTGTTTGTTTGTTTGATTGTGTTGTGAAAATTGATTGTGTGATGTGGAATGAAATAAAATATTTTATAGTTAAAAATATAATTTTTAACGTGTATATGAAATAAATATTTATTTACAAATCGAACGATTTGTTTATGTACACACATTTGACTGATATTGATTGGGACGATAAATTTTACACATTGCCCAACTCCGCAAATAAATCTGTATTTGTTGATTGAAACCCCACACGTGTATTGATAAGATATATGACATACACTAGTCCCAATAATTAGTTGTATGTTGATCGATTGATTGACAGGCTGTTGTAAGCATTAAATATTTATATTTGATACTTATGCAGTGTAGAAGCACTCTGGATGATGGTTGACTGTGTTTGATTGTTGTTGTATACCTGTGTGTATGAAATCCATATAAATAAAATTATATGGAAATTGATTGTGTCTGATTCCATTTCAGAAAGAATGAATATTTTGAAATAACGATTATTTTAAAATAACGAATATTTTAAAATAATATTCAGTAAAAGACCAAAATCTGATTTTGATGTCCGATTTCGGATGGATACGAATATATTTAAATATATAAAGTTGTGTTGATTTGATATGCGCCATTTTGATGTGAACGATATTTATATCGATTTTATTCATTGTTATAATGAATATCAAAAAAGAAATGATTTTGAAATCTAATGTTTTGAAAATATTATCATTTATATATCGATGATATGGAATATTCAATTTTGATTGGAAATTGAACACGAAGTTGAAATCGTTTTGAAAACGAATTTAAAACGATTTATAAGATACATTTTAAAAGGAAATCGACGAAATATATATTATATATAAAAACATGGCCTGAATAGAACGCGCCGCAGCGGTTCGCGAATTTCGACCATTGACTTTGAACGGACATTACGGGAGATCCGACCGTCGGATTCTCCTAAAACCGGAACCGTTGGGTTCGTATCGAAAAGGGCTTTCTAACGAATATTAGAGATTTGAAATCTAATAGTGGATTTGGAATTATGTCCAAGTCAACTTTGAAAAAGGTCGCTGTAAGTGCAGTTCGATGGCTGTTTATGGAAATCGACTGTATGAGCCTGGATAAATTTATTGAAAATATCATTAATTAGTGTAAAATCATAAGAAATGATTTGGAAAGAATTGGGATGAAAAATTCCATATTTGAAAAGATCAAAATATATTTTTATCGAAATGAACTAGTTATGAACTAGAATTATGAAATCCAATATTTTTAAATAAATATATTGGATTTGAAATGGTTTTAAAAATAAACAGAATGTCCAATATATGAATTGGAATGGATTTGAATCAAAATTGTCTTCGGAATATTTCGATGTTGGATTCCGTGATTATACGGATATTGTGGAGGAATTTGGAAGATATATATATCGTTTTTCCAATACGATATTTGTTGGTTGTAGTATTTGATATTGAATATAAGCCGATATATTTTCTATTCAGAGCCTTATATTTAATATCAAATGGGATTTTGGGTTTGTCGTGAACGGTGTCTTCACTAACACTGTTCTTGAACCCAGTTGAGAAAAGATTAAATCTTTTTATTTAGATTTAATGAAGTATACCAATTGATTAATATTTAATTGGAATTGAATTGAAATTGGTTTTTGGGTTTATAGTGGACGGTGTTTTAAATAACACTTGTTCTTTAACCCGATTAACAATGGAATGAGATTTTGGGTTATCGTGAATGGTATCTTTAATAATACTGCTCTTAGACCCAATGGAGTAAAGAAAATCAGAAACTAACTGGAGATTAGTTAAGTTGAATGGTTTTCTGGGTATTGATCTGATGTTGGTTTCGGACTTTGGGGTTAATACTTAGGGAATTGTTCACTTGATAATTTACGGCTAGAAGCTGATGGAATGGAATGAAATTTTGGGTTGTCGTGAATGGTATCTTCAATAATACGGTTCTTAGACCCAATGGAGTTAAGAAAATTAGAAACTAACTGGAGATTAGTTAAGTAGAATGGTTTCCTGGGTATTGATCTGATGTTGGTTTCGGCCTTCAGGGTTAATACTTTGGTAATTGTTCACTTGCTAATTTACGGTTAAAGGATGATGGAATGTGATGTGATTTGGATTTATCATGAACCGTGTTTTAAAGGACATTGGTTCTTTAACCCAGTTAAAGACATGATATGATTTCCTAAGTTAAACATTCATTGATATTGATTTTTGGGAAGATTAAAACCAAGTGGAGTTTTAATGAATCTTTAATTAGATTGAAATGATCGAGAATGGAGTATCTCCAGTTTTGCTCCAGGAGACAGTCAAATCTTTAATTAGATTTGAACGTGAAACTGTAATTGAATTTACTGATAACACCGTGGGGTTAGATATGAAGTATTACCAGTTTTGCTTCATGGGATGAATTGGCTGGGATTGGGAAATTAAACAAATGATTACTTCGGTAAGGTTCGCTAATCCCAACTAGTTTGGATAAACCATTATTTGGTTTGAATTGATATCAAAAGGAAGATTAAAGAATTTATCTTTGATAAAATTAATGGGAACCTTTCCCAAAGTATAAGAATATTTGAATAAAGGAATATTCCGGATTGGAATGAGGTGTATGTTGTGTTTTTATAGCACTTGTTTATTATATACGCGAGTTATTCAGAAAAACCGGGTTTATCCCATTCTGAGTAACTGATTCGATGATATGTCAAGGATAAAGACGGTGGTCAAAGATTGGAGGTCTTCACATTGTTTGGATGACTACTGATGTCTTGATTGGGCTGTACACCCAAGACAAGGTAATAAGTGGTGATCGTCCAGATGTACTTGGAGAGCGACCGGATATGCGAGGACCTCTCCCCTATATTGGACATATGGGGGAGTAATAAGGTGCCTCTGGTTTCGCTCAGACCCAGAACGAACTTGTAAATGGATGTGTGTCTGACATCGGATTTCATTCTGTGTGATTGATAAACATCGGTTGCATAGCGTGAATTGCCCGTGTGGCATGCTGAGATGCAAATGATCAAGGCTTCTATTGAAAAGCAGGGTCTTGTGGTTGATGATCGAAGCACGACTTTAATATAGCGTAGCTTTGTGTAGCATTAATTCACGAGCCTCACAGCCCTGTGTGAACTAGAAACGGGAGAGGACTACAGGGAGGGCATGTGTTTCCTTCTAGCCAGGAGTGGTGTCAGCGTTTTACAAGCCCAGACATTTTACTTATGTGGATGATGGATAGCGAGGCACCTTGGGTATATCGGTCGTTCCGGGGCCGATAGTTTGGTCGGGATATGACCAGTTTACGCCCCATAGATCGGGGAAACGCATTGTTTAGGCATTTTAATTCACATCGAGTGGACCGGCCCTGAAGATCCAAGGTGCAGTTGCGGCTGTTCCTGAGACACGGGCTAGAGCGTCTCGAAGCGATAAGGACGGTCCCTATCCTTGGTTCACAAATGGAAATCCAACTTCCAATATGACATTTTGTGGTTTTGATTGTAGAACCTAGTATGGCGATACAGTGGTATGGGGCACTTATGCCGTCTATGATTGATACTTATGATTGAAATTGTTTTGACACTATACACTTATAGTAATAATAAAAGATGAAATTTCACGTATCAAGCATTTTTGGCTATTATAAGGTAAAAACTCTATCCTTCGGTTTGTGTTGCATTGTCTGATGGGACCTGAGTCTTATAATAGCTTCGTTGTTCTTTATTTAGCATTGCGCTGTTTGTTTTATGCACTGGTATTCTTGGGAGGAAACCCGTTCCGTGTTACACAGCGTGGTCCCTTGATTTACCGAGCTTTAAAATAAAGATTAATAACTGTTTTAGTTCTCACACAAGTCACATGATTGACCTGGAGTTTATTGTTTTAACCTAAACTCTGGTTGCCCCTATTTTCCACATGGGCAGCTAGTAGTTTTGGTTTTGTAGATTTATATTCACAGGATCCTGGTCTATAGCTGGAATGATATTCGGAAAGCTCTGTATCCGTACATTCTTTTCAGTTGTGTTTTGTATTATTTTTCCGCTGCATTGTAACTTGTAAATCTCTGATATTTAGTAAATGTGTAATATTTATTCATACTTTGTATATTCTTGTATTCTGATTAAATTGTTGTAATAAGCAAAGAAATGTTCTTATGTTTATGTTCTGATTTATTGTGTTCTCAAAGCAATCCGTTCTTCCTCTTCTCATCGGAGACCGGGGAAGTTCTGGGTCCTTACAGTGGTATCAGAGCTTTGGTTTACAGAGCTTAGAGAACAAGACATGTTAGAACCAAACGAAAGATTTCATCAGAGATTAGATTAATTAGTAATATCCAATGAGAATGACACATTAGAGATAATATCAGTAGTATCCTAGAACGAGTGTGAAGAGTGATATTTTTAAAATAAAAATGAAAACGAATTTTGTTTTGAAAATTTAAACCTGTTTATACGTATTTGAATATTTATTTTAAATCGATTTGGACTATCAATTATATAAAGATTTTAATATACGTCTGATCCACGTGTATTGAAGCCTCAAATATACGGGATGAATATAGGATCACACTCTAGTCGCTCTTAGATGTTTCTGATGATTGCTCGAGCATCATCAGCATTTATGTTCGGGTTTCAAAAGTGGGATTTCTATATATTTCCAATTGACTGGCGTGAGAACCAAAACTAGATAGGGTTTACTGATGTGATTTGGCATCAAAAACTGATTTTTGGATACATAAAAGCTAAATTTGAAACGTTAATCAACTTATTGACTAATGATTTTGTTGTGTGATTATTCATTTAAACCAAACTATAGATGAATGGTAAATTTGGGCCAAATTGTATGCAATTTTGAACTGAACTGAAATTTGTTTGAGATTGCATGCATCTACATGTATATACATTGAACAGGTCATAGCAAGGAGGCTAGAGAAGAGGAATGAAATTGTATGCCCGACAAACAGGTACATGTTTACTTATTTATTGGGTTTGGATGATTTTACGAGCCGCTTGGCTTTTTCTTTTTCTTTTTTAGATGAGAGGGCTTGTGTGGCGGTTTGGGGTTTTTCCCGGTGCTCCCGTACAAAGGAGGTTATGGCAAAAAAATTCGAAAATTTAGGGTGTTAGCCAAATTTTTGAAGAATTGGAAAATTCTTAGAAACTGAAAAGTTAAAGGATGAAAGCCAAACTGAAAGTTGAGTTGATTAGTAAAACAACTTTCGGCTCCGTTCCTTTTCGAGGATGAAAAGATTTTAAGTGGGGGAGATTGTAACAACCCAGAAAATCAGAACCAATTTAAAAAATTTATTTTGGAAATTTTGACGGATTTCGAATATTTAAAATGATTTATTTTAAATAATGACAACAAGAAAATTATTTTGAATAGAATTAGAATGTATATATTTGTTTGAATAGATGTTAGAGTATAAATATTTATTTTAATTATAAAAGGAATTGAAAATGGCGCGGTAGTATGAAAATTTGATTTCAAATTTCAAATGAATGTACAGGATTCAAAATAAACCGGATTTTGGCAAAACCAAAATTATTAGAATCTATAAGAAATATCTTTTCAAGGAATCCGAAAAATCCAAATTTCATAGCGGGAATAAAAAGTTATGCCCAGTCGAAAATTCGGAATAGTCGCTATGGAAAATATAGCCCTTAAAATGGAAACTTTGTAAACAACCTCCGTTTTCGATGAAACCACTTTTGTTGGATCCGGGATGTCAAGTTATTGCTAGATTCCAATATTTATAATTTTTGGGCTCAATATCTTAGCGCGGTGCAGGAAAACGTGTTTTGACAGTTTTAGTCGATTTGGATCGACCAGAAAATGGCCATTTTTCAAATGGTCTCCAAATTTGACGAAGTTAGTTTTGTTAGAGCCGTATCATCAATACGAAGCTAGAAAATATTTTTCGTAAATTTTTAGAGTTAGTATATGGCCCCGGTAAATTGAAATGTGTGTTTAAATTTAAAATATAATGATTTATATTTTAAATTTAGTGGAAACTGATCGTAACAGTTGAATTGGCTTATGGGACATATCCCATTGTGTTCGGAATGGGGGTAATTAGTTATGGACAACAGTCGGTGGGCTCGATTTAGAGTTCGAAATAAAATGTTACTTTTTGAAGAAATAAAATAATAAAATAATTAAATATATACACTCTCACTTCTAAGTCAAACCCTTATCTCCCATTCTCCATGGTCAAACCCACCTCCCCCATTTCAAAAAACCGCCATTCGATCAGGAAGAAAAAAACGCACGCGATCGATCCCCCGTCCCCCCATACGCCGCTCCACCTCCGCCTGTAATGACCCGTGTTTTTCTGCCTATTTATTTGGATTATTTTAATTGATTAAAATATTGGTTTGGATTTAAATAATCAAATTTAATGATTTATTTGGAATATAATATTTAAATAAATAATAAAATAATAATTTTGAGGAAAACGGGTGTGTAGCGGGCACTACACAGCCGGTTACGCGTAGATGAATAAAAGCTAGTAATAATATCTAGTTGACAGGCCCAACCAGTAGCAAACTAAGAACAGACCAAGATGGTCATATATAATACAGTCTGAGGAGTACTAATAAGATGTACATATAGCAACCGCATCACAGCTGAGTGATAAATACACTACCAAAATAGAACTACATACTTATAGTTGATCACAGAGGAAATAATGAGCTGCTTTCTTGAGATCCAGGCGAGCGAGGCTGGGGGAGGGAAAGTCTGAAGCGAGCATGCCTGACCGAGCCTGTCCATAATTCGAAGAGATGCAGAATATGAAAACAAGTTCCCCAGAATAACTTTTTGGGTCTTTCGAATACATATGCATTTCGTTCTAACCAGATACACCAGGAGAAGATCGCTACCAGAGAGTCAATCGAGGGATCAGGGGGGCTGTGCCGCCAGTAATTGAAGAAAGAGCGAAAAGAAGGGACGGAACCAAGAATGAATGAGCTAACAGCGGCCCAAACCGCAAAGGAAAAGTCACAATCAAAGAAAAGATGGGTGAGAGATTCATAACTCAGGTTGCAAAGAACGCAAATAGGGTTGACATCGACCCCAAAGCGGCAGAGTCTGTTTTTTGAATTGATGCGATTGTGGATTAAGAGCCATTGAAAGAAAATGATGCGCGGGAGGAGATGACAGTTCCAAATTCTGGAGAAAGAATAATGTAACACCCCGAATTTCGGTTAATGCTAAAATTTACTAATTACAGAATAAATAATCTCAGACGTGAGAATTGGGGGAAACGGGCTGCGTCATTGCGTTCGTCTCGGAAAAATACGCGAAATAGAGTCCGAGTTTTCGAAAATCGGAGTCCGTATGGCCCAGTTATGGCCCGATGAAGTTTGCAGAAAATTCAAAACTAAAACAGATTTAAAAATTTAAAAATTCAGATTTGGATTGGGCCAGGCGGGGTCAGGCGGGAAGGTTCCCGCCCAACCCATGTCGACAGGGCTGTCGACAGGCCTGTCGACAGGGGTGTCGACATGCCTGTCGACTTGCCTGTCGACAGGGTCCTGGCGTCCAGTGAACCTGGGTGCACCAGGTTGCACCAGGTTGGGTCTTAGGCTGGCTTGGAGGGCTGGTTCTGGAAGCTTCTTGGATCTGATGGTCCTAAATTAATCTAGGGTTAATCTAAGGGTCTAGAATGCAACCTAATCCTATAAATAACACCCTAACCCTACCCTAATTCATTCATAATTAAACCTAGTAACTAAACTATGGCAAAATGAAACTTGGTCATGGCCTCCACAAATCAATGAAGAGGAAAGCAAGCTCTAATCAATCTCTAATCCATTCTAAGTATCTTAATCTTCTTCATTAGCTAGCTAATTGTGTTTTGGTGAGTTTCTATCACTTTGATGATCAATGGTTAAGATAAGTAGATTAGGTGTAATGAGACTTATGGTCTTGAATGCGGATTTGTGAGTTTGAATCATTTGTAATGATATGCTAATCTATGTATAATATTAATCCTATGTTGAATATGTAAGTTTATGTAAGTTGAATATGTGAGTTTATGCATGTTGAATATGTAAGTGTATGCAAGTTGAATATGAGAGTTTATGCAAATTGGACATGTGGGTTTATGCATAATAAGTAATTGATTTTATGAAAGTTAAGTATGTGGTTTTATGCATGATGAGTATGTGATTCTATGCATGCTAAGTAGGTGATATTATGCATGATGAGTATGTGATTCTATGCATGCTAAGTATATGATATTATGCAAGTTTAGTATGTGATTCTATGCATGCTAAGTATGTGATAATATGCATGATTAATAAGTTGTTTTATGCATATTTAACAAGTGGGTTTATGCATGTTTAACAAGTTCATATGCAAGTTACATGTATGTTAATATGCAAGATATGCTATGCAAGTTACATGTTTGTTAATATGCAAGTTACATGTATGTTAATATGCAAGATATGCTATGCAAGTTACATGTTTGTTAATATGCAAGTTACATGTATGTTAATATGCAAGATATGCTATGCAAGTTACATGTTTGTTAATATGCAAGTTACATGTATGTTAATATGCAAGATATGCTATGCAAGTTACATGTTTGTTAATATGCAAGTATGTGAATGCTATGCAAGTTACATGTTTGTTAATATGCAAGTTACATGTATGTTAATATGCAAGATATGCTATGCAAGTTACATGTTTGTTAATATGCAAGTTACATGTATGTTAATATGCAAGATGTGCTATGCAAGTTACATGTTTGTTAATATGCAAGTTACATGTATGTTAATATGCAAGATATGCTATGCAAGTTACATGTTTGTTAATATGCAAGTATGTGAATGCTTATGCAAGTTATGTGTATGCTTTAATGCATGTTTAACATGTTATGCAAGTTGTGAGAATGCTTATATGCAAGTGCAATATGTTATGCAAGTCATGTGTGATAATATGCAAATTTGGGTTAAATGTAGTTGGGTTAGTATATGCTCATATATGCAAGTTGACATCCTCTTAACCCATGACAAAGTTATATGCTAAGATTTGGTTAAAACCCATGATATTTGTGATGGATCTTCCCTTTTTATTATGTCGTGAAATGAGAACGATTTGCGTGGGGAACGATGGGATTAATAAATATGTTAATTAAAGTATGGTTGGGTATGATTAAGCATACCATAAAAACAAATTAACATAAGTGGGAATTTACCTATTGAGTTAGGTCTACCCCATGGGAATTTACCTATTGAGTTAGGTCTACCCATGTTATGAAAAACTGGATATTAAGTAGGGATAATTAATATAAATTATGGGGGTGATTAATTAGGTGTAATTAATCGACTAAGACACGAGGTTGGACTCAGTTGTAGCGTAAAACTGCCCGGACCCAACCGGCTTAACCAGTTGCTACAAATGTTAGCCCAATGTGAGAGGTCTTAGGCACAAACTAAATACGTGATTAATGTAAAGACACGAGGTTAGACTCGATTATGACATAAGGCTGCCCGGACCCAACCGGCTTAACCAGCGGTCATAAAAGATAGTCTAATGTGAGAGGTCTTTATGAGGATCACGGTCTTAATTAATTAAGAAACACTTAACCGTATAAGCATGTAGTGGGGCATGAGGGTTAAGTGGGTGCCTTGGGTGGCATGAGAAAACTAGTGGGTTGCCTTGGGTGGCAATAGAAAACACGATTAGAATACTTAACCAAAGTGGAACATATAATTAAACATGATTAAAGGGTTAAGTAAGTGCCTCGGGTGGCATGTGGGAATTAAGTAAAGGACTTGGGTGTCATGTGGAAATCTAGTGGGTGCCTTGAAAGGTAATTAAAATATGATTAATGACTTAACCAAAGTATTTATAACATGTAAGTGGACATGATTAAAGGGGTTAAGTGGGATACACTAGATAAACTAACAAGCTTAGGTGGTAGCTTGTGGGGGCCCATCTCAACCAATATCCCAAACGTATCTTTGTGGGCTCGACCCAAGTCGAGTGACGGGACACGCATATTGGGCTTGACTATAAGAGGCCAAAAACGGGATAGCGGTGGCAACGTAGGACCAACGGGTTTCATATGCGTGTGTGGACCCGGGCTGGTTAGTAAATCGTTGTTACATCGGGTAGATATAAAGCCGTGCACTGTTGATATTATCAGGTAGCCACTTGGGGAAATGATACACCCCATTGTGGGACCAGCACGGGTATCTACGTTAGGGAGCCGATCGCTTGGGAGTAGTGGGTACACCTAGTAAAGATAGGGGCAGACGGCACCTATGTAGGGGTACTAGAAACTACTGGGTAAAAATTACTAAGTACATTTAGTGGGATCAACCTTTAAGTAGGAATTAATCTTAGGTAGGTAAAACTGGTGTGGTGCAGTGTAGGAATTACTCTTGGGGGGGGGAATAAGTCTGGGGCGGTGTAATCTAGTAATTATCCTTGGGTGGATAAATGCGTCTTTACGGTGATCTTAGTTTATCCTAAGTTTACCAAGCTGCTTAGTGTAGCCATTCATCCCAGTCGTTACCGTATATCAACTTATGTCTTCTCTGGTTATTTTAATGATTGTATTGTTAGGGTTATAGGACTCACTCAGACTTATGTCTGACCCCGTTGTTTTTATCTTTTTCCCCAACCCCAGGTTATTAGAGTGGGCCTGGTGCTAGTGGGCTTTGATCTGATTGCTGTATCTATCCTATGGAGCTTGGACCGTTGAAGTGAAGCCGAGCTTATCTTTCCTTTTATGGCTATTAGTTATGTAGTGGGATTATGTACTTCTATTTTATCAAGATGGATATTATGTGCTTGACTCTGGTTTATGGTTTTGTGATGTAACCAAACATGTATTACTTTCCGTTGCAATGAAATGATGGTTTAAATTTTCAAGTATTACTTATATCTGTCTTGCTGTAATTTTACTGTTCTATATTCACTTAAAATACTTCACCGAAACTAAGGCATTCCCCTGGTATGAGTGACCTTAGCGGACGTGGGGTGTTACACGTGGTATCAGAGCTTAAGGTTACCAGAACAGATAAAATTTTTAGAAAAACTATTTTTCTAAGAAAATTTTTGAAGGAGTATTTTCAAAAACATGTCTTTTAAGAGAAAAGTTTTTGAGAGAAAAGCATAATCCCCGATAGCCATATCTTTATCTTTCGAATTCTCCGTTTAAATCTCTTTCTCTCTCGATTTGAGTTTCCCCTCCGTGTGTAGATGATCTTTCTAAGATAGATAAGGATGGAAAACCGCTTCAAGGGAATTAGACGTAAATCAGATTAGAAGTTGGTTCAAGAAGGAGGAGGACTTGTAAGTACTTATTGGATGGACGATGGGAGGAAGGCTCTAATAGTTGTTTGGTTAATGAGGGACGAAACCTCATTAATGGGAGGTTACGAGTGGAGAATGGGAAGGAGAAGGCTAGTAGTTATCCTTTTGGGAGGAATAGGACACCTTATTAGGATTGACCAAAGAAGCAAGGGCAAGGTAGGGAATCTTCGTGAGGATAGTTGTATTTCCTCACGACTAGGGTGCCAGAAGGGAATAAGACCGTCTAGGTTGGAATTTGGATTTCTTTATTATCCGATCCAAACTTTATTTGATTCTGATGTATTGAGTTCGTTTATCTCATCATTGTTAGTTGAGTCACTGCACTTAGACACCAGTTTAGTAGATGATCCCTTAGTTGTTTCAAACCCAATTGGGCTCCATGATGTGTTTGGGTTTGAAAGTTTCTATACTTAGCATTGAGTTTGGATGTGATGCTTGTTGGGCTTCACGGGCTATGGGTAAAGTTTTGGGGCATAGACTGGTTATCCAGTAGGGGTGCCGTTCTTGATTCTGAAGGGAGAATTGTTAGGCTTATGACCCGCTTGGGTAACACTCTCGAGATCTCTTGTAATCCCATAGAATCTGTTATGCTAAGTTATCTAGAATCGCTTGACACGTCGGTCGAGAGTTTGCGATCTGTTAGAGTGGTCCGGGAATACTCGGATGTGTTTGAGAAGGTGAAGGGCTTACCTCCGGAGCTGGAGATGGACTTCCGAATATATCTGGTAAACAATGCCAAACCAGTGACTTGGCCAGTGTGCCACAAGGCTCCTCGTGAGAGGAGGGAACTCCATAAGTAAGTAGGCGATTGCTTGAGAAGGGGTTCATAAGAGGAAGTATATCGGAGGGGGGTGCTCCAGTAGTTCTTGCCACGAAGGCGGATGGGTCCCTCAGACTTTGTGTAGGCTAAAGAGAACTAAATAAACTCACAAAGAAGAATAGACACCCATTGCCGAAGATTGATGATCTCTTTGATCAGTTGGTTGGCGCCTCAGTATTTTCGCATTTGGACTAAGCCACATGGTTTCGTCAGTTGAGAGTGGCTAACGATAGTATAGAGAAGATTGCCTTTAGGACTCCGGATGGTTTTATGAGTGGTTGTTGATGCCATTTGGTTAGAGGAACGCCCCCGCATACGATGTTGATTGGAAGAGAAGGGTGTTCAAGGAGTACCTAAATAAGTTTGTGATGGCCTTTGTAAATGACATCTTGGTCTTTTCAAGGAGCATAATAAGTTTTCGTATGTGCTCAATAGGGTGAGCAAAGCCAGTTATAGGATAAACGGTGGTTTTGGAGCGAGACTGGCAAGGACATCCAAAGTTGGTCAAAGGCTTAATTGTTTAGCCATTATTATTATTATTATTTTTAGTATCATCTCACGTAGGTTGCCTGAACTCGAAGGAGATATCCCTTGGGTGTTTGTCTGATATTGGTTTCGGCCTTTGGGGCTTGCATTTGGGGGATGTCGAATTCGACTAGGGTGGTCTGCGTGAGAGATGGACAGTTGTGACGATTTTGGATAGGATTCTTAGCATCTTATGAGTTTGAGATAGCGTATACCCCTAACAAGGGAAACATGGTAGCAGACGCCTTAAGAAGAAAAAGGTTGTCCTTGAGTTCATTGTTCGTTGAACTATAGAGTTTAGAGTTTATTTCTATGTTTGACCTTAGACCTTCCATTAACCTAGTACCCGGTTCGCTAGCCTCCTTGGAGGTTAGGCCTACTCTTTTGGGACGGAGTGGCGAGGCACAGCGTGACGACCCACAGTTGGTTGAGTTAGTAGAGAAGCTC
This sequence comes from Allium sativum, assembly GCA_030737875.1. Classification (NCBI taxonomy): domain Eukaryota; kingdom Viridiplantae; phylum Streptophyta; class Magnoliopsida; order Asparagales; family Amaryllidaceae; genus Allium; species Allium sativum. Next base: position 381,653,384 of record CM060924.1, read on the forward strand.
ATAAGGAGGGGAGTCGTCCAGCCATTTGAGTAGGTACACCCTAGATGGTAAGAGGTGGTTGCGTAGAGACGGTAGACTTTGTGTACCGCAAGACGAGGGTTTGAGGAAGGGTTGCTTCATCCGTTAGAAGTTCCGTAATAGGAAGTGGGATAGTGTCTCATTGGATTACCGAAATCAAGGAAGGGTAATACGGGGATTGGGCTTATGGTAGATGGACTTACTAAGTGTGCCCATTTCATACCCGTGAAGAGCAGGAGGACTATTACATGTCTAGCTTCAGTTTATCTTCGAGAGATTATTAGATTGCATGGTGTACCTTCCAGTATAGTGAGCGATCGAGATCCTATCTTCACTAGTGAGTTTTGGAAGAGTTTGCAAGAGGCGGTAGGGACTCAGTTGTGTTTGAGCACCGCATATCATCCTCAGACGGACGATTAGACCGAGAGGGTGAACCGTATCTTAGAAGATCTTTTGAGGTTATGTATTATGGATTTTGGAGGTACATGGGAAGAGCATCTTCCATTGGTGGAGTTCGCATATAATAGCAGCTTTCAGTCCAGTATTGGTATGGCTCCTTTCGAAGCTCTTTATGGAAGGCCTTGTTGATCACCTACAGGTTGGTGGGAATCTACGGGTAAGACCTTGGTTGGGCCGATGAGATTAGAGAGTCTTCAGAGAAGATTGGTTTGATTCGAAGAAGGATGAAAGCGGCGGAATCTTATGTGGACAAGAGGAGAACAGAGCTTGAGTTTGATATTAGGACATGCTTTTTATCAAGGTATCTCCGTTACGGAATGTGGTTCACTTTGGATCTGTTAGGAAGTGAGTACCAAGGTTTGTAGGGCCATTTCCCATTAAGGAAAGAATTGGACGGATGGCATATAGGGTGGAGTTGCCTGACAGACTTAGTGGTGTACCGGATGTATTTCATGGGTCCCATTTGAGGAAGTACTTACATGAGACCGCTGAGGTGGTAGAGCCGAGTTTGCTTAAAGAAGTAGAGTTAGAGCGCGATGAGACGATTCGACGAGCTCCTACTCGCATCATTGGGTCAGAGACTAGGAAGTTGAGGAACAGAAAAGTTCAGCTAGTTAGAGTGCAATGGGGAGATGACGGAAGCAATGCTACTTGGGAGACGGAAGCGAAGATGCGTTCTTTGTAATTCTCCTTTATCGCTTGCCTAGTATTTATCTTATCTTTAGTATGTCCTCTCGGTAGTGCTGTTTGACCTTTAGATAGGGAAAACCTATGGTTGAAACATGTGTTTGAGACATGTTATGATTGATGGATGCAAGTGGATGCAAGTGTTTGCTAGTGGTTGCTCGTGGATGCATATATACACACTCTAGGCACTAGATCGGCTCAATCACTTCATATTGCATATTGCATAAAATTGTGTGTAGTTAGCTATATTTATGGATGTATAATGATTGTGTTATCATATGGATGATGCATTTTGGTGAATGATTGTGCACTCATATAGATACTGTATGTGTCGATAGGGTTATCTCGCATACATATTGGATGCATGGCACTATCATGGTTTGCATATGTTCGTACATTAGATAAGGAACATATACACACACTTTTCGCATATGCTCATACATCATTAGAAATTGTTTAAGGACAATGGATGCTCGTGTTTGATGGATTGAGTAGATGGTTGTTTGGATGGTAGGATATGCATTCTCCTTAGCTTAGAGATTTCGGGGACGAAATCCTTTAAGGAGGGGAGAATGTAACACCCCGAATTTCGGTTAATGCTAAAATTTACTAATTACAGAATAAATAATCTCAGACGTGAGAATTGGGGGAAACGGGCTGCGTCATTGCGTTCGTCTCGGAAAAATACGCGAAATAGAGTCCGAGTTTTCGAAAATCGGAGTCCGTATGGCCCAGTTATGGCCCGATGAAGTTTGCAGAAAATTCAAAACTAAAACAGATTTAAAAATTTAAAAATTCAGATTTGGATTGGGCCAGGCGGGGTCAGGCGGGAAGGTTCCCGCCCAACCCATGTCGACAGGGCTGTCGACAGGCCTGTCGACAGGGGTGTCGACATGCCTGTCGACTTGCCTGTCGACAGGGTCCTGGCGTCCAGTGAACCTGGGTGCACCAGGTTGCACCAGGTTGGGTCTTAGGCTGGCTTGGAGGGCTGGTTCTGGAAGCTTCTTGGATCTGATGGTCCTAAATTAATCTAGGGTTAATCTAAGGGTCTAGAATGCAACCTAATCCTATAAATAACACCCTAACCCTACCCTAATTCATTCATAATTAAACCTAGTAACTAAACTATGGCAAAATGAAACTTGGTCATGGCCTCCACAAATCAATGAAGAGGAAAGCAAGCTCTAATCAATCTCTAATCCATTCTAAGTATCTTAATCTTCTTCATTAGCTAGCTAATTGTGTTTTGGTGAGTTTCTATCACTTTGATGATCAATGGTTAAGATAAGTAGATTAGGTGTAATGAGACTTATGGTCTTGAATGCGGATTTGTGAGTTTGAATCATTTGTAATGATATGCTAATCTATGTATAATATTAATCCTATGTTGAATATGTAAGTTTATGTAAGTTGAATATGTGAGTTTATGCATGTTGAATATGTAAGTGTATGCAAGTTGAATATGAGAGTTTATGCAAATTGGACATGTGGGTTTATGCATAATAAGTAATTGATTTTATGAAAGTTAAGTATGTGGTTTTATGCATGATGAGTATGTGATTCTATGCATGCTAAGTAGGTGATATTATGCATGATGAGTATGTGATTCTATGCATGCTAAGTATATGATATTATGCAAGTTTAGTATGTGATTCTATGCATGCTAAGTATGTGATAATATGCATGATTAATAAGTTGTTTTATGCATATTTAACAAGTGGGTTTATGCATGTTTAACAAGTTCATATGCAAGTTACATGTATGTTAATATGCAAGATATGCTATGCAAGTTACATGTTTGTTAATATGCAAGTTACATGTATGTTAATATGCAAGATATGCTATGCAAGTTACATGTTTGTTAATATGCAAGTTACATGTATGTTAATATGCAAGATATGCTATGCAAGTTACATGTTTGTTAATATGCAAGTTACATGTATGTTAATATGCAAGATATGCTATGCAAGTTACATGTTTGTTAATATGCAAGTTACATGTATGTTAATATGCAAGATGTGCTATGCAAGTTACATGTTTGTTAATATGCAAGTTACATGTATGTTAATATGCAAGATATGCTATGCAAGTTACATGTTTGTTAATATGCAAGTATGTGAATGCTTATGCAAGTTATGTGTATGCTTAAATGCATGTTTAACATGTTATGCAAGTTGTGAGAATGCTTATATGCAAGTGCAATATGTTATGCAAGTCATGTGTGATAATATGCAAATTTGGGTTAAATGTAGTTGGGTTAGTATATGCTCATATATGCAAGTTGACATCCTCTTAACCCATGACAACGTTATATGCTAAGATTTGGTTAAAACCCATGATATTTGTGATGGATCTTCCCTTTTTATTATGTCGTGAAATGAGAAAGATTTGCGTGGGGAACGATGGGATTAATAAATATGTTAATTAAAGTATGGTTGGGTATGATTAAGCATACCATAAAAACAAATTAACATAAGTGGGAATTTACCTATTGAGTTAGGTCTACCCCATGGGAATTTACCTATTGAGTTAGGTCTACCCATGTTATGAAAAACTGGATATTAAGTAGGGATAATTAATATAAATTATGGGGGTGATTAATTAGGTGTAATTAATCGACTAAGACACGAGGTTGGACTCAGTTGTAGCGTAAAACTGCCCGGACCCAACCGGCTTAACCAGTTGCTACAAATGTTAGCCCAATGTGAGAGGTCTTAGGCACAAACTAAATACGTGATTAATGTAAAGACACGAGGTTAGACTCGATTATGACATAAGGCTGCCCGGACCCAACCGGCTTAACCAGCGGTCATAAAAGATAGTCTAATGTGAGAGGTCTTTATGAGGATCACGGTCTTAATTAATTAAGAAACACTTAACCGTATAAGCATGTAGTGGGGCATGAGGGTTAAGTGGGTGCCTTGGGTGGCATGAGAAAACTAGTGGGTTGCCTTGGGTGGCAAAAGAAAACACGATTAGAATACTTAACCAAAGTGGAACATATAATTAAACATGATTAAAGGGTTAAGTAAGTGCCTCGGGTGGCATGTGGGAATTAAGTAAAGGACTTGGGTGTCATGTGGAAATCTAGTGGGTGCCTTGAAAGGTAATTAAAATATGATTAATGACTTAACCAAAGTATTTATAACATGTAAGTGGACATGGTTAAAGGGGTTAAGTGGGATACACTAGATAAACTAACAAGCTTAGGTGGTAGCTTGTGGGGGCCCATCTCAACCAATATCCCAAACGTATCTTTGTGGGCTCGACCCAAGTCGAGTGACGGGACACGCATATTGGGCTTGACTATAAGAGGCCAAAAACAGGTTAGCGGTGGCAACGTAGGACCAACGGGTTTCATATGCGTGTGTGGACCCGGGCTGGTTAGTAAATCGTTGTTACATCGGGTAGATATAAAGCCGTGCACCGTTGATATTATCAGGTAGCCACTTGGGGAAATGATACACCCCATTGTGGGACCAGCACGGGTATCTACGTTAGGGAGCCGATCGCTTGGGAGTAGTGGGTACACCTAGTAAAGATAGGGGCAGACGGCACCTATGTAGGGGTACTAGAAACTACTGGGTAAAAATTACTAAGTACATTTAGTGGGATCAACCTTTAAGTAGGAATTAATCTTAGGTAGGTAAAACTGGTGTGGTGCAGTGTAGGAATTACTCTTGGGGGGGAATAAGTCTGGGGCGGTGTAATCTAGTAATTATCCTTGGGTGGATAAATGCGTCTTTACGGTGATCTTAGTTTATCCTAAGTTTACCAAGCTGCTTAGTGTAGCCATTCATCCCCAGTCGTTACCGTATATCAACTTATGTCTTCTCTGGTTATTTTAATGATTGTATTGTTAGGGTTATAGGACTCACTCAGACTTATGTCTGACCCCGTTGTTTTTATCTTTTTCCCCAACCCCAGGTTATTAGAGTGGGCCTGGTGCTAGTGGGCTTTGATCTGATTGCTGTATCTATCCTATGGAGCTTGGACCGTTGAAGTGAAGCCGAGCTTATCTTTCCTTTTATGGCTATTAGTTATGTAGTGGGATTATGTACTTCTATTTTATCAAGATGGATATTATGTGCTTGACTCTGGTTTATGGTTTTGTGATGTAACCAAACATGTATTACTTTCCGTTGCAATGAAATGATGGTTTAAATTTTCAAGTATTACTTATATCTGTCTTGCTGTAATTTTACTGTTCTATATTCACTTAAAATACTTCACCGAAACTAAGGCATTCCCCTGGTATGAGTGACCTTAGCGGACGTGGGGTGTTACAAATAACATCGACCAGGATGGATCAAATAATAATTTAATTTCCAGAATATTGGAAAATGTGGAATTTGAAATATATTGTGATCAGGCAGTTTAAAGTGGTCAAATATTGTCTATAGTGAAATTATATCGACGATTCGTTTAGAAAGCGATGACGGAATATGTATACTTTATAATTTAATTAAATAACGAGCTGTAGCGGCGCGGCAGTTCGCGTTTTGGCGTTATGAACTTCAATTGGTCGTACCGGGTTCAAAATAAGTCGGATTTCCTCGAAACAAGAAACGTCGGGACCGGCTTGACGATATCTTTCCAATGGCAGAGAAAAATCCAATTTTTATAGCGTAGATTTTATTTTATGTCCAAATCAAATTTTGAAAAGGTCGCTATGGAATTTCCTTTATATATATAGCGCTATATTTATATAGCATAAAGGGTTTTTGAATATCGATTTGGCTTGGAATTCAACCCGGGATATTTTATTGTGGTAGTATACGATATTCTGGTCGTGTATGGCCAATGGCAATATTTTAATATTATTATATTGAGGTATTTTAAAATTGGTTTATTTTCTTTGAATTGGCCAGTTATAAAAGGGACATTTTTCAAACGACCTCAGTTTTCAACGAAACAAATTTTGTTGGGACCGTAATAGTAAATTATTGCCAGATTTTTAGACGGCGCGTCAATCGGGGTTATTCTGTGAGCGTGGCAAAATAAAATGTAAAATAAATCGATATATTTGGACGTGTACAAACGCTATTTGAGCAAACGGACATGGAATTCGACGAAACAAGTTTCGTTAGGACCGTATCGTCAAAATATACTACGCCGTCCAGTCGCGTCTCGAACGGGGTTCGTATGTGAGCGCAGGAGCGAATAAACGACGTTTGAAAACGCGATAGGTACGAAATAAAAATCGTTAGTCATCGTCATATGTCACTCAACTTAAAATAATCTTTTTCCCGCTTATATAAACACCTTCCCATCAGAAAATCTCAGCCAAGCCTCATTTTCTTTATGTAATTTTACACAAAAGTCCTCGTTTACAAAATCAATTAATTCTCTCAATCCGTGAAGAATTCGTGGGGGGGTTCCAAAGCGAAAGTACTAGATCGGGGACATATCTACCTGCTCAGAAAAGTTGGGGGTGAACGGACACCTGTGGTGCCGGAAATCGCAAAGAATGGCCAGAAATCATTTTCGTTTTTGGCTGAAATTGATGAGTTATGGTTGATTTGGGAGGACGGGACCTTGGGGCTTTTGTAGAGGGGAGTTGTAGCTTTGATTTGTCACCGGCCGTAGGTCGTATAATGGTCTGTGGTGGTCGTGAGGAGGAGATGAACGGAGAGTTATATTTCTGGTTTGCTTTTTAAAGTGGTGAATGGTTATGGCTGTTTTCCGGTGAGTGCGGTCATCGAGGGTGTCGGGGTCTGAAGGAGACTGGTCGGCGTAGGTGAAGGGGTTCGAACCCAGGTGGTCCGGCGATCTGGAGTTGAGTGTGGCGGTAGGATTTTGAGGATAAGCGGAATTGGGGCAAACCCGAATTCACGGCAGACGAGGGCTGGTGCGGCATCGCCGTTCCTGGCGATGGCGTTTGGGGGAGGCACGGTTCTAGTGGTGGCCTCGGTTGGTGTTCCGGTGGCCAAGATCAACGCCGGCGATGGGTTTAGGTGATGGAGCTTTTTTTCTTCCGTCGAGTTCAAGAAGAGGAGTCGGGCTTGAGAAGTTCACGAGGAAGAAAACGCGTGATTCAAATTAAAGCCAGCTGATGTGGATTAAGAGGGTCAAAGGGTAATTAATTAAGGTAATTAAAGTTTTATTTATTTATTAGTTTATAATCGTATAATATATCGAACCTTAAATCGATCATAACTTCCACATATGATAACGAAATCTGACGAAACCGGATCCGTTGGGATCGCAGGGACGAGACCTAGGTGATGACACTGACTAGGCTCTGATCTGACACCGTTGAAAATTCAGCTAATTTTGAATGCCCGTTCAAGATTAAATGGAACAAACGCGTCAACCGCCAACAGAATAAATCTGGTGAGTTAATTCTCACACCTTCTGGAATTCTGTGATGTGGTAAATTCATATTAAAAATATAATTTACCTTTAAAAATATAAATTGGTTGTTGTTGACTGTTATGGTTGATTTGATGCGGTTAATTAGATTTAATCGATCATATGAAATTTATTTCATATATTGTTATGAAATGTAACACCCCGTAATTTTATAACATTAAAATTCACAAATTAAAGTATACTTAATTTTTAGAAAAGAATTAAGTGAAATGGGTTGCGCAGATAAATATATATATATATATATATATTGATATATATATATATATATAAATTAAAAATTAAATAAATAAATATGCGAAAAAGTTCAAAACAACGAATTGGGAGGGGGAATAACCGAACCGGCCCATTTTTGAGGTCGACCCGAGCCTCGCTGGGTCGACTAGGGGTTAATCCAGGGTGTTTGGCTGTCAACCCATGGGCCGATTCGCTCAAATGCAGATTTTGCATTTGATTGGTTCTCATGGTTCAGGGTTAATCTAATGGTCCTAAATAACTTCCTACACCTATAAATACATCCTAATGCTAACCCTAAACCTAATTAAAATAGAATAGTTACCGTCGCCATGGAAATCAATGGAGCCACCGCCAACTAAGAAAGAAGAAAAGAAAATTCAATTCTAATTCTCTCAACCCTAAAGCAAAGCAAAACTCTCTCTTTTCTTCTCTAAATTGTGAGTATGATGATCTTAACAAGATTATTATCATTTTAATTAGGTTGAGTTATGAATGGATTATGAGTAGATGATGTGAATTATCATATATGTTGTTGTAAACCCCTTTTGCTATCATGTATATTGTAAATCCAATGTTATGTGATGATGATATCTTATATGTTATAAATCATGCTATGATGATGTTATGTATGTTGAAAGTTTCTATGCTAAGTTGTGATGAATCATACATGTTAAAAAGGCCATGATGTTACCATCTATGCTAGTTAGTTCATATTAATTAAATCATCATGTTTGGGTTATGTTGATCTATATGACAAGTCACATATGCAAGTTAGATTGGTTAGAAAAGTTATGAACATATGCCAAGACATCTATTATGACATCTAGAATTATGCTATGACATATGTGATATCCTATGCTAGTTCACACCATCATTATGTTGCCTAAAAACCCCATATGCAAGTTTATGTATAGATTTGGGCTATGATCATATCATGTAAATTGAGACATTTAACAAGTTGACATCTTTTGATCCTTAACATGTGTAGTTTATGCAAGTTTCACCCCTATTATGATTAGATTTATTTTAATTGTCTATATGTTGTGATAATTTATCTTTGTGCTAGGTGTTAGACTATACAAGTCTAGCCTATATTATGCGTTGAATAAGCGAACGTATAAACGTGAGGTAGGGGTAATATTAAGGATTTAATATTAAAAAGTTGGGGTGCAATTGATATGATTTTGCATGCCATAAGTGGATGGCCATAATTGAGTCAATTATGGACATCATTAAAAGTTGATTTAATTAATAATTTGAATAGGGAATTATTAAAACCGGGGTAAAAGATTTTAAGTGTTAATCAATGCTTAGGACACGAGGTTGGACTCGTTTGTGACGTAAACCTGCCCGGACCCGCCCGGCAAATCCAGTGGTCACAAATGTCAGCCCAATGTGAGAGGTCCTAGGCCTAAACTGAAGCATAATGGTTGTAAAGACACGAGGTTAGACTCTTTTATGGTGTAAGACTGCCCGGACCCGCCCGGCAAATCCAGTTGCCATAAATGTCAGTCTAATGTGAGAGGTCTTTATGAGGTTATGGCCTGAATGAATTAAGAAATACTTAACCAGATAAACATGTAAGGTGGGACATGGGGGTTAAGTAGGTGCCTTGGGTGGCATGAGGAATCTAGGGGGTGCCCTTAGTGGCATGTGAAATACGATTAGTAAGACTTAACCAAACACACATGTAAATGAACATGACTAAGAGGGTTAAGTGGGATATACTAGTGACAAGCTTAGTTGGGTAGCTTGTGGGGGCCCATTTCGACCAGTATCCCAAACGTATCTTTGTGGGCTCGACCCAAGTCGAGGACGGGACATGCATGCTGGGTTTGAGTGTAAGAGGCCAAAACGGGGAGCGGTGGCTACGCAAGTCCAACGGGTTTCATATGCATGTGTGGACCCGGGCTGGTAGATAAGACGTTGTTGCATCGTGTAGGTATAAGCCGTGCATTCTCAAGTTGTATCGGGTTGCCACTTTAGGGGAGTGATACACCCCACTGTGGGGCCAGCACAGGTATCTACGAGTAGGGAGCCGATCGAAAGTGGGTAGTGGGGTACACCTAGTGGAGATAGGGGCAGACGGCATCTATGTAGTCAGCTAGGGGTACGTAAGGCTATTTATAAAGTTTCTGTGTGAAGCAAGTGGGATCAAACAAGAGGGTGACTGGTGTGGTGCAGTGTAGTAATGTGCGGTGCAGTGTAGTAATCATTCGTTAGTAATTAGGTGTGCCTTTACCGTTATCTTTAACGTTATCTTAAACGCTATCTTTATCTTCCTAAGAGTACATAGACATTTACTTGTCTTCCAGCTTATGCCTTAGTCTAGTTATTTTATTAATAGTATTGTTAGAATTATCATACTCGCCAGACTTTATGTCTGACCCCCTCCATTTCTATCCTTTTTCACCCTCCAGGTCCTCAGGTTGGGCCCAGCTCTAGTGGAGTTTGATTGGATTGCTTCATCTCTCTTGGAAAGCTTGGACCGTTGACGTAAAGTCTAGCTTGTTATCTTTTTAATGGCTATTTATGTAATGGGATTATGTATTTTGTTTTTATGAAGATGGATATTGTACTTGGTTTTATGATGTAACAAACATGTTTAATTTCCGCTGCACTAAAATGAAGTTTTAGATTTAAAAGTACTATTTATTATCTGTCTTGTTGTAATTTTTCTATTCTATATTCACTTATAACCTCCATGGAAGTTAATGCATTCCCTTTGTGAGTGACATTAATGGACGTGGGGTGTTACATGAAATGTATAACGAGCTGTGGTGCAGGGAAGAACAGGTTGGAGGGATCCGACTGGATTCCTCAAATATTTTATATGTTGTTTGTTTGTTTTATATTGTTGATTTTGAACTGATTGAACACCATATGGTTGAAAAACCTGCATTGAGTGTGATGGTTGAACAAATATTCACCCGTGTTGTGTTTAAATCAACCGACAGTGTTGATTTGGTAATTGGCAGTGAATGGCCTAAAATGTGTTGTTTAGACATCGTTCGACCGTTCGGTGAAACGACGCGGTGTTAAAGTTATAAATTTATTTTATAACTGAACTGAAGCTTTCAATCATTTTATATATGTAATTAAATAAGAAGTTTATAATTAAATATTTTAATCAAGTTTACAAAGAATTATTTAAAATGGTTTGAGTAGCAGAATCATATGAGGTATAATCCAAGTTTTCAAATGAGATTTGAAACTGAGATTTTATAAGTGAATGTGGAAATTCAAATAAAATTTTAACTAATGTTTTATTTATTTAGTAAAGAGAATTCAATTAAATGAAATTGGGTAATTGATTTGAAATCGACAAAAATATAATGGTGGTTTTAGAATTAGATATAAGAAGTGTGAAAGGATGTTAAATAGATTATTACAAATATTAAGCAAGGAATCCAAGCAAAGTTTTAAAAAACAAGGTTTTTAAAACCAAAGTGATGACTGTAAAGATTAAAGTACGGGGTTGAGCGAAACGTGTAATTGAAATAAGAATTACAAAGGCGAAATAAAATATACATAATTGGGTTGGGTTAATATGGGTACATGGATTTCAAACCCAAGATACAAATGCCCAAATAGACGGAATCAAGTTATTTGGCGAGAGATTTTGGACTTTAAGTCAAAATGTATAAGCAAAATAATAATATAAGTTAAAAGTGGTGTTTTTGTGGATAATTACTTAATCAAAGGAGTTAAGTAAAGGGATTGTCGAACGAAGATTTCAAATGTAAGAAGATGATTTTGTAAAACTAGATTTGAAATCAAAGTGATAAACGATATTTGAATATCTGTGGTTAAGCGACGAGATAATATTATTCTAAGGTAAGAACGTCATCGATCAAGGTCTGAGAGGTAACTAAAATACCCCAACTTGATTGGCTTCACTATTATCGAGGAATGGTATTGGTTTGGAGCGAGTGAAGGTGTCGAAATCGGTTTTCCCCATACGAGAAATATCGAACTCTACTGCAAAGTTTTTGGGAATAAATAATATTGCAATATTAGTTTCAAGTACAAGAATATTGATTTCAAATTATACTGACATTTGTTATTCAATTAGAGTTGATCGAATATAGTATTTGAAGTAGAGTTAGTCAAACATAGTTATTCAGGAAGAGTTTCCATTGCGTACGACTGCTAGCGTAATTCGCAGGGCTGCAGATAACCTACGGCGGTCGGATGTTTCCTGAGGGAATCAGGCGTAACCATTGTGATCGCTGCGATCTAGAGTCAAGCGAATGGAGTTAAATCAATATTAGTTAATCGATAGGAGTAATCGAGTCAAATTAATCCAGTTGAGTTAAATAAGTTGAATTAGTGAAGTTAGAGTTAATCGATCAAAGTTAATCAGTCAGAGTTGATCAGAGGAAAATTAGTTTATATCATTAAGTATATACATATATTTAAAGAGGTCAAGTTATGTCAAGTACTTAATCAGCAAATCCATGTTATTCACACAATTGTTATTTGATAGTTAAATCACCGACTATCAAACCTGACCAAATACGATTGTTGGTTCGGAAAGACCGGGATCGAATTATATTCAAAAACCATTCCGACTAGCAAATACGTGAAGACGTCAATTGAAGACGGAGCAAGCAAAGACCGTGGATCTTCATAAGAGGAAGGACTACTTGTCAAATTTCTAGGGCTTGCAACTGGAGTTATTTTGATTTGTGATTCTTTCGTGGTTGAAATCCAAGGGTTGCAAGGACTTCTCACTACTGATCCTTGGCGTGATTCCTATATGAGATGCAGGAGGAGAGTACCTTCGGTTCATCCTGTTCCTAGATGACATGTATGGACAGATGTCTGACAGAGTATTTCCAAAGGAATTACATGAGTTGATTTCTCCAAACGTACCATAGTTGATGGCGGAGAAATGGTTATTCTCTAGCCAAATAAACTAGAGTATTTTTGTGGACGTCAATCAAGTGTGATCTGGCGGATCTGACAATGTGGCATTCAAAGTGTATGATGACCAGATGTTAAAGTTAAGTTCTGACCTCAAGCCTCATCAACCGGGAAATGACAAAAATCGGGCAGGCAGCATGGCTATGTGGGTCGCTCCCATTAGGATGTATGATCACATATCTAGAGAAAATCTATTTGCTTCTTTAATCTATATTTCGATGTTGTCCCGTTTCGGGAGGCGGTTGCTGATCCCAACTGTTGGTGATATACATTCGATACACTCAAGAGAAATGAGTGGTCGGTCATGTGAGGGCCGGGTTGTAAGACGTTCTTGTTGAACCCAGTGTATTCGCCTCTAGAGATACACGTTCGGAAGGTGGTCCCATACCTTGTCAAGGTTGGAATCCAATATCCAATAAGCGCCCGCGGTTTTCGATTATATACTATATATGGGGAGCTTGAGATGCAAGCGTTCCTCTAGATTGCTAATTATTTGTATTTAGACATTATGATGATATCAGAACAAGTATGGTTTTCAAGAAAAGGTTTGGATTATAGTAAGGTAAAAACCATCTGTGTTTATGTGTGGGCTGGTCTTACTATTATCCTTTGATTTCATAAAGGAATTTCCAAAGTTAAACAAGTGTGTGCTTTTGTGAATTTATCACTGATAGTATTCCAGACTAACCCGGTGTATTTTGTTTTAAATCAAATGTGCTCGGGTCAGATCGAGTGTATTTCCAGGTTAGGTGTGCTTGGAGTTCAGGTGCTGGAAGCAGGTGGCTTCATAGCTAGATATATAAAGTATTTCCGCTGTGCAGTTATATGTTGTACTCTGATGATTGGTATGTATATGCAAATTCTTTTGTATACGTGATATTATATTTTATCTGTTCCGCTATGAGATTCTGATGATGTGTTCTTCTTCTTTCTTCTATTCTAATATTTCTTTCTTTCCTCACCCCCTAAATTCTTTCTCATGACAATCCAGTGTTTTCGATACTTGAATAGTCGACATGGTGATTTTGTGTCGATTTTCGGGGTCGAAAATCCCTGGGTCATTACAGTGGTATCAGAGTTATTGGTTAAGTGATAACCTTGGCTCTGTGGCTTGACTCAATAGAGATGGGGTTATAAATGCCCTAGATTATGTTGTGTATATACGAGAGAGCGTATTTGTAATTTGATGTTAAAATTATTTCTGAAACTATTTTTGCCCAATATATTTTATTAATGAAAGTAATATTTTTTTCGAATTATTATAATCTGGGTAAATTGTTTTAATTAGTTGATGTTGATTGTGTGGTATGTTAGGATGGTGTGCTCGATCTCAGGGATATAAACCTGAACATGAATCAATTTGGTTAAAACCAATCTGAAATAAATAATTCGAATAAAGCCGGATGGATATAAAGATAAATGGATTGTTGTAACTTAGTTATAGATCCCGTGTAGATTAAATTGTGTGTGGTATGGATGATATGTAGGATATGGATGTTTGAACCTTATTGCTATGGTTTTGAGGACTAATGAATTGGTTTGAGTCGAGAACAGGTGCAGAAGTACCAATTCAGTTTAAAAATTCATCCAAGAAAAAGAAATTCTGGAATTAATTGAATCCAGAATGAGAATAGAGCTGCATTAAAATTTAGCAAGCTCGAGGATAAAATTAATCGCTTAATTATGCTCACCAAAAGGTACGTCTACGCAAATATGAAAGTTCTGGATTTTGATTTGGGTTTTGGGTTTGAATTTTGGATTTTTCCGACCATGAGAGTCGATGTATATATATTTCTTGAACCATCAATATTGCAGATGTCCTCCGTGCAGGGGAGACTCTACCGAAATTTTTCCAAAATTTAAGGTGTTAAATTTTTTTTGAAATTTTTGGGAAATTCTTTTATTTGAAATAAATGGGTTTAAACCCAATTGGGTCAGTTTGAAATTAAATTCGAGTTTTAAGATTAATTCTTTTTGGAAAGGATAAAAAGGGATTTAACGTTCTTTTTGCCTTAGCAATTTTGAGGACGAAATTATTTTAAGGGGGAATGAATGTAATGACCCGTGTTTTTTTGCCTATTTATTTGGATTATTTTAATTATTTTAATTGTTTAAAATATTAGTTTGGATTTAAATAATCAAATTTAACGATTTATTTGGAATATAATATTTAAATAAATAACAAAATAATAATTTAATTTCCAGAATATTGGAAAATGTGGAATTTGAAATATATTGTGATCAGGCAGTTTAAAGTGGTCAAATATTGTCTATAGTGAAATTATATCGACGATTCGTTTAGAAAGCGACGACGAAATATATATAGTTTATAATTTAATTAAATAACGAGCTGCAGCGGTGCGACAGTTCGCGTTTTGGCATTTTGAACTTCAATTGGTCATACCAGGTTCAAAATAAGTCGGATTTCCTCGAAACAAGAAACGTCGGGACCGGCTTGACGATATCTTTCCAATGGCAGAGAAAAATCCAATTTTTATAGCATAGATTTTATTTTATGTCCAAATCAAATTTTGAAAAGGTCGCTATGGAATTTCCTTTATATATGTAGCGCTATATTTTTATAGCATAAAGGGTTTTTAAATATTTTAAATATCGATTTGGCTTGGAATTCAACCCGGGATATTTTATTGTGGTAGTATACGATATTCTAGTCGTGTATGGTCAATGGCAATATTTTAATATTATTATATTGAGGTATTTTAAAATTGGTTTATTTTCTTTGAATTGGCCAGTTATAAAAGGGACACTTTTCAAACGACCTCATTTTTCAACGAAACAAATTTTGTTGGGACCGTAACAGTAAATTATTGCCATATTTTCAAACGGCGCGTCAATCGGGGTTATTCTGTGAGTGTGGCAAAATAAAATGTAAAATAAATCGATCTATTTGGACGTGTACAAACGCTATTTGAGCAAACGGACATGGAATTCGACGAAACAAGTTTCGTTAGGACCGTATCATCAAAATATACTACCCCGTCCAGTCGCATCTCGAACGGGGTTCGTATGTGAGCACAGGAGCGAATAAACGACGTTCGAAAACGCGATAGGTACGAAATAAAAATCGTTAGTCATCGTCATATGTCACGTCAACTTAAAATAATCTTTTTCCCGCTTATATAAACCCCTTCCCATCAGAAATTCTCAGCCAAGCCTCATTTTCTTCATGTAATTTTACACAAAAGTCCCCGTTTACAAAATCAATTAATTCTCTCAATCCGTGAAGAATTCGTGGGGGGTTCCAAAGCAAAAGTAGTAGATCGGGGACGTATCTACCTGCTCAGAAAAGTTGGGGGTGAACGGACACCTGTGGTGGCCGGAAATCGCAAAGATCGGCCAGAAATCATTTTTGTTTTTGGCTGAAATTGATGAGTTGTGGTTGATTTGGGAGGACGGGACCTTGGGGCTTTTGTAGAGGGGAGTTTTAGCTTTGATTTGGCACCGGCCTCAGGTCGTATAATGGTCTGTGGTGGTCGTGAGGAGGAGACGAATGGAGAGTTGTATTTCTGGTTCGCTTTTTAAAGTGGTGAATGGTTTTGGCCGTTTTCCGGTGAGTGGGGTCATCGAGGGCGTCGGGGTCTGAAGGAGATTGGTTGGCGTAGGTGAGGCGGTTCGAACCCAGTTGGTCCGGCGATCTGGAGTTGAGTGTGGCGGTGGGATTTTGAGGATAAGCAGAATTGGGGCAAACCCGAATTCACGGCGGACGAGGGCTGGTGGGGCATCGCCGTTCCTGGCGATGGCGTTTGGGGGAGGCACGGTTCTGGTGGTGGCCTCGGTTGGTGTTCCGGTGGCCAAGATCAACGCCGGCGATGGGTTTAGGTGATGGAGCTTTTTTTTCTTCCGTCAAGTTCAAGAGGAGGAGTCGGGCTTGAGAAGGTCACGAGGAAGAAAACGCGTGATTCAAATTAAAGCCAGCTGACGTGGATTAAGAGGGTCAAAGGGCAATTAATTAAGGTAATTAAAGTTTTATTTATTTATTAATTAGTTTATAATCATATAATATATCGAACCTTAAATCGATCATAAATTTCACATACGATAACCAAATCTGACGAAACCGGATCCGTTTGGATCGCAGGGACAAGACCTAGGTGATGACACTAACTAGGCTCTGATTTGACACCGTTGAAAATTTAGCTAATTTTGAATGCCCGTTCAAGATTAAATGGAACAAACGCGTCAACCGCCAACAGAATAAATCTGGTGAGTTAACTCTCACACCTTCTGGAATTCTGTGATGTGGTAAATTCATATTAAAAAAATAATTTACCTTTAAAAATATAAATTGTTTGATTGGTGGTTGTTGACTGTTATGGTTGATTTGATGCGGTTAATTAGATTTAATCGATCATATGAAATTTATTTCATATATTGTTATGAAATGTATAACGAGCTGTGGTGCAGGGAAGAACTGGTTGGAGGGATCCGACTGGATTCCTCAAATATTTTATATGTTGTTTGTTTGTTTTATATTGTTGATTTTGAACTGATTGAACACCATATGGTTGAAAAACCTGTATTGAGTGTGATGGTTGAACAAATATTCACCCGTGTTGTGTTTAAATCAACCGATAGTGTTTATTAGGTAATTGGCAGTGAATGGCCTAAAATGTGTTGTTTATATGTCGTTCGACCGTTCGGTTAAACGACGCAGTGTTAAAGTTATAAATTTATTTTATAACTGAACTGAAGCTTTCAATCGTTTTATATAAGTAATTAAATAAGAAGTTTATGATTAAATATTTTAATCAAGTTTACAAAGAATTATTTAAAATGGTTTGAGTAGCAGAACATATGAGGTATAATCCAAGTTTTCAAATGAGATTTGAAACTGAGATTTTATAAGTGAATGTGGAAATTCAAATAAAATTTTAACTAATGTTTTATTTATTTAGTAAAGAGAATTCAATTAAATGAAATTGGGTAATTGATTTGAAATCGACAAAAATATAATGGTGGTTTTAGAATTAGATATAAGAAGTGTGAAAGGATGTTAAATAGATTATTACAAATATTAAGCAAGGAATCCAAGCAAAGTTTTAAAAAACAAGGTTTTTAAAACCAAAGTGATGACTGTAAAGATTAAAGTACGGGGTTGAGCGAAACGTGTAATTGAAAAAAGAATTACAAAGGCGAAAGAAAATATACATAATTGGGTTGGGTTAATATGGGTACATGGATTTCAAACCCAAGATACAAATGCCCAAATAGATGGAATCAAGTTATTTGGCGAGAGATTTTGGACTTTAAGTCAAAATGTATAAGCAAAATAATAATATAAGTTAAAAGTGGTGTTTTTGTGGATAATTACTTAATCAAAGGAGTTAGGGAATTAGGCGTAACCATTGTGATCGATGCGATCTAGAGTCAAGCGAATGGAGTTAAATCAATATTAGTTAATCGATAGGAGTAATCGAGTCAAATTAATCCAGTTGAGTTAAATAAGTTGAATTAGTCAAGTTAGAGTTAATCGATCAAAGTAAATCAGTCAGAGTTGATCAGAGGAAAATTAGTTTATATCATTAAGTATATACATATATTTAAAGAGGTCAAGTTATGTCAAGTACTGAATCAGCAAATCCATATTATTCATACATTTGTTATTTGATAGTTAAATCACCGACTATCAAACCTGACCAAATACGATTTTTGGTTCGGAAAGACTGGGATCAAATTATATTCGAAAACCATTCCGACCAGCAAGTACGTGAAGACGTCAATTGAAGACGGAGCAAGCGAAGACCGTGGATCTTCATAAGCGGAAGGACTACTTGTCAAATTTCTCTGGCTTGCAACTGGAGTTATTTTGATTTGTGATTCTGTCGTGGTTGAAATCCATGGGTTGCAAGGACTTCTCGCTACTGATCCTTGGGGTGATTCCTATATGAGATGCAGTAGGAGAGTGCCTTCGGTTCTTCCTGTTCCTGGATGACTTGTATGGACGGATGTCTGACAGAGTATTTCCAAAGGAATTACATGAGTTGATTTCTCCAAACGTACCATAGTTGATGGCAGAGAAATGGATATTCTCTAGCCAAATAAACTAGAGTATTTTTGTGGACGTCAATCAAGTGTGATCTGGCGGATCTGACGATGTGGCATTCAAAGTGTATGATGACCAGATGTTAAAGTTAAGTTCTGACCTCAAGCCTCATCAACCGGGAAATAACAAAAATCGAGCAGGCAGCATGGCTATGTGGGTCGCTCCCATTAGGATGTATGATCACCTATCTAGAGAAAATCTATTTGCTTATTTAATCTATATTTCGATGCTGTCCCTTTTCGGGAGGCAGTTGCTGATCCCAACCGTCGGTGATATACATTCGATACACTCAAGCGAAATGAGTGGTCGGTCATGTGAGGGCCGGGTTGCAAGACGTTCTTGTTGAACCCAGTGTATTCGCCTCTAGAGATACACGTTCGGAAGGTGGTCCCATACCTTGTCAAGGTTGGAATCCAATATCCAATATGCGCCCGCGGTTTTCGATTATATACTATATATGGGGAGCGTGAGATGCAAGCGTTCCTCTAGATTGCTAATTATTTGTATTTAGACATTATCAAGAAAAGGTTTGGATTATAGTAAGGTAAAAACCATCGGTGTTTATGTATGGGCTGGTCTTACTATTATCCTCTGATTTCATAAAGGAATTTCCAAAGTTAAACAAGTGTGTGCTTTTGTGAATTTATCACTGATAGTATTCCAGACTGACCCGGTGTATTTTGTTTTAAATCAAATGTGCTTGGGTCAGACCGAGTGTATTTCCAGGTTAGGTGTGCTTGGAGTTCAGGTGCTAGAAGCAGGTGGCGTCACCGCTAGATATATAAAGTATTTCCGCTGTGCAGTTATATGTTGTACTCTGATGATTGGTATGTATATGCAAATTCTTTTGTATACGTGATATTATATTTTATCTGTTCCGCTGTGAGATTCTGATGATGTGTTCTTCTTCTTTCTTCTATTCTAATATTTTTTCCTTTCTTTCCTCACCCTCTAAATTCTTTCTCATGACAATCCAGTGTTTTCGATACTTGAATAGTCGGCATGGTGATTTTATGTCGATTTTCGGGGTCGAAAATCCCTGGGTCGTTACACCGCCTCTCCTCACCGCGGTCGCCATCTACCACCGATCCTCCCTCCTCACGTGAGCTCCCCTACCTCCCCATCTCCCCTAATTCGAACGTGGCCCCCGCAAATCCTCCAACGCAAAAGCGAATCCAGACTAGCCCCGGAACCCCCTTGAATCCTCTGCCGCCGGCCTCGCCCTCCCCAACAGCCTTGCGCCACCCTGACCCCACTTATAATGGGCACCTCGGCTTCCCCTGCCTCCAGCAAGCGCAGCACACCCCCCTCCTCCAGAAACCAAAATAAAAGTGAGTATTCTCTTTTATTTATTCATTATGATGTAATAAGTTCTTAATGCATATAAAAATCTGATTTTTACATTATAAGAATAGCGATTAAAAATAGATTTTTTATGTAGAAAGAAATGATTTTTAATGTAGAAAGAACAGATTTTTATATGTAGAAAGAAATGATTTTTATATGTAGAAAGATTAGATTTTTAACGCAAGAAAGATTAGATTTTTCATTATATAAAGATATGATTTTCATCTATGCAAGGACGATGTAAAAATATGATTTTTATTCATATAAAAGATATTATTTTTATATATGTACAAAAATACGAGTTTTATCATATGAATAGCGAAGTAAAAATATAATTTTTATCATATGAATAGCGAAGTAAAAATATAATTTTTATCATATGAATAGAGAAGTAAAAGTATAACTTTTAACGAAGTAAAAATTGGATTTTTATACATAAGGTTTTGATAGAAAAATATGATTTTTCTATATATCTATTAACGATGGAAAAAATATATGATATATATATATAGTAGCATTATAAAAATAAGATTTTAATAGATAAGAATGTTATTTTTAGTTAGATAAAATAATATAGACAGCGAATTAAAAATGTGATTTTTACCATGAACAACGTGAAAAGGTTGAGTTGGAATAGCGGGTAAATCCAAACCATCGTCTAGTAAAAATGGCGGAGTGGAAACCAAAGGTGAGAACTCCTAACATTTATTTTATTTTCTAGTTAAGATATATACTAGGATGCAAACGGTGCTTAACAGCACCCGACACCCGTCGTCCATAAACCATGGACGACTTGTTTGTTTGTTTGATTGTGTTGTGAAAATTGTTTTTGTGATGTGGAATGGAATAAAATATTTATATAATTTTTAACGTGTATATAAAATAAATATTTATTTACAAATCGAACGATTTGTTTATGTGCACACGTTTGACTGATATTGATTGGGATGATAATTTTACACATCGCCCAACTGTACAAATAAATATGTATTTGTTGATTGAAACCCCACACGGGTATTGGGAAGATATATGACATACACTAGTCCCAATAAATAGTTGTACGTCGATTGATTGATTAACACGCTGTTGTAAGCGTTAAATATTTATATTTGATGCTTATTCAGCGTAGAATGCACTCTGGATGATGATTGACTGTGTTTGATTGTTGTTGTACACCTGTGTGTATGAAATGCATAAACATAAAATTATATGGAAATTGATTGTGTTTGATTCCAGTACAGAAAGAATGAATATTTCAAAATAATGATTATTTTAAAATAACGAATATTTTAAAATAATATTCAGTAAAAGATCAAAATCTGACTTTGATGTCTGATTTGGGATGGACACGAATATATTTAAATATATAAAGCCGTGTTGATTTGATATGCGCCATTTTGACGTGAATGATATTTATATCGACTTTATTCATTGTTATAATGAATATTGGAAAGGAAATGATTTCGAAATCTAATGTTTTGAAAATATTATCATGTATATATCAATGATATGGAATATTTAATTTTGATTTGAAATCGAACATGAAGTTGAAATCGTTTTGAAAGCGAATTTAAAACGATTTATAAATTACGTTTTAAAAGGAAATCGATGAAATATATATATATATTATATATAATAACATGGCCTGAAAAGACCGCGCTACGCCGCGGCAGTTCGCGAATTTCGACCGTTGACTTCGAACGGACATTACGGGGGATCCGACCGTCGGATTCTCCTAAAACTGGAACCATTTGGTTCGTATTGAAATGAGCTTTCTAACGAATATTATAGATTTGAAATCTAACGGTTGGATTTGGAATTATGTCCAAATCAATTTTGGAAAAGGTCGCTATAAGTGCAGTTCGATGGCTGTTTATGGAAATCGACTGTACGAGCCTGGATAAAATTATTAAAAAACTAATTAGTGTAAAATCATAAGAAATGATTTGGAAAGAATTAGGATGAAAAATTCCATATTTGAAAAGATAAAAATATATTTTTATCGAAATGAACTAGTTATGAACTAGAATTATGAAATCCAATATTTTTAAATAAATATATTGGATTTGAAATGGTTTTAAAAATAACCAGAATTTCCAATATATGAATTGGAATGGATTTGAATCGAAATTGCCTTCGGAATATTTCGATGGTGGATTTCGTGATTATACGGATATTGCGGAGGAATTTGGAAGATATATATATATATATATATATATATATATATATCGTTATTCCAATACGATATTTGTTGGTTGTAGTATTTGATATTGAATATAAGCCGATATTTTTTTTATTCCGAGACTTGTATTTAATATCAAATGGGATTTTGGGTTTGTCGTGAATGGTGACTTCACTAACACTGTTCTTGAACCCAGTTGAGAAACGATTAAATCTTTTTATTTAGATTTAATGAAGTATACCAATTGATTAATATTTAATTGGAATTGAATTGAAATTGGTTTTTGAGTTTATCGTGAACGGTGTTTTAAATAACACTTGTTCTTTAACCCGATTAACAATGGAATGAGATTTTGGGTTGTCGTGCATGGTATCTTTAATAATACTGTTCTTAGACCCAATGGAGTTAAGAAAATCAGAAACTAACGGGAGATTAGTTAAGTTGAATGTTTTCCTAGGTATTGATCTAATGTTGGTTTCGGCCTTCGGGGTTAATACTTAGGGAATCGTTCACTTGCTAATTTACGGTTAGAGGCTGATGGAATGGAATGAAATTTTGGGTTGTCGTGAATGTTATCTTCAATAATACGGTTCTTAAACCCAATGGAGTTAAGAAAATTAGAAACTAACAGGAGATTGGTTAAGTAGAATGGTTTCCTGGGTGTTGATCTGATGTTAGTTTCGGCCTTCGGGGTTAACACTTAGGGAATTGTTCACTTGCTAATTTACGGTTAAAGGTTGATGGAATGGGATGTGATTTTGGGTTTATCGTGAACCGTGTATTAAAGGACATTGGTTCTTTAACCCAGTTAAAGAGAGGATATGATTTCCCAATTTAAACAATCGTTGATATTGATTTTTGGGAAGATTAAAACCAAGTGGAGTTTTAATGAATCTTCAATTAGATTGAAATGATCGAGAATGGAGTATCACCAGTTTTGCTCCAGGAAATAGTTAAATCTTTTGTTAGATTTGAACGTGAAATGGTAATTGAATTTACCGATAACACCATGGGGTTAGATATGAAGTATTACCAGTTTTGCTTCATTGGATGAATAGGTTGGGATTCATAAATTAAACAAATGATTACTTCGGTAAGGTTCGCTAATCCCGACTAGTTTGGATAAACCATATTTTGATTTAAATCGATATCCAAAGGAAGATTAAAGAATTTGTCTTTGATAAAATTAATGGGAACCTTTCCCAAAGTATAAGAATATTTGAATAAAGGAATATTCTGGATTGGAATGAGGCGTATGTTGTGTTTTTATAGCACTTGATTATTATATACGCGAGTTATTCAGAAAGACCGGGTTTATCCCATTCTGAATAACTGATTCGACGATATGCCGAGGATGAAGACGGTGGTTGAAGATCGGAAGCCTTCACATCGTTTGGATGATTACTGATGTCTTGATTGGGCTTTACACCCATGACAAGGTAATAAGTGGTGATCGTCCAGACGTACTTGGAGAGCGAACGGATATCCGAGGACCTCTCCCCTGTATTGGACATATGGGGGAGGAATAAGGTGCCTCCGGTTTCGCTCAGACCCAGAACGAACTTGTAAATGGATGTGTGTCTGACATCGGATTTCATTCTGTGTGACTGATGAACATCGGTTGCATAGCGTGAATTGCCTGTGTGGCATGCTGAGATGCAAATGATCAAGGCTTCTGTTGAAAAGCAGGGTCTTGTGGTTGATGATCGAAGCACGACTTTAATATAGCGTAGCTTTGTGTAGCATTAATTCATGAGCCTCACAGGCCTGTGTGAACCAGAAACGGGAGAGGACTACAGGGAGGGCATGCGTTTCCTTCTAGCCAGGAGTGGTGTCAGCGTTTTACAAGCCCTGACATTTTACTTACGTGGATGATGGATAGCGAGGCGCCTCGGTTATATCGGTCGTTCCAGGGCCGATAGTTTGGTCTGGATATGACCAGTTTACGCCCCATAGGGCGGGGAAACGCATTATTCAGCCATTTTAATCCATATCAAGTGGACCGGCACTGAAGATCCAAGGCGCAGTTGCGGCTGTTCCTGAGACACGGGCTAGAGCGTCTCGAAGAGGTAAGGAAGATCCCTTGCCTTTGTTCACAGATGGAAATCCAACTTCCAATATGACATTTTGTGGTTTTGATTGTAGGACCTAGTATGGCGACATAGTGGTATGGGGCACTTATGCCGTCTATGATTGATACTTATGATTAAAATTGTTTTGACACTATAAACTTATAATAATAATAAAAGATGAAATTTCACGTACCAAGCATTTTTGGCTATTATAAGGTAAAAACTCTATCCTCCGGCTTGCGTTGCATTGTGTGATGGGACCTGAGTCTTATAATAGCTTCGTTGTTCTTTATTTAGCATTGCATTGTTTGTTTTATGCACTGGTATTCTTGGGAGGAAGCCCGTTCCGTGTTGTACAGCGTGGTCCCTTGATTTACCGAACTTTAAAATAAAGATTAATAACTGTTTTAGTTCTCACATCAGTCACATGACTGACCTGGAGTTTATTGTTTTAACCTAAAATCTGGGTGCCCCTATTTTCCACACGGGCAGCTAGTAGTTTTGGTTTTGCAGATTTATATTCAAAGGATCCTGGTTTATAGGTGGAATGATACTCGAAAAGCTCTGGATCCGTATATTCTTTTCAGTTGTGTTTTGTATTATTTTTCCGCTGCATTGTAACTTGTAAATCTCTGATATTTAGTAAATGTGTAATATTTATTCATACTCTATATATTCTTGTATTCTGATGAAATTGTGGTAATAGGCAATGAAATGTTCTTCTGTTTGTGTTCTGATTTGTCTTGTTCTCAAAGCAATCCGTTCTTCCTCTTCTCCTTGGAGACCGGGGAAGTTCTTGGTCTTTACACGGAGACACCTTATTCCTCATCCCATATGTCCAATACAGGAGAGAGGTGCTCGCCTATCCATCGATCTCCAAGTGCATCTAGATGATCACCACTTATTACCTTCTCTTGGGATGCCTCCCAATCAAGACATCAGTAATCGTCCAAACGATGTGAAGACCTCCGCTCTTCAATCACCATCTTCATCTTTGACTCTTAATCGTCGTAGTAATTATCCAGAATAGGTTAAACCTGGTCTTTCTGAATAACTCGTGTATTTTATAATCAATGATAAAGTGCTATAAAAACACATCAAACGCCTCATTCCAATTCAGAATATTCTTTTAATAAAATAATCACATTATTAGGGAAAGGTTCCCATTAATTTTATCAAAGATAAATTCTTTAAATTTATTCCTAACTCTTCTTTTTAAAGATTCATTAAAACACCAATTCGGTTTTAATATCAAAAATTATTATTTAATGATTATTCAACTTTAAGAAATTAATCTTGTCTTTAACTGGGTTAAAGAACCAATGTCATTTAAAACACAGTTCACGATAAACCCAAAATCATCTTCCATAAAATATGGAATTTTCACATAAATTAAATCAATATATAATCGACATAAATTCCCGTACCAGAATGATTATATAAATGGTATAACGGCCAAGCCTTTTAAATTCCATATATAGTAACGGTCTTCTTTTACAGAAGCTCATCTCGATTATTATTAAATCGAATTCTATTTAATTCCAGTTTAATATATTAAATTGGAAAACTTTACTTTGGAAAATTCCCATTTAAATCTTAATAAAATGTTTATAAATTCCAAATTATATTTTCACTGTTAATTGGGTTAAAGAACAAGTTTCGTTTAAAACACAGCTCATAATAAACCCAATTCACATTTTATTTTATTCTAATTTCTAAATATAATTGTAAAACTCTAATAATCTTAATTAAAAGATTTATTCTTTTCTCAACTAGGTTTAAGAACGGAGTGACTGAAAACACCATTCATGACAAACCCAAAAATCCAATTTATTTAATTCCAAATAAATAATAACTGGAAAACTCCATTAAATCTTGATTAAAGATTTATTCTATTTCTATATTAAAATAATGTTTTCAAAATATTAGATTTTAGAAATTACTACTTTTTATTCTATTCATTATAAAATGAATAAAAACGATCTATAAACCCGTTCGGGTTAAAATGGCATTTCAACTTATAATGGGCTAAATAGTCCAATTCATTACCATGTCTATTTATGGTTTATAATGGGCAAGACCTCCCACATTAGGCCTACAACTTGCGATTGCTAGATATGCCGGTCGGGTCCAGGCAGACTTATCCCACAAGTTGGGCTTAACCTCGTGTCATAGCCCACTTCGTATTTGCGCACTTAGACCTCTCACATTATGTTCAACATTAGTGGCTGCAGGATATGTCGGTCGGGTCCGGGCAGAGTTCCACCACAAATACAACCTAACCTCATGTCAAAAGTGCAATTATAATTTTTAATTGTAATTATTTCACTGAAAAATATTCATTATTTATAAACTATTATTTATATAAAAATGTTCTTTATTTTCAAATATTATTCTATTAAAGTATTCTGAATCGGAATGTGACTCCATCAATTACCATATAAATTTGGTTATATGGATTTCATACATTGCATATGTGTATAACAGTAATGCTAAATAATCAATAAACCATCCATTCACATCCAGAGTGGAATTAATAATTGTGTGAGCATTAAAATTTTGTCTTTGACAATCATAAATGACATTTCTAAATGAACATAATTGAACTTCATTTTCTGACAATTCCAAATGATCATAAATGACATTTCCAAAATGAACATAAATGATACTTCTAAATGAACATAAATGATACTTCATTTCTGACAATTCGAAATGAACGTAAATGATACTTATATTTTTGACAATTTTAATACAATAAAAATGACATTTTTATTTTACAAGACATGATCCTAAATAAATGGCATGTTTATTTTACAAAACATAATCCTAATATAATGACATGTTTATTTCAACATAACATATACTAATAAAATGACATGTTTTATCTAACACAACAAATAATAACAAAATGACATGTTTTGTTTTAACATGTACTAATAGAATGACATGTTTTATTTAACAAAAAATATGCTAATAAAATGACATGTTTTATTTAACACAACAAATACTAACAAAATGACATGTTTTGTTTTAACATAACATATACTAATAAAATGACATGTTTTGTTTTAACATAACATATACTAATAAAATGAC
Organism: Allium sativum; assembly: GCA_030737875.1. Lineage (NCBI taxonomy): Eukaryota > Viridiplantae > Streptophyta > Magnoliopsida > Asparagales > Amaryllidaceae > Allium > Allium sativum. Next base: position 381,680,847 of record CM060924.1, read on the forward strand.
ATGTTTTGTTTTAACATAACATATACTAATAAAATGACATGTTTTTTTATTCTAATGTAACATTTTGCAACAAAATAATGTTTTTATACTAATGTAACATTCTGTAACAAAAATGATATTTTTTGTCAAACTTAACATTTTATAACAAAAATGCTATTTATTTCTAAGGCAACATTTTAAAACAAAAATGTTGTTTTATTTCTATGTAATATTATATAACAAAATTGTTATTTTATTTATAATGTAAATAATTCTAATAAAAATGACATGTTTGATCTAAATAAACATTTCTACTGAAATGACATGTTTAATCTAAATAAACATTTCTAATAAAAATGTTATCTTTAATTTAAATAAACCTTTCCTAACAAAATGTTACCTTTAATCTATATGAACATTTCTTGACAAAAATGACATGATTATTCTAATGTAATGTTCTTAACAAAAGAGGCATTTTTATTCTAATGTAATATTTTTAACAAAGATGTCATTTTTATTCTAAATAAACATTTCTAACCAAAGTGATGTGTAACAACCCGGAAATGCGAGCCAGTTTAAAATTTAATTTTGGCAATTTTAGTGAATTTTGAACATTTATAATGAATTATTTTAAATAATATCGACGAGAAATTTATTTTGAATAGAATTAGAATGTATATATTTATATACGTTGTCGTTAGAATATAAATAATTATTTATAATTATAAAAGGAATTGAAAATGGCGCGGTAGTTCGATAATTCGATTTCAAACTTCAATTGAACATACCGGGTGCAAAATAAATCAGATTTTAGTGAAACTAAAAATATTTGGATCTATTAGAGAATATCTTTCCAAAAAATCCGAAAAATTGAAATTTCATAGCGGGGATCAAAAGATATGTCCAGTTGAAAATTTTGAATAGTCGCTATGGAATTCCGGCCCTTAAAAATAGCCATTTTGCAAACGACCTCGGATTTCGACGAAACCACTTTTGTTGGATCCGTGATGTCAAATTACAACTAGATTCCAAATTTCAAAAAATTTTGAATCAATGTGTGAGCGTGGAAAAGGAAAACGTGTTTGGTCAGTTTTAGTTGATTTTAATCGACTGGAAAATGGCCATTTTTCAAACGGTCTCAGAATTCGACAAAATTAGTTTTGTTAGGATCGTATCGTCAATACGAAGCTAGAAAATATTTTTTTGGAATTTTTCGAGTTAGTATGTGACCCCAGTAAATTGAAATGCACGTTCAAATTCAATATATAGAGTTATATGTTGATTTTGACGAAAACTGATCGAATCAGCCTACGATACATATCCCATTGTGTTCGGAATGGGGGTAATTAGCTATGGACGACAGGCAGTGGGCCTTGTTTCGAGGTCGAAAATAAAAGTACCTTTTTGAAATTAAAATAAATAAAAATAAATATATTCTCTCTCTTCCTTTTAACCCCTCAGCCCCCCCCCCCCCCCCCCCCCCCGTTAAAAATTCATTTTCAAAAAAAAGAAAAAAGAAAGAGGGAAAGAGAGGAGCGACGGGGGGAAACCGCCGCCACCTCATCGCGGCCCCCTAGGTGACGCGCCTCCACCGCACACCCCCGCCTTCCCCTTCTCTTCCTCCTCCAACCTCCCACCTTGAGCCCGAAGTCCCCTGAGACCCCCACGCGCCTCGACCTCCACGCACCCACCAGATCCGCCCATCCTCCTCCAGTCCGACGCGAGACAACAGGCGCCCCCCCTCCCTCTACAGCAACTCGACGCCAAGAACCCCCTCTCCGCTGAAAACTGTAAGCTAATTTCTTTTTATATATATATTAAAAGCAGGGTTTTTTTTAGGTTAATTCTTTTAATAGGAATACCATGATAAGGTTAGTATTTTTATTTATAAAAAGTTTATATTTTTCACAGTAAAAAGTTTAGATTTTTATATGAAGTTAGAATTAGGAAAATTAGATTTTTCATTATATATAAAAATTCGATTTTAATTTATAGAATAGATTAAGAAATGATTTTTATAATGAAATAGCTAAAAGATTATATCTTTGAAGTAGGAAAGATATGATTTTTATATTATAAAAATAATAAATATTCGATTTTTATCATATCTGAAATATAAAAATATAATTTTTATAAAGTAGAAGTATTAACAATACGATTTTTATATTATAAAAATAATAAAAATTTGACCTTTATATGTGTAGCCAAATAAAAATTTGATTTTTATTATATATATGTTGAAATAAAAATATAATTTTTATAATATAGAAAGATTAAAAATTGAATTTTTATTATAGTAGAGTAGTAAAAATGAAATCTTTATATTTGAAAAGGCGAAATCTTTATATTTGAAAAGGGGAAATCTTTATATTTGAAAAGGCGAAATCTTTATATAGAGAATAGCATGATAAAAATATATTCTTTATTATAGGAACATCGTTGTAAAAATAGAATTTTTATCTATATAGTAGCGATGTAAAAATAGAATTTTTATCCATATGGAGTAATTATAAAAATATAATTTTTTTTATATACATAGCAATAATATAAAAATGGGATTTTTATATATGTAGTGGCTACGGACAACAAAAGTGACAGAAGGCGAGAACGACAAGATTTTCTACATAAGAAGAGTCGAGGCGTTTGGATTAGCTTTGGTGAGAACTTCTCACTCTAAATTTCTTTTTTTTAGTTATATATATACTAGGATGCAGACGGTGCTTAGTAGCACCCGACACCCGTCGTCCACAGACCATGGACGGCTTGTTTGTTTGATTGATGTGTTGTGAAAATTGTTTGTGATGTTGATGTGAAATAGATAATAAAATATATTAATGTGTTGAAATAAATTAATTATCGTTAAAAATATAATTTTTAACGTGAATGTGAATAAATAAATATTTATAAACAAATCGGCCGATTTGTTTATATACACTGATTTAACTGATATTGATTGGGATGATAAATTTTACACATCGCCCAACTGCACAAATAATATTCAGTGTTTGTTGATTTGAAACCCCACACAGGTGTTGGGATGATATTTGGCATACACTAATCTCAATTATTTAATTGTATGTCGATCGATTGGTCGACAGATTGTGTAAGCGTTGATTATTTATATTTGATGCTTATGCAGTTGTGTGGTGCACTTTTGGATGATGGTTGATTGTTTATCATTGTTATTATATACATGTTTTGTAGGGAATCCATATAATTAACATTATATGGTGATTGATTGGGCCTCATTCCAATCGGAAAAATAATGAATATTATAAAAGAAAATTCATGTGTTGAATATAAAAATAGTCATGTGTTGACGATGTTCATGTGTTGCAACTATTTATGTGTTGAGTAAAATATTTTAATAATAAAATTTACATCTTTATCATATTTACGATTAGAATCTACTTTACGGTTGGAGTCTAATTAAAAATCAAACGATAGATACCATAATTTTATAAAATATTTTACATAACAAAAATAGTCGTGTGTTGACAGTACTCATATGTTGAGATTAGTCAGGTGTTGGAAGAAATATATATTCATGTGTTGAATAGAATAAATATTCATTTGTTGAATAGAATAACGAATTTATTGAAATATATAAAGCTGTGTTGATTAGAGTTGCGCTATTTTGACGTGGACGATATTTATATCAATTATATTCTTTTTTATAATGAATATAGAAAAGAAGTGATTTCTAAATATAACGTTTTGAAAATATTATCATTTATATAGTAATGATATGAAATATTCAATTTTGATTAGAAATTGAATGTAGTGTTGAAATGGTTTTGAAAACGAATTTAAAACGATTTATAAAATACGTTTTAAAAAGGAAATCGACGAAATATATATTATATATTATATATATATATAATGGCCTGAATAGAACACGCCGCGTCGCGGCTGTTCGTGAATTTCGACCATTGACTTCGAATTGACGTTGCGGGAGATCCGACCGTCGGATTCTCCTAAAGCCGGAACCGTTGGGTTCGTATCAAAAAGAGCTTTCCAATGAATATTAGAAATTTGAAATCTAACGGTTGGATTTGGAATTATGTGCAAATCAATTTCAGAAAAGTTCGCTGCAAGTGCAGTTCGATGGCCGTTGTAGGAAATCGACTGTACGGGCCTTAATAAAATTATTAAAAATATAGATAATTTGTGTAAAATCATAATATGTTAATTGGAAAGAACTGGGATGAAAAATTCCACATTTGAAAAGATAAAAATATATTTTTGTCGAAATGAACTAGTTTTGAACTAGAATTAAAATCAATTTATTTTTGAAATAAATAAATTGAATTTGAAAGTGATTTTAAAAATAATCAATATTCCCAATACGTGAATTGGACTGGAGTTGAATTGAAATTATCTTCGGAATATTTCAATGTCGGATTTCGTGACTATACAGATATTGTTATGGGAATTTGAAAGATATATTTTATATCGTTATTTCCAATACGATATTTGTTGGTTTTAGGATTTGATATTGAATATAAGCTGGTATATTTTCTATTCAGAGCCTTGTATTTAATATCAAATGTGATTTGGGTTTGTCGTGAATGGTGTCTTCATTAACACTGTTCTTAAGCCCAATAGAGAAAAAGATTAAATCTTTCTATTAGATTTAATGAAGTGTATCAATTAAATAATATTTAATTGGAATTGAATTTGAATTGGTTTTTGGGTTTATCGTGAGCGGTGTTTTGAACAACACCTGTTCTTTAACCCGATTAACAATAGAGTGTGATTTTGGGTTTATCGTGAATCGTTTTTTAGATGACATTGGTTCTTTAACCCAGTTAAAGGTAGGATATTGATTTTTGAAAAGATTAAAACTAAGTGGAGTTTTAATGAATCTTTAATTAGATTGAAATGTGAATTGATAATTTAAATTATCAAATCCGAAAGGTGATCGAGAATGGAGTACCACCAGTTTTGCTCCAAAGAGATAGTTAAATCTTTAATTAGATTTGAACGTGAGATGGTAATTAATTTTACCGATAACACCGTGGTGTTAGATATGGAGTATTACCAGTTTTGCTCCATGGGATGAATAGGTTGGGATTGGGAAATAAAATAAATAATTACTTCGGTGTGGTTCGCTAATCCCGACTAGTTTGGAAAACCATAATATGGTTTGAAATTATATCCAAAGGAAGATTAAAGAATAAATTTATAAGAAATTATCTTTGATAAAATTAATGGGAACCTATTCCCTATTGATGTGAAAATTTGAATAAAAGAATATTCTGAATTGGAATGAGGCGTATGTTGAGTTTGTGTAACACGTGTTTATTATATAAGTGGGTTATTCGGAAAGGCCGGGGTTATACCTATTCTGAATAACCGATTCGACGAGATGTCGAAGATGAAGACGGTGGTTGAAGACCGGAAGTCTTCACATCGTTTGGGTGATTACTGATGATCTTGATTGGGCTGTACACCCAAGATGAGGGAATTAGTTGGTGATCGTCCAGACGTACTTGGAGATGGATGGATATGCGAGGAAAGTGCCTCCGGTTTCGTTCAGACCCAGAACGAACTTGTAAATGGATTGTGTGTCTGACATTGGATTTTATTCTGTGTTGATTGATCTCTATTAAATATACATCTGTTTGGCGGCGGAGAATTTATTCTCTTGCTTAACGCCCTTCTCCGAGACGTACGAGCTCAGAGGTTGTATATCGATGGACATCAGTCGCATGGAGTGAATTGCCAGTGTGGCATGCGTAAGTGGCAATTGATCAAGGCTTTTGTTGAAAAGCAATGTCTTGTGGTTGATGATCAAAGCACGGTCTGTGTGGCGTAGCTTTGTGTATAACGTGAATTCGCGAGCCTCACACCTCGGTATGAGTCAAAAACGGGATAGTGACTGCAGGGAGAGCACGACGTTTCTTTCTAGCTAGGGTGGTGTCAGTGACCTACCAGCCCTGACATTTATATTCTTTTCACCTGTGTGGTTGTTGGATACGAGGCGCCTCGGATATAGGTCTGTAAGGACTGGGAAACGTGTGTTCAGGAATTGCCAATCCTCAAAAGTAAGAGAGGACCGGCCCTGAAGATCCAAGGATCATAGTGGGGTCCTGAGACATTTGCTAGAGTGTCTCGAATCGGAGAGGAGCTTGCCCCTTGCCTCGACTCTTGACGGAAATCCAATTTCCAATACGTGATATTGCGGTTTTAATTGTAGAACTAGTATGGCGACATGATATATAGTACCCATGCCGTCTATGATTGATATTTATGATTGAAATTGTTTTGACACTATACACTTATAATAGTATCAAATGATTTGTTTTAAACGTACCAAGCATGTTTGGCTATTATAAGGGAAAACCCTATCCTCCGGCTTGCGTTGCATTGTGTGATGGGACCTAGGTCTTATAATAGCTTCATTTTTCCAAAGAGCATTGCGCTGTTTTGTTATATGCACTAGTATTCTTGGGAGGAAACCCGTTCCGTGTTATACGGTGTGGTCCTTTGAATTACTCTCTTTTAAAGTAAAGTTTTAAATAACTGTTTTAGTTCTCACACCAGTCCCATGACTGACCTGGAGTTTATTGTTTTAACCTAAACTCTGGGTGCCCCTATTTTCCACACGGGCAGCTAGTAGTTTTGGTTTTGCAGACTTATATTCATAGGATCCTGATTTACAGTTGGAACGATGCTCGGAAAGCTCTGTATCCGTGTATTACTTTCAGTTGTGTTTTGTATTATTTTCCGCTGCTATGTAATTTATTGGTTAAGTTGAATGGTTTCTTGGGTATTGATCTGATGTTGGTTTCGGCCTTCGGGGTTAACACTTAGGAAATTGTTCACTTGCTAATTTACGGTTAGAGGACGATAGAATGGAATGAGATTTTGGGTTGTCGTGAATGGTATCTTTATTAACACGGTTCTTAAACCCAATGGAGTTAAAAAAATTAGAAACTAACTGGAGATTAGTTAAGTATAATGGTTTCCTGGGTATTGATCTGATGTTGGTTTCGTCCTTCAGGGTTAATACTTAGGGAATTGTTCACTTGCTAATTTACGGTTAAAGGCTGATGGAACGGGATGTGATTTTGGGTTTATCGTGAATCGGGTTTTAAAGGACATTGGTTCTTTAACCTAGTTAAAAACAGGATATGATTTCCCAAGTTAAACAACAATTGATATTGATTTTTGGAAAGATTAAAACCAAGTGGAGTTTTAATGAATCTTTAATTAGATTGAAATGATCGAGAATGGAGTATCACCAGTTTTGCTCCAGGCGATAGTTAAATCTTTAATTAGATTTGAAGTTGAAATGGTAATTGAATTTACCAATAGCACTATGGGGTTAGATATGAAGTATTACCAGTTTTGCTTCATGGGATGAATAGGTTGGGATTGGGAAATTAAACAAATGATTACTTCGGTAAGGTTCGCTAGTCCCGACTAGTTTGGATAAACCATAATTTGGTTTGAATTGATATCCAAAGGAAGATTAAAGAATAATTTTGAAGAATTTAACATTGATAAAATTGATGGGAACCTTTCCCAAAGTATAAGAATATTTGAATAAAGGAATATTCTGGATTGGAATGAGGCGTATGTTGTGTTTTACAACATTTGTTTATTATATACGCGAGTATTCAGAAAGACCGGGTTTATCCCATTCTGAATAACTAATTCGATGATATGTCAAGGATGAGACGGTGGTTGAAGACCGGAAGTGTAACAACCCGTAAAATCTGGGCCAGTTTAAAATTTTTATTTTGGCAATTTTAGCGAATTCTGATTATTTAATATGAATTATTTTAAATAATATCGACGAGAAATTTATTTTGAATATAATTCGAACGTATATATTATACGCGTCGTCGTTAGAATATAAATATTTATATATAATTATAAATAGAATTGAAAACGCCGCGGTAGTTCGATAATTCGATTTCAAACTTCAATTGAATGTACCGGGTGCAAAACAATCCGGATTTTAGTGAAACCAAAAATAATGGAATCTAATAGTGAATATCTTTCCAACGAATCCGAAAAATCGAGATTCCATATCAGGAATCAAAAGAAATGTCCAGTTGAAAATTCTGAATAGTCGCTATGGAATTCAGGCCCTTAAAAATGGACATTTTGCAAACGACCTCGGATTTCGACGAAACCAGTTTTGTTGGGTCCGTGTTGTCAAGTTATTGCTAGATTTCAAGTTTCATAATTTTTCGAATCAATATGTGAGCGTGGCAAAGGAAAACGCGTTTGACCAGTTTCAGTTGATTTTAATCGACTGGAAATGGCCATTTTTCCAACGGTCTCAGAATTCGACGAAATTAGTTTTGATAGGACCGTATCGTCAATACGAAACTAGAAAATATTTTTCTGGAATTTTTCTAGTTAGTATGTGACCCCGGTAATTTGAAATGTACGTTTAAAATTCAATATAAGGATTTAAATTGTAAATTTCAACGGAAACCAATTGTAATGATCAAACCAGCTTACGATACATATCCCATTGTGTTCGGAATGGGGGTAAAACGCTATGGACGACAGGCGGTGGACCTCGTTTCGAGGTCATAAGTAAAAGTCAACCCTTTGGCACAAATTTAAATAATAAAATAATAAAATTAAAAAAAAAAAATAGAATTCCCCTTTCCTCCTTCATTGCCCCCCCCCCGAATCACTTAACAGAAAACAAATAAAAAAAAAAAAAAAAGAAACCTAATCTAAATCGCCGCCGCCTTTCCCTGGAAGCCACCGCCGACCATCGAATCGAAGAAGCCACCCACCACCCTCGCGACCTCCTCCCCCCGAAGCCTCGCCGACACCACCGAGCACCACTGAGCCACCAGGACTCCGAGTTCACCATCGAGCCAGCGCCTGGAAGCTCCTTCGACGCTCGACAACCTGGAGCGGTCTGATCTCGGCCAAGATTCACCGATTGAACAGGATTTCGAAACCAAGTCTCGAATCAATTAACTGAGGTACAGATTTATATAAATCTACATTGTTTAAAACAGTTTTATTATATAAATTTCCATTGTTTAAAATCAGTTTAAAAATAATGATACATTGTTTTAAAAAAAATCAGTTTTTGAAATATAAAATGGCATGATTTTTGGAATATAAAATTGCAAGATTTTAAATATGCAAAGAACGGATTTTTAAATACGAAAAGATCGGATTATTTCTAAAATGAGAAAATAAAATTGTTTTTAAAAGAGAAAATAAAATTGTTTTTAAAAGAGAAAATAAAATTGTTTTAAAAAGAGAAAATAAAATTAGAACTATTTTTGAAAATAAAGGCAGAATTGATTTTAAAAATATAGAAGTAAAATTGTTTTTAAAAATAGAAATATCACATTTTTAAAATATAAACATAGTATAAGAATGGGATTATATATATGTATATATATATATATAAATATATATATAGCGTTAGGGTAAAAATTCGATTTTTATAAATTGAATAGCGAAGTAAAAATTCGATTTTTATAAATTGAATAGCGAAGTAAAAATTCGATTTTTATATAAAGAATAGCAAAGTAAAAATATGATTTTTATATATTGAACTTTGAAGTAAAAATTCGATTTTTATAAATGGAATAGCGAAGTAAAAATTCGATTTTATATATTGAATAACGAAGTGAAAATTCTATTTTTACAAATATGAAATGGCGATGAAAATTCTATTTTCACAATATGAAGTTAGCGATAAAAATATGATTTTTATATAATAGAGAATATAAAAATGTGATTTTTTATATACAGTGTATACGGGCAACGATGGTGATAAAAAGGCGAGTTGGCGAAGATTTCCTGCATTAGAAGAGCCGTGGAGCTAGGATAGCTATATGTGAGAATTTTTCACCTTTCTATTTCTTTTCTAGATATATATTTATACTAGGATGCAGACGGTGCTTAGTAGCACCCGACACAACCGTCCACAGACCATGGACTTGTTTGTTTGACTGTTTGGTGATTGATTGCGATATTGGTTTGAATGTGGTTTGTGGTGTGAAAAATCGAATCGATAAATTGGTTAGGATTAGACGTGCGCCGTTATAAGGCGTAGGAGTAAGGCTAGGTTAGACCCTTACTCCAAATTTTGTGGTTTGCAAAATGAAATTGATTTGATTGATGAGTGAATGGCGTGGGCCTTCACTAGACCGGGGATAAGGCTAGGCCTCGTCCCGTTTCTAGTATCGTGTCGTTATGCCGCCGAAATTTTCTAAAATATGTTAGAAAAATAAAAATATCATTTTATCGAATGAAATGAATTGAATAGAAATTCATATGTTGAAATAAAATGTTTTATCGTTAAAAATATAATTTTTAACGTGAAGTGAATAAAATAGAATATTCATTTACAAACCAGACGGTTTGTTTATGTACACCTATTTGAATGACATTGATTGGGACGATAAATTTTACACATCGCCCAACTGCACGAATAAAATATTTGTTTGATTGTTTGAAACCCCACACGGGTGTTGGGATGAAATTTGCAGTTCACTCATCCTGATTGATTAAATATGTCGATCGATTGATTGACAGGCTGTTATAAGCGTTGAATATCTATATTTGATGCTTTTACAGTGTAGTGCACTTTGGTTGATGGTTGATTATTTTCAATGTTATTATATACATGTGTTGTATGAAAATCCATATAATTAACTTTATATGGTGATTGATTGGGCCTCATTCCAATTTGAAAAATAAAAGTTCATGTGTTGACAGTACTCATTCATTGAGATTGGTCATGTGTTGAACGAAATATTTTGATAATAACAACTATTTTGAAAAAGAAATATTTGAAATAGAATATTTGAAAATAGAAATTTATGAAGCCGTGTTGATTAGATTGACGCCATTTTGACGTGAACGATATTTATATCGATTTTATTCATCTTAAAAATGAATATTGAAAAGTGATTTCGAAATCGAATATTTTGAATTGAATTGAAAACGATTTCGAAATGAATTGAATTGAAAACGATTTCGAATTGAATTGAATTGAAAACGATTTCGAAATGAATTGAATTGAAAACGATTTCGAAATGAATTGAATTGAAAACGATTTCGAAATGAATTGAATTGAAAACGAATTCAAAGTGAATTGAAAACGATTTCAAAATGAAATGAATTGAAAACAAATTCAAAGTGAATTGAAAACGATTTCAAAATGAATTGAATTGAAAACGAATTCAAAGTGAATTGAAAACGATTTCGAAATGAATTGAAAACGAATTCAAAGTGAATTGAAAACGATTTCGAAATGAATTGAATTGAAAACGATTTCGAAATGAATTGAATTGAAAACGAATTCAAATGGAATTGAAAGCGAATTGAAATGAATTCAAATTGAATTGAAATTCGAATTGAATAGAAATGAATTTTAAAACGAATTTATAAAGAAGAATTCGATTTTGCTTTGAATTGAAACGGAAGTTGAAAATATTTTTGAAAACGAATTCAAAACTATTTATATAATTCGTTTTAAATAGAAATCGACGAAATATATATTATATATATTATATATAATATAATGGCCTGAATAGAACGCGCCGCGCCGCGGCAGTTCGCGAATTTCGACCATTTATTTCAAACGGACATTACGGGAGATCCGACCGTCGGATTCTCCTAAAACCGGAACCTTTGGGTTCGTATCGAAAAGAGCTTTCTAATGAATATTAGAAATTTAAAATCTAACGGTTGGATTTGGAGATACGTCCAAATCAAATTCGAAAAAGGTCGCTGTAAGTGCAGTTCGATGGCCATTGTTGGAAATCGACTGTACGGGCCTTGATAAAATTATTTAAAATAGTAATAATTCGTGTAAAATCATAAGAAATGATTTAGAAAGAATTGGGATGAAAAACTCCATATTTGAAAAGATAAAAATAGATTTTTATCGAAATGAACTAGTTTTGAACTAGAATTATAATTCTATTTATTTTTAAATAAATAAATTGAATTCGAAAAGGGTTTTTAAAATAACCAAAATTTCAAATGATTGCATTGGAGTGGATTTGAATCGAAATTGTCTTCGGAATATTTCGATGTTGGAATTCGTGATTATACAGGTGTTGTTATGGAAATTTGAAAGATATATATTGATATCGTTATTTCCAATACGACATTTGTTAGTCGTAGAATTCGATATTGAATATAAGCCGATATATTTTCTATTCAGAGCCTTGTATTGAATATCGAATGTGATTTGGGTTTGTCGTGAATGGTGTCTTCACTAACACTATTCTTGAACCCAGTTGAGAAAAGATTAAATCTTTTTATTTAGATTTAATGAAGTGTACCAATTAAATAATATTTAATTGGAATTGAATTGATATTGATTTTTGGGTTTATCGTGAACAGTGTTTTAAATAGCACTTGTTCTTTAACCCGATAATTAATGGAATGTGATTTTGGGTTTATCGTGAACCGTGTTTTAAATGACACTGATTCTTTAACCCAGTCGAAGATTAAAACTAAGTGGGGTTTTAATGAATCTTTAATTAGATTGAAAAGATCGAAAATGGAGTATCACCAGTTTTGCTCCAGGCGATAGTTAAATCTTTAATTAGATTTGAACGTGAAATGGTAATTGAATTTACCGATAACACTGTGGTGTTAGATATGAAGTATTACCAGTTTTACTTCATGGGATGAATAGGTTGGGATTGGGGAATTAAAACAAATGATTACTTCGATAAGTTTCGTTAATCCCGACTAGTTGAATCGAAATTCAAAGGATGATAAAAGAATAAATTCAGGAAATTACCTTGGATAAAATTAATGGGAACCTTTCCCTATGAATGTGAAAATTAGAAACTAACTGTCGGTTAGCTAAGCAGAATGGTTTTCTGAATATTGATCTGATGTTGGTTTCGGCCTTCGGGGTTAATTTTTGGGGAATTATTCTCTTGATTAATTTACGGTTAGTGACTGATGAATTGGAATGAGGCGTATGTTGTGTTTGTGTAACACTTATTTAAAATATACGCGAGTTATTCGGAAAGTCCGGGTTTATCCCATTCTGAATAACTGATACGACGATAAGTCGAAGATGAAGACGATGGTCGAAGACCGGAGGTCTTCACGTCGTTTGGGTAATTACTGATGATCTTGATTGGGTTGTACACCCAAGAAGATGGAAACAGTTAGTGATCGTCCAGACGTACTTGGAGATCGATGGATATGCGGGGTACTAGGTGCCTCCGGTTTCGTTCAAACCTGGAACGGACTTGTAAATGGATGGTGTGTCTGACATTGTATTCCTTTATATTGTATTTGTTGATCTCTGCTAAATATATATCTGTTTGGCGGCGGAGAATTTATTCTCTTGCTTAACGCCCTTCTCTGAGACATATGAGCTCAGAGGTTATATATTGGCAGAAATCAGTGGTACGATATGGATTGATAGTGTGGCATACTGAGATGCAGTGATCCAAACTTTTGTTGAAAAGCAAAGTTTGGTGGTTGATGATCAAAGCGCAGCTGATATAGCATGGCTTTGTGTATAGCGTTGATCCGCGAGCCTCACAGCCCGGGATGGTGGTAAACTGATGGTTTGATCAGTATACATTTTTTTTAGTGTAGTGGATTCGGTCGACCGATATTGAGCTTCGTGCTCGGAGGGATAGAGTAAGCGGTGTTTTCTCTTGCTGGGACGTAAGCCGCGGTGATACTTGAGTCCCCAAAAGTGCGGATGTGCATAGCGGTGTTTTCTCTCGCTGAGACGTAAGCCGCGGTGATTTGTACTACGCGAGCGATCTTTCGAATCAGGAGCCACCATGATGGAAATCCAATTTCCGATACGTGTATTTCGGCTTTATTTGTAGAGCCTAGTATGGCGACATAGTGGGATGGGGCACTCATGCCGTCTATGATTTATATTTATGATTGAAGTTGTTTTGACACTATACACTTATTATAGTATCAAATGATTTGTTTTAAACGTATCAAGCATGTTTGGCTGTTATAAGGGAAAACCCTATCCTCGGCTGCGTTGTGTGATGGGACCTGGGTCTTATAACAGCTTCATTTTTCTTTATTTAGCATTGCGCTGCTGGTTTTATGCACTGGTATTCTTGGGAGGAAACCCGTTCCGTGTTATACGGCGTGGTCCCTTGATTTACCTAGCTTTAAAAATAAAGATTAATAACTGTTTTAGTTCTCACACCAGTCACATGACTGACCTGGAGTTTATTGTTTTAACCTAAACTCTGGGTGCCCCTATTTTGACACGGGCAGCTAGTAGTTTTGGTTTTGCAGATTTATATTCACAGGATCCTGGTTTACAGCTGGAACGATATCCGGAAAGCTTTGTATCCGTATATCTCTTCTAGTTGTGTATTGTATTATTTTCCGCTGCTATGTATTTAAATGTAATTTAAATCTCTGATATTTCTGTGTAATATTCATTTATACTCTGTATATTCTTGTAATCTGATGCATTGTTGTAATATACAATGAAATGTTCTTTTATATGTGTTCTGCTGTGGTTTGTTCTCGAACTATCCGACGCTTTCCTTTACGGGGAGGTTGCGGGTCTTTACACGAAGTCTTCACATCGTTTGGATGATTACTGAAGGAGTGGTGTCAGCGTTTTACAAGCCCTGAAATTTTACTTATGTGGATGATGGATAGCGAGGCGCCTCGGTTATATCGGTCGTTCCGGGGCCGATAGTTTAGTCGGGATATGACCAGTTTACGCCCCATAGGGTGGGGAAACGCATTGTTCAGGCATTTTAATCTACATTGAGTGGACCAGCCCTGAACGTCCAAGGTGCAGTTGTAGCTGTTCCTGAGACACGGGCTAGAGTGTCTCAAAGCGGTAAGGACGATCCCTTGCCTTGGTTCACATATGGAAATCAAACTTCCAATACGACATTTTGCGGTTTTGATTGTAGAACCTAGTATGGCGACATAGTGGTATGGGGCACTTATGCCGTCTATGATTAATACTTATGATTGAAATTGTTTTGACACTGTACACTTTTATAGTAATAATAAAAGATGAAATTTCACGTACCAAGCATATTTGGCTATTATAAGGTAAAAACTCTATCCTCCAGCTTGCGTTGCATTGTGTGATGGAACCTGGGTCTTATAATAGCTTCATTGTTCTTTATTTAGCATTGCGCTGTTTGTTTTATGCAGTGGTATTCTTGGGAGGAAACCCGTTCCATGTTATACGGCGTGGTCCCTTGATTTACCGAACTTTAAAATAAAGATTAATAGCTGTTTTAGTTCTCACCCCAATCACATGACTGACCTTGGAGTTTATTATTTTAACCTAAACTCTGGGTGCCCCTATTTTCCATACGAGGAGCTAGTAGTTTTGGTTTTGCAGATTTATATTCACAGGATCTTGGTTTATAGCTGGAATGATATTCGGAAAGCTCTGTATCCGTATATTCTTTTCAGTTGTGTTTTGTATTATTGTTCTACTGCATTGTAACTTGTAAATCTATGATATTTAGTAAACATGTAATATTTATTCATACTCTTTATATTCTTGTATTCTGATGAAATTGTTGTAATAAGCAATGAAATGTTCTTCTGTTTGTGTTCTGATTTGTCGTGTTCTCAAAGCAATCCGTTCTTCCTCTTCTCCTCGGAGACCAGGGAAGTTCTAGGTCCTTACACGGAGACACCTTATTCCTCGTCCCATATGTCGAATACAAGAGAGAGGTGCTTGCATATCTATCGATCTCCAAGTACATCTAGACGTTCACCACTTATTACCTTGTCTTGGGATGCCTCCCAATCAAGACATCAGTAATCGTCCAAACGATGTGAAGACCTCCGGTGTAACGTCCTGCATTCTACGCATCGGAGGATCGTAGAATATTTATTTTTTTCTCGTAATTAGTCGTATGGTCGCGTGACATTGGGGGACGACTATTAGGGTCATTTCCCATGTTCACGATTTTTGCCAATTTTAGAATGACCATTTTGCCCATAGTAAATCTTGTTTTGGCCATAACTTTTGATTGGTAAGGAATTTTGACTTGAAACCACATCCATTAGATCTGGATAATGGTTTACCTTTCCGTAGAGTGGTCATATGTGAAAAAGGGACTTACCGCTTGGGAGATATAGACGAAATACGGTTTAAAAGGTGAAAAACTGCTTAACCGGGCCAAATGAGGTGATTAGCGAATGGGCCTATAACCCATTTCGGGATTAGGGTTATCGGGAGGTTGAAATGAGTTAGGTTTTCATTATATTTCAGTTTTCTAGCTGCCATTTACCTCTTAGAAACCCTAATAATGGCCTCCACCTTCTAATTTCATCCCAAATCGCTCTCTAATCAAGAATTTAGCTTAGCAACATCAAATCAAGGAGAAATAGCACCATTTCTGATTTATAGCTGTTGTTAGACATTGGTATTCTCCCTAATCAGAGGAGTTTCGGTTCTGAAAGTTTTAACTGTGGTAAAGGTGAGTGATTAGCCTTGTTTTTACACTAATTATGGTTAATTAAGGGTAATTAGTGTTAATTAGCGAACTTAAACATAATTAAATTCTGGAAAAATATTTAGAAATTCTTAAACACCGTTTTAGACCTTTGTTAGAAGTTTGGATTAATTTGGTTAAGTTTTGTTAATCCTATCATTAGATTTGCTTAAACATGATTAAGGGGAAGACATGGGTTTTGGGTATGTTTGATCCGTTTAACCTTGTCATATTGTTGTTTTGATGTTTGTGGGTGGTTACATATGTTGCTATGACTATGGTATGCTTTGTGATTGATTAGAAAAGTTAGAATAGTCGAAAACGCCGTTGTATAGCGTAAAACAGTCGCTGGAAGAGTTGCAGGAAATTGTGCAGAAACCGGATCAGATCGCCCCCTCTCCAAACCGACCAGATCGTGATATCCACTGCAACTCAACCCGCTCGTGATCCAGGAACCCATCTCCGAACCCGACCCGTTCGTGACTCTCAACCACGAACTGCTACAGAAGGCCATGAATCGATCCGCCTCTCCAAGCAAGTCACGACCCGAACCCAATGGGTGCTCACGAACCGACTTAAGGGAGTTTCCATGCATGAATTGACTGGAATGGATGAGCCGACCTGGATGATCTTCCACGAACCGAACCGCTCAAGTGAGCCACGATCCGACCAGGGGCACCACGAGCCGCCGCCGCCAGAGCTCCATGAACCGCCAGGGATGGTCACGACCGATCCGAACCAAGGTGCATAGACTGGAGACGTGAACCATGAACCGAACTGGAAGTATAACCTGAAGTAAAGAGAAATGAAGAAGAAGGAGACCGATTCAAAGAGAAAGAGGCCAAAACCCAAGATGCAAAGGTAGTCCAAATGGGAAGTTTGTATTCAGGATCCAGTTGGGAACCAACGAGTTAACTTCATGGTTGGACTTTGCCGTGGGACGTGTGTTAAGGACTTATCGACGTCCATAACTTTGATTCACCACCAAAAGACGAATGTTAGGATACAAATCAGTGCAGTAGGAAAGATATTACTTCATGGGGCCGAGTGATTGTAGCATGGCTATGAGGCAATGTAGTGGAGTTATCACGACTCCATGGGGCAGAGTGGACATAGCAAAGTATTAGTGGTTACGGATCAGTGCAGTGGAGCCATCACGACTCCATGGGCCAGAGTGATCATAACAAAGTATTGGTTGATCAAAGCGGTGGATATCGTAGGCGTTACGCACTGAGTGAGAGATGTGAGGATGGTTGATATGCTTGATTGTTTGCCACTACTATGACATGCACATCCCCACTCCCGTATCCTTTACACCATATGTTAGTGGCACCTTAGAGTATTGTACGGTATGTTGTGCTAACTCTTTTGTTGCAGGTCCAGGTTCAGGTATGGTTTAGTATACCTATTATTGTTTTGTTTTGCTGCTTATTGCTCTTACCATACTTTTGTCTGACCCATATTTTTATGTCTCTTCTTATTACTCTAGGTGCTCTTAAACTTTCAGACTAGAGACAGGTCAGCTGGTTGTGCACGAGTAGCTGTCTGGAGACAAGCAGGAGGCTTACACATACTATTCTCTCTATATATTCTCCCTGTGTCGCTGTTGGTCACTACTTTGGGCATTAGTAGTGTACCTTTCTTATTTTTCTTTAGAGATAGTTTTAGTAGTTGTAATAAAGATGATGTGGAACATAAGCTGTAATTTTGGATTTTCCGCTGCTACGATGGTTTAAGTTTTCAGCTTATGCACTGTCTCGCCTGTTTTATGTCAAGTTATGTTTTTATTATATTTTATTCCATGTGCTGTGAGATATACTACAGGTTCTTTGTTAGTTCAAATTTCCTTCTTACCTTTCTTTGACGACCGTCCCGTGCTGGTTGGACATTGGCACAACGTAATTTCATTGGAAATGTCGGCTGGTGCGGGGCGGGCCGTCACACTTGGTATCAGAGCTCTAGGTTGCTTAGTTAACCTAGGGAAGACACCAGAGAGAGATAGTACGTATACGAGAGTGCGTATTTGTGATATTTTGGTTTTCAAAAGCTATATATATACTATTAGTATATTTAAGGATAAAGTCGCATTGCACTGGCACCACTGAAGAGATGGTTAATCATTTTCTCCTTACAGATTGAACGATGAGCCAATATACTAGGGGTACTGGTAGAGGAGCTAATAATGGGAATGCTCCTGATATGAGGACGATGTTTACTGACTTCATGAGAGATATGCTTATAAATGTGCAAGGAGCAGTTCCCAATGCTGCAAATGGTGGTGGTGCAGCGATGCAGGCGCATAGGGCCGATTTCGCCAAGCTATGCAAGGATTACACTAGTCTTGCTGGAAAGCCGTTCCATGGAACGGAATCAGCTACAGAAGTTCAGGATTGGTTGGATAACTGTGAGCGCATCTTCGAAGACTTGGGTATCGAGGATGAGACGAAGAGAAAGCTAGCATCTTGTCAGTTGCAAGGACGGGCGATGAATTTGTGGAATGCTATTAAGGCAGCTAATCCAGAGGATCAAGTTACATAGGATCAGTTTAAGGCTCGATTCACTGAAAAGTTTATCCCAGCTGCTTAGAAATCACAGTTGTTTAGGAAATTTCTGGAGCTTAAGCAAAATGGTAGGGCAATCTCACAGTACATTGCAGAGGTCGATACTTTATCGAAGTATGGATTATCCCTTATCGATACTGCCGAGAAGAAGAACGAGAAGTTTATAACTGGTTTGTTTGGATACTTGGGGGAAAGGCTTATTAACCACATCGATGAGACATTTGAATCGATTGTGGGGAAAGCACTAAGGTCAGAGAGTCTTTACCCCAAGTCGAAGACTGAGGTTGCATCGGTAGAGGAGCCAAAACCACAAGCAAGCGGTGGAGGCAAGAATGTTTCTCATAATAAGAGAAAGCAGAATCAGACCAAGGATGGCTAAAAGAAAAAGAATAAGAAAGATGTGGAGTGCTTTAGCTGTGGCAAGAAGGGCCATTATGCTAAAGAATGTCGAGAAAATCCAGTGGACAGGAAGTGCTTCAACTGTGGCCAAGTGTGACATCACAAGGATAAGTGTCCTCAACCCCCTAAAGAAAAGCAGATTGTGAAAGCATATGCTATCAATGTTGTTCCTTCTTCGTCGATTGCCCCGACTGTGACGGAGAAGGGAAAGAATGTCGTCATTCAAGGTATGCTTTCTGTTTATGATATTCCTATTCGAGTATTGTTTGATACCGGAGCTTTCCGTTCCTTCATATCTAGTGACCTGGTAGATAGGTTGGGATTGGAACCCGAGATAGTCGATAGACCTTTAATGGTGACGAACCCGATTGGTGGTTCAGCTAGCCTTAGCATGATTTGTCGTAATGTGGCCTTATCGAGTCATGGATGCATGTTTATTTGTGATTGCTTTGTTTTGGGCTTTACTGGGTTTGGCATTATTTTGGGAGTCGATTGACTCCAAAGGTACGGGGTGGTGGTAGACTGTGAGGACTTTTTGGTGACAGTTAGAGCAGATGATGAGCGGAGGGTAGTGTTTGGTGGTCTACCTAGTGATGGGGTAATGGCTAGTTTTCTAAATTCCCTCAACATCTCGCATGATGAGTTGTCAGATGTGCCCGTGGCTGGCCGGTATCCGGACGTCTTCGAGGAAGTGACCGGACTTCCAACACATCGAGAGATTGAGTTTCGTATTGATTTAGTGAAAGATGCTAGGTGTAACACCCCGAAAATTCTATAACTGTGAAATTAACAAATTAAAGTATAATTAATTTCAAATCAAAGAACTATGGGAAACGGGATACGCCATTGCGTTCGTCTCGGAAAAATACGCGAAATAGAGTCCGAGTTTTCGAAAAACGGAGTCCGTATGAAGAAGATATGGCCTTCGGAAGTTTGAGAATTAAGTTTAAAATTCAAACAGAATAAAATAAAGTTTAAATTCGAAAATGGGGCCCAATGGGTCAGGGTGGAAAAAAAGTCCCGCCTGACGCACCCAGGTCGACTGGGCTGTCGACCTGGTCTAACCAGGTCGACAGGCCTGTCGACAGGGCTGTCGACAGGGGTGTCGACCTGGTCCAGACCCGGGTCGAGCCCAGTCTAACCCGGCTGGCCTATTCTCTATGTGGTCGATTTTCTGTGGTCTGCTTTGTCATTAGGGCTAGGTGGCAGGCTCTAATTGGTCTCTCCTTAGAATGAATGGCTACGATCAATCCAAGCAACATCAATGGTCCTAATCAGTTCCTAACCTCTATATAAACAACCCTAGACTAAACCCTAATCTATTCATTCAAAAATAAGAACATAGCCGCCATGTTGCTGAGGAACGACTAGGAGTAGCCACCAAATTGGAGAGAGGATTAGGAGGAAGATTCTAAAGCTTAAAGCAACCTAAACAAATCAATTCAACAAAGGAATTTGCGTCTTCAATCCCTAAATTAGAGAATTCATCACACCATTGTAAGTAGAGTATTACTTTGGTATGAATAAACAATTGTGTTGGTTTGTATGCTTGAATTGTGGCAATAAAGTAATTCATATTTGTGTGTTCTTATCAATTTGAAATATTATATATGTTTGGATATTCTTGAATTATGTTATTCATGTTATAAAGAACTACATGCGGTAGTTCTATGCAAGTATACGTTTGGAATATTTCGCAAATTATGTAATCCATGTTGAAGCTACATGTATGTAGTTGATTTAAATTCATGCAAGTTTGGGGTTTTGCTACTATGCCATCATGATGTATATTTTTGTGCATAAATCAATTTGTAAGTAATTAAAACCAAGTTTGGTTATTATAATCCATATGAAATTATGTTGAGAATTTGGCATCATGTATTAAGCCATGCTTTTGTACTAGAAAACCTATTTGAAAACTTATGAATTTGGCTAGGCTATGAATGATATTTGGCATAATTGAAATCCATGATTAAGTCTATCTTGTTTACAAGAATTTTATGATGACATATGTGGTACATAGCTAGGTTAGGTTCAAAAATCCCTTTTTGCAAGTTTACATGACTAAAGTAAGAATCATGATTTCATGTTAGAGAAATTTATGCCATGCTTATGTTTGACAATATGCATAAATAAAAGTATAGGTTCATGTTGTAGTTATGACTATGTGTCAATAATGATACCCAATTTAGACTCTTATCTCAACTACAAGTTCACATGCTTTGATTCATGTCACCTATGCTTTATGACCAAAGTATATGTTGTCACTATGCAAGTACACCAGTTTCTATGTTGTATTTCCAACGTCATATTGCAAGTTCATGCGCTCACCTTCCCCTTTTTGTGTATGTAATCACGCCATAAGCCTCCCCTTTTCGCATGGCTAAATTGGGCTTTAAAAGGCTAAGCCCAATATATATATAATAAACGGACGTGTAAAACGGGGGAAATAACGTTGGGTTAAAATTACTAATGAATGAAAATATGAAATAGAAGGGCCCAAGTCCAAGTATGGGTTGGGCCCATGATTGGTGTAACCTTTACACCATTAACTTAATAATGGGCCGCAAATATTTACATATAAGAAATAAAGAAGAATGACAAAATATGTAAATGTAGAAAATACGATGTGTTTAACCCGAGGTTGGATTGAGTTGTGATGTAAACCTGCCCGGAACCGCCCGGCTGTCCAGTAGTCACAACAATACCTATCCAATGTGAGAGGTTAAACATGGAGCCCAACAAGGACCCGAGGTTAGACTGAGTTGTGGCGTAAGACTGCCCGGAACCAACCGGCAACAGGCAGCCACAACAATACCTGTCTAATGTGAGAGGTCAGGGCCTTAATAAGACAATTAAGGCTGAGTCAGGATTGTTAGGATTAAGTGAACTAAAGACTTAATCAAAATGGAACATGCTAAACTAAACGGACTGGTGGGGGTTAGGTTAGAAAACACTTAACCAACTTAGCGTGTTGGCTAGAGATAGAAAACCTAGTAACGGGGGACCCTTTTCAGCAGTAACCCTAGAAGGTGTATCAGGATACCCTGAAACTAGGCAGGGTGGGGCACGATTACTGGGCTGATTGTAAGAGGTCAAAGCGACGACGGTGGTGTAGCAGTGTAGGTTCTAACGGAGTGCGGGCGTGCACACACTCCGGCGCAGAAAAATAAGGCACTGGGCACCAGTAGCATACCTGTGCATTCTAAGGTTGTGTCGGGCCGCCACCACGGGACTTGATACACCCCATGGTGGGACCAGCATAGGTAACTACGACATCGGGGGCCGTAAGACACATGTAACTATGCGAGTAGGAGCCGATCATCATAGAATGGATCACATCACCCTGATTATGGGGTGCCAGTTGGAAACTAGTTTATATGGGTTCAGAGATTAACATGGGGGTACGATAGTATATTCGACCCTAGACAACTTAACCAAGTTTATAGTGCTTTCCCACTTCTTGATTATACTTATCTTACCCAGTTCTTTATTCATAGACAAAATAGTACTAGACTTACTCAGGCTTTATGTCTGACTCTACTTTTCTTTCGTCTTCTTTTCTTCCGTCCCCCCCCCCCCCCCCCCAGGTCCACAGGGAGGGAACACTGCAGCTTGACCAACATTAACATCCAGCTTGAAGAAGAGGAATGTATTGCTTGGACTTTTTCGCTTTGAACTATGGCTTTGGACAAACTCTATGGGGCTTTTGCAGTTTATCTATGCTTTATTTATGCTTCTTTAAATAATGTACTCAAGACAGATTATGAAAATGTTATGTTATGTTTTCGGGAAGAATGTAAGACAATTATGGTGATGTTTTGTAACACGTATTTGACTTTATGAAATAAAGTTTGTTGTTCTTCCGCTGTTTACAAATATGTGTTCCTATATCTGTCTTGTATATCTGTGACTTATACTTATAAACCTCCACCAAAATTAGGGCATTCCCTTTGAGAGTGACCCTAACGGAGGTGGGGTGTTTCACTTGGTATCAGAGCATAGGTTTACCAGATAAGATAAAAAGTTTTGAAAAATTATTTTCAAAAAGGAAATTTAAAGAAGCATTTTTAAAAAGAAAAATATTATTTTATTCTAAAAGGCAAAGTCCACTCCCCAAAGCCATAGGTATTATCTCTTATCCTTCGTTTTGAATCTATCCTTTTTGTTTCAGCATGTCCCAAGAACTTAACTTGCCGGAAGGGGTGCCAATACCTGGTTGGTTTAGACGGTTCTTAGAAGCAAGGGCCACTCAGCCAGGTCCTACCGTTCCTCCTCCCACAGCTGAAGGAAATCATCCAGCTGCAGCGACACCTTTTCCTCCACCTCCTCCACGGGGAAACACTTTTGCTAAGATATGTAAAGATTTTAAAGCTATGGGAGGAAGGGATTTCCATGGAACTGAGTCCTTCGTTGCAGCTAGAAATTGGCTGAAAGAAACGGAGGACCTATTCATCATCTTTGAGGTAGAAGATAGACAAAAAGTACAATTGGCAGTATGGCTATTGAAGGGCGAGGCTTCCTACTGGTGGGAAGTCACTAATGCTGAAAGACCAGTGGAGACATGGGAGGACTTTAGGGCAAGGTTTGAGACTAAATTTCTCTCAGATGCGGAAAGGAGCTTGCAGTTGGAAAAATTCTTATTTCTTAAGCAAGGAGACAAGACTGTCAGAGAGTATGTGAATCAGTTTGATGAGCTGGCTAGGTTTGGGCTTGACCTAGTCAACACCCCGCACAAGAAGGCTCTCCGTTTCGTCAAAGGGTTGAATGAGCCATTACACAGTTTGGCCATGACCCATATACCCATGGGGGCCACGTATGAAAGATTGGTGCAAATGGCATTGCTGAATGAAGAGGATAAGGGCAAGAAGGAGACAAAGGCAGAAAGCTCTCAAGGGAAGAAAGAGGGTTTGCAGCCTAAGAAGACAGACTTTAAGAAAGGCGGGAAAGGCAACAAAGAGAAGAGGAAGTGTAATTTCTGTGGCAAAGTGGGGCACTTAGTAAAGGACTGCCGGAAAAAGAAGGCCAAGGAGAATGGTGGGTGCTTTTCTTGCGGTGAGACAGGCCACAGGGCTAAGGACTGCCCAAAGAAACGAGGACAGGGGCAGAGGGCTGGATCCACCCCAGGGGCACAGGTTCATGTGCTAGAAGCGCCACCATTGCAACAGCGAGGTATAAATACTTCTGTAGAAAGTGTAGTTTATCTTTATGATCACCCCGTTCGCACTTTATTTGATTCTGGCGCATCACACTCCTTTATCTCATCTGCTCTAGTAGAATCTCTGCACCTAAAAACTAGTATGGTAGAGGACCCCTTAATTGTTTCAAACCCAATTGGGGGCCCAGCTCATTTGTCTATGATCTGTGTGGGATTGAAAATTTCTATTCTAAGTGTAGAATTTCAATGTAGTGCCTTTGTTTTGGGCTTTTCGGGTTATGGTTTGATTTTGGGTATGGATTGGCTATCCAGTAATGGAGCCATCCTTGATTGTGAAAAAAGGGTTGTTAGGCTCCTAACCCAGCTCGGTAATAATTTGGAAATTTCTTGTAATCCCTCACACGCGGTTATGCTTAGTTATCTTGAATCGCTAGATGCCTCTGTTGAAAATTTGCAATCAGTTAAAATGGTCCGGGAATATCCGGATGTCTTCGAGGAGGTGAAGGGCTTGCCTCCGAAGCGGGAAATAGACTTCCGCATATATCTTGTAGAGAATGCAAAGCCCGTTGCGTTGCCCGTTAGACATATGGCTCCACGGGAAAGGAAAGAGCTCAGTAAACAGATTAAAGAGCTTCTAGAAAAGGGGTTCATTAGGAGGTGCATTTCAGAATGGGGCGCTCCAGTGGTGTTCGCTACAAAGGCGGATGGTTCACTCCGTCTATGTGTTGACTATAGGGAGCTCAACAAGCTAACGAAAAAGAATAGGCACCCTCTCCCTAGAATTGACGATTTGTCAGACCAGCTTGTAGGAGCGTCTGTTTTCTCCCAACTCGATTTAGCAACCGGTTTTCATCAGCTAAGGGTGGCTGAAGATAGCATCGATAAAACGGCGTTCAGAACCCCAGACGGCTTCTTTGAATGGCTTGTCATGCCTTTCGGCTTGACAAATGCACCTGCTTACTTCGTGGACCTGATGAGTAGGGTATTTAGAGATTTCCTCAACAAATTCGTAGTGGTCTTCGTAGACGATATCCTTATCTTCTCAAAAAGTGAAGAGGAACATGCTCAGCACTTAAGGGCAATCATGGAAACTTTGCGAGTCCATCAACTAAAAGCCAAATTCTCCAAATGCCACTTTTGGAGAGAAGAGGTGAGGTTCCTTGGGCACATAGTATCCAAACAAGGGTTAGCAGTGGACCCCGCTAAGGTAGTGGCGGTACAGGATTGGAAGACACCAAGGAATGCAACTGAGGTCCGAAGCTTTCTAGGATTGGCAGGTTTCTATCGAAAATTCATAAGGGATTTTGCGAAAATCTCAGCTCCGCTCACGAAATTGACTAAGAAGAATCTAGTGTTCAATTGGGACTTGGATTGCGAGTTTTCTTTCCAACGACTGAAAAGGGCTCTCACAACAGCCCCAGTTTTGACGCTGCCAGATGGGAGCAAGATGTTCACTGTTTATACGGATGCATGTGGGACAGGGCTAGGCGCCGTCTTAATGCAAGAAGGAAGGGTAGTAGCTTATGGCGGGAGGCAGTTGAAGGTGCACGAAAAGAACTACCCAACCCACGATCTTGAGTTAGCCGCCATTGTCTTTGCACTCAAGTCTTGGCGACACTATCTCCTAGGTGAGAAGTTCGAACTTTACACTGACCATAAATCGTTGAAATATCTTTTCTCGCAGAAGGATCTTAACTTGAGGCATCAAAGATGGATGGAGTTTCTTGCCTCGTACGATTTCGAAATCTCCTATACTCCGGGCAAAGGCAACGTAGTAGCAGACGCGTTGAGCCAAAAGAAATTGACCCTAAGCCCGTTGTTTGTTGAAAGACAAAGCCTAGAGTTTATAGCCAGCTTCGACTTTAGGCCTTCCTCCGATTTCGTACCGGGCTTGCTTGCATCTCTCGAAGTGCGCCCAACTTTAGTAGATTCAGTAGGGGCAGCACAACGCGAAGACCCTCAGCTTGTGGAAATAATTGATAGGCTAATTAGGGGTGAGACTTCAAGTCACCTCAACCGATACTCCATTGACGATAAAGGTTTGCTAAGGCGAGACGGAAGACTATGCGTCCCACAGACAAAAGATTTAATAAAGAAGGTTCTCGAGGAAGCACATCACTCCAAGATGACGATACATCCAGGCGGAGATAAAATGTACAAAGACATAAAAAGGACTTTCTTCTGGAACGGCATGAAAAAGAACGTGGCAGAATTCGTTTCTAAGTGTATGGTGTGCCAACAGGTTAAGGCGGAACAGAAAAAGCCTGGCGGACTACTACATCCTCTAGAGGTCCCGCAGTGGAAGTGGGATAGCATCTCAATGGACTTCATCGATGGGCTGCCTAGGTCTAGGAGAGGCAACACTAGCATTTGGGTAATAGTGGATAGGCTTACTAAAAGCGCCCACTTTTTACCTGTCAAAAGTAAAAGAACTGCCTCATCCCTAGCATCACTTTACCTCAAGGAAATCGTTCGACTCCATGGAATACCATCTAGCATTGTTAGTGACCGAGACCCCATCTTCACCAGTGAGTTTTGGCGGAGTCTGCAAGAAGCAGTAGGAACACAGTTATGCTTAAGCACAGCCTATCATCCCCAAACCGACGGCCAAACAGAGAGAGTGAACAGAGTTTTGGAAGACCTCTTAAGGCTATGCGTCCTCGACTTCGGAGGGACATGGGAAGACCACCTTCCTTTGGTGGAATTTGCCTACAACAACAGCTATCAAGCAACCATCGGAATGGCGCCCTTCGAAGCTTTATATGGAAGACCGTGCCGATCGCCCACTTGTTGGTGGGAGTCCACGGATAAGCTCATACTTGGACCAAATATGATCCGAGAGACCTCAGAGAAAGTAGACTTAATACGAAGAAGGATGAAGACGGCCCAAGACAGACAAAAGTCCTATGCCGACAAGAGGAGGACCGACCTTGAATTTGAAGTTGGAGACAGAGTTTTTCTCAAGGTATCACCACTAAGAAACGTTGTTCGTTTTGGAACCACAGGAAAACTGGCACCAAGGTTCGTAGGGCCATTCCCTATCATCGAGAAAATTGGGAAAATGGCCTATAGATTAGAGCTACCCGAGAAGTTGGCCGGAGTCCACAACGTTTTTCACGTTTCACATCTCCGAAAATGTCTGCATGAGTCTGCTGAAGTGGTAGAGACAAATATCCTCGAAGAGGCCGAAGTGGAACGCGAAGCAACCATAAGAAAAGTTCCAACCCGCATATTAGGAACGGAAGTGAAGAAGCTACGCAACCGCGAAGTCAAGCTCGTCAAAGTTCAGTGGAGCGACGCCGAGGGAGACACGACTTGGGAAACTGAAGCTAGAATACGCACTGCCTATCCTTTTCTGTTCGAGGGTACATCCTTGATCTTTCTTTTTCCTTAAGTTGCGCTTTTATCTATCTTTTTAGGTATATTTCCTCGACCTTATCTTTTAGGTAGAATCTTTTTGGATGGAAACATGTAGTTGAAACATGTTATGTATGATGGTTGCAAGTGGTTGCAAGTGATTGCTAGTGGTTGCTCGTGGTTGCATATACACACACAATCTAGGTTTTAGATCGGCTCAGTCACTTCATATTGCATATGCATATATGTTTGCGTTCGTATGTGGTTGAACTTTAATGTGTTGTCATGTGGATGTTGCATTTGTATTGAATGATTGTGCACTCATGTAGAATAATGAATAGGAAAATTTGCATACATAATGGATTCATGGCACTTACATAATTCACATTAAGGAGGTCAACTGAATCAGTAGACCGCCTGATTTTGCATTAGACAAGTACATGTATACACACACACTTTGCATATGATCATGAAGCATTAGAAGTCTTTTAAGGACAATGGATGCTCGTGTTTGATGGATGAGTAGATGGATGTTTGGATGTTAGGATTTACATTCCTCCTAACTTGAAGATTTCGGGGACGAAATCCTTTTAAGTGGGGGAGAATGTAACACCCCGAAAATTCTATAACTGTGAAATTAACAAATTAAAGTATAATTAATTTCAAATCAAAGAACTAAGGGAAACGGGATACGCCATTGCGTTCGTCTCGGAAAAATACGCGAAATAGAGTCCGAGTTTTCGAAAAACGGAGTCCGTATGAAGAAGATATGGCCTTCGGAAGTTTGAGAATTAAGTTTAAAATTCAAACAGAATAAAATAAAGTTTAAATTCGAAAATGGGGCCCAATGGGCCAGGGCGGAAAAAAAGTCCCGCATGACGCACCCAGGTCGACTGGGCTGTCGACCTGGTCTAACCAGGTCGACAGGGCTGTCGACAGGGGTGTCGACCTGGTCCAGACCCAGGTCGAGCCCAGTCTAACCCGGCTGGCCTATTCTCTATGTGGTCGATTTTTTGTGGTCTGCTTTGTCATTAGGGCTAGGTGGCAGGCTCTAATTGGTCTCTCCTTAGAATGAATGGCTACGATCAATCCAAGCAACATCAATGGTCCTAATCAGTTCCTAACCTCTATATAAACAACCCTAGACTAAACCCTAATCTATTCATTCAAAAATAAGAACATAGCCGCCATGTTGCTGAGGAACGACTAGGAGTAGCCACCAAATTGGAGAGAGGATTAGGAGGAAGATTCTAAAGCTTAAAGCAACCTAAACAAATCAATTCAACAAAGGAATTTGCGTCTTCAATCCCTAAATTAGAGAATTCATCACACCATTGTAAGTAGAGTATTACTTTGGTATGAATAAACAATTGTGTTGGTTTGTATGCTTGAATTGTGGCAATAAAGTAATTCATATTTGTGCGTTCTTATCAATTTGAAATATTATATATGTTTGGATATTCTTGAATTATGTTATTCATGTTATAAAGAACTACATGCGGTAGTTCTATGCAAGTATACGTTTGGAATATTTCGCAAATTATGTAATCCATGTTGAAGCTACATGTATGTAGTTGATTTAAATTCATGCAAGTTTGGGGTTTTGCTACTATGCCATCATGATGTATATTTTTGTGCATAAATCAATTTGTAAGTAATTAAAACCAAGTTTGGTTATTATAATCCATATGAAATTATGTTGAGAATTTGGCATCATGTATTAAGCCATGCTTTTGTACTAGAAAACCTATTTGAAAACTTATGAATATGGCTAGGCTATGAATGATATTTGGCATAATTGAAATCCATGATTAAGTCTATCTTGTTTACAAGAATTTTATGATGACATATGTGGTACATAGCTAGGTTAGGTTCAAAAATCCCTTTTTGCAAGTTTACATGACTAAAGTAAGAATCATGATTTCATGTTAGAGAAATTTATGCCATGCTTATGTTTGACAATATGCATAAATAAAAGTATAGGTTCATGTTGTAGTTATGACTATGTGTCAATAATGATACCCAATTTAGACTCTTATCTCAACTACAAGTTCACATGCTTTGATTCATGTCACCTATGCTTTATGACCAAAGTATATGTTGTCACTATGCAAGTACACCAGTTTCTATGTTGTATTTCCAACGTCATATTGCAAGTTCATGCGCTCACCTTCCCCTTTTTGTGTATGTAATCACGCCATAAGCCTCCCCTTTTCGCATGGCTAAATTGGGCTTTAAAAGGCTAAGCCCAATATATATATAATAAACGGACGTGTAAAACGGGGGAAATAACGTTGGGTTAAAATTACTAATGAATGAAAATATGAAATAGAAGGGCCCAAGTCCAAGTATGGGTTGGGCCCATGATTGGTGTAACCTTTACACCATTAACTTAATAATGGGCCGCAAATATTTACATATAAGAAATAAAGAAGAATGACAAAATATGTAAATGTAGAAAATACGATGTGTTTAACCCGAGGTTGGATTGAGTTGTGATGTAAACCTGCCCGGAACCGCCCGGCTGTCTAGTAGTCACAACAATACCTATCCAATGTGAGAGGTTAAACATGGAGCCCAACAAGGACCCGAGGTTAGACTGAGTTGTGGCGTAAGACTGCCCGGAACCAACCGGCAACAGGCAGCCACAACAATACCTGTCTAATGTGAGAGGTCAGGGCCTTAATAAGACAATTAAGGCTGAGTCAGGATTGTTAGGATTAAGTGAACTAAAGACTTAATCAAAATGGAACATGCTAAACTAAACGGACTGGTGGGGGTTAGGTTAGAAAACACTTAACCAACTTAGCGTGTTGGCTAGAGATAGAAAACCTAGTAACGGGGGACCCTTTTCAGCAGTAACCCTAGAAGGTGTATCAGGATACCCTGAAACTAGGCAGGGTGGGGCACGATTACTGGGCTGATTGTAAGAGGTCAAAGCGACGGCGGTGGTGTAGCAGTGTAGGTTCTAACGGAGTGCGGGCGTGCACACACTCCGGCGCAGAAAAATAAGGCACTGGGCACCAGTAGCATACCTGTGCATTCTAAGGTTGTGTCGGGCCGCCACCACGGGACTTGATACACCCCATGGTGGGACCAGCATAGGTAACTACGACATCGGGGGCCGTAAGACACATGTAACTATGCGAGTAGGAGCCGATCATCATAGAATGGATCACATCACCCTGATTATGGGGTGCCAGTTGGAAACTAGTTTATATGGGTTCAGAGATTAACATGGGGGTACGATAGTATATTCGACCCTAGACAACTTAACCAAGTTTATAGTGCTTTCCCACTTCTTGATTATACTTATCTTACCCAGTTCTTTATTCATAGACAAAATAGTACTAGACTTACTCAGGCTTTATGTCTGACTCTACTTTTCTTTCGTCTTCTTTTCTTCCGTTTCCCCCCCCCCCCCCAGGTCCACAGGGAGGGAACACTGCAGCTTGACCAGCATTAACATCCAGCTTGAAGAAGAGAAATGTATTGCTTGGACTTTTTCGCTTTGAACTATGGCTTTGGACAAACTCTATGGGGCTTTTGCAGTTTATCTATGCTTTATTTATGCTTCTTTAAATAATGTACTCAAGACAGATTATGAAAATGTTATGTTATGTTTTTGGGAAGGATGTAAGACAATTATGGTGATGTTTTGTAACACGTATTTGACTTTATGAAATAAAGTTTGTTGTTCTTCCGCTGTTTACAAATATGTGTTCCTATATCTGTCTTGTATATCTGTGACTTATACTTATAAACCTCCACCAAAATTAGGGCATTTCCTTTGAGAGTGACCCTAACGGAGGTGGGGTGTTTCACTAGGCCTATAGTGATGCCACTTCGTCGTATGGCACTAAGGGAGCAACGAGAGCTCGAAGTGCAAGTAAGCGATCTGTTGAAGAAGGGATTTATCAGAAGAAGTGTTTCTGAGTGGGGAGCACTAGTTGTGTTTGCTACCAAGGCAGATGGTTCCCTTCGACTCTGTGTGGACTACCGCGAGTTGAATAAGGTAACGAGGAAGAATAAGTATCCTCTTCCGTGGATAGATGATTTGTTTGATCAGTTGAGCGGCGCGAGAGTGTTCTCCCAGTTGGATCTCGTGACAGGTTTTCATCAGCTTAGAGTGGAAGCTGAGAGTATAGCTAAAACGGCCTTTCGGACGCCGTCTGGATTCTATGAGTGGTTGGTCATGCCATTTGGGTTGACCAATGCACCAGCGTATTTTGTGGATCTTATGAATTGGGTATTCAAGGATTAATTGAATAAGTTTGTTCTTGTGTTTGTAGATGATATCTTGGTTTATTCGAGGACGGAGGAAGAACACAAGGAACACTTGAGGATAGTGATGGAGGTGTTGAGAAAACACCAATTGAAAGCAAAGTTTTCTAAGTGCCACTTCTGGAGGAGGGAAGTGAGATTCTTGGGCCATGTTGTTTCAAAGAATGGTATTGCCGTGGACCCTGCGAAGGTGGCTATGGTACAGGATTTGTCAACGCCCAAGAATGCAACAGACGTAAGAAGTTTCTTGGGATTGGCTGGATGTTATCGTAAGTTTATCTAGGACGTCTCCAAGATAGCGGCACCGTTGACTTAGTTGACCAAGAAAAATCAATCTTTCGTCTAGGACGAAAAGTGCGAGAATACATTCAAGAGTCTAAAGGAAAAGTTGACATGTGCACCAGTGTTAGTCATTCCTAAAGGGAATGAAGCGATGACGGTATACACAGATGCCTGTGGTACCGGACTAGGTGTTGTATTGATGCAAGGAGGTAAGGTTGTAGCTTATGCTAGTCGGCAACTGAAACCGCATGAGAAAAGATATCCTACCCATGATTTGGAATTGGCAGCGATCGTGTTCACATTGAAGATGTGGAGACATTATCTCTTGGAAAAAAGATTCGAGTTGTTTACCGATCATAAATCGTCACTACTACAAAAGTGGGCATATTCGACACTATTCTTCTGTGGCCGTAGATCAAAAAAGCGTTGTCGTAGGCCCTTTTTTCAAATAGGCAACACCAGGGGGGCGTGGCATCCGCGGCCGTTGCATTAGCCATCTAATGCAACGCTTTTGTCCATCTACGGCCACGGAAAGAAAGCGTTGCCTTAAGTAGAACTTTTGCCCTATTGCAACAGCATATCCATGTAATGCAACAATATACAGCGTTGCCTTAAGTAGAAGCCAGACCCTGGCTTCCAGCTCATGATAGTGGGGTCCGCATTGACTTTCCACGTCAGCTGTCAACGTGGCACATGCCACGTCAGCTCGCCACGTCAGCTGCACATGTGTCACATGCCACGTCAGCTATCCACGTGGCGCCACGTAAGCTGTGGGGCCCACGTGCCGTACCATTGTGGAATTAATAATGTTAAACTTAATGCAACACCACAGCACAGTCAGATGCAACACCACAGCACAGTCTAAGCAACACCACAGCACAGTCTAACGCAACACCATAAAAATCAAATGCGACACCAGGAAAAAATCAACTGCAGCTGTAATACAACCCTGTAATTACAGATTCTGCAGTACATATATTCAATCCAAAACATTGTACCACATTCATACATATATACCAAAATATTCATACAACAATTCCTCCCAAAACATTCATCACCACAGTCAGACCAACCAATTATATATACCAACTCACAAGTATCATCACCAACACATTCCACAAGTACTGCCATCACCAAAACATACCACAAGTACTGTCATCACAAACACATACCACAAGTGCCATCATTTAAAAGAACAATCCGAATATATCACAAGTGCTAACACATACCTTCCAAATACTTCAGTCAGTTGCCGGGGTTGAAGGAGTACAATTGTCAGCATCTTCATCACTTGTTGTGGTGACACAAAGGTCTCCGACATCTAAATTTAGATCTGGATTAGTTTCACCTAGCTTTTTTAACACCCACGACACGTTCTCTTTAACTTTTCTATTCACCTTTTCCTCCAAGTCTGCCTCCAGCTCTTGCCTTATTTTTTTTGTCAACTCTTGGACATAGCTGTCCAAAGAACCAGGATTTGGAGACTTTTCAGCCAATTTGCCTCGCCTTCCTACAAGCCAGTTACGCGTGTGCCTCTTCCCACCAGAAACCAGTGCATCTGCCTCAGCAATGTTTCCAGCATCCACCATTGCTTGCACCTTCGCCTACAAAATGAAAACCAGGCAAGCATATAGATAAATAGGCAGCTGGCAGGAATGAATTTATTAACAGAACTGGTTCTCTTTCAAACTAACTATATATGTGTTCGATTTAATATGCAGCTCCAACAAACGTACAATGTGCCAATTATACTAACACAAGTATTGCTATTTCAGTATCTAATTATATATGTACTCACGTATTTGGCCTTCAGTTCATCCGTGTTAGTCTTGTAACTTCGACCCGGTTCTCGTTTATAAGTTTCTAGATAAACCAAGGCAGCGGATGGGGAGGCTTTTTCTGGGTCCTTCTTTCTCTGTCAAGTATTAGGATTACCAATAATTCAATGATATAACAAATTAGAATTATCATGTGGTCAATTCAACTCAATCACAATAAAAAATAACTTAAGTTCAGAAAAACACATACTATCTTTTCTTTGGCTACTGCATGAGTTTTGGGACCCATGGTATGTGTCTCATTCAACGAATTACGGTGCGCGGAATTAGAATCAGCTAGGGCCTGGAAATCCAAAAAAAAAATAGCACTAAACAAGGATAATGTGAACTACTAAAGATTAGCATTAAACAAGATAATGTGAACTAATAAACATTATACAAATGTGAATATCATTAAAGCCGTACCTGAACTGCTTCATCCCCCCAGTAGTCCAAGAGCATTTTAAAATCCTCCAACGGAATTGTACTGGGCCTATTTTCAAGCCTTTCCTCATCAGTTGAGTATTTTTTATAATACCTTGTTTTGATGCGAGACTTGTACTGCCTCCAAGAGTCGTTAAGCGTGTTCAAGACCCACTTGTGTCCTTCTTCCGGTATGACATACCTAGCCTACAATATAGCAATCACAAAATTCAGGAAACAAACTAATTAAGTAAAACCAAACATTTAGGAAGTCAGTTGAACTGTATATGGTTAAGGAAATTAGATTGTACCAGAGCATAATCCAACATTTGTCGCTTTAATTGATCAGGAACCACATGCCAATTGATGTAAGTAAGAGACACATTATCCTTTGCTAGTGTACCAAGAAAATTGCTTAACTCTGTAATATTATCAGAAACTGGCTGGCCATCCTCATTCAACTCAATGACTACTTTATCATCAGGGGTTCTAGCATGCACGTTGGTCATTTTTGACTTCCCTCTAGGATTTTTTGGACCTTGTACTTTCTCTACCAGGTTCAAAAATGTGAATAGAAAAAAGACACACTCAACAGTGCAGTGCAGTGCACAGATAAAGAAACATTATTATTTATATATATACCTGTACCTGCTTCATCTTCCTGTGCAATCCATTCCTGCTCTAATCGATCGGTAAGATTTTCCATTGTTAGAGGCGCTTCAACGTTCTGCTTTTGACGTTTCCGCATCGCTAAATAAGCAGCAACTGAACCAGCAGCTTCACATGAACTGGTTGATTGTTTGAACAATTTGCTACATGTAGGTTTTAAAATGGATGGCCGAGACGTTGTAGGTTTTATAACTCCTGAAAAAGACGGTGTAGGGTTCGTAAGTTTCTTTAATGTTTCTGTCTGTTTCTCCCGGTTACTGAGTTTCTTCGGAGTGGGAGTGAATGTCAGGATCAAATCCTTGTTGGAGCCAGCTTTCTTTGGAGGGGGGTGCGCTTCATCGCTTCCTTCTCAATTTCAATGGCTGCATTGGTTCGCGCACGAGTTCTCGGTCCAGGTAAAAGATCCTTTGACTTAACAATTTTGATTCTCTACAATTAAGTTGAAGTTCAAGATTTTTTATGTTCATAAAGGCAAATACAATAAGTAATAAACAAATAACTTCTTTATACCTCCGAATCTGATGAATCATCAGTGACGTCTTCACCAGCATTGTCTGGGATGTATTCATCACTTCCAGCAACATCTTTACATTTATCTTTCTTATTTCGTGCGGCAGCCTCTTTCATACAACTAACCAATGAAGGCACCCCAAGTGATCTACTAACTGCATCATTTTCTTGCATGCGCGCGATTCACTCTTGTTCATACTTCGTCAAAACTGATGGTTGTGAGAACTGCAAGCAGATTGGCATTATTACTCACCATCGATGATAAATTTAAGCTAGTTAACCAAATAGAGTTGACGTATAAACAGTTCTTGCAATTTTGACAGAATGCATGCACAAAGAACAAACGGTTACTTGAATTAGCTGCAGCCTTCATGGTCGGAATAAGATTTCATCCGGATTAATAAAACTGAAATGAAAACTGAAAAATACCTGAACATCAGCTTCATTCTCTCGGGTAACATCATCTTTACCTGTTTCATTTTCTACATTTAATTTCCTCCGGGTTCCTTTGTCCGTCACAGTAACATCTTCTTCATCATTATCCATATCAGGCTCCGACGATAGTTTGTTCTGACCCACTTGAGTTGGGTTGTTTTTCATCATTTTGTGTTGCTGCTGAAGTCTATGTGCAGTAGTATACTTGCGCTTTGCAACCGGCTTCTTAGCAGAACCTGGAACAATAAAAATAATAACGATGGCCTCCTTCAAAGTTCTGTACACACACAGAGAGATATATATAAGAATGGATCTATATTACATATACATATATACCTTGAATTATGTTTTTCCTTGGCCGTATGATTACATGTGGCTGCAGTTGAATCAACGGCTCACTGTCTTTGTCAATGGTGTTGTCGATGTAAAAAACCACGTCTTCTTGCTTATTGCAGCCCTGTACGTACTCGTTTACGTCCTTGTCATTCAGTATTAGCTGCCAACCACCCCCTTGTTCCTTTTCTAATGTAGACTCCTCCTATTTCAGTGTAATGGAGACAATCTTTAACAAAGTCCATAAGCACACTGTAAGAAAACCGGGCACTTGATTACATGTGGCTGCAGCGTAGGAAGACAAAGACAGCTGGGCATCAGGAAAGGCTTCTTTTATAAGCTTTAGTAATTCCCCAAACGCAGACTCGTTAATTCCATAAGCACACTTTAAATGATTAAGCCTGATCAAGAAACTTAGTCGAGAAAATTTAGTGTAGCTAGGATATAACGGTTTTTTTCCTTCTTTAACATGCCGATAAAATTTCTCGGCCTCTGGATTTGGTTCTACTACAAAGTCCTTGGGATTTTGACCAAATTTGTAACCCGCACACTTGAACATCACATCTAAATTATCCTCAAAATCCATCTCCGTTGCACAATCCATATGGTCATCAACACCTATTAATTTTGTCTGTGAAACTTCACAAATCCACCCGGTATGTAATGGAGAAGGGCCATTAAAAATAAGATGATCGTATATGACATTTTCACAATACCAATTACGTTCTGTACATTTTTTGCAGGGGCACTTCATCTCATCACCTACTTTATAAATGGGAAATGCATTTCTTAAAAAAGCTGTTACCCCTCTTACATATTCTGCGCTCGATCTCGGAAGTCCTATCCATATGTAATACTCACTATCCATTGCCACAATCTAACCACGGCTTAGTAAGACTAAATTTGATACCCCTAAGAGTTTCAAGACACGAACAAGGGCTACCCTGTAATGTTAGACTAAATTAGAAATAAAAACAAAACAAGTTAATAATTTACAAATATACATAATCAGTGTGATGATACAAGGACGATTGTTTTGATATGAATTATCACTGACTTTTGGAACTGAGTTACCAAGAGAATACGTACATAAAACAAGCAACTAAGGATACTGAACACAAATGCATAACATTACATGACTGCACCAAAACAAAACAGTACAGATACAAAGACTATACAGGTGATACATAGACGATACAGTTGTGTCTAATACAAAGAACGATGCAATAATTTAATTTTGTCGTCTAATGTTTAGCCCTTGAAGCTGGTCGTTAAGTCTACTAACATCAGTTCGAAAACCAATAACATGATTTTGCAGCATTGTAAGTTGATGTTGTATCTCATTTGCGTACTCAGCGGCTCGACTTGGAAACTGTTGGTCAATCCACTGCCAAAAGGTACACCCTGTGGGATAAACCCGACATCTAAAATAACGACGACCAATGTTGAATCCAATAGAAATAACATCTTCTGCAACGGCATACCCACAATGACACATTATGATTGGTGAGTCAGCATGTTGTTCGTTAACCACTTGGTTGTTTTGATGCTGACGACGCAAACGACTATGCCGTCGCATCGCCCTTTCTTCACGTCGTTCTTCTTCTCACCGTTGTCTTCGGAGTTCTTCTTGCTCTAGTTCATACTCAAGCAAATCATCGTAGTGCCTTTCTTGCATCTCTATATAAAAATCAATAGGAGTTTCTGGTGATGATGGGTTTGACAGTCCTAGATCACCCATGCCCAGGGTATCTTCGTAGTCATACGATGTAGGAAGAGATATAGGCATTATTTAACTACAAACAGAAATAGACATTTGAACATTCATATTGGATTTCTTTTATCCTCTAAATTTTGTTAACACCTTTGGAAATAGGCATTATTTACCAATACATCAATGGTTTGGCAAACATAAAAATACAGAACTTGCACAATTTCAACACATGCAAACATATAAATACAACACTTCAAGTATAAAAACCCTAATTTAAGGTAATCAGTATACCCAAATCACCCAGAGACTTTGAACGCAGATCAAAATAAGTTAGAGATGAAATCAACTAAATAAAACCTAAATGATGAAGCCCTAACTACCTGTAATTGTCCTAAACAATCCAAATTGGAGGTGTAAAGTTCGTAAAATAGGAGCAATCGAAGGTTTATAGTTTGTAACCTGAGGAAGAGTAGCAATCGGAGGCGTTCTTGGACGGATTTCATGGAGAGAGAAACGGACAGAAGGAGGAGTACCGGAGAAATTTGTTTTGGGGGGAAGTATTTCGTGAATGGGGGAACTATCGCGCCAAATTTTCACTAAGATGTAGCAAGGATCAGCTTGAACCGTTGGATTAATCAACATCTACAGTTATTTATTTGTTTAAACTGATAACGCGGATCGCTGACCTGGCATGTATTTATGTAATGCAACACTTTGAACTGGTGTTGCAAGGATCGGCAAGAACCGTTGGATTAATCAACATCTACGGTTATTTATTTGTTTAAACTGATAACGCGGATCGCTGACCTGGCATGTATTTATGTAATGCAACACTTTGAACTGGTGTTGCAAGTCACAGCACAAGATTTTCAACCGCAACACTGTGTTCACATCTAATGCAACAACAAATGAATGTTGTTGCAGAAGATCAAAGAATGCATAGCTTTCGCCACACTTTTCATGCAACGCACACAAATTAATGTCGAATATGCCCACTTTTGTAGTAGTGCGTTAAAGTATCTTTTCTCTCAGAAGGATCTAAATCTCCGACAACAAAGATGGTTAGAATTCTTGGCTTCCTATGATTTCGATATCGCATATACACCAGGAAAGGGCAATGCGGTAGCTGATGCACTGAGTAGAAGACATGCCAGTTTAGGGGCTATGTTTCTAGAATGGAAGCAACTAGAGTAATCGCTGGGTATGATTTCAGATCAAAGTGCGAATTGGATCCATAAATGTTAGCAAGTTTGACGATCAAACCCACTTTGATTAAGCGGATTGGTTCCAGTAAGAGGGACGATCCTAACCTATTGGAAATCATCTCAAAGTTAGAGATGGGAATCGACGAAGAGATGAACAAGTATAGGCTTGATCGAGATGGATGGCTTAGAAAGAATGGAAGACTAGTTGTGCCCAATGTCAAGGGATTGAGAGATGAAGTGCTTAGAGAATGTCAACACTCAAAAGTGACTATACATCCCGGTGGTAACAAAATGTATCGAGACATGAAGCAGACCTACTACTGGGAAGGGATGAAAAGAGACATTGGGAAGTTTATATACAAATGCATGAACTGCCAGTTAGTTAAAGCAGAGCAAAAGAAGCCTAGTGGTTTGTTACAGCCATTGGAAATTCCCGAATGGAAATGGGAACAAATCTCAATGGATTTCATTGATGGGTTACCAAGAACTAGATCGGGCCATGATAGCATTTGGGTGATTGTGGACCGATTGACTAAAAGTGCAAGGTT
Organism: Allium sativum; assembly: GCA_030737875.1. NCBI lineage: Eukaryota > Viridiplantae > Streptophyta > Magnoliopsida > Asparagales > Amaryllidaceae > Allium > Allium sativum. The sequence continues at coordinate 381,720,969 of CM060924.1, forward strand.
TATACCCGTCAAGTTGAATAGAACGACAACTAATTTAGAGGAACTATATATGAAATGGGTAGTGAGATTTCATGGAGTACCTAAAAGCATTGTGAGTGACCAAGACCCGTTGTTTACTAGTGGGTTTTGGAAGAGATTACAAGAGGCTCTAGGGTCAGAACTACATCTCAGTACCGCGTATCATCCTCAAACCAATGGTCAGACAGAGAGGGTGAATCGTATATTAGAAGACCTCTTAAGAGCTTGTATATTGGATTTTGGTGGATCATGGGATGACCATTTACATCTAGTGGAGTTCACATATAATAATAGTTATCAATCCAATATTGGTATGGCTCCATTTGAAGCTTTGTACGGAAGACTGTGCAACTCACCGTCATGTTGGTTAGAAACCGGTGAGAAATTTGTGCTTGGGCCATATGTGATAAGAGAAAACTCAGATAAGATCAAAGTTATCCGACAATGAATAAAGGCTGCCCAAGATAGGCAAAAGAGTTATGCTGATAAGAGGAGGAGAGACTTAAAATTCTTGACTGATGACTTGGTTTTTGTCAAGATTTCTCCATTAAAGAGCGTGATACGATTTGGTAGGAGAGGCAAGTTAACACCAAGATTTGTTGGTCCATTCCTAGTTCTCGAGCAAGTTGGGAATTTGGCATATAAAGTTGAATTACCAGAGAAGATGGCATGAGTTCATAACGTATTTCATGTTTCCCAGTTAAGGAAATTCGTGCATGACCCTAGTGTGACTATTTCACCGGATCAGTTGGACGATATCGAGGTTGAACCCGAGGCGGTTGGGAACCATAGGCCTATGCGTATTGTTGGGATCGATACGAAGTAGCTTCAAAGGAAGGCAGTGAAACTAGTCAAAGTTCAGAGGGGTGATGATGAGGAAGACTGTACTTGGGAAACAGAGGAGAACATAAGGAGGATGTATCCAGAACTCTTTGTCTGGTACGGTTTTTATATCGGTATAGTATTGTTAGTAGACCGCATGCTAGGATAGGCTTGTTGTGTTGTTTTTTATGCTTTATTGTTTTGTTAATGATTGGTAAGCATGCGGGATCCTATGTATGTTTTGGGTTAAGGAATTTCGGGGACGAAATTTCTTAAGGGGGGATAATGTAACGACCCGCATTCTACGCATCGGAGGATCGTAGAATATTTATTTCTTTCTCGTAAGGATTCGTATGGTCCTGTGACATTGGGGGGATGACTATTGGGGTATTTCCCATGTTCACGATTTTTGCCGATTTTTAAATGACCGTTTGCCCCTAACTTATCTTTTTTTGGCCATAACTTTTGATTATTAAGGAATTTTGACCTGAAGTCACTTCCATTAGATCCGGATGATGGTTTACCTTTCCGTAGAGTGGTCATATGTGAAAAGCGGACTAACCGTTTGGGAGATATGGACAAAATAAGGTTTAGAAGGTGAAAAACTGCTTAACCGGGCCAAATGAGGTGATTAGTGAATGGGCCCATAACCCATTTCGGGATTAAGGTTATGGGGAGGCTGAAATGAGTTAGGTTTTTATTCTATTTCAGTTTTCTAGCCGCCATTTACCTCTTAGAAACCCTAACAATGGCCTCCACCTTCTAATTTCATCCCAAATCGCTCTCTAATCAAGGATTAAGCTTAGCAACATCAAATCAAGGAGAAATAGCACCATTTCTAAGTTAGAGCTCCTGTTAGACATTAGTATTCGCCCAAATTAGAGGAGTTTCAGTTATGAAAGTTTTAAATGTGGCAAAGGTGAGTGATTAGCCCTGTTTTTATAGTAATTATGGTTAATTAAGGGTAATTAGTGCTGATTAGCGAATTTAAACATAATTAAATTTTGGAAAAATGTTTAGAAATTCTTAAACACCGTTTTAGACCTCTGTTAGAAGTTTGAGTTAATTTGGTTAAGTTTGGTTAATCCTATCATTAGATTTGCTTAAACATGATTAAGGGGAAAACATGGGTTTTGGGTTGTTTGATCCATTTAACCTTGTCATATTGTTGTTTTGATGTTTGTGGGTGGTCATATATGTTGCTATGACTGTATGGTATGCTTTGTGATTGATTAGAAAAGTTAGAATGGTCAAAAACATCGCCGTATGGCGTAAAACAGTCGTTGGAAAAGTTGCAAGAAATTGTGCAGAAACCGGATCAGATCGCCCCCTCTCCAAACCGATCCGATCGTGATATCCACTGCAACTCAACCCGCTCGTGATCTAGGAACCCATCTCCGAACCCGACCCATTCGTGACTCTTAACCACGAACCTCTACAGAAGGCCACGAATCGATCCGCCTCTCCAAGCAAGTCACGACCCGAACCCAATGGGTGCTCACGAACCGACTTAAGGGAGTTTCCATGCATGAATTGACTGGAATGGATGAGCCGACCTGGATCATCTTCAACGAACCGAACCGCTCAAGTGAGCCACGATCCGACCAAGGGCACCAAGAGCTGCCGCCGCCAGAGCTCCACGAACCGCCAAGGATGGTCACGACCGATCCAAACCAAGGTGCATGGACTGGAGACGTGAACCACGAACCGAACTGGAAGTATAACCTGAAGTAAAGAGAAGTGAAGAAGAAGGAGACCGATCCAGAGAGGAAGAGACCAAAACCCGAGATGCAAAGGTAGTCTAAATGGGAAGTTTGTACTCAGGATCCAGTTGGGAACCAACGAGTTAACTTCATGGTTGGACTTTGCTGCGGGACCTGTGCTAAGGAGTTATCGATGTTCATAACTTTGATTCACCACCGAAAGACGAATGTTAGGCTACAAATTAGTGCAGTGGGGTAGTCATTACTTCATGAGGCAGAGTGATCGTAGCATTTCTATGAGACAGTGCAGCGGAGTTATCACGACTCCATGGGGGCAGAGTGGACATTGCAAAGTATTAGTGGTTACGGATTAGTGCAGTGGAGCCATCACGACTCCATGGGCCAGAGTGATCGTAACAAAGTATTAGGTGATCAAAGCGGTGGTTATCGTATGCGTTACGCACTGAGTGAGAGATGTGAGGATGGTTGCTATGCTTGATTGTTTTCCCTCACTATGACATGCACACCCCCACCCCTGAATCCTTTACACCATATGTTAGTGGCACCTTAGAATATTGTACGGTATGTTGTGCTAACTCTTTGGTTGCAGGTCCAGGTTTAGGTATGGTTTTGTATACCTGTTATTGTTCTGTTTTGCTGCTTATCGCTCATACCAGACTTTTGTCTGTCCTAGAGTTTTATTTCTCTTCTTATTACTCTGGGTGCTCTTAAACTGGCAGACTAGAGACATATTAGCTGGTTGTGCACGAGTAGCTGTCCGGAGACGAGCATGAGGCTTACACATACTATTCTCTACATATATTCTCCCTGTGTCGCTGCTGGTCACTACTTTGGGCATTAGTAGTGTACCTTTCTTATTTTGCTTTAGAGACAATTTTAGAAGTTGTAACAAAGATGATGTGGAACATAAGCTGTAATTTTGGATTTTCCGCTGCTACGATGGTTTAAGTTTTCTGCTTATGCACTGTCTCTCCTGTTTTATGTCAAGTTATGTTATTATTATATTTTATTCCATGTGCTGTGAGATATACTATGAAACGACCGGGAATTTCGCTCGATCCGAATCAGTCGCTAAACTGACCCAGACCGTTCGAAACGCCTGATTGTTTTGAGAACACGACAAAATAGAACACAGACAGAAGAACATTTCATTGTTAATTACAACAATTCCATCAGAATACAAGAATATACAAAGTATAAACAAATATTATACAACAGAAAATATCAGAGATTACAATAAATTTCATAGCAGCAGAAAAATAATACAAAACACAACTAGAAGGAGATATACGGATACAAAGCTTTCCGGATATCATTCCAACTGCAAACCAGGATCCCATGAAGATAAATCTGCAAAACCAAAACTACTAGCTGCCCGTGTCGAAAATAAGGCACCCAGAGTTTAGGTTAAAACAATAAACTCCAGGTCAGTCATGGGACTGGTGTGAGAACTAAAACAGTTATTAATCTTTATTTTAAAGTTAGGTAAATCAAGGGACCACGCCGTATAACACGTAACGGGTTTCCTCCCAAGAATACTAGTGCATAAAACAAACATCGCAATGCTAAATAAAGAAAATGAAGCTATTATAAGACCCAGGTCCCATCACACAATGCAACGCAAGCCGGAGGATAGGGTTTTTACCTTATAATAGCTAAAGCATGCTTGATACGTCAAAAACAAATTATTCGATATATTACTATAAGTGTATAGTGTGTAAAACAACTTCACATCATAAGTATCAATCATAGGCGGCATAAGCGCCCCATTCCACTATGTCGCCATATATAGGATTACAACTAAAATCGAAACGTCACGTATTGGAAGTTGGATTCCCATCTGTGAACCAAGGCTAGGGATCGTCCTCTACCTAATTCGAGACAATCTAGCCCATGTCTCCGGAACAGCCGCAACTGCCCCTTGGATCGTCAGGGCCGGTCCACCGATGTGGATTATAGTGCCTGAATAATACGTCTCCCCGTCCTATGGGGCGTAAATGAGCCAACGAATGACTCCATCGGTCCCGGATCGATCGATATATCCGAGGCGCCTCGCAACAGCAACAACCACATAAGTCAAACTCGTCAGGGCGTGTAAAACCACTGACGCCACTTCTAGCTAGAAGGAAACGCATGCCCTCCCTGAGGTCCTCTCCCATTTTTGGTTCACAACCGGGGTGTGAGGCTCGCGAATTCACGTTACACAAAGCTATGCCACACAGGTGGTGCTTTGATCATCAACCACAATACTTTGCTTTTCAACAGAAGCCTCGATCTATTGCCACTTAGGCATGCCACACAGGCAATTCACTCCATGCATTGATATCCATCAATATATAACCCCTGAGCTCGTACGTCTCAGAGAAGGGTGTTAAGCAAGAGAATAAATGCTCTACCGCCAAACAGATATATATTTAATAGAAATCAATCACACAGACTGAAATCCAATGTCAGACACACAGTCTATCTACAAGTCCGTTCTGGGTCTGAACGAAACCGGAGGTACCTTGTACCTCACATATCCATCGATCTCCAAGCACGTCTGGACGATCACCAACTGATTCCCTCCTCTTGGGTGTACGGCCCAATCAAGTTCATCAGTAATTGTCCAAACGACGTGAAGACCTCTGGTCTTCGACCACCGTCTTCATCTTCGACACCACGTCGAATCAGTTATTCAGAATGGGATAGACCCGGTCTTTCTAAATAACTCGCGTATATAATAAACAAGTGTTACACAAACACAACATACGCTTCATTCCAATTCAAAATATTCTTTTATTCAAATATTCTTATATTTTGGGAAAGGTTCCCATTAATTTTATCAAAGATAAATTCTTTAAATTTATTCTTTAATCTCCTTTTTGAATATCAATGCAAACTAGTCAGGATTAGCGAACCACACCGAAGTAATCATTTATTTTATTTCCCAATCCCAACCTATTCATCCCATGAAGTAAAACTGTAATACTACATATCTAACACTACAGTACTATCGGTAAATTCAATTACCATTTCATGTTCAAATCTAATTAAAGATTTAACTATCGCCTGGAGTAAAACTGGTGATACTCCATTCCCGATCTTTTCAATCTAATTAAAGATTCATTAAAACTCCACTTAGTTTTAATCTTTAACTGGGTTAAAGAATCAGTGTCATTTAAAACACGGTTCACGATAAACCCAAAATCACATTCCATTAATTATCGGGTTAAAGAACAAGTGTTATTTAAAACACTGTACCCGATAGACCCAAGAATCAACACCAATTCAATTCCAATTAAATATTATTTAATTGGTACACTTCATTAAATCTAAATAAAAAGATTTAAACTTTTTCTCAACTGGGCTTAAGAACAGTGTTAATGAAGACACCATTCACGACAAACCCAAATCACATTTGATATTAAATACAAGGCTCTTAATAGAAAATATATCGGCTTATATTCAATATCAAATTCTGCGACCAACAAATATCGTATTGGAAATAACGATATATATATATATCTTTCAAATTTCCATAACAATATCTGTATAATCACGAAATCCAACATCGAAATATTCCAAAGATAATTTCGATTCAAATCCATTCCAATTCAATTGTTGGAAATTCTGGTTTCTTTTAAAACCATTTTCAAATTCAATTTATTTATTTCAAAAATAAATTGATTTTAATTCTAGTTCAAAACTAGTTCATTTCGATAAAAATCTATTTTTATCCTTTCAAATATGATGTTTTTCATCCCAACTCTTCCCAAATCATTTCTTATGATTTTACACAAATTATTCCTATTTTTAATAATTTTATCAAGGCACGTACAGTCGATTTCCATCAACGACCATCGAACTGCACTTACTGCGACCCTTTCCAAATTTGATTTGGACATAATTCCAAATCCAACTGTTAGATTTCTAATTTGTCACATTCTTAGAAAACTCTTTTCGATACGAACCCAACGGTTCTGGTTTTAGGAGAATCCAACGGTCGGATCTCCCGTAATATCCGTTCGAAGTCAATGGTCGAAATTCGCGAACTGTCGCGGCGTGGCGCGTTCTATTCAGGCCATTATATTATATATATAATATATACTTCGTCGATTTCCTTTTTAAAACGTATTTTATAAATCGTTTCAAATTCGTTTTCAAAACGATTTCAACCTCCTTTTTAAATTCAAATCAAAAACGAATTTTTTTCCAATATAAATTCGTTTTAATTCCATTTCAAATCGATTTCAATTCAATTTCAGTTCGTTTTCAATTCAATTCAATTTCAATTCGAATTCATTTCTATTCAATTTCAATTCGAATTCATTTTCAATTCGAATTCATTTCAAATTGATTTACATTCAATTTCAATTCGATTCGAATTCATTTTTTTAAAATATTCGATTATTGAAATCACTTTTCAATATTCATTAAAAACAAATAAAATCGATATAAGTATCGTTCATGTCAAAATGGCGTCAATCTAATCAACACGGCTTCATATATTCTATTTTCAAATATTCTATTTCAAAAATTTCTTTTCAAAAATTTCTTTTTCAAATTTTTTTTTTTCAAATATTTCTATTCAAGTATTTCTTTTCAAAACTGGAATGAGGCCCAATCAATTACCATATAATGTTAATTATATGGATTTTCTACAACCCATGTATACAATAACAACGATGAATAATCAACCATCATCCAAAGTGCATTCTACACTGTATAAGCATCAAATATAAATATTTAACGCTCATAACAGTCTGTCCATCAATCGATCGACATACAGCTAATGATTGAGATTAGTGTATGTCATATATCGTCCCAATACCCGTGTGGGGTTTCAAACAATCAAACACAGATTTTATTTGTGCAGTTGGACGATGTGTAAAATTTATCGTCCCAATCAATATCAGTCAAATGTGTGTATATAAACAAATTGTTCGATTTGTTTATATTAATTTATTTCATTTCATATACGCGTTAAAAATTCTATTTTTAACTATATAATATTTTCCACTATAAAATATTTTATTTCGTTTCACATCACACAATTAACTACACATCAAAATCAAACAAACAAGCATACAAGCCGTCCATGGTCTGTGGATGTCGGGTGTCGGGTGCTACTAAACACCGTCTGCATCCTAGTATATATTTTGACTAGAAAATAAAATAAAAGTGAGGAGTTCTCACCAGCTAGCTAATCCAATACCACGACTCTTCTTATGTAGAAATCTCCGTCGTTCTCGCTCTTTTGTCACTTTCGTTGCCCGTAGCCACTACATATATAAAAATCACATTTTTATATTGTTGTTATGCATAAAAATCATATTTTTATAATCACTCCATATGGATAAAATTTCTATTTTTATACCGCTACTATATGGATAAACAATCAGATTTTTATTTCGCTACATATATAAAGAAAATATTTTTATATTCTCTATTATATAAAAATTCTATTTTCAATACACTACTTATATAAAAATAGTATTTTTATATCTTATATTATATAAAGATCATATTTTTAATTCACTACATATATAAAAATTATATTTTTAACCTTTCTATATTATAAAAATTATATTTTTAAACTTTACATATAATAAAAATCATATTTTTATTATGTTATTCATATAAAAATCCCGTCTTTGTTGTTATAAAAATCTCAACATTCACTAATTAAAAATCTAACCTTTCTGTGTTAAAAATCTGACCTTTACTTTGCTAAAAATACGACTTTTACTTTGCTAAAAATTCGATCTTTACTTCGCTAAAATCACATATAAAAATCCGACCTTTCTTGTGGATAAAAAATCAAATTTTTATCACGGCGTACATAGAAAAAAAAGTATACTTTTACTCTACTTTTAAATAAGTAAAAATCGTATTTTTATTTCTTTATCTTCATAGGAAAAATCTAATCTTTACTATAAAAATTCTTCCTTTCTATAAAAACTGATTTTTATTAAGGCCCTTATACAATTTTTTTTCCAACTGAACCTTAACCATGATTTTCTAATGAAATAAAATAAGTAAAATAGGGAGAAGACTTACAGGGGGGCTGCGTGCGTTCTATAGTCGGAAAGAGGAGGGAGCACGAGAGAGGAAGGGGGGTGTTGGCGTCCGATTTGGAGAAGGAGGAAGAGGAGGAAAAAGGAGAAGAGGGGGACGGGGCTGAGGCGCGCAGGGGGGGGGGGGAGGGGGGTCGGGGACGTCGGAGGTGGGCGCTGGTGGCGTCGCAGGCGTGAGGAGGGTCTCGGGGTTTGCGAGGCTCAATAGAAGAGAAGGAAGAACGGGGATAGGGGAACGAGGAGGAGGAGTTCGCGAGCAGGGGGGACGTTCGGAGGTGGCGCCCCACCTTGAGGTGGCGGTGGAACTATCGGGGAGGAGGCGGCATGGGATCGCGATCCCTCCCCCTTTTTTTCTGAAATAATGAAAGGGGAGAGGAAACGATGGAGGGCGGGTTTTATTAATATATTTATTTTATTTTATTTCAAAAAGTTGCCTTTTTTATTTGACCTCTAAACAAGGCCCACCGCCTGTCGTCCCTAGCTAATTACCCCTATTCCGAACACAATGGGATATGTATCGTAGGCTGATTTGATCGTTTCGATCAGTTTTCGTCAAAGTCAACATATAACTCTATATATTGAATTTGAATGCGCATTTCAATTTACTGGGGTCACATACTAACTCGAAAAACTCCCAAAAATATATTCTAGCTTCGTATTGTCGATACGGTCCTAACAAAACTAGTTTCGTCGAATTCTGAGGTCGTTTGCAAAATGGCTATTTTTAGAGGCCGAAATTCCGTAGTGACCATTCTGAAATTTCAACTGGACATATCTTTTGATTCCCGCTATGAAATTTCAATTCTTCGGATTCGTTGGAAAGATATTATCAATTAGATCCTATTATTTTTAGTTTCACTAAAATCCGGTTTATTTTGCACCCGGTACATTCAATTGAATTTTGAAATCGAATTATCGAACTACCACGCCATTTTCAATTCCTTTTATAATTTAAAATAAATATTTATATTCTAACGACGATCTATATAAATATATTCGTTCGAATTATATTCAAAATAAATTTCTCGTCATTATTATTTAAAATAATTCATTTTAAATATTCAAAATTCATCAAAATTGCCAAAATAAAAATTTTAAACTGGCTCGGATTTCCGGGTTATTACATACTACATGTTCCTTGTTAGTTCAAATTTCCTTCTTTCCTTTCTTTGACGACCGTCCCGTGCTGGTTGGACATTGGCATAACGTACTTTCATTGGAAATGTCGGCTAGTGCGGGGCGGGCCGTCACATCCGGTATTCAATCACCGTCTTCATCTTCGACTCTTAATCGTCGTAGTAATTATTCGGAATGGGTTAAACCTAGTCTTTTCGAATAACTCGCGTATTTTATAATCGATGATAAAGTGCTATAAAAACATATCAAACGCCTCATTCCAATTCAGAATATTCTTTTAATAAAATATTCATATTATTAGGGAAAGGTTCCCATTAATTTTATCAAAGACAAATTCTTTAAATTTATTTCCTAAAACTTCTTTTTAAAGATTCATTAAAACACCAATTCAGTTTTAATATCAAAAATCATTATTTGATGATTATTCAACTTTAAGAAATTAATCTTGCCTTTAACTGGGTTAAAGAACCAATGTCATTTAAAACACATTTCACGATAAACCCAAAATCATCTTCCATAAAATATGGAATTTTCATAGAAATTAAATCAATATATAATCGATATAAATTCCCGTATCAGACTGATAATATAAATGTAATAGCCAAGCTTTTTAAATTCCATATATAGTAACAGTCTTCTTTTACAGAAGCTCATTTCGATTATTATTAAATCGAATTCTATTCAATTCCAGTTTAATATATTAAATTGGAAAACTTTACTTTGGAAAATTCCCATTTAAATTTTAATAAAAGATTTATAAATCCCAAATTATATTTTCACTGTTAATTGGGTTAAAGAACAAGTGTCGTTTAAAACACAGTTCACAATAAACCCAATTCACATTTTATTTTATTCTAATTTCTAAATATAATTGGAAAACTCTAATAATCTTAATTAAAAGATTTATTCTTTTCTCAACTGGGTTTAAGAACGGAGTTATTGAAGACACCATTCATGACAAACCCAAAAATCCAATTTATTTAATTCCAAATAAATATTAATTGGAAAACTCCATTAAATCTTGATTAAAGATTTATTCTATTTCTTTATTGAAATAATGTTTTCAAAATATTAGATTTTGGAAATTACTACTTTTTATTCTATTCGTTATAAAATGAATATAAACGATCTATAAACCCGTTCGGGTTAAAATGGCATTTCAACTTATAATGGGCTAAATAGTCCAATTCATTACCATGTCCATTTATGGTTTATAATGGGCTAGTCCTCCCACATTAGACCTACAACTTACAGATGCTGGACATGCCGGTCGTGTCCGGGCAGAATTATCCCACAAGCTGGGCTTAACCTCGTGTCATAGCCCGCTTCGTATTTGCGCACTTAGACCTCTCACATGAGGTTCAACATTATTGGCTGCTGGATATGCCGGTCGGGTCCGGGCAGACTTCCACTACAAATGCAACCTAACTTCGTGTCAAAAGTGCAATTATAATTTTTAATTGTAATTATTTCACTGAAAAATATTCATTATTTATAAACTATTCTTTATATAAAAATGTTCTTTATTTTCAAATATTATTCTATTAAAAGTATTCTGAATCGGAATGTGACTCCATCAATTACCATATAAATTCGGTCATATGGATTTCATACATTACATATGTATATAACAGTAATGATAAATAATCAATAAACCATCCATTCACATCCAGAGTGAAATTAATAATTGTGTGATCATTAAAATAATAAATAAATAATGCTCATCACAGATTGTCAATCTATCGATTAACAGATAACTAAACAATTGGGACTAGTGTATAACAAATATCATCCCAATACCCATGTGGGGTTTTCAGCCAACAACAGTTCATATAAATAAATCATTGATAATGAATTTAACCGATTACAATTCAGTTTGAATTATTTTCTATTTATCAAATTTTCATTTGTTTAAATTATAAATAAATATATATAATTTAATTTCACTACCATAATAACATTATAATGATAGTGTTTTAATCTAGCACAAATCATATTTTAACTTATGATAAATTTTCTAATAAAATGGCATTTCTAATTAAATGTCCTATTTATTTACAAAATATGTTTTAATCTAAATGACAAATTTATTTGACAAATATGTTCTAATCTAAATGACATATTTATTTGACAAATATATGTTCTAGTCTTCATGACATATAAAAAATGTAAATTTTAATATGTATACAAAACTATTGTATACATGACATATAAAAATGTAAATTTTATCTTTGACAATCATAAATGACATTTCTAAATGAACATAATTGAACTTCATTTTCTGACAATTCCAAATGATCATAAATAACATTTCCAAAATGAACATAAATGATACTTCTAAATGAACATAAATGATACTTCATTTCTGACAATTCGAAATGAACGTAAATGATACTTATATTTTTGGCAATTTTAATACAATAAAAATGACAATTTTATTTTATAAAACATGATCCTAAATAAATGGCATGTTTATTTTACAAAACATAATCCTAATATAATGACACGTTTATTTCAACATAACATATACTAATAAAATGACATGTTTTATCTAACACAACAAATACTAACAAAATGATATGTTTTGTTTTAACATGTACAAATAGAATGACGCGTTTTATTTAACAAACAATATGCTAATAAAATGACATGTTTTATTTAACACAACAATTACTAACAAAATGACATGTTTTGTTTTAACATAACATATACTAAAAAATGACATGTTTTGTTTTAACATAACATATACTAATAAAATGACATGTTTTTTTTAACATAACATATAATAATAAAATGACATGTTTTGTTTTAACATAACATATACTAATAAAATGACATGTTTTTTATTCTAATGTAACATTTGCTAACAAAATAATGTTTTTATACTAATGTAACTTTCTATAACAAAAGTGATATTTTTTGTCAAACTTAACTTTTTATAACAAAAATGCTATTTATTTCTAATGCAACATTTTAAAACAAAAATGTTGTTTTATTTCTATGTAACATTTTATAACAAAAATGTTATTTTATTTCTAATGTAAACAATTCTAATAAAAATGACATGTTTGATCTAAATAAACATTTTTACTAAAATGACATGTTTAATCTAAATAAACATTTCTAATAAAAATGTTATCTTTAATTTAAATAAACTTTTCCTAACAAAATGTTACCTTTAATCTAAATGAACATTTCCTAACAAAAATGACATGATTATTCTAATGTAATGTTTTTAACAAAAGAGACATTTTTATTCTAATGTAATATTTTTAACAAAGATGTCATTTTTTTTCTAAATAAACATTTCTAACCAAAGTGATGTTTTTAATCCAATAAAACATTTAATAACAAAATGTTATTTTATTTCACAAGCAACATTTTTAACTAAAAATGATATTTGTAAAAAATGTAACATTTCTAACAAAATTGATATTTTTAATCTATTATACATTTTCTAACAAAATGTTTCTTTTTATTCTAATGTACATTTTCTAACAAAATGTTTTTCTTTTTCTAATGTACATTTTATAACATGACATTCCTAAATGAATGATAGTTTTATATTAACATAATGTTTTTAAATAAATGACATTTATAACATATCATTATTCTAATAAATGACAATTTAATATTGTCAATCCTAATTCAATAAAAGATGACAAATTTATATCGTCAATTCTAATTTAACAAAATATGACAAATTTATATTGTCAATTCTAATTTAAAAAAAGATGACAAATTTGTATTGTTAATTCTAATTTAACAAAAGTTGACAAATTTATATCGTCAATTTTAATTTAACAAAAGATGACAACTTTATATCGTCAATTCTAATTTAACAAATAATGACATATTTTATTTCTAACATAAATGACAAACTTAATTTCTAACATAAATGACAAACTTAATTTCTAACATAAATGACAAATTTAATTTCTAACATAAATGACAAATTTAATTTATAACATAAATGAAAATTTTAATTTCTAACATAAATGACAAATTTAATTTCTAACATAAATGACAAATTTAATTTCTAACATAAATGATTCTAAAAAAATGATATTTTTAATTCTAACTTAACATGCTTCTAAAAATGATATTTATCACTAAAATGATAATTTATACTAACATGACATTTTATATTAACATGACAATTTTATACTACATGACATTTCATCACTAAAATGATAATTTATTCTAACATGACATTCCTAATAAAATGATAATTTTATTTTAACATAACATATCATCACCACCACATTCAATCAATCATTCTAAATTTTATACGGCACACATATTTAACATCACGACCAAAATCAATATAAATATATATATATTTTTATTTATTTTTAAATTTTAAATAGAGAAATCTCACTGTGTTTTTAATAAAATCAAACAGCATTTAATTTTACTAAAAATCCCAACTGCTACTATTCTTGTCGAAATCAATTCTGAAATGTAGTGCTTGATGATATGATTCCATCAAAACTGGAATCATCGAATTTCGTTAAGATTTGAATGAGTTATGGCCTCTTAAAGATATAATTACATTCTTAAACAATAAAAAAATTAACCTTTTAATTACAACACCAAAAACGTTGTCGTTCCTTTCTTTACTCCTTCATCTACGCTAATATAGGAACCCATCGCTCCGCTTCTTCCTTCCAGTCACACATCATCATAGACCACTACAACCCGATCAGAGACTACTACATCGAAGCCCGTTCTCTGTTAGCTCCACCACCGCCCGCATCCTCTCGCCACTCGTTGTCCCCTTTCTCCCGAGAAATGAACCCAAATGTAGTCACTTTGTGGTTAAAAATCCACCAAACATTAAAAGTAAATATGATTTTAACCGTATAGAATTAAGGATCTTGAAGAGCCCTTAAATTTGGTGTTGGAGATTTGATTTAATTCGAAGCATAGAGGGAGAATTTAGGGATTCATTTCGAAGCTTTCAGGCTATTAAAAAAAAGGACGGCGGCTGTTCAAATAGGGTTTAGATTGAGGGTTTGTTTGTGTATTTATAATAAAACAATTTTTAATTTCTAATTTTGCAAATAAACCCATTAATGTGTCTTTTCACATATAGTAGTTTACAAAGTAATTTAATCAGCTGACTAAGCATGATGGGACCACACTTATTATTCATTCAAATTTCAAAAGTAAAGAGAAAGGGAATAAAAGGAAAAATGAATATTTGATTCATTTTATCTGATTGTTAAGTTATGCAACTTTTTATATTTCAAAACACATAATTAAATACCATATTTCATCAAAAGTGTGATTTCTTATGTAACTACATTTTTATCACAACATGAATCTTTTTAATGAATCATATTTCAAGAAAAAAAGTGTACTTTCATGTAAACACATTTCTGTTAAACTATGAACCTTTTTAATCATTCTATCTTACATGAAAAATGTAATCTTTTTAATCTTTCTTTTATTACATTAAAAATGTAATCTTTTAATTTTTTTTACTAATATCTGACGCATTTTCTATTTAAAATTTCTTAAAATAAAATTTTAAATTGGTTCTGAATTTCCGGGTTGTTACAATCTCCCCCACTTAAAATTTTTTCATCCTCGAAAAGGAACGAAGCTAAAAGTTGTTTAAAATTTTCAATTTTTTTATTGGTTTTAATAATTTGATTAGTTGATTAACTTTTCAAATACATATAACTTTTATATATTCAAAAATTATATTTTCTAAGATCGGATTATAATCACAAATACGTGAATTATAAACCTATCACTCTTAACTCATTCTAGGGCATTTCTAACCCCATCTCTAATGAGTTTTCTCAATCTAGGATATTACTGATCTGATATCTAATGAGTATTCTTTTTTGATATTACTAATCCTATCTATGATGAGACTTTTGTTCAGTTCTAAAGAGTTGTACCCCAAAGATTTGAGCTAACCAAAGCTCTAGTACCAACTGTAACGATTTAGATTTCGCCTGAACCTAATCGATTGCAAAATCGACTAAGACCGTTCAAAAACCCGAATACAACACATTAGAACAAATAACAGAAGACTTTTGTTACATCATAACATCAGAATACAGATTATATCATAGTACATCTATAAATAATACAGCGGAAGATAATTTACAAAAGATTTAATACATTGCAGTGAAAATGAATAAGCTGATATAGCGGAAGTCTATCAATGCTCTGGGCACAGCTTTAAGCTTCGATCCAGAATCCTGCTCAATATATCCGCAAAATAATCTACTCGACTACCCATGTGGAAAAGAGGGCACCCGAGTTTGCAAAGTGAAACAAACTAAGGGTCAGTCATGGGACTGGTATGAAAAATCTACTTAACTTATCTAATAATAAGGCTAATCACAGGACCACCGCTAACGCAGAACGGGTTCACTCCATTGGATTGCCAGTGCATGAAATAAAGTAAATCGTTAAACACCACAATGCTTTTTAGAAAAATGAAACTATTATAGGACTCAGGTCCCATCACACAATGCAACGCAAGCCGGAGGATATATTTTTACCTTATAATGGTCAAAAAAGCTTGATACGATAAAATAGATTTGATATTATTATTAGTGTACATATGTTTCAAAAACATTTCAATCATAGTGTATTAATTATAGACGGCATAACTACCATATACTATGTCACCATACTAGTTATACAATCAAAACCGCATGGTGTCGTATTGGAAATTGGTTTTCCATCATGAGTCAAGGCTTGGAACGATCTCCTTACCGATTCGAGACACTCTAGCAAGGTCTCATGATCCCCCGCAGTGAACCCTTCGATACTGCAGGGCCAGTCCACGAATAATGTTAGTGGATTGGCAGTTCCTGAACACACGCTTCCCGGTCCTATTGAACCTATAAAATGGTCACAAGCGACCAATAAATCCGAGGCGCCTCATAATCCATCAACCACATAAGTAAAAATGTGGGGCTTTGTAAAACCCTAACACCACTCTAGCTAGAAAGAAATGTGTGCACTCCCTACGTTCCCTTGTCCCGTTTTTGACTCTAACTGGGGTGTGAGGCTCGCGGGGTAACATTATACACAAAGCTATGCCAAAATAGGCTACGCTTGGATCATCAACCAAAAGACTCTTCTTTTCAACAAAAGCCTTGATCATTTTCATCTTGGCGTGCCACATTGACAATCCACGCCATGCTATCAATAACTATCAATACATAACCTCTAAGGGTGTTAAGCAAGCGTATAAATTCTCTGCCACCAATGGTTATATATTGAATAGAAATCAATTTACAAGTCCATTCTCTGACACACACATCCATTTACAAGTCCATTCTAGGTCTAAACGAAACCGGAGACACCTTATTCCTCATCCCATATGTCCAATACAGGAGAGAGGTGCTTGCATATCGATCGATCTCCAAGTACATCTGGACGGTCGCCACTTATTACCTTGTCTTAGGATGCCTCCCAATCAAGACATCAGTAATCGTCCAAACGTTATGAAGACCTCTGGTCTTCAATCACCATCTTCATCTATGACTCTTAATCGTCGTAGTAACTATTCGGAATGAATTAAACCCGGTCTTTCCGAATAACCCGCGTATTTTATAATCAATGATAAAGTGCTATAAAAACACATCAAACGTCCCATTCCAATTCAGAATATTCTTTTAATAAAATATTCACATTATTAGGGAAAGGTTCCCATTAATTTTATCAAAGATAAATTCTTTAAATTTATTCCTAAATCTTCTTTTTAAAGATTCATTAAAACACCAATTTGGTTTTAATATCAAAAATCGTTATTTAATGATTATTCAACTTTAAGAAATTATTCTTGTCTTTAACCGGGTTAAAGAACCAATGTCATTTAAAACACAGTTCACGATAAACCCAAAATCATCTTCCATAAAATATGGAACTTTCACAGAAATTAAATCAATATATAATCGATATATATTCGCGTATCAGACTGATAATATAAATGGAATAATGGCCAAGCCTTTTTAATTCCATATATAGTAACGGTCTTATTTTATAGACGCTCATCTCGATTATTATTAAATCGAATTCTATTCAGTTCCCTTCCAAATTATATTTTCACTGTTAATTGGGTTAAAGAACAAGTGTCGTTTAAAACACAGTTCACAATGAACCCAATTAACATTTTATTTTATTTTAATTTCTAAATATAATTGGAAAACTCTAATAATCTTAATTAAAAGATTTTTTCTTTCTCAACTAGGTTTAAGAACGGAGTTGTTGAAGGCACCGTTCACGACAAATCCAAAAATCTAATTTATTTAATTCCAAACAAATATTAATTGGAAAACTCCATTAAATCTTGATTAAAGATTTATTCTATTTCTTTATTAAAATAATGTTTTCAAAATATTAGATTTTGGAAATTATTTCTTTTTATTCTATTCATTATAAAATGAATAAAAACGATTGATAAACCCGTTAGGGTTAAAATGACATTTCAACTATTAATGGGCTAAATAGTCCAATTCATTATCATGTCCATTTATGGTTTATAATGGGCTAGACCTCCCACATTAGGCCTACAACTTGCGGATGCTGGATATGCCGGTCGGGTCCGCGCAGACTTATCCCACAAGTTGGGATTAACCTCGTGTCATAGCCCACTTCGTATTTGCGCACTTAGACCACTCACATTAGGTTCAACATTAGTGGCTGCTGGATATGCCGGTCGGGTTGGGGTAGACTTCCACCACAAATGTAGCCTAACCTCGTGTCAAAAGCGCAATTATAATTTTTAATTGTAATTATTTCACTAAAACATATTCATTATTTGTAAACTATTCTTTATATAAAAATGTTCTTTATTTTCAAATATTATTCTATTAAAAGTATTCTGAATCGGAATGTGACTCCATCAATTACCATATAAATTCAGTCATATGGATTTCATACATTGCATATGTATATAACAGTAATGATAAATAATCAATAAACCATCCATTCACATCCAAAGTGGAATTAATAATTGTGTGAGCATTAAAATAATAAATAAATAATGCTCATCACAGATTGTCAATCTATCGATTGACAGATAACTAAACAATTGGGACTAGTGTATGGCAAATATCATCCCAATAACCGTGTGGGGTTTTCAGCCAACAACAATTCATATAAATAAATCATTGGATAATGAATTTAACCGATTACAATTCAGTTTGAATTATTTTCTATTTAACGAATTTTCATTTGTTTAAATTATAAATAAATATTTATAATTTAATTTCACTACCGTAATAACATTATAATGATAATGTTTTAATCTAACATAAATCATATTTTAACTTATGATAAATTTTCTAATAAAATGACATTTATAATTAAATGACCTATTTATTTACAAAATATATTTTAATCTAAATGACAGATTTATTTGAAAAATATGTTCTAATCTAAATGACATATTTATTTGACAAATATATGTTCTAGTCTACATGAAATATAAAAATGTAAATTTTAATATGTATACAAAACTAATGTATCCATGACATATAAAAATGTAAATTTTATCTTTGACAATCATAAATGACATTTCTAAATGAACATAATTGAACTTCATTTTCTGACACTTCCAAATGATCATAAATGACATTTCCAAAATGGACATAAATGATACTTCTAAATGAACATAAATGATACTTCATTTCTTACAATTCGAAATGACGTAAATGATACTTATATTTTTGACAAATTTAATACAATAAAAATGACATTTTTATTTTACAAAACATGATCCTAAATAAATGGCATGTTTATATTACAAAACATAATCCTAATATAATGACATGTTTATTTCAACATAACATATACTAAAAAAACGACATGTTTTATCTAACACAAAAAATACTGAAAAAATGACATGTAACATGTACTAATAGAATGACATGTTTTATTTAACAAACAATATGCTAATAAAATGACATGTTTTATTTAACACAACAAATACTAACAAAATGACATGTTTTGTTTTAACATAACATATACTAATAAAATGACATGTTTTGTTTTAACATAACATATACTAATAAAATGACATGTTTTTATTCTAATGTAACATTTGCTAACAAAATAATGTTTTTATACAAATGTAACATTCTATAACAAAAATGATATTTTTTTATCAAACTTAACATTTTATAACAAAAATGCTATTTATTTCTAATGCAACATTTTAAAACAAAAATGTTGTTTTATTTCTATGTAATATTTTATAACAGAAATGTTATTTTATTTCTAATGTAAACAATTCTAATAAAAATGACATGTTTGATCTAAATAAACATTTCTAATAAAATGACATGTTTAATCTAAATAAACATTTCTAATAAAAATGTTATCTTTAATTTAAATAAACTTTTCCTAAGAAAATGTTACCTTTAATTTGAATGAACATTTCCTAACAAAAATGACATGATTATTTTAATGTAATGTTTTTAACAAAAGAGACATTTTTATTCTAATGTAATATTTTTAACAAAGATGTCATTTTTATTTTAAATAAACATTTCTAACCAAAGTGATGTTTTTAATCTAATAAAACATTTTATAACAAAATGTTATTTTATTTCACAAGCAACATTTTTAACTAAAAATGATATTTTTAACAAATGTAACATTTCTAACAAAAATGATATTTTTAATCTAGTATACATTTTTTTAAGAAAATGTTTCTTTTTATTCTAATATTCATTTTCTAACAAAATGTTCTTTTTATTCTAATGTACATTTTATAACATGACATTCCTAAATGAATGATATTTTTATATTAACATAATGTTTTTAAATAAATGACATTTATAACATATCATTATTCTAATAAATGACAATTTAATATTGTCAATCCTAATTCAATAAAAGATGATAAATTTATATTGTCAATTCCAATTTAACAAAAGACGACAAATTTATATCGTCAATTCTAATTTAACAAAAGATACAAATTTATATCGTCAATTCTAATTTAACAAAAGATTACAAATTTATATCGTCAATTCTAATTTAGCAAAAGTTGACAAATTTATATCACTAATTCTAATTCAACAAAAGATGACAAATTTATTTCGTTAATTCTAATTTAACAAAAGATGACAAATTTATATCGTCAATTCTAATTTAACAAAAGATAACAAATTTAATTTCTAACATAAATGACAAATTTAACTTCTAACATAAATGACAAATTTATTTTCTAACATAAGTGACAAATTTAATTTCTAACATAAATGACAACTTTAATTTCTAACATAAATGATTCTAAAAAAAATGATATTTTTAATTCTTACATAACATGCTTCTAAAAATGATATTTATCACTAAAATGATAATTTATACTAACATGACATTTTATACTAACATGACAATTTTATACTACATGACATTTCATCACTAAAATGATAATTTATACTAACATGACATTCCTAATAAAATGATAATTTTATTTTAACATAACTTATAATCCAACATATCATCACCACCACATTCAATCAATCAATATAAATTTTATACGGCACACATATTTAACATCACAACCATAATCAATATAAATATATATATATTTTTATTTATTGTTAAATTTTAAATAGAGAAATCTCACCGTGTTTTTAATAAAATTAAATAGTGTTTAATTTTACTAAAAATCCCAACTACTACTGTTCTTGTCCAAATCAGTTCTGAAATATAGTGCTCGGTGATATGATTCCATCGAAACTGAAATCATCGAATTTCATTAAGATTTGAATGAGTTATGGCTTCTTAAAGATTTAATTACATTCTTAAATAATAAAAAAAATTAACCTTTTAATTATAACACCAAAAACGTTGTCGTTCCTTTCTTTACTCCTTCTACGTTTCTACAGGAACCCGTCACTCCGCTCCTTTATTCCAATCGCACGTCATCTTAGGCCACTACAACCAGATCAAAGACTACTACATTGAAGCCCGTTCTCTGCTCCACCACCGTCCGCATCCTCTTGCCACTCGCCGTCCCCTTTCTCCCGAGAAATGAACCAAAACGCGGCCACTTTGTGGTTAAAAATCCACCAATCCATGAAAGTAAACATGATCTTAACCGTGCAGAATTAAGGTTCTTGAAGAGATCTTGAATTTGGTGTTGGAGATTTGTTTTAATTCGAAGCATAGAGGGAAAATTTAGGGATTCATTTTCGAAGCTTTCAGGCCATTAAAAAAAAGGATGGTGGTTGTTCAAATATGGTTTAGATTTAGGGTTTGTTTATTTGTGTATTTATTACAAAACAATTTTTAATTTCTAATTTTGCAGATAAATCCATTAATGTGTCTTTTCACATATAGTAGTTTACAAAGTAATTTAATCAGCTGACTAAGCATGATGGGACCACACTTATTATTCACTCAAATTTCAAAAGTAAAGAGAAAGGGAATAAAAGGAAAAATGAATGTTTGATTCATTTTCTCTGATTGTTAAGTTACGCAACTTTTTATATTTCAAAACACATAATTAAATATCATATTTCATCAAAAGTGTGATTTCTTATGTTACTACATTTTTATCACAACAAGAATCTTTTTAATGAATCATATTTGAAAAAAAAAGTGTACTTTTCATGTAAACACATTTCTTTTAAACTATGATCCTTTTTAATCATTCTATCTTACATGAAAAATGTAATCTTTTTTATCTTTCTTTTATTACATTAAAAATGTAATCTTTTAATCTTTTTTTTACTAATTTCTGACGCATTTTCTATTTAAAATTTCTTAAAATAAAATTTTAAATTGGTTCTGAATTTTCAGGTTGTTACACACACACACACACACACACACATATATATATATATATAATTCAAATAGGGAAAAAAGGGGCATTGTAACGACATGGATTTCGCTCGGACCTAATCGATTGCTAAATCGACCAAGACCGTTCCATTCCCACATACGCTAACTCTGGGTATACAACGCATCAGAACAAATAACAGAAGACTTTTATAAACATCATAATAATGTTACATTAGAGTACAGAATATCAGAGTATATCGAAAATAATACACAGCGGAAGATAAATTTACATAAATGTAATACAATGCACAACGGAAATATAAACTACACAGCGGAAGACTAACGATGCTCTGGACGCAGCTTTAAGCTTCAATCCAGAATCCTGCTCATATATTTGCAACATAAACTACTCGACTGCCCGTGTGGAAAATAGGGGCACCCGAGTTTGCAAGGGAAAAGCAAACTACAGGTCAGTCATGGGACTGGTGTGAGAAACTCTAAACAGTTATAACCTTATATAAATCATATGGCATATCACGGGACCACGCCGCTAACGCGGAACGGGTTTACCCCCATGAATGCCAGTGTATAAACAACAATCAATATAGATATATGGATCTACTATGCATCAATCAACATGCAATATCCCAATCTACCCACTTAGATTAATCACTACACTTAGATTTTCCAAATCCAATTCAATTTACAGAAATTATTCCTTTGGATTTTATTCTCGATTTCTTATTTCAAATCATTTGAAATACATATCTAACTTTCTATATCAAAGTAGATTTCACTTCGGGATCTCAAATCAAATCGTTTGGAAATATGAATTCCAAAACATAACAATGCATACAGACAAGTATGCAACTAAATATCGTGCTCCCCATCGACAAGGCAAAGGGTACGCACCTAGCAACTCGATATATAAATGTGCACCTACCCCACATAGGAGCAGGCTACACCGATGATGCACCTCCCACACATGGAGAGCATACACCGCCTTCTCACCCATACTTTTAGTCTCAGGGTTACCCGACTCTTTAGCCACATACTAAATCATTTCATATCCCGAAGTAGGGAAAATCATTTCACAACATAATAATCACAAGTACTTTCAAAACATAGTACTTCACATCAGCAATTCACACATATGATCAGTCACTATTAATCACATAACCTTTGAGCTTGTACATCTCAAAGAAGGGTGTTAAGCAAGAGAATAAATTCTCCGCCACCAAACAGATACATCATTAATAGTAACTAATCGAACACGCGATGAACCACAATGTAAAACATAATACATTTCTAAATCATTTTAGAAATCATCGGGTTTTAGGCCTCGAAATCCTTTCTGTTTTATAAAACATTTTTATAAAACATTTCTTATCCAAAATCGGGAATATATTTCTTTTCACTTAAGAAAAATATCATTTCCAAATCATTCATTAAATTTGAAATGAACACAACTCGCTAAACGCCTTATCGTCAAATCATGAAGTGTTTCACAAGGCGTTAGCACACAGATATTTTCAAACCAACCCAATGCTAAATGTAAAAGCATATTCTGCTCACAAAATGGTCGAGCACCATTCACACAGTCAATCAATCAATAAGTATCAATATCAACAATCAATTAGCCCAATCCATATCAACAACCAAGTACATTTGATTCAATCTCGTTTCGGTAATTTATTTATTACCATATATTCATTCACAATCTAATTAAAAGATTTATTCAAACTCCGATTGGTTTCTATCTCTAAAATCATTTCTTATTGATTGTTCAACTTTTTGGAAATTAATCCTGCTTTAATGCGGGTTAAAGAACTAATGTCTTTTAAACACAGTTCACGACAAACCCCAAATCCAATTTGATATTAAACACAAGGCCCTGAATAGAAAATAGTATCGGCTTATATTCAACATCAAATTCTGAAACCAACAAATATCGTATTGGAAATAACGATGTTAATATATCTTTCAAATTTCCACAACCATATCTGTATAATCACGAAATCCAACATCAAAATATTCCGAAGATAATTTCGATTCAAATCCATTCCAATTCATATATTGGAAATTCTGGTTACTTTTAATACCATTTCAAATCCAATTTATTTATTTTAAAAATAAATAAATTATTATTCTAGTTAATAACTAGTTCATTTCGATAAAAATCTATTTTTATCTTTACAAATGTGGGATTTTTCATCCCAGTTCTTTCCAAATCATTTATAATGATTTTACACAAATTATTGATATTTTTAATAATTTTATCAAGGCCCGTACAGTCGATTTCCATCAACGGCCATCGAACTGCACTTACAGCGACCTTTTCTGAAATTGATTTGGACATATCTCCAAATCCAACCATTAGATTTCAAATTTCTAATATTTTTTAGAAAGCTCTTTTCGATACGAACCCAACGGTTCCTGTTTTAGGAGAATCCGACGGTCGGATCTCCCGTAATGTCCGTTCGAAGTCAATGGTCGAAATTCGCGAACTACCGCAGCGCGGCGCGTTCTATTCAGGCCATTATATTATATATATAATATATATTTCATCGATTTCTATTTAAAACGAATTTTATAAATCGTTTTAAATTCGTTTCAAAAACAATTTCAGCTTCCATTTCAAATTCAAATCAAAATTGAATTTTTCCTTATAAATTCGTTTTAAATTCATTTCAATTCAAATTTCAAATTCATTTCAATTCGAATTCATTTTTTATTCAATTCAATTCGAATTCATTTTCTATTCAATTCAATTCGAATTCATTTTCTATTCAATTCAATTCGAATTCATTTTCTATTCAATTCGAATTCATTTTCATTTTTATTTTTATTCAATTCGAATTCATTTTCAATTTTATCCAATTCGAATATTTCATATACATGACAATTTTATAAAGTGTATATATATATGTTAAAAATTATATTTTCAACAATCAAATCATTTTCACACTTCATATATATATATATTCACATTTCATTTATATATCGTTTTCACATTTCATATATATATCGTTTTCACATTTCATATATATCGTTTTCACATTTCATATATATATCATTTTCATTTCATATATATATCGTTTTCATTTCATATATATATAATTCACATTTCATATATTTTCATTTTCACATCGCCTAAATATATTTTACACATCGCATAAATATATTTTATTTCGCACGTATATATATATATTATTCACATCGTATATATATTTCATTATACAACATTTCACATCACATATATATTTTCACACAGAATACAAGCAAACAAGTCGTCCATGGTCTGTGGACGACGGGGAGCAGTTCATATATGCAGTTATACAATAAATAACTGTACAAAAAATTTTATAGTGAGAGAATTCTCACCTTGATCGGTTTCACTTCTGGTCTGTTCCACTGCGAAGGGTTCAATTCCACGATTCCAATGCATCTGAATTTGCTGAATTCTAACACCGTTTACACCAGTTATTAATGATATAAATTTTTACATAATTAATAATATTAATAATAATTTAATTAAGGTTTTAATTTACCTTAACACCCAAAAAAATTAGGCCGCTCATCCTCTACATCGTTCATCTCAGAAACCTCCCAAACCCATACACGAACTCCTAGGGTTAACCCTCGCGCCGTCGTTTTACACCTGACCATCGATCAGAAGCTGCCACAAGAGGCGCCTCGACCTGCACTACCACCACCGTGAGCGTAGTGAAACTCGGTAGCTCCCCATCTTCTCAATTGGCACGCGAAGTTGGTGTCTTTCCCCTCGAAATTCGAGCATCTCACTCAATGATGACGGGTCTGGCTTACATGGATTTATAAAGCTCGATTAGCTCTGTAATTTCGTTTCATTTGCTTTTGAAATCTTTGCTTGGATCGCAGGAGAGATGGATGGGAAAATTGGAGCATTATCCATCGTCGGTTTTTAGTTTGGGGGCGGCTCCAGGAAATGAGTTTGACCGATTTCTAGGGTTTAGAAACCCTTATATAATTTTATTTTTATATTATTTTATTTTGAAAATATCTTGTTTACAAATCCGATCTCCGAATCGAACCCAACGATTGTCGCCCCTAGCTAATTACCCCCATTCCGAACACAATGGGATATGTTTCATAGGCCCATTCGACTGTTACGATCAGTTTTTCGTTAGATTTAAAATATAAATCATTATATTCACTTTTAAACGTACATTTCAATTTACTGGGGTCACATACGAACTCTAAAAATTCCCAAACAATATTTTCTAGTTTCATATTGACGATACGGTCCTAACAAAACTAATTTCGTCGAATTCTGAGACCATTTGAAAAATGGCCATTTTCCAGTCGATTGAATTCAACTGAAATTGTTAAAACACGTTTAACTTCGCCACGCTCACATACTAGCTTCAAAAATTATGAAATTTGAAACCTAGAAATAATTTAACATCCCAGATCCAACAAAAGTGGTTTCGTCGAAAACCGAGGTCGTTTGAAAAATTCCATTTTTAAGGGCCTGAATTCCATAGCGACTATTCTGAATTTTCAACTGGGCATAACTTTTGATCCCCGCTATGAAATTTTGATTTTTCGGATTCGTTGGAAAGATATTCTTAAATAGATTCTAATATTTTTGGTTTCGCTAAAATCCAGTTTATTTTGCACCCGGTACATTCATTTGAAATTTGAAATTGAATTATCGAACTACCGCGCCATTTTCAATTCCTTTTATAATTATAAATAAATATTTATATTCTAATGACGACGTATATAAATATATACGTTCGAATTCTATTCAAAATAAATTTCTCGTCGTTATTATTTAAAATAATTCATTTTAAATAATCAAAATTCACTAAAATTGCTAAAATAAAATTTTTAAATTGTCTTGGATTTCCGGGTTATTACAGGCATCATCACCTATAATGACATAGGTAAGTTGGGATAAGAATGAAATACCTAATAATTACAATTAGAAATTGGATTGCACTTATGACACGTGGTTAGGTTGCATTAATGGTGGAAGTCTTCCCGGACCTGACCGGCATATCCAGCAGCCACTGATGTTGAACCTAATGTGAGAATTATAAGTGCACAAACACGAGACGGGCTGTGACGGCCCAACTTGTAGAATAAGTCTGCCCGGACCCGACCGGCATATCCAGTATCCACATGTTGTGGGCCTAATTTGGGAGGTCTGGCCCATTATATACCATAAAAGGACATGGTAATAAATTGGATTACTTGACCTAATTCATAAGGACTGTATGAATATAAACTAGAAGTTATGGGTTAAGTAAAAGTTGGTGGAACAATGGATGGGTTAAGTAAATCTAAAAGGGTGGGTAATAATTACATGTAGGCCCATCAATTTAACCCGATAAGGTTATGTGATTAAAGACACCTATTGATACACATAACCAGTAAGAGTAATAAAGTTACATAATTATGTGATACCCTTTTTGGGTAGGTATAACTTGTAAAAATAATAGAATTAAATATGTGTAATAATCTGCTAAGTAGAATATGTTATGGTAACCAAACGAGAACTGTAGATCAGAGATCTTTGACCACAATCTAGAGAATAACATGTTGTAAGCTTATTAATAAACTTAAATGAATTAAGTTGTATAACTGAAATTAATAAGCAAGATAAACTTGGTAAATTGAATAATATTTCAATATGAATTGGAATAACCAAGTTAACTGGGAGCCAGATGAATGTTTAGACATAGGGTCTAACAACAGGCTAAAGTAAGGTGTTTAGACCAGTCCATACGGTTGAGGGTGAATAATCCAACGGGGTAGATCATCGAGGTGTTATAAAGCACAAGGGGAGCGCACATTCATATGATTGTGATGACGACTCCAAATGACTGAAAGGGGAAGCATGTGGCTTCCTGAGATACGTAAGGTGTTCCTAGTAGTCCTCTGTGCGGTGATAGATGTCTTAGGTTGTTGTAACGACCCGGATTTTCAGCCGTTGAATTCTGAATATTTAAATTGGTTTAAATATTTTATTTGAATTATATATAGGAATTTATTTATAAAAGAAAGTTTTAACATGTAATTATTAATATGATTAAAACGAGTTCAAAATGGCACAGTAGTTTGAAAATTCGATTTCAAATTTCAAATGAATGTACAGGATTTAAAATTAATCGAATTTTAGCGAAACAAGAAACGTTTGAATCTATGGAACTGTATCTTTCTAATGGAAGGGAAAAATCGAGATTTCGTTTTATAGATTGTAAGTTACGTCCAAATCAAATATTCAGAAAGTCGTTGTGGAATCGTATATAGGCCATAATGGTTATTTAAATATATTTAAATTTCGGTCTTGAATTTGGATAAGGTTCTTTTAAGGCGTAGTTATAATTAAATTTTTAGAAATTTTTTGTAATTTTTAATTAATTAAATACACAAATTTTTGTTTGGAGTATTTTGCACCCTATATCAATATTTTTGGGGTTTCATAATACAAGTTAAACTACCGATATTATTATATGTTTGGGACCGTGGCACCTCGTTGGACACGGTCGCATTCTTACTTCTGTCCGTAATGGCTCGGACATGAACGTAATTTTAGACAACGAAGTTCTACGTAATGAGGTACCATTAAATTTATTTATTTCAATCAGTAAATGATATTGTAACCCGTCAAAGCCTTTGCATGATATGTTTAGTGAATAAGACGAATAAAAGGTGACATTAAAAACAGATTTTAGTATATACATTTCAGTGCAAATGGTCCGTATGAGTATGAAATAATAAGACAGGGTCAGCGATATGCAAGAATCAACTACTCAGAAATGTTATGTTAAGTTCCCAAATCCTGTCATCAAATAGAACACGTAACAAAGCATAAATTGAGCCATTACAATCAGTGTGCTCTCCACGGTTGGTTCTAAACCGTGCATTCCAAGAAATATTGATTCCGTGTTTGCCAAGCATTTCAAAACCGTGGGCATCAAGCCATCTTGAATCCATGCCTTCCACGTTATTGCTTCTATATAATACTGGTATCCCAAAAAGAACTGTTTTCTTCTCGTCTTCATTTTCCCCCTTTCTTGCTACATTCTTCCAGTGAATTTCGTGGCTTCTAAAACAACTAAAAAAAATGCAGCTTCGATTCTTCATTCGGAAATAAATCCAATACCAAACAAAATCGAAGATTTGTTCCTTCGTAATCGCGAGAGTTCGTACAGTTATTTTTCCCTATGTTCGAACTCGAAAAGATCTCATTTTTCTTGTTCCATCAGAGTCGACAATGGTGTATGTGGGGGCGAGGCGAACTCA
The DNA here is from genome assembly GCA_030737875.1 of Allium sativum. Classification (NCBI taxonomy): domain Eukaryota; kingdom Viridiplantae; phylum Streptophyta; class Magnoliopsida; order Asparagales; family Amaryllidaceae; genus Allium; species Allium sativum. The sequence goes on from CM060924.1 coordinate 381,750,802, forward strand.
TGGACGGAGTTTGATGGATTTTTATTGTAAGGAAGTTCGCGACTTTCTGTTAAGCATCGAAGCATGCTGAAGTCGAGGTCTGTCTGAGGGGTGCGAGTGCAGAGCGGTTATGTGGAGTTGATGGCGGTTGCCAAAGGGAAGTCGTTGGAGGTCTCAACGATGGTCTCCGCGAAGATTTGGTGGAGAACGATGTGTCTAAAATCACAGTTATGGGAGGGTTAACGTGAATTATGGGTGGGGTTTGGATTGAGAAGGGGATCAAAGGGCATGGCATTAGTCTGTGCACTGGGTAGGAGCAGCGAGCTTGTATAGAGTTTGGAACATGATTAGTGGAGGTAAAGGTTGACGGGTAGTCACAGAAGCTGTAACGACCCAGAAAATCTGAATCAATTTAAAATTTTCAAATCGGCTAAAATAATGGATTTTAAATATTTAAAATAAATATTTTAAATAATAGCATTGAAAAGTGAGTTTGAATCGACAACTGAAAACGAATATAATTAATTCTAATTATAAACAAGGCCTGAAATGGCGTTGCAGTTTCAAAAATTGAATTCAAACTTTGTCGGACTGTACCGGGTGAAAAACAAAACGGATTTGAGTGAAACCAAAAATATTTAAATCTGTTAGTGAATACCTTTCTAACGAATCTGAAAAATCGAATTTTCATAGCGGAAAGCAAAAGGTATGGCCAAATGAATTTTCAGAAAGGTCGCTATGGAAATTATATAGCCCGTGAAATTGGCCATTTTGCATACGACCTCGGAATTCGACGAAACCACTTTTGTTGGATTCGGGATGGGAAGTTATTGCTAGGTTTCAAATTTCATAATTTTTGAAGCTGGTATGTGAGCGTGGCAAAAGAAAACGTGTTTTGATCAATTACAGTTAAATTGGATCGACCAGAAATGGGCCTTTTTGCAAACGGTCTCAGAATTTGACGAAACTAGTTTTGTTGGGGCCGTATCGTCAAAACATAGCCAGATTTATTTTTCTGGAATTGTTTGAATCAGTTTGTGGCCCTGGCAAATTGAAATGTACGTTCAAATCAAATATTGAATGTTATATATTTTAATTTGCATGGAAACTGACTGAAATAGTCGAATGGGCCTACGAAACATATCACATTGTGTTCGGAATGGGGGTAAAACGCTAGGGACAACAGTCGTTGGGTTTGGATTGGAGGTCGTGTCAGAAAACACATTTTAAAACTCACCGGCCAATCAGAATTTAAATAAAAAAAGAGAAAACTCTTTCTCTCTCCCCGACGTCGAAGGCGGAAACACTTTCAGACCTTCCCCCTCATTTTCCGATCAATCCATGCCGAATTAGCTCGTGCCACAGTTGAACTTTTTGAAGATCTTCTCGAGATCTTCAAATCCATATAAGCATTTGATTTTTTCGTGGCCTGTAGGAGGAGAACCACGCTCGGGAAGTTTCGCCGTTCGCGCCTGGATTCCGCAGCCTGGGGACCACTGAGTTCGACCCCCACCCTGGCGCATGTGCGCCTCTCCTAGCCTGACGAGGTGGCGCTGGCCGATCGAAGCAACAATCAATGGATTTGAAGAAAATCAAAAACCTAGTTTTGAACCTTTCAGCTGAGGTACAGCTTGTTTTATTTTCAACTGTTTTAACACCTTTAAACCGTTGCAAACTTTAAAAAATCTTATCTTTTTGCTATATGGTTGAAATTCAGTGAAACAAGAGACAGTGGACTCGTGTGGACGTCTTCTACCTTCTAGAAGAGACCGCATATTTTTCTGAGCCTTCTGCTATTTTTGGTGGAGTGGAACCCAATGTGAGATTTCTAATTTATAAACGATATGGAAAACGACGATGTATAAATTATATAGTCGATGTATGGGTTATATAAGCGTTGTACACCTCATGTATAAGCGTTGTACAAGTTGTACGTTCGATGTATAAGTTATATATACGTTGTAAAAATTATATATGTGTTGAAATAGAAGTGAATTGCTATATATATATATATATATATATATATATATACACGCCCCACGTCCACAAACCATGGACGATATTTATTGGTTGTGATTGGTGTGAAAATTGATTGATAGCGAATGGTTGATTGGAATTGTTTGTGGTTGATATTGATTGATTGTGGTTGAAAAATACCCATTTGTGGTTGAGAAATATTTGGTTGAAACCACATAGGATTAGTTTGTGGAAATGAAAAATATATACATGCCGCCTGCGTGCGAACTAGATGCATGATCCCCATTGTCAAAAACCGCGAGGTTTTAAGGAAGAGCGAGGAGCCGTACTAGGGACGGTCTCGGTTTTAACTACCTTGCCGTTATGCTGCCGAAATTTTGAATAATATCCATGTGTTTGAATTATTTTCATTTGTTGAAACTATATTTATTCGTTGAATAGAAAACCTCCATGTGTGGAAACGTTGTTGAGTTGAAATTCATGTGTTGAATGGTGTTCATATTTTGAAATAAATTGTTTTATAATAAAAATCCCATTTTTATCATCTATATGAACTATATAAAATAACAGTGTTTTGAAATGAATTGTTTTACAATAAAAATCACATTTTTATTATATACATGAGTTTTCAAATATAGTGAAGTGTTGAAATAGAAGACAGTTGGATAAAAATATCATTTTTATCAAAAGTATGAAATTCATATGGTTTTGAAATCGAAGAATCGATATATATTTAAATAGAATTGAAATGTATTGAAAAACGACGTTGCAGTTCGTATTTTGAAATCGTGATTTCAAACGATTTGTGCGGGAGATCCGACCATCGGATTTTCCCGAAACCGCAACCGTTGGGTTCGCTTTGGAAATATCTTTCCAACGGCACCAACTTTGTAAAAATCCAACGGTTGGATTGTCTGGAATATTTAATTCAAATCTGAATAAAAACAGCGCCAGAATCGATTATATTTTTATATATATAAAAATATAATTATATTTAATCGAATAACGACGCTGAAGTTCGTATTTTGAAATCGAAACATCAAACGATTATACCGGGAGATCCGACCGTCGGATTTTCCCGAAACTGGAACCGTTGGATTCATTTTGAAAAGATCTTTCTAATGATGTAAATTTTGTGAAGATCCAACGGTTAGATTTTCAGATATGTGTAAATCAAATCTGAAGAAAAACAGCGCCACGGCCGCGTTATGGCCCGAAGCGTCGTTTTGAATAAATTGGCTATTTTAAAATAAATAAAAATAGCTATAAATCGTTATAAAATATCATAAATGATATGGAATGGAAATAAACTGAATTTGCTCGATTTATGTGGTATTTGATGGTTGAATATGTTTGGTGTGAAAATTACATTAAAGAACAAAATTGGTGTTGTCGAATGATTTAACCATTGAAGTAAATTGATTTGAAATTCTAAATATACGTGAATTATTTGAAAAGGCCGAGTTAATTCTCATTTCAAATAATTGACGGACGATTGAAAGTCGAAGATGAAGACGGTGGTTGAAGACCGGAGATCTTCACCTCGTTTGGGTGGTAACCGAGGTCCTGATTGGGAGGCATCCCAAAATATGGATAATGAGTGCTGATCGTCCAGACGTACGTGGTGATCGATGGGTTTGCGAGGTATTTAGTGCCTCCGGTTTCGTTCAGACCTAGAACGGACTTGTAAATGGACTGTGTGTCTGATATTGGATTTTATTCTGTGTTGATTGATCTCTGTTAAATATACATCTGTTTGGCGGCGGAGAATTTATTCTTTTGCTTAACGCCCTTCTCTGAAACGCACGAGCTCAGAGGTTGTATATCGATGGACATCAGTCGCATGGCATGAATTGCTAGTGTGGCATGCCTAAGTGGCAAATGATCAGGCTTCTGTTGAAAAGCAAAGCCTTGTGGTGATGATCAAAGCACCGCCTGTGTGGCGTAGCTTTGTGTATAACGTGAAATCGCGAGCCTCACACCCGGTATGAACCAGAAACGGGAGGAAGGACCTCAGGGAGGACATGCGTTTCTTTCTAGCTAGAAGTGGCGTCAGTGGTTTTACACGCCCTGACAAGTTTGACTTATGTGGTTGTTGCTGTTGCGAGGCGCCTCGATTAGATCGGACGATCCGGGTCCGATGGAGCCATTCGTTGGCTCACCTACGCCCCATAGGGCGGGGAAACGCATTGTTCAGGAATTTTAATCCACATCGGTGGACCGGCCCTGACGATCCAAGGGCCCACCTGTGTCTGGGTCCTGAGACACGGGCTAGAGCGTCTCGAATTCGGTAAGGACTATCTTTTGCCTTGGTTCATGATGGAAATCCAATTTCCAAATACGTGACTGTGCGGTTTTGATTGTATATATATATATGACGACATGATATATGGTACCCATGCCGTCTATGATTGATAGTTATGTTTTAAATTGTTTTTGAAATATTTAAACACTAGTAATAATATCAAATGCTTTTGTTTTATTCGTATCAAGCATATTTTGGCCATTATAAGGTAAAACTCTATCCTCTGGTTTGCGTTGCATTGTGTGATGGGAACTGAGTCTTATAATGGCTTCATTTTGATAAAAAGCATTGCGATGTTTAAAAGAAATATTTGTTTTAGAGTACTGGCGATCCAATGGAGTAACCCCTTCCACGAAAGTGGCGTGGTCCTGTGATTAGCCATATTTTAAATGTGTTGAGTTGATTTCTCATACCAGTCCCATGACTGACTCGTAGTTTGTTTCACTTTCAAACTCGGGTGCCCCTTTTTCTACACGGGCAGCCTTGTATTCAGGTTTAGCTGGTTCTTTCTGGATAGCTGGAGCTGAAGATGGATTCTATCATTTATCTCTTTTTATGTCGTTCAGCTCCTATTGTACATTATGTTTATTTTCCGCTGTAGACATATATGTATAGTTGAACTGTATTTGTACTAAGTATGATCCTGTAAACTGTGTAACTCTGATGATTACTTTTATCCAGTATATCCTATTGTTCATTATCTGGTGTATTTATTTAATTCTATTCTGCTATTATCTGTTCCTGTGTTATATTCCAAAGATTACCCTTGTCTCCGTCCGTACGGGATTTGGGGTCGTCACATCGTGGTATCAGAGCTTGGGTTAAGCTTAGTTCTGGAGTATAACATATTAACGAACTCGTCCGAAATAGAACTAGTAGTGTTCTAGGACGAGTAACTCATTATAGATAGGATCAGTAATATCCTAGTATGAGTAAGGCAGAATGAAATTACACCTTGATAGACACATTTATATTCAAGTATTTGTCTCTATATTTTAAAATATCTTTTCTGTGACCTGACACTTGATCTGCTGTTTGCAGAAGTACTAGAAAAATGAGTGTCAGAAACAGAAGGAATGCAGAACCCGATCTAGAAGCTCTATTTAAGAGATACCGAAATCTGGGTGGAGCACAATTCTCGGGCAATGAATCTATTATTCAAACTCAAGCTTGGGTGAGCCCCGCAGAAAGAATATTTGAGCGTTTCCAGCTGAGAGATGATCAGAAAAGATTAGTAGCCTCTTGGGCGCTCAATGGAGAAGCTTTAATCTGGTGGAAACAATCATCAAAGATAATCCAGAAGGTGATATCACCTGGGATAGATTCAAAGAGATTTTCCTAGGAAGATTTACTCCTCCTGAAGTGACTGAGCGATTATGTGATGAATTTTCTTTTCTGATACAAGGTGATATGACCATCCCAGAATATCATAAGAAATTCAACGAACTTTCTCACTTTGCTCCTCATCTAATTCAAGATGCAAAGAGGAAGAATATGAGATTTATACATGGCCTACAAAGAAAGTATCAGAATAGTGTAATGAGGAGTGTGAAGCTCCCCTTTTCTGAAATGATATACATGGCTTATCAGTATGAAGATCTCCATAAGAAAGAAATGTTGCGCGACGAAGAAGAAGTCTATTCTAGTGACAAAGAAGAGTCGGAAACCGATATTTCTGAAGCCAGTACGAGGTCTGAGGGCAATAAGAAGCCCAGTGCCAAGAGGAAAAGGGCCAGAACTGAGAAAGAACCCGTAACGACCGCCGTATGCAATAACTGCCATCAAAAGGGGCATTTGTCGATAAATTGCGGGCCCTTAAAGAAACGAAGCAAGGGTGGATTCAAACCCGGTGGGAAGTCTCGAGAAGGTAGGAAATGCCGGAAGTGCCATCATGCTGGTCATATTGAGAAAAATTGCCAGCTATTAAAGAAAGAATCTAAAGTAGTACACCTAAATGAAGTAGCAGAGACTTCCGAACCCTCAGCTATTCAAGAAAGGGCTGATGTTTTAGAAGGAACGCTTACTGTCAAAAACATTCCAGTCAAAGTACTGTTTGACACAGGCGCGTCACGAAGCTTCATTGCAAAGGATGCGGCTAAGAAACTGGATTTGAATTTGAAAAAGCTCAAGGAACCAATGACTGTCCAGAATCCGGTTGGGGGTTCCATAGATCTCAGTTGGGTTTGTGGAGTGTCGGTTTCTTTCTCTCGTTATCGGTTTCCTACCATCGCGGTCGTCATGAATTTTAAAGAGTTTGATCTTATCTAGGGGTTAGACTGGTTGACCAAATATGAAGCTGAAGTTAAATGCGCCGACAGAGGCGTAAAGGCGAAGATCAAATCAGGTGATTATATAACCTTTCCCTGTGAAGGTCAGAATGCTAATAGAAAAGACTTCTGGGCAGCTCTCGACGATTCTCCAGCCCAAATAGAACATATCCCTGAAATCACAGAGAATATTCCCGACCTAGTGAAAGACATTCCTGTCGTCAAGAACTATGCGGATGTGTTCGAAGAAGTTGTTCGCTTACCTCCGCAAAGAGAAATAGATTTCAAGATCTCTTTGATTCCCAATGCAAGGCTGGTAGTTCACGCTATTCGAAGAATGTCCTTGAAAGAGAAAGAAGAACTTGACAATCAAACACGACAGCTAGTATGGAATGGTCTGATCAGGCCTAGTTTCTCTGATTGAGGTGCAGCAGTGGTGTTTGTCCCAAAATCAAACGGTACTCTACGGCTATGTGTGGATTATCGTGATTTAAACAAGAAGACAATAAAGAATAAATAACCATTGCCGCAGATTGATGATTTGTTGGATCGATTAAATGGCGCACAAGTATTTTCACGAATGGACCTAGCTACAGGTTTCCATCAACTTCGAATTGCCGAAGAGTGTGTTCCAATGACAGCATTCAGAGGTCCCGACTTATTCTACGAATGGTTAGTAATGCCGTTCGGCTTATGTAACGCTCCAGCTTACTTCGTCGATCTGATGAATAGAGTGTTCAGAGGGGTTTTGAATAAATTTGTTCTGGTTTTTATTGACGATATTCTAATCTTCTCTAAATCAAAGGCCGAACATGAAAAACATTTGGAACAAGTGTTAGAAATTCTCAGAAAGAATGTGTTGAAAACAAAGTTTTCCAAATGTATATTCTGACAAGATGAAGTGAAATTTCTAGGCCATGTCGTATCGAAAGAAGGAATTGCTATGGATCCAAGTAAAATCATGGCTATTCAAAACTGGAAACAGCCCAGTACCCCTACGGAAGTCCGTAGTTTTCTCGGATTGGCTAGTTATTACCGGAAGTTCGTTAAAAAAATTTCGAAGATATCTGGTCACTTAACGAAGCTTACAAAGAAGAACTCTAAATTCAAATGGACTCCAGAAAGTGAGGAGGCTTTTGAAGATCTAAAGTTAAGACTAACGACTGCTCCAGTGTTAACCATCATCGATGGCAATCAGGATTTGAAAGTCTGGACTAATGCTTCTAGAGAAGGCCTTGGCGTAGTGTTAATGCAAAGAGGTCAAGAGATTGCGTATGCTAGCCGTCAGTTAAAACCGCACGAGAAAAACTACGTCACTCATGATCTAGAGTTATTGGCGATAGTATTCGCTTTGAAAATCTGGAGGCACTATCTTCTGGGTGAGAGATTTGAACTGTTTACAGATCACCAGTCGTTAAAGTATCTGTTCACCTAGAAAGACCTGAATCTGAGGCAGCAACGTTGGCTGGAGTTTCTTGCAGCATATGACTTTGAAATTATATACACTCCTGGGAAAGCCAATGTCGTGGCCGATGCATTAAGCCGAAAGAATGAAATGATCGCCAGTTTTATTATCACGACTTCACTGATAGATAAAATATCTGCTCTTCAGAAGAATGATCACTTCATTCAGAAGATCAGAGAGATAATTCAGAAGGGCGAACCCTCGAGTTTTCAGGTTGATAATGAGGGGATTCTAAGGCTGAAAGGTCGAATCTGTGTCCCTAACATTGCTGAGCTCCGAAAGGAAGTTCTGGATGAATGCCACAAGTCAAAACTTAGTATCCATCCGCGAGTAAGAAAAATGTATAATGACATCAAACACACTTTCTGGTGGAGGTCGATAAAGAGGGACATTTCTTTATATGTTAGCCGATGCCCTACTTGCCAGCTAGTCAAAAGCGACCAACAGAAACTAGCTGGATTATTACAACCGCTAGACGTTCCTGGTTGGAAGTGGGAACATATTTCTATGGATTTCATTGATGGTCTGCCCAGAACCAGAAAAGGGAATGACAGTATTTGGGTGATTGTAGATCGCTTCACGAAGACCGCCCATTTCATACCTGTCAGATCAAACAGAACTGCTCAGAGTCTGGCGCAGATATACTTCAAGGAAATAGTTAGACTACATGGAGTGCCGCTCAGTATAGTCAGTGATAGAGATACAATATTCACTAGAAAATTATGGGAGGCATTTCAAGTCGAGCTGGGAGCAAAGTTGAACTTGAGCACCGCTTATCATCCTCAGACAGACGGTCAGACTGAGAGGGTGAATCGCATTTTAGAAGATCTATTGCGGGCTTGTGTTCTAGATTTCGGTGGATCATGGGAAGACCACCTACATTTGGCTGAATTCTCATACAATAACAGCTACCAGGCGAGCCTGACAATGTCGCCATTCGAAGCGTTGTATGGTAGACCGTGCCGATCTCCCGCTTGTTGGGTTGAACCCGGTAATAGACTTGTGTTGGGGCCTGATATGATTCGAGAAGCTGCCGACAAAGTCGATTTTATTAAGAAGCGATTACTCGCCGCTCGAAGCCGACAAAAGAGTTATACCGATAGGAGAAGAAGAGATATATCCTTTGATGTTGGCGACTACGTATATTTGAAAGTATCGCCGATGAGAGGAGTTATCCGGTTCGGTAAAACTGGAAAGTTGGCGCCCAAATTCATTGGTCCGTTTCCTATTCTGGAACGGATAGGAACTCTCGCTTATAGGGTCAAACTGCCTGATTGGTTGCCTGGAGTTCATGATGTATTTCACATATCTCAACTTCGAAAGCACGTTCATGATCCAGACTTGATCGTGGAAGAAGCAGCTCAATAGGATATTGAAATTACCCCTGAATTAGCTGTGAGAAGAGAGCCGCTAAAGATTATCGGCAAAGAAACCAAAGAGCTGAGGAACAAGAAGGTTCACTTAGTCAAATTGCAATGGAGTGGAGATCCGCGAGATTGTACTTGGGAAACTGAGGAGAGCATTCAGAAAGCTTATCCTAGATGCCGAGTGGATATCTCTGATTGACTCCAGTGCAAGGTATATTTACCATACTTTGCATTACCATTTAATTCTCTACTCTATTGTTATTTTCTTTCCATGGATGTGCACTTTTAATTCTGTGGTCTGCTTAATTTAAAAAGAGTGTATGAATTGATTAGTATATTTTTGAAAAGTTAAAAACAATTTGATTGTTGTTTGTGTTGTGTGATAGTAAATTAGATTAATTAAATTATTGAAACGATAGTTAATTTAATTAATAAGAGGTTGAATGGTAGAATTTATTCATTTAAGTCACACATTTAACTGAGGTAAAAATAAATAGAAAAATATACATGTGTATTATATATGTTTGAACAGGTAAATGGATTAGCTGTTGAGTAAAGATTTTGTTTGCATGCCCAACAAATAGGTAAACCTTAATGAGTTGGATGCGAAATATTGTTATATCAACTCCTGTGAATGCCATTGGATGCGGAGTGCTGGTTATTCTGTGTGTAAAAATAAACGTCGCCATAGGATAGTAACAATTAATTTTGAACTACATTACATGGCATACTTCTGGAAGATAGGCATACTTCATCATATACCACATAAGCATTTGGAGCTTGTGTGACGAGGTGGAAGATTTACCATACGAGCGAGAGGCTTGTATGGCGATGACTATATTTTACAGGTTGAACTGATGACTGATATGGACTATTTAAAGTATAACGATAAAATTGCCAGATTAATAAAAACCCCACACGGGTCTGGAGTTGACAATAATCACGTCTCTCTAGTTATTAAATATGGCACATGGACTATTTATTTCCCACACGGGACGAGGTGACGAGGATTTATACTCTGGAGCATTTAAAATACACACTCCCTCAGGCTTTGACAGGGTGACGAGAATTTATTCTCTGGAGTTATTATCAATACACGCTCCCCTGTAAACACCAGAATATATCACTATAAATATGTGTATGCTTATTAGGTACCTAATACGGCCCAGTAAATTTCAAACCCCTCCCCGTACAAAGGAGGTTAGGCGAATTTTTTTGAAAATTCCGGGTGTTAGCCAAATTTTTGAAGAATTTGAAAATTCTCAGAAACTGAAAAGTTGGAGAATGGAAGCCAGATCGAACGTAGAGTTGACGAATCAAACCACTTTCGACTTTGTTCCTTTTCGGGGACGAAAAGTTTTAAGTAGGGGAGATTGTAACGACCCAGAAAATCTGAACCAATTTAAAAATTTTAAATTGGCTAAAATAATGGATTTTAAATATTTAAAATAAATATTTTAAATAATAGCGATGAAAAGTGAGTTTGAATCGACAATTGAAAACGAATATAATTAATTCTAATTATAAATAAGGCCTGAAATGGCGCTGCAGTTTCAAAAATTGAATTCAAACTTTGTCGGACTGTACCGGGTGCAAAACAAAACGGATTTGAGTGAAACCAAAAATATTTAAATCTATTAGTGAATAACTTTCTAACGAATATGAAAAATCAAATTTTCATAGCGGAAAGCAAAAGTTATGGCCAAATGAATTTTCAGAAAGGTCGCTATGGAAATTATATAGCCCGTGAAATTGGCCATTTTGCATACGACCTCGGAATTCGACGAAACCACTTTTGTTGGATCCGAGGTGGGAAGTTATTGCTAGGTTTCAAATTTCGTAATTTTTGAAGCTAGTATGTGAGCGTGGCAAAAGAAAACGTGTTTTGAACAATTACAGTTAAATTGGATCGACCAGAAATGGGCCTTTTTGCAAACGGTCTCAGAATTCGACGAAACTAGTTTTGATGGGACCGTATCGTCAAAAAAAAGCCAGATTTATTTTTCTGGAATTTTTCGAATCAGTTTGTGGCCCTGGCAAATAGAAATGTACGTTCAAATCAAATATTGAATGTTATATATTTTAATTTGAATGGAAACTAACTGAAACAGTCGAATGGGCCTACGAAACATATCCCATTGTGTTCGAAATGGGGGTAAAACGCTAGGGACGACAGTCGTTGGGTTTGGATTGGAGGTCGTGTCAGAAAACACCTTTTAAAACTCACCGGCCAATCAGAATTTAAAAAAAAAGAGAAAACTCTTTCTCTCTCCCTGACGTCGAAGGCGGAAACACGTCCAGACCTTCCCCCTCATTTTCTGATCAATCCACGCCGAATTAGCTCGTGCCACAGTTGAACTTTTTGAAGATCTTCTCGAGATCTTCAAATCCATATAAGCATTGGATTTTTTCGTGGCCTGTAGGAGGAGAACCACGCTCGGGAAGTTTCGCCGTTCGCGCCTGGATTCCGCCGCCTGGGGACCACTGAGTTCGATCCCCTCTCTGGCGCACGTGCGCCTCTCCTAGCCTGACGAGGTGGCGCTGGCCGATCGAAGCAACAATCAACGGATTTGAAGAAAATCGAAAACCTAGTTTTGAACCTTTCAACTGAGGTACGGCTTGTTTTATTTTCAACTGTTTTAACACCTTTAAACTGTTGCAAACTTTGAAAAATCTTATCTTTTTGCTATTTGGTCGAAATTCAGTGAAACAAGAGACAGTGGACTCGTGTGGACGTCTTCTACCTTCTAGAAGAGACCGCATATTTTTCTGAGCCTTTTGCTACTTTTGGTGGAGTGGAACCCAATGTGAGACTTCTAATTTATAAACGATATGGAAAACGACGATGTATAAATTATATAGTCGATGTATGGGTTATATAAGCGTTGTACACCTCATGTATAAGCGTTGTATAAGTTGTACGTTCGATGTATAAGTTATATATGCGTTGTAAAAATTATATATGTGTTGAAATAGAAGTGAATTGCTATATATATATATATATATATATATATATACGCCCCTCGTCGACAAACCATGGATGATATTTATTGGTTGTGATTGGTGTGAAAATTGATTGATAGCGAATGGTTGATTGGAATTGTTTGTGGTTAATATTGATTGATTGTGGTTGAAAAATACCCATTTGTGGTTGAGAAATATTTGGTTGAAACCACATAGGATTAGTTTGTGGAAATGAAAAATATATACATGCCGCCTGCGTGCGAACTAGATGCATGATCCCCATTGTCAAAAACCTCAAGGTTTTAAGGTAGAGCGAGGAGCCGTACTAGGGACGGTCCCGGTTTTAACTACCCTGCTGTTATGCTGCCGAAATTTTGAATAATATTCATGTGTTTGAATTATTTTCATTTGTTGAAACTATATTTATTCGTTGAATAGAAAACCTCCATGTGTGGAAACGTTGTTGAGTTGAAATTCATGTGTTGAATGGTGTTCATATTTTGAAATAAATTGTTTTATAATAAAAATCCCATTTTTATCATCTATACGAACTATATAAAATAACAGTGTTTTGAAATGAATTGTTTTACAATAAAAAACACATTTTTATTATATACATGAGTTGTCAAATATAGTGAAGTGTTGAAATAGAAGACAGTTGGATAAAAATATCATTTTTATCAAAAGTATGAAATTCATATGGTTTTGAAATCGAAGAATCGATATATATTTAAGTAGAATTGAAATATATTGAAAAACGACGTTGTAGTTCGTATTTTGAAATCGTGATTTCAAACGATTAGTGCGGGAGATCCGACCATCGGATTTTCCCGAAACCACAACCGTTGGGTTCGCTTTAGAAATATCTTTCCAACGGCACCAACTTTGTAAAAATCCAATGGTTGGATTGTCTGGAATATTTAATTCAAATCTGAAGAAAAACAGCGCCAGAATCGATTATATATATATATATATATATAATTATATTTAATCGAATAACGACGCTGCAGTTCGTATTTTGAAATCGAAACTTCAAACGATTATACCGGGAGATCCGACCGTCGGATTTTCCCGAAACTGGAACCATTGGATTCGTTTTGAAAAGATCTTTCTAATGATGTAAATTTTGTGAAGATCCAATGGTTAGATTTTCAGATATGTGTAAATCAAATCTAAAGAAAAACAGCGCCACGGCCGCGTTATGGCCCGAAGCGTCGTTTTGAATAAATTGGCTATTTTAAAATAAATAAAAATAGCTATAAATCGTTATAAAATATCATAAATAATATGGAATGGAAATAAACTGAATTTGATCGATTTATGTGGTATTTGATGGTTGAATATGTTTGGTGTGAAAATTACATTAAAGAACAAAATTGGTGTTGTCGAATGATTTAACCATTGAAGTAAATTGATTTGATATTCTAAATATACGTGAATTATTTAAAAAGGCCGGGTTAATTCTCATTTCAAATAATTGACCGATGATTGAAAGTCGAAGATGAAGACGGTGGTTGAAGACCGGAGATCTTCACCTCGTTTGGGTGGTAACCGAGGTCCTGATTGGGAGGCATCCCAAAATATGGATAATGAGTGCTGATCGTCCAGACGTACGTGGTGATCGATGGGTTTGCGAGGTATTTAGTGCCTCCGGTTTCGTTCAGACCTAGAATGGACTTGTAAATAGACTGTGTGTCTGATATTGGATTTTATTCTGTGTTGATTGATCTCTGTTAAATATACATCTGTTTGGCGGTGGAGAATTTATTATTTTGCTTAACGCCCTTCTCTGAAACGCACGAGCTCAGAGGTTGTATATCGATGGACATCAGTCGCATGGCATGAATTGCTAGTGTGGCATGCCTAAGTGGCAAATGATCAGGGCTTCTGTTGAAAAGCAAAGCCTTGTGGTGATGATCAAAGCACCGCCTGTGTGGCGTAGCTTTGTGTATAACGTGAAATCGCGAGCCTCACACCTGGTATGAACCAGAAATGGGAGGAAGGACCTCAGGGAGGACATGCGTTTCTTTCTAGCTAGAAGTGGCATCAGTGGTTTTACACGCCCTGACGAGTTTGACTTATGTGGTTGTTGCTGTTGCGAGGCGCCTCGATTAGATCGGACGATCCGGGTCCGATGGAGCCATTCGTTGGCTCACCTACGCCCCATAGGGCAGGGAAACGCATTGTTCAGGAATTTTAATCCACATCGGTGGACCGGCCCTGACGATCCAAGGGCCCACCTGTGTCTGGGTCCTGAGACACGGGCTAGAGCGTCTCGAATTCGGTAAGGACTATCTTTTGCCTTGTTTCATGACGGAAATCCAATTTCCAAATTCGGTAAGGACTATCTTTTGACTGGGTCGTCATAGAAGCGAGCTCGTGAAGGAAAAAAAGGGGATAAAAGGATACTGGAGAATTGGTTTTGAGGAGAAGAAGTTGGGTTGATGAGTAAAGAGTGGGGCGACGTAAGGTTGAAAAGGTGATGCATGGTTTGTAAAGGAGATGGGTTTGGTAAAAGTTGGGATCTATTCTTGTGGAGGGATTTGGCATCGCATATGAGATGATGACAGGAGCGGTGATGGCTGTGTTAACGGGTTCATAAATGCGGGTGTGAGTTGGTTGAATGGATGATGTTATACACGTGGGGGATGGTATTGATGGATGTATCTATAGAAACTACCAGTGGCATGGAATCACTTGCTGATGGCATCTCCAAAATAAAGCGTAAGCATTTTATGAAATCTTCCCATTTGAAAGACCTGGTTGCGGAAAAATATTGATTCTTGGTCTGTTAAGGAAGTCATAATCCAAAAATTCAAAAACCTACAATACCACAAGAAGTCGAATGCCTTCGGTGTTGAATATCAGGTTATGATCGAGTTAAGCACTTCCTGCTACCAAATTATTGAAAATTCAAGGAAGAAGGATAATTAACATGTAACGACCCGAATTTCGCCCGACCCCAATTGATCGCAAGATCGATTAAAACCGTTCAAAACCCGCGTACGTTAACTTTGGGCATACAATACATCAGAACAACAACACAGACTTTTATAACATCAATAATAAATGTTACATCAGAGTACTGAATATATCAGAGTACATCAATAAATAATATAGCGGAAGATACATTTACATTAAATACATTGCAGCCGAACTAATCTCAGCGAAAGGCCATCAATATTCTGGACCCAGCTTCAGACATCAATCCAGGATCCTGCTTAACTATATCTGCAAAAAGCTACTCGACTGCCCATGTGGAAAGAGGGCACCCCAGTTTGCAAAGTGAAACAAACTACAGGTCAGTCGTGGGACATGTGTGAGAATTCTATACTTAACTTATCTAATAAGTAGGCTAATCACAGGACCACGCCGCTAACGCGGAACGGGTTTACTCCATTGGATTGCCGGTGCATAATTAAAATAAATCATCAAATAACGTAATGCTTTTTAGAAAAATGAAACCATTATAAGACCCAGGTCCCATCACACAATGCAACGCACACCAGAGGATAGGGTTTTACCTTATAATGGTCAAAAGATGCTTGATACGTAAAAACGATATTATTATTATTGTGTATATATATATTTAAAACATTCAAATATAATATCAATCCTAGACGGCATAGGTACCATATACTATGTCGCCGTACTAGTTATACAATCTAAATCGCAAGGGCGTATTGGGAATTGGGTTTCCGTCATGAGATCGAGGCTAGGGATCGTCCTCTTCCGATTCAAGACACTCTAGCAAATGCCTCAGGATCACACCTATGGGCAACCCTTGGATCTTCAGGGCCGGTCCCCACCTAACGGTAGTGGATTAATTATGCCTGAACACATGTTTCCCGGTTCCTATGAACCTATAGTATGACCACTTCCGGCCTATAAAAACCCGAGGTACCTCAAATCCAAAATCAACATAAGTAAAATGTCAGGCCGTGTTAAAACCCAAACACCACTAGCTAGAAAGAAACGTGTGCACTCCCTGCAGTCCTAATCCCGTTTTTGACTCATACCGGGGTGTGAGGCTCGCGAAGTCATGATATACACAAAGCTATGCCTAAGGAGACTGTGCTTTGATCATCAACCACAAGGCCTGCTTTTCAACAAAGCCTTGATCATTTGCATCTTAGCATGTCACATTGTCAGACCCTACCACATTATTGATCATCTACCAATATATATATAACCTCTAAGCTCATACGTCTTAGAGAAGGGTGATAAGTAAAGAATAAATTCTTCACCACCAAACAGAAATATATAATCAGTAGCGTTCAACAAATACAGCAGAAAGGAATACAATGTCAGACACGCAATCCATTTACAAGTCCGCTCTGGGTCTGAGCGAAACAACGTGTCCGTCGATCTCTAAATGCGTTTGGACGATCATTACCAAATACCTTGCCTTGGAAGACCAATCCCAATTCAAGATACCAGTCATCATCATCCCAACGATGTGAAAACCTTCGGTCTTCAATCACCGTCTTCATCTTCAACTCTTGATCGTCGTGATGATTATTCAGAATGGGTTAAACCCGGACTTTCTGAATAACTCGCGTATTTTGGGATTAGAAAGCAAATATTGGAAAATCACACATTTCGTCACAATTCCAACTCAGAATATTCTTTAATAAGATATTCAATATAAAAGATTCTCATTAATTTTATCAAAGATAAATATTTAAAATAAAATCTATAAATCAATTTCCAAAAAATATGGAATTCCACAGAAATCAAATCAATACATAATCGATATAAATTTCTGTATCAGACTAATAATGTAAATGGAATAACGACAAAGCCTCTTAAATTCCACATATAATATCGGTCTTCTTTTACAGAAGCCCATTTCGGTTATTACCAATCGAATTTCCACTTAATTCCAATTTAATATATTAAATTGAAAAACTTGATTTTTTTTGAAAATGCCCTTTTTTTCTATAAAATAGATTTATAAATTCCAAATAATAATCTCAATGTAAATTGGATTAAAGGACAAATGTCGTTTAAAAACACCGTCCACGATAAATCCACTTCACACCTCAATTTATTTCATATCGTAAAATAAAATTGCAAATGCTAGTAATCTTTTAAAACACATATTTTAAAATAATCATAAAAATATTCTTTATATAAAGACTCTAAATGAGAAGTATTCTTTATATTGCAAATTCTTTATCTTTTACAAATATTCCTTGTTTTAACATATACTTAATTAACAATCTATATTTTGAAAATATATATACTTTATATAAAAAGGATTTCTAATGTAAAAATATTCTTATTTAAAAGAACATCTGAATCGAAATGCGACTCAAACATTTACCATCTAATTTGGGTTACATGGATTTCACACACAGCATCAAATCATCCATTTACATTCAAAGTGTAAATTCCAATGTGTAAGCGTTAAAATTAAATAATAACGCTCATCACAGCCTGTCGATCTAACGATCAACATACAACTAAATATTAGGATTAGTGTATATAAATTTTCATCCCAACACCCGTGTGGGGTTTCAACCAAACAAACAAATAATAACCTAATTTGTGCACTTGGGCGATGTGTGAAAAATTATCGTCCCAATCACATACACAAGTCGGGTAACTTGTGAATGGGAGTGTAATACACAATACATATAATGATGACTAGAAAATATCTCTATTGCAATGAATGAATAAGCATAATAACTTTGTCTCTATTGACGAATTCTATTTTGCTAATTTAAGCTCTAAAGAAAAATGGTTATTTTGTTCTGGCAATTCTAATGAGACAAAATGATAAATACTTTGATTTAACTAACCTATCTTGACACGTATATATCTTTCCAAACATATACACACACATATATATATATATATATATATATCTTTATATAAATTGCTTCAACTAATTCATTTTGACAAAAATGAATATTTCTGACAAAATGTAAATTTTGGTTTAACTAGTATAAATTGACTATAATGAATAATTATTTTTAACTAATGTAAATTAACAAAAATGAATGATTGGTTTTAACTAATATAAATTCACAAAAATGAATAATTTGTGTTTCAATTCTAATAAAATATGCCAAAGCTATATTTCGTTTCATTCTTTTAATTTAGAGAAAATGAGTGTTTTTGTCTATTTTACTCTAATGATAAAAATGTAGATGTTTAGTTATTAAAATGTAACTTTTAAATTCTATCATTTATTTCAAACAATATTTATTCATATCAAAATTATAAATCAAGAATATAATTTCCAATCTGATGATTTGTTTGCATTAATGAATTGCAAACAAAGATGAACATTATTTTAAGGTTTTATTTGCAACAAGGAATGTAGGTAACCAATGTAACTTTATTTTTATTTAAAAGTATATTTGAGTGAATGTAAAAAGGAACCTCATTTACAAAGTGTATTTACATTATTAAATGTAAATAAAAGAAACAAATTTTATTTAAAAGAGTATTTGCATTTAGGAATGCAAACAAAGAATAGTTTTGTTTATAAATTATATTTACATTAATGAATGTAAATAAGAGAACAAAATTTATTTTCAAAGCATAATTTAAACAAATTCTATTAAATGTATAAACATGTGTACATTTGTGTTGGTAATTTTAGATAAAGAAAATAGATTATAGTTTCATTGAATATTTGCATTGATAAATGCAAATAAAAGAATAAACCTTAATTTTCAATGCATATATATTGATAAATGCATACAAAGAAATAAACTTTATTTTCAATATATGTTTGTATTTGCATTGGTGAATGAAAATGAATAATTTGTTTTCAATGTACATTTTGCATTGGTAAATGCAAAAAGAACAATTTCTATTTTCTATATATATATGTGCATGGCTGAATGTAAATAAAAGAACAAACTTTATCTTCAAAACATGTTTACATTTGCGAATGCAAATAAAAGAACAAAACTTTATTTCCAACATGTGTTTGCATTTGTGAATGCAAATAAAAGAATAAATTTTATTTTTAATGTTTATTTACATTAGTAAATGCAAATAAAAGAATAAACTTGAATTTCAATGTATATTTACATTTGAAAATGCAAATATAAGGGCAGTTTTCATTTCAAAGTATATTTGCATTTGAAAATGCAAATAAAAGAACAATTTCTATTTTCGAAGAATATTTGCATTGTGAGATGCAAATGGAAAGTGAGCTTTTAATCTCTATATTTATTTGTATTGTAGAATGCAAATAAAAAAGAAAAAGTGTACTTTCATTTCCAACATTTTATTTACATGGTGGAATGCAAATAAAAAGTAAAACTTATATTTCTATGTAATATTTGCATTGTAAATGTAAATAAAAAGAATGATTTTATTTCTAAGTATATATTTGTGTTGAAACACAAATAAAAAGAGGGACTTTATTTGCTATGCAAATATTTGTGTTAAGAACACAATAGAAAGAATATCTCTATTTACTATGAAATATTTGTGTTGTAGCATGTATATAAAAAAATTGGCTTTATTTCCAGGTTTGTTTTTGTGTCAAATAAAAAGTGCGACTCATTTCTATGTGCATTTTTGTGTTGAAAACACAAATAAAAAGATAGTTCATTTTTTTCTATGTTCATATTTGTGTTAAGAACACAAATAAAAAGGATGATTCATTTTTCTGTGTGTGTATTGTGTTAAGAACACAAAATAAAAAGGATGATTCATTTCTATGCTAATATTTGGGTGCCATTCTATTTTAACCATGGATTTTCATTTACATATAAACTGCAAATAAAAATATAATTTCTAAAAATGGATTTTTATTTACATATAAAATGTAAACAAAAATGTAGTTTTCTAAACACTTACCCTTTTATTTACATATAAACCGTAAACAAGATGTAATTCTTTAAAATGGGTTTTTATTAACATATGAAATGTTAATAAAAATATAATTCTTAAATATGAAACCTTATTTACATACAGAAATGTAAACAAAATAGGTTTCTCAAATATGTCTTTTTATTTACACATAAAATGTAAATAAAAGTATGTTATTCAAATATGGTTTTTATTTACAAATAAAATGTAAACAAAAATGTGTTTATCAATCATGTCTTTTTATTTACACATAAATTGTAAATTAAAAAAAAAAATGAATTCAAGATGTGCTCTTTAATTTACAAACAACATGTGAATAAATATGTGTTTACTAAATATGTCCTTTTATTTAACCATAAAAAGGTAAATATAAATATGTTAACCAATTTTTATTTTATTATCTACAAATTTATACAAATCTAAATTTACAAACACAGATCTATACAATACAACGCAATATAGTTCAATATAATCCATCAGAACAACCAGCACAATACATCACAACGCAGATCTGATTAAATAACATACAGATAATTATTTAACAAAATAAAATAATTATTTAAATTAATTAGATTGTAAAAATCAGAGATTCTCACATTGATTTTTGCTGAAAATTTGACTGTCTCGGAATCATCTCTGGTCTGCGCCATCGCGAAGATCTCTGAAAGACGAGTCCAACGCAACTGACGGTTCGTCAATCGGACCTCGTATGAGAGAGTTATTGATTTTTAAAGATTGGATAATTTAAATATTTAATTAATAAAAAAATAAAAAAATAGGAGACCTTCTTCCTCGTCGCGTCGCACGTTGTTCAGCCGAATCCAACTTCATCTGTCCCCCATTCCGTGCGCACCTCCCTGCACCGCACTGGACCACGATCAAACACCGCCAACTCGAAGCTCGTACCACCACGTGCTCGCTCCACCAACCACCTGAAGCTCGGCCTCCCCAATCACCACGAAATCGAACCTAAACCGTCGGCCTTTAGGCTGAGAATTCGCGAAATTCGTGAATCAAAACTCGATCTTAACCGAGTGAATGGAAAGGTCTCTCGAAGAGCTTCGATTTGGTATATCATATGTCGATTTTCGTTGAACGGATTGAGAGAAATTAGTGTTTGAAGTTGGGAAATTTCTGGCCTTCGAATGAAAGGCGGCGGCTGACATTTTTTTAGGGTTAGGGTTTTATTTTCGGATTATTTTAATATTAAATCTCGAAAATTGTGCTTAAAAGGTGGATTTTCGGACTTTCTCTGATTTGGGCCTGCTTACTATCGTTTTTAAGGTTTTGACACCTTCTGAACGCAATGGGATAGGTCCCGTGGCCCATTTCCGAAATTTGTATATATTTTATTTAAAATTGCATTAAAAATTAATTAATTAAATATTGACCATACATTAAAATATGCCGGGGCCACATACGATCTCAGAAAATTCTAAAAAAATATATTTTTAGCTTTCTCGTGACGATACGAATCCAACAAAATTATTTTCGTTGAATTCTGAGACTGTTTGAAAAATGGCTATTTTTAAGGCGTTCAAATTTAACTGAAATAGTCAATACACATTTTATTTCGCCACGCTCACATATTAATTTGAAAAATTCTGAAAATTGAAAACTAGCAATAATTTGACATTCCAGTTCCAACAAAAGTGGTTTCGTCGAGAACGGATGTCGTTTGAAAAATGACTATTTTTAAGGCTAATATATTTAAAATTAAAAATACATTTTTAAACAAATAATTTCCAAAACTCAAAATATATAAGTGTTTACTGTTTTTCAATGCAGAAACGTCATTCTGAACTCAATGGAAGTGGTTTCGAGTCGAAATTCCTACATATGTGAAAAGTGCCTTTTGGGCCATATATAATATATATGTAAATTCTACAACGACCTTTCTAAAAATTGAATTGGCCATAACTTTTGATTTCCGCTATGAAATTTCAATTTTTCAGATTCGTTAGAAAGATATTTTTAAATAGATTCTAATATTTTTGGTTTCACTAAAATCCGTTTACTTTTGCATCCTGTACGGTCAGTCAAAGTTCAAGTTTGACTTTTCAAACTACTGCGTTATTTCTAATTCCATTTATATTTAAATTAAATTTATTCGTTTTAACTTCGATAAAAATGAATTCTAGCCATTATTATTAATAATAAGTTATATTATAACCTCAAAATTCATTAAAATTTTCTAAAATAAATTTTTTTAATTGGTTCAGAATTTGCGGGTTGTTACATAACGTGAGTAAGAAAATAAGGATAAATTATATAGCTAATTAATGACCTATTTAATATGTTGAACTTGTAATAAAAAAAATTAAATTATTATATTTATTTCGTTTGTGAACAGAATCAGATGTAATCGGTCATGATGGAATCATAATGACGAAATCTACATTGTGGTATTAGTGAGGCGGAGAACTGAGTTATTGGACTTTCGTAGAAAATCAAGCGCTTGTTTGATTTTAAAACGAGACAAAGGTAGAATCGTCAACTGCAAAACAAGGTGAGTAAACTCACTAACTCTGCTTCATTTATATTTTTATATAAACGAAAATTCAAATTTATTTTATACTGTGAAATGGTTGCTTGGTTGAATAGTTGATAAAATTGGTTGATATGATTACATCGTTGATCGATGATTAGTTCTATTATTTCATATTGATGTGAAATAATATGATTAATGTTAATTAACATCTGTGGATGCAGGGAAACAGGTTGGAGGGACGCAACTGGGTTCCTCAATATTTATATTACTGTTTTTTTTCTTGATTTTGATGTGATATATATAGCCAGTGATTGACTTTGTTGTGGTTGAGCTACCTTGACCTAGAAATTTTGGTATTTAAATACCATAAAATATTTTCAAATATATAAAAGGAAATATGAGTGTTAAAAAGGAATTCTATTTTCAAAAATAGAAATTTAAATTTTGAATAGAATTGAAAATAGAAAAACCCGTTCGAATGAATGAATCAAAGATTTGTTATGAATGAGAATATATATTGAATTATTTATCGTTGGATACATTGATTTTGCATAGCGATACGGAAATGAGTTTTGAAACCAATATTTGAAATGAGATTTAAAACTTAGCTATTATCAAGGAAATGTTAAATGGGATTTTAAAAGATTAAAATAAAAAGAAATGAGACTTATGTGAGAAATTTTGAATAGAAGTTATAACTAAAAATTTGGTTTAAGATAGTATTTTTAAATATGAATCAAATGGTATATAAAGGAAATATATTCACTATATAAGTGAATGGTTTAAAAGGAGTATTTTGCATGTGAAATATCTATAAATGAATTTAGATCTGAAATATGAATCCACATTGGATCTTGAATAGGAAAGGGAAATGAAAAATTGTTTAAAATGGAAACGATGAGTTTTTATTCCAAAATTTTGGATATAAAAATAAAGTGTGAAAGTGTTTCGTAGCCTGAAATGGTTATAAAGAAATTGGTTAATGTTTTGTAAATCGAAACAACGATTATAACGCTATGTTATAATAATTTTTTTTTAAATTGTAAACAACGATTTTAGCGCTGTCGTTAGAACATATGTTTTGTGAATTCTAAATAGCGATTTTTAACGCTGCTGTTATAATAAATGTTTTGAAAATCTAAACAGTGATCTTAACGCTATTGCTGTAATAAATGTTCTATAATTCTAGACAGCGATTGTAACGCTGTTGTTAAAAGCAATGTTTTTATAAATCAAATATTTGGAAACAGCGATTGTAACGCTACCGTTATAATCAATATTTTTCTGCAAAGGAAGTGGGTTCTTAGATCAAATCCGAGAGTCGCGTAAGCGATGTTCTGTTTAAAAGTGTGAGCTTTGACTATTTCAAAGTTGAGAATGTGGTTCAATTAAGGTCTGAGAGGTAATTATACCCCGACTTGATCGACTTCATAATTAACTGAGGAATGGTTAAGGTTCGGTAGAAAGAATCGGTTAGTAATACCGTTAGTTAACAAATGATTAGTGGTTGGAGTTATTATAACGATGTTTTACAACATCGCGTTAATTTAAAAGAATTTGAAATGTTTTTCCCAATAAAATGAGTGATATTTTCTATATATAGAAAATGAAATGAATTGGTCAATGAGGAACTAAGAAGGAGAATTTGGAAATATTTTCCAATATTAATGCGACATATTTTCGGAATATAGAAAATAAGGATTCGCTAATATATATATAGACATGTTTTCTATATGGGGAAAAGAGATATTTTCTCGAATAAAGGAATGACTTATGGGAAATGTTTTCTAAGAATTGAAAGGGAAATCGAGCTTTAAAAAGGGTACGAAAGATAGGGAAACAGGAATTTGAAATAATAATATAATCAGGAGTTGATTTGAAGGGGCCCAATGTTGTTTGATGCTTGATCGGTAGAATTTCCAATTGGAAATAGGACCATTGATTGTATGGATGTTTCTTTGATAGTTAAATCACCGACTATCAAAGTCTTGATTTATTTTATACCTCCGTTGTCAATATGGAGAGACCAGGATCAGATTTAATACCTGAAAACCACTCCATTTGGCATAAGCGTTACGAATCAACTTATGTTGAAGAGATTATGAAGACGGAGGAAAAATGCAAGGGCTGTTCTGTTATTTCAAACCTCAAGCCACACAACTGGGGATTGACAAAAATCGGGCAGGTAGCATGGCTATATGGGTCGCTCCCATTAGGATGTATAATCACCTATCTGGAGAAATTCCATTTGTTCATTAATCTATCGATGTTGTCCCTTTTGGGGAAACGGTTGCTGATCCCAACCGTTGGTGATATACATTCGATACACTCAAGCGAAATGAGTGGTCGGTCATGTGTGGGCCGGGTTGCAAGACGTTCTTGTTGAACCCATTGTATTCGTCTCTAGAGATGCACTATCGGAAGGTGGTCCCATACCTTATCAAGCTGGAAATCCAATCTCCAATAAGCGCCCTGCGGTTTTTGATTTAATATTTATGGAGTGTGAGATGAAAGCGTTCCGCTAGATTTATATTTATTTGACGTAGACATTATTGTAATATCACTAGATTTTGATATCAAAATGTTTTGGGTTATCGTAAGATAAAAACCATCCGTGTTTATGTGTGGATCGGTCTTACGATTATCATTTCTATTGAAAGGATTTTTGAAAGTTAAACCAATGTTGGAGTTTACTCACACCAGTCCCATGACTGACCCAGAATTTATTTTGTTTTATTTTCCCTAAACTATTGGGTGCCCAAATTTGTATGGGCAGTCAAGTAGTCGGGATTTTTCAGATTCACTTGGAGGAGCTCGAAGCAGGAGGCTTCACCAGTTAGCTATAGACTATTATATTTTCCGCTGTGTACTATGTGGTATCTGGAAACAGGTGTTTATAACTGTTCCAGAGATAGCTGTTGTGCTCTAATGATGGTATGTATATAAAGCTACTGGGTTGTGTTTCAAAGTTTATGTTATCTAATATATTTTATTCGTTCCGCTGTGAGTTTGTGATCTTCGTTTTCTTCTATTCTAACTTTTCTTTCTTTCTATTTCTCATCCTCTAACTTCTTTCTAAAAATGATTCATATTTCTGTGCAATTTGGGTTGGACGTGTGGTATGATTAGTCGACTCAAAGGGTATAGAAGTTCGGGTCGTTTCATTTGGTATCAGAGCTGAAGGTTGAGTGATAACCTTGGCTGTGTGGCGTAACTCAATAGAGATGCGGTTAGTAACACCCTAGCTTGAGTTTGAGTGTATTTGTATGAGCGTGTATTTGTAGATTTGATATAAATTTGTTTTATATTGTGTTGGCTGGTTTGTTGAGTGTTTTATGAATTCTAGTCGATACAGAATGTACAACTGTATCGATAGGTGTTTGTAAACTCTCGAACAAAGCGATTCGATATGGTATTGTTTCAAAATGGGTAAATGATATAATTTTACCCAAAGATTATTTTGGTATAAAAGGATTAATTTTTTAAATATTCAAATGGTTATATAATTGGTATACAGATAATGTATACAAAGGAGATAAGCCAAGATTTAGTTCAAACCAGAATGGGAATTCAAATTCCGGGTGATTAGAAGTATTTTCTGAAGTATTTTTAAAAGTAATATAGCATTACTTTGAAGGACTTTTCAATAGAAATTGTTTTAAATATATTTTGAAAATGATTAAGCATTGAAATCACTTTAGTGGCGAGAAAATAATTCGGATAATGGGTCGCGACATTATCGGTATTCATTTTCGAGTTTCTGAGTGGTGGATTGCTACCATGAAAATTCTTTGATTGGAATTTGGTTTGAAAAGAACAAATTATTTCTATAAAATCCAAGTGTTTTGAATTTGCAAAAAGATTTTAAATATATGTGTATAGTTATATGATTTCAAACTAATTTGAATTAAAACTTGGGAATTCAAATTCTGAATTTAATATAAGTAAAATAGGTTAAAATGGTGGAAGTAAAATCGAATGGATTAAATTTAACTAAAGTTTAGTTAAATGGAGCAGGACGACCCTAAAGAAAACCAAATTTGTTCGAAATCCATTGAAATGGAATCTGCTTGAAATTAGATGGAAAACTTGGCCCGATAAATGGTTTATAAGAAAATGATATGAACTGGATTATCATTGGACATATATTGAAGCATACAAAATTGTGTGAACCCTTGAAAGTAAATAAACTAGTTTAAACCCAATATGCAAGAAATTTGGGATTGAATGCAAAATTGTATTGGATTGGAATTTAATTTAAGTTAAATGGAAATTAGATTGGATGGATATAATCTCGAATGAAATTAAGTAGAGAGAAATGTTGAGATTTGAACTTTTAAGTGAATTCGATATAAACAAGTTGAACATATATTGGATAGTGTTGTTTGGAATAAAATTATGAATTGAAATGGAAACTCAAACTAAGTAAGTGGATTGATTAGTGAAATGAAAATCAAATTGAATTGGTAGAATGGAGATGAACCAATCATGAAGTTGATTAGTGAATTAAAAATCAAGAGTTGGATTGATTTGAAACCAACTGGAAATGGATATATGTGTGTTGAGCAGATATTGAATGAAAGCAAATACAAGAGATAGAAATATGCCCGACAAAAAGGTACATGTTTACAATATTACTTGGGTTTGAAGGCTTTATGAGCCTATGGGGCAAGCCGCTTGGCTTTTTGATTATCTTTTGGATAGAGGAAGGCCTAGAAAGGCGAGTTGTGGTTGTATCGATTGAGCCGTGCAGAGGAGATGCTGCCGAAATTTTTCAGAATTTAAAGTGTTAGAAAATTTTCAGAATTTTTGAAAATTTTCGTTAGAAAGAATAAAATAATATTTTATTTGAAATAAATTGGTCCAGTTAAACTGAAGTTAAGAACTTAACAAAAAGGAATTTTGGACCTAGTTAATAGGGTATGTAGCATCTTTCTTACCTTAGCAATTTCGAGGATGAAATTATTTTAAGGGGGAAGGAATGTAACGACCCGGATTTTCAGCCGTTGAATTCTGAATATTTAAATTGGTTTAAATATTTTATTTGAATTATATATAGGAATTTATTTATAAAAGGAAGTTTTAACATATAATTTATTAATATGATTAAAACGAGTTCAAAATGGCGCGGTAGTTTGAAAATTCGATTTCAAATTTCAAATGAATGTACAGGATTCAAAATAAATCGGATTTTAGCGAAACAAGAAACGTTTGATTCTATTGAACTGTATCTTTCTAATGGAAGGGAAAAATCGAGATTTCGTTTTATAGATTGTAAGTTACGTCCAAATCAAATATTCAGAAAGTCGCTGTGGAATCGTATATAGGCCATAACGGTTATTTAAATATATTTAAATATCGGTCTTGAATTTGGATAAGGTTCTTTTGAGGCGTAGTTATAATTTAATTTTTAGAATTTTTCTGTAATTTTTAATTAATTAAATACGCAACTTTTTATTTGGAGTATTTTGCACCCTATATCGATATTTTTGGGGTTTCATAATATAAGTTAAACTACCGATATTATTATGTTTTTGGGACCGTGGCACCTCGTTGGACACGGTCGCATTCTTACTTCTGTCCGTAATGGCTCGGACATGAACGTAATTTTAGACAACGAAGTTCTACGTAATGAGGTACCATTAAATTTATTTATTTTAATCACTAAATGATATTGTAACCCGTCAAAGCCTTTGCATGATATGTTTAGTGAATAAGACGAATAAAAGGTGACATTAAAAACATATTTTTGTATATACATTTCAGTGCAAATAGTCCGTATGAGTATGAAATAATAAGACAGGGTCAGGGATATGTAAGAATCAACTACTCAGAGACGTTATGTTAAGTTCCCAAATCCTGTCATCAAATAGAACACGTAACAAAGCATAAATTGAGCCATTACAATCAGTGTGCTCTCCACGGTTGGTTCTAAACCGTGTGTTCCAAGAAATATTGATTCCGTGTTTGCCAAGTATTTTAAAACTGTGGGCATCAAGCCATCTTGAATCCGTGCCTTCCACGTTATTGCTTCTATATAATACTGGTATCCCAAAAAGAACTGTTTTCTTCTCGTCTTCATTTTCCCCCTTTCTTGCTACATTCTTCCAGTGAATTTTGTGGCTTCTAAAACAACTAAAAAAACGCAGCTTCGATTCTTCATTCAGAAATAAATCCAATACCAAACAAAATCGAAGATTTGTTCCTTCGTAATCGCAAGAGTTCGTACAGTTATTTTTCCCTATGTTTGAACTCGAAAAGATCTCATTTTTCTTGTTCCTTCAGAGTCGACAATGGTGCATGTGGGGGCGAGGCGAACTCATGTACGGAGTTTGATGGATTTTTATTGTAAGAAAGTTCGCGACTTTCTGTAAAGCAGCGAAGCATGCTGAAGTCGAGGTCTGTCTGAGGGGTGCGAGTGCAGAGCGGTTATGTGGAGTTGATGGCGGTTGCCAAAGGGAAGTCGCTGGAGGTCTCAGTGATGGTCTCCGCGAAGATTTGGTGGAGAACGATGTGTCTAAAATCACAGTTATGGGAGGGTTAACGTGAATTATGGATGGGTTTGGATTGAGAAGGGGATCTAAGGGCATGGCATTGGTCCGTGCACTGGGTAGGAGCAGCGAGCTTGTATAGAGTTTGGAACATGATTAGTGGAGGTAAAGGTTAACGGGTACTCACAGAAGTGAGCTCGTGAAGAAAAAAAAGGGATAAAAGGATACTGGAGAATCAGTTTTAAGGAGAAGAAGTTGGGTTGATGAGTAAAGAGTGGGGTGACGTGAGGTTGAAAATGTGATGTATGGTTTGCAAAGGAGATGGGTTTGGTAAAAGTTGGGATCTATTCTTGTGGAGGGATTTGGCATCGCATATGAGATGATGACAGGAGCTGTGATGGCTGTGTTAATGGGTTCAGAAATGCGGGTGTGAGTTGGTTGAATGGATGATGCTGTACACGTGGGGGATGGTATTGATGGATGTATCTATAGCAACTACCTGTGGCATGGAATCACTTGTTTATGAAATCTTCCCATTTGAAAGACCTGGTTGCGAAAAAATATTGATTCTTGGTCTGTTAAGGAAGTCATAATCCAAAAATTCAAAAACCTACAATACCACAAGAAGTCGAATGCCTTCGGCGTTGAATATCAGGTTATGATCGAGTTAAGCACTTCCTGCTACCAAATTATTGAAAATTCCAGGAAGAAGGATAATTAACGTGAGTAAGAAAATAAGGATAAATTATATAGCTAATTAATGCCTATTTAATATGTTGAACTTGTAATAAAAAAATTAAATTATTATATTTATTTCGTTTGTGAACAGAATCAGATGTAATCGGTCATGATGGAATCATAATGACGAAATCTACATTGTGGTATTAGTGAGGCGGAGAACTGAGTTATTGGACTTTCGTAGGAAAACAAGCGCTTGTTTGATTTTAAAACGGGACAAAGGTAGAATCATCAACTGCAAAACAAGGTGAGTAAACTCACTAACTCTGCTTCATTTATATTTTTATATAAACGAAAATTTAAATTTATTTTATACTGTGAAATGGTTTCTTGGTTGAATAGTTGATAAAATTGGTTGATATGATTACATCGTTGATCGATGGTTAGTTCTGTTAATTCATATTGATGTGAAATAATATGATTGATGTTAATTAACATCTGTGGATGCAGGGAAACAGGTTGGAGGGACCCAACTGGGTTCCTCAATATTTATATTACTGTTTTTTTTTATTTCTTGACTTTGATGTGATATATATAGCCAGTGATTGACTTTGTTGTGGTTGAGCTACCTTGACCTAGAAATTTTGGTATTTAAATACCATAAAATATTTTCAAATATAGAAAAGGAAATATAAGTGTTAAAAAGGAATTCTATTTTCAAAAATAGAAATTTAAATTTTGAATAGAATTGAAAATAGAAAAACCCGTTCGAATGAATGAATCAAGGATTTGTTATGAATGAGAATATATATTGAATTATTTATCGTTGGATACATTGATTTTGCATAGCGATACGCAAATGGGTTTTGAAACCAATATTTGAAATGAGATTTAAAACTTAGCTATTATCAAGGAAATGTTAAACGGGATTTTAAAAGATTAAAATAAAAAGAAATGAGACTTATGTGAGAAATTTTGAATAGAAGTTATAACTAAAAATTTGGTTTAAGATAGTATTTTTAAATATGAATCAAATGGTATATGAAGGAAATATATTCACAATTTAAGTGAATGGTTTAAAAGGAGTATTTTGCATGTGAAATATCTATAAATGAATTTAGATCTGAAATATGAATCCACATTGGATCTTGAATAGGGAAGGGAAATGAAAAATTGTTTAAAATGGAAACGATGAGTTTTTATTCCAAAATTTGGGATATAAAAATAAAGTGTGAAAGTGTTTCGTAGACTGAAATGGTTATAAAGAAATTGGTTAATGTTTTGGAAATCGAAACAACGATTATAACGCTAGGTTATAATAAATGTTTTTGTAAATTGTAAACAACGATTTTAGCGCTGTCGTTAGAACATATGTTTTGTGAATTCTAAATAGCGATTTTTAATGCTGCTGTTATAATAAATGTTTGGAAAATCTAAACTGCGATCTTAACGCTATTGCTATAATAAATGTTCTATAATTCTAGATAGCGATTGTAACGCTGTTGTTAAAAGCAATGTTTTTATAAATCAAATATTTGGAAACAGCGATTGTAACGCTACCGTTATAATCAATATTTTTCTGCAAAGGAAGTGGGTTCTTAGATCGAATCCAAGAGTCGCATAAGCGATGTTCTGTTTAAAAGTGTGAGCTTTGACTATTTCAAAGTTGAGAATCTGGTTCAATTAAGGTCTGAGAGGTAATTATACCCCCACTTGATTGACTTCATAATTAACTGAGGAATGGTTAAGGTTCGGTAGAAAGAATTGGTTAGTAATACCGTTAGTTAACAAATGATTAGTGGTTGGAGTTATTATAACAATGTTTTACAACATCGCGTTAATTTAAAAGAATTTGAAATGTTTTTCCCAATAAAATGAGTGATATTTTCTATATATAGAAAATGAAATGAATTGGTCAATGAGGAACTAAGAAGGAGAATTTGGAAATATTTTCCAATATTAATGCGGTATATTTTCGGAATATAGAAAATAAGGATTCGCTAATATATATAAATATATATATACATGTTTTCTAAATGGGGAAAAGAGATATTTTCTCGAATAAAGGAATGACTTATGGGAAATGATTTCTAAGAATTGAAAGGGAAATCGAGCTTTAAAAAGGGTACGAAAGATAGGGAAACAGGAATTTGAAATAATAATATAATCAGGAGTTGATTTGAAGGGGCCCAATGTTGTTTGATGCTTGATCGGTAGAATTTCCAATTGGAAATAGGACCGTTGATTGTATGGATGTTTCTTTGATAGTTAAATCACCGACTATCAAAGTCTTGATTTATTTTATACCTCCGTTGTCAATATGGAGAGACCGGGATAAGATTTAATACCTGAAAACCACTCCATTTGGCATAAGCGTTACGAATAAACTTATATTGAAAAGATTATGAAGACGGAGGAAAAATGCAAGGGCTGTTCTGTTATTTCAAACCTCAAGCCTCACAACCGGGGATTGACAAAAATAGGGCAGGCAGCATGGCTATGTGGATCGCTCCCATTAGGATGTATAATCACCTATCTAGAGAAATTCCATTTGTACTTTAATCTATCAATGCTGTCTATTTCGGGGAAACGGTTGCTGATCCCAACCGTTGGTGATATACATTTGATACACTCAAGCGAAATGAGTGGTCGGTCATGTGTGGGCTGGGTTGCAAGACGTTCTTGTTGAACCCAGTGTATTCGTCTCTAGAGATACACTATCAGAAGGTGGTCCCATACCTTGTCATGTTGGAAATCCAATCTCCAATAAGCGCCCTGCGGTTTTTGATTTAATATTTATGGAGCGTGAGATGTAAGCGTTCCGCTAGATTTATATTTATTTGACGTAGACATTATTATAATATCACTAGATTTTGATATCAAAATGTTTTGGGTTATCGTAAGATAAAAACCATCCGTGTTTATGTGTGGATCGGTCTTATGATTATCATTTCTGTTGAAAGGATTTTTGAAAGTTAAACCAATGGTTGGAGTTTACTCACACCAGTCCCATGACTGACCCAGAGTTTATTTTGTTTTATTTTCCCTAAACTCTTGGGTGCCCAAATTTGTACGGGCAGTCAAGTAGTCGGGATTTTTCAGATTCACTTGGAGGAGCTTGAAGCAGGAGGCTTCACCAGTTAGCTATAGACTATTATATTTTCCGTTGCGTACTATGTGGTATCTGGAAACATGTGTTTATAACTGTTCCAGAGATAGCTGTTGTGCTCAGATAATGGTATGTATATAAAGCTACTGGGTTGTGTTTCAAAGTTTATGTTATCTAATATATTTTATTCGTTCCGCTGTGAGTTTGTGATCTTCGTTTTCTTCTATTCTAACTTTTCTTTCTTTCTATTTCTCATCCTCTAACTTCTTTCTAAAAATGATTCGTGTTTCTGTGCAATTTGGGTTGGACG
This sequence comes from Allium sativum, assembly GCA_030737875.1. Taxonomy (NCBI): domain Eukaryota; kingdom Viridiplantae; phylum Streptophyta; class Magnoliopsida; order Asparagales; family Amaryllidaceae; genus Allium; species Allium sativum. Next base: position 381,784,047 of record CM060924.1, read on the forward strand.
TGTGGTATGATTAGTCGACTCAAAGGGTACGGAAGTTCGGGTTGTTTCAGTTGTACTCGCAGAGGTTGGGTCTGCGCGTAACTACTAGGCGGGTCGGCCTTGACTACAGATGTTTCTATGCAGTCAGAATGATGTGACGAGGTGACACTAGGGTAGTTTGGCGGTTGCCTCACGAGGAGGCGGAGGGTCACGACCAACAAGGATAATAGACTGTCGAATACCCGTCATCGGCAGCCAGCGGTATGCGAAAAGACAAGAGCTAAACCCAAGGTACCATTTAACCTTTCACTATCGAGGTACGAGGTTGAGGGTAGACGCCAGATGGATGTATAAATTGGTTGTTATTAGGGGCGGTCACTTAGCTTTTGTAGTCTTTACTAGTTGAGGGAGGGGACGAGGTGGGGCCGTAGCCACCATGGAAAACAGACCCAGGATTATCTGTAATTTTAGGCTTTTAAAGCGGGCCTGTATAGGTATGGAAAAGCTCCCGACTGAATTCCGTGTTTCTTATATCGCCCTGCCATGGAACTCGGTGCACATTAGAGGACATGCGGTTGAGGCATCGAACTGCAATTACGGTACATACGTGGGACAGTCTAGATACATGCATATCTGCTCTGGGTGGTGTATAGTAGACTAGAGTGCATTATTCTAATATGGAATCTGATTCGATCGATGGTGGAAGTCCGTACGTTTACGTGGCATAGTAATGATAGATATATATGGAACGTAACATTGTCATATAAAGATCCATACGTCACTACAGCGTAGGAAGAGGGACTGCGTATATTTCGACGGTGTTACGGTGGAGACCGTGCGAGTAGGGTACTATGGGGCGTACCTCAATATTGGGGGTAGCTACACATATACTGTATTAGGTTAATTCACTGGGAAACAGATGGGTACGACGTGTGTGTAAGCCTTGAGCGCTGCCCTAATAACCTAATTATACAAGAAAATATGATTGAACGGTATATGTAGGATTATCCAAAGTGTATAGTTTAAATCCAGTCACCAGAACTTGTGTTTTGACCCCCTCCTCATTACATACTCGTAGGTTAGATTTGTGGCAGGGACATAATAGCCTCAGATACTAGTTAGACAGTATTATTAATGCAGTATGGCTATATTTTGATTTTACTATATTTTATCTATTCTGCTGTGAGAAATTTTCTGAGCTCTGACATGTTTTATGTCTCTGTCTTTTCTACAGGATACCAAAGCAAACCAATCCGAGTTTCGATGGATTGGAATTTTGAAAAAAAAATCGGTCTGTCGGAATTTGGGTTGTCACATCTGGTATCAGAGCCTTGGTTTTGGATCCCTATATAAATAGTGAGTGAACATATTTTTACTTTTAAAAATATAAGCATATTATATATATACCCAGATCCATAGAGGAACCCACTAAATAGAAAAAGTATAATATGGTAAGAAATGGGATGTTTGTTTTGTACACTAAAGGAATGAATAAGGAAACCCGAGACCCTTAGGTAATTTGGGTAGAAAGTGTATAATATACGGAGGAATAGAGAGAAATTTCAGGAGGAAACATTTAGATAGTGGGTCCGATACTGAAGCATTGCCTGGAAGGGCTAAGGTGGATTAATTATATAAGGATGAAGAGAGATTGACCCAAAGAGGGCAATCATAGGAATGTGGAAAGTTTCTAAGAGTGGTAAGGTGGCTGAAACGACTGCAAAATAGTTGACCGAATTTCTCTCTACACTCAAAAAAAAAGGGACGACCCAGGTACCGACCTAGGGTGGGACGACACACCAGGCGATGGATCGACCTGTACGTCGACACCCCAATAGGGGGTCGACCAGGGAGTCGACACCCCTTCAGGGGGGTCGACCCACCCTGAAACATAGAAAAAAAATAAAAAGGGAACGAAGTCAAAGGCTTCGTCCCAATCTTGCTCCCACCCAGCCACCGAAACCCATCCCTCTCCCCCAACTTCCAAGCTCACCACCACCAAATCTCCACCGTTTCGCACAATTTTGGGGCCAAATCGAAGACCTCAACGCTCTTTATCCAGATCTACTACAGTTTTACCTCAATTTGGAGAAAAATCGCCATGCAACCCCAACCTCCCCTTGCTGCTGCCTTTCTCCAATTAACCCCTTAAGAAATTGCATGGTGTGATAATCAGAGAGACATGGTAGAGGCATATGTGAGCACAGCAGGACATGAATTTCTACTTGGAAGACCGGTCAAGTTTGGAGACTTTGTGGGTACAAGTTTGGAGGCATTGTTCCACAATGTTGGGTTAGATAGCATCTTCAATCATAACTTTGTAGAGAGAAGAGGTTTTCTAAGGTTAGTACGACTTTTTGTTGCCAATTTGGTAATTAGTGAGGAAAATAATATGGTAGTTTTTGAGTCCGAAGTAAAGAGGGAACAAATCTGGTTTACTGAGATCCAATTTGGGGCCATGCTTAATATTAGAGGGCGGGGCTTAAATTTAGAGGAGGTAGAAATGAAAGATCTAGCAGTTTTGCGTAGAATTTTTATAGATGAGGACCAGAGGCATTGGGATATGACACTTCTACGCCCCTCGGTCAGGGTAATTGTACGCATACTGCAGTACAATTTAATTGCCAAGGCAGGTAGCTTTGACAAAGTTTCTCCTACTATTAGGTTCGCTAATTATGCAGTTTTCGCTGGGATAGATATAAATTGGGCCCGTTTCATCCTATAGTATTATGATTCCTCTAGGAAATGGAGACAGAGTAAAATTCCCTATGGACATTACTGGACAATAGTTTTTGTACAGTTTCAGGTTCCCTTGGCAATAGAAAATTTTATGTCTCACCCTACACATATTATAGACGTGAGCATGCTGACTAGGATGCAGATTGAGTTTCATGAGTTAATGGCTGTGGACCCGCAACTAATGGAGTATGACCAAGGGGAAGAAAGAGATTTAGGAGAGGGAGATGAAGAGGAGGAGGCCGCAGGGGTTGATGGGACAAATGACGATCAGCTGAACGAAGGAGATCAACAGAACTTAGGAATGCAGCCCTATTGGCATCAGCCCATGCCAGAGATGGACGCTCAGCACTCACCAGTAGTAGAGCCGCAACCTCGTCAGCACTTTGGTCCTCAGATGATTACCAGTACACAGTTACGGAGCAGCAGAGGTGGGGGTGCTGGATCCTCCCAGACCTCTGGATGGGATGCATGGTCGTCTAGAGAGCAAGGGTACTGAAACGACCCAAACTCACCCTTACGGGAAAGTCCGGGTTGAGTTGAGGACACGACAAATCAGAACACAAAAAAAGAACATTTCATTGCTATTACAACAATTACATCAGCGTACAAGAATATAACAGAGTATGATTAAATAATATACATCAGAAAATAATCAGAGAGTAAAATATATTACAAAGCCGTGGAAAATAATACATAACACAACTGTAAGAAATACACGGATACAGAGCATTCCGAATATAGCTCCAGTTGTAAATCCAGGATCCTGTGAATATATATCTGCAAAACCAAAACTACTAGCTGTCCATGTGGAAAATAGGGGCACCTAGAGTTTAGGTTAAAACAATAAACTCCAGGTCAGTCGTGTGACTATTGTGAGAACTAAAAACATTTGTTAGCTTGATTTTAAAGTTAGGTAAATCAAGGGACCACGCCGAATAACACGGAACGGGTTTCCTCCCGAGAATACCAGTGCAAAAACAAACAGCGCAATACTTTTTGGAAAAATGAAGCTATTATAAGACCCAGGTCCCATCAAACAATCCAATGCAAGCCGGAGGATATAGTTTTCCCTTATAATAGAAAAACATGCTTGGTACGTTTAAAACAAATCATTTGATACTATTATAAGTGTATAGTGTTTCAAAAACAACTTCAAATATAAATGTATCAATCATAGACGACATGGGTACCATATATCATGTCGCCATACTAGGCTCTACAATTAAAACGGAAAAGTCACGTATTATAAGTTGGATTTCCATATGTAAACTAAGGCAAGGGACCGTCCTTCTGATTTGAGATGCTCTAGCCCATGTCTCAGGATTCAACCGCAACTGCAACTGGAGTGACAGGGCTGGTCCACACCTACGTTAGTGGATTATAATGCCTGAACAATGTGTTTCTCTGCCCTATGGGGCGTAAGTCTGGTCAGTATGTCGACCATGTCATCCATCGGCCCCATAATGACCGATATAACCGAGGTGCCTCGTTATCCATCATCCACATAAGTAAAAATGTCTGCGCTCCATACCATGACACCACTCCTAGATAAAAGGAAACGCATGCCCTCACTGAGGTCCTCTCCCATTTCTGGTTCACACCGCGATGTGAGGCTCACGAATTAACACTATACACAAAGCTATGCTATATTAAAGTCGTGCTTTGATCATCATCCACAAGACTTTGCTTTTCAGCAAAAGCCTTGATCATTTGCATCTCAGCATGCCACACAGGATATTCACGCCATGCAACTGATGTCTATCAATAACATAGAATGAAATCCAATGTCATACACACATCCATTTACCAATCTGTTCTGCGTCTGAACGAAACTGGAGGCACCTTATTCCTCTTCCCATATGTCAAATACAGGAGAGAGGTCCTCGCATATCCGGTCGATCTCCAAGTATGTCTGGACGATCACCACTTATTACCTTGTCTTGGGTGTACAGCCCAATCAAGACATCAGTAATCATCCAAACGATGTGAATACCTCCTGTCTTCAACCACTGTCTTCATCGTTGACTTATCGTCGAATCAGTTATTCAAAATGAGATAAACCTGGTCTTTCCAAATAACTCGCATACCTTATAAACAAGTGCTATAAAACACAACATATGCCTCATTCCAATCCAGAATATTCTTTTATTCAAATATTCTTTTCATAATTTAAACCAAATTAAGGTTTTCCAAATTAGTCGGGATTAGCGAACCTTACCGAAGTAATCATTTATTTATTTCCCAATCCCAACCTATTAATTCCATGAAGCAAAACTGGTAGTACTCCATATCTAACACTACGGTGTTATCGGTAAAATTAATTACCATTTTACGTTCAAATCTAATTAAAGATTTAACTATCGCCTGGAGTAAAACTGGTGGTACTCCATTCTCGATCATTTCCCAAATTTGATAATTTAAATTATCACATTCATATTTCAATCTAATTAAAGATTCATTAAAACTCCACTTAGTTTTAATCCCAAAAAATCATTATGTAATGATTTTTCAAATTTAGGAAATAAATCCTGCCTTTAACTGGTTAAAGAACCAATGTCATTTAAACCACAGTTCACGATAAACCCAAAAGCACATTCCATTAATTATGGAATCTTCATGGAAAACGGATCAATATATATAATCGATATAAACTTCCATATCCAACCGATAATATAAATGGAATAACGGCAAAGCCTTTTAAATTCCTTATATAGTAACAGTCTTCCTCCACAGAAGTTCACTTCGATTATTACCAAATCGAATTCCATTCCATTCCAATTTATTTTATTAAATTGGAAAATTTTCTTTGGAAAATTTCCATTAAATCCTAATAAAAATATTTACAAATTCCAAATCATGTTTCACTGTTAACCGGGTTAAAGAACGAATGTCGTTAAAAACACAGTTCACGAGAAACCTGATTCACAATCCATTTTATTCCAATTACAAAATATAAGTGGAAACTCAAATAATCTTAATTAAAAGATTTATTCTTTCCACACAGGGTTTAAGAACTGTGTTAATGAAGAGACCATTCACGACAAACCCAAAATCCAATTCCTTTATTCAATTCCAATTAAATATTAATTAATTAGAAAATTTCACTAAATCTTAATTAAAAGATTTGTTCTTTTCTCAACTTGGTTTAAGCACATTGTTATTTTAAGACACCATTCACAAAAAACCCAAAATCCAATTTAATATTAAATACAAGGCTCTGAATAGAAATTATATCGGCTTATACTTAATATCAAAATCTGAAATCAACAAATATCATATTAGGAATAACGATATATATATCTTCCAAATTCCTCCACAATATCCGCATAATCACGGAATCCAATATCGAAATATTCCGAAGATAATTTCGATTCAAATCCATTCCAATTCATATATTGGAAATTCTAGTTAAATTAAAACCCATTCTCATTCCAATTTATTTATTTAAAAACAATTGGATTATAATTCTAATTAATATCTAGTTCATTTCGATAAAAATATATTTTTATCCTTTCAAATATGGAATTTTTCATCCTAATTCTTTCCAAATCATTTACTATGATTTTACACAAATTATTAATATTTTTAATAATTTTATCAAGGTCCACACAGTCGTTTTCCACTAACGGCCACCAAACTACAATCATAGCGACCTTTTCCAAATTTGTTTTGGAAATAATTTCATATCCAACTGTTATATTTCAAATCTCTTATATTCGTTGGAAAGCTCTTTTCGATACAAACCCAACGGTTTCGGTTTTAGAGGAATCCGACGCTCGGATCTCCCGTAATATCAATTCGAAGTCAATGGTCGAAATTCGCGAATGGTCGCAGCGCGGCGCGCTTTATTTAATCCATTTATATATATAAAATATATATTATATATATTTTGTTCAAAACGTATTTTATAAATTCGTTTTAAAATTGATTCCAACTTCCTTTTCAATTTTAAACCAAAATTTAATATTCTACATCATTAGAATATAAATGATGATATTTTCAAAATATCTGATTTTGAAACAATTACCTTTTCGATATTCATTATAAAATGAATAAAATCGATATAAATATTATCCGCGTCAAAATAGAGCATAACTAATCAACACGGCTTCACACATTTCTATATTTTCGTGCCCATCCAAAATTGGACATCAAATTTACATTTTAATCCGTTACTGAATATTATTTTAAAATATTCGCTATTTTAAAATATTCGTTATTTTAAAATATTCGTTATTTTCCAAATTGGAATGAGGCCCAATAAATTACCATAAATTTTATTTCTATGGATTTTCATACAACACGTGTACATAATAACAGTGATAAATAATCATCCATCATCCTGAGTGCACTACTCAGCTTCATAAGCATTAAATATAAATAAGGGTGCGTTTTTTACAGGTCCTTATTAAGTTTCAAAATATAAAAAAAAACCCGGTGATAAAAAAATAGAGAATACATCCCTATTTTTGAAATTCCGCACAAAAGATTCCAGATCTACCCTTACGCAGTTAAAAAACTATCCAACAACGATTTGTCCTTATTCACTCAGTTAATCGCTCCTTTTATCTCGCTCAAAGCCCTAATCCCACAATTCAGCAAAACCTTCGATCACTCAAACAACGATTCCTCATCATTTACTCAGTCCAGTCGCTCCTTTCATCTCGCTCAAACCCCAATCCCACAATTCTGCAAAACCCTCGATCAATAAATCGCGTTTTAGAATCAAAAGCCAGTGGTTTTCATTTTAATCAAAATGGTCCTGTTTTGCTTCGCTGTCGTTCTCATCAATTTACAAGAAATAGAAAAAAAAAGGTATAAATCTGATTGCTTTTTTTCGTATCCGACCATAGATATTGTCTTCTTGTAATCTGATTTTTATTCAGTAAATCTGTATGATTGTAAGCAAGTATGCATAAAAATTAAATGTTTAAATGCATTTATTCGTAGTAGATGCACGCTGGAATTTCAGAATTATACAATTCAGCAAAATAACAATAATATCTGCATATTTATATGTAAATATTCTAGATATATGCATACAAATCTACATATATTCTATATTCTGTTTTTCTGCATGTTTTATAAAAAGTTACATGCAGATATGCATATATTAAAAATAGATGCTTATTTGTAGGTAATTTTTTAACATAAATGCTGAATACAGATATTTAAAATATACGCCTATTTGTTTGCATATATCTAGAATATAGGCATAATTATACTCAACTTTTCTGAGTACATGAAAACCCAGGTGTTCTAACAATAGTTGCATACATTTATGTTCAAATTGACAATACATGCATATTTTAACAATAGTTGCATGGTTTTATTGATGAAGTAATAATTATTGCAGTTATCTTCATTCATTTGTGAATACTGATATGCATTTTTTAATAATTATTCCATGCTTTTATGCAAATATTTTAAACAGTTTCTTAACGATGCCTATTATGCAACTAACAATTGGAGATGCTGTATGAAAATTTTCAGTGTCGAATATGCAGTGTTTGTAATGAACACAATGAATCAAAGAAGTGAGGGCAAGGAAATGGACAAGAAAGATGAACTTTACAATGCTTTAGCTATTGATATACAAAGAGCGGTGGTTGCATACAAAATTCTGAACTACAAACCACACAGCTGGACTCCAAGTCAAGATCTAACAAAGAATTAGTCGCTATCGAATGCAAACAACGCGAAATAAAACTGGAAAATTTGATGTTTAGAGTTTTTTTGTGAATATTTGTACTAGTATTTTGTTTTCAAACTACGGTCTGTTGATTATTGTTTTCAATAATGAATTACTGGGGAATATTATGTAGGGTTTCAAGTTATTTTGATTCTATATGATAACCTGAAATTTTTACTTCCTGGTGTGCAGTTATTCAAAATATTAGCATCATTGTATGCAAATACTATGAAAATTTCCAAATTTGAATTGCAGAAGTTAAATATCAGCATACTTATATGAAATTATTATTAGTTTCATACGAATATGCAAACAATACAAATACTAATTGCGTGAATATAATTTCCGTAGTTGCATACATTTATGCATTTATGTGGAATAATTGCATACATTACTACATAAATTTGCACAAGCGGTCAAGAAGAAACTGCTGCCAATATTATTATTAATACGAACTACACGAGCAAAAAGGTCAAAACATTTGCAGAGAAAATTGCAGATTATAAATGATGCATAGTAAGATGTAACAAAAAAATACAACATATACAAAGGAAAATTTAATTGATATTTAGAAGTGAGTATACGAATTTCCAGAAGTTTTGAACATTTGCATGAAAATATTCAAAATAATTGCACACTTATATGCAACAATGATCAACATTAGTATGCTAATAAGTAGATTTACAGTTTAATTGTTTGCAGGTACTACTTCTTGTTTCTTACAGTATAGACATGCCAATTTTTTTGTACAAATGAGGTAAAGGAATGTTCAAAAATACTGCATACATTTATTCAAATATAACCAATATTTGCATACATTTCAGCTTAAAACAAAAAATGGCAATCAAAAAAAATTTACAACAAAATACTGAACTGATTTTATTACGTCACATAAATGTTTACAACAAATGGTAAAAGTAAACACTAAAATGAAGTGTCTTAAAAATAAAATAAAATAAAATAACAAAGACGATCTAATGGTCTTTTGAAGAACAAGTTCTTTTGTTAAGACCCAGCTTATTGCACAAACCACATCTAGTAATCTCTGTAGAATCAACTGCAGATTTCAATCTTTTGGAAGAAGATGGACGACCAGGCATTCTTCTACCTTTTGAAGGAGATATAAACGCAATAGCAACAGAACTATCAAAATAAACATGAATAAAATAGTTATCATTCCCAAGCTTCAACAACATCACTACAACAATATCCGCAGGAACACTGTTATACGAAAAAGAAAATCAACATTAATAAGCCTAATGTGCAATAATCAAATTACATAAATAGCTTCATATTAATGTAAATACATGCGTAAAATTCAGCAAAATAACAATAATTTTTGCATATCTATATGCAAGTATTCTAGAAATATGCATACAAATATGAATATATTTTTAAAATATCTGTTTTTCTGCATGTATGATAAAAAGTTGCATACAGGTATGCATATATTAACAATAAATGCATATTTATAGGCAACTTTTTAACAGAAATACCGAAAATAGATATTTAAAATATATGCATATATGTATGCATATATCTAGAATATATGCACACTTATACTCAACTTTTCTAAGTACATGCAAATCCAAGTGGTCTAACAATAGTTTCATACGTTTACGCTCATATTGACAGTATATGCATATTTTAATATACCTATTCAGAATAAGTGAGAAAATATAATGAAAAATTAAATTATATGGCTATAAAGTTAACAATAACCACACAACTTTATTAAAAAAAATTACATTATGCATCAATATAATTATACGATTAAAGAATTTCAGAATAATAAATCAGTAAAAAACGACTTCAAAATAAAATCCGTATACAAAAAAATTATTAACAAGTATAAGTCACCTGGAAGAAGAAACATCCTCTATTTAAATGAAGGCTCGATCAGATTAACTCTCTGAAGAATTTGCCGCTATTAACAAGGAAGAAAAAAGTAAATCAGTAAACGAAAAATGAGAATGAAAGAATCCAAAGACAAAAAATTATATCGAAGAAGTCGCTGCCGCCATGGAAACGAAAATTATGTTTCTGGAAAAAATAAAACCCTAATACGTAACCTATAAACGTTAATTACGTCGTAAATTTGAATGAGGGCATTTCCGTTGAAATAAAAGCTGCGTTTTAAAAATAGGGATGAGATTTATATGTTTCAAAAGGGGAGGATGTGAGCCTAATTAACTTTAGTTTTAAGGATGTGAGCCTAATTATCACTATAAATAATTAACGCTAACAACAGTCTGTCAACCAATCGATTGACAAAAAACTAAACAATTGGGATTAGCGTACGTCAAATATCATCCCAATACCTGTGTGGGGTTTCAATCAACAAACACTGATTTTATTTGTGCAATTGGGCGATGTGTAAAATTTAACATCCCAATCAGTATCAGATAAATGGGTGTACATAAACAAATCGTCCGATTTGTTTATGAATATTTATTTCAACACATGACTATTTTATACAGTTCATATACAATAAAAAATGATATTTTTATTATTCAAATATTTTATTCAACACATGAATATTTTACACAGTTCATAAATACAATAAAATGAGATTTTTATTAAATATTGTATTCAACACATGAATATTTTATGTAGTTCATATATATAATAAAATGAGATTTTTATTATTCATATATTTATAATCACACACAATCAATTTCACAATCAGATCACACAAACCATCATGGTTTGTACAATAAATAGTGTCGGGTGCTGCTAAGCACCGTCTGCATCCTAGTATATATTTGATTATAAAGTAATTAGAGTGAGAAGAAGTTCTCACCTTTGTTTCCACTCCGCCAGTTTTATTTCTGAATTTCTGAGCAGTTTGAATTTGACTAAATTTCTAACGTGCTCCAAACTGGGCCCGGTTAGTCCTGTTGTGAAGCTCTCGTCCCCACGATCGCAACGGATCCAGTTTCGCGCGATTTGGACCTCGTATGTAAAAGATATGATTTTATACGCGTTGATAACATTTTAAAAGTAATTAATAAAATAATTAATTTAATCTAATACCTTCTTTGCCAAATATACCTCTGCCGCGACAAACCCAATTTTGTTCAGATCTAGGGTTCGATTTTGCGAGCTCCAAAGCCATCGTGACGAGGATCAGACAGCACCACAGCGTCGAGCTACGAAAAACGCACCTAGGCCGACCAACCACATTGAACTCGAATTGGCTATGGCGGCGGAATTCCAAGCGAGGCGGAGCCACTTCAGGAGCCTGATTCTCTCTCCACACGCCATGATAATTTATGATTCAGGTATGGATTGGAAGCCAGAAGAGAGCACTACAAAATTCCCTTCAGGAGCATTGAATTTCATAGCATGGATTGAAAGAAATTGGAGCTCAAAGATTTGAGTTGTAGCCGCCATTCGCATCGTTTAGGGTTGGGAGGATTTTTTTATGAATGGAAAATTCTGATTGGTCGATAATATATAAAAATGTATTTTATTATTTCAATTTGTTTTAAAGGTTAAATCATCACGAACTTCAAATTTGACCCAACGACTATTGCCCTTAGCTAAATACCCTCATTCCAAACACAATGGGAAATGTTTCATAACCAAATTCGGCTATTATGATCAGTTTTTCTCAAAATTAAAATATAATTCAATATATTTTAAATTTAAACGTACATTTTCATTTACTAGGGCCACATACTGACTCCAAAAATCCAGAAAAATAAATCTAGCTATGTTTTGACGATACAGTCTCAACAAAACTAATTTCGTCAAATTTCGAGACCGTTTAAAAAATGGCCTTTTTCTGGTCAATCCATTTCAATTTAAATTGACCAAACACGTTTTCTTTTGCCGCGCTCACATATTAATTCCAAAAATCATGAATTTTGGAATCTAGCAATAATTTGACATTCCGGATACAACAAAAGTGGTTTCGTCGAAAACGGAGATCATTTGCAAAATGGCTATTTTTAAGGGCTATATTTATACTAAATTCCACAGCGACTATTCTGAATATTTAACTGGCCATAACTTTTTGTTTCCATTATGAAATTTCAATTTTTAGCATCCATTAGAAAGATGTAATTAAACAGATTCAAATATTTCTTGTTTTACTAAAATCTGTTTTATTTTGAATCTTGTACATTCAGTTAAAGTTCAAAGTTGAAATTTCAAACTGCCGCACCATTTCAGGCCCATTATATAATTGAAATAAATTTGTTCGTTCCAACTTTGATTTAAATAATTTTTTAGTCGTTATTATTTAAAATAAATCATTTTAAATATTCAAAATTCATTAAAATAGCCAAAATAAAAATTTTAAATTGGTTCCGATTTTCCGGGTTGTTACAATCTCCCCCACTTAAAATCTTTTCGTCCTAAAAAAGGAACGGAGCTGAAAGTTGTTTAACCAACCAACTCAATTTTCATTCTGGCGTTCATTCTTCGACTTTTCAGTTTCTAAGAATTTTCAAATTCTTCAAAAATATGGCTAACACCCTAAATTTTTAAAAAATTTCACCATAACCTCCTTTGTACGGGGAGACATTTAAAATCGCAACTTGCCACGCAAGGCCCTCATCAACCCAAGAAAAAGAAAAAGCCAAGTCGCTAGCCAATCGGCTCATAAAATCATCCCAACCCAAGAAATATAGTAAACATGTACCTATTTGTTAGGCATACAATTTTATTCCTCTTCTTAGCTTCCATGCTATGACCTATCCAATGGATATACATGCACTTATATGCAATTGCAAACAATTTTCAATTTGGCCTAATTTACCTTTCATTCACATATTGGTTTCAACAATTTTATTAGTTGAACAAATAATCAAACATCACAACCAGCAATTAATTAGTTGATTAAATTTACAAATTCATAACTTTGATATATATATATACATATATATATATTGTAACAACTGGGAATTTCGCTCGATCTGAATCGATCGCTAAATTGACCAAGACCGTTCAAAACCCATGATTGTTTTGAGAACACGACAAATCGGAACACAAACAGAAGAACATTTCATTGCTTATTACAACAATTCCATCAGAATACAAGAATATATAGAGTATAAACAAATATAATACATCATAGTAATAGCAGAGATTTAAATACATTACTACAGCGGAAAAATAATACAATACACAACTGAAAGAGATATATGGATACAGAGCTTTCCAGATATCATTCCAGCTGTAAACCAGGTTCCTGTGAATATAAATCTGCAAAACCAAAACTACTAGCTGCCCGTGTCAAAATAAGGGCACCCGGAGTTTAGGTTAAAACAATAAACTCCAGGTCAGTCATGTGACCGGTGTGAGAACTAATACAGTTATTTAAAACTTTACTTTAAATCAGATATATCAAGCGACCACGCCGTATAACACGGAATGGGTTTCCTCCCAAGAATACCAGTGTATATAACAAAACCACGCAATGCTCTTTGGAGAAATGAAGCTATTATAAGACCCAGGTCCCATCACACAACGCAACACAAGCCGGAGGATAGGGTTTTCCCTTATAATAGCCAAACATGCTTGGTAAGTTAATAACAAATCATTTGATACTATTATAAGTGCATAGTGTATAAAACAACTTCAAATAGAAACGTATCAATCCTAGACAGCATGGGTAGCATATATCATGTCGCCAATACTAGGCTCTACAATCAAAACCGCAAATGTCGTATTTGGAAGTTGGATTTCCACTGTGAACCGAGGCAAGAGATTGTCCTCTACCGAATTCGAGATTGTCTAGCGCGAGCCTCAGGCAAGCGCGCAGGCAAGCCTTGGATCATCAGGGCTGGTCCACCGATGTGGATTATAATGCCTGAACACTGCGTTTCCCTGCCATTTGGGGCGTAAATGAGCCAAATGACTCCATCAGCTCCACATAGTCACCGATATATCCGAGGCGCCTCGCAATCCAACAACCACACAGGTGAAAATAATATAAATGTCAGGGCTGGTAGGTCACTGACACCACCCTAATTAGAAAGAAACGCATGCCCTCCCTGATGTCCTCTCCCGTTTCTGGTTCACAACTGGGGTGTGAGGCTCGCGAATTAATGCTACACAAAGCTGTGCCACACAGGCTGTGCTTTGATTATCAACCACAAGAATCTGCTTTTCAATAGAAGCCTTGATCATTTGCATCTTAGCATGCCACACAGGCAAACCCCTCCATACAACCGATATCCATCAATCACACAGAATGATATCCAGTGTCAGACACACAGTCCATTTACAAGTCTGTTCTGGGTCTGAACGAAACCGGAGGCACCTTGTAACTCGCATATCCATCGATCTCCAAGTATGTCTGGACGATCCCCAACTGATTCCCTCCTCTTGGGTGTACACCCCAGTCAAGATCATCAGTAATTATCCAAACGATGTGAAGACCTCCGGTCTTCGACCACCGTCTTCATCCTCGACACATCGTCGAATCGGTCATTCAGAATGGGATAAACCCGGTCTTTCCGAATAACCCGGGTATATAATAAACAAGTGTTACACAAACACAACATACGCCTCATTCCAATTCAGAATATTCTTTTATTCAAATATTCTTATAATATGGGAAAGGTTCCCATTAATTTTATCAAAGATAAATTCCTTAAATTTATTCTTTAATCTTCTTTTGAATATCAATTCAAACCAAATTATGGTTTTGCCAAACTAGTCGGGATTAACGAACCTTACCGAAGTAATCACTTGTTAAATTTCCCAACCACAACCTATTCATCCCATGAAGTAAAACCGGTCATACTTTATATCTAACACCACGGTGTTATCGGTAAATTCAATTACAATTTCACGTTCAAATCTAATTAAAGATTTAACTATCGCCTGGAGCAAAACTGGTGATACTCCATTCTCGATCATTTCAATCTAATCAAAGATTCATTAAAACTCCACTTGGTTTTAATCTTCCCAAAAAAATCAATATTAATGATTGTTTAACTTGAGAAATCATGTCCTATCTTTAACTGGTTTAAAGAACCAATGTCATTTAAACACGGTTCACAATAAACCCAAAATCACATTTTATTCCATCAGTCTTTAACCATAAATTAGCAAGTGAATAATTCCCTAAGTGTTAACCCCGAAGGCCGAAACCAACATCAGATCAATACCTAGGAAACCATTCAACTTAACTAATCTCCAGTTAGTTTCTGATTTTCTTAACTCTGTTGGGTCTAAGAACGGTATTATTAAAGATACCACTGACGACAACCCAAATCACAATCCATTAATTATCGGGTTAAAGAACAAGTGTTATTTAAAACACCGTTCACGATAAACGTAAAAATCAATTCAGATTCAATTCCAATTAAATACCATTTAATTGGTATACTTCATTAAATCTAAATAAAAAGATTTAATTTTTTTCTCAACTGGGTTTAAGAACAGTATTAATGAAGACACCATTCAGGACAAACCCAAATCACATTCGATATTAAATACCAGGCTCTAAATAGAAAATATATCAGCTTATATTCAATATCAAATTCTACAACCAACAAATATCGTATCGGAAATAACGATATAAATATATCTTTCAAATTTCCATAACAATATCTGTATAATCACGAAATCCAACATCGAAATATTCCGAAGACAATTTCGATTCAAATCCATTCCAATTCAATTACTGGAAATTCTGGTTACTTTTAAAACCCTTTCAAATCCAATTTATTTATTTCAAAAATAATTGGATTTTAATTCTAGTTCAAAACTAGTTCATTTCGATAAAAATCTATTTTTATCTTTTCAAATATGGAGTTTTTCATCCCATTCCTTTCCAAATCATTTCTTATGATTTTATACAAATTATTACTATTTTTAATAATTTTATCAAGGCCCGTACAGTCGATTTCCATCAACGACCATCAAACTGCACTTACAGCGACCTTTTCCAAATTTGATTTGGACATAATTCCAAATCCAGCTGTTAGATTTCAAATCTCTAATATTCGTTAGAAAGCTCTTTTCGATACGAACCCAACGGTTCTGGTTTAGGAGAATCCGACGGTCGGATCTCCCGTAAAATCCATTCGAAGTAAATGGTCGAAATTCGTGAACTGCCGCAGCGCGGCGCGTTCTATTCAGGCCATTATATATATATTATATATATTTCGTCGATTTCCTTTCAAAACGTAATTTATAAATCGTTTTAAATTCGATTTCAAAACGATTTCAACTTCATATTCAATTTCTAATCAAAATTGAATATTCCATATCATTAATCTATAAATGGTAATATTTTCAGAACGTTATATTTTGAAATCACTTCCTTTTCTATATTCATTATAAAAATTAATAAAATCGATATAAATACCGTTCACGTCAAAATGGCATAAATCTAATCAACACGGCTTTTATTGAACACATGAATGTTTATTTTATTCAACACATGAATATTTATTTTATTCAACACATGAATATTTATTTTATTCAACACATGAATATTTATTCTATTCAACACATGAATATTTATACTTTATTCAACACATGAATATATAATTTTATTCAACACATGAATTTTCTTCTATTCAACACATGAATATATAATTTTATTCAATACATGAATTTTCTTCTATTCAACACATGAATATATGTTTTATTTTCCAACTTGGAATGAGGCCTAATCAATTACCATATAATGTTAATTATATGGATTCCTATAACACATGTATATAATAGCAACGATAAATCATCAACCATCATCCAGAGTGCACCACACAACTGCATAAGCATTAAATATAAATAATTAACGCTTACACAGTCTGTCAACCCATCGGTTGACATACTACTAAACAATTGGGATTAGTGTATGTCAATAACATCCGAACACCCGTGTGGGGTTTCAATCAATCAAACACATATTTTATTTGTGTAGTTGGACGATGTGTAAAATTTATCGTCCCAATCTATGTCAGTCAAATAGGTGTACATAAACAAATCGTACTGATTTGTAAATGAATATCTATTTTATCCACATCAACGTTAAAAATTATATTTTTAACTATAAAATATTTTATTCCATTCCACATCACACAATCAATATTCACACCACAAACAACAAACAAACAAGTTATCCATGGTCTGTGGACAACGAGTGTCGGGTGCTGCTAAGCACCGTCTGCATCCTAGTATATATTTTAACTAGAAAACAAATTAAAAGTGGGGATTTCTCACCTTGAAGTTAAACCAAATGCCACGACTCTTCATATGTAGAAAACCTTCGCCGTGTTCGCCTTTTGCCACTTTTGTCGTCTGTATTCTTGTACTTCGCGTCGAAGGGTAGTCGGTCAGATGGCCGGAGCGACTGTGGAGTTTGGTTGCGCGCGGATTGGGGGTTTTAAATCAAATAGGGAAATCGACGCGAGGTGGGGTGAAGGGAGGAGGTAACGGTCGGATCTGGAGGATCGGGGGTGTGGTCTGGTGCCGGCGATGGGCACCGCAGGGCTGGCGGCGGTTTAGGGTTCGGTGGGTGTAGGGTTTTGTGGGGCTGTGCGTCGAGGAGGGTGGTTGTGGTGTTCTCTGAGCGTGGGAGGGGGACCGCCGGCGGTTTTTTTGGGCGGTGGGGTGCGGTGGAGTGCACTGCGACGGTGGGGAAGGCGATGGGGAGGGGGAGGCTGTCACCAAGTCGTGGTCTTTATTTTTTTTTTATGTCCTGAACGTTGACTAAAGGGTGGAAGAGGAGAGAGTGAATTATAATATATATATATTATTTTTAATTTCCAAAAAATACCTTTTTATTTCGACCTCCAAATGAGACCTACCGACTGTCGTTCATAACTAATTACCCCCATTCCGAACACAATGGGATATGTCCGGTAAGCTGACTCGACTGTTTCGATCAGTTTTCGTCAAAATTAAAATACATAGCAGTATATTCAATTTTTAACGTACATTTCAATTTACCGAGGCCACATACGGACTCTAAAAATTCCCAAAAAATATTTTCTAGCTTCGTATTACCGATACGGTCCTAAAAAAACGAATTTCGTCAAATTTGAAGACCGTTTGAAAAATGACCATTTTCTGGTCGATCCAAATTGACTAAAACTGTTAAAACACGTTTTCCTTTTCCACGCTCACATATTGATTCAAAAAATTATGAATTTTGGAATCTAGCAATAACTTGACATCCCAGATCCAACAAAAGTGGTTTCGTCGAAAACCGAGGTCGTTTGCAAAATTTCCATTTTTAAGGGCCAGAATTCCATAGCGACTGTTCTGAATTTTCAACTGGGCATAACTTTTTATTCCCGCTATGAAATTTCAATTTTTCGGATTCTTTGGAAAGATATTTACAAATAGATTCTAATATTTTTGGTTTCGCTAAAATCCGGTTTATTTTGAATCCTGTACATTAAATTGAAATTTGAAATCGAATTTTCAAACTACTGCGCCATTTTCAATTCCTTTTATAATTAAAATAAAATATTTATATTCTAACGTCGATTCAAATAAATATATACGTTCTAATTCTATTCAAAATAAATTCCTCGTCGTTATTATTTAAAATAAATCATTTTAGATATTCAAAATTCATCAAAATTGCCAAAATAAAATTTTTAAATTGGCTCAGATTTCCGGGTTATTACAATCTTCCCCACTTAAAACTTTTCGTCCCCGAAAAGGAACGAAGCCGGAAATTGTTTTACAAACCAACTTAAATTTCATTATTTTCATTATGGCTTAAGTTCTTCAACTTTTTAGTTTCTAAGAACTTTTCAAATTTTTCAAAAATTTGGCTAACACCCTAAATTTTCGAAAAATTTCGCCATAACCTCTCCTGCACCGGGAGCTTCGGGATATTTCAAATAGCCTCCCATGGCCCTCACCAATCCAAAAGGAAAAAGAAACAGCCAATCGGCTCATAAAATCATCAAAAACCCAAGAAATACAATAAACATGTAACTATTTGTCGGGCAAACAATTTTATTCCTCTTCTCTAGCCTCCTTGCTATGACCTGTTCAATGTAAGTACATGTATATGCATGCAAATGCGACTAATTTTCAATACAATTCACTATTTGATACAATTTGGCTAAATGGTTCAAATTCTAATTAATCACAACTATAATCAAACAACACAATCATCAATCAATTAGTTGATTATCTTTTCAAATTCTTAACTTCGATATATAGTCAAAAATCACATTTTTGGTGCCGAATCACAACAATATATTCTAACTATATTTTGGTTCTCACACCAGTCAATTGGAAATATATAGAAATCCCACTTTCATCACTCAAACATAAATTCTGATGACGAGTACTCAATCATCAGAATCATCTTCGGGCTACTAGAGTATGATTCTATATATATCCAGTATATTAAAACTCCAAGTACACGCGGATCAGACGTATACGCAAAAGCTTTATATACTGGATTGTCCAAATTCAATACAAATAAATATTCAAATTCGCTGAATAAAGTTTAAATTTAAAAAAAAATCGTTTTCATTTTATTTTAAAAAATATCACTCTTCACACTCGTTCTAGGATACTACTGATCCCATCTCTAACGAGTCATTCCTATTGGATATTACTAATCCAATCCCTGATGAATTCTTTCGTATGGTTCTAACGTGTCTTGTTCTCCGAGATCTGTAAACCAAAGCTCTGATACCAAATGTAACAACTGGGAATTTCACTTGATCTGAATCGATCGCGAAACTGACCAAGACCGTTCGAATCCCCTGATTGTTTTGAGAACACGACAAATCGGAAAACAAACAGAAGAACATTTCATTGCTTATTACAGCAATTCCATTAGAATACAAGAATATACAGAGTACAAACAAATATAATACATCAGAGAAATATCAGAGATTTAAATACATTACTGCAGCGGAAAAATAACACAATACACAACCGAAAGAGATATATGGATACAGAGCTTTTCGGATATCATTCCAGTTGTAAACCAGGTTCCTATGAATATAAATCTGCAAAACCAAAACTACTAGCTGCCCGTGTCAAAATAAGGGCACCAAGAGTTTAGGTTAAAACAATAAACCCCAAGTCAGTCATGTGACTGGTGTGAGAACTAAAACAGTTATTTAAAACTTTACTTTAAATCAGATATATCAAGGGACCGCGCCGTATAACACAGAACGGGTTTCCTCCCAAGAATACTTGTGTATATAACAAAACAACGCAATGCTTTTTGGAAAAATGAAGCTATTATAAGCCCCAGGTCCCATCACACAATGCAACACAAGCCGGAGGATAGGGTTTTCCCTTATAATAGCCGAATATGCTTTGTACGCTAAAAACAAATCATTTGATACTATTATAAGTGCATAGTGTATAAAACAACTTCAAATATAAATGTATCAATCCTAGACGGCATAGGTACCATATATCATGTCGCCAATACTAGGCTCTATAATCAAAACCGCAAATGTTGTATTTGGAAGTTGGATTTCCATCTGTGAACCGAGGCAAGGGATCGTCCTCTACAGAATTCAAGACTGTCTAGCCCGAGCCTCAGGCAAGCGCGTAGGCAAGCCTTGGATCGTCAGGGCCGGTCCACTGATCTGGATTATAATGCCTGAACACTGCATTTCCCAACCCTTTGGGGGCGTAAATGAGCCAAATGACTCCGTCGGCTCCACATAGTCACGGATATATCTGAGGCGCCTCGCAATCCAACAACCACAGGTGAAAATAATATAAAAGTCAGGGCTGGTAGGTCACTGACACCACCCTATCTAGAAAGAAACGCATGCCCTCCCTGATGTCCTTTCCCGTTTCTGGTTCACAACCGGGGTGTGAGGCTCGCGAATTAACTCTACACAAAGATGTGCCACACAGGCTGTGCTTTGATCATCAACCACAAGACTCTGCTTTTCAATAGAAGCCTTGATCATTTGCATCTTAGCGTGCCACACAGGCAAACCACTCCATGCAACCGATATCCATCAATCACACAGAATGATATCCAATGTCAGACACACAGTCCATTTATAAGTCTGTTCTGGGTCTGAACGAAACCGGACGCACCTTGTACCTCCCATATCCATCGATCTCCAAGTACGTCTGGACGATCACCAACTGATTCCCTCCTGTTGGGTGTACAGCCCAATCAAGATCATCAGTAATTATCCAAACGATGTGAAGACCTCCGGTCTTCGAACACCGTCTTCATCCTCAACACATCGTCGAACCACTTATTCAGAATGGGATAAACCCGGTCTTTCTGAATAACCTGCGTATATAATAAACAAGTGTTACACAAACACAACATACGCCTCATTCCAATTCAGAATATTCTTTTATTCAAATATTCTTATACTTTGGGAAAGGTTCCCATTAATTTTATCAAAGATAAATTCCTTAAATTTATTCTTTAATCTTCTTTTGAATATCAATTCAAACCAAATTATGGTTTTTCCAAACTAGTCGGGATTAACGAACCTTACCGAAGTAATCACTTGTTAAATTTCCCAACCCCAACCTATTCATCCCATGAAGTAATACCGGCCATACTTCAAATCTAACACCACGGTGTTATCGGTAAATTCAATTACCATTTCACGTTCAAATCTAATTAAAGATTTAACTATCGCCTGGAGCAAAACTGGTGATACTCCATTCTCGATCATTTCAATCTAATCAAAGATTCATTAAAACTCCACTTGGATTTAATCTTCCCAACAAAATCAATATTAATGATTGTTTAACTTGGGAAATCATATCCTATCTTTAACTGGGTTAAAGAAACAATGTCATTTAAACACGGTTCACAATAACCCCAAAATCACATTCTATTCCATCAGCCTTTAACCATAAATTAGCAAGTGAATAATTCCCTAAGTGTTAACCCCGAAGGCCGAAACCAACATCAGATCAATACCCAGGAAACCATTCAACTTAGCTAATCTCCAGTTAGTTTCTGATTTTCTTAACTCTGTTGGGTCTAAGAAAAATATTATTAAAGATACCACTCACGACAACCCAAATCACATTCCATTAATTATCGGGTTAAAGAACAAGTGTTATTTAAAACACCGTTCATGATAAACGTAAAAATCAATTCAGATTCAATTTCAATTAAATACCATTTAATTGGTATACTTCATTAAATCTAAATAAAAAGATTTAATCTTTTCTCAACTGGGTTTAAGAACAGTGTTAATGAAGACACCATTCACGACAAACCCAAATCACATTTGATATTAAATACCAAGCTCTAAATAGAAAATATATCGGCTTATATTCAATATCAAATTCTACGACCAACAAATATCGTATTAGAAATAACGATATAAATATATCTTTCAAATTTCCATAACAATATATGTATAATCACGAAATCCAACATCGAAATATTCCAAAGACAATTTCAATACAAATCCATTCCAATTCAATTAATGGAAATTTTGGTTACTTTTAAAACCCATTCAAATCCAATTTATTTATTTCAAAAATAATTGGATTTTAATTCTAGTTCAAAACTAGTTCATTTCGATAAAAATCTATTTTTATCTTTTCAAATATGGAGTTTTTCATCCCAATTCTTTCCTAATCATTTCTTATGATTTTATACAAATTATTACTATTTTTAATAATTTTATCAAGGCCTGTACAGTCGATTTCCATCAACGGCCATCGAACTGCACTTACAGCGACTTTTTCCAAATTTGATTTGGATATAATTCCAAATCCAGCCGTTAGATTTCAGATCTCTAATATTCGTTAGAAAGCTCTTTTCGATACGAACCCAAGGTTCCGGTTATAGGAGAATCCGACGGTCGGATCTCCCGTAATATCCATTCGAAGCCTATGGTCGAAATTCGCGAACTGCCGCAGCGCGGCGCGTTCTATTCAAGCCATTTTATATATAATATATTTATTATATATATTTCATCGATTTCCTTTCAAAACTTATTTTATAAATCGTTTTAAATTCGTTTTCAAAACGATTTCAACTTCATATTCAATTTCTAATCAAAATTGAATATTCCATATCATTAATCTGTAAATGGTAATATTTTCAAAATGTTATATTTTGAAATCACTTCCTTTTCTATATTCATTATAAAAATGAATAAAATCGATATAAATACCGTTCACGTCAAAATGGCTTAAATCTAATCAACACGGCTTTTATTCAACACAAGAATGTTTATTCTATTCAACACATGAATATTTATTTTATTCAACACATGAATATTTATTTTATTCAACACATGAATATTTATAATTTATTCAACACATGAATATATAATTTTATTCAACACATGAATTTTCTTCTATTCAACACATGAATATATAATTTTATTCAACACATGAATTTTCTTCTATTCAACACATGAATATATATTTTATTTTCCAACTTGGAATGAGGCCCAATCAATTACCATATAATGTTAATTATATGGATTCCCTACAACACATGTATATAATAGCAATGATAAATCATCAACCATCATCCAGAGTGCACCACACAACTGCATAAGCATTAAATATAAATAATTAACGCTTACACAGTCTGTCAACCCATCGGTTTACATACTACTAAACAATTGGGTTAGTGTACGTCAATATCATCCCAACACCCGTGTGGGGTTTCAATCAATCAAACACATATTTTATTTGTGCAGTTGGGCGATGTGTAAAATTTATCATCCCAATCTATGTCAGTCAAATAGGTGTACATAAACAAATCGTACTGATTTGTAAATGAATATCTATTTTATCCACATCAACGTTAAAAATTATATTTTTAACTATAAAATATTTTATTCCATTCCACATCACACAATCAATATTCACACCACAAACAACAAACAAACAAGTCATTCATGGTCTGTGAACAACGGGTGTCGGGTGCTGCTAAGCACCGTCTGCATCCTAGTATATATTTTAACTAGAAAACAAATTAAAAGTGAGGAGTTCTCACCTTGAAGCTAAACCAAACGTCGTGACTCTTCATATGTAGAAAACCTTCTCCGTGTTTGCCTTTTGCCACTTTCGTTGTCCGTATTCGTGTACTTCGCGTTGAAGGGTGGTCGGTTAGATGGCCGGAGCGACTGTGGGGTTTTGTTGCATGCGGATTGGGGGTTTTAAATCAAAGAGGGCAATCGATGCGAGGTGGGGTGAAGGGAGGAGGTAACGGTCGGATCTGGAGGGTCGGGGGTGTGGTCTGGTGTCGGCGGTGGGCACGGTAGGGCTGGCGGCGGTTTAGGGTTCGGTGGGTGCAGGGTTTTGTAGGGCTGCGCATCGAGGAGGGTGGTCGTGGTGTTCTCTGAGCGTGGGAGGGGAAACGCCGGCGTTTTTGGGGGGGGGGGGGGGAGGGTGCAGTGGAGTGCACTGCGACGGTGGGGAAGGCGACGAGGAGGGAGCGGCTATCACCAAGTCATGGTCTTTTTTTCTTCTTTATGTTCTGACCGTTAACTAAAGGGGGGAAGAGGAGAGAGTGAATTATATAATATATATATATATATATTATTTTTAATTTCCAAAAAGTACCTTTTTATTTCGGCCTCTAAATGAGACCTACCGACTGTCGTCCATAACTAATTACCCCCATTTCGAACACAATGGGATATGTCTGGTAAGCTGACTCAACTGTTTCGATCAGTTTTCTTCAAAATTAAAATATATATCAGTATATTCAATTTTTATCGTACATTTCAATTTTTAGAGGCCACGTATGGACTCTAAAAATTCCTGAAAAATATTTTCTAACTTTGTATTGTCGATACAGTCCTAACAAAACTAATTTCGTCAAATTTGAAGACCGTTTGAAAAATGGCCATTTTCTGGTCGATCCAAATTGACTAAAACTGTCAAAACACGTTTTCTTTTGCCACACTTACATATTGATTCAGAAAATTATGAATTTTGGAATCCAGCAATAACTTGACATCCCGGATCCAACAAATGTGGTTTCGTCGAAAACCGAGGTCGTATGCAAAATTTCCATTTTTAAGGGCTAGAATTCCATAGCGACTATTCTGAATTTTCAATTGGGCATAACTTTTTATTCCCACTATGAAATTTCAATTTTTCAGATTCGTTGGAAAGATATTTACAAATAGATTCTAATATTTTTTGTTTCGCTAAAATCCGGTTTATTTTGAATCCTGTAAATTCAATTGAAATTTGAAATCGAATTTTCAAACTACCATGCCATTTTCAATTCCTTTTATAATTAAAATAAAACATTTATATTCTAACGTCGATTCAAATAAATATATACATTCTAATTCTATTCAAAATAAATTTCTCGTCGTTATTATTTAAAATAAATCATTTTAAATATTCAAAATTCATCAAAATTGCCAAAATAAAAAATTTTAATTGGCTCAGATTTCCTGGTTATTACATATATTCAAAATCCTATTTTTGGTGCCAAGTCACAACAATAGCCCTATCTAAATTTTGGTTCTCACACCAGTCGATTGGAAATATATAGATATCACACTTTCGAAACTCGAACATAGATACTGATGATAATGCATTAATCACCAGGATCATCTCCGGGCAACTAGAGTGTGATTCTATATCTATCCACTATATTTGAGACTTCGTATACATGCTAGCTAGGCGTATATGCAAAATCTTCATATACTTGACTGTCCAAAATCAATTATAAAATAAAATACTCAAATATGTATAATAAGGTTTAAATTTCAAAATCAAATTTGTTTTCATTTATTTTCTTAAAAATAACACTCTTCGGACTCATTCTAGGATACTACCGATCCCATCTCTAACGAGTCATTCTCATTGGATAATATTAATCCAATCTTTGATGAATTCTTTTGTTTGGTTCTAATGTGTCTTTTTCTCGAGCTCTGTAAACCAAAGCTCTGATACCACGATGAAACGACCCAAACTCACCCTTACGGGAAAGCCCAGATTAAGTTGAGGACATGACAAATGTAAACACAAACAAAAGAACATTTCATCGCTATTACAACAATTACATCAGAGTATAAGAATATAAAAGAGTATGATTAATTAATATACCTCAGAAAAATATCAGAGATTAAAATACATTACATAGCAGTGGAAAATAATACATAACACAACTGTAAGAAATACACGGATACAGAGCGTTTAGAATATAGCTCCAGTTGTAAATCCAGGATCCTGTAAATATATATCTGCAAAACAAAAACTACTAGCTGCCCGTGTGGAAACTAAGGGCACCAAGTAGGTTAAAACAATAAATTCCAGGTTAGTCATGTGACTCGTGTGAGAAGTAAAAACAATTATTATCTTGATTTTAAAGTTAGGTAAATCAAGGGACAACGCCGTATAACACAAAACATGTTTCCTCCCGAGAATACCAGTGCAAAAACAAACAAACAACGCAATGCTTTTTGGAAAAATTAATCTATTATAAGACCCAGGTCCCATCATACAATGCAACGCAAGCCGGAGGATAGAGTTTTCCCTTATAATAGCCAAACATGCTTGGTACGTTTGAAACAAATCATTTGATACTATTATAAGTGTCTAGTATTTCAAAAACAACTTCAAATATAAATGTATCAATCATAGACGACATAATTACCATATATCATGTCGCCATACTAGGCTCTACAATTAAAACCGAAAAGTCACGTATTGGAAGTTGGATTTCCATCTGTGAACCAAGGCAAGGGATTTCCCTTCCAATTCGAGACGCTCTAGTCTGTGTCTCAGGATTCAGCAGCAACTGTACCTGAAGCGACAGGGCCGGTCCACACCTACGTTAGTGGATTATAATGCCTGAACAATGTGTTTCCCCGCCCTATAGGGTGTAATTTTGGTTAGTATGTCGACCATATCATCCATCGGCCCCGTAGTGACCGATATAACCGAGGCGCCTCGCTATCCATCATCCACATAGGTAAAAAATGTCTGGGCTCCATACCATGACACCACTTCTATCTAGAAGGAAACACATGCACTCCCTGAGGTCCTCTCCCGTTTCTTGTTGACACCGTGGTGTGAGGCTCGCGAATTAACGCTATACACAAAGCTATGCTGTATTAAAGCCGTTCTTTGATCATCATCCACAAGGCTTTGCTTTTCAACAGAAGCCTTGATCATTTGCATCTCAGCATGCCACACAGGCAATTCACGCCTTGCAATTGATGTCTATCAATCACACAGAATGAAATCCAATGTCAGACACACATCCATTTACAAGTCCGTTTTGGGTCTGAACAAAGTCGGAGCCATCTTATTCCTCGTCCTATATGTCTAATACAGGAGAGAGGTCCTCACATATCCAGTCGATCTCTAAGTACGTCTGCACGATCACCGCTTATTAGCTTGTCTTGGGTGTATAGCCCAATCAAGACGTCAGTAATAATCCAAATGATGTGAAGACCTTCGGTCTTCATCCACCGTCTTCATTGTCGACTTATCGTCGAATTAGTTATTTGGAATGGGATAAACCCGGTCATTCCGAATAACTCGCGTATCTTATAAACAAGTGCTATAAAACACAACATACGCCTCATTTCAATCCATAATATTCTTTTATTCAAATATTCATTTCACAATTTAAACCAAATTAAGGTTTTCCAAATTAGTCGGGATTAGCGAACCTTACCGAAGTAATCGTTTATTTATTTCCCTATCTTAACCTATTCATTCTGAGCAAAACTGGTAGTACTCCATATCTAACACCATGGTGTTATCGGTAAAATTAATTACCATTTCACGTTCAAATATAATTAAAGATTTAACTATCGCCGGGAGTAAAACTTCTGGTACCCCATTCTCGATCATTTCCCGAATTTTATAATTTAAATTATCACATTCATATTTCAATTTAATTAAAGATTCATTAAAACTTGTGAAAACCTGTAACTTCCCCGGTGAGGAAAGCGCGGATAGTTCGAGAACAAGCCACATCAGAACGCAGACGGAAGAACATTTCATTGTATATTACAACAATTCCATCAGAATACAAGAATATACAGAGTATAAATGAATATTACATAGAAATATCAGAGATTTAAATACATTACATAGCAGCGGAAAATAATACAATACAAAATTAGAAGAGATATACGGATACAAAGCTTTCCGGATATTGTTCCAGCTGTAAACCAGGATCCTGTGAATATAAATCTGCAAAACCAAAACTACTAGCTGCCCATGCCAAAATAAGGGCACCCAGAGTTTAGGTTAAAACAATAAACTCCAGGTCAGTCATTTGACTGGTGTGAGAACTAAAACAGTTATTAATCTTTATTTTAAAGTTAGGTAAATCAAGGGACCACGCCGCTAACGCGGAACGGGTTTCCTCCCAAGAATACCAGTGCATAAAACAAACAGCGCAATGCTAAATAAAGAAAAATGAAGCTATTATAAGACCCAGGTCCTATCACACAATGCAACGCAAGCCGGGGGATAGGGTTTTCCCTTATAACAGCCAAAGAATGCTTGATACGTTTTAAAACAAATCATTTGATACTATTATCAGTGTATAGTGTATAAAACAACTTCAAATCATAAGTATCAATCATAGACGGCATGGGTACCATATATCATGTCGCCATACTAGGATCTACAATCAAAACCGCAAATGTCCCGTATTTGGAAATTGGATTTCCATCTATGAACCGAGGCTAGGGATCGTCCTCTACCGATTCGAGACTCTCTAGCCCGGGCCTCAGGCAAGCGCGCAGGCAAGCCTTAGAGCGACAGGGGCGGTCCACCGATGTGGATTATTATGCTTGAACACTACGTTTCCACGCCCTTTGAGGCGTAAATGAGCCAACGAATGGCTCCGTCGGACCCGGATCGTCCGATCTAACCAAGGCGCCTCGCAATAGCAACAACCACACAGGTGAAAAGTATATAAGTGTCAGGACCGGTAGGTCACTGACACCACCCTAGCTAGAAAGAAACGCATGCGCTCCCTGAGGTCCTCTCCCGTTTTTGGTTCATAACCGGGGTGCGAGGCTCGCGAATTCACGTTACACAAAGCTGTGCCACACAGGTTGTGCTTTGATCATCACCACAAGACTTTGCTTTTCAACAGAAGCCTCGATCAATTGCCACTTAGGCATGCCACACAGGCAATTCACTCCATGCGTATGATATCCATCAATATATAACCCCTGAGCTCGTACGTCTCAGAGAAGGGCGTTAAGCAAGAGAATAAATTCTCCGCCGCCAAACAGATATATATTTAATAGAAATCAATCACATGGACTAAAATCCAATGTCAGACACATAGTCCATTTACAAGTTCGTTCTGGGTCTGAACGAAACCGGAGGCACCTAGTACCCCGCATATCCATCGATCTCCAAGTATGTCTGGACGATCACCAACTGTTTCCATCTTCTTGGGTGTACAGCCCAGTCAAGATCATCAGTAATTACCCAAATGACGTGAAGACCTCCGGTCTTCAACCACCGTCTTTATCTTCGACACCACGTCGAATCAGTTATTCAGAATGGGATAAACCCGGTCTTTCTGAATAACTCGCGTATATAATAAACAAGTGTTACACAAACACAACATACACCTCATTCCAATTTATTAGTCACTAATTGTAAATAACAAGAGAATAATTCCCCAAATATTAACCCCGAAGGCCGAAACCAACATCAGATCAATATCCAGAAAACCATTCTGCTTAGCTAACCGACAGTTAGTTTCTAAATTTCACATTCATAGGGAAAGGTTCCCATTAATTTTATCAAAGATAAATCATTAAAATTTATTCTTTAATCTACTTTTGAATATCAATTCAAACTAGTCGGGATTAGCGAACCTTACCGAAGTAATCATTGGTTTTAATTTCCCAATCCCAACCTATTCATCCCATGAAGTAAAACGGGTCTTACTTCATATCTAACACCACGGTGTTATCGGTAAATTTAATTACCATTTCGCGTTTAAATCTAATTAAAGATTTAACTATCGCCTGGAGCAAAACTGGTGATACTCCATTCTCGATCATTTCAATCTAATTAAAGATTCATTAAAACTCCACTTAGTTTTAATCTGTGACTGGGTTAAAGAATCAGTGTCATTTAAAACACGGTTCACGATAAACCCAAAATCACATCACATTTCAATCAGTCCCTAACTGTAAATTAGCAAGTGAGCAATTCCCTAAGTATTAACCCCGAAGGCCGAAACCAACATCAGATCAATACCTCTGAAACCATTCAACTTAACTAACCTCCAGTTAGTTTCTGATTTTCTTAACTCCTTGGGGTCTAAGAACAATATTATTGAAGATACCGTTCACAACAACCCAAAATCACGTTCCATTAATTATCGGGTTAAAGAACAAGTGTTATTTAAAACACTGTTCACGATAAACCCAAAAATCAATATCAATTCAATTCCAATTAAATATTATTTAATTGGTACACTTCATTAAATCTAAATAAAAAGATTTAATCTTTTTCTCAACTGGGTTTAAGAACAGTGTTAATAAAGACACCATTCACGACAAACCCAAATCACATTTGATATTAAATACAAGGCTCTGAATAGAAAATATATCGGCTTATATTCAATATCAAATTCTGCGACTAATAGATATCGTATTGGAAATAACGATATTAATATATCTTTCAAATTTCCATAACAATATCTGTATAATCACGAAATTCAACATCGAAATATTCCAAAGACAATTTCGATTCAAATCCATTCCAATTCAGTTATTGAAAATCTTGGTTACTTTTAAAACCCTTTTCAAATCCAATTTATTTATTTAAAAATAAATAGAATTATAATTCTAGTTCAAAACTAGTTCATTTCGATAAAAATCTATTTTTATCTTTTCAAATATGGATTTTTTCATCCCGATTCTTCCCAAATCATTACTTATGATTTTACACAAATTATTACTATTTTTAATAATTTTATCAAGGCCCGTACAGTCAATTTCCATCTACGGCCATCGAACTGCACTTACAACGACCTTTTCCAAATTTTATTTGGACATAATTCCAAATCCAACCGTTAGATTTAAAATTTCTAATATTCGTTAGAAAGCTCTTTTCGATACGAACCCAACGGTTCCAGTTTTAGGAGAATCCGATGGTCGGATCTCACGTAATATCCGTTCGAAGTCAATGGTCGAAATTCGCGAACTGCCGCGGCACGGCGCGTTCCATTCAGGCCATTAGATTATATATATAATATATATAATATATACTTCATCGATTTCAATTCAAAACGCTCTTTATAAATCGTTTTAAATTCATTTCCAAAACTGTATCAACTTCATATTCAATTTCAAATCAAAATTGAATATTCCAATATAAATTCGTTATAAATTCATTTCAAATCGATTTCAATTTAATTCGAATTTCTTTTCAATTTTAATTTGAATTCAATTCCTTTCGATTTCAATTCGGATTCAATTCTATTCAATTTAATTCGGATTTCAATTCTATTCGAATTTCAAATCATTTCAGTGTATTTCGAATTTCAAATCAATTCAGTTTAATTCGAATTTCAATTCACTTTAAATATAATTCGAATTTCAATTCATTTCAATATAGTTCGAATTTCAAATCTATTCGATTTCAAATCTATTCAATATTCATTGAAGAATGAATAAAATCGATATAAATATCATTCACGTCAAAATGGCGTCAATCTAACCAACACGGCTTCCTATATTTCTATTTTCAAATATTTTATTTCAAATATTTCTTTTTCAAATTTTTCTTTTTCAAATATTTCTATTTCAAATATTTCTTTTTCAAATATTTCTATTTCAAATATTTCTTTTTCAAAACTGGAATGAGGCACAATCAATTACCCTATAATGTTAATTATATGGATTTTCTACAACCCATGTATACAATAACAACGATGAATAATCAACCATCATCCAAAGTGCATTCTACACTGTATAAGCATCAAATATAAATATTTAACGCTCATAACAGTCTGCCAATCAATTGATCGGCATATAACTAACTATTGGGATTAATGTATGTCATATATCACCCCAATACCCGTGTGGGATTTCAAACAATCAAACATAGATTTTATTTGTGCAGTTGTGCGATGTGTAAAATTTATCGTCCCAATCAATATCAGTCAAATGTGTGTATATAAACAAATCGTCCGATTTGTTTATTTTTATTTCCTTTCATATATACGTTAAAAATTCTATTTTTAACTATAAAATATTTTTAACTATATAAATATTTTATTTCATTTCACATCACATCACACAATCAACTACACATCAAAATCAAACAAACAAGCATACAAGCCGTCCATGGTCTGTGGACGACGGGTGTCGGGTGCTACTAAACACCGTCTGCATCCTAGTATATATATTTCAACTAGAAAAATAAATTAAAGGTGAGAAGTTCTCACTGATAGCTAATCCAAACTCCACGACTCTTCTTATGTAGAAATCTTCGCCGTTCTTGCCTCTTGTCACCTTCTCTGCCCGTATTCTCTACATATATAAAAATCACATTTTTACTTCGCTATTCAATATATTAAAAATCGAATTTTTACTTTGCTATTCAATATATAAAAATCGAATTTTTACTTCACTATTCAGTATAGAAAAATCAAATTTTTACTTCGCTATTCAATATATAAAAATTGAATTTTTACTTCGCTATTCAATATATAAAAATCGAATTTTTACTTTGCTATTCAATATATAAAAATCGAATTTTTACTTCGCTATTCAATATATAAAAATCGCATCTTTCCTTGACTAAAAATCCGATCTTTCTTCAATAAAGGTCGAATCTTTTATTCGCTACATGAATATAAAGGATTATATTTTTATAGGTTATTCACTACGTAAAGATCGCATTTTTTTAATAAAACATATCACCTTAAAATAAATAAATAAACTAAGTAAATAAAAATAAATAAATAATAAAAAAACTTACAGCAGGTTGGGGGGGTTTGCTGTTGCGAGCTCGGAGGAGAGGAGGCAGGGGGTCGCGGGTCCTGGTGGTGGCGGCTACAGGGCAGGGGGTCGCGGGTCCTGGTGGTGGCGGCTACAGGGCAGGGGCTGTCGGTTTCCGTCGAACTCGGGTTTGGGGGAGGAGCGTTGGGGCGTCGGATCGGCTGGAGAGGGAAGGGATGAACGGAGGGGGAGCGATGGCGGGTGGCGACGCGACGAGGGGCTGGGCGATGCGGTTCTTCGATTAGTTCTAGGGTTTTTTTTCTTTTGATTTTGACAAAGTGAACGGAGGGGGTCCTGAGAGAAGATAAGGGGAGGAGAGAGGGTGTTTAATTTTTAATTATTTTAATTATTTAACTTACAAAAAGTTGACTTTTTCATACGACCTCTAAACGAGGCCCACCGCCTGTCGTCCGTAGCGTTTTACCCCCATTCTGAACACAATGGGATATGTATCGTAGGCTGGTTCGATTGTTTGAATCAGTTTTCGTCAAATTTACATTTAAATCATTATATTGAATTTTTAACGTACATTTCAATTTACCGGGGTCACATACTAACTCGAAAAATTCCAGAAAAGTATTTTCTAGCTTCGTATTGACGATACAGTCCTAACAAAACTAGTTTCATCAAATCCTGAGACCGTTTGAAAAATGGCCATTTTCCAGTCGATTAAAATCAACTAAAACTGGTCAAACGCGTTTTCCTTTGCCACGCTCACATATTGATTCAAAAAATTACGAAAATTGAAATCTAGCAATAACTTTACATCGCGGATCTAACAGAAGTGGTTTCGTCGAAATCCGAGGTCGTTTGCAAAATTTCCATTTTTAAGGGCCTGAATTCCATAGCGACTATTCAGAATTTTCAAACGGACATATCTTTTGATCCCCGCGATGAAATTTTGATTTTTTGGATTCATTGGAAAGATAGTCACAATTAGATTCCATTATTTTTGGTTTCGCTAAAATCCGGATTGTTTTGCACCCGGTATATTCAATTGCAGTTTGAAATCGATTTATCGAACTACCGCGCCATTTTCAATTCCTTTTATAAATATAAATAAATATCTATATTCTATCGTCGATTCAAACGAATATATACGTTCGAATTATATTCAAAGTAAATTTCTCGTCGTTATTATTTAAAATATTTCATTTTAAATAATCAAAATTCACGAAATTGGCCAAAATAAAAATTTTAAACTGGCCCAGATTTCCGGGTTATTACAATCTCCCCCACTTAAAACTTTTCGTCCCCGAAAAGGAACGAAGCCGAAAGTTGTTTAACCAATCAACTCAACTTCGAGTGTTTTCACTACGGCTTAAGTTCTTCAACTTTTCAGTTTCTAAGAACTTTTGAAAAATTTCAAAATTTTGGCTAACACCCTAAATTTTCGAAAAATTTCGCCATAACCTCCCCTGCACCGGGAGCACGGGAAAATCCCGAAATTGCCATACAGGCCTTCTGATCTCAAAAAGAAAAAGAAAAATCCAAGCGGCTAGCCAATCGGCTCATAAAATCATCATCACCCAAACAAAACAGTAAATTATAGTTAACATGTACCTATTTGTCGGGCAAACAAATTTTATTCTCTGCTCTAGCCTCCTTGCTATGACCTGTTCAATGTAAGTATATGTATATGCAAGCAAATGCGACCACTTTTCAATACAATTCGCTATTTGATTATATTAGGCGTAATGGTTCAAAATTTCAAACAAATAACCCAACAACACAAACATCAATCAATTAGTTGGTTATCATTTCAAATGCATAACTTTGATATATAGTCAAAAATCAGATTTTTGATGCCAAATCACAAGAATAAGCCCTATCTAGTTTCGGTTCTCACACCAGTCAATAGGAAATATATAGAAATCTCACTTTCGTCGCTCGAAAATAAATACTGGCGATGGTGCCCCGTCACCAGAATTATCCCCGGGCACTAAAGTGCGATTCTATAACTATCCAATACATTAAAACTTCGAATACACATTTGCAAGACATATATGCAAAATCTTTATATATTGGATTGTTCAAATCAATTTAAAATAAATAATCAAATACGAATAGTTGATTTAAATTTTCAAAACAAAACTTGTTTTCATTTTAAAAATATACTCTTCACACTCGTTCTAGGATACTACTGATCCTATCTCTAACGAGTCATTCTCGTTGGATATTACTAATCCAATCTCTGATGAATTCTTTCGTATGTTTCTAATGTGTCTTGTTCTCTGAGCTTTGTAAACCAAAGCTCTGATACCAACAGTGAAAACCCGTAACTTCCTCGATGAGGAAAGCGCGGATAGTTCGAGAACAAGCCACATCAGAACGCAGACGGAAGAACATTTCATTGTATATTACAACAATTCCATCAGAATACAAGAATATACAGAGTATAAATGAATATTACACAGAAATATCAGAGATTTAAATACATTACATAGCAGCGGAAAATAATACAATACACAGCTAGAAGAGATATACAGATACATAGCTTTCCGGATATCGTTCCAGCTGTAAACCAGGATCCTGTGAATATAAATCTGCAAAACCAAAACTACTAGCTGCCCGTGCCAAAATAAGGGTACCCATAGTTTAGGTTAAAACAATAAACTCCAGGTCAGTCATGTGACTAGTGTGAGAACTAAAACAGTTATAAATCTTTATTTTAAAGTTAGGTAAATCAAGGGACCACGCCGCTAACGCAGAACGAGTTTCCTCCCAAGAATACCAGTGCATAAAATAAACAGCGCAATGCTAAATAAAGAAAAATGAAGCTATTATAAGACCCAGGTCCTATCACACAATGCAACGCAAGCCGGGGGATAGGGTTTTCCCTTATAACAGCCAAAGAATGCTTGATACGTTTTAAAACAAATCATTTGATACTATTATCAGTGTATAGTGTATAAAACAACTTCAAATCATAAGTATCAATCATAGACGGCATGGGTACCATATATCATGTCGCCATACTAGGCTCTACAATCAAAACCGCAAATGTCCCGTATTTGGAAATTGGATTTCCGTCTATGAACCGAGGCTAGGGATCGTCCTCTATTGATTCGAGACTCTCTAGCCCGAGCCTCAGGCAAGCGCGCAGGCAAGCCTTGGAGCGACAGGGCCGGTCCACCGATGTGGATTATTATGCCTGAACACTACGTTTCCTCGCCCTTTGGGGTGTAAATGAGCCAACGAATGGCTCCATCGGACCCGGATCGTCCGATCTAACCGAGGCGCCTCGCAACAGCAACAACCACACAGGTGAAAAGTATATAAATGTCAGGGCTGGTATGTCACTGACACCACCCTAGCTAGAAAGGAACGCATGCCCTACCTGAGGTCCTCTCCCGTTTTTGGTTCACAAGCGGGGTGCGAGGCTCGCGAATTCACGTTACACAAAGCTGTGCCACACAGGCTGTGCTTTGATCATCACCACAAGACTTTGCTTTTCAACAGAAGCCTCGATCAATTGCCACTTAGTCATGCCACACAGGCAATTCACTCCATGCGTTTGATATCCATCAATATATAACCCCTGAGCTCGTACGTCTCAGAGAAGGGCGTTAAGCAAGAGAATAAATTCTCCGCCGCCAAATAGATATATATTTAATAGAAATCAATCACACGGACTAAAATCCAATGTCAGACACACAGTCCATTTACAAGTTCGTTCTGGGTCTAAACGAAACCGAAGGCACCTAGTACCCCGCATATCCATCGATCTCCAAGTACGTCTGGACGATCACCAACTGTTTTCATCGTCTTGGGTGTACAGCCCAATCAAGATCATTAGTAATTACCCAAACGACGTGAAGACCTCCGGTCTTCAACCACCGTCTTCATCTTCGACACCACGTCGAATCAGTTATTCAGAATGGGATAAACCCGGTCTTTCCGAATAACTCGCGTATATAATAAACAAGTGTTACACAAACACAACATACGCCTCATTCCAATTTATCAGTCACTAACCGTAAATTAACAAGAGAATAATTCCCCAAATATTAACCCCGAAGGCCGAAACCAACATCAGATCAATATCCAGAAAACCATTCTGCTTAGCTAACCGATAGTTAGTTTCTAAATTTCACATTCATAGGGAAAGGTTCCCATTAATTTTATCAAAGATAAATCATTAAAATTTATTCTTTAATCTACTTTTGAATATCAATTCAAACTAGTTGGGATTAGCAAACCTTACCAAAGTAATCATTGGTTTTAATTTCCCAATCCCAACCTATTCATCCCATGAAGTAAAACGTGTCTTACTTCATATCTAACACCACGGTGTTATCGGTAAATTTAATTACCATTTCACGTTTAAATCTAATTAAAGATTTAACTATCGCCTGGAGCAAAACTGGTGATACTCCATTCTCGATCATTTCAATCTAATTAAAGATTCATTAAAACTCCACTTAGTTTTAATCTGTGACTGGGTTAAAGAATCAGTGTCATTTAAAACACGGTTCACGATAAACCCAAAATCACATCACATTTCAATCAGTCCCTAACTGTAAATTAGCAAGTGAGCAATTCCCTAAGTATTAACCCCGAAGGCCGAAACCAACATCAGATCAATACCTCTGAAACCATTCAACTTAACTAACCTCCAGTTAGTTTCTGATTTTCTTAACTCCTTGGGGTCTAAGAACAATATTATTGAAGATACCGTTCACAACAACCCAAAATCACGTTCCATTAATTATCGGGTTAAAGAACAAGTGTTATTTAAAACACTGTTCACGATAAACCCGAAAATCAATATCAATTCAATTCCAATTAAATATTATTTAATTGGTACACTTCATTAAATCTAAATAAAAAGATTTAATCTTTTTCTCAACTGGGTTTAATAACAGTGTTAATAAAGACACCATTCACGACAAACCCAAATCACATTTGATATTAAATACAAGGCTCTGAATAGAAAATATATCGGCTTATATTCAATATCAAATTCTGCGACTAATAGATATCGTATTGGAAATAACGATATTAATATATCTTTCAAATTTCCATAACAATATCTGTATAATCACGAAATTCAACATCGAAATATTCCAAAGACAATTTCGATTCAAATCCATTCCAATTCAGTTATTGGAAATCTTGGTTACTTTTAAAACCCTTTTCAAATCCAATTTATTTATTTAAAAATAAATAGAATTATAATTCTAGTTCAAAACTAGTTCATTTTGATAAAAATCTATTTTTATCTTTTCAAATATGGAGTTTTTCATCCCGATTCTTCCCAAATCATTTCTTATGATTTTACACAAATTATTACTATTTTTAATAATTTTATCAAGGCCCGTACAGTCGATTTCCATCTACGGCCATCGAACTGCACTTACAACGATCTTTTCCAAATTTGATTTGGACATAATTCCAAATCCAACCGTTAGATTTAAAATTTCTAATATTTGTTAGAAAGCTCTTTTCGATACGAACCCAACGGTTCCGGTTTTAGGAGAATCCGACGGTCGTATCTCACGTAATATCCGTTCGAAGTCAATGGTCGAAATTCGCAAACTGCCGCGGCACGGCGCGTTCTATTCAGGCCATTATATTATATATATAATATATATAATATATACTTCATCGATTTCAATTCAAAACGCTCTTTATAAATTATTTTAAATTCATTTTCAAAACTGTTTCAACTTCATATTCAATTTCAAATCAAAATTGAATATTCCAATATAAACTCATTTTAAATTCATTTCAAATCGATTTCAATTTAATTCGAATTTCTTTTCAATTTGAATTTGAATTCAATTCCTTTCGATTTCAATTCGGATTCAATTCTATTCAATTTAATTCAGATTTCAATTCTATTCGAATTTCAAATCATTTCTGTGTATTTCGAATTTCAAATCAATTCAGTTTAATTCGAATTTCAATTCACTTTAAATATAATTCGAATTTCAATTCATTTCAATATAGTTCGAATTTCAAATCTATTCGATTTCAAATCTATTCAATATTCATTGAAGAATGAATAAAATCGATATAAATATCGTTCACGTCAAAATGGCGTCAATCTAACCAACACGGCTTCCTATATTTCTATTTTCAAATATTTTATTTCAAATATTTCTTTTTCAAATATTTCTTTTTCAAATATTTCTATTTCAAATATTTCTGTTTCAAATATTTCTATTTCAAATATTTCTTTTTCAAAACTGGAATGAGGCCCAATAAATTACCATATAATGTTAATTATATGGATTTTCTACAACCCATGTATACAATAACAACGATGAATAATCAACCATCATCCAAAGTGCATTCTACACTGTATAAGCATCAAATATAAATATTTAACGCTCATAACAGTCTGTCAATCAATCGATTGACATATAACTAACTATTGGGATTAGTGTATGTCATATATCACCCCAATACCCGTGTGGGGTTTCAAACAATCAAACACAGATTTTATTTGTGCAGTTGGGCGATGTGTAAAATTTATCGTCCCAATCAATATCTGTCAAATGTGTGTATATAAACAAATCGTCCGATTTGTTTATTTTTATTTCCTTTCATATATACGTTAAAAATTCTATTTTTAACTATAAAATATTTTTAACTATATAAATATTTTATTTCATTTCACATCACATCACACAATCAACTACACATCAAAATCAAACAAACAAGCATACAAGTCGTCCATGGTCTGTGGACGACGGGTGTCGGGTGCTACTAAACACCGTCTGCATCCTAGTATATATATTTCAACTAGAAAAATAAATTAAAGGTGAGAAGTTATCACTGATAGCTAATCCAAACTCCACGACTCTTCTTATGTAGAAATCTTCGCCGTTCTTGCCTCTTGTCACTTTCTCTACCCGTATTCTCTACATATATAAAAATCACATTTTACTTCACTATTCAATATATTAAAAATCGAATTTTTACTTTGCTATTCAATATATAAAAATCGAATTTTTACTTCACTATTCAATATAGAAAAATTGAATTTTTACTTCGCTATTCAATATATAAAAATCGAATTTTTACTTCGCTATTCAATATATAAAAATCGAATTTTTACTTTGCTATTCAATATATAAAAATCGAATTTTTACTTCGCTATTCAATATATAAAAATCGCATCTTTCCTTGACTAAAAATCCGATCTTTCTTCGATTAGTTCTAGGGTTTTTTCTTTTGATTTTGAAAAAGTGAACAGGAGGGGGGGCTGAGAGAAGATAAGGGGAGGAGAGAGGGTGTTTAATTTTTAATTATTTTAATTATTTAACTTACAAAAAGTTGACTTTTTCATACGACCTCTAAACGAGGCCCACCGCCTGTCGTCCGTAGCATTTTACCCCCATTCTGAACACAATGGGATATGTATCGTAGGCTGATTCGATCGTTTGAATCAGATTTCGTCAAATTCACATTTAAATCTATATATTGAATTTTTAACGTACATTTCA
Source organism: Allium sativum (assembly GCA_030737875.1). NCBI lineage: Eukaryota > Viridiplantae > Streptophyta > Magnoliopsida > Asparagales > Amaryllidaceae > Allium > Allium sativum. Next base: position 381,824,807 of record CM060924.1, read on the forward strand.
ATTTACCGGGGTCACATACTAACTCGAAAAATTCCAAAAAAATATTTTCTAGCTTCGTATTGACGATACGGTCCTAACAAAACTAGTTTCGTCAAATTCTGAGACCGTTTGAAAAATGGCCATTTTCCAGTCGATTAAAATCAACTAAAACTGGTCAAACGCGTTTTCCTTTGCCACGCTCACATATTGATTCAAAAAATTACGAAAATTGAAATCTAGCAATAACTTTACATCGCGGATCCAACATAAGTGGTTTCATCGAAATCCGAGGTCGTTTGCAAAATTTCCATTTTTAAGGGCCTGAATTCCATAGCGACTATTCAGAATTTTCAACCGGACATATCTTTTGATCCCCGCTATGAAATTTTGATTTTTCGGATTCGTTGGAAAGATAGTCACAATTAGATTCCATTATTTTTGGTTTCGCTAAAATCCGGATTGTTTTGCACCCGGTATATTCAATTGAAGTTTGAAATCGATTTATCGAACTACCTCGCCAATTTCAATTCCTTTTATAAATATAAATAAATATCTATATTCTATCGTCGATTCAAACGAATATATATGTTCGAATTATATTCAAATTAAATTTCTCGTCGTTATTATTTGAAATATTTCATTTAAATATCAAAATTCACTAAATTGGCCAAAATAAAAATTTTAAACTGGCCCAGATTTCCCGGTTATTACAAAACTCCACTTAGTTTTAGTCCCCAAAATCATTATGTAATGATTTTTCAAATTTAGGAAATAAATCTTGCCTTTAACTGGGTTAAAGAACCAATGTCATTTAAAACACAGTTCACGATAAACCTAAAAGCTTATTCCATTAATTATGGAATCTTCACGGAAAACAGATCAATATATAATTGATATAAACTTTCGTATCCAACCGATAATATAAATGGAATAACGACAAAGCCTTTTAAATTCGATATATAGTAACAGTCTTCCTCCACAGAAGTTCACTTCGATTATTACCAAATCGAATTCCATTCCATTCCAATTTATTTTATTGAATTGGAAAACTTTTCTTTGGAAAATTTCCATTAAATCTTAATAAAAAGATTTATAAATTGCAAATCATGTTTCACTGTTAATCGGGTTAAAGAACGAATGTCGTTAAAAACACAGTTCACGATAAACCCGATTCACATTCCATTTTATTCCAATTACAAAATATAACTGGAAATTAAAATAATCTTAATTAAAAGATTTATTCATTCCACACAGGGTTTAAGAACAGTGCTAATGAAGACACCATTCACGACAAACCCAAAATCCAATTCTTTTATTTAATTCCAATTAAATATTAATTAATTGGAAATTTTCAATAAATCTTAATTAAAAGATTTATTCTTTTCTTAACTAGGTTTAAGCATAGTGTTATTTTAAGTCACCGTTCACAACAAACCCAAAATCCAATTTAATATTAAATACAAGGCTCTGAATAGAAATTATTTCGGCTTATATTCAATATCAAATTCTGAAATCAACAAATATCGTATTGGGAATAACGATATATATATCTTCCAAATTTCTTCACAATATCCGTATAGTCACGGAATCCAATATCGAAATATTCCGAATATAATTTCGATTCAAATCCATTCCAATTCATATATTGGAAATTCTGGTTATATTAAAACCCATTCTCAATCCAATTTATTTATTTAAAAATAATTGGATTATAATTCTAGTTAATAACTAGTTCATTTCGAGAAAATTATATTTTTATCTTTTCAAATATGGAAATTTTCATCTCAATTCTTTCCAAATCATTTACTATGATTTTACACAAATTATTAATATTTTTAATAATTTTATCAAGGCCCATACAGTCGATTTCCACTAGCGGCCACCGAACTGCATCCATAGCGGCCTATTCCAAATTTGATTTGGACATAATTCAAAATCCACTCGTTAGATTTCAAATCTCTTATATTCGTCGGAAAGCGCTTTTTAATATGAACCCAATGGTTCCGGTTTTAGGAGAATCCGATAGTCGGATCTCCTGTAATGTCAGTTCTAAGACAATGGTCGAAATTCGTGAACGGTCGCAGCGCGGCGCGTTCTATTCAAGCCATTTATATATATATATAATATATATATTATATATATTTCGTTCAAAACGTATTTTACAAATTCGTTTTAAAATAGATTCCAACTTCCTTTTCAATTTTAAATCAAAATTGAATATTCTACATCTTATAATATAAATGATGATATTTTCAAAATATCTGATTTTAAAATAATTTCCTTTTCGATATTCATTATAGAAATGAATAAAATCGATATAAATATCGTTCGCTTCAAAATAGCGCATAAATAATCAACACAGCTTCACACATTTCTATATTTTCGTGCCCATCCAAAATCGGACATCAAATTCACATTTTAATCCATTGCTGAATATTATTTTAAAATATTCGCTATTTTAAAATGTTCGTTATTTCCAAATTGGAATGAGGCCCAATCAATTACCATAGTTTTATTTGTATGGTTTTCTATACAACACATGTATATAATAATATTGATAAACAATCATCCATCATCCAGAGTGCACTACTTAACTTCATAAGCATTAAATATAACTAATTAACGCTTACAACAGTTTGTCAACCAATCGATTGACATACAACTAAACAATTAGGATTAGTGTACGTCAAATATCATCCAATACCCGTGTGGGGTTTCAATCAATAAACACTGATTTTTTTTGTGTAGTTAAACAATGTGTAAAATTAATCATCCCAATCAGTATCAGATAAATGGGTGTACATAAACAAATCATCCGATTTGTTTTTGAATATTTATTTCAACACATGACTATTAATAAAAAATGGTATTTTTATTGTTCAAATATTTTATTCAACACATGAATATTTTATACAGTTCATATACACAATAAAATGAAATTTTTATTGTTCAAATATTTTATTCAACACATGAATATTTTATATAGTTCATATATACAATAAAATGAGATTTTTATTGTTAAAATATTTTTAATCACACACAATCAATTTCACAATAAAATCACACAAATCGTCCATGGTTTGTACAATAAATAGTGTCGGGTGCTGCTATGCACTGTCTACATCCATCTATAAATTTGACTATAAAGTAAGTAGAGTGAGAAGAAGTTCTTGCCTTCGTTTCCACTTCGCCAGTTTTATTTCAGAATTTCTGAGCAGTTTGAATTTGACTAAATTTCTATCATGCCTCAAACTGGGCCCGGTTAGTCTTGTTGTGAAGCCCTTGTCCCCACGATCGCAACGGATCCAGTTTAACACGATTTGGACCTCGTATGTAAAAGATATGATTTTATACGCGTTGATAACATTTTAAAAGTAATTAATTAAACAATTAATTTAATTTAATACATCCTTCCCCAAATACACCCTTGCCGCGACAAACCCAATTTTGTTCAGATCTAGGGTACGATTTTGCGAGCTCCACAGCCGTCATGATGAGGAACAGACAGCACTATGGCGTCGAGCTACGAAATCCGCGCCTAAGCCGACCAATCACGTCGAACTCAAATTGGCTATGGCGGCGGAATACCAGGCAAGGAGGCGCCACTTCAGGAGCCCGATTCTCTCTCCACACGCCATGATAATTTATGATTCAGGTATGGATTGGAAGCTGGAAGAGAGCACAACAAAATTCCATTCAGGAGCATTGAATTTCATAGCATGGATTGGAAGAAATCGGAGCTCAAAGATTTGAGCTATAGCCACCGTTCGCATCGTTTAGGGTTGAGTGGATTTTTTTTTACGAACGGAAAATTCTGATTGGTCGATAATATATATAATATTTATTTTATTATTTTAATTTGTTTTAATGGTAAAAATCATCAAGAAATCCAAATTAAACCCAACGACTTTCTCCCCTAGCTAAATACCCCCATTCCGGACACAATGGGATAATTTTCGTAACCCAATTCAGTTGGTACGATCAGTTTTTCTCAAAATTAAAATATAAATCAATATATTTTGAATTTAAACGTACATTTTCATTTACCGAGGCCACATACTGACTCCAAAAATTCCAGAAAAATAAATCTAACTAAGTTTTGATGATACGATCTTAACAAAACTAATTTCATCAAATTTGGAGACCGTTTGAAAAATAGCCTTTTTCTGGTCGATCCATTTCAATTGAAATTGGCTAAACACATTTTCTTTTACCACGCTCACTTATTAATTCCAAAAATCATGAATTTTGGAATCTAGTAATAATTTGACATTCTGGATCCAACAAAAGTGGTTTTGTTGAAAACGGAGGTCGTTTGCAAAATGGCTATTTTTAAGGGCTATATTTATATTAAATTCCATAGCGACTATTCTGAATATTTAACTGGCCATAATTTTTTATTCTCGTTATGAAATTTCAATTTTTCACATCCGTTCGAAAGATATAATTAAACAGATTCAAATATTTCTTGTTTTACTAAAATCCGATTTATTTTGAATCCTGTACTTTCAGTTAAAGTTCAAAGTTGAAATTTCAAACTACCACGCTGTGAAAACCCGTAACTTCCCCGTAAAGGAAAGCCGCGGATAGTTCGAGAACAAGCCACAACAGAACGCATACAAAAGAACATTTCACTGTATATTACAACAATGCATTAGATTACAAGAATATACAGAGTATGAATAAATATTACACAGAAATATCAAAGATTTAAATTACATTTAAATACATCGCAGCGGAAAATAATACAATACACAACTAGAAGAGATATACGGATACAAAGCTTTCCGGATATCATTCCAGCTGTAAACCAGGATCCTGTGAATATAAATCTGCAAAACCAAAACTACTAGCTGCCCGTGTCAAAATAAGGGCACCCAGAGTTTAGGTCAAAACAATAAACTCCAGGTCAGTCATGGGACTGGTGTGAGAACTAAAGCAGTTATTAATCTTTATTTTAAAGATAGGTAAATCAAGGGACCACGCCGTATAAGACGGAACGGGTTTCCTCCCAAGAATACCAGTGCTTATAAGTAAACAACGCAATGCTTTTCTAAAAATGAAGCTATTATAAGACCCAGGTCCCATCACACAATGCAACGCAGCCGAGGATTGGGTTTTCCCTTATAATAGCCAAACATGCTTAGTACGTTTAAAACAAATCATTTGATACTACTATAAGTGTATAGTGTCAAAAACAATTTCAAATCATAAATATCAATCATAGGCGGCATGGGTACCATATATCATGTCGCCATACTAGGCTCTACAAATAAAACCGCAAATGTCACGTATTTGGAAATTGGGTTTCCATCTATGAACCGAGGCAAAAGATAGTCCTCAACCGATTCGAGACGCTCTAGCCCGTGTCTCAGGAACAACCGCAACTGCCCCTTGGATCGTCAGGGCCGGTCCACCGATGTGGATTATTATGCCTGAACAATACGTCTCCCCGCCCTTTGGGGCGTCAATGAGCCAACTAAATGACTCCATCGGTTCGAGAACGACCGATCAATCCGAGGCGCCTCGCAACAGCAACAAACACATAAGTCAAACTCGTCAGGGCGTGTAAAACCACTGACGCCACTTTTTAGCTAGAAGGAAACGCATGCCCTCCCTGAGGTCCGTCTCCCGTTTTTGGTTCATACCGGGTGTGAAACTCGCGAAGTAAACGTTACACAAAGCTACGTCACAAAGGCCGTGCTTTGATCATCACCACAAGACTTTGCTTTTCAACAGAAGCCTCGATCAATTGCCACTTAGGCATGCCACACAGGCAATTCACTCCATGCGTTTGATATCCATCAACATATAACCCCTGAGCTCATACGTCTCAGAGAAGGGCGTTAAGCAAGAGAATAAATTCTCCGCCGCCAAACAGATATATATTTAATAGAGATCAATCACACGGACTAAAATCCAATGTCAGACACACAGTCCATTTACAAGTCCGTTCTGGGTCTGAACGAAACCGGAGGCACTTTCCTCGCATATCCATCCATCTCCAAGTACGTCTGGACGATCACCAATTGTTTCCATCTTCTTGGGTGTACAGCCCAATCAAGATCATCAGTAATCACCCAAACAACGTGAAGACTTACGGTCTTCGACCACCGTCTTCATCTTCGACTTATCGTCGTATCAGTTATTCAGAATGGGATAAACCCGGTCTTTCCGAATAACTCACGTATATTTTAAATAAGTGTTACACAAACACAACATACGCCTCATTCCAATTCCTCAGTCACTAACCGTAAGTTAATCAAGAGAATAATTTCCCAAATATTAACCCCGAAGGCCGAAACCAACATCAGATCAATATCCAGAAAACCATTCTGCTTAGCTAACCGACAGTTAGTTTCTAAATTTCACATTCATAGGGAAAGGTTCCCATTAATTTTATCCAAGATAAATTTCTTGAATTTATTCTTTAATCTATTTTTGAATATCAATTCAAACTAGTCGGGATTAGCGAACCTTACCGAAGTAATCATTTATTTTAATTTCCCCATCCCATCCTATTCATCCCATGAAGTAAAACTGGTAATACTTCATATCTAACACCACCGTGTTATCGGTAAATTCAATTACCATTTCACGTTCAAATCTAATTAAAGATTTAACTATCGCTTGGAGCAAAACTGGTGGTACTCCATTTTTCGATCATTTCAATCTAATTAAAGATTCATTAAAACTCCACTTAGTTTTAATCTTCGACTGGGTTAAAGAATCAGTGTCATTTAAAACACGGTTCACGATAAACCCAAAATCACATTCATTAATTATCGGGTTAAAGAACGAGTGTTATTTAAAAACACTGTCCACGATAAACCCAAAAATCAACATCAATTCAATTCCAATTAAATATTGTTTAATTGGTACACTTCATTAAATCTAAATAAAAAGATTTAATCTTTTCTCAACTGGGTTCAAGAACAGTGTTAGTGAAGACACCATTCACGACAAACCCAAATCACATTTGATATTCAATATAAGGCTCTGAATAGAAAATATATCGGCTTATATTCAATATCAAATTCTATGATTAACAAATGTCGTATTGGAAATAACGATATAAATATGTATCTTTCAAATTTCCATAACATCCGTATAATCACGAATTCCAACATCGAAATATCCCGAAGACAATTTCGATTCAATTCCACTCCAATGCAATCATTGGAAATTCTGGTTATTTTTAAAACCCTTTTCAATTTTAATTTATTTATTTAAAAATAAATAGAATTATAATTCTAGTTCAAAACTAGTTCATTTCGATAAAAATCTCTTTTTATCTTTTCAAATATGGAGTTTTTCATCCCAATACTTTCTAAATCATTTCTTATGATTTTACACAAATTATTACTATTTTTAATAATTTTATCAAGGCCCGTACAGTCGATTTCCATCAATGGCCATCGAACTGCACTTACAGCGACCTTTTTCGAATTTGATTTGGACGTATCTCCAAATCCAACCGTTAGATTTTGAATTTCTAATATTCTTTAGAAAGCTCTTTTCGATACGAACCCAACGGTTCCGGTTTTAGGAGAATCCGACGGTCGGATCTCCCGTAATATTCGTTCGAAGTTAATGGTCGAAATTCACGAACTGCCGCGGCGCGGCGCGTTCTATTCAGGCCATTATATAATATATATAATATATATAATATATACTTCGTCGATTTCCTTTCGAAATGAATTTTATAAATCATTTTAAATTAGTTTTCAAAACGGTTTCAACTTCATATTCAATTTCAAAACAAAATTGAATATTCCAATTTAAATTCATTTTAAATTCATTTCAAATTGATTTCGATTCAAGTTGATTTCTAATTCAATTTCAATTCGTTTTCAATTCAATTCAATTTCAAAATCGTTTTCAATTCATTTCATTTCGAAATTGTTTTCAATTCATTTCATTTCGAAATCGTTTTCAATTCATTTCATTTCGAAATCGTTTTCAATTCAATTCATTTCGAAATCGTTTAAAATCGATATAAATATCGTTCACGTCCAAAATGGCGTCAATCTAATCAACACGGCTTCATAAATTTCTATTTTCAAATATTCTATTTCAAATATTTCTTTTTCAAAATAGTTGTTATTATCAAAATATTTCGTTCAACACATGACCAATCTCAATGGATGAAACTGTCAACACATGAACCTTTATTTTATATTGATAAAGATGTAAATTTTATTACTAAAATATTTCGTTCAACACATGACCAATCTCAACGGATGAGTACTGTCAACGCATGAACCTTTATTTTATATATTCTTTATTTTCTAAATTGGAATGAGGCCCAATCAATCACCATATAAAATTAATTATATGGATTTTCATACAACACATGTATATAATAGCATTGAAAAATAATCAACCATCAACCAAAGTGCACTACACTGTATAAGCATCAAATATAGATATCTAACGCTTATAACAGCCTGTCAATCAATCGATCGACATATTTAATCAATCAGGATGAGTGAACTTAATATTTCATCCCAACACCCGTGTAGGGTTTCAAACAATCAAACACAGATTTTTATTCGTGCAGTTGGGCGATGTGTAAAATTTATCGACCCAATCAATGTCCTTCAAATAGGTGTACATAAACAAACCGTCTGGTTTGTAAATGGATATTTATTTATTCACATTCACATTAAAAATTGTATTTTTAACGATAAAACATTTTATTCCAACATATGAATTTCTATTCAGTTCATTCTTTAAATAAAATGATATTTTTATTTTTCTAACTTATTTTAGAAAATTTCGGCGGCATAACGGCACGATACTAGAAACGGGACGAGGCCTAGCCTTATCCCCGGTCCAGTGAAGGCCCACGCCATTCACACATCAATCAAAACAATTTATTTCACCAAACAATTCAATTTCAAATCAAATCATCTAACTAATCTATGCAACCAAACAAACAAGTCCATGGTTTGTGGACGATTGTGTCGGGTGCTACTAAGCACCGTCTGCATCCTAGTATATATATATAACTAGAGAAAAGAAATTGAAGAGTGAGAAATTCTCACAAATAGCTATCCTAGCTCCACGGCACTTCATTAATAGAAATCTTCATCGCTATCGCATCTTCGTTTGCTCGTAGCCACTACATATATAAAAATCACACATTTTTATATTTTGCTGTCTTTAAAATAAAAATCACATTTTTATTTAATCACTTTAAATTTAAAAATCATATTTTTATAATTGCTTCATACTTGTAAAAATCGAATTTTTACTTCATTATTCAATATATAAAAATCGAATTTTTGCTACTATGTTATATAGATAAAAATTATATTTTTATCACGCTATTTTCCACCTAAAGATTTCGCCTTTTCTAAAATAAAGATTTCGCCTTTATAAACACATAGACTTCGCCTTTTCAAATTTAAAGATTTCATCTTTGTAAAAATCTCATTTTTATTTTACTACACATATAAAGATGATATTTTTAATATTCCTATCATGTAAAAATTATATTTTTAATTCTCTACCTAAACAAAAATCATATTTCTACCACTTCTATATAGTAAAGATTATATTTTTAATTCTTTAAAAATATAAAAAAAAATATTTTTAATACTTTAAAACATAAAAATCATATTTTTATCTCGATGCCATATAGATAAAAATTCCTTTTCAAAAATATAGATTTCGCCTTTTCAAATACGAAGTTTTCGCCTTTATAAAAATAAAGTTTTCGCCTTTATAAAAATAAAGTTTTTATTTTTTCTTCATATAAAAATCTAATTTTTAACCAATTTAAAAATCTAAACTTCGATTAATCCAAATTCTCAGTTTTTAAAATCATTATAAAAATTCAGTTAAATGAAAATAAATAATAATAAATAAAAAAACAGAACTTACAGTGAACGGAGGGGGGGGGGGTTCTTCGTCGGAGGGGTGCTCTAGGCAAGGGTGCGCCGGGGTAGGGGAGTCGCAGGCGGAGGCGGGAAGCTCCGGTGGTGGCTGCGGTCTAGGGTTGGAGGCGCCCTCGATTTGGGTGAAAATCGAACGGGTTGGAGGGGCTACGGCTGTTCGAGTGGAGAGAGAACGATGGGAGGAGGGTCGAGGGCGTCGATGGTGGCTGAGGGATGGGGGTGCGACGCCATCGGTGGCGCAGGCGGCGGTGGGTCCGTCGTGGAAGCTAGGGCAGACGAGGTCCATCGGGTTTTTTTTTTTCTTTTATAAAGGAGCGTTGACTGGTAAATGAAGGAGAGAGAGGGAGAAAGGTAGTTATAGGTTTAATTATATATATATATATATATATTTTTTTCAAAACCCTAAATGTTGACTTTTAATTCGAACACCTATCGAGGCCCAACGACTGTCGTCCCTAGCGTTATACCCCCATTCTGAACACAATGGGATATGTATCGTAGGCCAATTCGATTGTTACGATCAGCTTCCGTTAAATTTAAAATATAAATCTGTATATATTCAACTTAAACGCACATTTCAAATTACCGGGGCCACATACTCACTCTAAAAATTCCCAGAAAAATATTTCTAGCTTCGTATTGACGATACGGTCCTAACAAAACTAATTTCGTCGAATTCTGGGACTGTTAGAAAAATGGCCAATTTCCAGTCAATTAAAATCAACTGAAACTGGTCAAACGCGTTTTCCTTTGCCACGCTCGCATATTGATTCGAAAAATTATGAAATTTGGAATCTAGCAATAACTTGACATCACGGATCCAACAAAAGTGGTTTCGTCGAAATCCGAGGTCGTTTGCAAAATTTCTATTTTTAAGGGCCTGAATTCCATAGCGACTATTCAGAATTTTCAACTGGACATAACTTTTGATTCCCGCTATGAAATCTTGGTTTTTCGGATTCATTGGAAAGATATTATCAATTAGATCCTAATGTTTTTGGTTTCACTAAAATCCGGATTGTTTTGCACCCGGTACATTCAATTGAAGTTTGAAATCGAATTATCGAACTACCGCGCCATTTTCAATTCCTTTTATGATTATATATAATTATTTATATTCTAACGACGACGAATATAAATATATACGTTTGAATTATATTCAAAATAAATTTCTCATCGATATTATTTAAAATAATTCATTTTAAATAATCAAAATTCGCTAAAATTGCCAAAATAAAAATTTTATACTGGCCCAGATTTTCGGGTTGTTACAATCTCCCCCACTTAAAACTTTTCATCCCCGAAAAGGAACAAAGTCGAAAGTGGTTTGATTAATCAACTCTACTTTCGGTCTGGCTTCCATTCTCTAACTTTTTAGTTTCTGAGAATTTTCAAAATTTCAAAAATTTGGCTAACACCCTAAATTTTCGAAAAATTTCGCCATAACCTCCCCTGCACCGGGAGCATCGGGGAATTTCAAATAGCTTCCCCGGTCCTTCTAATCTCAAAAAGAAAAAGAAAAAGCCAAGCGGCTAGCCAATAGGCTCATAAAATCATCATCACCCAAACAAAACAGTAAATTATGTAGTAAACATGTACCTATTTGTCGGGCAAACAAATTTTATTCTTCGGCTCTAGCCTCTTTGCTATGACCTGTTCAATATAAGTATATGTATATGCAAGCAAATGCGACCAATTCTCAATATAGTTCAATATTTGGTTCAATTAGGCTAAATGGTTCAAAATTATCAAACAAATAAACAAACAACACAAACATCAATCAATTAGTGGATTAACGTTTCAAATTCATAATTTTGATACATATACAAAAATCAGATTTTTGATGCCAAATCACAACGATAAGCCCTATCTAATTTTGGTTCTCACACCAGTCTATAGGAAATATATAGAAAGCCCACTTCCATCACTCGAACATAAATTCTAATGATGGAGCTCCATCATCAAAATCACCTCCGGGCGATTAGAGTGTAATTCTATATCTATCCAGTATATTAAAATTTCGAATACACGCGGATCAGACGTATACGCAAAATCTATATATACTGGATTGTCCACATCAATATAAATAAATAACCAAATACGAATAATTGATTTATATTTCAAAACAAGATTTGTTATTATTTTCAAAAATATACTCTTCACACTCGTTCTAGGATACTACTGATCCTATCTCTAACGAGTCATTCTCATTGGATATTACTAATCCAATATCTGATGAATTCTTTCGTATGGTTCTAATGTGTCTTGTTCTCTGCGCTTTGTAAACCAAAGCTCTGATACCAAACTGTGAAAACCCGTAACTTCCCCGTAAAGGAAAGCCGCGGATAGTTCGAGAACAAGCCACAACAGAACGCATACAAAAGAACATTTCACTGTATATTACAACAATGCATCAGATTACAAGAATATACAGAGTATGAATAAATATTACACAGAAATATCAAAGATTTAAATTACATTTAAATACATCGCAGCGGAAAATAATACAATACACAACTAGAAGAGATATACGGATACAAAGCTTTTCGGATATCATTCCAGCTGTAAACCAGGATCCTGTGAATATAAATCTGCAAAACCAAAACTACTAGCTTCCCGTGTCAAAATAAGGGCACCCAGAGTTTAGGTCAAAACAATAAACTCCAGTTCAGTCATGGGACTGGTGTGAGAACTAAAGCAGTTATTAATCTTTATTTTAAAGATAGGTAAATCAAGGGACCACGCCGTATAACACGGAACGGGTTTCCTCCCAAGAATACCAGTGCTTATAAGTAAACAACGCAATGCTTTTCTAAAAATGAAGCTATTATAAGACCCAGGTCCCATCACACAATGCAACGCAGCCGAGGATAGGGTTTTCCCTTATAATAGCCAAACATGCTTAGTACGTTTAAAACAAATCATTTGATACTACTATAAGTGTATAGTGTCAAAAACAATTTCAAATCATATATATCAATCATAGGCGGCATGGGTACCATATATCATGTCGCCATACTAGGCTCTACAAATAAAACCGCAAATGTCACGTATTTGGAAATTGGGTTTCCATCTATGAACCGAGGCAAAAGATAGTCCTCAACCGATTCGAGACGCTCTAGCCCGTGTCTCAGGAACAGCCGCAACTGCCCCTTGGATCGTCAGGGCCGGTCCACCGATGTGGATTATTATGCCTGAACAATACGTCTCCCCGCCCTTTGGGGCGTCAATGAGCCAACTAAATGACTCCATCGGTTCGAGAACGACCGATCAATCCGAGGCGCCTCGCAACAGCAACAACCACATAAGTCAAACTCGTCAGGGCGTGTAAAACCACTGACGCCACTTTTTAGCTAGAAGGAAACGCATGCCCTCCCTGAGGTCCGTCTCCCGTTTATGGTTCATACCGGGTGTGAAACTCGCGAAGTAAACGTTACACAAAGCTACGCCACAAAGGCCATGCTTTGATCATCACCACAAGACTTTGCTTTTCAACAGAAGCCTCGATCAATTGCCACTTAGGCATGCCACACAGGCAATTCACTCCATGCGTTTGATATCCATCAACATATAACCCCTGAGCTCATACGTCTCAGAGAAGGGCGTTAAGCAAGAGAATAAATTCTCCGCCGCCAAACAGATATATATTTAATAGAGATCAATCACACGGACTAAAATCCAATGTCAGACACACAGTCCATTTACAAGTCCGTTCTGGGTCTGAACGAAACCGGAGGCACTTTCCTCGCATATCCATCCATCTCCAAGTACGTCTGGACGATCACCAACTGTTTCCATCTTCTTGGGTGTACAGCCCAATCAAGATCATCAGTAATCACCCAAACAACGTGAAGACTTCCGGTCTTCGACCACCGTCTTCATCTTCGACTTATCGTCGTATCATTTATTCAGAATGGGATAAACCCGGTCTATCCGAATAACTCACGTATATTTTAAATAAGTGTAACACAAACACAACATACGCCTCATTCCAATTCCTCAGTCACTAACCGTAAGTTAATCTAGAGAATAATTCCCCAAATATTAACCCCGAAGGCCGAAACCAACATCAGATCAATATCCAGAAAACCATTCTGCTTAGCTAACCGACAGTTAGTTTCTAAATTTCACATTCATAGGGAAAGGTTCCCATTAATTTTATCCAAGATAAATTTCTTGAATTTATTCTTTAATCTATTTTTGAATATCAATTCAAACTAGTCGGGATTAGCGAACCTTACCGAAGTAATCATTTATTTTAATTTCCCCATCCCAACCTATTCATCCCATGAAGTAAAACTGGTAATACTTCATATCTAACACCACCGTGTTATCGGTAAATTCAATTACCATTTCACGTTCAAATCTAATTAAAGATTTAACTATCGCTTGGAGCAAAACTGGTGGTACTCCATTTTTCGATCATTTCAATCTAATTAAAGATTCATTAAAACTCCACTTAGTTTTAATCTTCGACTGGGTTAAAGAATCAGTGTCATTTAAAACACGGTTCACGATAAACCCAAAATCACATTCATTAATTATCGGGTTAAAGAACGAGTGTTATTTAAAAACACTGTCCACGATAAACCCAAAAATCAACATCAATTCAATTCCAATTAAATATTGTTTAATTGGTACACTTCATTAAATCTAAATAAAAAGATTTAATCTTTTCTCAACTGGGTTCAAGAACAGTGTTAGTGAAGACACCATTCACGACAAACCCAAATCACATTTGATATTCAATATAAGGCTCTGAATAGAAAATATATCGGCTTATATTCAATATCAAATTCTATGATTAACAAATGTCGTATTGGAAATAACGATATAAATATGTATCTTTCAAATTTCCATAACATCCGTATAATCACGAATTCCAACATCGAAATATCCCGAAGACAATTTCGATTCAATTCCACTCCAATGCAATCATTGGAAATTCTGGTTATTTTTAAAACCCTTTTCAATTTTAATTTATTTATTTAAAAATAAATAGAATTATAATTCTAGTTCAAAACTAGTTCATTTCGATAAAAATCTATTTTTATCTTTTCAAATATGGAGTTTTTCATCCCAATACTTTCTAAATCATTTCTTATGATTTTACACAAATTATTACTATTTTTAATAATTTTATCAAGGCCCGTACAGTCGATTTCCATCAATGGCCATCGAACTGCACTTACAGCGACCTTTTTCGAATTTGATTTGGACGTATCTCCAAATCCAACCGTTAGATTTTGAATTTCTAATATTCATTAGAAAGCTCTTTTCGATACGAACCCAACGGTTCCGGTTTTAGAAGAATCCGAAGTTCGGATCTCCCGTAATATTCGTTCGAAGTTAATGGTCGAAATTCACGAACTGCCGCGGCGCGGCGCGTTCTATTCAGGCCATTATATTATATATATAATATATATAATATATACTTCGTCGATTTCCTTTCGAAATGAATTTTATAAATCATTTTAAATTAGTTTTCAAAACGGTTTCAACTTCATATTCAATTTCAGAACAAAATTGAATATTCCAATTTAAATTCATTTTAAATTCATTTCAAATTGATTTCGATTCAAGTTGATTTCTTATTCAATTTCAATTCGTTTTCAATTCAATTCAATTTCAAAATCGTTTTCAGTTCATTTCATTTCGAAATCGTTTTCAATTCATTTCATTTCGAAATCGTTTTCAATTCATTTCATTTCGAAATCATTTTCAATTCAATTCATTTCGAAATCGTTTAAAATCGATATAAATATCGTTCACGTCCAAAATGGCGTCAATCTAATCAACACGGCTTCATAAATTTCTATTTACAAATATTCTATTTCAAATATTTCTTTTTCAAAATAGTTGTTATTATCAAAATATTTTGTTCAACACATGACCAATCTCAATGGATGAAACTGTCAACACATGAACCTTTATTTTATATTGATAAAGATGTAAATTTTATTACTAAAATATTTCGTTCAACACATGACCAATCTCAATGGATGAGTACTGTCAACACATGAACCTTTATTTTATATATTCTTTATTTTCTAAATTGGAATGAGGCCCAATCAATCACCATATAAAATTAATTATATGGATTTTCATACAACACATGTATATAATAGCATTGAAAAATAATCAACCATCAACCAAAGTGCACTACACTGTATAAGCATCAAAAATAGATATCTAACGCTTATAACAGCCTGTCAATCAATCGATCGACATATTTAATCAATCAGGATGAGTGAACTTCATATTTCATCCCAACACCCGTGTAGGGTTTCAAACAATCAAACACAGATTTTTATTCGTGCAGTTGGGCGATGTGTAAAATTTATCGACCCAATCAATGTCCTTCAAATAGGTGTACATAAACAAACCGTCTGGTTTGTAAATGGATATTTATTTATTCACATTCACGTTAAAAATTGTATTTTTAACGATAAAACATTTTATTCCAACATATGAATTTCTATTCAGTTCATTCTTTAAATAAAATGATATTTTTATTTTTCTAACTTATTTTAGAAAATTTCGGCGGCATAACGGCACGGTACTAGAAACGGGACGAGGCCTAGCCTTATCCCCGGTCCAGTGAAGGCCCACGCCATTCACACATCAATCAAAACAATTTATTTCACCAAACAATTCAATTTCAAATCAAATCATCTAACTAATCTATGCAACCAAACAAACAAGTCCATGGTTTGTGGACGATTGTGTCGGGTGCTACTAAGCACCGTCTGCATCCTAGTATATATATATAACTAGAGAAAAGAAATTGAAGAGTGAGAAATTCTCACAAATAGCTATCCTATCTCCACGACACTTCATTGATAGAAATCTTCATCGCTATCGCATCTTCGTTTGCTCGTAGCCACTACATATATAAAAATCACACATTTTTATATTTTGCTGTCTTTAAAATAAAAATCACATTTTTATTTATTCACTTTAAATTTAAAAATCATATTTTTATAATTGCTTCATACTTGTAAAAATCGAATTTTTACTTCATTATTCAATATATAAAAATCGAATTTTTACTACTATGTTATATAGATAAAAATTATATTTTTATCATGCTATTTTCCACCTAAAGATTTCGCCTTTTCTAAAATAAAGATTTCGCCTTTATAAACACATAGACTTCGCCTTTTCAAATTTAAAGATTTCATCTTTATAAAAATCTCATTTTTATTTTACTACACATATAAAGATGATATTTTTAATATTCCTATCATGTAAAAATTATATTTTTAATTCTCTACCTAAACAAAAATCATATTTCTACCACTTCTATATAGTAAAGATTATATTTTTAATTCTTTAAAAATATAAAAACTATATTTTTAATACTTTAAAACATAAAAATCATATTTTTATCTCGATGCCATATAGATAAAAATTCCTTTTCAAAAATATAGATTTCGCCTTTTCAAATACGAAGTTTTCGCCTTTATAAAAATAAAGTTTTTATTTTTTCTTCATATAAAAATCTAATTTTTAACCAATTTAAAAATCTAAACTTCGATTAATCAAAATTCTCAGTTTTTAAAATCATTATAAAAATTCAGTTAAATGAAAATAAATAATAATAAATAAAAAAACAGAACTTACAGTGAACGGAGGGGGGGGGGGGTTCTTCGTCGGAGGGGTGCTCTGGGCAAGGGTGAGCCGGGGTAGGGGAGTCGCAGGCGGAGGCGGGAAGCTCCGGTGGTGGCTGCGGTCTAGGGTTGGAGGCGCCCTCGATTTGGGTGAAAATCGAACGGGTTGGAGGGGCTACGGCTGTTCGAGTGGAGAGAGAACGATGGGAGGAGGGTCGAGGGCGTCGATGGTGGCTGAGGGATGGGGGTGCGACGCCATCGGTGGCGCAGGCGGCGGTGGGTCCGTCGTGGAAGCTAGGGCAGACGAGGTCCATCGGGTTTTTTTTTTCTTTTATAAAGGAGCGTTGACTGGTAAATGAAGGAGAGAGAGGGAGAAAGGTAGTTATAGGTTTAATTATATATATATATATATTTTTAATTTTTTTTTTCAAAACCCTAAATGTTGACTTTTAATTCGAACACCTATCGAGGCCCAACGACTGTCGTCCCTAGCGTTTTACCCCCATTCCGAACACAATGGGATATGTATCGTAGGCCAATTCGATTGTTACGATCAGCTTCCGTTAAATTTAAAATATAAATCTGTATATATTCAACTTAAACGCACATTTCAAATTACCGGGGCCACATACTCACTCTAAAAATTCCCAGAAAAATATTTCTAGCTTCGTATTGACGATACGGTCCTAACAAAACTAATTTCGTCGAATTCTGGGACTGTTAGAAAAATGGCCAATTTCCAGTCGATTAAAATCAACTGAAACTGGTCAAACGCGTTTTCCTTTGCCACGCTCGCATATTGATTCGAAAAATTATGAAATTTGGAATCTAGCAATAACTTGACATCACGGATCCAACAAAAGTGGTTTCGTCGAAATCCGAGGTCGTTTGCAAAATTTCTATTTTTAAGGGCCTGAATTCCATAGCGACTATTCAGAATTTTCAACTGGACATAACTTTTGATTCCCGCTATGAAATCTTGGTTTTTCGGATTCATTGGAAAGATATTATCAATTAGATCCTAATGTTTTTGGTTTCACTAAAATCCAGATTGTTTTGCACCCGGTACATTCAATTGAAGTTTGAAATCGAATTATCGAACTACCGCGCCATTTTCAATTCCTTTTATGATTATATATAATTATTTATATTCTAACGACGACGAATATAAATATATACGTTTGAATTATATTCAAAATAAATTTCTCATCGATATTATTTAAAATAATTCATTTTAAATAATCAAAATTCGCTAAAATTGCCAAAATAAAATTTTTAAACTGGCCCAGATTTTCGGGTTGTTACACACGCCATTTCAGGCTCGTTATATAATTAAAATAAATTTATTCGTTCCAACTTAGATTTAAATAAATTTTTAGTCGTTATTATTTAAAATAAATCATTTTAAATATTCAAAATTCATTAAAATAGCCAAATAAAAATTTTAAATTAGTTCCGATTTTCCGGGTTATTAAAGGTACCTGAGAAATGAGGTTAGGATCATCTCAGGTAGATAGACTCAGCTAGTTAGGGAGCATCAGGACATATTGCGGGGACAAAAGGAGATGATTAGAGCATAGATAGAGGTTTCTCAGACACAACAGCAGAGCTTACAGGAGATCTACGCTACGTAGCAGCGGTTTGATTAGTTGTAGCTGGATATGCAGGACATGCACTCAGAGGTCAGAGAGGGGGCTAGACGGCAGGAGGAGCATATAGGTAAGATGTAGAGCTCTTTAGGTGGATTAGATTCTTTCATCCGCGACATCTTTGGGCAGGGACCTAGACATCCGTTTTAGTGGTGACCCTCTAGACCGCATATGTCGGATCTCGACTATCTTAGTATTATCTTGTTGTAGTAGATACTATGTGTGAGATCTACTATATGTTAGTAGGATTTGCATTTTCTTTTATGTACGAAAACTGTGTTTTTCTTTCTCATTGGTTTAGTAGTATGTAGTTATCTCGTGAAATTTTACTATCTAGTAAGAAAACTTCTACTGTATCCAATTTTCTCGAAGTGAAAGACAAGAAGAAAATCAGTAATAAAGAAAATTCTCTTATGTGAGATGTGCTTGGATAGGAAAATAGGGAATCTTTATAAATAGTTACATAAAAATCAAAGTACGGTTAGAAAAAGTTTGAAAATGAAAAACGTAAGATGTGGAATTTTCCGTTTTTCAACTTTTTGTAACATAAGAAATCGAATTTAGAAATTTAGATTTTTCTAAAATTCGAAAGATTAAGTTGGTTGGTAGGATTATGGATGAACTATGCTCTTACGCAGTAAGAGTGTGGGAAAATTTGTATGTAAAAGCATTTTCTTTGATTTTCAAAATACTGCATTCAAGTAGAACTGCCAGTATATTTAGAATGTGAGCATCATATTTTAAAAGGATTTTTGAGAAATTTGCATACACATAGGAGGTACCGCTTAGGCATACATACATTATTATGTTGTATTTCACTTTGCACAAGTACATAATGTTTGAAAAAAATGGATGCACACATGATGGATGTATACTATTCAAGGGGTTGATTTATTTTACCCTTATCAAATTTCAGGGACAAAATTTCCTAAGGGTGGGAGAATGTAACACCCCATATTATAGTTTAAGATAATAAAATAATAATAACTTAATTAAATTCTCAAAATTAAGTAAAATGGACTGCACCATTGAGTCCGTCTCGAAATTCTGGTCAAGATAAACACCTGGTTTGCATAAAATGGATAGCGTATGAAGAAGTTAGGAGCGTCAGAAGTTCGTATACATATAAGGAGCTTATATGTATATATACAATAAAGTTATCCAGAAATTTTGAAAGAAAATAGGTTCAAAAATCAAAAAGTGCGGTCGGGGGATTTATGGGGGAAAACACACCGTTAGGGGTCGACCCACCAACTAGGGGGTCGACCCACACTAAGGGGGGGGAGGGGGGTCGACCTATGGGTCGAAACCCCCCTCCCCCCCGGCCCGGGTTTTAGAACCTTTGGACGATGTGGACAGTCCTGATGCTTTGATTTTGAATCCGAAGGACCATGTTTCTCGACTTCCCCTATAAATAAAATCCTAGACCCATTAATTTGTTCATTTAATTCAATGGCGACGACGAAGTGCTGCTTCAATGTAGTTTGTTCCAGCCTTCTCTTCTTCAATCCATTAGGGGGAATTCAAGCTTGGAGATATGGGATTCTACGTCAGCAATCCCTTTTCTAATCACAATGGATCTACGCTGATTTTAAATCTCTTAACGAAGTGAGGTAATTCTATAATCTAATCTATTATTCAATTCACTTCTCTTTTCTTCCCTTTTCTCTTTCAGTAAAAAGCTATAAATCCATAATTATTAGGTTTTGAAATTGAATTAATGGGGAAAAGGAAAACCATGAATGATAGGACGGATCAAATCCAAAATTTGTGGAAAGCATGAAAGGTGAGTGGGTTTAAATTATGGCCTTTAGATTATGTTATGACTATCGTTTAGCATTCCCCTTTTTATAAATTGTGAAATTGCTAGTTTAACTATAAATTGCTGTTATAACAAGTTGAGACGTTAATTCATGTGCTCAATCTATTAAATTGTGGGAATGATTAGCATGATATGACAACAATAATTCACATATTGAACCAGTTGGAATGTTGGAATGTTTACATATTATAATATTAAATTGAGCATGTAATAAAGATTCATGTTACATAGAACTGAATAAATAAATATGGATATGGGGCATCGACCAAATTATGTTTAAAGCTCTTAAATTGGATCATAAGTACAAAATGATTTGGGCGTAAATGGGGTCATATGTAAAACATAAATTGGCATAATTTGAAGAATGACTATAAATTTGGATATATATATATATATATATATTTCAAATAGGGAAAAAAAGGGGAATCATCACCTATAATGACATAGGTAAGTTGGGATAAGAATAAAATACCTAATAATTACAATTAGAAATTGGATTGCACTTATGACACGAGGTTAGGTTGCATTAGTGGTGGAAATCTGCCCGGACCCGACCGACATATCCAGTAGCCACTGATGTTGAACCTAATGTGAGAAGTCTAAGTGCACAAACATGAGACGGGTTGTAACACGAGGTTAGGTCCAACTTGTGGAATAAGTCTGCCCAGACCCGACCGACATATCCAGCATCCACAAGTTGTGGGCTTAATGTGGGAGGTCTGGCCCATTATAAACCATATATGGACATGGTAATAAGTTGGATTACTTGACCTAATTCATAAGGACTGTATGAATATAAACTAGAAGTTAGGGGTTAAGTAAAAGTTGGTAGAATAATGGACGGGTAAGTAAATATAAGAGGGTGGGTAATAATTACATATAGGCCCATCAATTTAACCCGATAAGGTTATGTGATTAAATACACCTAGTGGTATACATAACCAGTAAGAGTAATAAAGTTATATAATTATATGATACCCTTTTTGGGTAGGCATAACTTGTAAAAATAATATAATTAAATATGTGTAACAATCAGCTAAGTAGAATATGTTATAGTAACCAAAAAAGAATTATGAATCAAAGACCTTTGACCACAATCTAGGGAATAACATGGTGTATGCTTATTAATAAACTTAAATGAATTAAGTTGTATAACTAAAATTAATAAGAAAAATAAACTTGGTAAATTGAATAAGAATTCAATATGAATTGGAATAACCAAGTTAACTGGAAACCAGATGAATGTTTAGACATAGGGTCTAACAAACAGACTAAAGTAAGGCATTTTGACCAGTCCGTACGGTTGAGGGTTAATAACCCAACGGGGTAGATCATCGAGGTGTTATAAAGCACTAGGGGAGCGCACATTCATCTGATTGTAATGACGGCTCCAAATGACTGAAAGGGGAAGCACGCGGCTTCCTGAGATACGTAAGGTGCTCCTAGTAGTCCTTTGTGCGGTGATAGATGTCTTAGGCTTTATGCGCAGAGGTTGGATCTCCGCGTAAATACCAGGTGGGTGGGCCTTGACTGTAGATGTAGCTATGTGGTCAGAATGTTGTGACAAGGTGACATTAGGGTAGTTCGGCGGTTGCCTCACGAGGAGGCGGAGGGTCACGACGAACAAGGATAGTAGACCATCGGATACCTATCATCAGCAGCCAGTGGGATGCGAAAATACTAGAGCTAAACCCAAGATTCCATTTCACCTTTCACTATCGAGGTATGTGGTTGAGGTTGAGGGTAGACACCACATGGATGTTTAGATTGGTTGTTATTAGGGGCGGTCGCTTAGCTTTTGTAGTCTTTACTAGTTGAGGGAGGGGCCGAGGTGGGGCCATAGCCACCATGGAAAATAGACCCTAGGATTATCTGTATTTGGAGGCTCTTAAAGGAGGGCATGTACATATATGAAAAAGCTCCCGACCGAGTTCGTGTTCCTTGTATCTCCCTGCTATGGAACTCGGTGCGCATTAGAGGACGTGTGATTGAGGCATCTAACTACAATTACGGTACATACGTGGGACAATCTAGATACATGCATATCTTCTATGGGTGGTGTATCGTAGACTAGAGGGCATTATTCCGATATGGAATCTGATTCGATCGTTGGTGGCAGTCCGTACGTTAACTTGGCATGGTAATGATAGATATATATGGAACATAACATTGTCATATAGAGATCCGTATATCACTACGACGTAGGAACAGGGACTGCATATATTTCGATGGTGTTACGGTGGAGACCGTGCGAGTGGGGTACTATGGGGCGTACCTCAATATTGGGGGTATCTACACATATATTGTTGTAACAACCCGCATTCTACGTATCAAAGGATCATAGAATATTTTTTTATATATGAGGTCATATAGTCGTGTAACTTTGGGGAACGACTATTGGGGTCATTTCCCATGTTCACGATTTTTGCCGATTTTTATATGACCGTTTTGCCCCTAGCTGATCTTGTTTGGGCCATAACTTTTGATTGGTAAGGAGTTTTGACCTGAAACCACTTCCATTAGATCCTGATGATGGTTTACCTTTCCCAGTCACATTAGCCAAACGGACTCACCGTTTGGGAGATACGGTTGAAATAAGGTTTAGAAGGTGAAAAATAACTTAACTGAGCCTAATTAGGGTGACTAGCAACTAGGCCCATAACCCATTTCGGGATTAGGGTTATGGGGAGGCTGAAATCAGTTAGGAAATGATCTATTTTCATTCTCAATCGCCTAAAACATTTCTCTAACCCTAGCCATGGTCTCCACCTTCTAAAATCATCCCAAATCACCTTCTAATCACTAACTAAGAAGATCTACATCAAATCAAGGAAAATTAGCATCAAGTTTGGGATAGAGCTGTTGGAACACATAGAGATTCGATCTATATGAGAGAAACTTTCAGATCTATAAGTAATTTATGGCTAAGGTGAGTGATTTGTATTGTTTTTCACTAATTATGGCTAATTAGGGGTGGTTAGTGTAAATTAGCAAAATTATAACTCAGAAAAATTTGGAAAAATTTGTAAAATTCTAAAATATTATTTTAGGGCTCTGATAGAAATTTTGGCTAATTTGGATAAGTTTTGCTAATTGTATGCTTAAACATGATTAAGAGGGATTAAGGGAAAAACATGGGTTTTTGAGTATGTTTGATCCACTTTGACATGTTATATTGTTGTTTTGGTGTTTGTGGCTGATTATACATATTGCTATGACTGAATGGTATGTTTTGTGATTGATTAGAAAAGTTAGAATGGTCGAAAACGTCGTGGTGTGGTGTAAAACAGTCGCTGGAAAAGTTACAGGAAACAGTGCAGGGATCGGATCGGATCACCCTTCCCCACTCGCGAAGCACGTATCATGAACCGATAATGGAAGCCTGACCCGAACAACTCATGAAGCACCCCTTGTGCACGACCGAACGATGCACCACTAGTGGACTGTCACGAATCGAGGAAGCGATGAAGGCTCGACCCACGAGCCGATGGAGGACCCGGTCTGAAGTGCCCGTTACTCCGAAGAACCAGTGTGACACCACAACCCAGCTTGGAGCATCACGACCCAACCCGGTGGGAGACTTTTTAGTGGACCACGAACCGACCCGACCTGGGAGGATCTCACGACCCGACCGGTATGGACAGTCCGACCTGAACCAAAAGGGAGATTGCGAACCGAACCAAGGAGCTTGGACATGAGGCATGAGCTACGAACCAAATGAAGACCGATCCGGAGGAGACCAAAACCCGAGATGCAAAGGTAGTCCAAATAGGAAGTAGAACTCAGGATCCAGTTGGGAACCAACGAGATAACTTCATGAGTTGGGCTTTGCTGCGGGACGTGTGCAAAGGGGTTATCGACATCTGTAATGTCCCATATTTTTTCGGTGTATTAATTAAGTTATTTAATTATTTAAATAGTGAATTAGAGATTTAAATGGTTGTTTAATTAAATGATATTGAATATTTAATTAATATAATAATAGAATAATGTAACGGCTGGAAATTTCCGACTCCTCGAGAGTCGGAAATTCCGCGACGTTAGTGAAAGAAATTAGAAGGTGAGAAAGAAAAGATAGAACTAATAGAATAGAAGAAGAAGAAGAACATCAGAATCATCAGAGTAACACGAATCTCACAGCGGAACGAATAACATATAATATATAACATAACTTTGAAGTAAACAGTTATATATATACAATAGCACTTATCAGAGTACAACACTTACAACACAGCGGAAATAACTATAGCTATAAAATCTTGCAGCCTCCTGCTCCAAGCTCTCCAAGTATATCTGTAAATCCCGACTACTTGACTGCCCGTACAAATTTAGGCACCCAAGAGTTTAGGGAAAACAACAAAGTAAACTCCGGGTCAGTCATGGGACTGGTATGAGTAAAACAATTTAAACATGTATATGAACAAGTAAACGATATCTCATAAGACCACGCCGCATAACGGAACGGGTTTTTCCCTTATGAGAATCCAAAATATCTTTATATCAAAAACCTTTTGATATTATAATAATGTCTATGTACAAATAGATATCAACTAGCAGAAACGCTTGCATCTCACGTTCTACATACATAGTATAAAATCATAAACCGCAGAGCGCTTAACGGAGAATGGATTCCAACAGACAAGGTATGGGAGCACCTTCTGAATAGTGTACTCTAGAGGTGATACACTCAGGGTTCAACAAGAACGTCTTGCAACCCGGCCACACATGACCGCTCACTCATTTAGCTTGAGTGTCGCGAATATATTGCTACCACGGTTATAGGCCATCAAACCGTCATCCGAAGATACAGAATAAAAAAGAAGTATAAATATGAATATTCTCTAGATCGGTGACAATACACCCTGCTTGGGGATGACCCAACTAGCCATGCTGCCTAGCCCAACTTTTGTTACTTCCTGGTGTGAGGCTAGAAGCTACGTCTATCTTCAGAACATCCGATCACCATTCACTTTGAATGCCACATCGTCATACCCGCCAAATCACAAATTGACTTATCCAAAAATAACACGGGTATACAGCTAAGAGAAACGAATTCCTCCGCCACCAAACGTGAATACGTTTGAACAGATCAACTTACGCGATCCATTGGATATACTCTGTCAGACCTTCTTCCATATACGTTGTCCTGGGACTGGACAAACCGAAGGCACTATTCAGTATATCCATCTTAGTCACTGTTATCTAAGACTTATACAACAGCCCTTGCACTTTACTCTGTCTTCAATTTTCTTTGGCATAAATGACTCGCAACGCTTATGCCAATACAGAGTGGTTCTTTGGATAATAATCCAACCGGTCTCTCCATATTAACAACGTTTAAATGGTAAAAACTTTGATAGTCTGTGATTTAACTATCAAATGAAAACATGTCGGTGTACAAACAACGATCTTATTTCCAAATGGGAATTCGATCGATCAATCATCATATGTTCATATTTCCTTATTTCATATATTTAGAAAATATATGTTATTAATCATTGGAAAACATTTCCATAACTTATTTTCACATCACTATTATTTCGCAACTATCAGTCCCTAACTGTAACTAGTATGAGAACAATTCTCTAAGTATCAATCCGGAAGGTCGAAACCAACATCAGATCATCACTTAGAAAACCGTTTAACTTACCCTCTCCAGTTAGTTTCTGAATTTGCTTAACTCTATTTCTTAAATTCTTATCATGAAAACATTTCATTTTCTATGTTTAGAAAACATATCTGACTATATTTGGAAAACGTTTCCAAAACTCATTTACGGATTTCCAATGAACGTTGTATAAAACATCGTTTCGCTTAATCCATTTATCGCTTATTACTTAACTATATTTCAAATCAACCTTTTAGATCGAACCACAACTATTCCTTTGTCAATTCTGAAGTCAATCAAGTTGAGGTATAATTACCTCTCAGACCTTAATTGAACAACGTCCTTTACTGTGAAATAGATGAAGCTCGTCACTCACTTTTTCCAATCATCTGTTTACGCAAATTCTCGGATTCAGGTTGCGAATCTACTTCTTATATAACAACGTTTGATTATATCTATAACGTTATAATTCCTACTTCTACAATATCTAACCTGAATTATAACTTTATCTCCTAACTCGAATAATTTAACAGACACCTAATTTCTAAATCAATAACTAAATCTTGATTTAAACCCTGGAAAGTAAATAGTACTTTCCCGAATTTGCTATAATCGAATTCGATGTATAACTCTCTTTCGAGTTATCTCTATTTGATTAACTCTTCTTCGAATAATCTATATTCGATTATCTCTCTTCGAATAACTCATATTCGAAATCTCTCTCTTTCGAATAAACAATATTCGATCTCTTTCTTTTGAATATGCTATATTCGAAAATCTCCCTTCGATTTACTAATCGATAACTCCTTTCGATCAAACTAAAATCGATAACTCCTTTAACTCTATTTGAATAATTAATATTCGACTAACTCTTTTGGATCGACTCATTTGATTAACTCCTTCGAATAACTAATTCGAATAACTTACCTTCGAATAACCAATATTCGATTTACTCTAACTCGATTAACTTAATTCTAATCGATTTACTCCATTTCGATTCAACTTAATTCAAATCGATTAACTTAACTCAAATTGATTTACTCCTTTCGAATAACTAAATTCGATTTAACTCTTTTAACTTTACTCGAATAACTATATTCGATTAACACCTTCTTTCGAATAACTAAATTCGATTAACTCTTCGACTAACTTCTTTGGATTAACTAACTTCGAATAACTCCTTTGGATTAACTAACTTCGAATAACTCCTTTGGATTAACTAACTTTGAATAACTCCTTTGGATTAACTAACTTCGAATAACTCCTTTGGATTAACTAACTTCGAATAACCAATATTCGATAACTACTCTTTGAATAAATAATATTCGATAACTCTTCTCAAATGAATAACATTTGATTTCTCCATTTGAATAAACTATATTCGATAACTCTTCTCAAATGAATAACATTTGATTTCTCCACTCGAATAAACTATATTCGATAACTCTTCTCAAATGAATAACATTTGATTTCTCCACTCGAATAAATTATATTCGATTACTCTTCTCTCGAATACCCTATATTCGATAACTCTACTTCGGATATGTGATATTCGACAACTCTGCTCGATTAACTCTACTTGGATAACTCTAACTGATCCATTCCGACTGGTTAACTTTAACTGGTCAACTCTAACTGGTCAACTCTAACTGATCAACTCTAACTGATCAACTCTAACTGATCAACTCAAACTGGTTAACTCAAATGGTTAACTCTAACTGGTTAACTCAAATGGTTTACCCTAACTTGATTTACTTGTCTTGATTAACTGAACTAATCCCCTTAGTTTAACTTAGTTAATTCACGTCGATTAACTCTAGCCGGTTCACTTAGTTTAACTCAACTAATTTACTTTGATTAACCACTTGGTTAACTTAACAAATTCACATCGATTAATCCTTTAGTTTAACTTAACTAATTCACTTGGTTAACTCGACCAATTCACTTGGTTAACTCCTATTTATTTAACAAATAAATATCTTCTTTAGTTTAATTCTATTTATTTAATCTCTAAATAAATACCCTTTATAATATTCTATTTATTTAATCTCTAAATAAATATCCTTTATATTTGTTCTAACGAATATAATTCCTTTATATTTTGACTAACAAATATATCCTCTTATATTCGATTAACATATATATTCCCTTATATTGATTTACAAATAAAACTCTTTTATATTTGTTTTACCAACTATATTCCTTAATATTCAAAAATCCCTTTTCTTATATATATATATATATATAAAATCCCTTGATTTTATATAAATAAACTATTTTCAAAACATACTTTGAAAACCCCTCTCCTACAGTCTGGTATTTCTCATGGTATTTAACACACCATATAACAACGATAAATATCGTCCCACCACACATAATTACACAGATCATATACATCACATTATATATCACAATATAAAAATCACAGTAAAATAACTGTTGAGGAATCCAGTTGGATTCCTCCAACCTGTTTCCCTGCACCACAGATGTTAGACAATATAGATAACATCACTTTCAGTTCCATATGATATATTCTGTTAAACAGAATCAATATAGAAATTTAACTAACTGACTAGCAGTTCAATCAAACAATCAACACACAGTCAAACAGACAATTTTAACAGTTCTAACAATACAACATGAAATTATAAACTGTTCAGAGTTAGTGAGTTTTACTCACATTTGGACGATCATCGTCAATGACGATAACCATCGCTTGATTCAGCTGGACAATTTATTTTGCTATAAATTGTGACGGACTCCAATCGACTCGCGGTCAGTTCCAATGTGGAGTGCTCGTCCATACGATCCCAACGCAACTCACGGTTCGTGATTCTGATTTCATATGGCCGAGATATTCGAATTACAAGATTGTATACTATTTCAAATTCAAAATAAAGCTTGGTTTATTTTATAGTTGGGCCTCACCCTCTTTAAATATCTCGGCCCATCTCCCTTCTTGAATACCCGAGCCCAAACCTCTTCCTTATCTTCCCCAAACAGATGCGTCTCCTTCCTGTTCGCTCCACCCATTCACGAAAACCTTCACCCCTCCAAAATCGCCATCATCACTTCACCGAAATTAAAGCTAAAATCACCATCCTCCTCCTCCTTCGATTTGCTTTCCACCCATACCAACTTTACACACTTCGATCTCCTCCCTGAATTTCCGTCGACGAGCTGGTATCGACACCCACAGTACTCGCGCGACCGCATTCATCATCGAATCCATCAAAACTCGACTCTACAGTAGCTCCTCAACCTCCTGAGCAACCCACGCTCCTCTGTTTTGATCCTCGTCGACTCTACCTCCTGCGAAGGCTAACCCTAGGTCACGGTACCCTTTTTCCATGTGCCAAGGACGATGTCGAACGGGATGATAAGCATACCATGTTGAAGAGCAACTCAAGAGAACTTCAAATATATATCCACTTCAATTTATAGATTTTTATTTGTTTTTGTTTGGATTTTTACTTCGGGAAAATTGTTTGCTGTGATGGTTTATACGGGTGATATATACCTGTGGGTGGTAGGAATTGTGGTCGAAATTGGAGTGTGCGTGGCCTGTTTGTGATCAAAGAATGGAGAGGGATATTTTTATTTTGATTTTTATATTTTTATTTAATGATTTTCCACTTGTCTCTGGTCCTTAAAAATCCCTGCGACCATATACGATGCCCAAAAATCACCAAACTGGACGTGCACCTTCAGTTTGACATTACGGTCCCAACGAAACTGGTTTCGTCGAATTCCGACTTCATTTGCAAAAGTGGCTATTTTTAACGCTCTAAATAGCCTATTTAAATATATAAATATATTTAAATATTATTAAATTAATTATTTAAAATTAATTATTATCGTCTATATCCACAGTGACATACTATACAGCTCCAGAATAGTCCTGTATGTATTTACAACTCGATATTACATTGTCAGAGTTATATCGACGCTTGATTTCTATTTAAATCCTTATTTAAAATATAATTAAATCGTTGTGGTCAGGGCGCTGCATTCTTGAGAATTTGATTTGGACGCAACTAAAAATCTACACGACGAAATCCCGATATTTCTCTTCCACTAGAAAGATATACTCCACCAGCTCCACACGTTTCTTGTTTCACAGAAATCCGGCTTAAAACGAATCCTGTACATTCAGTTGAAGTTCGAATCGCCAAATAGCGAACTGCAGCGCCATTTCGAGCTCGGTTTTAATTATAATTATAAATTATAAGTTTGAACATTGTACTTTAAGTTATCGATATCACCAAATCGATATATAAATAATTAAATAAATTAATTATTCGACAGCTAACAAAACGCGCCATTACAGACTTCCCCCCTTAAAATAATTTCGTCCTCGAAATTGCTAAGCTAGGAAAATGCTACCAACTTTACGAACTAGATTCAAATATCTTTTAGTTTACTTCTCAACTCCAGTTTCAACTGAACCATTTAATTTTCAATTAAATTATTAATTCATTCTGGCTAACTGAATTTCCATAAATCATGAGAATGTTTTAACGCCTGGAATTTTCGGAAAATTTCGCCATAACCTCCTTTGTATTGGTTAATAACTCAAACTCCAACTCGCCTCTCTGGGCCTTTTTCAACCCAAAAGAAAATCAAACAGCCAAGCGGCTTGCCAATTCGGCTTATAAATCTCATATCCATATATAATATAAACTGGTACCTTTTTGTCGGGCATATCAACTCTATCCCTTGCATCTGCTACCACTTCAACATATACCAATGTTATCCATTCCAATTGATCTCTAATCAGTTCATATCCTCAAATCCAAATCGAATTCCATTCGAACGCTAATATCAAATTCCAAATTTTTGACTTATCAATTTGGTTCCATTCTAGATTATCTCTAATCCAATTCAATTTTATTTAACTCGGTTCAAGTTAAATTTCAATTTATTTTTACCATCTCATTTTATTTAACTTCATTAGTTAAATTTTAATTCCAGAACTTAAGTACCTGGGTTTCTTTCAAATCAATTTGAAATCATAATGCCAATTCAAAACCTTTGAATTTCTAAACAACTTGTTTTCTCAAACAATTCAAAAACAAAACCTTTGGTAGTAATCCGTCACTTAGAACTCGAAAATGAACACTGATGATGTCTAGATTCATCATCAGAATCTATTTTCCAGCTATCGAAGTGAGTTCAATACTATATCATTTCCAATTTGAAAAACATTTTCAAAATCTCCCAGGAACTTAAAATTTCCTTATTTTAAATTCCAAATTCTGATTTAAATTCATATTTAATTCAAACTATTCATATATTACATTCATATGAATTCTGATTGGTCATTTATGACCATTTCACCCTTTTATAATCTTATTCGATTATAATAACAACCAATAAAATCAATATACTATAATAATTTCAAGATATATATTTCTTCTATAAACAAATATATTTTGGGAAAAATTATTTCATTTACCCTCTTTCAAAACATACCATGACGGTTCATCGTATTCGAGTGTTTAGTAACCCTTATCGATACAGTGGATCAAAACTGATCGACCAGAATTCATAAGCCACCCAACCAATGAGTCTCCACAATATAACACCATTTTATATTGAATAACAATTACGCGCTCATATATATACACTCAAACTCAATCTAGGATATTACTAATCCCATCTCTATCGAGTTTTGCCACAGAGCCAAGGTAATCACTTAACTTAAGCTCTGATACCAACTGTAACGGCTGGAAATTTCCGACTCTTCGAGAGTCGGAAATTCCGCGACGTTAGTGAAAGAAATTAGAAGGTGAGAAAGAAAAGATAGAACTAATAGAATAGAAGAAGAAGAAGAACATCAGAATCATCAGAGTAACACGAATCTCACAGCGGAACGAATAACATATAATATATAACATAACTTTGAAGTAAACAGTTATATATATACAATAGCACTTATCAGAGTACAACACTTACAACACAGCGGAAATAACTATAGCTATAAAATCTTGCAGCCTCCTGCTCCAAGCTCTCCAAGTATATCTGTAAATCCCGACTACTTGACTGCCCGTACAAATTTAGGCACCCAAGAGTTTAGGGAAAACAACAAAGTAAACTCCGGGTCAGTCATGGGACTGGTATGAGTAAAACAATTTAAACATGTATATGAACAAGTAAACGATATCTCATAAGACCACGCCGCATAACGGAACGGGTTTTTCCCTTATGAGAATCCAAAATATCTTTATATCAAAAACCTTTTGATATTATAATAATGTCTATGTACAAATAGATATCAACTAGCAGAAACGCTTGCATCTCACGTTCTACATACATAGTATAAAATCATAAACCGCAGAGCGCTTAACGGAGAATGGATTCCAACAGACAAGGTATGGGAGCACCTTCTGAATAGTGTACTCTAGAGGTGATACACTCAGGGTTCAACAAGAACGTCTTGCAACCCGGCCACACATGACCGCTCACTCATTTAGCTTGAGTGTCGCGAATATATTGCTACCACGGTTATAGGCCATCAAACCGTCATCCGAAGATACAGAATCAAAAAGAAGTATAAATATGAATATTCTCTAGATCGGTGACAATACACCCTGCTTGGGGATGACCCAACTAGCCATGCTGCCTAGCCCAACTTTTGTTACTTCCTGGTGTGAGGCTAGAAGCTACGTCTATCTTCAGAACATCCGATCACCATTCACTTTGAATGCCACATCGTCATACCCGCCAAATCACAAATTGACTTATCCAAAAATAACACGGGTATACAGCTAAGAGAAACGAATTCCTCCGCCACCAAACGTGAATACGTTTGAACAGATCAACTTACGCGATCCATTGGATATACTCTGTCAGACCTTCTTCCATATACGTTGTCCTGGGACTGGACAAACCGAAGGCACTATTCAGTATATCCATCTTAGTCACTGTTATCTAAGACTTATACAACAGCCCTTGCACTTTACTCTGTCTTCAATTTTCTTTGGCATAAATGACTCGCAACGCTTATGCCAATAAAGAGTGGTTCTTTGGATAATAATCCAACCGGTCTCTCCATATTAACAACGTTAAAATGGTAAAAACTTTGATAGTCTGTGATTTAACTATCAAATGAAAACATGTCGGTGTACAAACAACGATCTTATTTCCAAATGGGAATTCGATCGATCAATCATCATATGTTCATATTTCCTTATTTCATATATTTAGAAAATATATGTTATTAATCATTGGAAAACATTTCCATAACTTATTTTCACATCACTATTATTTCGCAACTATCAGTCCCTAACTGTAACTAGTATGAGAACAATTCTCTAAGTATCAATCCGGAAGGTCGAAACCAACATCAGATCGTCACTTAGAAAACCGTTTAACTTACCCTCTCCAGTTAGTTTCTGAATTTGCTTAACTCTATTTCTTAAATTCTTATCATGAAAACATTTCATTTTCTATGTTTAGAAAACATATCTGACTATATTTGGAAAACGATTCCAAAACTCATTTACGGATTTCCAATGAACGTTGTATAAAACATCGTTTCGCTTAATCCATTTATCGCTTATTACTTAACTATATTTCAAATCAACCTTTTAGATCGAACCACAACTATTCCTTTGTCAATTCTGAAGTCAATCAAGTTGGGGTATAATTACCTCTCAGACCTTAATTGAACAACGTCCTTTACTGTGAAATAGATGAAGCTCGTCACTCACTTTTTCCAATCATCTGTTTACGCAAATTCTCGGATTCAGGTTGCGAATCTACTTCTTATATGACAACGTTTGATTATATCTATAACGTTATAATTCCTACTTCTACAATATCTAACCTGAATTATAACTTTATCTCCTAACTCGAATAATTTAACAGACACCTAATTTCTAAATCAATAACTAAATCTTGATTTAAACCCTGGAAAGTAAATAGTACTTTCCCGAATTCGCTATAATCGAATTCGATGTATAACTCTCTTTCGAGTAATCTCTATTTGATTAACTCTTCTTCGAATAACCTATATTCGATTATCTCTCTTCGAATAACTCATATTCGAAATCTCTCTCTTTCGAATAAACAATATTCGATCTCTTTCTTTTGAATATGCTATATTCGAAAATCTCCCTTCGATTTACTAATCGATAACTCCTTTCGATCAAACTAAAATCGATAACTCCTTTAACTCTATTCGAATAATTAATATTCGACTAACTCTTTTGGATCGACTCATTTGATTAACTCCTTCGAATAACTAATTCGAATAACTTACCTTCGAATAACCAATATTCGATTTACTCTAACTCGATTAACTTAATTCTAATCGATTTACTCCATTTTGATTCAACTTAATTCAAATCGATTAACTTAACTCAAATTGATTTACTCCTTTCGAATAACTAAATTCGATTTAACTCTTTTAACTTTACTCGAATAACTATATTCGATTAACACCTTCTTTCGAATAACCAAATTCGATTAACTCTTCGACTAACTTCTTTGGATTAACTAACTTCGAATAACTCCTTTGGATTAACTAACT
Source organism: Allium sativum (assembly GCA_030737875.1). Taxonomy (NCBI): domain Eukaryota; kingdom Viridiplantae; phylum Streptophyta; class Magnoliopsida; order Asparagales; family Amaryllidaceae; genus Allium; species Allium sativum. Next base: position 381,859,919 of record CM060924.1, read on the forward strand.
TCGAATAACTCCTTTGGATTAACTAACTTTGAATAACTCCTTTGGATTAACTAACTTTGAATAACTCCTTTGGATTAACTAACTTCGAATAACCAATATTCGATAACTACTCTTTGAATAAATAATATTCGATAACTCTTCTCAAATGAATAACATTTGATTTCTCCATTTGAATAAACTATATTCGATAACTCTTCTCAAATGAATAACATTTGATTTCTCCACTCGAATAAACTATATTCGATAACTCTTCTCAAATGAATAACATTTGATTTCTCCACTCGAATAAACTATATTCGATTACTCTTCTCTCGAATACCCTATATTCGATAACTCTACTTCGGATATGTGATATTCGACAACTCTGCTCGATTAACTCTACTTGGATAACTCTAACTGATCCATTCTGACTGGTTAACTTTAACTGGTCAACTCTAACTGGTCAACTCTAACTGATCAACTCTAACTGATCAACTCTAACTGATCAACTCAAACTGGTTAACTCAAATGGTTAACTCTAACTGGTTAACTCAAATGGTTTACCCTAACTTGATTTACTTGTCTTGATTAACTGAACTAATCCCCTTAGTTTAACTTAGTTAATTCACGTCGATTAACTCTAGCCGGTTCACTTAGTTTAACTCAACTAATTTACTTTGATTAACCACTTGGTTAACTTAACAAATTCACATCGATTAATCCTTTAGTTTAACTTAACTAATTCACTTGGTTAACTCGACCAATTCACTTGGTTAACTCCTATTTATTTAACAAATAAATATCTTCTTTAGTTTAATTCTATTTATTTAATCTCTAAATAAATACCCTTTATAATATTCTATTTATTTAATCTCTAAATAAATATCCTTTATATTTGTTCTAACGAATATAATTCCTTTATATTTTGACTAACAAATATATCCTCTTATATTCGATTAACATATATATTCCCTTATATTGATTTACAAATAAAACTCTTTTATATTTGTTTTACCAACTATATTCCTTAATATTCAAAAATCCCTTTTCTTATATATATATATATATATATAAAATCCCTTGATTTTATATAAATAAACTATTTTCAAAACATACTTTGAAAACCCCTCTCCTACAGTCTGGTATTTCTCATGGTATTTAACACACCATATAACAACGATAAATATCGTCCCACCACACATAATTACACAGATCATATACATCACATTATATATCACAATATAAAAATCACAGTAAAATAACTGTTGAGGAATCCAGTTGGATTCCTCCAACCTGTTTCCCTGCACCACAGATGTTAGACAATATAGATAACATCACTTTCAGTTCCATATGATATATTCTGTTAAACAGAATCAATATAGAAATTTAACTAACTGACTAGCAGTTCAATCAAACAATCAACACACAGTCAAACAGACAATTTTAACAGTTCTAACAATACAACATGAAATTATAAACTGTTCAGAGTTAGTGAGTTTTACTCACATTTGGACGATCATCGTCAATGACGATAACCATCGCTTGATTCAGCTGGACAATTTATTTTGCTATAAATTGTGACGGACTCCAATCGACTCGCGGTCAGTTCCAATGTGGAGTGCTCGTCCATACGATCCCAACGCAACTCACGGTTCGTGATTCTGATTTCATATGGCCGAGATATTCGAATTACAAGATTGTATACTATTTCAAATTCAAAATAAAGCTTGGTTTATTTTATAGTTGGGCCTCACCTTCTTTAAATATCTCGGCCCATCTCCCTTCTTGAATACCCGAGCCCAAACCTCTTCCTTATCTTCCCCAAACAGATGCGTCTCCTTCCTGTTCGCTCCACCCATTCACGAAAACCTTCACCCCTCCAAAATCGCCATCATCACTTCACCGAAATTAAAGCTAAAATCACCATCCTCCTCCTCCTTCGATTTGCTTTCCACCCATACCAACTTTACACACTTCGATCTCCTCCCTGAATTTTCGTCGACGAGCTGGTATCGACACCCACAGTACTCGCGCGACCGCATTCATCATCGAATCCATCAAAACTCGACTCTACAGTAGCTCCTCAACCTCCTGAGCAACCCACGCTCCTCTGTTTTGATCCTCGTCGACTCTACCTCCTGCGAAGGCTAACCCTAGGTCACGGTACCCTTTTTCCATGTGCCAAGGACGATGTCGAACGGGATGAAAAGCATACCATGTTGAAGAGCAACTCAAGAGAACTTCAAATATATATCCACTTCAATTTATATATTTTTATTTGTTTTTGTTTGGATTTTTACTTCGGGAAAATTGTTTGCTGTGATGGTTTATACGGGTGATATATACCTGTGGGTGGTAGGTAGGAATTGTGGTCGAAATTGGAGTGTGCGTGGCCTGTTTGTGATCAAAGAATGGAGAGGGATATTTTTATTTTGATTTTTATATTTTTATTTAATGATTTTCCACTTGTCTCTGGTCCTTAAAAATCCCTGCGACCATATACGATGCCCAAAAATCACCAAACTGGACGTGCACCTTCAGTTTGACATTACGGTCCCAACGAAACTGGTTTCGTCGAATTCCGACTTCATTTGCAAAAGTGGCTATTTTTAACGCTCTAAATAACCTATTTAAATATATAAATATATTTAAATATTATTAAATTAATTATTTAAAATTAATTATTATCGTCTATATCCACAGTGACATACTATACAGCTCCAGAATAGTCCTGTATGTATTTACAACTCGATATTACATTGTCAGAGTTATATCGACGCTTGATTTCTATTTAAATCCTTATTTAAAATATAATTAAATCGTTGTGGTCAGGGCGCTGCATTCTTGAGAATTTGATTTGGACGCAACTAAAAATCTACACGACGAAATCCCGATATTTCTCTTCCACTAGAAAGATATACTCCACCAGCTCCACACGTTTCTTGTTTCACGGAAATCCGGCTTAAAACGAATCCTGTACATTCAGTTGAAGTTCGAATCGCCAAATAGCGAACTGCAGCGCCATTTCGAGCTCGATTTTAATTATAATTATAAATTATAAGTTTGAACGTTGTACTTTAAGTTATCGATATCACCAAATCGATATATAAATAATTAAATAAATTAATTATTCGACAGCTAACAAAACGCGCCATTACAAATAATATATTTAATTTTCGAAATAGTCGGAAATAGCTGAATTCATAATATTATGTGAATTGAATAATATATGGGATTTAATTCGATTTTTGATTTGAATTATATTAATGAATTTATTTATAAATGTTAGTTGAACGTATAATTTATATTATAATTATAATCGAGCTCGAAATGGTGCGGTAGTTTGTAATTTGGCGATTTGAACTTTAAATGAATATACAGAATTCGTTTTAAATCAGATTTCTGTGAAATAAGAAATATTCGAAGCTAGTGAACTATATTTTTAAAATGTAAGAGAAAAATCGGGATTTCGTCATGTAGATTGTGAGTTGTGTCCAAATTAAATTTTCGAAAAGTCGCTTTGGAATCGTTTATAGACCATAACAATATATTTAATTACAATTAAATATTGGCTTCGAAAAATAAGTTAACCGGTCTATTTTATTATACTTTTGTAATCGTGACAAATTGGTCAACACAACGGTATTTTCCTTTTTGTCCCTAATTGTCTGTAAAACGAAAATGAACACATATTAGCGCAACTAAAAGTAATTAACGACACGGTTCGAGTTCCAATCCATGCGACTAGTACATAGGAAAATATTATATGTAACTTAAAACGTTCAATGATATCAAAAATAAATAAAATATATAAGGTAATTAGAAGAATACATAGCCTAGGAGCACACAGCTACATAAAAGCACTATGCACGTTTTTCTTAATCAAATAAAGAATGAAGTCTACATATTAGGTCGAGTATAGGTACATATAAAATATACATATTCTTGCGCAAATATGGTGAGGCATTTTCTAGGTAGGTAAGATTCATTTTTCTTGGCAATCAAGAATACTTGGCTACCACATTGTGTGGTCACCAAGAAAATATATACCTATATATAATAATGAATGAAGACAACAGGTATATATTTTGCTTCTGCGAAAAACAAATATCACGCTGAAAGTTCTCCTGTGAAATAAAATTAGATTTAATCAAATACTCGATATATAAAATTCGATTTTGGGCTTGTTACGATCGTTGAAACAAGGGCTTCCATCTCGTTTTCATTTTGATTGGAGCAACTGAGTTTTCCATCGCCCATTTTCCAAACAATGAGTAATAGAGATCTCGCGGTCGAGCCGAGTTGGATAGAAATGCGTCTGAGTGTGGCGCGAAGATCCATGGGGAAGGGCACACGGTCTGGTGAAATGTTGAAGCCAACGTCGAACTGATTGTGGAGGAAGTAGATGAACGACTATGGACCTGTGGTGAATGAAACGCTGCAGAGAACGGAGGAGATCTAATCTTTTATGGCAGCTGCGAGTGATAGGAGCAGGGTGTTATTTTTATGGAGCATGCGGTTGAGTGTTTTACAAGGGGAGAAGCTGTTAACTGTGGAGGGAGATGCGGATGAGCATGGAAATGGGTTTACAGGAGGATTTTTGGCATTTTTATTGCATGCGTGAGAATACTGTTTGCGAACAAATTAAACAATTGTAAACAACTGTAAAATCTGTTCGTCTTTCCTAAACAATAAGGATTGTTGTAGAGGGTGTCGAACTCTGGGACCAAAAATATTTAAATTGGTAAATCCAATCAAGTTATTCCAGGATTTTTGATTGATTGAAAACGCAGAAAATGACAGCAATTAAATAAAAAGAGAGATTTATATAATAAGAGAAAATAATTAGGGGATAATGACATAGTTGGATTCAGACTCATCAATAGCCAACAAATAAATATAGATCTAATTCATGTTTCTGTCACAAACATGAATCAACGATAATTAGGCTCTTAGAAACAAATAAGTAAATAACGACAAGCATAGCCTATGCAGGAGCAAAGCTCTTAAACAACCATAGACTATCAGGACAGATTCACTAATTAATTTCTAAAACCCTAAACTTAGATCTAAATCTGATAATTGTTAGATCGAACACGAATATACCGTGTGAAGGAGCATAGCTCTTAAACGACACAGAATATGAAGGTTCAGATCTAACCCTTGATTCAGATCCAGATCTACATGTATAAAGTCCTCATCTATTGGCTATGTGATTCATGTTGAATCATATCTATTAGCGTCATCACCCCCCAATCAAAGGGGATTAGCTAGACATAGCTAAAGAAGAAGAGAAAAAGAAAATAACAGACATAAATAAAATACAACTACAACTAAATAGAACAGGGGAAGAAGAATGATTTTATTCCAAGAAGAGAATTACAGAATAAAGCCCAATGTGTTTTTACAATGAATGAGATAAAGTGTATTTATAGCTGATATGACAAAGGCTACTTGGAAAATTCCATTATGTGGGACAAATCCCCTTTTCCAAACTATAACACATAAACAAAATAGCTTAATGTGAACGCGTGCAACGCATGAATGAGAAGCCTTGCAAATAACTTAACCCAATTAGCAACTAGACCAATGTGAATGCATGCAGATGTCATGGAATATAGGTTGCGAGCTTCAACTCCAATTGCCTTGAGAATGAATAACAACTCCAAGTGATTATTACGGAAAAGCATTGAATCTTGTCTTTAAAATACGCAGTAGAAGGTGATTGAATAACAACATTTCTTCAGGTCTTCAAGCTTTAATCCATATCTAAAATTCAACACTCTTCTTGCACAAATTCTTCAAGCTTTTCAACAATTAAATGCGTTAATCCATTCATCTCAAATAATCTGTAAACACAGCAATAAATGCACAGTATCAATTATTTAAAAGATAAAATAAGATAAATATGCGGATAAAATATACAAATTTACGTGTATATCAAATACCCCCACACTTATCTTTTTATTCTTCCTCGAATAAACTAAACTAAGATATGTCACACTTTCGTAGGAAACACGATTGCATTTAGCGTATGCAACAAGCCGTTAAACCCCTAGGTGTCCCTAGTAGGACGAGTGTTGTCTCGTGAGGGTTTTCAGCGGATACTACCCACAAAATCCAAAGCGTCTTATGTACGCAGATTAATCAAACAATATATTTAAGGTCTTTCATATTCCAAGGACTTTACCTGACTTCAATAATAACGTATTAGTCCCAAATTGTCCATCCCATAATTGGTGCAAAAATGAATAAAAAATTTCAAGCTAAATCATAATTCCTTGATAACACTGTAATTATCTTGAAGGTTAAGAGCGTGGTGTCAACCAAAGTTCTACACATCGACAATGTGCACCTAATCATTTATTCATATTTTTTTTGGAATAATTTTGCACCAATGTAACTGTAATGTATTGGTTGTGAGTTATGCATAGATGAAGGAGAATTTTGTAAGTTCTAAAAAAATTATAGATAAGAGGGCAAGTGTATTACTTGAATTTCAAGCTACAAAAGATAAAGTAATACTAAGGCACATATGGACGTTTTGTTTCCTTTCATCTCCTCAACTACAATCCTTGCTTCTAAGTACGGTATGATGGATGTGGATGGAATGGAAATGGATGCTTCATAGTCAAGAATGATAAATGACTATTTTATTCTAAGAGACTCTCTCTTTATTGCATTTTTTCCTTTTTCTTTTATTTATTTATTTTTTTTCTCTTTTTTTTCTTTTTCTTTTTCTTTTCGCATGATGAATGGAGATGGAATGGAATGATACCGTACATTATTTCATTTATCATTTGATTCCTCCTCTACTAAGCGAATCATAACCAACACTTCATGAAAGGAGAGTTTTGTGCCCTAGTTACTCTACTTCTATAACCCTAATTCAACACGCAAGTTTGGATTGATGTTATATTAAAAGCTGAAAGGAATGATAAGCAAAGTTTCGTAAGATAGATAACCCATATAAAGTAAGATGTGGTATACGGTTATCCTACCTTAAAGCAAGTACGGAGTGGGTGGTGTAATATTGGTATAAAAAGTGACAATTTGTTTTTGAACCTTTGAAAATAAATTGGTACAAGGTTCTTAAGTATACCAATACAAGAAAAACTTGTCGAAACATGGATGTAAATCGACTAAAAACTTGGGTTTGAATAATGTGGGGTATCGAAGAAGAATGCTACAATGAGTCATTTCTCCTTAATTGGGCCAAGTGGATTTTAGAACTTACGATTTCGAAAATTTGAGTGGAAAAGAAAATATTATGCATGAAAACAAACTCAGAAAATCCAACAAATGTAGGTGCAAAATCATTTTTATTTCATGATTTTTTTTGATTATTTTTACTTGCACATTCTAACATGTATAACAAGGGTTGACACACTTACTCCAGAACACGACTAACATCTGCACAGTCTCAAGCTAGCATCTTAAAAAGACACATTACGATTCAATGAATAAATAATGTTCATTCCCATCACCCAACAATTCAACTTATCAAACAAGAACCAAGGTGTTATTTATGAATTTAAGTTAATCCTTGTTTAATGAATGACCTACTTCATAAAATTTGATTGCTGATGTAATGTAAATTCCTCCCACACTTGAGTGTGACTGTGTCCTCACAGTTATTAATCAGACATATCTTAGTGAAAGGGAAATAAAATAAGAGGGTCAGCACGGCTTACCGGATGTGTGTGCAGAAAATAAGCAGTCATCGAATAGATGAACAGGTCCACAATGGACCAATGGATCGGCCTCATTAAGATTATGAGACACAGCTTCAGCACAGAAAACCAAATCATAAAGAATTTTATATCACGTTTTAGATTTGGAAAAACAAATTTCGTTTTTTCAAAAGTTTGAGCTGCTAATTTTAAAATTTTGAGCTTACAATTGATCCTAAAATCAAATTGAATTTCTGTAGCAACTAAAGAGAGGTCATCGAGATGGGGTTCAGTAAAAGTTTCAAAAACAAAATTTGATTTGTTCAAATGATGTATAAATTGAGTGACGTGTGCCTCACTCTCACCTCCACACTTGTTTTGAGAAGTATTGTTCAGTTTTGCTTTGGTATTTGAAATTTTGTTCACTAAAGGTTCATTCATAAACCTAAAGTCAAAACCAAACAAATGAATTTTCAGTAAATTTTGAAATCATATTTTCTCAAAAACAGTGTTATTCCAGAAAGAGTTCATATATTGCAGAAATTTATCATTGAAAAACAAGTGATCATAGTGAGGTTCAGTTGAAACGATTAAGTCGCAAGGAGTTTCAACGGTTTCAGAAAAATTGTCATTGTGTTTAAGATCACATTCAACAGTTTCATTGTTGCCAACCCCAAGAATTTCAAGACTTTCAAATGTTTCATTTTCAATGTCAGACCCAACAACGTTATCGTCAATCAGTTCAAGAAGTTTTCGCTCATCAAAGTCGTCCTCACTGAAACAGTTGTTACCAACTTCATCATTTTTTTCAGATTGACAATCTAAAGTTGCTAAATATTCAAAATTTTCAGAATTTGAGAGAGGAAGATCAAATTGAAGTTTGATGTGTTTGTTTTCAAGAGAATTTAAATTCAAATCAATTACAGAGATTTCAACAACTTCATTGAGATTTTCATCAATTTCAAAAGTTGTTAGTTGAAAATTTTCAATTTCAGTAAGAGTTGAATTTTCAGCAGAAGCATCAGTTTGAGTTTGAATTTCAGTTTCACAGAAATCAGAGTTTTGCACCAGAGATTTTTGAAAATTTTCATTTTCATCAACATTCATATCGTCAGAATCATCAATAATTGTTATGTACTGTTGTGACGAAGTTAATGGCTGACTATTTGTTTCAAAAGAAACATTGGCAGAAAGTTGTTTGTCTCTAGATTGGGATTTGTAGTTGTTGTACAAGTTCATAACTTCAGTTTGAAGAAGAGAAACTTGATACACTATCCTAGTGCAACGTTGTTTGCTATCTGTTATTCTTTGAGCTAGTTCTTCAATATAAGTCAAGCCAAGTTTCATTAAATCCTCAAATTCATCAACGTCATTAATTCCCTCAAGTAAGAATTTTTCTAGATTTTGCCAAAGTTCAATAGTGTGTTGGGCCAGTTGTTCAATGATTTGCATGTTTTCAATATCTTTATTTTCAGAATCTTTTCCGTCTAAAGTCCGCGCCCATTCCTTGATTTCCTCGCGACAAATCCAAATGTCATGCATTAATTGATTGATTTCACTCAGACTCTCTTCAAGAAAATTGGTAGACACATTAGACTTCAAAATGTCGTTTTTTAGATTTGTTGTTCCTATGTGTTCCTCACTGGTTGACCTTAAAAGTTCATCCACCTCATCTCTTAGAAGTCGTCCATTGTTTATTTTCCAAAACCAACATTGCCAAAAATTTAGCTTGTTCGCAACACATTTTTCATATTCTATAACCAACATTGTGCATCCACTCATATTATGGAAATCAATTTGGTTTTTAAAAATTTCGTTAAAACCCATGTTGAAATTGTTTTGATTTTCATCACTTTGCTTAGCCATTTGTGCTAAAAGTTGATGCACCTCAAATAAATTCTCCTCAATCGTAGAAAGGTGGTTTTCATATTGAGGTACAATCGTTTGATGAGATTGGTGGAAATTATTCGAAAAGTTCTCAGCTTGAAATTCATTTTGATTTGAATTGAAACCAAAATCATTTAAAGTTTGAAAAGAATTGCAGTTTTGGTTGTACATGGGGCAAGCACGCATGTACTAGAAGAAGAGAGTTTTTAATTAATAAATTGTTTGCGAACAAATTATACAATTGTAAAAACTGTAAAATCCGTTCGGCTTTCCTAAACAACAAGGATTGTTGTAAAGGGTGTCGAACTCTGGGACCAGAAATATTTTAATTAATAAATCCAATCAAGTTATTCCAAGATTTTGATTGATTGAAAACACAGAAAATAACAGCAATTAAATAAAGAAGAGAGATTTATCTAATAAGAGAAAGCAATTAGGGGATAATGACATAGATTAGATTCACACTCATCAATAGCCAACAAATAAATATAGATCCAATTCATGTTTCTATCACAAACACGAATCAATGATAAATAGATTCTTAGAAACAAATAAGTAAATAACGACAAGCATAGCCTATGCAGGAGCTGAGCTCTTAAACAACCATAGACTATCAAGACATATTCACAAATTAATTTCTAAAAACCTAAAACTAGATCTAAATCTGATAATTGTTAGATCGAACACGAATATACCATGTGAAGGAGCATAGCTCTTAAACGACACAGAATATGAAGGTTCAGATCTAACCCTTGATTCAGATCTAGATCTACATATATAAAGTCCTCATCTATTGGCTATGTGATTCATGTTGAATCATATCTATTAGTGTCATCACCCCCTAATCAAAGGGGATTAGTTAGACATAGCTAAAGAAGAAGAAAAACAGAAATTAAATAACATGAACATAAATAAAACTAAAACTAAGCAGAACAGAGGAAGAAGAGTTTTTCATCAAAAAAGAAGCTCTTAAAAAATATGTTAAAATTAAAAACTTCAGAATATATGAATACAAGTCCATGCCAGGTTCGGACAGGGGTTATTAGTGTGCCACGAATCATCGTAGAAACACGACTGAAGGTTTAAGAACCTGTTTGAGTTCTAAACTCCATCGTTCCTTAGACACCTCAGAGAGTATCAATCCTAATTGTCAATTTAACGAATATTTTGTCCTATGAGCTTTGGGGAATCCTCGATTTGATTTCAAAAATAATTTATTTCAAAAACAAATTATCTAATTTATCCCACATTCGTTTTAAAATTTCCAACCACAGATCAACAAGCAGAATAATCAATCACAGAAATTAAAAGATTTTACAAGCAAGCCACTGCCCTGCAGAAGATTTTTACATGCAATGTCTATATATTTTTATTTGCAGCAGAGCACCTGTAGAGTTTAGAAAATTTTACAGTGATCGGCAGTCCGTCCAGTGCAATTGGGTAGTGCTAGCGCGTTCACACCCCATTTGGTGTGCAACCGCTCCAACCCGTCTGAATCGTCCGCAGATTTATTGTTGTTTCGCCTTCTATTAATTTTTTATGACCTTTTTTAAATTTCCACTATACCCGTTTTCCAAAATATTCTCCTTTTTTTTTAAAAAAGTAAAGATGGAAAGCTTACATAAACACAACTAGAAGAAAACAAATCAAAGAAAACCGAAAAGAAAAGAAACTAAACTAATTCAAGCCTAACGCAAGCTAAAAGACATTCGAACTAGAAAAAAAGAAAAGAAAAAGGTCAAGTTAAGACTTGAATTTCACGCACAGGCCCAACTGATGCCCGGCTTACTTCCCTATACCCAAAAGAAATAAAACCCCTTTGATTTTTCCCGTTCCTACCAAAATCAGATGTCGGTTAGAATGAAAAAAACAGAAAAAACCAAATCCACACTTATCGTTCCAAAACCACTGACTCGCAAAACCATTGACAAACGGTTCCTGATATAGATAACTCCACAGTGAAAATCGTGATGCAAGCGCTCGATTGGGGTTCGCTGATACTCGAATTGCGGTTCGGTGGTTATGAATCTCGCAATTGGGATTTGATGTGCGATTTACTGATGTGGTCGGTTGAGTTGGGGGACGGATTCAGGTCATCAGAATTGAATTGGTTTGGGGTTTGATCGATTTGCAGTCAAAGGTTGAATTGTGGTTTGAGGATTCAGAAGTGTCGCAGGTGTATTTGGTGTTCGGATTTTGGATGGCGTTTTGGGTTTTGTCTGATGGTTCTGAACGTGGTGGTTTTGTGGTATTGGGTGTTTATGGTAGATGGGTTTTTACTGTAGAATTTTGGATCTGAAGTGTTGAGAAGCCAGGCATTTGACGAGGGATGTTTTGAGGCTTTTGTTGTGAGGATGATGGGGCTGAGAGGTTAAAGAGATGAATTGTGGTGATAAACCGGGTACTTGATTGAGGTATTGGGTATGGGATGACAAACGTTGTGAAAGGGATTGGAATGGGAGTTCTGTTAGTTTGTGATTGAGGGGATTCGAGCAGGTAATGAGAGGGGGAAGGTGCGCTGTTTTGGTCATAGTTCGGTGAAGGAGGGGAGTGCGTTTGCTGTTATGATGAGCAGGTGTTTGCTGTTGGAGGATGGATTGTTTATGAAGTTGGATTGTTTATGAAACTGGGTTCGATTTTGGATATGTGGTTTCAGGGTGGTTGACTGTGGGTTGGACTATGATGTAGCAGGGGATTGGGGTTGATGCTGGCGTGAACTTGGAGGTGGATGGGTTGGTGAGGTTGTCGTTTGGATTGGAAAATGGTCAAAGCTGCTGAGTGATTAAATTTGTATGAAATGGTTTATGGCAGTGAGGGTGGCAGAATGGTTTGAAGGGTATGTAGAAGATGAGTGGACGATGGTTTTTGCGTGAAGAAGGTTATTCTGTGAGTTTGATTCTTGGCACTTAATAGAAAGAGATGAAAATACAGAAATGAATCTTTGCAAATGTTTTTTTTTGAAAAACTTGTATAAAAAGAAAAGAAGTCAATTGTAAAAGGGAAGGAAATCAGTGAAAGAGGGAAAGAAACTGTCAATGTAAAAGGGAAAGAACCTAGGACAAAAGCAGCAAGTTTTTTTTTATTGTAAAAGAATGAAATAGTTGAGGTTGGAAAGAAATTTGAAAAGAAGGGAAAGAAATCGAGAAAAACAATAGGAAAGAAATTGCACGAAAATGGACAAGTATTTTTTTTCTCTTAATTAGAAGATTGTAGTATCAATAATTTAATACCAAATCGTCTAAACAAGATCTTTTATCTGTATTTATATATAAAAGCAATAAAACAAAAATATTTTTGTGTTTTTTTTAAAAAAAATAACCTGAAGGATCCATGAATTTAAAATTATTTTGGTCCCCGGCAACGGCGCCAAAATTTGTTTGCGAACAAATTAAACAATTGTAAACAACAGTAAAATTTGTTCGTCTTTCCTAAACAACAAGGATTGTTGTAGAGGGTGTCGAACTGTGGGACCAAAAATATTTAAATTGGTAAAATCCAATCAGGTTATTCTAGGATTTTGATTGATTGAAAACGCAGAAAATGACAACAATTAAATAAAAAGAGAGATTTATATAATAAGAGAAAACAATTAGGGGATAATGACATAGATTGGATTCAGACTCATCAATAGCCAACAAATAAATATAGATCTAATTCATGTTTCTGTCACAAACATGAATCAACGATAATTAGGTTCTTAGAAACAAATAAGTAAATAACGACAAGCATATCCTATGCAGGAGCTAAGCTCTTAAACAACCATAGACTATCAGGACAGATTCACTAATTAATTTCTAAAACCCTAAACTTAGATCTAAATCTGATAATTGTTAGATCGAACACGAATATACCCTGTGAAGGAGTATAGCTCTTAAACGACACAGAATATGAAGGTTCAGATCTAACCCTTGATTCAGATCCAGATCTACATGTATAAAGTCCTCATCTATTGGCTATGTGATTCATGTTGAATCATATCTATTAGCGTCATCACCCCCCAATCAAAGGGGATTAGCTAGACATAGCTAAAGAAGAAGAGAAAAAGAAAATAACAGACATAAATAAAATACAACTAAAACTAAATAGAACAGGGGAAGAAGAATGATTTTATTCCAAGAAGAGAATTACAGAATAAAACCCAATGTGTTTTTACAATGAATGAGATAAAGTGTATTTATAGCTGATATGACAAAGGCTACTTGGAAAATCAATTATTGGGACAAATCCCCTTTTCCAAACTATAACACATAAACAAAATAGCTTAATGTGAATGCGTGCAGCGCTTGAATGAGAAGCCTTGCAAATAACTTAGCCCAATTAGCAACTAGACCTATGTGAATGCATGCAGATGTCATGGAATATAGGTTGCGGGCTTCAACTCCAATTGCCTTGAGAATGAATAACAACTCCAAGTGATTATTACGGAAAAGCATTGAATCTTGTCTTTAAAATACGCAGTAGAAGGTGATTGTATAACAACATTTCTCAGGTCTTCAAGCTTTAATCCATCTCTAAAATTCAACACTCTTCTTGCACAAATTCTTCAAGCTTTTCAACAATTAAATGCATTAATCCATTCATCTCAAATAATCTGTAAACACAGCTATAAATGCACAGTATCAATTATTTAAAAGATAAAATAAGATAAATATGCGGATAAAATATACAAATTTACGTGTATATCAAATACTGGAGCCAAGTTTAAGGGTGATGAGGCGTTGGGTTTCATGATATATCACGGGAGAATGGATCGGGAAAGACTGACGAGTGTATTGGTTGGAGTCGGAGAGGTTGACTGGTGATCAGGGGAGGTGGGACATGGACTAACCACGGCAATATTATGATGAAGGAGCAGGTCATGGGAAATGGGCTAGAGATCGGAATCTGTTGGGATGATCGAGTGTAGTAGTCAGAGGTTGGTGGGGATGCTCGTGAGAAGAGATTGGTGAAGACAAAAATAAATTTCATGAAAGAAATGAGGGGTGGTGGAGGTGGAAACCATCGGAAAGGGTGCTTGAGTTGAAGATAAAACAAATACTGGGAGTGGGCACGCCTTTTGTATTTGGAAGAGTAATAGTACAGGAGGGCTAGCGGTTTCAAGACGCATGTGTTGGGCCGATTTCCTAAAGGTGAGCCCATATATATATAAGTAAATAATTAAAGTTTTATTTCTAAAATTTAATTTAACATATTAACTTGGAATGTTGGAACCGGTTAAAACATGGAACAAGAAAGGTTTGAGGGTCTGGGCTTGAACTAATGTGGATGGGCTGAGGCGAAAATGAAATGTAAGGAGCCAATATAATTATTATATCATATAAGTTAGTTTAAATTTAAATAGTAGATAACTTATTAATGTTATATTTTACTCGCACATTATCAGAATTTCGAACAGACTGATTCGTTGGGATTGTATTTTGCGCAAACTACGTAATGTAGTTGGTCTGGAACTATTAGGAGCTTACTTGGATTTTCAGCATAATTAAACGTCTGATTCAAATCAATGAACGTTAATCGTTATTTAACGATTAACGAACAAGGTGAGTAATTCTCACTTAACTCTACTTAGTTTATATTTTCATAACGTATTTTTAGAACTGATAAATATTGGTTGGTTGTTGTGTGTTGATTGGTAGGTTGAACTGCTAATTGATTAGTTAAAAATATCGATATATATATGTATATATATATATCGTTAATTAAATATTGATTCTGTTGATCATAATATTTCATGTCGAATTGAAATTGATGTTAATTATATTGTTTAACATCTGTGGATGCAGGGAAATAGGTCAGAGGGATCCAACTGTATTCCTCAACATTTATTTTACTGTTTGCATATATTGTGATATATTATATGGTATATAATTGGTTATTGATTTCTGTGTGTTGGATGATGACTGATTCTTTGATTTGGTATTTTAATACCATAAGTTATACTAGAATGTAGAAAGGAAATTTTCAAAGTATATATTGAAAAGGGAATATTTATAAAATCAAAGGATTTTATAAAAGGAAATATCTATAAAATCGAAGAATTTTATAAAAGAAATATTTATTTAGAAAATAAATAGAGTTGTAAAAGGAATATTTAAAAAGAAATATTTATTGAGAAAATAAGTTGAATTATACAAAGAAATTTCATAGTGGATATTGAATTTTAGGATTTTATTAAATCAATGTATTTTATAAAAAGAATTATTCGTAAAACAAATAGGATTGAAAGGGGAAAATATTTGTAAAACATTTACAATAGAATTGAAAAGGAAATATTGGAAAATAAATAGGATAATTAGAAAAGTAAATATTTGGGAAATAATTAGTGTATTATAAAAGGAAGAATTTTATAAAATGAATAAATTTTATAAAAGAGAATAAGTGGAAAAGATTCATTTAAAGTATAATTAAATGGAAATCGTTTTTAATAGATAAATTAAGAAGATTAATTTATAAACGATGTTTATAAATTAAAAAAATATTTATCATTGGATAATTTGAATATATAAATATGAATTAATATAAAGAAGTAGAAATCGGTTTTAACACCGATATGTTAATAAAATTTGAATTCAACATTTATAAAAGGGAATTTAAATGAGATTTTAACTGTTAGAAGTTAAAAGGAGGATTTGTAGAAATAATTATTCAAATAAAAGTATAAATAGAATTTGGAAATGGAATATTTTTTTTTAAATATGAAATCAAACTGAACTGGTATACATATATATATATATAAGAAATATTATTCACATTCGATGTGAATAATGGATTAAAATAAATATTTTATAAATAAATACATTTATAAAGAAATTGGGTTTTGGAACAGAAATTCAAATGGGAATTTGAATAAGATAGGAAATAGGATTAAAATAAAAATAGTTATTCAAATAAGAGTTATTTGAATAGAGTTAATTAAATAGAGTTGATTGATTAGAGTTGATTGATTTGAGTTAATCGAATTAGAGTTAATCGAATATTAGTTATTCGAATAGAGTGAATCAAATATAAGTATTCGAAGAAGAGAGATTATCGAATATAGTTTATTCGAAAAAGAAATAATCGAATATAGTTATTTGAAAAAGAGTTATCAAATAGAGATTATTCGAGAGGAAATTATACTTTTGGATTTGACTACATCGAACATGGGAAAGTACTATTTACTTTTCGGGTTTTAAATCAAGATTTATTTATTTTAATAAATCATTTATTTATTCAAATTAGGAAATAAAAGTTATATTCAACTTATTATATTTCGGAAGCATTGGATTATAACACTATTGTTATAATAAAATGATTTCTGTAAAAGAAGTGGATTCATAAATAGAATTCGAGAGTTACGTAAGGAAGTTTGTTGAAGATCTAAAATGTGAACTTTTTCTATTTCGAGGTTAGAAATGTTGTTCATTTAAGGTCTGAGAGGTAGTTATACCCCAACTTGATTGACTTCATTTTTAACTAAGGAATGGTTAAGATTCGGTAGTGAAGAATAGTTAATTTAATTTAGTTAATAAGCGTTAATGGTTCGAGTCGACATAGCGGTGTTTTATTTAAACATCTGTTTAAATCCAATGAAGGATTTTTGGAAATGTTTTCAAATAAGAATCAAAATGTTTTCTAATATAGTAAATAAGAAATAGGAGTAAATATGGAAATGTTTTTCCAAAGATTAATAACGTATATTTTCCTAAATTTTGAAAATAAGAATTTACGAATATATGGAAACGGAAATAAGGAATTGAATGGTAAAATAAATTAAAGGGGATCGGGGTTGATTGATGATTTGCTCGGGAACATTTCCATTTGGAAATACGGCCGTTGTTTGCACATTTGTTTTCCTTTAATAGTTTAATCACTAACTATCAAAGATTTTTGACCATTACTACTGTCAATACGGAGAGACCGGGATCAGATTCATCGTTTGAAAACCACTCCGTATGGGCATTAGCATTGTGAATCAAATATGATGAAGATAATTGAAGACGGAGTTGTGCAAGGGTTGTTCTGGGAATCCTAGGTAGAAATTTCCTCAGATGGATTTACAGAATAGTGGCTTTGGTTTGTCCAGACCCAGGGCAACGTGTATGGACGAATGTCTGACAGAGTATATCTAATGGATAACGTAAGTTGATCGCTTCAAATATATCCACATTTGGTTGCAGAGGAATTCGTTTCTCTTAGCTGTATACCCGTGGTATTTTTGTGGAAATCAATTTGTGATTTGGCGGGTATGACGATGTGGCATTCAAAGTAAATGAATGTATGATCTGTAAAAAGATACGTTATGACCTCAAGCCTCATCAATCGGGAAATGACAAAAATCGGGCAAGCGGCGTGGCTAAGTGGGTCGCTCCCATTAGGGTATATTGTCACCATCTAGAGAATATTCATATTTGTTACCTCTTTTCACTTCTGTATCTCCCGGGAACAGTTATGTTGTTAGCAACCGTAGGTGACAATATATTCGATACACTCAAGAGAAATGAGTGGTCGGTCATGTGTGGGCCGGGTTGCAAGACGTTCTTGTTGAACCCAGTGTATTCCTCTCTAGAGATACACTATCGGCAGGTGGTTCCATACCTTGTCATATTCGGAATCCAATCTCCAATAAGCACCTGAGGTTTTGTTTGTATACTATATATATGTGGAGCGTAAGATGCAAGCGTTCTGCTAGATTGTTAATTATTTGTGATTAGACATTATTATAATATCAGAAAAGTATTGATTTTGAAAATGTTTTCGGTTATCATAAGGTAAAAACCATCCATTAAAAACCATCCGTATTTATGTGTTGATCGGTCTTACGATTATCATTCTTTTGAAAATGATTTTGAAAAGTTAAACCAAGTGGTTTGAGTTTAGTCACACTAGTCCCATGACTGACCCAGAGTTTATTTTTTTTTGTTTTCCCTAAACTCTTGGGTGCCCAAATTTTGTATGGGCAGTCAAGTAGTCGGGATTTACAGATACGCTAGATGGAGCTTGGAGGAGGAGGCTTCAACAGCATTTTATAGCTATTGTTTATTTCCGCTGTGATGTAAGTGCGGTACTCTAATATACAAATACAGATTTGTGTTTCAATGTTATTTTGTATACTATATTTTATTCGTTCCGCTGTGAGATTCGTGTTACTCTGATGTTGTTGTGTTCTTCTTCTTCTTCTATTCTAATTTTCCATCTTATCTATTATTAGCCTCTAACTTCTTTCTATTAATGATCAGGTATTTCCGATGTCTGAGTAAGTTGACATTGGTATTTATGTTGATTTTCGGAGTCGAAAATCCCTGGGTCGTTACAACATCCATAGCTTTGACTCAGCACCAAGACGGATGTTTGGCTACGGATCAGTGCAGTGGGGTAGTTATTACTCTATGGGGCAGAGTGATCGTAGCATGGCTATGAGCCAGTGCAGTGGAGTCGTCATGACTTCATGGGGCAGAGTGGACATAGTAAAGGATTATTGTCTATGGATCAGTGCAGTGGAGCCATCATGACTCCATGGGGCAGAGTGATCATAGCAGTGGATATCGTATGCTTTATGCACTGAGTGAGAGATGTGAGGATAGTTGCTATGCTTGATTGTTTGCCATCACTATGACATGCACACCCCCACCCCCGTAACCTTACACCATATGCTAGTGTTACCTTAGAGTATTGTACATCCTGTTGTGCTAACTCTTTGGTTGCAGGTCCAGGTTCAAGTATGGTTTAGTATACCTGTTATTGTTCTGTTTTGATGCTTATCACTCATACCAGACTTTTGTCTGACCCAGAGTTTTATGTCTCTTTTTATTACTCTAGGTGCTCTTCAACGGGAAGATTAGAGTCAGGTTAGCTGGTTATGCACGAGTAGCTGATCCAAAGATGATCAGGAGGCTCCCACGTATGATATATATATATGTATGTATTCTCCCTGTCTCACTGCTGGTCATTACTTTGGGCATTAGAAGTGTACCTTTCTTATTTTGCTTTGGAGACAGTTTTAAAAGTTGTAATAATGATGATGTAACACCCTAAATTTTCTACTAACAGTAAATTAACAAATTAAAGTATAATTAATCCTAAATGAAAGAATTAAGGGAAACGGGTTACGCCATTGCGTTCGTCTCGGATTCCGCCTGAGATAGAATCCGAGTTTGCGTGAATCGGACTCCGTATGAAGGAGTTATGACCGCCGGAAGTTTTAGAATTCGATTTAAAATTCAAACAGCTCAAAAACAAGGCCAAATTCGAATTTCAAACGCATAGGCAGGCTGAGCAGGAAAATATCCGCCCAGGCCAGGAGGTCGACTGTGTAGTCGACCCCCTCCAACCAGGTCGACACTATAGTCGACCTGGGTGTCGACCTGGGTACCCAGGTCGACTATGTAGTCGACCTGGGGGTTGACCTGCTTGGTCGACCTGACCTGCCTGGTCTGGTCCTGGCTCGATTTTTGGGGCTTGGCTGTGTCACTAGAGCTTATTTTTGTCGCTTTCTGATGGGCTTCTCTTGAGATGGATGACCTTGATTAACTCAAGCTTCATCGACGGCTCTAATTTATTTGAAATTCTATATAATCAACTCTAGTCTCAACCTAAATTCACACAAATAATATAGAACTAGAGCCGTCATGCTGCTGGAAGGAAGCCAAGAGTAGCCTCCACTTGTAGAAAGTTTAGACACGAGCAAATCTAAAGAAAAACAAGAATCAAAACAACGTTTGTCTACCCAAAGGAAAACATTTCAAATCCAGAACTCATAATTCAGAATTCAAGTTCGTCGTTTGTTGTAAGTATAGTGATTTTTCTGATGGGAATAAAATTAAGATTTGATTCGATGTACAATGGAAATGGAATTATGTTATTGTACTACGACGATGTTAATTCATATCTATGTGTTGTAATGATTGTGGTATTGTGATGTTTGTGGTATAATTGACCTGATGTTTGGATCCATTAGAATGTTTGTGGATTAATCTAGTTGATGCTGGATCCATTCAAATTCACATACAAGTTATTTGTTTTATATCTACACCTATATGTTTATGTGATTATATAGGTTGTATGTGATTAAGATCCCATGTATATACCTTATGCTGAACCTCTATGCCTAAATGATTAAGTTCATATACATGCTCATATGTTTATACAAAAGTTGCAAGTTCATAATTGGATCCATGCCAAGAACCATTTTAATACAAGTTTCATGTTGTAGTTGTAAACATGATTTGATCTAGTTCACACACATATGGTAAAATTATACATTCTTTATGGAAATGCCATATTCTTGTCATATGCTAGTGATGCTCGATGTTATGCCTAGATCTAAACATGTTTAGGCTTATGTTGTCTAAATCTTATGCTAATTCATGTAACACCTGTTTAGTTAGTTTCCCCTGTTTAATGCAAGTTCACATGACAAGTTGAAACCCATGATTCAGTCTATGTTGCAAATTCACATATATGTATATTGATTATATTGCAAGTTCACACTTATGATGTTCATATTGACTATGCCAAAAATGCCAAGTTTACACCTATGTCATGTTTGCGTTAATGAATTTCTTTATGCCAATTTTGTGTGCGCTAAATTAGGCTAAGTTTTTAGCCTACTATTATATGTTAAAAATCATGCGGACGAAAATTAGGCTAAGATTGTTAGCCTAATACTTAGATGGGGTAACATTGGGGTAAATTGGTAATTATAGGGAAACTAGACATAAATTGGAAAAATGTATGAAATTGGCATGTTTGTCACATGCCAAAATTGGTGGCATTTAAATGGTATAAATTATTATACCAAAAAGGATGAACTTGGAATTGTGCCATAACATTTGATTGTTAACAAATTTAGATATAATAAGTAAAAGAGACAAATATGTAAATTTAGAAAATACGAGTATGCTTAACACGAGGTTGGATTGAGTTGTGATGTAAACCTGCTCGGACCCGCCCGGCTGTCCAGTAGTCACAACAATACCTATCCAATGTGAGAGGTTAAGCATTGAGCCCATTAAGGACCCGAGGTTAGACTGAGTTATGGTGTAAATCTGCCCGGAACCGACCGACACATCCAGTAACCGTAACAATACCTGTCTAATGTGAGTGGTCGGTGCTTTAAAAAAGCTAAGGACAGACAAGTCATGATGGTAGGGTTAATTTAACTAAAACACTTAACCAATTCAACATGTTAATTAAACTGATGGGTTGGGTTAGGTAAATACAAACATTTAACCAATTAAAATGTTTAACTAAAAAACCCTAGTAACGAGGACCCATTTCAGCAGTAACCCAATTAGGTATCATGGTACCCTGAAACTAGGCAGGGTGGGGCACGATTACTGGGCTGATTGTAAGCGGTCAAAAGTGACGGCGGTCAGTGCAACAGTGTGGGTTATAATGGAGTGCGGGCGTGCACACACTTCGGAGCAGACAAACAGGGCACTGGGGGCACCCGTAGTATACCCTATGCATTCTAGGATTGTGTCGGGCCGCCACCATGGGACTTGATATACCCCATGGTGGGACCATCATAGGTATCTACACTCTTTGGGGGCCGTAACACACATATGATTTTGCGAGTAGGTGCCGATCTTTAGAAGAAGGGGAACACGTCACCCCGATCGTGGGGGTGCCAGTTAAGACAATGCAAGTAGGTGCAGAGATATAGTGTGTGGTGCGATAGTATATTCGTTCAAAACTGCTTTATCTTAGTTTATGATACTTTCCTGTTCCCAGTTTATACCTATCATGCCCTTATTATTATTCTCAGACTGAAGAGTCACTAGACTTACTAGGCTTTATGTCTGACTCTGTTTTTCTTTCGTCTTCTTTTCTTCCGTCCCCCCGCCCCAGGTCCACAGGGAGGAAACAACTCAGCTTAGTCAGACTCTTTGCAAGCTTCAAGATAGTAGATGTACGGTTTGGACTCACTTTCCTTGGCTATGGCTTTTGGACACGTTCTATGGGGATTTATGCAACTTTTATCATGTTTTATGCTTCTTTATTTAATAACCAAGACAGAAATGATGATGTAATGTTTTGGAAGTTGTTATGAGACAATTACGGTAATGTTTTGTATGAACAAGTATTTTATGAAATAAAAGTCTGTTGGTTTTCCGCTGCTTATATATGTGTGTTTATTTCTGTCTTGTGTTTTATCTGTGACTTTTACTTATAAACCTCCACCAAAGTTAAGGCATTCCCTTTGTGAGTGGCCTTAATGCAGGGTGGGGTGTTTCACTTGGTATCAGAGTACAGATTTACCATACTAGATAAAAAAATTGAAACTATTTTCAAAAAGAAGTTTAAAGAAGCATCTTTTTCAAGAAAAAGCGTTGTTTTTAAAAGGCATAATTCCCCCAAAGCCATATGTACTATCTCTCTATCCTTTTGTTTTGAATCTTTCTTTCCTTTTTCATCTTAGCATGTCTGGGGACCTTACTCCCCTGCTACAGACGCTTTTACTCCTCCTCCTCCTCTGAAATAGCCAGCGGAAGAATCACAGAACAAGAAGACGGATAATAGTCAAGGAGGAAAGGACCACAACAATAATAACAAGACACGTGAGAAAAGGAAATGTTATTTCTGTGGCACTGTTGGGCATATAGTTCAGGATTGTAGAAAGAAAAAGATGAAGAGGGGAGCGTGCTTTCAGTGTGGTGATACTGGACATATCAGCAAGAATTGCCCTAAGAAGCAAGGGCAAGGCCCGCAAGCAGGACCTTCTGGGGGTACATCTTTAACATCTTCTCCTAGATGCTTTGTTTTATCTTGCTTATCTTCTCAATCCTATCTTGAGAACCTTAGGTAGAAATATTTCTGTAGAAAGCTTAGTTTATTTGTATGGTCATCCAGTTCGCACTCTCTTTGATTCCGGTGCATCACACTCCTTTATTTCATCTGCTTTGGTAGAATCTCTGCACCTAGACACTAGTATGGTAGAAGATCCATTGGTTGTTTCAAATACAATTGGGGGCTCGGCTTATTTGTCGATGGTTTGCTTGGATATGAAAATCTCTATTCTAAGTGTTGAATTTAGATGTAGTGCCCTTGTTTTGGGCTTCTCAGGACATGGGTTGATCTTAGGCATGGACTGGTTATCCAGTAATGGTGCCAATCTTGATTGTGAGAAAAGAGTGGTTAGACTCTTGACTCGGCTCAGTAATACTCTAGAAATTTCTTGTAATCCCTTGAATGTTGTTATGCTTAGTTACCTAGAGTCGCTTGATGCTTCTTTTGAGAATTTGCAGTCAGTTAGAGTGGTCCGGGAATGCCCGGATGTCTTTGAAGAGGTGAAAGACTTACCTCTGAAGCGGGAAATAGACTTCCGCATATATCTTGTTGATAATGCAAAGCCCGTAGCTCTGCCTGTTAGACACATGGCTCCAAAAGGGAGAAAGGAGCTTAGTAAGCAAGTTAAGGAGCTTCTCGAGAAGGGGTTTATAAGGAGAAGTATCTCGGAATGGGGTGCTCCAGTGGTGTTCGCCACCAAAGCAGATGGTTCACTACGTCTCTGTGTGGACTATTGGGAGCTAAACAAGCTGACTAAAAAGAATAGACACCCGCTTCCCAGAATAGACGATTTGTTTGATCAGCTTGTAGGTGCGTCGGTCTTCTCCCAACTTGATCTAGCTACTGGGTTCCATCAGCTAAGGGTAGCTGAAGATAGCATTGATAAGACGATGTTCAGAACCCCAGACGGTTTCTTCGAGTGGCTTGTCATGCCTTTCATCTTGACAAACGCACCCGCTTATTTCGTAGACCTAATGAGCAGGGTTTTCAGATAATTCCTCAATAAATTCGTGGTGGTCTTCATAGACGATATTTTGATCTTCTCAAAGAATGAGGAAGAACATGCTCAGCATCTGAAGGAGATCATGGATACTCTCCATGCACATCAGCTAAAAGCCAAATTCTCCAAGTGCTACTTTTGGAGAGAAGAAGTAAGATTTCTTGGACATATAGTGTCCAAAGAGGGGTTAGCAGTAGTCCCCGCGAAAGTGGTGGCAGTGCAGGATTGGAAGACACCAAGAAATGCAACCGAAGTCCGAAGCTTTCTCGGGCTAGCAGGTTTTTACCGAAAGTTCATTAGGGATTTTGCGAAAATCTCAACTCCACTCACAAGGCTAACAAAGAAGAATCTAGCATTCGCTTGGGATTTAGACTGTGATATTGCTTTCCAACGCTTAAAAAGGGCTCTTACAACAGCCTCAGTTCTGACTTTGCTAGATGGAAGCAAGATGTTCACAATATACACGGATGCTTGTGGTACGGGACTAGGCGTTGTTCCGTGATTATACAGATATTGTTATGGGAATTTGAAAGATATATTCATATCGTTATTTCCAATACGATATTTGTTGGTTTCAGAATTTGATATTGAATATAAGCCGGTATATTTTCTATTCAGAGCCTTGTATTTAATATCAAACGTGATTTGGGTTTGTTGTGAATGGTGTCTTCATTAACACTGATTCTTAAGCCCAGTTGAGAAAAAGATTAAATCTTTCTATTTAGATTTAATGAAGTGTACCAATCAATTGATATTTAATTGGAATTGAATTTGAATGTGATTTTGGGTTTATCGTGAACCGTGTTTTAGATGACATTGGTTCTTTAACCCGGTTAAAGGCAGGATATCGATTTTAGAAATGATTAAAACGAAGTGGAGTTTTGATGAATCTGTATTTAGATTGAAATGTGAATTGATAATTTAAATTATCAAATCTGAAGGGTGATCGAGATTGGAGTACCACCAGTTTTGCTCCAAAGCGATAGTTAAATCTTTAATTAGATTTGAACGTGAAATCGTAATTAATTTTACCGATAGCACCGTGGTGTTAGATATGAAGTATGACCAGTTTTACTTCATGGGAGTAATAGGTTGGGATTGGGAAATGAAATAAATAATTACTTCGGTGTGGTTCGCTAATCCCGACTAGTTTGGAAAACCATAACATGATTTGAAATGATATCCAAAGGAAGATTAAAGAATAAATTTAGAAAAATTTATCTTTGAAAAAATTAATGGGAACCCTTCCCTAAGAGTGTGAAAATTTGAATAAAAGAATCTTCTGAATTGGAATGAGGCATTTGTTGTGTTTGTGTAACATTTGTTTATTATATACGTGGGTTATTCGGAAAGGCCGGGTTTATACCCATTCTGAATAACCGATTCGACGATAAGTCGAAGATAAAGACGGTGGTTGAAGACCGGAAGTCTTCACATCGTTTGGGTGATTACTGATGATCTTGATTGGGCTGTACACCCAAGATGAGGGAAACAGTTGGTGATCGTCCAGACGTACTTGGAGATCGATGGATATGCGAGGAAAGTGCCTCCGGTTTCGTTCAGACCCAGAACGAACTTGCAAATGGATTGTGTGTCTGACATTGGATTTTATTTTGTGTTGATTGATCTCTATTAAATATACATCTGTTTGGCGGCGGAGAATTTATTCTCTTGCTTAACGCCCTTCTCTGAGACGTACGAGCTCAGAGGTTGTATATCGATGGACATCAGTCGCATGGAGTGAATTGCCAGTGCGGCATGCGTAAGTGGCAATTGATCAAGGCTTCTATTGAAAAGCAAAGTCTTGTGGTTGATGATCAAAGCACGGTTGGTGTGGCGCAGCTTTGTGTATAGCATGAATTCGCGAGCCTCACATCTCGGTATGAGTCAAAAACGGGATTGTGACTGCAGGGAGAGCACGACGTTTCTTTCTAGCTAGTGGTGGTGTCAGTGCTTAAACTGGCTGACATTTATATACTTTTCACCTATGTGGTTTTTGGATGTGAGGCGCCTCGGATATAGGTCCGTTAGGACCGGGAAACGTGTGTTCAGGAATAATTAATCCTCAAAAGTAAGAGAGGACCGGCCCTGAAGATCCAAGGATCATAGTGGGGTCCTGAGACATTTGCTAGAGTGTCTCGAATCGGAGAGGAGCTTGCCCCTTGCCTCGACTCAATACGGAAATCCAATTTCCAATACGTGATATTGCGGTTTTACTTGTAGAACCTAGTATGACGACATAGTGGTATGGGTCATTCATGCCGCCTATGATTGAAATTGTTTTGACATTATACACTTATAGTAATATCAAAATAATGTGTTTTAAACGTATCAAGCATGCTTTGGCGATTATAAGGTAAAAACCCTATCCTCCGGCTTGTGTTTCATTGTGTGATGGGACCTGGGTCTTATAATAGCTTCATTTTTCTTTATTTAGCATCGCGCTGTTTGTTTTATGCACTGGTATTCTTGGGAGGAAACCCGTTCCGTGTTAAACGGCGTGGTCCCTTGATTTACTGAACTTTAAAATAAAGATTAATAACTGTTTTAGTTCTCACACCAGTCACATGACTGACCTGGAGTTTATTGTTTCAACCTAAACTCTGGGTGCCCCTATTTTCCACACGGGCAGCTAGTAGTTTTGGTTTTGTAGATTTATATCCACAGGATCCTGATTTACAACTGGAACGATGCTCGGAAAGCTCTGTATCCGTGTATTACTTTCAGTTGTGTTTTGTAATTTTTTTCTTCCGCTGCTATGTAATTTATTGTAATCTCTGATATTTATCGAATGTATTTTATTTATACATACCCTGTATATTCTTGTATTCTGATGGAATTGTTGTAATAACAATGAAATGTTCTTCTCTCTGCGTTCCGATGTGTGTTGTTCTCAACGCAATCCGTGCTTCCCTTAACGGGGAGGTTCGGATCATGTCAGAACGTATTTATGGCGACGACCTTTATTTACACCTTCTTATGTAAATGAGAAGAATAACTAAGCAAGGACATTTTTGTACACTTTCTTATGTAGGAAAAGATAAGGTTACATTTATTTACTGGTAGTATAAATAAATAGAGAATAAGAAAAGTTAACATTTTCTTAATGTAAACAATAAAAAGAATAGTTACATTTTTCAATGTAATTAGATATGAAATAAAAAGTATTCATTTTGCCAAATGTGAAAAAATAAAATAGATTTTGTCATTGAAACTAAAATTACATTTTAATGTAATTAAGAAATTAGATTGACGAGAAAGTTTACATTTTTATGGAGAATAGATTAAAAAGGAAAGTTTACATTTTTATATGTAAATTAGATTAAATAGAAAAGTCAAATTTGTCATTTATGTAAAAATTAATTTGTCAGTTATGCGAATTTTAATTTGTCATTTGTGTGAAGATTGGAATTGGCATTTATGTTAAGATAAATTTGCCCTTCATGCTTAAATATTATAATGTCATTTATTGAAAATATCGTTAGAATTTGAATGTCATTGAAAGTAGAATATCACTAGATTAAAATGTCGTTAAATTACAAAGTCATTAAAACTAGAAGGTCATTGGATGAAAAAAGGTCATTAGAATTCATAGAAAATATGTTTTCATATAAAATATCCTCTTTATATGACATTAGAATTCATCACTTTTATTTAAGAATGGCATGTGAATTAAAAACGTCAATTTTGTTAAGAAGTGCCATGTAAAATAATATTTTTAGTAGAAAAATTATTATAAATAATTAAAATTGTACTTGGACACGAGGTTAGGTCACATTTGTGGTGGAAGTCTGCCCGGACCCGACCGGCATATCCAGCAGCCACAAATGTTAGGCCTAATGTGAGAGGTCCAAGTGCGCAAATACAAATTGGGCCAAGACACGAGGTTAAGCCCAACTTGTGGGATAAGTCTGCCCGGAACCGACCGGCCCATCCAGCATTCACAAGTTGTAGGCCTAATGTGAGAGGTCTGGCCCATATTAAAATATAAATGGTTAAATAGAAAATGGACATTATTTACACCGTCATGAGTTAAATTAGAAAGTTACATTATTTTCAATGTCATGTTTAAAGAAGAGAAATTTATATTTTTATGTAATTGGATTTTAATTGAAAAGAATAAGGATATGAAATTACATTTTTATGTAATTGGATTTTCATAAAAATAAAAAGATTAAAGATATGAAAAATATATTTTCACGTAAATAGATTAACACACAAAATTATCATTTTGTTTGTAATATAAAATTATTATTTTTGTTTTTCGTTGAAAGATAATAAAATTATCAATTTTTTTACATTGAAATAAACAAACAAAAATACTCATTCTTGTAGAAGTAAAGGTGAATGAACAAAAAATATTCGTTTGTTGAAATGAAACACAAAAATGCTCATTTTTGTTGGAATTGGTATGATAAACAAAATATACATTTTGTGTAATTCGAAAGATGAAACAAGAAAATGTACATTGTTGTATATAAGATGCGTATGTGTATGAATGGTGTGTACATTGTACGTTAATATTGTTTGTACGAATAGGATTATTTTTCGTTAGCAAAATGTAATGAAATAAAATACATTTCATTACACATTATAAACATTTCGATAGGTTGTGAAACAAAACATTCACTATTTGTTATATAATTACGTTAATGAAATAGAATTTAATTATTTATATATATATAAATTATAATGAATAAATCGTTATAAATTACTAATAACGATATGAAATGATTTCCAACTTATATATATACGAGAATTATTTGGAAAGTCGGGGTCTATCTCATTCCAAATAATTTAAGCGACCTTTCAAATTCAAGTTTTGAAGACAACAATAGAAGACCGACGATCTTCATATCGAATGGACGACGACTGCTGATGCCCGTGATTGGAGTAGCTACCTTGAAGGGGCTACAGTGGTGGCCGTCCGGACGTAATGTTGATTTGTAAGGATTTGGCTTTCGCTCAGACCCAGAGCATAAGCTTATAAACGGAATGTGTGTCTGACGTTGAATTTTGTTCTATGTAAATTGATTTCTATTAATATACGACCGTTGGTGGCGGAGAATTTATTCTCTTGCTTAATACCCTTAGAGGTTGTGTATTAATAGTTATCAATCGCATGGCGTCAATTGTCAACGTGACACGCTAAGATGAAGATGATCAAGGCTTTGTTGAAAAGCAGGCCTTGTGGTTATAATGTTACTTCGCGAGCCTCACAACCCGGTTAAGTCTAAAACAGGAGAAGGGAACGCAGGGAGAGCAGCACGTTTCTTTCTAGCTAGAAGTGGTGTCGGTGCTTAAACTGGCTGATATTTACTTATGTGGATGATGGAATGTGGCACGCCTCGGATGATAGGTCCTATAGGATCGGGAAACGTGTGTTCAGGAATAACTAATCCACAAAGCTGTATGTGTGGACCGGCCCTGCAGGATCCAAGGGTTATCAGCGGGGAATCCTGAGACATTAGCTAGAGTGTCTCGAATCGGTAAGGAGCTCCTCCCTAGCCTTGACTCATGATGGAAACCCAATTCCAATACGACCTCATGCGGTTTTGATTGTATTACTTGTATGGAGGCATAGTATATGGTAGCTATGCTTCCTAGGATTAATACATTTACTTTGAAATGTTTTTGAAACATATGCACACTAATAATAATATCAAATTCGTTTTTAACGTATCAAGCATTTTTAACCATTATAAGGTAAAACCCTATCCTCCGGTTTGCGTTGCATTGTGTGATGGGACTTGGGTCTTATGATGGTTTCATTTTTCCAAAAGGCATTGCGTTGTTTTACGATTTACTTTATTGTTATGCATGGTAATCCATTGGAGTAAACCCGTTCCGCGTTAGCGGCGTGGTCCTTGGATTTGCCTTATTACTATTAGTTAAATTAGTTAAGAATTCTCACACCAGTCCCATGACTGACCCGTTGTTTGTTTCACCTTTGCAAACTCAGGTGCCCTCTTTTCCACACGGGCAGTCGAGTAATTTGTCTACAGGTCCTTACCTCGAGCAGAACGCTGGATTGAAGCTTAAAGCTGTGTCCAGAGCATAGTTATCCTTCGCTGTATCTATTTTATTGTTTCCGCTACATTGTATTGTATTTAAATATTGTAATTTATCTTCCGCTGTATTTTATTCAATGTACTCTGATATTCTGTACTCTGATGTAACATTATTGTAATGCTTATAAAAGTCTGCTGTTATTGTTCTGATATTGTTGTATTCCCAAAGTTAACGTGTTCGGGTTTTGAACGGTCTTGGTCGATTTTGCGATCGATCGGGTCGGGCGGAACCCGGGCCGTTACAGTTGGTATCAGAGCTCTGGTTAGCTCAAATCTTTAGGGTACAACTCATTAGAACTGAACAAAAGACTCATCAGAGATTGGATTAGTAATATCCGATAAGAATACTCATTAGAGATAGGATCAGTAGTATCCTAGAATGAGAAAACTCATTATAGATGGGGTTAGTAATGCCCTAGAATGAGTTGAGAGTAGCAAGCCTATAATATACATATTTTTAATTATAATCTATTTTTGGAAAATATGATTTTTGAATATATAAAAGTTATAAATATTTAAAAAGCTAATTAACTAATTGATTGATGGTTGTGTAGTGTAATTATTAGTTCAACTAATAAAATTATAAAATTATAGAAATGAATTAAAGAATGAAAGATAAGTTAGTTAATTAAACACTTTTTAGCTTCGTTCCTTTTCGAGGACGAAAAGTTTTTAAGTGGGGGAGACTGTAACAACCCTGAATTTTGGGGATAAATTTTAAAATTTATTTTAAGTAATTTTAATGAGTTTTTGATATTTAAAATAATTTATGTGATTTGTAAGTTTAATTTTCACAAGAATAAACTAAACACAATTGTTGACATTAATTAATTTAATATTGTATATTGGAATTTACATTCCAATATAAGTGGCTAAGAAAAATAATAGAAACCATATAAAGGACATTTATTAGTGGTTCACAATATTTAGTCTAAGCGTTGCATGTAAGGTAAATTCTTAGTTTGTATTATTTAATTTCTTTCCCTATTCAATTTCTTTTCTAAATCTACAAATTTCTATTATGTAAACATATTCCCATTTGTACATATCATATATCTATTCGGATTTTAAATCATAGCAACTCGAAATATAGAAAGGTTCTTCTTGTCACCCGTTTGGACTAGCATGTAAATTATTTAGAAATAAGAAATTTTGTAAATAAATGAATATGAAAATAAAAATATACGCCAAACAAAATATATATTAATACTATATCCATCCAAAAACATACGTAATTAATTCTAGTTATTATTATTATTGATAGGTAGACGTTAAAATAGGTTTGAATTTGATTGTTCTCCATTAATGACATGTGTATGGTAACATTTCCAATAATAAAATATGTATAAATAGTTGTAACCTTGGGATTCTGGGCAACAAATTTCGAATTTATTATAGAATTTGAAAAGGTTCCAATTAGTGTAAATATGAACTAAAGATTGTAACCATGCAACATTGTTGGGAATTGACGTGTTAATAAATTTTAGAAGTTGAAGAAGAATACAATAAATGTGATAAATGGGAAATAAATATTGTAATTCCAATTTAGGAGTAATTAATGTAGTAAACATAATTATATACACACACACACACACGCACACACTCAGATAAATAACAGTTAATATGATGAATCGTAATTAATGTGTTTAATAATAATTAATGCAATTAATAAAATTAATTTGAATGTCTATCGTGTTTGGGAAAAATACCCTATGTTTCTCCCTAACATGGTTCAAACCATGTGACACGGTTATTTAATAGTAGGTTTTTGAATGTTAATTCGGCATCAATAGAAATATTTTTCAAATGACAAAAAAAAGACAACATTAAATGCTAAAGTCCATTAATTACAATTAAAAGTGTAGAATTTGAAAACATGTTTTTATTGTCATATTTCAAATTGCCTATAAATTGGTTCTAATTCATTCATATGTATAGAGTTATCAATTAACCATACTTGCATATTATTAACTATTATGTCACACAATTGAGTAATGAACATATTTGCTATATATATATATATATATATTTTAAAAAAAGAATTTCTATATCTCAGCACTGTTTATATGCACCTTTATAATACCATAAATTAAGTTTCATTCAAGATTTCAATTAAATTAATATACATGCTGTCCTTTATTTATTTCGTTTACTTATGTGATATGCCTTCTTATTACACTTACCTACATGTTAATACAGTATCAATTTATGCCATGAATAATTTTGATTAATAGCATTTATGAATCAATCAATGCAAATTAAAGATAAAATATAAAAGGTTTCTTTCTCCATTTTGTGTAATTTATGTATTCAATTAATTACTTCTTTAGGGAAAGAAACTTAAAGTTTTTATTTATTTATATATATATACTAGTTAGGATAAGTTTATGGTCAAAACACAAAACCCTATTCTTGAATACGTAGCCGCCGCCCTTTACATTTTCAATGGATGAAAATGCACAAAAAGAAAAAAAATAATTCCTCCTAGTCTACCACAAATTAAAATATGAAATCAAGACAAATAATCAAGAGTAAGGCTTCGAAGTGGCGGGGTTGGATGGTGGACTCGGTGGTCTTGGAGCGTGCGATGGGGGCGACTTGAGCGTGCGTTTTGGGTTCATTTCGAACGATCCAAGGAGGAGGACGAAGACGGCCGGCGTTCCCTTTACTAATCAATAATTCGATGAAATTTGGTGAGATTTCTTTTTTATTTATTTTTATAATCAATTAATTATCATCATGATTTGAAAAATTCTTACATATACATGATTTGCTTGTTTGATTCTGATTGGTTGATTGGATGAAATATTTTTGTTGCATTAAAATTGACAAAAATAAAGATGTCAATTTGGTTGAATTGGATTATGGTCAAGATAAAATACATTCTTGTTATGAAATATTGTGTTAGAAATAAAATTCATTATTATTATGAAATATTGTATTAGAGATCAAATACATTCCAGTTATGGAATATCGCATTAGAAATAAATTATATTTTTGCATAAATGTTATACATTAGAGTAAAATAACATTAAGAAAAAATTGTTCTTTTTATTTTCATTTGAAATATAGGCTTTGTTATTTTTAATGTTAACATATTAGAATTTTCCACTTGTGTTAAAATTAGTATTAGCATACAAATTTGTTACTTTTGCTAAAATTAGAATTGACGTGCAAATTTGTCACTTATGTTAGAATTCATGTTATGAGAATTTACATGTCACTTACGTTAGATTCATGTTATGAAAATTTACATGTCACTCATGTTAGATTCATGTTATGTAAATTAGCGTATCACTTTTGTTAGAATCAAGTTACATTAGGATAAAAATATCACCTGTGTTAGTAATGAAATATTAGAATATAAAGATGTATTTTTAGTTAGAATATTAGAATATCGTTTTTATTATAAATGTTAGGTTAGATTAAAGTGTCATTTTTGGTAAAATGATGTTTTACTAGAAATGATTATTTAAAATAAAAAGAACCAAATATGAGGTTGCATTTATTTACATTTATTAAGTAAATAAGATATGGAAATGAAAAGAATAAAACTTGATGAAACTTTATTTACAT
The DNA here is from genome assembly GCA_030737875.1 of Allium sativum. Taxonomy (NCBI): domain Eukaryota; kingdom Viridiplantae; phylum Streptophyta; class Magnoliopsida; order Asparagales; family Amaryllidaceae; genus Allium; species Allium sativum. The sequence continues at coordinate 381,893,875 of CM060924.1, forward strand.
TCCATGTGTAAATAAAATGAATAATTTAGCGAAAATACTTTATTTACATTTCTTATGTAAATAAAATGAACGTATTTATGGCGACGACCTTTATTTACACCTTCTTATGTAAATGAGAAGAATAACGTAGCGAGGACATTTTTGTACACTTTCTTATGTAGGAAAAGATAAGGTTACATTTATTTACTGGTAGTATAAATAAATAGAGAGTAATAAATGTTTACATTTTCTTAATGTAAACAAGAAAAAGAAAAGTTACATTTTTCAATGTAATTAGATATGAAATAAAAAGTATTCATTTTGCCAAATGTGAAAAATAATAGATTTTGTCATTGAAACTAAAATTACATTTTAATGTAATTAAGAAATTAGATTGACGAGAAAGTTTACATTTTTATGGAGATTAGATTAAAAGGAAAGTTTACATTTTTATATGTAAATTAGATTAAATAGAAAAGTCAAATTTGTCATTTATGTAAAAATTAATTTGACAGTTATGCGAAATTTAATTTGTCATTTGTGTGAAGATTGGAATTGGCATTTATGTTAAGATAAATTTGCCCACCATGCTTAAATATTATAATGTCATTTATTGAAAATATCATTAGAATTTGAATGTCATTGAAACTAGAATATCACTAGATTAGAATGTTGTTAAATTACAAAGTCATTAAAACTAGAAGGTAAATGGATGAAAAAAGGTCATTAGAATTCATAGAAAATATGTTTCCATATAAAATATCCTCTTTATATGACATTAGAATTCATCACTTTTATTTAAGAATGGCACGTGAATTAAAAACGTCAATTTTGTTAAGAAGTGCCATGTAAAATAATATTTTTAGTAGAACAATTATAATGATTAATTAAAACTGTACTTGGACACGAGGTTAGGTCACATTTGTGGTGGAAGTCTGCCCGGACCCGACCGACATATCCAGCAGCCACAAATGTTGGGCTTAATGTGAGAGGTCCAAGTGCGCAAATACAAATTGGGCCAAGACACGAGGTTAAGCCCAACTTTTGGGATAAGTTTGCCCGGAACCGACCGGCCCATCCAGCATTCACAAATTGCAGGCCCAATGTGAGAGGTCTGGCCCATATTAAAATATAAATGGTTAAATAGAAAATGGAAATTATTTACACCGTCATGAGTTAAATTAGAAAGTTACATTATTTTCACCGTCATGTTTAAAGAAGAGAAATTTATATTTTTTATGTAATTGGATTTTAATTGAAAAGAATAAGGATATGAAATTACATCTTTATGTAATTGGATTTTCATTAAAATAAAAAGATTAAAGATATGAAAATTATATTTTCACGTAAATAGATTAACACACAAAACTATCGTTTTGTTTGTAATATAAAATTATTATTTTTGTTTTGCATTGAAAGATAATAAAATTATAAATTTTGTTACATTGAAATAAACAAACAAAAATACTCATTTTTGTAGAAGTAAAGGTGAATGAACAAAAAAATATTCGTTTGTTGAAATGAAACACAAAAATGCTCATTTTTGTTGGAATTGGTATGATAAACAAAATATACATTTTGTGTAATTCGAAAGATGAAACAAGAAAATGTACATTGTTGTATATAAGATGCGTATGTGTATGAATGGTGTGTACATTGTACGTTAATATTGTTTATACGAATAGGATTATTTTTCGTTAGCAAAATGTAATGAAATAAAATACATTTCATTACACATTATAAACATTTCGATAGGTTGTGAAACAAAACATTCACTATTTGTTACATAATTACGTTAATGAAATAGAATTTAATTATTTATATATATATAAATTATAATGAATAAATCGTTATGAATTACTAATAACGATATGAAATGATTTCCAACTTATATATATACGAGAATTATTTGGAAAGTCCGAGTCTATCTCATTCCAAATAATTTAAGCGACGTTTCAAATTTAAGTTTTGAAGACAACAATAGAAGATCGATGATCTTCATATCGAATGGACGACGACTGCTGATGCCCGTGATTGGAGTAGCTACCTTGAAGGGGCTACAGTGGTGGCCGTCCGGACGTAGTGTTGATTTGTACGGATTTGGCTTTCGCTCAGACCTAGAGCATAAGCTTATAAATGGAATGTGTGTCTGACATTGAATTTTTTTCTATGTAAATTGATTTCTAGCGGAGAATTTATTCTCTGGCTTAACACCCTTAGAGGTTGTGTATTAATAGTTATCAATCGCATGGCATGAATTGTCAACGTGGCACGCTAAGATGAAGATGATCAAGGCTTTGTTGAAAAGCAGGCCTTGTGGTTATAACGTTACTTCACGGGCCTCACAACCCGGTTGAGTCTAAAACGGGAGAAGGGAACGCAGGGAGAGCAGCACGTTTCTTTCTAGCTAGAAGTGGTGTCGGTGCTTAAACCGGCTTATATTTACTTATGTGGATGATGGAATGTGGCGCGCCTCGGATGATAGGTCCTATAGGATCGGGAAACGTGTGTTCAGGAATAACTAATCCATGAAGCTGTATGTGTGGACCGGCCCTGCAGGATCCAAGGGTTAACCGCGGGGAATCCTGAGACACAAGCTAGAGTGTCTCGAATCGGTAAGGAGCTCCTCCCTAGCCTTGACTCATGATGGAAACCCAATTTCCAATATGACCTCATGCGGTTTTGATTGTATTACTTGTATGGAGGCATAGTATATGGTAGCTATGCTTCCTAGGATTGATACATTTACTTTGAAATGTTTTTGAAACATATACACACTAATAATAATATCAAATTCATTTTTAACGTATCAAGCATTTTTAACCATTATAAGGTAAAACCCTATCCTCCGGTTTGCGTTGCATTGTGTGATGGGACTTAGGTCTTATGATGGTTTCATTTTTCCAAAAGGCATTGCGTTGTTTTACGATTTACTTTATTGTTATGCACGGTAATCCATTGGAGTAAACTCATTGTAATAACCCGAAAATCTGGGCCAGTTTAAAAATTTTATTTTGGCGATTTTAGCGAATTTTGATTATTTAAAATAGATTATTTTAAATAATAGCGGTGAAAAAATTTATTTTGAATAGAATTCGATATATATATATTTATACGCGTCGTCGATAGAATATAAATATTTATATATAATTATAAATAGAATTGAAAATGGCACGGTAGTTCGATAATTCGATTTCAAACTTCAATTGAATGTACCGGGTGCAAAACAATCCGGATTTTTGTGAAACCAAAAATAATAGGATCTAATTGTGAATATCTTTCCAACGAATCCGAATAATTGAAATTTCATAGCGGGGATCAAAAGATATGTCTAGTTGAAAATTCTGAATAGTCGCTATGGAATTCAGGCCCTTAAAAATGGAAATTTTGCAGACGACCTCGGATTTCGACGAAACCAGTTTTGTTGGGTCCGCAGTGTCAAGTTATTGCTAGGTTTTAAATTTCATAATTTTTCGAATCAATATGTGAGCGTGGCAAAGGAAAACACGTTTGACCAGTTTTAGTTGATTTTAATCGACTGGAAAATGGCCATTTTTCAGACGGTCTCAGAATTCGACGAAACTAGTTTTGTTAGGACCGTATCGTCAATACGAAGCTAGAAAATATTTTTCTGCAATTTATAGAGTTAGTATGTGACCCCAGTAAATTGGAATGTACGTTTAAATAGAATATATAAAGAATTATATTTTAAATTCAACAGAAACTGATCGAAACGGTCGAATCAGCTTGCGATACATATCCCATTGTGTTCGGAATGAGGGTAATTAGCTAGGGACGACAGTCGGTGGGTTTTGTTTCGTGTTCGAAATAAAAAGTTACCTTTTGGTGGAAAATAAAATAAATAAAATAATAAAATTATATAAAAACCTCACTCCCTCTTATTCTCTCTCCCACTCATTCTCAGATAAAATAAAATAAAAACAAAAAGAAGAAAATGCGCCTGCCCTAGCTGACGTTCCTCCGCCCAACCTCCGCTCAGCGCCGCCCTTACGCCGTCCCCCCCTCTTTCACCTCCGATCTTCCACCTTCTCTTCTTTCCCCAAACCCCCTCTCGTGCGAGCCTAGGGCTCGAACCCCTTTCCTTCCCCCCCCCCCCCCAAACTGCTGCGTGCTCTCTCTCCTCTCATTCCCCTCTAATCCGCGCCCCTCCGGCCTCACGTTAGCCACCTGCCGACGCAGCTCCGACACGTCCCTCAGGCGAAGACGCAGATAACCACCCCCTCCGATTTACAGTAAGCTTTTTAATTTAATTTCCTTTTCAGTATTCATGATTTTTATACCGAAGGAAAACTGATTTTATAGCGAAGAAAAACTGATTTTTTTGTAGCGAAGAGGAACTGATTTTTATAGCATTAGGAAGTATAATTTTTAGTGATGAAAAAGAAATGATTTTTAATGTTAAAAAGTTTAGATTTTTAATGCGAAAAAGTTTAGATTTTTCGGAGGTTAAAGGTCAGATTTTTTTTTTATGATGGAAATGATTTGATGTTTACTTAGCAAGAGATTTCTAACACGAGAAAGAAGAGATTTTTAACGACATAAAGGCATGTATTTTATGTAAATAAAGTTATGATTTTTAAGTTTATAAAAATTCGATTTTTATAAATAACAAAAGAGGTGATTTTTTTTATGTAAGTAGCTACGTTATAAAAATATGATTTTTATATATTGAACTTCGAAATAAAAATATGATTTTTATATATTGAACTTCGAAATAAAAATTCGATTTTTATATATTGAATAGCGAAGTAAAAATTCGATTTTTATATATTGAATAGCGAAGTAAAAATTCGATTTTTATATATGTAGTGGCTACGGGCGACGAAGCCGACGAAGATGCGAAAACGATGAAGATTTCTATCAAAGAAGAGTCAAGATGTTTGGATAGCTTTCTGTGAGAACTTCTCACCTTTCAATTCCTTCTCTAGTTATATATATATACTAGGATGCAGACGGTGCTTAGTAGCACCCGACACAATCGTCCACAGACCATGGACTTGTTTGTTTGATTGCAAAAATTAGTTAGATTATTTGATTGAAATTGAATTGTGTGGTGAAATGAATTGATTTGATGATGTGTGAATGGCGTGGGCCTTCACTAGACCGGGGATAAGGCTAGGCCTCGTCCCGTTTCTAGTATCGTGCCGTTATGCCGCCGAAATTTTCTAAAAATAAGTTAGAAAAATAAAAATATCATTTTATTTAAAGAATGAATTGAATAGAAATTCATATATTAAAATAAAATGTTTTATCGTTAAAAATATAATTTTTAACGTGAATGTGAATAAATAAAATATTCATTTACAAACCAGTCGGTTTGTTTATGTACACTGATTTGACTGACATTGATTGGGTCGATAAATTTTACACATCGCCCAACTGCACGAATAAAATATTTGTTTGATTGTTTGAAACCCCACACGGGTGTTAGGATGAAATTTGAAGTTCACTCATCCTGATTGATATAATATGTCGATCGATTGATTGACAGGCTGTTATAAGCGTTAGATATCTATATTTGATGCTTATACAGTGTAGTGCACTTTGGTTGATGGTTGAATATTTATCGTTGCTATTATATACATTTGTTGTATGGAATCCATATAATTAACTTTATATGGTTATTGATTGGGCCTCATTCCAATTTGAAAAATAAAGAATATTATAAAATAAAGGTTCATGTGTTGACAGTACTCATCCATTGAGATTGGTCATGTGTTGAACGAAATATTTTGATAATAACAACTATTTTGAAAAAGAAATATTTGAAATAGAATATTTGAAAATAGAAATTTATGAAGCCGTGTTGATTAGATTGACGCCATTTTGACGTGAACGATATTTATATCGATTTTATTCATTTCGAAATGAATTGAATTGAAAACGATTTCGAAATGAATTGAATTGAAAACGATTTCGAGATGAATTGAATTGAAAACGATTTCGAAATGAATTGAATCGAAAACGATTTCGAATTGAATTGAATTGAAATTGAATTGAATTCAAATTGAATTGAAATTTGAATTGAATAGAAATGAATTTTAAAACGAATTTATAAAGAAGAATTCAATTTTGATTTGAATTGAAAAGAAAGTTGAAATTGCTTTTGAAAACGATTTTAAAACTATTTATATAATTCGTTTTAAATAGAAATCGACGAAGTATATATTATATATATTATATATATAATATAATGGCCTGAATAGAACGCGCCGCGGCAGTACGTGAATTTCGACCATTTATTTCAAACGGACATTACGGGAGATCCGACCGTCGGATTCTCCTAAAACCGGAACCGTTGGGTTCGTATCGAAAAGAGCTTTCTAATGAATGTTAGAAATTAAAAATCTAACGGTTGGATTTGGAGATACGTCCAAATCAAATTCGAAAAAGGTCGCTGTAAGTGCAGTTCGATGACCGTTGATGGAAATCGACTGTACAGGCCTTGATAAAATTATTAAAAATAGTAATAATTTGTGTAAAATCATAAGAAATGATTTGTGAAGATTTGGGATGAAAAACTTCATGTTTGAAAAGATAAAAATAGATTTTTATCGAAATGAACTAGTTTTGAACTAGAAATATAATTCTATTTATTTTTAAATAAATAAATTGAATTTGAAAAGGGTTTTAAAAATAACCAAAATTTCCAATGATTGCATTGGAGTGGATTTGAATCGAAATTGTCTTCGAAATATTTCGATGTTGGAATTCGTGATTATACAGATGTGTTATGGAAATTTGAAAGATACATATTTATATCGTTATTTCCAATATGACATTTGTTAATCGTAGAATTTGATATTGAATATAAGCCGGGATATTTTCTATTCAGAGCCTTGTATTGAATATCAAATGTGATTTTGGGTTTGTCGTGAATGGTGTCTTCACTAACACTGTTCTTGAACCCAGTTGAGAAAAGATTAAATCTTTTTATTTAGATTTAATGAAGTGTGCCAATTAAATAATATTTAATTGGAATTGAATTGATATTGATTTTTGGGTTTATCGTGGACAGTGTTTTAAATGACACTGATTCTTTAACCCAGTTAACGATTAAAACTAAGTGGAGTTTTAATGAATCTTTAATTAGATTGAAAAGATCGAGAATGGAGTATCACCAGTTTTACTCCAGGCGATAGTTAAATCTTTAATTAGATTTGAACGTGAAATGGTAATTGAATTTACCGATAACACCGTGGTGTTAGATATGAAGTATAACCAGTTTTACTTCATGGGATGAATAGGTTGGGATTGGGAAATAAAATAAATGATTACTTCGGTGTGGTTCGCTAATCCCGACTAGTTTGAATTGATATTCAAAGGAGATTGAAGAATAAATTTAAAGAATTTATCTTGGATAAAATTAATGGGAACTTTTCCCAAAGTATAGGAATATTTGAATAAAAGAATATTCTGAATTGGAATGAGGCGTATGTTGTGTTTGTGTAACACTTTTATAATATATACACGAGTTATTCAGAAAGACCGGGTTTATCCCATTCTGAATAACTGATTCGACGTGGTGTCGAAGATGAAGACGATGGTCGAAGACCGGAGGTCTTCACGTCGTTTGGGTGATTACTGATGATCTTGATTGGGCTGTACACCCAAGAAGATGGAAACAGTTGGTGATCGTCCAGACGTACTTGGAGATCGATGGAGATGCGGGGTACTAGGTGCCTCCGGTTTCGTTCAGACCCAGAACGGACTTATAAATGGACTGTGTGTCTGACATTGGATTTTAGTCCATGTGATTGATCTCTATTAATATATATCTGTTTGGCGGCGGAGAATTTATTCTCTTGCTTAACGCCCTTCTCTGAGACGTACGAGCTCAGGGGTTATATATCGATGGATATCAAACGCATGGAGTGAATTGCCTGTGTGGCATGCCTAAGTGGCAATTGATCGAGGCTTCTGTTGAAAAGCAAAGTCTTGTGGTGATGATCAAAGCACGGCCTGTGTGGCACAGCTTTGTGTAACGTGAATTCGCGAGCCTCGCACCCCGGTTATGAACCAAAAACGGGAGAGGACCTCAGGGAGGGCATGCGTTTCTTTCTAGCTAGGGTGGTGTCAGTGACCTACCAGCCCTGACATTTATATACTTTTCACCTGTGTGGTTGTTGCTGTTGCGAGGCGCCTCGGATTGATCGGTCGTTCTTGAACCGATGGAGTCATTTAGTTGGCTCATTTACGCCCCAAAGGGCGGGGAAACGTAGTGTTCAGGCATTTTAATCCACATCGGTGGACCGGCCCTGACGATCCAAAGGCTTGACTGAGTACTTGCCTGAGACACGGGCTAGAGCGTCTCGAATCGGTTGAGGACTATCTTTTGCCTCGGTTCATAGATGGAAACCCAATTTCCAAATACGTGACTTTGCGGTTTCATTTGTAAACCTATATATGGCGACATAGTGGCATGGGACGCTCATGCCGCCTAGGATTGATACTTATGATTTGAAGTTGTTTTATACACTATGCACTTATAATAGTATCAAATGATTTGTTTTAAACGTATCAAGCATTCTTTGGCTGTTATAAGGTAAAAACCCTATCCCCCGGCTTGCGTTGCATTGTGTGATAGGACCTGGGTCTTATAACAGCTTCATTTTTCTTTATTTAGCATTGCGCTGTTTGTTTTATGCACTGGTATTCTTGGGAGGAAACCCGTTCCGTGTTATACGGCGTGGTCCCTTGATTTACCTAACTTTAAGAATAAAGATTAACTGTTTTAGTTCTCACACCAGTCACATGACTGACCTGGAGTTTATTGTTTTAACCTAAACTCTGGGTGCCCCTATTTTGACACGGGCAGCTAGTAGTTTTGGTTTTGCAGATTTATATTCACTGGATCCTGGTTTACAGCTGGAACGATATCCGGAAAGCTTTGTATCCGTATATCTCTTCTAGTTGTGTATTGTATTATTTTCCGCTGCGTTGTATTTACATGTTATTTAAATCTCTGATATTTTTGTGTAATATTCATTTATACTATGTATATTCTTGTAATCTGATGCATTGTTGTAATATACAATGAAATGTTCTTCTGTATGCGTTCTGTTTTGTCGTGTTCTCAAACGATAGGGCGTTTCGAACGGCCTGGATCGGTTTAGCGACTGGTTCGGACTGAGCGAAATTCCTTGCTCGTCACACGTGGTATCAGACCTTTGGTTTACAAAGCTAGAGAACAAGACACATTAGAACCATACGAAAGAATTCATCAGATATTGGATTAGTAATATCCAATTAGAATGACTCGTTAGAGATGGGATTAGTAGTATCCTAGAACGAGTGTGAAGAGTATATTTTTTTTTAAAAAATGAAAACAAAATTTTGTTTTGGAAATATAAATCAATTATTCGTATTTGGTTATTTATTTATATTGATGTGGACAATCCAGTATATATAGATTTTGCGTATACGTCTGATCCGCGTGTATTCAAAATTTTAATATACTGGATAGATATAGATTTACACTCTAATCGCCCGGAGATGATTTTGATGATGGAGCTCCATCATTAGAATTTATGTTCGAGTGACGAAGGTGGGCTTTCTATATATTTCCTATTGACTGGTGTGAGAACCAAAATTTGATAGGGCTTATTGTTATGATTTGGCATCAAAAATCTGATTTTTGTATATGTATCAAAATTATGAATTTGAAACTCTAATTCACTAATTGATTGATGTTTGTGTTGTTTGTTTAGTTGTTTGCTAATTTTTAGCCAATTAGCCTAATTTAATCACATATTGAATTATATTGAAAATTAGTCGCATTTGCTTGCATATACTTGTACTTACATTGAACAGGTCATAGCAAGGAGGCTAGAGCCGAAGAATAAAATTTGTTTGCCCGACAAATAGGTACATGTTTGCTATATAATTTACTGTTTTGTTTGGGTGATGATGATTTTATGACCCTATTGGCTAGCCGCTTGGCTTTTTCTTTTTCTTTTTGAGATCTGAAGGACCGGGGAAGCTATTTGAAATTCCCCGATGCTCCCGGTGCAGGGGAGGTTATGGCGAAATTTTTCAAAAATTTAGGGTGTTAGCCAAATTTTTGAAATTTTGAAAATTCTCAGAAACTGAAAAGTTAGAGAATGGAAGCCAAATCGAACATAGAGCTGAATAATCAAACCCCTTTCGACTATGTTCCTTTTCGGGGACGAAAAGTTTTAAGTGGGGGAGATTGTAATAACCCGAAAATCTGGGCCAGTTTAAAATTTTTATTTTGGCGATTTTAGCGAATTTTGATTATTTAAAATAGATTATTTTAAATAATAGCGGCGAGAAAATTTATTTTGAATAGAATTCGATATATATATTTATACGCGTCGTCGATAGAATATAAATATTTATATATAATTATAAATAGAATTGAAAATGGCACGGTAGTTCGATAATTCGATTTCAAACTTCAATTGAATGTACTGGGTGCAAAACAATCCGGATTTTAGTGAAACCAAAAATAATAGGATCTAATTGTGAATATCTTTCCAACGAATCCGAATAATTGAAATTTCATAGCGGGGATCAAAAGATATGTCCAGTTGAAAATTCTGAATAGTCGCTATGGAATTCAGGCCCTTAAAAATGGAAATTTTGCAGACGACCTCGGATTTCGACGAAACCAGTTTTGTTGGGTCCGCAGTGTCAAGTTATTGCTAGGTTTTAAATTTCATAATTTTTCGAATCAATATGTGAGCGTGGCAAAGGAAAACGCGTTTGACCAGTTTCAGTTGATTTTAATCGACTGGAAAATGGCCATTTTTCAGACGGTCTCAGAATTCGACGAAACTAGTTTTGTTAGGACCGTATCGTCAATACGAAGCTAGAAAATATTTTTCTGCAATTTATAGAGTTAGTATGTGACCCCAGTAAATTGGAATGTACGTTTAAATAGAATATATAAAGAATTATATTTTAAATTCAACAGAAACTGGTCGAAACGGTCGAATCAGCTTGCGATACATATCCCATTGTGTTCGGAATGAGGGTAATTAGCTAGGGACGAGAGTCGGTAGGTTTTGTTTCGTGTTCGAAATAAAAAGTTACCTTTTGGTGGAAAATAAAATAAATAAAATAATAAAATTATATAAAAACCTCACTCCCTCTTATTCTCTCTCCCACTCATTCTCAGATAAAATAAAATAAAACAAAAAGAAGAAAATGCGCCTGCCCTAGCTGACGTTCCTCCGCCCAACCTCCGCTCAGCGCCGCCCTTGCGCCGTCCCCCCCTCTTTCACCTCCGATCTTCCACCTTCTCTTCTTTCCCCAAACCCCCTCTCGTGCGAGCCTAGGGCTCGAACCCCTTTCCTTCCCTCCCCCCCCAAACTGTTGCGTGCTCTCTCTCCTCTCATTCCCCTCTAATCCGCGCCCCTCCGGCCTCACGTCAGCCACCTGCCGACGCAGCTCCGACACGTCCCTCAGGCGAAGACGCAGATAACCACCCCCTCCGATTTACAGTAAGCTTTTTAATTTAAATTCCTTTTCAGTATTCATGATTTTTATACCGAAGGAAAACTGATTTTATAGCGAAGAAAAACTGATTTTTTTGTAGCGAAGAGGAACTGATTTTTATAGCATTAGGAAGTATAATTTTTAGTGATGAAAAAGAAATGATTTTTAATGTTAAAAAGTTTAGATTTTTAATGCGAAAAAGTTTAGATTTTTCGGAGGTTAAAGGTCAGATTTTTTTTTTTTTATGATGGAAATGATTTGATGTTTACTTAGCAAGAGATTTCTAACACGAGAAAGAAGAGATTTCTAACACGAGAAAGAAGAGATTTTTAACGACATAAAGGCATGTATTTTATGTAAATAAAGTTATGATTTTTAAGTTTATAAAAATTCGATTTTTATAAATAACAAAAGAGGTGATTTTTTTTATGTAAGTAGCTACGTTATAAAAATATGATTTTTATATATTGAACTTCGAAATAAAAATATGATTTTTATATATTGAACTTCGAAATAAAAATTCGATTTTTATATATTGAATAGCGAAGTAAAAATTCGATTTTTATATATTGAATAGCGAAGTAAAAATTCGATTTTTATATATGTAGTGGCTACGGGCGACGAAGCCGACGAAGATGCGAAAACGATGAAGATTTCTATCAAAGAAGAGTCAAGATGTTTGGATAGCTTTCTGTGAGAACTTCTCACCTTTCAATTCCTTCTCTAGTTATATATATATATATATATATATACTAGGATGCAGACGGTGCTTAGTAGCACCCGACACAATCGTCCACAGACCATGGACTTGTTTGTTTGATTGCAAAAATTAGTTAGATTATTTGATTGAAATTGAATTGTGTGGTGAAATGAATTGATTTGATAATGTGTGAATGGCGTGGGCCTTCACTAGACCGGGGATAAGGCTAGGCCTCGTCCCGTTTCTAGTATCGTGCCGTTATGCCGCCGAAATTTTCTAAAAATAAGTTAGAAAAATAAAAATATCATTTTATTTAAAGAATGAATTGAATAGAAATTCATATATTAAAATAAAATGTTTTATCGTTAAAAATATAATTTTTAACGTGAATGTGAATAAATAAAATATTCATTTACAAACCAGTCGGTTTGTTTATGTACACTGATTTGACTGACATTGATTGGGTCGATAAATTTTACACATCGCCCAACTGCACGAATAAAATATTTGTTTGATTGTTTGAAACCCCACACGGGTGTTAGGATGAAATTTGAAGTTCACTCATCCTGATTGATATAATATGTCGATCGATTGATTGACAGGCTGTTATAAGCGTTAGATATCTATATTTGATGCTTATACAGTGTAGTGCACTTTGGTTGATGGTTGAATATTTATCGTTGCTATTATATACATTTGTTGTATGGAATCCATATAATTAACTTTATATGGTTATTGATTGGGCCTCATTCCAATTTGAAAAATAAAGAATATTATAAAATAAAGGTTCATGTGTTGACAGTACTCATCCATTGAGATTGGTCATGTGTTGAACGAAATATTTTGATAATAACAACTATTTTGAAAAAGAAATATTTGAAATAGAATATTTGAAAATAGAAATTTATGAAGCCGTGTTGATTAGATTGACGCCATTTTGACGTGAACGATATTTATATCGATTTTATTCATTTCGAAATGAATTGAATTGAAAACGATTTCGAAATGAATTGAATTGAAAACGATTTCGAGATGAATTGAATTGAAAACGATTTTGAAATGAATTGAATCGAAAACGATTTCGAAATGAATTGAATTGAAATTGAATTGAATTCAAATTGAATTGAAATTTGAATTGAATAGAAATGAATTTTAAAACGAATTTATAAAGAAGAATTCAATTTTGATTTGAATTGAAAAGAAAGTTGAAATTGCTTTTGAAAACGATTTTAAAACTATTTATATAATTCGTTTTAAATAGAAATCGACGAAGTATATATTATATATATTATATATATAATATAATGGCCTGAATAGAACGCGCCGCGCCGCGGCAGTTCGTGAATTTCGACCATTTATTTCAAACGGACATTACGGGAGATCCGACCGTCGGATTCTCCTAAAACCGGAACCGTTGGGTTCGTATCGAAAAGAGCTTTCTAATGAATGTTAGAAATTAAAAATCTAACGGTTGGATTTGGAGATACGTCCAAATCAAATTCGAAAAAGGTCGCTGTAAGTGCAGTTCGATGACCGTTGATGGAAATCGACTGTACAGGCCTTGATAAAATTATTAAAAATAGTAATAATTTGTGTAAAATCATAAGAAATGATTTGTGAAGATTTGGGATGAAAAACTTCATGTTTGAAAAGATAAAAATAGATTTTTATCGAAATGAACTAGTTTTGAACTAGAAATATAATTCTATTTATTTTTAAATAAATAAATTGAATTTGAAAAGGGTTTTAAAAATAACCAAAATTTCCAATGATTGCATTGGAGTGGATTTGAATCGAAATTGTCTTCGGAATATTTCGATGTTGGAATTCGTGATTATACAGATGTGTTATGGAAATTTGAAAGATACATATTTATATCGTTATTTCCAATATGACATTTGTTAATCGTAGAATTTGATATTGAATATAAGCCGGGATATTTTCTATTCAGAGCCTTGTATTGAATATCAAATGTGATTTTGGGTTTGTCGTGAATGGTGTCTTCACTAACACTGTTCTTGAACCCAGTTGAGAAAAGATTAAATCTTTTTATTTAGATTTAATGAAGTGTGCCAATTAAATATTATTTAATTGGAATTGAATTGATATTGATTTTTGGGTTTATCGTGGACAGTGTTTTAAATGACACTGATTCTTTAACCCAGTTAACGATTAAAACTAAGTGGAGTTTTAATGAATCTTTAATTAGATTGAAAAGATCGAGAATGGAGTATCACCAGTTTTACTCCAGGCGATAGTTAAATCTTTAATTAGATTTGAACGTGAAATGGTAATTGAATTTACCGATAACACCGTGGTGTTAGATATGAAGTATAACCAGTTTTACTTCATGGGATGAATAGGTTGGGATTGGGAAATAAAATAAATGATTACTTCGGTGTGGTTCGCTAATCCCGACTAGTTTGAATTGATATTCAAAGGAGATTGAAGAATAAATTTAAAGAATTTATCTTGGATAAAATTAATGGGAACTTTTCCCAAAGTATAGGAATATTTGAATAAAAGAATATTCTGAATTGGAATGAGGCGTATGTTGTGTTTGTGTAACACTTTTATAATATATACGCGAGTTATTCAGAAAGACCGGGTTTATCCCATTCTGAATAACTGATTCGACGTGGTGTCGAAGATGAAGACGATGGTCGAAGACCGGAGGTCTTCACGTCGTTTGGGTGATTACTGATGATCTTGATTGGGCTGTACACCCAAGAAGATGGAAACAGTTGGTGATCGTCCAGACGTACTTGGAGATCGATGGAGATGCGGGTACTAGGTGCCTCCGGTTTCGTTCAGACCCAGAACGGACTTATAAATGGACTGTGTGTCTGACATTGGATTTTAGTCCGTGTGATTGATCTCTATTAATATATATCTGTTTGGCGGCGGAGAATTTATTCTCTTGCTTAACGCCCTTCTCTGAGACGTACGAGCTCAGGGGTTATATATCGATGGATATCAAATGCATGGAGTGAATTGCCTGTGTGGCATGCCTAAGTGGCAATTGATCGAGGCTTCTGTTGAAAAGCAAAGTCTTGTGGTGATGATCAAAGCACGGCCTGTGTGGCACAACTTTGTGTAACGTGAATTCGCGAGCCTCGCACCCCGGTTATGAACCAAAAACGGGAGAGGACCTCAGGGAGGGCATGCGTTTCTTTCTAGCTAGGGTGGTGTCAGTGACCTACCAGCCCTGACATTTATATACTTTTCACCTGTGTGGTTGTTGCTGTTGCGAGGCACCTCGGATTGATCGGTCGTTCTCGAACCGATGGAGTCATTTAGTTGGCTCATTTACGCCCCAAAGGGCGGGGAAACGTAGTGTTCAGGCATTTTAATCCACATCGGTGGACCGGCCCTGACGATCCAAAGGCTTGACTGAGTACTTGCCTGAGACACGGGCTAGAGCGTCTCGAATCGGTTGAGGACTATCTTTTGCCTCGGTTCATAGATGGAAACCCAATTTCCAAATACGTGACTTTGCGGTTTCATTTGTAAACCTATATATGGCGACATAGTGGCATGGGACGCTCATGCCGCCTAGGATTGATACTTATGATTTGAAGTTGTTTTATACACTATGCACTTATAATAGTATCAAATGATTTGTTTTAAACGTATCAAGC
Organism: Allium sativum; assembly: GCA_030737875.1. NCBI lineage: Eukaryota > Viridiplantae > Streptophyta > Magnoliopsida > Asparagales > Amaryllidaceae > Allium > Allium sativum. The sequence goes on from CM060924.1 coordinate 381,909,679, forward strand.
ATTCTTTGGCTGTTATAAGGTAAAAACCCTATCCCCCGGCTTGCGTTGCATTGTGTGATAGGACCTGGGTCTTATAACAGCTTCATTTTTCTTTATTTAGCATTGCGCTGTTTGTTTTATGCACTGGTATTCTTGGGAGGAAACCCGTTCCGTGTTATACGGCGTGGTCCCTTGATTTACCTAACATTAAGAATAAAGATTAACTGTTTTAGTTCTCACACCAGTCACATGACTGACCTGGAGTTTATTGTTTTAACCTAAACTCTGGGTGCCCCTATTTTGACACGGGCAGCTAGTAGTTTTGGTTTTGCAGATTTATATTCACAGGATCCTGGTTTACAGCTGGAACGATATCCGGAAAGCTTTGTATCCGTATATCTCTTCTAGTTGTGTATTGTATTATTTTCCGCTGCGTTGTATTTACATGTTATTTAAATCTCTGATATTTCTGTGTAATATTCATTTATACTCTGTATATTCTTGTAATCTGATGCATTGTTGTAATATACAATGAAATGTTCTTCTGTATGCGTTCTGTTTTGTCGTGTTCTCAAACGATAGGGCGTTTCGAACGGCCTGGATCGGTTTAGCGACTGGTTCGGACTGAGCGAAATTCCTTGCTCGTCACACTCATTCCGCGTTAGCGGCGTGGTCCTTGGATTTGCCTTACTACTATTAGTTAAATTAGTTAAGAATTCTCACACCAGTCCCATGACTGACCCGTTGTTTGTTTCCACCTTTGTTGTAATGACCCGCATTGTCAGGGGTATTATAATTAATTTATTTAATTATATATATCGTGATGTAGTGAATTAAATAGAGGTTTTATTTAAACAATGTGGAATATTTAATTAAAATAAATAATTAAATAATATATTTAATTCAAAAATAATCAAAAATATTGGGAATCACAATATTCTATGAACGGGGTCGTCCCTTAGATTTAATTCAGCTTAGAGTTGAAATATATTGACGAATATATTCAATCGACGACAGTTTGAACGTATAATTTTATTATAATATAACTAAAATCGAGCTTGAAATGGCGCTGTAGTTCGTAAATTGGCGATTCGAACTTCAACTGAATGTACAGGATTCGTTTTAAGCCAGATTTCTGTGAAACAAGAAACGTGTGGAGCTGGGGAAGTATATCTTTCTTGTGGAAGAGAAAAATCGGGATTTCGTCGTGTAGATTTTGAGATATGTCCAAATCAAATTTTAGAGAAGTCACTGTGGAATTCCTTTATAATTTATAAAGGAATTATTTATATTTTAAAAAGGAATTTCAATATAAATTGAATATCGGGTTGACCCAGATTTGAAATATCGAGTTGTAAATCCCATTGGATTCGTATGGCATTCCACTGTGAATATATGCGATAATATATTTATTTGTATTTAATTTAATAATATTTAAATATATTTATATATTTAAATGGGTCATCCAGAGCTTTAAAAATAGCCGGTTTTGCAAACGAAGTCAGAATTCGATGAAACCAATTTTGTTGGATTCGTAATGTCAAATATTTGCTAGATGTTAAGTTTCGTGATTTTTAGAGTCACTGTGTGGCCGTACGGATTTTTAGAGTGAAAAACAGTCAGTATTTCGACAGTTAAAAATACGCTGTGTGAGCATACGAAGTCTGAATTCGATGAAACCAGTTTCATTGGGACCGTAATGTCGAGCTCTAGCTACATGTCCAGTTTGGTGATTTTTAGGCATCGTGCATGTTCGTAGGGATTTTTAGAATGCATAAGCCAATAGAAAATGATGGAAATAAAATAAAATATTAACACAAAAATATCTTAACTATTTTCTGTGATCAACAAGGAGGCCACGCATCTCATAATTTCAGCCACTACTTACAGATGGAGTACCCAGCTCCACGTTTCAAACCATGACAATATAAAACCAAACAACAGAGAACGATTTCCAATTTTCTCAACACATAACACAGAAAGAAAAATCCAAATCAATTCAAATACAAATCGATAAATCATGCGATATATATGTGTGGATTCAACAAGGGAGGAGCTTCATTTCTATACCATAATTACAGGGAGCGATGCACGGTTTTGGGTTTGCTGAGTTTCAACAGCGAACTAGGGTTCGATCTTTGCAGAAGTTGGAGCAACAATTCGAGATTTTGATGTTGGATTTGGGTTGGTGAGGTATTTCCGCAAATAGTGGTGAAGTAAGGGGTGGTTCGACGTTGGGGACTGTCGATGTGGTGTTGGCGACGGGATTTGGAGGAGGAGGCCGAGTCAGCGTTGAAGGGTATGGCGGGAAAGAGGAGATGGAGTGGAATCAAATGGTGGTGGTGGCGCCTTGCGTTGGTGACCGGAGTAGTGGTGGTTGGTGGTCAAACATCGGGTCAACGTGGAGTTTGGGTTTCTTTTTACTGGAGCGAATTCGTGAATGGGGAAGAGGAAGTCAGGGACGGGTTGGGTATTTAAGTGGTGAACAGGCTTTTCTTTTGAGAAGGAGGATAGGCCTAGGAATTTAAGGTTAAGCCCAATGGGTTTTTAATTCAAAGTTTATTTTAAAATTTGTGCACAAACTTGTATAACGCGTATCTCTCACATACGATATCAGATTAAAGAATCGTAAGTTGCGTTGGGATCATATGGACGAGCGCTCCACAATGGAACTGACCGCGAGTCAATTGGAGTCCGTCACAATTTATAGCAAAATAAATTGTCTGAATCAAGCGATGGTTATCGTCATTGACGATGATCGTCCAAATGTGAGTAAATCTCACCAACTCTAAACAGTTTATAATTTCATGTTGTATTTTTAGAACTGTTAGAAATTGTCTGATTTACTGTGTGTTGACTATTTGATTGAACTGCTAGTCAGTTAGTTGAATTTCTCTATCGATTTTGTTTAACAGAATATATCATATGGAACTGAAAGTGATGTTATCTATATTGTTTAACATCTGTGATGCAGGGAAACAGGTTGGAGGAATCCAACTGGATTCCTCAACAGTTATTTTACTGTGATTTATATATTGTGATATATAATGTGATATATAATCTGTGACGATTATATGTGTTTGGACGATAATGAACATCGTGATTTGATATGATTGAATACCATAACATACCAGAATGTTGATAAGGAATTATTTCAAAGTGATATTGAAATAAAAATATTTATAAATGGAATATTTATAAATAAGGAATATTTATAAAATTGGAATATTTATAAATAGGAGATACTTTAAAAAGGAAATAAATTCAAAACATCTTCTTTTTGAATGGAAAGGCCTGTGTGGCGAGTTTGGGGATTTTCCCGATGCTCCCGATACAAAGGAGGTTATGGCGAATTTTCCCGGAAATTTAAGGAGTTAGAATATATAAAAGGAAATATTTATGTAGGAAATAAATAAAGTTATATGGGAAATATTTGTGGAAACCAAATATAGAAGGAAATATTTATGTAGGAAATAAATAAAGAATTAAAAGGAAATATTTATGTAGGAAATAAATAAAGTTATAAAGGAAATATTTATATGAAATAAACATAGGCAAATTGAAAAAGAGAACATTTATAAAGTGAAGAACCGTTACTAAAAAGTAAATCTTTATAAATGAATAAACGTTATCAAATAGGAATTATTCAAATAAGTGAAAACCATTAGAGTAAACCAGTTGGGTTAAGTAAGTCGAGTTAAACCAAGTGAACCAAGTTCAAGTTAACCAAAGTGAGTTAACCAAAGTAAGTTAACCAAAGCGAGTTAGACTAAGCGAGTTAGCCAAAATGAGTTAATGAAACGGATTAATCCAAATGAGTCAAAGTGAGTTAGAAGTAAGATTATCAATTTGAGTTATCAAGTTAAGTTTAATCAAATTGAGTTATCGAGTTAAGTTAATTCAAGTCGAGTTAATCCAGTCAAGTTAATCGAGTGGGTCGAACCAAGTTAGTCGAGTCTAGTTAATCGAGTCGAACTGGTCGAACCAAGTTAGTCGAGTCTAGTTAATCGAATCGAATTGGTCGAACCAAGTAAGTCGAGTTAAGTTAGTCGAGTTAATCGATGTTAGTCATCGAAAGGAGTTAATCGATGTTAGTCATCGAAAGGAGTTAGTCGATGTTAGTAATCGAAAGGAATTAATCGATGTTAGTTTCATCGAAAGGAGTTAATCGATGTTAGTCATCGAAAGGAGTTAATCGATGTTAGTCATCGAAAGGAGTTAATCGATGTTAGTCATCGAAAGGAGTTAATCGATGTTAGTCATCGAAAGGAGTTAATCGATGTTAGTCATCGAAAGGAGTTAATCGATGTTAGTCATCGAAAGGAGTTAATCGATGTTAGTCATCGAAAGGAATTAATCGATGTTAGTTTCATCGTAAGGAGTTATCGAACTTGTTGTTCGAGAGGAGATTATCGAATATAGTTTATTCGAAGGAGTTATCGATTATTAGTTAATCGAAGTGAGTTATAGAATATTAGTTAAATCAAATGAGTTAATCGAATATAGTTTATTCGAATAGAGTAAAGGAGTTAATCGAATATAGTTTATTCGAATAGAGTTAGAGGAGTTATCGAGTATAGTTTATTCGACAGGAGCTAAGTGAATAGTTAGGTTAAACTAAGTGAATTAGTTAAGTGAATTGGTTAAGTTAACCAAAGTGAATTAGTCGAGTTAATCAAAGTGATTAGTTCAGTTAATTAAGATAAGTAAATCAAGTTAGGTTAATCAAGTTAAATTAGTCAGTCGAGTTAATAAATTGAGTTAGTCAAACCAAGTAAAACCAGTTAGAGTTGATCGGTTAGAATTAACCAGTTAGAGTTAATCAATCAGAGTTAATCAAATAGAGTTAAGTAAAATTAGAACTGACTAGATATTAGTAAATTGAATGGTTTTCTAAGTGCCTATCTGATGCTGGTTTCGGCCTTAGGGATTTATACTTAGGGAATTGTTCTCATACTAGTTCACAGTCAGGGACTGATAGTTGGGGAAGAGTAGTGATTTGTAAATAAGCAAATGAAAAACTTTTTCCAGTGTTAATAACATATATTTTCTGAACATAGAAAATAAGGCAATGTGAATATATATATATATATATATATATATATATGTTGATGATTGATCGATACAATTTCCATCTGGAAATAATATCGTTGTTTGCACACTTGTTTTTCTTTGATAGTTAAATCACATACTATCGAAGTTTTGACCATTTTAACGTTGTTAATATGGAGAGACCGGTTGGATTATTATCCGAAGAACCACTCTGTATTGGCATAAGCGTTGCGAATCATTTATGCCAAAGATAATTTGAAGACGGAGTAAAGTGCAAGGGCTGCTGTATAAGTCTTAGATAACAGTGACTAAGATGGATATACTGAGTAGTGCCTTCGGTTTGTCCAGTCCCAGGACAACTTGTATGGACGAAGGTCTGACAGAGTATATCCAATGGATCGTGTAAGTTGATCTGTTCAAACGTATTCACGTTTGGTGGCGGAGGAATTTGTTTCTCTTAGCTGTATACCCGTGTTATTTTTGGATAAGTCAATTTGTGATTTGGCGGGTATGACGATGTGACATTTTAAGTGAATGAAGATGGATGTCTGACAGAGTATTTCCAGAAAGGTCACGTACATTGATTTCTTCAACCGTACCAAGAGTGGAAGCGGAGAAGGAAACTTCTTTTAGCTGACACGTAATGTACTGTTGTAAATGTCAATTAGTGATTTCGATGGATTTGACAATGTAGCATTCGAAGTGAATCTGATGTAATGATAAAGCGTAGCTTCTAGCCTCATCAACCGGTAAATGACAGAAATCGGGCAGGCAGCATGGCTAAGTCGGTCACACCGAAGTAGGGTGTATAATCACCTATCTAGAGAATATTCATTTGCTTCTTTAATCTATCAATGTTGTCCCATATATATACGGGAACGGTTGCTGATCCCAACCGTTGGTGATGTACATTCGATACACTCAAGCGAAATGAGTGGTCGGTCATGTGTGGCTGAGTTGCAAGATGTTCTTGTTGAACTCCAGTGTATCGTTCCTAGAGTACACTGATCAGAAGGTGGTTCCACACCTTGTCATAGTTGGAAATCCATTATCCAATATGTGCTTGCGATTTTGATTGTATACTATATATGTAGAACGTGAGATGAAAGTGTTTATGCTAGTTGATATCTATTTGTACATAGACATTATTATAATATCAAAAGGGTTTTTGATATAAAGATATTTTGGATTCTCATATGGGAAAAATCCGTTCCGTTCTGCGGCGTGGTCTTATGAGATATCGTTTACTTGTTCATATACCTGTTTAAACTATTTTACTCACACCAGTCCCATGACTGACCCGGAGTTTACTTTGTTGTTTTCCCTAAACTCTTGGGTGCCTAAATTTGTACGGGCAGTCAAGTAGTCGGGATTTACAGATATACTTGAAGAGCTGGAGCAGGAGGCTTCTGGATCATATAGCTATAGTTTATTTCCGCTGTGTTGTAAGTGTTGTACTCTGATAAGTGCTATTGTATACATAACTGTTATATTTTAAAGTTATGTTATCTATTATATGTTATTCGTTCCGCTGTGAGGTTCGTGTCACTCTGATATTGTGTTCTTCTTCTTCTTCTATTCTAAGTTTCTATCTTATCTATTCTCACCCTCTAATTTCTTTCATTAATTACTGGGATTTTTCGATGTTTTGGTTATCGACATCGAGCTTATGTCGATAACCAAAGTCGCCAAAAATCCGGGTCGTTACAGTTGGTATCAAAGCTTAAGTTAAGAATTACTTGGCTTTGTGGCGTGACTCGGTAGAGATAGGGTTAGTAACATCCTAGATTGAGTTTGAGTGTATATATACGAGTGCGTATTTGTATTTGATATAAAAATGGTTTTATATTGTGGGGATTCATTGGCTGAGTTGTTTATGAGTTCTGGCCGATCAATTTGATCCACTGTATCGGTAGGAGTTTATAAACACTCGAATACGATGGGTGGACATGATATGTTTTGAAAAGAGGGTAAATGAAATAATTTTCCCCGAAGTATATATATTGGAATTATTATAATATATTGGATATATTGGTTGTTATTATAATCGAGTAAGATTATAAATATAATGGTTATGTAAATAATCGATCAGAATTCATATAAGTATAATATATGAAATAAGATGAAATAAATATGAAATTAAAATCAGAATTGAAAATTTAAAACTGGAAATTCAGATAAGTGTTTGTAATTGAATCTGGATTAGATATAGGTGAATTTTAAAATCCTGGGAGGCTTTAAATTTGTTTTAATAAGGATATTTTGAAATGATTCAAGATGGAAGTGTTTAAATTGGAGTTTTGAAAATGAATATAGTATTGAACTCACTTTGATCGCTGGAAAATAATTCTGATGATGGTGTACACATCATCAGTGTGATTTTCGAGTTATAAGTGACGGATTACTACCAAGGTTTTGTTTTCAAATTTTTTGCGAAAACAAGGTGTTCAGGAATTCAAAAGTTTTGAATCGCTATTATGATTTCAAGTTGATTTGAAAAACCCAGGAATTTAAATTCTAGAATTTAAATGTAACCCGTGGAGTTAAGTAAAACTGAAATGGATTTGAAGATAATCTAGATTGGAATTGAGTTGATGGGTTAAGAGTTTGAAATCTGATATTGGAGTTTGAATAGAATTTGACTTGAATAGAACCAAATGTTTGAGTTGAGGGTTGGATTAAGATGATATGGGTATACGTGAATTGGTAACAGGTGCAAAGGGTATAATGATATGCCGACAAAAAGGTACAAGTTTATTTATATATGAGTTTGGTGATTTATGAGCCTGATTGGCAAGCCGCCTGGCTGTTTGATTTTCTTTTGGGTTGAAGATGGCCCAGAGAGGCGAGTTGGAGTTTGACCTATTGACCAGTACAAAGGAGGTGCTGGCGAAATTTTCCGAAAATTTAAAGTGTTAGAAAATTTTCAGGATTTTTGAAAATTTTAGTTGGTCCGAATGAATTAATATTTTAGTTGATATTAATTGGTTCAGGGAAACTGAAATAGAGAGGTAAACAAATCTTAGGAATTCCAATAGATAGGGTCGTCCTCTAACTTAACAATTTCGAGGACGAAATTATTTTAAGTGGGGAAGAATGTAATGACCCGCATTATCAGGGGTATTATAATTAATTTATTTAATTATATATATTGTGATGTAGTGAATTAAATAGAGGTTTTATTTAAACAATGTGGAATATTTAATTAAAATAAATAATTAAATAATATATTTAATTCAGAAATAATCAAAAATATTGGGAATCACAATATTCTGTGAATGGGGTCGTCCCTTAGATTTAATTCAGCTTAGAGTTGAAATATATTGACGAATATATTCAATCGACGACAGTTTGAACGTATAATTTTATTATAATATAACTAAAATCGAGCTTGAAATGGCGCTGCAGTTCGTAAATTGGCGATTCGAACTTCAACTGAATGTACAGGATTCATTTTAAGCCAGATTTCTGTGAAACAAGAAACGTGTGGAGCTGGTGGAGTATATCTTTCTAGTGGAAGAGAAAAATCGGGATTTCGTCGTGTAGATTTTGAGATATGTCTAAATCAAATTTTAGAAAAGTCGCTGTGGAATTCCTTTACAATTTATAAAGGAATTATTTATATTTTAAAAAGGAATTTCAATATAAATTGAATATTGGGTTGACCCAGATTTGAAATATCGAGTTATAAATCCCATTGGAGTCATATGGCATTCCACTGTGAATATATATGATAATATATATTTATTTGTATTTAATTTAATAATATTTAAATATATTTATATATTTAAATGGGTCATCCAGAGCTTCAAAAATAGTCGGTTTTGCAAACGAAGTCGGAATTCGATGAAACCAATTTTGTTGGATTCGTAATGTCAAATATTTGCTAGATGTTAAGTTTCGTGATTTTTAGAGTCACTGTGTGGCCGTATGGATTTTTAGAGTGAAAAACAGTCAGTATTTTGACAGTTAAAAATACGCTGTGTGAGCATACGAAGTCGGAATTTGACGAAACTAGTTTCGTTGGGACCGTAATGTCGAGCTCTAGCTACATGTCCAGTTTGGTGATTTTTAGGCATCGTGCATGTTCGTAGGGATTTTTAGAATGCATAAGCCAATATAAAATGATGGAAATAAAATAAAATATTAACACAAAAATATCTTAACTATTTTCTGTGATCAACAAGGAGGCCACGCATCTCATAATTTCAGCCACTACTTACAGATGGAGAACCCAGCTCCACGTTTCAAACCATGACAATATAAAACCAAACAACAGAGAACGATTTCCAATTTTCTCAACACATAACACAGAAAGAAAAATCCAAATCAATTCAAATACAAATCGATAAATCATGCGATATATATGTGTGGATTCAACAAGGGAGGAGCTTCATTTCTATACCATAATTACAGGGAGCGATGCACGGTTTTGGGTTTGCTAAGTTTCAACAGCGAACTAGGGTTCGATCTTTGCAGAAGTTGGAGCAACAATTCGAGATTTTGATGTTGGATTTGGGTTGGTGAGGTATTTCCGCAAATAGTGGTGAAGTAAGGGGTGGTTCAACATTGGGGACTGTCGATGTGGTGTTGGCGACGGGATTTGGAGGAGGAGGCCGAGTCAGCGTTGAAGGGTATGGCGGGAAAGAGGAGATGGAGTGGAATCAAATGGTGGTGGTGGCGCCCTGCGTTGGTGACCGGAGTAGTGGTGGTTGGTGGTCAAACATCGGGTCAACGTGGAGTTTGGGTTTCTTTTTACTGGAGCGAATTCGTGAATGGGGAAGAGGAAGTCAGGGACGGGTTGGGTATTTAAGTGGTGAACAGGCTGGGCTTTTGAGAACGAGGATGGGCCTGGGAATTTAAGGTTAAGCCCAATGGGTTTTTAATTCAAAATTTATTTTAAAATTTGTGCACAAACTTGTATAATGCGTATCTCTCACATACGATATCAGATTAAAGAACCGTAAGTTTCGTTGGGATCATATGGACGAGCGCTCCACAATGGAACTGACCGCGAGTCAATTGGAGTCCGTCACAATTTATAGCAAAATAATTTGTCTGAATCAAGCGATGGTTATCGTCATTGACGATGATCGTCCAAATGTGAGTAAATCTCACCAACTCTAAACAGTTTATAATTTCATGTTGTATTTTTAGAACTATTAGAAATTGTCTGATTTACTGTGTGTTGACTATTTGATTGAACTGCTAGTCAGTTAGTTGAATTTCTCTATCGATTCTGTTTAACAGAATATATCATATGGAACTGAAAGTGATGTTATCTATATTGTTTAACATCTGTGATGCAGGGAAACAGGTTGGAGGAATCCAACTGGATTCCTCAACAGTTATTTTACTGTGATTTATATATTGTGATATATAATCTGTGACGATTATATGTGTTTGGACGATAATGAACATCGTGATTTGATATGATTGAATACCATAACATACCAGAATGTTGATAAGGAATTATTTCAAAGTGATATTGAAATAAAAATATTTATAAATGGAATATTTATAAATAAGGAATATTTATAAAATTGGAATATTTATAAATAGGAGATATTTTAAAAAGGAAATAAATTCAAAACATTTTCTTTTTGAATGGAAAGGCCTGTGTGGTGGGTTTGGGGATTTTCCCGATGCTCCCGATACAAAGGAGGTTATGGCGAATTTTCCCGGAAATTTAAGGAGTTAGAATATATTAAAGGAAATATTTATGTAGGAAATAAATAAATTATAAGGGAAATATTTGTGGAAACCAAATATAGAAGGAAATATTTATTTAGGAAATAAATAAAGAATTAAAAGGAAATATTTATGTAGGAAATAAATAAAGTTATAAAGGAAATATTTATATGAAATAAATATAGGCAAATTGAAAAAGAGAACATTTATAAAGTGAAGAACCGTTACTAAAAAGTAAATCTTTATATATGAATAAACGTTATCAAATAGGAATTATTCAAACAAGTGAAAACCATTAGAGTAAACCAGTTGGGTTAAGTAAGTCGAGTTAAACCAAGTGAACCAAGGTCGAGTTAACCAAAGTGAGTTAACCAAAGTAAGTTAACCAAAGCGAGTTAGACTAAGCGAGTTAGCCAAAATGAGTTAATGAAACGGATTAATCCAAATGAGTCGAAGTGAGTTAGAAGTAAGATTATCAATTTGAGTTATCAAGTTAAGTTTAATCAAATTGAGTTATCGAGTTAAGTTAATTCAAGTTGAGTTAATCCAGTCAAGTTAATCGAGTGAGTCGAACCAAGTTAGTCGAGTCTAGTTAATCGAATCGAATTGGTCGAACCAAGTTAGTCGAGTCTAGTTAATCGAATCGAATTGGTCGAACCAAGTAAGTCGAGTTAAGTTAGTCGAGTTAATCGATGTTAGTCTTCGAAAGGAGTTAATCGATGTTAGTCATCGAAAGGAGTTAATCGATGTTAGTCATCGAAAGGAGTTAATCGATGTTAGTCATCGAAAGGAGTTAATCGATGTTAGTCATAGAAAGGAGTTAATCGATGTTAGTCATCGAAAGGAGTTAATCGATGTTAGTCATCGAATGGAGTTAATCGATGTTAGTCATCGAAAGGAGTTAATCGATGTTAGTCATCGAAAGGAGTTAATCGATGTTAGTCATCGAAAGGAGTTAATCGATGATAGTCATCGAAAGGAATTAATCGATGTTAGTTTCATCGAAAGGAGTTAATCGATGTTAGTTTCATCGAAAGGAGTTATCGAACTTGTTGTTCGAGAGGAGATTATCGAATATAGTTTATTCGAAGGAGTTATCGATTATTAGTTAATCGAAGTGAGTTATAGAATATTAGTTAAATCAAAGGAGTTAATCGAATATAGTTTATTCGAATAGAGTAAAGGAGTTAATCGAATATAGTTTATTCGAATAGAGTTAGAGGAGTTATCGAATATAGTTTATTCGACAGGAGTTAAGTGAATAGTTAGGTTAAACTAAGTGAATTAGTAAAGTGAATTGGTTAAGTTAACCAAAGTGAATTAGTCGAGTTAATCAAAGTCATTAGTTCAGTTAATCAAGATAAGTAAATCAAGTTAGGTTAATCGAGTTAAATTAGTCAGTCGAGTTAATAAATTGAGTTAGTCAAACCAAGTAAAACCAGTTAGAGTTGATCGGTTAGAATTAACCAGTTAGAGTTAATCAATCAGAGTTAATCAAATAGAGTTAAGTAAAATTAGAACTGACTAGAGATTAGTAAATTGAATGGTTTTCTAAGTGCCTATCTGATGTTGGTTTCGGCCTTCGGGATTTATACTTAGGGAATTGTTCTCATACTAGTTCACAGTCAGGGACTGATAGTTGGGGAAGAGTAGTGATTTGTAAATAAGCAAATGAAAAACGTTTTCCAGTGTTAATAACATATATTTTCTGAACATAGAAAATAAGGCAATGTGAATATATATATATATATATATATATATATATATGTTGATGATTGATCGATATAATTTCCATCTGGAAATAATATCGTTGTTTGCACACTTGTTTTTCTTTGATAGTTAAATCACAGACTATCGAAGTTTTGACCATTTTAACGTTGTTAATATGGAGAGACCGGTTGGATTATTATCCGAAGAACCACTCTTTATTGGCATAAGCGTTGCGAATCATTTATGCCTAAGATAATTTGAAGACGGAGTAAAGTGCAAGGGCTGCTGTATAAGTCTTATATAACAGTGACTAAGATGGATATACTGAGTAGTGCCTTCGGTTTGTCCAGTCCCAGGACAACTTGTATGGACGAAGGTCTGACAGAGTATATCCAATGGATCGCGTAAGTTGATCTGTTCAAACGTATTCACGTTTGGTGGCGGAGGAATTCGTTTCTCTTAGCTGTATACCCGTGTTATTTTTGGATAAGTCAATTTGTGATTTGGCGGGTATGACGATGTGACATTTTAAGTGAATGAAGATGGATGTCTGACAGAGTATTTCCAGAAAGGTCACGTACATTGATTTCTTCAACCGTACCAAGAGTGGAAGCGGAGAAGGAAACTTCTTTTAGCTGACACGTAATGTACTGTTGTAAACGTCAATTAGTGATTTCGATGGATTTGACAATGTAGCATTCGAAGTGAATCTGATGTAATGATAAAGCGTAGCTTCTAGCCTCATCAACCGGTAAATGACAGAAATCGGGCAGGCAGCATGGCTAAGTCGGTCGCACCGAAGTAGGGTGTATAATCACCTATCTAGAGAATATTCATTTGCTTCTTTAATCTATCAATGCTATCCCATATATGTACGGGAACGGTTGCTGATCCCAACCGTTGGTGATGTACATTCGATACACTCAAGCGAAATGAGTGGTCGGCCATGTGTGGCTGAGTTGCAAGATGTTTTTGTTGAACTCCAGTGTATCGTTCCTAGAGTACACTGATCGGAAGGTGGTTCCATACCTTGTCATAGTTGGAAATCCATTATCCAATACGTGCTTGCGATTTTGATTGTATACTATATATGTAGAACGTGAGATGAAAGCGTTTCTGCTAGTTGATATCTATTTGTACATAGACATTATTATAATATCAAAAGGGTTTTTGATATAAAGATATTTTGGATTCTCATAAGGGAAAAACCCGTTCCGTTCTGCGGCGTGGTCTTATGAGATATCGTTTACTTGTTCATATACGTGTTTAAACTATTTTACTCATACCAGTCCCATGACTGGCCCGCAGTTTACTTTGTTGTTTTCCCTAAACTCTTGGGTGCCTAAATTTGTACGGGCCGTCAAGTAGTCGGGATTTACAGATATACTTGAAGAGCTGGAGCAGGAGGCTTCTGGATCATATAGCTATAGTTTATTTCCGCTGTGTTGTAAGTGTTGTACTCTAATAAGTGCTATTGTATACATAACTGTTATATTTCAAAGTTATGTTATCTATTATATGTTATTCGTTTCGCTGTGAGGTTCGTGTCACTCTGATGTTGTGTTCTTCTTCTTCTTCTATTCTAAGTTTCTATCTTATCTATTCTCACCCTCTAATTTCTTTCATTAATTACCGGGATTTTTCGATGTTTTGGTTATCGACATCGAGCTTATGTCGATAACCAAAGTCGCCAAAAATCCGGGTCGTTACATTTGCAAACTCGGGTGCCCTCTGTTCCACATGGGCAGTCGAGTAGTTTGTCTACAGGTCCTTACCTCGAGCAGGACGCTGGATTGAAGCTTAAAGCTGTGTCCAGAGCATAGTTATCCTTCGCTGTATCTATTTTATTGTTTCCGCTGCACTGTATTGTATTAAAATATTGTAATTTATCTTCCGCTGTATTTTATTCAATGTACTCTGATATTCTGTACTCTGATGTAACATTATTGTAATGTTTATAAAAGTCTGTTGTTTTTGTTCTGGTTGTATTCCCAAAGTTAACGTGTTCGGGTTTTGAACGGTCTTGGTCGATTTTGCGATCGATCGGGTCGGGCGGAACCCGGGCCGTTACAACATAAATAAACAAAATGCAAATACATCCTGTAACAACCCAAAATTTTGACAATAAATAGTTATTTAATTAGAATCTCGAAAATAGGAATTTTTGCAAATGAAAGAATTTGACGATGAAACTTTAGTGATGCATTCTTCCCCGAATTCTGGTCAACTTTCATGTTTGGAGTTTCGCGAATGGAGTTTGTATGAAAAAGGTACGGACGAAATACGAAAAACAAACGGAAATAAATAAATCAGAATTTAAATAAATATTTTACCTTATATAACTAGCCAACCTTGGCATCTTATGGCCTGGCGATCGACCATAGTGGTTGATCGCTACGGTCGACCTACCGGGCGTTTGTGTGCCCAACGACGGCTAGGTTTTTAGGGTTAGATTTATAATATTTATAAAACGGATGGACGGATATAACATAAAACTAATCCATTGGTTCAAGGGTAATCTCACCTCTATAAATAAAGGGCTAAGGCTGTAACAACCAAGAAAATCAGAACCAATTTAAAAAATTTATTTTGACAATTTTAATGAATTTTGAATATTTAAAATGAATTATTTTAAATAATAATGACAAGAAATTTATTTTGAATAAAATTAGAATGTACATATTTATTTGAAACGACGTTAGAATATAAATATTTATTTTAATTATAAAAGGAATTGAAAATGGCACGGTAGTTTGAAAATTCAATTTCAAACTTCAAATGAATGTACAGTATTCAAAATAAACCAGATTTTAGTGAAACCAAAAATATTAGAATCCATTTGAAGATATCTTTCCAACGAATCCGAAAAATTGATATTTCATAGCGAGAACAAAAAGTTATGCCTAGTTGAAATTTCAGAATAGTCGCTATGGAAAATATAGCCCTTAAAAATGGAAATTTTGCTAATGACCTCCGTTTTCGACGAAACCACTTTTTTTGGATCCGTAGTGTCAAATTATTGCTAGATTCCATCTTTCATAATTTTCTGAATCAACATGTGAGCATGACGAAGCTAAAAGTGTTTTAACAGTTTCAGTCAATTTGGATCGACCAGAAAATGACCATTTTTCAAATGAAATTCGATGAAATTAGTTTTGTTTGGACCGTATCATCAAAACATAACCAGATTTATTTTTTTGAAATTTGTGGAGTCCGTATGTGGCCCCGGTAAATTAAAAGGTGCATTAAATTCAATATTGACTGAAATATTAATTTATATTGTAAATTTAATGGAAACTGATCGTAATAGTCGAATTGGCTTACCGGACATATACCATTGCGTTCGGAATGGGGGTATTTAGCTGGGGGCGACAGTCGTTGGGTCTCGTTTGGAGTTCGAACAAAAAATCCACTTTTTGGAAAATAAATTAATTAATTTAATTATTTCTATAAGGGGGCCCAAGCCCATATTCTCCAACCCGTTAGTCAACGGCCAAAAAAAAGAGAAAATAAAAAAAAAGATCGGAGGAACCCCGTCACCCCTCCCCAGCGGGCCACCACCGCGCCCTTCAGGCGGCGCTACACCGTCGCATGGAGCCCCTCTCCGATCCCCCTTCTCCCTCCTCTCCGTTCCCCTTTGGAAAAGCCGATGCCCCAAAACCCAAAACCCGATTACCTCCACCGCCGCCGCCATCAGAGAACGGCCGCGCCACCCTCGAGATTCCCCCGTTACTGACCACTAGTGCCACCAGCCTTCCCCTCCCTTTTCCAGCACGTCGCGCGACCTTCCCCTCTTCTCCACCTGTCGAACGCAAAACACCCCTGTCGCCGTGGACGCTCCGGCGCGAGCTCGAGCCGCCTGCCACCACCAAATCATTTGAAATCAACGCCTCCTCCATCTCCAACTAAGCGGTGAGTTTTTATATATAATTATTTATTTATAAAATTAAAAGTAGGATTTTTTTTAATAAATAGCATTTTTTAAAAACCGATTCTTATATATATTTTAGCATGTAAAGATCCGATCTTTATATATAAAGAGCGAACAAAAGATTATATTTTTCTATAGGAAAAAATTACATTTTTATAAATGGAAAGATTATATTTTTATAAGCAAAAAGATTTGATCTTTGACGTTAGAAAGATTCAATTTTTATATGTAAGTAGAATACATATTTGATTTTTAGCTAATATAAAAAGATTATACATTTTTATAAATATAAAGATTAGATTTTTAATTATAAAAATTTGATCTTTAGAAGTATAAATATACGATTTATATATATGTAGCGAAATAAAAATCTGATTTTTTTTATATGTGTAGGGTTGAAATAAAAATGTGATTTTTATAGCGTTGAAATAAAAATGTGATTTTTAATATGAACAGCGTAGAGAAGACTGCATTGGCATTGCAGACAAATCCAAATGGTTCAGAGATTCGGAATAGAATGGAGGAGTGGATCCAAAAGGTGAGAACTCCTCACTATAATTTTCTTATACAATTATTTATTTTATAAATGTATATATGAACTGTTCCCCATCGTCCACAAACCTTGGACAACTTATTTGATTTGTTGGTTTTGGTTGATTAGATTGTTTGGTTGAATTGGGTTGTTTGGTTGAAATGAATTGATTAGAATATTTATGGGTGTATGGCGCGAGACAATATCAGGAGAGGGGTAATGCTAGACTTTACCCGATTTTCATATCGCGTCGTTATGCCGCCAAAATTTTCTAAAATATGTTAGAACAATAAAAATATTATTTTTATTTTGTAAATGAATTGAATAAATATTTTATTGTTAAAAATATAATTTTTAAACGTGTGTATGAATAAAATAAAAATTCATTTATGAGACGACCCAAACTTCCCCGTGAAGGAAAGAACGGATAGAATTGAGGACAAGACAAAATAGAACGCAAACGGAAGAACATTTCATTGTTATTACAACAATTCCATCAGAATACAAGAATATACAGAGTATAAATGAATAAAATACATTCGATGAATATCAGAGATTACAATAAATTACATAGCAGCGGAAAAGTATACAAAGCACAACTGAAAGTGATACACGGATACAGAGCTTTCCGAGCATCATTCCAGCTGTAAATCAGGACCCTGTGAATATAAATCTGCAAAACCAAAACTACAAGCTGCCCGTGTAGAAAATAGGGGCACCCAGAGTTTAGGTTAAAACAATAAACTCCAGGTCAGTCATGGGACTGGTGTGAGAACTAAAACAGTTATTTAAAACTTTACTTTAAAAGAGAGTAATTCAAGGGACCACGCCGTATAACACGGAACGGGTTTCCTCCCAAGAATACTAGTGCATATAACAAAACAGCGCAATGCTTTTTGGAAAAATGAAGCTATTATAAGACCCAAGTCCCATCACACAATGCAACGCAAGCCGGAGGATAGGGTTTTCCCTAATAATAGCCAAACATGCTTGGTACGTTTAAAACAAATCATTTGATACTATTATAAGTGTATAGTGTCAAAACAATTTCAATCATAGACGACATGGGTACCATATATCATGTCGCCATACTAGTTCTTCAATTAAAACCGCAATATCACGTATTGGAAATTGGATTTCCGTCATGAGTCGAAGCAAGGGGCAAGCTCCTCTCCGATTCGAGACACTCTAGCAAATGTCTCAGAACCCCACTATGATCCTTGGATCTTCAGGGCCGGTCCTCACCTAACTTTGGAGGATTAGTTATTCCTGAGCACACATTTCCCGGTCCTTACAGACCTATATCCGAGGTGCCTCGCATTCCAACAACCACACAGGTGAAAAGTATATAAATGTCAGGGTTGGTAGGTCACTGACACCACCCTAGCTATAAAGAAACGTCGTGCTCTCCCTGCAGTTACTATCCCGTTTTTGACTCATACCGAGGTGTGAGGCTCGCGAATTCACGCTATACACAAAGCTACGCCACACAGGCCGTGCTTTGATCACCAACCACAAGACTTTGCTTTTCAACAGAAGCCTTGATCAATTGCCACTTACGCGCGCCACACTGGCAATTCACTCCATGCGACTGATGTCCATCGATATACAACCTCTGAGCTCATACGTCTCAGAGAAGGGCGTTAAGCAAGAGAATAAATTCTCCACCGCCAAACAGATGTATATTTAATAGAGATCAATCAATACAGAATAAAATCCAATGTCAGACATACAGTCCATTTACAAGTTCGTTCTGGGTCTGAACGAAACCGGAGGCACTTTCCTCGCATATCCATCGATCTCCAAGTACGTCTGGACGATCACCAACTGTTTCCCTCATCTTGGGTGTACAGCCCAATCGAGATCATCAGTAATCACCCAAACGATGTGGAGACTTCCGGTCTTCAACCACCGTCTTCATCTTCGACTTATCGTCGAATCGATTATTCAGAATGGGTATAAACCCGGCCTTTCCGAATAACCCGCGTATATAATAAACACGTGTTATACAAACACAACATACGCCTCATTCCAATTCAGAATATTCTTTTATTCTAATTTTCACATTCTTAGGGAAAGGTTCCCATTAATTTTATCAAAGATAAATTCTTCTAAATTTATTCTTTAATCTTCCTTTGCATATCATTTCAAACCATATCATGGTTTTCCAAACTAGTCGGGATTAGCGAACCATACCGAAGTAATTATTTATTTATTTTCCCAATCCCAACCTATTCATCCCATGGAGCAAAACTGGTAATATTCCATATCTAACACCACGGTGTTATCGATAAAATTAATTACCATTTCACGTTCAAATCTAATTAAAGATTTAACTATCGCTTTGGAGCAAAACTGGTGGTACTCCATTCTCGATCACCTTTCAGATTTGATAATTGAAATTATCAATTCACATTTCAATCTAATTAAAGATTCATTAAAACTCCACTTAGTTTTAATCTTCTTAAAAATCAACATCCTGCCTTTAACTGGGTTAAAGAACCAATGTCATATAAAACACGATTCACGATAAACCCAAATCACATTTGATATTAAGTACAAGGCTCTGAATAGAAAATATACCGGCATATATTCAATATCAAATTCTGAAACCAACAAATATCGTATTGGAAATAACGATATCAAATATATCTTTCAAATTCAAATAACAATATCTGTATAGTCACGAAATCCAATATCGAAATATTCCAAATACAATTTCGATTCAGATCCACTTCCACTTTATATATATTGGAAATTCTGGTTATTTTCAAAGCCGATTCAAATTCAATTTATTCATTTCAAAAATAAATTGGTTTTAGTTCTAGTTCAAAACCAGTTCATTTCGATAAAATCTATTTTTATCCTTCCAAATATGGAGTTTTTCATGCCAGTTCTTTCCAATTCACATATTATGATTTTACACAAATTATTAATATTTTTAATAATTTTATCAAGGCCCGTACAGTCGATTTCCATCAACGGCCATTGAACTGCACTTACAGCGACCTTTTTCAAATTTGATTTGGACCTAATTCCAAATCCAACCGTTGGATTTCAAATTTCAAATATTCATTGGAAAGCTCTTTTCGACACGAACCCAACGGTTCCGGTTTTAGGAGAATCCGACGGTTGGATCTCCCGCAACGTCAAATCGAAGTCAATGGTCGAAATTCGCGAACTGCCGCGGCGCGGCGCATTCTATTCAGGCCATTATATTATATATATATATATATATATATATTATATTTCATCGATTTCCTTTTTAAAACGTATTTTATAAATCGTTTTAAATTCGTTTTCAAAACCATTTCAACTCTACATTCAATTTCAAATCAAAATTGAATATTTCATATCATTACTGTATAAATGATAATATTTTCAAAACGTTATATTTTGAAATCACTACCTTTTCCATATTCATTATAAAAACGAATATAATCGATATAAATATCGTTCACGTCAAAATAGCGCAACTCTAATCAACACGGCTTTATATATTTCTATAAATTCGTTATCTTATTCAACAAGTGAATATTTATTCTATTCAACACATGAATCTATTTCTTTCAACACACGGTCAATCTCAACACATGAGTACTGTCAACACACAACTATTTTTGTTATGTAAAATATTTTATAAAATTTTGG
Source organism: Allium sativum (assembly GCA_030737875.1). Classification (NCBI taxonomy): domain Eukaryota; kingdom Viridiplantae; phylum Streptophyta; class Magnoliopsida; order Asparagales; family Amaryllidaceae; genus Allium; species Allium sativum. The sequence continues at coordinate 381,930,225 of CM060924.1, forward strand.
TATCTATCGTTTGATTTTCAATTAGACTCCAACCGTAAAGTAGTTCTAATTTTAAATATGATAAAGATGTAAATTTTATTATTAAAATATATTTTTTTACTCGACACATGAATAGTTTCAACGCATGACTATTTTTATATTCAACACATGAATTTTCTTTTATAATATTCATTATTTTTCCGATTGGTTTGAGGCCCAATCAATCACCATATAATGATAATTATATGGATTCCATACAACACCTGTATATAATAGCAACGATAAACAATCAACCAACATCCAAAGTGCACTACACAACTCCATAAGCATCAAATATAAATAATCAACGCTTACACAGTCTGTCGACCAATCGATCGACATATAATGAAATAATTGGGATTAGTGTACGCCAAATATCATCCCAACACCCGTGTGGGGTTTCAAATCAACAAACACAGATTTTTATTTGTGCAGTTAGGCGATGTGTAAAATTTATCATCCCAATCAATATCAGTCAAATCAGTGTATATAAACAAATCGGCTGATTTGTTTATAAATATTCATTTATTCACATTCACGTTAAAAAATATATTTTTAACGACAATTAATTCATTTTAACACATTAATCTATATTATCGATTCCACATCAACATCACAAACAAATTTCACAACACATCAAACAAGCATACAAGCCGTCCATGGTCTGTGGATGGCGGGTGTCGGGTGCTACTAAGCACAGTCTGCATCCTAGTATATATATATATAACTAGAAAAAGAAATTTAGAGTGAGAAGTTCTCACCGACTAGCTAATCCAATACCACGACTCTTCTTGTGTAGAAGTCATCGCTGTTCTCGCCTTTTGCCACTTTCGTTGCCCGTAGTCACTACATATATAAAAATCACATTTTTATATTGTTGCTATGTATATAAAAATTCTATTTTTACACCGCTACTATATAAATAAAAATTCTATTTTTACATCGTTACTATATAGATAAAAATTCTATTTTTACATCGTTACTATATAGATAAAAATTCTATTTTTACAATGGTGTTCATATAATAAAGATTATATTTTTATCATGCTATTCTCTATATAAAGATTTCGCCTTTTTATTATAAAGATTTCGCCTTTTTAAATATAAAGATTTCGCCTTTTTATTTCATCACTATAAAAATCACATTTTTATTTCAACATATATATATAATAAAAATCAGATTTTTATTATCTACATTATATAAAAATCATATTTTTATTCGCTGCATATATAAAAATCACATTTTTATATTTACTTTGTAATAAAAATTATATTTTTATATTGCTATTCTCCTAATAAAGATTATATTTTTATTATTCTACATATATAAAGATGATATTTTTACTATCTATAAAATATAAAAATCGTATTTTTATACTTTCTATACTATAAAAATCATATCTTTACATTGCTACTACTATAAAGATCACATTTTTAACATTTCTACTATATAAAAATTACATCTTTAATCTTCCTATCATATAAAAATTATATCTTTAATCTTCCTATCATATAAAAATTCAAACTTTCCCCGTATCAAAAGTCAGTTTTAAATCGAAGAAGGATAAAGGAGGAAACTCACATTGGCTAGGGTCTTAGAAGGAGGAGTAAGAGAAAGGACTGCCGTTGCCATCGAATGGAAGTGGAAAAGGGGAGGGGTGCGCTCGAAGAAGGGGGCGTTGCCACTGCGTCGGAGGGTGGTGGCCTTCGGGTGGCGGTTCAGGCAGGAGGAGGGTTTAAGGGGGGGTGCGGTGGTTTCCGTGGCGGGTTAGGGGGTACGGATGCGCGATCGATTTGAAGAAGAGGAAGGGGAGAGAAGAAGGAGGCAACGAAGGAGGAGAAGGGGAAGATGGAGGGGGCGCGACCACCTGAGGCGCGGCGGCGCGCCGCTGGGGAGGGGGGATGCGGTGGTGGCGGTGATGGTTCACCCCCCACCCCGTCGCCCCTTTTCTCCTTTTTTTTTTCTTTTTTTCTATTCTGATTGAAACTAAATCGAACGGGGGGGCTGTATGAATAAAGGAAATGGAAGGGGGGATTATTTTAATTATTTTATTTAATTATCTCCCAAAAAGCAACTTTTATTTTCGACCTCTAAACGAGGCCCACCGCCTGTCGTCCATAGCTAATTACCCCCATTCTGAACACAATGGGACATGTATCGTTGGCTGATTCGATCGTTATGATCAGTTTTCGTCAAAATCAAAATATAACGCTATATATTGAATTCGAACGCGCATTTCATTTTACCGGGGTCACATACTAACTCAAAAAATTTCAGAAAAATATTTTCTAGCTTCGTATTGATGATACGGTCCTAACAAAACTAGTTTCGTCGAATTTTGAGACCGTTGGAAAAATGGCCATTTTCCAGTCGATTAAAATCAACTAAAACTGGTCAAACACGTTTTCCTTTGCCATGCTCACATATTGATTCGAAAAATTATGAAATTCGGAATCTAGTAATAACTTTACATCACGGGCCCAACAAAAGTGGTTTCGTCGAAATCCGAGGTCGTTTGCAAAATTCCCATTTTTAAGGGCCTGAATTCTATAGCGACTATTCAGAATTTTCAACTGGACATATCTTTTGATTCCCGCTATGAAATTTCAATTTTTCGGATTCGTTGGATTGATATTCTCAAATAGATCCTATTATTTTTGGTTTCACTAAAATCCGGTTTATTTTGCACCCGGTACGTTCAATTGAAGTTTGAAATCGAATTATCGAACTACCGCGCCATTTTCGATTCCTTTATAATTATATATAATTATTTATATTCTAACGACGATCTATATAAATATATACGTTCGATTCTATTCAAAATAAATTTCTCGTCGATGTTATTTAAAATAATCTATTTTAAATGTTCAAAATTCACTAAAATTGCCAAAATAAAAAATTTAAACTGGCTCGCATTTCCGGGTTGTTACAATCTCCCCCACTTAAAACTTTTCGTCCCCGAAAAGGAACGAAGTCGAAAGTTGTTTAACTAATCAACTCAACTTTCTGTATTTTGATTACGGCTTAAGTTCTTCAACTTTTCAGTTTCTAAGAACTTTTCAAATTTTTCAAAAATTTGGCTAACACCCTAAATTTCCGAAAAATTTCGCCATAACCTCCCCTACACCGGGAGCACCGGGAAAATCCCGAAATTGCCATACAGGCCTTCTGTTCTCAAAAAGAAAAAGAAAAAGCCAAGCGGCTAGCCAATCGGCTCATAAAATCATCAATACCCAAACAAAACAGTATATTATGGTAAACATGTACCTATTTGTCGGGCAAACAAATTTTATTCTTCTGCTCTAGCCTCCTTGCTATGACCTGTTCACACATATATATGTACATGCATGCAATTGCAAATAATTTTCGATACAATTCAACATTTGATACAATTAGGCATAATGGTTCAAAATTATCAAACAAATAAACAACACAAACATCAATCAATTAGTGAATTAACGTTTCAAATTCATAACTGGATATATATACAGAAAATCATGTTTTTGATGCCAAATCACAACAATGTATTCTAGCTATATTTTGGTACTCACACCAGTCTAATGGAAATATATAGATATCACACCTTCGAAACACGAATATAAATATTGATGATGTGGCCACATCATCAGAATTATCCCCGGGTGTCTAGAATGTGATTCTATATCTATCCAGTATATTAAAACTTTGAATATACGTTCATGACGCGTATATGCAAAATCTTTATATACTCGATTGTCCAAATTCGAAATAAATAAATATTCAAATACGTTTAAAACGAATTAAATTTTCAAAACAAAATTCGTTTTCATTTGAAAAATATACTCTTCACACTCGTTCTAGGATACTACTAATCCTATCTCTAACGAGTAATTCTAATTGGATATTACTAATCCAATATCTGATGAATTCTTTCGTTTGGTTCTAATGTGTCTTGTTCTCGAGCTCTGTAAACCAAAGCTCTAATACCAAACTGAGATGACCCGAACTTCCCCGTGAAGGAAAGAACGGATAGAATTGAGGACAAGACAAAATAGAACGCAAATGGAAGAACATTTCATTGTTATTACAATAATTCCATCGGAATACAAGAATATACAGAGTATAAATGAATAAAATACATTCGATGAATATCAGAAATTACAATAAATTACATAGCAGCGGAAAAATATACAAAGCACAACTGAAAGTGATACACGGATACAGAGCTTTCCGAGCATCGTTCCAGCTGTAAATCAGGACCCTGTGAATATAAATCAGCAAAACCAAAACTACTAGATGCCCGTGTACAAAATAGGGGCACCCAGAGTTTAGGTTAAAACAATAAACTCCAGGTCAGTCATGGGACTGGTGTGAGAACTAAAATAGTTATTTAAAACTTTACTTTAAAAGAGAGTAATTCAAGGGACCACGCCGTATAACACGGAACGGGTTTCCTCCCAAGAATACTAGTGCATATAACAAAACAACGCAATGCTTTTTGGAAAAATGAAGCTATTATAAGACCCATGTCCCATCACACAATGCAACGCAAGCCGGAGGATAGGGTTTTCCCTTATAATAGCCAAACATGCTTGGTACGTTTAAAACAAATCATTTGATACTATTATAAGTGTATAGTGTCAAAACAATATCAATCATAAATATCAATTGTAACGGCAAGGAATTTAGCTTGATTTGAATCGATCGTTAAACCGACAAAGACCGTTCGAAACCCCTGATCGTTTTGAGAACAGGACAAATAGAACGCAAATAGAAGAACATTTCATTGTTATTACAACAATTCCATCAGATATAAGAATATACATAGTATAAATGAATAAAATACATTCGATGAACATCAGAGATTACAATAAATTACATAGCAGCGGAAAAATATACAAAACACAACTGAAAGTAATACACGGATACAGAGCTTTCCGAGCATCGTTCTAGCTATTAATCAGGATCCTGTGAATATAAAACAGCAAAACCAAAACTACTAGCTGCCCGTGTGGAAAATAGGGGCACCCAGAGTTTAGGTTAAAACAATAAACTCCAGGTCAGTCATGTGACTGGTGTGAGAACTAAAACAGTTATTTAAAACTTTACTTTAAAAGAGAGTGATTCAAGGGACCACGCCGTATAACACGGAACGGGTTTTCTCCCAAGAATACTAGTGCACATAACAAAACAGCGCAATGCTTTTTGGAAAAATGAAGCTATTATAAGACCCAGGTCCCATCACACAATGCAACGCAAGCCGGAGGATAGGGTTTTCCCTTATAATAGCCAAATAATGCTTGATACGTTTAAAACAAATCATTTGATACTATTATAGGTGTATAGTGTCAAAACAATTTCAATCATAAATATCAATCATAGACGACATGGGTACCATATATCATGTCGCCATACTAGTTCTACAATTAAAACCACAATATCACATATTGGAAATTGGATTTCCGTCATGACTCGAGGCAAGGGGCAAGCTCCTCTCCGCGTTCGAGACACTCTAGCAAATGCCTCAGGACCCCACTAAGATCCTTGGATCTTCAGGGCCGGTCCTCTCTTACTTTTGAGGATTAATTATTCCTGAACACACGTTTCCCAGTCCTTACAGACCTATATCCGAGGCGCCTCGTATCCAACAACCACACAGGTGAAAAGTATATAAATGTCAGGGCTGGTAGGTCACTGACACCAACCTAGCTAGAAAGAAACGTCGTGCTCTTCCTGCAGTCACTATCCCGTTTTGACTCATACCGAGGTGTGAGGCTCGCGAATTCACGTTATACACAAAGCTACACCACACAGGCCGTGCTTTGATCATCAACCACAAGACTTTGCTTTTCAATAGAAGCCTTGATCAATCGCCACTTATGCGTGCCACACTGGCAATTCACTCCATGCGACTGATGTCCATCGATATACAACCTCTGAGCTCATACGTCTCAGAGAAGGGCGTTAAGCAAGAGAATAAATCCTCCGCCGCCAAACAGATGTATATTTAATAGAGATCAATCAACACAGAATAAAATCCAATGTCAGACACACAATCCATTTACAAGTTCGCTCTGGGTCTGAACGAAACCAGAGGCACTTTCCTAACATATCCATTCATCTCCAAGTACGTCTAGACGATCACCAACTGTTTCCCTCATCTTGGGTGTATAGCCCAATCGAGATCATCAGTAATCACCCAAACGATGTGAAGACTTACGGTCTTCAACCACCGTCTTCATCTTCGACATCTCGTTGAATCGGTTATTCAGAATGGGTATAACCCGGCCTTTCTGAATAACCCACGTATATAATAAACAAATGTTACACAAACACAACGAACACCTCATTCCAATTCAGAATATTCTTTTATTCACAAAATCACATTCTTAGGGAAGGGTTCCCATTATTTTATCCAAGATAAATTCTTCTAAATTTTTTTCTTTAATCTTCCTTAGGATATCATTTCAAACTAGTCGGGATTAGCGAACCACACCGAAGTAATTATTTATTTTATTTCCTAATCCCAACCTATCCATCCCCTGGAGCAAAACTGGTGATACTCCATTCCTAACACCACGGTGTTATCGGTAAAATTAATTACCATTTCACGTTCAAATCTAATTAAAGATTTAACTATCGCTTTGGAGCAAAACTGGTGATACTCCACTCTCGATCACCTTTCAGATTTGATAATTTAAATTATCAATTCACATTTTAATCTAATTAAAGATTCATTAAAACTCCACTTAGTTTTAATCCTTTCAAAAATCAACATCTTGCCTTTAACAGGGTTAAAGAACCAATGTCATCTAAAACACGATTCACGATAAACACAAATCACATTTGATATTAAATACAAGGCTCTGAATAGAAAATATACCGGCTTATATTCAATATCAAATTCTGAAACCAACAAATATCGTATTGGAAATAACAATATATAATATATCTTTCAAATCCCCATAATAATATTTGTATAGTCACGAAATCCAACATCGAAATATTCCAAAGATAATTTCGATTCAGCTCTAGTCCAATTCACGTATTGGGAATATTGATTATTTTTAAAATCACTTTCAAATTCAATTTATTTATTTCAAAAATAAATTGATTTTAATTCTAGTTCAAAACTAGTTCATTTCGACAAAAATCTATTTTTATCCTTTCAAATGTGGAATTCTTCAGCCCAATTTTTCCCAAATCATTTCTTATGATTTTACACAAATTATAGATATTTTTAATAATTTTATCAAGGCCCGTACAGTCGATTTCCATCAACGGCCATCGAACTGCACTTACAGCGACCTTTTCCAAATTTGATTTGGACATAATTCCAAATCCAACCGTTAGATTTCAAATTTCTAATATTCATCGGAAAGCTCTTTTCGATACGAACCCAACGGTTCCGGTTTTTTAGGAGAATCCGACGGTCGGATCTCTCGCAACGTCAATTAGAAGTCAATGGTCGAAATTCACGAACTACCGCGGCGCGGCGCGTTCTATTCAGGCCATTATATATATATATATATATATATTATATTTCGTCGATTTCCTTTTAAAACAAATTTTATAAATAGTTCTAAATTCGTTTCAAAAACAATTTCAAATTCATCTTTAATTTCAAATCGGTTTGATTTCAATTCAATTCGAATTCATTTCAATTTTATTTAATTCGAATTCAAATTCGTTTCAATTCAATTCTAATTCTAATTCATTTCAATTCAATTCAATTTGAATTTACCTTCTATTTAATTCAATTCGAATTCATTTCAATTTGATTTCAATTCAATTTCAGTTCGTTTTAAATTTCATTCAAAACGATTTCAATTCGTTTTTAATTCAATTTCAATTTAATTCAATTTGAATTCATTTCTATTCAATTCGAATTCAAATTCACTTTCTATTCAATTCGAATCGAATTCATTTTCTATTCGATTCGAATTCATTTCAAATTGATTGAATAAAATTTCAATTTGAATTTTAATCTAATTTAATTTGAATTTCATTTCAAAATATTAAATTTTGAACACTTTTCAATATTCATTATAAAACGAATAAAATCGATATAAATATCGTTCGCGTCAAAATAACGCATCTCTAATAAACACGGCTTTATATTTTTCAAAAACTTCTTTATTCTATTCAACAAATGAATATTTATTTTATTCAACACATGAATCTATATTTCTTTCAACACACGACCAATCTCAAGACATGAGTACTGTCAACACATCACTATTTTTGGTATGTAAAATATTTTATAAAATTATGGTATCTATCGTTTGATTTTAAAATCAGACTCCACAGTGAAGTAGTTCTAATTTTAAATATGATAAAGATGTAAATTTTATTGTTAAAACATTTTACTCAACACTTGAATAGTTTCAACACATGAACATCGTCAACACATGAATATTTTCCCCGATTGGAATGAGGCCCAATCAATTACCATATAATGTTAATTATACGGATTCCATACAACACATGTATATAATAGCAACGATAAACCATCAACCATCATCCAAAGTGCACAACACAACTGCATAAGCATCAAATATAAATAATTAACACTTACACAGCCTGTCGACCAATCGATCGACATACAATTAAATAATTGGGATTAGTGTACGCCAAATTTCATCCCAACACCCGCGTAGGGTTTCAAATCAACAAACACAGATTTTTATTTGTGCAGTTGGGCGATGTGTAAAATTTATCGACCCAATCAATATCAGTCAAATCAGTGTATATAAACAAATCGGCCGATTTGTTTATAAATATTCATTCACCTTCACGTTAAAAATTATATTTTTAACGATAATTAATTTATTTCAACCATCTACATTTATTATCGATTTCACATCAACATCACAAACAATTTTCATAACACATCCAACAAGCATACAAGCCGTCCATGGTCTGTGGACGACGGGTGTCGGGTGCTGCTAAGCACCGTTTGCGTCCTAGTATATATATAACTAGAAAAAGAAATTTAGAGTGAGATGTTCTTACCAAAGCTATTCCAATACCACGACTCTTCTTTTGCAGAAACCTTCGTCGTTCTCGTCTTTTGTCACTTTCGTCGCCCGTAGTCACTACATATATAAAAATCACATTTTTATATGTTGATATGTATATAAAAATTCTATTTTTATAATTGCTCCATATGGATAAAAATTCTATTTTTACATCGCTACTATATAGATAAAAATTCCATTTTTATACCGATGCTATATAGATAAAAATTCCATTTTTACAACGCTGCTATATAGATAAAATTTCCATTTTTACAACGCTGCTATATAGATAAAAATTCCATTTTTACAACGCTCCTCTCTACATAAAAATCGCATTTTTACTTTGCTATTCAATAAATAAAAATCGAATTTTTTACTTCGATATTCAATATATAAAAATCCTATTTTTACTCCGCTACTATATAGATAAAAATTCCATTTTTATACCGCTACTATATAGATAAAAATTCTATTTTTACATCGCTATTCTCTATATAAAAATTTCGCCTTTTCTATTGTAAAGATTTCGCCTTTTCTATTGTAAAGATTTCGCCTTTTCAATTATAAAGATTTCGCCTTTTCAATTATAAAGATTTCGCCTTTTCAATTATAAAGATTTCATTTTTATTTCATCACTATAAAAATCACCTCTTTATTTCAACATATATATCATAAAAATCAGATTTTTATTTTGCTACATATATAAAGATGGTATTTTTATAACTTCAACTTCATAGTCAAAATCGTATTTTTTTTATTCTTTGAAAAATCAAACCTTTCTACTTCGCAAAATCAAACCTTTCTACTTACATTTGACCAAATAAAAACAAAATAAAAATGAGTATTTAAAATAAATTAAAATCAATAATTAAAACTTACCTTGGTTCGCTCGTTGGAGGGCTTGGCCAAGGGGGGCTGTCGGTCAGTGGATGGAGGCTTCGAGTTGGGGCTGTACAAAGAGGAGAGGCAGAGCAGGGGGAGGAGTTGGGGGTCTCCGACGAACGGGCGGCCGTGGGGGTGTCGTGGTGGACTGCGCGAGGAGGGAGGGGTTTGTAGAAGAGAAGAAAGGAAGAGGAGGAAGGAGAGGAGAGGGAGGCGGCGGTAGGTGGTGGCGCCCCTCCTGGGGCGGCGACGGCTCATCGGGGGGGGGGGGGGGGCGACAGTCGCGATCCCCCCTTCTCTCCCCTTTTTTTCTTTTCTGTTTTGATTTCTAATGGGGGGCCTGAGTGATGTAAGAAGAGGAGAGAGAGATGGATTTATTTTAATTAATTTATTTATTTTAATTTCAAAAAAGTAACTTTTAGTTTCGAACTCGAAACGAGGCCCACCGCCTGTCGCCCCCAGCTAATTACCCCTATTCCGAACACAATGGGATATGTTTCGTAAGCTGATCCGATCGTTTCGACCAGTTTCCGTTAAAATCAACATATCCTCTATATATTGAGTTTGAACGCGCATTTCAATTCACTGGGGTCACATACTAACTCTATAAATCCCAGAAAAATATATTCTAGCTTCGTATTGACGATACGGTCCTAACAAAACAAATTTCATTGAATTCCGAGACCGTTAGAAAAATGACCATTTTCCAGTTGATTAAAATCAACTGAAACTTGTCAAACACATTTTCCTTTTCCACGCTCACATATTGATTCGGAAAATTATGAAATTTGGAATCTAGCAATAATTTGACATCACGGACCCAACAAAAGTGGTTTCGTCGAAATCCGAGGTCGTTTGCAAAATTCCCATATTTAAGGGCCTGAATTCCATAGCGACTATTAAGAATTTTCAACTGGACATATCTTTTGATTCCCGCTATGAAATCTCGATTTTTCGGATTCGTTGGAAAGATACTCTCAATTAGATCCTATTATTTTTGGTTTCACTAAAATCCGGTTTATTTTGCACCCGGTACATTCAATTGAAGTTTGAAATCGAATTATCGAACTACCGCGCCATTTTCAATTCTATTTATAATTTAAAATAATTATTTATATTCTAACGACGACGTATATAATATATACGTTCGAATTCTATTCAAATTAAATTTTTCGGCGATATTATTTAAAATAATTCATTTTAAATGTTCAAAATTCACTAAAATTGCCAAAATAAAAATTTCAAACCGGCCCAGATTTTCGGGTTGTTACAATCTCCCCCACTTAAAACTTTTCGTCCCCGAAAAGGAACAAAGTCGAAAGTGGTTTGATTAATCAACTCTACGTTCGATCTGGCTTCCATTCTCCAACTTTTCAGTTTCTGAGAATTTTCAAATTCTTCAAAATTTTGGCTAACACCCGGAATTTTCGAAAAATTTCGCCATAACCTCCTTTATACGGGGAGGGGTTTGGAAATTTATTGGGCCGTATTAGGTACCCAATAAATCCTAATAAGCATACACATATTTATAGTGATATATTCTGGTGTTTACAGGGGAGCGTGTATTGATAATAACTCCAGAGAATAAATTTTCGTCACCCTGTCAAAGCCTGAGAGAGTGTGTATTTTAAATGCTCCAGAGGATAAATCCTCGTCACCTCGTCCCGTGTGGGAAATAAATAGTCCATGTGCCGTATCTAATAACTAGAGAGACGTGATTATTGTGAACTCTAGACCCTGGTGGGGTTTTTATTAATTTGGCAATTTTACCGTTACAATTTTAAATAGTCCATATCAGTCATCAGTTCGACCTGTAAAATATAGTCATCGCCATACAAACCTCTCGCTCGTATGGTAAATCTTCCACCTCGTCACACAAGCTCCAAATGCTTATGTGGTATATGATGAAGTATGCCTATCTTCCAGAAGTATGCTATGCAATGTAGTTCAAAATTAATTGTTACTATCCTATGGCGACATTTATTAATTACACATAGAATAACCAGCACTCCGCATCCAATGGCATTCACAGGAGTTGATATAATAATAGAAGTGCGCATCCAACTCATTAAGATTTACCTATTGTCGGGCACGCAAATAAAATCTTTACTCAACAGCTAATCCATTTTCCTGTTCAAACATATTTAATGCACAAGTATATATTTCTAACTATTTTCTAATCAGTTCAATGTGTGATTTAATTGAATAATTTGTTCTGGTTTTTATTGATGATATTCTAATCTTCTCTAAACCAAAGGCCGAAAAGGAACGAAGCCGAAAGTTGTTTAACAAATCAACTCAACTTCCATTATTTTGGCTACGGCTTAAGTTCTTCAACTTTTCAGTTTCTAAGAACTTTTCAAATTTTTCAAAAATTTGGCTAACACCCTAAATTTTTACGAAAAATTTCGCCATAACCTCCCCTGCACCGGGAGCAATGGGAAAATCCCGAAATTTCCATATAGGCCTTCTTATCTCAAAAAGAAAATGAAAAAGCCAAGCGGCTAGCCAATCGGCTCATAAAATCATCATCACCCAAACAAAACAGTAAATTAGAGTAAATATGTACCTATTTGTCGGGCAAACAAATTTTATTCTCTGCTCTAGCCTCCTTGCTATGACCTGTTCAATAGATATACATATATATGCATGCAATTGCGACCAATTTTCAATACAATTCAATATTTGGTTCAATTTGGCTAAATGGTTCAAAATTATCAAACAAATAAACAAACAACACAAACATCAATCAATTAGTGAATTTAACGTTTCAAATTCATAATTTTGATATATATACAAAAAATCATGTTTTTGATGCCAATTCACAACAAATAAATCTATCTATATTAGTTTTGGTTCTCACACCAGCCTAATGGAAATATATAGAAATCACACCTTCGAAACACGAACATAAATACTGATGATGTGGCCACATCATCAGAATTATCCTCGGGTGTCTAGAATGTGACTATATATCTATCCAGTATATTAAAACTTCGAATATACGTTCATGACGCGTATACGCGAAATCTATATATATTGGATTGTCCAAATTCAACATAAATAAATATTCCAATACGTATAAAATGGTTTAACTTTTAAAACAAAATTGTTTTCATTTGAAAAATATACTCTTCACTCTCGTTCTAGGATACTACTGATCCTATCTCTAACGAGTCATTCTAATTGGATATTACTAATCCAATATCTGATGAATTCTTTCGTTCGGTTCTATTGTGTCTTGTTCTCGAGCTCTGTAAACCAAACCTCTGATACCAACTGTAACGGCGAGGAATTTCGCTCGATCTGAATCGATTGTTAAACCGACAAAGACCGTTCGAACCCCCTGATCGTTTTGAGAACAGGACAAATAGAACGCAAACAGAAGAACATTTCATTGTTATTACAACAATTCCATCAGATACAAGAATATACAGAGTATAAATGAATAAAATACATTGGATGAACATCAGAGATTACAATAAATTACATAGCAGCGGAAAAATATACAAAACACAACTGAAAGTAATACACAGATACAGAGCTTTCCGAACATCGTTCCAGCTGTTAATCAGGATCCTGTGAATATAAATCTGCAAAACCAAAACTACTAGCTGCCCGTGTGGAAAATAGGGGCACCCAGAGTTTAGGTTAAAACAATAAACTCCAGGTCAATCATGTGACTGGTATGAGAACTAAAACAGTTATTTAAAACTTTACTTTAAAAGAGAGTGATTCAAGGGACCACGCCGTATAACACGGAACGGGTTTCCTCCCAAGAATACTAGTGCACATAACAAAACAGCGCAATGCTTTTTGGAAAAATGAAGCTATTATAAGACCCAGGTCCCATCACACAATGCAACGCAAGCCGGAGGATAGGGTTTTCCCTTATAATAGCCAAATAATGCTTGATACGTTTAAAACAAATCATTTGATACTATTATAGGTGTATAGTGTCAGAACAATTTCAATCATAAATATCAATCATAGACGGCATGGGTACCATATATCATGTCGCCATACTAGTTCTACAATTAAAACCGCAATATCACGTATTGGAAATTGGATTTCCGTCCTGAGTCGAGGCAAGGGGTAAGCTCCTCTCCGCGTTCAAGACACTCTAGCAAATGCCTCAGGACCCCACTATGATCCTTGGATCTTCAGGGCCGGTCCACTCTTACTTTTGAGGATTAATTATTCCTGAACACACGTTTCCCGGCCCTTACAGACCTATTTTCGAGGCGCCTCGTATCCAACAACCACACAGGTGAAAAGTATATAAATGTCCGAGCTGGTAGGTCACTGACACCACCTTAGCTAGAAAGAAACGTCGTGCTCTCCCTGCAGTCACTATCCCGTTTTGACTCATAACGAGGTGTGAGGCTCGCGAATTCACGTTATACACAAAGCTACGCCACACAGGCCGTGCTTTGATCATCAACCACAAGACTTTTCTTTTCAACAGAAGCCTTGATCAATCGCCACTTACGCGTGCCACACTGGCAATTCCCTCCATGCGACTGATGTCCATCGATATACAACCTCTGAACTCATACGTCTCAGAGAAGGGCGTTAAGCAAGAGAATAAATCCTCCGCCGCCAAACAGATGTATATTTAATAGAGATCAATCAACACAGAATAAAATCCAATGTCAGACAAAAAATCCATTTACAAGTTCGCTCTGGGTCTGAACGAAACCGGTGGCACTTTCCTCGCATATCCATCCATCTCCAAGTACGTCTAGACGATCACCAATTGTTTCCCTCATCTTGGGTGTACAGCCCAATCGAGATCATCAGTAATCACCCAAATGATGTGAAGACTTCCGGTCTTCAGCCACCGTCTTCATCTTCGATATCTCGTCGAATCAGTTATTCATAATGGGTATAACCCGGCCTTTCAGAATAACCTACGTATATAATAAACAAATGTTACACAAACACAATGAACACCTCATTCCAATTCAAAATATTCTTTTATTCACAAAATCACATTCTTAGGGAAGGGTTCCCATTAATTTTATCCGATAAATTCTTCTAAATATATTCTTTAATCTTCCTTGGGATATCATTTCAAACTAGTCGGGATTAGCGAACCACACCGAAGTAATTATTTATTTTATTTCCCAATCCCAACCTATCCATCCCCTGGAGCAAAACTGGTGATACTCCATTCCTAACACCACGGTGTTACCGGTAAATTTAATTACCATTTCACGTTCAAATCTAATTAAAGATTTAACTATCGCTTTGGAGCAAAACTGGTGATACTCCACTCTCGATCACTTTTCAGATTTGATAGTTTAAATTATCAATTCACATTTTAATCTAATTAAAGATTCATTAAAACTCCACTTAGTTTTAATCCTTTCAAAAATCAACATCTTGCCTTTAACTGGGTTAAAGAACCAATGTCATCTAAAACACGATTCATGATAAACCCAAATCACATTTGATATTAAATACAAGGCTCTGAATAGAAAATATACCGGCTTATATTCAATATCAAATTCTGAAACCAACAAATATCGTATTGGAAATAACGATATAAAATATATCTTTCAAATCCCCATAATAAAAATTTTATAGTCACGAAATCCAACATCGAAATATTCCAAAGATAATTTCGATTCAACTCCAGTCCAATTCACGTATTGGGAATATTGATTATTTTTAAAATCACTTTCAAATTCAATTTATTTATTTCAAAAATAAATTGATTTTAATTCTAGTTCAAAACTAGTTCATTTCGACAAAAATCTATTTTTATCCTTTCAAATGTGGAATTCTTCAGTCCAATTTTTCCCAAATCATTTCTTATGATTTTACACAAATTATAGATATTTTTAATAATTTTATCAAGGCCCGTACAGTCGATTTCCATCAACGGCCATCGAACTGCACTTACAGCGACCTTTTCCTAATTTGATTTGGACATAATTCCAAATCCAACCGTTAGATTTCAAATTTCTAATATTCACCGGAAAGCTCTTTTCGATACGAACCCAACGGTTCCGTATTTTTAGGAGAATCTGATGGTTGGATCTCTCGCAACGTCAATTCGAAGTCAATGGTCGAAATTCACGAACTGCCGCGGCGCGGCGCGTTCTATTCAGGCCATTATATATATATATATATATATATATATATATATATATATATATTATATTTCGTCGATTTCCTTTTAAAACGAATTTTATAAATAGTTCTAAATTCGTTTCAAAAACAATTTCAAATTCATCTTCAATTTCAAATCGATTTGATTTCAATTCAATTCGAATTCATTTCAGTTTTATTTAATTCGAATTCAAATTCGTTTCAATTCAATTCTAATTCTAATTCATTTCAATTCAATTCAATTTGAATTTACCTTCTATTTAATTCAATTCGAATTCATTTCAATTCAATTTCAGTTCGTTTTAAATTTCATTCAAAACGATTTCAATTCGTTTTTAATTCAATTTCAATTTAATTCAATTTGAATTCATTTCTATTCAATTCGAATTCAAATTCACTTTCTATTCAATTCGAATCGAATTCATTTTCTATTCGATTCGAATTCATTTCAAATTGATTCAATAAAATTTCAATTTGAATTTTAATCTAATTTAATTTGAATTTCATTTCAAAATATTAAATTTTGAACACTTTTCAATATTCATTATAAAACGAATAAAATCGATATAAATATCGTTCGCGTCAAAATAACGCATCTCTAATAAACACGGCTTTATATTTTTTAAAAACTTCTTTATTTTATTCAACAAATGAATATTTATTCTATTCAACACATGAATCTATATTTCTTTCAACACACGACTAATCTCAAGACATGAGTATTGTCAACACATCACTATTTTTGGTATGTAAAATATTTTATAAAATTATGGTATCTATCGTTTGATTTTAAAATCAGACTCCACAGTGAAGTAGTTCTAATTTTAAATATGATAAAGATGTAAATTTTATTGTTAATCCATTTTACTCAACACTTGAATAGTTTCAACACATGAACATCGTCAACACATGAATATTTTCCCCGATTGGAATGAGGCCCAATCAATTACCATTAACGTTAATTATACGGATTCCATACAACACATGTATATAATAGCAACGATAAACCATCAACCATCATCCAAAGTGCACAACACAACTGCATAAGCATCAAATATAAATAATTAACACTTACACAGCCTATCGACCAATCGATCGACATACAATTAAATAATTGGGATTAGTGTACGCCAAATTTCATCCCAACACCCGCGTGGGGTTTCAAATCAACAAACACAGATTTTTATTTGTGCAGTTGGGCGATGTGTAAAATTTATCGACCCAATCAATATCAGTCAAATCAGTGTATATAAATAAATCGGCCAATTTGTTTATAAATATTCATTCACCTTCACGTAAAAAATTATATTTTTAACGATAATTAATTTATTTCAACCATCTACATTTATTATCGATTTCACATCAACATCACAAACAATTTTCACAACACATCCAACAAGCATACATGCCGTCCATGGTTTGTGGACGACGGGTGTCGGGTGCTGCTAAGCACCGTCTGCATCCTAGTATATATATAACTAGAAAAAGAAATTTAGAGTGAGGAGTTCTCACCAAAGCTAATCCAATACCACGACTCTTCTTTTGCAGAAACCTTCGTCATTCTCGTCTTTTGTCACTTTCGTCGCCCGTAGTCACTACATATATAAAAATCACATTTTTATATGTTGATATGTATATAAAAATTCTATTTTTATAATTGCTCCATATGGATAAAAATTATATTTTTACATCGCTACTATATAGATAAAAATTCCATTTTTATACCGATGCTATAAAGATAAAAATTTCATTTTTACAACGCTGCTATATAGATAAAAATTCCATTTTTACAACGCTGCTATATAGATGAAAATTCCATTTTTACAACACTCCTCTCTACATAAAAATTGCATTTTTACTTTGCTATTCAATAAATAAAAACCAAATTTTTACTTCGCCATTCAATATATAAAAATCCAATTTTTACTCCGCTACTATATAGATAAAAATTCCATTTTTATACCGCTACTATATAGATAAAAATTCTATTTTTACATCGCTATTCTCTATATAAAATTTTTGCCTTTTCTATTGTAAAGATTTCGCCTTTTCTATTGTAAAGATTTCGCCTTTTCAATTATAAAGATTTCGCCTTGTCAATTATAAAGATTTTGTCTTTTCTATTGTAAAGATTTCGCCTTTTCAATTATAAAGATTTCATTTTTATTTCATCACTATAAAAATCACCTCTTTATTTCAACATATATATCATAAAAATCAGATTTTTATTTCGCTACATATATAAAGATGGTATTTTTATAACTTCAACTTCATAGTCAAAATCGTTTTTTTTTATTCTTTGAAAAATCAAACCTTTCTACTTCGCAAAATCGAACCTTTCTACTTACATTTGACCAAATAAAAACAAAATAAAAATGAGTATTTAAAATAAATTAAAATCAATAATTAAAAATTACCTTGGTTCGCTCGTTGGACGGCTTGGCCAAGGGGGGGTTGTCGGTCAGTGGATGGAGGAGGGGGGCTTCGAGTTGGGGCTGTACAAAGAGGAGAGGCGGAGCAGGGGGAGGAGCTGGGGGTCTCCGACGAACGGGCGACCATGGGGGGTGTCGTGGTGGAGCTGCGCGAGGAGGGAGGGGTTCGGAGAAGAGAAGAAAGGAAGAGGAGGAAGAAGAGGAGAGGGAGGCGGCGGCAGGTGGTGGCGCCCCTCTTGGGGCGGCGGCGGCTCATCGGGGGGGGGGGGGGGCATGGTCGCGATCCCCCCTCTCTCCCCTTTTTATATTTTTTTTCTTTTCTGTTTTGATTTCTAACGGGGGGTCCTGAGTGATGTAAGGAGAGGAGAGAGAGATGGATTTATTTTAATTTATTTATTTATTTTAATTTCAAAAAGTAACTTTTATTTTCGAACTCGAAACGAGGCCCACCGCCTGTCGCCCTTAGCTAATTACCCCTATTCCGAACACAATGGGATATGTTTCGTAAGCTGATTCGATCGTTTCGATCAGTTTCCGTTAAAATCAACATATAGTCTATATATTGAGTTTGAACGCGCATTTCAATTCACTGGGGTCACATACTAACTCTATAAATCCCAAAAAAATATTTTCTAGCTTCGTATTGACGATACGGTCCTAACAAAACTAATTTCGTCGAATTCCGAGACCGTTAGAAAAATGACCATTTTCCAGTCGATCAAAATCAACTGAAACTGGTCAAACACGTTTTCCTTTGCCACGCTCACATATTGATTCGGAAAATTATGAAATTTGGAATCTAGCAATAATTTGACATCACAGACCCAACAAAAGTGGTTTCGTCGAAATCCGAGGTCGTTTGCAAAATTCCCATTTTTAAGGGCCTGAATTCCATAGCGACTATTCAGAATTTTCAACTGGACATATCTTTTGATTCCCGCTATGAAATCTCGATTTTTCGGATTCGTTGGAAAGATACTCTCAATTAGATCCTATTATTTTTGGTTTCACTAAAATCCGGTTTATTTTGCACCCGGTATATTCAATTGAAGTTTGAAATCGAATTATCGAACTACCGTGCCATTTTCAATTCTATTTATAATTTAAAATAATTACTTATATTCTAACGACGACGTATATAATATATATGTTCGAATTCTATTCAAATTAAATTTTTCGTCGATATTATTTAAAATAATTCATTTTAAATGTTCAAAATTCACTAAAATTGCCAAAATAAAAATTTTAAACCGGTCTAGATTTTCGGGTTGTTACATTAATCACAGACGGCATGGGTACCATATATGTAAGGACCCGTAACTTCCCCGTGAAGGAAAGCACGGATACTTTGAGAACAACACACAAAAGGACGCAGACGGAAGAACATTTCATTGTAATTACAACAATTCCATCAGATACAAGAATATACAGAGTATAAATGAATAAATTACATTCGATAAATATCAGAGATTTAAATTACATTTAAATACATTGCAGCGGAAAATAATACAAAAACACAACTAGAAGTAATGCACGGATACAGAACTTTCCGAGCATCGTTCCAGCTGTAAATCAGGACCCTGTGGATATAAATCTGCAAAACCAAAACTACTAGCTGCCCGTGTGGAAAATAGGGGCACCCAGAGTTTAGGTTAAAACAATAAACTCCAGGTCAGTCATGTGACTGGTGTGAGAACTAAAACAGTTATTAATATTGGTTTTAAAGTTAGGTAATCAAGGGACCACGCCGTATAACACGGAACGGGTTTCCTCCCAAGAATACCAGTGCATAGAACAAACAGCGCAATGCTAAATAAAGAAAAATGAAGCTGTTATAAGACCCAGGTCCCATCACACAATGCAACGCAAGCCGGAGGATAGGGTTTTTACCTTATAACAGCCAAAGCATGCTTGATACGTTTAAAACACATTATTTTGATATTATAAGAAGTGTATAGTGTCAAAACATTTCAATCATAAATATAAATCATAGACGGCATGAGTGCCCCATCCCACTATGTCGCCATACTAGGCTCTACAAATAAAGCCGAAATACACGTATTGGAAATTGGATTCCGTCATGAGTCGAGGCAAGGGGCAAGCTCCTCTCCGCGTTCGAGACACTCTAGCAATGCCTCAGGACCCCACTCTGATCCTTTGGAACCTCCAAGGCCGGTCCTCTCTTACTTTTGAGGATTAGTTATTCCTGAACACACGTTTCCCGGTCCTTACAGACCTATATCCGAGGCGCCTCATATCCAACAACCACACAGGTGAAAAGTATATAAATGTCAGGGCTGGTAGGTCACTGACACCACCCTAGCTAGAAAGAAACGTCGTGCACTCCTTGGGTCCGTATCCCGTTTTTGACTCATACCGAGGTGTGAGGCTCGCGAATTCACGTTATACACAAAGCTATGCCACACAGGCCGTGCTTTGATCATCAACCACAAGACTTTGCTTTTCAACAGAAGCCTTGATCAATTGCCACTTACGCGTGCCACATTGGCAATTCACTCCATGCGACTGATGTCCATCGATATACAACCTCTGAGCTCGTACGTCTCAGAGAAGGGCGTTAAGCAAGAGAATAAATTCTCCGCCGCCAAACAGATGTATATTTAATAGAGATCAATCAACACAGAATAAAATCCGATGTCAGACACACAATCCATTTACAAGTTCGTTCTGGGTCTGAACGAAACCGGAGGCACTTTCCTCGCATATCCATTGATCTCCAAGTACGTCTGGACGATCACCAACTGATTCCCTCATCCTGGGTGTACAGCCCAATCAAGATCATCAGTAATCACCCAAACGATGTGAAGACTTCCGGTCTTCAACCACCGTCTTCATCTTCGACATCTCGTCGAATCGGTTATTCAGAATGGGTATAAACCCGGCCTTTCTGAATAACCCACGTATATAATAAATGAATGTTACACAAACACCACAAACGCCTCATTCCAATTCAGAATATTCTTTTATTCACAAAATCACATTCTTAGGGAAATGTTCCCATTAATTTTATCAAAGATAAATTCTTCTAAATTTATTCTTTAATCTTCCTTTGGATATCATCTCAAACTAGTCGGGATTAACGAACCACACCGAAGTAATTATTTAGTTTATTTCCCAATCCCAACCTATATATCCCATGGAGCAAAACTGGTGATACTTCATATCTAACACCACGGTGTTATCGGTAAAATTGATTACCATTTCACGTTCAAATCCAATTAAAGATTTAACTATCGCTTTGGAGCAAAACTGGTGGTACTCCATTCTCGATCACCTTTCAGATTTGATAATTTAAATTATCAATTCACATTTTAATCTAATTAAAAATTCATTAAAACTCCACTTAGCTTTAATCCTTTCAAAAATCAACATCTTGCCTTTAACTGGGTTAAAGAACCAATGTCATCTAAAACACGATTCACGATAAACCCAAATCACATTTGATATTAAATACAAGGCTCTGAATAGAAAATATATCGGCTTATATTCAATATCAAATTCTGAAACCAACAAATATCGTATTGGAAATAACGATATAAAATATATCTTTCAAATCCCCATAGCAATATTTGTATAGTCACGAAATCCAACATCGAAATATTCCAAAGATAATTTCGATTCGGCTCCAGTCCAATTCACATATTGGGAATATTGATTATTTTTAATATCACTTTCAAATTCAATTTATTTATTTCACAAATAAATTGATTTCAATTCTAGTTCAAAACTAGTTCATTTCGATAAAAATCTATTTTTATCCTTTCAAATGTGGAATTCTTCAGCCTAATTTTTCTCAAATCATTTCTTATGATTTTACACAAATTATAGATATTTTTAATAATTTTATCAAGGCCCATACAGTCGATTTCCATCAACGGCCATCGAACTGCACTTACAACGACCTTTTTCAAATTTGATTTGGACATAATTCCAAATCCAACCGTTAGATTTCAAATTTCTAATATTCATTGGAAAGCTCTTTTCGATACGAACCCAACGGTTCCGGTTTTAGGAGAATCCGACGGTCGGATCTCCCGCAATGTCCGTTTGAAATAAATGGTCGAAATTCACGAACTGCCGCGGCGCGGCGCGTTCTATTCAGGCCATTATATATATATAATATATATATTATATATATTTCGTCGATTTCTATTTAAAACAAATTTTATAAATCGTTTTAAATTCGTTTCTAAAACAATTCAACTTCTACATTCAATTTCAAATCGATTTGATTTCAATTCAACTCGAATTCATTTCAATTTTATTTAATTCGAATTCAAATTCGTTTCAATTCAATTCAAATTCAAATTCGTTTCAATTCAATTCAATTCGAATTTACCTTCTATTTGATCTAATTCGAATTCGTTTTAAATTGATTTCAATTCAATTTCAGTTTGTTTGAAATTTCAATTTCAATCTAATTCAATTTGAATTCATTTCTATTTTACTCGAATTCAAATTCACTTTCTATTCAATTCAATTCGAATTCATTTTCTATTTGATTCGAATTCATTTCAAATTGATTCAATAAAATTTCAATTTCAATTTTTAATCTAATTCAATTTGAATTTCCTTTCAAAATATTAAATTTTGAAATCACTTTCCAACATTCATTATACAACGAATAAAATCGATATAAATATCGTTCGCGTCAAAATAACGCATCTCTAATCAACACGGCTTTATATATTTCAATAAATTCGTTATTCTATTCAACAAATGAATATTTATTTCATTCAACACATGAATCTATATTTCTTTCAACACACGACTAATCTCAACACATGAGTACTGTCAACACATCACTATTTTTGTTATGTAAAATATTTTATAAAACTATGGTATCTATCGTTTGATTTTTAATTAGACTCCACCGTAAAGTAGTTCTAATTTTAAATATGATAAAGATGTGAATTTCATTATTAAAATATTTTACTCAACACATGAATATTTTCAACACATGAATCTTCTTTTAAAATATTCGTTATTTTCCCGATTGGAATAAGGCCCAATCAATCACCATATAACGTTAATTATATGGATTCCACACAACACATGTATATAATAACATTGATAAACAATCAACCATCATCCAAAGTGCACTACACTGTATAAGCATCAAATATAGATATCTGACGCTTATAACAGCCTGTCAATCGATCGATCGACATGTTTAATTAATCAGGATGAGTGAACTTCAAATTTCATCCCAACACCCGTGTGGGGTTTCAAACAATCAAACACAGATTTTATTTGTGCAGTTGGGCGACGTGTAAAATTTATCGACCCAATCAATATCAGTCAAATCAGTGTATACAAACAAATCGGCCGATTTGTTTATAAATATTCATTTATTCACTTTCACGTTAAAAATTATATTTTTAACGATAACACATTTTATTTTAACACTTGAATTTCTATTCATTTCATTTATTAAATAAAATGATATTTTTATTTTTCTAACATATTTTAGGAAATTTCGGCGGCATAACGGCATGATACTAGAAACGGGACAAGGCCTAGCCTTATCCCCGGTCTAGTGAAGGCCCACGCCATTCACACATCAATCAAATCCATTCCATTTCACCAAACAATTCAATTCATTTCCAAATAATCTAACCAACTACCCAACCAAACAATTTAACAAACAAGCCATCCATGGTCTGTGGATGACGGGTGTCGGGTGCTACTAAGCACCGTCTGCATCCTAGCATATATATATATATATATATATATATAACTAGAAAAAGAGAATTTGAGTGAGAAGTTCTCACCAATAGCTATCCCAACTTCACGACACTTCTTTGATATAAATCTTCTTCATTATCCCATCTTCGTCATCTTCGTTGCCCGTAGTCACTATATATATAAAAATCACACATTTTTATATTTCGACGTCTTTAAAATAAAAATCATATTTTTATTTATTCACTTTCAATTTAAAAGTCATATTTTTATAATCACTTCATATATTTAAAAATCGAATTTTTATTCCGTTATTCAATATATAAAAATCGAAATTATCTAAAATAAAAATCAGATTTTTATTTCACTTCGTATAAAGAAAAATCACCTTTTCATGTCGCTACTTTACGTATAAAAATCCCAACTTTATTATCATAAAAATCATTTCCTTATAATCATAATATCATTTCCTTCTCATAATAAAAATCATAACTTTCCTAATTATAAAAAAAATCTAACCTTTTAATAACAAAGAAATATATATATATATATAAACTTTACATAATTAAAAATCTCACCTATTCGTAAATAAAAATCATAAAGATCATATACTTTTTCAAATCAAAAATCCAACCATTTTATGATTCAAAATCTAATTTTTATTTAGAAACAAGGTATATTTTTCTATTTTTAGATTTAAAAACAATGCTAATTTCATTAATAAAATTAACAACTAAATTAGCTAAGGTAGTTAGTTTAATTACCCTCTTCTTCATCCGTCTGTAACTCATTCCAGGCCTTCACGAGCTATGCTCCAACTTAGGGTTGCAAACGGTCATCACCACACTCGCCTAGAGACAGATCGGAAGCCACGCCATCAGTGGCCTTGGGGCGCGCTAGCATCGCCTGAAGCACGGCGAAGTTCGGCGAGGCTGAGGGAGGGGTTGCGGTTTCTGAGTCGAGGTGGAAAGGGCTGCGGTTTTTGATAGAAGAAAGGGGGAAAAGGGAGAGCGGGGGTCGGGGTGATTGGAGGGGGTGGTGGTGCCGTACGCGGCGGTTCTCCGGCGAGGTAGTCGACGTCAGTGGAAGGAGTGAAGAGGGGAGGGGCTGAGGGTTTTGGGGCTCGCGCTACACAGCTCGCGCAAGAGGAGAGGAGATCGACTGGGGGGCGACTGCGAGCGGCGGAGGGTGGTGATCGGGGACGGAGTGGCGGCGGGTCATCGTTGGCCGGAGGTGGGGCGTGGTCGCGTCGACGGTGACCGCGACGAGCGGTGGCGGCTCGATATTTTTTTTTTCTTTTTTCTTTATTCATCTGTCAAAATGAAAGGAGGGGGGGTTTATATAAAATATATATATTTAATTATTTATTGACTTCAAAAAGCAACTTTTATTTTCGAACTCGAAACGGGACCCACCGCCTGTCGCCTATAGCATTTTACCCCCATTCCGAACACAATGGGATATGTATCGCAAGCTGATTCGATTGTTTTGATCAGTTTCCGTTGAATTTTCATTTAAATCATTGTATTGAATTTTAAACGTACATTTCAAATTACCGGGGTCACATACGAATTCTAAAAATGGCAGAAAAATATTTTCTAGCTTCGTATTGACGATACGGTCCTAATAAAACTAGTTTCGTCGAATTCTGAGATCGTTGGAAAAATGGCCAATTTCCAGTCGATTAAAATCAACTGAAACTGGTCAAACGCGTTTTCCTTTGCCACGCTCACATATTGATTCGAAAAATTATGAAATTTGGAATCTAGCAATAATTTGACATCACGGATCCAACAAAACTGGTTTCGTCGAAATCCGAGGTCATTTGCAAAATGTCCATTTTTAAGGGCCTGAATTCCATAGCGACTATTCAGAATTTTCAACTGGACATATCTTTTGATTCTCGCTACGAAATTTTGATTTTTCGGATTTGTTGGAAAGATATCATCAATTAGATTCCATTATTTTTGGTTTCACTAAAATCCGGATTGTTTTGCACCCGGTATGTTCAATTGAAGTTTGAAATCGAATTATCGAACTACCGCGCCATTTTCAATTCTATTTATAATTATATATAAATATTTATATTCTAACGACGACGTATATAATATATACGTCGAATTCCATTCAAAATAAATTTCTCGTCGATATTATTTAAAATAATCTATTTTAAATATTCAAAATTCACTAAAATTGCCAAAATAAAATTTTTAAACTGGCCCAGATTTTCCGGGTTATTACAATATATCATGTCGCCATACTAGTTCTACAATTAAAACCGCAATATCACGTATTGGAAATTGGATTTCCGTCATGAGTCGAGGCAAGGGGAAAGCTCGTCTCCGATTCGAGACACTCTAGCAAATGTCTCCGGACCCCACTATGATCCTTGGATCTTCAGGGTCGGTCCTCACCTAACTTTGGAGGATTAGTTATTCCTAAGCACACGTTTCTCGGTCCTTACAGACCTATATCTGAGGCGCCTCGCATTCCAACAACCACACAGATGTCAGGGCTGGTAGGTCACTGACGCCACCCTAGCTAGAAAGAAACGTCGTGCTCTCCCTGCAGTCACTATCCCGTTTTTGACTCATACCGAGGTGTGAGGCTCGCGAATTCACGCTATACACAAAGATACACCACACAGGCCGTGCTTTGATCATCAACCACAAGACTTTGCTTTTCAACAGAAGCCTTGATCAATTGCCACTTATGCGTGCCATACTGGCAATTCACTCCATGCGACTGATGTCCATCGATATACAACCTCTGAGCTCGTACGTCTCAGAGAAGGGCGTTAAGCAAGAGAATAAATTCTCCGCCACCAAACAGATGT
Source organism: Allium sativum (assembly GCA_030737875.1). NCBI lineage: Eukaryota > Viridiplantae > Streptophyta > Magnoliopsida > Asparagales > Amaryllidaceae > Allium > Allium sativum. Next base: position 381,957,219 of record CM060924.1, read on the forward strand.
ATATTTAATACAGATCAATCAACACATAATAAAATCCAATATCAGACACACAGTCCATTTACAAGTTCGTTCTGGGTCTGAACGAAACCGGAGGCACTTTTCTCGCATATCCATCCATCTCCAAGTACGTCTGGACGATCACCAACTGTTTCCCTCATCTTGGGTGTACAGCCCAATTGAGATCATCAGTAATCACCCAAACGATGTGGAGACTTCCGGTCTTCAACCACCGTCTTCATCTTCGACTTACCGTCGAATCGGTTATTCAGAATGGGTATAAACCCGGCCTTTCCGAATAACCCGCGTATATAATAAACACGTGTTACACAAACACAACATACGCCTCATTCCAATTCAGAATATTCTTTTATTCTAATTTTCACATTCTTAGGGAAAGGTTCCCATTAATTTTATCAAAGATAAATTCTTCTAAATTTATTCTTTAATCTTCCTTTGGATACCATTTCAAACCATATCATGGTTTTCCAAACTAGTCGGGATTAGCGAACCACACCGAAGTAATTATTTATTTTATTTCCCAATCTCAACCTATTCATCCCTTGGAGCAAAACTGGTAATACTCCATATCTAACACCACGGTGTTATCGGTAAAATTAATTACCATTTCACGTTCAAATCTAATTAAAGATTTAACTATCGCTTTGGAGCAAAACTGGTGGTACTCCATTCTCGATCACCTTTCAGATTTGATAATTGAAATTATCAATTCACATTTCAATCTAATTAAAGATTCATTAAAACTCCACTTAGTTTTAATCTTCTTAAAAATCAACATCCTGCCTTTAACTGGGTTAAAGAACCAATGTCATATAAAACACGATTCACGATAAACCCAAATCACATTTGATATTAAGTACAAGGCTCTGAATAGAAAATATACCGGCATATATTCAATATCAAATTCTGAAACCAACAAATATCGTATTGGAAATAACGATATCAAATATATCTTTCAAATTCAAATAACAATATCTGTATAGTCACGAAATCCAATATCGAAATATTCCAAATACAATTTCGATTCAGATCCACTTCCACTTTATATATATTGGAAATTCTGGTTATTTTCAAAGCCGATTCAAATTCAATTTATTCATTTCAAAAATAAATTGGTTTTAGTTCTAGTTCAAAACCAGTTCATTTCGATAAAATCTATTTTTATCCTTCCAAATATGGAGTTTTTCATGCCAGTTCTTTCCAATTTACATATTATGATTTTACACAAATTATTAATATTTTTAATAATTTTATCAAGGCCCGTACAGTCGATTTCCATCAACGGCCATCGAACTGCACTTACAGCGACCTTTTTCAAATTCGATTTGGACATAATTCCAAATCCAACCGTTGGATTTCAAATTTCTAATATTCATTGGAAAGCGCTTTTTGATACGAACCCAACGGTTCCGGTTTTAGGAGAATCCGACGGTTGGATCTCCCGCAACGTCAAATCGAAGTCAATGGTCGAAATTCGCGAACTGCCGCGGCGCGGCGCGTTCTATTCAGGCCATTATATATAATATATATATATATTATATATTTCGTCGATTTCCTTTTTAAAACATATTTTATAAATCGTTTTAAATTCGTTTTCTAAACCATTTCAACTCTATATTCAATTTCAAATCAAAATTGAATATTTCATATCATTACTATATAAACGATAATATTTTCAAAACGTTATATTTTGAAATCACTTCCTTTTCCATATTCATTATAAAAACGAATATAATCGATATAAATATCGTTCACGTCAAAATAGCGCAACTCTAATCAACACGGCTTTATATATTTCAATAAATTCGTTATTCTATTCAACAAGTGAATATTTATTCTATTCAACACATGAATCTATATTTCTTTCAACACACGGCCAATCTCAACACATGAGTACTGTCAACACACAACTATTTTTGTTATGTAAAATATTTTATAAAATTTTGGTATCTATCATTCGATTTTCAATTAGACTCCAACCGTAAAGTAGTTCTAATTTTAAATATGATAAAGATGTAAATTTTATTATTAAAATATTTTTTTTACTCGACACATGAATAGTTTCAACACATGAACATCGTCAACACATGACTATTTTTATATTCAACACATGAATTTTCTTTTATAATATTCATTATTTTCCCGATTGGAATGAGGCCCAATCAATCACCATATAATGTTAATTATATGGATTCCATACAATACCTGTATATAATAGCAACGATAAACAATCAACCAACATCCAAAGTGCACCACACAACTGCATAAGCATCAAATATAAATAATCAACGCTTACACAGTCTGTCGACCAATCGATCGACATATAATGAAATAATTGGAATTAGTGTACGCCAAATATCATCCCAACACCCGTGTGGGGTTTCAAATCAACAAACACAGATTTTTATTTGTGCAGTTGGGCGATGTGTAAAATTTATCATCCCAATCAATATCAGTTAAATCGGTGTATATAAACAAATCGGCCGATTTGTTTATAAATATTCATTTATTCACATTCACGTTAAAAATTATATTTTTAACGACAATTAATTCATTTTAACACATTAATCTGTATTATCGATTCCACATCAACATCACAAACAAATTTCACAACACATCAAACAAGCATACAAGTCGTCCATGGTCTGTGGACGATGGGTGTCGGGTGCTAGTAAACACCGTCTGCATCCTAGTATATATATATAACTAGAAAAAGAAATTTAGAGTGAGAAGTTCTCACCGACTAGCTAATCCAATACCACGACTCTTCTTGTGTAGAAGTCATCGCTGTTCTCGCCTTTTGCCACTTTCGTTGCCCGTAGCCACTACATATATAAAAATCACATTTTTATATTGTTGCTATGTATATAAAAATTCTATTTTTACACCGCTACTATATAAATAAAAATTCTATTTTTACATCGTTACTATATAGATAAAAATTCTATTTTTACATCGTTGCTATATAGATAAAAATTCTATTTTTACAACGGTGTTCATATAATAAAGATTATATTTTTATCTTGCTATTCTCTATATAAAGATTTCCCCTTTTTAAATATAAAGATTTCGCCTTTTTAAATATAAAGATTTCGCCTTTTTATTTCATCACTATAAAAATCACATTTTTATTTCAACATATATATATATAACAAAAATCAGATTTTTATTATCTACATTATATAAAAATCATATTTTTATTCACTACATATATAAAAATCACATTTTTATAATTACTTTGTTATAAAAATTATATTTTTATATTGCAATTCTCCTAATAAAGATTATATTTTTATTATTCTACATATATAAAGATGATATTTTTACTATCTATAAAATATAAAAATCGTATTTTTATACTTTCTATACTATAAAAATCATATCTTTACATTCCTACTACTATAAAGATCACATCTTTAACATTTCTACTATATAAAAATTACATCTTTAATCTTCCTATCATATAAAAATTATATCCTTAATCTTCCTATCATATAAAAATTCAAACTTTACCCATATCAAAAGTCAGTTTTAAATCGAAGAAGGATAAAGAAGGAAACTCACATTGGCTAGGGTCTTAGAAGGAGGAGCAAGAGAAAGGACTGCCGTTGCCATCGACTGGAAGTGGAAAAGGGGAGGGGTGCGCTCAAAGAAGGGGGCGCTGCCACTACGTCGGAGGGTGGTGGCCTTCGGGTGGCGGTTCAGGCAGGAGGAGGTTTAAGGGGGGTGCGGTGGTTTCCGTGGCGGGTTAGGGGGTACGGGTGCGCGGTCGATTTGAAGAAGAGGAAGGGGAGAGAAGAAGGAGGCGACGAAGGAGGAGAAGGGGAAGATGGAGGGGGCGCAGCCACCTGAGGCGCGGCGGTGTGCCTCTAGGGGGGGAGGGGGGCGCGATGTGGTGGCCGCGGCGGCGGTTCCCCCCTCCCCGTCGCCCCTTTTCTCCTTTTATCTTTTTTTTTCTATTCTGATTGAAACTAAATCGAATGGGGGGGCCTGAATGAATAAAGGAGATGGAAGGGGGGATTATTTTAATTATTTTATTTAATTATCTCCCAAAAAGCAACTTTTATTTTCGACCTCTAAACGAGGCCCACCGTCTGTCGTCCATAGCTAATTACCCCCATTCTGAACACAATGGGACATGTATCGTCGGCTGATTCGATCGTTATGATCAGTTTTCGTCAAAATCAAAATATAACTCTATATATTGAATTCGAACGCGCATTTCATTTTACCAGGGTCACATACTAACTCAAAAAATTCCAGAAAAATATTTTCTAGCTTCGTATTGATGATACGGTCCTAACAAAACTAGTTTTGTCGAATTCTGAGACCGTTGGAAAAATGGCCATTTTCCAGTCGATTAAAATCAACTGAAACTGGTCAAACACGTTTTCCTTTGCTACGCTCACATATTGATTCGAAAAATTATGAAATTTGGAATCTAGCAATAACTTTACATCACGGACCCAACAAAAGTGGTTTCGTCGAAATCCGAGGTCGTTTGCAAAATTCCCATTTTTAAGGGCCTGAATTCCATAGCGACTATTCAGAATTTTCAACTGGACATATCTTTTGATTCCCGCTATTAAATTTTGATTTTTCGGATTCGTTGGAAAGATATTCTCAAATAGATCCTGTTATTTTTGGTTTCACTAAAATCCGGTTTATTTTGCACCCGGTACGTTCAATTGAATTTTGAAATCGAATTATCGAACTACCGCGCCATTTTCAATTCCTTTATAATTATATATAATTATTTATATTCTAACGATGATCTATATAAATATATACGTTCGATTCTATTCAAAATAAATTTCTCGTCGATATTATTTAAAATAATCAATTTTAAATGTTTAAAATTCACTAAAATTGCCAAAATAAAAATTTTAAACTGGCTTGCATTTCCGGGTTGTTACAATTTACAAAAAAGATGATTTGTTTATGTATACCCATTTTACTGATATGGATTGGGATGATAAATTTTACACATCGCCCAGCTGCACAAATAAAATTCATTATTTGTTGATTGAAACCCCACACGGGTGTTAGCATGGTATTTGACGTACACTAATCCCCACTGTTTAGTTGTATGTCAATCGATTGGTTGACAGACTGTTGTAAGCATTAAATATCTATATTTAATGCTTATACAATGTAGAATGCACTTTGGTTGATGGATGATTATTTATCACTGTTGTTGTGTACATGTATTGTACGAAATCCATATAATCAAATTATATGGTAATTGATCGTGTCTGATTCCAGTTCAGAAAGAATGAATATTTTTAAAAATAATGAATATTTTAAAATAGTGAATATTTTAAAATAATATTCAGTAAAAGTTCAAAAAACTGATTTTGATGTCCGATTTGGGACGGACACGAATATATTTAAATATATATAGCCATGTTGATTAGATATGCGCCATTTTGACGCGAACGATATTTATACCGATTTTATTCATATTTAAAATGAATATCGAAAAGGAATTGATTCAAAATCTAATGTTTTGAAAACATTATCATTTATATATTAATGAAATGGAATATTCAATTTTGATTTGAAATTGAATATGAAGTTGAAATCGTTTTGAAAACGAATTTTAAAACGATTTATAAAATACATTTTTTAAAATGAAAATTGATGAAATATATATTATATATATAATATAATGGCCTGAATAGAACGCGCCGCGCTGCGACAGTTCAAGAATTTCGACCATTGACTTCGAATGGACATTACGGGAGATCCGACTGTCGGATTCTCCTAAAACCAGAACCGTTGGGTTCGTATTGAAAAGAGCTTTCTAAGAATATTAGAGATTTGAAATCTACCTGTTGGATTTGGAATTATGTCCAAATCAAATTTGGAAAAGGTCGTTGTAAGTGCAGTTCGATGGTCGTTTATGGAAATCGACTGTACGGGACTTGATAATAATTATTAAAAATATCAATAATTTGTGTAAAATCATAATAAATGATTTGGAAATAATTGGGATGAAAAACTCCATATCTGAAAAGATAAAAATATATTTTTATCGAAATGAACTAGTTATGAACTAGAACTGTAAGGTTTCGATTTATCTAATCGTATACCATATTTTAACTTATAACAATTATAAATTTGGATCTAACTGTAAATCGAAATCATGCCAGATCAGTGTTGCAAAAATCCTTGAAATTGAACTGAGTTGAATTCGAACCGAGGATTTCCTTTGTTTCAGAATTTGATGATGAATCTAGGTTGAATCAAATCGGAGTGCTCGACATGACGCCGCGCCTCTATCGGAGATCCACTGACGTTGCTCTCGAATCAAATCGAGGAAGGATGAGGTAGTACTAGCCAAATTGGGGTCTAGGGTTTTTAAGAATTTCAGTTGTAATAATAATATAAAGGAAAAGGTCGAACCCCTTCTTTATAATATTAGAACCGACATTTTCTCTAACCATATGACCTATTCACCCTTATTTAAATAATAGAATTAGTCAAAGCCCTTATATTTAAATATCCTCATCCTTTTACAACGTATGTAAGTGTGACCCTATAGGCTATCACAGCGTTGGCAATAGTTTAAACAACATTTAGACCGTAAACAATGAGCGGCGTCTAGTAACACATCATTGTTACCTAAGCTATAATAGTAATGATTCAATACAACCTTTTGTGAATAGTGTTTCAATATAATTTAATCCTTTCAACCGATATATCCAAGATTAAACTGGAGGCAAGGATCGTATCATCCTCTTTATAATTTAATCCGTTTACTTGATCGATGAGTAGATTGTTCAGAACAAATCAATATTTGAGCACGGCCATGCATTTCACAGTCTAACTCAATCAAGAGGCCCATGGACATCACTACGAATATATATCGTAGGGTTAAATTCCATCTAGATCATTCATAATTTATATTCGACTCTAGATATATCCAATAATCACCGTTATCATTACTCTGTTACGAAATAACTTTAGATGATATCAAAACACAAATATCCTCGAACAAAATTATAATGATCTCAGGTCTGAGGACCATTATATCACTATCACTATGAGAACAAATTATGATACTGTTGATTATATTCCATGTAGTCATCTCACAGTGGGTCAGCCCAATACGCTATTCTCCAAAACGTATTTTTATCTTGACTTTAATATCACGTATATTAATGATCAATGAGATGTGATCATCAGTCAATCAATATACTAGTCTCAACGCTTTACTGTTGTCCTATATTAACAATAAAACTCGACTAGGGACATTTAAGAATTATAATACTTATCACATTATATAATCTCAAGTTCAGTCTTACGCGAACTATATAATCCCGTATTATTATTCTAAGGACTTCTATTATATTAATATTTATATTACGCAGTAAATATAAAATAATAGAATAATATTTTATTCCAAATAAAATAATAACATCAACAATGTTATCAATCTCATCAAATGAATTGCCTCTAGGGCACAAACTCTAACAATCTACCACTTGCACTAGAGTCAGTCATTTACGTATCATATACTTATGAAACTAGTGTGATTATTAAACTTCTGCTGTGACAGTGTTTGATTAGTGGGTCTGTAACATTACAACTTTTGTAACCTTGTAGATATGTTTGTTTCTTTTGTGAACAATTTCACATTAGAATTATATTTCTTAAATATATGTTTGGATCGATAATGAGTTTAATGATTTAGGCCTGAGCAACAACCGTATTGTTATCGCAATGTATATCATTGGATCAACAATGAATTATGTTCAGTCATGAACTTCTTAACCCAAACATTTCCTTTCTTAGAATCGATATTAATTTCTTGTTTTAAAACTAATATTATTCACAATAATTATTGTGTTATCAAATTACATTAGAATTATTGTGTTACTCCCACTCAATTTCTTGTCCATACAAGATTCAATAATATTTTTTTGGTTTTTGAGATATTTTGAATTCTATTTAATCCTCATTGGTATCTTAGAGACTTGTTCTCTTTTAATGGGGATACCAATTCAAGTAATAAGTATTTTATTCTCAGGGGATTTATAGAAATAATATCCATTTGTTTCTTTTGGATACTCCACAAAATAGCTACCTGATTTAGGCTTGATCTTATCATAGGAAGGACGTTTAATAAACTCCTTGCATCCCAAATCTTTGTATTAGACATACTAAGACATTTCCTAGTCCATATCTGATATGGTGTCTTTAAAATCGTTTTCGTGAGATTTAATACAATTGTTTTAAATTTAATTTATTGAAGATCTATATGACTTATCATGGTCGTACCATATCTTATAATGTGTGATTACTCCTTTCAGACACACCATTTCAATATGGTGTTCTAGGTAGAGTGAGTCGTGAAACAATTTCAAACTCATCTGGATAATCATTAAATAGTTGGCTTAAATATTCTTTCCGATCTGTTCGAAAAGTACTTATTTTCCTATTAAACAATTGGCTTTTATCTCCACTTTGAATTCTTTGTACTTTTCAGAAGATTCTGATATGTGTTTCATAAGACACACATATCTGTATCTACTGATATCATTAGTAAATATAATGAAGTAATAAAACCTGCCTCTAGTTTACACATTCATTGCTCCATATACATCACTATGTATGAGATCCAATGCTTGTTACTCATTCACTTTGTCAAGTGAAAGGTGATTTAGCTATTTTGTCTAATAAACAAGATTTGCATTTTCATATGATTCAAAATCAAATTATTTTAAAATTCCATCATTATGGAGTTTTAATTTACTTTCTTGTTCATATATTCACAACTGGTAATGCTAAAGGTATGCTGGATTCAAATCATTAAATTTAATCCACTCTTTAATTATGTCAAGTACATTATAGTTAACGATTTGTAAAGTTCATTAACTATTCGTGAAATTCCATTAATTATTTCATTTAAATAAAATGAATAACAATTGTTCTTTTTATTATAAATGAAATTTAAACTTGTCTGAACAAGATTCATAATAACATTTATTTTATATGGAATTTCATAACAACAATTATTTTATTTACTTAATTAAGCCAATATATATATAACAAGAATTAACTTCCCATTGATAATACAGCAAATTTGCTTTATTTTCAATCGTAAGTTCACTTGTCTCTTCAGATTTCTACTTATTTTGCAATTACTGTAAATTCACTTACATTTATGTGATTCATATCCAGTATCTAATACTAGAGATGTATAAGTAGATTTTATAACATTTATATCTTAATTATTTGAAGTGATATTTTAACTTATTTTAGATCCTTTCTTTATTTATAAAACGATTACGTTTAATTTATTTGAGGACAATCCTCAAATTTCAATGTTAGTCAAGAAATTTGATTTAATTAAATTTATCCTTTCTAAGGATTAATTTAAATTATTGAGTTATTTATTATTTAATATCTACATTAGATAAAATAATAACTGATTCTGTAATATTCATTTAATCACGAAATTTTGACAATCAAAATTTATATATTAACATAAATATGTAATTTAAACTAAAATATGCTCCCACTCAAATTAGCATCCTTCTGTTTATATATATATCGGTATATATATATATATATAACGGTGTTCCAAGATCCATATCTAATCATGCCTTGACCTAGCTTTGGCTAAACTCAAAACACAACCTTTTAGGTAGACATCTTATGTCAATTATATCGTCTATATAACTCTTGGATCGCATGTTGAATAGTTTTTTCAGTATTATTCATTTGCTCAAAATATATAGAATAATTCATGCTTTTGTCTCTAAGGCCATAATCGTATAATGCAGCCTAGTTAAATCAGACCCAATAATAGGTTGGAGCACCACATTTTACTCCATCGCATATAACCAAATTTTAAAAGGTGCACAACGCTTTGGCGTTAGTTACAACCAGTAATTTTGGACAGTGATGAGTATATTATTGGAAGACTTCACCATGACTTAATATAAAAAATGATAATTTGCTATAAAGGGAATTTATAATTCATAGTGGAAACATTATTAGAGTAATTTACATATATCAAAATATCTGTATTTTATATTCTGAATATTAAATCTAAATAATATACATATATATGAATCATATATATACATTTGTTTACATTAAGAATTATATAGGAATCATGTTTATATTTTCTATTGAACATTTCAAAATATGGGTTAGATTAACCTTTGTGTTAAATACAATGTTCAACGCACTTACAAGATTACATAGCTATTTTCATCAATATATAACGCCAGATCCTATCATAAAAAGGTAATATGTTGTTTGTTCCATGTACACAATCATTCATATTCAAAATGCAAAACAATTTTGCATCTCATGTGCGCAGTGAAATTATATACATCAGTATATATATATTACAGGTTATATTGTTTAATTACATATACATAAAAAAAATGTACATAATTAGAATCATTCATATATATGAATGTTCCAACTCCTGTAGTGTTTTCCGCAGTTGCCTTTCGCCAACGTTGAGTGATTGAATTGCATTTCCAATGAAACAAATTTCAGCAGTCTAACCCCTGTCAAAACAGTTTTATATCATATGGTTAGCATGATTTGAATACATCAAATATATCTAATCTTATTTTCATGCTTTAACTCATATGAATACATCAAATGTATGAATTATTTCTGCGTGCTTTAACACACATCAAATGTATGTATTACACATATGCAATAACCTACATATATATTTGCATTAATCTATTAACTTCGTACTAATCCATTTAATACTATACATGTATCAATATACATGTCTGTATATGTATAGGATTCAGTTTCCATATTAAAAGGAAATTGTATAAAACATGAAATCAATACAAGATTTTGCTTATAGTTTTACAAAATTATACAGATACCAAGTATTGATTCACAGAATAATGAAACTATATACAAAGCATTAGTGGTAGGCTTTGTTCACGTATTTATATATAAGTATCACTATACATATATACAGGTAAAAGAACAAAACCAAAACAAGTTTTACTTATTAATATATATACATATATATATGTCCACATATATATCCACAAATGCTTACCCATATATTCTTATATATCATATACAGACATAAGTACCACTTATATTATTTAACATGTTACATTAACATGTATGTTAGTAGTATAGGGTCATGCAAATCATATTTGATGTTTTCAGATACATGAAATAAATAGTTTATATGACAAGATGAACTTATTCATCATGCCATAGTTTAGACAAATCCATTGGCAATCAAGTTTCTCTTAGTTATATTCAGACGCACGTATTTATGTCCTCAAATTAAGGGATGGATAAGCTTAACCAATATATAAACTGCATTGAGCAGTAAACATATTAAACAATTCAGTACAGTTTTAAGCTCAATACATAAAATTAACATCATCCACTTACATATATATATATTCACTGCTATGTAAATGGGGTTATAATTCCTGATGTAAATAAGATCAAACATGTACATGGATGATTAAGCAGCCATCATATGAATTATTTAATATCTGTGATATAAGGCAGTCAACAAAATTATCTGGTCATCATCAAAACTATATACTTGTTATAATTGTATATGATGATGAAAACAATACATGTAACCTGTTCAACACATCATAAAATAATTTTGTTTTATTGTAGATTCAAAATCTGCAAAACAAAGGGTATGTTTATCAAATATACATACCTCCATATAATTATGATTCCTGGCTTAATCTATATTCAACATATATATATATATATATATATAATGTGTCTATGCAGCATGAAATGGGTGACAAATCATTCCAGTGATTTGAATCTCCCGTTTAGATAAATAACAGGTAATAAATCATTAATATATATACTCTGCAATGATCAAATCATATATGTATTAAACATATATCATTGCATATTTCTTTATGTATATAAGTTATGCATTAAGATTGATATGAACAGTTCATATCAAAATACAATACTGCAAACATTCATAATAATAAAACAATACTGAACCCCACATGACAATGTACATTTTATAATAAACACTATATGTATATGGACTGTTACAAAACCAAAATTGATGAATCAAAATAGAATGAAAGTTGAATTCATTTTACAGATTCAACGAATTCATACATATGTTAAATTAGACAATTCATATTACAATGTCTAACCATTAAGAATTATCAATTTTGATACACAGTATTGAATATTCATCAATATCAATTTAAGTTTCATATCGAATGATAGATCATATTTTATTCATGTTTACATTGATAGGAATCAAAACTCGACAGTCAAGTACTTAACTTTATTAAAACCAATCCGGATTACCGCAATTCTTCCATGTTATTGACTAGCAATACATAAATAGGATCAATACAAAATAGTAGTCCATGGATTCTTATCCAAATTTATATCAAATATAAATGTACTATCAAATAAAGGGGTTTTGCATCAGGAATGCAATTTATATTGTTCCAGTGTCATTTAAAGATTCATATCATCAAATATGATAAGTGGTAAGCTAAATCGAATTAATATCATATATATTAATCACGATTCCATTCTAGTTTATAACAAAACAATGTTTTGTTTTACTAAAACCATTTCAGATAAAAGGATCGAACTCTTAATATTATGATCAGAGTTAATACTGGGTCAGTATTTTAATATTTATAAATCAAACGAATTTTGATTAAAATAAAATATAGCTGACTCATATAAATAGATCTACAATTAAGAGCTGAATAAACAAAATTAATATATATATATATAATAAAAATTTGTGTCTAAACATAACAATATCAATTCAGAAATTACTTTGCCTTAGTCAAACAGTTTGGATACAAAAGTATACTTTCAATAGATCTTATATGACGAATCAGTTTCATCTTATCTGTGAAACATTTTGATATTCTTTTATTTCAGGAATTGATCGTTTAAATTTGAATATTTAAATTTATTCATTCAAAAATGAATATATTAAATCAGAATTCCAGATTTCAGATTATCAAGATAACAGGCAAAACTGGAAATAAGAGAATTAATATCATATATTAATTCAGTGTTCTATTCAGATTTTTTTTTAAAAATGTACTGAAAATCATTTCATTCTTTTCTATCAACTAGGACTAGAATCCAGAACCATAATGTTTAAACTTTTGATTAATCAAAATAGTTTTGATGAATCAACTGGATTCATTAATTCAGCAGGCAATATAAAATAAGGTTTAAAACTGAATAACAGTTCAAAAATAACAATTAAACCCCTTTTAATATTTTGTAAGATATAACAAAATTTAATTTCCGCAAACAATTTTGCTTAAGTGCCCAACACTAGATTCATATCACAGTAAACAATTTCATAATTACTAAACGAATTTACTCTAAATTCTTCTATCAATTCAATCAATACTTGATAATCTAGGAATATTGTAATGACCTGCATTTGCAGAGGTATTATAATTAATTTATTTAATTATATAAATAGTGATATAGTGAATTAAATGGTCGTGGAATTAAATAATGGTGAATATTTAATTAAAATAATAAATTAAGTAATATATTTAATTCTGAAATAATCAGAAATTGCTGAAATGGCGATATGATGTGAACTGGATCATTTGTGATATTTAATTTAGTATAGAATTGAATTAGAATGACGAATATATTATTTGAACGACAGTTTGAACGTATAATTATATTATAATTAAAATCGAGCTTGAAATGGCGCTGCATTTGAACTTCAACTGAATGTGCAGGATTCGTTTTAAGCCGAATTTCGGTGAAACAAGAAACGTGTGGAGCTGGTGGAGTATATCTTTCTAGTGGAAGAGAAAAATCGGGATTTTGTCGTGTAGATTTTAATTTACGTCCAAATCAAATTTTAGAAAAGTCGCTGTGGAATTTCTTTATAATTTATAAAGGAATTATTTATATTTTAAAAAGGAATTTCAATATAAATAATTATCGGGTTGACCCAGATTGAAATATCAAGTTAGAAACCCATATAGGATTTTTCTAAGCTGTATGGTATTCCACTGTGAATATAGACGATAATATTTATTTATAAATATTTAATTCAATTATATTTAAATATATTTATATATTTAAATGGGTTATTTAGAGCTTTAAAAATAGCCACTTTTACAAACGAAGTCGAAATTCGACGAAACTAATTTTGTTGGATCCGCAACATCAAATTATTGTTAGATTCCAAGTTTCATGATTTTTGGGATCAGTATGTGGCCGTATGGGATTTTAATGTGAAATACAGTAGATAATTTGACCTTTAAAAATATGCTGTGTGAGCATATAAAGTCGGAATTCGACGAAACCAGTTTCGTTGGGACCGTAATGTCGAACTCTAGCTGCATGTCCAGTTGGGTGATTTTTGGGTATCGTGTGTGGTCATAGGGATTTTTAACAATAAGTATAAATAGCGTAAGGATAAAAATAAATATAATAATCAAGATAAAAATCCTATAAATAAACTTAAAAATTTTCCTAAACCTAATCATTTTTCCTCTGATCGAAATGGGGTAGCCTCCACAAGAATTTGGGTTCCAGGAAATCAATTCATGAGTCTTAAAAATCCTAGGAATTCAAAACAATTCTTAAAAAAAATCCAAATCTTATACGACGTTAATCCTCATCACTTTCTGGCCATTTCCATGCAAGCTTTGTAGCCTGCGATCGTATTTTCCAGAGGGTCGACGTTGCTCAGTCAACCTAGGGTTGGTTTGTTTGTGGAAATGAGGCAATGGTTGGTGAAACAAATCTTGTTTTTGGGTTTAGCTTGAAAATCCACACTTAGAGTGCAAGCTTGGAGGATTTCAGTGATGGTTTTCTTCGGTGGCTTCCTGTAGCCGATGGAGGAAGGCTGGACGACGACTCTCGAAGGTGAGGTGCGAGTGTGGTAGTTCTGGGATGGAGGAGTGATGTTTGAGGAGAGAAACAACTTGATACTTTCAGTTTGAGTAATCATGAATAAATGGGGTCGCGTGGAGGGAGCAGAATCACGAAATGGTGGAGTGGGAATACTGGTGACGTGGGTATCATTTTGGGGAAGAAGAGTTTAAGCGGGTTTGGGATTTGTTGAACGTGGTCGGGCCTTAGGGAAAATGGGTGAGCCCATTCAAGTTTAAAGTTAAGTTTTTATTCAATCTAAATATGCGTTGAACTTGTAAAATCAATATCATCCTCATACGATATCGAAATCAAACAAAATAGGATCCGACAGGATCGTATGGACAGACACTACACGATGGCACTGACTGGAAGTCCATCAGAGCTCGTTATAATTTATGGAAAAATAAATTGTTCGTCTGGGTCAAAGACAGTTAATTGTTTTAACGATAACAGTCCAATGTGAGTAAATCTCACTAACTCTGAACAGTTTAAAATTTCATGTTGTATTTTTAGAACTGTTAAATATTGGCTAATTGACTGTGTGTTGACTGTTTGATTAAACTGCTAGTCAGTTAGTTGAATTTCTATATTGATTCTATTTAACAGAATATATCATATGGAACTGAAAAGTGATGTTATCTATATTGTTTAACATCTGTGATGCAGGGAAAAAGGTTGGAGGAATCCGACAGGATTCCTCAACAGTTATTTTATTGTTTTCATATATTGTGATATATGATGTGATATATAATCTGTTGTTGATTATATGTGTTTGGACGATTTTTATCGTTGTTATATGGTATGTTAAATACCATAAGAAATAATAGAAAGATAAAAGGAGATTTTCAAAGTATATTTTGAAAATCATTTATTTATATAAAATCACTGGATTTTATATATAAAAGGAAAAAGGATTTTTTTATATAAGGAAATAATTATAAAATCAATAGAGTTAAAGAAAAATATTTGCGAATCAAATATAAAGGAGTTATATTTGTCAAACAAATATAAAAGGAGTTATATTTGTCAAACAAATATAAAGGAAAATATTTGCAAAACAAATAGATTAGAAAAAAGGGGATATTTGTAAACCATTAACAAATAGGATTTAAAAGGGAATATTTATCTTTGGATAAATAGATATATATATATATATATTTATATATATATAAGTCAGAACTTATATATGGAGAAAAACAGACAAATGGAATAGATAAATTTATAAATGAAATTTATAAATTTAGTAATTATTTATCATTCGATAAATGGAATATATAAGTCTGAACTTATATAGATAAGAGATATTGGATTTAACACTGATAGTTTTAAATAGAATGGGTACACAACACTTGTATAAGTGAAGTAACGTTATTAAAGAGAACATTTATAAAGTGAAGAACCATTACCAAAAGTAAATCTTTATAAATGAATAAACGTTATCAAATAGGAGTTATTCGAATAAGAGAAATCGATTAGAGTTAGAAATGATCGATTAGAGTTGATCAGTGAGAGTTTACCAGTTAGAGTTAGAGTTAACTAATTAGAGTTAATCAAATAGGAGTTAATCGAGTAGAGTTATCGAATATCACTTATTCGAAGTAGAGTTATCGAATATAGTGTATTCGAGAGAGGAATAATCGAATATTGGTTATTCGAGGTGAGTTAATCGAATCTAGTTATTCGAAAGGAGTTATCGAATCTAGTTATTCGAGAGGAGTTATCAAATCTAGTTATTTGAAAGTAGTTGTCGAATAGTCTATTTGAATAGAGTTAGAGTAGTTATCGAATTGTTTATTCGAATGGAGTTAGAGTAGTTATCGAATAGTTTATTCGAATAGAGTTAGAGGAGTTATCGAATCTAGTTTATTCGACAGGAGTTAAGTGAATAGAGTAAATCAAATAGAGTTAAGCAAATAGAGTTAATCTAATAGGGTCAGTCCAATAGAGTTAATTGATAAGAGTTAAGTGAAAAGAGTTAATCGAATATAGTTATCCGAAAGAAAGGTTGAGTAAGGAAGTTAGTTGAAGAAATTTAAAAAGAACTTTGCCTATTTCAAGGTTAGAAATGTTGTTCAGTTAAGGTCTGAGAGGTTGTAACGACCCGCAAATCCGAGCTATCTGAGTTGACTAAATACAACACACGTCCAACTCAAATAACACAGAAATACGACTCATTATTAGAAAGAAGTTAGAGGATGAGGAATAGAAAGAAAGAAATATTAGAATAGAAGAAAACGAAGATCACAAACTCACAGCGGGACGAATAAAATATATTATATAACATAAGCTTCGAAATACAAATCTGTTTTGTACATACATACATACCATCATCAGAGTACACATAACATTTGATCCAGCGGAAGTAACTCTAAATAATTAACGTTGAAGCCTCCTGCTTCAAGCTCCTCCAAGTGTATCTGTAAAAGCCTGAAACACTTGACTGCCCGTACAAATTTGGGCACCCAAGAGTTTAGGAAAAACAAAACAAAACAAACTCTGGGTCAGTCATGGGACTGGTGTGAGTAAACTCCAACCACTTGTTTAACTTTCAAAACTCTTTTCGAAAGAAAAGATAATAGTAAGACCAGCCCACACATAAACACGGACGGTTTTTACCTTACTATAACCCAAAACACTTTGATACAAAAATCCAGTGATATTATAATAATGTCTACATCAAATAAATAACCAAATAGTAGAACGCTTGCATCTCACGCTCCACATATATAGTATATAATCAAAAACCGCATGGCGCTTATTGGAGATTGGATTTCCAACATGACAAGGTATGGAACCACCTTCCGACTGTGTATCTCTAGAGACGAATACACCTGGGTTCAACAAGAACGTCTTGCAACCCGGCCCTCACATGACCGACCACTCATTTCGCTTGAGTGTATCGAATGTATATCACCAACGGTTGGACTCAAACCACCGTTTCCCGAATGGGCAGAATCGATAGATTTAGAAACAAAAGGAATTTCTCTAGATAGGTGATTATACACCCTAATGGGTGCGACCCACATAGCCATGCTGCCTGCCCGATTTTTGTCCTTTCCCGGTTGTTGAGGCCTGAGGCTACGATTACTTACCGTTCCTTGATAGCACAATCACTTTGAATGCCACATTGTCAGATCCGTTAATCACTAGTTGAGTTTGCACAAATATTCTGGATATTATGCTAAGGGATAAATCCGTTGCAACCATATATATTCACACAGACCAACCCATTTGATCATTGGAAATACTCTGTCAGACATTCGTCCATATACGTTCGTTCTGGGATTGAACGAAACCGAAGGCACTATTTCTATGAATAGAAAAGCCCTTGCACTTTACTCCGTCTTCAATATATTCAGCATACTTGGTTCGCAACGCTTATGCCGATACGGAGTGGTTCTTCGGATAATAATCCAACCGGTCTCTCCATATTGACAACGATGGTCAAAAACTTCGATAGTCTGTGATTTAACTATCGAATAAAAACAAGTGTTCATCAACCTATCAAACAAATCACTGGGCCCTTTAATTAATTTTTCATTAATCAAATCACTTTCCCATTTCCTCTATCAATATTTGTTATCCAAATATTTTCAATAATCAATCTTGGCCTTTTACGCTATTTTTGATTTCGTTTCCTTGTCGGATTCTATATATATCGATATATAGATTTCTAATTGTCAAATTTCTTTAAAAATATTCTAACTCCTTAAATTCCCGGAAAAATTCTCCATAACCTCCCCTGTATCGGGAGCATCGGGAAATTTCAAATAGCATCCCGGTATCTTCCAATCTCAAAAAGAAAAAGAAAAAGCCAAGCGGCTTGCCGATACGGCGCATAAAACCTCATATATGAATTAAACATGTACCTTTTGTCGAGCACATTATTTATATACTTGCATTATCCTTGCCCCATACCTGTCTCCTGTATGTCTATACCTGTCCCATTTGTTTCAACTTCGTACACTCGTTTGACTCAATTCGTTAAAGTAATTCTTTAACTAACTCTCTGCCTATCTCGCTTGTATATTTGAATATAACACGTTTCGAATATATTTCCACTTACTTATCAATCAATTGAATTCAAATTTCAATTTAAGTTCCATATTCGATTTCGAATATATATTTATAATCCCAAATTTCACTTTTCAAAGTTCGATTTTAGTTCGAACTCGATTAACTAATTCTTCTTTAGTTAATTCTATTCAATAATCAAAAATATGATTATTGTTTCAAAAATCATCTTCTTTACTTCACTTGAGTCCATATTTATTTTCTAACTCAAGTCTAGATTTTTAAATGGCAATCCGGATTTTTATTTGCTTAAAAATCCCAATATTTATATATAAAATCCATTATGGTTTATAATGGTTTATGGCGCTGCTTTTCTAAAATTTTGATTTTGACATAACTCAAAATCTATACGACGAAATTCAGATTTTTCTCTTTCATTAGAAAACTATTATCAAATCGGCCCTGACGTTTCTTGTTTCAAAGAATTTCGACTTCAA
The DNA here is from genome assembly GCA_030737875.1 of Allium sativum. NCBI lineage: Eukaryota > Viridiplantae > Streptophyta > Magnoliopsida > Asparagales > Amaryllidaceae > Allium > Allium sativum. The sequence continues at coordinate 381,976,646 of CM060924.1, forward strand.
TTGGGTTCTGTATACTCGATTGAAGTTCGAATTGCTATTTTACGAACTGCAGCGCTGCGGCGAGTTCGTTTTAATTATATTTATAAATATAAACCTTTAAACTTCTTTAAAATGAATTCAACTCCATTTTAATATATATATTCATATATATTTCAAACTCCATTTGAATCTTTACATTTCAAATTCCATAGTTTTAAATCCTGCATTCAAATCCCAATTGAGATCCTTTATTCGAATTCCATTTCAAATTCTTTATTCGAATTCCATTTCAAATTCTTTATTCGAATTCCCACTTCAAATCAACTCCTTTTTAAATTTCTATATTTGAAATTCATACTTGAATTTAGATATTCAACTCCATTTTGAATTCCCTTTTGAAATTCAAATATTCAAACCCCATTTGAATTTCTATGTTCAAATCTATTTCCAATTCTATTTGAATTAAAATATTCCAATTTTCTTTCAAACACCATTGAATTCTCAATTCAAATTCATTTACAAATACCATTTGAATTCTAAATTCAAATTCATTAGTTAAACTCCACATTTGATTTTCTTGAATTTCAATATCTTAATTTATTCCTTTGAATTAAATTCCACTTTAAATTCTATAATCAAATCCCTTTTGAATGGTTATATTTGAAAATCATATTTGAATTTAAATATTTAAACTTCATTTAAATTTCTATTTGAAATCTTATATTTAAAATCCCATTTGAATTTCTTTACTCAAATCCATTTGAATTATATATTTAAAAATTCCATTTCACATCCTATTTTGAAATTGCATTTCAAATTCAAATTTCACACTTGTATTTCTATTTCTGAATTATCAAATGATAATTCTTTTCACTTCATTTATAACTTCGTTATAAAGAACTATTTATAACTTCGTTTAAAAAGAAACTACTTGTTTTATTTCAAACCAAGTTTATACTTTTATTCCCATTTAAAATTCAAATTCTATTTAAAAATAGAATTTTCCTTTTTAAATCTCAAATATCCTTCCACGCTATTTTTAAATATCGTTACTTAAGCCCAGTGATAAAACACACAAAGCAACCAATTGTTTATTTTTCTAACACATCATATATAACAATATATATGCAAACAAATAACAAACATATAATATATTTTTGAGGAATCCAGTTGGATTCCTCCAACCTGTTTTCCTGCATCCACAGATGTTAGCACATAAATAATACCAATTCTGCTTCGTGGCAGAATATCGCGGTATAGAAGGTCATCCACTAATCATAGCGTGGGGCGTATAGGGTAATCATCCGCTATGAAACTGCGGGCATCCGCTAATGAGACTGCGGGAATCCAACCAATCAATCAACCCAATATATATATATAATAGCCTAAATAACTAATATATATAAAACAACCAGAAAACATTCACACAAGCAACAAACAATTATTTTTAATGAAATAAAAATAATTCTAAAGGTGAGTGAGATTTACTCACCGTGATTTTCCCTTTGTCGAGCATTCTCATTCCAAATTGATGAGTTTACGAATTCACTCGAGTCGTCTTGAATGGATTTTATTTGCACCTAAAATAAAAATCTTTTATTCATCAAATTTGAACTATTTAATTAAATTACTTAAATAATCTATATTAGATGAATTAACTATTTACACATATTAACTAAAACATTTCTTAAGGGACCGATTTATTAACTTAGTAATTAAAACTAAATCAACTAAATTAATTTCTATTTTATCTCATTTCCCTAATCTCCTATAATCAAGGTTAAAATTTGTTAACATGAATATAGCTATATATATATATATCTAAATTAATTAAAGAAATAAACTAGCCGTTTATACATTAATCCCCCTGTTTTTTCCAGATTTTATCTTTGTTATTTTTCCCCAAACTCCATTACCTTGACTTCCTCCGATCTTGCACTGCCAAACCCGAGCCAACCAACCCGACTCCTTCCAGAATCGCACTCCCCAATCCACCACTGCCGCACAGGAACTCCCCTTGTCGACATTGATCTGAACCTCCCAGCGTCGGCCACAACTTCTCCAGCATCAATCGGACATCGATAGTCTCCCTCTTCTCGCAGCAAACCCTAACTCGCGAGCTTCTGATTTGATTCGAGCCTCTGAAGTGATCGAAGGTACCGCGGTTTTACCAGTGGCGAGCTTCGAGGAACACTCGCGATTTCGAATTCGCGATTTCTGATTATACATTTTTTTTTTTTTTCGTAAGAATGAATTTGACTGGAGGAAAAAGAATCGAAGTATATAAAAACATGAGAGGGTTTTCGGATTTCAGAATGAAAGCAACGGGGACAATGTATTTATACAGAAGTGGAAGAGAGACAGAAGTACGAGGCCATTAAGATTATGTCTGCTTGGTAGTGAAGCTTGGAGACAAAGCTGTTGGCTCGAGGGATTAGGCTGCGATGATGACAACTTTTAGGGTGGCGCTTAGTTTTTAGGTCGGCTATCCTTTTATATTTATTTTAAATAAATAAAATATCTTGCGGTCTTTTAATTTGAAACCATGAACAACTATTTCAGCAAAACCACTGATGTTCCCAACATTATTTACTATTTTGAATTCAACGAAACTGATTATACAATTTAATTCGAACGTAATATAAAATAACCCTTTTAAATCAATATAATATAATTTAAATTTTAAACAGATGAATTCTTCGATAATAAATTACTATTTGTTATCGTTTACATTCAAATAAAACTTCGAGTAAATCAATTTGATTCCATTTCAAATTTAATTACTTAAGATCCTCGTATTACGATAGTTATACTGATAATTCAATATAAAAAAATTGATTATATTATCAGCTCAATATTTAAAATAATATTAAATATCCAAAATAAATCGACCAGAAAATCTGGGTCGTTACATTCTTCCCCCCTTAAAATAATTTCGTCCTCGAAATTGCTAAGTTAGGAAAAATGGTACAAATCTATTACTTTTCAAAAATTCACTTATGTTGAAACTCAACTCCTCATATTTCTATGACTTTAATTTCAACCAAAACTTTTGGTTTCCATTCATATGCATTCTAATTCATATTCCTTTCAATTTTATTTCAAATCGATTCAAGTCAATTTATTCACCTCGAACCATTTAACTTGCTTCAGTTAAATTTTAATTCCAGAATCCAGATCCCAGGGTTTTCATTTCAAATCCTTTGAAATCACATAAATATATATACATATATTTATTTCCATCTCAAATTCAAAACACTTGAATATTCAAACCAATTTGTTTTCTTTTAAACAAATTTCCATCAAAACTTTTCTAAGGTAGCAATTCATCACTTAGAAACTCGGAAATGAACACTGATGATGTTGCAATCATCATCAGAATTATTTCCCAGCCACTGAAGTGAGTTCAGTGCTTTTCAAAATCCATGATTTTCTTTCAAATCCTTTAAAACAAATCTATATTATTTTGAAAAATATTTCAACTTCCCAGGATTTTGAATTCTTAATTCTGGTTTGAATTTAATTCCAGTTCATCCCATTTGTATATATTTCATTCATATACAAATTTTATTTGGTTATAATTACCCATTCCAATTTTATAATCTCATTGGATTATAACCCTAATAATCAACACATCCATATAATATAATAATTTCAGAAAATTATTCCTTCTATATCAAAATAGGAATTTTGGGTAAAATTATTTCATTTACCCATTTAAAAACAATATCATGTTCAATCTTCTGTTCAAGTATTTAGAAACTCCTATCGACTTCGTGGCGTCCCACGATTCGACCAGAATTTATAAACCACTCACAGACTAGTCAACACAATATAAAACAACTTTTATATCAAATAACAAATACGCTCTCTCGTATATATACGCTCAACTCATTCTAGGGTACTACTGACCCTATCTCTAATGAGAACATACCACACAAGCCTAGGTGTTCGCTCAACCTAAGCTCTGATACCAACTGTAACGACCCGCAAATCCGAGCTATCTGAGTTGACTAAATACAACACACGTCCAACTCAAATAACACAGAAATACGACTCATTATTAGAAAGAAGTTAGAGGATGAGGAATAGAAAGAAAGAAATATTAGAATAGAAGAAAACGAAGATCACAAACTCACAGCGGGACGAATAAAATATATTATATAACATAAGCTTCGAAATACAAATCTGTTTTGTACATACATACATACCATCATCAGAGTACACATAACATTTGATCCAGCGGAAGTAACTCTAAATAATTAACGTTGAAGCCTCCTGCTTCAAGCTCCTCCAAGTGTATCTGTAAAAGCCTGAAACACTTGACTGCCCGTACAAATTTGGGCACCCAAGAGTTTAGGAAAAACAAAACAAAACAAACTCTGGGTCAGTCATGGGACTGGTGTGAGTAAACTCCAACCACTTGTTTAACTTTCAAAACTCTTTTCGAAAGAAAAGATAATAGTAAGACCAGCCCACACATAAACACGGACGGTTTTTACCTTACTATAACCCAAAACACTTTGATACAAAAATCCAGTGATATTATAATAATGTCTACATCAAATAAATAACCAAATAGTAGAACGCTTGCATCTCACGCTCCACATATATAGTATATAATCAAAAACCGCATGGCGCTTATTGGAGATTGGATTTCCAACATGACAAGGTATGGAACCACCTTCCGACTGTGTATCTCTAGAGACGAATACACCTGGGTTCAACAAGAACGTCTTGCAACCCGGCCCTCACATGACCGACCACTCATTTCGCTTGAGTGTATCGAATGTATATCACCAACGGTTGGACTCAAACCACCGTTTCCCGAATGGGCAGAATCGATAGATTTAGAAACAAAAGGAATTTCTCTAGATAGGTGATTATACACCCTAATGGGTGCGACCCACATAGCCATGCTGCCTGCCCGATTTTTGTCCTTTCCCGGTTGTTGAGGCCTGAGGCTACGATTACTTACCGTTCCTTGATAGCACAATCACTTTGAATGCCACATTGTCAGATCCGTTAATCACTAGTTGGGTTTGCACAAATATTCTGGATATTATGCTAAGGGATAAATCCGTTGCAACCATATATATTCACACAGACCAACCCATTTGATCATTGGAAATACTCTGTCAGACATTCGTCCATATACGTTCGTTCTGGGATTGAACGAAACCGAAGGCACTATTTCTATGAATAGAAAAGCCCTTGCACTTTACTCCGTCTTCAATATATTCAGCATACTTGGTTCGCAACGCTTATGCCGATACGGAGTGGTTCTTCGGATAATAATCCAACCGGTCTCTCCATATTGACAACGATGGTCAAAAACTTCGATAGTCTGTGATTTAACTATCGAATAAAAACAAGTGTTCATCAACCTATCAAACAAATCACTGGGCCCTTTAATTAATTTTTCATTAATCAAATCACTTTCCCATTTCCTCTATCAATATTTGTTATCCAAATATTTTCAATAATCAATCTTGGCCTTTTACGCTATTTTTGATTTCGTTTCCTTGTCGGATTCTATATATATCGATATATAGATTTCTAATTGTCAAATTTCTTTAAAAATATTCTAACTCCTTAAATTCCCGGAAAAATTCTCCATAACCTCCCCTGTATCGGGAGCATCGGGAAATTTCAAATAGCATCCCGGTATCTTCCAATCTCAAAAAGAAAAAGAAAAAGCCAAGCGGCTTGCCGATACGGCGCATAAAACCTCATATATGAATTAAACATGTACCTTTTGTCGAGCACATTATTTATATACTTGCATTATCCTTGCCCCATACCTGTCTCCTGTATGTCTATACCTGTCCCATTTGTTTCAACTTCGTACACTCGTTTGACTCAATTCGTTAAAGTAATTCTTTAACTAACTCTCTGCCTATCTCGCTTGTATATTTGAATATAACACGTTTCGAATATATTTCCACTTACTTATCAATCAATTGAATTCAAATTTCAATTTAAGTTCCATATTCGATTTCGAATATATATTTATAATCCCAAATTTCACTTTTCAAAGTTCGATTTTAGTTCGAACTCGATTAACTAATTCTTCTTTAGTTAATTCTATTCAATAATCAAAAATATGATTATTGTTTCAAAAATCATCTTCTTTACTTCACTTGAGTCCATATTTATTTTCTAACTCAAGTCTAGATTTTTAAATGGCAATCCGGATTTTTATTTGCTTAAAAATCCCAATATTTATATATAAAATCCATTATGGTTTATAATGGTTTATGGCGCTGCTTTTCTAAAATTTTGATTTTGACATAACTCAAAATCTATACGACGAAATTCAGATTTTTCTCTTTCATTAGAAAACTATTATCAAATCGGCCCTGACGTTTCTTGTTTCAAAGAATTTCGACTTCAATTGGGTTCTGTATACTCGATTGAAGTTCGAATTGCTATTTTACGAACTGCAGCGCTGCGGCGAGTTCGTTTTAATTATATTTATAAATATAAACCTTTAAACTTCTTTAAAATGAATTCAACTCCATTTTAATATATATATTCATATATATTTCAAACTCCATTTGAATCTTTACATTTCAAATTCCATAGTTTTAAATCCTGCATTCAAATCCCAATTGAGATCCTTTATTCGAATTCCATTTCAAATTCTTTATTCGAATTCCATTTCAAATTCTTTATTCGAATTCCCACTTCAAATCAACTCCTTTTTAAATTTCTATATTTGAAATTCATACTTGAATTTAGATATTCAACTCCATTTTGAATTCCCTTTTGAAATTCAAATATTCAAACCCCATTTGAATTTCTATGTTCAAATCTATTTCCAATTCTATTTGAATTAAAATATTCCAATTTTCTTTCAAACACCATTGAATTCTCAATTCAAATTCATTTACAAATACCATTTGAATTCTAAATTCAAATTCATTAGTTAAACTCCACATTTGATTTTCTTGAATTTCAATATCTTAATTTATTCCTTTGAATTAAATTCCACTTTAAATTCTATAATCAAATCCCTTTTGAATGGTTATATTTGAAAATCATATTTGAATTTAAATATTTAAACTTCATTTAAATTTCTATTTGAAATCTTATATTTAAAATCCCATTTGAATTTCTTTACTCAAATCCATTTGAATTATATATTTAAAAATTCCATTTCACATCCTATTTTGAAATTGCATTTCAAATTCAAATTTCACACTTGTATTTCTATTTCTGAATTATCAAATGATAATTCTTTTCACTTCATTTATAACTTCGTTATAAAGAACTATTTATAACTTCGTTTAAAAAGAAACTACTTGTTTTATTTCAAACCAAGTTTATACTTTTATTCCCATTTAAAATTCAAATTCTATTTAAAAATAGAATTTTCCTTTTTAAATCTCAAATATCCTTCCACGCTATTTTTAAATATCGTTACTTAAGCCCAGTGATAAAACACACAAAGCAACCAATTGTTTATTTTTCTAACACATCATATATAACAATATATATGCAAACAAATAACAAACATATAATATATTTTTGAGGAATCCAGTTGGATTCCTCCAACCTGTTTTCCTGCATCCACAGATGTTAGCACATAAATAATACCAATTCTGCTTCGTGGCAGAATATCGCGGTATAGAAGGTCATCCACTAATCATAGCGTGGGGCGTATAGGGTAATCATCCGCTATGAAACTGCGGGCATCCGCTAATGAGACTGCGGGAATCCAACCAATCAATCAACCCAATATATATATATATAATAGCCTAAATAACTAATATATATAAAACAACCAGAAAACATTCACACAAGCAACAAACAATTATTTTTAATGAAATAAAAATAATTCTAAAGGTGAGTGAGATTTACTCACCGTGATTTTCCCTTTGTCGAGCATTCTCATTCCAAATTGATGAGTTTACGAATTCACTCGAGTCGTCTTGAATGGATTTTATTTGCACCTAAAATAAAAATCTTTTATTCATCAAATTTGAACTATTTAATTAAATTACTTAAATAATCTATATTAGATGAATTAACTATTTACACATATTAACTAAAACATTTCTTAAGGGACCGATTTATTAACTTAGTAATTAAAACTAAATCAACTAAATTAATTTCTATTTTATCTCATTTCCCTAATCTCCTATAATCAAGGTTAAAATTTGTTAACATGAATATAGCTATATATATATATATATCTAAATTAATTAAAGAAATAAACTAGCCGTTTATACATTAATCCCCCTGTTTTTTCCAGATTTTATCTTTGTTATTTTTCCCCAAACTCCATTACCTTGACTTCCTCCGATCTTGCACTGCCAAACCCGAGCCAACCAACCCGACTCCTTCCAGAATCGCACTCCCCAATCCACCACTGCCGCACAGGAACTCCCCTTGTCGACATTGATCTGAACCTCCCAGCGTCGGCCACAACTTCTCCAGCATCAATCGGACATCGATAGTCTCCCTCTTCTCGCAGCAAACCCTAACTCGCGAGCTTCTGATTTGATTCGAGCCTCTGAAGTGATCGAAGGTACCGCGGTTTTACCAGTGGCGAGCTTCGAGGAACACTCGCGATTTCGAATTCGCGATTTCTGATTATACATTTTTTTTTTTCGTAAGAATGAATTTGACTGGAGGAAAAAGAATCGAAGTATATAAAAACATGAGAGGGTTTTCGGATTTCAGAATGAAAGCAACGGGGACAATGTATTTATACAGAAGTGGAAGAGAGACAGAAGTACGAGGCCATTAAGATTATGTCTGCTTGGTAGTGAAGCTTGGAGACAAAGCTGTTGGCTCGAGGGATTAGGCTGCGATGATGACAACTTTTAGGGTGGCGCTTAGTTTTTAGGTCGGCTATCCTTTTATATTTATTTTAAATAAATAAAATATCTTGCGGTCTTTTAATTTGAAACCATGAACAACTATTTCAGCAAAACCACTGATGTTCCCAACATTATTTACTATTTTGAATTCAACGAAACTGATTATACAATTTAATTCGAACGTAATATAAAATAACCCTTTTAAATCAATATAATATAATTTAAATTTTAAACAGATGAATTCTTCGATAATAAATTATTATTTGTTATCGTTTACATTCAAATAAAACTTCGAGTAAATCAATTTGATTCCATTTCAAATTTAATTACTTAAGATCCTCGTATTACGATAGTTATACTGATAATTCAATATAAAAAAATTGATTATATTATCAGCTCAATATTTAAAATAATATTAAATATCCAAAATAAATCGACCAGAAAATCTGGGTCGTTACAGAGGTAGTTCTACCCCAACTTGATTGGCTTCGTTTTAACTAAGGAATGGCTAAGGTTCGGCAGAAAGGATGGTAAAGTGAATTTAGTAATTTAAGGAAATGGTTGAGTTGGCATAGCGATGTTTTATCTAAACATCTGCTTAATCCGAACGTAGGAGTTTTTTGGAAATGTTTTCCAAACAAGAATCAGAAATGTTTTCTAATACAGAAAACAAGGAATGGAAATGTTTCCAGTATTAATAACGTATATTTTCTAAATAGCAAATGTTGAGTATAGGAAAACAGGAGATGTAAAATGAACTAAAGAGATTAATGTTAAATGATGTTTGTTCGATATGATTTCCAACTGGAAATAATATCGTTGTTGGCACACTTGTTTTTCTTTGATAGTTAACTCACAGACTATCGAAGTTTTGACCATTTTAACGTTGTTAATATGGAGAGACCAGCTGGATTATTATTCAAAGAACCACTCTGTATTGGCATAAGCGTTGCGAATCATATATGCCAAAGAAAATTGAAGAAGGAGTAAAGTGCAAGGGCTATTGTATAAGTCTTAGGTAACAGTGCCTAAGATGGATGTACTGAATAGTGCCTTCGGTTCATCCTGTTCCTGGATGACTTGTATGGACGAATGCCTGACAGAGTATTTCCAGAAAGGTCACGTACATTGATTTCTTCAACCGTACCAAGAGTGGAAGCGGAGAAGGAAACTTCTTTTAGCTGACACGTAATGTATGGTTGTAGAAGTCAAATCGGTGATCTGATAGATTTGACGATGTGACATTCGAAGTGAATCTGGTGTGATGATGAAGCGTAACTTCAAGCCTTATCAACTGGTAAATGACAAAAATCGGGCAGGCAGCATGGCTATGTAGGTCGCACCTGTTAGGGTGTATAATCACCTGATCTAGAGTTTCATTTACTTCTAAAAATCTATTGTTGATGCTGTCCCATTCGGGAAACAGTTGTTGATCCCAACTGTTGGTGATATACATTCGATACACTCAAGCGAAATGAGTGGTCGGTCATGTGTGGTCGGGTTGCAAGATGTTCTTGTTGAACCCAGTGTATTACTTTCTAGAGGTACACTAGCGAAGGTGGTTCCATACCTTGTCATAGTTGGAAATCCATTACCCAATACGTGCTTGCGGTTTTGATTGTATACTATATATGTAGAACGTGAGATGAAAGCGTTTCTGCTAGATGATTATTATACTGTGGTTGATAGACATTATTATAATATCAAAAGGTTTTTGATATAAAGATAATTTGGATTCTTATAAGGGAAAAACCCGTTCCGTTATACGGCGTGGTCTTATGGGATATCATTTACCTGCTTAAACTGTTTTAAACTGTTTTACTCATACTAGTCCCATGACTGACCCGGAGTTTATTTTGTTTTGTTTTCCCTAAACTCTTGGGTGCCTAAATTTGAACGGGCAGTCAAGTAGTAGGGATTTTACAGATATACCGGAAGAGCTTGGAGCAGGAGGCTTCAGGATCATGTAGCTATAGTTTATTTCCGTTGTGTTGTACTTTGATAATGATGTATATTCAAGTACAAATTTATAATTCAAAGTCATGTTACATATATTATATGTTATTCGTTCCGCTGTAAGATTCGTGATACTTTGATGTGTGTTCTTCTTCTTCTTCTATTCTAAATTTCTATCTTATCTTTCCTCACCCTCTAATTCTTTCATTTATGACCGGTATTTTTCGATGTTTGGTTAGTCGTCATCGTGTTTATGTCGATAACCAAAGTCGCTAAAAATCCGGGTCATTATAATTGGTATCAGAGCTTAAGTTAAGTAATTACCTTGACTCTGTGGCGTGACTCAGTAGAGATGGGGTTAGTAATACCCTAGATTGAGTTGAGTGTATATATACGAGTGAACGTATTTGTTATTGATATAAAAATTTGTTTTATATTGTGGAGATTTATTGATTGAGTTGTTTATGAGTTCTAGTCGATCAGTTTGATCCACTATATCGGTAGGAGTTGGTAAACACTTGAATACGATGAACCATCATGGTATGTTTTGAAAAGAGGGTAAACGAAATAATTTTACCCAAATTATATTTTGATATAAAGGATTTATATTTGAATTATTATAATATATTGGATATATTGGTTGTCCTTATAATCGAATAAGATTATAATTGAAACGGTTATGTAAATAACCAATCAGAATTCGTATAAGTGTTACGAGATGAATTAAATCTGAATTTGAATCAGAATTGGAATTAAAATTCTGGAAAAATTGGATAAGTGTTTGTAAATGGATTTGAATTAAAAATAAGGAAAATTTAAGATCCTGGGAGACTTTAAATTGTTTTACAAGCAGTGTGAATTATATTTTGAAATGAATTTCAAAGTGGAAATGTTTAGAAATGGTTTTATAGTATTGAACTCACTTCGACCGCTGGAAAATAGATTTTGATGATGACAGCTGCATCATCAGTATTCATTTTCGAGTTGTAAGTGACGAATTACTACCAGAGATACTGTTTTGAATTTGTTTTGGAAAAGACAAGTTGTGTTGAATTTCAAATGGGATTTATAATATAGAATTTGATATATAGAATTTGAATAATAGAAGTGATATAAAATTTGAATAGAAATTGAATAGAATTAACTAAGTAGAAGAGGAATCAGTTAATCGAGTTTTGAATTTGAAGTTGAACTTTGAAAGGTGAATTGGACTTGTAAATGGATATTCGAAATCGAATATAGAACTTAAATTTGAAATTTGGATTAAATTAGTTAATAAGCAAGTTAAAATATATTTGAACATGTCATGTTCAAATATAAAATTGAAATAGACTAAAGAGTTGATTAACAAATTAATTAACGAATTGAGTTAAAATGATCAGGTATAGTTAAAATAGATTGGGCAGATATAAATATACATGATATAGGTATGGATAAGGTATGAAGGTATATAAATAGAATGCTCAACGAAAAGGTTTGTATTTAATTCATATATGAGATTTTATGTGCCGTATCGACTAGCCGCTTGGCTTTTTCTTTTTTCTTTTGGATTGGTGAGGGCCATGGGAGGCTATTTGAAATATCCCGATGCTCCTAGTACAAAGGACGTTATGGCGAATTTTTCCGGGAATTTAAGAAGTTGGAATATTTTTAAGATAATTTGATAGTTAGAAATCAACGTATCGATATATATATATATATATATATATATATATATATATATATATATATATAGAAGTCGATAAGGAAACGAACTTAGGAATAGAATAGTAAAATCAAAACGGAAGACTAAGAATAAAATCTAGTAAGAATAGAAAGAGGAAGCATATACGTGTTTAAAAGTGAATAAGTAGTTGTATGATATTGATTATTCGAGTAAGTAGTCATATCTGTTTTGACGTTATAAATGTTATTCAGTCAAGGTCTGAGAGGTAGTTATACCCAACTTGATTGATTTCATTATTAACAAATAAATAGTAAAATTTCAGGCTCGAAGATCAATGTTGAATAAGAGTTAGTTGAATACAGTATTTGGGTTGTCGTAACAATGTTTTACACAACATCCGTTTTAACCCAAATAAGTGTAAGCTTGGAAATATAATAAAGAATATTTCTTAAGTATAGAAATAAACGAGATCGGAAAAGAGATAAGCAATTGGAATATTTTTCAATTATAAATAGCATATATTTTCTAAAGTTTAGAAAATAAAGGAAGGTGATATTCGGAAATATTTTCCAAATAACATAAAAGGCCAATATGGTTATTGAAAATATTTGGTTAACAAATATTGATAAAGAAACAGAGAAGTGATTTAACTAATGGAATATTAATTAAGGGCTCAGTGACATGTTCAAAAGGAAAATTTGATTTTTGAAAAGAGTAAACTGTTTAAAAACTCCCAAGGAAAGGCTGTTTGAATTAAAAACAAATTTAACATAAATTTGGGAAAGCAAATTTGAATTAAAGTAAAGCCAGTAAAGTGGTAACTGAGATTGAATTAGAATGATATCAAGACAAATTGGATTTTGAGATTCAAATTTGAAGTGTGATGTGATAATCAAGTTAAGAGTTGGGAATCGAGAAGAAACTCGAGTTGAAATGATATTTGGCTTGGTAAAAAGCGAATGGTTGTGTTGGAGATAAAAGTGATTTCAGAAATTTGATTGGGATAACATTGGTATATGCTGAGTTGATAGCATATGGAAGTGATAGAGTTGATATGCCCGACAAAAGGTACAAGTTTATATTTCTATTGGATATAAGATTCATGAGCCGAATTGGCAAGTCGCTTGGCTGTTTGATTTTTTTTTGGGTTGGAGATGGCCCAGAGAGGCAAGATGGAAATTGAGATATTAACCAGTACAAAGGAGGTGTTGGCGAAATTTTTCGAAAAGTTAAGGCGTTGGAAAATTTTCAGGATTTTTGAAAATTTTCGTTAATAACGAATTAATTAATATTTAATTGAAATTAAATTGGTTTAGTGAAATCAGAGTTGAGAAGTGAACAAATATGTTCTAACCAGTCGACAGGGTCGTTCTCTACATTAGCAATTTCGAGGACGAAATTATGTTAAGTGGGGAAGATTGTAATGACCCGCATTTGCATAGGTATTATAATTAATTTATTTAATTATATAAATAGTGATATAGTGAAATAAATGGTCGTGGAATTAAATAATGGTGAATATTTAATTAAAATAATAAATTAAATAATATATTTAATTCTGAAATAATCAGAATTGGCTGAAATGGCGATATGATGTGAACTGGATCATCTGTGATATTTAATTTAGTTTAAAATTGAATTAGAATGACGAATATATTATTTGAACGACAGTTTGAACGTATAACTATATTATAATTAAAATCGAGCTTGAAATGGCGCTGCAGTTCGTAAATTGGCGATTTGAACATCAACTGAATGTACAGGATTCGTTTTAAGCCGGATTTCAGTGAAACAAGAAACGTGTGGAGCTGGTGGAGTATATCTTTCTAGTGGAAGAGAAAAATCGGGATTTCGTCATGTAGATTTTAATTTACGTCCAAATCAAATTTTAGAAAAGTCGTTGTGGAATTTCTTTATAATTTATAAAGGAATTATTTATATTTTAAAAAGGAATTTCAAAATAAATAATTATCGGGTTGACCCAGATTGAAATATCAAGTTATAAACCCATATAGGATTTTTCTGAGCTGTATGGTATTCCACTGTGAATATAGACGATAATATTTATTTATAAATATTTAATTCAATTATATTTAAATATATTTATATATTTAAATGGGTTATTTAGAGCTTTAAAAATAGCCACTTTTACAAACGAAGTCGGAATTCGATGAAACTAATTTTGTTGGATCCGCAACATCAAATTATTGTTAGATTCCAAGTTTCCTGATTTTTGGGATCAGTATGTGGCCGTGCGGGATTTTAATGTGAAATACAGTCGATAATTTGACCTTTAAAAATACGCTGTGTGAGCATACGAAGTCGGAATTCGAAGAAACCAGTTTCGTTGGGACCGTAATGTCGAACTCTAGCTACATGTCCAGTTGGGTGATTTCTGGGTATCGTGTGTGATCATAGGGATTTTTAACAATAAGTATAGATAGCGTAAGAATAAAAATAAATATAATAATCAAGATAAAAATCCTATAAATAACCTTAAAATTTTTCCTAAACCTAATCATTTTTCCTCTGATCGAAATGGGGTAGCCGCCACAAGAATTTGGGTTCCAGGAAATCAATTCGTGAGTCTTAAAAATCCGAGGAATTCTAAAAAATTCTAAAAAAATCCAAATCTTATACGATGTTAATCCTCATCACTTTCTGGCCATTTCCATGCAAGCTTTATAGCCTGCGATCGTATTTTCCAAAGGGTCGACGTTGCTCAGTCAACCTAGGGTTGGTTTGTTTGTGGAAATGAGGCAATGGTTGGTGAAACAGATCTTGTTTTTGGGTTTAGCTTGAAAATCCGCACCTAGAGTGCAAGCTTGGAGGATTTCGGCGATGGTTTTCTTCGGTGGCTTCCTGTAGCCGATGGAGGAAGGTTGGACGATGCCTCTCGAAGGTGAGGTGCGAGTGTGGTAGTTCGGGGATGGAGGAGTGATGTTTGAGGAGAGAAACAACTGGATACTTTCAGTTTGAGAAATCATGAAGAAATGGGTTCGCGTGGAGGGAGCAGAATCACTAAATGGTGGAGTGGGAATACTGGTGACGCGGGTATCATTTTGGGGAAGAAGAGTTTAAGCGGGTTTGGGGTTTGTTGAACGTGGTTGGGCCTTAGGGAAAATGGGTGAGCCCATTCAAGTTTAAAGTTAAGTTTTTATTCAATCTAAATATGCGTTGAACTTGTAAAATCAATATCATCCTCATACGATATCGAAATCAAACAACACAGTATCCGACAGGATCGTATGGACAGACACTACACGATGGCACTGACTGGAAGTCCATCAGAGCTCGTTATAATTTATGGCAAAATAAATTGTTCGTCTGAGTCAAAGACAGTTAATCGTTTTAACGATAACAGTCCAATGTGAGTAAATCTCACTAACTCTGAACAGTTTAAAATTTCATGTTGTATTTTTAGAACTGTTAAATATTGGCTGATTGACTGTGTGTTGACTGTTTGATTAAACTGCAAGTCAATTAGTTGAATTTCTATATTGATTCTGTTTAACAGAATATATCATATGGAACTGAAAAGTGATGTTATCTATATTGTTTAACATCTGTGATGCAGGGAAAGAGGTTGGAGGAATTCGACTAGATTCCTCAATAGTTATTTTATTGTTTTCATATATTGTGATATATGATGTGATATATAATCTGTTGTTGATTATATGTGTTTGGACGATTTTTATCGTTGTTATATGGTATGTTAAATTCCATAAGAAATACTAGAAAGATAAAAGGAGATTTTCAAAGTATATTTTGAAAATCATTTATTTATATAAAATCACTGGATTTTATATATAAAAGGAAAAAGGATTTTTTTATATAAGGAAATAATTATAAAATTAATAGAATTAAAGAAAAATGTAATAACCCGAAAATCCGAGCCAATTTAAAATTTTTATTTTGGCAATTTTAGTGAATTTTGATTATTTAAAATAAATTATTTTAAATAATATCGACGAGAAATTTATTTTGAATAGATTCGAACGTATATATTTATATAGATCGTCGTTAGAATATAAATATTTATTTATATATATAAAAGGAATTGAAAATTGCGCGGTAGTTCGATAATTTGATTTCAAACTACAAATGAATGTACCGGGTGCAAAATAAACCGGATTTTAGCGAAACCAAAAATATTTGAATCTAATTGAGAATATCTTTCCAACGAATCCGAAAATTCAAAATTTCATAGCGGGAATCAAAGGTTATGTCCAAATGAAAATTCAGAATAGTCGCTTTGGAATTCTGGCCCTTAAAATTGGAATTTTTGCAAACGGTCTCGAATTTCAATGAAACCACTTTTGTTGGATCCAGGATGTCAAATTATAGCAAGATTCCAAAACTTGTAATTTTTCGAATCAATATGTGAGCGTGGCAAAGGAAAACGTGTTTGACCAGTTTCTGTTGATTTTAATCGACTGGAAAATGGCCATTTTTCAAACGGTCTCAGAATCTGACGAAACTAGTTTTGTTAGGACCATATCGTCAATAAGAAGTTAGAAAATATTTTTCGAGAATTTTTAGAGTTAGTATGTGGCCCCGGTAAATTGAAACGCGCGTTCAAATTCAATATATAGAGTTATATGTTGATTTAGACGAAAACTGATCAAAACAATTGAATCAGCCTACGATACATATCCCATTGTGTTCGGAATGGGGGTAATTAGCTATGGACAACAGTCAGTGGGCTTGATTTCGAGTTCGAAATAAAAACTTACCTTTTTGAAAATAGAATAATAATTAATATATAAATTTAGAAAACCCTTTTCCCTTTATGATCAGTCAACCCCCCCTTTTCCTAATTCAATCGGTCAGACCGATATCAAAAAAAAAGGGGAATCGCGATTTGCTGTCGCCCCCAGGCGAACGCCGTCACCCACCGCAGCTCCGCCTCCGGGTCGTCACCCACTGCTGCTCCGCCTCCGCTACACCCCTTCGACCATTCTCCTTCCCCCGTCCCCCCTACGTTCTCTTCCCTCCCTCCAATCGAGCCCCTCCGCCACCGATGACCCTGCTGCCACCCAGGGCACCCCACCTCGTTTGGCCGCACCATCCCCAGCCCCATCAGTCCCCAGGCGCCGCCTCTCCGATCACCGACTCCGACGAATAGCTTCACCTCCTCCTTAATGGAAGAAAAAATCCAATCTTTGCAAGAAAATAAGGTGAGTCTTTTTATTTATTTTTACTTATTATGAGGAAAAATTCTGATTTTTTTAAAGCTATAACAATACGATTTTTATGAGATGAATAACATTGTAAAGACTTGATTTTAAACCGTTTGAAGGTAAGATTTGTAAAGCGTTGAAAAGAAATAATTTTTATCATATGAATGGCGAAAAAAATATATATATAAAATATGATTTTTACTTTATAAAAGGTCGGATCTTTATATGTGATATTAGCAAAGAGAGGTCGGATTTTTATAAGTGGTATTAGCGAAGAAAGGTTAGATTTAATGAAGTAAAGATTTGGTTTATAACGAAATAAAAATATAATTTTTATATAGAGAATGGCGAGAATAAAAATATGATTTTTATATTATAGAAAGAATAAAAATATGATTTTTATATTATAGAAAGAATAAAAATATGATTTTTATATTATAGAAAGAAGTAAAAATTCGATTTTTATATATTGAATAGCGAAGTAAAAATTCGATTTTTATATATTGAATAGTGAAGTAAAAATTCGATTTTTATATATGTAGTGGCTACGGACAACGGAAGTGACAAAAGGCGGGCACGACGGAGATTTCTACATAAGAAGAGTCGTGGCGTTGGGTTTAGCTAATCGGTGAGAACTTCTCACTTTTAAATTTAATTTTCTAGTTAAAACATACTAGGATGCAGACGGTGTTTAGTTGCACCTGACACCCGTCGTCCACAGACCATGGATGGCTGGTATGCTTGCTTGATTTTGATGTGTAGTTGATTGTGTGATGTGATGTGAAAGGAAATAAATTATTTAGATAGTTAAAAATATTTTATAGTTGAAAATAGAATTTTTAACGTGTATATAAAATAAATAGTAATAAACAAATCGGAGATTTGTTTATATACACTGATTTGACTGATATTGATTGGGACGATAAATTTTACACATCGCCCAACTGCACAAATAAAATCTGTGTTTGATTGTTTGAAACCCCACACGGGTATTGGGATGATATATGACATACACTAATCCCAATAATTAGTTGTATGTCGATCGATTGATTGACAGACTGTCATAATCGTTAAATATTTATATTTGATGCTTATACAGTATAGAATGCACTCTGGATGATGGTTGATTATTTATTGTTTTTATCTTATACATGTGTTGTAGAAAATCCATATAATTAACATTATATGGTAATTGATTGGGCCTCATTCCAGTTTTGAAATAGAAATATTTGAAAAAGAAATATTTGAAATAGAATATTTGAAAATAGAAATATATGAAGCCGTGTTGATTAGATTGACGCCATTTTGACGTGAACGATATTTATATCGATTTTATTCAATTTTCAATGTATATTGAAAGTGATTTCGAAATTTGAATTTTATTGAAAGTGATTTCGAAATTTGAATTATATTGAAAATAATCGAAATTCGAATTGTATTGAATAGAATTGAATTCGAATTGAAATTGAAAAGAATTTAATTCAAATTGAAATTGAAAAGAATTGAATTCGAATTGAAATTGAAAAGAATTGAATTCGAATTGAAATTGAAAAGAATTGAATTGAAATTGAAAAGAATTGAATTCGAATTGAAATTGAAAAGAATTAAATTCAAATTGAATTTGAAAAGAATTGAATTCAAATTGAAATTGAATTGAAATCGATTTGAAATGAATATAAAACGAATTTATATTGGAATATTCCATTTTGATTAGAATTTGAAAGGGAAGTTGAAATCATTTCGAAAACGAATTTAAAACGATTTATAAAATACGTTTTAAAAGGAAATCAACGAAGTATATATTATATATATTATATATATAATATAATGGCCTGAATAGAACGCGCCGCGCTGCTGCAGTTCGTGAATTTCGACCATTGACTTCAAATGGATATTGCGGGAGATCCGACCGTCGGATTCTCCTAAAACCAGAACCGTTGGGTTCGTATCGAAAAGAGCTTTCTAACGAATATTAGAAATTAGAAATCTAACGGTTGGATTTGGAGTTATGTCCAAATAAAATTTGAAAAAGGTCGCTGTAAGTGCAGTTCGATGGCCGTTGGTGGAAATCGACTGTACGAGCCTTGATAAAATTATTAAAAATATTAATAATTTGTATAAAGTCATAAGAAATGATTTGTGAAGAGTTGAGATGAAAAACTCCATATTTGAAAAGATAGAAATAGATTTTTATCGAAATTAACTAGTTTTGAACTAGAATTAAAATCAATTTATTTTTGAAATAAATAAATTGGATTTGAAAATCGTTTTAAAAGAAACCAGGATTTCCAATAATTGAATTGGAATGGATTTGAATCGAAATCATCTTCGGAATAGTTCGATGTTGGATTTCGTGATTATATAGATATTGTTATGGGAATTTGAAAGATATATGCATATCGTTATTTCCAATACGTTATTTGTTGGTTGGCGAATTTGATATTGAATACAAGCCGATATATTTTCTGTTCAGAGCCTTGTATTGAATATCAAATGTGATTTGGGTTTGTCGTGAATAGTGTCTTCATTAACACTGTTCTTAAGCCCAGTTGAGAAAAGATTAAATCTTTTTATTTAGATTTAAATGAAGTGTACCAATTAAATAATATTTAATTGGAATTGAATTGGTATTGATTTTTGGGTTTATCGTGAACCGTGTTTTAAATGACACTGGTTCTTTAACCCAGTTAAAAATTAACACTAAGTGGAGTTTTAATGAATCTTTAATTAGATTGAAAAGATCGAGAATGTAGTATCACCAGTTTTACTCCAGGCGGTAGTTAAATCTTTAATTAGATTTGAACGTGAAATGGTAATTGAATTTACCGATAACAACATGGTGTTAGATATGAAGTATGACCAGTTTTACTTCATGGGATGAATAGGTTGGGATTGGGAAATAAAACAAAAGATTACTTCGGTAAGGTTCTTTAATCCCGACTAGTTTGAAGTGATATTCAAAAGAAGATTAAAGAATAAATTTAAAGAATTTATCTTTGATAAAATTAATGGGAACCTTTCCCAAAGTATAAGAATATTTGAATAAAAGAATATTCTGAATTGGAATGATGCGTATGTTGTGTTTGTGTAACACTTGTTTATTATATACGCTAGTTATTCGGAAAGACCGGGTTTATCCCATTCTGAATAACTGATTCGACGTGGTGTCGAGGATGAAGACCGGAGGTCTTCACGTCGTTGGGTGGTTACTAATGATCTTGATTGGGCCGTACACCCAAGAGGAGGAATCAGTTAGTGATCGTCCAGACGTACTTGGAGATCGATGGATATGCGAGGTACAAGGTGCCTCTGGTTTCGTTCAGACCCAGAACGGACTTGTAAATGGACTGTGTGTCTGACATTGGATATCATTGTGTGTGATTGATGGATATCGGTTGCATGGGGTGGTTTGTGTAACACCCCGCATTTTTAAGTATAATTAAAAATGAAATAAAATATATGAAAATATGCTTATGATAGGTAAATAATGGTGATGCATAAGAAGAATTAATTAAGACATGAAAGAGAAGAAAAATTAGTTCGATAACAGTGTGTGTAACGGAAAAGATAGTAAAGTGAGGATAATTAATTTAAGAATCAGGAATTAGGTAAAATGGACATCACCATTGCGTTCCTCTCGAAATTTTACATGAAATAGAGTCCGAATTTTCGAAAATCGGAGTCCGGATGAAGAAGTTATGGCCTGTAGAAGATTCAGAAGGTTTTGGTCAGCACAGAACTGGGCAGGTCGACCTGGGGGTCGACCAGGGGGTCGACCTGGGAGTCGACCTCCCCCATGGGGGTCGACTATAGTGTCGACCCCCCCTACAGGTCGACCTGGTCGGCCTGTTTCGGTCCAGAACACGTTTTTGAAGCCCAGGGACGATTTTTGATGGTCCGGATTGGTTTTAGGGTTAATCTGATGGCTGAAATGAATTGCTACACCTATAAAAACAACCTAAGACCTAGCCTTCTCTACACACAATTCTATTCTGCTTCTTCTCTGCCTCTGTTCTAAATAAAAATAAAAATGGCGCCGCTACTCTGCTGGAATCAAAACTAGAAGCTAATCAACATCAACCTAAGCAACTCAATTCAAATTAGAGATTAAAGCTTCTACAATGATTCTACAACAATTAAAGTTCTTTCTTTAATCCAACCAAGGCAAGTACAGTTATTTTCCGATATAAACGTTAATTCTGATTGTGACATGAATTGTAAATCTGAATCTGAGGTTATATCTGTTCTGTTTTGTTTAGATCTATCTTATTTTGTATCTCTTTCCTCTTTCTGTTCTATAGCCAGGCTACCACGAGCCTGAGCCAATCTCATAAGAGATTAACCTAAGCTAAATTGTTTGGGACAGTAAAATGAATGATGCATAAATTGGGCATGACCAATAGGTGACTGATTGGAGGAAAGAACATGGACTGTAGTTAGAACATAAATTTGAGACATATGACTGGACATGTTGTATTTATAACATAAATGGGTATTGAACATATGATTTGTGATAAAAAGAATATGGCTTAGGTATAAAGATTTACATGAGAGTAGGGTATCTATTAATGTAAATAAACACCTAAGTAAGGGATCTTTGGGATATATGACATGCATAGTAATAGATGGCTATATTTGGTATATAATCATATTGTGAACCATGACAACTATTTAGGCATGCAAACTTAGGCCAAATGTATAATTAGGCAAGATGGGTCAATGAAACCTTAAGGAATAATAAAATCTGCTATATTTGCCTAATTTAGTTCTGCTATATTTGCCTAATCTGCTAGTCTGTTACATTGCTTAATCTTCTAGTTCTGCTCTACTACCTAGTCTGCTAGATTTTTTCATCTGCCAAATCTGTCATTTGTTAAGTCTGTTGAAAATGCCAAATCTGCTAAACTAAATCTGTTGAGATGCCAAATCTGTTATCTGCTAAATCTGCTAGTTTGCTTAATCTGCTGAATCCGTTAAGACGCCTAATCTGCGAAAATCTGTTATCTACTATATCTGTTAAGCTAAGATATTCAGTCTGTTATTGATATAATCTGAATTAGCTATGAATAATTGACATGTATATTAGGCGTGGGTATAAATGGTAAATCATTAATTAATTGGCCGCAAAGATAAACATGGCTAACTCGAGGTTAGAATGAGTTTGCGGCGTAATTCTGCCCGGAACCACCCGGCATATTCCAGTGGTCGCAAACAATAGGTTCTAATGTGAGAAGTTAGTCATAACGTGCTTGAAACCCGAGGTTAGACTCAATTTGCAACATAAACCTGCCCGGAACCAACCAGCCTAACCAGTAGCCGCAAACTGTCAGTCTAATGTGAGAGGTTTGGGCATTAATATTTAATTAATGGAAATCTGAGATAATTATGATGTCTAAAACGTGTTGGGTAAGGTTAAACCAATTGTATCAATGAATCTGATAAACCCGTTTCGTGAATCCGTAGGCCCAATACAGAGTTAGATAATATGTAACCAGTTAATCTGTAAGTCTGTTAATCTGTAACCAGTTAATCTGTAAGCCTGTTAATCCGAACATCTGATCCGTTAGTCTGAAAACCTGTTAACTTGATTGTCTGATTTGTGAACTAGTTAATCTAAACTTTGTATGTCTGAAACTTGTAGACAAGTTAAGCTGAAATCTGTTAGTCTGGGGACACAAGGTTAGGAGGGAATTACTTGTGTCATCTGTTGTTTGGGACCCATATTAGTCAGTAACCCTTTTTGGTATCAAAACTTTGACCCAACAGTAAGTAGGGTCCGGGCACGCTTACTGAACTAATTATAAGCGGTTCATTCTGATAATGGCGAGGGGTGTTGATGGTGCGTTTTAACCGGGTCATGTGCGTGCATGGATCCCGGTCTGCCTCTGAGGATGTAAGACGCCGTGATATCTGTAAATAGGTCTATGACAATTGGTTGTCACTTTAGGGAGTGATACACCCTACTGTGGGGCCGACATAGAATATTTATGTTTTAGGGAGCCGATCGCTTGGGGTAGGGTTTTAGGGTACACTTAGTTCTGTCTGTTTCTGTTGGTACCGTCTGTTTCTGTTGGGTGGTAACACCTGTCTGTTTCTGCGTGGTACCGTCTGTTCGGGTGGTAAAGGCCCATTACTAGTGTACACCTAATTCTACATTCTGTTTCCGTAGGGATTAATCTGTTTCTGCTTCTGTCTGTTTCTGATCGGGTAGTAAAGGCCCATTATTAGCATTCTGTTTCTGTTAAATTATTCTGTACCCGTTTCTGTTTCAGTTTAGACATTAGGGTGACACCTAATTCTATTATACTAGTATTAGTGCAGAGAATTGTAAAGAAATAGCTTATGTCATTTTGTTCTTCTGTTATATCTGCTACACCTGTTACAGCTATCTCTCATCCAGTTTTATGTTCATGTCATGTTATTATTATCTGTTCATAACTGAAAATCACTAGACTTGCCAGACTTTTTGTCTGACCTTGTTGTTTCGCCTCCTTTCTTCCGTTCCCCCCAGGTTTTGTAGAAGGGAATACTCTAGCTTGATCCAGATTTCTTCCGCTTGCAGTGCTTAAATTATGGCTTATCTTCTTCTGTGGGGATTATGATTTTAAACTATGCATTCTGAAGGCTTTTGTACAAGACTGATATTTTGTACTTGAATTCTGATATTGTGATTTGAAAGGATGTAACCAAGTTTATTTCGGTTCTGTTGAAATAAAGTTATAAATTTTTCAAGTACTGTTTTATCTGTCTTGTAAGTTTCTGTTCTGTTTACTAAAATGCTCCACCAAAGTTAAGGCATTCCCTTTGTGAGTGACCTTAACGGAGGTGGGGTGTTACACTTGGTATCAGAGCTGAAGGTTACCAGATTTGGTAAAGTTTTTGGAAAACTATTTTCAAAAAGGTTTTGAAAGGAAGTATTTTCAAAAATAAAGCTTATTTTGAAAAACATGATCCCCAAGATCCATATATCTTTCCTTCAGTCCTTTTTGTATTGAATCTTTCCTTTTTTCGTTTCAGCATGTCTGAAGCATCTGAGATACCAGAGGGTGTTCATGTACCCGGTTGGTTTCGTCAATGTCTTGAGGCTAGGACCGCCGCCGCAGGTCCAGCAAATGATCCCCCTCCTCCTCCGCCCCCTCCTCGTGCAATTGCTTTCTCAAAGATCTGTAGAGATTTTAGGGCCATGGGTGGAAAGGATTTCAAGGGAACTGAATCATTCGTCGAAGCGAGGAACTAGCTCAAAGAAACTGAGGATCTATTCGTTATCTTCGAGGTGGACGATAGGCAGAAGGTACAGTTGGCGGTATGGCTGCTCAAAGACGAAGCTTCCTACTGGTGGGAAGTCACTAACGCCGAGAGCCCAGTTGAGACATGGATGGATTTCAGAACAAGGTTTGAGACAAAATTTCTCTCGCAAGCTGAACGGAGTTTACAACTGGAAAAGTTCTTATCTCTTAAGCAAGGAAGTATGACGGTCAAGTAATACATCAACCAGTTCAACCAACTAGCTAGGTTCTGATTGGATTTAGTCAACACTCAGCATAAAAAGGCTCTCCGCTTTGTTAAAGGATTGAACGAGCCACTGCACAGCCTAGCCATGACCCACGTACCCATGGGAGCGACTTACGAGAAATTGGTGGACATGGGCACTACTGCACGAGGAAGACAAGGGCCCAAAAGAGACAAAGAAGGAAGAACCACAGAATAAGAAAGCAGGGCCCAAAAAGGAAACACAAAAGAAGGATGAGAAGTCTGAAGATAAGAAGGGGGAAAAGTGCTTTACTTGTGGGAGCTCGACTCATCTGAACAAGGATTGCAGAAAAAGGAAGGGCACTTGCTTCAACTGTGGAGAGATGGGACACTTCACTAGGGACTGCCCGAAGAAACGAGGGCAAGGAGGGCAGGCGAACACTCTTGAGGCTAGTGGCTAGGGTAGAAATAGGAAAATTCCTATAGTAGGTTTAATTTCTTCATCTGATTATGGAGTTAAGACTCTTTCTGATTCTGGTATTTTGATTTTGTAATCGATACTCTGCACTTTAATACTAGTATTATTTCTGATTCCGTTGTAGACTCAGACCCGTAAGGGTTATGATTCATCCGTTGTGATAGATTGGGGTTTGAGGGATATCTGTGTTAGGCGTCAAGTATGACGCATACATTCTGAGTTTTTGTGGGGTATGATTTTATCATGCTTAACTTCCTAAGAATCATTAGGGAACCCGATCTGTACCAATAGTTTGTAAACATCTGAATACTTCTGATAAGATTTCCAGTTTTGACATTGTCTAAAGAGGGTAATCCTCTGGGTGTCAATTTGATGTTGGTTTCGGTCTTTGGGGCCGATACTTAGGACCCATGCCTAATGGGAACCAAGTTTTTGTTCTATCTGTACTCGCTTCCATCATTCGACTGTATCCTATCGATCGAAATCTACAAACTTTAGGTAGAAACTAATGGGTGTAAACATGTGTTTGAGACATGTTATGTTTGATGGTTGCAAGTGGATGCAAGTGGTTGCTGGTGGTTGCCCGTGGATGCATATACACACACTAGGCACTAGATCGGCTCGAAAACACTCTCATACTGCATATGGATGTGCGAGCATTTTTAATTTTTTGTGGATGCAAAATGATTGACTCAACACATGGATGTTGCATATGACTGAATGGTTGTGCACTCATATAGAAATGATATGTATCGAGTAGGAAAATTGCACACATGTTGGACTCATGGCACTGGCATAATTCGCATTAAGGAGGTCAACTGAATCAGTGGACCGCCTGATCTTTGCATTAGACAAGGAACATGTACACACACTTCTTGCATATGTTCATACAGCATTAGAAATCTCTTAAGGACAATGAATGCCTGTGATTGGTGATTGAGTAGATGTATGATTGGATGGTAGGACACATTCTTCTTAACTTGAAGATTTCGGGGACGAAATCCTTTAAGGAGGGGAGAATGTAACACCCCGCATTTTTAAGTATAATTAAAAATGAAATAAAATATATGAAAATATGCTTATGATAGGTAAATAATGGTGATGCATAAGAAGAGTTAATTAATACATGAAAGAGAAGAAAAATTAGTTCGATAACGGTGTGTGTAACGGAAAAGATAGTAAAGTGAGGATAATTAATTTAAGAATCAGGAATTAGGTAAAATGGACATCACCATTGCGTTCCTCTCAAAATTTTACATGAAATAGAGTCCAAGTTTTCGAAAATCGGAGTCCAGATGAAGAAGTTATGGCCTGTATAAGATTCAGAAGGTTTCGGTCAGCACAGAACTGGGCAGGTTGACCTAGGGGTCGACCTGGGGCCAGGTCGACCTCCCCCATGGGGGTCGACTATAGTGTCGACCCCCCCCCTACAGGTCGACCTGGTCGGCCTGTTTCGGTCCAGAACACGTTTTTGAAGCCCCGGGACGATTTTTGATGGTCCGGATTGGTTTTAGGGTTAATCTGATGGCTGAAATGAATTGCTACACCTATAAAACAACCTAAGACCTAGCCTTCTCTACACACAATTCTATTCTGCTTCTTCTCTACCTCTGTTCTAAATAAAAATAAAAATGGCGCCGCTACTCTGCTGGAATGAAAACTAGAAGCTAATCAACATCAACCTAAGCAACTCAATTCAAATTAGAGATTAAAGCTTCTGCAACGATTCTACAACAATTAAAGTTCTTTCTTTAATCCAACCAAGGCAAGTACAGTTATTTTCCGATATAAACGTTAATTCTGATTGTGACGTGAATTGTAAATCTGAATCTAAGGTTATATCTGTTCTGTTCTGTTTAGATCTATCTTATGTTGTATCTCTTTCCTCTTTCTGTTCTATAATCAGGCTACCACGAGCCTGAGCCAATCTCATAAGAGATTAACCTACGCTAAATTGTTTGGGACAGTAAAATGAATGATGCATAAATTTGGCATGACCAATAGGTGACTGATTGGAGGAATGAACGTGGACTGTAGTTAGAACATAAATTTGAGACATATGACTGGACATGTTGTATTTATAACATAAATGGGTATTGAACATATGATTTGTGATAAAAAGAATATGGCTTAGGTATAAAGATTTACATGAGAGTAGGGTATCTATTAATGTAAATAAACACCTAAGTAAGGGATCTTTGGGATATATGACATGCATAGTAATAGATGGCTATATTTGGTATATAATCATATTGTGAACCATGACAACTATTTAGGCATGCATACTTAGGCCAAATGTATAATTAGGCAAGATGGGTCAATGAAACGTTAAGGAATAATAAAATATGCTATATTTGCCTAATTTAGTTCTGCTATATTTGCCTAATCTGCTAGACTGTTACATTGCTTAATCTTCTAGTTCTGCTCTACTGCCTAGTCTGCTAGATTTGTTCATCTGCCAAAACTTTCATTTGTTAAGTCTGTTGAAAATGCCAAATCTGCTAAACTAAATCTGTTGAGATGCCAAATCTGTTATCTGCTAAATCTGCTAGTTTGCTTAATCTGTTGAATCCGTTAAGACGCATAATCTACGAAAATCTGTTATCTATTATATCTGTTAAGCTGAGATATTCAGTCTGTTATTGACATAATCTGAATTAGCTATGAATAATTGACATGTATATTAGGCGTGGGTATAAATGGTAAATCATTAATTAATTGGCCGCAAAGATAAACATGGCTAACTCGAGGTTAGAATGAGTTTGCGGCGTAATTCTGCCCGGAACCGCCCGGCATATTCCAGTGGTCGCAAACAATAGGTTCTAATGTGAGAAGTTAGTCATAACGTGCTTGAAACCCGAGGTTAGACTCAGTTTGCGACAGAAACCTGCCCGGAACCAACCGGCCTAACCAGTAGCCGCAAACTGTCAGTCTAATGTGAGAGGTTTGGGCATTAATTTTTAATTAATGGAAATCTGAGATAATTATGACGTCTAAAACGTGTTGGGTAAGGTTAAACCAATTGGACCAATGAATCTGATAAACCCGTTTCGTGAATCCGTAGGCCCAATACAAAGTTAGATAATCGGTAAACAGTTAATCTGTAAGTCTGTTAATATGTAACCAGTTAATCTGTAAGCTTGTTAATCCGAACATCTGATCCGTTAGTCTGAAAACCTGTTAACTTGATTGTCTGATCTATGAACTAGTTAATCTAAACTTTGTATGTCTGAAACTTGTAGACAAGTTAAGCTGAAATCTGTTAGTCTGGGGCACAAGGTTAGGAGGGGAATTACTTGTGTCATCTGTTGTTTGGGACCCATATTAGTCAGTAACTCTTTCTGGTATCAAAACTTTGACCCAACAGTAAGTAGGGTCCGGGCACGCTTACTGAACTAATTATAAGCGGTTCATTCTGATAATGGCGAGGGGTGTTGATGGTGCGTTCCAACCGGGTCATGTGCGTGTATGGATCCCGGTCTGCCTCTGAGGATGTAAGACGCCGTGACATCTGTAAATAGGTCTGTGCCAATTGGTTGTCACTTTAGGGAGTGATACACGCTACTATGGGGCCGACACAGGATATTTATGTATTCGGGAGCCGATCGCTTGGAGTAGGGTTTTAGGGTACACTTAGTTCTGTCTGTTTCTGTTGGTACCGTCTGTTTCTGTTGGGTGGTAAAACCTGTCTGTTTCTGCGTGGTACCGTCTGTTCGGGTGGTAAAGGCCCATTACCAGTGTACACCTAATTCTACATTCTGTTTCCGTAGGGATTAATCTGTTTCTGCTTCTGTCTATTTCTGATCGGGTAGTAAAGGCCTATTATTAGCATTCTGTTTCTGTTAAATTATTCTGTACCCGTTTCTGTTTCAGTTTATACATTAGGGTGACACCTAATTCTATTATACTAGTATTAGTGCAGAGAAGTGTAAAGAAATAGCTTATGTCATTCTGTTCTTCTGTAATATCTGCTACACCTGTTACAGCTATCTCTCATCCAGTTTTATGTTCATGTCATGTTATTATTATCTGTTCATAACTGAAAATCACTGGACTTGCCAGACTTTTTGTCTGACCCTTGTTGTTTCGCCTCCTTTCTTCCGTTCCCCCCAGGTTATGTAGAAGGGAATACTCTAGCTTGATCCAGATTTCTTCCGCTTGCAGTGATTAAAGTATGGCTTATCTTCTTCTGTGGGGGTTATGATTTTAAACTATGCATTCTGAAGGCTTTTGTACAAGACTGATATTTTGAACTTGAATTCTGATATTGTGATTTGAAAGGATGTAACCAAGTTTATTTCAGTTCTGTTGAAATAAATTTATAAATTTTTCAAGTACTATTTTATTTGTCTTGTAAGTTTCTGTTCTGTTTACTAAAATGCTCCACCAAAGTTAAGGCATTCCCTTTGTGAGTTACCTTAATGGAGGTGGGGTGTTACAGTTTTCCTGTGTGGCATGCTAAGATGCAAATGATCAAGGCTTCTGTTGAAAAGCAGAGTCTTGTGGTTGATGATCAAAGCACAGCCTATGTGGCACAGCTTTGTGTAGCGTTAATTCGCGAGCCTCACACCCCGGTAGTGAACCAAAACGGGAGACGAACATCAGGGAGGGCATGCGTTTCTTTCTAGTTAGAAGTGGCGTCAGTGGTTTTACATGCCCTGACGAGTTTGACTTATGTGGTTGTTGCTGTTGCGTGGCGCCTCGGATATACCAGTGACTATGTGAAGCCGAAGGAGCCATTCGTTGTCTCATTTACACCCCATAGGGCGGGGAAATGCAGTGTTCAGGCATAATAATCCACATCGGTGGATAGGCCCTGACGATCCAAGGCTTGCCTGCGCGCTTGCCTGAGGGGCGGACTAGAGCGTCTCGAATTGGTAAAGGACAATCCCTGGCCTTGGTTCACAGACGGAAATCCAATTTCCAAATACAACATGTGCGGTTTTGATTGTAGAACTAGTATGGCGACATAGTGGTATGGGGCATTCATGCCGCCTATGATTTATACTTATGATTGAAATTGATTTATTCACTTATAGTAATAATAAAAGATGTGTTTTAAACGTATCAAGCATTATTGGCTATTATAAGGTAAAAACCCTATCCTCCGGCTTGCGTTGCATTGTGCAATGGGACCTGGGTCTTATAATAGCTTCATTTTTCTTTATTTAGCATTGCGCTGTTTGTTTTATGCACTGGTATTCTTGGGAGGAAACCCGTTCCGTGTTATACGGTGTGGTCCCTTGATTTACCTAACTTTAAAATAAAGATTAATAACTGTTTTATTTCTCACACCAGTCCCATGACAAACCTGGAGTTTATTGTTTTAACCTAAACTCTGGGTGCCCTTATTTTGACACAGGCAGCTAGTGGTTTTGGTTTTGCAGATTTATATTCGCAGGATCCTGGTTTACAGCTGAAATGATATCCGGAAAGCTTTGTACCGTATATCTCTTCTAGTTGTGTATTGTATTATTTTCCGCTGCTATGTAATGTATTGTAATCTCTGATATTTATTTCTGTGTAATATTTATTCATACTCTGTATATTCTTGTATTCTGATGAAATTGTTGTAATAAACTGTAACACCCCGTACTTTCTGTGAACGTATAAGTAACAAATCAGAGGATAATTAATTTTTAAAAATAAGAATCAAGGGAAACGGGTTATGCCATTGCGTTCGTCTCGGAATTCTGCTTGGAAACGAGTCTGAGTTTGCAAGAATCTGAGTCTGTATGAGGGAGATATGACCCTCCGAAGTTTCAGAAATTTTCAGAATCGAAAACAGCTCGAAATTCGAATTCAAAATTCGAATTCAAACCCAGAAGCGGGCTGGGCGGGAAATTTCCCGCCCAGGACCCAGGTCGACTGGGGAGTCGACTGGCCAGTCGACCCCCCAGGACCCAGGTCGACTTGGGAGTCGACCGCCCAGACCAGGTCGACTGGGCAGTCGACCTGGGGGTCGACCTCCCTGGTCGAACCTGGTGCGTGTGTGCGATTTTGAGGGCTGTGACGTGTTTGGACGGACCTGATGAGTTCTAGGGTTAATCTGAGGGATTAAATGAGTTCCTACACCTATAAATACATCCTATGACCTAGCCTTCCCTACACACAATTCTATTCTGGTTCTACTCTACCTCTGTTCTAATAAAAATAAAAATGGCGTCGCTACTCTGCTGGAATCAAAACTAGAAGCTAATCAACATCAACCTAAGTAACTCAATTCAAACTAGAGATTAAAGCTTCTGCAACGATTCTACAACAACTTAAGTTCTTTCTTTAATCCAATCAAGGCAAGTACAGTTATTTTCCGATATAAACGTTAATTTTGATTGTGACATGAATTGTAAATCTGAATCTGAGGTTATATCTGTTCTATTTTGTTTAGATCTATCTTATTCTGTATCTCTCTCCTCTTTCTGTTCTATAGCCAGGCTACCACGAGTCTGAGCCAATCTCATAAGAGATTAACATACGCTAAAATGTTTGGGACAGTAAAATGAATGATGCATAAATTGGGCATGACCAATAGGTGACTGATTTGAGGAAAGAACATGGACTGTAGCTAGAACATAAATCTGAGACATATGACTGGACATGTTATATTTATAACATAAAGGGTATTGAACATATGATTTGAAGACATGACATAAAAAAGTATATAATTGGACATAAACATAGACTGTATTAAACATATGACTTGAGATAAAGAGAATATGGTTTAGGTATAAAGATTTACATTAAAGTAGGATATCTATCAAATGTGAATAATACCTAAGTAGGAGATTTTTGTCGATGTCTATATTTGGTATAATTTATATGTGAATCTTTTGTACTAGGCAAGTTGAACTAAATTGGGACATGTAAATTATGAACATAATCTGTGACATGTAAATTTAATGCAAACATGGGGCATATGATCATATTGTGAACCATGACTATTATTTATGCATGTGAACTTAGGCAAGATTTATAATTAGGCAAGATATGTTTGTGAAACTTTAAGGAATGATTAAATCTGTTATATTTGCCTAATTTGCTAGTTTTGTTACATTGCCTAATCTGCTAGTTCTGTTATATTGCTTAATTCGCTAGTTCTGCTCTATTGCCCAGTCTGCTAGATTTGTTCATCTACCAAATCTGTCATCTGCTAAGTCTGTTGAAAATGCCAAATCCGTTAAACTAAATCTGTTGAGATGCCTAATCTATTGTCTGCTAAATCTGCTTGTTTGCTTAATCTGCTAAATCCATTTGGTCGCCTAATCTGCAAAATCTGTTATCTGCTATATCTGTTGAGTTGATATAATTAGTCCGTTATTGACATAATCTGAATTGGCTATAGTTATGAATAATTGACATGTATATTAGGCGTGGGCATAAATGGTAAATTATTAATTAATTGGCCGCAAAGATAAACATGGCTAACTCGAGGTTAGAATGAGTTTGCGGCGTAATTCTGCCCGGAACCGCCCAGCATATTCCAGTGGCCGCAAACAATAGGTTCTAATGTGAGAAGTTAGTCATAACGTGCTTGAAACCCGAGGTTAGACTCAGTTTGCGACAGAAACCTGCCCGAAACCAACCGGCCTAACCAGTAGCCGCAAACTGTCAGTCTAATGTGAGAGGTCTGGGCATTAATATTTAATTAATGAAAATCTGAGATAAATATGATGTCTAAAACGTGTTTGGTAGGTAAGGTTAAACCAATTGGACCAATGAATCTGATAAACCTGTTTCGTGAATCTGTAGGCCCAATACAAAGTTAGACAATCTGTAACCGGTTAATCTGTAATCAGTAAATCTGTAAGTCTGTTAATCTGTGAACTAGTTGATCTAAACTCTGTCTGAAACTTGTAAACAAGTTAATCTGAAATCTTTTAGTCTGGGGACACAAGGTTAGGAGGGGAATTACTTGTGTCATCTGTTGTTTGGGACCCATATTAGTCAGTAACCCTTTCTGGTATTAAAACTTTGACCCAACAGTAGGTAGGGTCCGGGCACGCTTACTGAACTAATTATAAGCGGTTCATTCTGATAATGGCGAGGGGTGTTGATGGTGCGTTCCAACCGGGTCATGTGCGTGCATGGATCCCGGTCTGCCTCTGAGGATGTAAGATGCCGTGACATCTGTAAATAGGTCTGTGCCAATTGGTTGTCACTTTAGGGAGTGATACACCCTACTGTGGGGCCGACACTGGGTATTTATCTTTAGGGAGCCGATCGCTTGTGGTAGGGTTTTAGGGTACACTTAGTTCTGTCTGTTTCTGTTAGTACCGTCTGTTTCTGTTGGGTGGCAACACCTGTCTGTTTCTTCGTGGTACCGTCTGTTCGGGTGGTAAAGGCCCAATTACTAGTGTACACCTAATTTTACATTCTGTTTCCGTAGGGATTAATCTGTTTCTGCTTCTGTCTGTTTCTGTTCGGGTGGTAAAGGCCCATTACTAGCACTCTCTTCCGTGGAAATTATTCTGTACCCATTTCTGTTTCAGTTTAGACATTAGGGTGACACCTAATTCTGTTATACTAGTATTAGTGCAGAGAAGTGTAAAGCAATAGCTTATATCATTCTGTTCTTCTGTTATATCTGCTACATCTGTTACAGTTATCTCTCATCCAGTTTTATTTTCATGTCATGTTATTATTATCTGTTCATAACTGAAAATCACTAGACTTGCCAGACTTTTGTCTGACCCTTGTTGTTTCGCCTCCTTTCTTCCGTTTTCCCCCCAGGTTTTGTAGAATTAGCTTGATCCAGATTTCTTCCGCTTGAAGTGCTTAAAAGTATGGCTTGTCTTCTTCTGTAGGGATTATGATTTTAAACTATGCATTCTGAAGGCTTTTGTACAAGACTGATATTTTGTACTTGAATTCTGATATTGTGATTTGAAAGGATGTAACCAAGCTTCTGTTGAAATAAAGTTATAAATTTTTTTTAGTACTGATTTATCTGTCTTGTAAGTTTCTGTTCTGTTTACTAGAATGCTCCACCAAAGTTAAGGCATTCCCTTTTGTGAGTGACCTTAGCGGAGGTGGGGTGTTACATAAACAATGAAATGTTCTTCCATCTGCGTTCTATTTTGTCGTGTTCTCAAAACAATCAGGCGTTTCGAACGGTCTGGGTCGGTTTAGCGACTGATTCAGATCGAGCGAAATTCCCGGTCGTTACAATTTGGTATCAGAGCTTTGGTTTACAAAGCTTAGAGAACAAGGCACATTAGAACCATACGAAAGGATTCATCACATATTGGATTAGTAATATCCAATTAGAATGACTCGTTAGAGATAGGATCAGTAGTATCCTAGAACGAGTGTGAAGAGTATATTTTTGAAATATAAAAAGAAAAACAATTCTGTTTTGACTATTTAAACTTTATTCTACGTATTTGAATAATTATTTGTATTGAATTTGGACAATCCAATATATAAAGATTTTGTATATACGCCTTGCAAACGTATATTCGAAGTTTTAATATACTAGATAGATATAGAGTCACACTCTAGTCGCCCGGAGATGATTTTGATGATGAGGCCTCATCATCAGTGTTTATATTTGAGTGACGAAAGTGAGGTTTCTATATATCTCCATTAGACTGGTGTGAGAACCAAAATTATATAGGGCCTATTGTTGTGATTTGGCATCAAAAATGTGATTTTTGACTATATATCAAAATTATGGGTTTGAAACGCTAATCAACTAATTGATTAATGGTTGTGTTGTTTGATTATTGGTTGATTAATTAAAATGTTGAACCTTTAACCAAATTGAATCAAATAGTGAGTTGTATTGTAAATTTATCGCATTTTCATGCATGTACATGTACTTACACTGAACAGGTCATAGCGAGGAGGCTAGAGCAGAAGAATAAAAGTTGTTTGCCCGACAAATAGGTACATGTTTATCATAATTTACTGTTTTGTTTGGGTGATGATGATTTTGTGAGCCGATTGGCTAGCCGCTTGGCTTTTTCTTTTTCTTTTGGATTGAAGAAGGCCATGGGAGGCTATATGAAATATCCCGAAGTCCCCGGTGCAGGGGAGGTTATGGCGAAATTTTTCGAAAATTTAGGGTGTTAGCCAAATTTTTGAAAATTTTGAAAAGTTCTTAGAAACTGAAAAGT
The DNA here is from genome assembly GCA_030737875.1 of Allium sativum. NCBI lineage: Eukaryota > Viridiplantae > Streptophyta > Magnoliopsida > Asparagales > Amaryllidaceae > Allium > Allium sativum. The sequence goes on from CM060924.1 coordinate 382,012,327, forward strand.
TGAAGAACTTAAGCCGTAGTGAAAATACTGGAAGTTGAGTTGATTTGTGAAACAACTTTCGGCTTCGTTCCTTTTTGGGGACGAAAAGTTATAAGTGGGATAGATAGTAATAACCCGAAAATCCGAGCCAATTTAAAATTTTTATTTTGGCAATTTTAGCGAATTTTGATTATTTAAAATGAATTATTTTAAATAATATCGACGAGAAATTTATTTTGAATAGATTCGAACGTATATATTTATATAGATCGTCGTTAGAATATAAATATTTATTTATATATATAAAAGGAATTGAAAATGGCGCGGTAGTTCGATAATTCGATTTCAAACTTCAAATGAATGCACCGGGTGCAAAATAAACCGGATTTTAGCGAAACCAAAAATATTTGAATCTAATTGAGAATATCTTTCCAATGAATCCGAAAAATCAAAATTTCATAGCGGGAATCAAAGGTTATGTCCAAATGAAAATTCAGAATAGTCGCTATGGAATTCTGGCCCTTAAAAATGGAAATTTTGCAAATGACCTCGGATTTCGACGAAACCACTTTTGTTGGATCCGGGATGTCAAATTATAGCTAGATTCCAAAATTCGTAATTTTTTGAATCAATATGTGAGCGTGGCAAAGGAAAACGTGTTTGATCAGTTTAAGTTGATTTTAATCGACTGGAAAATGGCCATTTTTCAAACGTTCTCAGAATCTGACGAAACTAGTTTTGTTAGGACCGTATCATCAATACGAAGCTAGAAAATATTTTTCGAGAATTTTTAGAGTTTGTATGTGGCCCCAGTAAATTGAAATGCGCGTTCAAATTCAATATATAGATATGTTGATTTAGACAAAAACTGATCGAAACAGTCGAATCAGCCTGTGATACATATCTCATTGAGTTCGGAATGGGGGTAATTAGCTATGGACGACAGTCGGTGGGCTTGATTTCGAGTTCGAAATAAAAACTTACCTTTTTGAAAATAGAATAATAGTTAATATATAAATTTAAAAAACACTTTTCCCCTTTATGATCGGTCAACCCCCCCTTTTCCCAATTCAATTGGTCAGACCGATATCAAACAAAAAAAAAGTGGAATCGCGATTCGCTGTCACCCCCAGGCGTACGCCGTCACCTGCGCCTCCGGGCCGTCACCCACCGCTGCTCCGCCTCCGCTACACCCCTTCGGCCATTCTCCTTCCCCCGTTCCCCTTACGTTCTCTTCCCTCCCTCCAATCGAGCCCCTTCGCCACCGATGACCCTGCTGCCACCCAGGGCGCCCCACCTCGTTTGGCCGCACCATCCCCAGCCCTATCAGTCCCCAGGCGCCGCCTCTTCGATCACCGACTCCGACGAATAGCGTCACCTCCTCCTTAATGGAAGAAAAAATCCAATCTTTGCAAGAAAATAAGGTGAGTCTTTTTATTTATTTTTACTTATTATGATGAAAAATTCTGATTTTTTTTAAAGCTATAACAATACGATTTTTATGAGATGAATAACATTGTAAAGACTTGATTTTAAATCGTTTGAAGGTAAGATTTGTGAAGCGTTGAAAAGAAATATTTTTTATCATATGAATGGCGAAAAAAAATATATATATATATAAAATATGATTTTTACTTTATAAAAGGTCGGATCTTTATATGTGATATTAGCAAAGAGAGGTCAGATTTTTATATGTGGTATTAGCGAAGAAAGGTTAGATTTAATGAAGTAAAGATTTGGTTTATAACGAAATAAAAATATAATTTTTATATAGAGAATGGCGAGAATAAAAATATGATTTTTATATTATAGAAAGAATAAAAATATGATTTTTATATTATATAAAAATAAAAATATGATTTTTATATTATAGAAAGAATAAAAATATGATTTTTATATTATAGAAAGAATAAAAATATGATTTTTATATTATAGAAAGAAGTAAAAATTTGATTTTTATATATTGAATAGCGAAGTAAAAAATCGATTTTTATATATTGAACAGCGAAGTAAAAATTCGATTTTTATATATGTAGTGGCTACGGACAACGGAAGTGACAAAAGGCGGGCATGACGGAGATTTCTACATAAGAAGAGTCGTGGCGTTGGGTTTAGCTAATCGGTGAGAACTTCTCACTTTTAAATTTAATTTTCTAGTTAAAATATACTAGGATGCAGACGGTGTTTAGTAGCACCTGACACCTGTCGTCCACAGACCATGGACGGCTTGTATGCTTGCTTGATTTTGATGTGTAGTTGATTGTGTGATGTGAAATGAAATAAAATATTTAGATAGTTAAAAATATTTTATAGTTGAAAGTACAATTTTTAACGTGTATATAAAATAAATAGTAATAAACAAATCGGAGATTTGTTTATATATACTGATTTGACTGATATAGATTGGGACGATAAATTTTATACATCGCCCAACTGCTCAAATAAAATCTGTGTTTGATTGTTTGAAACCCCACACAGGTATTGGGATGATATATGACATACAATAATCCCAATAATTAGTTGTATGTCGATCGATTGATTGACAGACTGTCATAAGCGTTAAATATTTATATTTGATGCTTATACAGTGTAGAATGCACTCTGGATGATGGTTGATTATTTATCGTTGTTATCTTATACATGTGTTGCAGAAAATCCATACAATTAACACTATATGGTAATTGATTGGGCCTCATTCCAGTTTTGAAATAGAAATATTTGAAATAGAATATTTGAAAATAGAAATATATGAAGCCGTGTTGATTAGATTGACGCCATTTTGACGTGAACGATATTTATATCGATTTTATTCAATTTTCAATGTATATTGAAAGTGATTTCGAAATTCGAATTATATTGAAAGTGATTTCGAAATTTGAATTATATTGAAAATAATCGAAATTCGAATTGTATTGAATAGAATTGAATTCGAATTGAAATTGAAAAGAATTGAATTCAAATTAAAATTGAAAAGAATTAAATTCGAATTGAAATTGAAAAGAATTGAATTCGAATTGAAATTGAAAAGAATTGAATTCGAATTGAAATTGAAAAGAATTGAATTCAAATTGAAATTGAAAAGAATTAAATTCAAGTTGAAATTGAAAAGAATTGAATTCAAATTGAAATCGATTTGAAATGAATTTAAAATGAATTTATATTGGAATATTCCATTTTGATTTGAATTTGAAAAGAAAGTTGAAATCGTTTCGAAAACGAATTTAAAATGATTTATAAAATACTTTTTAAAAGGAAATCGATGAAGTATATATTATATATATTATATAATGGCCTGAATAGAACGCGCTACGCTGCGGCAGTTCGTGAATTTCGAGCATTGACTTCAAATGGATATTGCGGGAGATCCGACAGTCGGATTCTCCTAAAACCAGAACCGTTGGGTTCATATCGAAAAGAGATTTCTAACGAATATTAGAAATTAGAAATCTAACGGTTGGATTTGGAATTATGTCCAAATCAAATTTGAAAAAGGTCGCTGTAAGTGCAGTTCAATGGCCGTTGGTGGAAATCGACTGTACGGGCCGTGATAAAATTATTAAAAATATTAATAATTTGTGTAAAGTCATAAGAAATGATTTGTGAAAAGTTGGGATGAAAACTCCATATTTGAAAAGATAAAAATAGATTTTTATCGAAATGAACTAGTTTTGAACTAGAATTAAAATCAATTTATTTTTGAAATAAATAAATTGGATTTGAAAATGGTTCTAAAAGAAACCATGATTTCCAATAATTGAATTGGAATGGATTTGAATCGAAATCATCTTCGGAATAGTTCGATGTTGGATTTCGTGATTATACAGATATTGTAATGGGAATTTGAAAGATATATGCATATCGTTATTTGCAATACGATATTTGTTGGTTGGCGAATTTGATATTGAATATAAGCCGATATATTTTCTATTCAGAGCCTTGTATTGAATATCAAATGTGATTTTGGTTTGTCGTGAATAGTGTCTTCATTAACACTGTTCTTAAGCCCAGTTGAGAAAAGATTAAATCTTTTTATTTAGATTTAAATGAAGTGTACCAATTAAATAATATTTAATTGGAATTGAATTGGTATTGATTTTTGGGTTTATCGCGAACCATGTTTTAAATGACACTGGTTCTTTAACCCAGTTAAAGATTAAAACTAAGTGGAGTTTTAATGAATCTTTAATTAGGTTGAAAAGATCGAGAATGGAGTATCACCAGTTTTACTCCAGGCGGTAGTTAAATCTTTAATTAGATTTGAACGTGAAATGGTAATTGAATTTACCAATAACACCGTGGTGTTAGATATGAAGTATGACCAGTTTTACTTCATGGGATGAATAGGTTGGGATTGGGAAATAAAACAAAAGATTACTTCGGTAAGGTTCGTTAATCCCGACTAGTTTGAAGTGATATTCAAAAGAAGATTAAAGAATAAATTTAAAGAATTTAATAAAATTAATGGGAACCTTTCCCAAAGTATAAGAATATTTGAATAAAAGAATATTCTGAATTGGAATGAGGCGTATGTTGTGTTTGTGTAACACTTGTTTATTATATACACGAGTTATTCGGAAAGACCGGGTTTATCCCATTCTGAATAACTGATTCGACGTGGTGTCGAGGATGAAGACGGTGGATGAAGACCGGAGGTCTTCACGTCGTTAGGGTGGTTACTGATGATCTTGATTGGGCCGTACACCCAAGAGGAGGGAATCAGGTAGTGATCGTCCAGACGTACTTGGAGATCGATGGATATGCGAGGTACAAGGTGCCTCCGGTTTCGTTCAGACCCAGAACAGACTTGTAAATGGACTGTGTGTCTGACATTGGATATCATTGTGTGTGATTGATGGATATCGGTTGCATGGGGTGGTTTGCCTATGTGGCATGCTAAGATGCAAATGATCAAGGCTTCTGTTGAAAAGTAGAGTCTTGTGGTTGATGATCAAAGCACAGCCTGTGTGGCACAGCTTTGTGTAGCGTTAATTCGCGAGCCTCACACCCCGGTAGTGAACCAAAACGGGAGACAGACATCAGGGAGGGCATGCGTTTCTTTCTAGTTAGAAGTGGCGTCAGTGGTTTTACACGCCCTGACGAGTTTGACTTATGTGGTTGTTGCTGTTGCGAGTCGCCTCGGATATACCGGTGATTATGTGAAGCCGAAGGAGCCATTCGTTGGCTCATTTACGCCCCCACAGGGCGGGGAAACGCAGTGTTCAGACATAATAATCCATATCGGTGGACCGGCCCTGACGATCCAAGGCTTGCCTGCGCACTTGCCTGAGGGGCAGACTAGAGCGTCTCAAATCAGTAGAGGACGATCCCTGGCCTCGGTTCACAGACGGAAATCCAATTTCCAAATACGACATGTGCGGTTTTGATTGTTGAACTTGTATGGCGACATAGTGGTATGGGGCATTCGTGCCGCCTATGATTTATACTTATGATTGAAATTGATTTATTCACTTATATTAATAATAAAAGATGTATTTTAAACGTATCAAGCATTCTTGGCTATTATAAGGTGAAAACCCTATCCTCCGGCTTGCGTTGCATTGTGTGATGGGACCTGGGTCTTATAATAGCTTCATTTTTCTTTATTTAGCATTGCGCTGTTTGTTTTATGCACTGGTATTCTTGGGAGGAAACCCGTTCCATGTTATAAGGCGTGGTCCCTTGATTTACCTAACTTTAAAATAAAGATTAATAACTGTTTTATTTCTCACACCAGTCCCATGACTAACCTGGAGTTTATTGTTTTAACCTAAACTCTGGGTGCCCTTATTTTGACACGGGCAGCTAGTGGTTTTGGTTTTGCAGATTTATATTCGCAGGATCCTTGTAACAACCCGTATTTCTAAATAACATGTTACAACATAAACCAAGGTAGAATTAAATGATAAGATCTGAATCAAGGGAAACAGGCTATGCCATTGCCTTCGTCTCGGAATAATACGCGAAATAGAGTCCGAGTTTTCGAAAATCGGAGTCCGTATGACCAAGTTATGGCCCATCAAAGTTTTCAGAAAATTTCAAGTTCAAAAACAATTCAAATTTGAATTCAGAATTCAAATTCAGCCAAGCAGAAGAGGCGGGAAAAATTCCCGCCACCCCCAAGTCGACTGGGGAGTCGACTTGGGAGTCGACACACCCCAGGTTGTGTCGACTGCCCAGTCGACACCCCTGTCGACTTGGGTGGTCGGCCAGTTTGGCCTGGGTGCACCTGACTTGTTCCTCAAGACATGTTTGGAGGCTTGTGACGGATTTTAATGGCTCAGATCTGAACTAGGGTTAATCCTATGGCCTAAACTAACCTAATCTTCTATAAAAAGACCCTAAGACCTAGCCTAAACCCTCATTAATCATTCCTACAACTAAACTATGCCAAAATGTTTCTTGATCATGGCCTCTATCTTCATACCATGGCCTCCATCCTCTTCATGAAAATTTGAGTGTCCTAAGCTAGTAAAAGAGCCATCTTTCTTCATCAAAACAAGGATCTTTCTTCATACAAATTAAAGGAGCTTATTGTTTCTCAAAACAACTTGGAGCTTATATTCGATTGGGGGTTTTTAGAGTTGCTAGTGGCTTCGTCTCAATCTTATTTTATCTCATAGGTCTTCATAGCATTGTAAGCCCTATTCTACTCTTAGATTCTAACTATGAAGTTAAATATGACATGTTGCAAGTTTGAGTTTGGGCCTAAGTATGATTTGTGCTTTGATTCTATCATGTTATGCATAGATTTATTCTATGCATGTTTGTAAAGCTATCACCTTGACTTTGTGCATAGAAAGCTATGAGCTTTGATTCTATCATGTTATGCATAGATTTATTCTATGCATGTTTGTAAAGCTATCACCTTGACTTTGTGCATGGAAAGCTATGAGCTTTGATTTGAAATGTTGCATAAAGCAACATAGAAACTCTCATAACCCTTATGTTATCTTGCATATGATGTTATATGTGAATCACTAGATATCATCCTATGTCATTTATGGCCATGTTTCACCTATTATGCTAAAGTTGATATCATGCATGTTTTGAGGCTTATAATGTAATATGCAAGTTTATGAACACATTTGCCTCATATGCCACCATGTTTAACTTGTGGCCAAACCTTAACCCCTCATGTTCCTTAATATGCTTGTGGCCAAATCACCCTAATGATATTATGCATGCTTGTGGCCAAATCACCCTTATGCTATTATGCATGCTTGTGGCCAAATCACCCTTATGCTATTATGCATGCTAGTGGCCAAATCACCCTTATGCTATTTGATATGTTTGAGGCCAAGTCACCTTTTATGCTATCATACATGTTGAGGCCATATGCTAGTATGTTGAACCCCTTTTGGTCCCAAATATCACCATGTTTGACTTGTGATAGACTGTGCCACCTTATGCCCACCTTGTCATATTGTTATGTTCCCTCTTTGATCTATTTGCGTTGATGCGAATTTACGTGCGATGGGAATACGTTACGGGTAGTTGGGCAAACTTAAATAACATGAAAACATGACTTGAAAATATGACATGAAAGTTTGACATGTGTTTATGCTTGAAAACACGAACGTGGACATGACATGTAGAAAAACATGAAAGTGGCCAACTCGAGGTTGGGTTGAGTTTGTAGCATAAATCTACCCGGAACCGACCGGCTTAACTAGTGGCTACAAACAATAGGACCCAATGTGAGTAGTTGGTCATATCGCACTTAAAACCCGAGGTTAGACTAGGTTGTGGTGTAAAGCTACCCGGACCCGCCCGGCTTAACTAGTAACCACAACAAAGTCTAATGTGAGAGGTTGGGGTGCATTAAGTTAATTAATGCCACATGGTAGGGTTAAGTCATGGACTACTTGAATACTTAACCAATTAAACATGATGGATTGGTAGGGTTAAGTGATGGACTACTTGAATACTTAACCAATTAAACACGATGGATTGGTAGGGTTAAGTCATGGACTACTTGAATATACTTAACCAATTAAACACGATGGATTGGTAGGGTTAAGTCATGGACTACTTGAATACTTAACCAATTAAACACGATGGATTGGTAGGGTTAAGTCATGGACTACTTGAATATACTTAACCAATTAAACACGATGGATTGGTAGGATTAAGACATGGATTACTTGAATACTTAACCAATTAAACCCGATGTATTGATAGGGTTAAGTCATGAACTGCTTGAATACACTTGACCAACTCAATACATGGTTAGGATAGGGTTAACCACACTTAACCCGCTTGAAATCCTAGTTACGTGGTCCTTTTCAGCAGTAACCAACTTGGAAGTATCATGGGTACCCTGGACTAGGCTAGGGTGGGGCACGATTACTGGACTGATTGTAAGAGACCAAAAGAGACGGCTGAAGGGTGCACCGGTTGTTCAGGCGGACCATGGTCGTGCACATTAAGTCCGGAGTTGAACATGGGCACCAGTAGGTTTAGACTGTGCGTGCTTGAATTGTGTCTGTGGTTTACACCTTAGGGTTGGATACACCCTGGGGTGGATCTTGCACAGTTAACTACATTCCATGATTAAGCCGTATGGCACCGACACACAACGAGTTAGGCTTATAGGGAGCCGATCGACTAGACCGAGTAGTTGGACCTTGATTTAGGTCACCTCATGATATTAGGCCAGCTTTGGGCCAAGGGATCATTTCTTGTTTATACTTGACATGGATTAGAATACTAGTACACCTGGTGCAACTTAACCTTGTATATGTGATGCCACACTTGATCTATCTTGTTAACTTTTCACCATGCCAGTTATCACCCTATGTCTCATCTCTGTTACATGTCCGGTTAACTTTATTAGTTTTTATACTAATAGTAGGTAGGGCTTACCAGTCTTTTTGACTGACCCGTTTTCTTTCGCCTCTTTTCTTCCGTTCCCCCCCCCCCCCCCCCCAGGTTTACAGGTTGGGAACACTAGTACCTAGCTTGGATCTTTAGCTGCTTTTCTGGACAGCTCATGTATGGTTTGGACTTGAGCATGCTATGGTTTTATTCTACTGTGGGGATAGTTACTTTATGTTTTTTTTTTCCAGTTTTCAGTTTATGTTTCTAGACTTTGTTTTGTGGGAAAATAATGACCAAGTACTATGATGTAACTTGACTATGGTTTTGAAATGTTAGTTCTTACCCGCTGCTTTACTTACTCTATTTTACTTATATATTCTTTCTTGTGATATCTGCATGCATGTTTACCTCGTTTAACGCCCCTCCAAAGCTAGTGCGCTTGCAAGAGTGGCATTGGCGGAGGTGGGGTGTTACAATCCTGGTTTACAGTTGGAATGATATCCGGAAAGCTTTGTATCCGTATATCTCTTCCAGTTGTGTATTGTATTATTTTCCGCTGCTATGTAATGTATTGTAATCTCTGATATTTATTTCTGTGTAATATTTATTCATACTCTGTATATTCTTGTATTCTGATGAAATTGTTGTAATAAACAATGAAATGTTCTCCCGTCTGCGTTCTATTTTGTCGTGTTCTCAAAACAATCAGGCGTTTCTAACGGTCTGGGTCGGTTTAGCGACTAATTCGGATCGAGCGAAATTCCCGGTCGTTACAAAAAATATTTGTGAATCAAATATAAAGGATTTATATTTGTCAAACAAATATAAAAGGAGTTATATTTGTCAAAAAAATATAAAGGAAAATATTTGCAAAACAAATAGATTAGAAAAAAGGGGATATTTGTAAACCATTAACAAATAGGATTTAAAAGGGAATATTTATCTTGGGATAAATATATATATAAGTCAGAACTTATATATGGAGAAAAACAGATAAATGGAATAGATAAATTTATAAATGATATTTATAAATTTAGTAATTATTTATCATTCGATAAATGGAATATATAAGTTTGAACTTATATAGATAAGAGATATTGGTTTTAACACCGATAGTTTTAAATAGAATGGGTACACAACACTTGTATAAGTGAAGTAACATTATTAAAGCGAACATTTATAAAGTGAAGAACCGTTACCAAAAGTAAATCTTTATAAATGAATAAACGTTATCAAATAGGAGTTATTGGAATAAGAGAAATCGATTAGAGTTAGAAATGATCGATTAGAGTTAATCAGTGAGGGTTGACCAGTTAAAGTTAGAGTTAACTAATTAGAGTTAATCAAATAGGAATTAATTGAGTAGAGTTATCGAATATCACTTATTCGAAGTAGAGTTATCGAATATAGTGTATTCGAGAGAGGAATAATCGAATATTGGTTATTCGAGGTGAGTTAATCGAATCAAGTTGTTCGAAAGGAGTTATCGAATCTAGTTATTCGAGAGGAGTTATCAAATCTAGTTATTTGAAAGTAGTTATCAAATAGTCTATTCGAATAGAGTTAGAGTAGTTATCGAATAGTTTATTCGAATAGAGTTAGAGTAGTTATCGAATAGTTTATTCGAATAGAGTTAGAGGAGTTATCGAATCTAGTTTATTCGACAGGAGTTAAGTGAATAGAGTAAATCAAATAGAGTTAAGCAAATAGAGTTAATCCAATAGGGTCAGTCCAATAGAGTTAATTGATAAGAGTTAAGTGAAAAGAGTTAATCGAATATAGTTATTCGAAAGAAAGGTTAAGTAAGGAAGTTAGTTAAAGAAATTTAAAAAGAACTTTGCCTATTTCAAGGTTAGACATGTTGTTCAGTTAAGGTCTGAGAGGTAGTTCTACCCCAACTTGATTGCCTTCGTTTTAACTAAGGAATGGCTAAGGTTCGGCAGAAAGGATGGTAAAGTGAATTTAGTAATTTAAGGAAATGGTTGAGTTGGCATAGCGATGTTTTATCTAAACATCTGCTTAATCCAAACGTAGGAGTTTTTTGGAAATGTTTTCCAAACAAGAATCAGAAATGTTTTCTAATACAGAAAACAAGGAATAGAAATGTTTCCAGTATTAATAACGTATATTTTCTAAATATAGAAAATAGCAAATGTTGAATATAGGGAAACAGGAGATGTAAAATGAACTAAAGAGATTAATGTTTAATGATGTTTGTTCGATATAATTTCCAACTGGAAATAATATCGTTGTTTGCACACTTGTTTTTCTTTCATAGTTAACTCACAGACTATCGCAATTTTGACCATTTTAACGTTGTTAATATGGAGAGACCGGTTGGATTATTATCCAAAGAACCACTTTGTATTGGCATAAGCGTTGCGAATCATATATGCCAATGAAAATTGAAGACGGAGTAAAGTGCAAGGGCTATTGTATAAGTCTTACATAACAGTGCCTAAGATGGATGTACTGAATAGTGCCTTCGGTTCATCCTGTTCCTGGATGACTTGTATGGATGAATGCCTGAAAGAGTACTTCCAGAAAGGTCACGTACATTGATTTCTTCAACCATACCAAGAGTGGAAGCAGAGAAGGAAACTTCTTTTAGCTGACACGTAATGTATGGTTGTAGAAGACAAATCGGTGATCTGATGGATTTGACGATGTGACATTCGAAGTGAATCTGGTGTGATGATGAAGTGTAACTTCAAGCCTCATTAACCGGTAAATGACAAAAATCGGGCAGGCAGCATGGCTATGTAGGTCGCACCTATTCGGGTGTATAATCACCTGATCTATAGTTTCATTTACTTCTAAAAATCTATTGTTGATGCTGTCCCATTCGGGAAATGGTTGCTGGTCCCAACTATTGGTGATATACATTCGATACACTCAAGCGAAATGAGTGGTCGGTCATGTGTGGCCGGGTTGCAAGATGTTCTTGTTGAACCCAGTGTATTCCTTTCTAGAGGTACACTAGCGAAGGTGGTTCCATACCTTGTCATAGTTGGAAATCCATTACCCAATACGTGCTTGCGGTTTTGATTGTATACTATATATGTAGAACGTGAGATGAAAGCGTTTCTGCTAGATGATTATTATACTGTGGTTGATAGACATTAATATAATATCAAAAGGTTTTTGATATAAAGATAATTTGGATTCTCATAAGGGAAAAACCCGTTCCGTTATACGGCGTGGTCTTATGGGATATCATTTACCTGCTTAAACTGTTTTAAACTGTTTTACTCATACCAGTCCCATGACTGACCCGGAGTTTATTTTGTTTTGTTTTCCCTAAACTCTTGGGTGCCTAAATTTGTACGGGCAGTCAAGTAGTCGGGATTTTACAGATATACTGGAAGAGCTTGGAGCAGGAGGCTTCAGGATCATGTAGCTATAGTTTATTTCCACTGTGTTGTAAGTGTTGTACTTTGATAATGATGTATATTCAAGTACAGATTTATAATACAAAGTTATGTTACATATATTATATGTTATTCGTTCCGCTGTGAGATTCGTGTTACTCTGATGTGTGTTCTTCTTCTTCTTCTATTCTAAGTTTCTATCTTATCTTTCCTCACCCTCTAATTTCTTTCACTTATGACCGGTATTTTTTGATGTTTGGTTAGTCATCATCGTGTTTATGTCGATAACCAAAGTCGCTAAAAATCTGGGTCATTACAAATATGTTATAGATTCAGGCATCAAAATCGATCAATACTTTCGATTTAGCAAGGATTAAACACTAATAAATCCTAATTATGATCCAAGATACATTCTTTACGCAATCCTAAGCTCTGCTACCACTATAAGGTTTCGATTTATCTAATCGTATACCATATTTTAACTTATAACAATTATAAATTTGGATCTAAGCATAATAACTGTAAATCGAAATCATACCAGATCAGTGTTGCAAAAATCCTTGAAATCGAACTGAGTTGAATTCGAATCGAGGATTTCCTTTGTTTCAGAATTTGATGATGAATCTAGGTTGAATCAAATCGGAGAGCTCGACATGACGTTGCGCCTCTATCGGAGATCCACTGACGTTGCTCTCGAATCAAATCGAGGAAGGATGAGGTAGTACTAGCTAAATTGGGATCTAGGGTTTTTATGAATTTCGGTTGTAATAATAATATAAAGGAAAAGGTCGGACCCCTTCTTTATAATATTAAAACCGACATTTTCTCTAACCATATGACCTATTCACCCTTATTTAAATAATAGAATTAGTCAAAACCCTTATATTTAAATATCCACATCCTTTTACAACGTATGTAAGTTTTACCCTATAGGATATCACAGCGTTGGCAACAGTTTAAACAACATTTAGACCGTAAACAATGAGCGGCGTCTGGTAACACATCATTGTTATCCAAGCTATAATAGTAACGATTCAATACCACCTTTTGTGAATAGTGTTTCAATATAATTTAATCCTTTCTACCGATATATCCAAGATTAAACTGGAGGCATGGATCGTATCATCCTCTTTATAATTTAATTTGTTTTCTTGATCGATGAGTAGACTGTTCAGAACAAATCAATATTTGAGCACGGCCATGCATTTCACAGTCTGACTCAATCAAGAGGCCCATGGACATCACTACGAATATATATCGTAGTGTTAAATTCCATCTAGATCATTCATAATTTATATTCAACTCTAGATATATCCAATAATCACCGTTATCATTACTCTGTTACGAAATAACTTTAGATGATATCAAAACACAAATATCCTCGAACAAAATTATAATGATCTCAGGTCTGAGGACCATTATATCACTATCACTATGAGAACAACTTATGATATTGTTGATTATATTCCATGTAGTTATCTCACGGTGGGTCAGCCCAATACGCTATTCTCCAATACGTATTTATATCTTGACTTTAATATCACGTATATTAATGATCAATGAGATGTGATCATCAGTCAATCAATATACTAGTCTCAACGCTTTACTGTTGTCCTATATAAACAATAAAACTCGACAAGGGACATTTAAGAATTATAACACTTATCACATTATATAATCTCAAGTTCAGTCTTACTCGAACTATATAATCCTGTATTATTATTCTAAGGACTTTTATTATATTAATATTTATATTACGCAGTAAATATAAAATAATAGAATAATATTTTATTCCAAATAAAATAATAACATCAACAATGTTATCAATCTCATCAAATGAATTGCCTCTAGGGCACAAACTCTAACAATTATAATCCAATATTTTTAAATAAATAAATTGGATTTGAAATGGTTTTAGAAATAAACAAGATTTCCAATATATAAATTGGAATGGATTTGAATCGAAATTGTCTTCGGAATATTTCAATATTGGATTCCGTGATTATACGGATATTGTGGAGGAATTTGGAAGATATATATATATATATATATATCGTTATTCCAATAAGGTATTTGTTAATTCTAGAATTTGATATTGAATATAAGCCGATTAATTTTCTATTCAGAGCCTTGTATTTAATATCAAATGTGATTTTGGGTTTGTCGTGAATGGTATCTTTAATAATATTGTTCTTAGACCCAAAAGGAGTTAAGAAAATCAGAAACTAACTGGAGATTAGTTGAGTTAAATGGTTTCCTGGGTGATGATCTGGTGTTGGCTTCGGCCTTCGGGGTTAATACTTAGGGAATTGATCACTTGCTAATTTATGGTTAAAGGCTGATGGAATGAAATGTGATTTTGGGTTTGTCGTGAATGATGTCTTCATTAATACTGTTCTTGAACCCAGTTGAGAAAAGATTAAATCTTTTTATTTAGATTTAATGAAGTATACCAATTAATTAATATTTAATTAGAATTGAATTGAAATTGGTCTTTGGGTTTATCATGAACCGTGTTTTAAAGGACATTAGTTCTTTAACCCAGTTAAAGACTGGAGTAAGATTTTGGGTTGTCGTGAATGGTATCTTTAATAATACTGTTCTTAGACCCAATGGAGTTAAGAAAATCAGAAACTAATTGGAGATTAGTTAAGTTGAATGGTTTCTTGGGTATTGATCTGATGTTGGTTTCGGCCTTCGGGGTTAATACTTAGGGAATTGTACACTTGCTAATTTACAGTTAAAGGCTGATGGAATGGAATGTGATTTTGGGTTTATATTGAACCGTGTTTTAAATGACATTGGTTCTTTAACCCAGTTAAAGAGAGGATATGATTTCCCAAGTTAAACAATCATTAATATTGATTTTTGGGAAGATTAAAACCAAGTGGAGTTTTAATGAATCTTTAATTAGATTGAAATGATCAAGAATGGAGTATCACCAGTTTTGCTCCAGGCGATAGTTAAATCTTTAATTAGATTTGAACGTGAAATGGTAATTAATTTTACCGATAACACCGTGGTGTTAGATATGAAGTATTACCGGTTTTACTTCATGGGATGAATAGGTTGGGATTGAGAAAGAAAACAAATGATTACTTCGGTAAGGTTCGCTAATCCCGACTAGTTTGGAAAACCATAATTTGGTTGATATTCAAAGTAAGATTAAAGAATAAATTTAAAGAATTTATCTTTGATAAAATTAATGGGAACCATTCCCAGAGGATATGAATATTTAAATAAAAGAATATTTAGAATTGGAATGAGGTATATGTTGTGTTTTTATAGCACGTGTTTATTATATACGCGAGCTAGTCAAAAAGACCGGGTTTATCCCATTCTGAATAACTGAATCGGCAATGAGTCGACGATGAAGACGGTGGTTTAAGATCGGAGGTCTTCACATTGTTTGGATGATTACTGATTTCTTGATTGGGCTGTGCACCCAAGATAAGGTAATAAGTGGTGATCGTCCAGACGTACTTGGAGATCAACCGAATATGCGAGGACCTCTTTCCTGTATTGGACATAGGGAAGAGGAATAAGGTGCCTTCGATTTCGTTCAGACCCAGAACGAAATTGTAAATGGATATGTGTCTGACATTAGATTTCATTCTGTGTGATTGATAGACATTGGTTGCATAGCATGAATTGCCAGTGTGGCATGCTGAGATGCAAATGATCAAGGCTTATGTTGAAAAGCAGAGTCTTGTTGTCGATGATCAATGCACGGCTTTAATATATCATAGCTTTGTGTAGCATTAATTCGCGAGTCTCACACCCCGGTGTGAACCAGAAACGGGAGAGGACATCAAGGAGGGCATATGTTTCCTTCTAGCTAGGAGTGGTATCAACGTTTTGCAAGCCTTGACATTTTACTTATGTGGATGATGGATAGCGAGACACCTCGGTTATATCAGTCATTCAGGGGCCGATGGTTTGGTCGGGATATGACCATTTTACGCCCCACAGGGCAGGGAAACACATTGCATTTTAATCCACTCCGTGTGGACCGGCCCTGACGATCCAAGGCTTGTCTGCGCGCTTGCCTGAGGCTCGGGCTAGAGAGTCTCGAAGCTGTAAGGATAATCCCTTGCCTTGGTTCACAGATGGAATCCAACTTCCAATACGACATTTCAGTTTTAGTTGTAATTCTATACATGGCGACATGGTGGGATGAGGCACTTATGCCGTCTATGATTAATACTTATGATTGAAATTGTTTTGACACTATACACTTACAGTAATAATAAAATATGAAATTTCATGTATCAAGCATTTTTGGCCAATATAAGGTAAAAACTCTATCCTCCGGGTTGCGTTGCACTATGTGATGGGACCTGAGTCTTATAATGGCTTCATCGTTCTTTATTTAGCATTGCGCCGTTTGTTTTATGCACTGGTATTCTTGGGAGGAAACCCGTTCCGTGTTATACGGCATGGTCCCTTGATTTACCGAACTTTAAAATAAAGATTAATAACTGTTTTAGTTCTCATACCAGTCACATGACTGACCTGGAGTTTATTGTTTTAATCTAAACACTGTGTGCCCTTATTTTCCGCACGGGCAGCTAATAGTTGGGTTTTGCAGATATTATATTCACAGGATTATGGTTTATAGCTGAAGGGATATTTGGAAAGCTCTGTATCCGTGTATTTCTTTCAGTTGTATTTAGTATTATTTTTCCGTTGTTATGTATTTAAATGTAATTTAAACCTCTAATATTTTTCTTTTGTATATTATTCATGTATACTCTGGAATATTCTTGTATTCTGATGAAATTGTTGTAATAAGCAATGAAATGTTCTTCTGTTTGTGTTCTGATTCATCCTGTTCTCAATTCAATCCGGGTTTTCCTTCATGGGGAGGTTCGGGTCGTTTCATTTGGTATCAGAGCTCTGGTTTACATAGCTCAGAGAACTAGACACGTTTGAACCAAATGAAAGAATTCATCAGAGATTGGATTAGTAATATCCAATGAGAGTGACTCGTTAGAGATAGGATCAGTAGTATCCTAGAATGAGTCGGAAGAGAGTTGTTTTCAAATAAAGATTAAAATAATTTTTGTTTTGAAAATTTAAATCAATTATTCGTATTTGAATATTATTTTCATATTGATTTGGACAATCAAGTATATAAAGATTTTGGGTATACGTCTAATCCACGTGTATTTGAAGTTTTAATATACTGGATAGATATAGAATCACACTCTAGTCGTCCGGGCATAGTTTGGTGATTGACGCGTCATCATCAGTATTTATGTTCGAACTCCGAAAGTGAGATATCTATATATTTCCAATTGACTAGTGTGAGAACCAAAATATAGTTAGAATATATTGTTGTGAATTGGCATCAAAAACATGATTTTTGAGTATATAAAAAATTATGAATTTGAAACGTTAATCAACTAATTGATTGCTGCTTGTGTTGTTTGATTATTGTTTTGATTAATTAGAAATTGGAACCATTAAGTCAAATTGTATCGAATGTTGAACTGAATTGAAAATTGATAGAAATTGCATGCATATACATGTATATACATTGAACAGGTCATAGCAGGGAAGTTTAGCAGAGGAATAAAATTGTTTGCCCGACAAACAGGTACATGTTTATTGTTTTTCTTAGGGTTTTTGATAATTTTATGAGCTGATTCGCTAGCCACTTGGCTTTTTCTTTTTCTTTTTGATTGGAGAGGCCTATGTGGCGGTTTGGGGATTTTCCCGGTGCTTCCGTACAAAGGAGGTTATGGCAAAAAAATTCAAAAATTTAGGGTGCTAGCCAAATTTTTGAAGAATTAGAAAATTCTTAGAAACTGAAAAGTTGAAGGATGAAAGCCAAACTGAATGTTGAGTTGATTTGTTATACAACTTTCAACTCCGTTCCTTTGGGGACGAAAAGATTTTAAGTGGGCGAGATTGTAACAACCCGGAAAATAAGAACCAATTAAAAAAATTATTTTGACAAATTTAATAAATTTTGAATATTTAAAATGAATTATTTTAAATAATATCGACAATAAATTTATTTTGAATAAAATTAGAATTTATATATTTATTTGAATCGACGTTAGAATATAAATATTTATTTTTAATTATAAAAGGAATTGAAAATGGCGCGGTAGTTTGAAAATTCGATTTCAAACTTCAAATGAATGTACAGGATTCAAAATAAATCGGATTTTAGTGAAACAAAAAATATTAGAATCCATTTGAAGATATCTTTCCAACGAATCCGAAAAATTGAAATTTCATAGTGGGAATAATAAGTTATGCCCAGTTGAAATTTCAAAATAGTCGCTATGGAAAAATAGCCCTTAAAAATGGAAATTTTGCAAACGACCTCTGTTTTTTACGAAACTACTTTTTTTGGATCTGTAGTGTCAAATTATTGCTAGATTCCAATTTTCATAATTTTCTGAATCAGTATGTGAGCGTGACGAAGCTAAACGTGTTTTAACAGTTTAGTCAATTTGGATCGACCAAAAAATGGCCATTTTTCAAACGGCCTCCAAATTCGATGAAATTAATTTTATTAGGACCGTATCGTCAAAATATAGCCAGATTTATTTTTTTGAAATTTGTGGAGTCCGTATATGGCGTCAGTAAATTAAAAGGTGCGTTAAATTCAATATTGACTGAAATATTAATTTATATTGTAAATTTAACGAAAACTAATCATAACAGTTGAATTGGCTTACCAGACATATACCATTGCGTTCGGAATAGGGGTATTTAGCTAGGTGTGACAGTCGTTGGTTCTCGTTTGGAGTTCGAACTAAAAATCCACTTTTTGGAAAATAAATAAATTAATTTAATTATTTCTATAATGGGGCCCTTATTCTCCAACACATTAGTCAACGACAAAAAAATAAAAAAAATAAAAGATCAGAGGAACCCCGTCGCCCCTCCCCAACGGGCCACCACCGCGCCCTTCACGCGGCGCTGCATCGCCGCACGGAGCCCCTCTCCGATCCCTCTTCTCCCTCCTCTCCGGTCCCCTTTGGAAAAGTCGATGCCCCAAAACCCTAAACTCGATTACCTCCACCGCCGCCACCATCGGAGGACGGCTGCGCCACCCTCGAGATCCCCCCTCCACTGACCACCAGTGCCACCAGCCTTCCCCTCCCTTTTCCAGCACCTTGCGCGACTTTCCCCTCTTCTCCCCCTATCGAACGCAAAACACCCCAGTCGCCGTGGATGCTCCGGCGCGAGTTCGAGCCGCCTGCCACCACCAAATCATTTGAAATCAGCACCTCCTCCACCTCCAACTAAGCGGTGAGTTTTTATATATAATTATTTATTTATAAAATTAAAAGTAGGATTTTTTTTAGTAAATAGCATTGTTTAAAAACCGATTCTTATATATATATATTAGCATGTAAAGATCCGATCTTTATATATGAAGAGCAAGCAGAAGATCATATTTTTCTATAGGAAAAGATTACATTTTAATAAATGGAAAGATTATATTTTTATAAGCAAAAAGATTTGATCTTTAACATTAGAAAGCTTCGATTTTTATATGTAAGTAGAATAAAAATATGATTTTTAGCTAATATAAAAAGATTATAGATTTTTATAAAAATAAAGATTAGATTTTTAATTATAAAAATTTGATCTTTAGAAGTATAAAGTACGATTTATAAATATGTAGCGAAATAAAAATCTGATTTTTTTATATATCTAGCATTGAAATAAAAATGTGATTTTTATAGCGTTGAAATAAAAATGTGATTTTTAATATGAACAACGTAGAGAAGACTGCGTTGGCATTGCAAAAAAATCCAAATGGTTCAGAGATTCGGAATAGAATGAAGGAGTGGATCCCAAAGGTGAGAACTCCTCACTATAATTTTCTTATATAGTTATTTATTTTATAACTGCATATATGAACTATTCCCCGTCGTCCACTGACCAAGGACGGCTTGTTTGATTTGTTTGGTTTGGTTGATTAGATATTTGGTTGAATTGGGTTGTTTGGGTGAAATGAATTGATTAGAATAGTTATAGGTGTATGGCGCGAGCCAATATCAGGAGAGGCGTAATGCTAGACATTACCCAATTTTGATATCGCGCAGTTATGCCGCCAAAATTTTCTAAAATATGTTAGAATAATAAAAATATTATTTTTATTGTGTAAATGAACTGAAAAAATATTTTATTGTTAAAAATATAATATTTAACGTGTGCATGAATAAAATAAAAATTCATTTACAAATCAGACGATTTATTTATGTACATCCATTTTACTGATATGGATTGGGATGATAAATTTTACATATCGCCCAACTGTACAAATAAAATTCATTATTTGTTAATTGAAACCCCACACAGGTGTTGGGATGATATTTGACATACACTAATCCCAACTGTAGTTGTATGTCAATCGATTGGTTGACAGACTGTTGTAAGCATTAAATATCTATATTTAATGCTTATACAGTGTAGAATGCACTCTGGATGATGGATGATTATTTATCACTGTTGATGTATTGTATGAAATCCATATAATCAAATTATATGGTAATTGACTGTGTCTGATTCCAGTTCAGAAAGAATGAATATATTTAAAAATAACGAATATTTTAAAATAGTGAATATTTTAAAATAATATTCAGTAAAAGATCAAAATCTGATTTTGATATCCGATTTAGGACAAACATGATTATATTTAAATGTATATAGTCGTGCTGATTAGATATGCGCCATTTTGACGTGAACGATATTTATACCGATTTTATTCATATTTAAAATGAATATCGAAAAGGAATTGATTTCAAAATCTAATGTTTTGAAAACATTATCATTTATATATTAATGAAATGGAATATACAATTTTGATTTGAAATTGAATATGAAGTTGAAATCGTTTTGAAAACGAATTTTAAAACAATTTATAAAATATGTTTTTTAAAATGAAAATCGACGAAATATATATTATATATATAATATAGTGGCCTAAATAGAACGCGCCGCGCTGCGGTAGTTCGCAAATTTCGACCATTGACTTCGAATGGACATTACGGGAGATCCTACCGTCGGATTCTCCTAAAACTGGAACCGTTGGGTTCGTATTGAAAAGAGATTTCTATCGAATATTAGAGATTTGAAATCTACTGGTTGAATTTGGAATTATGTCCAAATCAAATTTGGAAAAGGTCGTTTTAAGTGCAGTTCGATGGCAGTTTATGGAAATCGACTGTACGGGCTTTGATAAAAATTATTAAAATATCAATAATTTGTGTAAAATCATAATAAATGATTTCGAAAGAATTAGGATGAAAAACTCCATATTTGAAAAGATAAAAATATATTTTTATCGAAATGAACTAGTTATGAACTAGAATTATAATCCAATATTTTTGAATAAATAAATTGGATTTGAAATGGTTTTAGAAATAACCAGGATTTCCAATATATACTGGAATGGATTTGAATCGAAATTGTCTTCGGAATATTTCGATATTGGATTCCGAGATTATATGGATATTGTGGAGGAATTAGGAAGATATAGATATCGTTATTCCAATACGGTATTTGTTGATGCCAGAATTTGATATTGAATATAAACCGATATATTTTCTATTTAGAGCCTTGTATTTAATATCAAATGTGATTTTGGGTTTGTCGTGAATGGTATCTTTAACAATACTGTTCTTAGACCCAACGGAGTTAAGAAAATCAGAAACTAACTGGAGATTAGTTAAGTTGAATGGTTTCCTGGGTATTGATCTGATGTTGGTTTCGTCCTTCGGGGTTAACACTTAGGGAATTGTTCACTTGCTAATTTACGGTTAAAGGCTGATGGAATGGAATGTGATTTTGGGTTTGTCGTGAATGGTGTCTTCATTAACACTATTCTTGAACTCAGTTGAGGAAAGATTAAATCTTTTTATTTAGATTTAATGAAGTATACCAATTAATTAATATTTAATTGGAATTGAATTGAAATTGGTCTTTGGGTTTATCGTGTACCGTGTTTTAAAGAACATTGGTTCTTTAACCCAGTTAAAGGCAGGAATAAGATTTTGGGTTGTCGTGAATGGTGTAAATACCCCACCTCCGTTAAGGTCACTCACAAAGGGAATGCATTAACTTTGGTGGAGTATTATAGGTAAAAGGTACAAGTAATTTACAAGACAGACATATAAACAGCGGAAAGACTAAATTTTACTTTATAAGCACGTGGTCCAGTCAAAACATTACAACAACTATCTTAAAAACCAACTTCCAAAATCATTACAATAAAGCCTTTGTCTTGAATAAAACATAAAGAAGCATAAACAATAATAAAGCAGCATAAATCCCCAATTAAGAGTGTAACCACAGCCATAGCCCAAGAAAAGAGAGTCCAAGCAAAGCGTCTACTTTCTTCAATCTGGAAAAGGTCTGGATTATGTTGAAGTATTCCCTCCCTGTAGACCTGGGGAGGGGGAAACGGAAGACAAGAAGATGAAAGAAAACGGGTCAGACATAAGCCTGGTAAGTCCAGTGATTATTTGGCATGTAGACAGGTAAAAGTATCATGACATGAATAAACTGAACCTAGGACAATACCCTAGAAATAAGATAACGATAAATAAGGTAAGATAAACTGGATATACTATCGCACTCATTTCTATTTCTTTGCACCTACTAACAAGTGTTTTCAACTAGCACCATGCTCTGATGATAAAATGATCCGTTTTATCGACTGGCTTCTACTCGCATGCATTTATGACTTGTGTCATTCGACCCCGCTTGATTGTAGATACCTTTGCTGGCCTCACCGTGGGTTGTATCAATTCCTATGGTGGCGACCCGACACGAATTCAAGATTAACAATATATACTACTGATGCCCAGTGCTTGATTTGTCCATGCCGGTGTACGTGCACGCCCATACTCCGTTGGAACCTACACTGCTGCACCACCCGCCGTTATTTTGACCGCTTATAATCAGCCCAGTAATCGTGTCCCACCCTGCCTAGTTCAGGGTACCATGATACATCTATGTGGGTTACTGCTGAAATGGGTCCCCGTTACTAGGGTTTCCTAATCAACATGTTAAAATGGTTAAGTGTTCTCAAATTAACCTAACCCCACCCATCAGTTTAGTTAACATGTTGTATTGGTTAAGTTTTGCCTTAATTTACTTAACCCTACCATTCTTAGCCTGCTTGTTTCTTAGATTTAATTCATTCATCAAAGCACCAACCACTCACATTAGATATGTATTGATGTGGTCGCTAGATGTGTTGGGCGGTTTCGGGCAGTCTTACACCGCAACTCAATCTAAACTCGGGTTTTTCGGGCTTAATGCGCTAACCTCTCACATTAGATCTATATTGTTACAGTTGCTGGATGTGCCGGGTGGTTCCAGGCAGTCTTACACCGTAACTCAATCTAACATCGGGTTAGGCACAATCATCTTTTAATTAATTTAAATATTTACTATTTATGTTTATATGTAAATTATCCACCAATGTTGTCAACTCAAGTCATGTCCCATTTACCTCCTAAATTATGCCCATAATTCTAAGGTATACAAATTATACCATTTCATGCCATTAATCATTTACATGATTATGAGCCAACCTATGCCAATAGAATATAATTTAATATTTTTCCCAACGTATCCCCCGTTATTCGTTCGCATAAATTACATAGAACATTAGGCTCGCAAATTAGCCTAACTCATAAACAAAGAGGGAAAAAGAAAAGGGACATGTAACATTCTAACGGCATAAAACAGTTTGTATCAATCATGATAGTCACGTAGGCATAGTTAATTTCGTAATCAGAATACGATTATCTTACAACTAGGCACAGTTCTAGTTTCTCTTCATTACAATTCATGACTTTTATTTGTTCAAATCTAAAGAATAACTGAACTTACAAACAAAAGAACAAATCTTGTTTTCTGGGATCTGATTTCTGAAACTGAAAAAGCTATCCTTTGATATAGACTTCTGATTCTCTAGTTTTGATTTGATTTGGGACTTCATAACTTGACTTGTAGTTTAGAGAAGAATAGAGGCTACACTAGTTTGTCCATGGACAACATGACGGCTTCAGAGAGCAATTTTATGTGGTTTTAGGGTTGAGAGTTGGGGTTGTTTATATAGAAGTTTAGATTAATGAGAGCCGTTAGATCAACCTAGGAGTAATCAGAGCCATCCAGACCAAACAGAGCCAACAAGAAGTCGCCACATAAGCCCTAGTGACTCAGAAAACGTCACTGGACAAAACAGTCCAGATCTGGGCGAGCGGGTCGACCCCTACAGGGGGGTCGACACCCCTCTTGGGGGGGTCGACGCCTATGTCGACCTCCCGTGGGGGGAGTCGACCCCTATGGGTGGGAATTTTCCGCCCAGCCGCTTCTCTCGCAATTTTTGAATTTGAACTTCCTTTTGATTTAATTATCATTTATATTTAATTTCCATTTAAACTTGAAATCTTCTGAACTCCATAACTTCTTCATACGGAGTCTGATTCACGCAAACTCGGAATCTATCTCAAGCAGAATTCCGAGACGAACGCAATGACGAAACCCGTTTCCCCCAATTTTCACTTTTAAAATTAAGTATTCTTTAATTCGTTACTTTAATGTTCATAGAAAATACGGGGTGTTACATTCTCCCCTCCTTAACGGATTTCGTCCCTGAAATCTTCAAGTCAAGAGGAATGTATATCCTACCATCCAATCGTCCATCTACTCAACCATCAAACACAGGCATCCATTATCCTTAAAAAAAATTCTAATGCTTTCATGACTATATGCATAGTGTGTGTATATGTCCTTATCTAATGCAAAATCAGGCGGTCTACTAATTCAGTTAACCTCCTTGATGCAAATCATGATAGTTCCATGAGTCCATTATGTATGCAATTATTCCTAATCATTCTTTCTATATGAGTGCACAATCATTCATACAAATGCAACGTCTATATGGTAAAATATCAAGTTTCAATCCATATACAAATACATATATGCATATGCAATATGAAAGTGACTGAGTCGATCTAGTACCTAATGTGTGTGTATATGCATCCACGAGCAACCACTAGCAACCACTTGCAACCATCAATCATAACATGTTTCAAATACATGTTTACATCCATTGGTTTCTACCTAAAGATCAAGGATAGGACAGAGGAGATACACTTAAGAGATAAATACAAGTATGCATAAACTTATGGAAAAGAGATCAACGATGAACCCTCAAAAAGAAAAGGGTAGGCTGCACGTATCTTGTCCTCGGTCTCCCAAGTTGCATCTTCCTCATCGTCACTCCATTGAACTTTAACAAGCTTGACTTCACGGTTGCGTAGCTTTTTAACTTCTGTCCCTAAGATACGAGTTGGAACTCTCCTCACCGTCGCTTCCCGTTCCACTTCTATTTCCTCTAGTGTGCTTGGTTCCACAATTTCCACAGACTCATTTAAGCACTTTCGTAGATGAGAGACATGGAAAACATTATGAACTCTAGCCAATCTTTCGGGCAGCTCTACTTTATAAGCCATCTTCCCAATCCTTTTAATGATAGGAAATGGCCCTACAAATCTTGGTGTCAATTTTCCTGTAAACCCAAAGCGAACGACATTCCTCAAAGGAGATACTTTAAAGAAAACCCTGTCTCCAAACTCAAACTCAATGTCGGTCCTTCTTTTATCAGTGTAAGACTTCTGTGTATCTTGTGCAGTCTTCATTCATCTTCGTATCAAGTCCACCTTCTCTGAAGTTTCTCTAATCATGTTCGGCCCAAATACGAGCTTGTCTGTAGACTCCCACTAACAAGTTGGCGATCGGCATGGTCTTCCATATAAATCCTCAAAGCGTGCCATGCCTATGGTGGCTTGATAGCTGTTGTTGTAGGTGAACTCCAACAAAGGAAGATGATCCTCCCATATCCCACCAAAATCAAGAATGAACAATCTCTAGAGGTCTTCTAATACTTTGTTCACCCTTTCCGTCTGACCATCGGTTTGAGGGTGATAGGCCATGCTTAAGCATAGCTGTGTGCCTACAGCCTCCTGCAAACTCTTCCAAAACTCGCTTGTAAAGATAGGATCTTGATCACTTACTATGCTAGAGGGTATTCCATGCAGTCGAACCACCTCTTGAAGATAAATGGATGCTAACGATGAGGCAGTCCTCCTACTCTTAATAGGTATAAAGTGAGCGCTTTTAGTGAGAATGTCCACTATTACCCAAATACTGGTATTTCCCCTTCTTGACCTAGGAAACGCATCAATAAAGCCCATCGAAATTCTATCCCATTTCCACTGTGGGACTTCTAGAGGATGAAGCAGACCACCAGGCTTCTTCTGCTCTGCTTTGACCTGCTGGCATATCAAGCATTTAGAGACAAACTCAGCTACATCCTTCTTCATGCCGTTCCAAAAGAAAACCCTTGTTATGTCTTTATACATCTTGTCCCCACCTAGGTGTATGGTCAGTTTAGAATGATGTGCTTCTTCGAGAATGGTTTTCACCAAATCTCTTGTTTGTGGGGCGCATAGTCTTCCATCTCGGTTCAACCAACCCTTGTCATCGATGGAGTATCTATTGAGGTGACTAGAAGTCTCACCTCTCATTAGCTTATCCGTCACATCAACTAGATGAGGGTCCTCATGTTGCGCGGTTCCTATTGAGTCCAAAAGCGTAGGTCGCACCTCTAGTGTTGATAACATGCCAGGTACAAACTCAAAGGAAGGTCTAAAGTCAAAGTTTGATATGCACTCCAAGCTTTGCCTTTCTACAAAGAGAGGACTTAAGGCCAGCTTTTTCCTACTCAAGGCGTCTGCCACCACATTGTCCTTGCCAAGGGTAAAAGCAATCTCAAAATCGTATGAGGCCAGAAATTCCATCCACCTTTGTTGTCTCAAGTTAAGATCTTTCTATGAGAAAAGGTACTTTAACGATTTATGGTCAGTAAACAATTCAAACCTTTCTCCTAGTAGGTAATGACGCCATGACTTAAGAGCGAAAACAATGGCAGCTAGCTCCAAATCATGAGTTGGGTAGTTCTTCTCATGTGCCTTCAATTGCCTTCCTCCATAACAAACTACTTTGCCCTCTTGCATCAAGACAGCGCCCAATCCTATTCTGCAAGCGTTTGCGTATACTGTAAACATCTTACTCCCATCAAGCAATGTCAGAACTGGGGCTGTTGTCAGAGCCCTTTTCAGTCGTTGGAAAGCAACATCGCAATCAAATTCCCAAGCAAAAGTTAGGTTCTTCTTTGTCAATCTAGTAAGTGGGGCTGAGATCTTTGCAAAGTCTTTAATTAACTTTCGGTAAAAGCCTGCTAGTCCGAGAAAGCTTCGAACTTCGGTTGCATTCCATGGAATCTTCCAATCTTGCACCACAACTACTTTTGCGGGATCCACAGCTATCCCCTCTTTGGACACCACATGTCGAAGAAACCTTACTTCTTCTCTCCAAAAATGGCATTTAGAGAATTTTGTTTTCAGCTGGTGTGCACGAAGAGTATCCATACCTTCCCTTAAATGCAAAGCATGCTCTTCCTCATTTTTCGAGAAGATCAAAATGTCGTCCATGAAGACCACTACAAATTTATTAAGGAACTCCCTGAACATCCGACTCATCAAGTCAACG
Organism: Allium sativum; assembly: GCA_030737875.1. Classification (NCBI taxonomy): domain Eukaryota; kingdom Viridiplantae; phylum Streptophyta; class Magnoliopsida; order Asparagales; family Amaryllidaceae; genus Allium; species Allium sativum. The sequence continues at coordinate 382,040,100 of CM060924.1, forward strand.
AAATAAGCAGGTGCATTTGTCAAGCCGAAAGGCATGATAAGCCATTCGAAGAAACCATCCGAGGTCCTGAATGTGGTCTTATCAATGTTGTCCTCGGCCACTCTTAGCTGATGAAACCCGATAGCTAGATCTAGTTGGGAGAAAACTGATGCACCTACAAGCTGATCGAACAAATCGTCTATTCTTGGAAGTGGGTGTCTATTCTTCTTGGTCAGCTTGTTTAGCTCCCTATAGTCAACGCATAGGCGAAGTGAACCATCTGCTTTGATTGGAAACACCACTGGAGCACCCCATTCAGAAATACTCCGCCTTATAAACCCCTTTTCAAGCAACTCTTTAACTTACTTGCTGAGCTCCTTCCTTTCCCTTGGAGCCATGTATCTAACGAGTAGAGCAAGGGGTTTTGCATTATCAACAAGGTATATGCGGAAGTCTGTCTCTCGCTTCGGAGGTAAACCCTTCACCTCTTCAAAGACATCCGAGTTTTCACAGACTACTCTAACAGATTGCAGGTTCTCAACAGATGCATCAAGAGATTCTAGGTAACTAGGCATAACAGATTTCATGGGATTACAAGAGATTTCGAGAGTGTTACCAAGACGAGTTATAAGTCTAACCACTCTCTTTTCACAATCGAGGACGGTACCATTACTGGATAGCCAATCCATGCCTAGAATCAACCCATAGCCCATGAAGCCCAAAACATAGGCATTACATCTAAACCCAACGCTTAGTATAGAAATTTCCAAATCCAAACAAATCATCGATAAATAAGCCGAACCCCCAATTGGATTTGAAACAACCAAGGGATCCTCTACTATACTGATGTCTAGATGCGGAGATTCAACTAAAGCAGTAGATATAAAAGAGTGCGATGCACCAGAATCAAAGAGAGTACGAACATGATGATCAAAAAGATAAACTAAACTCTCAGCAGAAATATTTCTACCTCGTTCTTGCGGAGGTGCTATGAGAGCGTGAACCTGCCCTCTAGAAGTAGATCCAGTCCTCTGCCCTTGTCCTTGCTTTCTTAGGCAGTCCTTAAACATGTGTCCTGTCTCGCCGCACTGAAAACAACCACCCTTCTTCCTCTTCTTCTTTCTGCAGTCCTTAATCAGATGTCCAAGTATGCCACAAAAATTACACTTCCTCTTGTCACGAAGTTTGTTATTCTTTCCGCCTTTCTTGGAATCCGTCTTCTTGTTCTGTGATCCCTCCACTTTCTTGTCTTGAGGTACTTCCACCTTTGTCTCTTTCTTGCCATCCTTATCTTCCTCCTGTAACAGTGCTATGTCCACTAGTCTCTCATAAGTCGCACCCATAGGTATATGGGTCATAGCTAGGCTGTGCAGGGGCTCGTTCAACCCTTTAACGAAACGGAGAGCCTTCTTATGTGGAGTGTTCACTAACTCCAATTCGAATCTAGCCAATTGGTTGAATTGGTTGACGTATTCCTTGACCGGTAGGCTTCCCTGTTTGAGAGCTAAGAACTTTTCCATCTGTAGGCTTTGTTCAGCTTGCGAGAGGAATTTCATTTCGAACCTCATTCTGAAATCCTCCCAAGTTTCAGCCGGTCTCTCGGCATCAGTAACTTCCCACCAATTAGAGGCTTCATCCTTAAGTGACCACACAGCCAATTGTATCTTCTGCCTATCATCCACTTCGAAGATAACGAACAAATCTTCTGTTTCCATTGAGCCAGTTTCTTGCTTCAACCAATGGCTCAGTCCCATTATAGTTCTTTCCACCCATGGCTCGAAAGTCTCTACATATCTTCGAGAAAGCATTTGCACGAGGAGGAGGAGGAGGAACAGTTGCAACTGGGAGAGGAGGAATGTCTGTTGGGCCTGCGTCATTAGCCCTAGCCTCCAGGTACCTTCTGTATCGACCAGGTACCGTTATGCCCTCTGGAAAATTAAGATCCCCAGACATGCTGAAATGAAATGAAAAGGTTCAAAACAAAGGATAGAAAGATAGTGCATATGGGTTTTGGGATTATGCCTTTGAAATAAAACAACATTTTTCTCAAAAATGCTACCTTAAACTTCTTTTTGAAAAATAGTTTTCAAAAACTTTTATCTGATCTGGTAAACCATTTCTCTGATACCAAGTGTAAACATCGCACCTCCATTAAGGTCACTCACAAAGGGAATGCATTAACTTTGGTAGAGTATTATAGGTAAAAGGTACATGTAATTTACAAGACAGACATATAAACAGCAGAAGGACTAAATTTTATTTTATAAGCATGTGGTCCAGTCAAAACATTACAACAACTATCTTAAAAACCAACTTTCAAAATCATTACAGTAAAGCCTCTGTCTTGACTAAAACATAAAGAAGCATAAACAATAATAAACCAGCATAAATTCCCAATTAAGAGTGTAACCACAGCCATAGCCCAAGAAAAGAGAGTCCAAGCAATACGTCTACTTTCCTCAAGTTGGAAAAGGTCTGGACTAAGTTGAAGTATTCCCTCCCTACGGACCGTGGGGGGGAATGGAAGACAAGAAGATGAAAGAAAATAGGTTAGACATAAGCCTGGTAAGTCCAGTGATTATTTAGCATGTAGACAGGTAAAAGGATCATGACATGAATAAACTGAACCTAGGACAATACCCTAGAAATAAGATAACGATAAATAAGTTAAGATAAACTAAATATCCTATCGCACTCATTTCTATTTCTCTGCACCTACTAACAAGTATTTTCAACTAGCAACATGCGTTCATGATTAAATGATCCCTTTTATCGATCGGCTTCTGCTCACATGTATTTATGGCTTGTGTCATTCGGCCCCGCTTTAATGTAGATACCTGTGTTGGCCCCACCATGGGGTGTATCAATTCCTATGGTGGCAACCCGACACAAACTCAAGATGCACAGTATATACTACTGATGCCCAGTGCTTGATTTGTCCATGCCGGGGTACATGCACGCCCGTACTCCGTTAGAACCTACACTACTACACCACCTGCCATTATTTTGACCACTTATAATTAGCCCAGTAATCATGCCCCATCCTACCTAGTTCAGGGTACCATGATACATCTATGTGGGTTACTGCTGAAATGGGTCCCCGTTACTAGGGTTTCCTAATCAACATGTTAAAATGGTTAAGTGTTCTCAAATTAACCTAACCCCACCCATCAATTTAGTTAACATGTTGTATTGGTTAAGTGTTGCCTTAATTTACTTAACCATACCATTGTTAGCCTGACTGTTTCTTAGCTTTAATTCATTCATTAAAGCACCAACCACTCACATTAGATATGTATTGTTGCGGTCGCTGGATATGCCGAGCGGTTCCGGGCAGTCTTTCACCGCAACTCAATCTAACCTCGGGTTTTCGGGCTTAATGCGCTAACCTCTCACATTAGATCTATATTGTTACGGTTGCTGGATGTGCCAGGGGGTTCCGGGCAGTCTTACACCGTAACTCTATCTAACCTCGGGTTAGGCACAATCATCTTTTAATTAATTTACATATTTACTATTTATGTTTATATGTAAATTATCCACCAATGTTGTCAACTCAAGTAATGTCCCATTTACCCCCTAAATTATGCCCATAATTCTAAGGTATACATATTATACCATTTCATGCCATTAATCATTTACATGATTATGAGCCAACCTATGCCAATAGCATATAATTTAATATTTTTCCCAACGTATCCCCCGTTATTATTCGCGTAAATTACATAGAACGTTAGGCTCGCAAATTAGCCTAACTCGTAAACAAAGATGGAAAAAGAAAAGGGACATGTAACATTCCAACGGCATAAAACAGTTTAGATCAACTAAGCATGTGTAATATAAATTTGGCATAGTACTAAACAAATTTAATTAAGCATGTAAATATGAACTTGCATTTGAGTTGGATCAAATTAACATAGATCAAAACATCCAAGCATGTAGATCTAGACATATAAGCATATATGAACATGACTTAACTTATGATCTTGCATATAACATGACATAAGGAATCACCAAATTTATATACAACATGATAAGTTCATTGCCAAATTATTATACAACATGATAGGTTCATCACCAATTTAACATACAACATGATAAGTCCATCACTAATTTAATATACAACACAATAGGTTCATCACCAAAGTTATATACAACATGATTGGTTCATCACCAAATTAATATACAACATGATAGGTTGTATCAATCACGATAGTCACGTAGGCATAGGTAATTTCAGAATCCGAATTAGATTATCTTACAACTAGGCACAGTTCTAGTTTCTCTTCATTACAAGTCATGACTTTTATTTGTTCAAATCTAAAGAATAACTGAACTTACAAACAAAAGAACAAATCTTATTTTCTAGGATCTGATTTTTGAAACTGAAAAGCTATCCTTTTATGTAGACTACTGATTCTCTAGTTTTGATTTGATTTGGGACTTCCTAATTTGACTTGTAGTTTAGAGAAGAATGGAGGCTACGCTAGTTTGGCCATGGACAGCATGACGGCTTCAGAGAGCAATTTTATGTGGTTTTAGGATTGAGGGTTGTGGTTGTTTATATAGAAGTTTAGATTAATGAGAGCCGTTAGATCAACCTTGGAGTAATCTGAACCATCCAGACCAAACAGAGCTAACTGGAAGTCGCCACATAATCCCTAGTAACTCAGAAAACGTCACTGGAGAAAACAATCCAGATCTGGGCGAGGGGCCGACCCCTACAGGGGGGGTCGACACCCCTCTTGGGGGGTCGACACCTATGTCGACCCCCCCTCCCCGCGGGGGGAGTCGACCCCTATGGGCGGGAATTTCCCACCAGCCGCTTCTCTTGGAATTTTTGAATTTGAACTACCTTTTGATTTAATTATCATTTATATTTAATTTCCGTTTCAACTTGAAATCTTCTGAACTCCATAACTTCTTCACACGGAGTCTGAATCACGCAAACTCGGACTCTATCTCAAGCAGAATTCCGAGATGAACATAATGGCGAAACCCGTTTCCCCTAATTTTCACTTTTAAAATTAAGTATTCTTTAATTCGTTATTTTAATGTTCACAAAAAATACGGGGTGTTACAAATGGTATCTTTAATAATACTGTTCTTAGACCCAATGGAGTTAAGAAAAACAGAAACTAAATGGAGATCAGATAAGTTGAATGGTTTCCTGAGTATTGATTTGATGTTGGTTTGGGCCTTCGGGGTTAATACTTAGGGAATTGTTCACTTGCTAATTTACGGTAAAAAGCTGATGGAATGGAAAGTCATTTTAGGTTTATAGTGAACCGTGTTTTAAATGACATTGGTTCTTTAACCCAGTTAAAGACAGGATATGATTTCCCAAGTTAAACAATCATTAATATTGATTTTTGGGAAGATTAAAACCAAGTGGAGTTTTAATGAATCTTTAATTAGATTGAAATGATCGAGAATGGAGTATCACCAGTTTTGCTCCAAGCGATAGTTAAATCTTTAATTAGATTTGAACGTGAAATGGTAATTAATTTTACCGATAACACCGTGGTGTTAGATATGAAGTATTACCAGTTTTACTTCGTGGGATGAATAGGTTGGGATTGGGAAAGAAAACAAATGATTACTTCGGTAAGGTTCGCTAATCCCGACTAGTTTGGAAAACCATAATTTGGTTTGAATTGATATTCAAAGGAAGACTAAAGAATAAACTTAAAGAATTTATATTTGATAAAATTAATGGGAACCTTTCCCAAAGGATATGAATATTTAAATAAAAGAATATTCAGAATTGGAATGAGGCGTATGTTGTGTTTTTATAGCACGTGTTTATTATATATGTGAGTTACTCAGAAAGACCGGGTTTATCCCATTCTGAATAACTGAATCGTTGATGAAGACGGTAGTTGAAGACCGGGGGTCTTCACATCATTTGGATGATTACTGATGGCTTGATTGGGCTGTACACCCAAGACAAGGTAATAAGTGGTGATCGTCCAGATGTACTTGGAGAACGATCGGATATGCGAGGACCTCTTTCCTGTATTGGACATACAGGACGAGGAATAAGGTGCCTTCGGTTTCGTTCAGACCCAGAACGAACTTGTAAATGGATGTGTGTCTGACATTGGATTTCATTCTGTGTGATTGATAGAAATCGGTTGCATAGCATGAATTGCCAGTGTGGCATGCTGAGATGCAAATGATCAAGGCTTCTGTTGAAAAGCAGAGTCTTGTGGTTGATGATCAAAGCACGGATTTAATATAGCGTAGCTTTGTGTAGCGTTAATTCACGAGCCTCACACCCTGGTGTGAACAAGAAATGGGAGAGGACATCAGGGAGGGCATGCATTTCCTTCTAGCTAGGAGTGGTGTCAGCGTTTTGCAAGCCCTGACTTTTACTTATGTGGATGAAGGATAGAGAGGCACCTCGGTTGAACCACCCCACCTCCATTTAGGTCACTCACAAAGGGAATGCCTTAACTTTGGTGGAGGTTTATAAGTAAAAGTCACAGATAAAACACAAGACAGATATAAACACATATATATAAGCAGCGGAAAACAAATAGACTTTTATTTCATAAATACTTGTTCATACAAAACATTTCCATAATTTTCTCACAATAACTTCCAAAACATTACATCATCATTTCTGTCTTGACTATTGAATAAAGAAGCATAAAACATAATTAAAACTGCATAAATCCCCACAGGACGTGTCCAAAAGCCATAGCTAAGGAGAGAGACTCCAAACCATACATCTACTATCTTGATGCTTGCAAAGAGTCTGAAGAAGCTGGGTTGTTTCCTCCCTGTGGACCTTGGGGGGGGGGGGAATGGAAGAAAAGAAGACGAAAGAAAAATAGAGTCAGACATAAAGCCTGGTAAGTCTAATGACTCTTCAGTATGAGAATAAGAATAAGGGCATGATAGGTATAAACTGGAAACAGGTAAGTATCATAAACTAAGATAAAGCAGTTTTGAAACGAGTATACTATCGCACCCCACACTATACCCCTGCACCTACATGTATTTGCTCCGATTGGTACCCCATGATCGGGGTGAAGTGATCCCTTTTCTAAAGATCGGCTCCTACTCGTAAAATCATATGTGTGATAAGGCCCCCAATGATTGTAGATACCTATGCTGGTCCCACCATGGGGTGTATCAAGTCCCATGGTGGCGGCCCATCACAATTCTAGAATGCATAGGTTATACTACTGGTGCCCAGTGCCCTGTTTGTCTGCTCCGAAGTGTGTGCACGCCCGCACTCTGTTAGAACCCACACTACTGCACCAACCGTCGTCGCTTTTGACTGTTTACAATCAGCCCAGTAATCGTGCCCCCACCCTGGATAGTTTTAGGGTACCATGATACCTAATTGGGTTACTGCTGAAATGGGTCCCCGCTACTAGGGTTTTCTAGTCAAACATGTTAAGTGGTTAAGTGTCTGTTTTAACCTAACCCCATCCATCAGTTTAATTAACATGTTGAATTGGTTAAGTGTTTTAGTTAACGTAACCCTACCATCGCAACTTGTCTGTCCTTAGCCTTAATTAGTTACAGCACCGACCACTCACATTAGACAGGTATTGTTACGGTTGCTGGATGTGCCGGTCGGTTCCGGGCAGGTTTACACCGTAACTCAGTCTAACCTCGGGTCCTTATTGGGCTCAATACTTAACCACCCACATTGGATAGGTATTGTTGTGATTACTGGACAGCCGGGCGGGTACGGGCAGGTTTACATCACAACTCAATCCAACCTCGGGTTAAGCATACTCGTATTTTCTAAATTTACATATTTTCTCTATTACTTGTTATATGTAAATTTGTTAACAATTAAATGTTATGGCCTACTTTCCAAGTTCATCATTTTTGGTATAAGAATTTATACCATTTAAGTGCCACCAATTTTGGCATGTGACAAGCATGCCAATTTCATATATTTTCATGTTTTAATCCCAACGATATTTCCCCCGTTTGTACGTTCGCAAGATTATAATAAATGTTGGGCTAGATATTTCAGCCCAACTTATAAACATAGAAGGGAAAGCCAAGAACATGAAATATTCTAAATAAAATAAAGGGTGTGTGACATATGAACTTGCAACTTTGCGATCTAATTAACATGAATCATGGGTTTCAAATTGTCATGTGAACTTGCATTCAAATAAGAATCTAATTAAATAAGTGTCACATGAAATGACATAATTTAGACTTGCATAAAATATAAGCCTAAACATATTTTTATCTAGGCATAACTTCAAACACAAACTAGCATGTGACAAGGTTATTACATGTCATACAAATGTCTATTTTTGACATTAACCAAAAGCGTGAACTAGATCAAATCATGTATCCTATTATAACATGAAACTTGTAATAATCGTGTGAAACTGAATGGTATTTGGCATGGATCCCATTTACAAACTTGCAAAGAACATAAGTACATTCACATGGGATTTAATCAATGGTCTTAACATAGAACATGTGTATATAAGTCTTAACTTAGACTTAGAAAAATGTATACAACCTATGTTAAACATATAAACATATAGGTATAAATTCTAACATTAACCATATACTTGTATGTGATGTTGCTTTCATTCTCAATGTACAATAGGACCAACATCAAGTCAATTATACCACAAACATCCCAATACCATTCATAATACAATCATTGCAATACATAGATATGAATTAACATCGTCGATATACAATAGCACAATTTCCATTTTACATCGAATCAAGTCTTAATTTTATTCTCATCGGAAAAATCACTATACTTACAACAAACGATGGTTTTGTTTTCTGATTTCTGAGTTCTAATTTTGCAATGTTTTCCTTTGGTAGATAAACGTTGTTTGATTCTTGTTTTTACTTTAGTTTTGCTCGTCTCTAAGCTTTCTCTAATTGACGGCTACTCTTAGTTTCCTCCCAGCAGCATGACGGCTCTAGTTCTATTTTATTTGTGTGAATTTAGGTTGAGTGTAGGGTTGTATTTATAGAATTTCAGATTGATTTGAGCCATCAGATGATCATAGAGTGAATCCAGACCATACACACCAAGAAGAGCCAATCAGAAAGTGACAAATCAGCCCTAGTGACACACCAGAGCTCAGAAATTCGACCAGAAACCCGACCAGGCCAGCCAGGGCCTAACCAGGTCGACTGGGCAGGTTAACCCCCAGGTTGACCACATGGTCGACCTGGTCACCCAGGTCGACCCCCTGGTCGACCATGGTCCTGGGCGGGAAAATTCCCGCCCAACCCAGTTTGGGTCTATTTTCGAATTTCGAACTGAATTTTGAACCGTTTGAATTTTAAATTGAATTCTGAAACTTCCGGAGGTCATAACTCCTTCATACGGAGTCCGATTTACGCAAACTTGGACTCTATCTCAAGCAGAATTCCGAGACGAGCGCAATGGCGTAACCCGTTTCCCTTAATTATTTCATTTAGAATTAATTATACTTTAATTTGTTAATTTACTATTAACAGAAAATTCGGGGTGTTACATTCTCCCCTTCTTAAAGGATTTCGTCCCCGAAATCTTCAAGTCTAGAAGAACGTATATCCTAACATCCAATCGTCCATCTACTCAACCAACAAACATAGGCGTCCATTGTCCTTAAAAGACTTCTAATGCTTCATGATCATATGCATAGTGTGTGTACATGTCCTTATCTAATGCAAAATCAGGCGGTCTACTGATTCAGTTGACCTCCTTAATGCAAATCATGTAAGTGTCATGAATACATCATGTATGCAAATTTTTCCCCTACTCATAATCCTACATGAGTGCGCAACCATTCATACAAATGCGACATCCATATGACAACATATCAAGTTCCAACCACATACAAATATGAACACATATATGCATATGCAATATGGAAGTGATTGAGCCGATCTAATACCTAGGGTGTGTGTATATGCATTCACGAGCAACCACTAGCAACCACTTGCAGCCATCAATCATAACATGTTTCAAATACATGTTTACATCCATTAGTTTCTACCTAAGGATAAAAGGGTAAGACTGAGGAGATATACCTAAAAAGATAGATACAAGCGTAACATAAGGAAAAGAGAGATCAAAGTTGTACCCTCAAAAAGAAAAGGGTAAGCCGCGCGTATTTTGTCCTCAGATTCCAAGTTGCTTCTTCCTCGGCATCGCTCTATTGAACTTTACCCAACTTGACTTCGCGGTTGCGTAGCTTTTTGATTTCAGTTCCTACGATTCGAGTTGGAACTCTCCTCACAGTTGTTTCTCGTTCTATTTCAACTTCTTCTAGAATGCTTGGCTCCACCACTTCTGCAGACTCATGTAAACATTTCCGGAGATGAGAAACGTGAAAGACATTGTTAATTCCAGCCAACCTTTCGGGGAGCTCTACTCTATAAGCCATCTTCCCAATCTTCTCGATGATAGGGAACGGTCCTACAAACCTTGGTGCAAGCTTTCCTGTGGATCCAAAGTGAACGACGTTCCTTAAAGGGGATACCTTAAGGAAAACCCTGTCCCCAACCTCAAACTCAAGGTCGGTCCTTCTTTTATCTGCGTAGGATTTCTGTCTATCTTGGGCAGTCTTCATTCTCCTTCATATCAAGTCCACTTTCTGAAGTCTCCCTAATCATGTCCGGCCCAAGTATAAGTTTGTCTGTAGAATCCCACCAACAAGTTGGTGATCGGCACGGTCTTCCATATAAAGCTTCGAAGGGTGCCATGCCGATGGTGGCTTGGTAGCTGTTGTTGTAGGCGAATTCCACTAAAGGAAGATGATCCTCTCATGTCCCTCCAAAGTCAAGAACGCACAGTCTAAAAAGATCTTCTAATACTCTGTTCACCCTTTCCGTCTGACCATCAGTTTGGGGGTGATAGGCCGTGCTCAAGCATAACTGTGTGCCTACAGCTTCTTGCAGACTCCGCCAAAACTCGCTCATAAAGATGGGATCTCGGTCAATCACTATGCTAGAGGGTATTCCATGGAGTCGAACTATTTCCTTGAGATAAAGAGATGCTAGAGATGAGGCAGTTCTTCTACTCTTGACAGGTATAAAGTGGGCGCTTTTTGTGAGCCAATCCACTATTACCCAAATGCTAGTATTGCCCCTTCTTGACCTAGGCAACCCATCAATGAAGTCCATTGAAATGCTATCCCACTTCCATTGCGGGACTTCTAGAGGATGAAGCAGTCCTCCAGGTTTCTTTTGTTCCGCCTTGACCTGTTGGCATGTCACACACTTAGAAACGAAATCTGCCACATCCTTCTTCATTCCGCTCCAAAAGAAAACTCTATTTATGTCCTTGTACATCTTGTCTCCACCTGGGTGTATTGTCATCTTGGAATGATGTGCTTCCTCGAGAACCATCTTTACTAAATCCCTTGCTTGTGGGACGCATAATCTTCCATCTCGCCTCAGCCAACCCTTATCATCAATGGAGTACATATTGAGGTGACTGGAAGTTTCACCCCTAATTAGCTTATCAATCACATCCACAAGCTGAAGGTCTTCACGTTGTGTGGCCCCTATTGAGTCTAAGAGAGTGGGCCTTACTTCTAGGGATGCCAACAAACCAGGTACAAAATCAGAGGAGGGCCTAAAGTTAAAACTGGCTATATACTCCAAGCTTTGCCTTTCTACAAAGAGAGGGCTTAAAGTCAGCTTCTTTCTTCTCGAGGCATCTGCTACTACGTTGCCCTTGCCAGGAGTATAGGAAATCTCAAAATCATATGAGGCAAGGAACTCCATCCATCTTTGATGTCTTAAGTTAAGATCTTTCTGCGAGAAAAGATACTTCAACGATTTATGGTCAGTATATAATTCGAACTTCTCACCTAAGAGATAATGGCGCCAAGACTTAAGCGCAAAGACGATGGCGGCTAACTCAAGATCGCGGGTTGGGTAGTTCTTTTTATGAACTTTCAATTGTCTTCCACCATAAGCTACTACCTTCCCTTCCTGCATCAGAACAGTGCCTAGCCCCGTACCACAAGCATCCGCATATACTGTGAATATCTTGCTTCCATCAGGCAAAGTTAAAACTGGGGATATTGTAAGAGCCCTTTTCAAGCTCTGGAAAGCAATATCACAGTCCATATCCCAAGTGAACGCCAGATTCTTCTTTGTTAGCCTTGTGAGTGGGGTTGAGATTTTCGCGAAATCTCTAATGAACTTTCGGTAAAAACCTGCTAGCCCGAGAAAGCTTCGGACTTCGGTTGCATTTCTTGGTGTCTTCCAATCTTGCACTGCCACCACTTTCGCGGAGTCCACAGCTAACCCCTATTTGGACACTATATGCCCAAAAAATCTTACTTCTTCTCTCCAAAAGTGGCACTTGGAGAATTTGACTTTTAGCTGATGTGCACGGAGAGTATCCATGATTTCTTTTAAATGCTAAGCATGTTCTTCCTTATTCTTTGAGAAGATCAAAATATCATCTACAAAGACCAACACGGACTTATTGAGGAATTCTTTGAAAACACTACTCATTAGGTCTACGAAATAAGCGGGTGCGTTTGTCAAGCCGAAAGGCATGACAAGCCACTCGAAGAAACCGTCTGGGGTTCTGAACGTCGTCTTATCAATGCTATCTTCAGCTACCCTTAGCTGATGGAACCCAGTAGCCAGATCAAGTTGGAAGAAGACCGACACACCTACAAGCTGATCAAACAAATCGTCTATTCTGGGAAGTAGGTGTCTATTCTTCTTAGTCAGCTTGTTTAGCTCCCTATAGTCCACACAAAGATGTTGTGAGCCATCTTCTTTGGTGGAGAACACCACTGGAGCACCCCATTCCGAGATACTCCTTCTTATAAACCCCTTCTCGAGAAGCTCCTTAATTTGCTTACTGAGCTCCTTTCTCTCCTTTGGAGCCATGTGTCTAACAGGTAGGGCTACGGGCTTTTCATTATCAACAAGATATATGCGGAAGTCTATTTCCCGCCTCGGAGGTAAGCCTTTCACCTCTTCAAAGACATCCGGATATTCACGGACCACTCTAACTGACTGCAAATTCTCAACAGAAGCATCAAGCGACTCTAGATAACTAAGCATAACAGCATTCAAGGGATTACGAGAAATTTCTAGAGTGTTACCGAGCCGAGTCAAGAGCCTAACCACTCTCTTCTCGCAATCAAGAATGGCACCATTACTGGATAACCAGTCCATGCCTAAGATCAATCCATATCCCGAGAAATCCAAAACAAAGGCACTACATCTAAACTCAATGCTTAGAATAGAGATTTTCAAATCCAAACAAACCATCGACAAATAAGCCGAGGCCCCAATTGGATTTGAAGCAACCAAGGGATATTCTACCATACTAGTGTCTAGGTGCAGAGATTCTACTAAAGCAGATGAAATAAAGGAGTGTGATGCACCAGAATCAAAGAGAGTGCGAACTGGATGATCATAGAGATAAACTAAGCTTTCTACAGAAATATTTCTACCTCGTTCCTGTGGAGGTGCCACCAGCACGTGAACCTGTCCCCCTGAGGTGGATCCAGTCCTCTGTCCCTGCCCTCGCTTCTTTGGGTAGTCCTTAGCCAAGTGTCCAGTCTCGCCGCAATTGAAACAACCACCATTCATCTTTGCCTTCTTCTTTATGCAGTCTTTCGCTATATGTCCAACAATGCCACAGCAGTTACACCTTCTCTTTTCACGGGATTTGTTGTTCTTTCCGCCTTTCTTGAAGTCTGTTTTCTTAGCCTGTAAACCCTCTTTCTTTTCTTGAGGCACCTTTGCCTCTTTCTTGCCTTTATCTTCCTCGTGTAGCAACGCCATGTCCACCAAGCATTCATAGGTCGCTCCTATGGGTATATGGGTCATAGCAAGGCTGTGTAGAGGCTCATTCAGACCTTTGACGAACGAAGGGCCTTCTTGTGTTGGGTGTTTACTAAATCCAGCCCAAATCTGGCCAACTGATTAAACTGATTGACGTACTCCTTGATCGTCATATTTCCTTGTTTAAGAGTTAGGAACTTCTCCATCTGCAGGCTTCTTTTAGCTTGGGAGAGGAATTTCTTCTCAAACCTCGTCCTGAAATCTTCCCAAGTTTCCACTGGCCTCTCAGAATGGGTAACTTCCCACCAATAAGAAGCTTCATCTTTAAGCAACCACACTGTTAGCTGTATCTTTTGCCTGTCGTCAACTTCGAAGATAACGAATAAATCTTCGGTCTCCTTCAGCCAGTTCCTTGCTACCACAAAGGATTCAGTTCCATAAAAGTCCTTTCCACCCATATCCTTGAAGTCTCTACATGTCTTAGCGAAAGTATTTCCACGAGGAGGAGGAGGAACCTCTTCCACTGAGGGAGGAGGAATGTCTGCTGGGCCCGCATCATTGGCCCTAACCTCTAGGTACCTTCGGAACCAGCCAGGTATCGGTACTCCTTATGGAAGGTTAAGATCTCCAGACATGCTGGAATAAAAAGGAAAGTATTCAAGACAAAAGGATAGAGAGATAGTGCATATGGCTTTGGGGAATTATGCCTTTTAAAAACAACGCTTTTTCTTGAAAAAGGATGCTTCTTTAAACTTCTTTTTGAAAATAGTTTCAAAAACTTTTATCTAATCTGGTAAATCTGTGCTCTGATACCAAGTGAAACACCCAAACACCATTAAGGTCACTCACAAAAAGAATGCCTTAACTTTGGTGGAGGTTTATAAGTAAAAGTCACAGATAAAACAAAAGACAGATAGAAACACATATATATAAGAAGCGGAAAACAAACAGACTTTTATTTCATAAATACGTGTTCATACAAAACATTTCCGTAATTGTCTAACAATAACTTCCAAAACATTACATCATCATTTCTGTCTTGATTATTGAATAAAGAAGCATAAAACATAATTAAAACTGCATAAATCCCCCCAGAACGTGTCCAAAAGCCATAGCCAAGGAGAGAGAGTCCAAATCATACATCTACTATCTTGAAGCTTACAAAGAGTCTGACTAAGCTGGGTTGTTTCCTCCCTGTGGACCTTGGGGGGCGGGGGGACGGAAGAAAAGAAGATGAAAGAAAAATAGAGTTAGACATAAAGCCTGGTAAGTCTAATGACTCTTCAGTATGAGAATAAGAATAAGGGCATGATAGGTATAAACTGGAAACAGCAAAGTATCATAAACTAAGATAAAGCAGTTTTGAAACGAGTATACTATCGCACCCCACACTATACCCCTGCACCTACATGTATTTGCTCCGATTGGCACCCCATGATCGGGGTGAAGTGATCCCTTTTCTAAAGATCGGCTCCTACTCGTAAAATCATATGTGTCATACGGCCCCCAATGATTGTAGACACCTATGCTGGTCCCACCATGGGGTGTATCAAGTCCCATGGTGGCGGCCCATCACAATTCTAGAATGCATAGGTTATACTACTGGTGCCCAGTGCCCTGTTTGTCTGCTCCGAAGTGTGTGCACGCCCGCACTCCGTTAGAACCCACACTGCTACACCAACTGTCGTCGCTTTTGACTGCTCACAATCAACCCGGTAATCGTGCTCCACCCTGGCTAGTTTCAGGGTACCATGATACCTAATTGGGTTACTGCTGAAATGGGTCCCCGCTACTAGGGTTTTCTAGTCAAACATGTTAAGTGGTTAAGTGTCTGTATTAACCTAACCCCATCCATCAGTTTAATTAACATGTTGAATTGGTTAAGTGTTTTAGTTAACGTAACCCTACCATCGCAACTTGTCTGTCCTTAGCCTTAATTAGTTACAGCACCGACCACTCACATTAGACAGGTATTGTTACAGTTACTGGATGTGTCGGTCGGTTCCGGGCAGGTTTACACTGTAACTCAGTCTAACCTCGGGTCCTTATTGGGCTCAATGCTTAACCACCCACATTGGATAGGTATTGTTGTGATTACTGGACAGCCGGGCGGGTCCGGGCAGGTTTACATCACAACTCAATCCAACCTCGGGTTAAGCATACTCGTATTTTCTAAATTTACATATTTGTCTCTTTTGCTTGTTATATGTAAATTTGTTAACAATTAAATGTTATGGCCCACTTTCCAAGTTCATCATTTTTGGTATAAGAATTTATACCATTTAAGTGCCACCAATTTTGGCATGTGAGAAGCATGCCAATTTCATATATTTTCATGTTTTAATCCCAACGATATTTCCCCCGTTTGTACGTTCGCAGGATTATAATAAATGTTGGGCTAGATATTTCATCCCAACTTATAAACATAGAAGGGAAAGCCAAGAACATGAAATATTCTAAATAACATAAAGGGTGTGTGACATATGAACTTGCAACTTTGCGATCTAATTAACATGAATCATGGGTTTCAACTTGTCATGTGAACTTGCATTCAAATAAGAATCTAATTAAATAGGTGTCACATGAAATGGCATAATTTAGACTTGCATAAAATATAAGCCTAAACATATTTTTATCTAGGCATAACTTCAAACACAAACTAGCAAGTGACAAGGTTATTACATGTCATACAAATGTCTATTTTTGACATTAACAAAAAAGCGTGAACTAGATCAAATCATGTATCCAATTATAACATGAAACTTGTAATAATCGTGTGATACTGAATGGTATTTGGCATGGATCCCATTTACAAACTTGCAAAGAACATAAGAACATTCACATGGGATTTAATCATGTAGGCATAATGGTCTTAACATAGAACATGTATATATAATTCTCAACTTAGACTTAGAAAAATGTATACAACCTATGTTAAACATATAAACATATAGGTATAAATTCTAACATTAACCATATACTTGTATGTGATGTTGCTTTCATTCTCAATGTACAATAGGACCAACATCAAGTCAGTTATACCACAAACATCCCAATACCATTCATAATACAATTATTGCAATACATAGATATGAATTAACATCGTCGTTATACAATAGCACAATTTCCATTTTACATCGAATCAAGTCTTAATTTTATTCTCATCGGAAAAATCACTGTACTTACAACAAACGACGGTCTTGTTTTCTGATTTCTGAGTTCTGAATTTGCAATGCTTCCCTTTGGGTAGATAAACGTTGTTTGATTCTTGTTTTTACTTTAGTTTTGCTCGTCTCTAAGCTTTCTTTAACTGACAGCTACTCTTAGTTTCCTTCCAATAGCATGACGGCTCTAGTTCTATTTTATTTGTGTGAATTTAGGTTGAGTGTAGGGTTGTATTTATAGAATTTCAGATTGATTTGAGCCATCAGATGATCATAGAGTGAATCCAGACCATACACACCAAGAGGGGCCAATCAGAAAGTGACAAATCAGCCCTAGTGACACAACAGAGCTCAGAAATTCGACCAGAAATCCGACCAGGCCAGCCAGGGCCTAACCAGGTCGACTGGGTAGGTCGACCACATGGTCGACCTGGTCACCCAGGTCGACCCCCAGGTCGACCCCCTGGTCGACCTGGTTCCTGGGCGGGAAAATTCCTGCCCATCCCAGTTTGGGTCTTTTTTCGAATTTCAAACTGAATTTCGAACCGTTTGAAATTTAAATTGAATTCTGAAACTTCCGGAGGTCATAACTCCTTCATACGGAGTCCGATTTATGCAAACTTGGACTTTATCTCAAGCAGAATTCCAATTCTTTCATGTAGAATTAATTATACTTTAATTTGTTAATTTACTGTTAACAGAAAATTCGGGGTGTTACATCGGTTATATCGGTCGTTCTGGGGCTGATGGTTTGGTCGGGATATGACCAGTTTACGCCCTATAGGGCGGCAAAACGCATTGTTCAGGCATTTTAATCCACTTCGTGTGGACCAGCCCTGACGATCCAAGGCTTGTCTGCGCGCTTGCCTGAGGCTCGGGCTAGAGAGTCTCGAAGCGGTAAGGACGATCCCTTGCCTTGGTTCACAGATGGAATCCAACTTCCAATATGACATTTCGGTTTTAGTTGTAATCCTATATATGGCGACATAGTGGGATGGGGCACTTATGCCGTCCATGATTGATACTTATGATTGAAATTGTTTTGGCACTATACACTTATAGTAGTAATAAAATATGAAATTTCACGTATCAAGCATTTTTGGTTATTATAATTTAAGAACTCTACCCTCCAGCTTGTGTTGCATTATGTGATGGGACCTGAGTCTTATAATAGCTTCATTGTTCTTTATTTAGTATTACGCCATTTGTTTTGTGAACTGGTATTCTTGGGAGGAAACACATTCCGTGTTATATGGCGTGGTCCCTTGATTTACCGAACTTTAAAATAAAGATTAATAACTGCTTTAGTTCTCACACCAGTCACATGACTGACCTGGAGTTTATTGCTTTAACCTAAACTCTAGGTGCCCTTATTTTCCGCACGGGCAGCCACTGATTCAAATCTCGCAAATATCGCCTGAGATCTCCTCCGAGATCTCGTTTTGGGCTCCTTCCGAAACGAAACAGCAAATATCACTCTAAATCTCCTTTCGAATATATCGCCCGAGATATTGCAATATCGAACGATATATCGATCGAGACAAAATACTGGAATATCGTCCGAGATCTTAGTTTTTTTGGTTAAAATTTAAATTTGTGCCTGAACTAGAACTATAATTAAAAAAAATCAAATCTAGCCATATCATTCTTTTGTTATTTTACATTTTACATGTTAAATGACTATATTGTATGTTCATATATGTTTTACAATGCTTATGATTTTGATATTTGTCTTTTTACATTCCTATTACTTATGAAATTATGTGTTTTATGATCTATTTATGCTGGTTTTTTTTTATTGTTTTGGATCCTTTTAATGTTTACTGTCTAACAATATTCTTGTTTTAAGCATATTACGATTTTGAGTATGAATGATCTTTTGCAAAATAAAGAATAATAAAGTTATTTTGCATTTTAAGTTTAAGTTACTATGTTTTTGATAGCATTCATAAAAAATATTTGTTAAATATCATTTTTAACATATCATGTACCCCGAGATTGTTCCAATATGAACTTTCAGACCCGAGATCAAAATCCGAGACAAACTCCCGAGTTAGACTCTTCTCGTTTGAGATCTCCACCGATACGAGACCGAGTCTATACAATCCTCGAGAGGAAACACGACCGATATCCGAGATTTAAAACCTTGCGGGCAGCTAATAGTTGGGTTTTGTAGATATTATATTCATAGGATCCTGGTTTATAGCTAGAGGGATATTCGGAAAGCTCTGTATGCGTGTATTTCTTTCAGTTGTGTTTTGTATTATTTTTCCGCTGCTATGTATTTAAATGTAATTTAAACCTATGATATTTTTCTTCTATATATTATTCATGTATACTCTGGAATATTCTTGTATTTTGATGAAATTGTTGTAATAAGCAATGAAATGTTCTTTTGTTTGTGTTCTAATTCATCCTGTTCTCAATTCAATCTGGGCTTTCCTTCACGGGGAGGTTCGGGTCGCTTTAAAGGCCTTATTCTTTTCCATACAAAACTGCATTGGAAGTGAAACTCTACCATTTTCCTCCTTCTCCAAACCTAATTTCTAAAATAAAATAATATATTCATACAAATAAAATCAAATCCAATTCATATGAAAGAGTGGATTAGCAGATCTAATGGAAAAGAATGCAAATTGACACTCCAAATTAGATTCTCCCCTCTCTTCCTATTTTCTTACATCTCTACAAGTTTGGAATTTCTCCTTTTTAGATTAATTGTAGATTTATAAGAATTTGGTAATTGTAGGCCTAAAGGGTTCAAACTTTGGATTTGGAACCTTTAAGGTGAGTGGGAAATTTACGAATACAGTTATAATAACTTAGTTATTTCGTTTGAATTAGATCTAAATTTTTATGCTTATTTCTATCATATCTATTCACTAAATTGTTGTAATTGGAATGACACCCATCAAGATCTAGTTGTTAAAACTTTAATATATTAATTGTGGTTAGGCATAGTGTTAATTGTGGTTGAAGTCTGCCCGGAGCCGACTAGCAAATCCAGCATCCACAAGTAGTCACCTTTATGTGAGAGGCCTGGTATATATATATATATATATATATATATATATATATACAACAGTCAACCAATAAATAAATAAATAAATAAGAATGGTAATTGTCTATTGTGGTACAACAAATATATACCTTGGGACTGATAAATTGTTGCCTTAGGAAAATATGACCATTATTGTAACAACCCGAAAATCTGGGTCAGTTTAAAATTTTTATTTTGGCAATTTTAATGAATTTCGAACATTTAAAAATGGAATATTTTAAATAATATCGACGATAAATTTATTTTGAATATAATTAGAACGTATATATTATATACGTCGTCGTTTGAATATAAATAATTATATATAATTATAAATAGAATTTAAAATGGCGCGGTAGTTCGATAATTCGATTTCAAACTTCAATTGAATGTACCGGGTGCAAAACAATCCGGATTTTAGCGAAACCAAAAACATTAGGATCTAATTGAGAATATCTTTCCAACGAATCCGAAAAATCGAAATTTCATAGCGGGAATCAAAAGATATGTCCAGTTGAAAATTCTGAATAGTCGCTATGGAATTCAGGCCCTTAAAAATAGACATTTTGCAAACGACCTCGGATTTCGACGAAACCACTTTTGTTGGGTCCGGGATGTCAAGTTATTGCTAGATTCCAAATTTCATAATTTTTCGAATCAATATGTGAGCGTGGCAAAGGAAAACGCGTTTGACCAGTTTCAGTTGATTCTAATCGACTGGAAAATGGCCATTTTTCTAACGGTCTCAGAATTCGACGAAACTAGTTTTGTTAGGACCGCATTGTCAATACAAAGCTAGAAAATATTTTTCTGCAATTTATAGAGTTCGTATGTGGCCCCGGTAAATTGAAATGCGCGTTCAAATTCAATATATAGAGTTATATGTTGATTTTGACGAAAACTGATTGCAAAAGCCGAATCAGCTTGCGATACATATCCCATTGTGTTCGGAATGGGGGTAATACGCTATGGACGACAGGCGGTGGGCCTCGTTTCGAGTTCGCATGTAAAAGTCAACTTTTCCATAATAAAATAATTAAAAAATATATATATAACATCCCTCTCTCTCTCTTCTTCCTTTATTTGGCGCCCCCGATTTCATTTGGTATATCATAAAGAGCAATAAAAATAGATATGAAAGAAATTGGGTGTCATAAGGGGATTAATGGAAATTGATTGTCATTTGAATATTAATCCAAATTAGGGAAGAAATCGAATAAATACCCTAGATAAAAGAGAATATAACCTTCCTTATTTATATTCAAAAATATATAACTTATAATTAAAAATAGAGTTGGACTTAGTAGGTCAATAATGTAAAATATTATTAGCCATATGAACCCATGACGATAATAAAATGTGTGTGTGTGCGTATAAGTCTATTGTGTGTGAAAATAGGTAGGTTTACTACATCTTGAGAAGGTCTTAAGTGGTTGACTCTCTTTTTGTCTAATTTGGGTCTTATGTGGTTAGGACTAGGATCCCTCCGAAGGTGTATTCCTTGGAGAGGAACTAAAGTCATAGGACTCACCCTTATTAGATTTGAAGTAAGTCTTTGGGTCCTCCTTTTCTAAAAGTGGTTATGCATAAGTTGTAATGAAGCAAAGTAGATTATGGGGGATGTCCACTTCCTCTAGAAGCTTATAAGGGCCCAGTTAGGGACATAATTGGTATATAAAAGATATGTGGCCATTGCATGCTCACCAACTATCTAAGGGAAGTCTTAAGCGACATAGGTGTTTTACCGTAATATCAGTTAAGTGGTAATGTTCACAATACTACTTCTCATATTACAATTGAGAGTATAAACTTTAAGAACATTGATGTATTAGGACGGGGTCTTAAGGGGCTAAGGTCCGCCTCAGTGTTATAAGAGATCATAAGAATCCACCTTTAATAGGGCCATAAATGACCGATAATGTCCACCTCGTTGGATCTTTACCCTAAAACCACTAATGAGAGATTGACTTGGATATCCACCTCATTGGTTAGATACTTAGTGTTAGTCTGAATCTTGTGTGCTCCATAGACATACCTTGACATATGTAACCTGCTAAATATACGCGTAAATGTCCTATCTCGGTATTATACTTTGGGAATACTACCTTGGGAAGGGTAGTATAGTCGTGCGTAAAACATTTACAAGATTAGGCTAGAATCATTGACCCTGGCAGGAATACATCTTGGGTTGAACCAAACGGGATACATCTATGTATCATAATCTGTATTGTACATTTCTTAGTTACCAGAACTTGTTGTTCTGACGCCACTCCCCCCTCTTCAATACAACCTCCCAGTTTTCCTGGAGAAGGTCGGGTTCTCACAAATGTTTAAGTTTGCCTTTCGGTCCTTGTCTCTCCCATGCTCGGTATTGGCAAAGTGACTTACTTCGCAAAAAGGTAGTTACTTGAGTTAATACTAGTTTATCCTATTTTGTTTCCGCTGTGAGTTATCTTATCATACTCTGATTATGCTCATGCTCATTTATTTCAGGTACCAGATTTGCACGCTCTACGCTTTCATGTGTCTGAGTTTCGATTTTTTTCGAAATTTGGGTACATAAAAGTGTGGGGTGTTACATTTGGTACCAGAGCTTAGGCTAAACTATCAGAGGAATTAGTTAAATTATAACTCATAAGAGAACTTAATTCGATTTTATTTTCTGTTTTTTTCGTATTTCTTACTTGACTTTATGATGAAATTAGTCGTTGGACTAATTTTATAAAATGGGCTTTGAGCAACTAAGAGTTGGAATACGTTGAGTTTGGGTTTCTAGCCAATTTTGTCTTACCCACAGTACATTAGCAATTGGTCGTGACAAGCATGAGGACGTCATATGGTGCATTTCGTTGATTTGAGTTTAGAGACTAGGCGAAAATTTAGCTACAACCGAGATAGTTGCGATTTCCAGTTTTTGGGTTTGTTTGGTAGTTCTAGTTAAGATTATTGGTCGACTCAAAACGGGAAAAGTTCACATTAGTATGTCGTATCTATTTTGGAAATATAATTACGAGGTATACCCATTCGTTACTTTGTTGAATTTTCGAATCTACCTTTGTTGAAATATTGTTTGATCTCTTGGCGTTATATTCGAGGAAATTTTATTTTAAAACTATGTGGAAAGAATAAAAGTGAGTGTTGAATACAGTTTCAGGAAAATGTTTTACAAATGCCTAGTTTTGTAAAGATATTGTTTCTAAAATTTTAACCTAATCGTGTTTCAAAATTATTGGGGCTTTGTGTAATTTTTATAAATATAATCCAATTGGTAGGAAGAAACGAATTAGAAATGACAAGGAATATACCACTAAACTTAAGAATAATAAATATTCATTCCTAGTGATTTTTGGTATCCACCTCCCAATATATGTCAGATAGTTTATTGAAATTGTCACAATTAATCTTTAATATATTAAAACACCAACATTTTTATACACAAAAATGTTTTTCAGCTTGAAATATAAGCCAGAATATAAATAATAGTAATAACAAAATGGATTTATAAATATGAATCTGTTAGTATAATAATAAATTCCATCTTTGAAAAGTTTTAAAATTTTCTTTGGAAAGGCTAAGGAAATTCCTTCATCTTGATTTTTGGGGTATTTAATTTCGTGAAATATCTGTTTATTGTCAGCAAGGTAAAGGGGAAATCCATTTTAATTTATATTATGGATTTCTACCTGAATTATTTTTGGAATTCGTTTGTTCGTTGTGTAGTCGCAGCATCGTTGTTGAGACTATAAATCCTTGGAGTTGGTTCGAAGTTTAACTACGATCTTTAAATACCGCGGTGATGAGGATAATTGTTTTTCGGATCACGTCAGATTTTAAAAGAAGACGCAGGACGATTAATATTTTAATCCGGCCTTATAAGGCCAAGGTTCTACCTTTGTCCAAAGCCCATTTGGTAGTTGACCGTTTGGTGCTACCCAAGGAAGGTCAATCAGTTGACGAGATTTGATACAATTTGGACCTGGGACTCAAGCATAAAAGTTGCATCCAAATTTCCCCCTTAACTTCCTTCTTTCATCCTTTCTTCCTCGTCTAGCCAAACTGTTTTAACCAAAAAATGGCTTAAACACTAAAGGTACTCAGATTGTACTTCACCGATACGCTAGGAAAATAAATGGAGCTGTAATTGATATCAATTGAAAAGTAAAAAATGCGAGTAAGGAAAAACTGAGGCACAATTTAGAGTGGTTCAGCCTTGTGCTAGGCCTACATCCACTATGAAAATCTCTTGAATTCTTATAATGGGGATTACAAAATACATTAGCCCTCTCTTTCTATACATTCCTATATTCACTCAACAATGATTTCTCTTATACATATTAATCTGGAGATTTTACGAGAGAAATGATAGGGTTTAAGGAGGAAGAGGACGGATAGATCATTGAGAAGGAGGATGTCTTTGGATTTCTGATTGTAAGGCTGTGCTTGACGCCATGACCAAATTGGTGACCAACCTTCAGGTGGAGGAGATGATCGCAATGTTTAAGAGATGATTAAGGATTGAATCTTGTAGCACTTCATGGTTCTGGAAAAATCCCCCTCTTCAGTAGGCAGACATGGCTTATTCATAGGTGGGCCTCCTCGGAGAAGTGAGTTGAAGTTCATGTATGTAAGCTATGGATCGCTCACCCAATTAATTAAAGACATGCCATTATCCTTACTATAGCCAGCTGTTGACAACTGTGACCGGTTGGTACTTGCGAGCCAAAGAGTGAGTGATTCGAAATGTAAGTGTGCTCATCCTAAGAGAAGGCATTCGAGCAACTGCCAGATGGTGCTTGATTGAAATATTAGTGTTCGACCAATAGAACATATGAGCGATCGAGGTTGTAAAACTATGAGCGACCATCGAATATATGCGCGACTCTTTCGCCTTTGTTATAACATGTACGGCTGAATTCTGGTACTTAGATCAAGTGTCTTCTTCCATTCCGACCGACCTTCACAGGCTTTTTGACATGTATTTTCATCAGGCTGCATTACTCATATTGTCCAAAATGTATTATGTCATCATCCCCGATCGCGCTGAGCAAATGTCTTTGTTTTGGATTCGATATTTGAACTCTATCTTGTGCAATCGCTTCCTACCTTTTGTGGGTCGCTCTGATGCCTTAGGACAGGGGTATGCAGGACCAACCCTGATGACACTCGTTCCGTGAGCTTCTGCTTTGGATTTAATAGCTCAATTTGCGCATGGATTTTTTAGCGATTAACATTTGCCCCTCGATGTTTGTAATTTCTGGCAGAGCTTTACTGGCTTCGACATGATTGGTCGCAACATTGTTTGGTAGATTTAATCTAATTCATCGGAGGGTCATTTATGCATAATTTGGGATTGCTTTTCTATGGTAGATTGATGTCGTTCCTTTATATGGGTGAGACACTTGAACTATCTTTTCATTATTACCAATGGTCGAATCATAGGGAAATGGTTACGCCAGCTAGATTTTAATGAGATACTTATTTGTGTAGTCGAGCACCGAATTGACGTGGCAAGAATGCTCTAGATGTATGTCTTTTAATCTTCCTTTTTACTTACTTTTATCCTTCTTTATTTTACCTCTACTCCTCAAAAATTTCCTTTTGTGTTATTCGAGAATTTTGCCAGGTAATTCATATCTTCTGTTCTTGTCCGAATTCTTCTTCAAAAACCTTCTTCCCTTACTATCTTTCTCAGTGCTTGCAGTAATACTTGCTCAATCAAAGCAATTCTTTCTTGGAACTGGAACATCATAATCATTTTAGGTGATATTTTTTCCTTTCCCCATTTTTTATGCTTTGTCTGAACAGTAGTATTGCTCCAAGCTAAAAGGTTTTAAGTGTGGCATGACTGGCTTCGGTAAGCATTGACATCTAGGTAAAAAACGGATCTTGCCTAGTAAAGACACCATTTTCATAATTATTTTGATGAATCTGAATCACCCGGTGACTTTTGGAATCTTGATGTTGGTATTGCTTATAAGTCATTCGATCGAATACCCAAAGCTTCTCTGGATGAAACATCTCCGTTTATGTCGGAGTCCAATTGGGTTATTCTTGGTCATTTATGATTGTCATTCGAGTCCATATTGGTTCTCTTTTTCTTTCTCTGAAATGGGTCGCCCGAGGATGACATTTTTTATGTCAAAGAAATTGAAGAAGAAATCGATGGGAAGGGCTGGTAGCAAAAGGATGCTTCAGAGTGAAAAGAACTTGGGTGCAAATGGCACGCAAATCCATCATTCAGCGGGTGAATTCCCTTCCCCTGATGTTTAGATTTCCCCTGATCAACTGCCTTTGGATTCTTTGTCCATTACTTTAAACCCTACTAACCTTGAGACGGCTGTTCCGAGTCCTCTCTGTGTTCCCAACCCATGTCGTCCTGAACTTGCTGAACTATTCGAGGGCTGGCGCCCAATTAGTACATATTCTGGTGTATACATAGACCCGTTCGATCGATGGATTATTGCAGGAAAAATGGATAACATGAAGGATTTCATATTAGCCAAATTTAACCAGTTGGAGGCTCGCCCGAACTTGGTTGAGGTCCTTATCATAGAGGTCAGAAATTACATTGTGAAACATTTGGGTGCTTGGCATAATCTTGTGGTAGATCTTTAGAAATCGAATAAAGAGAATGTTGAGCGGATCCATGCTTTGGAAAGTGATAGGTTCGAGCTTGTCAAGGCCATTGAATCTCGAGAGAATATCATTGCTTCCCTTATTTGAATGTTGTGGCTCGTTATCTTTGTCATTTATTGTTTCCGCTTTATTTTAAGATGATCCGTTTAGTCTGGCTTGTATATGCGGGTGCTAGCCCTGCCCACTATCGTACGCTCGTGTTGGTAACTTTTATGGCCTATTATGGACCTTAGTGCACTGCGTTTTTTTTGTTTAAGCCAGCCATTTCCACGTTGGTGCGTCAGACGGTGCACCTTTATCTTAATTTTCATGTTTGATCGGGCGCTCTGTTATTCGCGCGGTTACACCCGATTTTATGCCCTTTCCTCTTTCGTTCTAGGTTTGTCTTAGCGGTTCGTTATTTACCGCTAATTATTACACGCTTGTTTATATGCTCATAAGCGTGTTTGTTATTATCTTTATTAAGTTGTATTCAATCCCGTGCCTGACTAACATGGTGATGAACCAAGCCCTTCGGAGACAGGCCTTGAATACGTGCCTCCTGGGGAGGACTTGGGTTATAAGTTTAAGATCCATTCTAGACCTTGTTTGGTATGTTTGTTTTCGAACGAAATCTAGAATGGATACCCCCTTGCGGCTAGGATTTCTGTTACCCCCTTGCGGTTAGGATTTATGTTACCCCCTTGCGGCTAGGATTTCTGATTGTGCTGGTCTTTCCAGCATGTTTGTGGGTCCTTCCGATACTAGGACTGGGGTTCTAGCCTAGTTTTTTTTTTGCATTTCCCCTATGAGGCGGACATAATCCTTGTTACCAAATTTGGTTTCGATTTCGAGGAGTTCGTGCCCTACACCTGACAACGCACCTCTCCGGGACTAGCAACTTTTATCCGTGGGACAAAATAGGTAATATTCCTGCATCTCTATCGAGACCTGATGCCGATCCTTTGAATGGATGTTTTGCTGAGAGTTTGGCATATTTTTCACAATGAGATGTGCAGCCCATTGACTCATTGTTTGTCTTTGAACAACTTATTCTCTTAAGGTGATGCGCTCATTCATCCGATTTGATCTTGCCTGACGTTTGTAGTTTTCACTTTGCTTTGCTTAGGATGTGCTTTGAGATTCTTCCCATTCAGAGTTTGGATGTATATGATCAATTGCTTCTATCATGCCTACAATCCAAGAGATTGGTTTTTAGCATGAAATGATAAGCAGGTCACTCAGGTAAATACATAATTGATTTTGATGCGCGAATTTTTTTTTACAAGTAAACCATTGTTAAGCATTTGCATCAATATAGCAAGTAACAAAACTAGGTAAAATGACTTAAGTGACATGATAAAAAGAACAAAGTAGCAAAACAACATAGTGGGGTTTCGCGTCCAAAATTCCATAATCGGGACACTGCTCACTGATCCTTAAACAAGTGTTAGTTTCAGACTGATTTTGGATTTTTCCTTTAAATCTTGTTGCCCCTTGTTCGCGGAGAGCCAGAACAACATCGATGTTTCTGTACATATTGCTGCAAATGGTTTTTCCTGATTATCTCCTCAATTAACGACTTCAAATGCCTGCAGTCGTTGGTGTCGTGTCCTGGCTATTTATGGAATTGACAAAACCTTCCTAATTTCATCGCAATGTCTTTGACCTGCCTTTGTTTCAAAACCGGATATCTCTCGGTGTCTTTAATTGCCATGAAGATATTCCCAATGGTATCACTGAGAGGAGTGAACACGGAATTCTTAAAAACGTGTAGTTTCTTTTTAGTCTGGTAGTCTTCCCCTTTATTGCTCCTTTTCTGACTATCATATCTACTTTGCGCACTACCCCTCTTCTTTTTTTGTCCACATGCTGAACCTTCTTCAATGCTCATGTACTTTTCAGCTTTATTGAGTACTTGTTCGAGTGTACTTGGTTTCTTCTTCTTGATCCACAGTCCTAATTCGTTTTCTCTGCATATGGCTCCTTTCAAAGCCATCAGGACTAGACATGGCTGGAAATTTTTGACTTCAGCCATCGCCATAACAAAGCGAGTGAGAAAAGCTTTGATGGACTCTTCTGATTTTTGTTGCAGTTCACTCAGCCTCATAACATACCTAACTCTGGGTGCCTAGAGTTTGAATTGCTCTGTGAATAGTTTGGCAAGGGTAGTGAAGTTGTTCACAGATTTCGGCGGTAACTTTGTGAACCATAGGTAAGACGCTCTTTCTAGATAAGTCAGGAAATATAAGCACTTGATTTTGTCGGTAGCACCTGCCTCACTCATATATTAGTCATATTTGCAGAAGAATGTGTTAGGGTCGCTTGTCCCATTATAAGACTGCAACGTTGGAGGTTCAAATTTCTGAGGATATACAGTCCTCTTAATCCTTTCAGTAAGTGGGGTTTTGGTTGGAAAGGATGCCCATTCTTTCCGATCGTCCCTCTTCTGCAGACCTTCCTCCACAATTGCACGTGCCATTTCTAAAAGGTATTTTCGCTCCCCGCCCTGATCCATGGACCGAGTGCCCTCTTCCCTATTAGTTTCTAATCTGGATGTATAATTGTAATATGGAGTCAAGGAATTTGTGCACTCTTCTGGGAGGACTCTCCCTCTGGTGGCGGAGCTGTCTAATCGCTCCAAGATCGTGTCATCGAAGTAGTCTCGTACAGATGCTTTGTTCTTTCCATGATCACGATTGATGTGATACACAACTTCCTAAATGGAATTTTCCTGATTTGAATTCGAAGAAGGGAATTATTCCTTGGATCCGCGACTTGCTTGTGCGAATGGAGAACAAGTGGCACTCAGTATGGCTTTTGCGGTGGCGGCTTGAATAGTGAGTATCGACTCGAGTTTCTTCATCATTGCGTTGCTCGCAATAGTTATTTGACTCATTAAACCTGTCATTGCTTCTTCCAATTCTTTCCTGGTTATGGCTTCTTCGGTTCCAGGCGGTTCTTCTACCCCAGAGCGGGTAGCGGATGATGTGATGATATTAACACTGTTGACGAGGCTGTTGACTTCATCAGTGAATTCCCTCAGTATGTCCATGATTTCAAGATCAATTTTCTTAGAAAATCTCATCGGATCTTGCTAGGGAGGGATGTAAATACGACCCCTCGGTGGGCGCCAAAATGTTTTAACCAAAAATGGCTTAAACACCAAAGGTACTCAAACTGTACTTCACCGATACGATAGGAAAATAAATGGAGTTGTAATTGATATCAATGGAAAGTAAAAAATGCGAGTAAGGAAAAATGGAGGCATGATTTAGAGTGGTTCAGCCTTGTGCTAGACCTACATCCACTATGAAAATCTCTTGAATTCTTATAATGGGGATTACAAAATACATTAGCCCTCTCTTTCTATACATTCCTATATTCACTCAACAATGATTTCTCTTATACATATTAATATGAAGATTTTGCAAGAGAAATGGTAGAGTTTGAGGAGGAAGAGGACGGATAGATCATTGAGAAGGAGGATGTCTTTGGATTCCTGATTGTAAGGCTGTGCTGGATGCCATGACCAAATTGGTGACCAACCTTTAGGTGGAGGAGATGATCCCAATGTTTAAGAGATGATTAAGGATTGAATCATGCAGCACTTTGTGGTTCTGGAAAAAGCCCCTCTTCAGTAGGCAGACATGGCTTATTTATAGGTGGGCCTCCTCGGAGAAGTGAGCTGAAGTTCGTGTATGCAAGCTATGGATCGCTCACCCAATTAATTACAGACATGCCATTGTCCTTACTGTAGCCAGCTGTTGACAGCTGTGACCAATTGTTACTTGTGAGCCAAAGAGCGAGTGATTCGAAATGTAAGTGTGCTCATCCTAAGAGCAGGCATTTGACCAACTGATAGATGGTGCCTAATCGAAGTATTAGTGTTCGACCAATAGAACATATGAGCGATCGAGGTTGCAAAACTATGAGCATCCATCAAATATATGCGCGACTCTTTCTTCTTTGTACTGACATGTACAGCCAAATTCTGGTATTTAGATCAAGTGTCTTCTTCCGTTGCGACCGACCTTCATAGGTTATTTGACCTGTATTTTCATCAGGCCGCAATACTCATAATGTCCAAAATGTACTATGTCATCATCCCCGATCGCGCTAAGAAGATGTCTTTGTTTTGGATTCGATATTTGAACTCTATCTTGTGCAATCGCTTCCTACCTTTTTTGGGTCGCTCTGAATGCCTTAGGACAGGGCTATGCACGACCGACCCTAATGACACTTGTTCCTTGAGCTTCTGCTTTGGATTTAATAGCTCAATATGCACATGGATTTTTTAGCGATTAACATAAACCATGTCTCTATTTTGCTTCTCTTTCTTTGTTATCGCCTCGCCTCCTCCTTTTCGCGCTTGTTTGTGCATTCGATCTTGCCTCATTAGTACTCCAAGATCTAATTTCTTCTCTCCAACCATTTCTCAGTCCATAATACCTATCTGCGCTATTCGATCTTACCCACACCATTTAAATCTTAACCATAGTGAGAGATCATTTGGATGGATCAGAATGAGCAAAAGGTCTCATTGCTTTAGGGCTAAGAAAATTTGTCGAGGCAATTGGGCTTGCACCATCCAGTTGCTTCGAGATCTTAGAATAGGGTTTGTTGTTTGGGTTGCATCCGCCTTTGTAACACCCCATATTTTCTATGAACATAAATTAACAAAACAAAGTATACTTAATTTTTAAAAGAAGAATTAAGGGAAACGGGTTGCGCCATTGCTTTCGCTTGGAATTCTGCTTGAGATAGAGTCTGAGTTTGCATAAATCAGACTTCGTATGAAGAAGTTATGGCACTTAGAAGTTTGAGGAATTTAAAATAAAAACCAGCCCGAATTCAAAATTTAAAAGTTCGAAATTCAAAACACACACCCGGGATGGGTGGGAAATTTCCCGCCCAGGACCTAGGTCGACCAGGGGGTCGACCTGGGGGTCGATCTGGGTGACAAAGGTCAACCAGGGGGTCGACCTGAGGGTCGACCTCCCCCATATTTCCACATCCACGGACAGATTTTTTTTTTGCATTTGGACTCCCGTTCTGACCAGATTCGTTGATCCCTATGCAATATAAACACAACTAAGGCTACAGTTTTCTCTACACAACTTCATTACGGCTATACTCTGCCCTAATTCAAATTAAATAAATCAATGGCGTCGCTACTCTACTGAAACCTAAGCTAGAACTAGTACTCCTTCTTCCTCCAATCTGAATAGGATTAAAAGAGAACAACTACAGCCCTTTTTCTTTTAGAATCCAACCAAGGTGAGTACAATTATTTTCAGATATGAAATTTAATTATGATCTTGACATGGTTATAAATCTGAATCTGAGACTATGCATATACTTGTTTATCAGATCTGTTTTTCTATGTAGATCTATCTTATTAATATTATAGTAACTATTTTGTATCTCTTCCTTCCTTCTGTTCTATAGCTAGGCTATCACGAGCCTGAGCCAAATCTCATAAGTGATTGATGCACAAACGCTAAATTTGGGGAAAATAGTGAATGATGCATAATTGGACATGACTGATTTGTGACTGATTTGAGAAAAGAACATATGTTGTAATTTAAGATCTAGATTTTGGCATACTATATATGATAGTCTGTGATTTGGAAGAAGGAGAATTGTTGTGTATATGATTTAGGCGCAAAGATCTATACTAAAATAGGATAACTATTAAATGTGAATACGCCTAAATGGGGATTTTGGATATTTGGCATACGCTGAAATCAAAGGATATAATTTGGCATAATTCATATTGTATACCATGGTTTGAGGTTTTTGAAGAATATCCTGTACTGTGTAAATTTAACTAAAATTTGGGGCATATGTTACGTTGTGAATTATGACCATAATTTAGGCATGTAAAATTAGGATTAATTTTATGATTAAATCTGTTAAATTGCCTAATCTGCTAAATCTGTTGAAACTGAATACGTTGAATTTGGGGTATGAAAATCTGTAGGCTCGATCTAAAAATTGAGCAAAACAAGTAAATAAAATTTTGAATAATCTGCTGTAACTTGTAAAGAAGTTTAATTTGTTGAATTAGCATAAATAGTCTGATATTGGTATAATCCGTGAATGAATACTTTAGCTAAAAATAAAGAATGCTGAGACACGAGGTTAGACTTTGTTTGCGGTAGAAGTCTGCCTGGACCCAACCGGCTTAACCAGCAACCGCAAACTGCCGGTCTAATGTGAGAGGTCGTAGGCATAGCTAAATGATGCTTAGACACGACGTTAGTGCTGGCTTGTGGCAGAAGTCTGCCCGGAACCGCCTGGCACATCCAGCGGCCACAAGCTACCGACCTAATGTGAGAGGTCTGTGCATTAGTAATTATTTAATGCAAATCTAGGTTAAATATGATGCCTAAAACGTGTTGGGTGGATAAGGTTGAATCAAATGGGCGGATGAATCTAATAAACCCGTTTCAAAAATCTGTAGGCCCAATACAAGGTTAGGTGAAACAATCTGTAAGTCTGTTAATCTGTATATCCGATCCGTTATTCTGAAAACTTGTTAACTTGTATGTCTGATCTGAGAACTAGTTAATTTGAACTTTGTACATCTGAAATCTATAAGCAAGTTAATCTGAAATCTGTTAGTCTGGGGACACAAGGTTGGGAGGGGTAATTACTTGTGTAATCTGTTGTATGGGACCCATATTAGTCAGTAACTCTTTTCTTGTATTAAAACAATGACCCAACACTAGGAGGGGTCCGGGGCACGCTTACTGAACTAATTGTAAGAGGTTCACTCTGATAATGGCGAGGGGTGTCGATGGAGCATTCCAGCCGGTCATGTGCATGCATGGATCTGGTCTGCTCTGAGGATGTAAGACACTATGACATCTGTAAATAGGTCTATGTCTATAGGTTGCCACTTTAGGGAATGACACACCCTTTTGTTGGGCCGACACAAGGTATTTTTGTATTAGGGAGCCGATCACTTGGGGTAGAATTTGGGGTACACCTAGTTCTGTCTGTTTCTGTTAGTGTACCGTCTGTTTCTATTGGGTGGTAAAGGCCCATTATTAGTATTATGTTTCTGTACTGTCTGATTCTGTTGGGGTGGTAAAGGCCCATTATTAGCATTCTGTTTCTATACCTTCTGTCACTGTTGGGGTGGTAAAGGCCCATTACTAGCATTCTATTTCTGTATAGATTATTCTGTTTCCGTTTCTGTTTCAGTTTAGACATTAGGGTAACACCTAATCCTGTTATACTAAGTATTAGTGCAGAGAAGTAAGATATAGGTAAGAAGCATATCTTGGTCCATATCATTCTGTTTCTTCTGCTTAACTTAAGCATACCTGCTACTCCTGTTGTTGTAATCTCTCATCCAGCTTTATTTGCATGTCATGATACTGCTATCTGTTTATATGCTGAAAGTCACAGGACTCGCTAGACTTTATGTCTAACCACGTTTGTTTTTGCCCCTTTTCTTTCCGTCCCCCCCCCCCCCAAGGTGCTCAGGGTAGAAACACAGGAGCTTGATTCAGATTTTCTCTGGTTGAAGTGCTTGAAGTATTGCTTGGCTTTGACTCTATCTTTTCATGGCAGTTTATGTTGGGGGTTATGGCTTTAAGATTATGCATTTTGAAGGATTTATTATAAGAATGATATTTGTGTACTTGGGTTTTGGTATTATGATTTTGAAGGATGTAACCAAACTCATTTCTGTTTCTGTTGTAATAAAGTTATAAATTTTTCAAGTACTACTTTACGTATCTGTCTTGTAATATTTTGTTCTTTTTACTTATGATGCTTCATGGAAGTTAATGCATTCCCTTTTGTGAGAGACATTAACGGACATGGGGTGTTACACTTGGTATTAGAGCTGAAGGTTACCAGATTTAAAAAAAAATTGAAAACTATTTTCAAAAAGGTTTTAAAAAGAAAGTATTTTCAAAAAGTTTATTTTGAAAAACATAATCCCCAAAATCCGTATATCTGTCTTTCGATTCTCCATTTTGAATCTCTTCCTTTTTCTTTTCAGCATGTCTGGGGTACCCGAGATACCCAAGGGCATACTGGTACCAACCTAGTTCAGAAGGTATCTGGGGGCTAGGGCCACGCCGTAGGCCCAGCAGACATTCCTCCTCCCCCAGCTGCAGTCGCTCCTCCTCCCCCTCCCTGCGTTGATACTTTTTCGAAGATATGCAAAGACTTTCGGGCAATGGGCTGGAAACCTTTTCACGGGTCAGAAATGTTTGTTGAAGCTCGAAATTGGCTTAAGGAGGTGGAATATTTGTTTGGTATCTTCGAGATAGAAGATGGAAGGAAGGTCCAATTAGCTGGTTACTTAATGAAGGACGAAGCCTTTTGGTGGGAGGTCACGAATGGAGAGCATCCAGTGGAGATATGGATGGACTTCAAGCATAGGTTCGAGATGAAATTTCTCTCACGAGTAGAAGAGAATTTGTACATGGAGAGGTTCTTAGCGTTGAAGCAGTGGAATTTATCAGTAAAGGAGTACGTCAACAAGTTCAATCAGTTGGCGAGATTTGGCTTAGACTTGGTGAACACACCTGAAGAGAAGGCCCTGAGATTCGTTAAAGGTTTGAATAAGCCGCTACACGGGTTGGCTATGACCCACATTCCTATGGGGCTACCTTCGAGAAATTGGTTGACATGGCATTGATGCATGAAGAGGAAGCCAAAAGTGAGAAAAAAGAGGAAAAGCTTGAAGGACCACAGAACAAGAAAGCGTGGCCCAAAAAAGAAACACAAAAGAAGGATGAAAAGTCTAAAGATAAGAAGGAAGAAAAGTGCTTTACTTGTGGAAGCTTGACTCATCTGAACAAGGATTGCAGAAAGAGGAAGGGCACTTGCTTCAAATGTGGTGAGATGGGACACTTCACTAGGGACTGTCCGAAGAAACAAGGGCAAGGGAAGAGAACAGGACCTACTTCTAAAGGGCAGGCGAATGCTCACGTGGCTGGTGGATAGGATAGGGATAGGAAAATTTCTGTAGGAGGTTTAGTTTCCTTATCTGTTAAAACTCTTTTTGATTTTGGTGTTTTGATTCTGTAATTGAGACTCTGCACTTTAATACTAGTCTTGTTTCTGATCCCACTATAGTCTCAAACCCCATAAGGGTTACGACTCATCTGTTTGTGATTAGTTGGGGGTATCTGTGTTGGGCGTTAAGTTGACTATGACGCATACATTCTGGGTTTTGATAATCTGATCTGTACCAGTAGTCTGTAAGTATCTGAATATTTCTGAAAAGGACAGGGATTTTTACTCGAAGCGTGAAGTAGATTTCCAGTTTTGACATTTTTTAATGGGAGTAATTCTCTGAGTGTCAATCTGATGTTGATTTCGGTCTTCGGGGTTGATACTTATAGATTTATTCTCTTAACCGATGTCTAATGGGAACATAACTTTTGTTTTAATTGTACTTGCTTCTATCCCTTGGTTGTATCCTATCGATCGAGTCTTCGACCTTTAGGCAGAAACTGATGGGTATAAACATGTGTTTGAGACATGTTATGTTTGATGGTTGCAAGTGGATGCAAGTGGTTGCTAGTGGTTGCTTGTGGATGCATATACACACACTAGGCACTAGATCGGCTCAAAAAAACTCTCATACTGCATATGGATGTGTGTGCATTTTTCAATTTTTGTGGATGCAAAATGATTGACTCATCACATGGATGTTGCATTTGGATGAATGGTTATGCACTCATATAGAAAAGATGTGTATCACACAGGATTTCTTGCATACATAATTGGACTCATGGCACCAACATAATTTGCATTGAGGAGGTCAACTGAATCAGTGTACCGCCTGATCTTTGCATTAGATAAGAGACATATACACACACTTTTGCATATGTTCATACAACAATAGGAGTTTTCTAAGGACAATGGATGCTTGCGGATGAGGGTTGAGTAGATGAGTGCTTGGATGGTACGACACATTCTTCTTAACTTGAAGTTTTCGGGGACGAAATCCTTTAAGGAGGGGAAAATGTAACACCCCGTATTTTCTATGAACATAAAGTAACAAAACAAAGTATACTTAATTTTTAAAAGAAGAATTAAGGGAAACGGGTTGCGCCATTGCGTTCGGCTTGGAATTCTGCTTGAGATAGAGTCCGAGTTTACGTAAATAGGACTTTGTATGAAGAAGTTATGGCACTTAGAAGTTCCAGGAATTTAAAATAAAAACCAGCCCGGATTCAAAGTTTAAAAGTTCGAAATTCAAAATACACACCTGGGCTGGGCGGGAAATTTCCCGCCCTGGACCCAGTCGACCAGGGGGGCGACCTGGGTGACATAGGTCAACCAGGGAGTCGACCCCCCCCATTTCCTATTTCATGGACAGGTTCATTTTTCTGCATTTGGATGCCCGTTCTGACCAGATTCGTTGATCCCTATGCTATATAAACACCCCTAAGGCTACAGTTTTCTCTACACAACTTCATTACGCCTATACTCTTCCCTAATTCATATTAAAATAAATCAATGGCATCGCTACTCTGCAGAAACCTAAGCTAGAACTAGTACTCCTTCCTCCAATCTGAATAGGATTGAAAGAGAACAACTACAACCCTTTTTCTTTTAGAATCCAACCAAGGTGAGTACAGTTATTTTCAGATATGAAATTTAATTACAATCTTGACATGGTTTTAAATCTGAATCTGAGACTATGCATATTCTTGTTTATCAGATCTGTTTTTCTGTGTAGATCTATCTTATTAATATTACAGTAACTATTCTGTATCTCATCCTTCCTTCTGTTCTATAGCCAGGCTACCACGAGCCTGATCCAAATCTCATAAGAGATTGACGCACCAACGCTAAATTTGGGGAAAATAGTGAATGATGCATAATTGGACATGACTGATTTGTGACTGATTTGAGAAAAGAACATATGTTGTAATTTAAGATCTAGATCTAGGCATACTATATATGATAGTCTGTCATTTGGAAGAAGGAGAATTATTGTGTATATGATTTAGGCACAAAGATCTATATTAAAATAGCATAACTATTAAATGTGAATACGCGTAAATGGGGATTTTGGATATTTGGCATACGCTAAAATCAAAGGCTATAATTTGGCATAATTCTATTATATATCATTGTTTGGGGTTTTTGGAGAATATTCTATACCGTGTAAATTTAACTAAAATTTGGGGCATATGTTATGTTGTGAATTATGACCATAATTTGGGCATGTAAAATTAGGCTTAATTTTACGATTAAATCTGTTAAATTGCCTAATCTACTAAATTTGTTGAAACTGAATACGGTGAATTTGGGGTACGAAAATCTGTAGGCTCGATCTAAAATTTGAGCAAAACAATTTAATAAAACTTTGAATAATCTATTTTAACTTGTAAAGAAGTTTAATTTGTTGAATTGGCATAATTAGTCTAATATTGGCATAATCTATGAATGAATACTTTAGCTAAAAATAAAGAATGCTGAGACATGAGGTTAGACTCTGTTTGCGATGGAAGCCTGCCCGGACCCAACCGGCTTTACCAGCAACCGCAAACTTTCAGTCTAATGTGAGAGGTCGTAGGCATAGATAAATGATGCTTAGACACGAGGTTAGGTCTGGCTTGTGGCAGAAGTCTGCCCGGAATCGCCCAGCACATCCAGCAGCCACAAGCTACCGACCTAATGTGAGCGGTCTGTGCATTAGTAATTAATTAATGCAAATCTAGGGTAAATATGATGCCTAAAACGTGTTGGGTGCATAAGGTTGAATCAACTGGGAGGATGAATCTAATAAACCCATTTCGAAAATCTGTAGGCCCAATACAAGGTTAGGTGAAACAATCTATAAGTCTGTTAATCTCTATATCTGATCCATTAGTCTAAAAACTTGTTAACTTGTATGTCTGATCTAAGAACTAGTTGATCTGAACTTTGTACATCTGAAATCTATAAGTAAGTTAATCTGAAACCAGTTAGTCTGGGGACACAAGGTTAGGAGGGGTAATTACTTGTGT
Source organism: Allium sativum (assembly GCA_030737875.1). NCBI lineage: Eukaryota > Viridiplantae > Streptophyta > Magnoliopsida > Asparagales > Amaryllidaceae > Allium > Allium sativum. The sequence continues at coordinate 382,078,667 of CM060924.1, forward strand.
CATCTGTTGTATGAGACCCATATTAGTTAGTAACCCTTTTCTGGTCTTAAAACAATGACCCAACACTAGGAGGGGTCCGGGGCATGCTTACTGAACTAATTGTAAGAGGTTCACTCTAATAATGGCGAGGGGTGTCGATGGCGCTTTCCAACCGGGTCATGTGCGTGCATGGATCTGGTCTGCTCTGAGGATGTAAGACACCGTGACATCTGTAAATAGGTCTGTGTCTATAGGTTGCCACTTTAGGGGATGATACACCCTTCTGTTGGGCTGGCACAGGGTATTTAATTATTAGGGACCCGACCGCTTAGGGTGGAATTTGTGGTACACCTAGTTCTGTCTGTTTCTGTTGGTGTACCGTCTATTTCTGTTGGGTGGTAAAGGCCCATTAGTTGGGGTGGTAAAGGCCCATTAGTTGGGGTGGTAAAGGCCCATTATTAGTATTGTACTGTCTGTTTCTGTTGGGGTGGTAAAGGCCCATTACTAGCATTCTGTTTATGTAGAGATTATTCTATTTTCGTTTCTGTTTCAGTTTAGACATTAGGGTAACACCTAATCCTTTTATACTATGTATTAGTGCAGAGAAGTAAGATATAGTAAGAAGTATATCTTAGTCCATATCATTCCGTTTCTTCTGTTTAACTTAATCATACTTGCTACTCGTGTTGCTGTAATCTCTCATCCAACTTTATTTACATGTCATGATACTGTTATCTGCTTATATGCTGAAAGTCATTGGACTCGCCAGACTTTATGTCTGCCCCCGTTTGTTTTCGCCCCTTTTCTTTCTGTTCCCCCCCCCAACCAGGTGCTCAAGGTGGAAATATAGGAGCTTGATTCAGATTTTCTCTGCTTGAAGTGCTTGAAGTATTGCTTGGCCTTGACTCTATCTTTTCATGGCAGTTTATGTTGGGGATTATGCATTCTGAAGGATTTTGTATAAGACTGATATTTGTGTACTTGGGTTTTGGTATCATGATTATAAAGGATGTAACCAAACTCAATTATGTTTCTGTTGTAATAAAATTATAAAATTTTCACTACTTTACGTATCTGTCTTGTAATATTTTGTTCTGTTTACTTATAATGCTTCATGGAAGTTAATGCATTCCCTTTTGTGAGTGACATTAACGTACGTGGGGTGTTATAGCCTTTGTTACACCTTGTTGAGATAGGTTCTTTCAAAGGTGATCATCATTTTGGAGATGAAGATTAAGCTCTCTTTGGATGATTTTGCTAAGGAGAATCTCGATGAAAGTTTTAGATGCATCCGTGTTTTACGCAGACTTGTATGGTCTTTTCTTGACTGGCTTTGGAGCTTTTGCAGCAAATCTCTTTTTCTTAATGTCAGTTCTTGTGTTGGGAATCTATGTTCGAACTGCCCATGTGGATGTGTAACCCATTTAGCACATTGTTCTATAAATGGGAAGTTATGACTAGATTTGTTTCATGATGCGGGAATTTAATCCTTTGCTTGGTCGGTGGCATAACCATCATTTAATGCCGCATCATATTTGATTTTGCTTGTTGTTCTTGTGTGTTATCTCATAGGGTTACTTTCTATAATTTTTCCTATCCATTTTGTTTCTAGGAAATATTAGGTAGATTTCCATGAGAAGCAGTTTTGTGGTAGGTTTCTTTTCTCATTGCAAATTCTCTCTTAGAAAGGCGGTGATGTGGGAACCTCCAACAACACCAGTAGTGTTTTTAACACGAGATTGAACATTTTGTTACCATGATATGATTAATCAAAGATCATAAAAATAGTTTGAGCTCCAACCGCGGAGTGAGACATCTCGTTGTTTATAACCGTTGTTTTGAGAGTTTTTGGTGTTGTTTTGTCGTTGTCTTTGCTGCTATTCCTTTGCAGCATCGAGTTCTTGGATTTGTTGTGATTCATGCTTGTAATTGTTAGCGTTTTTTACATTGCACGACTTAGATTAATGAGATTTCTATGTTTAGCGATATTTATGTCATTCATGCATGCCTGTTTAAATGAAATCTCGTTTTTCTTATATTAACAAACATTTGTCCTAGAGCTGAAAAAAATAGAATTCTGTGTTGGATAATTTTAGCAGTGAACCGGTTTTGCGTTGTTTACGTCACAGGTATATAAATAAAAAAAATCACCATTCCTTGTCAAAGATAAAATTTATTTTGGTCTTTTGAGTGTGATTTCAGTTTTTCGCATTTTTTTTGCTTAACTGACTTCCTTCTTCGCCAACATGTGACTTGAATCGTTTAAGTTTTGTAAAATACATTTTTAAAGCTTTTGGAAACGTTGTTTGAATTTTTTTTTACCCTTTTTAATTTTTAACTAATTTACTTTCTTTTATTTCAGTTTGTGCGAAAACACAAAATTTAGATACGGCAATTTATGCACATTTAAATGCCTATTTTACATTAAAATAAACGATTTGGATGGCGTAAAATGGATGTTTCCGAAATTTTCATTTTTTCATATGAATCTCATATGGAAAGTAAAGCGGTATTGAAAAGGATTTTCAAATAAACACAAGAAAATTTTAAACAAGAATTTATTTCTATGATTTTTTTTTTATTTTTGGTCACATGAACGGTGTAAGGAAGATTTTTGGATACTTTGTGTGCGCATTTTAGCAGTGCAATAGGACCGTTGATATGATAAAAACGTTAACAGTAATGAGAAAAAGGCTCTTTAAGACTTAGAAACATTGTTCCCATAACTTTTCAGCGATGCATGTGAGCTATTAATTAACTCGTTTTACGTTTTAGAGCTTGTTTTAAGCCTCCTTTAAAGTCCACTGATGGAAATTTTCGGAGTATTTTGGGTAGCTAAGGTGAAAATTTAGCAGCCTCCTTTACAGTCAAAGCGGGCTGAGCGGGAAATTTTCGGCTCATGGGTGTCGACCCCCTAGTGGGGGGGGGGGTCGACATAGGTGTCGATCCCCCTATAGGGGGGAAGACACAGGTGTCGACCCCTGTCTGCCAGATTGGGCTGATGTGTTCAGATGGCGATTTTTGGAGTTTTAGGGCTTATGTGGCTTTATTTGATTGGTCTGGTGACATGTCTTTTCATTCTGGATGTCTTAGATGAATCCTAGTCAGATCTAAGGGTTCTAATTAATCCTACACATCTATATAAGCACACATAAACCTAAACCCTAATCTAAACTAAATTCATTCATAAGCCATCATGCTGCTACGTCCTAAATTAAGCTAGTCTCTTCTCCAATGAATTAAAGCTTAGGAATTGTGAAAGAGGAGAACGGTTCTAGAACAGCAACAAACGCTTAATCTATTCTTTCTTCTACTGTAGTGAGTTCTAGTCACTTTTAGGTTTAAATAGATAAATGTGAATTGTGGTAGACCATGAATTGGGTATATGTTGTAAATCATGAACTTATGCAAGCATACTTTGTCATTTCCCCTAGATCTAATATATGGACATTCTATTATGTTTCCTATGTGAATCTTGAATTACAATTATATTGTGGTACATGTGAACTTGTTAATACAAATCTAACATTCTAGATCTGATTATGGTGATTCGAAATGATGTTTATATGAACATTGATTTGTAACCATGTTAGGATGATAGTACATCCATTAATTTGACATTACTTGGATCTAGACCTTGGTGTTAATCAACTTTCACTTGTTATATTATGATACCTTGGTATATATGGTAAACTTGACGTGTGAATCTAAACTTGTTATTATGCCACCCTGTTTGTGCTAGATTTAGGTAATTAGACACCTAATATTGAATCCAGATCTCATTATACTTTCCTAAACACAAGTTATTAATTTAATGTCCACTTTATTATGATAATCATCACATGTCCATTCACTTAGTTACTATGCTAGTTATGTTAATATTTAGGCCAAAGCATGTTGAACTGTCACCCCTATCATGTTACCTTTTATTGTTATGACGAGGCTACCCTGTAGCCTCGATGACGCCAAAATACATGCGATCACGTTAGTTAGGAAACGGGGAATAAAGGGGATTTATAATTGGCACAAGTTTTATAATGTTTTATATAAGTTGGACATATAATTCAAACAGGGAAACATGGTAATAATCACCTATAATGACATAGGAAATTTTGGATAAAAATGGAATAATTTGAATATAACCATTTATGGATATGTAATTTAAACAAGGAAAGGATTAATTAATTGGTAAATTAATTAAAAATGGCATAATTTGAAAATGAACATTTATGGACATGTAATTCAAATTATTGGGCAAAATATGTATTGACACCCAAAAAGGGAAAGGTTTAATTAATTAAAAATGGAATGTTTAGTAATTACAATTAGGGATTGTAATTGTACTTATGACACGAGGTTAGGTTACATTAGTGGTGGAAGTTTGCTCGGACCTGACCGGCATATCCAGCAGACACTAATGTTGAACCTAATGTGGGAGGTCTAAGTACGCGAATACGAATCGGGTTAGGACACGAGGTTAGCACCAACTATGGAATAAGACTGCCCAGACCCAACCGGCATATCCAGCATCAACATGTTGCAGGCCTAATGTGGGAGGTCTAGCCCATTATAAAACATAAATGGACATGGTAATGAATCAGACTACTTAACCTAATCTAATCCATAAGCGATTGTACGAATATGAACTAAAGATAGGGTTAAGTAAAACATGCTTGGATCAGTGGGAGGGTTAAGTACATCTTGGGTAGGTGGGTAATATTAATATATAGGCCCAAAAACTTAACCGTTAAATAAACATGCTTGAATCGGTAGGAGGGTTAAGTACATCTTGGGTTGGTGGGTAATATTTGTATATATAGGCCCACAAACTTAACCTACCGGGGTTATGTAATTAAAGACATCATTAGGTAAACATAACCAGTGGAAATCATAGTAGTTGGGATGCAAGACAAAGGGGAGAGCTTGCATCATCTTGTGTGGGACCCATTTCAATCAGTAACCCTTAAATAGGTATCAAAAGGGTACTCCGAACTAGGTCGGAGTGGGGCACGCTTACTGAGCTGATTGTAAGAGATCCAAATGTAACACCCCATAATTTTAAATATTAAAATTAACAAATTTAAGAACACTTAATTTTTAGAATAAGAATTAAGTGAAACGGGTTGCGCCATTGCGTTCATCTCGGAATTCTGCATAAGATAGAGTCTGAGTTTGCGTAAATCGGGGTCCGTGTAAAGAAGTTATGGAGTTCAGAAGATTTCAAGTTTAAATAGAAATTAAATTAAAATAATAATCAAAGGTCAAAACTGTTCAAAATTCGAAATTCTGTTAGAGCGGGCTGAGCGGGAAATTTCCCGCTCAGAGGTGTCGACCTCCCCCGAGAGGAGTCGACATAGGTGTCGACCACCCTATAGGGATGTCGACATAGGTGTCGACATAGGTGTTGAACCCCCTGTAGGGAGTCTACCCCTTTGAGATCCTCTGAACCTCCTGTAGGGAGTCGACCCCTTTGAGATCCTCTTCCATTGACAAGTTTTTGGAGCCCTGAGCTGATGTGGCCTTCTCTGGTTGGCTTATGATTAATTTCTGAGGTATTAGGGCTTATGTGTCGTGCTATGGTTGGCTGGATGACACATCTCTTTGGTTTGATGGCTCTGATTTCTCCTAGACTAATCTAAAGGCTAGAATTTAACCTAGACTTCTATATAATCACCCCAAACCTCGACCCTAGAACCCATTCTATGAAGCCGTCATGTTGTTCGTCTCCAAACTGGCCTAGTCTCCATTCATCTACCCCAAACTAGAGAATCAAATTCAAACTAGGAATCCATTAGAAGAACTAGAGAATCAAACGTCTAAATCAAAGGATAGCTTTTCAAATTCAGAAACTAGATCCCAAAAATCTAGATCCGTCCTTTTTCTGTAAGTACAGTTATTGTTTAGATGTGAGCACCTAATAAGAAATCATGACAGTAATAACTGAATACATAATGGACTCATGGCACTGACATAATTCGCATTAAGGAGGTCAACTAAATTAGTAGACCGCCTAGTTTTTCATTAGATAAGGACATATACACACACTATGCACATGATCATGAAAGCATTAGGAATGTTTTTAAGGACAATGGATGCCTATGATTGAATGGTTGAGTAGATGGATATTGGATGGTAGGATATACATTCTTCTTAACTTTGAGATTTCGGGGACGAAATCCTTTAAGGAGGGGAGAATGTAGCACCCGTAATTTTAAATATTAAAATTAACAAATTTAAGAAGAATTAATTTTTAGAAGAAGAATTAAGTGAAACGGGTTGCGCCATTGCGTTCCTCTCGGAATTCTGCTTGAGATAGAGTCCGAGTTTGCGTAAATTGGGCTCCATATAAAGAAGTTATGGAGTTCAGAAAATTTCAAGTTTAAACAGATATTAAATGAAAATAATAATCAAAGGCCAAAACTGTTCAAAATTCGAAATTCGGTAAGAGCGGGATGAGCGGGAAATTTTCCGCTCAGAGGTGTCGACCCCCTAGAGAGAGTCGACATAGGTGTCGACCACCCCTGTAGGGAGTCGAACCCTTTGAGATCCTCTTCTAGTGACGAGTTTTTGAAGCCCTGAGCTGATGTGGCCTTCGCTGATTGGCCTATGACAAATTTTTGAGGTATTAGGGCTTATGTGTCGTGCTATGGTTGGCTAGATGACACATCTCTTTGGTTTGATGGCTCTGATTTCCCCTAGACTAGTCTAAAGGCTAGAATTGAACCTAGACTTCTATATGATCACCCCAAACCTCAACCCTAGAACCCATTCTATGAAGCCGTCATGTTGTTCATCTACAAACTGGCCCAGCCTCCATTCATCTACCGAAACTAGAGAATCAAATTCAAACTAGGAATTAATTAGAAGAACTAGAGAATCAAACGTCTACATCAAAGGATAGCTTTTCAAATTCAGAAATCAGATCCTAGAAATCAAGATCCGTCCTTTTTCTGTAAGTACAGTTATTGTTTTGATGTGAACACCTAATAAGAAATCATGATAGTAATAACTGGATCTAGAACTATGCCTAATTCTATTCGTGCCTATCCTTTTGTCAATTTTGAATTGCCTATGCCTATGAGACTATTGTGATTGATGTAATGACACATATCGTGCCTATTAGACTATTGTGATTGACATAATGAAACCTAACATGCCTATGAGACTGTTGAATTGACAAAATGGAACCTATCATGACTATGGAACTATTGTGATTGATTTATCATGTTGTACATCATATGCCTATGAGACTATTGCACTGACACATTGAACCTACCATGCTTATACAGTTATATCTATGCTAGTTCGCATGTTAATTGGATATAATTTAAATGCAAGATCTCGTTCATGTGCTTAATTAAGTTTATGTCGCTCTATCCCAAATTTATACTGCACATGTTGATCTATATTGTTTAGGCCTGTTGGAATGTTACATGTCCCTTTCTTTTCCCTTTTGTTTATAAGTTAGGCTAATTTGTGAGCCTAACGTTCTATGTGAATTATGCGAATGAATAGCAGGGGAGACGCTGGGAAAAAATGTTAAAATACATGCTATTGGCATAGATTGGCTCATAGCCATGTAAATAATTAGTAGCATGAAATGGTAGAATTTGTATACCTAGAATTATGGACATAATTTAGAGGGTAAGCAGGGCATGACTTGAATTGACAACACTTGTGGATAATTTTCATATGAACATAAATTGTAAATATGTAAATTAATTAAAAAAATGAATATGCTTAACCTGAGGTTAGATTGAGTTACGGTGTAAGACTGCCCGGAACCGCCCGGCACATCCAGCAACCGTAACAATATAGATCTAATGTGAGAGGTTGGTGCTTTAATGAATGAATTAAAGCTAAGAAACATATAGGCTAAGAATGGTAGGGTTAAGTTAACACGACAGGGCAACACTTAACCAATGTAACATGACAAGTGGTAGGGTTAAGTTAACACAAGAGGGTAACACTTAACCAATGTAACATGACAAGTGGTAGGGTTAAGTTAACACAAGAAGGCAACACTTAACCAATGTAACATGACAAGTGGTAGGGTTAAGTTAACACAATAGGGCAACACTTAACCAATATAACATGATGTAAGATAGGTTTAAGTAACACAAGAAGGCAACACTTAACCAATACAACATGATGTGTGATAGGGTTAAGTAACACAAGAGGGGAACATTTAACCAATGTAACATGACAAGTGGGTGGGTTAAGTTAACTTGACTGGATTGATGACACTTAACTAATATAACATGATGGATGAGTGGGGTTAAGTTAATGGGAAACACTTAACCAATATAACATGATGAACGAGTGGGGTTAAGTAAATGGGAAACACTTAACCAATATAACATGATGAACGAATGGGGTTAAGCTAAGGGGAAACACTTAACCAATTACAACGTGATTGAATGAGATGGGTTAAGTTAATAAGAAACACTTAACCAACATAACATGATGTGTGGATGGGTTAAGTTAACTTGAATGGATAGATAACACTTAACCAATTTGAGGGATAAACAAATAGACCCTAGAAAACCCTAGTAACGGGGACCCATTTCTGTAGTAACCCACATAGATGTATCACGGTACCCTGAACTAGGCAGGGTGGGGAACGATTACTGGGCTGATTATAAGCGGTCAAAATAGCGGCAGGGGGTGCAGCAGTGTAGTTCCGAAGGAGTATGGGCGTGCTCATGCTCCGGAGTGGAAAAGCAGGCACTGGGCATCAGTAGTATACACTGTGCATCTTGAATCGTGTCGGGTCGCTATCATAGGGATTGATACATCTTATGGCGGGACCAGCACTGGGTATCTACACGTAAGAGAGGGCCGATTGACACAGACACAAGGAAAGTTAATACAAGTAGGAGCCGATCGATAGGGTAGTAAGTGTACATTTAACATCTTCATAGCAATTAGGCTGGTTGATGTAAGATCCTCATACTAAATGTACACCTGAAGGCTACCATAATTGCGGGGTTGGGATCACCTTATTTTATAACACAGGATACTAGTTGAGACACTAGTAGGGGATACAGATCCTTTTCCATAGGATACTAGTTGGGACACTAGTAGGGAATACGAATCGTTCTATAAAAGACACTAGTTGGGATGCTAGTTGGGTGGTGCAGAGAAATTAGGAAATTAGAGAAAGAACCGAAGCGCATTCAGTGTATCCTACCTTGTCATATCTAACGATCATCATTAGTTGTCTTGCTATTCTTATTATCATGGTTATGTCTGGTATTCAGTTTATTCATGTCATGATCCTTTTATTTGTTTACATGCTGAATAATCATTGGACTTACCAGACTTATGTCTGACCTGTTTTCTTTCGCATTCTTTTCTTCCGTCCCACCCCCCCCCCCCCCCACCCCTGGTTCATAGGGAGGGAATATCACCATTTAGCTCAGTTTTCTTTCCAAGCTCGAAGATAGATGATGTATTGCTTTAGACTCTCTTTTCCACTGCTATGGATGGCTCATGCTTTATTGGGGAATATCATTGTCGTTTTATGCTTCTTTATTTTGTTAAACAAGACAGATGCTTTGTTGTAATGGTTATTGGAAAACAATCTTTGTACAAGCTGTTTTACCAAGTTGTTGTTTCATCAATGAAGTAAAGTTTTATTTATTTTCTTCTATTTAAATTTGTCTGTTTTATAATTAATCTATTACATATACTTATGATGCTCTACTGAAGTTAATGCATTCCCTTTATGAGTGACCTTAACGGTGGTGGGGTGTTACACGTGGTATCAGAGTTGAAGGTTACCAGAACAGATAAAGGATTTTGAAACCTGTTTTCAAAAGCATTTTTATAAAGAAGTATTTTCAAAATCACGTTTTAAAGAAGCGTTTTTCAAGAGAAAATTATTGTTTTTAAAAGGCATATTCCCCAAAGCAATGAGCACTACCTTTCGATACTCTATTTGAATCTCTTCTTCCTTTCTTTTCGCCATAGTTTCGTAGGCATACGGCACATGTCGAGGGCGAAGTAGTGCCCAAACTCCATCTGTGGCCGTAGTAGTTTCACCTGCGGCTAATCTTCTTTCAAGCTTTGTAAGTAACCGTGCGATGGAGGTAGTCTCGAGAAACTTGTCAACAAGCTACACAAGGATAGTAAGGATAAGAATAAGGGAGTTTGGGCTTAGGTGCACAAGCCCAAGGATAAGAAGCTTGTTGATATGGCTTAATCCACGCAGAAGGAGAAAAGTGAAAAGAAAGAGGCCAAAGTAGAGGAATCACAAGCAAGGGATTGGAATATAAGAAGGGTGGAAGAAATAATAGATCCTGCGACAAGAGGAAGTGCCTTTTCTGTGGTATAGTGGGTCATTTAATTGTAGGAAGAAGAAGACAGGTGGTTGTTTTCAGCATGGTGAAGCAGGGCATCTTATCAAGGATTGCCGAAGGACAAGGACAAGGGCAAAGGACATACTCTTCTAGAGGGCAATTGCATGCTCTCACTGCTAGTGTACCTAAGAGAGGTAGGAGCGTTTCTGTTGAGAGTTTAGTTTTTCTTTTCAATCATCCTGTTAGAACTTTGTTTGATTCTGGCGCTTCACATTCTTTTCAATTTGCTTCCATAGTTGAGTCTCTACACCTTAGTACTTGTATAGTAGAAGATCCCATTATTGTCTCAAATCCAGTAGGTGGTTCGGCTCATTTATCTATGATTTGTTTGGATTTGGGAATATCTATACTAAGCGTTGAGTTTAGATTTAATGCTTACGTTTTTGGTTTCCTGGGCTATGAGTTGATTCTAGGGATGGATTGGTTATCCAGTAATGGTGTCATCCTCAATTTTGAAAGGAGAGTGGTTAGACTTATGACTCGCCTCCGTAACACTCTCGAAATCTCTTGTAATCCCATGAATTCCATTATGCTTAGTTACCTAGAATCTCTTGATGCGTCTGTTGAAAGCTTGCAATCTGTTAGAGTAGTCTGTGAATACGCGGATGTTTTTGAAGAGGTGAAAGACTTACCTCCAAAGCGAGAGATAGACTTCCGCATATACCTTGTTGATAACGCAAAACCTATTGCCTTAACCGTTAGACACATGGCTCCAAGGGAAAGGAAAGAGCTCAGTAAACAAGTAAAAGAGATACTTGAGAAAAGGTTCATAAGGCGAAGCTGAATGGGGTGCTCCAGTTGTTTTCGCTACAAAGGCGGAAGGTTCACATCGCTTGTGCATAGATGATATTTTGGTTTTCTCTAAGAGTGGAGAAGAACATGCTTTGTATCTAAGGGAAGTTATGGATACTCTTCGTGCACATCAGTTGAAAGCAAAATTCTCCAAATGCCATTTTTGGAGAAAAGAAGTATGGTTTCTAGGACATGTGACGTCCAAAGAAGGGTTAGCAGTAGATCCCGCAAAAGTAGTTGCGGTACAAGACTGAAAGGTCCCAAGGAATGCAACAGAAGTAAGGAGCTTCCTTGGACTAGCGGGTTAATATAGGAAGTTCAATAAAAAACTATGTGAAGGTATTAGCCCCACTTACTAGATTAACGAAGAAGAATCTAACCTTTGCCTGGGATATTGATTGTGATGTCGCTTTCCAATGATCGAGGAGGGATCTTTCGACGGCCCCAGTTTTGAATTTTACCTTACGGTAGTAAAAGGTTTACGACATAAACGGATGCATGCGGCACGGGACTAGGCGCCATTTTGATGTGAAAAGGAAGGGTATGGTCATAGCGGATGTCTTAAGAAGAAAAAGGTAGACTTCAAGTCCTCTTTATGTTAAAAGGAAAAGTTCATAATACACATCAACCTTTGATTTTAAAAACCTTCGGTTAAGTTAGTAGTTGGCATCATTAGGAGTAAGACCTATGCTCAAATAGGGACTTCACAAAGAAAAGACTCTTAGATAGTTGACGCAATAGATAAGTTAAGTAGAGAAAAGACCTCTAATCACCTTAATAACTACACTTGGAAACATGGTTATCATCTGTTTATTTTTAAGAGATAGTTCTTCCACATGGAATACCCTCTAGTGAACTTTGAAGACCCTTTGAGGAAATGTTAGCATGACACAGCAAAAGTTGTAGTCCCGAATATACTAGAAGGAGAAGAGGTAGAACGGGAGCCGACAGTGTGATGGGTTCCAACTCATATTTTGGAAATAGAAATTAAGAAGCTACGCAATCGTAAAGTTGAGACAGTCAGAGCACAATGGGGTGAAGCTCAAGAAGATGCGACTTAGAAGGCTGAAGACTAGACATGCACATCATACCCTTTTTGAGGGTATATCCTTGATCTCTCTTTTTCTATAAAGTTTGTTTGCATGCTAGTCTTAATCTTTTAAGTATATCCTCTCGGTCCTATTCTTAATCCTTTGGTAGAAACCAATGGATGCAAACATGTATTTGAAACATGTTATGATTGATGGTTGCAAGTGGTTGCTCGTGGATGCATATACACACACACGGTACTAGATCGAGTCAGTCACTTTAATATTGCAAATGCATATATGAATTGAAACTTGATGTGTTATGATCATGTGGACATTCCATTTGTACGAATATTTGTGCACTCATGTAGAAGTTACAAAATACAATTAGGAATAATTGAATACATAATGGACTCATGGCACTGACATAATTCGCATTAAGGAGGTCAACTAAATTAGTAGACCGCCTGGTTTTGCATTAGATAAGGACATATACACACACTATGCACATGATCATGAAAGCGTTTGGAATGTTTTTAAGGACAATGGATGCCTATGATTGAATGGTTGAGTAGATGGATATTGGATGGTAGGATATACATTCTTTTTGACTTTGAGATTTCGGGGACGAAATCCTTTAAGGAGGGGAGAATGTAACACCCGTAATTTTAAATATTAAAATTAACAAATTTAAGAAGAATTAATTTTTAGAAGAAGAATTAAGTGAAACGGGTTGCGCCATTGCGTTCCTCTCGGAATTCTGCTTGAGATAGAGTCCGAGTTTGCGTAAATCGGGCTCCATATAAAGAAGTTATGGAGTTCAGAAAATTTCAAGTTTAAACAGATATTAAATTAAAATAATAATCAAAGGCCAAAACTGTTCAAAATTCGAAATTCGGTAAGAGCGAGCTGAGCGGGAAATTTCCCGCTCAGAGGTGTCGACCCCCTAGGGAGAGTCGACATAGGTGTCAACCACCCCTATAGGGAGCCGACCCCTTTGAGATCCTCTTCCAGCGACGAGTTTTTGAAGCCCTGAGCTGATGTGGCCTTCGCTGATTGGCCTATGACTAATTTCTGAGGTATTAGGGCTTATGTGTCGTGCTATGGTTGGCCAGATGACACATCTCTTTGGTTTGATGGCTCTGATTTCCCCTAGACTAGTCTAAAGGCTAGAATTGAACCTAGACTTCTATATGATCACCCCAAACCTCAACCCTAGAACCCATTCTATGAAGCCGTCATGTTGTTCATCTACAAACTGGCCTAGCCTCCATTCATCTACCCAAACTAGAGAATCAAATTCAAACTAGAAATCAATTAGAAGAACTAGAGAATCAAACGTCCACATCAAAGGATAGCTTTTCGAATTCAGAAATCAGATCCCAGAAATCAAGATCCGTCCTTTTTCTGTAAGTACAGTTATTGTTTAGATGTGAACACCTAATAAGATATCATGACAGTAATAACTGGATCTAGAACTTTGCCTAATTCTAGTCGTGCCTATCCTTTTGTCAATTTTGAATTTCCTATGCCTATGAGACTATTGTGATTGATGTAATGACACCTATTGTGCCTATGAGACTATTGTGATTGACATAATGAAACCTAACATGCCTATGAGACTGTTGGATTGACAAAATGGAACCTATCATGCCTATGGAACTATTGTGATTGATTTATCATGTTGTACATCCTATGCCTATGGGACTATTGGACTGACACAATTGAACCTACCATATTGTATATGCAAATTACATGATAAGTTATGTTCAAACATGCTTACATGTTTAGATCCAAGCTAGTACCCATGTTTAAGATCTATATAAGTTCATGCTTATATAGTTAGATCTATGCTAGTTCATTCATATTAATTGGATCTAATTTAAATGTAAGATCACGTTCATGTGCTTAATTAAGTTTATGTCGCTCTATCCAAAATTTATACTACGCATGTTGATCTATATTGTTTAGGCCTATTGGAATGCTACATGTCCCTTTCTTTTCCCTTTTATTTATAAGTTAGGATAATTTGCGAGCCTAACGTTCTATGTGAATTATGCGAACGAATAGCGGGGGAAACGTTCGGAAAATATATATTAAAATACATGCTATTGGCATAGATTGGCTCATAATCAGGTAAATAATTAGTATCATGAAATGGTAGAATTTGTATACCTAGAATTATGAACATAATTTAGAGGGTAAACAGGGCATGACTTGAATTGACAACACTTGTGGATAATTTGCGTATGAACATAAATTGTAAATATGTAAATTAATTAAAAAAATGAATATGCTTAACCCGAGGTTAGATTGAGTTACGGTGTAAGACTGCCCGGAACCGCCCGGCACATCCAGCAACCATAACAATATAGATCTAATGTGAGAGGTTAGCACATTAAGCCCAAAAACCCGTGGTTAGATTGAGTTGCGGTGTAAAACTGCCCGGAACCGCCCAGTACATCCAGCTACCACAACAATGCAGATCTAATGTGAGAGGTTGGTGCATTAATGAATGAATTAAAGCTAAGAAACAGATAGGCTAAGAATGGTAGGGTTAAGTTAACACAACAGGGCAACACTTAATCAATGTAACATGACAAGTGGTAGGGTTAAGTTAACACAAGAGGGCAACACTTAACCAATGTAACATGACAAGTGGTAGGGTTAAGTTAACACAAGAGGGCAACACTTAACCAATATAACATGATGTATGATAGGGTTAAGTAACACAAGAAAGCAACACTTAACCAATACAACATGATGTGTGATAGGGTTAAGTAACACAAGAGGGGAACATTTAACCAATGTAACATGACAAGTGGGTGGGTTAAGTTAACTCGACTGGATTGATGACACTTAACTAATATAACATGATGGATGAGTGGGGTTAAGTTAATGGGAAACACTTAACCAATATAACATGATGAACGAGTGGGGTTAAGTAAATGGGAAACACTTAACCAATATAACATGATGAACGAATGAGGTTAAGCTAAGGGGAAACACTTAACCAATTACAACATGATTGAATGAGAAGGGTTAAGTTAATAAGAAACACTTAACCAACATAACATGACGTGTGGATGGGTTAAGTTAACTTGAATGGATAGATAACACTAAATCAATTTGAGGGATATACGAATAGACCCAAGAAAACCCTAGTAATGGGAACCCATTTCAGTAGTAACCCACGTAGATATATCACGGTACCCTGAACGTGGTAGGGTGGGGCACGATTACCAGGCTGATTATAAGCGGTCAAAAAAGCGGCAGGGGGTGCAGCAGTGTAGTTCCGATGGAGTATGGGCGTGCACGTGCTCCGGAGTGGAAAAGCAGGCACTGGGCATCAGTAGTATACACTGTGCATCTTGAATCTTGTCGGGTCGCTATCATAGGGATTGATACACCTTATGGCGGGACCAACACTGGGTATCTACACGTAAGAGAGGGCCGATTGACACAGACACAAGGAAAGTTAATACAAGTAGGGAGCCGATCGATAGGGTAGTAAGGGTACATCTAACATCTTCATGGCAATTAGGCTGGTTGATGTAAGATCCTCATACTAAATGTACACCTGAAGGCTACCACAATTGCGGGTTTGGGTTCACCTTATTTTATAACTCATGATACTAGTTGGGACACTAGTAGGGGATACAGATCCTTTTTCACAGGATACTAGTTGGGACACTAGTAGGGAATACGAATCGTTCTATAAAAGACACTAGTTGGGATGCTAGTTAGGTGGTGCAGAGAAATTAGGAAATCAGAGAAAGAACCAAAGCGCATTCTGTGTATCTTACCTTGTCATATCTAACGATCATCATTAGTTGTCTTGCTATGCTTATTGTTATGGTTATGTCTGGTATTCAGTTTATTCATGTCATGATCCTTTTACTTGTTTACATGCTGAATAATCATTGGACTTACCAGACTTATGTCTGACCTGTTTTCTTTCGCATTCTTTTCTTTCGTCCCCCCGGTTCACAGGGAGGGAATATCACCATTTAGCTCAGTTTTCTTTCCAAGCTCGAAGATCGATGATGTATTGCTTTAGACTCTCTTTTCCACTGCTATGGCTGGCTCATGCTTTATTGGGGAATATCATTGTCGTTTTATGCTTTTTTATTTTGTTAAACAAGACAGATGCTTTGTTGTAATGGTTTTTGGAAAACAATCTTTGTACAAGCTGTTTTACCAAGTTGTTGTTTCATCAATGAAGTAAAGTTTTATTTATTTTCTGCTGTTTAAATTTGTCTGTTTTATATTTTATTTGTTATATACACTTATGGTGCTCTACTGAAGTTAATGCATTCCCTTTATGAGTGACCTTAACGGTGGTAGGGTGTTACACGTGGTATCAGAGTTGAAGGTTACCAGAACAGATAAGGATTTTGAAACCTGTTTTCAAAAGCATTTTTATAAAGAAGTATTTTCAAAAGCATGTTTTAAAGAAGCATTTTTCAAGAGAAAAGTATTGTTTTTAAAAGGCATATTCCCCAAAGCCATGAGCACTTCCTTTCGATTCTCTATTTGAATATCTTCTTCCTTTCTTTTCGCCATAGTTTTGTAGGCATACGGCACATGTCGAGGGAGAAGTAGTGCCCAATCTCCATCTGTGGTCGTAGTAGTTTCACCAGCGGCTAATCTTCTTTCAAGCTTTGTAGGTTACCGTGCGATGGAGGTAGTCTCGAGAAACTTGTCAACAAGCTACACAAGGATGGTAAGGATAAGAATAAGGGGGTTTGGGATTAGGAGCACAAGCCCAAGGATAAGAAGCTTGTTGATATGGATTAATCCACGCAGAAGGTGAAAGGTGGAAAGAAAGAGGCCAAAGTGAAGGAATCACAAGCAAGGGATTGGAATATAAGAAGGGTGGAAGAAATAATAGATTCTGCGACAAGAGGAAGTGTCTTTTATGTGGCATAATGGGTCATTTAATTGTAGGAAGAAGAAGACAGGTGGTTGTTTTCAGTATGGTGAAGCAGGACATCTTATCAAGGATTGCCGAAGGACAAGGACAAGGGCAAAGGACATACTCTTCTAGAGGGCAATTGCATGCTCTCACTGCTAGTGTACCTAAGAGAGGTAGGAGCGTTTCTGTTGAGAGTTTAGTTTTTCTTTTCAATCATCCTGTTAGAACTTTGTTTGATTCTGGTGCTTCACATTCTTTTCTATCTGCTTCCATAGTTGAGTCTCTACACCTTAGTACTTGTATAGTAGAAGATCCCATTATTGTCTCAAATCCAATAGGTGGTTCGGCTCATTTATCTATGATTTGTTTGGATTTGGGAATATCTATACTAAGCGTTGAGTTTAGATTTAATGCTTACGTTTTTGGTTTCATGGGCTATGGGTTGATTCTATGGATGGATTGGTTATCTAGTAATGGTGCCATCCTCGATTTTGAAAGGAGAGTGGTTAAAATTATGACTCGCCTCCGTAACACTCTCGAAATCTCTTGTAATCCCATGAATTCTGTTATGCTTAGTTACCTAGAATCTCTTGATGCGTTTGTTGAAAGCTTGCAATCTGTTAGTGTAGTCTGTGAATACGCGGATGTCTTTGAAGACGCGAAAGACTTACCTCCAAAGAGAGAGATAGACTTTCGCATATACCATGTTGATAACGTAAAACCTATTGCCTTACCCGTTAGACACATGGCTCCGAGGGAAAGGAAAGAGCTCGGTAAACAAGTAAAAGGGTTACTTGAGAAAAGGTTCATAAGGTGAAGCTGAATGGGGTGCTCCAGTTGTTTTCGCTACAAAGGCGGAAGGTTCAAATCGCTTGTGCATAGATGATATTTTGGTTTTCTCTAAGAGTGGAGAAGAACATGCTTTGTATCTAAGGGAAGTTATGGATACTCTTCGTGCACATCAGTTGAAAGCAAAATTCTCCAAATGCCATTTTTGGAGAAAAGAAGTAAGGTTTCTAGGACATGTGACATCCAAAGAAGGGTTAGCAGTAGATCCCGCAACTTTACGGTACAAGACTGAAAGGTCCCAAGGAATGCAACAGAAGTAAGGACCTTCCTTGGACTAGCGGGTTAATATAGGAAGTTCATTAAAAACTATGCGAAGGTATTAGCCCCACTTACTGGATTAACAAAGAAGAATCTAACCTTTGCCTGGGATATTGATTGTGATGTCGCTTTCCAATGATCGAGGAGGGATCTTACAACGACCCCAGTTTTGAATTTTACCTTACGGTAGTAAAAGGTTTACGGTATACACGGATGCATGCGGCACGGGACTAGGCGCCATTGTGATGTGAAAAGGAAGGGTAAGGTCATAACAGATGTCTTAAAAAGAAAAAGGTAGACTTCAAGTCCTCTTTATGTGAAAAGGAAAAGTTCAGAATACACATCAACCTTTGATTTTAAAAACCTTCGGTTAAGTTAGTAGTTGGCATCACTAGGAGTAAGATCTATGCTCAAATAGGGACTTCACAAAGAAAAGACTCTTAGATAGTTGACGCAATAGATAAGTTAAGTAGAGAAGAAACCTCTAATCACCTTAATAACTACACTTGGAAACATGGTTAGCATCTGTTTATTTTCAAGAGATAGTTCTTCCACATGGAATACCCTCTAGTGAATTTTGAAGACCCTTTGAGAAAATGTTAGCGTGACACAGCAAAAATTGTAGTCCCGAATATACTAGAAAGAGAAGAGGTAGAACGGGAGCTGACAGTGTGATGGGTTCCAACTCATATTTTGGAAATAGAAATTAAGAAGCTACGCAATCGTAAAGTTGAGACAGTCAGAGCACAATGGGGTGAAGCTCAAGAAGATGCGACTTAGAAGGCTGAAGACTAGACACGCACATCATACCCTTTTTGAGGGTATATCCTTGATCTCTCTTTTTCTATAAAGTTTGTTTGCATGCTGGTCTTTATCTTTTAAGTATATCCTCTCGGTCCTATTCTTAATCCTTAGGTAGAAACCAATGGATGCAAACATGTATTTGAAACATGTTATGATTGATGGTTGCAAGTGGTTGCTCGTGGATGCATATACACACTCACACACGGTACTAGATCGACTCAGTCACTTTCATATTGCATATGCATATATGAATTTATATATGGATTGAAACTTGATGTGTTATCATGTGGACATTGCATTTGTACAAATGATTGTGCACTCATGTAGAAGTTACAAAATACAATTAGGAATAATTGCATACATAATGGACTCATGGCACTGATATAATTCGCATTAAGGAGGTCAACTAAATCAGTAGACCACCTGGTTTTGCATTAGATAAGGACATATACATACACTATGCACATGATCATGAAAGCATTAGGAATGTTTTTAAGGACAATGGATGCCTATGATTGAATGTTTAAGTAGATAGATATTGGATGGTAGGATATACATTCTTCTTGACTTTGAGATTTCGGGGACGAAATCCTTTAAGGAGGGGAGAATGTAACACCCCGTAATTTTAAATATTAAAATTAACAAATTTAAGAAGACTTAGTTTTTATAAGAAGAATTAAGTGAAACAGGTTGCGCCATTGCGTTCCTCTCAAAATTCTGCTTGAGATAGAGTCCGAGTTTGCGTAAATCGGGCTTCATATAAATTAGTTATGGAGTTCAGAAAATTTTATGTTTAAACAGATATTAAATTAAAATAATAATCAAAGGCCAAAACTGTTCAAAATTCGAAATTCGGTAAGAGCAGGCTGAGCGGGAAATTTCCCGCTCAAAGGTGTCGACCCCCCAGGGAGAGTCGACATAGGTGTCGACCACCCCTGTAGGGAGTCGAGCCCTTTGAGATCGTCTTCCAGTGACGAGTTTTTGAAGCCCTGAGCTGATGTGGCCTTCGCTGATTGGCTTATGACTAATTTCTGAGGTATTAGGGCTTATGTGTCGTGCTATGGTTGGCTGGTTGACACATCTCTTTGGTATGATGGCTCTGATTTCCCCTAGACTAGTCTAAAGGCTAGAATTGAACCTAGACTTCTATATGATCACCCCAAACCTCAACCCTAGAACCCATTCTATGAAGCCATCATGTTGTTCGTCTACAAACTGTTGGATCTAGATTAACCCTAGAGGGGGGTGTGAATAGGGTTTATCACAGTTTTAACAGAATTAAAAATCTAACGAAATATATAATAATAAACAGATTACAGAATATAGCAGAAACAGAAATGCAGAAAATAAATCACACACAGATATACCCAGCTTCGGCAAAACCCTGCCTACTGCTGCATTTCTAAGGTTTCTACTAGGTGATAGAACAGATCCCGCATACAAGACCATGTACACTTGCAAACCCTGCTCCTATTCTAACCCTACGCTCAAAACCATAGACTGACGATATCCCCTCGATCAGATTTCTCCGAATTACAACCCAATAATCCGTAACCCAGATTTTACAGACTCTGAAACTGACAGTCAACACCCTGACTGGATCTCCTAGATTTTACGGACTCTAGAAAACTGGTTTGACGGTTTTACAACTCAAATTAAAAGACAATACAACAAATAGAAAATTTAAAACAAGTAGAAACCCTAATCAAAAAATGAATAAAGGAGATTGAATTAAAAGGGGTCATCCCCTTTTCAATTAAAACATTGGTCGGCCATCCTTAACTTGGTGCGCCCTTGTTTTTATTTGTCCCGATCTCTCTTTTTCTCTTGAGAAAAAAATGGCGGTTGACCCTTAGAAAGTGAATTAGGGTTTTTGTTTTTCCCCCAAATTAGATCGACTTTGTGAAAGCTTGCTCTGAAAAAAAAATAACCACTGATGCTCGAGTTGTTGATGATGTTTGTCGATTGATTTGGTCTATCGATTTGGGATTCTCCTTTCTGGCTCTCGATCGAAACCCTAAAAATGTGAGTTATTTGAATTTTAATTCTCTGCTTGCGCTCGATTTTGTTGTTAGTTTTCGATCCCTGCCTGTGATGTAAGAGGTGTGATTTATAGGGTAAAAAATAAAACCCTTAACACTCTGATTTCGCTAATTTTGACTTGATCTGAAATTGCGATGCTTTCCCCTTTTGTTTTCTTCGGTTAAAAAGACTTGCATGATTTTCCTCTTTTGAAATACTCGAATGAAAATGATTCCCTGGCATTTAAAAGCTTTCCTGAAATGTTTGTTGCCCCTTTGAAATTTTCTTTGCGACATTGATGAATTGTTGCCTTGTATAATTTGATGTCATTCTGAAAAACAAATAGTTGCCTGAAATTTTCTAATGGTTTGAGCTTGTTCCTTGATTGAAAAATCTATCTTGCCAAATATGGTTTTACCAGTATTAAACTGATTAAAACATGCTCATAACAAAACATGATTTCTAAAAAAAAAAAATCTTGCCATTTTTGGTTCCTGAAATAAAAGATTGCAGAAAAATTTTCTTGAGTTTCCTTGCGCATTTTTACACCATTCTGAAACATTTCTTGCAAATTTTTCCAGCATTGAATTTTTGCCAAAAATGCTCTTCAATCATGTTTGATATTTCCATGCTGGTTAGACCTTGTTGTACCACACATGTACATGCTGTGCATTACTACCATGTTGTGTATTTGAACCATGAATTTAAGTTTGCACACTTGTGTATCCTGCAGTTTTATACCATAAAAAGAATTGCCATGTTGAATTGTGCTACACTATGATTGCTCGACTACTTGAATCATTGCTGAATAGATCACCATGCCATACACAAGCATATCCATGTCTATGCTGAATTAAAATGCATCACCATTCTGCCATGTTCACCTTGTTTATTGAATGTGCCTGTAGCTTCATCATTGATCATCTACTTGATTCACTATGTACTTGCATGATTTCACTGAACTGATTGAATTCCTATATGCTGCTTCATGCTTGAAATTATTTCTGGTAAAAAAATCTTTTTGCCTACATGCATTAATGTACACTTCATTCATATGATCTGTCATGAGCTTGATCACATTGCCGAATACTGTCTTGTAGTTGAATCTTGTACTTGCGCTCCATTTATGTTTCTTCATGCATTGTCACATTGAACTTGGTTGTTCATGTTGGTTCCATCCCAATGCTTATGCACTGTATATATATTTGTATACATGCAGCACAACATTGCTGATCCACTTTGCTCATGCTCCATTTTATATGCCATGTTTAATTGCTGTGTTTTGATACTCCACCATTAGCTAGCTGTTGTGTTCACAGCACATTAAGGTTGTTGTATTTGCACACCTCTTCACTTTGATTTTGTTGACTGCTTTGGCCATTGCACAATGTCATTTGCTGTGTGTGTGAATATAGTCCATTCTAACTCTTGCACCAATGTATGCATTTGAATGTTTGTATTTACATGAGCATGAAATCTGGTAATGCTAGCTTGCACCATGTTTGTGTTGCATGCCATGTCACTGGCTCGACCATTTGCATATTTTTGTGTTGACTGCCATGATTATCTCACCATGCTTGCTCGACATATCTTCAATTGCCTTGCTGAATATATTTTGGGCTGGACTTTATTTAGTGTATATGCATGAATCCTTTGTTGTTTTGTTCATTTGCATACTTGAGCTCGACCATTTTGCTGAACCATGTTGCAGTAGCACATTTATATTGACTTTGCTTCATGTTGACTTGATCACCATTGTGTTCTTGTCTTGAAATGTGTTGAGTTGTGCACTGTGTCGAGCTTGGTCCATGTGACTGCTCCACAGCTGTATACACTGACTAGCGAGGCAGTGCACACGTGTGTATTTGCAGCCATCAAAAAAAAATTTCTGTCCCTATTCATATACAAACTGTCTGCCTAACACAGATGAATCAGATCAAGTCTTGAAAAATGATGAGAAACACACCAGAAAACTGAGGCAAATAAAATTTTTAAAAATAAAAAATATTTGCTAGAAATTAGAATATTATTTCTGTTTTGGATACTCTGTGTGTGTGTTTCTATTGTGACAGGTAAGAAGATGAGACTGGACTGAAGTGACTGGACTGAAAGCTGTGAAGACAGAAGACAAGAAGACAGAAGGCAGAAGGGACAATGTTGGAGAAAGTATAAAAGTCTGTATGAATGTGTCACTAAAAAAAGTATGTATATTGAAATGTAAACTGAGTGAATGTATGAGTGTTGCAGTGAGGAGCTGTGTATATATATGAATTGTACTGATGTTTGTAATAAACAAGTTTGATTGAAATAAAATATTATTTTATTGTTGTCAAACAAACTTGTCTATTTTATTCTGTTTATCTATAAGTACAATATTCTGTGAGATGAATAAATAGAGGAGTTATAAGAAATTGTACTGTTTGTATGTTTGAAATATAATATTCAACTTAAATAAAATACTGTGTGAATATATGAAACTCTGTACAATCGTATTCTATTTAAATATAAATATTATATTCCTGTCTGTGATGTATAATAACAGTACAGTATCAAACACATTAAAATAATATTTATTTGGTTGTTATCATCAAACAAAAATCATATAATTGTGTATACAACACATTTATTATATACATCAATCTCCCCCTTTTGATGATGACAAACAAATAAAAGATTTTGTATACAATAAATGTGTTTGACAGTGAAAAATGAACTCCCCCTATTTATTAGCTCCCCCTATAACTGTGCTTGAGTGAACTAAACTGAAAAAGTTTCAAAATTAAAAATATTTATAAAATATTCACTCATAAATCAAAATCTAATCCATTCTCCCCCTTTTGTTATCATCAAAAGGATACAGATTTTAAAATACAGATGAAAAAGACTAAAAATATAATTTCAGCTTAAGAGGAAGAACGGTCATCATAAATTTCAATCAGTCAAACAAAAATCATAATATTCTAAGAACAGGTGGCATATTTCACGTTGTAGAGAATGACAAATATACGATGAATTTTATATAAAATGGAGATAGTTTTTAAAACAATTCATTTCCAATTATTTTCAAAGGATTTTTATAAAAATAAAGCACAAAAATAGTGATGAATTTGGACTATAATTAATAATTCAATTTAAGTGACAAGATCGAATAATCCCAATATCTATCAATCAACAAATCATAATACGTCATAATATTTCAACACATTTCACAGATTAGAAAGATGGATTGATAGGCTGGTTTTTATACACTGAGGAGAATTTCAGATTAATTTCTATCTTTAGCACTTTATTTCCTTTTTATTTATTTTTATTTAAGAGCACACTGACCACGCATAACCAAAGCTTGGATTTTTAAATGGGATCAGTCGCAGCTTAAATTATAAGACGTCTCATAACCATGCATAACCAGAGCTTGGATTTTTAAATGAAGTTAGAGACACTCTTATATATTAATTATATTTTTATCATTTTCAGCTTTATAAAAAAAACTCCTCGGTATATGAAACCAATATATGAATGATAGAAATGTGGTAGGTACAGAATTGGACTGTGAAATAAATTTCTAAATTAATTATATTATGAAATAAGCTCGACTGTACTGGGATTATTGAAAATTTTCAATTATCACTAATTCTGAATAATAATATAGTCCCATTTCTATCACAAATAATTTTCACTATTTTAAAACAAGATGATTTTTTTTAAAAAAAATTAAACTCTCCACATTAATATAAAATCATGATGGATGGCAGACGGGTGATAGATAAAGGAGATGGTCGTGAAATAATTGCCAGTTCAAAGATATTATAATAAATATTCAACCATCATGAAAATTCAAATAAAATCTCCTCCTGTTGTGAAATATATTGCAGTCACAATTCATCACAATTTCAAAATCTGATAATAATTTTGATGAATTATAAATACAGTTCAATTTGGATATTGATTTCAATTTCTGAATGAATAATTTTAAAATTGAAACTCAATTACAAGAGGAAATTAAACAGATTTATACAAAGAAAAAAATGGAATCTATACACGGTGATAATTCAAAAAATGGATGAGTGAACAAGCTGATACCAATTGTACTCTCCATTATCGAGGAATTTAATTACACCCTGATGAACTATCATGGATATCTCAGACCAAAGAAAATTTAAACACATTCCCAGCCAGACAAATTTAGCACATTTATTAGAGCAGCAGATAAGAACAAGCAGTTATTTGAAGAACAGTATCAGAGCAGCAAACAGATCATAAACAAGCAATTACAGAATATTTTCAAAACAATATCAGATGGGTGAAACAAATATAAGGCACTTCCGATACCACTTGGTGTCTCTATTAATAAATTTTAATCACAAAGATACCGGGGACAACCTAAGACATCACAGTTAGCAGAAATTTAAAGACCAAGCAGATAGTATAACAAATTAGCCAAGCAGCAGACAGGTTAAAATAGGCAGTTCTTTGAAAAACAGTATCAGAGAAGCATAACAGAAACAGTTTCAAATCAGACTTGACAAGATGTTTGTCACACAAGATGATTCATGAACCAATGATTAAAAAATACCGTTTCTTTGAAATCATTTGAGGAATATGCAGATTTCAGAATTCAATGAATCGATCACACCAGATTATTAATTTCAGCTTCAAGATATGTGTGAGATTCAATAAATCAATAATTTCAAATGATTTTAAACAAACAGATATTCAAATTAAATTATCATGAAATAACAGTGATTTTTAAGACCTGATTTTCAAATCAAATTTTCACAAAAAAAATTTGGATGAGCCTAAAAGAAATCTCAGATCATCTATATCAATTTTGAAAGGTATTCATGATCCAGAAAAAATAGAATAATTTATTTGTAATCACTTGAATCAATGTCAAGTTTTAGAATATAATGAATCACTCACACAAGGTTGATAATTTCAAATTTAGGAGGTGTGTGATTATTCAAAATATCAATAATTTCAGATGATTTCAAACAAACAAATTCTACCCATAATAATCATGAGTAATGATGGTTTTCAAGATGTATTACTGAGATTTAAGACAAATCAATATATCCAAGCCAATCTGAAAATTTCTGAAATTATCACAAATGATAAGAAGCAGTGTTCTGTAATGAGTATAATATTTTAAGTGTTTCCAAAATGAATTGGAAGAAACTCAAAAACAGCATAAGTGTGTGAAATTTCAATAATTATTCAGATCTTCAAAAATTTAGAATTCTAATTAACAGTGTTCAAGATATGACAAGAATACATCAACACTGTTATGAATTCAGAAATCAGAAAAATAAACTTCAAATCAATTGCAGATATTTACATAAATAAATTCAAGATCTGGAAAAGATTAAAAATATCAGAGTTTTAATACACATGAAGTGAATTTCCAGACAAACATGAATTCTACAATTGGAAGTTTAAGAAAGCCCTGAATAAAAGAAAAAAAATGGAAGTGATAAATCAAAAAACAAAACAAAAACAGAAGGAGATAGAGGAGAAAGAAAGAAACAAACAAAATTTACACAGGTGGGTTTAGAGATCATACCAGAATCCAATGTAAATCAGAATCTCTAACTCAATAGATGTGGCTTAAGGAACTGTGAATGATTTAGTGACATGAAGCGGTTTGAATCCAGTTTTTCTTTAGCAATACAGTTCCTCAGCCTCCTTCGGTACCTAACAATTTAAGAGATCGAGTGGTCTAACAAAATTTGCAAAACCACCCACAGTTGTATTCAAATGTTTTGGTACCCAGACCTGTTTATATAACAATCCATCTGAATTTACCTTTGTCCCCTTTGGAACCTATATCTGTTTGAATTTAACGAAGTTTGTTTTATCTCTTTTTGAGATCCAGAATTGTTTAGATGGATTATTACACAACAAATTCAAATTTTGCTTTTCATTCAGAAAACCTTTGGAATTAACAAAGTTCAACTTATCTAGACAATCCTTTTCAAAGAAGGTTAAAGGATTTTTAAAATCGTTTGAGCTTCTCCTTTCAGAAAACTCAGATTTCCCAAAACCAAGTCCACTTCTATTTCCCGATGAAAATTGATTTTTCAACAACATATTTAAAGATTTTTCACCGTTTGAATTTTTTTTCAGGGTTGTTTCAAGTTGTTGAATTTTAGTTTTAAGATCACCATTTTCTTTCAATAAATCTGAACAATGATTTTCAGTGATCTTACATTTTTCAAAAACAGATTTCAAAAACAAATTTTCATCTTTAAGCAAATTAATTTTGTTTTGGGACTCAGCAATCTCAGATTCAAAAAGTTTTTATTTTTTAAACTCAAATTTCTTGGATTTTTCAATCTCGTTTTCCAGTTCTTTCAAAATCAAGTCGGATTTCAACAAATTCTCCTTTTCAGCAATTTCAAATTTTGAATATATATCAATCTTAAAAATTTCAAATTCCTTTTGTAACAAATTATTTAAACTTGATAACTCAATCTTGTTCTCTTTTAAGATCAGAATTTCTTTTTCAAACTTTTGAATATTTTTATTGAGATGAACAAGATTGGTTTTCAATTTCAAACAATTTTTGCAATCTGAATTTGAAGAATTTTTAAAATGTTCTAGTTGTAATTCCAAATCATCCATTTTGCTGGTCAACTCAGAATTCTTAGATTTCAAAGATTTATTTTTAGATTGGAGTTTATCAACAGATTTAGTCAAATCAACACACATATAAACTAAATCTTCGTATGAGAAATTTTCTGTTTCAGCATCTGTTGATTCTCCATCATCTGATCCTTCTGAACTTTCATTTGTAAATCCTGTTAAACTGAACTCTGAATCTGAGTAGGCACTTTGGGGTTTTGAGAAACTGTTGTCAATTTGTCCATACTTCTTATTGAGAGCTGTCCAGATTTCCTGCGCAGTTAAACAATGGCAGATAAGATTAAATTGTTCAGTACTAAGATAATCAAATATAATTTTCATAGCACGAGCATTGAAAGTAAGATCTACACTATCAAACCCATTAATAACAACATCCGAACATTTAATATTAACAGATTTTAAATAAAATTCCATTTCGGATTTTCAGTTCAAAAAATATGTTCCATCGAAAATGTTTGGGATGTGACTGGACTGACTCTCAATAATCTGACAACAAGGGTTACCCATGACTCTAGAGTTAAACAAAAATACCTACTCTGATACCACTTGTTGGATCTAGATTAACCCTAGAGGGGGGTGAATAGGGTTTATCACAGTTTTTAACAGAATTAAAAATCTAACGAAATATATAATAATAAACAGATTACAGAATATAGCAGAAACAGAAATGCAGAAAATAAATCACACACAGATATACCCAGCTTCGGCAAAACCCTGCCTACTACTGCATTTCTAAGGTTTCTACTAGGTGATAGAACAGATCCCGCATACAAGACCATGTACACTCACAAACCCTGCTCCTATTCTAACCCTACGCTCAAAACCATAGACTGACGGATATCCCCTCGATCAGATTTCTCCGAATTACAACACAGTAATCCGTAACCCAGATTTTACAGACTCTGAAACTGACAGTCAACACCCTGACTGGATCTCCTAGATTTTACAGACTCTAGAAAACTGGTTTGACGGTTTTACAACTCAAATTAAAAGACAATACAACAAATAGAAAATTTAAAACAAGGAGAAACTCTAATTAAAAAATGAATAAAGGAGATTGAATTAAAAGGGGTCATCCCCTTTTCAATTAAAACATTGGCCGGCCATCCTTAACTTGGTGCGCCCTTGTTTTTATTTGTCCCGGTCTCTCTTTTTCTCTTGAGAAAAAAATGGCGGCTGACGCTTAGAAAGTGAATTAGGGTTTTTGTTTTTCCCCCAAATCAGATCGACTTTGTGAAAGCTTGCTCTGAAAAAAAATGACCACTAATGCTCGAGTTGTTGATGATGTTTGTCGATTGATTTGGTCTATCGATTTGGGATTCTCCTTTCTGGCTCTCGATCGAAACCCTAAAAATGTGAGTTATTTGAATTTTATTTCTCTGCTTGCTCTCGATTTTTTTGTTAGTTTTCGATCCCTACCTGTGATATAAGTGGTGTGATTTATAGGGTAAAAAATAAAACCCTTAACACTCTGATTTCGCTAATTTTGACTTGATCTGAAATTGCGATGCTTTCCCCTTTTGTTTTCTTCGGTTAAAAAGACTTGCATGATTTTCCTCTTTTGAAATACTCAAATGAAAATGATTCCCTGGCTTTTAAAAGCTTTCCTGAAATGTTTGTGGCCCCTTTGAAATTTTCTTTGCGACATTGATGAATTGTTGCCTTGTATAATTTGATGTCATTCTGAAAAACAATTAGTTGCCTGAAATTTTCTGATGGTTTGAGCTTGTTCCTCGATTGAAAAATCTATCTTGCCAAATATGGTTTTACCAGTATTAAACAGATTAAAACATGCTCATAACAAAACATGATTTCTGAAGAAAAAAAATCTTGCCATTTTTGGTTCCTGAAATAAAAGATTGCAGAAAATTTTTCTTGAGTTTCCTTGCGCATTTTTACACCATTTTGAAATATTTCTTGCAACTTTTTCCAGCATTGAATTTTTGCCAAAAATTCTCTTCAATCATATTTGATATTTCCATGCTGGTTAGACCTTGTTGTACCACACATGTACATGTTGTGCATTACTACCATGCTGTGTATTTGAACCATGAATTTAAGTTTGCACACTTGTGTATCCTGCAGTTTTATACCATAAAAAGAATTGCCATGTTGAATTGTGCTACACTATGATTGCTCGACTACTTGAATCATTGATGAATAGATCACCATGCCATACACAAGCATATTCATGTCTATGCTGAATTGAAATGCATCACCGTTCTGCCATGTTCACCTTGTTTATTGAATGTGCCTGTAGCTTCATCATTGATCATCTACTTGATTCACTATGTACTTGCATGATTTCACTGAACTGATTGAATTCCTATATGCTGCTTCATGCTTGAAATTATTTCTGGAAAAAAAAATCTTTTTGCCTGCATGCATTAATGTACACTTCATTCATATGATCTGTCATGAGCTTGATCACATTGCCGAATACTGTCTTGTAGTTGAATCTTGTACTAGCGCTCCATTTATGTTTCCGCATGCATTGTCACATTGAACTTGGTTGTTCATGTTTGTTCCATCCCCACGCTTATGCACTGTATATATATTTGTATACATGCAGCACAACATTGTTGATCCACTTTGCCCATGCTCCATTTTATATGCCATGTTGAATTGCTGTGCTGTGATACTCCACCATTAGCTTGCTGTTGTGTTCACAGCACATTAAGGCTGTTGTATTTGCACACCTCTTCACTTTGATTTTGTTGACTGCTTTGGCCATTGCACAATGTCATTTGCTGTGTGTGTGAATATAGTCCATTCTAACTCTTGCACCAATGTATGCATTTGAATGTTTGTATTTACATGAGCATGAAATCTGGTAATGCTAGCTTGCACCATGTTTGTGTTGCATGCCATGTCACTGGCTCGACCATTTGCATATTTTTGTGTTGACTGCCATGATTATCTCACCATGCTTGCTCGACATATCTTCAATTGCCTTGCTGAATATATTTTGGGCTGGACTTTATTTAGTGTATATGCATGAATCCTTTGCTATTTTGTTCATTTGCATACTTGAGCTCGACCATTTTGCTGAACCATGTTGCTGTAGCACATTTATATTCACTTTGCTTCATGTTGACTTGATCACCATTGTGTTCTTGTCTTGAAATGTGTTGAGTTGTGCACTGTGTCGAGCTTGGTCCATGTGACTGCTCCACAGCTGTATACACTGACTGGCGAGGCAGTGCACACGTGTGTATTTGCAGCCATCAAAATTTTTTTTTCTGTCCCTGTTCATATACAAACTATCTGCCTAGACACAGATGAATCAGATCAAGTCATGAAAAATGATGAAAAACACACCAGAAAACTGAGGCAAATAAAATTTTTAAAAATAAAAAATATTTGCTAAAAGTTAGAATATTATTTCTGTTTTGGATACTGTGTGTGTGTTTCTATTGTGACAAGTAAGAAGATGAGACTGGACTGAAGTGACTGGACTGAAAGCTGTGAAGACAGAAGACAAGAAGACAGAAGGCAGAAGGGACAGTGTTGGAGAAAGTATAAAAGTCTGTATGAATGTGTCAATAAAAAAAAGTCTGTATACTGAAATGTAAACTGAGTGAATGTATGAGTGTTGCAGTGAGGAGCTGTGTATATATATGAATTGTACTGGTGTTTGTAATAAACAAGTTTGATTGAAATAAAATATTATTTTATTATTGTCAAACAAACTTGTCTATTTTATTCTGTTTATCTATAAGTACAATATTATGTGAGATGAATAAATAGAGGAGTTATAAGAAATTGTACTGCTTGTATGTTTGAAATATAATATTCAACTTAAATAAAATACTGTGTGAATATATGAAACTCTGTACAGTCGTATTCTATTTAAATATAAATATTATATTCCTGTCTGTGATGTATAATAACAGTACAGTATCAAACACCTTAAAATAATATTTATTTGGTTGTTATCATTAAACAAAAATCATATAATTGTGTATACAACACATTTATTATATACATCACAAACTGGCCTAGCCTCCATTCATCTACCCCAACTGGAGAATCAAATTCAAACTAGGAATAAATTAGAAGAACTAGAGAATCAAACGTCTACATCAAAGGATAGCTTTTCAAATTCAGAAATCAGATCCCGGAAATCAAGATCCGTCCTTTTTCTGTAAGTACAGTTATTGTTTAGATGTGAACACCTAATAAGAAATCATGACAGTAATAACTGGATCTAGAACTATGCCTAATTCTATTCGTGCCTATCCTTTTTTCAATTTTGAATTGCCTATGCCTATGAGACTATTGTGATTGATGTAATGACTCCTATCGTGCCTATGAGACTATTGTGATTGACATAATGAAACCTAACATGCCTATGAGACTGTTGGATTGACAAAATGGAACCTATCATGCCTATGGAACTATTGTGATTGATTTATCATGTTGTACATCCTGTGCCTATGAGACTATTGGACTGACACAATTGAACCTACCATGTTGTATATGCAAATTACATGATAAGTTATGTTCAAACATGCTTACATGTTTAGATCCAAGCTAGTACCCATGTTTAAGATCTATATAAGTTCATGCTTATACAGTTAGATCTATGCTAGTTCATTCATATTAATTGGATCTAATTTAAATGTAGGATCACGTTTATGTGCTTAATTAAGTTTATGTCGCTCTATCCCAAATTTATACTACGCATGTTGATCTATATTGTTTAGGCCTGTTGGAATGCTACATGTCCCTTTCTTTTCCCTTTTATTTATAAGTTAGGCTAATTTGCGAGCCTAACGTTCTATGTGAATTATGCGAACGAATAACGGGGGAGACGTTGGGAAAAAATATTAAACTACATGCTATTGGCATAGATTAGCTCATAATCATGTAAATAATTAGTAGCATGAAATGGTAGAACTTGTATACCTAGAATTATGGACATAATTTAGAGGGTAAATTAGGCATGACTTGAATTGACAACACTTGTGGATAATTTACATATGAACATAAATTGTAAATATGTAAATTAATTAAAAAAATGAATATGCCTAACCCGAGGTGGGATTGAGTTACGGTGTAAGACTGTACGGAACTGTCCGGCACATCCAGCAACCGTAACAATATAGATCTAATGTGAGAGGTTAGCACATTAAGCCCAAAACCCCGAGGTTAGATTAAGTTGCGGTGTAAGACTGCCCGGAACTGCCCGGCACATCCAGTGACCGCAACAATATAGATCTAATGTGAGAGGTTGGTGCTTTAATGAAATTAAAGCTAAGAAACAGATAGGCTAAGAATGGTTGGGTTAAGTTAACACAACAGGGCAACAATTAACCAATGTAACATGACAAGTGGTAGGGTTAAGTTAACAAAAGTGGGCAACACTTAACCAATGTAACATGACAAGTGGTAGGGTTAACTTAACCAATGTAACATGACAAGTGGTAGGGTTAAGTTAACACAAGAGGGCAACACTTAACCAATGTAACATAATGTGTGATAGGGTTAAGTAACACAAGAAGGCGACACTTAACCAATACAACATGATGTGTTATAGGGTTAAGTAATACAAGAGGGTAACATTTAACCAATGTGACATGACAAGTGGGTAGGTTAAGATAACTCGACTGGATTGATGACACTTAACCAATATAACATGATGAATGAGTGGGGTTAAGTTAATGAGAAACACTTAACCAATATAACATGATGAACTAGTGGGGTTAAGTAAATGGGAAACACTTAACCAATATAACATGATGAACGAATGGGGTTAAGCTAAGGGGAAACACTTAACCAATTACAACATGATTGAATGAGAAGGGTTTAGTTAATAAGAAACACTTAACCAACATGACATGACATGTGGATGGGTTAAGTTAACTTGAATGGATGGATAACACTTAACCAATTTGGGGGTTATATGAATAGACCCTAGAAAGCCCTAGTAGCGGGGACCCATTTCAGTAGTAACCCACATAGATGTATCATGATACCCTGAACTAGGCAGGGTGGGGCACGATTACTGGACTGATTATAAGCAGTCAAAATAACGGCAGAGGGTGCAGTAGTGTAGTTCCGATGGAGTATGGGCGTGCACGTGCTCCGAAGTGGAAAAGCAGGCACTGGGCATCAGTAGTATACATTGTGCATCTTGAATCGTGTCGGGTCGCTATCATAGGGATTGATACGCTTATGGAGGGACCATCACAGGGTATCTACACGCAAGAGAGGGCCAATTGACACAGATATAAGGAAAGTTAATACAAGTAGGGAGCCGATCGATAGGGTAGTAATGGGTACATCTAACATCTTCATGGCAATTAGGCTGGTTGAGGTAAGATCCTTATACTAGATGTACACCTGAAGGATACCACAATTGCAGGGTTGGGATCACCTTATTTTATAACACAAGATACTAGTTGGGACACTAGTAGGGGATACAGATCCTTTTTCACAGGATACTAGTTGGGACTCTGGTAGGGAATACAAATCATTCTATAAAAGACACTAGTTGGGATGCTAGTTGGTTGGTGCAGAGAAATTAGGAAATCAGAGAAAGAAATGAAGTGCATTCAGTGTATCCTACCTTGTCATATCTAACGATCATCATTTGTGGTCTTGCTATGCTTATTATCATGGTTATGTCTGGTATTCAGTTTATTCATGTCATGATCCTTTTACTTGTTTACATGCTGAATAATCACTGGACTTACTAGACTTATGTTTGACCCGTTTTCTGTAACACCCCGTATGTTGAATAACCTGCTATAATATAAAATAGGGCACTGAATCAGGGGAAACGGGCTAGGCATTGCGTTCATCTCGGAAAAATACGCGAAATAGAGTCCGTGTTTTCGAAAATCGGAGTCCGTATGACCCAGTTAAGGCCAAAGAAGTTTTCAGAAATTCAAAACAGATTTAAAAACAGAAATTTAAACATTTCAGAAGAGGCGGGAAAAATTCCCGCCAGGCAGAGGGAGTCGACCCTAGGGTCGACATAGGTGTCGACCCCCTCCCTAGGGGTCGACCCAGGGGTCGACACAGGGGTCGACCCCCCCTGTCGGTCTGTGTGACCTGGGTGCACCATTTTGGCTTTTGGGCTGTGCTGGTGGCTAGTGACGAAATCTGACGGCTCTAATCTGATTTAGGGTTAATCTAATGGCCTAAAACACCTAACTAATCTATAAATACACCCTAAGACTACCCTAATTCATAATAAAAATAGCTACAACACCGTTATGCCATCAAAATGCAAATTGAAGGAGCCTCCATCAAATTAAAGAGGAAGATAGCTTCTCAAATCAACCTCTAATCAACTCTAGCAACTTAATCTTCTTCTTAGGAGTGCTAATCAACAAGTTGTGAGTTTCTATATCCTTAATGACCAATTGTTGAAATGATTATGATAGGATATAATGAGGTTATGGCTATGAATGTGGATCAATGCAAGATTATGTTATCATATGCTATGTGTTTGCGATGTTATGCAAGTTATGCAAGTTATGTGCTATGTGTTCATGATGTTATGCAAGTTATGCAAGTCATATGCTATGTGATCATGATGTTATGCAAGTTATGCAAGTTATAGGCTACATGTTCATGATGTTATGCAAGTTATGCAAGTCATATGCTATATGTTCATGATGTTATGCAAGTTATGCAAGTGATATGCTATATGATCATGATGTTATGCAAGTTATGCAAGTGTTAGGCTATGTGTTCTTGATGCTAGTTATGCAAATTGCTATGATAGGCATTGATCCATTATGACACCATGTTATGCAAGTTTGGTGTTTGATTATATGCAAGTTCATATATGATATGTTATGCAAGTTTGGTGTATGATTATATGCAAGTTCATATAAGACATGTTATGCAAGTTTGGTGTTTGATTATATGCAAGTGACATGTGCAGGTTTACACCTTAGTATGATATGCATACATATGCAAGTTAACCCCTTAGTATGTCATACATACATATGCAAGTTTACCCCTTTGTATGACATAAGTCACTTATGCAAGTTAACCTCTTTATGACATATGTGATTCATACAAGTTTGGGTTGGTTATTTATGCTAGTTGGGTTTGATGCTATATGCATGTTGACACCTTTAAAACCCATGTTGGTTGAACCCATTGTATTTGTGATGAATCTTCCCTTTTATGTCATGTTAGCGAATTACGTGGGGAACGATGGGGTTAATATACATGTTAATGAAATGGTTGGTATGATTATGCATACCATAAAGTGGATGGACATAATTGAGTCAATTATGTACATCGTTAAAATTGGAATTAATTAGGGAAAATTAATTCGAAATATGGGGGTGATTAATTAGGTGTAATTAATCGACTAAGACACGAGGTTGGACCCTTTTGTAGCATAAGACTACCGGGAACCTACCGGCAAATCCAGCGGCTACAAATGATTGGCCCAATGTGAGAGGTCTTAGGCACAAACTAAATACGTGACAAGTGTAAAGACACGAGGTTAGACTCGGTTATGGCGTAAGGCTGCCCGGACCCAACCGGCAAATCCAGCTGCCATAAAAGATAGTCTAATGTGAGAGGTCTTACAACGGTTACGTTCTTAATCAATTAAGAAACACTTAACCAGATAAGCATGTAGTGGGGCATGAGGGGTTAAGTGGGTGCCTTGGGTGGCAAGTGGAAATCAAGTAAGTGCCTTTGGTGGCATGTGGAAATCTAGTGGGTTGCCTTGGGTGGCAATAGAAAATACGATTAGAATACTTAACCAAGTGGAAACATGTAATTAAACATGATTAAAGGGTTAAGTGGGATGCACTAGATAAAGGGACAAGCTTAGGTGGGTAGCTTGTGGGGGCCCATTTCACCCAGTAACCCATATGTATCTTATTGGGCTCGACCCATGTCGAGGACGGGACACGCGTACTGGGCTTGACTATAAAAGGCCAAAACGGGTTAGCGGTGGCAACGCAAGTCCAACGGGTTTCATATGCGTGTGTGGACCCGGGCTGGTAGGTACGACGTTGTTGCATCGTGTAGGTATAAGCCGTGCACCGTTGATTGTATTGGGTTGCCACTTTGGGGAGTGATACACCCCACTGTGGGGCCAGCACGGGTATCTATGGTAGGGAGCCGATCGCTTGGGGAGTAGTGGGTACACCTAGTGGAGATAGGGGCAGACGACACCTATGTAGTCAACTAGGGGTACACGAAACTACTGGGTAAATTTTCTAAGTCCTTGGGTGGGATCAACCTTTAAGTAGGAATGACTGGTGTGGTGCAGTTAGTAATTACCCTTGGGTGGGTAGATGTGTCTTTACCGTTATCTTAGTTCATCCTATGTCTAGTTGGCTACTTAGTGTAGTGATTTATCCCCAGTCATCCCGTACCAAGTTTATATCATACCCTAATTACTTTAATGATTGTGTTGTTAAAGTTATAGGGCTCACTCAGACTTATGTCTGACCCCGTTGTTTTTATCTTTTTCCCCCTTAGGTCATCAGGTTGGGCCTAGCACTAGTGGGCTTTGATCAGATTTCTTTATCTATCTCTTGGAGCTTGGACCGTGATGTAAAGCCCAGCTTATCTTTTCTATTATGGCTATTGTTTATGTAGTGGGATTATGTACTTATGTTTTTATCAGGATGGATATTTAGTACTTGACTCTTTATGGTGTTGTAACTAAACATGTTTACCTTCTGCTGCAATGAAATGATGTTTTAGATTTTCAAGTATTTATATCTGTCTTGCTGTAATTTTTCTGTTCTATACTCACTTAAAATGCTCCACCGAAGTTAAGGCATTCCCTTAGTGAGTGACCTTAGCGGGTCTGGGGTGTTACGCGTGGTATTAGAGCAAAGGTTACCAGAACAGGTAAAATTTTTAGAAAACTATTTTTTTAAAAACATTTTTAGAAGAAGTATTTTCAAAAACTTGTCTTTTAAGAGAAAAGTTTTTGGAAGAAAAGCATAATCCCCAATAACCATATCTTTATCTTTCGAATTCTCCGTTTTGAATCTTTCCTTTTTCATTTCAGCATGGCTGAAGATCTTAACTTTCCGGAGGGTGTGACGATACCAG
Source organism: Allium sativum (assembly GCA_030737875.1). Classification (NCBI taxonomy): domain Eukaryota; kingdom Viridiplantae; phylum Streptophyta; class Magnoliopsida; order Asparagales; family Amaryllidaceae; genus Allium; species Allium sativum. The sequence goes on from CM060924.1 coordinate 382,116,379, forward strand.
TATGGTATAGGTGATTGATGGAGGCTAAGGCCGCCACTACGGGTCCAGCAAATGTTCCTCCACCAACAGTAGCACCCGATCTTCCTCCTCCCCCTCCTCCTCCTCGCACGGATACTTTTGCTAAGACTTGCAAGGAATTTAAGGCTATGGGAGGGAAACCTTTTCAAGGATCAGAAACTTTTGTGGAAGCTAGAGATTGGCTTAAGGAGGTGGAAGAGTTGATAGATATCTTTGAGATGGAAGAGGGAAAGAAAGTCAAGTTAGCTGCTTGGTTAATGAAGGGAGAGGCCTAATTCTGGTGGGAGGTCACTAATGGAGAGCGCCCTGTTGACTCTTGGGCGGATTTCAGGCAAAGATTTGTGGCAAAGTTTCTCTCAAGGGCGGAGGAAAGCTTGTATATGGAAAGGTTCTTGACTCTAAAGCAAGGAAACCTCTCGGTGAAGGAGTATGTCAACAAGTTTAATCAATTGGCAAGGTTTGGCATAGACATGGTGAATACACCAGAGAAGAAGGCTTTGAGGTTCGTTAAGGGCTTGAATGAACCGATGCATGGATTGGCTATGACTCACATCCCTATGGGGGCCACCTTTGAGAAGCTAGTAGACATGGCACTCATGCATGAGGAAGAGAAGGGTCCCAATGCTAATAAGGCACCCGAGAAGAAAGGAGATCAAAAGAGACCTCAACAGCAACAAAACAAAGGTGGGAAAGGCAACGGTGGCAAGGGAAAGAAGAAGTGCTTCAATTGCGGGACACCAGGCCACCTAAGCAAAGATTGTCGGAAGAAGAAGAAGACGGGCTGCTTCCACTGTGGCGAAGCAGGGCATCTAGTGAAGGATTGCCCTAAGAAGGGGCAAAGGACGGGATCTACCTCAGGGGGACAGGTGCAAGCTCTTATGGCACCAGGTCAGGCAAGGGGGCAAGTTCAGGCTCTCGCGGTTCCACCGATTCAGGAAAGAGGTAGAACTATTTCCGTTGAAAGTCTGGTTTTTCTGTTTGATCATCATGTCCGTACATTGTTTGACTCTGGCGCATCGCATTCATTTATCTCATCATCATTAGTTGAGTCACTGCACTTAGACACCAGTCTAGTAGATGATCCCTTGGTTGTTTCAAACCCAATTGGGGGCTCCACTTATTTGTCCATGATATGTTTGGGTTTGAAGATTTCTATACTTAGCATTGAGTTTAGATGTGATGCTTTTGTTTTGGGCTTCACGGGTTATGGGTTGATTTTGGGCATGGACTGGTTATCCAGTAATGGTGCCGTTCTTGATTGCGAAAGGAGAGTTGTTAGGCTCATGACCCGTTTGGGGAACACTCTCGAGATCTCTTGTAATCCCATGGATTCTGTTATGCTAAGTTATCTTGAATCGCTTGACGCTTCGGTCGAGAGTTTGCGATCTGTTAGAGTGGTCCGGGAATACTCGGATGTGTTTGAGGAGGTGAAGGGCTTACCTCCGAAGCGGGAGATAGACTTCCGAATATATCTGGTGGGCAATGCTAAACCAGTATCTTTACCAGTGCGCCACATGGCTCCTCGTGAGAGGAGGGAACTCCATAAGCAAGTAGGGGAGTTGCTTGAGAAGGGGTTCATAAGACGAAGTATATCGGAGTGGGGTGCTCCAGTAGTTTTAGCTACGAAGGCGGATGGGTCCCTCAGACTTTGTGTAGACTATAGAGAACTCAACAAGCTCACAAAGAAGAATAGACACCCATTGCCGAGGATAGATGATCTTTTTGATCAGTTGGTTGGCGATTCAGTATTTTCGCAGTTGGACTTAGCCACGGGGTTTCATCAGTTGAGGGTGGCTGAGGATAGCATAGACAAGACTGCCTTTAGGACTCCGGATGGTTTCTATGAGTGGCTGGTGATGCCATTTGGTTTGACGAACGCCCCAGCATATTTTGTTGATTTGATGAGTAGGGTGTTCAGGGAGTTCCTTAATAAGTTCGTGGTGGTCTTTGTGGATGATATCTTAGTATTTTCTAAGAGTGAAGAAGAGCATGCCCTACATCTTAGGGAAGTGTTGGAGACTCTTCGAGCGCATAGCCTTAAGGCTAAATTCTCTAAATGTCACTTCTGGAGGAAGGAAGTGCGGTTCTTGGGGCACGTGGTCTCCAAGGAAGGGATAGCTGTGGATCCCGCGAAGGTAGTATCCATCCAAGATTGGAAGGTTCCGAAGAATGCTACCGAGGTGAGGAGTTTCTTGGGGTTGGCTGGCTACTATAGGAAGTTTATCAAGGACTTCGCGAAGATATCAGCCCCATTAACTCGCTTGACGAAGAAGAATCTAGTCTTCGCATGGGACGTAGATTGTGATGATGCGTTCCGACGGTTAAAGAGAGCTTTAACCACAGCTCCAGTCTTAGTGTTTCCAGATGGGAGTAAGCCATTTGTCGTTTATACCGATGCTTGTGGGACTGGACTGGGCGCAGTCTTAATGCAAGAGGGAAGGGTAATAGCCTATGGTGGAAGGCAGTTGAGAGCGCATGAGAAAAATTACCCTACCCATGATTTAGAGTTGGCCGCTATTGTTTTTGCGCTTAAGATTTGGCGCCATTATCTTCTTGGTGAGAGATTCGAATTGTTCACTGACCACAAATCATTGAAGTACTTGTTTTCTCAGAAGGATCTGAACTTGAGACAACAAAGGTGGATGGAGTTCTTAGCATCCTATGATTTTGAGATAGCGTATACCCCTGGCAAGGGTAACGTGGTGGCGGACGCCTTGAGTAGAAAAAGGTTGTCCTTGAGTCCATTGTTCGTGGAACGACGACGCTTGGAATTTATCTCGATGTTTGATTTCAGACCTTCCGTTGACTATATACCCGGTTTGCTAGCATCCTTGGAGGTCAGACCTACTCTTTTGGGACGGATTGGCGAGGCACAGCGGGACGACCCACAGTTGGTTGAGTTAGTAGAGAGGCTCATAAGGGGGGAGTCGTCCAGCCATTTGAGTAGGTACACCCTAGACGATAGGGGGTTCTTGCGTAGAGACGGTAGACTTTGTGTACCGCAAGACGAGGGTTTGAGGAAGGCTATTCTTGATGATGCACACCGTTCTAGGATGACCATTCATCCCGGTGGGGACAAGATGTACCAAGACATGAAGCGAGTTTTCTTTTGGGCCGGTATGAAGAAAGATGTGGCCGAGTATGTCGCTAGATGCTTGGTGTGCCAACAAGTGAAAGCGGAGCAAAAGAAACCTGGTGGGTTGCTTCACCCATTAGAAGTTCCGCAATGGAAGTGGGATAGCGTCTCGATGGATTTTATTGATGGATTACCTAGATCGAGGAAGGGTAATACGGGAATTTGGGTTGTGGTAGACAGACTTACTAAGAGTGCCCATTTCATACCCGTGAAGAGCAAGAGGACTGCTCCATGGCTAGCTTCAGTTTATCTTCGAGAGATAGTTCGATTGCATGGGGTACCCTCTAGCATAGTGAGCGATCGAGATCCTATCTTCACTAGCGAGTTTTGGAAGAGTTTGCAAGAAGCAGTGGGGACTCAGTTGTGTCTGAGCACCGCATATCATCCTCAGATGGACGGCCAGACCGAGAGGGTGAATCGTGTTCTGGAAGACCTTTTAAGACTTTGTATCTTGGATTGGAGGTACGTGGGAAGAGCATCTTCCATTGGTGGAGTTCACGTATAATAACAGCTTTCAGTCCAATATTGGTATTGCTCCTTTCGAAGCTCTTTATGGAAGGCCTTGTCGATCACCTACATGTTGGTGGGAATCTACGGATAAGATCTTGCTTGGGCCTGATATGGTTAGGGAGACTTCGGAAAAGATTGATTTAATTCGAAGAAGGATGAAAGCGGCGCAAGACAGGCCGAAATCTTACGCGGATAAGAGGAGGACGGATCTGGAGTTTGATGTTGGGGACATGGTCTTTGTCAAAGTATCTCCATTACGGAATGTTGTTCGCTTTGGGTCCGTTGGGAAGTTAGCACTAAGATTTGTTGGGCCGTTTCCTATTAAGGAAAGGATTGGACGGATGGCATATAGAGTGGATTTACCCGAGAGACTTAGTGGGGTACATGACGTATTCCATGTGTCACATTTGAGGAAGTGCCTACATGAGACCGCAGAGGTGGTAGAGCCGAGCTTGCTTAGAGAAGTGGAGGTAGAGCGTGATGCGACTATTCGACGAGCTCCTACCCGCATCCTTGGGTTAGAGATTAGGAAGTTGAGGAACAGAGAGGTGCGACTAGTCAAAGTGCAATGGGGAGAGGATGAGAGCAATGCTAGTTCGGAGACAGAAGCGAAGATGCGTTCACTATACCCATTCCTTTTTGAGGGTATGTCTTTTAACTTCTCCTTTACCGTTTGTCTAGTACTTATCTTATCTTTAGTATGTCCTCTCATTAGTACCTTTGACCTTTAGATAGGGTAAACCTATGGTTGAAACATGTGTTTGAGACATGTTATGTTTGATGGATGCGTGTGGATGCAAGTGTTTGCTAGTGGTTGCTCGTGGATGGATATACACACACTCTAGGCACTAGATCGGCTCAGTCACTTCATATTGCATATAATTGTGTGTAGGTAGCTATATTAATGGATGTATAATGGTTGTTCTATCATATGGATGATGCATTTTGGTGAATGATTGTGCACCCATGTAGAAATAGTATGTGTCGATAGGGTTCTTTCGCATACATATTGGATGCATGGCACTATCATGGTTTGCATTAAGGAGGTCAACTGGATCAGTAGACCGCCTGATTTTGCATTAGACAGGGAACATATACACACACTCTTTGCATATGTTCATACCGCATTAGAAACTTTAAGGATAGTGGATGCTAGTGTTTGATGGTTTAGTAGATGGTTATTTGGATGGTAGGGTACGTTCTTCTTGACTTAGAGATTTTGGGGACGAAATCATTTAAGTAGGGGAGAATGTAACACCCCGTATGTTGAATAACCTGCTATAATATAAAACAGGGCAGAATTAAATTTTAAAATCTGAATCAGGGGAAACGGGCTATGCCATTGCGTTCGTCTCGGAAAAATACGCGAAATAGAGTCCGAGTTTTCGAAAATCGGAGTCCGTATGACCCAGTTAAGGCCCAAAGAAGTTTTCAGAAATTCAAAACAGATTTAAAAACAGAAATTTAAACATTTCAGAAGAGGCGGGAAAAATTCCCGCCAGGCAGAGGGAGTCGACCCTAGGGTCAACATAGGTGTCGACCCCCTCCCTAGGGGTCGACCCAGGGGTCGACCCCCCCTGTCGGTCTGTGTGACCTGGGTGCACCATTTTGGCTTTTGGGCTGTGCTGGTGGCTAGTGACGAAATCTACGACTCTAATCTGATTTAGGGTTAATCTAATGGCCTAAAACACCTAACTAATCTATAAATACACCCTAAGACTACCCTAATTCATACTAAAAATAGCTACAACACCGTTATGCCGTCAAAATGCAACTTGAAGGAGCCTCCATCAAATTAAAGAGGAAGATAGCTTCTCAAATCAACCTCTAATCAACTCTAGCAACTTAATCTTCTTCTTAGGAGTGCTAATCAACAAGTTGTGAGTTTCTATAGCCTTAATGACCAATTGTTGAAATGATTATGATAGGATATAATGAGGTTATGGCTATGAATGTGGATCAATGCAAGATTATGTTATCATATGCTATGTGTTTGCGATGTTATGCAAGTTATGCAAGTTATGTGCTATGTGTTCATGATGTTATGCAAGTTATGCAAGTCATATGCTATGTGATCATGATGTTATGCAAGTTATGCAAGTTATAGGCTACATGTTCATGATGTTATGCAAGTTATGCAAGTCATATGCTATATGTTCATGATGTTATGCAAGTTATGCAAGTGATATGCTATATGATCATGATGTTATGCAAGTTATGCAAGTGTTAGGCTATGTGTTCTTGATGCTAGTTATGCAAATTGCTATGATAGGCATTGATCCATTATGACACCATGTTATGCAAGTTTGGTGTTTGATTATATGCAAGTTCATATATGATATGTTATGCAAGTTTGGTGTATGATTATATGCAAGTTCATATAAGACATGTTATGCAAGTTTGGTGTTTGATTATATGCAAGTGACATGTGCAGGTTTACACCTTAGTATGATATGCATACATATGCAAGTTAACCCCTTAGTATGTCATACATACATATGCAAGTTTACCCCTTTGTATGACATAAGTCACTTATGCAAGTTAACCTCTTTATGACATATGTGATTCATACAAGTTTGGGTTGGTTATTTATGCTAGTTGGGTTTGATGCTATATGCATGTTGACACCTTTAAAACCCATGTTGGTTGAACCCATTGTATTTGTGATGAATCTTCCCTTTTATGTCATGTTAGCGTATTACGTGGGGAACGATGGGGTTAATATACATGTTAATGAAATGGTTGGTATGATTATGCATACCATAAAGTGGATGGACATAATTGAGTCAATTATGTACATCGTTAAAATTGGAATTAATTAGGGAAAATTAATTCGAAATATGGGGGTGATTAATTAGGTGTAATTAGTCGACTAAGACACGAGGTTGGACCCTTTTGTAGCATAAGACTGCCGGGAACCTACCGGCAAATCCAGTGGCTACGAATGATTGGCCCAATGTGAGAGGTCTTAGGCACAAACTAAATACGTGACAAGTGTAAAGACACGAGGTTAGACTCGGTTATGGCGTAAGGCTGCCCGGACCCAACCGGCAAATCCAGCTGCCATAAAAGATAGTCTAATGTGAGAGGTCTTACAACGGTTACGTTCTTAATCAATTAAGAAACACTTAACCAGATAAGCATGTAGTGGGGCATGAGGGGTTAAGTGGGTGCCTTGGGTGGCAAGTGGAAATATAACAACCCGTATTTTTGAATAACATGTTATAACATAAATCAAGGCAGAATTAAACTGTAAAATCTGAATCAAGGGAAATGGGATGTACCATTGCGTTCGTCTCGGAAAAATACGCGAAATAGAGTCTGAGTTTTCGAAAATCGGAGTCCGTATGACCGAGATATGGCCTCGCGAAGTTTCACGAAAAATTCAAATTTTAAAACAGATTCAAATTTCAGAGAATTCGGGGTAGGCGGGAAAAATCCCACCCAGACCAGGTCGACCAGGGAGTCGACCTGGGAGTCGACCTGGGGAGGGGCCAGGTCGACTGGGGAGTCGACCCCAGGGTCGACCTGGGGGTCGACCTGCCTGGTCGGACCCAGGCAACCTGGTGCACCATTCAGGCTGTTTTGACCTGTTTTGTTGGCTAGTGACGGGATTTGATGGCTCTGATTGAATCTAGGGTTAATCCTATGGCTAATACTATCCTAATCTTCTATAAAAAGACCCCTAAACCTAGCCTAAATCACCATTATTTAATCCTACAACTAAACTATGTCAAATTGGTTCCTCTCATGGCCTCCACTCTCATGCTAAAATTCCTAAGTTTATTTCTATGAGAGATTGTGAGTTCATACAAGTGTTTTCAAGCTTGTATGAGTGTTCTTAGCTTGCATTCAAGTCAAGTTGCAACATTTCTATTTCAAAGCAAGGGTATTTATTGATTTGGCTCAAGGGTTTTTCATTGGAGCATTCATATTTGGGGCTTTTTGGTGATTGCATAAGGGCTTCGTCTCAATCTTTATAATAAATATTCATTTGTGTCTTCATAGCATTGTAAGCCCTTTTCTACTTTCTTTTTATTGAACTCTAAAGTTAAATGAATGATGCAAGTTTGGGTTGATCATTATGATATGCAAGTTTGGTTGATCATTATGTTATGCAAGTTGGTTTAATCATGATGTATGACACATGTTGCTATGTTATGCAAGTTTGGGTTGATCATTATACACATGTTATCATGTTATGCAAGTTAAACTTGAGTTTGTGAGCCTAAAGCTTCAAGCTTTATGTTAAAGGTTTCATTTTGGCAACATGGAAGTTATCATATCCCTTATGATAACTTGCATGTGAGGCTAAATGCGAACTTCTAGCAACTTCTACATGTCATTTATCACCATGTATCACTCATATGCTAAGTTTGGTTTTATGCATGCTTTTGAAGCCTAATAATGCAATATGCAAGTATATGAACATATGTACATTTCATATGCCACCATGATAAACTTGTGGCTTCAACACCTTTTTGTCATGATTATGCCAAGTTCCCTATTTTATCCTTTATGCGTTGATGCGATTATGTAAACGATGGGATTACGTTGGGGTTGGGTAACATTATGACATAAACATGTTTTTTATAACATGACGTGATAGGTTAACTTGTAATTATGTTTTGGAAACATAATGGACATGACACTTAGAAAATATGAGTGTGGCCAACTCGAGGTTGGGTTGAGTTTGTAGCATAAATCTACCCGGACCCGCCCGGCTTAACTAGTGGCTACAAACAATAGGACCCAATGTGAGAAGTTGGTCATGTTGTGCTCGAACCCGAGGTTAGACCAAGTTGTGGTGTAAAGCTACCCGGACCCGCCCGGCTTAACTAGTAACCACAACAAGGTCTAATGTGAGAGGTTAAAGCACATCAAGTTAATTAATGCCTCTTGATTAGGGTTAAGTCATGGTCCACTTAATACTTAACCAATTTGGGCTTGATGGGTTAATCGGGGTTAAGTCATGAACCTTGGGCACACTTAACCAATTTAATCCACGTTTGGATCGGGTTAACCACATTTAACCCGTTAAGAAACCCTAGTTGCGTGGTCCTTTGCAGCAGTAACCCTCTTGATAGTATCATAAGACCCTAGGACTAGGCTAGGGTGGGGCACGATTACTGGGCTGACATGTAAGCGACCAAAACGACGGCTGAGTAGGTACGCCGGTGTAGGTCCAGGCGGACTATGTTCGTGCACTTAGTCCGGAGTTGGAAAATCAGGCACGGGTACCAGTAGATCTAGACTGTGCATACTTGATTTGTGTCTGAGGTTGACACCCTAGGGTGTACCTAGCGCAGTTTAACTACATTGCATGTTTGGGCCGTATGACACCGACACTTGACGAGTTAGGCTTATAGGAAGCCGATCAACTAGACCGTGTAGTTGGGCCTTGATTTAGGTCACCTCATGATGTTGGGCCAAGCTAGGGCCAAGGGATCAATTCTTGTTTTTACTTGACATGTTAGAATGCTAGTACACCCATGGTGCAAAACTTAACCTTGATTATGCGATGACACCTTTATCTATCTTGTTAGTTACTCATCATGCCAGTATGTTGTTATCCTTATGTTCATCTCAGCTTCTCATGCCAGTTAACTTTACTAGTTCATGGACAGATAGTAGTTAGGGCTTACCAGTCTTTTTGACTGACCTGTTTTCTTTTGCCTCTTTTCTTCCGTTTCCCCCCGCCCTCAGGTCCTCAGGGTGGGAACATTGGAGCTTAGCTTGGATCTTTATAGCTTGCTTACTGGATTTGCTCATGTACGGTTTTGGACATTGAGCTAGCTATGGTTTATCACTTCACTTTGGGGGATAGTACTTTATGTATTTCAGTTTTTCAGTTTATGCTTTTCTCTAGACTTTGTTTGTTTGAAAATAATGATCAAGTACTTTGTTGTAACATGACAATGGTTTTGAAATGCTAGTTTAATCCGCTGCTTTATTTACTCTGTTTTACTTATATGTTCTGTCTTGTGATATCTGCATGCATGTTTACCTTGTTCAAACGCCCCTCCGAAGCTAGTGTGCTTGCAAGAGTTACCCTGGCGGAGGTGCGGTGTTACATTTGGTATCAGAGCATAAGGTTTACAAGATTGGAGCAAAAGGTTTTTTTAAAACTTACCTTTTGAAAAACTATTTTCAGCACCAATTAAGTATTTTCCAAGAAAAGTCTAGTTTATTTTAAAAAGGCTATTCCCCAAAAGCCATACCACTATCCTTCGTTTCTTCGTTCTGAATCTATCTATCTTTTTCTTCATTTCAGTATGGCTGATCTTAACCTTCCCGAGGGAGTGACCATTCCCGGATGGTTCCGTAGATACTTGGAAGCTAGGGCCAACGATGTGGGCCCAGCAAATACCCCCAATATAACTGAGGTCCCTCCTCCTCCTCCTCCTCAGAATCCACAAGCGGATTTCGCAAAAGTTTGCAAGGACTTTAAGGCGATGGGTGGCAAGAATTTCATAGGGACGGAGACTTTTGTGGAGGCATGAAATTGGTTGAAAGAAACCAAAGATCTTTTCGCTATCTTTGATGTGGAAGACCATAGGAAGGTTTTATTGGCAGCATGGCTACTAAAGGAAGAAGCTTCTTATTGGTGGGAGGTCACCAATGCTACGAGGCCTATAGAGACTTGGGCCGACTTTAGGACAAGATTTGGGCTTAAGTTTCTATCATCAGCTGAGGCGAATCTGCAATTGGAGAAGTTTATATCTTTGAAGCAAGGGGACATGACAGTGAGGGAGTATGTGAATAAGTTTAACAAGCTCGGCTGATTCGGTTTGGACATGGTTAATACCCCCCAGAAGAAGGCTTTGCGCTTTGCACGAGGGTTGAACGAGCCATTACAAGGTTTAGCCCTATCTCATATACCCATGGGGGCCACATTTGAAGGCCTAGTGGACATGGAATTGCTTCAAGGAGACGATAAGAATGGCAAGAAGGAAGACAAGACTAATGAGACTCAAACCAAGAAGATAGACTCCAAGTGGGGAGGAAATCAGAGCAATCAGAACAACAAAAACAACAAGAACAACAAAAACAACAAGAACAACAAGGGCAACAAGGCCAAGGCGAAGGACCCAAGAAAATGCAACTACTGTGGGGTTGTTGGGCACATAGCTAAAGATTGTAGGAAGAAGAAGAGGAAGTTGGGCGAATTCTTTCATTGTGGAGAGACTGGACATTTTAGCAAGGATTGCCCCAAGAAGCAAGGACAAGGGCAAGGGAAGAATCAGCGTGCAGGACCTTCTGGAGGGCAAGTGCATGCTCTCAACGCTGCTCCAGTTCAGGATCGAGGTAGTATTTCTGTAGAAAGTCTTGTTTATATTTCTGATTATCTTGTTCGCACCTTATTTGATTCTGGCGCATCGCATAGTTTTATTTCTTCTGATCTTGTTGAAAGTTTGCACCTAAGTACTAGCCTAGTTGAGGATCCCGTTTGTGTTTCAAATCCAATTGGGGGTTCCGCCCATCTATCTATGATTTGTGTGGATTTGAAGATTTCTATCTTGACCGTAGAATTCACGTGTAATGCTTATGTTCTCGGATTTACGGGATATGGGTTGATCTTAGGCATGGATTGGTTGTCCAGTTATGGAGCCATCCTCGATTGTGAACATAGGGTGGTGAGGCTCATAATTCGCCTCGGTAATACCCTAGAAATTTCTTGTAACCCTAGAGGTCCCGTCGTGTTATGTTATCTTGAATCTCTCGACTCGTCCATCGATGATCTGCAATCTGTAAGGGTGGTCCGAGACTATCCTGATGTCTTTGAAGAAGTTAAGGGGTTACCCCTAAACGAGAGATAGATTTCCGCATTTATCTAGTTGATAATGCTAAGCCGGTATCATTGCCCGTTAGGCACATGGCCCCACGTAAAAGAAGGGAGCTCAGTAAGCAAATCAAGGAGCTGCTTGAGAATAATTTTATTAGACGAAGCATTTCTGAATGGGGTGCTCCGGTGGTATTCGCCACTAAGGCGGATGGTTCGCTTCGTCTATGTGTTGATTATCGAGAGTTGAACAAGCTGACAAAGAAGAATAGGCACCCGTTACCGAGAATTGATGATCTCTTTGACCATCTTGTAGGTGCTTCTGTTTTCTCTCAGCTCGATCTAGCCACCGGATTCCATCAGCTTATAGTAGCTGAGGATAGCATTGATAAAACTGCGTTTAGGACTCCAGATGGATTCTTTGAATGGCTTGTCATGCCATTCGGATTGACTAATGCACCCGCCTACTTCGTAGACTTGATGAGTAGGGTGTTCAAGGAGTTCCTCAACAGGTTTGTTGTTGTCTTCGTGGATGATATTCTGATCTTCTCAAGGGACGAGGAAGGACATGCTAGGCATCTCAAGGAAGTGATGGATACGCTTAGAGCGCATCAGTTGAAAGCCAAGTTCTCCAAATGTCATTTCTGGAGAAGGGAAGTTCGGTTTCTTGGACATATAGTCTCTAAGCAAGGCATAGCGGTGGATCCCGCGAAGGTGGTTGTGGTTCAAGATTGGAAGACTCCTAGGAATGCAACCGAAGTAAGAAGCTTTCTCGGTCTGGCGGGCTACTATAAAAAGTTCATCAGGGACTTCGCTAAGATTTCGGCCCCTCTTACTAAGTTGATGAAGAAGAACTTAGTCTTTGCATGGGACTTGGAGTGTGAGCTTGCTTTTCAAAGGCTCAAGAGAGCCCTTACCTCGGCTCCAGTTTTGGCATTACCCGATAGTGGTAAGATGTTTACCGTGTACACAGATGCATGTGGCACGGGGTTAGGAGCTGTTCTGATGCAAGAGGGAAGAGTGATATGTTATGGGGGTAGGCAACTTAAAGTTCATGAGAAGAACTATCCCACTCATGATTTGGAGTTAGCAGCGATCGTCTTTGCACTCAAATCCTGGCGCCACTATCTTCTAGGCGAAAGGTTTGAGTTGTATACTGATCACAAGTCACTCAAATACCTCTTCTCGCAAAAAGATCTGAATCTAAGGCAGCAAAGGTGGATGGAATTCTTGGCATCTTATGACTTCGAGATAGCTTATACCCCTGACAAGGGTAATGTTGTGGCGGATGCACTAAGAAGAAGGAGGTTGACTTTGAACCCCTTGTTCATTGAGATGAAGAACTTAGAATTCTTGGCAACCTTTGATTTCACGACGACTGTTGAGTCGATGACGGGTTCATTAGCATCCCTTGAGCTTAGACCCACACTTCTTGATCAAGTCGGGGCTTCGCAGAAGGAAGATCCACAGATAGTCGAGGTCATGGACAGGTTGATTCGTGGTGAGACGTCTAGTAACCTTGCTAGATATACTATTGATGATAAGGGTTGGCTAAGGCGTGATGGAAGGCAATGCATTCCACAAGTAGGGGACTTGGTGCATAAAGTTCTTGAAGAAGCGCATCACTCGAAGATGACTATACATCCTGGAGGGGACAAGATGTATAGGGATATGAAGAAGGATGTAGCAGAGTATGTTTCAAGGTGCATGGTGTGCCAACAAGTGAAAGTCGAGTCAAAGAAACCAGGTGGGCTATTACATCCATTGGAGGTCCCGCAATGGAAGTGGGAGAGTATTTTTATGGATTTTGTGGATGGATTGCCTAGGTCAAGGAGAGGGAACACAAGCATATGGGTCATAGTTGACAGACTTACGAAGAGTGCTCACTTCATCCCAGTAAAGAGCAAGAGGACCGCATCATGGCTAGCATCTATTTATCTTCGGGAGATAGTGCGGTTGCATGGAGTTCCTTCTAGCATAGTTAGCGATCGTGACCCAATTTTCACTAGCCAGTTCTGGAACAGTTTGCAAGAAGCGATGGGCATGCGATTGAATCTGAGTACAGCCTATCACCCCCAGACGGATGGCCAAACCGAAAGGGTGAATAGAGTGCTAGAAGATCTTTTGAGGCTCTGTGTTCTTGATTTCGGTGGTACTTGGGAAGACCACCTTCCTCTTGTAGAGTTTGCTTATAATAATAGCTATCAAGCCAACATAGGGATGGCACCATTTGAAGCTTTGTATGGGAGGCCGTGTAGGTCACCATCTTGTTGGTGGGAGACAACAGATAGACTTATACTTGGGCCCGATATGATACGGGACACATCCGAGAAAGTTGAATTACTGAGAAGAAGGATGAAAGCGACCCAAGATAGACAGAAATCCTATGCTGACAAGCGAAGGGCAGATTTGGAATTCGAAGTGGGAGACATGGTTTTCGTGAAGGTTTCTCCTTTGCGTAATGTGGTACGTTTTGGAGCAGTTGGGAAGCTGGCACCAAGGTTCCTAGGACCCTTCCCTATCATAGAGAGAATTGGAAAGATGGCCTATAAGGTGGAATTGCCCGAGAAGCTAGCCGGAGTGCATAATGTCTTTCATGTCTCGCATCTCCGAAAGTGCCTACATGAGTCCGCTGAGGTGGTTGAACCAAGCATTCTTGAAGACATTGAGGTAGAGAAAGAAGCAACTTTGAGAAAAGCTCCGATTCGTATCTTGGGAACAGAGATCAAGAAATTAAGGAATCGAGAAGTCAAATTGGTGAAAGTTCAGTGGGGTGAAGCCGACGAAGATGCAACTTGGGAAACCGAGGAGAAGATGCGTGGGCTTTATCCATTTCTTTTTTAGGGTACATTCTCGATCTCTTCTCCTAATTAGCATATCTTTCTTTTCGCGTTTATCCTGTTTACCTTATTATCTCGTTAAACTTGTCATAAGAACCTTAGGTAGAAATCCTTTGGATGAAACATGTATTTGAAACATGTTATGCTTGATGGTTGCAAGTGGTTGAAAGTGTTTGCACGTGGATACTCGTGGATGCATGATACACATTAGGCACTAAGATCGGCTCACACACATTCATGTTGCATATGCATGAGTGCTTATACTTATTCATGGATGAAACTGGTTATGCTATCACGAGGATGTTGCATATGAATGAATGTTATGTGCACTCATGTAGAGATTATAAATTATGTTAGGAATTTTCATACATATGGACTCATTTCACTAACATACCTTGCATTAAGGAGGTTTACTGTATCAGTAACCGCCTGATTTTCGCATTAGATAAGTACATATACACACACCCTTGCATATGTTCATACAACATTTAGAATCCTTTAAGGACAATGACTGCACGTGGATGATGTTTTGAGTAGATGGATGATGGATGGTAGGATACGTTCTTCCTAACTTGGAGATTTCGGGGACGAAATCCTTTAAGGAGGGGAGAATGTAACAACCCGTATTTTTGAATAACATGTTATAACATAAATCAAGGCAGAATTAAACTGTAAAATCTGAATCAAGGGAAACGGGCTGTGCCATTGCGTTCGTCTCGGAAAAATACATGAAATAGAGTATGAGTTTTTGAAAATTGGAGTTTGTATGACCGAGATATGGCCTCGCGAAGTTTCACGAAAAATTCAAATTTTAAAACAGATTCAAATTTCAGAGAATTCGGGGTAGGCGGGAAAAATCCCGCCCAGACCAGGTCGACCTGGGGGTCGACCTGGGGAGGGGCCAGGTCGACTGGGGAGTCGACCCCAGGGTCGACCTGGGGGTCGACCTGCCTGGTCGGACCCAGGCAACCTGGTGCACCATTCAGGCTGTTTTGACCTGTTTTGTTGGCTAGTGACGGGATTTGATGGCTCTGATTGAATCTAGGGTTAATCCTATGGCTAATACTATCCTAATCTTCTATAAAAAGACCCCTAAACCTAGCCTAAATCACCATTATTCAATCCTACAACTAAACTATGTCAAATTGGTTCCTCTCATGGCCTCCACTCTCATGCTAAAATTCCTAAGTTTATTTCTATGAGAGATTGTGAGTTCATACAAGTGTTTTCAAGCATGTATGAGTGTTCTTAGCTTGCATTCAAGTCAAGTTACAACATTTCTATTTCAAAGCAAGGGTTTTTATTGATTTGGCTCAAGGGTTTTTCATTGGAGCATTCATATTTGGGTCTTTTTGGTGATTGCATAAGGGCTTCGTCTCAATCTTTATAATAAATATTCATTTGTGTCTTCATAGCATTGTAAGCCCTTTTCTACTTTCTTTTTATTGAACTCTAAAGTTAAATGAATGATGCAAGTTTGGGTTGATCATCATGATATGCAAGTTTGGTTGATCATTATGTTATGCAAGTTGGTTTAATCATGATGTATGACACATGTTGCTATGTTATGCAAGTTTGGGTTGATCATTATGCACATGTTATCATGTTATGCAAGTTAAACTTAAGTTTGTGAGCCTAAAGCTTCAAGCTTTATGTTAAAGGTTGCATTTTGGCAACATGGAAGTTATCATATCCCTTATGATAACTTGCATGTGAGGCTAAATGCGAACTTCTAGCAACTTCTACATGTCATTTATCACCATGTATCACTCATATGCTAAGTTTGGTTTTATGCATGCTTTTGAAGCCTAATAATGCAATATGCAAGTATATGAACATATGTACATTTCATATGCCACCATGATAAACTTGTGGCTTCAACACCTTTTTGTCATGATTATGCCAAGTTCCCTATTTTATCCTTTATGCGTTGATGCGATTATGTAAACGATGGGATTACGTTGGGGTGGGGTAACATTATGACATAAACATGGTTTTTATAACATGACGTGATAGGTTAACTTGTAATTATGTTTTGGAAACATAATGGACATGACACTTAGAAAATATGAGTGTGGCCAACTCGAGGTTGGGTTGAGTTTGTAGCATAAATCTACCCGGACCCGCCCGGCTTAACTAGTGGCTACAAACAATAGGACCCAATGTGAGAAGTTGGTCATGTTGTGCTCGAACCCGAGGTTAGACCAAGTTGTGGTGTAAAGCTACCCGGTACCGCCCGGCTTAACTAGTAACCACAACAAGGTCTAATGTGAGAGGTTAAAGCACATTAAGTTAATTAATGCCTCCTGATTAGGGTTAAGTCATGGTCCACTTAATACTTAACCAATTTGGGTTTGATGGGTTAATCGGGGTTAAGTCATGAACCTTGGGTACACTTAACCAATTTAATCCACGTTTGGATCGGGTTAACCACATTTAACCCGTTAAGAAACCCTAGTTGCGTGGTCCTTTGCAGCAGTAACCCTCTTGATAGTATCATAAGACCCTAGGACTAGGCTAGGGTGGGGCACGATTACTGGGCTGACATGTAAGCGACCAAAACGGCGGTTGAGTATGTACGCCGGTGTAGGTCCAGGCGGACTATGGTCGTGCACTTAGTCCGGAGTTGGAAAATCAGGCACGGGTACCAGTAGATCTAGACTGTGCATACTTGATTTGTGTCTGAGGTTGACACCCTAGGACTTGATACACCCTAGGGTGTACCTAGCGCAGTTTAACTACATTGCATGTTTGGGCCGTATGACACTGACACTTGACGAGTTAGGCTTATAGGGAGCCGATCAACTAGACCGTGTAGTTGGGCCTTGATTTAGGTCGCCTCATGATGTTGGGCCAAGCTCGGGCCAAGGGATCAATTCTTGTTTTTACTTGACATGTTAGAATGCTAGTACACCCGTGGTGCAAAACTTAACCTTGATTATGCGATGACACCTTTATCTATCTTGTTAGTTACTCATCATGCCAGTATGTTGTTATCCTTATGTTCATCTCAGCTTCTCATGCCAGTTAACTTTACTAGTTCATGGACAGATAGTAGTTAGGGCTTACCAGTCTTTTTGACTGACCTGTTTTCTTTTGCCTCTTTTCTTCCGTTTCCCCCCCCCCCCCTCAGGTCCTCAGGGTGGGAACATTGGAGCTTAGCTTGGATCTTTATAGCTTGCTTACTGGATTTGATCATGTACGGTTTTGGACATTGAGCTAGCTATGGTTTATCACTTCACTTTGGGGGATAGTACTTTATGTATTTCAGTTTTTCAGTTTATGCTTTTCTCTAGACTTTGTTTGTTGGAAAATAATGATCAAGTACTTTGTTGTAACATGACTATGGTTTTGAAATGCTAGTTTAATCCGCTGCTTTATTTACTCTGTTTTACTTATATGTTCTGTCTGGTGATATCTGCATGCATGTTTACCTTGTTTAAACGCCCCTCCGAAGCTAGTGTGCTTGCAAGAGTTACCCTGGCGGAGGCGGGGTGTTACAGGAAATCAAGTAAGTGCCTTGGGTGGCATGTGGAAATCTAGTGGGTTGCCTTGGGTGGCAATAGAAAATACGATTAGAATACTTAACCAAGTGGAAACATGTAATTAAACATGATTAAAGGGTTAAGTGGGATGCACTAGATAAAGGGACAAACTTAGGTGGGTAGCTTGTGGGGGGCCATTTCACCCAGTAACCCATATGTATATTATTGGGCTCGACCCATGTCGAGGACGGGACACGCGTACTGGGCTTGACTATAAGAGGCC
This sequence comes from Allium sativum, assembly GCA_030737875.1. Taxonomy (NCBI): domain Eukaryota; kingdom Viridiplantae; phylum Streptophyta; class Magnoliopsida; order Asparagales; family Amaryllidaceae; genus Allium; species Allium sativum. Next base: position 382,134,434 of record CM060924.1, read on the forward strand.
AAAATGGGTTAGAGGTGGCAACGCAAGTCCAACGGGTTTCATATGCGTGTGTGGACCCGGGCTGGTAGGTAAGACGTTGTTGCATCGTGTAGGTATAAGCCGTGCACCGTTGATTGTATTGGGTTGCCACTTTGGGGAGTGATACACCCCACTGTGGGGCCATCACGGGTATCTACGGTAGGGAGCCGATCGCTTGGGGAGTAGTGGGTACACCTAGTGGAGATAGGGGCAGACGGCACCTATGTAGTCAGCTAGGGGTACACGAAACTACTGGGTAAATTTTCTAAGTCCTTGGGTGGGATCAACCTTTAAGTAGGAATGATTGGTGTGGTGCAGTTAGTAATTACCCTTGGGTGGGTAGATGCGTCTTTACCGTTATCTTAGTTCATCCTATGTCTAGTTGGCTACTTAGTGTAGTCATTTATCCCCAGTCATCCCGTACCAAGTTTATATCATACCCTAATTACTTTAATGATTGTGTTGTTAAAGTTATAGGGCTCACTCAGACTTATGTCTGACCCCGTTGTTTTTATCTTTTTCCCCCTCAGGTCCTCAGGTTGGGCCTAGCACTAGTGGGCTTTGATCAGATTTCTTTATCTATCTCTTGGAGCTTGGACCGTGATGTAAAGCCTAGCTTATCTTTTCTATTATGGCTATTGTTTATGTAGTGGGATTATGTACTTATGTTTTTATCAGGATGGATATTTAGTACTTGACTCTTTATGGTGTTGTAACTAAACATGTTTACCTTCTGCTGCAATGAAATGATGTTTTAGATTTTCAAGTATTTATATCTGTCTTGTTGTAATTTTTCTGTTTTATACTCACTTAAAATGCTCCACCGAAGTTAAGGCATTCCCTTAGTGAGTGACCTTAGCGGGTGTGGGGTGTTACATTTTCTTTCGCCTTCTTTTCTTCCGTCCCCCCCCCCCCCCCCCCATGTTCACAAGGAGGGAATATCACCACTTAGCTCAGTTTTCTTTCCAACCTCGAAGATAGGAGATGTATTGCTTTGGACTCTCTTTTCCACTGCTATGGATGGCTCATGCTTTATTGGGGAATATCATTGTCGTTTTATGCTTCTTTATTTTGTTAAACAAGACAGATGCTTTGTTGTAATAGGTATTGGAAAACAATCTTTGTACAAGCTGTTTTACCGAGCTGCTTTTCGTCAATGAAGTAAAGTTTTATTTATTTTCTGCTGTTTAAATTTGTCTGTTTTGTTATTTATCTGTTTATACAGTTATGACGCTCCACTGAAGTTAACGCATTCACTTTGCGAGTGACCTTAACGGTGGTGGGGTGTTACACCAAACGTGGAGGCGGTGTTGACGCCGCGTTCCAACGTGGTCATATGCGTGCATGACTCCGCCTGTTGGGGAAGATAATGAATTGTGACATCAGTAGATATGGTTGTGCACATCCGCAAAATGAAGGTTTACCACTTTAAGGAGTGATACACCCTACTATGGGGCCAGCACAGGGTATCTACAGAATAGGGAGCCGATCGATTGGGGGTAGTAAATAGGGTACATCTAGTCATGTCTGTTTTTGTGGGGTACCTGTGTTTCTGTCTGGGATAAAACCCATTATTTCTGTTTAGGTACCAGTTCTGTTTGGGTTAAAACCCGTTACTAGAGTACACCTAAAACTACCATTATGTTTCTGTTGGGATCATCCTGCTGTGACGACCCCAAATCCCGTACTAACGTAGACAAGGGTAATCTTTGGAATATAACACAGAAACAGATAACAGCAGAACAGAATTAAATAAATACACCAGATAATGAATAATAGAATATACTAGATAAAAGTAATCATCAGAGTTACACAGTATACAGGATCTTACTTAGTACAATTACAGTTCAGCTATACATAAATGTCTACAGCGGAAACAAACAAAATATATACAATAGGAGCTGAACAGCATAAAAAGAGATAAATGATAGAATCCATCTTCAGCTCCAGCTATCCAGAGGAAGCCAGCTAAACCTGAATACAAGGCTGCCCGCGTAGAAAAGGGGCACCCGAGTTTGAAAGTGAAACAAACTACGAGTCAGTCATGGGACTGGTATGAGAAATCAACACAACACAATTGAAATATGGTTAATCACTAGACCACGCCACTTTCGTGGAACGGGTTTATTCCATCGGATCACCAGTGCTTTAAAACAAATAATTCTTTGAAACAAAGCTATGCTTTTTATAAAAATGAAGCCATTATAAGACTCAGTTCCCATCACACAATGCAACGCAAACCGGAGGATAGAGTTTTTACCTTATAACGGCCAAAATATGCTTGATACGAATAAAACAAAGGCATTTGATATTATTGCTAGTGTTTATATGTTTTGAAAACAATTTCAAATCATAACTATTAATCATAGACGGCATTAATGCCCCATACCACTATGTCGTCATATATAGGTATACAATCAAAACCGCACAGTCACGTATTTGGAAATTGGATTTCCGTCCTGAACCAAGGCAAAAGATAGTCCTTATCGAATTCGAGACTGTCTAGCCCCAGTCTCAGGTACAGCCGCAACCGTACCTTGGATCGTCAGGGCCGGTCCACACAAAGTGGATTATAATGCCTGAACAATGCATTTCTCCGCCCTTTGGGGCGTAAATGAGCCAACGAATGACTCCATCGGACCCGGATCGTCCGATCAAACCGAGGCGCCTCACAACAGCAACAACCACACAGGTGAAAAGTATATAAATGTCAGGGCTGGTAGGTCACAGACACCACCCTAGCTAGAAAGAAAACGCACGTCCCCCCTGAGGTCCTGCTCCCGTTTCTGGTTCATACCGGGGTGTGAGGCTCGCGAATTCACATTATACACAAAGTTACGCCACACAGGCGGGGCTTTGATCATCACCACAAGACTTTGCTTTTCAACAGAAGCCTTGATCATTTGCCACTTGGGCATGCCACACTAGCAATTCATGCCGTGCGACTGATGTCCATCGATATACAACCTCTGAGCTCGTGCGTTTCAGAGAAGGGCGTTAAGCAAAAGAATAAATTCTCCGCCGCCAAACAGATGTATATTTAATAGAGATCAATCAACACAGAATAAAATCCAATGTCAGACACACAGTCCATTTACAAGTCTGTTCTGGGTCTGAACGAAACCAGAGGCACTAAATACCTCGCAAACCCATCGATCACCACGTACGTCTGGACGATCACCACTCATTATCCATATTTCGGGATGCCTCCCAATCAGGACCTCGGTTACCATCCAAACGAGGTGAAGATCTCCGGTCTTCGACCACCGTCTTCGTCTTCGATTAATTATCGTCGATTCAATTATTCAGAATGGGATAAACCCGGTCTTTCTGAGCAACTCGCGTATATAATAAACAAGTGCAACACTAACATACACACGCATCATTTCTATTCATTAGTCAATAACCGTCAATCAGTAAGAGAACGATTTCCCAAATATTAACCCCGAAGGCCGAAACCAACATCAGATCAACACCCAGGAAACCATTCGTATTAGCCAACCTTCAGTTAATTTCTAAATCACATCCATATTGTTTATAATATTTTATAACGATTTATTGCTATTTTTATTTATTTTAAAATAGCCAATTTATTTAAAACGACGTTTCGGGCCATAACGCGGCCGTAGCGCTGTTTTTCTTCAGATTTGATTTACACATATCTGAAAATCTGACCGTTGGATCTTCACAAACTTTACATCATTAGAAAGATCTTTTCGAAACGAATCCAACGGTTCCAGTTTCGGGAAAATTCGACGGTTGGATCACCCGGTATAATCGTTTGAAGTTTCGATTTCAAAATACGAACTGCAGCATCGTTATTCGATTAAATATAATTATATTTATATATATATAAATATAATCGATTCTGGCGCTGTTTTTCTTCAGATTTGATTTACTTATATTTGAAAATCTGACCATTGGATCTTCACAAAATTTACATCATTAGAAAGATCTTTTCAAAACGAATCCAACGGTTCCAGTTTCGGGAAAATCCGACGGTCGGATCTCCCGGTATAATCGTTTGAAGTTTCGATTTCAAATTACGAACTGTAGCGTCGTTATTCGATTAAATATAATTATATATATATATAATCGATTCTGGCGCTGTTTTTCTTCAGATTTGAATTAAACATTCCAGACAATCCAACCGTTGGATTTTTACGAAGTTGGTGCCATTGGAAAAAATTTTCCAAAGCGAACCCAACGGTTGCGATTTCAGGAAAATCCGATGGTCGGATCTCCCGTACTAATCATTTGAAATCATGGTTTCAAAATACGAACTGCAGCGTCGTTATTTGAAACACCCCACCACCGTTAGGGTCACTCTCAAAGGGAATGCCCTAATTTTGGTGGAGGTTTATAAGTATAAGTCACAGATATACAAGACAGATATAGGAACACATATTTGTAAACAGCGGAAGAACAACAAATTTTATTTCATAAAGTCAAATACGTGTTACAAAACATCACCATAATTGTCTTACATCCTTCCCAAAAACATAACATAACATTTTCATAATCTGTCTTGAGTACATTATTTAAAGAAGCATAAATAAAACGTAGATAAACTGCAAAAGCCCCATAGTGGATTGTCCAAAGCCATAGTTCAAAGCAGGAAAGTCCAAGCAATACATTTCTCTTCTTCAAGCTGGATGTCAAGGCTGATCAAGCTGCTGTGTTCCCTCCCTGAGGACCTGGGGGGGGGAAACGGAAGAAAGAAGACGAAAGAAAAGTAGAGTCAGACATAAAGCCTGAGTAAGTCTAGTACTATTTTGTCTATGAATAAAGAACTGGGTATGATAAGTATAAACAGGAAGTGGGCAAGCACAATAAACTTGGTTAAGTTGTCTAGGGTCGAATATACTATCGTACCCCATGTTAATCTCTGAACCCATATAAACTAGTTCCCACTGGCACCCCATAATCAGGGTGATGTGATCCATTCAATGATGATCGGCTCCTACTCGCATAGTTACATGTGTCTTACGGCCCCCGATGTCGTAGTTACCTATGCTGGTCCCACCATGGGGTGTATCAAGTCCCGTGGTGGCGGCCCGACACAACCTTAGAATGCACAGGTATGCTACTGGTGCCCAGTGCCTTATTTTTCTGCGCCGGAGTGTGTGCACGCCCGCACTCCGTTAGAACCTACACTGCTACACCACCGCCGTCGCTTTGACCTCTTACAATCAGCCCAGTAATCGTGCCCCACCCTGCCTAGTTTCAGGGTTTCCTGATACACCTTCTAGGGTTACTGCTGAAAAGGGTCCCCCGTTACTAGGTTTTCTATCTCTAACCACATGCTAAGTTGGTTAAGTGTTTTCTAACCTAACCCCACCAGTCCGTTTAGTTCAGCATGTTCCATTTTGATTAAGTCTTTAGTTCACTTAATCCTAACAATCCTGACTCAGCCTTAATTGTCTTATTAAGGCCCTGACCTCTCACATTAGACAGATATTGTTGTGGCTGCCTGTTGCCGGTTGGTTCCGGGCAGTCTTACGCCACAACTCAGTCTAACCTCGGGTCCTTCTTGGGCTCCATGTTTAACCTCCCACATTGGATAGGTATTGTTGTGACTACTGGACAGCCGGGCCGTTCCGGGCAGGTTTACATCACAACTCAATCCAACCTCGGGTTAAACACATCGTATGTTCTACATTTACATATTTTGTCTTTCTTCTTTATTTTCTTATATGTAAATATTTGCGGCCCATTAAGTTAATGGTGTAAAGGTTACACCAATCATGGGCCCAACCCATACTTGGACTTGGGCCCTTCTATTTCATATTTTCATTCATTAGTAATTTTAACCCAACGTTATTTCCCCCGTTTTCCACGTCCGTTTATTATATATATATTGGGCTTAGCCTTTTAAAGCCCAATTTAGCCATGCGAAAAGGGGAGGCTTATGGCGTGATTACATACACAAAAAGGGGAAGGTGAGCGCATGAACTTGCAATATGACGTTGGAAATACAACATAGAAACTGGTGTACTTGCATAGTGACAACATATACTTTGGTCATAAAGCATAGGTGACATGAATCAAAGCATGTGAACTTGTAGTTGAGATAAGAGTCTAAATTGGGTATCATTATTGACACATAGTCATAACTACAACATGAACCTATACTTTTATTTATGCATATTGTCAAACATAAGCATGGCATAAATTTTTCTAACATAAGCATGGCATAATGTCAAACATAAGCATGGCATAAATATCTCTAACATGAAATCATGATTCTTACTTTAGTCATGTAAACTTGCAAAAAGGGATTTTTGAACCTAACCTAGCTATGTACCACATATGTCGTCATAAAATTCTTGTAAACAAGATAGACTTAATCATGGATTTCAATTATGCCAAATATCATTCATAGCCTAGCCATATTCATAAGTTTTCAAATAGGTTTTCTAGTACAAAAGCATGGCTTAATACATGATGCCAAATTCTCAACATAATTTCATATGGATTATAATAACCAAACTTGTTTTAATTACTTACAAATTGATTTATGCACAAAAATATACATCATGATGGCATAGTAGCAAAACCCCAAACTTGCATGAATTTAATTCAACTACATACATGTAGCTTCAACATGGATTACATAATTTGCGAAATATTCCAAACGTATACTTGCATAGAACTACCGCATGTAGTTCTTTATAACATGAATAACATAATTCAAGAATATCCAAACATATATAATATTTCAAATTGATAAGAACGCACAAATATGAATTACTTTATTGCCACAATTCAAGCATACAAACCAACACAATTGTTTATTCATACCAAAGTAATACTCTACTTACAATGGTGTGATTAATTCTCTAATTTAGGGATTGAAGACGCAAATTCCTTTGTTGAATTGATTTGTTTAGGTGGCTTTAAGCTTTAGAATCTTCCTCCTAATCCTCTCTCCAATTTGGTGGCTACTCCTAGTCGTTCCTCAGCAATATGGCGGCTATGTTCTTATTTTTGAATGAATAGATTAGGGTTTAGTCTAGGGTTGTTTATATAGAGGTTAGGAACTGATTAGGACCATTGATGTTGCTTGGATTGATCGTAGCCATTCATTCTAAGGAGAGACCAATTAGAGCCTGCCACCTAGCCCTAATGACAAAGCAGACCACAGAAAATCGACCACATAGAGAATAGGCCAGCCGGGTTAGACTGGGCTCGACCTGGGTCTGGACCAGGTCGACACCCCTGTCGACAGCCCTGTCGACAGGCCTGTCGACCTGGTTAGACCAGGTCGACAGCCCAGTCGACCTGGGTGCGTCAGGCGGGACTTTTTCCGCCCTGGCCCATTGGGCCCCATTTTCGAATTTAAACTTTATTTTATTCTGTTTGAATTTTAAACTTAATTCTCAAACTTCCGAAGGCCATATCTTCTTCATACGGACTCCGTTTTTCGAAAACTCGGACTCTATTTCGCGTATTTTTCCGAGACGAACGCAATGGTGTATCCCGTTTCCCTTAGTTCTTTGATTTGAAATTAATTATACTTTAATTTGTTAATTTCCCAGTTTATAGAATTTTCGGGCTGTTACATTCTCCCCCACTTAAAAGGATTTCGTCCCCGAAATCTTCAAGTTAGGAGGAATGTATATCCTAACATCCAATCATCCATCTACTCATCCATCAAACACGAGCATCCATTGTCCTTAAAAGACTGCTAATGCTTCATGATCATATGCAAAGTGTGTGTGTATACATGTACTTATCTAATGCAAAATCAGGCGGTCTACTGATTCAGTTGACCTCCTTAATGCGAATTATGTAAGTGCCATGAATCCATTATGTATGCAAATCTTCCTATTCATGACTCTACATGAGTGCACAATCATTCAATACAAATGCAATATCCACATGACAACACATTAAAGTTCAACCATATACGAATGCAAACATATATGCATATGCAATATGAAGTGACTGAGCCGATCTAAAACCTAGATTGTGTGTGTATATGCAACCACGAGCAACCACTAGCAATCACTTGCAACCACTTGCAACCATCATCCATAACATGTTTCAACTACATGTTTCCATCCAAAAAGATTCTACCTAAAAGATAAGGTCGAGGAAATATACCTAAAAAGATAGATAAAAGCGCAACTTAAGGAAAAAGAAAGATCAAGGATGTACCCTCGAACAGAAAAGGGTAGGCAGTGCGTATTCTAGCTTCAGTTTCCCAAGTCGCGTCTCCCTCGGCGTCGCTCCACTGAACTTTGACGAGCTTGACTTCGCGGTTGCGTAGCTTCTTCACTTCCGTTCCTAAGATGCGGGTTGGAACTCTCCTTATGGTTGCTTCGCGTTCCACTTCGGCCTCTTCGAGGATATTTGGCTCTACCACTTCAGCAGACTCATGTAGACATTTTCGGAGATGTGAAACGTGAAAAACGTTGTGGACTCCAGCCAACTTCTCGGGTAGCTCTAATCTATAGGCCATTTTCCCAATCTTCTCGATGATAGGGAATGGCCCTACGAATCTTGGCGCTAGCTTTCCTGTGGTTCCAAAACGAACAACGTTTCTTAGTGGTGATACCTTGAGAAAAACTCTGTCTCCAACTTCAAATTCAAGGTCGGTCCTCCTCTTGTCGGCATAGGACTTTTGTCTGTCTTGGGCCGTCTTCATCCTTCTTCGTATTAAGTCTACTTTCTCTGAGGTCTCTCGGATCATATCTGGTCCAAGTATGAGCTTATCCGTGGACTCCCACCAACAAGTGGGCGATCGGCACGGTCTTCCATATAAAGCTTCGAAGGGCGCCATTCCGATGGTTGCTTGATAGCTGTTGTTGTAGGCAAATTCCACCAAAGGAAGGTGGTCTTCCCATGTCCCTCCGAAGTCGAGGATGCATAGCCTTAAGAGGTCTTCCAAAACTCTGTTCACTCTCTCTGTTTGGCCGTCGGTTTGGGGATGATAGGCTGTGCTTAAGCATAACTGCGTTCCTACTGCTTCTTGCAGACTCCGCCAAAACTCACTGGTGAAGATGGGGTCTCGGTCACTAACAATGCTAGATGGTATTCCATGGAGTCGAACGATTTCCTTGAGGTAAAGTGATGTTAGGGATGAGGCAGTTCTTTTACTTTTGACAGGTAAAAAGTGGGCGCTTTTAGTAAGCCTATCCACTATTACCCAAATGCTAGTGTTGCCTCTCCTAGACCTAGGCATCCCATCGATGAAGTCCATTGAGATGCTATCCCACTTCCACTGCGGGACCTCTAGAGGATGTAGTAGTCCGCCAGGCTTTTTCTGTTCCGCCTTAACCTGTTGGCACACCATACACTTAGAAACGAATTCTGCCACGTCCTTTTTCATGCCGTTCCAGAAGAAAGTCCTTTTTATGTCTTTGTACATTTTATCTCCGCCTGGATGTATCGTCATCTTGGAGTGATGTGCTTCCTCGAGAACCTTCTTTATTAAATCTTTTGTCTGTGGGACGCATAGTCTTCCGTCTCGCCTTAGCAAACCTTTATCGTCAATGGAGTATCGGTTGAGGTGACTTGAAGTCTCACCCCTAATTAGCCTATCAATTATTTCCACAAGCTGAGGGTCTTCGCGTTGTGCTGCCCCTACTGAATCTACTAAAGTTGGGCGCACTTCGAGAGATGCAAGCAAGCCCGGTACGAAATCGGAGGAAGGCCTAAAGTCGAAGCTGGCTATAAACTCTAGGCTTTGTCTTTCAACAAACAACGGGCTTAGGGTCAATTTCTTTCGGCTCAACGCGTCTGCCACTACGTTGCCTTTGCCCGGAGTGTAGGAGATTTCGAAATCGTACGAGGCAAGAAACTCCATCCATCTTTGTTGCCTTAAGTTAAGGTCCTTCTGCGAGAAAAGATATTTCAACGATTTATGGTCAGTGTAAAGTTCGAACTTCTCACCTAGGAGATAGTGTCGCCAAGACTTGAGTGCAAAGACGATGGCGGCTAACTCAAGATCGTGGGTTGGGTAGTTCTTTTCGTGCACCTTCAACTGCCTCCCGCCATAAGCTACTACCCTTCCTTCTTGCATTAAGACGGCGCCTAGCCCTGTCCCACATGCATCCGTATAAACAGTGAACATCCTGCTCCCATCTGGCAGCGTCAAAACTGGGGCTGTTGTGAGAGCCCTTTTCAGTCGTTGGAAAGCAAACTCGCAATCCAAATCCCAATTGAACACTAGATTCTTCTTAGTCAATTTCGTGAGCGGAGCTGAGATTTTCGCAAAATCCCTTATGAACTTTCGATAGAAACCCGCTAGTCCTAGAAAGCTTCGGACCTCAGTTGCATTCCTTGGTGTCTTCCAATCCTGTACCGCCACTACCTTAGCAGGGTCCACTGCTAACCCTTGTTTGGATACTATGTGCCCAAGGAACCTCACTTCTTCTCTCCAAAAGTGGCATTTGGAGAATTTGGCTTTTAGTTGATGGACTCGCAAAGTTTCCATGATTGCCCTTAAGTGCTGAGCATGTTCCTCTTCATTCTTTGAGAAGATAAGGATATCATCTACGAAGACCACTACGAATTTGTTGAGGAAATCTCTAAATACCCTACTCATTAGGTCCACGAAGTAAGCAGGTGCATTTGTCAAACCGAAAGGCATGACAAGCCATTCAAAGAAGCCGTCTGGGGTTCTGAACGCCGTTTTATCGATGCTATCTTCAGCCACCCTTAGCTGATGAAAACCGGTTGCTAAATCGAGTTGGGAGAAAACAGACGCTCCTACAAGCTGGTCAAATAAATCGTCAATTCTAGGGAGAGGGTGCCTATTCTTTTTTGTTAGCTTGTTGAGCTCCCTATAGTCAACACATAGACGGAGTGAACCATCCGCCTTTGTAGCGAACACCACTGGAGCGCCCCATTCTGAAATGCTCCTCCTAATGAACCCCTTTTCTAGAAGCTCTTTAATCTGTTTACTGAGCTTTTTCCTTTCTCGTGGAGCCATATGTCTAACGGGCAACGCAACGGGCTTTGCATTATCTACAAGATATATGCGGAAGTCTATTTCCCGCTTCGGAGGCAAGCCCTTCACCTCTTCAAAGACATCCGGATATTCCCGGACCACTCTAACTGAATGCGAATTTTCAACAGAGGCATCTAGCGATTCTAGATAACTAAGCATAACCGCATACGAGGGATTACAAGAAATTTCCAAAGTATTACCGAGCTGGGTTAGGAGCCTAACAACCCTTTTCTCACAGTCAAGGATGGCCCCATTACTGGATAGCCAATCCATACCCAAAATCAAACCATAACCCGAAAAGCCCAAAACAAAGGCACTACATTGAAATTCTACACTTAGAATAGAAATTTTCAATCCCACACAGATCATAGACAAATGAGCTGGGCCCCCAATTGGGTTTGAAACAATTAAGGGGTCCTCTACCATACTAGTTTTTAGGTGCAGAGATTCTACTAAAGCAGACGAGATAAAGGAGTGTGATGCGCCAGAATCAAATAAAGTGCGAACGGGGTGATCATAAAGATAAACTACACTTTCTACAGAAGTATTTATACCTCGCTGTTGCAGAGGTGGCGCTTCCAGCACATGAACCTGTGCCCCTGGGGTGGATCCAGCCCTCTGCCCCTGTCCTCGTTTCTTTGGGCAGTCCTTAGCCCTATGGCCTGTCTCACCACAAGAAAAGCACCCACCATTCTCCTTGGCCTTCTTTTTCCTGCAGTCCTTTACTAAGTGCCCCACTTTGCCACAGAAATTGCACTTCCTCTTCTCTTTGTTGCCTTTCCCGCCCTTCTTAAAGTCTGTCTTCTTAGGCTGCAAACCCTCTTTCTTCTTGCCCTTATCCTCTTCATTCAGCAATGCCATTTGCACCAATCTTTCATACGTGGCTCCCATGGGTATATGGGTCATGGCCAAACTGTGTAATGGCTCATTCAACCCTTTGACGAAACGGAGAGCCTTCTTGTGCGGGGTGTTGACTAGGTCAAGCCCAAACCTAGCCAGCTCATCAAACTGATTCACATACTCTCTGACAGTCTTGTCTCCTTGCTTAAGAAATAAGAATTTTTCCAACTGCAAACTTCTTTCCGCATCTGAGAGAAATTTAGTCTCAAACCTTGCCCTAAAGTCCTCCCATGTCTCCACTGGTCTTTCAGCATTAGTGACTTCCCACCAGTAGGAAGCCTCGCCCTTCAATAGCCACACTGCCAATTGTACTTTTTGTCTATCCTTTACCTCAAAGATGATGAATAGGTCCTCCGTTTCTTTCAGCCAATTTCTTGCTGCCACGAAGGACTCAGTTCCATGGAAATCCCTTCCTCCCATAGCTTTAAAATCTTTACATATCTTAGCAAAAGCGTTTCCCCGAGGAGGAGGTGGAGGAAAAGGTGCCGCTGCAGCTGGATGATTTCCTTCAGCTGGGGGAGGAGGAACGGTAGGGCCTGGCTGAGTGGCCCTTGCTTCTAAGAACCGTCTAAACCAACCAGGTATTGGTACCCCTTCCGGCAAGTTAAGTTCTTGGGACATGCTGAAACAAAAAGGATAGATTCAAAACGAAGGATAAGAGATAATACCTATGGCTTTGGGGAGTGGACTTTGCTTTTTAGAATAAAATAATATTTTTCTTTTTTAAAAATGCTTCTTTAAATTTCCTTTTTGAAAATAAATTTTCAAAACTTTTTATCTTATCTAGTAAACCTCGCTCTGATACCAAGTGAAACACCCCACCACCGTTAGGGTCACTCTCAAAGGGAATGCCCTAATTTTGGTGGAGGTTTATAAGTATAAGTCACAGATATACAAGACAGATATAGGAACACATATTTGTAAACAGCGGAAGAACAACAAATTTTATTTCATAAAGTCAAATACGTGTTACAAAACATCACCATAATTGTCTTACATCCTTCCCAAAAACATAACATAACATTTTCATAATCTGTCTTGAGTACATTATTTAAAGAAGCATAAATAAAACGTAGATAAACTGCAAAATCCCCATAGTGGATTGTCCAAAGCCATAGTTCAAAGCAGGAAAGTCCAAGCAATACATTTCTCTTCTTCAAGCTGGATGTCAAGGCTGATCAAGCTGCTGTGTCCCCTCCCTGAGGACCTGGGGGGGGGGGGAAACGGAAGAAAGAAGACGAAAGAAAAGTAGAGTCAGACATAAAGCCTGAGTAAGTCTAGTACTATTTTGTCTATGAATAAAGAACTGGGTATGATAAGTATAAACAGGAAGTGGGCAAACACAATAAACTTGGTTAAGTTGTCTAGGGTCGAATATACTATCGTACCCCATGTTAATCTCTGAACCCATATAAACTAGTTCCCACTGGCACCCCATAATCAGGGTGATGTGATCCATTCAATGATGATCGGCTCCTACTCGCATAGTTACATGTGTCTTACGGCCCCCGATGTCGTAGTTACCTATGCTGGTCCCACCATGGGGTGTATCAAGTCCCGTGGTGGCGGCCCGACACAACCTTAGAATGCACAGGTATGCTACTGGTGCCCAGTGCCTTATTTGTCTGCGCCGGAGTGTGTGCACGCCCGCACTCCGTTAGAACCTACACTGCTACACCACCGCCGTCGCTTTGACCTCTTACAATCAGCCCAGTAATCGTGCCCCACCCTGCCTAGTTTCAGGGTTTCCTGATACACCTTCTAGGGTTACTGCTGAAAAGGGTCCCCCGTTACTAGGTTTTCTATCTCTAACCACATGCTAAGTTGGTTAAGTGTTTTCTAACCTAACCCCACCAGTCCGTTTAGTTCAGCATGTTCCATTTTGATTAAGTCTTTAGTTCACTTAATCCTAACAATCCTGACTCAGCCTTAATTGTCTTATTAAGGCCCTGACCTCTCACATTAGACAGATATTGTTGTGGCTGCCTGTTGCCGGTTGGTTCCGGGAAGTCTTACGCCACAACTCAGTCTAACCTCGGGTCCTTCTTGGGCTCCATGTTTAACCTCCCACATTGGATAGGTATTGTTGTGACTACTGGACAGCCGGGCCGTTCCGGGCAGGTTTACATCACAACTCAATCCAACCTCGGGTTAAACACATCGTATGTTCTACATTTACATATTTTGTCTTTCTTCTTTATTTTCTTATATGTAAATATTTGCGGCCCATTAAGTTAATGGTGTAAAGGTTACACCAATCATGGGCCCAACCCATACTTGGACTTGGGCCCTTCTATTTCATATTTTCATTCATTAGTAATTTTAACCCAACGTTATTTCCCCCGTTTTCCACGTCCGTTTATTATATATATATATTGGGCTTAGCCTTTTAAAGCCCAATTTAGCCATGCGAAAAGGGGAGGCTTATGGCGTGATTACATACACAAAAAGGGGAAGGTGAGCGCATGAACTTGCAATATGACGTTGGAAATACAACATAGAAACTGGTGTACTTGCATAGTGACATCATATACTTTGGTCATAAAGCATAGGTGACATGAATCAAAGCATGTGAACTTGTAGTTGAGATAAGAGTCTAAATTGGGTATCATTATTGACACATAGTCATAACTACAACATGAACCTATACTTTTATTTATGCATATTGTCAAACATAAGCATGGCATAAATTTTTCTAACATAAGCATGGCATAAATATCTCTAACATGAAATCATGATTCTTACTTTAGTCATGTAAACTTGCAAAAAGGGATTTTTGAACCTAACCTAGCTATGTACCACATATGTCGTCATAAAATTCTTGTAAACAAGATAGACTTAATCATGGATTTCAATTATGCCAAATATCATTCATAGCCTAGCCATATTCATAAGTTTTCAAATAGGTTTTCTAGTACAAAAGCATGGCTTAATACATGATGCCAAATTCTCAACATAATTTCATATGGATTATAATAACCAAACTTGTTTTAATTACTTACAAATTGATTTATGCACAAAAATATACATCATGATGGCATAGTAGCAAAACCCCAAACTTGCATGAATTTAAATCAACTACATACATGTAGCTTCAACATGGATTACATAATTTGCGAAATATTCCAAACGTATACTTGCATAGAACTACCGCATGTAGTTCTTTATAACATGAATAACATAATTCAAGAATATCCAAACATATATAATATTTCAAATTGATAAGAACGCACAAATATGAATTACTTTATTGCCACAATTCAAGCATACAAACCAACACAATTGTTTATTCATACCAAAGTAATACTCTACTTACAATGGTGTGATGAATTCTCTAATTTAGGGATTGAAGACGCAAATTCCTTTGTTGAATTGATTTGTTTAGGTTGCTTTAAGCTTTAGAATCTTCCTCCTAATCCTCTCTCCAATTTGGTGGCTACTCCTAGTCGTTCCTCAGCAACATGGCGGCTATGTTCTTATTTTTGAATGAATAGATTAGGGTTTAGTCTAGGGTTGTTTATATAGAGGTTAGGAACTGATTAGGACCATTGATGTTGCTTGGATTGATCGTAGCCATTCATTCTAAGGAGAGACCAATTAGAGCCTGCCACCTAGCCCTAATGACAAAGCAGACCACAGAAAATCGACCACATAGAGAATAGGCCAGCCGGGTTAGACTGGGCTCGACCTGGGTCTGGACCAGGTCGACACCCCTGTCGACAGCCCTGTCGACAGGCCTGTCGACCTGGTTAGACCAGGTCGACAGCCCAGTCGACCTGGGTGCGTCAGGCGGGACTTTTTCCGCCCTGGCCCATTGGGCCCCATTTTCGAATTTAAACTTTATTTTATTCTGTTTGAATTTTAAACTCAATTCTCAAACTTCCGAAGGCCATATCTTCTTCATACGGACTCCGTTTTTCGAAAACTCGGACTCTATTTCGCGTATTTTTCCGAGACGAACGCAATGGCGTATCCCGTTTCCCTTAGTTCTTTGATTTGAAATTAATTATACTTTAATTTGTTAATTTCCCAGTTTATAGAATTTTCGGGGTGTTACATTATTCGATATATTTTAATTCTATTTATATATATATATATATATATATCGATTCTTCGATTTCAAAGCTACATTCTTTTCAGACATTTGATAAAAAAAATGATATTTTTATCTAACTGTCTTCTATTTCAACACTTCACTATTTTTAACAATTCGTTTATATAATAAAAATGTGATTTTTATTGTAAAACAATTTATTTCAAAACACTATTATTTCGTATAGTTAATATAGGGGATAAAATAGGATTTTTATTGTAAAACAATTTATTTCAAAACAGGACTATTTTATACTTTTCATATTGATGTTAAAAATGGGATTTTTATTATAAAACAATTTCTTTCAAAATATGAACATCATTCAACACATGAATTTCAATTCAACGAATGAATATCGATTCAACACATGAAGGTTTTCTGTAGATTATATATATAGATAAAAATGTGATTTTTATATTTTAAAACACGAACACCATTCAACACAGGAATTTCAATTCAACGAATGAATATCGATTCAACACATGAAGGTTTTCTATAGTTTATATATATAGATAAAAATGTGATTTTTATATTTTAAAACATGAACACCGGAATTTCAATTCAACGAATGAATATCGATTCAACACATGAAGGTTTTCTATTCAACGAATAAATATAGTTTCAGCAAATGAAAATAATTCAAACACATGAATATTATTCAAAATTTCGGCAGCATAACGACAGGGTAGTTAAAACCAGGACCGTCCCTAGTACGGCTTCTCGCTCTACCTTAAAACCTCGCGGTTTTTGACAATGGGGATCATGCATCTAGTTCGCACGCAGGCGGCATGTATATATTTATTTCATTTCCACAAACTAATCCTATGTGGTTTCAACCAAATATTTCTCAACCACAAATGGGTATTTTTCAACCACAATCAATCAATATCAACCACAAACAATCCCAAACAACCATTCGCTATCAATCAATTTTCATACCAATCACAACCAATAAATATCGTCCATGGTTTGTGGACGAGGGGCGTATATATATATATATATATATATTTATTTATTTATTTATATATAGCAATTCGCTTCTATTCCAAAACATATACAATTTTTACAATGCATATATAACTTATACATCGAACATACAACTTATACAACGCTTATACAAGAGGTGTACAACGCTTATATAACTCATACATCGACTATATAATTTATACATCGTCGTTTTTTCATATCGTTTATAAATTAGAAATCTCACATTGGGTTCCACTCCACCAAAAATAGCAGAAGGCTCAGAAAAATATGCGGTCTCTTCTAGGATGTAGAAGACGTCCACACGGTCCCGATGTTTCCTGTTTCATTGAATTTCGTTAAAAAACGAAAAAGATATGATTTTTCAAAGTTTGCAACGGTTTAAAACTGTTGAAATCAGTTTAAATAATATAAACCGTATACTCACTATTTCGTTAAAACTAGGTCGCCCGATTTCTCCCAATCCGCGAAGTTGCAGCTCGATCGGAGGATACAGTGTCGAAGAGCTACGAGAGACCTTCACACGCGTGGTGGCGAGGTGCAGCTCGGTGGGGCCAGGTGGTCACGGCGGCGCTCGAAACGGCGACAGTTGGAGGAGGTGATTCCGGCGGCACAGGCAACGAGGGGAGTCGAGGCGGGTATGGATTTAAAGGTCACGACGAGATCTTCAAAAAGTTCCAAAGGATAGGGGGTCAACGAGGTGTGTGGCGGCCAGAAAATGCTCGGGAACTGGCGAATAGGTTTCCGCCTTCGATCGTCGGGGAGAGAGAAAGTATTTTCTTTTTTTTTATTTTTTTTAAAATTCCGATTGGCCGGTGGAGTTTTAAAAGGGGTTTTCTGACACGACCACCAATCCAAACCCAATGACTGTCGTCCCTAGCGTTTTACCCCCATTCCGAACACAATGGGATATGTTTCGAAGGCCCATTCGAATGTTTCAGTCAGTTTTCCTTCAAATTAAAATATAAAACATTCAATATTTAATTTGAACGTACATTTCAATTTGCCAGGGCCACAAACTGATTCGAAACATTCCAGAAAAATAAATCAAGCTATGTTTTGACGATACGGTCCCAACAAAACTAGTTTCGTCGAATTCTGAGACCGTTTGCAAAAAGGCCCTTTTCTGGTCGATCCAATTTAACTATAATTGACCAAAACACGTTTTCCTTTGCCACGCTCACATACTAGCTTCAAAAATTATGAAATTTGAAACCTATCAATAAATTCACATCCCGGATCCAACAAAAGTGGTTTTGTCGAATTCCGAGGTCGTATGCAAAATGGCCAATTTCACGGGCTATATAAATTCCATAGCGACCTTTCTGAAAATTCATTTGGCCATAACTTTTGTTTTCCGCTATGAAAATTCGATTTTTCAGATTCGTTAGAAAGGTACTCACTAACAGATCTAAATATTTTGGGTTTCACTCATATCCGTTTTGTTTTGCACCCGGTACAGTCCGACAAAGTTTGAATTCAAATTTTGAAAATGCAGCGCCATTTCTGGCCTTGTTTATAATTAGAATTAATTATATTCCTTTTCAATTATTGATTGAAACTCAGTTTTCATTGCCATTATTTAAAATATTTATTTAAAATATTTATTTTAAATATTTAAAATCCATTATTTTAGCCAATTTAAAAATTTTAAATTGGTTCAGATTTTCTGGGTCGTTACAATCTCCCCCACTTAAAACTTTTCGTCCCCAAAAAGGAACAAAGTCAAAAGTGGTTTGATTAATCAACTCTACGTTCGATCTGGCTCCAATCTCCAACTTTTCAGTTTCTGAGAATTTTCAAATTCTTCAAAAATTTGGCTAACACCTGGAATTTTCGAAAAATTTCGCCATAACCTCCTTTATACGGGGTGAGGTTTGGAAATTTATTGGGCCGTATTAGGTACCCAATAAATCCTAATAAGAATACACATATTTATAGTGATATATTCTGGTGTTTACTGGGGAGCATGTATTGATAATAACTCCAGAGAATAAATTCTCGTCACCCTACCCCGTGTGGGAAATAAATAGTCCATGTGCCGTATCTAATAACTAGAGAGACGTGATTATTGTCAACTCCAGACCCGTGTGGGGTTTTTATTAATCTGGCAATTTAATCGTTACAATTTAAATAGTCCATATCAGTCATCAGTTCAACCTATAAAATATAGTCATCGCCATACAAGCCTCTCGCTCGTATGGTAAATCTTCCATATCGTCACACAAGCTCCAAATGCTTATGTGGTATATGATGAAGTATGCCTATCTTCTGAAGTATGCTATGTAATGTAGTTCAAAATTAATTGTTACTATCCTATGGCGACGTTTATTATTTCACACAGAAAAACCAGCACTCCGCATCCAATGGCATTCACAGGAGTTCATATAATAATATTTCGCATCCAACTCATTAAGGTTTACCTATTTGTCGGGCACGCAAATAAAATCTTTACTCAACAGCTAATCCATTTACCGGTTCAAACATATATAATGCACAAGTATATATATTTCTATCTATTTTCTAATCAGTTCAATGTGTGATTTAAATGAATAAATTCTACCATTATCCTCTTACTAATTAAATTAACTATCGTTTCAATAATTTAATTAATCTAATCTACTATCACACAACACAAACAAAAATCAAATTGTTTTTAACTTTTCAAAAATATACTAATCTTTTCTGGTCGTCTCTCGTTGGAAACGCTCAAATATTCTTTCTGCAGAGCTCACCCAAGCTTGAGTTTGAATAATAGATTCAATGCCCGAGAATTGTGCTCCTCCCAGATTTCGATATCTCTTAAATAGAGCCTCTAGATCGGGTTCCGCATTTCTCCTGTTTCTGACACTCATTTTTCTAGTACTTCTACAATAGCAGATCAAGTGTCAGGTCACAGAAAGGATATTTCAAAATATAGAGACAAATACTTCAATGTAAATGTGTCTACTGGGGTGTATTCCATTCTGCTTTACTTATACTAGGATATTACTGATCTTATCTGTATAGAGTTACCCATCCTAGAACACTACTGGTTCTATTCTAACGAGTTCGTTAATATGTTATATTCCAGAACTAAGCTTAACCAAAGCTCTGATACCACGTTGTGACGACCCCAAATCCCGTACTAACGTAGACAAGGGTAATCTTTGGAATATAACACAGAAACAGATAACAGTAGAACAGAATTAAATAAATACACCAGATAATGAACAATAGAATATACTGGATAAAAGTAATCATCAGAGTTACACAGTATACAGGATCTTACTTAGTACAATTACAGTTCAGCTATACATAAATGTGTACAGCGGAAACAAACAAAATATGTACAATAGGAGTTGAACAGCATAAAAAGAGATAAATGATAGAATCCATCTTCAGCTCCAGCTATCCAGAGGAAGCCAGCTAAACCTGAATACAAGGCTGCCCACGTAGAAAAAGGGGCACCCGAGTTTGAAAGTGAAACAAACTACGAGTCAGTCATGGGACTGGTATAAGAAATGTACTCAACACAATTGAAATATGGTTAATCACAGGACCATGCCACTTTCGTGGAACGAGTTTACTCCATCGGATCACCAGTGCTTTAAAACAAATTTGTCTTTGAAACAACGCTATGCTTTTTATAAAAATGAAGCCATTATAAGACCCAGTTCCCATCACACAATGCAACGCAAACCGGAGGATAGAGTTTTTACCTTATAACGGCCAAAATATGCTTGATACGAATAAAACAAAGGCATTTGATATTATTGCTAGTGTTTATATGTTTTGAAAACAATTTCAAATCATAACTATTAATCATAGACGGCATTAATGCCCCATACCACTATGTCGTCATATATAGGTATACAATCAAAACCGCACAGTCACATATTTGGAAATTGGATTTCCGTCCTGAACCAAGGCAAAAGATAGTCCTTACCGAATTCGAGACTGTCTAGCCCCAGTCTCAGGTACAGCCGCAACCGTACCTTGGATCGTCAGGGCCGGTCCACACGAAGTGGATTATAATGCCTGAACAATGCGTTTCTCCGCCCTTTGGGGCGTAAATGAGCCAACGAATGACTCCATCGGACCCGGATCGTCCGATCAAACCGAGGCGCCTCGCAACAACAACAACCGCACAGGTGAAAAGTATATAAATGTCAGGGCTTGTAGGTCACTGACACCACCCTAGCTAGAAAGAAAACGCACGTCCCCCCTGAGGTCCTGCTCCCGTTTCTGGTTCATACCGGGGTGTGAGGCTCGCGAATTCACATTATACACAAAGCTACGCCACACAGGCAGGGCTTTGATCATCACCACAAGACTTTGCTTTTCAACAGAAGCCTTGATCATTTGCCACTTGGGCATGCCACACTAGCAATTCATACCGTGCGACTGATGTCCATCGATATACAACCTTTGAGCTCGTGCGTTTCAGAGAAGGGCGTTAAGCAAAAGAATAAATTCTCCGCCGCCAAACAGATGTATATTTAATAGAGATCAATCAACACAGAATAAAATCCAATGTCAGACACACAGTCCATTTACAAGTCCGTTCTGGGTCTGAACGAAACCGGAGGCACTAAATACCTCGCAAACCCATCGATTACCACGTACGTCTGGACGATCACCACTCATTGTCCATATTTCGGGATGCCTCCCAATCAGGACCTCGGTTACCATCCAAACGAGGTGAAGATCTCCGGTCTTCGACCACCGTCTTCATCTTCGACTAATTATTGTCGATTCAGTTATTCAGAATGGGATAAACCCGGTCTTTCTGAGCAACTCGTGTATATAATAAACAAGTGCAACACTAACATACATACGCATCATTTCTATTCATTAGTCACTAACCGTCAATCAGTAAGAGAACGATTTCCCAAATATTAACCCCGAAGGCCGAAACCAACATCAGATCAACACCCAGGAAACCATTCGTCTTAGCCAACCTTCAGTTAATTTCTAAATCACATCCATATCGTTTATAATATTTCATAACGATTTATCGCTATTTTTATTTATTTTAAAATAGCCAATTTATTTAAAACGACGTTTCGGGCCATAACGCGGCCGTGGCGCTGTTTTTCTTCAGATTTGATTTACATATATCTGAAAATCTGACCGTTGGATCTTCACAAAATTTACATCATTAGAAAGATCTTTTCAAAATGAATCCAACGGTTCTAATTTCGGGAAAATCCGACGGTCGGATCTCCCGGTATAATCGTTTGAAGTTTCGATTTCAAAATACGAACTGCAATGTCGTTATTCGATTAAATATAATTATATTTATATATATATATATATATATATATATATATATATATATATATATAATCGATTCTGGCGCTGTTTTTCTTCAGATTTGATTTACACATATCTGAAAATCTTACCGTTGGATCGTCACAAAATTTACATCATTAGAAAGATCTTTTCAAAACGAATCCAACGGTTCCAGTTTCGGGAAAATCCGACGGTCGGATCTCCCGGTATAATCGTTTGAAGTTTCGATTTCAAAATACGAACTGCAGCGTCATTATTCGATTAAATATAATTATATATATATATATATAATCGATTCTGGTGCTGTTTTTCTTTAGATTTGAATTAAACATTCCAGACAATCCAACCGTTGGATTTTTACGAAGTTGGTGCCATTGGAAAGATTTTTCCAAAGCGAACCCAACGGTTGCGATTTCAGGAAAATCCGATGGTCGGATCTCCCATACTAATCGTTTGAAATCACGGTTTCAAAATACGAACTGCAGCGTCATTATTCGATATATTTTAATTCTATATATATATATATATATCGATTCTTCGATTTCAAAGCTACATTCTTTTCATACATTTGATAAAAAAATGATATTTTTATCTAATTGTCTTCTATTTCAACACTTCACTATTTTTAACAATTCGTTTATACAATAAAAATGTGATTTTTATTGTAAAACAATTTATTTCAAAACACTATTATTTCGTTTAGTTAATATAGGGGATAAAATAGGATTTTTATTGTAAAACAATTTATTTCAAAACAGGGCTATTTTATACTTTTCATATTGATGTTAAAAATGGGATTTTTATTATAAAACAATTTCTTTCAAAATATGAACATCATTCAACACATGAATTTCAATTCAACGAATGAATATCGATTCAACACATGAAGGTTTTCTATAGTTTATATATATAGATAAAAATGTGATTTTTATATTTTAAAACATGAACACCATTCAACACAGGAATTTCAATTCAACGAATGAATATCGATTCAACACATGAAGGTTTTCTATAGTTTATATATATAGATAAAAATGTGATTTTTATATTTTAAAACATGAACACCATTCAACACAGGAATTTCAATTCAACGAATGAATATCGATTCAACACATGAAGGTTTTCTATTCAACTAATAAATATAGTTTCAGCAAATGAAAATAAATCAAACACATGAATATTATTCAAAATTTCGGCAGCATAACGGCAGGGTAGTTAAAACCGGGACCGTCCCTAGTACGGCTCCTCGCTCTACCTTAAAACCTCGCGGT
Organism: Allium sativum; assembly: GCA_030737875.1. NCBI lineage: Eukaryota > Viridiplantae > Streptophyta > Magnoliopsida > Asparagales > Amaryllidaceae > Allium > Allium sativum. Next base: position 382,157,937 of record CM060924.1, read on the forward strand.
TTTTGACAATGGGGATCATGCATCTAGTTCGCACGCAGGCGGCACGTATATATTTATTTCATTTCCACAAACTAATCCTATGTGGTTTCAACCAAATATTTCTCAACCACAAATGGGTATTTTTCAACCACAATCAATCAATATCAACCACAAACAATCCCAAACAACCATTCGCTATCAATCAATTTTCATACCAATCACAACCAATAAATATCGTCCATGGTTTGTGGACGAGGGGCGTATATATATATATATATATATATATATATATATATATATATATATAGAAATTCACTTCTATTCCAACACATATACAATTTTTACAACGCATATATAACTTATACATCGAACATACAACTTATACAACGCTTATACAAGAGGTGTACAACGCTTATATAACTCATACATCAACTATATAATTTTTACATCGTCGTTTTTCCATATCATTTATAAATTAGAAATCTCACATTGGGTTCCACTCCACCAAAAATAGCAGAAGGCTCAGAAAAATATGCGGTCTCTTCTAGGATGTAGAAGACGTCCACACGGTCCCGATGTTTCCTGTTTCATCGAATTTCGTTAAAAACGAAAAAGATAAGTTTGCAACGGTTTAAAACTGTTGAAATCGGTTTAAATAATATAAACCGTATACTCACTATTTCGTTCAAAACTAGGTCGCCCGATTTCTTCCAATCCGCGAAGTTGCAGCTCGATCGGAGGATACAACGTCGAAGAGCTACGAGAGACCTTCGCGCGCGTGGTGGTGAGGTGCAGCTCGGTGGGGCCAGGTGGTCACGGCGGCGCTCGAAACGGCGACAGTTGGAGGAGGTGATTCCGGCGGCACAGGCAACGAGGGGAGTCGAGGCGGGTATGGATTTAAAGGTCACGAGGAGATCTTCAAAAAGTTCTAAAGGATCGGAGGTCAACGAGGTGTGCGGCGGCCGGAAAATGCAGGAACTGGCGAATAGGTTTCCGTCTTCGATCGTCGGGGAGAGAGAAAGTATTTTCTTTTTTTTATTTTATTTTTATTTTTTAAAATTCTGATTGGTCGGTGGAGTTTTAAAAGGGGTTTTCTGACACGACCACCAATCCAAACCCAACGACTGTCGTCCCTAGCGTTTTACCCCCATTCCGAACACAACGGGATATGTTTCGAAGGCCCATTCGAATGTTTCAGTCATTTTTCCTTCAAATTAAAATATAAAACATTCAATATTTAATTTGAACGTACATTTCAATTTGCCAGGGCCACAAACTGATTCGAAAAATTCCAGAAAAATAAATCTAGCTATGTTTTGACGATACGGTCCCAACAAAACTAGTTTCGTCGAATTCTGAGACCGTTTGCAAAAAGGCCCTTTTCTGGTCGATCCAATTTAACTGTAATTGACCAAAACACATTTTCCTTTGCCACGCTCACATACTAGCTTCAAAAATTATGAAATTTGAAACCTAGCAATAACTTCACATCCCGGATCCAACAAAAGTGGTTTCGTCGAATTCTGAGGTCGTATGCAAAATGGCCAATTTCACGGGCTATATAAATTCCATAGCGACCTTTCTGAAAATTCATTTGGCCATAACTTTTGCTTTCCGCTATGAAAATTCGATTTTTCAGATTCGTTAGAAAGGTACTCACTAACAGATCTAAATATTTTTGGTTTCACTCATGTCCGTTTTGTTTTCACCCGGTACAGTCCAACAAAGTTTGAATTCAAATTTTGAAACTACAGCGCCATTTCTGGCCTTGTTTATAATTAGAATTAATTATATTCGTTTTCAATTGTCAATTCAAACTCACTTTTCATTGCCATTATTTAAAATATTTATTTTAAATATTTAAAATCCATTATTTTAGCCAATTTAAATTTTTTAAATTGGTTCAGATTTTCTGGGTCGTTACACCTGCTTTTTTTAAGCAATTGGGGAATATGTAATCCAATTACATATCTGTTATACTAGTATTGGTGTAAAGCAAGGAAAGTATTAAGAAGCACTATCTATTCTATCCTGTTGTCCTGTTTACCTCGTTATGCTTGCCGTTTATGTATTGATCTCTCTTATCCACTTTATGCTTGTCATGTTCACCTTTATTTATTTACTGGCTAAAAGTAACTAGACTCGCCAGACTTTATGTCTGACCCCTTTGTTTTTCCCTCTCTCTTCCTTCCCCCCCCCCCCCACCCAGGGTCTTAGGGAGGAAACACCCAGGCTTAGTCAGGACTTGGATATTATCTTGTTGGAAGTTACTTCTGGAGTATGGCTCAAATCTTTGTCTCTACTATGGCTTAATCTTTTTGTTGGGGAATAATGTTTTCTTTTAATTCCTATGTACTCTGATTATGCAAGACAGAAGTATTTTATTGTAATGGTTTTATGAATTATGGTATTATAAACCATGAGATTATGATTTATGTCTGAAATAAAATCTTTGAAATTTCCGCTAATATGTTTATTTATATCTGTCTTATAATTATTTTGTGTCTATTTACCTACAATGCTTCACAGAACTTAATGCATTCCCTTAGTGAGTGACATTAACGGATGTAGGGTGTTACACTTGGTATCAAAGCTGAAGGTTACCAGATTAGATAAAAGTTTTTGAAAATTAATTTTCAAAATGGTTTTAAAAAAAAGTATTTTAAAAAAAAGACTGTTTTGAAAATATCCCCCCAAGAAGCCATATGTAGTATCCTTCGGTCCTTTATCTAAATTTCTTCCTTTTCCTTTTTTCAGCATGTTTGGGGAACAAAAATCCCATATATCCCAGAGGGCGTCACTATACCTGGATGGTTCCGTAGGTATTTGGAGGCCGCGGTGCCTACCGAAGGCCAAAGAGACGTGCGCCAATCATTCCTCCTCCTCCCCTCCAAGAGCAGATAACTTCGCTAAGATCTGCAAAGACTTTTGTGCTATGGGAGGGAAGCCATTCCATGGGAATGAGACATTCGTTGAAGCTCAAAATTGGCTCAAGGAGACCGAAGACTTGTTCATAATCTTTGAAGTAGAGGATAGAAGGAAGATTCAGTTAGCTGCTAGGCTACTGAAAGATGAAGCCTCTTTCTGGTAGGAAGTCACCCAAGCTGGACGTCCGATGGAAACTTGGGAATATTTTAGGCAAAGATTTGAAATGAAATTTCTTTCCCATGCCGAGAAAAGCATGTAGATGGAAAGGTTCTTAGCACCCAAACAAGGAAACTTTATGGTGAAAGAATATGTGAACAAATTCAACCAGCTAGCAAGGTTCGGGTTAGAATTGGTGGATATGCCGCACAAAAAGGCTTTGCGGTTTGCTAAAGGCTGAATGAACCCCTTCATGGGTTATCCATGTCCAATATCCCAATGGGAGCCACTTTTGAAAAACTTGTTAATATGGCCCTAATGCATGAGGAAGACAAGGGAGAAAAGAAGGAAGTAAAGGCTGAGGAAGCAATGCAAAATGAGAAGGTGTGGCCCAAGCAGGGACAACAGTATAAGAAAGGCAAAAAGAATGAAAAGGTTAAAGATAAGAGGAAGTGCCATAGTTGTGGGAGAGAGGGTCACTTAGCCAAGGACTGCAGGAAAAGGAAGAATGCTTGCTTCGCTTGTGGAGAGGCTGGGCATCTTATTAAGTATTGCCCGAAGAAACAGGGACAAGGTCAAAGGGCAGGAACTTCTGGAGGGCAGGTGCATGCTCTCGCAATAAGTACTCCTGAAAGAGGTAGAAAAATTTTCGTATAACGTTTAGTTTCTCTTTAAAATCATCCAGTTAGGACACATTTTAATTTTGGCTCTTCACACTCATTTATATCTAGTTCTTGTAACAACCCGGAAAATACGAGCTAATTTAAATTTTTTAAATTGGATATTTCAGAGAAATTTAAACAATTGAAATAGAAGATTTTGATAAAATAATGAATTAGAAATAGTGAGGCAGTTTGAAAATTTGATTCAAACTTTGACTGCTTGCACTGGGTGCAAAGTATAAAGGATTTTAGTGAAACCAAAAATATTTAAATCTGCTTATGAATATCTTTCTAACGAATCTGAAAAATCGAAGTTTCATAACAGGAATCAAAAGTTATGGCCAAATGAATTTTCAGAAAGGTCGCTATATAGAATATATATAGCCCTTGAAAATAGACATTTTGCAAATGACCTCAGAATTCGACGAAACCACTTTTGTTGGATTCGAGATGTTAAACTATTGCTAGGTTTCAAATTTCATAATTTTTGAAGCTAGTATGTGAGTGTGGCAAAAGAAAATGTGATTGGTCAATTTCTATTAAATTGGGTCGACCAGAAAATGGCCATTTTTCAAACGATCTCAGAATTCAACAAAACTACTTTTGTTGGGACCGCAGCGTCAAAACATAGCTAGATTTATTTTTCTGGAATTTTTCGAATCAGTTTGTGGCCCTGGCAAATTGAAATGTACGTTCAAATTGAATATAAAATGTTTTATACTTTAATTTGAAAAATAACTGACTGTAATAATTGAATTGGCCTACGAAACATATCCCATTGTGTCCGGGATGGGGGTATTTAGCTAGTGACGACAGTCGTTGGGTTTGAATTGGTGTCCGTGTGGAGAAACACTATTTTAAAATCTAATAAAACCATCGGCCAATTAGAATTCTCCATTCATAAAATAAATGAAAAAATGACAGAAACCCCTCGACATCGACGACGCACGTCGCTCCTCCCTTCCCAGGCGATTTCCGACCGCCTCAGCCCCCTGCCGACCTCGCCACCACCCGATCTCGACAGCGCCGCCTCCCCTCTACAAATCCGACCAAACCCTTGTCGCCTCATCGACGAGAACGACGCCTCCAAAGTCCCAACCTTCCCAGTGCCGCCACCGCCGATTACGACCACTGAGTTCGCTATCTCCACCACCGACAGACTCGCCTCTCTTCCTTCTTCCATGCTGTACCCTCCGATCGTCGTATCGAGCCTCGAATTTCGCGAAAACTGAAAACCTAGTTTTGAACCATCGTGAAAGGTATCAACTTTATTTTATTTGAATTGAAAATAGCATTTTTAAGGGTTGCAAACTTTGAAAAATCATATCTTTATGGTGTGTTGACGAAATTCGATGAAACAGGAAACATTGTGACCGCAAGGAGGCTCTCTACCACATAGAAGAGACCACGGATTTTTATGAGCTCGCTAGGATTTTTAGCACCTCGACAACCAATGTGAGATTTCTAAACTGAAATGTAAATGGAAAATGTCATGTATAAATTATACAAGAGAATATAAATTATACACGTGTCGTATACCTCATGATTACATGCGTTATGTAAGTTATATGAGCGAAGTATGAATTATACATGCATTGTATAAATGATATGTGTGTGGGAATGGTGATAATATATATATATATATACACACTCCCCTCGTCCACAAATCATGGACGATATTTATTGTTTGTGAATTGGTGTGAAAAATTTGGTGAATAATGCGAATGGTTGAAAATAATTGTTTGTGGTTGATATTGTTTGGTTGTGGTTGAAAAATACCCATTGGTGATTGAAACGAATTTGAAATAATTATGGAAATGAAAATAAAACATGTCGCCTACGTGCGAACTAGATGCATGAAATCCCCATTGTCAAAAATTGTGAGGTTTTAAGGTAGAGCGAGGAGCCGTACTCGGGATGGTGCCGGTTTTAACTACCCTGCCGCTATGCTGCCGAAATTTTGAATAATATTCATGTGTTAGAATTATTTTCATATGTTGAAATTATTTTCATGTGTTGGAACTAAAGTCATGTGCTGAAACTATATCCATGTGTGGAAAATGCTCATGTGTTGAGAAGTAATGTGTGAAAATTAAATTCATGTGTTGAATGAATAAAGTGTTTAAACAATAAAAATCACGTTTTTATAATATATATGAAGTATGTAACATATTCGCATTATAAATAAATTGTTTCAACAATAAATACTTCATCTTTCTTATATAAACAAACCATATAAAATATCCATGTGTGGAAATGCTCATGTGTAGAGAAGTGCGTGTGTTGAAAAGGTTCATTTGTTGAATAAAAAGATCGAAAAATAAAAATTACATTTTTATTGAAATGTGAAGTGTTAAAAATAACCACTTGTTCAAATAAATATGCATGAGTTGAAATATTCACTAATTAGCTAATGATATGATTTTTGCCTATGTATGCAACATTAGAATGAATGGCGACTTTAAACCAAATTGAATCAAATATGAAGTTGAATGGAAAATGATAAGTGATAAGAATTGCACATATGTACATGCATATTTATTGAACAGGTTATAGCAAAGAGGCTAGAGAAGAGGAATAAAATTATATGCCCGACAAATAGGTACACGTTTACTGTTTTACTTAGGTGATGATTTTATGAGCCTATTAGCTAGCCGCTTGGCTTTTTCTTTTTCCTTTTGAGATGAGATGCCCATGTGGCTATTTGGGAATTTTCCCAGCCCCTCCCGTACAAAGGAAGTTATGGCGAAATTTTCCAAAATTTAAAGGCGTTAGTGAAATATTTGAAGTGAAAACGATATCGAAATCGTCGAATGAACTATATATATATATATATATATATATATATATATATAAATAAAATTAAAACAAATCGTGGCCGTGCAGTTCGTGTTTTGAAACCGTGATTTCAAACGAATAGTGCGGGAGATCCGACCATCGGATTTTCCCGAAACCGCAACCGTTGGGTTCGCCTTGGAAATATCTTTCCAACGGCACCAACTTTGTGAAGATCCGATGGTTGGATTGTCTGGAATGTTTAATTCAAATCTAAAGAAAAACAAAGCCAGAATCGATTATATTTATATATAAATATAAATATAATTAAATTAAATCGAATAACGACGCTGCAATTCGTATTTTGAAATCGTAACTTCAAACGACTAGTGTGGGAGATCCGACCGTCGGATTTTCCCAAAACTGAAACCGTTGGATTCATTTTGAAATGATCTTTCTAACGATATAAAATTTGTGAAGATCCAACGGTTAGATTTTCAGATATGTGTAAAACAAATTTAGTGAAAAACAACGTCAGTGCCTCGGCACGACCCGAAACGTCGTTTAATTAAATATGGTCGTTTTTAAATAAATAAAAATGGCGAGATATCGTTATAAAATATTATTGAATGGAAATAAACCGATTTTGCTTGGTTTGCTTGATATGTGATGGTTGAATGTATTTAACATGAAAACTATACTAAGGAACGGAAATGTGAATGTTGAGTGATTTAACCATGTGAAAAATTGATTTGAAAATCTAAATATACGTGGATTATTTGAAAAAGCCGAGTTCATTTTCATTTCAAATAATCGATCGACAGTGAGAAGTCGAAGAGATGAAGACGGTTGAAGACCGACAATTTTCACATTGGATGGATGGGCGCTACCGATGCTTGTGACTGGAGTAGCTACCTTGAAGGAGCTGAAGTAGTAGCCGTCCGGACGTATTGTTGATTGTGCGGATATGCGAGGAATATGGTGCCTCCGGCTTCGTTCAAACCCAGAACGAACTTGTAAATGGACTGTGTGTCTGACATTGGATTTTGTTCTGTGCTGATTGATCTCTGTTAAATATATATCTGTTTGGCGGCGGAGAATTTATTCTCTTGCTTAACGCCCTTCTCTGAGACGTACGAGCTCAGAGGTTATATATAGATAGAAATCAGTCGCATGGAGTGGATTGCCTGTATGGCACGCCTAAGTGGCATATGATCAAGGCTTCTGTTGCAAAGCAAAGTCTTGTGGTTGATGATCAAAGGATGGTCTGTGTGACGTAGATTTGTGTATAACGTGGATTCACGAGCCTCACACCTCGGTATGAGTCAAAAACGGAAGAAGGACCCAAGGTGTGCATGACGTTTCTTTCTAACTATGGTGGTGTCAGTGACCTACCACCCCTGACATTATATATACTTTTCACCTGTGTGGTTATTGGAATGCGAGGCGCCTCGATTATAGGTCTGTAAGGACCGGGAAACGTGTGTTCAGGAATAATTAATCCTCAAACGTAAGGGAGGACCGGCCTTGGAGGATCCAGGGATTGCTGTGTGCGATCCTGAGGCATTTGCTAGAGTGTCTCGAACGGAGAGGAGCTTGCCCCTTGCCTCGACTCATGATGGAATCCAATTTCCAATACGAAATATGTGGATGTGATTGTATTACTTGTATGGCGACATGATATATGGTACCCATGCCGTCTATGATTGATATTTATGATTGAATTTGCTTTTGAAACATATATGCACTAGTAATAATATCAAACACTTTTGTTTTATACGTATGAAGCATTTTTGGCCATTATAAGGTAAAACTCTATCCTCCGGCTTGCGTTGCATTGTGTGATGGGACCTGAGTCTTATAATGGCTTCATTTTTATAAAAAGCATTGCGATGATTTAATCATTTACTTTATTTCATGCCCTAGCACTCATTGGAGTAAACGCATTCCGCGAAAGTGGCGTGGTCCTTTGATTTGCATTATTATTGTTGTTTAATAAGTTAAATAGATTTCTCATACCAGTCCCATGACTGACTCGTAGTTTGTTTCACCTTGCAAACTCAGGTGCCCTCATTTTCACACGGGCAGCCTAGTTACAGGTAGATGACATGTTTTGGGCATGGCACCGCAATAGAGGTGCACTTTGGAATCATGGCGAGGCTTGACTACATTGTGATGATTGTGACTTTTCCGCCATTATTGTATAAGTATTATGATTCCTCCTCAGGCGATGTAGACTGATGTTTAGTTTATGTACTCTCTATGTATTATGATTCCTCCATTGGTGATGTTGACTGATTATGTATTATTATACACTAAGTAGTATCCTGCACTGTGCTCTCTGATGTGGTGATATATATGATTCCGTTGTCATATTTGTGTAAATTATTCTATTTTTTGTTTATGTTATTATCTGTACTCTGCTAATGATGATTAATGTGTTATATTCCAATGATTATCCTTAACACCATAGCACGGGGTTTTGGGGTCGTCACAGTTTTGTTGAATCTCTGCACTTAGTTACTAGTATGGTAGTGGATCCCGTAGTTGTCTCAAACCCCTTTGGTGATTCGGCTCATTTATCTATGACTTGTAGGGGTTTGAGAATATCTGTGTTAGGCTTCAAATTTGAATGTGATGCATATGTACTCGAGTTTATGGGCTATGGGATGATTCCAGGGATAGGTTGGTTTACCACATATGGTGCCATTCTGGGTGGTGAGAGGAGGGTCGTTAAGCACCCTCGAAATTTCTTATGATCCACAAGGGTCTGTCATGCTTAGTGTCCTAGAGTCTCTTGAAGTGTCTATCGTTGATCTGCGATTGGCACCAGTAGTCCGTAAGTATCCTGATGTCTTAGACGAAGTTCGGGGATTACCCCTGAGGCGCGAGATTGATTTCCGTATATACCTGGTGGACAACGCAAAGCCAGTTGCATTACCTATGCGCTATATGGCTCCAAAAAGAAAAGAGGGAACTTGATAAGCAAGTGGCGGGGCTACTTGAGAAGAGGTTTGATAGGTGAATCATATCAAGATGGGAAACCTATTGAAGACAGTCCTTGAGGAAGCTCATCATTCCAAGGTGACCATTCATCCTAGTGGCGATAAAATGTATATAGTTCGAGGTAGTGGGGCAAAACTTGCGAAAGGAAGGGAAAATAAAGAAGGAAGCAATGATTGGATGAGTTTTGACTTGCATACTTGGATCGGAGGTTAAGAAGCTATGCAAACGAGAAGTCAAGTTGGTGAAGGTCCAGTGGGGAGACAATCAAGAAGATGCAATTTGGGAGACCGAAGACAAGATTTTTACGCTTCGTACCCTTTCCTTTTCAAGGGAATGTTCTTAACTTCTCTTCCAAAAGCTTTTATTCGCATTTGCTTTATCGTCTGAGTATATCCTATCAATCGAATATTCGACCTTTAGGTAGAAAATCCCATGATTGTAAACATGTGTTTGAGACATGTTATGTTTGATGGATGCAAGTGTTTGCTAGTGGTCGCCTGTGGACGCATATACACACACATTAGGCACTAGTTCGGCTCAATCACTCTCATACTGCATATGGATGTGTGTGTATTTTCTTTTCTTTTATGGATGGAAATGGATGAACTAGCATATGGGTGTTGCATTTGGACGAATGAGTGTGCACACATATAGAACTTATACATACCATTAGGATTCCTTTGCATATATGTTGGACTCATGGCACTGGCATAATTTGCATTAAGGAGGTCAACTGAATTAGTAGACCGCCTGATTTTGCATTAGATAAGGAACATATACACACACTTTTTGCATATGTTCATATGGCATTAGAAATTTTTTAAGGACAATGAATGCTTGTGATTGATGGCTGAGTAGATGGATGATTGGATGGTAGGATACACATTCTTCTTGACTTGAAGATTTCGTGGACGAAATCCTTTAAGGAGGGGAGAATATAACACCCCGTAATTTTAAAATATTAAAATTAACAAATTTAAGGACACTTAATTTTTAGAAGAAGAATTAAGTGAAACGGGTTACGCCATTGCATTCCTCTCGAAATTCTGCTTGGGATAAAGTATGAGTTTGCGTAAATCAGACACCGTATGAAGAAGTTATAAGCCTTAGAAGTTTGTATACGCATAGGGTAGAATATATATATATATATATATATATATATATATATATATATATAATAACTCCAGAAGCTCCCAAACAGGTACAAATTTCGAAATTCAGTCAAAGCGGGCTGAGCGGGAAATTTCCGGCTCATAGGTGTCGACCCCCTAGTAGGGGGGTCGACATAGGTGTCTACCCCCCTATAGGGGTGTCGACATAGGTGTCAACCTCCCTATAGGGGGAAAGACACAAGTGTCGACCCCTTATATAGGGTGTCGACCCCTGTCGGCCAGATTGGGCTGATGTATTCAGATGACGATTTTTGGAGTTTTAGGGCTTATGTGGCTTTATCTAATTGGTCTGGTGACATGTCTTTTTATTCTGGATGGCTTAGATGAATCCTAGTCAAATCTAAGGGTTCTAATTAATCCTACACATCTATATAAGCACACATAAACCTAAACCCTAATCTAAACTAAATTCATTCATAAGCCGTCATGTTGTTGCGTCCAAAACTAAGCTAGTCTCTTCTCCAACGAATTAAAGCTTAGGAATTGTGAAAGAGGAGAACGGTTATGGAATAGCAACAAACGCTTAATCTATTCTTTCTTCTACCACGGTGAGTTCTAGTCACTTTTAGGTTTAAATAGATAAATGTGAATTGTGGTAGACCATGAATTGGGTATATGATTTAAATCATGAACTTATGCAAGTATACTATGTCGTTTTCCCTAGATCTAATATATGGACATTCTACTATGCTTCCTATGTGAATCTTGAATTATAATTATATTGTGGTACATGTGAACTTGTTAATACAAATCGAACATTCTAGATCTGATTGTGGTGATTCAATATGACGTTTATATGAACATTGATTTGTAACCATGTTAGGATGATAGTACATCCATTAATTTGACATTACTTGGATCTAGACCTTGGTGTTAATCACCTTTCACTTGTTTTATTATGATACCTTGGAATATGTGGTAAACTTGATGTGTGAATCTAAACTTGTTATATGCTACCCTGTTTGTGCTAGATTTAGGTAATTGGACACCTAATATTGAATCTAGATCTCATTATGCTTGCCTAAATACAAGTTATTAATTTGATGTCCACTTTATTATGATAATTATCGCATGTCCATTCACTTAGTTACTATGCCAGTTATGTTAATATTTAGGCCAAAACATGTTGAACTGTTACCCCTATCATGTTCCCTTTTATTGTTATGACGAGGCTACTTTATAGCTTCGATGACGCCAAAATACATGCGACCACGTTAGTTAGGAAACGGGGAATAAAGGGGATTTATAATTGGCATAAGTTGTATAATGTTTTATATAAGTTAGACATATAATTCAAATAGAGAAACATAGTAATAATCACCTATAATGACATAGGAAAATTTGGGTAAAAATGGTATAATTTGAATATGACCATTTATGGGTATGTAATTCAAATTATTGTTGCAAAATAGGTATTGACACCTATAAAAGGAAAGGATTAATTAATTGGTAAATTAATTAAAAATGGCATAATTTGAATATGAATCTTTATTGACATGTAATTCAAATTATTGGGAAAAATATGTATTGACACCCAAAAAGGGAAAGGTTTAATTAATTTATTAGTTAATTAAAAATGGAATGTTTTGTAATTACAATTAGGAATTGTAATTGTACTTACGACATGAGGTTAGATTACATTAGTAGCGGAGGTCTGCCCGGACCCGACCGGCATATCCAGCGGCCACTACTGTTGAACCTAATGTGGGAGGCCTAAGTACGCGAGTACGAATCGGGCTAAGACACGAGGTTAGGCCTAACTGTGGAATAAGACTATGCAGACCCGACTGGCATATCCAGCATCCACATGTTGTAGGCCAAATGTGGGAGGTCTAGCCCATTATAAACCATAAATGGACATGGTAATGAATCAGACTACTTAACCTAATCTAATATAAGGGATTGTATAAATATGAACTAAAGATAGGGTTAAGTAAAACATTCTTGGATCAGTGGGAGGGTTAAGTACATCTTGGGTAGGTGGGTAATATTAATATATAGACCCACAAACTTAACCGTTAAATAAACATGCTTGAATCAGTAGGAGGGTTAAGTACATCTTGGGTTGGTGGGTAATATTTGTATATATATGCCCATAAACTTAACCTGTCGGGGTTATGTAACTAAAGACATCGTTAGGTAAACATAACCAGTGGAAAACCTAGTAGTGGGGATGCAAGACAAAGGGGAGAGCTTGAATCATCTTGTGTGGGACCCATTTCAGTCAGTAACCCTTAAATAGGTATCAAACGGGTACTCCGAACTAGGTCGGAGTGGGGCACCCTTACTGAGCTGATTGTAAGAGATCCAAACGTGGAGGCGGTGTTGACGGTGCGTTCCAACGAGGTCATGTGCGTGCATGACTCCGCCTGCTGGGGAAGATAAGACATTGTGACATCAGTAAATATGGTTGTGCACATCCAGAAAATGAAGGGTTGCCACTTTTGGGAGTGATACACCCTATTGTGGGGCCAGCAAGGGTATCTAAAGAATAGGGAGTCGATCAATTGGGGGTAGTAAATAGGGTACAACTAGTCCTATCTGTTTCTGTGGGGTACTTGTGTTTCTGTCTGGGCTAACACCCGTTATTTCTTTTTAGGTACCAATTCTGTTTGGGTTAAATCCTGTTACTTGAGTACACCTAAAACTACCATTATGTTTCTGTTGGTATCATCCTGTTATTGTTAAGCAATTGGGGAATATGTAATCCTATTACATATCTGTTATACTGGTGCAGAGCAAGGAAAGTATTAAGAAGCACTATCTATTCTATCATGTTGTCCTGTTTACCTTGTTATGCCTGCCATTTATGTACTGATCTCTCTTATCCACTTTATGCCTGTCATTTTCACCTTTATTTATTTACTAGCTAAAAGTAACTAGACTTGCCAGACTTTATGTCTGACCCCTTTGTTTTTCCATCTCTCTTCTGTTCCCCTCCCCCCCCCCCCCAAAGGTTCTCAGGGAGGAAACACCCAGGCTTAGTCAGGACTTGGATATTATCTTGTTGGAAGCTACTTCTGGAGTATGGCTCAAGTCTTTGTCTCTACTATGGCTTACTCTTTTTATTGGGGAATAATGTTTTCTTTTAATTCCTATGTACTTTGATTATGCAAGACATAAGTATTTTGTTGTAATGGTTTTATGAATTATGGTATTATAAACCACAGGATTATGATTTATGTCTGAAATAAAATCTTTGAAATTTTCGCTGCTATCTTTATTTATATCTGTCATGTAATTAATTTGTGTCTGTTTACCTACAATACTTCACAGAACTTAATGTATTCCCTTAGTGAGTGGCATTAACGGATGTGGGGTGTTACATGGATGTACACAAATTGGTTGTGTAGGATTGGATAACTAGGCATCAAAATTTCGGGACGAAGTTCCTTTTAAGGGGGGAAGAATATAACAACCCGGAATTTTGACAATAAATGGTTATATGATTAGAATCTCAAAAATAAGAATTTAGGGTTTTTAGGGTTTTGTTTATGATATTTGTAAAATGGATGGACGAATATAACTTAACACTAATCCAATGGTTCAAGGCCAATCTCACCCCTATAAATAAAGGGGTAAGGCCTCATTATTTTCCACACAAATTTGCAGAGGTAGCGAAGCTCTATCATTTTCCTCCTCCTCCAAACCTAATTTCTAAAATAAAATAATATATTCATAAAAAAAATCAAATCCAATTCATATGAAATTGATAGGATTAGCATATATATTGGAAAGAATGCAAATTGATGCTGCAAATTAGATTCTCCCCTCTCTTCCTATTTTCTTACATCTCTACAGATCTGGAAATTTCTCCTTTTCAGATAAATTGTAGATTTATAAGAATTTGGTAATTGTAGGCCTAAAGGGTTCAAATTTTGGATTTGGAAGCTTTAAGGCGAGTGGGAAATTTACGAATATATTTATTGTAACTTATTTATTTCGTTTGAATTAGATCTAAATTTTTATCAGATCTATTCACTAGATTGTTGTAATTGGATTTACAACCATTAAGATCTGATTGTAGACATTGTTAAAACTTGAACATATGAATTGTGGTTAGGCATAATGTTAATTGTGGGATTCTAAAAAAATTTCTACCTATTTCCTACAATTTTGTTGTAAAGTATATGTATATAACGGTCAACCAATAAATAAATAATTAAATGAATAAGGATAGTAATTGTGTTTTGGGGTACAATAAATAGATACCTTGGGATTGATAAATAGTTGCCTTAGGAAAATATGACTGTTATGGTCATAAAGGGCAATAAAAATAGAAATAAAAGAAAATGGGTATCATAAGGGGATTAATGGAAATTTATTGTCGTTTGAATACTAAGTCCAAATTAGGGAAGAAATCAAATAAATACCCTAGGTAAAAGAGGATATAACCTTCCTGATTTACATTAATAAATATAGAACTTATAATTAAAAATAGAGTTGGACTTAGTAAGTTAATAATGTAAAATATTATTACCATATTAACCCGTGACGATAATAAAGTGTGTATGTGTATATATATATAAGTCTATTGTGTGTGAAAATAGGCATGTTTACTGCATCTTGAGAAGGACTTAAGTGGCTGACTCTCTTCTTATCTAATTTGGATCTAAAGTGGTTAGGACTAGGATCCCTTTGATGGTTTATTCCTTGGAGAGGAAACAAACTCATGGGACCCACTCTTATTAGATTCGAAGTAAGTCTTTGGATCCTCCTTCTCTAAAATTGGTTATGCATAAGCGGTAACGGAGAAGGGTAGTTCACGGGGGATGTCCACTACCTCTAGAAGCTTGTAAGGGCTCAACTAGGGACATAACTGGTATATAAAAGATATGTGGCCATTGCATGCTCACCAACTATATAAGGGAAGTCTTTAGCAACATAGTGTTCTACCATAATATCAGTTAAGTGGTAATGTTCGGAATACTACTTACCATATTACAAATAGACTTTAAGAACGTTAACGTATTAGGACGGCGTTTTAAGAGGCGAAGGTCCGCCTCAGGGTTATAAGAGGTCATAAGAATCCACCTTTAATAGGGCCATAAGTGACCGAGAATGTCCACCTCGTTAGGTCTGTATGTTAAAAACACTAATGAGAGATTGACTTGGATATTCACCTCATTGGTTAGATACTTGATGTTTGTTTGAATCTTGTGTGCTACGTAGACATACCTTGACATGTGTAACCTACTAAATATATGCATAAACGTCCTATCTTGGTATTATACTTTTGGAATACTACCTTGGGAAGGGTAGTAGAGTCGTGTGTAAAATATTTACAAGGTTAGGCTAGAATCACTGACTGTGGTAGGCATACATCTTGGGTTGAACAAAACGGGGTACATCTGTGTATCATAATATGTGTTGTACATTTCTTGGTCACCAGAACTTGTTGTTCTGACCCACCTCCTCATTCCAATCTCCCAGGTTTCCTACAGAAGGTTGAGTTCTCATAGATGTTAAAGTTTGGATTTCGGTCCTCGTTTACTCTCATGCTTCGTATTGGAAAAGTGACTTACTTCGAAAAAGGTGGTTACTTGAGTTAATACTAGTTTATCCTATTTTGTTTCCACTGTGAGTTATCTTATCGTACTCTGATTATGCTCATTTATTATAGGTACCATATTTACACGCTCCATGCTTGGATGTGTTTGAGTTTCAATTTTTTTCGAAATTTGGGCATAGAAAAGTGTGGGGTGTTACACATCCATATGCATATACAAGTGTTATATTCAACCGATCATAGTGGCTAAGGTATGTATATGCATCCACGACATCCACTTGCAAACACTTGCATCAATTTGCAAACATCAAACATAACATATTTCAACCACTCCTATCATCTGTGGGTTTCTCCTAAGATCTACCCTTCCGAAGAATATTTAGAAGAAAGGCCTTAATCAAAGGAAGAAGCTAAGAATATCAAAAAGAAATATTTGTCAAAGGAATGTGGATAAGAAAATTAAATCCTCCATATAAGAGAAAAGATTTTATTACTGAATCCGTTATCGTCTCGCCACTATTAACTCAAACTTTTCCATACCTCCAAACTGAATGGTTTCCTATGCATCTTCCAAACCATTGTAACTAAATTTTCTAAAGAATTTCCTTATCTTACTCATTCCCAAGTACATTAGAAAGAAATATTCCTAGTGTGCTTTAATCTATTATCTTTCAAGTTTTCTATTTGCTTCCTTTTTTATATTATTTAAACATAGCTACGTCGTTTAGTTAAAATCATACCCAAAATCCAATTTATAGTCCTTATCTTTACTATCTTGCATTCCATTTATTTCACTTATATTGTCCAACCCCATAAGGACTTATTTCTTATATATATTTACAAAACTTATTTTATTACAATTTTTTTCCAAAATCTCAATGAGATAACTTGTTATTTATAAGGTCACAATTTTTTTATTTAGTTACTTTTATGAAATTCCCCAAAGAAAATACAAATTTCATACCAAAACATGTTTGTCCCTTAAAATTTCTATATTTTGAAATCATATGTATACATGTGGGGTTTATACTCAAAGTGGTTTTACAATTTTCTTTTTTCTTCAAAATAATCTTTTAAATTCTTTCCTTGGAACACAATACTTCACCTTGCCCTCTTTCTGTTTGAAATCCTTATATCTTCTTAGTCATTCCTTCACTAACCAAAATTTTGCTACTTTAATTTGGTGGTCATATAAAGATTTATCTTACTAATCTGATCCTCATAATTAGGTCTCAAGCCACATTTTTTTCAAATGGAATTTCTAGCATTCTTATCTTATGCCTAAATGACATATCCTAGATGAACACAAAACCTCAATCATAAAGCATAAATGGTGAATTCATGTCAAAGTAAAATTTTGGATTATATATTTTAAGGTTCAAAGTGATCTTACTACACTACAAGATATTTCTATAGAGGTCACATGAACTCTTATATGCAAAAGTCAAGAACTTAATGCCAACTATACTATTATTTTTACAAGGAAATCCCGAAAATTATCGAGCACTCAACCTCAACTCATTCTTCCTTGTTTTAAGTTTCTATTATTTGTAGAGGATAATAATCCATTATTACTGAAATTTCAAACCTTCCTTACAATAGGTAATCACACATTCATGATAGACTGTGAATAATAGTAGTTAGTCCAAGGTAACAACTCTCACGGGTTCCCTTAGTAATGCTACCACGGAACTGATACTAAAGTACTATCATGAAATCATTTAAAGAAAGTTCCTCATTTTGTTTCCACTGCATATTCTAGCCCGACAATCCTCTTTTTACGGTCAAGATAGCGCCCCTGTACTTGGCTAACTAATCCATCTTTTAAATTTTTCTATCTCAAAAACCTTAGAATATAAGCACCTCAATCAAACTCTACTATTAGTGTCAAAATATGAGATAACCAATTAATTGGTTAACTAACTAGACTCAGAACCAACCCATACCTAGAAATGCCCCAACCATCTCCTAAACCAAAATTTCTAGTTTTAACCTTGACTCACCATATAATCATGCTGATCTCTACACTGATCAAGAAACTAATATTGGGTTTAGAAAAATACTTAAGTGCAAAACAGTCAACTATTACTATTACTAGATACTCAGGGATTTATCATATGTATAAAGGATAGCTTTGTTAGGCCTACAATATCGATGCCCTATATGAGTAAACTCATATCATTGTGGGTATAGCCCCATGCAACCACCCCATAAAGGGAACGTATACTCCTAAATTAGATGAAACAAGAGAACTAAAATGAATAAAGAGAGATATCATTCCTCCTCTCACCAACCTATACCACCCTTCATTACATAATACTTTTGATTAACACCTTCCCTATAATCCTTTTTGCACCAACGCTTTTGTATTACTCTTTTACTTGCCACCTTTGTAATTTTACCTTTTGGGAGTTTTGCTTCATAATTTATTGGTTACCAAAAACATACAAAAAATCCATTTCATAGTATAAGATAGTCTAATTAGTAGAAATCTGTAACTGCCAGACATTTCTTTTGATTACTTTTAAGTTGTTGGATAGTGTGCAATACAACTAACCCCCTATTTCGCACTAGTCTAAATTTGTTTTCTTTTATTCTTGCAATTACGTTACCTATAATAATTACAAACTAAACTATGGAAATATATCTTTTTTCTAACCAACCAATCTAGGTTATTTCATAACTTCCTAACTTCTTGTTAGTCCTTAGGCTAGATACTATCATTATGAAACTCCATAGTGATACGTTTACGTTGCCACTCCGTCCCTATCTTTTAAGGTTGTCTCGTTCATGGCTAGCCTTACTTAATATTTGTCAACTAGCAAGTTTCTCTCTAACGTTGATTTTGTAAATACTTAGTTAAATGGTTTCTCCATAAGTCCAAAACTTCACTGTATAAAGATTTGAGGTTTCTATATATAGAAAAGATTAGATAGGTTGCCTTATAAATAACCCAACGAAGAAAGAAAAGAGATTCAGAATTCAAAAGAGTCAAATGAAAGTTTTACCTAACTAGAGGGGATATATTTTTATTTTTAAAATAACTTTTGATTTCTGAAAAATATGTTTTCTTTCAAAAAAATTAGTTATAAAACAAAATTTTAGTGATCTTATAACCTTAGGCTTAGATACCAAATGTAACACCCAATACCCATTCACGTTATCCTACCATAAAATTTCATTAAGAAATATGGAGTGTTGTAGGTATAAAGACAAATAATATGACAATGACTAAGATTTCACAACACATGAAAGTGAATTCACAACAGAAGAAAAAGAAAATTTACAATAAAAATAACAAAACCATCTTTATTATTTCAGCTAAACCAAGCTGTCTTAAAATACCATATCTCATACCTCAGTCATAAATGAAATATCAGTACAATAATAATAATAATATCACCAAACAGCCAAAAAGGTACAATCAAACCATGGAAAGAAATAAAACAATACAGGTCTGCATGGGTTTACCAAGATAAAATCAACTAAGCAGTCCAAGTTAACACTTCCTCCCTGAGAGCCTAAGGGGAACAAAAAGGAAAGACGAAATGCAGAAATAAGTCAGACAAAAAGTATGGTGAGAAGTTGTGATTTCTAGCATAATTGATAAGCCAAAGAAAATAGATAAAATAGTGGTTCTAGTTTCATAAAAGGGTAAGTGTGTGTGCACACCTAATGTGACAAAATTGAATAAAGATGTCTTAAAGCTAAAAATGTTCCCATTCAAAAGATTCAATAATGATGACTATTTTGCACGTCTACAAATAGGAACAAATTAGGAAGAGAATTACTAATACTACCCAAATAATCGGCTATGACGAATCGTGGATAACTTATTCCCACTATGGGTTTGGGTTTACCAGGCTCTAACCCATCAGTGATTTGACATAACCTTATATAAAGGATGTCCAATTGGAATATGTCCCCTAATCGAGGCAGTGCACACACACTGACTCGTCGGATCGCACTCACACCCTCTAGTTGGGCCGACTTACATCCACAACGTGACATGATGCGTGTCCTTTCCTAAAAGTGAGACCGAAATGATAAAAAAAGGTATGCTACATGGAATGAATCCCAACAAGGAAAATAACATGGCTTAAATCACCGACCCTTGATTTGGCAGGCCACTAATTAAAACCTAACAATGAGGAGTACTAGGATTTATTTCGCTACAAATTAAAATGTTTAAGCCTGACAACAAGGAGTGCTAGGCTTACTGTAAATTGATATGTTTAAGCCTGATGACATTGAGTGCTAGGCTTACTGTAAATAATATGTTTAAGCCTGACAACAAGGGGTTCTAGGCTTACTGTAAATTAATATGTTTAAGCCAAACAACAAGAAGTACTAGGCTTACTATAAATTAATATGTTTAATCCTGACAACAAGGAGTACTAGACTTACTTTAATTTAATATGCTTTTATTTAGTCTAATTGTTCCTTCCAAATATTTCAAGTCATATTAAAAATAAACTATTTGTGTTTATTATGATTTCCAATTACTGTAACTATGCAATTTTTCCGGTTATAGTCCATTTCTGTCAAAATCTGTCATATCGGCATTTATATTGTCTAATTTGTCTTAATTCAATCACCCCTTTCTTAATTGTAGTTTTTCAACATACTTAAATTAAGTATTAATTTTGATTACTTCTATTCAGTTAATTTCATTTCTCCCATCCAAGCGCAAATAAAGATGAAGAGAAATATTCTAGTGCAAAATTATAAGGCTTACAGGTTCAAGCCTATTTTTATCGCATTTATATGCCTTTTTGGAATATTTAACATAATTGCAAAATCTAAGAAAAATAGGAAAAGAAGGGAGAATATATTTGATACAACAATGTATAGAAATCTGAATAAAATTAAATAAATAGGCAAAAGAAATCCAGAAGAAAGAATAGAAATAAATGAATCTGAATCTAAGAAATGTCAATAACTCAGATCTGATACAACTACAACTACTATTTTATAGATTTAACTTTAGTTTAATAGAAATCTAGAAATCACATAAATCTCACCTAAGAAATGCAAATCCAAAGTCTCTGGTAGAAAGTCCACAAATCTATGAATAAAATTCTTTGATTTGTGTGCGAAAAGTCTATTTTTATTTCAGAGGGGAAAGGTGTGGTGGAGGGTAGGAAAACGAAGAATGGGGATTGTGGGGAATGAGGGAGAAGTATAGTTTATTTATAGATGTGGTAGGGAGTTTTAGGCCTTAGGATAATTAGGTTTTAACCTACACCGATCAAGCCACGTCGGCTTAGTTTGAAAATAGACTAAAGATATGCAAGTTTAGCAAAAATTAAAAATCTACATTAGTAATTATTCTAGGAAATAATTTTATTTTAAACCATATTGATCAACTTCTGTGTCAATCAACGCCTAATTAACTCCTTAACGTCGGTAATTAATTCTCCATGGTATATGAACCTAAAGACTTATCTATATGTATACACATATTTAGGGCAATTCAAATTCATATTAATTAATTACAAGAATGTTCCATAATATATATATATATATAAATTGTAACGACCCGCATTCTACATATCGGAGGATTGTACAATATTTATTTTATTTTCATATGAAGTCGTATAGTCGTGTAACTTTGGGAAACGGCTAGTGGGGTTATCTCCCATGTTCACGATTTTTGCCAAATTTTAAATGATTGTTTTGCCCATGGCGAATCTTGTTTTGCCTATAACTTTTGATTGGTAAGGAGTTTTGACCTGAAACCACTTCCATTGGATTCGGATGACGGTTTTCTATTTCGAGAGTGGTCACATTAATCAAACGGACTTACCGTTTGGGAGATATGGCTGAAACAAGGTTTGAAAGGTGAAAAACTGCTTAAATGGGCTTAATAGGGTAATTAGTGGATGGGCCCATAACCCATTTCGGAATTAGGGTTTTGGGGAGGCCGAAATGAGTTAGAATACCATCTTATTTCATTTTCTCACCCGCCACTTTCATTTCTTCGAACCTAGTAATGGCCTCCACCTTCTAAACTACCTCCTAATCACATTCTAATCCAATATTAATTTAATCAACATCAAATCAAGGGAAATTAACATCAAATTGGAGGTAGAGCCTCGTTGTTGCATTGTGATTCGAACCAAATCAAAAATATTTTTAGATCTAAGATTTATTTGTGGCTAAGGTGAGTGATTAGCATGTTTTTACACTAAGTACGGCTAATTAGGGGTGATTTGCGATAATTAACGAAATTAAGACTCAGAAAAATATTGAAAAATATGCATAAATTCTAAAATATTATTTTCTTTTACTGGTTAAAAATTGGGTTAATTTGGATTAAGTTTGCTAATCCTATAATTAAATATAGTTAAATATGGTTAAGGGGGAAATCATGGTTTTGGGCATATTTGATCTAAAATAACCTATATGCTTGATGTTTTGGCTTTTTTAATTGAACCTATATGTTGTTACTACATTTTGCAATGTTTTATGATTTGTTTAGTGATGTTAGAATGGTTGAAAACGCTACGTATGGAGAAAATGGACGAAACGAGTTTGTTGGAAGGTGCAGGAAATGGATCGGAACGGTCCCTGAACCGGATCGTGCTCACTACCCAGAACCGCAAGCTGTGTAGCTTCCCCGAGCCTCCTTCAAGCACAAAAACCCAAACTGAACCGTGAGCCATCTACTCTCCACGAACCGATGCCACGAGCAGGAGGTCACGAACCGGATCAGAACAAGAACCATGACCCGACCCGGATGCTCATCACGAACCGACCCTAGCAGGATATCACGAACCGCGAGCCATGAAGTACTCCGAACCGACCGGGAGAATTATGCACCCATGAACCGAAGCTCCCACTCGAAACGAATGGAGACCGAACCGAATTGGAGAAGACTAGAACACGAGATGCAAAGTAAGTCCTAGTAAGAAGTTATTACTCAAGATCCAGATGGGAAACAACATATTAACTTCTAGTGTTGGGCTTTGCAGCGGGACATGTGCAAAGGAGTTATCGATATCTATAACTTTGGTTCACCACTGGGAGATGGACTATTGGCTATGGATCAGTGCAATAGGGACATCATGATTCCAAAGGGTAAAGTGATTGTAGCATGGCTATGGACCAGTGCAGTGGAGTCGTCGTGACTCCAAAGGGCAAAGTGGTCGTAACGAAGGGTTATCGACTATGGGCCAGTGCAGTGGTGTTGTCAAGACCCCAAAGAGCAAAGTGGTCATAGTAATAGCAAAGGATTTGGTGACCAAAGTGGTGGATATCGTATACTTTACGCATTGAGTGAGAGATGTGAGGATGATTGCTATGTTTGATGTTTGCTATCACCATGAAACACACACTCCAATTTTCACACTATATGTTAGTGTTACCTTAGAGTATTGTACATCTTGTTGTGCTAACTCTTTGGTTGCAGTTACAGGTTCAGGTACGATTTACTTATACCTGTTATTGCTTTATTTTGCTGCTATCGCTCATACCAGACTTTTGTCTAATCCATAGTTTTTGTTCTCTTCTTATTACTCCAGGTGCTCTTAAACGAGCAGACTAGAGACAGGTTAGGTGATATGCACGAGTAGCTGACCAGAGACGAGCAGGAGGCTTCCACATACTACATACATATATTCTCCTTGTGTTGTTGCTGGTCACTTCTTTGGGCATTAGTAGTGTACCTTTTCTATTTTGCTTTACATACAGTATTTTAAGTTGTAATAAAGGTTTGGATCATAAGCTGTATTTTGGATTCCGCTGCTATGATGGTTTAGTTTTCAGCTTGTGCACTGTCTCGCCTGTTTTATGTCAAGTTATGTTATTATTATATTTCATTCCATGCACTATGAGATATACTACAGGTTATTTAGTAGTTCATAGTTTCAGACCCCATTAATTTAACGATCGTCCCATGCTAGTTAGGCATTGGCACAGCGCATTTCTAGGGAAATGTCGGCTGGTGCGGGGGCAGGCCGTCACACTTGGTATCAGAGCCTAGGTTGCGTAGTTAACCTAGGGGAAGACATCAGGGAGAGATTGTATACATATACGAGAGCACGTATTTGTGATATTTTGGTTTTCAAAAGCTATATATATTATTATTATAGCTAAGGATGGAGTCGCACTACACTGGCACTACTAAGGAGATGGTTAATCATTTTCTCTTTACAGATTGGACGATGAGCCGATATACGAGGAGTACGGGTTCAGGAGCCAACAATAGGAATGTCCCTGATATAAGGACGATGTTTACTACCTTCATGCAAGAGATGTTTAGGAATGCTCAGGGAGAAGTTCCTATTGCTGCTAACGGTGGTGGTGCAGCAGTGCAGGCGCCTAGGGCTGATTTTGCCAAGCTCAGCAAGAATTATACTAATCTTGGTAGGAAGCCATTCCATGAAACGGAATCGGCCATGGATGTTCAAGATTGGCTTGATAGTTGTGAGCGCATCTTCGAGGATTTGGGAATCAATGATGTAATGAAAAGAAAGTTAGCATCGCGTCAACTTCAAGGACGGGCTATGAATTGGTGGAATTTTATTAAAGCGGCTACTCCCGAAGATCAAGTTACTTGGAATCAGTTTAAGACCCGCTTCAGTGACAAGTTTATTCCAGCTGCTCAGAAATCAAAACTGTTTAGGAAATTTTCGGAACTTAAGAAGAATGGTAGGGTGGTTTTGGAATATATTGCTGAATTCGATACCTTATGGAAATATGGATTATCTCTTATCGATACTGTTGAGAAGAAGAACGAGAGGTTCATAACTGGCCTAGATGAGCACTTGCAGGAAAGACTCATAAACCATATCGATGAGACATTCGAATCTATTGTGGGAAAGGCATTGAGATCTGAGAGCCTTTAACCTAAGTCAAAGACCGAGGTTGCTGTTACATCTGTAGAAGAACCAAAGCCGCATGCAAGCGGTGGAGGCAAGAATAATTCTCATAATAAGAGGAAACAGAACAAGACGAAGGATGGTCAGAAAAAGAAGAAAAAGAAAGATATCGAGTGTTATAGCTGTGGCAAGAAGGGCCATTATGCTAGAGATTGTCGAGCAAAGCCAACGGACAGAAAGTGCTTCAATTACGGCCAAGTGGGACATCAAAATGATAAATGTCTGCAACCCCCTAAAGAGAAGCAGATCGTGAAAGCATATGCTATCAACGTTGTTCCTTCTTCGTCGAATGCCCCAACTGCGGCGGAGAAAGGAAAAGGTGTCATTATTCAAGGTATGCTATCCATTTAGAATGTTCCTATTCGAGTATTGTTTGATATCGGGGCTTCCCGTTCCTTCATATCTAGTGACCTGGTAGATAGATTGGGATTGGAACCCGAGATTGTTAATAGATCTTTAGTTGTGGCGAACCCGATCGGTGGTTCGGCTGGCCTTTGTATGATTTGTTGTAATTTGGTCTTGTCGAGTTATGGATATATGTTTACTTGTGTTTGCTTTGTTTTGGGCTTTACTGGGTTTGGCATTATTTTGGGAGTCGATTGGCTCCAAAGGTATGGGCTGGTGGTAGACTGTTAGGGGTCTTCAGTGAGCATTAGAGCGGATGATGGGTGGAGGGAACTGTTTGGTTGCCTACATAGTGATGGGTTGATGGCTAGTTTTCTATATTCCCTCGACATTCCGCATGATGAGTTATCAGATGTGCCTATTGCTAGCAAGTATCCGGACATCTTCGTGGAAGTGACCGGACTTCCACCACACCGAGAGATCGAGTTTCGGATTGATTTAGTGAAAGATGCCAGACCTACAGTGATGCCTCTTCGTCGTATAGCGCCAAGGGAGAAGCGAGAGCTCAGGGTGCAAGTAAAAGATCTTTTGAAGAAGGGATTTATCCAAAGAAGTGTCTCCGAGTGGGGAGCACCAGTTGTATCTGCTACCAAGGACGATGGTTCCCTTCGATTATGTTGGATTACCGCGAGTTGAATAAGGTGACGAGGAAGAATAAGTATCCTCTCCCACGGATAGATAATTTGTTTGATCAGTTAAGTGGAGCCAGAGTGTTCCCCCAGTTGGATCTCACGACAAGTTTTCATCAGCTCCGAGTAGCTGCTGAGAGTCTATCTAAAACGGAATTTCAAACGCCGTCTGGATTCTAAGTGTGGTTGGTCATGCCATTCGGATTGACAACGCACCCGCGTATTTTGTGGATCTTATGAACAGGGTTTTCAGAGATCAATTGAATAATTTTGCTCTTGTGTTTGTGGATGATATCTTGGTTTATTCGAGGACAGAGGAAGAACGCAAGAAATATTTGAAGGTAGTGATGGAGGTGTTGAGGAAACACCAATTGAAAGTGAAACTTTCTAAGTGTCACTTCTGCAGGAGTGAAGTGAGATTCTTGGGCCATGTTGTTTCAGAGAATGGTATTGCCATAGATCCTACGAAGGTGGCTACGGTGCAAGATTGGTCTATGCCCAAGAATGCAATGGATGTAAGAAGTTTCTTAGGGTTAGATAGATATTATCGTAAGTTTATCCAATAATTTTCTAAGATAGTGGCACCGTTAACTTAATTGACCAAGAAGACTCAAGCTTTCATCTGGGACGAAAGGTGTGAGAATGCATTTAAGAGTCTAAAGGAAAAGTTAACGTATGCATCGGTGTTAGTTATTCTTAAGGGAAACAAAGAGATGACGGTATACACAGATGCCTGTGGTACCAGACTAGGTGTTGTACTGATGCAAGGAGGTAGGGTTGTAGCTTATGCAAGTCAGCAACTGAAACTGTATTAGAAAAGATATCCTACCCATGATTTGGAATTGGCAGCGATCGTGTTCGCATTGAAGATGTGGAGACATTATATCTTGGGAGAAATATTTGAGTTATTTACCGATCATAAATCTTTAAACTATCTTTTCTCTCAAAAGGATTTAAATCTTCATCAGCAAAGATGGTTAGAGTTCTTGGCTTCATATGATTTCAATATCGCATACACACCCGGGAAGGGCAATGCGGTAGCTGATGCATTAAGCAGGAGACATGCCAATTTAGGGGCTATGTTTCTTGAATGGAAGCAACTAGAGTATATTGCATGATATGATTTCAGACCTAAGTGCGAGTTGAATCCTGAGATGCTAGCAAGTTTGACGATCAGAGCGACTTTGATTGGGCGGATTGGTTCCAGTCATAGGGACGATCCTAATCTATTGGAAATCATCTCCAAGGTAGAAATGGGTGGCGATGGTGTGGAAAAGAACAGGTATGGACTTGATCGAAAAGGATGGCTTTGAAAGAATGGGAGACTAGTTGTACCCAACGTTAATGGATTGAGAAAAGAAGTGCTTAGAGAGTGTCATCACTCGAAGCTAACTATACATCCCGAGGGTAACAAAATGTATCGAGACATGAAGCAGACCTACTACTGGGAAGGGATGAAGAGAGACGTTAGGAAGTTTATATCCAAGTGCATGAATTGCCAACTAGTTAAAGCCGAGCAAAAGAAGTCTAATGATTTGTTACAACCGTTAGAAATTACCGAATGGAATTGGGAACAAGTCTCAGTGAACTTCATTGACGGTTTTCCAAGGACTAGATCGGGTCACGATAGTATTTGGGTGATTGTGGATCGATTGACCAAAAGTACAAGATTTATACCGGTCAAGTCGAATAGAACTACAGCTAAGTTAGCGGAACTGTATATGAAGTGGGTAGTGAGATTTCATGGAGTACCTGAAGGTATCTTGAGTCACCGAGATCCATTATTTACTAGTGGGTTTTGGAAGAGCTTACAAAAGGCTTTATGGTCAGAATTACATCTCAGTACCGTGTACCACCCTCAAACCGACGGTCAAACGGAGAGAGTGAATCGTGTATTAAAGGATCTCTTAAGAACTTGCATATTGGATTTTGGAGGTTCATGGGATGACCATTTGCATCTGCTTGAGTTCGCATATAATAATAATTATCAGTCCAGTATTGGTATGGCTCCATTTGAAGCTTTGTACGGAAGACCGTGCAACTCACCATCATGTTGGTTGGAGATCGGTGAGAAATTCATGCTTGGGCCAAATGTAATAAGAGAAACTTCAAAAAAAATCAAGGTTATTCAACAGCGAATGAAGGCTGCCCAAGACAGGCAGAAGAGTTATGCTGATAAAAGGCGAAGAGATTTAAAATTCTTCGTTGTCGACTTGGTATTCGTTAAAATTTCTCCATTGAAGCGTGTGATTCGATTTGGTAGGAGAGGTAAGTTAGCACTGTAAAACCCCGTAAATCCATGCACTTTAAGTTGACTAATATTACACACGTCCAACCCAATTTGCACAAAAATACAAATCTTTAATATAAAAAAATTAGAATATGAGATAAGAAAGAAAGAAATATTAGAATAGAAGAAAGAAGAAGAACAACAACACCACATAGGATCTCATATCGTAGCGGGATAAAATATAATATAGAAATAACTTTATTGAAAGCTTGAAAAGTACTTACAATCATCAGAGTACAACAGTCAAACCATTTGGACAGTTATAATAACCTGTCCTCAATACAACACATAACGGAATAATATATATATATATAATACGTATGGACTCCTCCAACTCATCTCTGAACTTCACATCATCCGATAACCTGAACCTGTTACTCGGGCTGACCTGAGACATTACAAACGCCATGGATCAATCTAGTGACCCAGCGTGAGAAAAATTCATTGAGTTTATAAATAACATCCATATTGCTTAACTTTGAAACCTTCTGAAAGAATAGGTAATAGTAAAACCAGTCCACACATAAACACAGGCGGTTGTTACCTTACTATAACCAAACCATTTTTGAAATTGATACTAGTCTGATATTATAATAGTGATGTAAATCAAGTAAATAACCAAGTAGTAGAACGCTTGCATCTCACGCTCTACATATGTATAATATAAAACCAAAAACCGCGAGCTCTTACTGGAGATTGGATTCCAACTGGACAAGGTATGGGACTACCTTCCGATAATTGTACTCTAAAGGGATTACACTGGGGTTAAACAAGAACGTCTTGCAACCCGGCCACACATGATCGCCCACTCATTTAACTTGAGTGCAGCGAATGTATTATCACCACTGTGGTTTTAAGGGCCCACCATACATCCGTGGAGATAAAGAATCGAAAGAAGAAAAAATAGGAATTTCTCTAGATTGGCGATAACACACCCTGCTTGGGAACGACCCACCTAGCCATGCTGCCTGCCTGATTTTTGTCCTTTCCTGGTTGTGAGGCTAGAGGCTACATTTATCTTCTATAACACCTATCCACCATTCACTTTGAATGCCACATCGTCAAACCCGTCTAATCACTAATTGACTTCCTAAAAATATTACGGGTATATAAGCCAAGAGAAACGAATTCCTCTGCCACCAGACATAATTTTTTTAAGAGATCAACCATACATGATTTTTTAGGCCTACCCTGTCAGACATTCGTCCATACAAGTTGTCTTGGGACTGGACAAACCGAAGGAACTCTCCTACAGCATCCTTATGGATCAATAGCGAGAAGTCCTTGCAAATCCGCAAAACCCCAACCACGACTGAATCACGTCAGAAAACCTCTAGTTGCAAGTCAGAGAAATTCGATGGCAATACTTACGCTTATGAAGATCCACGGTCTTCAATTGCTCTATCTTCTATCTTCAACATTACGTATTTGCTGGTCGGAATGGTTTTCAAATATAAATTCGATCCTGGACTTTCGGTACCAACAACGGCTTGGGCCAGATTTTGATAGTCGGTTGTTTAACTATCAAAATAAAACGACCATTCATCCATAAAAAGAAAATGAATTCACTGATTTAATATCTAGCATTATTTGGCCTCTTTGATTAACCATCGGTTAAATAAACTCTAAATTTTTTAATCTTTTAACATTCTAAAACATTTTATGTATCTCTATTCTGCCCCAACTCAACCTGAGATCTAAATATCTAATATTTTGTCCAAAACTAGATACTCACTTAACTCCTTATTCCATATTCATTCACTAATCCCGTTAACAATACCAATTTAATCACATTCCAAATCATAATGATTATTATTTCCAAAAACCCTTCTTGTAGATTCTTTAAATCAATTTCCATATATTTACGAATCCTTTAACCCATTTAAAACCTTTAAAAACTTATAACTTACATTTCAAGTGTGCTAAATACCTATATTCATTTATACGTTCAGTTATACCTCTCTTAACCAATTATGGAATAATAATACCCAGAAATTTCTACTTTAAATGATTATAAAGACATAATTAAACTTCGATGATTTATTTTCAATGGTCATATTTCAAAATCATATCCGAATAAAATTTTGAAAAGATTCAGAATTGATTTACTATTTATTACAAAAGTCTATAATTTTCCCAATAATACTTAAAGAGGCAAATGTCCACTAAAATATCCAATCGTGCAATATCAGTCAAAATTTCTCATTCAATAACAATATATGCTCATATTAATAAACACTATTAATAATAATGAGGAATCTGGTTGGATTCCTCCAACTTGTCTGTCACTGCATCACAATGGGTTATCTTCATGTCAACATGACAATATACTTATCTCAATAATGGAATTAAATAGTAACTAATAATGGTCAACAATCAATTCACAACATCCATGCAAACAATCATCCAATCGTCGATCAGTAGCACACATTGCACACCAAATAAAAACCTGGTTTATAAAGAATATAAATGGGATAAACTGAGTGAGTTGAACTAACCTGGGGCTTCCATTTGTCGTTAGACAGTTTGTTTTATAAGCTTCTAACTGTGTTCCATTCTGACCATATCAGCTCCGTAACGTTACGTTCGTTGATACGGTTCCATGCTCCTTGTTTGATCCGATTTCGTTACTGTATTACCCAGTTTAAATTTCAGTACAGTATTCACCATTTAAATAATATTAGCAGCCTCTTAATAAAAATCCTATTCTCAATCTCAATTTACGCTAAGGCATGTACTATTTTAGGACACGTTATACATATATATATTCACAAGGGTGCGTTTCTCTCTGTGATTTTTATACATACTTTCTGATTTACCATTTGTGGTTAGCTAAATCTTATTGCAAAACATTTAATTGTATAAATAAACTTTATTATCATTTCTATATATATCCACGCATAACCATGTGCTCAATGCAGTTAACACCATTCTACCATATATGTTACATCAATCGACTGACACTTTCCAGTTGGAACAAATGGAAATATAGTCTCACAACAGCTGCTATTTCATTATGAAGCATGCGTCTCAGGCCAATGTATGTTAATGTTGGAATTGAACCATTTAATTAATAATAGGAACACCACTTTTCGTCCGTGTGCACATTACTAGCTATTAACTTAAATCTTAATTTGTTGTATACAACCCATTAGCGCACATTGTATATACAATCATGGATTAGGCCTTATAACTCAGTTGGATACTTAAGCGTGATATTAGGCATAAAGTATTTATATAATATAGACAGACGAGTTTTATACCCTATCTATGCTATTCCTCATCTTCACCTTCTTTGTTTCCTCCCAAGCATATCACAGTAGCGTCATGACCTGTACCACGTCGTTCTCTAAAAACCATTATTGGTCCAAACTACGCCACTGTAACTCTCGTCCCCTTGATTCCTCCCTTCTACTACAGTATTATCTTCACCAAATTCGAACCGTGCCTCTACCTTGCGTATAACTCCCTCTCTCCATCCCTACAAAAACTTCCCTGTGCACAAAAACATCCCATGTTGCTCACGCCCAAACTTTCCTCCTGCATGAACACTTGTTGCCCATACATACCACGCGTCTCACCATCTGGCATTCTACTTTCCTCTTCCAACAAGAACCCACCTCCGTGCCATGAAATTTTCTTCTACCACTTATCCCTTTCCTTGCGCTGCACGTGTATGTGTATCCTACTCAAGCATGTCCAAGCTACAGCTCACGTTCATCATTTTACTGTTCCTTTCGAAACAGTCCCTATTGTACACAATCACACGAGCACACCAGAATAGGGGATGAACCACTGCGCCTTTTTTACTGGACCCCCATGCTGACTGCCTTCCAACCGTATATGTCACGCAACAACCCAGCTGTCGACGACCATCTTTCCTCCACCATGCCTCGGCTATTTCGAACAGACAACATGCATCCTCTCTTCCTTCTGCTGTTCATAGAAATGGCAAATATCAAGTCGTTTAAAGGGTTAAACTATATTTCGTGGAAGTTTATATATAGGCTTGCGGTCTCGTTTTGAACTGGGAAGCATACAAGGGATGGGGTTCTGGGCTTTTAGTTTGTTCGAGATTGGTGAAAGAGTTTTGATTTTTAATCTGAGAGAAGCTTTTCGTTTTACGAAGACATTCAGATTTATTTTCTAGAAAAATATAGTGAAGGCAACACTTTATTTATAGAAAAAATTGAAGAGGAGATAGGAACAAATTCATGTCATTGGGTAGGAGGTAGGTCGGCGCACTGTCTTCAAATTGGTAAGTCTGCGGGTTCTGATTTGTAAAGGGTAGGTCTGCACATTAAATT
Source organism: Allium sativum (assembly GCA_030737875.1). NCBI lineage: Eukaryota > Viridiplantae > Streptophyta > Magnoliopsida > Asparagales > Amaryllidaceae > Allium > Allium sativum. Next base: position 382,190,640 of record CM060924.1, read on the forward strand.
TGGATTAGATTTATCAAGGCGGCGTACAACATATTGTAGAGGAGATTTGTCTGTATGTTGGTAAGTTTGTGGACATAATAGGGTGGACGATATTTAGACATGTTGTAGAAAAAAGGGACAAGGTTCAATAATTGGGTAAATTTTTGTAACATAGGTTGGCAAGCATTGTCATTTTGGTTAGCTCAAGGAAAAGGGACAGCTGAAAGAAATATAATCTGCGGCAATAACTAGGGACAGATCGAATTTTGGGTAGGCAAAGAAATGAGTTTAATGAGACAATATCCAATATATGGTAGGTCCAAAATATTGGACATACCATATATTGGATATTCTCTCTCCCCCTCCCCTTTTCCCATGCGGAGTCACAGGCAACGCCTCGTAAAAAAGCCCGAAAGAGCCACATGCAGGGAAACTTGCACGTGTGGTTCTGGCCGGGGACCCCGGTATACTGTACTAATATGTGTAGGTCCCTGTAATTCGAGTGAGATTGTCATAGCGCAAAAGCAGATATAGTCTAGTATTCCCTTGTTCCCCGTATTGGTTATGTTCCTTATTCCTTGTCTAGTAGAAACTAATCGAGCTCTGTCTGATCTCCCAGAAGCGAAAGCTGAATCAGTTGTAGGGTATAATGTAGAATATGAGCGGAATGTGATCTTTAATGGTTCACTGTTGGTGGAAGCCAATGTCCCAGGGTCCCGTGGACACATTCTGACTTAAACAAGGGGTGGGTCTTTACCAACTTCAAAATCCGATAGGGAAGAAAAAAGATGGTCAGGGCACTCTTCATTATTTGGCTTCACACCTCCCCAAAAGTATACTGGATCAGTCGTCCCTCTCAAAAAAATATTGGACTTGATATACCCTAATTGATCGGGGTCGCCAATTAATATACTGACATCCGGAATTAATATACTAGGTGTACTAGACCTCTAATTCAGATACTGGGTCGCCTATGTGGGTGGGCCTCACTCATGAAGAGGTCGCCTTGTTATCAAAATAGGGAGTTGGGTAAAGCAAACTCCCTCCTTGGACAAGCACCGGGCTTAGTCAAGTAGAACCGGGTTGCGCTGCTTGATGCTCCGATCGAAAACAAATCAGTGAGGCCATGCCGGTACGACAGAATATGCATTAGAAAGGTAAATCCTCCCGAATTTTTATAATAGTTTGGATCGGGGAGTATATTAATTGCTCACTTACGTTTGCCTCATGAATAGGTCGCCTTTCTTTAGTAAAAAAACAAAAAATCGGGCCGAACTTCCAAAAAGCTGCCTGCCCACTTCAATAGAACAATATCATGGCAAAGTAGACCCAAGTGGGTTTCTTGGATCCTGAGGAACCATCACAAGTACGGCCGGCCTATAGAACGAGAATGTCGTGTCATCTAGCGGAGCTTAGAAGAAGGTGAATCGGAGCGTAGAAAAAGGTCACTCGCGTAGACAACTGACTCCTTTTCATTTCAATAGAAAGGAATAGCCAAACCAACCCAGCTGGCTGGTCAATGTCAGTGATCATATCGGCCGGCAAACCGGAGACGGACGACCACAGTCCCAACCTTTCCAGCACCGTAGGTTTACTAATCAATGAAGCCCTTAAACCCACTTATAATACAAAGTAAACCAAGTGGTCACGACATGTTGTTTCTACTGATTGAGGGGCGCCACGGAATCCATCCATAAACCCCCGGTGACCAACTTCACCGAATCACATCAGGAAGATGAATACGGAGGGTTCATCTCACTTCAAAGACTCGGACTGCTACATCCTGACTTGTAGTTGTAGAGGGCAATTTGAATTAGCTATTAGACTCCAAATTGGAATTTGCTATCAGCCTCCAAATTTTGAATTAGCTATCAACCTCCAATTTAGCGTCTTTGTTAGGGAATGGGGGAGGGTGGGCCATACCGCGTATTCTTACCTATGAATAAGAAAACCCCTTCGTAAGGAATACACATTAAGCGTAGCTCAAGCTCTATTAGCGAGCAATACACTTCAAGGTACCACATGAAGGGACAGGCCAGTAACCAAGGGCCCTAGCTCCTAGCTGTTAGAATCGACCAACTGGGGCGAAGTTTACTGTGGTTTCTCACCTGACCTAAATGTTCATTTCAACATTCATAAGACTGACCCTGAGAAGGGAAAATTCACCATTTTGACTCTTTCTTATGTCTATAAGGAAGTCAATATTATATGTAGCCCCAGAGATAAAAGAAGAGAAATAGTAACCCAAAGATCAATATACTGATATGAACTGAGAGCTATTTGATGAGTCAGAGATAACATACCATTTTTTTACTTTATTTTTTGTCTATATGGTAGTCATATATTGGATGTTCTCACTAATATGAACTGAGAGCCATTTGATGAGTCAGAGATAACATACCCTTTTTTTACTTCATTTTATGTCTATATGGTAGGTTATATATTGGATGTTCTCACTGATATGAACTGAGAGCCATTTGATGAGTCAGAGATAACATACCATTTTTTTACTTCATTTTATGTCTATATGGTAGGTCATATATTGGATGTTCTCTCTTCGATGCTTTCCCGGAAGATCTTAACTTATCTCCAGCCGCACTGAGTGTTGGGGAATCGTTAGCATTAGTTGCTTTGGGGCTTTCAGCTGCAGAAAGAGAAGAAGAAGGACCTCCCTATCGTCTGGTGGAGAGAGACTTCCTTCGGATGAATCCCCCCTTGTTCATTAACATTAGAAGAGCGCGTACCCGCTTCTTCCCCTTTCAGCATATGATGCACTACCGTTTGTAACACCCTATTCACACTTTCGAGGTTGTCTACGATTTCCTTGAGTGTTTCAATTGGAGTGCAATGATTTACTTCTGGTGTGACACTAGCTGGACAGAAAATTCGCCAACTTTCTTTGTGATTTCTCCTTTCTCTTTTTCGGGTTTCATTGGAGCGGCTCGCTGCCTATTTAGTTACTTTCTTTGGATTCTAGAGTAGAAGTACGGATCCTGGCCTCCTCCATTTTACCTTGTAAAAGTTCTCGATGGGGAGAAAGAAGCTCCCTTAGGTCCCTATTTATAGCTCTCCATCTTATGCATAAAAATATTCAAGTAATCCACCACCTTACCATCCGAACTTGTTGAATCAGTAAGATATGGCTATTTATTTCATGGTAGTTATTACACCACTTTAGTGACCTATGAAATCCTTCTTGAACTTGTAAAGAAGCGATTGGAGTGGAATAGCTGAGCACTGAGAAAGCTCGCCTAAGGTTGGTGCAAGTCGAACCAGGCATCATCAGGAGCATTAATAAAGCCGTTGCACGTTAGCGCTTTCGTTTTCTTGGTGGGAATCGACACACTTCTTTCTCTTAGTTATTCTTCCATTCTCCCTTTCGTCACTTAGGAGATCGAGATGGGACCACTGCAGTTGCTTAAGTAATAGGGTGATCGATCAATCGACTGGATTCGGTAGGTAGGCTACTGCTCAAATCAAAGGGGTTATCTCTTTCATGGGTTCCAGTCCAGTATGCTTTCTTTCTTTGTAGTGCTTTCTTTTTTGTAAACTTTAACCGTGGGACTCTCACTATCATATTTGATATAGTCCTGCACAGTCATGAAGTACTCCGCTTCATAGATCACAAGTTTTCCTGTATATGCACATACAAAATCAATATTATTAATCATTTTCATAAATGAGATGATATCAGGAAACCTCTCTTTAGAGAGAATATCCAATATATGGTAGGTCCAATATTTTGGACCTACCATATATTGGATATTCTCTTTACTTATGTATTTAATATAGTTCATACGGTAACGCTGTTTAACGACCATAAAATATATGCACCGTCAAACACCCACTCCAAACTCAACAAAAATAAATACACTCCTACGTCTTGATGTTCAGGTCCCAATGAAACTGATTTCGTTCAAAACGAACTTCGTTTACACAAAGAGCGTATTTTAATTTATCGGTTCACCTTAAATTTCGCTTACCGACGAACAACTCCGTTTGGCTCCAAATCGAAAATATTGCAAAAATTAGTTATACATTTTCCAATTAATATTTTTAATGAGTAAATATGAGTATTTGCCCGTATGCGGAGCACATGCCTCATCCTAGTTTATATATATATATATATATATATATATATGTGTGTGTGTGTGTGTGTGTGTGTATGTATATATGTATATATATAGAATAATTTACGTTGAACGTTCTAAATTCATACCAATATTCACGAACTCCATTTTGATAAACAAATTCGATATCAAATCCATTATGTTTCCAATATAATATATAAAACAGATTTAATATTCTAATTTTAAATGACCGACAAATTTAAGACGTCACATTCTTCCCCACTTTAAAGAATTTCGTCCCCGAAATTACTAGGTAAGAAAAATGCTCCTAAACCAATTATTTAAAATTATATTTTGAATTATCATCAAAACAAATTCAAACTCTTTAAAAAATTTGAAATTTTCGCCAGCACCTCCACCATGTTGTTCAATTGGCACAACAACAACTGCCCTCCAGGCCTCAACTTCTCTAAACTAAAAACAAAATCCAAATGACTTCCCAGTTCAGGAGTATAAAATCAATCATCAACCAATGTTATTAAGGTTCACCTGTTTGTCGGGCAACTCAATCTCACATTTCGAAGCAAATCAATAAACAACTCTTCATCTTCCAATCTGCACTTCCACTTTATATTCAAATCAACTTCCATGGTCCTCTGAAATCTGTACTTAGCTCAACTTATAATGTGTAGTAACCCGAAAATCTGGTAGAATTTGAGCTGACTAAATAACACAAGTCCAACCCCAAATTAAACTGGAAAACAGGAAACTAATAGAAAGAAGACAGAGGGTGAGGAAAGATAAGATAGAAACTTAGAATAGAAGAAGAAGAAGAAGAACACAACATGAGAGTAACCCGAACCTCACAGTGGAATGAATAACATATAATAGATAACATATCCTTGAAATAAAATCAGTATCTGTATACAATAACATTATCAGAGTACAACACTTATAACACAGCGGAAATAAACTATAGCTATATGATCCTAAAGCCTCCTGCTCCAGCTCTTCAAGTATCTGTAAATCCCGACTACTTGACTGCCTGTACAAAATTGGGCACCCAAGAGTTTAGGGAAAACAAAATTAAATAAACTCCGGGTCAGTCATGGGACTGGTATGAGTAAAACAGTTTAAAACAGTTTGAGCCATTAAACGACATCTCATAATACCACGCCGTATAACGGAATGGGTTTTTCCCTTATGAGAATCCAAAATATCTTTATATCAAAAACCTTTTGATATTATAATAATGTATATCAACCACAATATAATAATCATCTAGCAGAAACGCTTTCATCTCACGTTCTACATATATAGTATACAATCAAAACCGCAAGCACGTATTGGGTAATGGATTTCCAACTATGACAAGGTATGGAACCACCTTTAGCTAGTGTACCTCTAGAGAGGAATACACTGGGTTCAACAAGAACATCTTGCAACCCGACCACACATGACCGACCACTCATTTTGCTTGAGTGTATCGAATGTATATCACCAACGGTTGGGATCAACAACCGTTTCCCGAATGTGACAGCATCAACAATAGATTTTTTTTAAAAGTAAATGAAACTCTAGATCATGTGATTATACACCCTAATAGGTGCGACCAACATAGCCATGTTGCCTGCCCGATTTTTTTCATTTACCAGTTGATGAGGCTTGAGGTTATGCTTTATCATCACATCAGATTCACTTCGAATGCCACATTGTCAGATCCATCGAAAATCACTAATTGACGTCTACAACAGTACATTACGTGTTAGCTAAAGAAGTTTCCTTATCCGCTTCCACTCTTGGTACGGTTGAAGAAATCAATGTACGTGAACTTTCTGGAAATACTCTGTCAGACATTCATCCATACAAGTCATCCAGGAACAGGATGAACCGAAGGCACTATTCAGTACATCCATCTGAGGCACTGTTATCTAAGACTTATACAATAGCCCTTGCACTTTACTCCGTCTTCAATTATATTTGGGATATATGATTCGCAACGCTTATGCCAATACAGAGTGGTTCTTTGGATAATAATCCAACCGGTCTCTCCATATTAACAACGTTAAAATGGTCAAAACTTCGATAGTCTGTGATTTAACCATCAAAGAAAAACAGGTATGTAAACAACGATATTATTTCCAGGAGGAAATTATATCGATCAATCATCATTCAACATTTATTTCTTTATTTCATTAATTTACTTATCTCTAGTTTCCATATATTCTAAATTCTTATTTTCTATTATCAGAAAACATTTCTGATTCTCGTCTAGAAAACATTTCCAAAACTTCTTAATTGGGATTTAAATAGATGTTTAAAACAATATTGCGATGACGACCCAAACCACTATACTAAATTACTAAATCCACTTAACCACTTCACACTCGAACCGTAACCATTTCTTAATTAAAACCGCAGTCAAATCAAGTTGGGGTATAGCTACCTCTCATACCTTAACTGAACCGCCTTTCAAATCTCGAAATAGATAAGATTCACCTTTTTAACTCTTTAACACTTCCTTACGAACCCTCGGATTCTATTTACGAACCCCCTTCTTTTACAAGTTTACGTGATTATAACAATGGTGTCATAATCTACTGCACCCGAATTATATTATCTTTAATATGACTTTTATTTCCTAACTCGAATAATATAATGACAACTAATTTATTTACTCATATTCGGTTAACTCTAATTTATAACTCTTATTTGAATAACTCCAACCTAATAACTCTTACTGGATTAACTCTTATTCGAATTACTTATTCGAATAACTTATATTCGATTTTCTCACTTTCGAATACTTATATTCGATAATCTCTTTCTTCGAATAAATCTTATTCGATTTAAATCCTGTCGAATAACTAGATTCGATCAACTCACTTCGAATATTTCTGATTTGGTAATCTCACTTCGAATATCTCTGATTCGATTATCTCACTTCGAATATTTCTGATTCGATTATCTCACTTCGAATATCTCTGATTCGATTATCTCACTTCAAATATCTCGGATTCGATTTACTTCTTCGAATAACTAAATTCGATTAACTCATTTCAACTCTATTCGAATAAACTAAATTCGATTAACTCCATTTGAATAACTCTAGTTCGATTTAACTCTATTCAATAACTCTAGTTCTATTTAACTCTATCGATTTACTCTAACTGATTAACTCTACGGTTTAACTCTAACTGATTAACTCTTATGTTTTTACTCTAGCTGATTAACTCTAACTGATTAACTCTTTGTCCTTATTCAGTTTCAAACATCGATGTTGAAATCGATTCTTACTTCTATATATAAGTCCTGACTTATATATTGTATTTATCCAAATGATAAATTTTTAACTTAATTTATAAATATCATTTATAAATCAATCTGCTCCTTTTTCTGTTTACTTCTTCATATATAAGTTCAGACTTATATATATATATATATATATATCCAAAGATAAATATTTCCCTTATAATCTATTTGTTTTCTAAATGCCTTTACCCATATTTCCTTTTTAAATCTTTATTTGTAAATGGTTTACAAATATTACCTTTTAAATTCTATTTACAAACGGTTTGCAAATATTCCCTATATAATATCTTATTTGTTTTCTAAACAAATATTCCTTTTATCTTATTCTATTCATTTTACAAATAAATATCAATTTCTTATCCTATTCAATTTCCAAATAAGCATCCCTTATAATATCTTATTTATTTCTCAATAAATATTCTTCTTTATAAAATCCTTTGATTTTATAAATCATTTCCCATCTTATAAAATCCCTTGATTTTATAAATATTTTCTCTTTAATAAATTCTAATTCATTTTATAAATGAATATCCCTTTTTATAAAATCCCTTTGATTTTATAAATAAAATTCCTTTTTCATTCTATTTGTAAATGGTCTACAAATATCTCTCTTTCTATTTGGTTTACAAATATTTTCCCTTATCCTTGTTTTACAAATAATTTCCTTTATATTTGTTTTACAAACAATTTCCTTTTAATTCCTTTTCACAAATATTTATTTAACAAATAAATATTTCTTTTTATAAAATCTTTTGATTTTATAAATATTTCTTTTCAATATAATATTTGAAAATCTCCTTTTCAGCATTCCAGTATTTTTTCACGGTATTTAAAATACCAAGTGACCATGATCGATATCGTTCAAACACACATAATCAACACAGATTATATCTCACATCATATATTACAATAAATGAAACACAACAGTATTTTATATATTGAGGAACCCAGTTGGGCCCCTCCAACCTGTTTCCCTGCATCACAGATGTTAAACCATATAATTAACATCAACTTCATTTCAATATAAAATGTTCTGATAAACAACATCAATATATATATATATATATTTAACGGTTTATATATATATATATTTAATTTCAACTAACTGACTAGCAGTTCAATCAACCAAATCAACACACAGCAATCAACAGAAAATTATCAGTTCTATCAATACGTTATAAAAATATAACTGTTCAGAGTTGGTGAGTTTTACTCACATTGGCAGTTCATCGTTAAAGAACGATAAACTGTCTATTTGATTTGAATCAAACAATTTATTTCGCCGTAAATTCAAACGAGCTCAAATCCACTTTCAGTCAGCTTCATTGTGAAGCTCTCGTCCATACGATCCCAACGGATCCTGTTTTGTATGATTCTGATGTCATATGGGAAAGTTATGCATCCTTAAAGTTATACGAGTTTTAAATAAAATTCAATACTAGTTTAAACCCAATTGGCTTTACCTTCCATATTGGGCCCAATACCCTTGAATTAAATACCCGAACCCATATTTCTTCATCTCCCCAAATACACCGATCGAACTCCAGCTCCTCAAATTCCATTTCCGATTTCCATCCTTCCACCGTTCCTTCAAACACCATACTTCTCAAAAATCGAGACCACCAAGGTGCTTCTCTTCGCAAACACTATCCCTCCCACGCTCTCCTCCAGGGTCTCTCGACAGTCCGGTCATGCACCAGGTGCGAACTCAATTGTTGCGGGTCCCTACAAAAATCGCATGCAAGGTTCATCTCCCATCACTGAATCCAAAAACCAACATGAATGCGTCCACCGTTGCTTCAAACTCGAGATAAACCCTGCCCTAGTTACCGCGGTGAAGACTTGAACTCCAGGAAGATGCGTCGAGCCAAACAAAACCGATACTGGATTACAGACAAACTCAGTAGCAACTCATACCTAAGTGATTTAGGATTTTTAGAATTTGTCTTTGATTTTTCAATGAATTTTGAAGATCGAATTTTTTTTTCTGGAAAGGAGAGAACATGACGGCGGGTTTTTCTGAAGTTGAAATTAGGTTTAGGAATGGTGTAGTGCATTATATAGTGGATAACTTGGCTTGTTGGAGGATCCTTGTCCACTCATCCTTTTTATTTCTTTGATTTTATATTCGTTTTAGCCTTCTAAAAATCCGTGTGATCACACAATATATTCAAAAATCACGAAACTGGACATGCAGTTAGAGTTCGACATTACGGTCCCAATGAAAGTGGTTTCGTCGAATTCCGACTCTGTTTGCTCACACAGCGTATTTTTAACCATAAAAAAACTAACTGTTTTTCACATTAAAATCCCATACGGCCACACACTGGCTCTAAGAATCACCAAACTTGGAAACTAACAATAATTTAATATTGCGGATCCAACAAAATTAGTTTCGTCGAATTCCGACTTCGTTTACAAAAGTGGCTATTTTTAAAGCTCTAAATTACCCATTTAAATATATAAATATATTTAAATATAATTAAATTAAATATTTAAAAATAAATATTATCGTCTATATTCACAGTGGAATACCATACAGCTCTAGAATATTCCTATATGGATTTCTAACTCGATATTTCATCATCAGAGTTATATCGATATTTAAATTTATATTTTAAATCCTTTTTAAAATATAAATAAATCGTTATGGTTATGGCGCTACTTTTCTGAGAATTTGATTTGGACGTAACTCAAAATCTACATGAAGAAATCTCGATTTTTCTCTTTCACTAGAAAGATATACTCCACCAGCTCCACACGTTTCTTGTTTCACAGAAATCCGGCTTAAAACGAATTCTGTATATTCAGCTGAAGTTCAAATTACCAAATTACGAACTGCAGCGCCATTTCAAGCTCGATTATAATTATATTATAATTTATACGTTCAACCATCGTTCAAATAATATATTCGTTATTCTAATTCAATTCTAAACTGAATTAAATATCACAGATAATCCAGTTCACACAATATTGTGAATTCCACTATTTCTGACTATTTCAGAAATTAAATATATTATTATATTATTTATTTTAATTAAATAATTCACTTTATTTAATTCAACAACGATTTAATTCCCTAAATCACTATTTTAAATAATTAAATAAATTAACTATTATACCTAAAAATACGGGTCATTACATTCTTCCCCACTTAAAATAATTTCGTCCTCGAAATTGCTAAGTTAGAAAACAAACCCTATCGACCGGTTAGAACTTATTTGTTCACTTCTTAGCTTCAGTTTCAACTGAACCAATTTAATTTCAATTTAATATTAATTAATTCTTATCAATGAAAATTTTCAAAAATCCTGGAAATTTTCTAACGCCTTAATTTTTTTAAAAAATTTCGCCAGCACCTCTTTTGTACTGGTCAATAGGTCAAACTCCAACTCACCTCTCTGGGCCTTCTCCAACCCAAATGAAAATCAAACAACCAAGCGGCTTGCCAAATCGGTTCATAAATCACCACACTCATATGAAATATAAACTAGTACCTTTTTGTCGGGCGTATCAACTCTATCACTTCCATATGCTATCAACTCAGCATATACCAATGTTATCCCAATCAAATTCCGTAATCACTTTTATCTCCAACACACCCATTCGCTTTTATGCAAGCCAAATATCATTTCAAACTCGATTTTTATTCGTGATTCCAAACTCTTAACTCGGTTATCCAATCACATTTCAAATCCTTACGACAGCAATCCAACTTACTCGATATCATTATATCCTAATTCAATCTCCACTTAACTGGTTTCAGTTCAATTCCAGTTTGCTTTTACAAATTTCTATTTGAATTTGGTTTTAATTCAAACGGTCAAATCCTGGGATTTTTAAACAGCTTTGCTTTTCTAAAACCAAATATTCCTCTTTGGATTTCAAACAACTTGTTTTCTCAAAACAATTCGAAAGCAAAATCTTTTCGGTAGTAATCTGTCACTTACAACTCGAAAATGAATACTGATGATGCAACTGTCATCATCAGAATCTATTTCCTAGCGATCGAAGTGAGTTCAATACTATAAAACCATTTATAAACATTTCCACTTTGAAATTCATTTCAAAATATAATTCATACTGCTTGTAAAACAATTTAAAATCTCCCAGGATCTTAAATTTTTCTTATTTTTATTCCAAATCCATTTACAAACACTTATCCAATTTTCCAGAATTTTAATTCAATTTTTGGTTTAAATTTAAGATTTAATTCGCTTCGTAACACTTATACGAATTCTACTTGGTTATATATATATATATATATAACCATTTTACTTTTATGATCTTACTCGATTATAATTACAACCAATATATCCAATATATTATAATCATTCCAACATAAATCCTTTATATCAAAATATAATTTGGGTAAAATTATTTCGTTTTACCCTCTTTCCAAAACATACCATGACGGTTCATCGTATTCGAGTGTTTAGAAACCCCTATCGATACAGTCGACCAAACTGATTGACCCGAATCCATAAACAACTCAACCAATAAATCTCCACAATATAAAACAAATTTTATATTGAATAACAAATACGCTCTCGTATATATACACTCAACTCAATCTAGGGTATTACTAACCCTATCTATACCAAGTCACGCCACAGAGCCAAGGTAATTACTTAACCTTAAGCTCTGATACCAAATGTAGTAACCCGAAAATCCGGTAGAATTTGAGCGGACTAAATAACACAAGTTCAACCCCAAATTGCACTGGAAACATGAAACTAATAGATAGAAGACAGAGGGTGAGGAAAGATAAGATAGAAACTTAGAATAGAAGAAGAAGAAGAAGACAACATCAGAGTAACTCGAACCTCACAGCGGAACGAATAACATATAATAGATAACATATCCTTAAAATAAAACCAGTATATGTATACAATAACATTATCAGAGTACAACACTTACAACACAGCGGAAATAAACTATAGCTATATGATCCTGAAGCCTCCTGCTCTAGCTCTTCAAGTATCTATAAATCCCGACTACTTGACTTCCCATACAAAATTGGGCACCCAAGAGTTTATGGAAAACAAAACAAAATAAACTCCGGGTCAGTCATGGGACTGGTATGATTAAAACATTTTAAAATATTTTGAGCCGTTAAACGATATCTCATAAGACCACACCGTATAACAGAACGGGTTTTTCCCTTATGAGAATCCAAAATATCTTTATATCAAAAACCTTTTGATATTATAATAATGTCTATCAACCAAAATATAATAATCATCTAGCAGAAACGCTTTCTTCTCACGTTCTACATATATAGTATACAATCAAAATCGCAAGCACGTATTGGGTAATGGATTTCCAACTATGACAAGGTATGGAACCACCTTTCGCTAGTGTACCTCTAGAGAGGAATACACTGGGTTCAACAAGAACATATTGCAACCCAGCCACTCATGACCGACCACTCATTTCGCTTGAGTGTATCGAATGTATATCACCAACGGTTGGGATCAGCAACCGTTTCCCGAATGGGACAGCATCAACAATAGATTTTTTTAAGAAGTAAATGAAACTCTAGATCAGGTGATTATACACCCTAATAGGTGCGACCTACATAGCCATGTTGCCTGCCCGATTTTCATCATTTACCGGTTGATGAGGCTTGAGGTTATGCTTTATCATCACATCAGATTCACTTCGAATGCCACATTGTCAGATCCATCGAAAATCACTAATTGACGTCTACAACAGTACATTACGTGTTAGCTAAAGAAGTTTCCTTCTCCGCTTCCACTCTTGGTATGGTTGAAGAAATCAATGTACGTGACCTTTCTGGAAATACTCTGTCAAATATTCATCCATACAAGTCATCCAGGAACAGGATGAACCGAAGGCACTATTCAGTACATCCATCTTAGGCACTGTTATCTAAGACTTATACAATAGCCCTTGCACTTTACTCTGTCTTCAATTATCTTTGGCATATATGATTCGCAACGCTTATGCCAATACAGAGTGGTTCTTAGGATAATAATCCAACCATTCTCTCCATATTAACAACGTTAAAATGGTCAAAACTTCGATAGTCTGTGATTTAACCATCAAAGAAAAACAGGTGTGCAAACAACGTTATTATTTCCAGGAGTAAATTATATCGGTCAATCATCATTCAACATTTATCTCTTTATTTCATTAATTTACTTATCTCCTGTTTCCGTATATTCTAAATTCTTATTTTCTATTATCAGAAAACATTTCTGATTCTCGTTTGGAAAACATTTCCAAAACTTCTTAATTTGGATTTAAACAGATGTTTAAAACTATATTGCGATGACGACCCAAACCACTATACTAAATTAGTAAATCCACTTAACTACTTCACACTCGAACCGTAAGCATTTCATAATTAAAACCTCAGTCAAATCAAGTTGGGGTATAGCTACCTCTCAGACCTTAACTGAACCGCCTTTCAAATCTCGAAATAGATAAGATTCAACTTTTTAACTCTTTAACACTTCCTTACGAACCCTCGGATTCTATTTACGAACCCCCTTCTTTTACAAGTTTACGTGATTATAACAATGGTGTTATAATCTCCTGCACCCGAATTATATTATCTTTAATGTGACTTTTATTTCCTAACTCTAATAATATAACGACAAAATTTATTTACTCCTATTCGGTTAACTCTAATTTATAACTCTTATTTGAATAACTCCAACCTAATAACTCTTACTGGATTAACTCTTATTCGAATAACTTATATTCGATTTGCTTACTTTCGAATACTTATATTCGATAATCTCTTTCTTCGAATAAATCTTATTCGATTTAACTCCTGTCGAATAACTAGATTCGATCAACTCACTTCGAATATTTCTGATTCGATTATCTCACTTCGAATATCTCTGATTCGATTATCTCGCTTCGAATATTTCTGATTCGATTATCTCACTTCGAATATCTCTGATTCGATTATCTCACTTCGAATATCTCTGATTCGATTATCTCACTTCGAATATCTCTGATTCGATTTACTTCTTTGAATAACTAAATTCGATTAACTCATTTCAACTCTATTCGAATAAACTAAATTCGATTAACCCCATTTGAATAACACTAGTTCGATTTAACTCTATCCAATAACTCTAGTTCGATTTAACTCTATCGATTTACTCTAAATGATTAACTCTACAGTTTAACTCTAACTGATTAACTCTTATGGTTTTACACTAACTGATTAACTCTAACTGATTAACTCTTTGTCCTTATTCAGTTTCAAACATCGATGTTGAAATCGATTCTTACTTCTTTATATAAGTCCTGACTTATATATTCTATTTATCCAAATGATAAATTTTTAACTTAATTTATAAATATCATTTATAAATCAATCTGTTCCTTTTTCTGTTTACTTCTTCATATATAAGTTCAGACTTATATATATATATATATCTATTTATCCAAAGATAAATATTTCCTTTATAATCTATTTGGTTTCTAAATGCCTTTACCCATATTTCCTTTTTAAATTTTTATTTGTAAATGGTTTACAAATATTACCCTTTTAAATTCTATTTACAAATGGTTTGCAAATATTCCCTATATAATATCTTATTTGTTTTCTAAACAAATATTCCTTTTATCTTATTCTATTCATTTTACAAATAAATATCCTTTTCTTATCCTATTCAATTTCCAAATAAGCATCCCTTATAATATCTTATTTATTTCTCAATAAATATTCTTCTTTATAAAATCCTTTGATTTTATGAATAATTTCCCATCTTATAAAATCCCTTGATTTTATAAATATTTTCTCTTTAATGAATTCTAATTCATTTTATAAATGAATATCCCTTTTTATGAAATCCCTTTGATTTTATAAATAAATTTCCTTTTTCATTCTATTTGTAAATGGTCTACAAATATCTCTCTTTCTAATTGGTTTACAAATATCTTCCCTTATCCTTGTTTTACAAATAATTTCCTTTATATTTGTTTTACAAACAATTTCCTTTTAATTCCTTTTCACAAATATATATTTAACAAATAAATATTTCTTTTTATAAAATCTTTTGATTTTATAAATATTTCTTTTCAATATAATATTTGAAAATCTCCTTTTCAACATTCCAGTATTTTTTTCATGGTATTTAAAATACCAAGTGACCATGATCGATATCGTTCAAACACACATAATCAACACAGATTATATCTCACATCATATATTACAATATATGAAACACAATAGTATTTTATATATTGAGGTACCCAGTTGGGTCCCTCCAACCTGTTTCCCTGCATCACAGATGTTAAACCATATAATTAACATCAACTTCATTTCAATATGAAATGTTCTGATAAACAACATCAATATATATATATATATT
The DNA here is from genome assembly GCA_030737875.1 of Allium sativum. Taxonomy (NCBI): domain Eukaryota; kingdom Viridiplantae; phylum Streptophyta; class Magnoliopsida; order Asparagales; family Amaryllidaceae; genus Allium; species Allium sativum. The sequence goes on from CM060924.1 coordinate 382,206,361, forward strand.
TAACGGTTTATATATATATATATATATATATATATATATATAATTTCAACTAACTGACTAGCAGTTCAATCAACCAAATCAACACACGGCAATCAACAGAATATTATCAGTTCTATCAATACGTTATAAAAATATAACTGTTCAGAGTTGGTGAGTTTTACTCACATTGGCAGTTCATCGTTAAAGAACGATAAACTGTTTGTTTGATTTGAATCAAACAATTTATTTCGCCGTAAATTCAAACGAGCTCAAATCCACTTCCAGTCAGCTTCATTTAAAGCTCTCGTCCATACGATCCCAACGAATCCGGTTTTGTACGATTCTGATGTCATACGGGAAAGTTATGCATCCTTAAAGTTATACGAGTTTTAAATAAAATTCAATACTAGTTTAAACCCGATTGGCTTTACCTTCCATATTGGGCCCAATACCCTTGAATTAAATACCCAAACCCATATTTCTTCATCTCCCCAAATACACAATCGAACACCAGCTCCTCAAATTCCAGTTCCGATTTCCATCCTTCCACCGTTCCTTCAAACACCATACTTCTCAAAAATCGAGACCACCAAGGTGCTTCTCTTCGTAAACACTACCCCTCCATCACCGTAGATCACCACTTCAACATCTCCAACCCACGCTCTCCTCCAGGGTCTCTCGGCAGTCCGGTCATGCACCAGGTGCGAACTCAATTGTTGCGGGTCCCTACAAAAATCGCACGCAAGGTTCATCTCCCATCACTGAATCAAAAAACCAACATGAATGCGTCCACCGTTGCTTCAAACACGAGATAAACCCTGCCTTAGTTACCGCGGTGAAGACTTGAACTCCAGGAAGATGCGTCGAGCCAAACAAAACCGATACTGGATTACAGACAAACTCAGTAACAACTCATACCTAAGTGATTTAGGATTTTTAGAATTTGTCTTTGATTTTTCAATGAATTTTGAAGATCAAACATTTTTTTTGGAAAGGAGAGAACATGACGGCGGGTTTTTCTGAAGTTGAATTTTGGTTTAGGAATGGTGTAGTGCATTATATAGTGGATAACTTGGCTTGTTGGAGGATCCTTGTCCACTCATCCTTTTTATTTCTTTGATTTTATATTCATTTTAGCCTTCTGAAAATCTATGTAATCACACACGATATTCAAAAATCACGAAACTGGACATGGAGCTAGAGTTCGACATTACGGTCCCAATGAAAGTGGTTTCGTCGAATTCCGACTCTGTTTGCTCACAGCGTATTTTTAACCGTCAAAATACTGACTATTTTTCACATTAAAATCCCGTATGGCCACACACTGGCTATAAAAATCACCAAACTTGGAATCTAACAATAATTTAATATTACAGATCCAATAAAATTAGTTTCGTCAAGTTCCGACTTCGTATGCAAAAGTGGCTATTTTTAAAGCTCTAAATAACCCATTTAAATATATAAATATATTTAAATATAATTAAATTAAATATTTAAAAATAAATATTATCGTCTATATTCACAGTGGAATACCATACAGCTCTAGAATATTGCTGTATGGATTTCTAACTCGATATTTCATCATCAGAGTTATATCGATATTTAAATTTATATTTTAAATCCTTTTTAAAATATAAATAAATCGTTATGGTTATGGCGCTGCTTTTCTGAGAATTTGATTTGGACGTAACTCAAAATCTACACGACGAAATCTCGAATTTTCTCTTTCACTAGAAAGATATACTCCACCAGCTCCACACGTTTCTTGTTTCACAAAAATCCGGCTTAAAATGAATTATGTATATTGAGTTGAAGTTCAAATTACCAAATTACGAACTGCAGCGCCATTTCAAGCTCGATTATAATTATGTTATAATTTATACGTACAACCATCGTTCAAATAATATATTCGGTATTCTAATTTAATTCTAAACTGAATTAAATATCACAGATGATCCAGTTCACACAATATTGCGAATTTCACTATTTCTAACTATTTCAGAAATTAAATATATTATTTATTTTAATTAAATAATTCACTTTATTTAATTCAACAACGATTTAATTCCCTAAATCACTATTTTAAATAATTAAATAAATTAACTATTATACCTAAAAATACGGGTCATTACATAATTCAAGTAACAATCTAAGGTTAAATTACTCAGTTTCATTTCATTTAACTTCTTATTAACTTGTGGATGAATTCTTATTCACCCGACCCAATTATATTTAATAATGACCTTTACTGGTTTGCATTCACCTTAGTTTAACATTTTTTAACATCAGTAGATTTATATCCGATTGATTTCTATTTCAATTATCCATTCGATTTCCAAATTCCAGGTTTATTTAATTCAATTTCACGTAACTTGGTTAAGTCCCATTTCCCTATTCAATTTACCGACTAGCTTCCAACCAGTTCAATTTCATTTCATAATTCAATTTGAATTCCAATCAGATCAAGCAAAACAACCAATCAACCAATATTACTATAATTTAAGAAAATTATTTCCTTTTTTATATATAAAAAATATATAACTTCGGAAAAATTATTTCATTTACCCTATTTATAAAAAAAAATTGTGTCGAGCGCCAGTTCAATATGGTTTTCCAACACTTGAACCGATTCAACAACACAATACAAAACATTTTTATAAAATGTACAAGTACGCTCTCTTGTATATATATTCAAACTCAATCTAAGGTGTTACTAACCCTATCTTAATCGAGTTATGTCACAAAGCCAAGGTTAGTACTCAACCAATAGCTCTGATACCAACTGTAAAGGCCAGTAAATCTGTACACTTTGAGTTGACTAATATTACACACGTCCAACCCAATTTGCACGAAAATACGAATCTTTAATAGAAAGAAAATTAGAGGATGAGAAAAGAAAGAAAGAAATATTAGAATAAAAGAAAGAAGAACAACAACAACACCACATAGGATCTCACATCGCAGCGGGATAAAATATAATGCAGAAATAACTTTATTGAAAGCTTGAAAAATACTTACAATCATCAGAATACAACAGTCTAACCATCTGGATAGTTATAATAACCAGTCCTCAATACAACACACAGCGGAATAATACTATATATATACATATATATATATATATATATATATATCATACGTCTGGACTCCTTTAGCTCGTCCTTGAACTTCACATCATCCGATAATATGAACCTGTTACTTGGGCTGACCCGAGACGTTACAAACGCCACAGATCTGTCTAGTGACCCAGCGTGAGAAAAATTCACTGAGTTTATAAATAACATCCATATTGCTTAACTTTGAAACCTTCTGAAAGAAAAGGTAATAGTAAGACCAGTCCACACATAAACACGGACGGTTGTTACATTACTACAACCAAACCATTTTTGAAATTGATACTAGTTGGATATTATAATAGTGATGTAAATCAAGTAAATAACCAAGTAGTAGAACGCTTTCATCTCACGCTCTACATATATATATATATAATATAAAACCAAAAATCGCGGGCTCTTATTGGAGATTGGATCCCAACTGGACAAGGTATGGAACCACCTTCCGATCAGTGTACTCTAGAGGGATTACATTAGGGTTCAACAAGAACGTCTTGCAACCCAGCCACACATGACCTCCCACTCATTTAACTTGAGTGTAGCGAATGTATTATCTCCCCTATGGTTTTAAGGGCCCACCACACATCCGTGGAGATACATAATCGAAAGAAGAGCAAATAGGAATTTCTCTAGATTGGCGATAACACTCTGCTTGGGAATGACCCACTTAGCCATGCTGTCTGCTCGATTTTTGTCCTTTCCTGGCTGTGAGGCTAGAGGCTACGTTTATCTTCTAGAACACCTGCCTGCCATTCACTTTGAATGCCACATCGTCAAACCCGTCCAATCACTAATCGACTTCCTAAAAATATTACGGGTATATAAGCTAAGAGAAATGAATTCCTCTGCCACCGGATGTAATACTTTTAAGAGATCATCTGTATGTGATTTGTTAGGCCTACTCTGCCAGACATTCGTCCATACAAGTTGTCTTGGGACTGGACAAACCGAAGGCACTCTCCTATTGCATCCTTATGGATCAATAGCGAGAAGTGCTTGCAAATCCTCAAAAACACAACCACGACCGAATCACGTCAGAAAACATTTGGTTGCAAGTCAGAGAAATTCGATGGCAATCCTTCTGCTCATTAAGATCCACGGTCTTCAATTGCTCCATCTTTTATCTTCAACGTTACGTATTTGCTGGTCGGAATGGTTTTCGAATATAAATTCGACCCCGGTCTTTCTGTACCAACAATGGCTTGGGCTGGATTTTGATAGCCGGTTATTTAACTAGTAAAATAAAACAACCATTCATCCATAAAAAGAAAATGAATTCGCTGATTTAATATCTAGCATTATTTGGCCTCTTTGATTAACCATCGATTTAATAAATTCTAAAAATTTTAATCTTTTAACATTCGATAACATTTTTATTTATCTCTATTCTGCCCCAACTCAACCTGAGATCTAAATATCTAATATTCTGTCCAAAACTAGATAATCACTTAAATCCTTATTCCATATTCATTCACTAATCCCATTAACAAAACCAATTTAATCACATTTGAATCATAATGATTATTATTTCCAAAAACCCTTCTTGCATAATCTTTAAATCAATTTCCATATATTTTAAAACCTTTGAAAAATTATAACTGATATTTTAAGTGTCCTTAGTACCTATATTCATTTATACGTTTGGTTATACCTCTCTTAACCAATTATGGATTAATAATATCCAGAAATTTCTCCTTACTTTAAATGATTATAAAGACGTAATTAAACTTCGATGATTTATTTTTAAAGATCATATTTCAAAATCATATCCGAATAAAATTTTAAAAAGATTCAGAATTGATTTACTATTTATTCCAAAAGTCTGTAATTTCCCCAATAATACTTAAAAAGGCAAATGTCCACTAAAATATCCAATCGTGCAATATCAGTCAAATTTCTCATTCAATAATAATATATGCTCGTATTAATAAACACTATTAATAATAGTGAGGAATCCGGTTGGATTCCTCCAACCTGTCTGTCCCTGCATCACAATGGGTTATCTTTGTTTCCACACAACAATGTACTTATCTCAATAACAAAATTAAATAGTAACTAATAATGGTCAACAATTAATTCACAACATCCATGCAAACAATCATTCCATCGTCGATCAGTAGCACACATTGCACACTAAATAAAAACCCAGTTTATATATAATATAAACATGATAACTGAGTGAGTTGAACCCACCTGGGGCTTCCATTTGTCGCCAGACAGTTTGTTTTATAAGCTTCTAATTGCATTCCATTCTGACCATATCAGCTCCGTAACGTTACGTTCATTGACACGGTTCCACGCTCCTTGTCTGATCTGATTTAGTTACTGTGTTACCCAGTTAAAATTTCAATAAATTATTCACCATTTAAATAATATTAGCAGCCCCTTAATAAAAATCCTATTCTCAATCTCAATTTACGCCAAGGCACGTACTATTTTAGGACACGTTATACATATATATTCATAACGGTACGTTTCTCTCTGTGATTTTTATACATGCTTTTTGATTTACCATTTGTGGTTAGCTAAATCTTATTGCAAAACATTTAATTGTATTTATAAGCTTTATTGTCATTTCTATATATATCCACGCATAACCATGGGCTCAATTCAGTTTAACACTGTTATACCATCTATGTTACATCAATCGACTAACACTTTCCAGTTGAAACAAATGGAAATATAGTCTCACAACAGTTGCTATTTCATTATGAAGCACGGGTCTCAGGTCAATGTATGTTTATGTTGGAATTGAACCATTTCACTAATAATAGGAATACCACTGTCAATCCGTGTGCACATTATTAGCTATTAACTTAAATCTTAATTTGCTGCATACAACCCGTTAGCGCACATTGTATATAAAATCATGGATTAGGCCTTATAACTCGGTTGGATACTTAAGCATGATATTAGGCATAAAGTATATATATAATTTGTATAGACGAATTTTATACTTTGTCTACGTTGTTCTCATCTTCACCTTCTTTGTTTCCTCCCAAGCATACACTGTAGCGTCCTGCCCTGTGCCACGTCCTGCTCTAAAAACCATCATTGGTCCAAACTACTTCTCTGTAACTCTCGTCCCCTTGATTCCACCCTTCTACTACAATATTATCTTCACCAAATTCGAACCGTGCCTCTCCCTTGCGTATAACTCCCTCTCTTCGTCCCTACAAAACGTTCCCTGTGCACAAAAACGTCCTATGCTACTCACATCCAAACTTCCCTCCTGCATGAACACTTCTTTCCCATACATACCACGCGTCTCACCATCTGCCATTCTCCTTTCCTCTTCCAACAAGAACCCACCTCCGTGCCATGCAATTTCACCACTTATCCCTTTTCTTGCGATGCATGTGTATATATATCCTACTCAAGCTAGTCCAAGCTAAATCTCACGTTCATCATTTTATTGTTCCTTTCGAAACAGTCCCCACTGTACACAATCACACGAGCACACCAGAGCAGGGGATGAACCACGATGCCTTTTCTACTGGACCCCCATGCTGAGTTCCTTCCAATCGTATATGTCACGCAACAACCCAGCTGCCTACGACCGTCTTTCCTCCACCATGCCTTGGCCTTTTTGAACGGACAACATGTGTCCCCTCTTCCTTCTGCTGTTGATCGAAATGGCAAATACCAAGTGGTCTAAAGGTTTGAACTATATTTAGTGGAAGTTTATATATAGGCTTGCGGTCTCGTTTTGAAATGGGAAGCACACAAGGGATGGTGTTAACCCATAAAATATGTTCCAGAAAATAATGAGCATGTTTTGATTGATTTATGATTTTAGGTCGTTAGGCCCTTTGGGTAGTCATGTCCTCTCTAACTCAATGAGCTCTTTAACTCATATGAGTGCTCTAGGTTGTTATGGCATCTTAAATCGTCCGAATAACTTGTGGTGTTTAGGAAATTTTGGCCCGTTAGAACATCTTGAGTCATTGAGGTATCCTGGTTTGCTCTGGTGCTAGCTCGCAAGGTCCTCGGGTCGCCAGTTCCTCAGAACACCAGCTCACTAAAAATTTTTAGCCCATTACATCAAATTCCAAACTACACCATCCTGGTTAAGCCTGTACTAAGCATTCTTGGGTCGCCCGGCTTTGTCCAAGTTCGCGACGCTACAGCCTAGCCTGCTCTGCATCCTTTAGCTTGCACCACCTTCAGCTAGAACATGTTAGGTTGCTCCGCCTTGTTAAGCACATCCCGCCTTGCTTTGGGCCGTGCAACGTCCCTTCTAAGCCGCCTACGACCTAAAGCAAGAACATAGTTTTTACATAATTGCCACCTGGTCTGAACTCCACCTATAAATACCCCTCATAATGTACATTGAAAGTGGACCGAAAATTCACTCCTACAAGGAGATGCCGCCAAATTCAAAGCTCACCTACAACTTCTCTAATGGCTTCTATGAATCCAACAACTCTTCTCCGACTTCATGTAGATCAAATTCATGCTAATGATCATTCAAACTCTCTCCAATTAGATAAATCACTCCAACATCATTCAAGCAATTTCGTATCTTCTCCTACTTATTCCAAATCTGGATCTAATGCAAAACTCTTATCAAATCGTGGAAAAAAGCAACGCACTTAAGTGATTGAAGATCCATACTTCTACCATCACTAAGCTAGAGATCCTATCAACTCCTTATCAAATTCAATAGAAGTTAGATCATAAAGAGAGTTCAAAGAGAGAAATGAATGAAATGAGAGAAAATCCATATTTTGTAAGCTCAAATATCATAATGAGAATTGTTTAGAAGTGGACCTAGATTCATATTGAATCGAACCACTATAAAAAGCTTCTTATCTTCGTTTTTACTTTTATCTTGCGATTTTGGCCTCCTATTCTAGTTCTAACCATAATTGGTGAAGTGTGATTTCACACCTTTGGTGTTGTGAACCATTCTCGGTTTCAACATTTGGCGCCCACCGTGGGGCCGCGTTCGCATCCCCTACCTCCTCTCACACTCTCATAAGGTTAAACGCCTTGCCATTAAAGTTCTAAGTCGCATCCTTCTTCGAAATTATGGCCAAGTCTAAGAAGACCACTAGCAAAACCGTAGTAGAAGCCGATGATGTTGCTAATGAAGAAACATCACTCGCAAACCGCTTTGAAGTTGGTGAAAATTCAGAAAGCGGAGCCGGTGTGACTAGAAACAAATTAAAAATCGCTATTACCAACGTCAACAACCGAATGGATGCCTCTACTAAAATGATGATAAGAAATTGTTAACCAGTTGGGTATTTGGGAGTCAAAAACTCATTAATTTTAAGTTTAAGATTGGTTTGAATTTTTTCTTTAGTTATTAAATTTTGCAGGCGGATCAGCGGGAAGAGGGTTGTACCATGAGCGAAGCAAGGGGGCCACGCGAATTTTCGATATTCCTTTTTATTTCTCATCAAACGAATGGGAGAAACTTGACGCCATCCTTAACGCTCGATCAAACCCAGTTCCTCCGAAAGTGCACATAGACCTCGAAAGGAATGATAAGTCGCCTGCTTCTGATCATAACCACAACAACAATATGGAAAACAATTATGATGGGGCAAGTGACAAAGATGAAGCTAATATCGAAGAATTAAGATCAAAACCTAAAAATTATTCCGAAGTGAATGCTCAAAAGATCGCTAACCCTATCAAGGGGCACCCCCTCATTGATATGGCAAAGCACCTAAGCTTTCTAATCAAGATCACATGCCTAGACGAACATTTAGTAAAGAGCTCAACTTCACAAAGCGCAATAACACCGAAGAATACATCTCGAATATGATAGAATGAGTCATGAAAAAGAACCAAGCTAGCAAAGATGATGAAAAGGAATGGGGCTTCTCTCCCGATAGGACTCCATTCATCGAAAGAATCCTTGAAGCGGAGTGTACGAAGAAGTTCAATCCTCCTAATTTGCCTCCGTACAACGACCTTATTGATCCAAACTACTTTCTGTTCAAATACGAGTGGCATATTAGTGCAGACAAGGCGACTGACGAAATGAGATGCATGTATTTTCCTCTCTACTTAGAAGGAGCAGCATCATTATAGTTCACAAAGCTGCCACCCAAGTCTATCAGCCAGTTTTCTGATCTAAACAGAAAGTTCAAAGAGTAGTTTCGCTTGTATGCTACCAAGGCCAAGGACGCTATCACGCTCTCAGCTATGAAGCAAAAGCCAGGGGAAACTGTCAAAGCCTTCCTCGGTCGATTCAATATCGCCTTATCTGAAGTAAGGAATCCCGAAACATGCATAATTCTCGTGGCTTTACTCGATGCTATAGACAAAACAAGTGAATTCGGGAAGTGAATAAAGATGAAGGAGCCAACTACGCTTGACAAGTTCTATAAGAAAGCGGGAGAGTATATGAGAGTGGACGATAATCCTATACCTCTCCAGATCATTGGTGGTAACCAACTCCTCGAAGCTCCTAAAAATGCAGCTATTTAACCTAACTACAAGAATACTCAAGGGCAGAAGCGAGTTAATGACGGAAACGACAACAAATACTATAGAAAGTTTCGCTCTCTCGACTCGTCTAATCTGATGCCTCTGAGCGATATTCCAGAGAACATTTACCTTGCTACAAAAGATGTAGAAGATTATCCAGAGCCTCGACCAATAAGAATGAATGACCATCTGACCACGTCTGGGAAGTTTTGTCAGTTTCATAATCATCCAGACCACAACAGCAATAAGTGCAGGCAACTGAAATCATTGATCGAAGAGCTGATTAAGAAGAACCGTTTGCAACAGTACGTGAAAAATCCCCAAGATGCAAATCCTTCTTCAACAACCCAGGGGCGGGGGCATCAAATAATCAATCTGGTCTAGGCAACGTAGCTTCCGCTCACACTATGCCAAGGTTGATAATCAACTAATGACCGTTTATGATGTAACATCTGCGGCTCAAAATAAGTGATCACTACCTCATTTATTTCACTTCCTGCATTACTTTACACTTTGCTATGTTTCACTTTCTTGTAAAAAGCTCATGAGCATCGTATAGAGCAAAAGTGCAACGAACAAAGTATTACCTGCCTGTATAAATCTCTGTCTTGCCAAATTTATACGAAAATTTGCTCATAGACAATTTTTCATTACAGGCTATTCGATGAGAATTTGCTTCCTCACAACTCGACCAAGTGAGACAACCCCGATAACACCGATTCAATGGTAGATCGAGAAAGTCCCGATGAGTCAAACATTCAAGAGATTAGCAAGTAACCATGGATCCAAAATCCCAAAGGTTCGCGGGAGTCTAGGCCACCTCAATCGAGCAGCGATCACTTACCAAGTTAAGTGACTCCGACCGAAGACTGAGGTTTGCTCTACGGATCGATACGACCTCAATCCCTTACTTCATGGTTCATGAGGTCCAGGATGCTTCAGTCGAGCAACGATCACTTATCGAGTTAGGTGACTCCGACCGATGACTAAAGCCGCTCCGTGGATCGATATAGCCTTAACCAAAGGTTCGCGGGAGTCTAGGGCACCTCAGCCGAGCAACGATCACTTACCAAGTTAAGTGACTCCGACCGAAGACTGAGGTCCGCTCTGCGGATCGATGCGACCTCAATCCCTTACCTCATGGTTCATGATGGTCCAAGATGCTTCAGTCGGGTAGCGATCACTTACCGAGTTAGGTGACTCCGACCGATGACTGAAGCCCGCTCCATGGATTGATATAGCCTTAACCAAAGGTTCGCGGGAGTCTAGGGCACCTCAGTCGGGCAGCGATCACTTACCAAGTTAAGTGGCTCCGACCGAAGACTGAGGTTCGCTCTGCGGATCGATGCGACCTCAATCCCTTACCTCATGGTTCATGGAGGTCCGGGATGCTTCAGTCGGGCAGCGATCACTTTCCGAGTTAAGTGACTCTGACCGATGACTGAAGCCCGCTCCATGGATCGATATAGCCTTAACCGAAGGTTTGGGGGAGTCTAGGGCACCTCAGTTGGGCAGCGATCACTTACCAAGTTAAGTGACCCGGACCGATGACTGAGGTTCTCTCTGCGGATCGATGCAACCTCAACCTTTACCTCATCGTTCATGGAGTTTCAGGACACTTCAGTCAGCCTGCGACCACTTACCAAGTTAAATGACTCCAATCGATGACCGATATTCGCTCTGTGGATCGATACAACCTCACCCAAACTTCGCGAGGGTTTGCACCGCAAAGCGATAACAGTCTGTCGAATCATTCGCATAGCATCTAAAATGTCAATTTTAAAAAAAATCCAATTGCATAGCATCTAGGATTTCATATGCAAAAAATTTCGAACACGCTCGTGTGAGTCAGCAGAATGGTAGCGTTCAGGATTTACAGTCAACCTAAGTGAACAGAACGAGAAGCACAAGACAAACAAATTCAAAATCAAAAGATTGCCACAGCAAATAGTTTTCAATCTTAGCATAAAGGCTTAAGGTGCTTCAGACAAAATACAGATTCATCACCACATCACAAGTCCAATTGGACGCAAAATATCATAAGTATGTTAAGCAAGGACCGGCACTCGCATATACAACTGGTCTACAGCATGGAGCACATAAAGGATAAATAAAAAAAGATAGACGAGAGAACTACTTCTTATCGTCAATAAATCATTCCCCACCTTAGGCAGGAGGAGAAGTGCTAGTCCTCTCTGCCTTGCCTCCAGGAGTTGATAGTTCGGCAATGATCTCATCCTAAGACCGAAGAGCCTAAATAAGTGTGGCTTTGTCCTTCTCCAAGGTGGTGATAAGTTAAATATTCTCCCTGTTCAGCCTCTGAAGCTCGCAAGCGAAGGTGTTCCAGGCTCCTAATTTGCGCGCATGATATTGACTGATTTCCTCAAGGCACTTGTCCATCCAAGTCCTGATAGCGTCAAGTTGTGTCAACGAGTGATTCTTTATAATATCCAGATCTTCGAGGAATGTTCGCTTGTCGGACAGATACATATCCAAGTCAAACTGATCAAAATTTATTCCCTGAAGACACCAACCTTCAAAGCGATCGGCAAGCTCAGAGGTGTGAGGCTTGGAAACATGACTAGGCTTGTCAATGATAGCTTTTAGCTCAGCCAAACTAGGGGCAACCGGGGTAGTTTCAATTTCTGACATTAGAAGTTTTTCCAACCTACGATGCTTGCGAGTCATGTCCTCACTCGAGGTCCCTTCAACTCTTTTAAACATCCTGTGCAAATTGCAGTGTTAAGAAGTGAATAACAAACCAGAAAGCAGCTCATTCAAGATGTTTCAAATCGTTCCTACAAACCTTTAAGTTTTGGTTTGTTTTGGATGGTGTCTGGGTTGTTCTTTGCAACTAAAAAGCTCTAGGCCGCTACAACGGCCCAATTCCTCATGAAGTCTTCCTACTTCAAGTTTTCGGGTTGCAAACGACCTAAGACTTCAAGGATTTAACGATTTAAGGATGAAGACTGAAATGATGACCTAAGGCCTTGAGCTATTACAACGACTTAGAGTAGGGTTGCGATTTAAAACCTGAAAGTGGTTACGACGACCTAACTCAACGCAAGCCATTACAACATAACGACATGGGATGTGCAACCAATGAGGGTGCTTCAACTTTAAAGAGAACATCAAAGCGCGATATTGCAAATTAAAGACGACAATGAACTATGGAATTGAGCAAGATTATTATACTAGTATGCATAATTCTTGGTAGTTAGAGCCATGTCCGAATTGTGAAAATTTGTACATGACAACTAAGTTAAAAAACCATCATAAAAAGGCAATCTCAAGGTCGCTACACGCATCGACATTGTCATCAAACACACGATTGAAATTGTACCAAACAATAAGCTCACAAAGTCAAATAATATCAAATTCAACTTAAAATGTACATCTATACATAGTAAGTAAAAGCCTTGAATCGCACCGGTTTCTTGGTGATGAAGAGCTTCGAATTTGATTAATAGACTAAGGGATCATTTGGACTTCAATTGCATTGATGATGATGTGAATCGGTGGATTTAGCTGATAATGGCGGCTATTAATGAGGGTTTTTGGCTTAAGTGAGGGTTTTAAGAAAATGATGACTTAAAGAGGAGATAAAGGGGTTAAACAACTAAGCCAAGTTCACAGGGCCCCACAGCGGGCTAATCCTAAGGAGAATACCAATGGACTCTTATCAATGTGTAACCCAGAAGCTGTGACGACTTAAGACCATATCGCAATCTAAGAAGCTGGGCGACCTAGGAATAAAATACTCTAAGAGCTCGCACGGTGTGAAGGCCCAGATGACTTAAAATCTTAAATTACATGCTAATCTCACCTCATTTGAAACCCGTATTATTTTTAATACGAACTTCGAGGGGAAAAGGTTAATCCATAAAATATGTTCCATAAAATAATGAGCATGTTTTGATTGATTTATGATTTTAGGTCGTTAGGCCCATTGGGTCGTCATGTCCTCTCTAACTCGATGAGCTCTTTAACTCATATGAGTGCTCTAGGTCATTATGGCATCTTAGATCGTCTGAATAACATGTGGTGTTCAGGAAATTTTGGCCCGTTTGAACATCTTGAGTCGTTGAGGTATCTTGGTTTGCTCTGGTGCTAGCTTGCAGCTCACTAAAAAGTTTTAGCCAGTTTCATCAAAGTCCAAATTACACCATCCGGGTTAATCCCATACTAAGCATGCTTGGGTTGCCCCGCTTTGTCCAAGTTTGCGACGCTATAGCCTAGCCCGCTCCGCATCCTTTAGCTCGCACCACCTTTAGCTAGAACAGGTTGGATCGCTCCACCTTGTTAAGAACGTCCCGCCTGTCTTTGGACCGTGCAACGTCCCTTCTAGCCCGCCTACGACCTAAAGCAAGAACATAGTATTTACATAATTGCCACCTGATCTGAACTCCACCTATAAATACCCCTCATAATATACACTGAAAGGGGATCGTAAATTCATTCCTACAAGGAGATGCCGCCAAATTCAAAGCTCACCTACAACTTCTCTAATGGCTTCTATGAATCCAACAACTCTTCTCCAACTTCATGTAGATCAAATCCATGCTAATGATCATTCAATCTCTCTCCAATTAGATAAATCACTCCAACATCATTCAAGAAATTTCATATCTTCTCCAATTTAATCCAAATCTGGATCTAACGCAAAACTCTTATCAAATCGTGGAAAAAGGTCAAAGCACTTAAGTGATTGAAGATCCATACTTCTACCATCACTAAGCTAGAGATCCTATCAACTCCTTATCAAATTCAAGAGAAATTAGATCATAAGGAGAGTTTAAAAGAGAGAGAGATGAATGAAATGAGGGAAAATCCATATTTTGTAAGATCAAATATCATAATGAGAATTGATTAGAAGTGGACGTAGATTCATGTTGAATTGAACCACTATAAAAAGCTTCTTGTCTTCTTTTTTACTTTTATCTTGCGATTGTGGCCTCATATTCTAGTTCTAACCATAATTATTGAAGTGTGATTTCATACCTTTAGTGTTGTGAACCTTTTTCGGTTTCAACAGATGGGCTTCTGGGCTTTTAGTTTATTTGAGATTGGTGAAAGATTTTTGATTTCTAATTTGAGAAAAGCTTTTCGTTTTACGAAGACATTCGGTTTTATTTTCTAGAAAAATATTGTGAAGGCAACACTTTATTTATAGAAGAAAATGAAGAGGAGATAAGAACGAATTCATGTCATTGGGTAGGAAGTAGGTCGGCGCACTGTTTTCTATTTGGTAAGTCTGTGGGTTCTGATTTGTAAAGGGTAGGTCTGCACATTAAATTTGGATTAGATTTATCAAGGCAGTGTACAACATAGTGTAGAGGAGATTTGTCTGTATGTTGGTAAGTTTGTGGACATAATAGGGTGGATGATATTTAGACATGTTGTAGAAAGAAAGGACAAGGTTCAATAATTGGGTACATTTTTGTAGAATAATTTGGCAAGCATTGTCATTTTGGTCGGCTCAAGGAAAAGGGACAGCTGAAAGAAATATAATATGCGGTAATAACTGCGGAAAGATGGAATTCGGGGTAGGAAAAAATATAAGTTTAAACTTATGTATTTAATATAGTTCATATGGTACCGCTGTTTAATGTTACCATAAAATATATGCACCGCCAAACACCCACTCCAAACTCAAGAAAATAAATACACTCCTACGTCTCGATGTTTCGGTCCCAACGAAACTGATTTCATTGAAAACGGACTCCGTTAGCACAAACAGCGTATTTTAATTTATTGGTTCACCTTAAAATTCGCCTACCAACAAAGAACTCCGTTTGGCTCCAAATCAAAAATATTGCAAAACTTAGTTATACGTTTTCCAATTAATATTTTTAATGAGTAAATACGAGTATCTGCCCGTGTGTAGAGGATGGGCCTCATCCCAGTTCATACATATATATATATATATATATATATATATATATATATATAACATAATTTACGTTGAACGTTCAAAATTCGTACCAATATTCATGAACTCCATTTTGATAAATAAATTCGATATCAAATACATTATTTTTCCCATATAATATATAAAACGGATTTAAATATTCCAATTTTAAATGACCGAAAAATCTGGGACGTTACAAGCACCAAGATTTATTGGTTCATTTCCAGTCCTCAAATAAATTGGGAATTTAGCATATAAAGTTGGATTACCAGACAAGATGGAGGGAGTGCACAACGTATTTCATGTTTCCAAGTTAAGGAAGTTCGTGCACGTTCCGATATAACTATTTCACCAGACCAGTTGGATGATATCAAGTTAGAACCCGATGTGGTTGGAAACCGCAGACCTGGTAAGATTTTAATCATGGCATAGTTATTTCCTCATTAGTAAACCGCAAGCTAGGATAGACTTGTGTGTTATTATGTATGTTTGGTTGTTTGAAATGGCAGATAGGCATGCAGGGCACCTTGTATGTTTTCTTAGTTAAGGAATTTCAGGGGTGAAATTTTTTAAGAGGGGGAGAGTGTAATGAACCGCATTCTACGTATCGGAGGATCGTAGAATATTTAATTTATTTTCATACGAAGTCATATAGTCGTATAACTTTGAGAAGCGACTATTGGGGTCATTTCCCATGTTCACGATTTTGCCGAATTTTGAATGACTGTTTTACCCCTGGCGAATCTTGTTTCGCCTATAACTTTTGATTGGTAAGGAGTTTTGACCTAAAACCACTTCCATTGGAT
The DNA here is from genome assembly GCA_030737875.1 of Allium sativum. NCBI lineage: Eukaryota > Viridiplantae > Streptophyta > Magnoliopsida > Asparagales > Amaryllidaceae > Allium > Allium sativum. Next base: position 382,222,617 of record CM060924.1, read on the forward strand.
TCGGACGATGGTTTGCCATTCCGAGAGTGATCACATTAATAAAAGGGACTTGCCGTTTGGGAGATATGGTTGATACAAGGTTTGGAAGGTGAAAAACTGCTTAAACGGGCTTAATAGGGCAATTAATGGATGGGAACATAACCCATTTCGGGATTAGGGTTATAGGGAGGCTGAAATGAGTTTGGAAACCTTCTCATTTCATTTTCTCAGCCGCCACTTTCATTTCTTCAAACCTAGTAATGGCCTCCACCTTCTAAACTACCTCCTAATCACATTCTAATCCAATATTAAGTTAATCAACATCAAATCTAGGCAAACTAACATCAAATTGGAGGTAGAGCTACTGTGTTGCATTGGGATTCGAAACAAATCAGATATGTTTTCAGATCTGAGATTTATTTGTGGCTAAGGTGAGTGATTAGCATGTTTTTACACTACTTACGGCTAATTAGGGGTGATTAGTGATAATTAGCGTAATTAAGACTTAGAAAAATATGAGAAAATATGCATAAATTCTGAAATATTATTTTATGCTACTGGATAAAAATTGGGTTAATTTGGATTAAGTTTGCTAATCCTATTATTAGATATAGTTAAACATGGTTAGGGGGAAATCACGGTTTTGGGCATGTTTGATCAAAAATAACCTATATGCTTGATGTTTTGACCTTTTTGATTGAACCGATATGTTGTTACTGTTGGTTGGAATGTTTTATGATTTGTTTTGTGAAGTTAGAATGGTTGAAAACGCCATCGTATGGCGAAAATGGACGAAACAAGCTTGTTGAAAGGTGCAGGAAATGGATCGGATCGGGTAACCGAGCTGGTTCGTGCTCACTACCGCGAACCGCTAGCCGTGAAGCTTCCCCGAGCCGCCTACAAGCACGAACATCCGAACCGAACCGTGAGCCACCTACTCTCCACGAATCGATGCTACAAGCAGGAGGTCATGAATCGGATCAGAACAAGAACCACGACCCAACCCGGATGCTCATCACGAACCGACCCGAGCAGCATACCACGAACCATAAGCCATGAAGTACTCCGAACTGACCTGGAGAATTATGCACCCATGAACCGAAGCTCCCACTTGAACTGAATGGAGACCGAACCGAACCGGAGAAGACTAGAACTCGAGATGCAAATGAAGTCCAAGTGGGAAGTTATTACTCAGGATTCGGATGGGAACCAACCTATTAACGTCTAGTATTGGGCTTTGCTGCGAGACGTTTGCAAAGGGGTTATCGATATCTATAACTTTGGTTCACCACTGAGAGACGGACTATTGGCTATGGATCAGTGTAGTGGGGTCATCATGACTCCAAAGCGAAAAGTGATCGTAGCATGGCTATGGACCAGTGCAGTGGAGTCGTCGTGACTCCAAAGGGCAAAGTGCTCATAGCGAAGGGTTATCGACTATGGACCAGTGCAGTTGTCAAGACCCCAAAGGGCAAAGTGGTCGTAGTAATAGCAAAGGATTTGGTGACCAAAGTGGTGGATATCGTATACTTTACGCACTGAGTGAATGATGTGAGGATGATTGCTATGTTTGATGTTTGCTATCACTATGACACACACACTCCCATTTTCACACTATATGTTAGTGTTACCTTATTGTACTGTACATCTTGTTGTGCTAACTCTTTGGTTGCAGGTCCAGGTTCAGGTATGATTTACTTATATCTGTTATTGCTTTATTTTGCTGTTATCACTCGTAACAGACTTTTGTCTGACCTAGAGTTTTATGTCTCTTCTTATTACTCTGGGTGCTCTTAAACGAGTAGACTAGAGACAAGTTAGGTGGTATGCATGAGTAGCTGACCGGAGACGAGCAGGAGGCTTCCACATACTATATACATATATTCTCCCTGTGTTGTTGCTGGTCACTACTTTGGGCATTAGTAGTGTACCTTTTCTATTTTGCTTTAGAGACAATATTTTGAAGTTGTAATAATGGTTTGGATCATAAGCTGTATTTTGGATTCTGCTGCTATGATGGTTTAGCTTTCAGCTTATGCACTGTCTCTCCTGTTTTATGTTAAGTTATGTTATTATTATATTTTATTCCATGCACTGTGAGATATACTACAGGTTCTTTAGTAGTTCATAGTTTCAAACCCCTTTCATTTGATGACCATCCTGTGCTGGTTAGGCATTGGCACAGTGCATTTCTAGGGAAATGTCGGCTGGTGCGAGGCGGGCCTTCATATATATATATATATATATATATATATTCATATATTCATATATATATATATATATTCATATATATATATGATAGAAACCTTCCATAAATGTCTAATAAGTAAAAACATTAAAAACAGAATTTGAACATTATCTGCTATTTTGTCAAAACACATATACTCAATGCATAACTAAGATATATAGATACACACACACATGCATATATATATACACACACACCCATATGGGCATATATACCTAGAATTTGAAAAACATGTTAACTAGTGTGCAATTAACCCATGCAATTAATTCACAATGTGTGACTTATTTACTTCCATATTTTTATTACATTCTTTTTCGGTTTTAAATTATAATGTTACTTAACGTCATTAAATATATACACACACATTCACGTGCACATATGTATATAAATGTACACACACATACATACATACATACATATATATATATATATGCACACACAAACATATTTTTAGCCTACTTTGTGAACTAGGTTACACAAAGACAGAAGGCCAATTCTTGAAGAATACTGGTTAGGAGAACACGCGCTCGAGAACCGGATCAGATCGGGTATCTTTGACCAAAACAAAAGGAAGTGAAGCGGAAATCAGAGAAGCAGGGACAAATTCGGATCGGGTCGAGGGAGCCCGATCCGCCCCTCTTTTCCTTTGTACTTTCGAACTGAGCCGAGAGCGAGTGGGCGGCGGTTACACCCCACAACTCCTGAAAACTCGGAGCGGTTAGATAGCCACTTCCCCACCTTCACCCACGATGTAGTTGTGCGATCACCATCTTGTTCTATTCGAACCCGACTCTCATGGGATGTCCGCTACGTGTGCTCGAACCGGATCCATTTCAGAGAGGTTATCCACCTATAAATACACCTTCAAGGGTCATTTGAAAAGATCTTTTGGCAAATTCTCTACTCGGACTTCCTCCATAACCGAATTTCACCACCTTACTCAAATCACAATCATCTTTTAAAATACATTTTAGAGAAGATTGAGCGAATTTATTTATTCTATGAGTGAGATTGAGTGAGAACTACTATTGCATTTGCATTTGAATCATCAATTCAAAGAGTATAAAGTGGACGTAGGCTCTTTAGCACCGAACCACTAAATTGTGTGTTTCTCTCTATTTTTGATTTTATTTCATTACAATTATTGCTCATTTGGGTGTTAGAACCACTTTTTGGTCTAACACTTTGGAGCTTTCACTGAGAGATTCTCGAATTCTCTAATTTTTGGCCTACCATTCTACTATTTGGGTTGCATATCCGAAGAAGATAGTCCGTATAGTCGGTATCTTTGAAATTTTCTCCAAACAAGCTTGGAAAAAGTTGGATGTTATGACCAAAGGGTAAGGAAAAGAAGTGCAAAATGTGCGGGAAAGTGAGATGAACAAAGATCAGCAAACCATGGTTGTCATGAGGTCGAGGGGACAGAGTTCAGGAGCTACTCGATTAGGCAGGACATCCCCTACCTGATCTGAGCTGCCTGCCCCGAACCGACCCGAAGAAGTCCCATCGATCTAATCCGTCCCCTTGAGTGCTCCAGCTCGCCCGCTCTCGATTCAAGACGCAGAAGTAAGGGAAGGCTGATCCGAATCGAATTTAGCTGAAGTTGGTACTTCTACTCGAGCTCCTATGAATGCTCCAATACCAGTAGTGACAAATGACGATCAGCCTACACCTTTTGAACCCGTAACATAAGGAGATTTCTTGCATTTGATTGATATGCTTGAGAGTACTAGGGATGCTTTATAAGACCATAAGCATGAAAGTTTCCTAATACAAGATAACATGATATCCATGAGAAGAGAGATTAGCGAGCTACGCAGACAAAGAGTGCTCTCTCCGGTTCATCACCCTGCTGCCAATTACTTATCCTCTTCAGACGAAGAGCGCCCGCGCTAGAGGATGCCATATGAGAGGCTGGAGAACCTGGATCAGTTGACATTTGGATCATTAGGAACATGTGAAGATGTAGCCCGGACTCTTGGAGGTGATAGTCCTGGCCTGAGGGAATCACTTGTTCAAACTAGGAGTCCTAATGTTTTCAATCCTTCCCAAGGCCAACCTCCTCACCCAAATCATCCCGTGAACGACCAGGATCGCAGAAGGAGGGGAAGTTCAGCGGTAATTCGATACCAACGAACGTTGCCTGACGTAGGACCTAGACGTACAAGAAGAGAAAGAAGCGCAGACCCTGCACCGGCACTGACAAACGTCGAGGTAGAAGCGATGATACTTCGAGTCGTGGCTGATAGTAACCGATATACTAGCGAAGATTGGGGTATTGAGCGCAGTCACACTCCGTTCACTGATGATGTCTTTAATTTCCTATTTCCTCAACGATTCAATCTACCACAGATGGACCGATACGCCAGAAACACTGATCCAAAGTAGCACTTGATGAGGTAAGCGTGGTACATGAACGCTGCGACCGTGCCCGACGCTGTGAAATGTAAAGCCTTCCCTATTTATCTAAAAGATATGGCATTGATGTGGTTCAGTCGACTTCCCCATGATCAGTATCGAATTTTTAGGAACTAAGTGAACATTTTATGAAATAGTTCTGACTCCATGCTCGGTAAGCCAAAAGTGTTATTGAATTATCCAGAATTAAGCAGGCTCCTGGGGAATCCTTGAAGTCGTATTTGGATCACTTCGACTTAGCAGTCACTGAAGTGAGTGATCCCCATGAACCAACTGTTTTGATGGCCTTAATAGATGGGGTCGATCCAGATACTGAATTTGGTGGATATTTAGTTGGGAAGCCACCGTTAACCAGAGAGGCATTCTACGAAAAAGAAAATATTCGCTTACGACGAGAAGAGATATACGCCAGTCGGAAAAGAAAATTTGACGGAGCCTCAAAAGAAGACATTCAAAGTAACGTTGTTGTAAAACAGTCTGGTGATATCTCGGGCAAGGTCGAAGTTAATGTCAGTAATAAGAATAAAGGAAGTAACAATAGGAATGGAAATGGCAATAGAAGGAATAGGAACCGAGGAAACAACCCCGGTAAAAGACCTCGATTCCAAACCTTTGAGAACTATTCGCCATTGAAAGATACATTGGAAAATATATACCTAGGCACGTACAACATTCTTCAATACAAAAAACCGCCACTAGGGACTCCACGGAGCAAGAGATTGCAACGGGGAAATTCTGTCTGTTCCACGGGACTCATAGTCATTCCACGAACGAATGTCATCATTTAAGGGACGTTGTTGAGAAGCTACTTCGAGAAGGGAAGTTGGATGAGTATAAAGTTGCACCGAGAGACAAGGGCAAGGAAATCAAGCCCCAGTCAAAATCAAGCTGCTCCTAAACCTACTACTCAACAGAAATGTAAAAGGATCGTCATCAATACCATTGTAGGGGGCCCCATCCAGCTGCACATAGTTACAGAGCAATGGACCAATATGTCAACGTGACCAAGCACTTTGAAATAGGGGAGTGCAATAATCTCGAAGATATCACCCCAGTAAAGCAACAGAAGACGATGTCAGATGATGTCGTATTTCGTGATAGAGATGATGCTGGAGTTTAATCACCTACTGAAGACCTGTTGGTAATCACTACAGCCATCGGTCCTGCTTTAGTTCGTAAAGTGCTGGTGGACAATGGGAGCTCGGTTAATATCCTCTTTAAGAAAGCCTTTGAACAAATGAAACTCAAAGCGAAAGACTTAAAGCCCTGTGAGGGATGGATACGAGGCTTCAATGGGGCGTCGACGGCTCCAATGGGATAAGTACAATTACCAGTGACGCTGGGCCAGGGAGATCGCCAGAGAGTGAGGATCCTCCTATTTGTGGTTTTGGACATTGATTCGCCTTACAACGCCTTTTTGGGTCGACCAGCCCTCGCGGAATACAGGGCATGTATTGCGCCCTGGTGCCTACTACTTAAGTTCCTAACTGAAAAGGGAGTAGGGGTGATGAGAGGTGATCAAGCTACTGATTGAGCCTGCTATATGGCAGAGTTGAAGATATTGTTGAAGGGGTTGAATCTAGAATCTAAAGAGGCTTCCTCCCCTTCGAAGGAAAAATCAGCATAGAAATTAAGGGGTCCAACCCCAAGAGAGTCACCCAGAGACTTACCTGAGGATTTAGATCCCAGAGAGGATGAGGAACCTGGGGGCAGAATGGCGACTCCCAATGAGACAATCGTAGACATCTCCATTGACGACGCAGATTCAACGAAAGTTCTGAAAATTGGATCGCAGTTAGATCCACTTTAGGCAAAAGAATTGGCTGACTTCTTAAAGGCAAACCTAGATGTGTTCGCCTGGACTCACGCTGACATGTGTGGGATATCACCCGCTATTATGAGCCACTCTTTGAGCATTAACCCAAAACACCCTCTTGTAAAGCAAAAAAGGCGAATGTTGGGCCCGGAGCGGTCCGCAGCCTTAAAAGAAGCGGTGGAGAAATGAAAGAATAATGGATTCATCAAGGACTCAAGATATCCTGACTGGATATCTAATCCCATCCTAGTCAAAAAATCAAACGGGAAGTGACAAACCTGCATGACTTTTCTGATCTGAATAAGGCTTGTCCAAAAGATAGCTTTCCACTTCCTAGGATTGAAAAACTGGTAGAGTCGATAGCTGGACATGAGCTCCTATCCTTTATGGATGCCTATTCGGGATACAATCAGATCCCCATGCATGTGCTGGACCAGGAACATACTAGCTTCATCACAAACTTGGGGTTATATTGCTACATGGTAATGCCATTAGGAATAAAGAATGCCGGAGCCACATATCAACGTTTGGTCAACCGAATGTTTTATAAACAGATAGGGAAAACAATGGAGGTTTATGTAGATGACATGCTCGTGAAATCCAGACAGTCTCCTGATCATACGAAGGACTTAGCAGAAATGTTCGGTATTATGCGGAGATATGGAATGAAATTGAATCCCTTGAAATGCTCGTTTGGGGTCGCGTCAGGGAAATTCCTCGGTTTCATAGTGAGTTCTAGAGGGTTTGAGATTAATCCAGACTAAATAGCAGCTATTAGGAATATAGAAGAGCCACGAAAGAGATGTTCAGAGCTTAGCTACGAAAGTCACGGCGTTGAGCAGATTCATCTCCAAGGCCACGGATAAATGTGTCCCATTCTTTGACCTGATTAAGCGAGGGAAGTGAAACATTGAGTTGACTCCTGATTGTGTGGAAGCCTTCCAAAATTTGCTAAATATGTTAGAAAAGCCTCCGATACTATCAAAGCCGGTAGATCACGAAGATTTATTTGCCTATTTAGAAGTGTCATCTCACGCTGTCAGTACTGCTTTGGTGTGTGAAGAAGACAAGGTCCAGAGGCCCATGTATTACGTAAGCAAGAAATTAGTTGTAGCAGAGTAATTATCCGAAGATAGAAAAGCTTGCCTATAGTCATTTAATCGCATCTCGGAAGCTTCGCCATTACTTTCAAGCTCACTGATCACTGTCTTAACCAATCAACCTCTTCGACAAGTGCTACAACGACCTGAAGCGTCAGGACGATTGCTTAAGTGGAACATCGAACTTAGCCAATTTGATTTAAATTTTCAACCTAGAAGTTCAATCTGAGGGTAGGCTTTGGCTGACTTCAACGCCGAGTTCACGATCCCCGAAGAAGATGTGTTAGATGATGAGTCCGGTCCTTCTGAACGAACATTCAAGATGAGCTCTTGGAAGCTGTATACTGATGGGGCTAGGAATGATTGACGGTCTAGTGCTGGAGTTGTGTTGATATCCCCTGAAGGGAAACCAATCTATTATGCTCTACGGCTCGAATTTCCATCGACTAATAATGAATCTGAATACGAAGCCCTGATAACCGGGATGAAGCTGGCCAAAGAACTAGGAGTGACGGAGCTCGACATTTTCTGCGACTCCAAAATAGTAGTTTGCCATGTCACGAAAGAGTTTGAAGCTAAAAGCCCTCAGTTAGTCTTTTAACTTAAAAAAGTGAAAGAGTTACTGTAACACCCGTAATTTTAAAACGGGACATAAGAGATAATTAAAGAATAATTAAAATTTAAAAGAATAATTAGGTGAAACAGGTTACACCATTGCGTTCGTCTCGGAATTCTGCTTGAGATAGAGCCCGAGTTTGCGTAAAACGGATGTCGTATGAAGGAGGTATGGACGAATGAAGTTGGGCAGAAAAACCGGAAACAGGCCAGAATACACTGGTGCACTTGTGAAGTGCGCCATTACAAAAATGCACTAGCGCACCTGCTAAGTGTTCCCATACCGAGGGCAGTCCAGCACAACATTCTGGAGTGTTCTGTGATGACGTGTCTTTTTCTAATTTGCTAGATGACCTGTCTTCGAGCTATGTGACTCTGATGACTCCTAGGTTGATCTAAAGGCTAGAATTAATCCTAGACATCTATATATACATAGCTAAACCTAAACCCTAACCTCATAACCATAAAACTATGGTGTCATCATGCTATTAGCCTACAAGCTAGCCTAGCCTCCTTCATCTTCTCCAAACTAGGAAATCAAATCCAAACTAGTAATCGACTAGAAGAACTTCAAATCAAACGTCTACATCAAAGGATAGCTTCAGAAATCCGATCCCAGAATACAAGATCGATCCTTTTTCTGTAAGTTCAGTTAATATTTAGATTTAAACATCTAATAGAAATCATGACTGTAATAATCGGATCTAGAACGATGCCTAATTATGATTCGTGCCTATCCTTTTGTCAAATCTGAATTGCTTATGCCTATAAGACTATTGGGATTAACGTAATGACATCTATCATGCCTATGAGACTGTTGTGACTGACATAATATAACCTATCATGCCTATGAGACTGTTGGATTGACATAATAGAACCTATCATGCCTATGAAACTGTTGTGACTGACATAGTAAAACCTATCTTGCCTATGAGACTGCTGGATTGACATAATAGAACCTATCATGCATATGAGACTGTTGTGATTGATATGATGGAACCTATCATGTTGTACATCCTATGCGTATGAGACTATCGCGATTAAAATAATGGGACTTATCATGTTGTACATAAAAATTAGTGATTCTCTTAAGTCCAATTCTATCCAATCTTTATACCTATGGTGTAAATTGCTTAGCTTGTCTACCCATATTGTTAATGTACAACATTGAAACATGATTCTTGAATTGGGTACATCTTTACATGCCTATTTTTCCTTATGTCAATTCCTATGCCTCTTCTCTATTTTCCCCTTTTTTACTTGCTTTTGTGAATACTAAGTTCATTCGGAACATAAATTGAATCTCGTTGTACGTGCGATTATAACGCGGGGAAAATTGGGTATAATTTAATTGAGTAAATTTTCGGCATAGCATAAGAATGTGGCATAAACTTGTATTGGCTAGACTTGTGGAAAATTTGACACATAGATTTGGACACATATGACAAATATGTAAATTGGCTAAAGATGAACATGCCTAACCCGGGTTTAGATTGAGTTGCGGTGTAAGACTGCCCGGAACTGCCCGGCATATCTAGCGATCACAACAATATAGATCTAATGTGAGAGGTTAGCGCATTTAATATCAAAAACCCAAGGTTAGATTGAGTTGCGGTGTAAGTCTGCCCGGAACCGCCCGGCACATCCAGCGACCGCAACAATATAGATCTAATGTGAGCGGTTGGTGCTTTAATGAATAAATTAAAGCTAAGAAACAGACAGGCTAAGAATGGTAGGGTTAAGTTAATCAAAGCAACATTTAACCAATATAACATGATGTGTGATAGGGTTAAGTAACACAAGAGGGCAACACTTAACCAATGTAACATGACAAGTGGTAGGGTTAAGTAACACAAGAGGGCAACACTTAACCAATGTAACATGACCAGTGGTAGGGTTAAGTTAACACTTAACCAATGAACGAGTGGGGTTAAGTTAATGGGAAACACTTAACCAATATAATATGATGAATGAACAAGGTTAAGTTAATAGAAAACACTTAACCAATTACAACATGATAAATGAGAAGGGTTAAGTTAATAAGAAATACTTAACCAACATGACATGGTGTGTGGATGGGTTAAGTTAACTTGAATGGATGGATAACACTTAGCCAATTTGGGGGTTATACGAATAGACCCTAGAAAACCCTAGTCATAGGGACACATTTCAGTAGTAACCCACATAGATGTATCACAGTACCTTGAAACTAGGCAGGGTGGGCCACGATTACTAGGCTGATTATAAGCAGTCAAAATAGCGGCAGGGGGTGCAGTAGTGTAGTTCTGACGGATTATGGGCGTGCACACGCTCCGGAGTGGAAAATCGGCACTGGGCATCAGTAGTATACACCATGTATCTAGAATTTGTGTTGGGTTGCTATCATAGGGATTGATACACCTTATGGTGGGACAGCACAGGGTATCTACACGTAAGGGAGGGCCAATTGACACAGACACAAGGAAAGTTAATACAAGTAGGGAGCTGATCGATAGGGTAGTAAGGGAACATCTAACATCTTCATGGCAATTAGGCTGGTTGAGGTAAGATGCTCATAGTACATGTACACCTGAAGGCTACCACAATTGCGGGGTTGGGATCACCTTATTTTATAACACAAGATACTAGTTGGGACACTAGTAGGGGATACGGATCCTTTTCACAGGATGCTAGTTGGGACACTAGTAGGGGACACAAATCGTTCTATAAAAGACACTAGCTAGGATGCTAGTTGGGTGGGGCAGAGAAAACAGGAAATCAGAGAAAGAACCGAAGCGCATTCAGTGTATCTTACCTTGTCATATCTAACGATCATCATTTGTTGTCTTGCTATGCTTATTATCATGGTTATGGTCTGGTATCCAGTTTATTCATGTCATGATCCTTTTACCTGTTTATATGCTGAATAATCACTGGACTTACTAGGCTTTATGTCTGACCCTGTTTTGTTTCGCTCTCTTTTCTTCCGTCCCTCCGCCCTCCCTTCCCCCCCCCCCAGGTTCATAAGGAGGTAATATTACCACTTAGCTCAGTTTTCTTTCCAAGCTCGAAGATAGACGATGTATTGCTTTGGACTCTCTTTTCCACTTCTATGGCTGGCTCATGCTTTATTGGGGAATAACATTGTCGTTTTATGCTTCTTTATTTTGTTAAACAAGACAGATGCTTTGTTGTAATGGGTATTGGTGTTTTGGTGCTGGTAAATAGTCTTTTACCAAGCTGTTGTTTTATCAATGAAGTTAAGTATTATATATTTTCTTCTGTTTAATTTTTTTGTCTATTTTGTAATTTATCTATTCTATACACTTATGACGCTCCACTGAAGTTAATGCATTCCCTTGTTGAGTGACCTTAACGGAGGTGGGGTGTTACACGTGGTATCCGAGCTGAAGGTTACCAAAACGGATAAAAGATTCTGAAAACCGTTTTAAAAAAGCATTTATATAAAGAAATATTTTCAAAAACATGTTTTAAAGAAGCGTTTTTCAAGAGAAAAGTATTGTTTTTAAAAGGCATATTCCCCAAAGCCATATGCACTATCTTTCGATTCTCTATTTGAATCTCTTCTTCCTTTCTTTTCGCCATAGTTTCGTAGGCATACGACACATGATGAGGGCGAAGTAGTGCCCAACCTCCATCTGTAGCCGCAGTAATTTCACCTGCAGCTAATTTTCTTTCAAGATTTATAGGTTGTTGTGCGATGGTGGTAGTTTCAAGGAACTTGTCAACAAGCTACAAAAGGACAGTAAGGATGAAAATAAGAGAGTTTGGGCTAAGGAGCACAAGCCCAAGGATAGGAAGCTTGTTGATATGGTTTAATCCACGCAGAAGGAGAAAGGTGAAAAGAAAAAGGCCAAAGTGGAGGAATCACAAACAAGGGATTAGAATATAAGAAGGGTGGAAGAAATAATAGATCCCGCAACAAGAGGAAGTGTCTTTTCTATGGTATAGTAGGTCATTTAATTGTAGGAAGAAGAAGACATATGGTTGTTTTCAATATAGTAAAGCAGGGAATCTTATCAAGGATTGTCGAAGGACAAGGACAAGGGCAAATGACATAATCTTCTAGCGGGCAATTGCATGCTCTCACTGCTAGTGTACCTAAGAGAGGTAGGAACGTTTCTGTTGAAAGTTTAGTTTTTCTTTTCAATCATCATGTTAGAACTTTGTTCGATTCTAGCACTTCACCTTCTATTCTATCTGCTTCCATAGTTGAGTCTCTGCACCTTAGTACTTGTATAGTAGAAGATCCCATTATTGTCTCAAATCCAATTGGTGGTTCAGCTCATTTATCTATGATTTCTTTGGATTTGGGAATATCTATACTAAGCGTTGAGTTTAGATGTAATGCTTACATTTTTGGTTTCATGTGCTATGGGTTGATTCTAGGGATGGATTGGTTATCCAGTAATGGTGTCATTCTCAATTGTGAAAGAAGGGTAGTTAGACTTTTGGCTCGCCTCAGTAATACCCTCGAAATCTCGTGTAACCCTAAGGGTTCTGTCATGCTTAGTCACCTAGGATCTCTTGATACATCTATTGATAATTTGCAATCTGTTTAAATTGTCCATGAGTATCCCAATGTCTTTGATGAAGTGAAGGGTTTACCCCCAAAATGTGAAATAGATTTCCGCATATACTTGGTTGATAACGCCAACCCAATTGCATTACCCGTACAACACATGGCCCCTAAGGAGAGGAAGGAGCTCAGCAAGCAAGTTAAAAAGTTGCTTGAGAAGGGGTTTATTTGGCGAAGTATTTTTGAATGGGGTGCTCCAGTAGTGTTCGCTACTAAGGCAGATGGTCCACTTCGCTTATGCGTGGGTTATAGAGAATTAAACAAGATGACTAAGAAAAATAGGCACCCACTTCCAAGAATAGATGATTTGTTTGACCAGCTTGTAGGTGCTTCTGTTTTCTCCCAACTAGATTTGGCTACAGGGTCTCATCAGCTAAGTGAAGCTGAGGACAGTATGGACAAGAATGCTTTTAGAACCCTTGACGGTTTCTTTGAGTAGCTCATCATGCCTTTCGGTTTGACAAATGCACCCGTTTATTTTGTTGACTTGATGAGTAGGGTGTTTAGGGAGTTCCTTAATAAGTTTGTAGTAGTCTTCATGGACGATATCTTGATTTTCTCAAAGAACAAGAGAGAACATGCTTTGCATTTAAGAGAAGTCATGGATACACTTCAAGCACATCAACTTAAGGCGAAGTTCTCTAAAATGTCATTTTTGGAGAGAAGAAGGTTTCTAGGACATGTGGCGTCCAAAGAAGGGATAGCGGTAGATCCCGCAAAAGTAGTTGCGGTGCAAGACTGGAAGGTCCCAAGGAATGCAACAGAAGTAAGAAGCTTTCTTAGACTAGCGGGTTAATATAGGAAGTTTATTAAGAACTTTGCGAAGGTATTAGCCCCACTTACTGCATTAACGAAGAAGAATCTAACCTTTGCTCGGGATATTGATTGTGATGTCGCTTTCCAACGATCGAAGAGGGCTCTTACAACGGCCCCAGTTTTGACTTACCTTACGGTAGTAAATGTTTACGGTATACACGGATGCATGCGGCACGGGACTAGGCGCCATTTTGACGTAAGAAGGAAGGGTAAGGTCGTAGCGGATGCCTTAAGAAGAAAAAAGTTGACTTCAAGTCCCCTTTATGTGAAAAAGGAAAAGTTCAGAATACATATGAACCTTTGATTTTAAAACCTTTGGTTAAGTTAGTAGTTGGCATCGCTAGGAGTAAGACCTACGCTTTTGGTTCAAATAGGGACTTCACAAAGAAAAGACCCTCAGATAGTTGACGCAATGGATAAGTTAAGAAGAGACCTCTAATCACCTTAATAACTACACTTGGTAACATGGTTAGCATCTGTTTATTTTCAAGAGATAGTTCTTCCACATGGAATACCTTCTAGTGAATTTTGGAAGACCTTTTCAGGAAATGTTAGCATGACACAGCAGAAGTTGTAGTGCCGAGTATACTAGAAGGAGAAGGGGTGGAACGAGAGGCGATAGTGAAATGAGTTCCAACTTAAATTTTGGAAACAGAAATTAAAAACTACGCAATCGTGAAGTTAAGACAATCAGAGCACAATGGGGTAAAGCTCAAGAAGATGCGACTTAGAAGACTGAAGACTAGATACGCGCATCTTACCCTTTTTGAGGGTATATCCTTGATCTCTCTTTTTCTGTAAAGTTTATTTGCATGCTAGTCTTTATCTATTAAGTATATCCTCTTGGTCCAATCCTCGATCCTTAGGTAGAAGCCAATGGATGTAAATATGTGTTTGAGACGTGTTATGTTTAGTGGATGCAAGTGGATGTAAGTGTTTGCTAGTGGTTGCTCGTGGATGCATATACACACACATTAGGCATTAGATCGGCTCTGTCACTTCCGTATTGCATATACATGAGTGGATTTTTATATATATGGATTGAAACTTGATGTGTTATCATATGGATGTTGCATTTGAATGTATGGTTGTGCACTCATATAGAAATGATATGTATCAATAGGGTTCTTTTGCATACATAATGGATGTATGGCACTATCATGAATTGCATTAAGGAGGTCAACTGAATCAGTAGACCGCCTGATTTTGCATTAGATAAGGACATATACACACACTATGCATATGATCAGGAAAGCATTAGAAACCTCTTTAAGGACAATGGATGTCTGTGATTAAATGGTTAAGTAGATGGCTGTTGGATGGTAGGATACACATTCTTCTTGACTTGAAGATTTCGGGGACGAAATCCTTTAAGTAGGGGGAATGTAACACCCCGTAATTTTAAAACGGTATATAAGAGATAATTAAAGAATAATTAATCTTTAAAATAAGAATTGGGTAAAACAAGTTACGCCACTGCATTCATCTCGGAATTCTTCTTGAGATAGAGTCCGAGTTTGCATAAAACGGATGTCGTATGAAGGAGATATGGACGAACGAAGTTGGGCAGAAAAAACAGAAATAGGCTAGAATACACTGGCGCACTTGTGAAGCGCGCCAGTACAAAAATACACTAGCGCACCTGCCAAGTGCGCCCATACCAAGGGCAGTCCAGCACAGCATTCTAGAGTGTTCTGTGATGATGTGTCTTTTTCTGATTTGCTGGATGACCTGTCTTCAAGCTGTGTGACTCTGATGACTCCTAGGTTGATCTAAAGGCTAGAATTAATCCTAGACATCTATATATACGTAGCTAAACCTAAACCCTAGCCTCATAACCCTAAAATTATGGTGCCGACATGTAGTTCGTCTACAAGCTAGCCTAGCCTCCTTCATCCTCTCCAAACTAGAAAATCAAATCCAAACTGTAATCAACTAGAATAACTTCAAATCAAACGTCTACATCAAAGGATAGCTTAACAAATTCAGAAATTAGATCCCAGAATACAAGATCCGTCCATTTTCTGTAAGTTCAGTTATTATTTAGATTTAAACATCTAATAGAAATCATGACTGTAATAATTGGATCTAGAATGATGCCTAATTCTGATTCGTGCCTATCCTTTTGTCAAATCTGAATTGCTTATGCCTATGAGACTATTGGGATTGATGTAATGACACCTATCATGCCTATGAGACTGTTGTGACTGACATAATATAACCTATCATGCCTATGAGACTGTTGGATTGACATAATAGGACCTATCATGCCTATGAAACTATTGTGATTGATATAATGGAACCTATCATGTTGTACATCCTATGCCTATGAGACTATCGCGATTAAAATAATGGGACTTATCATATTGTACATAAAAATTAGTGATTCTCTTAAGTCCAAATCTATCCAATCTTTATACCTACGGTGTAAATTGCTTAGCTTGTCTACCCATATTGTTAATGTACAACATTGAAGCATGATTCTTGAATTTGGTACATCTTTACATGCCTATTTTTCCTTATGTCAATTCTTATGCCCCTTCTCTATTTTTCCCCTTTTTACTTGCTTTTGTGAATACTAAGTTCATTCGGAACTTAGATTGAATCTCGTTGTATGTGCGATTATAACGCGGGGAAAATTGGGTATAATTTAATTAAGTAAATTTTGGGCATAGCATGGGAATGTGGCATAAACTTGTATTGGCTAGACTTGTAGAAATTTTGACATATAGATTTGGAAATATATGACAAATATGTAAATTGGCTAAAGATGAACATGCCTAACTCGAGGTTAGATTGAGTTGCGGTGTAAGACTGCCCGGAACCGCCCGGCACATCCAGCGACCGCAACAATATAGATCTAATGTGAGAGGTTAGCGCATTTAAGCTCAAAAACCCGAGATCAGATTGAGTTGCGGTGTAAAGCTGCCCGGAACCGCCCGGCACATCCAGCGACCGCAACAATACAGATCTAATGTGAGAGGTTGGTGCTTTGATGAATAAATTAAAGCAAAGAAACAGATAGGCTAAGAATGGTAGGGTTAAGTTAATCAAAGCAACACTTAACCAATATAACATGATGTGTGATAGGGTTAAGTAACACAAGAGGGCAACACTTAACCAATGTAACATGACAAGTGGTAGGGTTAAGTAACACAAGAGGGCAATACTTAACCAATGTAACATGACCAGTGGTAGGGTTAAGTTAACACTTAACCAATGAACGAGTGGGGTTAAGTTAATAGGAAACACTTAACCAATATAATATGATGAATGAACAGGGTTAAGTTAATAGAAAACACTTAACCAATTACAACATGATGAATGAGAAGGGTTAAGTTAATAAGAAATACTTAACCAACATGACATGGTGTGTGGATGGGTTAAGTTAACTAGAATGGATGGATAACACTTAGCCAATTTGGGGGTTATACAAATAGACCCTAGAAAACCCTAGTCACGTGGACCCATTTCAGTAGTAACCCACATAGATGTATCACAGTACCCTAAAACTAAGCAGGGTAGGGCATGATTACTGGGCTGATTATAAGCGGTCAAAATAGCGGTAGAGGGTGTAGTAGTGTTGTTCCGACGGAGTATGGGCGTGCACGAGCTCCGGAGTGGAAAAGCAGGCACTGGCCATCAGTAGTATACACTATGCATCTAGAATTTGTGTCGGGTTTCTATCATAGGGATTGATACACCTTATGGTGGGACCAGCATAGGGTATCTACACGCAAGAGAGGGTCGACTGACACAAACACAAGAAAAGTTAATACAAGTAGGGAGCCGATCGATAGGGTAGTAAGGGTACATCTAACATCTTCATGGTAATTAGGCTGGTTGAGGTAAGATCCTCATACTAGATGTACACCTGAAGGCTACCACAATTGCGGGGTTGGGATCACCTTATTTTATAACACAGGATACTAGTTGGGACACTAGTAGGGGATACGGATCCTTTTCACAGGATACTAGTTGGGACACTAGGATGGAATACGAATCATTCTATAAAAGACACTAGTTTGGATGCTAGTTGGGTGGTGCAGAGAAAATAGGAAATCAGAGAAAGAACCGAGGAGCATTCAGTGTATCTTACCTTGTCATGTCTAACGATCATCATTTGTTGTCTTGCTATGCTTATTATCATGGTTATGATCTGGTATCCGGTTTATTCATGTTATGATCCTTTTACCTGTTTACATGTTGAATAATCATTGGACTTACCAGGCTTTATTTCTGACTTTGTTTTGTTTCACTCTCTTTTCATCCGTTTCCCCCCTCCCCCCAGGTTTATAGGGAGGGAATATTACCACTTAGCTTAGTTTTCTTTCCAAGCTCGAAGATAGACGATGTATTTCTTTGGACTCTCTTTTCCACTGCTATGGCTAGCTCATGCTTTATTGGGGAATATCATTGTCGTTTTATGCTTCTTTATTTTGTTAAACAAGATAGATGCTTTGTTGTAATGGGTATTGGTGTTTTGGTGCTGGAAAACAATCTTTGTACAAGCTGTTTTACCAAGCTGTTGTTTTATCAATGAAGTAAAGTTTTATATATTTTCTGCTATTTAAATTTTTTTGTCTGTTTTGTAATTTATCTGTTCTATACACTTATGACGCTCCACTGAAGTTAATTCATTCCCTTTGTGAATGACCTTAATGGAGGTGGGTTGTTACAGTTACCAAGCAATTTGGAACGATAAAGCATAACCCATATTCCAAGAGCAGAAAATCAGAAGGCAAACAGGCTAGCTAAGTTGGCAAGCTCCAACAATTTAGAGGACACAGAATTGGTTCCAATAAAGATGCTAAACTTATCAAGTCCCGATCAGATGGAAGTCGTTTCGGTCTTGGATATTGAGCCAGAAAGGGAATCATGGATGACGCCAATCAAAAACTTCCTCAATGACGGAGTACTCCCAACCAAGAAGAGCGAGAGGAAAGACGTGGTCCGTAAAGCTACTAGATATGTACTACAAGACGGAATACTCTATCGTCAGGGATTCTCAATGCCTCTACTTAAGTGCATTGCACACGACGACATCCGGCGTGTATTAAGAGAAGTACATGAGGGTGAGTGTGGTGATCATACAGGCGGTCAGACGTTGGCCAAGAAGATATTACGTTATGGATACTTCTGGCCCACCATAAACAAAGACGCAGCTGATTACTCGCGATGTTGCGATAAATGTCAAAGGTTTGCCAAAATATCAAGAGCACCCCTAGAACAGCTTAGATCATGGTCAGTCCATGGCCATTTGCAATGTGGGGATTGGACATCATCGGGACCCTACCACTCGTTAAAGGAGGAGCAAAATATGCAATCATGGTTGTGGATTACTTCACAAAATAGGTGGAAGTTGAACCCCTGACAACAATCACGTTAAGGAAAATGATAAGTTTCGTGGTTCGAAACATCATATGCCGATTTGGAATTCCAAAGACCATCATAACGGACAACGTAACCCAATTCGACAGTAATGAATTCAGGGATTCTTGCCAGAAATATAAGATGAATAAGAGGTATATTGCGGTGGCTCATCCGCAGTCAAACGGACAAGTCGAAGCAATAAATAAAGTCATCAAGTCCATCCTCAAGAAACGATTGGAACGGGAAAAGGCTATGTGTACGACTTTTAAAACAGCTACTGGTCATACTCCTTTTGCACTCTCATTTGGTTCTGAAGCAGTCATCCTAGTAGAATTGAAAATTCCCTCCCACCGAACGACGCATTATGACCCCATGACAAACAGATCACTCCTCCTGGAATCATTGGATATGGTAGAGGAGAAGAGAGATGAAGCAGATTTGCGTGCCTCGAGGCATAGACGTCAATTAGCGCGGTACTACGACAAGAAAGTCAGGCAATGGTCCTTCGAACCTGGCGATTTGGTACTAAAGCGCATTTTCCCACCACCGGTCCAATTAGGACCAAAATGGGAATGACCATACGTCATCCAACAGAAGCTTGACACGGGAGCTTTCAAGCTGATGACCGTGGATGGTGAAGAAATACCCAGAGCGTGGAATGCCCAACATTTGCGGTGATACTTGATTTGATAAGCCATGTAAAAAGGCATGACTTGCCTAGAAAAGTCTGGTTGATTTAAACAAAAGATTATAAAGTGGAAGTAGGTCACAACTTGGCCGAACCACTATAAAAATATCATGTGTCATTTACTTTTTCTGAACCTTTTTCTTTCTTCTCCTGTGACCGTTCTGCCCTGATTATAAAATGCTAAACATTAAATTGAACTTAAAAAGGCTAAGGGCAATTCACGTACAGGAGAAAACGAAACGACCGTTTGCATTACAAAATTAAAGGAATGGGAAGGTGACATTCCTAACTCTATATCTCGTGACGCGAGAGAGAGTAAAATGGACGGGAAGACTGATAGGGCCTGGGAGGTCGATCCCTCCTACTATCTCTGCCCCTACTTTCATGCTAGTCATGCCTCTCATTAGGATCTATTGGGGGCATGCTCGAACGAACATCCCTCATATAGTAATGCTGTTTCACCATTTGTCCTATAAGAAGAAATGAGAATATATTAAAATCAACATTAACATAAAGCTCAGGTGCTGTGACGTGAAGTACTAAAGTGTAGTGTGTTTCCTAAGTGATATTTCCCCTCGACAGACCAGAGCCTGGATTGAGGCTTGTATGTGTAGTCTCCCCGGCCTTTACGGGAGTAAATTCCTCTTCAGAAGTAAGAGCAAGAGGATTTATTGGGAAATCTTCTGCGATATAAAAGGTCTCAGACAAGGGAAGATCTCCTAGAACATGATATATAGAATCGTCAGCTGTAGCACTATCTCCTAGATGAATAACTGGGGGCAACTTTTTCGGAGAGATTGGTTTCTTAGGGGTAGTCGAATCCTCAGGAGTGATATATTTATCTCTATCTTTTTCGTCCATATTTTCTAGTTTGTCATCCCGAGTCGAAGATGGAGAAGGGGGATCTCTGAGAGATTCCGTTGGGCCTCTTGAACTTCCCCCTATTTCAGGTATAGTGTCGATTGGCCCCTCTACTAGGGGTATGTACACATAAGGGCCTACTCCATGTCCTATGCTATAGGTTATGGCGATTAGACGATGCCGATGTAGATATTCATCCACCAGACAATCCTTGATGGTCAAGAATTTTGGTCACCATTAAGTAATTGATTCAAACGATCAAATCATATTGGATGCTTATCTTGTAGAGGATTAGGAACTGTAAACAAGCAATGCTTAATAAATGTAAGATGAAGGATGAAACTGAGACTCGAAAAAATCTAAGTCCCTAATTGATTTGATCCTTCTTCTGGCACACCTGGGCTGTTGCTTGATATAAAACCATTCGAGTTTTGGATCCCCAGCATTGCTACTAAACGGAACGGTGATAATTTTCCTTTTCGGCACCGATTCAAAATATACAAAAGACAGGGTATCACTGTTTCGATGCTTGAAGTTGTAAAAGAAATGGACATCTTCGAAAGTCAACTCTTCACCAAGAATTTCTTTATAGGCTATATACGGAGTATACAAATAGGCGTAAGAGTTGGGAAGAAGCTGCGTGGGGGCATTCCTTAATTGTCTCAGAAAATCAACGATAAATGGTGGGAATGGAGGTATCGCTCCAACAAGACACATTAGTCTGGTGATGGCCATATATCCTTTCGGTGGATTATGAGGACGATCTGTTTTTGATGGCACCTCCATATCTCTTCGAAGAATCCCGTGTTTTAAGCATATCCGGGCAGGTCTGTCATTATCGATCGTCGATTCGACTGAGTCCTTAGGCGATTCCAAGATAATTGCATCCCTAAATTCGTCGGGGGCACGGTTATCTCCTACCTCTCCTTCTTCTTCCTCACCAAGAGAAACATCACCTCCAGACGACACATCGCTTTCATGATTTCCCATTTCGCAGCCTGGACCTGTACTATTCCAACCTGAATCTAAGGTAGAAGATACATCTTTGATAGGTGGATTCACAGACAATCTAGTAATATCTCTCCCCTCTGCTAATCTAGATGAGCATCTCTCGGCCTTAATTGTCAAGCTATCGGAGAAACAATAATAAGATTAGAGTAAAATTGCCTGTGTCCCGCATACATGTGTGTGCCAATGTGTGTGAAGTAACAAGAATTAAAGAAGTAAAAGGGTATATAAGAGCGCAATGCAAGAAGTTGACAAAATAGTTGAGTGTTTACAATAGCCTCGAAAGCTTGATCATGGTTATAAGGCACTATCCTAACTGTCCATAAAATCATAGACCATAGTCAATGTTGATCGAATTGGTTAAACCATTATTGCATATTAGGTGAATATATTTAGATCGGTTCGGATGAATATATTCAGATCGGTTCGGATGCGTATGTGATGATCAGTTCGGCTTGAGTCTCTTTTTTCCTTTTTGTGTAAGAATCAGACCGGGTCGATTACCAAATGATGGACAGACTGATTCGGATGCTTCACTTAGGCAGAACGGTTCGGAGCGAAGGAAGAGAAGGGATCGGTTTGGAGGGAGTTAAAAGAAGATAACTCTGGTCGGATCAGTTGACATCGATCCAAATCAAACCAGCAGCCCAAGACCTGTCCATTCAACTCCTCTCTCCTCAGACCCAAACAAATTACACCCACCATCATTAGCTACCACTCCCAATCTCTATGGAGCATTCAATCCGATCCGAGCCCACTCCCTTCTTCTTCCTCTCCACTCCTTCAATACCATCTAACCCCATTTCTTTCAAAAGCCGGCCCGTGACTGAACGCTTGTAGATTAGCATGCCCGACGCTGGCATTGAAATCCTCCGCAACCATCTTAAGGCGGCAGCAAGGCCACAAACGACGATGGTGAGGGGACGGGAGGTGCAGCGTCATGGTGAATATGACTAACTAGAGTTAGAATTACTAAAATCATTCCTAAATTCGAGTTAGAATTGGTTAAATCAAAGAATTAGAAGTTAAAATCCCACCTATGAACTCGATTTAGGAATTGGAGAGAGTTTTAAGGATTCTTGAAATTAGGGTTTTTTAGCACGACGTCTTTGGGAGATCGGAAATGAAAGGAAGGAGTAAAAGAGAGAAAATGGAGAGGAAGGCATGAGTTTATATGAAAAGGAAGAGGCCCTTTCGTATTCTGGTGGACTTGACACCTTGGACCAATCAAAACAGCCCATGGTTCTAGCTGGTATGAGGCCTTTAAGCCCGTTAGCACAAAAAGAGTTAAAGCAGGGATCAGAGCAGATAGATTTAATGGAAACTATGGCCACCATTCTTAGCTTTGCATATGAAACAAGCCATAAAAAAGGAAATGACAGATTATAAGTATGCATTGTAAAAACTCACCTGCAAGATTAACCAAAACATTGAATGGAATCTCAAAATTTTCTAAAAACAAATGGGATGGTTCGCACGTCTAATGCTATATTTATAAACACCAAGGGGTGCGATTTGGTGAAATGTCGCAACTTTATGAACAAATGGAAGCAACTGTTCACTGGTCTTTATTCTGAAACCGGCGAACAGACAATTTCGAAGCACATTTTATTTCCAATAAAAGCGTACTTCGAGGGGCAAAATGTTAGCCTACTTTGTGAACTACGTTACACAAAGACAGAAGGCCAATTCCTGAAGAATACTAGTTAGGAGAACACGCGCTCGAGAAGTGGATCGGATCGGGTATCTTTGACCAAAACAAAAGGAAGCGAAGCAGAAATAAGAGAAGCAGGGACAAATTCGGATCGGGTCGAGGGAGCCCGATCCGCCCCTCTTTTCCTCTGTACTTTCGAACCGAGCCAAGAGCGAGTGGGCGGCGGTTACACCCCACAACTCTTGAAAACTCGGAGCGGTTAGATAGCCACTTCCCCACGTTCACCCACGACATAGTCGTGTTGTCACCATCTTGTTCTATCCGAACCCGACTCTCATGGGATGTCCGCCACGTGTGCTCGAACCGGATCCATTTTAGAGAGGTTTTCCACCTATAAATACACCTCTAACGGTCATTTAAAAGGATCTTTTGGAAAATTCTCAACTCAAACTTTCTCCATAGCCGAATTTCACCACTTTATTCAGATGACAATCATCTTTTGAAATACATTTTAGAGAAGATTGAGCGAATTTATTCATTGTATGAGTGAGGTCGAGTGAGAACTACTATTGTATTTGCACTTGAATTGGAGTATAAAGTGGACATAGGCTCTTTAACGCCGAACCACTATAAATTGTGTGTTTCTCTCTGTTTTTGATTTTATTTCATTACAATTATTGCTCATTTGGGTGTTAGAACCACTTTTTGGTGTAACACACACACACACATACATATATATATATACATATATATATATATGCGCACACACATATATATACACACACACATATACACATATGTATACAAATACACAGGTATGTAATCTTTTATTTATATATGTACATACATACATGCATCTTTCAGATTGGTCTTTTTAAACTTTTAAAAATATCTCATTAATAGGAATCAAACTCATGACCTTTAGTTTAGGAAGTGCATGCTTTACCACTTCACCTAACACAAATTTTGTTCGCAAAATTAAAACATAGGAAGTTATTGGTTTCATCAAACTGGTCATCTTGAAAATATCTTCGTAATGGTTATAAGTATGACATACATTTTATCTCCTACTTGAAATTAATTCTTATTTACTTTTTTTTTTTTTTTGCATGTTACTTCTAAAATTTCAAATTGTCATATCTCCTTCATTTTAAGTCCGTTTTACAAAGGCGAAATGTCTATTTGAACCAAAAAATCGTAACGGACTCAATGGCGCGATCCTCGTTGCCCAATACTCCTTATTTTACAACTTATTTTTTAATTAGTTAATTAATTAATTAATTACTCCTATAATTTTTTTTGTTACAGCGTAATAATATTTTTTAATTTAACGGGTTTATATGTTAAATATCTAAGGATATTATTGTAATTTTCAATGCTTCTGTAATCTATAAATACAGAGTTCATTACATGTGTAAATATATGAATGAATAAAAGATGTTCTTTTTTTAATGATTTCTCTTTCTTTTATTCTTCAATGAATAATGTTTTTAATAGATTATTTTATTATAAAACGAGAGAAAGGTTTGACTAGATGAGTTTGGCAATAGTATGTATTAAAAGAGAGCACTAAGAATGAGTGCAACATATAAATGTGATTAACTGGATTGTTAATTAGGTCGAGTCTTTCCACTTAGTTTATGACATTGTATATACTGAAATAAAAATAATTGGTAAGTTAATTAATTAATAAAGGACAATTTAGCTAAAGTCCCTACGAAGTTCCAAAATATCCTTTCCAAAAACAATCTGTAAATTAAGTTCCTACAATTAAATAAACTAATAAGTGTGTAAATTCATGCATTTTTTTCAATAAATAATTGTAGATATTTTGCAATTAAATCAAAAAATTGTAGTAATTTCCAAAATTATTCAATGAAAAGTTACAAAAATTTCTTCAATTTATTCACCAAACAGGTTGCGGAAATTTCCATTACTTTTGGAAAAAGTAAAGAAAATTTCTATGATTATTCACAAAAAAATTATGAAAATATCCGCAATTTCTCATAGAAAAACTGCAGACATTTATGCAATTTTTGATATAATTGTATAAACGTTTACAATTATTCATTGATTAGTTGTGTAATCTTGTAATTATTCAGTTATTAAATTTTAGGGACCAACTTTACAATTCTTTTATGAGGAGGAGTTTTTATGTATTAAATTTGATTTTAAATAGTTAAGCCTAATATTCACAATTAATAATGTAGACCGTGCTATATGATGTTCCTCATCTACCCTTTTCCAATGTAAACAGTAAATGTATTACAAAAGTATAATTGGGCTGAGCACCAATTATAAAATAAACGTTGGTATAAAAATATCAGTATACATCATCTGATTGTCTTCAAATACGTGTGCTTCATTCATGATGGAAGACTATGGCGAGCCATCTTAATCTATTTTCATACAAAATACACCCTAAATAGATCTTCCTCTGCAATGTAATATCCTAGGTCTGCATCACTGACACAATATACACGATTGAAAATTATACATAGCCAAACGTTTTTGCAATTCATACGGTATCTTTTGTTATCTATATCCATCGCAAAAGAACAACTTTAGTTTTTGTGATCGCACATTTCCTTCTTCGGTTAATTAGTATTGCTATGTTTCAATATAATACAATAAAATACACTTGCATGTAAGCAATCATGATAGTGTTCCAATGCTCTATTATCATGTGTGTTGAGCGTTGAGTATTATGATCAATTATTTATATTTGCTTAAAAATAATTAAAATAATTTAAAAAAAACAAACCTATTTTGTGAAAAAAAGACATTTTAAAAAGTTATGCCCCATTTGCCATGTTTCTTATTTTTTACTATGAAATAACCCGAAATAATATCTAGAAGTGCATAACTAAAACAAAATTAATACTTGTTCGCTTTACGATTCATCTCTATGGTCAAACATAACACCTTTAATCTTGGTCACTAAATAAAACGGAAGCAAACATTAGGTGCACACACTGTTAGAAAAACAAAACGTCTTCTTTAATAGCTTATCAGTAATGATTTTATAACGGTTTTGTTTTATTTCCATGGGTTATTGATAACGTTAGAGCATCTTCAAAAGAATTCAAACCCTGAATATTACAGATTGTAATATTCATGGTGAATTCGGTTGTTTTGCCCACCAGACACGTGCCGATTTAATTGGCATGCATTTGTATTCTCAACGCGCACCGATTTTATTGGCACGTTAAGATAACGCGATGATAATATCGGCACGCGCTCCTTGCGCACCTATAAATAGAGCGCGCTAGGCCAGAACACCCCATCCTCCACCAAAAACCTCTTTTTTTAATATATTTTTTATTGGTAGGAACATCGGGATGCCGCCACGCGCGACGAAGATCGGTAGACGTACTATTCGATCTCAGTTGGACGACGCAGCTAGTCCAGCGCACCCCCTTGGAGATGACGATTCAGGACTTTTGAATCCTTCATGAGTTACCAAAGGGATTCACTCACCGCCCGTTTACCGCGATCGATACCATTCAAGTGTAAATCCTAAAGTTATTATATATATATATATATTTATTGAACTGTTAAATAGTTTACCAAATTACATAGGTAGTACGAACTATTGTTTTTATAGTTATAGTTTATTTACCGACAAAAAAATTGTTTTGAATAGACACGATACATTTGCGTTCGAAGGAGTTGGGCGAAGTTTAATTCATAGGCCCTTGACATATTACCACTAGTTATTCGAAAGAGGCTACTGGCTAGTCCGCTCGATCTATTCCTACAGATTATAGCACCCATGTCCTTTGATCGACCGTTGCTAGAGGCCTTATTAGAGATATGGTGGCCTACGACACGTACTTCCCACTTCCTCGATTTTGAGCTAGGTATCAACCCAGCCGATTTTTATATGCTTACTGGGATTGAGATAGGCATCCCTGGTAGAGTCTCCTTCCCATTTGTCCATGGATCATATATACAATGGTGTTGTTTCCATTGCATATTTACTTGACTAAATTATAGCGCGTATCGATGTAGTGGATTTGCAGGACATAGTATTTCAGGCTACCCTTATATATCTTTTTGGTTCGACATTCTTTTCGAATCAAAAGAGTACAATTCGATTGGGCTACCTAGCAGAACTAGCCGATTTAGAGAAGCTGTATACGATTGATTGGGGCTCAGCTATATTGGGTTATCTATACATTGCTCTTGACTCTTACGCTTTTGGAGAGGTTCAGCAGATATATGAATTTTGGTATATGTTGTCGTGTTGGTACTACGAGTACATGGCCAACATGCATCCACGCATAGAGGCCACCGCAAGTCATACCGCCAAGTCCTTATTCCCACGCATACGTAGATGAGAGACTAGTCACGTAGTCCAGCATGTTTCTGCTAGTGTGGGACACGACTTGATGGAGGCTCGTTCTCATATAGATTTGAGGTCGAGGGGTAACATATTACGAGCACCGTGGACTTCTTATTGGATGTTACCGTCAGCGGGTCGCTCGCTACCTTATGCCTACCCATTAGTCATTGCATGTCATTTATCTGTGCACCGTGTCCTCTTGCTCCCATAGGCCCACCTTCCTATTTGGTACTTGGGAGATCTCTATTATTATCAGAATCCCGGTCAGTTGCGCATACCCGGAGATCCACTACCTCCTGATGATATGTTCGGGCCGCGTCTTTCTATAGGGACACAGGACATATAGGGTCTGAGACAGGAAGGATGGGTAGATACGCATGATTTTTTATTACCTAGAGCAGATTTTAACACTTACTGGCAGCAATTAGCTCCTCGGCTGTAAATGTTTCCAGATTATATTCGGGGTGTGAACTCCAATCACATTGGTCCCCGAGTGGCTACCGGTAGAGTTCATCCTCCACTGTTAACTTTTGACCCGACCCCTTCGCATTACTCCGACCAGCCTATGGATTTTTCTCTCGCCAACTCATTTGAGGCATTGTTCTTAGCGGTACACAGCTATCCCTGCCTATTTTCTACCCACCTGATCACATGGTTGTCAGTATCCCTACAGTTGGATTATATTCGGCACATGAGCTAATATTCGTACTTGTAATTTTTTTAGCTTATACGTTCTTAGGTATAGAAACTAAGTTTATATGTTCTATATTTGCAGTTTGCACCCAGGCTAGACCAGCATATACGACATATAGTATTTATTCAGGAGATGACCCTCCTACATTATTAGTTGTTATATAAGGAGCACCAGGCGATAGTTCAGGGTTTGCAAGCCAGATCGACGACTTATAGGCTCGAATAGCAGTAGCAGGGGGTGGTGGTGATACAGAAGCATTAGGTACCGCTGGAGGATCATGTACTGCTAGAGGATCAGGTTGTGCTGGAGGATCGGGACGGGGTGGAGGATCAGATGGTGCTAGCGGACCAGGAGGGGGTAGTGACGATGACGACCTTATTCTGTATTATAGTGATGATGACATTGAGGAGGATGGTGAGAAGTCTGAGCACGACGATGACAACTTTCATGAGGATCATGATGATGATGATATGTATATATGTGTATGGCTTGATGTACTAGACTTTATGTTATTTTTTCATGTTTGCTCATGTTCATTTGTCACGTTGATGCATGTTGTACTACATTTTATTATCTACATGTTATGTTTATTCACGTTGAGAACTATATTTTATGATGTTCTATGTTATGGACCCATTATGTTCGAGTTCGAATATAAATTGACAACTCTGATTCACTAATCCAAACTCCAATTTCCATCTAGAACTCCTTTAAATAATTAGTTGTCTAATTAGTTAACTTTATTTAATAACGATTATAGCGCTGTTTTTTTTTTTTTGAAAATTTGATTTTGACATAAATCGGAATGTATTAGACGAAATCCATATTTTCCTCTTCTAGTAGAAAACTATTATTCAAATGGTCCTGATGATTCTTGTTTCAAAGAATTAAGACTTAAATTGAGTTATGTATACTTAGTTGAAGTTCAAAAAGTCAAAATACGAATTACCGCTCATTTTAATTATATTTGTATATAACTGTTTAAACTTCATTTATTAATAAACTTCAATCTCGTTTATCCATATATTAAGTATAACATGTACCAGTTTTCCAAATCTAACTTAATCATGTCAAGCAGTTCATAACCCAGTTATAAATTTATTTCATAACTCAGTTACAACTTTATTTCAAAACCCAGTTATAAATTTATTTCATAGTTTAATTTATAAATTTATAAACGATTTTATGGCGACCTTTTAATATTTTTGGTTTGACATAACTCGAAATCTACAATACGAAAATCCGCTATTTCTTTTCCATTGGCATTCCGTAATCAATTAGATCATGATAGTTTTAGTTTCGAAAAATTCCAATGTATTTTGGACCCTGTACGCATGATCGAAGTTCAAAATATATAACTACGAACTACCACGACGTTACGAGCTCGGTTATATATAATTTATAAGTTAAACTTTCAATTTTCGAATAATTTAATTATTCTTTTCAATTCTTCCTTTCAAGTAAAAAAATATATCGATTTAAAGAAACTGGACGACCCTAACTGCTCGACTCATCTTCGATCTAAAACAGGGGATGACCGTTCATGTCCAACTCTTTTTCAAATCACGATAGTGGACAACCCTTTTCGATTTAAAAATAGGGGACGACCACTAGCATCACTGTTCCACTTTGCTTTACGGGCTGCGATTTCTAAAGCAATTGTCAGTTGAATGGCAAGATATATCATTAGTGCTTGGATTAGAGTCAAGCCTGCAAATTGCTTTGACATTTGTGCAAGGTAAATAGAGTTATAGATTTATACTCGACATTGGATACAACATCCACTTTGTCTTGTATGCTATTAACTATACCACTATATATTGCAGCCACTGGCTATATTTCGGGGACGACCCCGCACACTACAAACTAGACCAACACAGGTACCAATAAAGGAGCACTCTATCCAATAAAGGAGCACTTTGTCCCATAGAGGAGCACTCATACCAATAAAGGAGTACTCGTACCAATAAATACAATGAAGCCTACGGTTCATCATCCACAATTCGAAGGGGATCGATTCCTGGAAGGAAGTTTATACACCGAAATCAAGCTAAATACCATAAGTCTCTGATGTAAGATTACTTTAATGACAACTGCACTTATGGGCCTGATATGTTTCATAGAAGATACAGGATGCAGAGAAATCTATTTCTTCATATATTGGTGGGTTTTCAAGGTAACAATGATCACTTTAAGTACAAACAAAATGCATCAAAGACACAAAGGTTATCCGGTGAACAAAGAGTGACGATCTCTTTGAGAATATTAGCTTATGGCACCACCGCAGATGCATTAGATGATGCATACCGAAATGCGGAGAGCACGACACTTGAAACACTAGAAAATTTATGTTAGGCTGTGGTGGACATCTACGGAGAGGAGTACTTAAGGTCTCCAAACAAAGCTGATATAGTGTGACTTAGAGAGATGCACGAAAGCAGGGGATAGCCGGGCATGTTAGGAAGTCTGGACTGTATGCATTTGGAATGGAAGAACTTCCCTAACGGATAGCAAGGTGCTTAAAACAGCAAGGAAAGGTGACCAACCATCATTTTGGAAGCTGTGGCATTGTATGATTTATGGATATGGCACACTTTCTTTGGAATGCCCAGTTCGAATAATGACTTAAATGTTATAGAAAGATCCCATTGTTCAATGATCTTGCTTTAGGCCTGGTACTTCCTTTAACATTTACCATTGGCCAAAATACTTATAACCATGGCTATTACCTATGTGATGGCATTTACCCGAAATGAAGCACTATTGTTTAAACATGTCCAAATCTATTGACTCCTAAACAAGCCAAATTCGCGACGATCAGGAGGGACAAAGAAAAGATATATAACGAGCATTCGGTGTTCTACAATTTAGATTTTCAATGATAAGTAACTCATGTCGGTTGTGGTCTAGGAAAAAGATGTCACAATCATGTTTGCCTACATTGTTCTACACAACATGATTATAGAAGATGAACGAGATATGGATGAAGGGAAACGCCACTACGAATACAAAGGTGCTTCGCAAGCAGCCGGAGTATTCCGACAAAACATATAAATAACAGAAGAGGAATTCAACATTTATTTAGACCGTTAGATTATGATTAGAGATGTACATCTCCATAACCGGCTGCAAAAAGATCTTATGAACTATTTATGGAACCACTATGGTGATACCTAGTTATGAAGTTTGCTTGTCCAAACTCGTGTTTTATTTTATGATTTTACGAATTTATGCAGTAATGATGATGTAGTTTTTTATTTTACCAATCGCGTTCTATTGTATTTGTACGTGTTATTAACCATTTATTAATAAGTTTTGAAGCTAAATTAATTTATTTTGATCTTAGTAAACATAAGTGTTTTCTACGAAAATAATAACGATTTTATTTCATCATATTAAAATATGAGTTAGGATAGGTAAAAAATAAAATTAAAGTAATATGAGTTTTGATTTAATGAAGATGTCATTATAAAGATGAAGATGGAGCTTAAGAGAAGTATTTACTATTATTTTTCCGCTACAAATGTTGGTATGTTTTGTGATAGTTAACTCTGATAATTGTTGTAAAATATAATCAAATGTATGTTTTTAACAGCTTCATGAACTGTTATTTATTTATTATATTTTGTCCTTCTACTGTGAGATTATGTGATTGTTTTCTTCTTTCTTCTTTTCTTATATTAATCCCAATAACTATCTGTATCTATGGATTCGTATAAGTCGACATTTATGGATTTTTATCGATTTAAACGACCAAAGATCCGGGTCGTTAGAAAATCCTTCAATTGTTGAATATTTTGATTATCTTTTTTATACAATAAACCCAAATATGGGTGTACCTTCGCAAGAACAAAAGAATCCATATGCCAAAATTATTCAATCAGATGCAAATTTGGAGGTTGATGATGATGACTATGCAAACTAAGCTACTTGGGTTATGCACCATTCGAGGTGTGGAAACTATGGTTTATGAGTACATATAACGGCCAAACAATTGACATGTCGTTCTAAATATCCGTTTGATGTGCTTCCATGATCTAAAATTGTAAAAGAACCTCCGAATAGTAAAATAGTTCGTTTTATTTCTCGACGCAATGAACCTTTGTTTCCTCACATAACAGAAAAGTACTTCAGGTTTGGCATGCTAATAATGACTAGTCTCCGGTCTTTTTTGTGCATGCTGTGGTAAATTATATTGGAAAATACACTACAAAATCTGAACCTGTATCAAAGAGCTTTACGGACACATTCATAAAAATAGTTGAAAACATTCATCAGCCCTATCCAACATCAACTTTCGCAATAAATAAGTTATTTCTTAAGAGTGTATATGAACGATAAATTTCTGCACTAGAAGTATGTCATCTTCTGATGTATTACCCTCTAGTAAATTCATCCAGAACTATCATGCAACTTACCGTAACTGAAAAAACCATGCCATCAAATATAATTCGATGTAAAATACAACGACGGATGAAGATTTGGGAAATCGGACCCAAATTTTATTATAAGGTATATGGATTGACCAAGCGAACATGAAAATCTATCACTGCTAGATATGGCCAAAATGTTCCATTACTATAATGAAGGGTGGCATAGATTTCGAAGGGAGTCAATTGTCTGAATAATACAAGATTTAAGTACCAACATTCCTCCATTTAGGAAAAAATGGGGTTTTTTGGGAACAACAGGTAATGAAATTTTTTATTTTCCATTAATCCAACTTTTACGAATGCTGTCCATTTAATTTGCAATATAAAATAATTAGACGGTTGTCATTATATTTTACATTATGACATTATAGTTTACACAATATGAATATAGGTACTACTACGTTATCACTGTCGAAATTTGAGCGAAACAACAGGAAATTTCGATACATGGTCTGAATGATATTTTAATTTAGGTTTGATTGAACCTTAGTCACTTCCAAATCTTTATCAAAGACAACTTTAAAGATGATAACATAAACAATTATATAGAAGAAAATCAACAAGAAGAATGGATGATAACAGCATCGATGGGACCATTGTTTGTTTTAGGAGATGGAAACAGAAATGTGGTTAAGAGAATTCGATACTTTACACAATTGGAATGAAGCACTTCAGCGATATATATATATATATATATATAGATTTTGGATGTAATTTTATCCATATCAATTTATTTTTTATCATAAGACAAACAAATGAAATTACAAATAATTCTATTGTTGTTCGTTTGGAGAACTTGTCTAAAGAATAGAGGATAGCACCCAATATGATATATAAGGCCATATCTAATGGAGAACCAATTCAAATGAATATATGTGGTGGTGCTGGTACAAGAAAATTAACCCTTGTAAACGCAATTGTTAGAACAACCATTACTCATTTTGGAATCAGAAAAGCAGTTTGAATTATGTCTCTAACTAGAGTGGTTGCATTTAATATTGGCGGTAGCACCATTCACCATGAACTTTTGATATCTATTGAAAGAAAATCATCCTATAAGGAAATTGTATAAGAGCAATGCCGGCGTATACAAGATGACTTTAAAGATACGAAGTTGATTATAATAGATGAATCTAGTATGCTCGATAGAACAATGATGGAAAATATTGATTTACGATGTCATCGTGATATTTTTTCAATAAATGATTTATTTGGTGGTATTTCTATTATCTTAGTCGGTGACATGCGGCAACTACCTCCTGTGTGTGATAGTTCATTATACTTGAAAGATGGTAATCTTTTCCTAGAACGTGGAGGACTTGCATATATAAGTTTTGATAAATGTGTAAGCTTTTGTACATATTTTTCCAAGCTAGAGAAAAGCAAGCACCTTATAAAGATTGAGTTGAGGTGCTCTACTTTAGATGATTGGAATCTTTTCAAAACCAGGTATTGTTCAATTTTATCAAGTGAGGAGAAGTATTTTTATTTGGTGTAACACCCTGAATTTCAGTTAATATTAACATTCACAAATTAAAGAATAACTATTCCCAGATGTGGGAATTAGGGGAAACGGGTTGCGCCCTTGCGTTCGTCTCGGAAAAATACGCGAAATAGAGTCCGAGTTTGCGTGATTTGGGGTCCGTATGACCAAGTTATGGCCCAACGAAGTTTTCAGAAAATTCTAAGTTCAAAAACAGATTTAAATTTCAGGTTCAAATACGAAATTCAACACACAGGGGGTAGGCGGGAAAACTCCCGCGCAGGCAAGTCGACAGGGGTGTCGACTGCCCAGTCGACACCACCCCAACCCATGATGACTGCCCAGTCGACACGGGTGTCGACCTGGGTACTCGACCAGGTTGGCCTGGGTGCAGTCTGAAGGGTTTGGGCTGTGTTTTGGGGCTTGTGACGAAATCTGACGGCTCTAACCTAATCTAGGGTTAATCTAAGGGCCTAAACTACATCCTAAATCTATAAATACACCCTAAGACTACCCTAATCCATACTAAAAATAGATACAACGTCATCATGCCGTCAAAATGCAACTTAGAAGGAGCCTCCACAAATTAAAGAGGAAGATAGCTTCTCAAATCAACTTCTAATCAACTCTAGCAACTTAATCTTCTTCATAGGAGTGCTAATCAACAATTTGTGAGTTTCTATGCCTTTAGCAAGCAATTGCTAAACTAATTATGATAGGATATAATGAGGTTATGGTTATGTATGTGGATCAATGCAAGTTATGTTATCATATGCTATATGTTCATGATGCTAGTTATGCAAGTTTTATGCTATATGTTCATGATGCTAGTTATGCAAATCACTATGATAAACATTGATCCATTATGACACCATGTTATGCAAGTTTGGTGTTTGATTTTATGCAAGTAACATGTGCAAGTTTACACCTTTGTATGATATGCATACATATGCAAGTTCACCCCTTTGTATGTCATGCATATATATGCATGGTTACCCCTTTTTATGATGTGAGTAACATATGCAAGTTCATCCTTTTTTTAGACCTATGACATGTATGCAAGTTTATCCCTTTATGATAAGTCTATGACATGAAAATCTATGCAAGTTGCCCTCTTTATGACATATGTGATTCATGCAAGTTTGGGTTGATTATTTATGCTAGTTGGGTTTGATGCTATGGTCATATATGCAAGTTGACACCTTTAAAACCCATGTTGATGCTAATGTTATGCTAAGTTGAATCCATTGTATTTGTGATGAATCTTCCCTTTTAAATATGTCATGTTAGCGTATTACGTGGGGAACGATGGGGTTAATATTCATGTTAACAAAATTGTGGTGAAATTGGTATGATGTTGCATACCATAAGTGGATGGACATAATTGAGTCAATTATGTACATCATTAAATTGGAATTAATTAGGGAAAATTAATTCAAAATATGGGGGTGATTAGTTAGGTGTAATTAATCGACTAAGACACGAGGTTGGACCCTTTTGTAGCATAAGACTACCCGGACCCGACCGGCAAATCCAGCGACTACAAATGATTGGCCCAATGTGAGAGGTCTTAGGCATAAACTAAATACGTGACAAGTGTAAAGACACGAGGTTAGACTCTGTTATGGCGTAAGGCTGCCAGGACCCGACCGGCAAATCCAGCTGCCATAAAAGACAGTCTAATGTGAGAGGTCTTTACAAAGGTTACGTTCTTAATCAATTAAGAAACACTTAACCAGATAAGCATGTAGTGGGGCATGAGGGGTTAAGTGGGTGCCTTGGGTGGCATGTGGAAATCAAGTAAGTGCCTTGGGTGGCATGTGGAAATCTAGTGGGTTGCCTTGGGTGGCAATAGAAAATACGATTAGAATACTTAACCAAGTGGAAACATGTAATTAAACATGATTAAAGGGTTAAGTGGGATGCACTAGAAAAGGGACAAGCTTAGGTGGGTAGCTTGTGGGGGCCCATTTCAACCAGTAACCCATATGCATCTTTGTGGGCTCGACCCATGTCGAGGACGGGACACGCGTACTGGGTTTGACTATAAGAGGCCAAAACGGGTTAGCGGTGGCAATGCAAGTCCAACGGGTTTCATATGCGTGTGTGGACCCGGGCTGGTAGGTAAGACGTTGTTGCATCGTGTAGGTATAAGCCATGCACCGTTGGTTGTATCGGGTTGCCACTTTGGGGAGTGATACACCCCACTGTGGGGCCAGCACGGGTATCTACGTTAGGGAGCTGATCGCTTGGGGAGTAGTGGGTACACCTAGTGGAGATAGGGGCAGACGGCACCTATGTGGTCAGCTAGGAGTACACGAAACTACTAGTTAAATTTTCTAAGTCCTTCGGTGGGATCAACCTTTAAGTTAGGAATGACTGGTGTGGTGCAGTGTAGTAATTATCCTTGGGTGGGTAGATGCGTCTTTACCGTTATCTTGGTTCTTCCTATGTCTAGTTGGCTGCTTAGTGTAGTCATTTATCCCCAGTCGTTACCGTACCAAGTTTATATCATACCCTAATTACTTTAATGATTGTATTGTTAAAGTTATAGGACTCGCTCAAACTTATGTCTGACCCGGTTGTTTTTATCTTTTTCCCAACCCTTAGGTTCTCAGAGTGGGCCTAACACTAGTGGGCTTTGATCAGATTGCTTTATCTATCTTTTGGAGCTTGGACCGTTGATGTAAAGCCCAGCTAATCTTTTCTATTATGGCTATTAGTATGTAGTGGGATTATGTACTTATGTTTTTATCGAGACGGATATTTTGTACTTGACTCTTGTTGGTTTTTGGTATGTAACCAAACATGTTTACCTTCTGCTGCAATGAAATGATGTTTTAAATTTCAAGTATTACTTATATCTGTCTTGTTGTAATTTTTCTGTTCTATATTCACATAAAATACTCAACCGAAGTTAAGGCATTCCCTTAGTGAGTGACCTTAGCGGGTGTGGGGTGTTACATTTGGCATAGCCAACCGGTTTTTAAAGTAACCCATAACACTTTTTATTTTAGCAAATAATAAAGATTTTGAGTATAGGAGTAAGGCAGATTATCTAACGAATACACAACGGTTTTTAGAGTGGACCGTCCACAGTTAATGTTACACGCCAAAATTTTATACACTATAACCGTGCCTAAAGATGATAAATAACTTAATTAAAAATTCAGAATTAAGTGAAACGACATTACCATTGCGTTCGTCTCGAAAGTTTGGTTTAGATAGACCTCAAGTTTGTGTAAAACGGATAACGTATGAAGAAGTTATGGTGTTAGAAGTTTGTATACATATAAGGAGCTTGTATATGAATATAATATTAAAATAATTTCATAAATTTCGAATGAAACGAGGCAGGAAAAGAAGCGGGAATCAAGGCTGTTATAGGACGACCCACACTCAGCCTGGGTCGACCTATGGGTCGTACCAAGGTAGGCTGGGTCGACACTAGGGTCGACCCCGAGGGTAGGTGGATCGACCTACTCTAGATCTAGGTGAATTCTGAGTGACATACCTAGATTGTTTTGTGACCAGATTCATTGCTGAATCAGCGCTAAGTGTACGGACTAGATTAAAAACCTAGAATCTAAAGGGATGAGGTTGACTCTATGAATCCATAAATAGATGGCTTCTGCCATTCTGATTTACACCATTTCTTCATACCTTTTGCCTCTCCAAAATCTATTCTAAAAATATAAACATATAATGGGAGAATGCTGTTGAGGACTGGATAAAACAGAGATAACATCGGGACATGCATACATACAACTTGGATTGGACATTTCTACGGCATATTGTTATAAATATAAGAGATTTGTTTACTTCTTCACCAAGACCCATTGTGAGTTCCTATCATTTACAGATTTGATTTCTTAGACTTTAAATATGACAGTTAATAAATTTGGGCTAGGATATGCAGTGTTAGTAAGACTAAAGTTTTACATGTTTTCACTGTTATTCACCTATGCTGTTATGATCAGCAAAACATATGCCTTTGACGTTGAATAATTAACAAGTTATATGTATCTATCTTCTTTTCCCATTTTCTATGTTTTATGTTTATTTCCAGTCTTGCCTATATGCCTATGAGATTTGATTCTATTCTTCGTCTGTTTGCCTTTTTATTTTATGCTAAGCCTTTGGAAGCCTAGACTATACCCGATTTGAGTGTGCGTATAAATGGGCAATAATGAATGACATAAAAGTGGAATATAGGCATGTTATTTTGGGACTGATTAACTATAATTTGAGGGAAAAAGGATAATATACACATGTTTAGACTTGTTATAAACTGATAAAAAAGGGATAATGTGTACATACTTGCTGAAAATGGATAATATGCATAAATCTGTATATGTTATAAATTTAGGAACATAGTTGATGAATAATATGCATATGGATTAGACATTTTAGGTTTGACTTAATACATACATTAAGTAAATAACATGTTAGAATATGTTAAGTACCATATGTAGGTAAATAAACTAAAACGTTGTAGGAATTGTATACATCTAGGCAGGTGTTTTGGGGTAGGGTTGTACACATAATGACATGTAAAATTACAACCACGCTTATTAATAAACCTAAACTTGCTAGGTTAAACATGAGTATTAATAAGCCAAGAGGTCCCTCGTTTACCTTTTGTGTCGGATTTTGGGGACTCTTAAATCTTAGTTTTGGTGGCACAAGCTAAGGAGGTTTGGAATGTGTCAATCTGCTGTTTGGGACCCATATCAGTCAGTATCCATGTTGGTATCTTATTCGAAGGGGCCTCGCACTAGGTAGGGGCCAGGGCACGCTTTACTGAACTGGATAGTAAGAGGTTCACATGGGGGAGGGTACGGGCGCGTTTCGGCGGAGTCATGAGCGTGCATGGGCCCGACTAGGGATGATAAGACACAATAACACCAGTAAATATGTCTAAGTTATATAGTTGTCGGGTTAGAGAGTAATACACTCTACTGCTGGGGCTGACACAAGGTATTTACGTAGTAGGGAGCCGATCTCTTAGGTAGTAATTAGGGTACACCTAATCCTGCTGTTGTGTAATTAGGTTAACACCTAATATGGTTATGTAATTAGAGTACGCCTAATCCTGCTATTGTTAATCTTGCTGATGTGTAATCATGTTGAACTTGTTATATTATTATTGGTGCAGACATACCTGTTTTAGGATATAAATGTGAAGCATTACTCGATCATAGTTTATTCCTGTTAATCATGTCCATCATGTTTTTCTCTTTAGTTTATCTGTTGCCTTCTATGACACTGTACCTTTCTCATCCAGTCTTATTTACCTATCTTGGCATTTCTATTTTATGCACATTTTGTATATCACTGGAACTCGCCAGACTTTATGTCTAACCCTTTTTCTTTCACCTATTTCTCCCCCCCCCCCCCCCCTCCCCCAAGGTCCTCAAAGTGGAAACACTCAACAGTGACTGGGACTTCTCTTACAACTCAGACTTGGATTTCTTAAGATGTACCATTTCAATTTGCTCTCTAATTTAGTATGGCTTATTGCGAGGGATATGATTCCATGTACTCTGATATTTTGTTTTGTTGAGGTGGTTTATGAGACAGATTTGATGTAATGGGTTTTACTGTAATTGGTTTTATAAGATTATGCTTTATTTTTAATAATGAAGTTTATAATTTTCCGCTGCTTATTTTATCTATCTTGTAAATTCTCTGTAATGATTACCTATTGCGCTTCATGAAACTTAATGCATTCTTTTATAAGTAACATTAACGGATGTGGGGTGTCACAGCTAACCACAGTCATTCTCCCCCATCAGAAGAGCTATGACAGTGTGATCCAGAAGAAACTAGACCAGTAACCTGCCTAACAGCTGCAAAGTAGGAAACTAAATTGGGATCAAAGCGAGCGTAGTCTTTATCATAAAAGAATCTCCTATCCCAACTCTCATCTTCCAGTACAATCTTGTTCCTACTTCCAAATTATTCTTCATCATATAATACAAGTTCATTCCCTTTATCATAGTAATGTAGCAATCTGTGCTCTCCTTCCATCTCACTAACAAACATAAAAAAATCATTATATGTAGGCTTGTAGCGCATATCAGTCGGGATATGAGTCTATGCCGATTCACGAGTGTTCCAAACTATACTATAACTCTCATCCACAAGGGCTACAGGCTCGGGAACAAGAGGTGGACAGGGCAGAGGAATGGGTTGTGGATCTTTAGGAACCCACCTTCCGAGTGGAGGACGAGATAAAGGAATTTTTCAGGCAATGGAAAAGGGTTACAAATAGATGTGAGCTTACAAGTTTTTTCAGTATGTCCAAAGAAATGACATTGAGTAGATATATTATGCTTCCAAGTATATCAGACATTTATCACGACTTTACTCCCTTCAATAATCACCTCAATCACAGATGGTAGTAACTTCCTAAGATAAATCTCAGTTAAGGACCTAGCGAAAGAGAGTTTCTTCCTAGCCATGGTATTCACATCAAAACACTTTAATTTACCAATGTGACATGCCAACTAATTCAACCCAAGAAGGGATTGAAGTACAGAAGGAACATAAGAGAACTGTTCCAAGATAGGGATAGAAAAAACTTGCTCACATGCTAAGTCAACCGAAGGACACCATGATGTAATAATGAAAGGGATTCCAGCTAGGATAGAAGGATTAGATTCTAGAACTCTCCTCCTCTCTTATGGATTGGTGTACTTGAGATAGAATATTTCATCAACATGGT
The DNA here is from genome assembly GCA_030737875.1 of Allium sativum. Taxonomy (NCBI): domain Eukaryota; kingdom Viridiplantae; phylum Streptophyta; class Magnoliopsida; order Asparagales; family Amaryllidaceae; genus Allium; species Allium sativum. Next base: position 382,263,460 of record CM060924.1, read on the forward strand.
TCACATGCAAACTACCTCTAATTTTCTATACACGACATACATGCTCATAAACATCAATCTCAACAAGGGTAGGACAAAAGAAGAAACCCACTAAACGATCTGACTAAAATTCAACACTATCTTGCATGACTACCTTCGGTAACTCCATAGGTGAGTCCGCAATTTCGTAATAGACAGTGGAGAAAACACCTACATTGCACGGCGGAGTGTCAAACATAGAAACCCAAGAGGGTTGAGGGTTAATTTGGCCACTCTGGACACTCATATTCAAAACAGATGGGTTTGTCACAGATTCTCCATATGCATAGGTGACAACAGTAGCATACACACCAACAGACGCACCACAGATATGTGAAACAACCTCAGCTCCAACATTTTGTTTTTCAATTGGCCTTTCTGTATCATCCATAAAACTAGTTCCATAACCCGACCCATCTTTCGAACTAACATTAGCAACAACAGTGGAAAACGTACCATCACCGCCCAAATTTCCATAGCCAAGTCCATCGAATTTGTTGACAACATTCATATCATAATTAATCGTACTTATAATGAATGCGGCACTAGAGGCACAAGCCTGCATTGAAGATATCGTGGTAGCAGACTTGTCGATTGCCAGAATTCCAAATAATGGAGTAACTCAATGCAGGAGTTATACGAAAGAGTTTAGTGGTGGAAAAACAGAGGAGGACCCAAGAGGTTGAAAGTCGATCTCGCTGTTGACGCAGAGAGGGGCTGGCGGCTTAGGGTTTGTTGTGAAAATACACTGTAACAGCCCGCATTTTACGTATCGAAGGATCATAAAATATTTTTATTTTATTCCCTGGGGGTTGGATCATTCTCATATTTTAATATGTTGTTTATGGGGATGAGATACATGTCCATAATTTTTACCAATTTTGTTTGTGAGCATTTTGCCCCTATCAGTCTTGTACATAACTTTTGACTCAGATTGAATCAGGTATTGAGATATGTGCCACTGGAAAGGAAATGATGATTCCCTTTCCGTAGAGTGGTCACATTAAAGATTCGGCTCAGTGATTTGGGAGGAATCGCTATTTTTAGGTTTCACAATTGGTTGTTCAGGTTGTTTTTTAAAGCCATAATGGGCTAATTTGGAGAGGCTCATTAGTGGGCTGGTGGAGGCTATAAATAGGGGGTAGGAGGCATGGAGAATAGTTTACTTCTCCATTCTCTCATTTGGGAGAGCTTGCGGTCCTCCATTCTTCCATCTTCTACACCTTTCCACCATTAAAGCTTAGAGAATCGAAGATCTACAACATTTGAAGCTAAATATATGCAAACCAAAGAGAAAGATCATCAAATCAAAGAGTTTGGAGCCAATTCTTCACTGTTCGAATCTAGATTTAAGTGCTTTTGGATTGTTTTGGAGAATTGGTGAGTGATATGAATCTATCACATGGATTCAAGCTAATATATGAGTTGTATGCACATATTTTCATCATTTTAAATCGATTTCTCTAAGATCTACACCATGGTAAGCTTATTTTCATATGAATCGACATAAGATCTAATTTAGCAACTTAAAACTGGTAATTTCTATGTTTTTTATATGTTTATGCAAGTTAGATCCATAATTTTGTTCATATGTTCATTTACCCTAATTTTGGTAAAGTTTGCATAATTTTGGTGAAAACCATCATATTCATGTTGTTAGTGATTTCATAACATGTATATGGTCGTATTTGATGAATTGGTTGAATAGATTTCATCGATCTTGTCGTTCAATCAAGTTTTGGTTGAAATTGGTGATAACTTGGATCGGTATAGGCCACGGGTCGAGCGTGTAGTACAACGTGCAGTACAAAGTGTAGTACGGGTGGCAGTACAAGTGGTCGGTCGAGCAACAGGTGCTCGAGTAGCCTAGTCGGTTGTGCAAGAAGGGGTTCGCGAACGAAGGGAGTTGGGTCAAGCAGAACAGGGTCGAACAGTAGCGGGGTCGGCCGGAGAAGCAATGGGTTCGAGCCTGGTCGGTCATGCAATGTAAGAATGGTCGGGTCGGGCGAGAGAGTTCGGGTCGAGCAAGGCAGGTCGGTCGAGCATGCCAGAGGGTCGGTCCCATCAGGGGTCAGTCGCACCAAGGGGTCTGTCCCACCCAAAAGACATAGGGTCGTTTGTGAAAAAATATATTTTTCGGGTACGACCCAGATTTGAATAAAAGGGCTAAAAAAATTCGAGATGAAGTGCCCAAACCGATGCTGCAGTGCAATGCGCTATAACCGTCGTAGTCGATGGCATGAACATTGTGGTTTATTTCATAGAAAATGGATGTAACGCTATGAATTGTGTTGAAACATATATCGATGTTACTTGGTTCAGGATGTTATGATTTCGAAGTGAATTCAAGTAGCAATATTCGAAGTGTTGAGATGTGTTCGTTGATCGGTATTTAACAACGAATGAGATGACAACTCAAAGGTCGTAAGTTGGTGGATAATAGTTCCTCAAGAAGGTTGCTTGAGCTATGAAAAGTTATCAAGTTGGATGGCTAGAGATGTAAAGGCCGAGAGATTTTTGTTATCGTAGGTTCTAGCAAGCTCAAAGAAAAGGTACAATAGGGGAACCTAAAAGGTCGGAAGGTTGCTGGTCGAGTACCCTGGGTATCATTGAAAGGCCTAGGTACATATCATTGAAAGGTGTATAGAGATTCTGCTAGAACCGGGGTTACCATTAGCTCTTGACATATGACAAAGTTGGTCGTCATACAATTAACGATGGTTTCGAAGCACGATTGGCGGTGATAGCCAGAGTCTATCATGGTTGATTAGTTGCCTTTTTTGTACCATCTCATGTAAATTATACATTGTTGAAGGGGATATTCCTTGGATGCTTGTCTGATATTGGTTTAGGCCTCTAGGCCTTGTGCTTGAGGGATGTTGAATTCGATTAGGATGTTTTACGTGAGATACATATAATCTGGATAATATGAGTGCTAGTGGTGTTTGCTTCTGATTTCCATGAATGAATGGTCGAAGTGTTTGATGTAAAGGTTATCATTATCTGATGTGGAGAAGACGGGGTTGAATTCTTCTCTGGTGTTGTGGGTAGATTATTTGTTATCTGCCTATTCTTATATACTTTATTGATGATGCTAGGTAGTTATTTTATCGCTCACTAAGACTATTGTCTGACTCAAGGTTTTATGTTTCCCTCTTATTACCTTGGGCTGTTCATCCGGTTGTAGATGGGTAGACTGAGTAGCAGGTGACAGGTGATAGTTTTGTGAGACGACGATGCTGATTGATGGTGAGCTGGAGGCTTACGTACCGGTTTTATTACTACCTAGTATTTGTTTCTGTTGTTTGTTGTTTCTTCTCTGAGTGTTGTAGTGAGGCAGATTTGTACAGACTTGTGTTCAAATCCTGGTGTTGGATATACTTTCTGGTTGTTATGAAAGTTTGGTATTTTCCACTCAAATATGCTTCACTAATATTGCATGTTGTATATGTTCTATTATATCCTATCCTTGCGCTGTGAGTAACCCGATGTTGTTGTTTAACTATGGTAATCGTCCACAGCTTCCTGACACACCTTTCAACGTATTATTCCTCATGTTTAGTGCAGAAGTTGTGGGTGGTCATCACATTTGGTATCAGAGCTCTGGTTAACGATTTTAGCTAAAGTTCGAGGACTTAATTATGTATGAGAGAAGTATTTGTAGATTTTAGTTGGATGCTTACGATATAGTAGTATATAGTATATTAGCGTTTGTACTTCTTTAGCAGCTTTTCTTATAAGTGGCTAATCATTCTAATTTGCAGATTTAGAATGAGTCGACGTGCTTCAAGCCATACTTCTAGGGAAAGGCCTGTTCCTAGAGGGGGTAATGGTGGCGCACCAGACTACCCAGTCATTTTTGCGGCCATGATTGAAGCATTCATGAGAAGGGTACCCACTTCAGTGGAAACCACGGTAGATGTAGGCATCCAAGTTCCTAGGGTTGTGGATTTTGCGAAGCTTTGCAAGGACTATACATCTCTGGGAGGAAAGCCATTCAAAGGAACTGAGCCAGCCGAAGAGGTTTAGAGGTGGATGGATTCTTTTATTCGCATTTTTGGAGACTTGAGTTTGGATGATGCAACTAGCTTGCGTCAAGGCACCTGCAAGGCAGGGCCATGGAATGGTGGAATTCAGTTACACTTGAGACTCCAGAAGAAGAAATTTTATGGGAGCAATTCCAAGCCAAGTTTGAGGAAAAGTTTATCTCCATAGCTCAGAAGTCTGCTCTATTCAAGAAATTTATGGAATTGATGCAGAATGGTCGTCCTCTACTTGACTACATTTCTAACTTTGAAGCCTTGTCCAGATATGCCCATTCATACATTGACACACCCTAATAGAAGAACGAGAAGTTTGTTATGGGTCTGGATACCTATATTGGAAGGAAGTTGGTGGATCATCTTGATGATCCATTTGAGAAGATTGTGGAAAAAGTTGTTCGCTATGAGAGCTTGTTTCCTAAGGAAGTGAATATTGTCGTTGCAATCAAGGAAGTTCATAAACCACAACAAGGTGGTAATAATAAGAAGAGGAAGCAACAATAGTAGAAAGGAAAGGATGGCTAGAAGAAGCCTAAGAGTGAGGTAGTTTGCTTTAACTATCAACAGAAGCATCATTTTGCTAATGAGTGCAAGAATCCCAAAGCTAAGAAGAAGTGCTTCAAGTGTGGAAAGCCTGGGAATGAGAAGAAAGATTGTCCAGAATCGGCTAAGGGCAAGCGGGTTGTGAAGGCATACACTTTGTAAGATATACAATCTTCTTCAAGAGCTCTTACTGCAGAGGAGAAGGGAAAAGGTGTCATCGTTCAAGGTACTCTTTCAGTCAATGGTGTTTCAGTTCGTGTGTTGTTCGATACTGGAGCATTGCATTCTTTCATATGTAATGAGCTTGTGTGCCGCTTGGGTTTGGAACCTGAGATTTGTGATAGACCATTGGTTGTGACTAATCTAGTTGGGGGTTCGTCCAGTTTGTGCATGTTGTGTCATGGCCTAGTGTTGTCAAGTCATGGTTGCTTCTTTGTGTTTGATTGCTTTGTTCTTAACTTCGCTGGGTTTGGGATAATCTTGGGCATGGATTGGCTCAAGAGGTATGCAGAAAGGGTGAATTGCGAAAAACTAGAGGTAAGAGTCAGGGATGTGGAAGCGCTAAAGTGTTTATTAGAGTAAACCCGAAGACAGGGTCTTCGTAAGCTATATATATATATATATTCGCTTGTGATTTCACAGGAGGATTTGTAATTTGTGTTGATCGTGAATGAGTTTGAGGATGTCTTTGAGGAAGTCAAAGATTTACCGCCGCATCGGGAGATCGAGTTTAGGATCGATTTGGTCGAGGGTGCTAGACCAATCGTTATGCCTCTTAAGCGTATGGCGCCTAAGGAATAGCGAGGGTTAGAGGTGCAAGTTCGTGACCTTATAGGAAAATGACTCATTCCGAGGAGTGTTTCCGAGTGGGGTGCACCAGTTGTATTCGCAACCAAGGAAGATGGCTCGTTGAGATTGTGTGTGCACTATCGTGAGCTGGACAAGGTGACCAAGAAGAACAAGTATCTGTTGCCAAGGATAGATGACTTGTTCGATCAGCTTCATGAAGCCAAAGTGTTTTCTCAGATGGATTTAGCTACGGGATTTCACCAGTTGAGGTGGAAAAGGATAGTCTGCCGAAGACTGCTTTTAGGACACCATCCTGTTTCTTCGAATGGTTGGTGATGCCACTCGGGTTGACTAACGCACCAGCGTACTTTTTGGATCTTATGAATAGAGTTTTCAAAGATTAGTTGAATAAGTTTGGGCTTATGTTTGTGGATGATATTCTAGTTTATTCTCGGAATGAGGAAGAGCACAAGACGCACTTGAGAGTTGTATTGGAAATTTTGCGAAAACATCAGCTGAGAGCTAAGTATTCGAAGTGTCACTTCTAGAAGAGAGAAGTAAGGTTCTTAGGCCATGTTGTTTCTGGATATGGTATAGCGGTTGATCCCGCTAAGGTGGCAGCAATCCAGGACTGGGATCAACCTAAGAATGCGATGAATGTTTGGAGTTTCCTTGGGTTGGCAGGATATTACGGACGGTTTATCAAGGATTTCTCCAAGATAGCTGCACCATTGGTAGTATTGACGAAGATGAACCACGTGTTCACATGGAATGTAAAGTGTGAGCAAGCGTTTGAAATCCTAAAGGAGAGACTGACGTGTGCTCTTGTGTTGACCATTCCGAGTGGGAATGAAGAGACGGTGGTATACAATGATGCATGTGGCACTGGACTTGGAGCAGTGCTAATGCAGAAGGATAAGGTTGTTGTAACACCCCACCTCCGTTAAGGTCACTCACAAAGGGAATGCCTTAACTTTGGTGGAGCATTTTAGTAAACAGAACAGAAACTTACAAGACAGATAAAACAGTACTTGAAATTTTTTTAACTTTATTACAGCGGAAACAGAAATTAGTATGGTTACATCCTTTCAATTTCAGAATTCAAGTACAAAATATCAGTCTTGTACAAAAGCCTTCAAAATGCATAGTTTAAAATCATAATCCCCATGGAACGGAAGCTATACAGAGCCAAGCCATACTTTAAGCACTTCAAGCAAAGAGAAATCCGGATCAAGCTAAAGTATTTCCCTCCTTGGATAACCTGGGGGGGAAACGGAAGAAAGGAGGCGAAACAACAAGGGTCAGACAAAAAGTCTGGCAAGTCCAGTGACTTTCAGCATATGAACAGATAATAATAATATGATATGAACATAAAACTGGATGTGAGATAACTGTAATAGGTGTAGCAGATATAACAGAAAAACAGAATGATATAAACTATTGTCTTACACTTCTCTGCACTAATACTAGCATAACAGAATTAGGTGTCACCCTAATGTCTAAATTGAAGCAGGAACGGGTACAAAATTCTTTAACAGAAACAGAATGCTAATAATGGGCCTTTACTACCCGATCAGAAACAGACAGAAGCAGAAACAGATTTATCCCTACGGAAACAGAATGTAGAATTAGGTGTACACTAGTAATGGGCCTTTACCACCCGAACAGACGGTACCATACAGAAACAGACAGGTGTTACCACCCAACAGAAACAGACGGTACCAACAGAAACAGACAGAACTAAGTGTACCCTAAAACCCTACCCCAAGCGATCGGCTCCCTAATACATAAATATCCTTTGTCGGCCCCACAGTAGGGTGTATCACTCCCTAAAGTGACAACCAATTGGCACAGACCTATTTACAGATGTCACGGCGTCTTACATCCTCAGAGGCAGACCGGGATCCATGCACGCACATGACCCGGTTGGAACGCACCATCAACACCCCTCGCCATTATCAGAATGAACCTATTATAATTAGTTCAGTAAGCGTGCCCGGACCCTACTTACTGTTGGGTCAAAGTTTTGATACCAGAAAGGGTTACTGACTAATATGGGTCCCAAACAACAGACGACACAAGTAATTCCCCTCCTAACCTTGTGTCCCCAGACTAACAGATTTCAGATTAACTTGTTTACAAGTTCAGACATACAGAGTTCAGATTTACTAATTCCCAAATTAAGTTAACAAGTTTTCAGACTAACGGGTCAGATGTACAGACTTTTCAGATTTGTCTAACTTTGTATTGGGCTACAGATTCATGGACGGGTTTTACTACATCTATTAATCCCATTGGTTTAACCCTATTTTCCCCAATACGTTTTAGACGTCATTCTTATCTTAGATTTTCATTAATTAATTATTAATGCACAGACCTCTCACATTAGGTCGGTAGCTTGTGGCCGCTGGATATGCCGGGCGGTTCCGGGCAGACTTCTGCCACAAGCCAGACCTAACCTCGTGTCTTACGCATGTTATGACTAACTTCTCACATTAGAACCTATTGTTTGCGGCCACTGGATGTGCCGGGCGGTTCCGGGCAGATTTACGCCGCAAACTCATTCTAACCTCGAGTTAGCCATGTTCATCTTTGCGGCCAATTAATTAATTATTTACCGTTTATGCGCACGCCCAATATATATGCCAATTCAGATTATATCAATAACAGAATGATTATATCAACATAGCAGATAACAGATTTTATATGAATTAACGGATTTTACAGATTTAGCAACTTAGCAGAATTTGGCATATAACAGGTTAGGCATTTCAACCGACAAATTTAACAGATTAGGCATTTCAATCTAATTAGCAGTCTAGGCAATATAACAAAACTAGCAGTTTAGGCAACTTGGCAAATTAGCAGATTTAGCAAATTTAATATTTCCAAAGGTTCTATTTACATGCCTTGCCTAGTCATAAATTAGCCTAAATTCATATGCCTACATAATTGTCATGATTCACAACATATACTCGCAGAATATGGACATAATTTGCCATATAACATATGTTCCAATTTTTGTTAAACTAGCATTTTACAGCAGATTCACATATAAATTATACCAAATATAACCATTAATTCCAATGCATGCCATATATCCAAAAATCCCTATTTAGGTGTAATCACAATAATAGATATCCTAATTAATGTAAATCTTTTACACCTAAGCTTCCATATCTTCTTCTTTTTAAGTCATGAATCATTATGCAAACTATACCCAACAATCTAAATCTTTAAATCATATCTTCTAAAAATCAAATCTTGACTTTTATATGCATTTTGTTCAAAGTCTCAAATCATATGTAATCTTACAGTGGTTCCTCTTATTCTTTTATCACAAAATATGCATAGGTCTAAAACTAGTTTATAACATATGCTTATTTTTTTCTAATTAATTACAGGTCTAAATTACAACATAACTATGCATACAACATGCATAAATTATATGTTCATAGTCAAATTTATGCATCCAATCCCAAGTCATATGTCCAATATATTTTATGCCTCAGACCTAAAGTCATACATTCAATTTGGTTTTGTCAAATTTCTCATCATTCATCCCAAAACTTGCGTTCATACGTTCATCTCTTATGAGATTAGGCACAGGCTCGTGGTAGCCTGGCTATAGAAACAGAAAAGAAGAAAGGAATATAGAACAGTCACAGAAAACAGATCTAACAGAAGAGAATACAACCTCAAACTCAGATTTAAATGCATATCAAAATTATAATTAACGTTTATAGCGGAGAATAACTGTACTTGCCTTGATTGGATTAAAGAAAGAACTTTAACTTGTTGTAGAATCTTTGCAGAACTTTAATCTCTAGTTTGAATTGAGTTGCTTAGGCTGATGTTGATTATCTTCTAGTTTTAGTTCCAGCAGAGCAGAGACGCCATTTTTATTTTTTTATTAGAAGAAGAGAGCAATGGAGGCTAGAGAATTGTGTAAGAAACCTAGGTAGAGTCTAGGGCCATTTTTATAGAGTTGCAAGTTAATTTGAGCCGTCCGATGATGCTAGGGTAAATCAAGGCCATCAATTTCAAAAGAGGCCAATTATGTTCACAATTAAGGACTGTAAATTACTCCCATTTTAAATTATGTCATAATTACTATGCATGCAAATTACCCCCATTTTGAATTATGGCATAATTACTATTCCAATTACATGCAATTCCATGTTTTAGCATATATATATATTTCCTACAATGTACACATTTCTCATTTAGGACAAATTCTATATATAAATAATTCCTAACACACTTATGCCATAATTACTCCCTTAATGTACATTATCAACATTTATTATTTATTGCCAATCCATCAAACATAAATACGTATTTAATAGATACATCTTTCCTTTTACCGTATACATTAATTATTCATATATACATGTCAATTAACATGAATGACAATATTAATGTATCCTTTTCATTGTAAATTAGCATATTTATATATTTCTCAACATATTTATATATTTCTCAAATTAACATGTACAGATAAATGTTAATAGCATGTTTTCAAATCAATGCCCTATTGACATATCTTTAAATTAAATGCCAGATAAATATTCGTCATATTAATATGCTTGCATGTTATGTTCACAAAATAATATCATATACCATATTTTTCTTATTCAGTGCCACATTGATGTCAATTGCAGGTTTATAAATGACATTCCTATTAATAGAAAATTAAGTCTAACCTATTCATATTCTTCCTCTTTGAAAATCCCCATTTACTGCATACAAATATTATGCATAAACCTTTCTTTTCACTGCTTGCATCCACACATTTTTATTTAATTTGTATGTTTATGACATAAATGCACATATGTACGAATATGTTAAATATTTCTTTCCTTTAATTTGTCATGAATCCAATTAGAGAAGGCCACTTATAAAAAAAACAATTCTTGGCAGGCAAAAATGCGCAACATACGCCTCATGATACGTACATGTCATATATATATATGTATGTATACGTATATATATATATATATATATTTCTTCTTTTTCTTTTTATCTATCTTCCCAATTACCCATTTTCACACTAAACCACTTTTTGAACTGCATTCACACTAGGCTATTTTAAGCCATTCCCCTAAAACAAAAATAAGGCGCTGGTGGGGATCGAACTTTGTACCTCTTGTATGCAAGTCATGTGTTCCAACCAAATGAGCTACTAAGTCTTTTGCTTACAAAAGTTAGAACAATGCTAAACATTATTCTTTTCTCATTCCTCTTTTTTCATGTTTTGCTGCAATTTTTAATTTAAGGATATCTTTTTCATACGGAGTCCAATTTACGCAAACTCTGACTCTATCTCAAGCAGAATTTAAAGAAGAACGCAATGGCGTAACCTGTTTCCCTTAGTTCTTTGATTTCGAATTAATTATACTTTAATTTGTTAATTTCACAGCTATAGAATACACGGGGTGTTACATTCTCCCCTACTTAAAAGGATTTCGTCCCCGAAATCTTCAAGTTAAGAAGAATGCGTCCTACCATCCAATCACCCATCTACTCAACCATCATCCACAAGCATCCATTGTCCTTAGAAAACTTCTAATGTTGTATGAACATATGAAGAAGTGTGTGTATATGTTCCTTATCTAATGCAAAATCAGGCGGCCCACTGATTCAGTCGACCTCCTTAATGCAAATCATGTTAGTGCCATGAGTCCAATATGTATGCAAATTTTCCTATTTGATATATATCATTTCTATATGAGTGCACAACTGCTCATTCATATGCAACATCCATATGCTGATTCAACCATTTTGCATCCATAAAAATTTAAAAATGCTCACACATCCATATGTAGTATGAGAGTGCTTTCGAGCCGATCTAGTGCCTAGTGTGTGTATATGCATCCCCGAGCAACCACTAGCAACCACTTGCAACCATCAAACATAACATGTCTCAAACACATGTTTACACCCATTAGTTTCTACCTAAAGTTCAAATATTCGATCGATAGGATACAGTCGAATGATGGAAGCGAGTACAGATAGAACGAAAATTTGGTTCCCATTAGACATGGGTCCTAAGTATCGGCCCCAAAGACCGAAACCAATATCAAATTGACACCCCATGAAAACTCAGAATGTATGCGTCATACTTGACGCCTAACACAGATATCCCTCAAACCCCAGTCCCAAACAGATGATCCATAACCCTTATGGGTCTGAGTCTATAGCGGAATTCAAAAATAATACTAGTATTAAAGTGCAGAGTACCGATTACAAAACCAAAATACCAGAATCAGAAAAAAAAAAGTCTTAACTCCATAATCAGATAAAGAAATTAAACCTACTATAGAAATTTTCCTATTTCTATCCTAGCTACTAGCCTCAAGAGTGTTCGCCTGCCCTCCTTGTCCTCGTCTCTTCGGGCAGTCCCTAGTGAAGTGTCCCATCTCCCCACAGTTGAAGCAAGCGCCCTCCCCTTTCTCTTTCGGTAATCCTTATTCAGATGAGTCGAGCTTCCATAAGTAAAACACTTTCCTCCTCCTTATCTTCAAACTTTCCTTCCTTCTTTTGTATTTCCCTTTTTGCCTCCATTGTGAACTAAGTCTATATGAGTTTCTCACCTTTGGGTTGTGCTCCTTAGCCAAACCTCATCATTCTCATCTTTACTATCCTTGTGTAACATGTCGACCAATCCCTCGAAAGCTGCCTCCATCGCCCGGAAAAATCCTTCAAAGCTCTAAAGAAAACTAGCCGCAGGTGAAACTACTACAGCTATCGATGGAAGTCGGGCACTACTTTGCCCTTCGATGAGGTTACCTCCCAGAAAACCGGGAGCCCCAGAGACTCAAGAAAGAAGGAAACAAGGATTCAAGCAGAGGATCAAAAGATAGATATATGGCTTAGGGGACTATGTTTTTCAAAATAAGCTTTACTTTTGAAAATACTTCCTTTTCAAAACCTTTTTGAAAATAGTTTTCAAAAATTCTTTATCAAATCCGGTAACCTTCAGCTCTGATACCAAGTGTAACACCCCACCTCCGTTAAGGTCACTCACAAAGGGAATGCCTTAACTTTGGTGGAGCATTTTAGTAAACAGAACAGAAACTTACAAGACAGATAAAACAGTACTTGAAATTTTTTTAACTTTATTACAGCGGAAACAGAAATTAGTATGGTTACATCCTTTCAATTTCAGAATTCAAGTACAAAATATCAGTCTTGTACAAAAGCCTTCAAAATGCATAGTTTAAAATCATAATCCCCATGGAACGGAAGCTATACAGAGCCAAGCCATACTTTAAGCACTTCAAGCAAAGAGAAATCCGGATCAAGCTAAAGTATTTCCCTCCTTGGATAACCTGGGGGGGAAACGGAAGAAAGGAGGCGAAACAACAAGGGTCAGACAAAAAGTCTGGCAAGTCCAGTGACTTTCAGCATATGAACAGATAATAATAATATGATATGAACATAAAACTGGATGTGAGATAACTGTAATAGGTGTAGCAGATATAACAGAAAAACAGAATGATATAAACTATTGTCTTACACTTCTCTGCACTAATACTAGCATAACAGAATTAGGTGTCACCCTAATGTCTAAATTGAAGCAGGAACGGGTACAAAATTCTTTAACAGAAACAGAATGCTAATAATGGGCCTTTACTACCCGATCAGAAACAGACAGAAGCAGAAACAGATTTATCCCTACGGAAACAGAATGTAGAATTAGGTGTACACTAGTAATGGGCCTTTACCACCCGAACAGACGGTACCATACAGAAACAGACAGGTGTTACCACCCAACAGAAACAGACGGTACCAACAGAAACAGACAGAACTAAGTGTACCCTAAAACCCTACCCCAAGCGATCGGCTCCCTAATACATAAATATCCTGTGTCGGCCCCACAGTAGGGTGTATCACTCCCTAAAGTGACAACCAATTGGCACAGACCTATTTACAGATGTCACGGCGTCTTACATCCTCAGAGGCAGACCGGGATCCATGCACGCACATGACCCGGTTGGAATGCACCATCAACACCCCTCGCCATTATCAGAATGAACCTCTTATAATTAGTTCAGTAAGCGTGCCCGGACCCTACTTACTGTTGGGTCAAAGTTTTGATACCAGAAAGGGTTACTGACTAATATGGGTCCCAAACAACAGACGACACAAGTAATTCCCCTCCTAACCTTGTGTCCCCAGACTAACAGATTTCAGATTAACTTGTTTACAAGTTCAGACATACAGAGTTCAGATTTACTAATTCCCAAATTAAGTTAACAAGTTTTCAGACTAACGGGTCAGATGTACAGACTTTTCAGATTTGTCTAACTTTGTATTGGGCTACAGATTCATGGATGGGTTTTACTACATCTATTAATCCCATTGGTTTAACCCTATTTTCCCCAATACGTTTTAGACGTCATTCTTATCTTAGATTTTCATTAATTAATTATTAATGCACAGACCTCTCACATTAGGTCGGTAGCTTGTGGCCGCTGGATATGCCGGGCGGTTCCGGGCAGACTTCTGCCACAAGCCAGACCTAACCTCGTGTCTTACGCATGTTATGACTAACTTCTCACATTAGAACCTATTGTTTGCGGCCACTGGATGTGCCGGGCGGTTCCGGGCAGATTTACGCCGCAAACTCATTCTAACCTCGAGTTAGCCATGTTCATCTTTGCGGCCAATTAATTAATTATTTACCGTTTATGCGCACGCCCAATATATATGCCAATTCAGATTATATCAATAACAGAATGATTATATCAACATAGCAGATAACAGATTTTATATGAATTAACGGATTTTACAGATTTAGCAACTTAGCAGAATTTGGCATATAACAGGTTAGGCATTTCAACCGACAAATTTAACAGATTAGGCATTTCAATCTAATTAGCAGTCTAGGCAATATAACAAAACTAGCAGTTTAGGCAACTTGGCAAATTAGCAGATTTAGCAAATTTAATATTTCCAAAGGTTCTATTTACATGCCTTGCCTAGTCATAAATTAGCCTAAATTCATATGCCTACATAATTGTCAAGATTCACAACATATACTCGCAGAATATGGACATAATTTGCCATATAACATATGTTCCAATTTTTGTTAAACTAGCATTTTACAGCAGATTCACATATAAATTATACCAAATATAACCATTAATTCCAATGCATGCCATATATCCAAAAATCCCTATTTAGGTGTAATCACAATAATAGATATCCTAATTAATGTAAATCTTTTACACCTAAGCTTCCATATCTTCTTCTTTTTAAGTCATGAATCATTATGCAAACTATACCCAACAATCTAAATCTTTAAATCATATCTTCTAAAAATCAAATCTTGACTTTTATATGCATTTTGTTCAAAGTCTCAAATCATATGTAATCTTACAGTGGTTCCTCTTCTTCTTTTATCACAAAATATGCATAGGTCTAAAACTAGTTTATAACATATGCTTATTTTTTTCTAATTAATTACAGGTCTAAATTACAACATAACTATGCATACAACATGCATAAATTATATGTTCATAGTCAAATTTATGCATCCAATCCCAAGTCATATGTCCAATATATTTTATGCCTCAGACCTAAAGTCATACATTCAATTTGGTTTTGTCAAATTTCTCATCATTCATCCCAAAACTTGCGTTCATACGTTCATCTCTTATGAGATTAGGCACAGGCTCGTGGTAGCCTGGCTATAGAAACAGAAAAGAAGAAAGGAATATAGAACAGTCGCAGAAAACAGATCTAACAGAAGAGAATACAACCTCAAACTCAGATTTAAATGCATATCAAAATTATAATTAACGTTTATAGCGGAGAATAACTGTACTTGCCTTGATTGGATTAAAGAAAGAACTTTAACTTGTTGTAGAATCTTTGCAGAACTTTAATCTCTAGTTTGAATTGAGTTGCTTAGGCTGATGTTGATTATCTTCTAGTTTTAGTTCCAGCAGAGCAGAGACGCCATTTTTATTTTTTTATTAGAAGAAGAGAGCAATGGAGGCTAGAGAATTGTGTAAGAAACCTAGGTAGAGTCTAGGGCCATTTTTATAGAGTTGCAAGTTAATTTGAGCCGTCCGATGATGCTAGGGTAAATCAAGGCCATCAATTTCAAAAGAGGCCAATTATGTTCACAATTAAGGACTGTAAATTACTCCCATTTTAAATTATGTCATAATTACTATGCATGCAAATTACCCCCATTTTGAATTATGGCATAATTACTATTCCAATTACATGCAATTCCATGTTTTAGCATATATATATATTTCCTACAATGTACACATTTCTCATTTAGGACAAATTCTATATATAAATAATTCCTAACACACTTATGCCATAATTACTCCTTTAATGTACATTATCAACATTTATTATTTATTGCCAATCCATCAAACATAAATACGTATTTAATAGATACATCTTTCCTTTTACCGTATACATTAATTATTCATATATACATGTCAATTAACATGAATGACAATATTAATGTATCCTTTTCATTGTAAATTAGCATATTTATATATTTCTCAACATATTTATATATTTCTCAAATTAACATGTACAGATAAATGTTAATAGCATGTTTTCAAATCAATGCCCTATTGACATATCTTTAAATTAAATGCCAGATAAATATTCGTCATATTAATATGCTTGCATGTTATGTTCACAAAATAATATCATATACCATATTTTTCTTATTCAGTGCCACATTGATGTCAATTGCAGGTTTATAAATGACATTCCTATTAATAGAAAATTAAGTCTAACCTATTCATATTCTTCCTCTTTGAAAATCCCCATTTACTGCATACAAATATTATGCATAAACCTTTCTTTTCACTGCTTGCATCCACACATTTTTATTTAATTTGTATGTTTATGACATAAATGCACATATGTACGAATATGTTAAATATTTCTTTCCTTTAATTTGTCATGAATCCAATTAGAGAAGGCCACTTATAAAAAAAACAATTCTTGGCAGGCAAAAATGCGCAACATACGCCTCATGATACGTACATGTCATATATATATATGTATGTATACGTATATATATATATATATTTCTTCTTTTTCTTTTTATCTATCTTCCCAATTACCCATTTTCACACTAAACCACTTTTTGAACTGCATTCACACTAGGCTATTTTAAGCCATTCCCCTAAAACAAAAATAAGGCGCTGGTGGGGATCGAACTCTGTACCTCTTGTATGCAAGTCATGTGTTCCAACCAAATGAGCTACTAAGTCTTTTGCTTACAAAAGTTAGAACAATGCTAAACATTATTCTTTTCTCATTCCTCTTTTTTCATGTTTTGCTGCAATTTTTAATTTAAGGATATCTTTTTCATACGGAGTCCAATTTACGCAAACTCAGACTCTATCTCAAGCAGAATTTCAAGAAGAACGCAATGGCGTAACCTGTTTCCCTTAGTTCTTTGATTTCGAATTAATTATACTTTAATTTGTTAATTTCACAGCTATAGAATACACGGGGTGTTACAGTTGTGGCCTACGAAAGTCGACGGCTGAAGCCGCATGAGAGAAATTACCCAACTCTTGATTTGGAAGTGGCGGCAACTGTGTTTGCTCTGAAGATATGACCTGTTGGGAGTTCAATTCGAGTTGTTTACGAATCACAAGTCGTTGAAGTATCTCTTCTCGCAAAAGAATTTGAATCTTCAGCAGCAACGGTGGTTAGAGTTTCTGGCATCATGTGATTTTGGTATAGCCTATACTCCTGATAAAGGTAATGTAGTTGCAGATGCGTTGAGTCGAAGACATGCAAGTTTGGAGCGATGTTTTCGGAATAGAAGATTCTTAAGTATTTGGCAAGGTTCGATTTCAGGCCACAATGTGAGTTAGAGCCTGAAATGTTGGCAAGCTTATCGATAAGACCTACTCTTATTGAAAGGATTGGCGAGAGCCAAAAGCTAGATGTGAAACTTGTTGAGTTTATCCAGAAGCTGGAACCAGAGAATTAATAGTTCGAAGTCGATCGAGAAGGTTAGGTTCGAAAGAAGGACGACTAATTGTTCTTGATATCGACGAATTGAGAGTTGAGGTTCTGAGGGAATGTCATCACTCGAAGTTGATGATTCATCCCGGTGGTAATAAGATGTATCAGGACATGAAGCGAGTCTACTATTGGGAAAGAATGAAGCGAGATATTCGAAAGTTCATTTCCAAGTGCATGAACTGTCAGTTGGTGAAAGCTAAACAGAAGAAGCCAAGTGGTTTGCTTCAGCCATTGAAGTTCCTACATGGAATTGGGAGAAAATATTGATGGACTACCTAGAACCAGGGTGGAAACAAAGGAATTTGGGTCATTGTGGATCGCTTGATTATACACGGGAGGCGGAAGAGAATATGAAGGCGACCCATCTAGAACTCTTCGTCCGTATGACCTATTGATATCGTGTCATCATTACAACTTGTGATATGGTTGCTGTTAGAATTCCGCGTGCTAGGATAAGGCTATGAATGCATGGCTTAATGGCTGC
Source organism: Allium sativum (assembly GCA_030737875.1). Lineage (NCBI taxonomy): Eukaryota > Viridiplantae > Streptophyta > Magnoliopsida > Asparagales > Amaryllidaceae > Allium > Allium sativum. Next base: position 382,281,367 of record CM060924.1, read on the forward strand.
TAGTTTGGGTGATAGAATTGGCTACTCATGGATGGTAGTCATGCAGAATTGTTTTATTACTTATATTAGTTGGAATTTCGAGGGCGAAATTCCTAAGGGTGGAGAATGTAACAGCCTGCATTTTACGTATCGAAGGATCGTAAAATATTTTTATTTTATTCCCTGAGGGTTGGGTTATTCTCATATTTTAATATGTTGCTTATGGGGATGAGAGACAAATCCATAGTTTTTACCAATTTTGGTTGTGACCATTTTGCCCTTGTCAGTCTTGTACAAGGAATAACTTTAGACTCGGATCAAATCAGGTATTGAGACTTATGCCACTAGAAAGGAAATGATGATTCCCTTTTCGTAAAGTGGTTATATTAAATATTTGGATCAACGGTTTGGGAGGAATCGTTGTTTTAAGGTTTAACAGTTGGTTGTTCATGTTTTTTTAAAGCCATAATGGGTTGATTTGGGGAGGCCCATTAGTGGGCTGGTGGAGGCTATACATAGGGGTAAGGAGGCATGGAGAATGGTTTACTTTCTTCATTCTGTCATTTGGGAGAGCTTGTGGTCCTCCATTCCTCCATCTTATACACCTTTCCACCATTAAAGCTTAGAGAATCGAAGAACAACATTTGAAGCTAGATCTACGCAAATCAAAGAGATAGATCATCAAATCAAAGAGTTTGGAGCAAATTCTTCATTGTTCGGATCTAGATTTAAGTGATTTTGAGTTGTTTTGGAGAATTGGTGAGTGATATGCATCTCTAATACAGATTCAAGTAAGTATATGAGTTGTATACACATATTTTCATCATTTTAAATCGATTTCTCCTATATCTACACCATGGTAAGCTTATTTTCGTATGAATCGCCATAGGTTCAAATTTAACAACTTAAAACCTATAATTTTTATGCTATTTCATATTTTTATGCAAGTCAGATCGATAATTTAGTTCATATGTTCATTTATCCTAATTTTGGTAAAGTTTGCATAATTTTGGTGAAAATCGTCATATTCATGTTGTTGGTGATTTCTTAACATGTTTATGGTCGTATTTGATAAATTGGTTGAATAGATTTCATCGATCTTGTCGTTCAACGAAGTTTTGGTTGAAATTGTTGATAATTTGGATCGGTATAGTCCACTGGTCGAGCGTGTAGTACAAAGTGCAGTACAAAATGTAGTGCGGGTAGGTAGTATAGGGGGTCGGTTGAGCAACAGGTGCTCGAGCAGCCTGGTCGGTCGTGCAAGAAGGGTGTCGAGCACGAAGGGAGTCGGGTCGAGCAGTAGCGGGGTTGGCCGGAGAAGCAACGGGTTCGAGCCTGGTTGGTCATGCAACGTAAGATGGTCGGGTAGTGCAAGAGAGTTCGGGTTGAGCAAGGCGGGTCGATCGAGCAGGCCAAGGTGTCGGTCGCACCAGGGGGTCGATCGCACCAAGGGGGTGGTCGCACCGAGAAGACATTGGGTTGTTTTTAGAAAAAAATTCGAGTACGACCCAGATTTGAACAAAAGGGCATAAAAAATTCAGGCAAAAGTGCCTGAACCCTTGCCGTAGTGCAGTGCGCTATAAACGTTGTGGTCGATGGCATGAACGCGGTGGTTTATTTCATAGCAAATGGATGTAACGCTATGAATTGTGTTGAACGATATATCGATGTTATTTGGTTCAGTGATGTTTTGACTTCTAAGTGAATTCAAGTAGGAATATTTGAAGTGTTTAGATGTGTTCATTGATCGATATGGAACAACGAACGAGATGAAAACTCAAAGGTCGTGAGTTGGTGGATAATGGTTCCTCAAGAAGGTTGCTTGAGCTATGAAAAGTCGTCAGGTTGGATGGGTAAAGATGCCAAGGCGATGGTGCCAGAACCCTAAATCACAAATCGCAAGGGTATCACAGTCGCCATTTTAAGAATGCTCTTTATATTTTTCCAACAAAAATAGCTGGTAACAAACATAACAAATATCGTCTAGTTTAACTTCGAAAACCTATCAAACGTATTCCTTCTTTTAATAACTATGTAGAAGCATCTAATGCAATTTCAATGTCGCAAAAGGTTTAGATAAATATATTTATCTTTCTGTAGGTGCACGATTGATGTTACAATCTAATCTTTCAGTGCATAATGGATTGGTCAATGGTGCAATGGGTACTGTTGTAGATATTATGTATTCGCAGTCATCAAGCTCTCCTAACGATCTACCTCTAGCTATCATGGTCAATTTTGATAAGTATCACTCCATTTCGTGAAGAAACGAACGTTATTCCAGTAACTCAACAAACAACAAATTGGAAAACTTCTTCTGGTACTACATATACTAGAACTCAATTACCTTTGGTTCAATGTTGGGCAATAACAATACATAAAAGTCAAGGACTAACACTTATCAAGAAATCAATGATATCGGCGATCGAGAAAGTCTTGGTTAACGATTGTTGCGCTATCAAGAACTAGAAAATCAGAGGATCTTGGTTTTAATCCTATGTTTACTTTTGAAAGACCTGCACAAATCGGAAAATCCAAAGGTTTTCTTCTAGATTATCAGAAGAAGAATGTATGAATACAATATCATGAAACAAATACTGTCATGAATAATTTAAATGTACATCACTATGGATTGGTTTAGCGGTGAAAGAAGGAAAGTTATACTTTGTTTGAATGGAACAGAGGTAAAAAAAATTTTTAGGGTTTTTTCATTGTTAATACCGCACTTAACATTTATTACGATTCTTTAAATTTTTTTTGAATTCTTGTTTATAAAAGGATATAAAAGTTGGATGATGGATAATGGTAGGATCAATAATTGAATTTCTTACATGCAAATAACACTACGTTTTCACCTTTACAATTTATGTGAAATTTGCAGTATATTTTTATTTCTGTTTATTTCATTTTTATAATTTATAATTGTGGATTTGTAGCTACATAGATTTGATGATTACATTCTGAATTGAATGAAATCAGGTATTACTGTTTTATTTGTAGCATCATTGAATCTTCTGTGTAGTATCATGTTTGGTTGTTTGCTCATCTCAAATTGTGCCTGCTTTCAGGTTCATTTTCTTTTAATTATAATACTGGTTTATTTCAGGTTCTCTTGCTTGTTCTTGGCATCTAGCCTTCTATTCATTTGTTATTCTAATTGTCAATTAGCCTCGGAACTTGTTTATGTATCAATATATGTTTTTGACCTCTGGAGTGCCTGAACAAAGAAGGTAGAAACAATGGTAATAGAATAAATCATAATTCAGTACAATCAAATGTTATGAGATTTGCATTGTGTTGGTTTGACGCCATAGATGATTTCCTTTCACTTGCCTAAGTTCAACTATATGTACAGGTTGTTGCAAACATATTCAAGGTTTTTCCAAAGGACATAGAATATGTAGGTAATGTTGAATTTACGTATAAGCATCACAGTACTGATTACACAGTTGCAAATTATTTCTTACTTGTAGATATTTTATTTATAAATTGAAGATTTGCATTTGTTTCCCATATGAGATTACACAATGTTGAATTTAATTATCGCAATATTACTGAAAGATTGCTTATGTTTGTAGTGGTACTGTACACAATGTTTTATGGGTTGAAAGCTAGACATAATAGCTGAGAGGTAAATTTTGCAACTTATCAATTCTAGCTTTATAAAATTTGATGGATGAATGTCATGGATGATTTATTTGAAAGTATCGAATGTTTTAATAATGTTAATTTTACCTTGGATATATTACATTAGTTGATTAGTTTACTCACATCACTGGATCTAATGATCTTATATGAGATTCTTAACACAAGAAAGTAAGCATTCAACCAAATATGTAAATATGTAGTTTTGATATGTAGGAAGCAATGTAGATCATAGTAGCTTGCTCTGCAATGGCTGTAGAAAAATAAAAACTACAGTCACAAAGGATGGTTCAAATAAAAGCAAGTGGTCAAATGGAAGAGAGGTGGCATTATCAGTGCACCTGCATTGATGGAAGGAGAAATATTAGTCACTACCGGAGCTCTACAAGAAACGGTCCACATAGTGACGACCATAAACCGTCGACGGTCGTCACTTGCCATCTTCAGCCGTCACTAAAAGTCGGCGCAATATATCTGTATGCTAAGCAAATAGCGTCGAGGTTAGTGACGGCCCTGATCTCCTTAATAGAAACGGCCGATGACAACAAACATGCCACGTAGACAAAACGGTTGGTCTTTCTACCGTCATGACCAGCCGTCGCTAACCGTGGGTAAATAGCTGTCACTATACATCATAGAACTGGGTAAATTAGCCGTCACTAACCGTAGCAAATAGTGACCTAAAGCTGTTACGAGCCGTCGCAAAACTGTAAATGTTTTCCTGTTTTCCAGCAGTCATAAGGCCCTCAATCCACGCCAATTCAAACCCAACCAATTCGCAACTCATATGCGATCAATTTCACGATCCATCAGAACATATATACTCAAATTCAGAACTCAAACCAACATATATGCTATAAACCAACTCATACACAACTAAATAGCTAATAAACGATAAATAAAAACCAACATCACGTCCACATCAAATAAAGAAACCATCATCGTCTCCACAAACCATCACAAACAAGTCAAGTTCATGATCAACAACTAGTTTATATTTACAAACCAATAAGTCCAAAATCAAAAAAGAGGACAAGTACCTATCATCCTTGTCGTCGTCCTCATCGTCTTGGTCCTCATCCTTCCCGGCAGCAGGCCCACCCGACGGCATATGCCATGCTCCTGAAGAAATGTAGCAATCCGCTCATCTAGCATGGTCTTGAGCTTGTTCTTCTAAAAATCCTCCAGAGTTGCTACCTGCTGTCGAAGCATGGCGATCTCTCCTCCTCCTGACGCCTCGTATAGGAGGCCTGAGTCCCCGCTATTTGTTATTATTATATTATAAGCATGACTTGATAAATGTATTGTAAATTCATTATGTACAATGAATATTCAACATCCAATACAAGATTTCTTTCTATATCATCAGTATATTTCGTCAATAAATCATACATCGTTCTCATCAAATTCTAACTTATACATATACATAACACATATACATATATTACTTTCATATTCATTCATTTTCAAATTATATGGATGAGTATATATAATAATATTTGAATATGTTTAAATATGTCAACACTTTAAACCTTTAATAGCACTTGGATATGTTTAAATTCTTTAATAAAATGCTTTACCTCTATGTTTCCAAAACCGTATCGCCTATTCCTGGTATGCAGGTCGATGATGATGTCCCAAATACGATTGCACTCCTCCACTTCCGGCTCTTGACCTAACTGCGCCGCTCGAGCATTTAACACCACCGTGTATCTCTCCTGCGATAGCTGACAATTATGGAATACATTAAATATTCAATTTCAACTTAACAATGTAAAATAAAATTATTAAAAATGCTAACCATCACTCTACTGGACTTAGTGTCCGTCCAGGTATATGAGGTGTTACCCTCCTCGCCGGTCTGCTCGACAACGTGAGTCTATGTAAATACCTCAATAAGTGTAGGCTCCCGATGGAGAGTCGACATCTAAAATGATACAATATATATTTGGAATTTATCAATACAATTAAAAAAAAGTTTAGAACTATCTATCAATGTTGTTTATCGTCATACTAATTCGCAACGGTGCTGTGAGAAGGACTTAGACCAACCCTAATGCAAAGCAGAATTTTTGAGTCTATTTGCCAGGTTTTGCTCTAAAAGCTCATATATATATTTAATTATACGATTAATTGATTGATATACAAAATAGAAATTAAAAATAAGCTTAATTAATTTACCTTCGCTGTTTCCGCGCCCTATAGTTTCTGGAAATCTTCGTAGACCTCCTCGCTCATCCATGGAGGCCTCTTCCCAGCTGCTTTTGCCTTGTGTGCGTTGCCTGAATAATTTTCTTCATTTTCTGGTTCTATGCGGTGAGGAAAAGATCTATATCTTCGTCCCTGACCCGTACAGCAACCTGTAAATTAACAAACAGATTGCATTGCATATTTTATATACTTTTGTAAATGAGAAATAAATTTATACTTACAAGAACCTCCGCGAGAATGACATTCCTAATCTGCATAGGAATATCATCCCAGTGGGCCCACTCCTATGTCCACCTGGCGATATATGCATTTCTAGACACGGATAAAAGAACATCTCCAGTAATAATCTCAAACCCACTGCAACTAGTGAGATATTAGCATTTGATAAATTTTGAATACTAAACATTTATGAAATTAAAAACTTACCCTGCGGTCTTGGGTATGAGCTCTACGACCGGACGTAAATCCGGTGCTATATCATTCGCACCTGCCTTTGAACTGTGGGTAGTCGGCGTCTAGGAGGCATATTTGTTGCAAACAAATTATTTCGTATAATAATAACACATATATCATTAAGCACATCCATTATCAAATAAACTCATATAGCATATATTATCAAGTGCAACTACATGACCCATTTACATAAAAGAAGAAAAACTAGATAATAGTCCACAATATCACTTTCATGGTAAAGTAAATGTATAGATAACCGTAGCGCGTTATATAAGTTTACAACGTAAAACATCATATAAAACAGACCATTGTACATCATAGCTCACAACATCTTTAAACTTCAAAATATATGTAAACAACTAATGATACAAATAATATTATTCTTCTTCATTTTCTGATTCAGTCTCGGTCTCATATTCTATATCTTTGTCCTCTGTACTCTCAAATGCTTCTATTAAAACATTTGATTCATCATTCAAAGACCCTAAATAAACATCATTAGAAATTATTATTTCGATGTTTTGATTTGCATCCGTTTGATACACTGCATCGTCTGGAATAGCAATTCCTTCAAACGTAAATCTTGCCTTTGTTTTAATAACAATAGACCAATCTGTTTTATTTATTTTTAAGGACGGATACTGTAACAACCCTGAATTTTGGGGTAAATTTAAAAATTTATTTTAACTAATTTTAATGGGTTTGGATATTTAAAATAATTTATTTGAAACAATAATTATTAAAAATTTATTTAAATCGAAGTTAGGATGAATAATTTAATTTTGATTATAAAAGGAGTTAGAAATAGCGCGGTAGTTTGAAAAGTCAAACTTGAACTTTGACTGACCGTACATGATGCAAAATTTAACGGATTTGAGTGAAACCAAAAATATTAGAATCTCTTTTAAAATATCTTTCCAACGAATCCGAAAAATCGAAATTTATAACGGGAATCAAAAGTTATGCCCAGTTTAAATTTCAGAACAGTCGTTGTAGGATTTATATATATATTTTAATATTAAAAATAGCCATTTTTCAAATGACCTCTGTTTTCGACGAAACCACTTTTTTTGGATTCGAAATGTCAGATTATTGCTAAGTTAAATTTTTCATAATTTTTAGAATTAATTTGTGACCGTGGCAAAAATATTTCTATTTTGTCAATTTCGGTCACTTTTAATCGACTTGAAAAAGGACATTTTTCAAATAGGCTCAGAATTCAACGAAATTAATTTTGTTAGGACCGCATCGTCAAAACAAAGCCAGAAATAATTTTTCTGAATTTTTCTGAGTTCGTTTGTGGCCCCGGTGAATTTATTTGTACGGTTGAATTAAAAATAAAAGTAAATATTTTAAAATAAAGGAAACTGGGTCAAGACAGTCGTTTGGGCCTGCGGGGCATATATAGATGAGTCCGGAATAGGGGTTAATAGGTAAGAACGATAGTCGTTGGGCTCCGTTTGGAGACCGGACAAAGAAAAAAAACCTAAATTTTGAAATTAAATAAAAAATAATAATAAGAAATACTAAGTATAAATACGCGTATACCTAGTCTACTGTTCATTCTCCTTCCTCGATTACAGCCGCCACTCTCCATTTCCTTCAAAACTTCTTCACCATTTATCTCCTCCTCCACCAACTTTCAGACCCTGCCGTAGTTGGACTTTTTGTAGAGCTTCGAACAAGCTTTCATCTCCGACCAATTGCATCGAAGACCGCGCCCCCTAGCTCGAGAATCGGGCCACCCAACGCAGCCCGTTCTCGCTGCCGTCGGGCCCACCTGGGCTGATCAAGCTCCCCAACTCCGCCCGGCGAACAACCGCCTCTCCAAGCCCTCCAACCTCCGACTCCCCGTTCGTGAATCCGTGCAACAAATCAAAAGTTATATCGATCCAAAGTTTTGAACAAAACTGAAAATAAAGGTATGCAATTTCAATCAGATTTGCCATGCTTTTATCTGTTACAATTGCAGTTGTGAAAAGTAATTGATAATTTGTTCATACGAACTCCAAACTGAAAATTTTCAGATCCGTTTGAACCGTAACATCGAATAGAACCTCTTGAAAGCAATTGGGACCAGTTCTGAACACGTTTGAATTTCTAATACTGATCCAATCAAGGTGAGATTCTATTTTAAATAATTAAATTAATTTAATTATTAGTTTTCCTTTTTTATTTAAATAATTGAATGGTGAATGAAGTAGATCTGAGATGTGATAATATTCTGAATGATTGTTTGGTTTATTTGTGTGTATAATTCCAGATCTACTAGTTAAAAAATTTCAAATCTGTATGTGATGGAAAATTTGAATAATTATTTTGTTTAAATTTTGTCGAATCATGTTTTGTTGATATTCTATGAATCATGTATATATAAAAATATCTCCTTTTTCTTGTCTTTGAATTGAACTAGAAAATTTCAATTCAATACCACCTTGTTGTTATTTGATTTGGCTAGACCTTTTTAGTTCAAATATAATATTGATATGATGTTTGTAGGATTGAAATATGACGATATGAAAGAAATTACATTTATATTTAATGTAATTAGGACATGAATTTTTCACCGCAATAAAAATTACCTTTGTAGGTGATAAATAAAAGTATGATTTTGCGATGCAATATAAATTACATTTTCTCTTAATATAATTAAAGAATAGATTTTTGCATTGTAAATAAAAAGATTAGGTATAAATACAAAGACATAAAATTTATACCGCATAGAAGATTACATTTTTATATGTAACACAAAGACATGAAATTTATACCGCACAGAAAATTACATTTTTATATGTAAAACAAAGACATGAAATTTATACCGCATAGAAAATTTCATTTTTATATGTAATACAAAGACATGAAATTTATACCTCATATATATTGAATTACATTTCTATATGTAATTAAAGAATAGGATTTTACATTGTAAATTGAAAAACAAGATTTGACATGTAATATTAATTACATTTTCAATGTAATTAAAAAGTAGAATTTGACGGTGTAATTAAAATCACATTTTTAATGTAATTTATAAAGATGGAATTTTTCACCATTATGTTAATTACATTTTAATGTAATTAATAAGAGAAAATTTATAATGGAATTAAAATTACATTTTTAATGTAATTTATAAAGATAGAATTTTTCACCGTTAATATAATTACATTTGTAATGTAATTAAATAGAAGGTTTTGACAATGTAATTAAGGAATAAGATTTTACCTTTGTGATGTGAACTACAATTTACATTGTAATTAAAAAGGGAGGATTTTACATTGTAATTAAAAAGGAGATTTTACATTGTAATTAAAGGATAGAATTTTACATTATAATGTCAATTACATTTTTTTATGTAATTTAAAAAGAAGATTTTGGCATTGCAAATTATTACATTTTTAATGTAACTAAAAGAATGGATTTTCAATGAAATCATAAGAATAAAATTAAAAGAGTAGAACTCAACGTTGAAATATAATTTACATTTCTATGTAAATATAAGAATAAAGAAATAAAAATTTACATTTTAATGTAAATGGAATTTAAGGAAGGAAATGTACATTTTAATTAATGGAATTTTCATTAAAAAGGACAATCGTATGAAATTTACATATTTATATAAAAAGATTTTCAGTAAAGATTATACGATGAAATTTACATTTTAATGAATTGGATTTTCATTACAAAGATAAAGATAGAAATTTACATTTTTTTATGTAGATAGATTAACACGCAAAATTATTATTTTGTTTGTAATGAAAGATTAACAAAGTTATTTATTTTGTAGAATTGAAGTTGACACCAAAATATTGCATTTTGTTAGGAAATATAAACTAGAATATAAAGGACATTTTGTTAGGAAATGCAAATTAGAATAAAAAGGACATTTTTGTTAGGAATTGTAAACTAGAACAAAAAGTATAGAAATAAAGATTACATCTTTATTGACCTTTTATATGCAATAAAAAGAAGTAGGGAATTAGAAAAGTTACATTTTTCTTAATGTAAATAAGAATTAGAAGAAAATTTCAATTTTATGTGATTAAGTCAATTTCCATGTGAATTACGTTAAAGGTGAAAAAAAATTCATTTATCATGTAAATTAAGATAAATAAGAAAATTACATTTTTATGTAATTAAGTTAAAGTTTATATTTTCATGTAATTAAGATTTAAAGAAAGAAAATTACATTTTTATGTAATGAAAAGATTAGATTTTGACATTGCAAATTTATTTAATGTAATGTAGATTATATTAAAAAGAAAAGTTTACATTTTTAATGTGAATAAAAATAATAGAATTAAAATGTATATTTTTATCGTCACTTTAGATGCGATAAAAGAATAGAATAGTTATATATTTTTATCGTTATTTTAGAGGCGATAAAAAGAAGTTACATTTTTCAATGTAAATAAAAGAAAAATAGGAAGTTACATTTTTATATGTAATTAGAGAAATATAGAAACTTACATATTTTTTTCAATGTAAATAAGGATGAAATAGAATTTTTTTATGTAAATAAAAAATTTACATTTTTCAATGTAAACAAAAGAAATAAAAGAATGATTAGGAATTCACATTTTCCAATGTAAATAGAATATGAAATAAAAGTTACATTTTCCATATAATAATATATTAAAATATAAGTTTACATTTCTAAATGTAAATAAAATAGGAATAGAAATTTACATTTTTTTATGTAAATAAAAGGATTAGAAATTTACATTTTAAGGAATGGGTTTTCATTAAAAAGGAATAATGAAACCAAATATACATTTGGTGTAAATTGAAATATGAAAGAAGACAAAATAATACATTGTTGGATATAGCATATGTATGTGAATTAAAATAAAATAAACATTATTGTGTGCCATGTTATACCTCGATATTATGTACACAAATAGGGATATTCGATGTTAACAAAATATAATGAAATGAAATGGATGACGGAATTATATATAAGTATATACATGTAAATTATAATTAAACGAATCGCGTGCGGTAGTTCACGATTCGACAATTGTAACTTTAAATAGTTATGCTGAAATATCCGACCGCCGGATTTTCCCAAAACTGAAACCGTTAGGTTCGCCTGGGGAAGATCTTTCCAACGAGATGAATTGTGTTAAAATCCAATGGTTAGATTTAGAGAAATTTGTAAAACAAATTTTGGGTGAAAACAGCGCCAAGGTCGCCTATTGCATAAAGTGTTGTTAAATAAAATTCAATTATTTTTATATAAATAAAAATAGAGATTAATCGTTATAAATTAATATTAACGATAAGAAATGATTTTAAATTATATATATACGAGGATCATTTGAAAAGTCCGAGTTCAATCTCATTTCAAATGATTATGCGTCAATCTAAGTCGAAGAGTTGAAGACGGTGATTGAAGACCGACGATCTTCACGTCGAATGGATGAGTTACCATTGACGCTCATGATTGGAGTAGCTACCTTGAAGGGGCTACAATGGTGGCCGTCCAGACTACTTGTTGATTGTTCGAATATGCGAGGAATAAGGTGCCTCCGGTTTCGTTCAGACCCAGAACGGACTTGAAAATGGATTGTATGTCTGACGTTGTATTCCTTTATACGGTATTCGTTGATCTCTGCTAAATATATATTTGTTTGGTGTTTAACACCCTTCTCTAAGATGTACGAGCTTAGAGTATATATTGGTAGGAATCAATGGTATGGTATGGATTGACAATGTGGCATGCTAAGATGCAAATGATCAAGGCTTTTGTTGAAAAGCAGGCCTTGTGGCTGATGATCAATGCACAGCTTGAATAAGCATAGCTTTGTGTATTACGTATCTTCACGAGCCTCACAACCCGATTGGAGTCTAAAACGGGAGAAGGGAACGCAGGGATAGTAGCATGTTTCTTTCTAGCTAGAAGTGGTGTTTGGGTTTTACACGGCCCGACATTTTACTTATGTGGATGATGGAATGAGGCTCCTCGGATATTAGGTCCTATAGGATCGGGAAATGTGTGTTCAGGAATTGCCAATCCGCAAAATCGTATGTGTGGACCGGCCCTGCAAGATCCAAGGGTTCACTGCGGGGAATCCTGAGACATTAGCTAGAGTGTCTCGAATCGGTAAGGAGCTCCTCCCTAGCCTTGACTCATGATGGAAACCCAATTTCCAATACGACCTCATGCGGTTTTGATTGTAGAACTAGTATGGCGACATAGTAGGATGGGGTACTATGCCGTCTATGATTGATACATTATGATTGAAATGTTTTTGAAACATATATACACTAATAATAATATCAAATCCGTTTTATCGTATCAAGCATCTTTTGACCATTATAAGGTAAAACTCTATCCTCCGGTTTGCGTTGCATTGTGTGATGGGACTTGAGTCTTATAATGGTTTCATTTTTCTAAAAGGCATTGCATTGTTTAACGATTTACTTTATTTTATGCACTGGCAATCCAATGGAGTAAACCCGTTCCGCGTTAGCGGCGTGGTTCTGTGATTAGCCTTATTATTAGATTAGTTAAGGTAGATTTCTCATGCCAGTCCCATGACTGACTCGTAGTTTGTTTCACTTTGCAAACTCAGGTGCCCTCTTTTCCACACGGGCAGTCGAGTAGCTTTTTGTAGATATATATCTCTCGACCAGGATTCTGGACCAAAGCCTAAAGCTGTGTCCAGAGCATAGAAGTCTTCCGCTGTTTATTGTATTTAATTTATTGTAATTTATCTTCCGCTGTAATTTTATTAAATGTACTATGATATATTCTATACTCTGATGTAACATTATTACGATGTTTTATAAAAGTCTGTTGTTGTTGTTCTGATGTGTTGTATTCCCAGAGTTAACGTGTTTGGGTTTTGAACGGTCTTAGTCGATTTTGCGATCGATTAGGTCCGGGCAAACCGGAGCCGTTACAGATACAGAGCAAAGTAAACTCGTACTGCTTGCTTTGCCAATACAAAAGGATCATACTTATAGTAATTTGATGTGTGCTTTATTTCTATAAGCTTATAATCTTTATGCATGTTGATTTTGGTACCAAGAACATTACTGAACCAGTTGCACTTGAATAGAACAACTTTTCAATAGGTTGTACATAATATGTCAACTCTTAAATCTATGTAAAGATGCCATAAAAGTCTTTTATATGCTTTTCTGGATCATCGCTACCTTTTACAAATACACCACTGTTATATGTTAAACTGTCGGTGCCATGTCTTTGTTGTTGAGTTTAAATCCATTGACGAAGAATATTGGATAAGTCTTAATATTTCTTTTTGGTCCAAGCGCAAGATTTGCAAACCCTCGTCATTGACGCAGTTGATCGTAAACGTACTTCGAGAACCATGTAGCAAAATCTTTACTGAGATCAACATTTGGATTTTCTGATTCATATATACTGCAAATATAAATGATTTTGTTAATAGCTAACAATTGATGTATACACAACTGCAATAAAGTTAAAAATTTAATACCTAACAAATGGCGCAACTTCAGCACACTTTAGAAGAACATATGTGTGTGCTACATGGTGATCTGTATCATTTAACCATATTTCTACACACTTTCCATAAGATTGTTCGTGTTGTCTAAAAACAGATTACATTGTTGGACAAAAATTATGTTCCACGGTTTCATCATTACGAGGACCACTTACAAATGATATGTTCACATGATCAATAAAGTAATGAGGAAAAAGAACGAAGCTTCTTCTTCAAGATAAGATTTGCAAATCGAACCTTCAACTCGTGCTTTTAATAGTACTTTTTTCTTCAGATGGTTCAAATACCTAATATAAAATTAATTCAATTTATATGCACTAATGTTACTTTGAATTGTAAGCATAAATTTTTACTAATATTACCTCTCAAAAGGATACATCCATCTATATTGCACTGGACCTCAAAGAATTGCTTCAGATGGAAGATGAATAGGTAAATGCTCCGTTACATTAAAAATCATAAAGGGGAGATTTTCTCCAATTTGCTAATCAACATCGGAATTTCTACTTCAAGTTTACAAAGACGATCAATTTTTAACGTTGCCGAACGAAATTGTTTATAGAACAGGCTTAATCATTGCGGCAAATGTAGAATATGTCCTATCAAAATGTTTCCATGCTTCTCTATCCGATGTATGTGTCAAGGTTCCAACTTCTGGTGTTCTCACACTATGTCATCACATATGACATGCAGTGACTGGGGATGCATATAACCGTTGTAGTCTAGGGATGATTGGCAAATAATGCGTTCTCGTATACAAAACTTCCTTACCTTTCTTTTTTCTAGGTTTATATGTTTCCCCACTACATTTTCTATAGTTTCTAAGATTAAAATCATCTTTTCAATACAACATGCAACCTTTAATATAAGTATCTATTTTTTGGTATAGCAAACCAAAAGTCGACATTAGTGTTTTCAATTTATACTGACTATCACACATCAGATTATCGGGTGGCATATGTCTTTTTGTAGTTTGTACAACCGTTGTAAATTTAGCTTCTATAAGGTTAAATTTTGATTTCATGGTGATGTACTCAGCGGTTACAAATAATTCAGTTTCACTTTCACAACATTTCCATAATGACCGCTTGGCTAAAGCCAATAATTTTTTTTGGCTTCCGTGTTCGGTTCTTCTTCAATATTAATGTCTTCGTCATCAACTTGACTGATAGGGAACATTGACCGTGCCGCACCTTTGTAATAACCCGAAAATCTGGGCCAGTTTAAAATTTTTATTTTGGCCATTTTAGCGAATTTTGATTATTTAAAATGAATTATTTTAAATAATATCGACGTGAAATTTATTTTGAATATAATTCGACGTATATATTTATATACGTCGTCGTTAGAATATAAATATTTATATATAATTATAAATAGAATTGAAAATGGCGTGGTAGTTCGATAATTCGATTTCAAACTTCAATTGAACATACCGGGTGCAAAACAATCCGGATTTTAGTGGAACCAGAAATCATAGATCTAATTGGTAATATCTTTCCAACGAATCCGAAAAATCAGGATTTCATAGCGGGAATCAAAAGATATGTCCAGTTGAAAATCCTGAATAGTCGCTATGGAATTCAGGCCCTTAAAAATGGACATTTTGCAAACGACCTCGGATTTCGACGAAACCAGTTTTGTTGGGTCCGGGATGTAAAGTTATTGTTAGGTTTCAAATTTCATAATTTTTCGAATCAATATGTGAGCGTGGCAAAGGAAAACGCGTTTGACCGGTTTCAGTTGATTTTAATCGACTGGAAATTGGCCATTTTTCAAACGGTCTCAGAATTTGACGAAACTAGTTTTGTTAGGACCGTATCGTCAATACGAAGCTAGAAAATATTTTTCTGGAATTTTTCTAGTTAGTATGTGACCCCGGTAATTTGAAATGTACGTTTAAAATTCAATATAGTGATTTAAATGTAAATTCAACGGGAACTGATTGTAACGATCAAATCAGCTTGCGATACATATCCCATTGTGTTCGGAATGGGGGTAAAACGCTATGGACGACAGGAGGTGGGCCTCGTTTCGAGGTCGTATGTAAAAGTCAACTTTTTTCTGAAAAATTAAATAATAAAAATAATTTTAATTTCTCCCCCCTTTATCTTCCTTTCTGCCCCCCCCCCCCCCCCCCCCCCCGTTCATTGTAATTTCAAAAGAAAAGAAAAAAAAACCTAAAAAAAACTATCGCCGACCGCCTCCACCAAGCACCGCCCACGACCGCCTCCACCAAGCTCCAGCCACCTCCGATCGTTCCCCCGCCCATTTGAAGGACATTGATTGGGACGATAAATTTTACACATCGCCCAACTGCACAAATGAAATCTGTGTTTGATTGTTTGAAACCCCACACGGGTGTTGGGATGAAATTTGATGTTCACTCATCCTGATTGATTAAGTATGTCGATCGATTGATTGACAGGCTGTTATAAGCGTTAGATATCTATATTTGATGCTTATACAGTGTAGTGCACTTTGGATGATGGTTGATTGTTTATTAATGCTATTATATACATGTGTTGTATAGAATCCATATAATTAACGTTATATGGTGATTGATTGGGCCTCATTCCAATCGGGAAAATAAGGAATATTATAAAAGAAAATTCATGTGTTGAATATAAAAATAGTCATGTGTTGACGATGTTCATGTGTTGAGTGAAATATTTTATACAATGAAATTTACATCTTTATCATATTTAAAATTAGAACTACTTTACGGTTGAAGTCTAATTAAAAATCAAACGATAGATATCATAGTTTTATAAAATATTTTACATAACAAAAATAGTGATGTGTTGACAGTACTCATGTGTTGAGATTAGTCGTGTGTTGAAAGAAATATAGATTCATGTGTTGAATGGGATAAATATTCATTTGTTGAATAGAATAAAGAAGTGGTGAAAAATATAAAGCCGTGTTGATTAGTTTTGCGCCATTTTGACGTGAACGATATTTATATCGATTTTATTCAAATTGAATGAATATTATAGCGAATTCGAATTGAAAAGAAAACGAATTTGAATTGAATAAAAAAAAAGGACTTCGAATGGAATTGAATATGAAACAAATTCAAGTTGAATTGAAAACGAACTAAAATTTCATTGAATGCGAATCGAAATTAAATTGAAATCAATTTGAATTGAAACGAATTTGAATTCGAATTAAATAAAATGGAAATGAATTCGAGTTGAATTGAAATCAAATCGATTTGAAATTGAATATAGAAGTTGAATTGTTTTAGAAACGAATTTAAAACGATTTATAAAATTCGTTTTAAATAGAAATCGACGAAATATATATTATATATATTATATATATAATATAATGGCCTGAATAGAACGCGCCGCGCCGCGGCAGTTCGTGAATTTCGACCATTTATTTAAAACGGACATTGCGGGAGATCTGACCGTCGGATTCTCCTAAAACCGGAACCGTTGGGTTCGTATCGAAAAGAGCTTTCCAATGAATATTAGAAATTTGAAATCTAACGGTTGGATTTGGAGTTATGTCCAAATCAAATTCGAAAAAGGTCGCTGTAAGTGCAGTTCGATGGCCGTTGTTGGAAATCGACTGTACGGGCCTTGATAAAATTATTAAAAATATCTATAATTTGTGTAAAATTATAATTTGTGAATTGGGAAGAATTGAGCTGGAGAATTCCACATTTGAAAAGATAAAAATAGATTTTTATCGAAATGAACTAGTTTTGAGCTAGAATTAAAATCAATTTATTTTTGAAATAAATAAATTGAATTTGAAGTGATTTTGAAAATAATCAATATTCCCAATATGAGAATTGAACTGGAGCTGAATCGAAATTATCTTCGGGATATTTCGATGTTGGATTTCGTGACTATACATATATTGTTATGGGAATTTGAAAGATATATTCATATCGTTATTTCCTATACGATATATGTGGGTTTCAGAATTTGATATTGAATATAAGCCGATATATTTTCTATTCAGGGCCTTGTATTTAATATCAAATGTGATTTGGGTTTATCGTGGATCGTGTTTTAGATGACATTGGTTCTTTACCCCAGTTAAAGACAGGATATTGATTTTTGAAAGGATTAAAACTAAGTGGAGTTCTAATGAATCTTTAATTAGATTAAAAATGTGAATTGATAATTTAAATTATCAAATCTGAAAGGTGATCGAGAATGGAGTACCACCAGTTTTGCTCCAAAGCGATAGTTAAATCTTTAATTAGATTTGAACGTGAAATGGTAATTAATTTTACCGATAACACCGTGGTGTTAGATATGGAGTATCACCAGTTTTGCTCCATGGGATATATAGGTTGGGATTGGGAAATAAAACAAATAATTACTTCGGTGTGGTTCGCTAATCCCGACTAGTTTGAAATGATATCCAAAGGAAGATTATAGGATAAATTTAGAAGAATTTATCTTGGATAAAATTAATGGGAACATTTCCACAAGAATGTGATTTTGTGAATAAAAGAATATTCTGAATTGGAATGAGGCGTTCGTTGTGTTTGTGTAACATTTGTTTATCATATACGTGGGTTATTCAGGAAGGCCAGGTTATACCCATTCTGAATAACCGATTCGACGAGATGTCGAAGATGAAGACGGTGGTTGAAGACCGGAAGTCTTCACATCGTTTGGGTGATTACTGATGATCTTGATTGGGCTGTACACCCAGGATGAGGGAATCAGTTGGTGATCGTCCAGACGTACTTGGAGATGGATGGATATGCGAGGAAAGTGCCTCCGGTTTCGTTCAGACCCAGAACGAACTTGTAAATGGATTGTGTGTCTGACATTGGATTTTATTCTGTGTTGATTGATCTCTATTAAATATACCTCTGTTTGGCGGCGGAGAATTTATTCTCTTGCTTAACGCCCTTCTCTGAGACGTACGAGCTCAGAGGTTGTATATCGATGGACATCAGTCGCATGGAGTGAATTGCCAATGTGGCATGCGTAAGTGGCAATTGATCAAGGCTTCTGTTGAAAAGCAAAGTCTTGTGGTTGATGATCAAAGCACGGCCTGTGTGGCGTAGCTTTGTGTATAGCGTGAATTCGCGAGCCTCACACCTCGGTATGAGTCAAAAACGGGAGATGGACCGCTGGGAGAGCACGACGTTTCTTTCTAGCTAGGGTGGTGTCAGTGACCTACCAGCCCTGACATTTATATACTTTTCACCTGTGTGGTTGTTGGATACGAGGCGCCTCGGATATAGGTCTGTAAGGACCGGGAAACATGTGTTCAGGAATTGCCAATCCTCAAAAGCAAGAGAGGACCGGCCCAGCCGATTCCAAGGATCATAGTGGGGTCCTGAGGCATTTGCTAGAGTGTCTCGAACGCGGAGAGGAGCTTGCCCCTTGCCTCGACTCATGACGGAAATCCAATTTCCAATACGTGTATTGCGGTTTTAATTGTAGAACTAGTATGGCGACATGATAGATGGTACCCATGCCGCATATGATTGATATTTATGATTTGAATTGTTTTGACACTATACACTTATTATAGTATCAAATAATGTGTTTTAAACGTATCAAGCATGATTTGGCTGTTATAAGGTAAAAACCCTATCCTCCGGCTTGTGTTGCATTGTGTGATGGGACCTGGGTCTTATAACAGCTTCATTTTTCTTTATTTAGCATTGCGCTGTTTGTTTTGTGCACTGGTATTCTTGGGAGGAAACCCGTTCCGTGTTATACGGCGTGGTCCCTTGATTTACCTAACTTTAAAAATAAAGATTGATAACTGTTTTAGTTCTCACACCAGTCCCATGACTGACCTGGAGTTTATTGTTTTAACCTAAACTCTGGGTGCCCCTATTTTCCACACGGGCAGCTAGTAGTTTTGGTTTTGCAGATTTATATTCACAGGGCCCTGATTTACAGCTGGAACGATGCTCGGAAAGCTCTGTATCCGTGTATCACTTCTAGTTGTGCTTTTGTATTATTTTCCGTTGCTATGTAATTTATTGTAATCTCTGATATTTATCGAATGTAATTTATTCATTTATACTCTGTATATTATTGTATCTGATGGAATTGTTGTAATAACAATGAAATGTTCTTCTGTATGCGTTCTATTTTGTCTTGTCCTCAATTCTATCCGTGCTTTCTATACAGGATCTTACTTAGTACAAATACAGTTCAGCTATACATAAATGTCTACAGCGGAAATAAACAAAATATGTACAATAGGAGCTGAACAGCATAAAAAGAGATAAATGATATAATCCATCTTCAGCTCCAGCTATCCAGAAAGAACCAGCTAAACCTGAATACAAGGCTGCCCGTGTGGAAAAAGGGGCACCCGAGTTTGAAAGTGAAACAAACTACGAGTCAGTCATGGGACTGGTATGAGAAATCTACTCAACACATGTATAATATGGCAAATCACAGGACCACGCCACTTTCGTGGAACGGGTTTACTCCATTGGATTGCCAGTGCTTTAAAAACAAATTTTTCTTTTAAACATCGCTATGCTTTTTATAAAAATGAAACCATTATAAGACTCAGTTCCTATCACACAATGCAACGCAAACCGGAGGATAGAGTTTTACCTTATAATGGCCAAAATATGATTGATACGAATAAAACAAAGGCATTTGATATTATTGCTAGTGTTTATATGTTTTGAAAGCAATTTCAAATCATAACTATCAATCATAGACGACATGAGCGTCCCATGCCACTATGTCGCCAAATATATATATACAATTGAAACCGCACGATCACGTATTTGGAAATTGGATTTCCATCATGAACCAAGGCAAAAGATAGTCCTTACCGAATTCGTGACTCTCTAGCCCGAGCCACAGGATCAGAACGCATCAACCCTTTAGATCGTCAGGGCCGGTCCACCGATGTGGATTATTATGCCTGAACACTACGTCTCCCCGCCCTTTGGGGCGTAAACGAGCCAACGAATGACTCCATCGAACCCGGATCGTCCGATCAAACCGAGGCGCCTCGCAACAGCAACAACCACATAGGTGAAAAGTATATAAATGTCAGGGCTGGTAGGTCACTAACACCACCCTAGCTAGAAAGAAGCGCAGGCCCTCCCTGATGTCCTTCTCCCGTTTTAGATTCATACCGAGGTGTGAGGCTCGCGAATTCACGTTATACACAAAGCTACGCCACACAGGCGGTGCTTTGATCATCACCACAAGACTTTGCTTTTCAACAGAAGCCCTGATCACTGCATCTTAGCATGCCACACAGGCAATTCATGCCATGCGACTGATGTCCATCGATATACAACCTCTGAGCTCGGGCGTCTCAGAGAAGGGCGTTAAGCAAAAGAATAAATTCTCCGCCGCCAAACAGATGTATATTTAACAGAAATCAATCAACACAGAATAAACTCCAATGTCAGACACACAGTCCATTTACAAGTCCGTTCTGGGTCTGAACGAAACCGGAGGCACTAAATACCTCGCAAACCCTTCGATCACCACGTACGTCTGGACGATCACCACTCATTATCCATATTTCGGGATGCCTCCCAATCAGGACCTCAGTTACCATCCAAACGAGGTGAAGATCTCCGGTCTTCGACCACCGTCTTTATCTTCGACTTTCAATCGTCGGTCAATTATTTGAAATGAGAATTAACTCGGCCTTTTCAAATAATTCACGTATATTTAGAATTTCAAATCAATTTATTTCAATGGTTAAATTATTCGACAACACCAATATTGTTCTTTAATGTAATTTTCACACCAAACACATTCAACCATCAAATACAACATAAATCGAGCAAATTCAGTTTATTTCCACTCCATATTGTTTCCAATATTTTATAACGATTTATCGCTATTTTTATTTATTTTAAAATAGCCCATTTATTCAAAACGACGCTTCGGGCCATAAAGCGGCCGTGGCGCTGTTTTTCTTCAGATTTGATTTACACATATCTGAAAATCTAACCGTTGGATCTTCACAAAATTTACATCATTAGAAAGGTCTTTTCAAAACGAATCCAACGGTTCCAGTTTCGGGAAAATCTGACGGTCGGATCTCCCGGTACAATCGTTTGAAGTTTCGGTTTCAAAATACGAACTGCAGCGTCGTTATTCGATTAAATATAATTATATTTATATATATAAATAAATATAATCGTTTCTGGCGCTGTTTTTCTTCAGATTTGAATTAAACATTCCAGACAATCCAACCGTTGGATTTCTACAAAGTTGGTGCCGTTGGGAAGATATTTCCAAGGCGAACCCGACGGTTGAGGTTTCGGGAAAATCCAATGGTCGGATTTCCCGCACTAGTCGTTTGAAATCACGGTTTCAAAATACGAACTGCACGGCTTCGTTTCATTTTAATTTTATTTATATTTATATAGTTATATAAATATAGTTCATTCAATGATTTCTATATCGTTTTCACTTCAAATATTTTTCTAACACCTTAAAATTTTGGAAAATTTCGCCATAACCTCCGCTGCACCGGGAGCATCGGGAAATCGCAAATAGCTTTCCCGGTCCTTCTAATCTCAAAAAGAAAAAGAAAAAGCCAAGCGGCTAGCCAACAGGCTCATAAAATCATCACCCAAACAAAACAGTAAATGTGTACCTATTTGTCGGGCACAAAATTTTATTCCTCTTCTCTAGCCCCTTTGCTATAACCTGTTCAATGAATATGCATGTACATATATATACAGTTCATATCATTTATCATTTTCTATTCAACTTCATATTTGATTTCTATTTGGTTTAAAAACACCATTCATTCTAATGTTACATAAATAGGTGCAAATCATTTCATTAGCTAATTAATGAATATTTCAACTCATATATGTTTGTTTTGAACAAGTGGCTATTTTTAACACTTCACATTTTAACGATTTATGCATACAATAAAAATGTGATTTTTATTGTAAAACAATTCATTTCAAAACACTATTTTTCTATATAGTTCATATAGGTGATAAAAATAGGATTTTTATCATAAAACAATTTCTTTTAAAACGAGATTATTTTACATAGTTCATATAGTCGATAAATGGTGATTTTTATTATCAAACAATTTATTTCAAAATATGAATACCATTCAACACATGAATTTCTAATCAACGAATGAATATCAATTCAACACATGAATGTTTTCTATTCAATGAATAATTATAGTTTAAGCATAAGAAAATAATTCAAACACACGAATATTATTCAAAATTTCGGCAGCATAACGGCAGGGTAGTTAAACCGGGACCGTCCCTAGTACGGCTCCTCGCTCTACCTTAAAACCTCGCGGTTTTTGACAATGGGGATCATGCATCTAGTTCGCACGCAGGCGGCATGTATATATTTATTTCATTTCCACAAACTAATTCTATGTGGTTTCAACCAAATATTTTCCAATCACAAACGGGTATTTTTCAACCACAATCAAATCAATATCAACCACAAACAATCCCAAACAACCATTCGCTATCAATCAATTTTCACAACAATTTCAACCAATAAATATCGTCCATGGTTTGTGGACGAGGGGCGTATGTATATATATATATTTATATATAGCAATTCACTTTTAATTCACACATATATATATATTTTTAAATCAGAAATCTCACCAACAGCTATCCAATACTACGACTCTTCCTTTATAGAAATCTTCGCCTATTTCGCCTTCTTGTCGCTTTCGTTGCCCGTATTCTCTACATAGGTAAAAATCGAATTTTTACGATGCTATTCAATATATAAAAATATGATTTTTACCTCGACTTTCAATATATAAAAATATGATTTTTACCTCGACTTTCAATATATAAAAATATGATTTTTACCTATGTAGAGAATACGGGCAACGAAAGCACAACTAGAAGTGATACACGGATACAGAGCTTTCCGAGCATCGTTCCAGCTGTAAATCAGGGCCCTGTGAATATAAATCTGGAAAACCAAAACTACTAGCTGCCCGTGTGGAAAATAGGGGCACCCAGAGTTTAGGTTAAAACAATAAACTCCAGGTCAGTCATGGGACTGGTGTGAGAACTAAAACAGTTATCAATCTTTATTTTTAAAGTTAGGTAAATCAAGGGACCACGCCGTATAACACGGAACGAGTTTCCTCCCAAGAATACCAGTGCATAAAACAAACAGCGCAATGCTAAATAAAGAAAAATGAAGCTGTTATAAGACCCAGGTCCCATCACACAATGCAACGCAAGCCGGAGGATAGGGTTTTCCCTTATAACAGCCAAAGCATGCTTGATACGTTTAAAACACATTATTTGATACTACAATAAGTGTATAGTGTCAAAACAATTCAAATCATAAATATCAATCATAGGCGGCATGGGTACCATCTATCATGTCGCCATACTAGTTCTACAATTAAAACCGCAATACACGTATTGGAAATTGGATTTCCGTCATGAGTCGAGGCAAGGGGCAAGCTCCTCTCCGCATTCGAGACACTCTAGCAAATGCCTCAGGACCCCACTATGATCCTTGGAATCGGCTGGGCCGGTCCTCTCTTGCTTTTGAGAATTGGCAATTCCTGAACACACGTTTCCCGGTCCTTACAGACCTATATCCGAGGCGCCTCGTATCCAACAACCACACAGGTGAAAAGTATATAAATGTCAGGGCTGGTAGGTCACTGACACCACCCTAGCTAGAAAGAAACGTCGTGCTCTCCCAGCGGTCCATCTCCCGTTTTTGACTCATACCGAGGTGTGAGGCTCGCGAATTCACGCTATACACAAAGCTACGCCACACAGGCCGTGCTTTGATCATCAACCACAAGACTTTGCTTTTCAACAGAAGCCTTGATCAATTGCCACTTACGCATGCCACATTGGCAATTCACTCCATGCGACTGATGTCCATCGATATACAACCTCTGAGCTCGTACGTCTCAGAGAAGGGCGTTAAGCAAGAGAATAAATTCTCCGCCGCCAAACAGAGGTATATTTAATAGAGATCAATCAACACAGAATAAAATCCAATGTCAGACACACAATCCATTTACAAGTTCGTTCTGAGTCTGAACGAAACCGGAGGCACTTTCCTCGCATATCCATCCATCTCCAAGTACGTCTGGACGATCACCAACTGATTCCCTCATCCTGGGTGTACAGCCCAATCAAGATCATCAGTAATCACCCAAACGATGTGAAGACTTCCGGTCTTCAACCACCGTCTTCATCTTCGACATCTCGTCGAATCGGTTATTCGGAATGGGTATAACCCGGCCTTCCTGAATAACCCACGTATATGATAAACAAATGTTACACAAACACAACGAACGCCTCATTCCAATTCAGAATATTCTTTTATTCACAAAATCACATTCTTGTGGAAATGTTCCCATTAATTTTATCCAAGATAAATTCTTCTAAATTTATCCTATAATCTTCCTTTGGATATCATTTCAAACTAGTCGGGATTAGCGAACCACACCGAAGTAATTATTTGTTTTATCTCCCAATCCCAACCTATATATCCCATGGAGCAAAACTGGTGATACTCCATATCTAACACCACGGTGTTATCGGTAAAATTAATTACCATTTCACGTTCAAATCTAATTAAAGATTTAATTATCGCTTTGGATTCTCCTAAAACGGACATTGCGGGAGATCCGACCGTCGGATTCTCCTAAAACCAGAACCGTTGGGTTCGTATCGAAAAGAGCTTTCTAACGAATATTAGAAATTTGAAATCTAACGGTTGGATTTGGAATTATGTCCAAATCAAATTTGAAAAAGGTCGTTGTAAGTGCAGTTCGATGGCCGTTGTTGGAAATCGACTGTACGGGCCTTGATAAAATTATTAAAAATAGTAATAATTTGTGTAAAATCATAAGAAATGATTTAGAAAGAATTGGGAAGAAAAACTCCATATTTGAAAAGATAAAAATAGATTTTTATCGAAATGAACTAGTTTTGAACTAGAATTATAATTCTATTTATTTTTAAATAAATAAATTGAATTCGAAAGGGTTTTGAAAATAACCAGAATATCCAATGATTGCATTGGAGTGGATTTGAATCGAAATTGTCTTCGGAATATTTCGATGTTGGAATTCGTGATTATACGGATGTTGTTATGGAAATTTGAAAGATATATATTTATATCGTTATTTCCAATACGACATTTTTTAATCGTAGAATTTGATATTGAATATAAGCCGATATATTTTCTATTCAGAGCCTTATATTGAATATCAAATGTGATTTGGGTTTGTCGTGAATGGTGTCTTCACTAACACTGTTCTTGAACCCAGTTGAGAAAAGATTAAATCTTTTTATTTAGATTTAATGAAGTGTACCAATTAAATAATATTTAATTGGAATTGAATTGATATTGATTTTTGGGTTTATCGTGGACAGTGTTTTAAACAACACTCGTTCTTTAACCCGATAATTAATGAATGTCATTTTTGGGTTTATCATGAACTGTGTTTTTGAAATGACACTGATTCTTTAACCCAGTTAAAGATTAAAACTAAATGGAGTTTTAATGAATCTTTAATTAGATTGAAACAATCGAAATGGAGTATCACCAGTTTTACTCCAGGCGTTAGTTAAATCTTTAATTAGATTTGAACGTGAAAGGGTAATTGAATTTACCGATAACACCGTGGTGTTAGATATGAAGTACAACCAGTTTTACATCATGGGATAAATAGGTTGGGATTAGGAAGTTAAAACAAATGATTACATCGGTAAGGTTCGTTAATCCCGACAAGTTGAATCGAAATTCAAAGGAAGATTAAAGAATAAATTCAAGGAATTTATCTTGGATAAAATTAATGGGAACCTTTCCCTATGAATGTGAAATTTAGAAACTAACTGTCGGTTAGCTAAGCAGAATGGTTTTCTGGATATTAATCTGATGTTGGTTTCGGCCTTCGGGGTTAATATTTGGGAAATTGTTCTCTTGATTAATTTACGGTTAGTGACTAATGAATTGGAATGAGGCGTATGTTGTGTTTGTGTAACACTTATTTAAAATATACGCGAGTTATTCGGAAAGACCGGGTTTATCCCATTCTGAATAACTGATACGACGATAAGTCGAAGATGAAGACGATGGTCGAAGACCGGAAGTCTTCACGTCGTTTGGGTGATTACTGATGATCTTGATTGGGATGTACACCCAAGAAGATGGAAACAGTTGGTGATCGTCCAGACGTACTTGGAGATCGATGGATATGCGGGGTACTAGGTGCCTCCGGTTTCGTTCAGCCCCAGAACGGACTTGTAAATGGACTGTGTGTCTGACATTGGATTTTAGTCTGTGCGATTGATCTCTATTAAATATATATCTGTTTGGCGGCGGAGAATTTATTCTCTTGCTTAACGCCCTTCTCTGAGACGTACGAGCTCAGGGGTTATATATTGATGGATATCAAACGCATGGAGTGAATTGCCTGTGTGGCATGCCTAAGTGGCAATTGATCGAGGCTTCTGTTGAAAGGCAAAGTCTTGTGGTGATGATCAAAGCACGGCCTTTGTGGCGTAGCTTTGTGAAACGTTTACTTCGCGAGTTTCACACCCGGTATGAACCAAAAACGGGAGAGGACCTCAGGGAGGGCATGCGTTTCTTTCTAGCTAGAAGTGGCGTCAGTGGTTTTACACGCCCTGACGAGTTTGACTTATGTGGTTGTTGCTGTTGCGAGGCGCCTCGGATTGATCGGTCGTTCTCGAACCGATGGAGTCATTTAGTTGGCTCGTTTACGCCCCATAGGGCGGGGGAACGCATGTTCAGGGTTTAAGTTTAATCCACATCGGTGGACCGGCCCTGTCGCTCCAAGGGCCCACCTGAGTCTGGGTCCTGAGGGGCGGGCTAGAGCGTCTCGAATCGGTTGAGGACTATCTTTTGCCTCGGTTCATAGATGGAAATCCAATTTCCAAATACGTGACATTTGCGTTTTTAATTGTAGAACTAGTATGGCGACATGATATATGGTACCCATGCCGTCTATGATTGATACTTATGATTTGAAGTTGCTTTATACACTATGCACTTATTATAGTATCAAATGATTTGTTTTAAACGTATCAAGCATTCTTTGGCTGTTATAAGGGAAAACCCTATCCCCCGGCTTGCGTCGCATTGTGTGATAGGACCTGGGTCTTATAACAGCTTCATTTTTTCTTTATTTAGCATTGCGTTGTTTGTTTTATGCACTGGTATTCTTGGGAGGAAACCCGTTCCGTGTTATACGGCGTGGTCCCTTGATTTACCGAACATTAAAAATAAAGAATAACTGTTTTAGTTCTCACACCAGTCACATGACTGACCTGGAGTTTATTGTTTTAACCTAAACTCTGGGTGCCCTTATTTTGACACGGGCAGCTAGTAGTTTTGGTTTTGCAGATTTATATTCACAGGATCCTGGTTTACAGCTGGAACGATATCCGGAAAGCTTTGTATCCGTGTATCTCTTCTAGTTGCGTATTGTATTATTTTCCGCTGCGATGTATTTAAATGTAATTTAAATCTCTGATATTTCTGTGTAATATTCTTTTATACTCTGTAAATTCTTGTAATCTGATGCATTGTTGTAATATACAATGAAATGTTCTTCTGTATGCATTCTGATTTGTCGTGTTCTCAAACGATGGGGCGTTTCGAACGATCTGGGTCGGTTTAGCGACTGGTTCGGACCGAGCGAAATTCCTTCTCGTCACAACCTTCCACCATATCTTCTATTGGATTATCTGTAACTAATTCGACCTCTAACGCTACAGGATTTATTGTAGGCGCAAAAAGTTCTCCATGACGATCCTATAAGTAATAATTTGGCACAAAACCTGATTTATACAAATGTACTTTAACACTGTCTGGTTTCCAAAACCTCATCAGTTTGCATTTACTACATGGACAACGAAGCTCCTCGTAATTTCGATTATTAGATACTGCAAATCTAACAAATTCATTTACACCATTGTAGAAATGTTCTTTCACTGAGCTTTTCATTCCAATTCTAACTTCATACATCTAACTACGGTCAATGTAATAATCGAACATTTTTCCTGATTCAAAAATATATGTTAGTACATCACTTCTCAGCTTCTGCACAACTCTTCTGTATAAGCAGTGCTACACTTCTCTTCTCGACAAAAATTCTTATTTTATTTTCTTCAAATTTATCTTTTTATTTTATTTAATAAATCGTTATAGTTCAAAACTACCGCACCATGATTTTTAAAGAAAATTGATTTTGACATAATTCATAATCTACTTTATGAAATCTAAAATTTTCATTTTCATTACGGAACTACATTCCAGTAGATTCATAAGATTCTTGGTTCGTAGATTTTCAACCCATATTTTATCATATACACTCATTCAAAGTTCAAACTGTAAAATTACAAACTACCATTGCGCGTTATGTTCGTTTTAATTATATTCAATTTAAATTTTATTTAATTTATAACGTAGACATCAATAGTGATTTAATTGTCAATACGGTATAAATAGCACAACACAACATAAATTTATCACGGTATAAATTGTTAACATTAAAATATATTTTTCTAATAATTCCTATTACATTTTCTTAAAATAATTCGTTATAGTTAAAAACTACTGCACCATGATTTTTAAAGAAATTTGATTTTGACATAACTCAGATTCTACTTAATGAAATCAAAAAAAAAATACAAAACCACAATTCAGCAGATTCAGAAGATTCTTGTTTCAAAGAATTTTGACCTATATTTTATCAAATATACTCATTCAAAGTTCAAACTGTAAAATTATCAACTACTGCTGTGCAATGAGTTCGTTTTAATTATATTCAATTTATAATTTATTTAATTAATAACGTAGAAATCACGGTGCATATTCTTCTGATTTTACTTGGAATTTAACATTAGCACCAAATTGTTTTCAAAAAATTTGCCATTACAACGACGCCATTTTGTAGCACCGGAGCAACTCTATGCATTACCCCTCTCCTAACTTAGCTTGCACCATTAACAACAATTTTATCCAACAACGTATATACCAACAACTCCTTTAATAGGATTACCAAACCCATATACAACAATTTCAAAACCATATACAACACCGTGTTTTAAATAATTTTACTCTAACTATTCAAAATTCCCAACACCACTAATCCCAAAAGCAAATGAATTCAAATTCCTAACACCACAAAATTCACAAAATTTATTAATCGATTTCTAATCGATAATCACCTAAATAGCTTTTAAATTTAAAATCTAATTACATATATTATAAATTCAATTTCAATAATCGATTATTATCTATAAAATAACGGTTCATTAATACATACATACGCACAAAACCAAGTAACATATAATATTCACCGATAAACAACTAAATCCACATTTTAGGGTTTCAATCATTCTAAATCAACTACATTAATTCAACAATCATTATATGATCACATAACACATACATTTAAATCATTATTAACTAGTTAATTTAAGAAATTAAGGTACAAATTATACCGAGAATTAAGAGAGGAAGCAACGGCTGGTGGGGAGGAGGTTGGCGTCGGCAGCGGAGCGGCGGTGCACGAGGCAGCGGCGGTCGATTATGTTTTTTCCCTTCGTATCGCGGTAGAAAATTTTGGGAAAGAAGAGAAATGAGAGTTTTCCTGTAGGCTCGCGGGTTTATTAAGTTTGGTGACGGCTAGTAACGGCTGACGAAGGCCGCTTTTATTAACCGTCACCAGCCGTCGCTAGCATCCGTAACCAAACAAGTCGTTTCTTGTAATGGAGGTACATTTCGGCATTATATTATTTTATGTGGAAATTTGGTTCCACCCTTTATTTTCAGATTTAGTACATGCACAAGTCTTCCTCAAACATGTTCTAAATCATATCCTTATTTTTTTTTCAGTTATTTAAAAAAATCATTTTTTTTGGGAACTTATATATGAACATTAATCGCATGTTCCTATGTTCTAAAATATTCATTTTAATTATTATTTTCTAAATGCAAATATTTGCAGCAGCTAATTTTTTTCAAAAATTTGCAATCTGAAAATTTTGTCGAGTTCTCTGCAAATATCCTAAAACTTAAAAAAAAAAAGTTTTTTTAAACATGTTTTTGAGGGGAGGCTGTGCATTTTGAAACTCGAGAGTTGAGGATGGTGTTTTATGGGAAGCTCCCATGTTTTATCCTATGAAGGCTTTTTTTATTGTGAATGCTCACGTATTATACTCAATTATGATGGGGATTGATTCGATAATTTTTCGTACAGGCTTAGCTGCAAGAGAAATTGCTGCAGGATTTGGTGGCTTAGCTCCCACGCTACGACCTTGGTTCTTGTTATCGGGGCAAGTGGATCTGCTATAGTAGCTAGTGCTGTAGACTCAGTTGTTGGTTCGGTTGTTGTTGCTGCATCATTTGGATGTTCAGTATGCAAGACTCCTTAAAAAGATCAAAATTTTGCAAGATTCAAGTATAATAGAGATGACTATGGTGAAAAGAATGTTTCATCAAATAAATGTTTTTGAAGGAAACAGAATTATCGCTCCAAAAGATCCATTTTGTACACCAGTACTCATACGAAGTCAAAGCCTTCACTTATATGTACCCAAGAATATGAAATCAGTTACTGAAAATAAACCAATAATATCATTATTTAATATATATTTTCCTTGTACATTTGATTCATAATGCGAGCACCATTGCTTATGCTTAACTATTATGAACCATGCGAGTTTAGATTATTAGTGAAGTAACCCAAGAGGACCTAAAACAACCTTTGTTAGTGTCAAAGAACATTAAAGAAGCGGTAATATCATAGTTCAAAATATTGCTTTAATTCGACTTCGAAGATTTTTGTGTAATATTCTGAATTAAACTGTATAGAACTTATGTTTAAACAAGCATCAACTACAAGGTGTTGCTTTCTGTGTCTAGACCTCCAAGAGCAAGGTCTCGTTTCCGTTGAAATGGTTAGAGACAAGAGGTTTGGTATGGGCGGGATTGAACTATATTTTGATAAGGGCAATTCACTCTTATCTTTGGTTCATAGCATAATATATAAGAGTGACAACGGTTAATTCAGAACCTAACTGCCAGATGACATCATGAACATCATGTTGCATCTGAAACAACTAACAAGCTTCAAAAGCCAGTTCATGATATTGATGCATTAGATGTTGGTGATCAGTTAGCTGTTGTTGAATACATTGAAGATATTTATACACACTACAAACTTTCTGAGGTAAAACTGGACCGAATTTTTGCTCGTTCAACTGGATCTCCCTGGCATAATCAGGCTATGCTTCACTTTCCAAAATTCCTGCTCCTTTGTGAGATTACATATTTGTAAAATTTGTCGCTCGCCATTGTATACCACCGCGAAGCACCACCCCACGAAGACCGCAACCCGCCCATCGACGCCTCCAGTCAGCCCGACCCCTGGCGCCGCCTGCTCCCTCCTCCTCCAGCGACGATGGTGAACCCCCATTGCTCCGCTCCGCCACCAAATCGAACGAAGGTGATTTTATTTTATTTATAAACTTAGATCTAATTTAAATGCATTGTTTAAACTTGGTTTTTATTATTTTTATAGGTTAAAAAGGTTTGGTTTTTAATCGCACGAAAATTTGATTTGTGACTATATAAAAAATTAGATTTTTATCTATAGGTTAGCAAATTTAGGAGTAGATCTTTTTAAATATAAAAACGACATAGTACTGAGATTTTTATTTTTAAAGTAGGAAGTAAAAAATATAATTTTTACATAGGTATGATAATAAAAATATAATCTTTATATTATAGAAAGGTTAAAAATATAATTTTTATCTATGTAGCATAATAAAAATATGATTTTTACTATATGAGAAGTGAAATAAAAATATGAACTTTATTTTTATCGTGAAGTAGTAGGAATAAAGATTTGATTTTTATACGAGTGGTGATAATAAAAATATGATTTTTATATAACGTAGAGATTAAAAATTCGATTTTTATATATTAGCGGTGTAAAAATAGAATTTTTATCTATATAGTAGCGGTGTAAAAATAGAATTTTTATCTATATATATAGCAAAGTAAAAATACGATTTAGATCATTAGAATGGTTAAGGAAAAATATGATTTTTAAATTGAAAGTGAACAAATAAAAATATGATTTTTATCATATGTGAAATAAAAAAATATGATTTTTATAAAGTAGAAATATAAAAATATGATTTTTATAAAGTAGAAGTATTAAAAATATGATTTTTTATATAATAGAGAATATAAAAATATTATCTTCATATATGAAGTAGAAATATAAAAATATAATTTTTATATAGAAGAAGCGTTGTAAATATGTTTTTTATTTATTAGAATGAAGCAATAAAAATATAATTTTTATTATAAACAGCGGGACAAGGACTGCATTGGAATTTCAAGCAGATCAAAAAGGTTCAACAGTTCAAAAGCAAAGCACGGCGTAGTGGAAACCTCTATGAGAACTTCTCGCTTTAAATTTTCTTTTCTAGTTAATAATATATACTAGGATGCAGACGGTGTTTAGTAGCACCCGACACCCGTCGTCCACAGACCATGGACGGCTTGTATGATTGTTTGTTTGATTTTGATGAGTAGTTGATTGTGTGATGTGGAATGAAATAAAATATTTTATAGTGGAATATATTTTATAGTTAAAAATATAATTTTTAAACGTGTATATAAAACAAATATTTATAAACAAATCGGATGATTTTTTTATATACACTGATTTGACTGATATTGATTGGGACGATAAATTTTACACATCGCCCAACTGCACAAATAAAATATGTGTTTGATTGTTTGAAACCCCACACAGGTGTTGGGATGACATTTGGCGTACACTAACCCCAATTATTTAGTTGTATGTTGATCGATTGGTCGACAGACTGTGTAAGCGTTAATTATTTATATTTAATGCTTATGCAGTTGTGTGGTGCACTTTGGATGATGGTTGATTATTTATCGTTGCTATTATATACATGTGTTGTATGGAATCCATATAATTAACATTATATGGTAATTGATTGGGCCTCATTCCAATTGGGAAAATAAAGAATATTATAAAATATAGATTCATGTGTTGACAGTACTCATTCGTTGAGATTAGTCATGTGTTGAACGAAATATTCTAACAATAAAATTTACATCTTTATCATATATAAAATTAGAAACTAACTGGAAGATAGATAAGATGAGTGGTCTTCTGGGTATTGGTTTGATTTTGATTTCGGCCTTCGGTGCTTAGGGAATCGTTCTCTTACTAATTTACGGTTGGAGTCTGATTAGAAATTAAACGATAGAAATCATAATTTTATAAAATATATTAAATAACAAAAATAGTCACATGTTGACAGTACTCATTTGTTTAGATTAGTCATGTGTTGAAAGAAATATAGATTCGTTTGTTGAATAGAATAAATATTCATTTGTTCAATAGAATAACGAAGTTATTGAAAAATATAAAACCGTGTTGATTAGAGATGCCTATTTTGATGTGAACGATATTTATATCGATTATATTCGTTTTTATAGTGAATATTGAAAAGAGATTTAAAAATCGAATATTTAGAAATGAAATTCGAATTGAATTGAATAGAAAATAAATTCGAATTGAATTGAACAGAAAAGAAATTCAAATTGAATTGAATAGAAAAGAAATTCGAATTGAATTGAATGAATTAGAAATTCGAATTGAATTGAAATTGAATAGAAATCAATTTAAACGAATTGAAAACGAATTGAAAATGAATTGAAAACGAATTGAAAATGAATTGAAAACGAATTGAAATAGAATAAAGAAAAATCAATTTGAAATGAATTCAAATTGAACTGAAATTGAATTGAAATCAAATTGAAATAAATGTAAAAAGAATTTATAATGGAAAATTTAATTTTGATTTGAATTTGAAATGAAAGTTGAAATTGTTGTTGAAACAAATTTGAAACGATTTATAAATTCATTTTAAAACGAAATCGACGAAATATATAATATATATATATATATATATTATATATATATAATGGCCTGAATAGAACGCGCCGCGCCGCGGCAATTCGTGAATTTTGACCATTGACTTCGAACGGACATTACGGGAGATCCGACCGTCGGATTCTCCTAAAACTGGAACCGTTGGGCTGGTATCGAAAAGAGATTTCCAATGAATATTAGAAATTTGAAATCTAACTGTTGGATTTGAAGATACGTCCAAATCAATTTCAGAAAAGGTCGTTGTAAGTGCAGTTCGATGGCCGTTATTGGAAATCGACTGTACGGGCCTTGATAAAATTATAAAAAATAGTAATAATTTGTATAGAATCATAAGAAATTATTTGGGAAGAACTGAGGTGAAAAATTCCACATGTGAAAGGATAAAAATATATTTTTATCGAAATGAACTAGTTTTGAACTAGAATTAAAATCCAATTATTTTTAAATAAATAAATTGGATTTGAAATGGGTTTTAAATAACCAGAATTTCCAATATATGAATTGGAATGGATTTGAATCGAAATTGTCTTTGGAATATTTCAATAGTAGATTCCGCGATTATACAGATATTTTGGAGGAAATTTGGAAGATATATTTTATATCGTTATTTCCAAAGCGATATTTGTGGGTTTCAGAATTTGATATTGAATATAAGCCGATATATTTTCTATTCAGAGCCTTGTATTTAATATCAAATGGGATTTGGGTTTATCGTGAATGGTGTTTTAAATAACACTTGTTCTTTAACCCGATAATAAATAGAATGTGATTTGGGTTTATCGTGAACTGTGTTTTAAATGAAATTAGTTCTTTAACCCAGTAAAAGGAGTTTAATGAATCTGTAATTAGATTGAAATGTGAATTGATAATTTAAATTATCAAATTTGGAAAGTGAACGAGAATGGAGTATCACCAGTTTTGCTCCAAAGCGATAGTTAAATCTTTAATTAGATTTGAAAGCGAAATGGTAACTAATTTTACCGATAACACCGTGGTGTTAGATATGGAGTATTACTAGTTTTACTTCATGGGATAAATAGGTTGGGATTGGGAAATAAAATAAATAATTACTTTGGTGTGGTTCGCTAATCCCGACCAGTTTGGAAAACCATAATATGGTTTGAAATGATATCCAAAGGAAGATTAAAGAATAAATTTTAAAGAATTTATCTTTGATAAAATTAATGGGAACCTTTACCTAAGAATGTGAAATTTAGAAACTAACTGTAGGTTAGCTAAGAAGAATGGTTTCCTGGGTATTGATCTGATGTTGGTTTCGGCCTTCGGGGTTAATATTTGGGGAATTGTTCTCTTGCTAATTTACGGTTGGTGACTGATGAATTGGAATGAGGTGTAAGTTGTGTTTGTGTAACATTTGTTTATTATATACTCGGGTCATTCAGAAAGGCCGGGTTTATACCCATTCTGAATAACCAATTCGACGATATGTCGAAGAGGAAGACGGTGGTTGACGACCGGAAGTCTTCACATCGTTTCGGTGATTACTGATGATCTTGACTGGGCTGTACACCCAAGATGAGGGAATCAGCTGGTGGTCGTCCAGACGTACTTGGAGATCGATGAATATGCGAGGAAAGTGCCGCCGGTTTCATTCAGACCCAGAACGAACTAGTAAATGGACTGTGTGTCTGACATTGTATTTTATTCTATGCTGATTGATCTCTATTAAATATACATCTGTGTGGCGGCGGAGAATTTATTCTCTTTCTTAACGCCCTTCTCTGAGACGTTCGAGCTCAGAGGTTGTATATCGATGGACATCAGTCGCATGGAGTGAATTGCCTGTGTGGCACGCCTAAGTGGCAGATGATCATGGCTTCTATTGAAAAGCAAATCTTGTGGTTGATGATCAAAGCACGGCCTGTGTTGCGCAGCTTTGTGTATAGCGTTAATTCGCGAGCCTCACACCTCGGTATGAGTCAAAAACGGGATAGTGACCGCTGGGAGGACACGACGTTTCTTTCTAGCTACGGTGGTGTCAATGCTTAAACTGGCTGACATTTATATTATTTTCACCTTTGTGGTTGTTGGAATGTGAGGCGCCTCGGATATAGGTTTGATAGGACCGGGAAACGTGTGTTCAGGAATTGCCAATCCTCAAATGTAAGAGAGGACCGGCCCAGTCGATTCCAAGGGTTACCCAGGGAGAGTAGTCCTGAGACATTTGCTAGAGTGTCTCGAAGCAGAGAGGAGCTTGCCCCTTGCCTCGACTCATGACGGAAATCCAATTTCCAATACAAGATATTTCGGTTTTATTTGTAGAGCCTAGTATGGCGACATGATAGATGGTACCCATGCCGCCTATGATTGATATTTATGATTTGAATTGTTTTGACACTATACACTTATAATAGTATCAAATGATTGTTTTAAACGTACCAAGCATGTTTGGCTATTATAAGGTAAAACCCTATCCTCCGGCTTGCGTTGCATTGTGTGATGGGACCTGGGTCTTATAATAACTTCATTTTTTCAAAAAGCATTGCGCTGTTTGTTTATATGCACTGGTATTCTTGGGAGGAAACTCGTTCCGTGTCATACGGCGTGGTCCCTTGTAACAACCCGAATTTTAATAATGTGTTAAAACCATAAATCAAGGCAGAATTAAGTTTTAAAATAAGAATCAGGGGAAACAGGTTGCACCATTGTGTTTGTCTCGAAACTCTGCTCGGAAACGAGTCCGAGTTTGCGAGAATCGGAGTCCGTATGAGGGAGATATGACCCTCCGAAGTTTCAGGAATTTTCAGAATAAAAAACAGCTTGAAATTCGAAATTCGAATTCAAACCCCAAAACAGGCTGGGCGGGAAAATTCCGGCCCATGGACCAGGTCGACCTAGGGGGTCGACCATAGTGTCGACCTCCCAGGGACCAGGTCGACCATACTGTCGACCTGGGGGTCGACCTGCCTCCCGAACCCACTTTTTGAACCAGATGCATCCTGATGTATTTGACCTCGTTTTCTGTCCAGATTCGTCTGCCTAATCCTATATAAACAGCCTCCTAGCCTCATTCTCCTTACACCATTCTTCTCTAACCTTATGCTGATCAAACTCTTGATGATCATGGCTTCTTCTTCTTCTAAATTAAATTAAGATAAATTAAATTAAAACGAGAAGATTATTTCTTGAAGACTACGGCTAGGAATTGAATATTTGGGGATTTTCTTCTACGATCAAAGCAAGATTCAACGATTCAGCAATTCAACGACTATGACTATGGGTTGTTTCTAGGGTAGTTAGACTCTTGACTTGCCTCGGTAATACCCTCGAAGTCTAGTGTAACCCTTAGGGTTCTGCCATGCTTAGTTACCTAGAATCTCTTGATACATTTATCAATCCGCTCGAGTAGTGTTCGCCACTAAGGCGGATGGTTCATTTCGCTTATGCATGAGTCATAGAAAATCACCTTAGTAAGTACACTTGGCAACATGGTTGGCATTTGTTTATTTTCAAGAGATAATTCATTTATGTGGAATACCTTCTAGTAAGTGAATGAGATCCAAGATTCACTAGTGAATTTTGGAGAGGTTGCATGAAACCATGAGTACGCAGTTATGTTTAAGCTGAGTATACTAGAAAAAATAATAAGTGAAAGTGGAACGAGAGACGACAGTGAAATGAGTTCCAACTCATATTTTGGAAATAGGAATTAAGAAGCTACGAAATTGTGAAGCTAAAGACGGTCAGAGCACAATGGAGTTAAGCTCAAGGAAATGCGACTTAGAAGATTGAAGACTAGACACGCGCATCATATCTCTTTTTAAGAGTATATCCTTGATCCCACTTTTCCTGTAGAGCTTACTTGTATGCTATCTTTTAAGTATAACCTCTCGGTCCTATTCTCAATCATATTTCTGTTCCAAAACCCCATAGGGATCATCTGTTAGTAATACATGTTGGGGCTTGAGGGTGTCCGTTGGGTTGAGTAATTCTTTGGGTGTCAGCCTGATGTTGATTTCGGTCTTCGGGCTGGTGCTTAGGGAGTTCTTCTAATCAGTATATATGTGACATAGATTTCCAGTTTTGACATTGCCTAATGGGCACAAAAAATTTTACTTGCTTCTATCGTTCAACTATATCTTTAGGTAGGAACAATTGGGTGTAAACATGTGTTTGAGACATGTTATGATTGATGGTTGCAAGTGGTTGCTAGTGGTTGCTCGTGGATGCATATACACGCACCTTAGACACTAGATCGGCTCCGTCACCTTTCATATTGCATATGCATGAGTGTTTTTATGAATGAAATTGAATATGTTATCATGTGGATGTTCCATATGGATGGATGTTTGTGCACACATATAGTGTTTATGTGACAAGGACTATTTGCATACATGTTGGACTCATGGCACTAAACATATTTTGCATTAAGAAGAACAATCAGGCCTGATCATTTGCATTAGACAAGGAACATATACACACACTTCTTGCATATGTTCATACAGCATTAGAAATCTCTTAAGGACAATGGTTGCTTGTGGATGATGGTTGAGTAGACGGTTGATTGGATGATAAGATGCATTCTTCTTAACCTGAAGATTTCGGGGACGAAATCCTTTAAGGAGGGGAGAATGTAACAACCCGAATTTTAATAATGTGTTAAAACCATAAATCAAGGCAGAATTAAATTTTAAATTAATAATCAGGGGAAACAGGTTGCGCCATTGTGTTCGTCTCGAAATTCTGCTTGGAAACGAGTCCGAGTTTGCGAGAATCGGAGTCCGTATGAGGGAGATATGACCCTCCGAAGTTTCAGGAATTTTCAGAATCAAAAACAACTCGAAATTCGAATTCGAAATTCGAATTCAAACCCCAGAACATGCTGGGCGGGAAAATTCCCGCCCATGGACCAGGTCGACCTGGGGGTCGACCATAGTGTCGACCTCCCAGGGACCAGGTCGACCATAGTGTCGACCTAGGGGTCGACCTGCCTCCCAAACCCACTTTTTGAACCAGCTGCATCCTGATGTATTTGACCTCGTTTTCTGTCCAGATTCGTCTGCCTAATCATATACAAACAGCCTCCTAGCCTCATTCTCTTTACACCATTCTTCTCTAACCTTATGCTGCTCAAACTCTTGATGATCATGGCTTCTTCTTCTTCTTCTAAATTAAATTAAGATAAATTAAATTAAAACGAGAAGATTATTTCTTGAAGACTACGGCTAGGAATTGCATATTTGGGGATTTTCTTCTACGATCAAAGCAAGATTCAACGATTCAACGACAAATTTCTAGACTTGGCTTCTGCATCTTTCTTAGACCACGATCTATAAGTTCAAGTTACTTTTAGATAAAAGCTGTAAACTTAATATCCATGTTGTAAATTGGAATTGGATCTATGTATGATAATTGATTCATATCTATTCTTGTTCATCTTGGATCTTAACTTTCGTGAATATTGCTTTGAGCCTATTCATGTTGTAAATCAAACTCTTTCATGCTTATAACTTTAACATGCCTATGACGTTGAAACTATTGTTAATGGCCAAGGACTATGATTGGGAACATAAGACTATGCCTATGGCTGAGAACATAAGACTATGCCTATGACTGTGAACATAAGACTATGCCTATGCCTATGACGGTGAACATAAGACTATTGCCTATGACTATGACAAGGACAATTGTGGCTAATCATGACTCTTGACTATGAGAATTATTACCTATGATTATGAACATAAGGCTATTATCTATGACCATGACTTTGAAACTATTACTGTTAATTTCCTATGACTATTTTCCTAGAACTATTTTGGATAATTATCCATGACTATTGCGATTGATCGCTTATGGTTCTTGATTATGAAATTTCTATCTATGACCATGACTATGACTATTGGGGTTAGTTGCCTTAGACAATTATAGTTGATTGTTCATGCCCATAGTTGAAACCCATGTTGTACACCGAATTTGCAGTTGTTGGATCTCATACCTAGGGTGTTACTTGCTTAGTTCATTCGCTATTATGTACACTAAAACCATTGGATCCATTATCCTTGTATTTGGCTTGCTTTTGCATGCCTATTCTTTTATATCAACTTTTATCATGACTATCGCCTTATCTTGCTAAATTTGAAACCCTATATGCTAGTGATGTTGTAACCAATTATCTCAAGTTATATCATGATAGTCTTGTAATCCCTTTTATTTTATGCTCGTCCCTTTTGCCTATCATAGTTTTGATGTTATTCCCTTTATCTCGGGATTTGGATTTATTTGTAGTATAGATCGATTCACGTTTATGTGCGATGGGAATACGATTTGGGTAGATTAGGCAAAACACGAATTGGTTATGAACATGAATTATGAACTTGATAATAGGCAAAAAACTTGAAACATGAACATTGTTATAACTTGAATCTGGATGTGGGCATGAAACTTATCCTTGAAGCTTGACACGAACTTGACATGAATCTTGAACATGGACATGACACTAGAATGAACTTGAAAATGGCCGACTCGAGGTTGGGTTGAGTTTGCAGTGTTATTCTGCCCGGAACCGCCCGGCAAATCCAGTTACTGCAAACAATGGGATCCAATGTGGGTAGTTGGTCATATCGCGCTTGAAACCCGAGGTCAGACTGAGTTGTGGTGTAATTCTGCCCGGAACCGCCCGGCATATCCAGTGACCACAACAACAAGTCAGATGTGAGAGGTTGAGGTGCATTGATGAATTAATGCCACATGATAGGGTTAAGTCATGAACCGCTTGAATATATTTGACCAATTTGACACGTTGATTTGATAGGGTTAAGTCATGAACCGCTTGAATATATTTAACCAATTTGACACGATAATTTGATAGGGTTAAGTCATGAACCGCTTGAATATACTTAACCAATTTGACACGATGATTTGATAGGGTTAAGTCATGAACCGCTTGAATATACTTAACCAATTTGACACGATGATTTGATAGGGTTAAGTCATGAACCGCTAGAATATACTTAACCAATTTGACACGATGATTTGATAGGGTTAAGTCATGAACCACTTGAATATACTTAACCAATTTGACATGACATGTAGGCGGGTTAAGTCACGAACTTGAATGACAACACTTAACCAACTTGACATGCTAGACTGATGGGGTTAAGTCTCGAATTTAAATGACAACACTTAACCTACTGGACGGAAACCCTAGTTACGCGATCCTTTTCAGCGGTAACCCACTAGATGTATCACGGTACCCTGGAACTAGGCAGGGTGGGGCACAATTACCGGGCTGATTGTAAGCGACCAGAACGACGGCTGAGTTGGCGCGCCATTGTAGGTTCAGGCGGATTATGGTCGTGCACGTAGTCCGGAGTTGAAAAAGCAGGCATTGGACACCATTAGGTTTACACTGTGCGTGCTTGATTCGTGTCGGTGGTTGGCACCGTAGGGCTTGATACACCCTATGGTGGACCTAGCACAGGTAACTACATTCGTGATAGGGCCGTATGACACAGACACATGACGAGCTAGAACTTGTAGGGAGCCGATCGATTAATAGATCGTTTCATGGGACCAAGTAATGGGTCATTTCATGATATTGGGCAAGGGATCATTTCATAGTTAATACATGATACGGGTTGGGTTACTAGTACAGGTGGTAAAGGCCCATTTCTATTTCTGTTTCTGTTAGGAAGGTAAAAGCCCATTACTATTTCTGTAAAGATCACCCTGTTTCTGTTTCCGTTTCTGTTTGGACATTAGGATAACACCTAATTCTATTATACTAGTACTGGTGCAGAGAATGTTAAACATGTGATGCTATACATAGTTTATCTGGTTAGCATAGTTTATCTTGCTATACGTAGTTTATCTGGTTAGCATAGTTTATTTTTCTATACGTAGTCTATCTGGTTAGCATAGT
This sequence comes from Allium sativum, assembly GCA_030737875.1. Classification (NCBI taxonomy): domain Eukaryota; kingdom Viridiplantae; phylum Streptophyta; class Magnoliopsida; order Asparagales; family Amaryllidaceae; genus Allium; species Allium sativum. The sequence continues at coordinate 382,323,985 of CM060924.1, forward strand.
TTATCTTGTTACCGTAGTTTATCTAGTTAGCATAGTTTATCTTGTTATCTTAGTTTAACTTGCCTATCTTGTCATCATCCTTATATTTACTTTCAGTTTATACATGTCATGTTATCTTTACTTGTTTCTATGCTGAAAGTCACTAGGACTTACCAGTCTTTATGACTGACCCGTTTTCTTTTGCCTCGTTTTCTTCCGTTCTCCCCCCCCCCCAAGGTTCTCAGGGAGGAAACACTACTACTTAGTTTGGACTTCTTTCTGCTTCAAGATCATCATATATGGCTTGGACCTTTCTTGGCTATGGCTGCTTTACTGTTTTACTTGGGGAATGATTTATGACTATGGTTTTATGCTTCTTTACTATTGCAAGACAGATTTCGATGTAATGGATTTAATGGCATTTTGATGTAAAAGGCTTTAGACCTTTCTAGATTTTAAAGCAATGAAATTTGGTTCTTCTTCCGCTGTTTTATATGTTCTGTCTTGTAATATTTCTGTGTATGTTTACCTAGATAATGCTCCACCAAAGCTAGTGCATTCCCTTTGTGAGTGACCCTAGCGGAGGTGGGGTGTTACATCCCTTGATTTACCTTATTTTTAAAGTAAAGTTTTAAATAACTGTTTTAGTTCTCACACTAGTCACATGACTGACCTGGAGTTTATTGTTTTAACCTAAACTCTGGGTGCCCTTATTTTCGACACGGGCAGCTAGTAGTTTTGGTTTTGTAGATTTATATTCAAAGGATCCTGATTTACAGCTGGAACGATGCTCGGAAAGCTCTGTATCCTTGTATCACTTTCAATTGTGTTTTATATTTTTTTTCCGCTGCTATGTAATTTATTGTAATCTCTGATATTTATCGAATGTATTTTATTCATTCATACTCTGTATATTATTGTATTTTGATGAAATTGTTGTAATAAGCAATGAAATGTTCTTCTGCTTGCGTTCCGATGTTTGTTGTCCTCAAAGTATCCGCTCTTTCCTTACCGGGGAAGTTACGGGTTCTTACAGTGGTATCAGAGCTTTAGTTTACAGAGCTCGAGAACAAGACACATTAGAACCAAACGAAAGAATTCATCAGATATTGGATTAATAATATCCAATTAGAATGACTTGTTAGAGATGGGGTCAGTAGTATCCTAGAACGAGTGTGAAGAGTATATTTTTCAAACGAAGACAAATTTTGTTTTAAAATTTAAACCATTTTATTCGTATTTGAATATTTTATTTGTATTGAATTTGGACAACTCAATATATAAAGATTTTGCATATACACGTCATGAACGTATATTCGAAGTTTTAATATACTGGATAGATATAGAATCGCATTCTAGACACCCGGGGATAATTCTGGTGATGTCCGGACATCATCAGTATTTATGTTCGTGTTTCGAAGGTGTGATATCCATATATTTCCATTAGACTGGTGTGAGAACCGAAACTATATAGATTTATTGTTGTGATTTGGCATCAAAAACATGATTTTCTGTATATATATCAAAGTTTTAAATTTGAAATGATAGTCAACTAATTGATTGTTGATTGTGTTGTTTGATTATTGGTTTGAAATTTTGAACCATTAGGCCAAATTGAACCAAATATTGAACTGTATTGAAAATTGTTTGATGCATGCATATACATGTCTTTACATTGAACAGGTCATAGCAAGGAGGCCAGAGCAGAAGAATAAAATTGTTTGCCCGACAAATAGGTACATGTTTACCATAATTTACTGTTTTGTTTGGGTGATGATGATTTTATGAGTCGATTGGCTAGCCGCTTGGCTTTTTCTTTTTCTTTTGGATTGAAGAAGGCCATGGGAGGCTATATGAAATATCCCGAAGTCCCCGGTGCAGGGGAGTTATGCCGAAATTTTTCGAAAATTTAGGGTGTTAGCCAAATTTTTGAAAAATTTGAAAGGTTCTTAGTAACTGAAAAGTTGAAGAACTTAAGCCGTAACGAAAATAATGGAAGTTGAGCTGATTAGTTAAACAACTTTCGGCTTCATTCCTTTTCGGGGACGAAAAGTTTTAAGTGGGGAAGATTGTAATAACCCGGAAAATCTGAGCCAGTTTAAAATTTTTATTTTGGCAATTTCGATGAAGTTTGAATATTTAAAATGATATATTTTAAATAATAACGACGAGAAATTTATTTTGAATAGAAATAGAAGTATATATTTATTCGAATCGTCGTTAGAATATAAATATTTTATTTTAATTATATAACGAGCCTGAAATGGCGCGGTAGTTCGATAATTCGATTTCAAAATTCAAATGAATGTACCGAGTTCAAAATAAACTGGATTTTAGTGAAACTAAAAGTATTAGAATCTATTTGAGAATATCTTTCCAACGAATCCGAAAAATTGAAATTTCATAGCGGAAATCAAAAGATATGTCCAGTTGAAATTCCAGAATAGCCGCAATGGAATTTCGGCCCTTATAAATAGCCATTTTGCAAACGACCTCGGTTTTCGACGAAACCATTTTTTTGGATCCGTGATGTCAAATTATTGCTAGGTTTCGAATTTCGTAATTTTTCGAATCAATATGTGAGCGTGGCAAAGGAAAACCTGTTTGACCAGTTTCAGTTGATCGACTGGAAAATGACCATTTTTCAAATGGTCTCAGAATTCGACGAAACTAGTTTTGTTAGGACCGTATCGTCAATACGAAGTTAGAAAATATTTTTCAGGAATTTTTAGAGTCCGTATGTGACCCCAGTGAATTGGAATGCGCGTTCAAATTCAATATATAGAGTTATATGTTGAATTTGACGAAAACTGGTCAAAACGATCGAATCAGCCTACGATACATATCCCATTGTATTCGGAATCGGGGTAATTAGCTATGGACGACAGGCGGTGGGTCTCGTTTCGAGGTCGAAAGAAAAGTACCGTTTTTGAAATTAAATTAATTAAATAAAAATATATATATAACTATATTACCTCACCCCTCTTCTCTCAACTCCTTAGATCGAATAAGAAAAAGAAATTAAAAAAAAGGGGGGGATCGACGGGGGAGGAAGCCGCCGCTTCCAGGCGGAGCACCGCCGCCCATCGCACCCACCATCCACCGCTCCCCTCCGACCTCCTTCTCACCCTCCCCCTCTTCTTCTCCACCTCCACAAGCCCCCTTTTCCTGTCGCGCTGCCCTCCCGTCGCCACTCCCGCTCCCCTAGCCGCCCCTCCTCCTCCAACCTCTCCCTCCTCGAAACCCGCGAAACCCGTCAGCCCCACGCCCCACCGCGAAGCACCACCCCACGAAGACCGCAGCCCGCCCATCGACGCCTCCAGTCAGCCCCACCTCTGGCGCCGCCTGCTCCCTCCTCCTCCAGCGACGATGGTGAACCCCCATTGCTCCGCTCTACCACCAAATCGAACGAAGGTGATTTTATTTTATTTTATTTTATTTTATTTATAAACTCAGATCTAATTTAAATGCATTGTTTAAACTTGGTTTTTATTATTTTTATAGGTTAAAAAGGTTTGGTTTTTAATCGCACGAAAATTTGATTTGTGATGATATAAAAAATTAGATTTTTATCTATAAGTTAGCAAATTTAGGAGTAGATCTTTTTAAATATAAAAACGACATAGTAATGAGATTTTTATTTTTAAAGTAGGAAGTTAAAAATATAATTTTTACATAGGTATGATAATAAAAATATAATCTTTATATTATAGAATGGTTAAAAATATAATTTTTATCTGTGTAGCATAATAAAAATATGATTTTTATTATATGAGAAGTGAAATAAAAATATGAAATTTATTTTTATCGTGAAGTAGTGAGAATAAAGATTCGATTTTTATACGAGTGGTGATAATAAAAATATGATTTTTATATAACGTAGAGATTAAAAATTCGATTTTTATATAGTAGCGGTGTAAAAATAGAATTTTTATCTATATAGTAGCGGTGTTAAAATAGAATTTTTATCTATATATATAGCAAAGTAAAAATATGATTTAGATCATTAGAATGGTTAAGGAAAATACGATTTTTAAATTGAAAGTGAACAAATAAAAATATGATTTTTATCATATGTGAAATATAAAAATATGATTTTTATCATATGTGAAATAAAAAAATATGATTTTTATAAAGTAGAAATATAAAAATATGATTTTTATAAAGTAGAAGTATTAAAAATATGATTTTTTATATAATAGAGAATATAAAGATATTATCTTTATATATGAAGTAGAAATATAAAAATATAATTTTTATATAGAAGAAGTGTTGTAAATATGATTTTTATTTATTAGAATGAAGCAATAAAAATATAATTTTTATTATAAACAGCGGGACAAGGACTGCATTGGAATTTCAAGCAGATCGAAAAGGTTCAACAGTTCAAAAGCAAAGCACGGCGGAGTGGAACCCTCTGTGAGAACTTCTCACTTTAAATCTTCTTTTCTAGTTAATAATATATACTAGGATGCAGACGGTGTTTAGTAGCACCCGACACCCGTCGTCCACAGACCATGGACGGCTTGTATGCTTGTTTGTTTGATTTTGATGAGTAGTTGATTGTGTGATGTGGAATGAAATAAAATATTTTATAGTGGAATATATTTTATAGTTAAAAATATAATTTTTAAACTAGTATATAAAATAAATATTTATAAACAAATCGGACGATTTGTTTATATACACTGATTTGACTGATATTGATTGGGACGATAAATTTTACATATCGCCCAACTGCACAAATAAAATCTGTGTTTGATTGTTTGAAACCCCACACGGGTGTTGGGATGATATTTGGCGTACACTAACCCCAATTATTTAGTTGTATGTCGATCGATTGGTCGACAGACTGTGTGAGCGTTAATTATTTATATTTTATGCTTATGCAGTTGTGTGGTGCACTTTGGATGATGGTTGATTATTTATCGTTGCTATTATATACATGTGTTGTATGGAATCCATATAATTAACATTATATGGTAATTGATTGGGCCTCATTCCAATTGAGAAAATAAATAATATTATAAAATATAGATTCATGTGTTGACAGTACTCATTCGTTGAGATTAGTCATTTGTTGAACGAAATATTTTAACAATAAAATTTACATCTTTATCATATATAAAATTAGAAACTAACTGGAAGATAGATAAGATGAGTGGTCTCCTGGGTATTGGTCTAATGTTGGTTTCGGCCTTCGGGGTTAATGCTTAGGGAATCGTTCTCTTACTAATTTACGGTTGGAGTCTGATTAGAAATTAAACGATAGAAATCATAATTTTATAAAATATATTAAATAACAAAAATAGTCACGTGCTGACAGTACTCATTTGTTAAGATTAGTCATGTGTTGAAAGAAATATAGATTCATTTGTTGAATAGAATAAATATTCATTTGTTGAATAGAATAACGAAGTTATTGAAAAATATAAAGCCGTGTTGATTAAAGATGCGCTATTTTGATGCGAACGATATTTATATCGATTATATTCGTTTTTATAATGAATATCGAAAAGAGATTTAAAAATCGAATATTTAGAATTGAAATTCGAATTGAATTGAATAGAAAAGAAATTCGAATTGAATAGAATAGAAAAGAAATTCGAATTGAATTGAATAGAAAAGAATTTCGAATTGAATTAAATGAATTAGAAATTCGAATTGAATTGAAATTGAATAGAAATCAGTTTAAACGAATTGAAAACGAATTGAAATAGAATAAAGAAAAATCAATTTGAAATGAATACAAATTGAATTGAAATTGAATTGAAATTGAATTGAAATCGATTTGAATTGAAATCAAATTGAAATGAATGTAAAAAGAATTTATAATGGAAAATTTAATTTTGATCTGAATTTGAAATGAAATTTGAAATTGTTGTTGAAACAAATTTGAAACGATTTATAAAATTCATTTTAAAAGGAAATCGACGAAATATATAATATATATATATATATTATATATATATATATAATGGCCTGAATAGAATGCGCCGCGCCGCGGCAGTTTGTGAATTTCGACCATTGACTTTGAACGGACATCACGGGAGATCCGACCGTCGGATTCTCCTAAAACCGGAACCATTGGGTTCGTATCGAAAAGAGATTTCCAATGAATATTAGAAATTTGAAATCTAACGGTTGGATTTAGAGATACGTCCAAATCAATTTCAGAAAAGGTCGGTGTAAGTGCAGTTCGATCGCCGTTATTGGAAATCGACTGTACGTGCCTTGATAAAATTATTAAAAATAGTAATAATTTGTGTAAAATCATAAGAAATGATTTGGAAAGAACTGAGGTGAAAAATTCCACATTTGAACGGATAAAAATATATTTTTATCGAAATGAACTAGTTTTGAACTAGAATTAAAATCTAATTATTTTTAAATAAATAAATTGTATTTGAAATGGATTTTAAATAACCAGAATTTCCAATATATGAATTGGAATGGATTTGAATCGAAATTGTCTTTGGAATATTTCGATAGTAGATTCCACGAATATACATATATTTTGGAGGAAAATTGGAAGATATATTTTATATCGTTATTTCCAAAGCGATATTTGTGGGTTTCAGAATTTGATATTGAATATAACCCGATATATTTTCTATTCAGAGCCTTGTATTTAATTTCAAATGGGATTTGGGTTTATCGTGAATGGTGTTTTAAATAACACTTGTTCTTTAACCCGATAATAAATAGAATGTGATTTGGGTTTATCGTGAACTGTGTTTTAAATGACATTAGTTCTTTAACCCAGTAAAAGGAGTTTAATGAATCTGTAATTAGATTGAAATGTGAGTTGATAATAAATTATCAAATTTGGAAAGTGTGCGAGAATGGAGTATCACCAGTTTTGCTCCAAAGCGATAGTTAAATCTTTAATTAGATTTGAAAGCGAAATGGTAATTAATTTTACCGATAACACCGTGGTGTTAGATATGGAGTATTACCAGTTTTGCTTCATGGGATAAATAGGTTGGGATTGGGAAATAAAATAAATAATTACTTCGGTGTGGTTCGCTAATCCCGACCAGTTTGGAAAACCATAATATGGTTTGAAATGATATCCAAAGGAAGATTAAAGAATAAATTTTAAAGAATTTATCTTTGATAAAATTAATGGGAGCCTTTCCCTAAGAATGTGAAATTTAGAAACTAACTGTAGGTTAGCTAAGAAGAATGGTTTCCTGGGTATTGATCTGATGTTGGTTTCGGCCTTCGGGGTTAATATTTGGGGAATTGTTCTCTTGCTAATTTACAGTTGGTGACTGATGAATTGGAATGAGGTGTATGTTGTGTTTGTGTAACATTTGTTTATTATATACTCGGGTCATTCAAAAAGGTCGGGTTTATACCCATTCTGAATAACCAATTCGACGATATGTCAAAGAGGAAGACAGTGGTTGAAGACCGGAAGTCTTCAAATCGTTTGGGTGATTACTGATGATCTTGATTGGACTGTACACCCAAGATGAGGGAATCAGTTGGTGGTCGTCCAGACGTACTTGGAGATCGATGGATATGCGAGGAAAGTGCCTCCGGTTTCATTCAGACCCAGAACGAACTAGTAAATGGACTGTGTGTCTGACAATGGATTTTATTCTGTGCTGATTGATCTCTATTAAATATACATCTGTTTGGCGGAGGGGAATTTATTCTCTTGCTTAACGCCCTTCTCTGAGACGTCCGAGCTCAGAGGTTGTATATCGATGGACATCAGTCGCATGGAGTGAATTTCCTGTGTGGCACGCCTAAGTGGCAGATGATCAAGGCTTCTGTTGAAAAGCAAAGTCTTGTGGTTGATGATCAAAGCACGGCCTGTGTGGCGCAGCTTTGTGTATAGCGTTAATTTGCGACCCTCACACCTCGGTATGAGTCAAAAACGGGATAGTGACCGCTGGGAGGACACGACGTTTCTTTCTAGCTACGGTGGTGTCAGTGCTTAAACTGGCTAACATTTATATTATTTTCACCTTTGTGGTTGTTGGAATGCGAGGCGCCTCGGATATAGGTCTGATAGGACCGGGAAACGTGTGTTCAGGAATTGCCAATCCTCAAACGTAAGAGAGGACCGGCCCAGCCGATTCCAAGGGTTACCCAGGGATAGTAGTCCTGAGACATTTGCTAGAGTGTCTCGAAGCGGAGAGGAGCTTGCCCCTTGCCTCGACTCATGACGGAAATCCAATTTCCAATATGAGATATTTCGGTTTTATTTGTAGAGCCTAGTATGGCGACATGATAGATGGTACCCATGCCGCCTATGATTGATATTTATGATTTGAATTATTTTGACACTATACACTTATAATAGTATCAAATGATTTGTTTTAAACGTACCAAGCATGTTTGGCTATTATAAGGTAAAACCCTATCCTCTGGCTTGCGTTGCATTGTGTGATGGGACCTGGGTCTTATAATAGCTTTATTTTTACAAAAATCATTGCGCTGTTTATTTATATGCACTGGTATTCTTGGGAGGAAACCCGTTCCGTGTTATACGGCGTGGTCCCTTGATTTACCTTATTTTTAAAGTAAAGTTTTAAATAACTGTTTTAGTTCTCACACCAGTCACATGACTGACCTGGAGTTTATTGTTTTAACCTAAACTCTGGGTGCCCTTATTTTCGACACGGGCAGCTAGTAGTTTTGGTTTTGCAGATTTATATTCACAGGATCCTAATTTACAGCAGGAACAATGCTCGGAAAGCTCTGTATCCGTGTATCACTTTCAGTTGTGTTTTATATTGTTTTTCCGCTGCTATGTAATTTATTGTAATCTCTGATATTTATCGAATGTATTTTATTCATTCATACTCTGTATATTCTTGTATTCTGATGAAATTGTTGTAATAAGCAATGAAATGTTCTTCTGTTTGCGTCCCGTTGTGTGTTGTCCTCAAAGCATCCGCTCTTTCCTTACCGGGGAAGTTACGGGTTCTTACAGATTCTTTGGAATCCAAAAAGACTTGGCACTTAGTTGATTTACCATTCGGTTGTAAATCTATAGGCTGTAAATGGGTGCTTAAAAAGAAATTAAAACCTGATGGCAATATCGATAAGTATAAAGCCTGTCTAGTAGCTAAAGGTTTTAAACAAAGAGAAAATGTAGATTTCTTCGACACTTTTTCACTTATAAAAAGAATTACATCCATTCAGGTATTAATCTCACTTGCTTTTATTTATAATTTAATAATACACCAAATGGATGTCAAAACCGCATTTTTAAATGGTGACTTTGACAAAAAAAAAAATGAACCAGCCTGAAGGATTTGTAGTACATGGTCAAGAACATAAAGTATGCAAATTAGATAAATCATTACAATGTTTAAAACAAACACCTAAACAATGGCATGAAAAATTTGATAACTTAACCATTTCACATGGTTTTAAAGTTAATGAAAGTGACAAATGCATTTATTACAAATTTGAGAATGACATTTGTACTATTATACGTCTTTATGTAGATGACCAACTGATTTTTGGGTCAAATATTCATGCCATAAAAATGTTAAATCTTTGCTAAGTGTCAACTTTGATATGAACTATTTAGGTGAGGCAAGTGTAATCCTTGGCATTAAAATTACTAGGTCCGAAAAGGGACTTTCTTTGGATCAATCCCACCATATTGACAAGATTCTAATGAGATACAATTACTTTGACGGTAAACCTGCATGTACACCATACGACCCAGTGTGAAGCTATTTAAAAACACTGGCGAAGGTGTAAGACAGTCTGACTATGTGTGCATCATTGGTAGCCTTTGGTATGCCACTGATTATACTAGACCCGACATTGCATATGTCGTGAGACTATTATGCAGGTTTACCGGTAGACCTAATATAGAGCACTAACATGCTATTTAGAGGGTCATGAGATACCTAAAACGAACAATGAACCTTGTATTACATTAAGTAAATTTTCTGGATGTACTTGAAGGATATTCCGATGCAGACTGGAATACTTTATCTGATGATTCAAAAGCGACCAGTGACTATATATTTAGCATTGCTGGAGTAGTTGTTTCTTGTAAATCTAAGAAAGTGACTATTTTGGATCAGTCTACTGTGGAGTCTAAGATGATAGCACTAGCCACAGCTATTGAAGAAGCAGAGTACTTGAGAAATCTTCTAGCTGAGATTCCCTTATGGGAAAAACCGATACCAGCTGTGTTGATCCATTGTGATAGTACCACAGCTATTGCAAAAGTTCAGAACTGTTATAACGGTAAGAGACAACAAATACGTTGTAAGCATAGTACTGTTAGAGAGCTACTCTCTTCAGGTACTGTTAGAGTGGATTACATACATAGTGATGAAAATTTGGCAGACCCTTTGACGAAGGGACTGTCTAGAGATAAAGTCCTTAATAATTCTAAAAGAATGGGACTATTGCCCTTAGATTGTTGAGTTACGCACAATGGTAACCAACCTAATGACTGGAGATCCCAAGAACTAGGTTCAATGGGTAAAAACAAGTTGTGGAGTGATAGTAGTTGAACATGTTATTTTTTGTATAATAAGAGGCATGTATTCCTGAAGCGATTAGAGGATGAGTTAAAAAAGAAACTCTTAATGAGATCTATACTCTATTTGGAGTTGAGTACCTACCTTCAGTAGTGCTCTTAATAGAATCACCTATGTGAACGTGGAAATGTGGTCATTTCCTATGAAGTTTTGGGCAAATCTTCTAGAACATTCACTAAATTGGGATGGATGTGAATGACCATTAACGCACAGGCTCATTTGATTGCACAATAGAAAAGGTTGTATGTGGTCTGATGATAGGAATAGAGTTCAAGACCACGTGTCATCTTAGTAAAATCTGAATCTTATCCATTATGCAAAGGTTCAAGTTGGAAGACGTCTTTTTTTATGTACATTCTTATAAAAAAAGATTAGAAACTGCTCGAAAAATATTTTAAAAAAATTCAAGTGGGGGATTGCTGGAAATATTTTATATATGTAATGAATTTATTTAAAAATTAATTGCAGTTACCAAAGATTTATTATTGAGCAATTAATGCAATAAAGTCATTGAAAGTTATAACAGTAATATATTTACATATATGTAAATATATTTATGAGCCATTATTGTGATTGAACAGTCACACTAGCACAACGGTTATATATTTATGTGACCTTTTATGGAGCTGTTACAAAAAAATGGTATTAAAATATTTCTACGAATTATATTCAATTAAGATTTATTATCATTCATCTAATTTGAAACGTATGCAATTTACATGTTCAAAATTGCTACTTTCTTAACGTTTCTTTTATCTAATATGGTATTAATTGTGATCCAATTTTCCTTCCACTAACGTAGCTTATGTTACTCATTACTTCTGTCTATAAAAGGAATAGAATAGACAAAGCATTATATACAATAATCTTTTTCTTTGCTCTCTTTCTCAAAAACTCTCTTGTCTTCATTGAATTTATATTACAATACAAAAGAGCAACACAATTTTTTAAACTTGAGTACAAATCAAGCTCAATTCGTTGTGCAAGCAAATTGATATTACAGAAAGAGACTGTTTTACCATAGAAGTGGCGACGAAAGATACAAACTGATTTGCACCATTAAGCAGACCCCTGAAACATCTTCAAGAAAGCGACTTTGTACGTGACTCAACCGTTAGTTTTCCAACAGTTTATCCATCTAAGAACGTCAAATATTTTTCTTTCTTTTCTGTTCTTCTTCGTATAGTCTTCCTCCTAAAATCCTACGTCTAAATCCAAGTCTAGGTGGAGTATAGTCTCTTGTGTGCCTATTGTTAAATAGAAGAATTTGTTCCTGAGAGAGAAATACATGTATCCTCTGTGTATGTTGCTGTAACCTTTATAAGGAAAATGAAAGTCTACCTTTTTTCATGCGCTAGTATTTTTTTTATGGAAAAGGAAATAATGAAACTCTCCTTTTTTTCTTGGATTTTTCCTACTTCAACATCTAAGATGTGAACTAATGCAGCTAGAGGTTTACACGAGGATAGGTGTGGATGTCGTCTACCCAATGAGCTGCTTACCATCTAGATATCCATCATTTGGAAACTCAAAGTGCTAGCAATCCCGGGGAATTATGTCTCTTTTAAGCCATTGTTTTTCCATTGCTATGCATTTTCTATTAAAAACCAAAAAAAAAGACAAAAAAAAAAATAAACTAAAAAAATCCAAAATGGGGGGGGGGACATTAGGGCGTCTTGTTTGATCATCGTGTATACTTAGGTAGCATTATTAAAAGCTTGATGTGTTTGGATGATGGAATGGCATGGCATATCTACCTACTGTGATGAAGCTGACATCCTTCTACATTTTTCCTGAAGCTGTAGGCTTTTTCCTTTGTTTTGTTTATGTTTTCTTTTTGATGGATGTAGGAAGAATGGTTTACATGATTAGCATTTGTTTTTATATGGATAACTACTTTAAGATTTTACTCCTCTTTTTTGCTCAAAGATGCTTGTCCTGTACCAACTGTATGGAACTTGATATCATTGTAGTTGAATTCACTAACTGTCCGAGTACAAACTGAGGAACTGCAAATATGCAATAAAATAAAAGGTTTATTTGAATTGTGCATGACATGACATCAAAATTTTATCAAATCCTGAATGGCTGTAAAGCAAATAAATTCGACTTCTTTAATCCATTGTATCCCCTTACATTTGCATTGAACTTTCCGGAGCACAAGTTGAAAAGAATCAGTGCCTTCAGTAGAAGCAAAGAAAATTGATTTTCGATGAGTAGAAAATCTCGTTTTATGTAAAGGATTTTATGGTGAATTACATGTATGCTAAAGCAAGGATCAATGCCTGAAGCTCAAGAATACCTGTATAAATTTATGAATTAACATGAAGATTTTAAGTTAATCCACTTTTGGATTAACTTACAAAATAGTTATGGATCAACTTATTAAAGTAAAATGGTGGACTAACTAATCGAAGACGTGGATGAAAATAAAACTTACCTTATGTAAATTTTGAGTACGAGCGATATGGCTCACGCTTCGCGCCTAATTTATTTGTTCATAAATTATATAGTGTGCTGCTAAAAGCACCCTGAAATGTTCTTCCTACCACCATAACTAAACACCACCATCCTTCCTATACCCATATGCCTCTGGCCACCGCGAAATAAAAAATAGGCACCCAACCCTAAATCATTCCCGCTATTCCTTCATTCGACGCTTCCAACTCCTCAACGCCCCTCTCGTTATCTTCTTCGATCTCTATAATTTTCAGGGTTGATCATAATTAGTCCCGCTATTACTTCGATTCTCGGTTAAATCAATCGCTCTACCCTATTCTTTACTCTACTTCGATTCTGACCTGATCAATTTTAACGATAGCAATGAGGAAAAGCAGTGGGATTGCATCAAAAAAAGATGAACGCGAGGAAGAAACAAGTACGTAAATCATAATCCCTCTTGTTATTTCGTTTTATAGTTTCTTGTACTGCTTGGTTTGATCATACGAGTTATTAGGATTTGAGTTTATTGGCTTATGAATCGTTCGGTCCTTTTATTCCATGGATTAAATTTCCGTTTGGCAGTTTGTTCCCGTACCAATTCTGTGTTTTTTGGTAAAACAATAAGATGAGATGATTTAACTCCGATTGAGTTTTATATGGGGAAATAAGTCTATGAGCTTGATTACTCTTATTATTCAAAAAAAATTAGTTTTTAAAGCAGCATCAGCATGGTGATTTAACGGTTTTATGAGGACCAGTTGATGAAAGCTATTTATATTATGCATATGTTTGGCAGTGTCAATGATACACAAATTAATGGTTAATATTAGCACCCTGCAGCAAACATCAAACTTTGGGTTTCATATATGAAGTGTAGAAACTTGAATAAGCTATGTATGTGTTCTTCAAAATGAGCTAATCCCTGAGAGTGTACATATATCTAAAGTGGGATGAAAGTAGTTGTCTACAGTTGAATGCTTTTACAAATTTTTTTTTTGAAAACAACAGGAAAAAGCGTAAAATGTCCTTTTATTTATTACAACAGGTCTGCTTGTTGAACCATATACATGACTGTTTAAATCGCTAATGAGTTATATGCAGCTCAACTAATAATTTAACATATAGAATTTGTACACAAAAATAGACATAAATTCAAATATTCAATAATATGATCATAATATTATTCTGACCTGAAAATTGACTAAATATCATGATTTAACTAGCAAAAAGTTGGATTGCAATGTAAGGGTGAATTAACAAAACCATGCTATTTATGATGAATAAAAAAAACTAAAATAAATAAATAAATATAATGATAATAAACATGAAAATAATAAATTAACTTGACAAATTAGTGCAGAAGTTTGTCATTCGGCTTTTACCGGTTGAGAATTGTGCATTGCATCCAAAGTTAAAACACAATCTTGGTGTTTTCTTCCCTATCATAGCAATAGTGCAGCATTAATTGTCACCCGTCATTTTGTGATATAATGTCAACAATTTTGTTAATGGAAATATAACATGATCACTTCTTTTGATTGATTTAATCGTTTCGGATATTATAACCAGTTATGTTTAGTTTTGTTATGAGAATTTGGATGCAGTATTGTATTAAAATTTGCTTTGGTTTCTATCAGTTTCCGCTGCTTATCATGGAACGGTTGTCATATTGGTTGATTTGCTCGTTTGATCAGTGGAATTGTTGTTTATGGTTGCTTTTCCTTGGAATTAACTGTTAATTCTTCACTATTGTCCGTGTTTCATCGCTTCCCTCATTGGTTGTAGATTGTACATGAAAAACTAATGGTTTTTTACACTACGTCCTATCCAATGGGATTATGATGAAAAGTGTGAATTTATACTAATACTATTGTACTATGATTTTGCACTCCATAGGATTTCAGTAATGATACCTTAGCTCCTGAAAGCTTCAATTTCAGTGGTTATCCTTGAAATTGCCATTTCTTTTAGTAATTAACCTTATATTAGATAGATGGAATTCATGTTTCAGAATAGTCTACCTCTAATTTTCTCTTAAGTTGCGGTCTTTTCACCTAGGAAGTAAAAAAAATCAAAATTATTAAACCAAATCTACTCTTTAAAGAAGAAGAAAAATCAATATGCTGTACTGAGATTCAATATGTCAAAGTTGGTGTTGCTTTTCATTTTGCTTAGTGAGGTTAATTATGCTACAGAAGAAAATGTAAGTTTGCTTGCTTTGATATATCCTCAAATTCCTTTTGTGTGTTTTTCTTTCCATTCTTCATTTAATTTTTAAATTTTTTCCCTGTTAGTACAATATTATAATATATCTTTGTCACTGAAATTCTAGAAATGGATGTATACTATACAAGACGGCTGTGCTGTGTTGCTATCCGAGTTTTCATCATAATTATATCATGCGATAAACTAATGCTAAAGTATTTTATTTGGCACCACTTTTGATGATTACTTTGCCCTTACCATGTTATCTTTTTTAAGATTATTTACCACTGTTGTTGGATTATCTTCATTAACATCGAGTACAAGCATAAACAAAGTGAAGTCCGTTGAAATACGTAAGCTTTATTTATGTGTTCTATTTTTTTTATTTTTTATTTTTTAAACTTTTCTTTAGTGTTGTACATTTTTATACTAAAGTTTAGTATGTCAGTATCCATCTGACTAGCCAGTATGGTTAGTTACGAACTTGTCTTTAGTGTTGTACAATTGATATATGATACATTGTTTCAGCCGGTATTTATAATACAAATTGTATTTTACATCGGCCTATTGGTTGTGGGAAAAGGCAAAGAACACTTGAACGCATCGTATCAAAGGCTACGTGCATTGCAATTTGAAAAATCCAAAAAAAAAGCAATTGTGGAAAAAACATCGAAACAACAAGAAGATAAATCAGTTGGCAATGAAGATGAAGGAACCGATAGGATTTCGCAAGATAATGGATCGGATGATGATATGTCAAAGGAAATTGAATATAATGATGAAGGTTTCGAAGATAGTGATTCAGAAAATGGATCGAATGATGGATCAAGTTCCGGTGAGTCAAATGCTAATAAGGTATCACAAGACAATCTAGCAATCATGCAGCCTTCTACTTCTGTTGCAGTCATTACTTCTCCTCCGGTTAAAAAGACATGTTTACTTTAAAGTTTCGAATCTCATATTGCAAGTAGTATTTGGAACAAAGAAAAGGTACTTAATCATTTTTTTTACCATTACATCTAGCAAGTATTATACAAAAATTAAAAATTAATTTATGATATTGATTTTTACAGGAGAGAGGACCACTCAAATGTATTGCACATTGCAGAAAGCTAAATGAATGGCAGTTAGATGATTTACCAGCTCAAGTGGTTGAAATTGTAAAGAACTCGGGTTTGATCAATTTGGCTCAATATACGTATCGACACGTAGATTATGTTACCATTTCTGCTTTTGTCGAGAGGTGGCATCTGGAGGCTAATTCATTTCATATGCCGTCTGGAGAGTTGACAATTACATAAGATGACATTGCACAAATCTTGAAAATTGTAGTTAGTGGTCGGTCTATTTATAGGGAAGAAGATGAACAAAACGCAATTGCCATTACGATGGAGTATCTTGGAGATACAAAACAGGTTGCTAGGGAAGAATTAGATGATTCATACTATGTTAAGCTTAATTTTTTGGTTGATAGAGTCGATGAAATAGGAAATAAATAAGAAATGACCGAGATTGACTATGAAATCATTGCTCATGCATACTTATTATATTTGTTAGGGTGTACTATGTTTTGTAATAAGTCTGGCACGAAGGTTTCAGTAAACTATGTGAGATGTTTGTCGGATGTACGTAGCTTGAGTGAGGAAGCTTGGGGAATGGGAGTACTAGCGTTCTTGTACTGTCAACTTGGTTTGGCATCACGACGTAATGTTAGAAAGATGGCTGGCTATTTGACTTTATTGACGGTACGTGCGTTACACATTATTTTGCGTATTTGAACATTGTTTAACTTAGACAAGTTGTATCTGTAGGCGTGGATTTATGACCACTTCCCTATGATTCCTAATGTTGTTCCATCCCAGAAGTACGATAATATTATGCCTAGAATGTGTCGGTGGCTACCAAAGAATCAATCTGGTGATACAACATCGGCTATAATCCGACTTAGATAATAATTTGACGATTTAACTGCGGAAGATGTAAGTTTTTTACCTTATAATTTTCAGTTATCTGGAATTATATTACATTTAATAAAGAACATTTATTATCCAATTATAGATTTGTTGGTATCCTTATCGTAGTATTAGATATCTGTAATAACCCGGAAATGCGAGCCAATTTAAAATTTTTATTTTGGCAATTTTGGCGAATTTTGAATATTTAAAATGAATTATTTTAAATAATATCGATGGAAAGTTTATTTTGAATATATTTAGAATGTATATATTATATACGCCGTCGTTAGAATATAAATAATTATATATAATTATAAAAGGAATTGAAAATGGCGCGGTAGTTCGATAATTCGATTTCAAACTTCAATTGAATGTACCGGGTGCAAAACAATCTGGATTTTAGTGAATCAAAAAATAATAGGATCTATATGAAGATATCTTTCCAACGAATCTGAAAAATCGAAATTTCATAGCGGGAATCAAAAGATATGCCCAGTTGAAAATTCTGAATAGTCGCTATGGAATTCAGGCCCTTAAAAATGGGAATTTTGCAAACGACCTCGGATTTCGACGAAACCACTTTTGTTGGTCCGTGATGTCAAATTATTGCTAGGTTTCAAATTTCATAATTTTTTGAATCAATATGTGAGCGTGGCAAAGGAAAACGCGTTTGACCAGTTTCAGTTGATTTTAATCGACTGGAAATTGGCCATTTTTCAAACAGTCTCAGAATTCGACGAAACTAGTTTTGTTAGGACTGTATCGTTAATACGAAGCTAGAAAATATTTTTATGGAATTTTTTGAGTTCGTATGTGACCCCAGTGTATTGAAATGCACGTTTAAATTCAATATATAGAGTTTTATGTTGATTTTGACAAAAACTGATCGAAACGATCGAATCAGCTTGCGATACATATCCCATTGTGTTCGGAATGGGGGTAAAACGCTATGGACGACAGGCGGTGGGCCTCGTTTTGAGGTCAAAAATAAAAGTTGCTTTTTGGCGAAAAATAAAATAATTAAATAATTAAATAACCCCCCCCCCCTTTTCCCTTTCTATATTCTTTCTGCCCCCCCTTTCTCGTTTTCATTTCGAACAGGAAAAAAAGGAAAAAGAAGAAGAAGACGACGAGGTGGAGAGGAGCCGCCGCCTTCCCCAATGACCACCGCGCCACCCCCAAACCCCCCCCCCCTCCTCGATCGATGCGTCGCACCCCCCCCCCCCTACCCAGCTGTCACTCGAATCCAAACCCCCCTTCCTCCTACCGCCGACCACCGCGAAGCCCCCCCCCCCCCCCGAACTCGAACCGCCCCCTCCTCCATCCCCTGACCGACGCGAAGAGGCCCCCCCCCCCTCCAGTTTTCGTCTATAAGTTTTTTTAATTTTATTCTATTTATTTTTCAATTTTCAGTTATCGTTCTATTTGATTTTTAAAACTGATTTTTATTTGATTTGAAAACTGAAATCTATTTGATTTTAAATTTGATTTTTAAAATAAAAAAGAGGAGGTTTTTAATTAGCTAAAGATACGATTTTTAATTGTTTGAAAATATAATTTTTATCGTATGTAAAGATAGAAAATGTAATTTTCATATTAAATAGATAATAAAAATATAATCTTTCATATTGTAGAAGGATAAAAATATGATTTTTACATAATGGGAACTATAAAAATATAATCTTTATATGATAGAGAATCTAAAAATATCATCTTTGTATATGTAGCGAAATAAAAATCAGATTTTTATTATATATACGTTGAAATAAAGAGGTGATTTTTATAGTGGCGAAATCTTTAAATTTGAAAAGGCGAAATCTTTAAATTTGAAAAGGCGAAATCTTTAAATTTGAAAAGGAGAAATCTTTAAATTTGAAAAGGCGAAATCTTTAAATTTGAAAAGGCGAAATCTTTAAATTTGAAAAGGCGAAATCTTTAAATTTGAAAAGGCGAAATCTTTAAATTTGAAAAGGCGAAATCTTTAAATGAAGAATAGCGTGATAAAAATAGAATCTTTACTATATGAACATCGATGTGAAAATATAATTTTTATCTATATAGTAGCAGTGTAAAAATAGAATTTTATATCCATATAATAGCAGTGTAAAAATTGGATTTTTATATATTGAATAGCGAAGTAAAAAAATTCGATTTTTATATATCGAATAGCAATATAAAAATGTGATTTTTATATATGTAGTGGCTACGGGCAACGAAAGTGACGGAAGGCGAGAACAGCGATGATTTCTCTAAATGAAGTGTCGTAGAGTTGGGATAGCTATCGGTGAGAATTTCTCACTCTTCAATTTCTTTTTCTAGTTATATATATATATACTAGGATGCAGATGGTGTTTAGTAGCACCCGACACAATCGTCCACAAACCATGGACTTGTTTGATTGGTTGTGTAGTTGGTTAGATTATTTGGTTTGAATTGAATTGTTTGGTGAAATGGAATGGATTTGATTGATGTGTGAATAGCGTGGGCCTTCACTAGACCGGGGATAAGGCTAGGCCTTGTCCCGTTTCTAGTATCGTGCCGTTATGCCGCCGAAATTTTCTAAAATATGTTAGAAAAATAAAAATATCATTTTTATTGTGTAAATAAACTAAATAGAAATTCATGTGTTAAAATAAAATATTTTATCGTTAAAAATATAATTTTTAACGTGGAAGTGAATAAATAAAATATTCATTTACAAACCGGACGGTTTGTTTATGTACACCTATTTGAAGGACATTGATTGGGACGATAAATTTTACACGTCGCCCAACTGCACAAATAAAATCTGTGTTTGTTGATTTGAAACCCCACACGGGTGTTGGGATGAAATTTGAAGTTCACTCATCCTGATTGATTAAATATGTCGATCGATTGATTGACAGGCTGTTATAGCGTTAGATGTCTATATTTGATGCTTATACAGTGTAGTGCACTTTGGATGATGGTTGATTATTTATCGTTGCTATTATATACATGTGTTGTATGGAATCCATATAATTAACTTTATATGGTAATTGATTGGGCCTCATTCCAATCGGGAAAATAAAGAATATTATAAAGTAAAGGTTCATGTGTTGACTGTACTCATCCGTTGAGATTAGTCATGTGTTGAACGAAATATTTTTACAATAAAATTTACATCTTTATCATATTTGAAATTAGAAACTAACTGGAAAATAGATGAGATGAGTGGTCTCCTGTATATTGATCTGATGTTGGTTTCGGCCTTTGGGGTTAATATTCAGGGAATCGTTCTCTTACTAATTTACGGTTGGAGTCTGATTTAAATCAAACGATAGATACCATAATTTTTATAAAATATATTAAATAACAAAAATAGTCACATATGGACAGTACTCATTCGTTGAGATTAGTCGTGTGTTGACAAAAATATAGATTCAGGTATTGAATAGAATAAATATTCATTTGTCGAATAGAATAACGGAATTATTGAAATATATAAAGCCGTGTTGATTAGAGATGCGCTATTTTTGATGCGAACGATATTTATATCGATTATATTCGTTTTTACAATTTGAATTGAATTGAATTGGAAACCAATTTGAATTGAATTGAATAGGAAACCAATTTGAATAGAATTGAATAGAAAACCAATTTGAATTGAATCGAATAGAAAACCAATTTGAATTGAATCGAATAGAAAATCAATTTGAATTGAATCGAATAGAAAACCAATTTGAATTGAATAGAAAACCAATTTGAATTGAATCGAATAGAAAACCAATTAGAATTGAATCGAATAGAAAACCAATTTGAATTGAAAACCAATTCGAATTGAATTGAAAACCAATTCGAATTGAATTGAAAACGAATTAAAATGAATTCAAATTGAATTGAAATTTGAATTGAATAGAAATGAATTTTAAAACGAATTTATAAGGAAGAATTCAATTTTGATTTGAATTGAAATGGAAGTTGAAATTATTTTTGAAACGAATTTAAAACGATTTATAAAATTTGTTTTAAATAGAAATCAACGAAATATATATAATATATATTATATATATAATATAATGGCCTGAATAGAACGCGCCGCGCCGCGGCAGTTCGCGAATTTCGACCATTAACTTCGAACGGACATTACGGGAGATCCGACCGTCGGATTCTCCTAAAACCGGAACCGTTGGGTTCGTATCGAAAAGAGCTTTCTAACGAATATTAGAAATTCAAAATCTAACAGTTGGATTTGGAGATACGTCCAAATCAAATTTGGAAAAGGTCGCTGTAAGTGCAGTTCGATGGCCGTTGATGGAAATCGACTGTACGGGCCTTGGTAAAATTATTAAAAATAGTAATAATTTGTGTAAAATCATAAGAAATGATTTGGGAAAAATTGGGATGAAAAACTCCATATTTGAAAAGATAAAAATAGATTTTTATCGAAATGAACTAGTTTTGAACTAAAATTAAAACCCAACTATTTTTAAATAAATAAATTGGATTTAAAAAGGGGTTTTAAAGAATCGAAATTTCTAATATATTTGATCGAAATTAAATTAGAAGTGATTTGTGGTTTTATCGTGAACAGTGTTTTAAATAACACTTGTTCTTTAACCCGATAATAAATAGAATGTAATTTGGGTTTGTCGTGAACTGTGTTTTAAATGGCACTAGTTCTTTAAACCAGTAAAAGGAGTTTTAATGAATCTGCAATTAGATTGAAATGTGAATTGATAATCTAAATTATCAAATTTAGAAATTGAGCGAGAATGGAGTATCACCAGTTTTGCTCCAAAGCGATAGTTAAATCTTTAATTAGATTTGAACGTGAAATGGTAATTAATTTTACCGATAACACTGTGGTGTTAGATGTGAAGTACTACCAGTTTTGCTTTATGGGATGAATAGGTTGGGATTGGGAAATAAAATAAATAATTACTTCGGTATGGTTCGCTAATCTCGACTAGTTTAGAAAACCATAATTTGGTTTGAAATGACATCCAAAGGAAGATTAAAGGATAAATTTTAAAGAGTTTATCTTGGATAAAATTAATGGGAACCTTTCCCTGAGAATATGAATTGGAATGAGGCGTATGTTGTGTTTGTGTAACATTTGTTTTTAATATACGCGGGTTGTTCGGAAAGTCCGGGTTTATACCCATTCTGAATAACCGATTCGACGATAAGTCGAAGATGAAGACGGTGGTTGAAGACCGGAAGTCTTCACATCGTTTGGGTGATTACTGATGATCTTGATTGGGCTGTACACCCAAGATGAGGGAATCAGTTGGTTGTCGTCCAGACGTACTTGGAGATGGATGGATATGCGAGGAAAGTGCCTCCGGTTTCGTTCAGACCCAGAACGGACTTGTAAATGGAGTGTGTGTCTGACATTGGATTTTATTCTGTGTTGATTGATTTCTATTAAATATACATCTATTTGGCGGCGGAGAATTTATTCTTTTGCTTAACGCCCTTCTCTGAGACGTATGAGCTCAGAGGTTGTATATCGATGGACATCAGTCGCATGGCATGAATTGCCTGTGTGGCACGCTAAGATGCAATGATCAAGGCTTTTGTTGAAAAGCAGAGTCTTGTGGTTGATGATCAAAGCACGGCCTACGTGGCAGCTTTGTGTATAACGTGAATTCGCGAGCCTCACACCTCGGTATGAGTCAAAAACGGGATACGGACTGCAGGGAGAGCACGACGTTTCTTTCTAGCTTTGGGGGTGTCAGTGACTTACCAGCCCTGACATTTATATACTTTTCACCTTTGTGGTTGTTGGATGAGGCGCCTCGATTTTAGGTCTGTAAGGACCGGGAAACGTGTGTTCAGGCATAACTAATCCTCTAACGTAAGTGAGGACCGGCCCTGAAGATCCAGGATTGCCCAGAGTGTGTAGTCCTGAGGCATTTGCTAGAGTGTCTCGAAACGGAGAGGAGCTTGCCCCTTGCCTCGACTCATGACGGAAATCCAATTTCCAATACGAGATATTTCGGTTTTTTTTGTAGAGCCTAGTATGGCGACATGATAGATGATACCCATGCCGCCTATGATTGATATTTATGATTGAAATTGTTTTGACACTATACGCCTATAATAGTATCAAATAATGTGTTTTAAACGTATCAAGCATGCTTTGGCTGTTATAAGGGAAAACCCTATCCTCCGGCTTGCGTTGCATTGTGTGATGGGACCTGGGTCTTATAACAGCTTCATTTTTCTTTATTTAGCATTGCGCTGTTTGTTCTATGCACTGGTATTCTTGGGAGGAAACCCGTTCTGTGTTATACGGCGTGGTCCCTTGATTTACCTAACTTTAAAACCAATATTAATAACTGTTTTAGTTCTCACACCAGTCACATGACTGACCTGGAGTTTATTGTTTTAACCTAAACTCTGGGTGCCCTTATTTTCTACACGGGCAGCTAGTAGTTTTGGTTTTTGCAGATTTATATTCACAGGATCCTGGTTTACAGCTGGAATGATATCCGGAAAGCTCTGTATCCGTATATCACCTTCAGTTGTGCTTTGTATTATTTTCCGCTGCTATGTAATTTATTGTAATCTCTGATATTTATCGAATGTAATCTATTCATTTATACTCTGTATATTCTTGTATTCTGATGGAATTGTTGTAGTAACAATGAAATGTTCTTCCGTCTGCGTTCTGATTTGTCCTGTTCTCAAACGATCAGGGGTTTCGAACGGTCTTAGTCGGTTTAAGACAGATTCAGATCGAGCGAAATTCCTTGCCGTCACAATATCATTACCCTTTACCCGAAGTTGCATTCTACAACGGCGTTATATTATGTTTCGACATAGCTGAACCATACTATCCGAATAGAGTTTTACGACAGTTTGGAATTTGTCAACAAGTTCCAAAGAATCCAATGGAGCCACAAAAATGTCGTAGAGGACTGACTGGTAATCAATATCGGGTTAAGTATGATAATGGATTTTGGTGGTCAGAGAATCGGCAAGATCATTTGATATCTAAGAAATCGCATTCGCCTGCAGTAGTGAACCCTTCGAATTGCACTGCAAAATATTAAGGATGGTATCATGAAGTTCCACATCCGATTGTTCAAAATCCTGAAATGAGGCCAAGCACGAGTAGAAAAGTGATTTTGGTAAGAAGTTGGTAATCTTCTGCAATTATTCATAGTATATTTTATCGAGTCTATGTACATATCTACACAACACCAAAATAGCCAATTTGGCACACCAGGATGTGGAGATTTGATACGGTTTTAAGCCGTATCAAATTTGATACAGGTCTTAGCCGTATTAAATTTCATTTGCTACACCTCAACCGATCCACACCTTCTCATTCTTTAAAATCTAGCCGTAGATCTCTAATATTTCGGATCATTACATAAGGGCTTTGGGCCGTATCAAAACCTATTCTTTCTTTCTATTCTTTTAGTCGTGCTCTAGAAAAAATTCGGTCGTCTTCTATTCTTTCAGCTGTGCTCGTCCTAGGGTTTTTTATGTGCTTTAAATCCTATCGGGTGAATCATTAATCTTTAGCCAATCTTTGAATTGAATGATGCTAGTAGGCTTCACGATCTGCAATCCAAATCTTTCGATCGATTTGACATAGTAAGATCTCTAATTTGTTTTAATGCTTGAATTGTTTTTCTAATGGCTAATTGATTGATTTCTCATTCCTTATTTTGGCAATTAGTAAATTTTTTATATGCCCTAAGATACTGATGTGTTTTACAGTAGACGTGTTGGGATTGGGAAAGAATATATGTAACGATTCATGATTAGGAAAGAATATATTGCATAAAAAATAAACCAGTTGTGGTAGGGATTTGGGATTGGGAAAGAATATATGTAATAAACTATGGGATTAGGATTCAGGTATTTGCTCTCTTTGCCTTTAAATTTTTAGGTCAAGAGAGTAAATTGATTATAGAAGCTTAAATATTGTCTGATAAATGTTTAGAAATGCAGATAATATGTTCCTTACATATTTATTCAATTGTATTTGGATTATGTAAACTTCTTCATTTTGTGCACTTCGTTAGTAATTTTCTAAAATTAGAAACTATTACAAGTTTCAGGTTGAATTGATCGTTGTTACTGATGTCTACAACTAATTAGTATACTCCCAGTCCTTGTTTTTCAATTATATGCTATGTAGCAATAGTTTTTAATTACAAGTACCATTATCAAATCTAGGTTCATAGTTGACATAATTATAGTGTGCGTAAAAAAGAAATCTATCAACATGTGGCTGATATATTTATTGTGTGCGTAATAATTTGATTGCATGTGAAAAATATGGGCACCCGAGTTTGCCAGTGAAACAAACTACAGGTCAGTCATGGGACTGGTATGAGAAATCTTACTTAACTTATCTAATAAAAAGGCTAATCACAGGACCACGCCGCTAACGCGAAACGGGTTTACTCCATTGGATTGCCAGTGCATAAAATAAAGTAAATCGTTAAACAACGCAATGCTTTTTATAAAAATGAAACCACTATAAGACCCAAGTCCCATCACACAATGCAACGCAAACCGGAGGATAGGGTTTTACCTTAAAATGGTCAAAAGATGCTTGATACGATAAAACGGATTTAATATTAGTGTGTATATGTTCTAATAAAAACATTTCAATCATAATGTATCAATCATAGACGACATGGGTACCATATATCATGTCGCCATACTAGTTCTACAATCAAAACCGCAAGGTCGTATTGGAAATTGGATTTCCATCATGAGTCGAGGCTAGGGGCAAGCTCCTCTCCGATTCGAGACACTCTAGCAAATGCCTCAGGATCACACCTATGGGCAACCCTTGGATGCGGTAGGGCCGTTCCCCGCTTATCAGCAGTGGATTGGTTATGCCTGAACACACGTTTCCCGGTTCCTTTGAACCTATAATATGACCACTATCGGCCTATAAAAATCCGAGGCGCCTCAAAATCCATCATCCACATAAGTAAAATGCCAGCCAGTTTAAGCACTGACACTACCACTAGCTAGAAAGAAACATGTGCACTCCCTACGGTCCATATCCCGTTTTTGACTCATATCGGGGTGTGAGGCTCGCGAAGTCACGCTATACACAAAGCTATGCCGTAATAGGCTATGCTTTGATCATCCCACAAGGCCCTGCTTTTCAACAAAAGCCTTGATCATTTGCATCTTGGCGTGCCACATTGACAAATCACGCCATGCGATCAATCACTGTTAATATATACCAGGGTGTTAAGCAGAGAATAAATCCTCCACCACCAAACAGACATACATTAACAGAAATCGATTTAATTCACATGGAACGAAATCCAATGTCAGACACTCATCCATTTACTAGCTTATGCTCTGGGTCTGAGCGAAAACCAAATCCGAACAATCAACAATAGTCCGGACGGCCACCACTGAAGCCCCTTCAAGGTAGCTACTCCCATCAAGGGTCTCAGTAGAAACACATCCATCCGATGTGAAAATTGTCGGTCTTCAAACACCGTTTTCATCTTCGACTCTTCATCATCGTAGTAATTATTCGGAACGGGTTAAACCCGGTCTTTCCGAATAACTCGCGTATTTTATAATAAAAATCAAGTACTATAAAACACATCCAACGTCTCATTCCAATTCAGAATATTCTTCTAATAGATATTCGCATTATTGTATCAAAGATAAATTCTTTACTTTATAATTAAATCTTTCTTTAAAGATTTATTAAAAACCCAATTTGGTTTTAAATATCAAAAATCATTATTCAATGATTATTTAAATCTAAGAAATGAATCTTATCTTTAACTTGGTTAAAGAACTAATGTCATTTAAAATATAGTTCATGGTAAACCCAAAATCCTCTTCCTTTAAATTAGGGAATCTTCATAAAAATCAAATCAATATATAATCGCTATAAATTTCTGTATCTGACCAATAATATAAATGGAATAACGGCAAAGCCTCTTAAATTCCATATGTAGTATCGATCTTCTTTTACAGAAGCTTATCTCGGTTATTATTAATTCAAATTCCATTCGACTCCAATTTAATATATTAAATTGGAAAACTTTACTTTTGGAAAATTCCCATATAAATCTAAATAAAAGATTTATAATTTCCAAATCATATTTTCACTGTCAATTGGGTTAAAGAACAGATGTCATTTAAAAACATTGTTCACGATAAACTCAATTCACAAATCATTTTTATTCCAATTACAAAATATAGTTTGAAACTCTAGTAATCTTAATTTAAAGATTTGTTCTTTTCAACTGGGTTTAAGAAAGGTGTTATTGAAGACACCATTCACGACAACCCAAAATACAATTTATTTACTTGATTTCAAATTAAATACTAATAAGATAGGCAAACTTCATTAAATATTAATCTAAAGTTTTAAAGGTTTGCTCTAGTTGATAACTAATTCACTTTAATAAAAATATGTTTTAAGCATTCAAAATATTGTTTATTTAAAAGAAAAATTGAATCGGAATGCGACTCAATCAAGTACCATACAATTTCAGTTGTATGGATTTCATATATTCCACATATTCGATCAATAATAACAAGCAATCATCGACAGCCAGCTCACATCCAGAGTGAAGTTTATAACTGTGTGAGCATTAGAATAAATATATAGTGCTCATCACAGACTGTCAATCCATCGATTGACAGAAAATCAAATATTGGGACTTGTGTATGTCAATCATCATCCCAACACCCGTGTGGGGGTTTCAGCTAATGCAGTTCATAAAAATAAATGGTTGGTTAAAGGATTTAACCAACTTCATTCCACTAACATGTTCTTGATAATAAACTAGCATGTTCTTTTATTCCTAGTGCCTAATAAAATATAATTTATTTGTATGACATTATTACGGGTGACAAATAAAAGATGACCTTCTATTTTCTTTATTTGTATGCAAGTTTCTATTTTAAATTTTAACACATAAAGGAAATAACCTTATGTGTATGTGTTCCAATGTATAACCTAACCTATAAAAGTGTTTATTTACATTGCATACAAACTCTAATGTATGTATTAACATATAAAGATATCACTTTACTTACCTATACATCTTAATGTATATTTTGACCAATAATGTGATTTTTATAGTTGGCTATAATTTCTAATATAAGTTTGGAAATAAAAATGATTTTTTTTTTTTTTTTTGCTTATGAATTCTACTACATTTTATACAAATAACAATAATTATTATATTTGCATATAATTTATATTTCAACAAAATGTATAAAAAGTGATACCTCCATTTTGTTGACAATCTTATTTTATCAAACGAACATTTTTGTGATAACACAAACCTATTTAACAAAATGCTATTTGTTTTTAACTCTTTTTATAGATCACAAAAAAAGTAATTTTTATTGTGTCCAATTCTGATTTACAAAAATGTAAATTCTATTTCTAACTATTATATTTTGACAAAAGTGCCACCTTTATTTCTACGGATACATTTTGATAACAGCGACAAAATCGTTTCAACTTTTATAATTTGATAAAAGCAACGATTTAGTTTTAACTTTTGTAATTTGATAAAAGTGTATATTTGCCCCACCATTCTAATTTGACGAAAATGAATGCTTTAATTCCAACTACACTAATTGGCAAAAATGGATGTTTTGTTCATTTCTTTATATTGCAACTAAATCGACAAATAAAATGTTACCTTTAAGTCTATTCTTTTTATCTCATAAAATACAAAATAAAAAGTAAAATTCATTCTAACTATTTCGTTTGCATCTAAAATTGCAAAAAAAATGCAACTCTTTATTCTAATTAACCTTTTCTAACAAAAATAAACTTTTTATTTTAATTAACAATTTATAGCAAAAACTATGTTTTAAACTAATTCATTGTAATGTAAACCAAAATGAGTATTTCTATTTCGTTCTTTTTAGAATGTCAAAAATGTCTCTTTTATTCTAATTTTTTTTTAAGGTGACAAACATTGTAATTTTGTCTAATTCCTTTCAGTGTACAAACCTGATAATTTTGACAAATTCATTCTAATGTACAAAATATGATAATTATGTTAAATTCCTTTCAATGTAACAAACTATGATACTTTTGTCTTCATTCTTTTAAAGTAAACAAAAATGCTACTTTTACTTTAATCCTATTTAATGATCAAAATGTAATCTTCCTTCATAACGACAAATTGTGTATTTTTATTCTGTTCTTGTTTTATGTGACAAAACTGTCTACTTCTAATCCATTCTTTTAATGTATAAACATATACATTTTAAATTCATTCTCCTTAATGTATAAAAACATAAATTTTCAATTCATTCTTTTTAATGTATGAAAAATATACATTTTCAATTCATTCTTTTTAATGTATGAAAAATATACATTTTCAATTCATTCTTTTTAATGTATGAAAAATATGATGTCCATTATTAATCTCAATAACATGTTTATCATAAAAATGAATATTTTATTTCACTAATCCTGTTTTGGCCAAAAATGTTAATTTAATATCACTAATCATGTTTTGACCAAAAATGTTATTTTCTCGTTAATCATTCTTTTAACAAAAAGATTATTTTTGTTCGCTAATCAAGTTTTGCAAAAATGTTGATTCTTTATTCACTAATCAAATTTGACAAAAATGTTGATTCTTTACTAATGTTGCATGTCACAAATAAAAATGTGATTTTCATTGTCTATTCTCACATTTTACATAAAAATGTAATTTTGAATTCTAATATCACATTTTACATAAATGATTTTTTTTTTCTTTCCTGCTAATGTGATAATTTACCCACAAAAGATATTTTGCTATTCTAATATAACAATTTAATCATAAAAGATATGACAACTTAATCATAATTGATATCTTTCAATTCTAACAAAATATGACAATTTAATTTGTCAATTCTAAATTAACAAAATATGACAATTTTAACATGAACGATGTTTTATTTCTAATTTGTCAATCCTACCTTAAACGGTGCTTCTATTCTAATTAAACAATTCTAATCAAAACGGTGTTTTATTCTAATTAAACAATTCTAATCAAAACGGTGTTTTATTCTAATTAAACAATTCAATACACAAAATTCTAACCAACATGAATACACATTCACAATCAATCGTTCATCACAATCGCAGCACAATCAACATTTAAATGAATATATACATACAAACGAATTTCATACTGAATAAATACAATAAAATAAATAAATAATTAATTTTAATTTTAAAATAGAAATCTCACATTTGTTTTTTGTCTGAAATTTCAAAGTGCTCGGTTCTGATCCCGATCTGTTTCATCATCTAGATCTCCTCTCTACGAACCCAACGCAACCGATTTCATCAATTTTTGATTTCATTTGCAAAAGTTATGATCGTTTAAAAGTTTGAATATAAAATAGATAATTAAATATTGATCAACACCTTAATTACTCTTTTAAAACTAATCCCCTTCTTCCAGTTTCTATCAAACCGCTGAACCCAATAACTCACTCCCAAGACCATCATCGCGCCGCCTGTAGAGGAGACCGGACGTCCATCAGCTGGTGCCGCTCGAAGCGCCGGAAGATCCTCCACCCACGCCAGCGGTGGCGCGCCACTCGGTGGCCCACTGACCTGGAAAACCGCACCCAAAACCGCCTACTTTGAGCTCCAATTACTCACAAACCACGATGGTAATCTCGATCATGACCGTCAGTTCTATAGGTCTCACTTCACTCTTCAGTTTGGTATTTAGAAATTTAAATTTTGTTGTGTGGATTTTGAGAACAAGGGGAAGAAAGATAGGATGATTTCGGCCATAGAATAGTTAGGGCGGCGGCTGTTCTAGGTTTCTAGGGCTAGGGTATAGTACGGTGTATTTTTACCGTATTTATACTATTTAATTATTCCTTTAATTCAGATAATCCTTGTTTAATATCACGTATTCCAAATCGAATCCAACAAGTGTTGCCCCTAGCTAATAACCCCCGTCCCGGACACAATGGAAAAAGTTTCGTAATCCAATTCGGCTGTTACGATATGTTTTTCTTTAAATTAAATTATAAATCATTTAATTATTAAATTTTAATGTACATTTTAAATTACCGGGGCTACATACTACCTCTAAAAATTATAGAAAAAATATTTCTAGTTATGTTTTGACGATACGGTTCTAACGAGACTAATTTCGTTGAATTCTGAGACTGTTTGAAAAATGGCTTTCAAGTTGATTAAATTTGACCGAAACTGACGAAACACATTTTCCTCTGCCACGCTCACATATTAATTTGAAAAATTATGAAAATTGAAACTTAACAATAATTTGACATTCCGGTTCCAACAAAAGTGGCTTCGTCGAACACCGAGGTCGTTCGAAAAATGACTATTTTTAAGGCCAATATATTATATTAAAATATATATAAATTCTACAGTGACTTTTCTAGATTTTAAACTGGACATAACTTTCTATTTTTAAAGTGAAATTTAGATTTTTCAGATTCATTAGAAAGATATGATTAAACATATTTAAATATTTCTTGTTATACTCAATTCTGACTTAAAATGAATCCTGTACAATCAGTCAAAGTTCAAATTCAAATTTTCAAACTGCAGCGCTGTTTTAAACTCCTTTTATAATTAAATTAAATTAAATTTATTCGTTTTAAAAATAAATTTTTAGTCGTTATTAGTTAAAATAAATTATTTTAAATATATAAAATCCATTAAAATTTCTAAAACAAAAATTTTAAATTGGCCCCAAAATTCCGGGTTGTTACAATCTCCCCCACTTAAAATCTTTTCGTCCTCGAAAAGGAACGTAGCTAAAATTTGTTTAATTAACTAACTTAATTAATTTTTTTTGTATTGGTTTCAATAATTTATCATTCTAATATTTTAATTAGTTTTCCAACAGTTTATCCATCTAAGAACGTCAAATATTTTTCTTTCTTTTCTGTTCTTGTAACGACCCGCAAATCCGTGCTATCTGAGTTGACTAAAAACACCACACGTCCAACCCAAATTGCACAGAAATACGAATCATTATTAGAAAGAAGTTAGAGGATGAGAAATAGAAAGAAAGAAATATTAGAATAGAAGAGGAAGAAGACACATCATCAGAGTAAAACATGAACCTCACAACGGAACGAATAAAAATATAATATATCATATACTTTGGTAATACAAAATTTTACTTTATATACATACATCATTATCAGAGTACACACTTACCATACAGCGAAAGTAACACTAGATAACTAACGTTGAAGCCTCCTGCTCCAAGCTCCTCCAAGTGAATCTGTAAAATCCCGACTACTTGACTGCCCGTACAAATTTGGGCACCCAAGAGTTTAGGGAAAACAAAACAAAATAAACTCTGGGTCAGTCATGGGACTGGTGTGAGTAAACTCAAACCACTTGTTTAACTTTCAAAACCCTTTTCGAAAGAAAAGATAATAGTAAGACCAGCCCACACATAAACATGGACGGTTTTTACCTTACTATAACCCAAAACACTTTGATACGAAAATCCAGTGATATTATAATAATGTCTACATCAAGTAAATAACCAAATAGCAGAACGCTTGCATCTCACGCTCCACATATATATTATAAAATCAAAAACCGCATGGCGCTTATTGGAGATTGGATTTCCAACATGACAAGGTATGGAACCACCTTCCGCTAGTGTATCTCTAGAGAGGAATACACTGGGTTCAACAAGAA
This sequence comes from Allium sativum, assembly GCA_030737875.1. NCBI lineage: Eukaryota > Viridiplantae > Streptophyta > Magnoliopsida > Asparagales > Amaryllidaceae > Allium > Allium sativum. Next base: position 382,356,750 of record CM060924.1, read on the forward strand.
CATCTTGTAACCCGGCCCACACATGACCGACCACTCATTTCGCTTGAGTGTATCGAATGTATATCACCAACGGTTGGGATCAGCAACCGCCTCCCGACTGGGACAGCATCGAATAGAATAAGAAATTAAATGAACCTCTAGATAGGTGATTATACATCCTAATGGGTGCGACCCACATAGCCATGCTGCCTGCCCGATTTTTGTCCTTTCCCGGTTGTTGAGGCCTGAGGCTACGAATACTTACCATTCATTGATAGAACAATCACTTTGAATGCCACATTGTCAAATCCGTTAATCACTAGTTGAGTTTTCACAAATATTCTGGATGTTATGCTAAGGGAATAAATCCGTTGTAACCATATATATTTTACAGACCAACTCGTTTGATCATTGGAAATACTCTGTCAGACATTCGTCCATTTACGTTCGTTCTGGGATTGAACGAAACCGAAGGCACTATTTCTATTTAATAGAAAGAGTCCTTGCACTTTACTCCGTCTTCAATATATTCAGCATACTTGGTTCGCAACGCTTATGCCGATACGGAGTGGTTCTTCGGATAATAATCCAACCGGTCTCTCTATATTGACAACGATGGTCAAAAACTTCGATAGTCTGTGATTTAACTATCGAATAAAAACAAGTGTTCATCCAAACATATCAAACAAATCACTGGGCTCTTTAATTAATATTTCATCAATTAAATCTCTTCTCCATTTCCTTATCAATATTTGTTAACCAAATATTTTCAATAACCATATTGGCCCTTTACGCTATTTGGAAAGCATTTCCCAATATCACTTCTTTTATTTTTTATATATTAGAAAATATCTCTATTTGCAATTGGAAACAATTCCAATCACTTATCTCTATCCCGACTATTTTAATTATACCCAGGAAATATTTACTTGTTATATTTCCAAAATTCCATCACTTGGGTTTAAAACGAATGTTGTGTAAAACATCGTTACAACAACCCAAAATATTTTATTTAACTAACCCCTTTTCAAACACTTCTCTTCGAGGCGGGATTCTGCTATTTATCAATTAAAAATGAAATCAATCAAGTTGGGGTAAATTCACCTCTCAGACCGTAACTGAAGACATCCTCAACTTCAAAACGGCAAAACCACTTACCTCGAATAAACCCACTATACAATCCAATTATTCATTTTTTTTAAAACATGTATGAAGTTCGCTTTCTATTTCCAATTTATAGATTTCCCTTTCTGTTTCCAATACTCTATTTTGATTTCATTTCCTTATCGAATTCTACATATATCGATACATTGATTTATAACTATCAAATTATCTGAAAAATATTCTATCTCCTTAAATTCCCGGAAAAATTCGCCATAACCTCCCCTGCACTGGGAGCATCGGGAAATTTCAAATAGCTTTCCCGGTCCTTCTTATCTCAAAAAGAAAAAGAAAAGGCAAAGTGGCTTGCCGATACGGCGCATAAAAACCCATATGTGAATTTAATACGTACCTTTTTGTCGAGCATTCTATATATATATCTTCTATACTTCATACACTTTATTCCAAACCTGTTTAACATATATCCAACCATTTTCAATTCATTTCAACTTGATCTAATCGTTTTAACTCAATTTGTTAATTCATTTGTTAATTAGCACCTTTGCCTATTTCACTTCCAAAATTGAATATAGCATGTTCAAATATGTTATCTTGCTTATAAATTAATTTCATTTTTGTTTCCAACTCAAATCCCATATTCGATTTCAAATATATATTCATCCGTTCAGTTTACTTTACCAAAATCCAAATTTGATTCAAAATCTCTTTTAATCAAATATACCCCAGGCTAGTTATTTCTATTCAGTAGTTAAAAATATGATTTTTGTTTCAAAATCATTTCACTTACTTCACTGGAGTTCATATTTATTATATATCTCCAGTCTGGATTTTTTTAATGGAAATTCGGATTTTTATTTATAAAAATCCTTTTATTTATTTGAATAAACCGTTACGATTTTAAAGTGGTTTTGGCGCTGTTTTTCTGAAAATTTGATTTTGACATAACTCAAAATCTATACGACGAAATTCAGATTTTTCTCTTCCATTAGAAAACTATTATCTAGTCGATCCTGACGTTTCTTGTTTCAAAGAATTCTGACTTCAATTGAGTTCTATATACTCGATTGAAGTTCGAGTCGCCAATTTACGAACTACCGCGCCGTGGCGAGTTCGCTATATATATATATATACTTTTAAAACTTTGTTTTTAAAATAAATTCAACTCTATTTTTTTTATATATATTTTAATATATATCAAATCCATTTTCCTTTTCAATCCAAAATAATATTTTCGATTTTCTATATTCAAATCCCATTTTCATTTCTATTTGAATTTTAAATATTCAAATTTCCAATTTAAATTTCTATTTGAATTCTATATTTAAAATTCATTTCAACTCTATTTAAATTCTATACTCAAGTACCATTTGAATTTCTATATTCAAAATTCTATATTCAAACCTCTTATTCAAATTCCGTTTGAATTCTTTTATCCAAATTCTATATTCAGATTTCATATGAACTTTCTTTATTCAAATCTATTTGAATTCCCTTGAATTCAAATTCTATTTCAATTCCTTTGAATTCAAATCCCATATTTAAATTCTTTTTTTTTGAATTTCTATAGTCAAATTCTCTTCCAATTATATTTGAATTCAAATTTCATTGCAATTCTATTTTTGAAATTCTATTTTCAAAGTCTATTTCAAATTCTCTTTTGAAAATCTATTTCAAATTCTATTTGGAAATTCTATTTCAAATTCTCTATATTCAAACTCCATTTGAAAGTTCTATATTCAAATTTTATATTTAAAATTTCTTCCTTCAAATTCCATTTCACTTTTCTATATTCAAATTCTATGTTTGAATTCCCTTCTTATTTTCTCTATTCCATATTTGAATTCCCATTGAATTTCTATATTTCAAATCTATTTGTATTTCAAATATTCGATTCCATTTGAATTTTCATATTCAAATCTCTATTTGAATTTTCTTTATTTGAATTCCTATGGATTCAAACTCTATTTTAATTTCTTTGAATTCAAATTCTATATTTCATTCTAATTTCGTCTATTCAAATTCTATTTGAACTTCTATTTGAATTTCTAATATTCAATCTCCTTTTTCCTTTTATTTAAAATTCAAATATTTAAACTCCTTTTCTAATTCTACTATTCAAATGTTATACTCAAATTTCATTTGAGTTATATATTTAAAAATTTCATTTCAAATCCTATTTTGAAATTTCATTTCAAATTCCAATTTCACACTTGTATTTCTATTTCTGAATTATCAAATGATAATTCTTTTCACTTCATTTATAACTTCGTTATAAAAGAACTATTTATAAACTTCGTTTATAAAGAAACTACTTGTTTTATTTTTCAAAAACAAGTTTATATTTTTATTTCCATTTAAAATTCAAATTCTATTTAAAAGTAGAATTTTTCCTTTTTAAATCTCAAATATCCTTCCACGATATTTTAAATAAATTAACACTTGGCCCAGTGATATTTAAAAAAATCAAATCACCCAATTTTCAATCATTTGATTTTTAACACGTCATATATGAAAAAAAAATATGGAATCAAACAAACAACAAACAAACAGATAATATATTTTTGAGGAATCCAGTTGGATTCCTCCAACCTGTTTTCCTGCATCCACAGATGTTAGCACATAAATAATACCCATTCTGCTTCGTGGCAGAATATCGTGGTATAGAAGGTCATCCACTAATCATAGCGTGGGGCGTATAGGGTAATCATCCGCTATGAAATAGCGGGCATCCGCTAATGAGACTGCGGGAATCCAACCAATCAATCAACCCAATATATATAATAGCCTAAATAACTAATATATATAAAACAAGCAGAAAAATCCAAACAAGCAACAACAATTATTTTTACGAAGTAAAAATAATTATAATAAAAGGTGAGTGAGATTTACTCACCGTGATTTTATCGTAATCTACTCCAATCCAGATTCCAATGTGTAGTTGACGATAATACAAGTTCAATATAATTTGTTTCGCTTCAATCTGATTTCGTATGAAAATGATATACTTGTTACTAGTTTATACACAATTAAACAACATTTACTATTTTAATTATTATATTAATTTGTTTGATTACCTCGTAATCCAGTCTAAAAATTCCTGACTTCGAACGAGCCCGAGGATTTGAAAACCCAAGCCAAACATCTCACCATGCACTCCCCTTCATGTTAATCCCAACAGTCTGTCTGAAACAATCCTCATCATGGTCCGATTCTTCATCTCCTTTACTCTAAATTTTCAGTACTCGAACTCAACACTATCGTTGTTGCTTAGAGACTACTTAACTCCTTCACCTCATGAAACAAAAGAACGAGTTCATCTTTACAGTTAACACTGCAACCTCATTGATCGATTCCATTACTCCTTCACTTTCGCAGGAACATATGAAACTCGATCATGGGAATACAAATGCGAGTTCACTCCCAAGAAATCGCGATGCCCCTATGATCAATCCTGTATCCATTTACCCAATTCGTTAATCTGAATTGCATCGATCTCTTCACCAGTCGAAGTAGCCCGCCACCGTAAAGTCCATCGCGTCACTACCCATCGCGATTTGAATCCACGACTTTTTTTTTGAACGAAACAAAAGTCGATCGAACCCTCGTTCAACTCACTCGAACTAATTGAACTCCAAAACCCACCATCTGATTTTGATAGCCACGGAAGTGGAGTATGATCTGAATGGATCTACACTGATCGATTTTTGAGGAGATTTCAATTTTAAAGGAGGAATTCGGTTTCCCCTTTTTCCCATTCGATTGTGTTTCTCTATCTCGATGGAATTGTTTTTCTGTTGAGTGCAAAAGGAATGAAAGGGGGATAGCCGAAATGGAGCTAAATAAATGAAGGGGACCGGTACTTATAAATGCGAAGAAGGGACAAATGCACATGGTTATTTCATCGATGTTTTCCTTTGTAGTGAAGGCAGGGAACAGAAGGTACGTGAATTGAAAGATGAAGTTTTGGCTATAAGATAGGCTGATCAGAATTACTTCAGGGAAAAGGAATAGGTAGGTAGACCTTATTTATTTTTAAAATCTGATTTAAAGTGACGTGATTTAATTTAATTCAAGGTATCTCATTTTTTCAAACTCCTATTTGAGCACAACAACTGACATTTCTAGGGTTATACCCCTATTCTGAACACACTGGAACGGATATCGAAGCCTGATTCAGTGATTTGGAAAAGATACTCATTTAAACTAACTATTTAAATTCGATTCAACTAATTAAAATACATTTTAAATTCAAACCAATCAAATTTATCAATAATCAATTATAATTACCATCGTTTCTATAAATTACATGAATTATTTTGATTCAGTTTAAATTTCAAACTGAATTATTTTAGATTCTTGTTTTCTGGTAATTATCAAAGTAAATCGTATTTCGATTATTTGATCGATAACCCAATAAAATACCATTTATATTATAAATTCAATACTTAAAACCATACTAAATATTTAAAATAAATCGACCAAAAATCCGGGTCGTTACAGTTCTTCTTCGTATAGTCTTCCTCCTAAAATCCTACGTCTAAATCCAAGTCTAGGTGGAGTATAGTCTCTTGTGTGCCTATTGTTAAATAGAAGAATTTGTTCCTGAGAGAGAAATACATGTCTCCTCTGTGTATGTTGTTGTAACCTTTATGAGGAAAATGAAAGTCTCCCTTTTTTTATGCACTAGTATTTTTTTTATGGAAAAGGAAATAATGAAACTCTCCTTTTTTCTTGGATTTTTCCTACTTCTTTATCTAAGATGCGAACTAATGCAGCTAGAGGTTTACACGAGGAAAGGTGTGGATGTCGTCTACCCAATGAGCTGCTTACCATCTAGATATCCATCATTTGGAAACTCAAAGTGCTAGCAATCCCGGGGAATTATGTCTCTTTTAAGCCATTGTTTTTCCATTGCTATGCATTTTCTATTAAAAAACATAAAACCCAAAAAAAAAGACAAAATAAAAATAAACTAAAAAATCCAAAATTGGGGGGGGGGGGACATTAGGGCGTCTTGTTTGATCATCGTGTATACTTAGGTAGCATTATTAAAAGCTTGATGTGTTTGGATGATGGAATGGCATGGCATATCTGCCTACTGTGATGAAGCTGACATCCTTCTACATTTTTCCTGAAGCTGTAGGATTTTTCCTTTGTTTTGTTTATGTTTTCTTTTTGATGGATGTAGGAAGAATGGTTTACGTGATTAGCATTTGTTTTTATATGGATAACTGCTTTAAGATTTTACTCCTCTTTTTTGCTCAAAGATGCTTGTCCTGTACCAACTGTATGGAACTTGATATCATTGTAGTTGAATTCACTAACTGCCCGAGTACAAACTGAGGAACTGCAAATATGCAATAAAATAAAAGGTTTATTTGAATTGTGCATGACATGACGTCAAAATTTTATCAAATCCTGAATGGCTATAAAGCAAATAAATTCAACTTCTTTAATCCATTGTATCCCCTTACATTTGCATTGAACTTTCCGGAGCACAAGTTGAAAAGAATCAGTGCCTTCAGTAGAAGCAAAGAAAATTGATTTTCGATGAGTAGAAAATCTCGTTTTATGTAAAGGATTTTATGGTGAATTATATGTATGCTAAAGCAAGGATCAATGCCTGAAGCTCAAGAATACCTATATAAATTTATGAATTAACATGAAGATTTTAAGTTAATTCACTTTTGGATTAACTTACAAAATAGTTATGGATCAACTTATTAAAGTAAAATGGTGGACTAACTAATAGAAGAAGTGGATGAAAATAAAACTTACCTTGTGTAAATTTTGAGTACGAGCGTTATGGCTCACGCTTCGCGCCTGATTTATTTGTTCATAAATTATATAGTGTGCTGCTAAAAGCACCCTGAAATGTTCTTCCTACCACCATAACTAAACACCACCATCCATCCTATACCCATATGCCTCTGGCCCCCGCGAAATAAAAAATAGGCACCCAACCCTAAATCATTCCCGCTATTCCTTCATTCGACGCTTCCAACTCCTCAACGCCCCTCTCGTTATCTTCTTCGATCTCTATAATTTTCAGGGTTGATCATAATTAGTCCCGCTATTACTTCGATTCTCGGTTAAATCAATCGCTCTACCCTATTCTTTACTCTACTTCGATTCTGACCTGATCAATTTTAACGATAACAATGAGGAAAAGCAGTGGGATTGCATCAAAAAAAGATGAACGCGAGGAAGAAACAAGTACGTAAATCATAATCCCTCTTATTATTTCATTTTATAGTTTCTTGTACTGCTTGGTTTGATCATACGTGTTATTAGGGTTTGAGTTTATTGGCTTATGAATCGTTCGGTCCTTTTATTCCATGGATTAAATTTCCGTTTGGCAGTTTGTTCCCGTACCAATTCTGTGTTTTTTGGTAAAACAATTAGATGAGATGATTTAACTCCGATTGAGTTTTATATGGGGAAATAAGTACATTAGCTTGATTACTCTTATTATTCAAAAAAAAATAGTTTTTAAAGCAGCATCAGCATGGTGATTTAACGATTTAATGAGGACCGGTTGATGAAAGCTATTTATATTATGCATATGTTTGGCAGTGTCAATGATACACAAATTAATGGTTAATATTAGCACCCTGCAGCAAACATCAAACTTTGGGTTTCATATATGAAGTGTAGAAACTTGAATAAGCTATGTATGTGTTCTTCAAAATGAGCTAATCCCTGAGAGTGTACATATATCTAAAGTAGGATGAAAGAAGTTGTCTGCAGTTGAATGCTTTTCAAAATATTGTTTTTGTTGAAAACAGCAGGAAAAAACGTAAAATGTCCTTTTATTTATTACAACAGGTCTGCTTGTTGAACCATATACATGACTGTTTAAATCGCTAATGAGTTATATGCAGCTCAACTAATAATTTAATATATAGAATTTGTATGCAAAAATAGACATAAATTCAAATATTCAATAATATGATCATAATATTATTCTGACCTGAAAATTGACTAAATATCCTGATTTAACTAGCAAAAAGTTGGATTGCAATGTAAGGGTAAATCAACAAAACCATGCTATTTATGATGAATAAAAAAACTGAATAAATAAATAAATATAATGATAATAAACATGGAAATAATAAATTAACTTGACAAATTAGTGCAGAAGTTTGTCATTCGGCTTTTACCGGTTGAGAATTGTGCATTGCATCCAAAGTTAAAACACAATCTTGGTGCTTTCTTCCCTATCATAGCAATAGTGCAGCATTAATCGTCACCCGTCATTTTGTGATATAATGTCAGCAATTTAGTTAATGGAAATATAACATGATCACTTCTTTTGATTGATTTAATCGTTTCGGATATTATAACCAGTTATGTTTAGTTTTGTTATAAGAATTTGGATGCAGTATTGTATTAAAATTTGCTTTGGTTTCTTTCAGTTTCCGCTGCTTATCATGGAACGGTTGTCATATTGGTTGATTTGCTCGTTTGATCGGTGGAATTGTTGTTTATGGTTGCTTTTTCTTGGAATTAACTGTTAATTCTCCACTATTGTCCGTGTTTCATCGCTTCCCTCATTGGTTGTAGATTGTACATGAAAAACTAATGGTTTTTTACACTACATCCTATCCAATGGGATTATGATGAAAAGTGTGAATCTATACTAAAACTATTGTACTATGATTTTGCACACCATAGGATTTCAGTAATGATACCTTAGCTCCTGAAAGCTTCAATTTCAGTGGTTATCCTTGAAATTGCCATTTCTTTTAGTAATTAACCTTATATTAGATAGATGGAATTCATGTTTCAGAATGGTCTACCTCTAATTTTCTCTTAAGTTGCGGTCTTTTCACCTAGGAAGTAAAAAAAATCAAAATTATTAAACCAAATCTACTCTTTAAAGAACTACTTTTCAGAAGAAGAAAAATCAATCTGCTTTATTGAGATTCAATATGTCGAAGTTGGTGTTACTTTTCTTTTTGCTTGGTGAGGTTAATTATGCTACAGAAGAAAATGTAAGTTTGCTTGCTTTGATATATCCTCAAATTCCTTTTGTGTGTTTTTCTTTCTATTCTTCATTTAATTTTTAAATTTTTTCCCTGTTAGTACAATATTATAATATATCTTTATCACTGAAATTCTAGAAATGGATGTATACTATACAAGACAGCTGTGTTGTGTTGCTATCCGAGTTTTCATCATAATTATATCATGCGATATACTAATGCTAAATTATTTTATTTGGCACCACTTTTGATGATTACTTTGCCCTTGCCATGCTATCTTTTTTTAAGATTATTTACCACTGTTGTTGGATTATCTTCATTAACATCGAGTAAGTTCGTTGAAATACGTAAGCTTTATTTATGTGTTCTATTTTTTTTTAAAACTTTTCTTTAGTGTTGTACATTTTTATACTAAAGTTCAGCATGTCATTATCCACCTGACTAGCCAGTATGGTTAGTTACGAACTTGTCTTTAGTGTTGTACAATTGATATGTGATACATTGTTTCAGCCGGTATTTATAATACAAATTGTATTTTACATCGGCCTATTGGTTGTAGGAAAAGGCAAAGAACACTTGAACGCATCGTATCAAAGGCTACGTGCATTGCAATTTGAAAAATCCAAAAAAAAAGGCAGTTGTGGAAAAAACATCGAAACAACAAGAAGATAAATCAGTTGGCAATGAAGATGAAGGAACCGATAGGATTTCGCAAGATAATGGATCGGATGATGATATGTCAAAGGAAATTGAATATAATGATGAAGGTTCCGAAGATAGTGATTCAGATAATGGATCGAATGATGGATCAAGTTCCAGTGAGTCAAATGCTAATAAGGTATCACAAGACAATCTAGCAATCATGCAGCCTTCTACTTCTGTTGCAGTCATTACTTCTCCTCCGGTTAAAAAGACATGTTTACTTTAAAGTTTCGAATCTCATATTGCAAGTAGTATTTGGAACAAAGAAAAGGTACTTAATCATTTTTTTTACCATTACATCTAGCAAGTAATATACAAAAATTAAAAATTAATTTATGATATTGATTTTTACAGGAGAGAGGACCACTCAAATGTATTGAACATTGCAGAAAGCTAAATGAATGGCAGTTAGATGATTTGCCAGCTCAAGTGGTTGAAATTGTAAATGTAAAAACCCGTAACTTCCCCGTAAAGGAAAGCGGCGGATAGTTCGAGAACAAGCCACAACAGAACGCAGACGGAAGAACATTTCATCGTATATTACAACAATGCATCAGATTACAAGAATATACAGAGTATAAACAAATAAATATTACACAGAAATATCAGAGATTTAAATTACATTTAAATACATAGCAGCGGAAAATAATACAATACACAACTAGAAGAGATATACGGATACAAAGCTTCCCGGATATCATTCCAGCTGTAAACCAGGATCCTGTGAATATAAATCTGCAAAACCAAAACTACTAGCTGCCCGTGCCAAAATAAGGGCACCCAGAGTTTAGGTTAAAACAATAAACTCCAGGTCAGTCATGTGACTGGTGTGAGAACTAAAACAGTTATTAATCTTTGTTTTTAAAGTTAGGTAAATCAAGGGACCACGCCGTATAACACGGAACGGGTTTCCTCCCAAGAATACCAGTGCATAAAACAAACAGCGCAATGCTAAATAAAGAAAAATGAAGCTGTTATAAGACCCAGGTCCTATCACACAATGCAACGCAAGCCGGGGGGATAGGGTTTTCCCTTATAACAGCCAAAGAATGCTTGATACGTTTAAAACAAATCATTTGATACTATTATAAGTGCATAGTGTATAAAACAACTTCAAATCATAAGTATCAATCATAGGCGGCATGAATGCCCCATAACACTATGTCGCCATATATAAGTTTACAATCAAAACCGCAAGACGTCGTCTTGGAAGTTGGGTTATCATTTATGGTATGAACCGAGGCAAAAGATAGTCCTCAACCGATTCGAGACAATCTAGCCTACCATGTCTCAGGATCAGAGCTCGAGTGACCCTTGGATCGTCAGGGCCGGTCCACCGATGTGGATTAAAATGCCTGAACACTACGTTTCCCCGCCCTTTGGGGCGCAAATGAGCCATCAAATGACTCCATCGGTTCGAGAACGACCGATCAATCCGAGGTGCCTCGCAACAGCAACAACCACATAAGTCAAACTCGTCAGGGCGTGTAAAACCACTGACGCCACTTTTAGCTAGAAAGAAACGCAAGTCCTCCCTGAGGTCTGTCTCCCGTTTTTGGTTCATACCGGGTGTGAAACTCGCGAAGTAAACGTTACACAAAGCTACGCCACAAAGGCCATGCTTTGATCATCAACCACAAGACTTTGCTTTTCAACAGAAGCCTTGATCATTTGCCACTTAGGCATGCCACACAGGCAATTCACTCCATGCGTTTGATATCCATCAATATATAACCCCTGAGCTCGTACGTCTCAGAGAAGGGTGTTAAGCAAGAGAATAAATTCTCCGCCGCCAAACAGATATATATTTAATAGAGATCAATCACACGGACTAAAATCCAACGTCAGACACACAGTCCATTTACAAGTTCGCTCTGGGTCTGAACGAAACCGGAGGCACCTAGTACCCCGCATATCCATCGATCTCCAAGTACGTCTGGACGATCACCAACTGTTTCCATCTTCTTGGGTGTACAGCCCAATCAAGATCATCAGTAATCACCCAAACGACGTGAAGACTTCCGGTCTTCGACCACCGTCTTCATCTTCGACTTATCGTCGTATCAGTTATTCAGAATGGGATAAACCCGGCCTTTCCGAATAACTCGCGTATATTTTAAATAAGTGTTACACAAACACAACATACGCCTCATTCCAATTCATTAGTCACTAACCGTAAATTAATCAAGAGAAGAATTCCCCAAATATTAACCCCGAAGGCCGAAACCAACATCAGATCAATATCCAGAAAACCATTCTGCTTGGCTAACCGACAGTTAGTTTCTAAATTTCACATTCATAGGGAAAGGTTCCCATTAATTTTATCCAAGATAAATTCTTTATATTTATTCTTTAATCTATCCTTTTGAATTTCGATTCAACTAATCGGGATTAACGAAACTTACCGAAGTAATCATTTGTTTTAATTTCCCAATCCCAACCTATTTATCCCATGAAGTAAAACTGGTAATACTTCATATCTAACACCTCAGTGTTATCGGTAAATTCAATTACCATTTCACGTTCAAATCTAATTAAAGATTTAACTATCGCCTGGAGCAAAACTGGTAATACTCCATTCTCGACCATTTCAATCTAATTAAAGATTCATTAAAACTCCACTTAGTTTTAATCGTTAACTGGGTTAAAGAATCCGTGTCATTTAAAACACGGTTCACGATAAACCCAAAGTCACATTCATTAATTATCGGGTTAAAGAACAAGTGTTATTTAAAACACTGTTCACGATAAACCCAAAAATCAATATCAATTCAATTTCAATTAAATATTATTTAATTGGTACACTTCATTAAATCTAAATAAAAAGATTTAATCTTTTCTCAACTAGGTTCAAGAACAGTGTTAGTGAAGACACCATTCACGACAAACCCAAATCCCATTTGATATTCAATACAAGGCACTGAATAGAAAATATATCGGCTTATATTCAATATCAAATTCTACGATTAACAAATGTCGTATTGGAAATAACGATATAAATATATATCTTTCAAATTTCCATAACAACGTCTGTATAATCACGAATTTCAACATCGAAATATTCCGAAGACAATTTCGATTCAAATCCATTCCAATGCAATCATTGGAAATTTTGGTTATTTTTAAAACCCTTTTCGAATTCAATTTATTTATTTAAAAATAAATAGAATTATAATTCTAGTTCAAAACTAGTTCATTTCGATAAAAATCTATTTTTATCTTTTCAAATATGGAGTTTTTCATCCCAATTCTTCTCAAATCATTTCTTATGATTTTACACAAATTATTACTATTTTTAATAATTTTATCAAGGCCCGTACAGTCGATTTCCATCAACGGCCATCGAACTGCACTTACAGCGACCTTTTTCGAATTTGATTTGGACGTATCTCCAAATCCAACCGTTAGATTTCAAATTTCTAACATTCGTTAGAAAGCTCTTTTCGATATGAACCCAACGGTTCCGGTTTTAGGAGAATCCGACGGTCGGATCTCCCGTAATGTCCGTTTGAAATAAATGGTCGAAATTCACGAACTGCCGCGGCGCGGCGCGTTCTATTCAGGCCATTATATTATATATATAATATATATATTATATATATTTCGTCGATTTCTATTTAAAACGAATTATATAAATAGTTTTAAATTCGTTTCAAAAGCAATTTCAACTTCCATTTCAATTCAAATCAAAATTGAATTCTTCTTTATAAATTCGTTTTAAAATTCATTTCTATTCAATTCAAATTTCAATTCAATTTGAATTCATTTCAATTCGCTTTCAATTCAATTTGAATTCGTTTTCAATTCAATTCAATTTCAAAGTCCTTTTCTATTCGATTCAATTCAAATTGGTTCTCTATTTGATTCAATTCAAATTGGTTTTCTATTCGACTTAAATCAAATTCGTTTTCTATTCCATTTGAATTCAAATTCGTTTCGTTTGCTATTCAATTGAAATCAAATTCGTCATATATTCAATTCGAATTCGTTTTATATTCATTTCATTTCGAAATCATTTTATATTCATTCCATTTCGAAATCATTTTATATTCATTTCATTTCGAAATCATTTTATATTCATTTCATTTCGAAATCATTTTATATTCATTTCATTTCGAAATCATTTTTCAACATTCGTTTTTAAATGAATAAAATCGATATAAATATCGTTCACGTCAAAATGGCGTCAATCTAATCAACACGGCTTCATATATTTCTATTTTCAAATATTCTATTTCAAATATTTCTTATTATCAAAATATTTCGTATTATCAAAATATTTCTATTTGTCAACACACGACTAATCTCAACGAATGAGTACCGTCCACGTGTGACTAATTTTTATTAAAATATTTCATTCAACACATGACTAATCTCAACGGATGAGTACTGTCAACACATGAACCTTTATTTTATATTGATAAAGATGTAAATTTTATTATTAAAATATTTCGTTCAACACATGACTAATCTCAACGGATGAGTACAGTCAACACATGAACCTTTATTTTATATTGATAAAGATGTAAAATTTATTATTAAAATATTTCGTTCAACACATGACTAATCTCAACGGATGAGTACAGTCAACACATGAACCTTTATTTTATATTGATAAAGATGTAAATTTTATTATTAAAATATTTCGTTCAACACATGACTAATCTCAACGGATGAGTACAGTCAACACATGAACCTTTATTTTATAGTGTTCTTTATTTTCTAAATTGGAATGAGGCCCAATCAATCACCATATAATGTTAATTATATGGACTTTTCATACATCACACGTATATAATAGCATTGAAAATAATCAACCATCAACCAAAGTGCATTACACTGTATAAGCATCAAATATAGATATCTAACGCTTATAACAGCATGTTAATCAATCGATCGACATATTTAATCAATCAGGATGAGTGAACTTTAAATTTCATCCCAACACCCGTGTGGGGTTTTCAAACAATCAAACACAGATTTAGTTGTGCAGTTGGGCGATGTGTAAAATTTATCGTCCCAATCAATGTCAGTCAAATCAGTGTACATAAACAAACCGTCTGGTTTGTAAATGAATATTTTATTTATTCACATTCACGTTAAAAATTATATTTTTAACGATAAAACATTTTATTTCAACATATGAATTTCTATTCAGTTCATTTATTCAATAAAATGATATTTTTATTTTTTTCTAACTTATTTTAGAAAATTTCGGCGGCATAACGGCACGATACTAGAAACGGAACAAGGCCTAGCCTTATCCCGGGTCTAGTGAAGGCCCACGCCATTCACACATCAATCAAATCAATTTCATTTCACCAAACAATTCAATTCAAACCAAATAATCTAACCAACTACACAACCAAACAATTAAACAAACAAGCCATCCATGGTCTGTGGATGACGGGTGTCGGGTGCTACTAAACACCGTCTGCATCCTAGTATATATATATAACTAGAAAAAAAGAAATTGAAAGGTGAGAAATTCTCACAGATTAGCTAATCCAATGCCTCGACTCTTCTTGATAGAAATCTTCATCGTTATCGCATCTTCGTTGCCCGTAGCCACTACATATGTAAAAATCGAATTTTTACTACGCTATTCAATATATAAAAATCACATTTTTACTTCGTTGTTCAATATATAAAAATTGAATTTTTACTTTGCTGTTCAATATATAAAAATCGAATTTTTACTCTTTCTATAATATAAAAATCATATTTTTACATCGCTACTTTCAATATAAAAATCACGTTTTTATCTTCATAAAAATATTTCAAACATACAATAAAAATCATATCTTTATCTTTATAAAAATTATATTTTTAACATGATGCTTATATATTAAAAGATCATATTTTTATCTCGTTCTTTTCATATTCTAAAAATCCTAACTTCTCTATTTTAAAAATATAATATTTTCTCCTTTCAAAATATAATCTTTATATATTAAAAACCCTATTTTTCATAACTTCGCTAATTTTATTTTCCAAAGCAAAGAATTTTTATTTTTTCAAATATGTATATATATAAAGACAAACTGATCTTAAATAAGCTATAAAACTGATTTTAAAATTATTGAATAAAAAAAAATAGAGAAGGGAAAAAAGAAAAGAAAAAACTTACAGTTTGAAAATAGAAGAAGGGGGCTGAATTCGATGCACCAGAGGGGGGGTTTGGCACTGCGGTGGGCTTCCAGGCGGTGGCCGGCGCGATGCACGAGGGTGGAGCTGGGGCTCGGGTTTTGGGGGAAAACGCGACGGTTTCTAGCATTGGGGGGGTGCTCGAACGGAGGTAGTGGCGCGAGAGGAGAGGGAGGGAAGGTGGAGGCGGAGGGCCAAGGGGATCGCCAGCGAAGCGGTGGTGGGAGGCGTGGGGGGGCGGCGGGATTGTGAGCGACGGGTTTTGGGTTTTCCATTTTTTTTTTTAATTTGGTCAACGGTTATGGGAGGGGAGAGAGAACGATGGATTGGGGGGGATTATATATATTTATTATTTAATTTATTTTAAATTTCCTCCCAAAAAGTTACTTTTTAAATCGAATTCCAAACAACACCCAACGACTGTCGCCCCTAGCTAATTACCCCCATTCCGAACACAATGGGATATGTATCGCAAGCTGATTCGATCGTTTCGATCTGTTTCCGTTGAATTTACATTTAAATCACTTTATTGAATTTTAAACGTACATTTCAATTTACCGAGGTCACATACTAACTCGAAAAATTCCAGAAAAATATTTTCTAGCTTCGTATTGACGATACGGTCCTAACAAAACTAGTTTCGTCGAATTCTGAGACTGTTGGAAAATTGGCCAATTTCCAGTCGATTAAAATCAACTGAAACTGGTCAATCGCGTTTTCCTTTGCCACGCTCACATATTGATTCGAAAAATTATGAAATTTGAAACCTAGCAATAACTTCACATCCCGGACCCAACAAAACTGGTTTCGTCGAAATCCGAGGTCGTTTGCAAAATGTCCATTTTTAAGGGCCTGAATTCCATAGCGACTATTCAGAATTTTCAACTGGACATATCTTTTGATTCCCGCTATGAAATTTTGATTTTTCGGATCCGTTGGAAAGATATTATCAAATAGATCCTATGATTTTTGGTTTCACTAAAATCCGGATTGTTTTGCACCCGGTACTTTCAATTGAAGTTTGAAATCGAATTATCGAACTACCGCGCCATTTTCAATTTCTTTTATAATTTAAAATAATTATTTATATTCTAATGACGACGTATATAATATATACGTTCTAATTCCATTCAAAATAAATTCCTCGTCGATATTATTTAAAATAATTCATTTTAAATAATCAAAATTCGCTAAAATAGCCAAAATAAAAATTTTAAACTGGCCC
The DNA here is from genome assembly GCA_030737875.1 of Allium sativum. Taxonomy (NCBI): domain Eukaryota; kingdom Viridiplantae; phylum Streptophyta; class Magnoliopsida; order Asparagales; family Amaryllidaceae; genus Allium; species Allium sativum. The sequence goes on from CM060924.1 coordinate 382,373,913, forward strand.
AGATTTTCGGGTTGTTACAATCTCCCCCACTTAAAACTTGTCGTCCCCGAAAAGGAACAAAGTCGAAAGTGGTTTGATTAATCAACTCTACGTTCGATCTGGCTTCCATTCTCCAACTTTTCAGTTTCTGAGAATTTTCAAATTTTCAAAAATTTGGCTAACACCCTAAATTTTCGAAAAATTTCGCCATAACCTCCCCTGCACCGGGAGCATCGGGAAATCTCAAATAGATTCCCCGGTCCTTCAGATCTCAAAAAGAAAAAGAAAAAGCCAAGCGGCTAGCCAATAGGCTCATAAAATCATCATCACCCAAACAAAACAGTAAATTATGTAGTAAACATGTACCTATTTTTCGGGCAAACAAATTTTATTCTCTGCTCTAGCCTCCTTGCTATGACCTGTTCAATGTAAGCATATGTATATGCAAGCAAATGCAACCAATTTTCAATATAGTTCAATATTTGGTTCAATTAGGCATAATGGTCCAAAATTTATCAAACAACTAAACAAGCAACACAAACATCAATCAATTAGTGAATTAGAGTTTCAAATTCATAATTTTGATACATATACAAAAATCAGATTTTTGATGCCAAATCACAACAATAAGCCCTATCAAATTTTGGTTCTCACACCAGTCAATAGGAAATATATAGAAAGCCCACTTTCGTCACTCGAACATAAATTCTAATGATGGAGCTCCATCATCAAAATCATCTCCGGGCGATTAGAGTGTAATTCTATATCTATCCAGTATATTAAAATTTCGAATACACGCGGATCAGACGTATACGCAAAATCTTTATATACTGGACTGTCCAACTCAATATAAATAGGTAATCAAATACGAATAATTAATTTAAATTTTCAAAACAAAAATTTGTTTTCACTTTCAAAAATATACCCTTCACACTCGTTCTAGGATACTACTGATCCCATCTCTAACGAGTCATTCTCGTTGGATATTACTAATCCAATTTCTGATGAATTCTTTCGTATGGTTCTAATGTGTCTTGTTCTCTGAGCTTTGTAAACCAAAGCTCTGATACCAACTGTAAAAACCCGTAACTTCCCCGTAAAGGAAAGCGGCGGATAGTTCGAGAACAAGCCACAACAGAACGCAGACGGAAGAACATTTCATCGTATATTACAACAATGCATCAGATTACAAGAATATACAGAGTATAAACAAATAAATATTACACAGAAATATCAGAGATTTAAATTACATTTAAATACATAGCAGCGGAAAATAATACAATACACAACTAGAAGAGATATACGGATACAAAGCTTCCCGGATATCATTCCAGCTGTAAACCAGGATCTTGTGAATATAAATCTGCAAAACCAAAACTACTAGCTGCCCATGCCAAAATAAGGGCACCCAGAGTTTAGGTTAAAACAATAAACTCCAGGTCAGTCATGTGACTGGTGTGAGAATTAAAACAGTTATTAATCTTTGTTTTTAAAGTTAGGTAAATCAAGGGACCACGCCGTATAACACGGAACGGGTTTCCTCCCAAGAATACCAGTGCATAAAACAAACAGCGCAATGCTAAATAAAGAAAAATGAAGCTGTTATAAGACCCAGGTCCTATCACACAATGCAACGCAAGCCGGGGGGATAGGGTTTTCCCTTATAACAGCCAAAGAATGCTTGATACGTTTAAAACAAATCATTTGATACTATTATAAGTGCATAGTGTATAAAACAACTTCAAATCATAAGTATCAATCATAGGCGGCATGAATGCCCCATAACACTATGTCGCCATATATAAGTTTACAATCAAAACCGCAAGACGTCGTATTGGAAGTTGGGTTATCATTTATGGTATGAACCGAGGCAAAAGATAGTCCTCAACCGATTCGAGACAATCTAGCCTACCATGTCTCAGGATCAGAGCTCGAGTGACCCTTGGATCGTCAGGGCCGGTCCACCGATGTGGATTAAAATGCCTGAACACTACGTTTCCCCGCCCTTTGGGGCGCAAATGAGCCATCAAATGACTCCATCGGTTCGAGAACGACCGATCAATCCGAGGTGCCTCGCAACAGCAACAACCACATAAGTCAAACTCGTCAGGGCGTGTAAAACCACTGACGCCACTTTTAGCTAGAAAGAAACGCAAGTCCTCCCTGAGGTCCGTCTCCCGTTTTTGGTTCATACCGGGTGTGAAACTCGCGAAGTAAACGTTACACAAAGCTACACCACAAAGGCCATGCTTTGATCATCAACCACAAGACTTTGCTTTTCAACAGAAGCCTTGATCATTTGCCACTTAGGCATGCCACACAGGCAATTCACTCCATGCGTTTGATATCCATCAATATATAACCCCTGAGCTCATACGTCTCAGAGAAGGGTGTTAAGCAAGAGAATAAATTCTCCGCCGCCAAACAGATATATATTTAATAGAGATCAATCACACGGACTAAAATCCAACGTCAGACACACAGTCCATTTACAAGTTCGCTCTGGGTCTGAACGAAACCGGAGGCACCTAGTACCCCGCATATCCATCGATCTCCAAGTACGTCTGGACGATCACCAACTGTTTCCATCTTCTTGGGTGTACAGCCCAATCAAGATCATCAGTAATCACCCAAACGACGTGAAGACTTCCGGTCTTCGACCACCGTCTTCATCTTCGACTTATCGTCGTATCAGTTATTCAGAATGGGATAAACCCGGCCTTTCCGAATAACTCGCGTATATTTTAAATAAGTGTTACACAAACACAACATACGCCTCATTCCAATTCATTAGTCACTAACCGTAAATTAATCAAGAGAAGAATTCCCCAAATATTAACCCCGAAGGCCGAAACCAACATCAGATCAATATCCAGAAAACCATTCTGCTTGGCTAACCGACAGTTAGTTTCTAAATTTCACATTCATAGGGAAAGGTTCCCATTAATTTTATCCAAGATAAATTCTTTATATTTATTCTTTAATCTATCCTTTTGAATTTCGATTCAACTAATCGGGATTAACGAAACTTACCGAAGTAATCATTTGTTTTAATTTCCCAATCCCAACCTATTTATCCCATGAAGTAAAACTGGTAATACTTCATATCTAACACCTCAGTGTTATCGGTAAATTCAATTACCATTTCACGTTCAAATCTAATTAAAGATTTAACTATCGCCTGGAGCAAAACTGGTGATACTCCATTCTCGACCATTTCAATCTAATTAAAGATTCATTAAAACTCCACTTAGTTTTAATCGTTAACTGGGTTAAAGAATCCGTGTCATTTAAAACACGGTTCACGATAAACCCAAAGTCACATTCATTAATTATCGGGTTAAAGAACAAGTGTTATTTAAAACACTATTCACGATAAACCCAAAAATCAATATCAATTCAATTTCAATTAAATATTATTTAATTGGTACACTTCATTAAATCTAAATAAAAAGATTTAATCTTTTCTCAACTGGGTTCAAGAACAGTGTTAGTGAAGACACCATTCACGACAAACCCAAATCACATTTGATATTCAATACAAGGCACTGAATAGAAAATATATCGGCTTATATTCAATATCAAATTCTACGATTAACAAATGTCGTATTGGAAATAACGATATAAATATATCTTTCAAATTTCCATAACAACGTCTGTATAATCACGAATTTCAACATCGAAATATTCCGAAGACAATTTCGATTCAAATCCATTCCAATGCAATCATTGGAAATTTTGGTTATTTTTAAAACCCTTTTCGAATTCAATTTATTTATTTAAAAATAAATAGAATTATAATTCTAGTTCAAAACTAGTTCATTTCGATAAAAATCTATTTTTATCTTTTCAAATATGGAGTTTTTCATCCCAATTCTTCTCAAATCATTTCTTATGATTTTACACAAATTATTACTATTTTTAATAATTTTATCAAGGCCCGTACAGTTGATTTCCATCAACGGCCATCGAACTGCACTTACAGCGACCTTTTTCGAATTTAATTTGGACGTATCTCCAAATCCAACCGTTAGATTTCAAATTTCTAACATTCGTTAGAAAGCTCTTTTCGATACGAACCCAACGGTTCCGGTTTTAGGAGAATCCGACGGTCGGATCTCCCGTAATGTCCGTTTGAAATAAATGGTCGAAATTCACGAACTGCCGCGGCGCGGCGCGTTCTATTCAGGCCATTATATTATATATATAATATATATATATTATATATATTTCATCGATTTCTATTTAAAACGAATAATATAAATAGTTTTAAATTCGTTTCAAAAGCAATTTCAACTTCCATTTCAATTCAAATCAAAATTGAATTCTTCTTTATAAATTCGTTTTAAAATTCATTTCTATTCAATTCAAATTTCAATTCAATTTGAATTCATTTCAATTCGCTTTCAATTCAATTTGAATTCGTTTTCAATTCAATTCAATTTCAAAGTCCTTTTCTATTCGATTCAATTCAAATTGGTTCTCTATTTGATTCAATTCAAATTGGTTTTCTATTCGACTTAAATCAAATTCGTTTTCTATTCCATTTGAATTCAAATTCGTTATCTATTCCATTTGAATTCAAATTTGTTATCTATTCAATTCAATTTGAATTCGTTTCGTTTGCTATTCAATTGAAATCAAATTCGTTATATATTCAATTCGAATTCGTTTTATATTCATTTCATTTCGAAATCATTATATATTCATTCCATTTCGAAATCATTTTATATTCATTTCATTTCGAAATCATTTTATATTCATTTCATTTCGAAATCATTTTATATTCATTTCATTTCGAAATCATTTTTCAACATTCGTTTTTAAATGAATAAAATCGATATAAATATCGTTCACGTCAAAATGGCGTCAATCTAATCAACACGGCTTCATATATTTCTATTTTCAAATATTCTATTTCAAATATTTCTTATTATCAAAATATTTCGTATTATCAAAATATTTCTATTTGTCAACACACGACTAATCTCAACGAATGAGTACCGTCCACGTGTGACTATTTTTATTAAAATATTTCGTTCAACACATGACTAATCTCAACGGATGAGTACTGTCAACACATGAACCTTTATTTTATATTGATAAAGATGTAAATTTTATTATTAAAATATTTCGTTCAATACATGACTAATCTCAACGGATGAGTACAGTCAACACATGAACCTTTATTTTATATTGATAAAGATGTAAAATTTATTATTAAAATATTTCGTTCAACACATGACTAATCTCAACGGATGAGTATAGTCAACACATGAACCTTTATTTTATATTGATAAAGATGTAAATTTTATTATTAAAATATTTCGTTCAACACATGACTAATCTCAACGGATGAGTACAGTCAACACATGAACCTTTATTTTATAGTGTTCTTTATTTTCTAAATTGGAATGAGGCCCAATCAATCACCATATAATGTTAATTATATGGACTTTTCATACATCACACGTATATAATAGCATTGAAAATAATCAACCATCAACCAAAGTGCATTACACTGTATAAGCATCAAATATAGATATCTAACGCTTATAACAGCATGTTAATCAATCGATCGACATATTTAATCAATCAGGATGAGTGAACTTTAAATTTCATCCCAACACCCGTGTGGGGTTTTCAAACAATCAAACACAGATTTAGTTGTGCAGTTGGGCGATGTGTAAAATTTATCGTCCCAATCAATGTCAGTCAAATCAGTGTACATAAACAAACCGTCTGGTTTGTAAATGAATATTTTATTTATTCACATTCACGTTAAAAATTATATTTTTAACGATAAAACATTTTATTTCAACATATGAATTTCTATTCAGTTCATTTATTCAATAAAATGATATTTTTATTTTTTTCTAACTTATTTTAGAAAATTTCGGCGGCATAACGGCACGATACTAGAAACGGGACAAGGCCTAGCCTTATCCCCGGTCTAGTGAAGGCCCACGCCATTCACACATCAATCAAATCAATTTCATTTCACCAAACAATTCAATTCAAACCAAATAATCTAACCAACTACACAACCAAACAATTAAACAAACAAGCCATCCATGGTCTGTGGATGACGGGTGTCGGGTGCTACTAAACACCGTCTGCATCCTAGTATATATATATAACTAGGAAAAAAGAAATTGAAAGGCGAGAAATTCTCACAGATTAGCTAATCCAATGCCTCGACTCTTCTTGATAGAAATCTTCATCGTTATCGCATCTTCGTTGCCCGTAGCCACTACATATGTAAAAATCGAATTTTTACTTCGCTATTCAATATATAAAAATCACATTTTTACTTCGTTGTTCAATATATAAAAATCGAATTTTTACTTTGCTGTTCAATATATAAAAATCGAATTTTTACTCTTTCTATAATATAAAAATCATATTTTTACATCGCTACTTTCAATATAAAAATCACGTTTTTATCTTCATAAAAATATTTCAAACATACAATAAAAATCATATCTTTATCTTTATAAAAATTATATTTTTAACATGATGCTTATATATTAAAAGATCATATTTTTATCTCGTTCTTTTCATATTCTAAAAATCCTAACTTCTCTATTTTAAAAATATAATATTTTCTCCTTTCAAAATATAATCTTTATATATTAAAAACCCTATTTTTCATAACTTCGCTAATTTTATTTTCCAAAGCAAAGTATTTTTATTTTTTCAAATATGTATATATATAAAGACAAACTGATCTTAAATAAGCTATAAAACTGATTTTAAAATTATTGAATAAAAAAAAATAGAGAAGGGAAAAAAGAAAAAAAAACTTACAGTTTGAAAATAGAAGAAGGGGGCTGAATTCGATGCACCAGAGGGGGGGTTTGGCACTGCGGTGGGCTTCCAGGCGGTGGCCGGCGCGATGCACGAGGGTGGAGCTGGGGCTCGGGTTTTGGGGGAAAACGCGACGGTTTCTAGCGTTGGGGGGGGTGCTCGAACGGAGGCAGTGGCGCGAGAGGAGAGGGAGGGAAGGTGGAGGCGGAGGGCCAAGGGGATCGCCAGCGAAGCGGTGGTGGGAGGCGTGGGGGGGCGGCGGGATTGTGAGCGACGGGTTTTGGGTTTTCCATTTTTTTTTTTAATCTGGTCAACGGTTATGGGAGGGGAGAGAGAACGATGGATTGGGGGGATTATATATATTTATTATTTAATTTATTTTAAATTTCCTCCCAAAAAGTTGCTTTTTAAATTGAATTCCAAACAACACCCAACGACTGTCGCCCCTAGCTAATTACCCCCATTCCGAACACAATGGGATATGTATCGCAAGCTGATTCGATCGTTTCGATCTGTTTCCGTTGAATTTACATTTAAATCACTTTATTGAATTTTAAACGTACATTTCAATTTACCGAGGTCACATACTAACTCGAAAAATTCCAGAAAAATATTTTCTAGCTTCGTATTGACGATACGGTCCTAACAAAATTAGTTTCGTCGAATTCTGAGACAGTTGGAAAATTGGCCAATTTCCAGTCGATTAAAATCAACTGAAACTGGTCAATCGCGTTTTCCTTTGCCACGCTCACATATTGATTCGAAAAATTATGAAATTTGAAACCTAGCAATAACTTCACATCCCGGACCCAACAAAACTGGTTTCGTCAAAATCCGAGGTCGTTTGCAAAATGTCCATTTTTAAGGGCCTGAATTCCATAGCGACTATTCAGAATTTTCAACTGGACATATCTTTTGATTCCCGCTATGAAATTTTGATTTTTCGGATCCGTTGGAAAGATATTATCAAATAGATCCTATGATTTTTGGTTTCACTAAAATCCGGATTGTTTTGCACCCGGTACTTTCAATTGAAGTTTGAAATCGAATTATCGAACTACCGCGCCATTTTCAATTTCTTTTATAATTTAAAATAATTATTTATATTCTAATGACGACGTATATAATATATACGTTCTAATTCCATTCAAAATAAATTCCTCGTCGATATTATTTAAAATAATTCATTTTAAATAATCAAAATTCGCTAAAATAGCCAAAATAAAAATTTTAAACTGGCCCAGATTTTCGGGTTGTTACAATCTCCCCCACTTAAAACTTTTCGTCCCCGAAAAGGAACAAAGTCGAAAGTGGTTTGATTAATCAACTCTACGTTCGATCTGGCTTCCATTCTCCAACTTTTCAGTTTCTGAGAATTTTCAAATTTTCAAAAATTTGGCTAACACCCTAAATTTTCGAAAAATTTCGCCATAACCTCCCCTGCACCGGGAGCATCGGGAAATCTCAAATAGATTCCCCAGTCCTTCAGATCTCAAAAAGAAAAAGCCAAGCGGCTAGCCAATAGGCTCATAAAATCATCATCACCCAAACAAAACAGTAAATTATGTAGTAAACATGTACCTATTTGTCGGGCAAACAAATTTTATTCTCTGCTCTAGCCTCCTTGCTATGACCTGTTCAATGTAAGCATATGTATATGCAAGCAAATGCAACCAATTTTCAATATAGTTCAATATTTGGTTCAATTAGGCATAATGGTCCAAAATTTATCAAACAACTAAACAAGCAACACAAACATCAATCAATTAGTGAATTAGAGTTTCAAATTCATAATTTTGATACATATACAAAAATCAGATTTTTGATGCCAAATCACAACAATAAGCCCTATCAAATTTTGGTTCTCACACCAGTCAATAGGAAATATATAGAAAGCCCACTTTCGTCACTCGAACTTAAATTCTAATGATGGAGCTCCATCATCAAAATCATCTCCGGGCGATTAGAGTGGAATTCTATATCTATCCAGTATATTAAAATTTCGAATACACGCGGATCAGACGTATACGCAAAATCTTTATATACTGGACTGTCCAACTCAATATAAATAGGTAATCAAATACGAATAATTGATTTAAATTTTCAAAACAAAAATTTGTTTTCACTTTCAAAAATATACCCTTCACACTCGTTCTAGGATACTACTGATCCCATCTCTAACGAGTCATTCTCGTTGGATATTACTAATCCAATTTCTGATGAATTCTTTCGTATGGTTCTAATGTGTCTTGTTCTCTGAGCTTTGTAAACCAAAGCTCTGATACCAACTATAAAAACCCGTAACTTCCCCGTAAAGGAAAGCGGCGGATAGTTCGAGAACAAGCCACAACAGAACGCAGACGGAAGAACATTTCATCGTATATTACAACAATGCATCAGATTACAAGAATATACAGAGTATAAACAAATAAATATTACACAGAAATATCAGAGATTTAAATTACATTTAAATACATAGCAGCGGAAAATAATACAATACACAACTAGAAGAGATATACGGATACAAAGCTTTCCGGATATCATTCCAGCTGTAAACCAGGATCCTGTGAATATAAATCTGCAAAACCAAAACTACTAGCTGCCCATGCCAAAATAAGGGCACCCAGAGTTTAGGTTAAAACAATAAACTCCAGGTCAGTCATGTGACTGGTGTGAGAACTAAAACAGTTATTAATCTTTGTTTTTAAAGTTAGGTAAATCAAGGGACCACGCCATATAACCCGGAACGGGTTTCCTCCCGAGAATACCAGTGCATAAAACAAACAGCGCAATGCTAAATAAAGAAAAATGAAGCTGTTATAAGACCCAGGTCCTATCACACAATGCAACGCAAGCCGGGGGGATAGGGTTTTCCCTTATAACAGCCAAAGAATGCTTGATACGTTTAAAACAAATCATTTGATACTATTATAAGTGCATAGTGTATAAAACAACTTCAAATCATAAGTATCAATCATAGGCGGCATGAATGCCCCATAACACTATGTCGCCATATATAAGTTTACAATCAAAACCGCAAGACGTCGTATTGGAAGTTGGGTTATCATTTATGGTATGAACCGAGGCAAAAGATAGTCCTCAACCGATTCGAGACAATCTAGCCTACCATGTCTCAGGATCAGAGCTCGAGTGACCCTTAGATCGTCAGGGCCGGTCCACCGATGTGGATTAAAATGCCTGAACACTACGTTTCCCCGCCCTTTGGGGCGCAAATGAGCCATCAAATGACTCCATCGGTTCGAGAACGACCGATCAATCCGAGGCGCCTCGCAACAACAACAACCACATAAGTCAAACTCGTCAGGGCATGTAAAACCACTGACGCCACTTTTAGCTAGAAAGAAACGCAATTCCTCCCTGAGGTCCGTCTCCCGTTTTTGGTTCATACCGGGTGTGAAACTCGCGAAGTAAACGTTACACAAAGCTACACCACAAAGGCCATGCTTTGATCATCAACCACAAGACTTTGCTATTCAACAGAAGCCTTGATCATCTGCCACTTAGGCATGCCACACAGGCAATTCACTCCATGCGTTTGATATCCATCAATATATAACCCCTGAGCTCGTACGTCTCAGAGAAGGACGTTAAGCAAGAGAATAAATTCTCCGCCGCCAAACAGATATATATTTAATAGAGATCAATCACACGGACTAAAATCCAACGTCAGACACACAGTCCATTTACAAGTTCGCTCTGGGTCTGAACGAAACCGGAGGCACCTAGTACCCCGCATATCCATCGATCTCCAAGTACGTCTGGACGATCACCAACTGTTTCCATCTTCTTGGGTGTACAGCCCAATCAAGATCATCGGTAATCACCCAAACGACGTGAAGACTTACGGTCTTCGACCACCGTCTTCATCTTCGGCTTATCGTCGTATCAGTTATTCAGAATGGGATAAACCCGGCCTTTCCGAATAACTCGCGTATATTTTAAATAAGTGTTACACAAACACAACATACGCCTCATTCCAATTCATTAGTCACTAACCGTAAATTAATCAAGAGAAGAATTCCCCAAATATTAACCCCGAAGGCCGAAACCAACATCAGATCAATATCCAGAAAACCATTCTGCTTGGCTAACCGACAGTTAGTTTCTAAATTTCACATTCATAGGGAAAGGTTCCCATTAATTTTATCCAAGATAAATTCTTTATATTTATTCTTTAATCTATCCTTTTGAATTTCGATTCAACTAATCGGGATTAACGAAACTTACCGAAGTAATCATTTGTTTTAATTTCCCAATCCCAACCTATTTATCCCATGAAGTAAAACTGGTAATACTTCATATCTAACACCTCAGTGTTATCGGTAAATTCAATTACCATTTCACGTTCAAATCTAATTAAAGATTTAACTATCGCCTGGAGCAAAACTGGTGATACTCCATTCTCGACCATTTCAATCTAATTAAAGATTCATTAAAACTCCACTTAGTTTTAATCGTTAACTGGGTTAAAGAATCCGTGTCATTTAAAACACGGTTCACGATAAACCCAAAGTCACATTCATTAATTATCGGGTTAAAGAACAAGTGTTATTTAAAACACTATTCACGATAAACCCAAAAATCAATATCAATTCAATTTCAATTAAATATTATTTAATTGGTACACTTCATTAAATCTAAATAAAAAGATTTAATCTTTTCTCAACTGGGTTCAAGAACAGTGTTAGTGAAGACACCATTCACGACAAACCCAAATCACATTTGATATTCAATACAAGGCACTGAATAGAAAATATATCGGCTTATATTCAATATCAAATTCTACGATTAACAAATGTCGTATTGGAAATAACGATATAAATATATATCTTTCAAATTTCCATAACAACGTCTGTATAATCACGAATTTCAACATCGAAATATTCCGAAGACAATTTCGATTCAAATCCATTCCAATGCAATCATTGGAAATTTTGGTTATTTTTAAAACCCTTTTCGAATTCAATTTATTTATTTAAAAATAAATAGAATTATAATTCTAGTTCAAAACTAGTTCATTTCGATAAAAATCTATTTTTATCTTTTCAAATATGGAGTTTTTCATCCCAATTCTTCTCAAATCATTTCTTATGATTTTACACAAATTATTACTATTTTTAATAATTTTATCAAGGCCCGTACAGTCGATTTCCATCAACGGCCATCGAACTGCACTTACAGCGACCTTTTTCGAATTTGATTTGGACGTATCTCCAAATCCAACCGTTAGATTTCAAATTTCTTACATTCATTAGAAAGCTCTTTTCGATACGAACCCAACAGTTCCGGTTTTAGGAGAATCCGACGGTCGGATCTCCCGTAATGTCCGTTTGAAATAAATGGTCGAAATTCACGAACTGCCGCGGCGCGGCGCGTTCTATTCAGGCCATTATATTATATATATAATATATATATTATATATATTTCGTCGATTTCTATTTAAAACGAATAATATAAATAGTTTTAAATTCGTTTCAAAAGCAATTTCAACTTCCATTTCAATTCAAATCAAAATTGAATTCTTCTTTATAAATTCGTTTTAAAATTCATTTCTATTCAATTCAAATTTCAATTCAATTTGAATTCATTTCAATTCGCTTTCAATTCAATTTGAATTCGTTTTCAATTCAATTCAATTTCAAAGTCCTTTTCTATTCGATTCAATTCAAATTGGTTCTCTATTTGATTCAATTCAAATTGGTTTTCTATTCGACTTAAATCAAATTCGTTTTCTATTCCATTTGAATTCAAATTCGTTATCTATTCCATTTGAATTCAAATTTGTTATCTATTCAATTCAATTTGAATTCGTTTCGTTTGCTATTCAATTGAAATCAAATTCGTTATATATTCAATTCGAATTCGTTTTATATTCATTTCATTTCGAAATCATTTTATATTCATTCCATTTCGAAATCATTTTATATTCTTTTCATTTCGAAATCATTTTATATTCATTTCATTTCGAAATCATTTTATATTCATTTCATTTCGAAATCGTTTTTCAACATTCGTTTTTAAATGAATAAAATCGTTATAAATATCGTTCACGTCAAAATGGCGTCAATCTAATCAACACGGCTTCATATATTTCTATTTTCAAATATTCTATTTCAAATATTTCTTATTATCAAAATATTTCGTATTATCAAAATATTTCTATTTGTCAACACACGACTAATCTCAACGAATGAGTACCGTCCACATGTGACTATTTTTATTAAAATATTTCGTTCAACACATGACTAATCTCAACGGATGAGTACTGTCAACACATGAACCTTTATTTTATATTGATAAAGATGTAAATTTTATTATTAAAATATTTCGTTCAACACATGACTAATCTCAACGGATGAGTATAGTCAACACATGAACCTTTATTTTATATTGATAAAGATGTAAAATTTATTATTAAAATATTTCGTTCAACACATGACTAATCTCAACGGATGAGTACAGTCAACACATGAACCTTTATTTTATATTGATAAAGATGTAAATTTTATTATTAAAATATTTCGTTCAACACATGACTAATCTCAACGGATGAGTACAGTCAACACATGAACCTTTATTTTATAGTGTTCTTTATTTTCTAAATTGGAATGAGGCCCAATCAATCACCATATAATGTTAATTATATGGACTTTTCATACATCACACGTATATAATAGCATTGAAAATAATCAACCATCAACCAAAGTGCATTACACTGTATAAGCATCAAATATAGATATCTAACGCTTATAACAGCATGTTAATCAATCGATCGACATATTTAATCAATCAGGATGAGTGAACTTTAAATTTCATCCCAACACCCGTGTGGGGTTTTCAAACAATCAAACACAGATTTAGTTGTGCAGTTGGGCGATGTGTAAAATTTATCGTCCCAATCAATGTCAGTCAAATCAGTGTACATAAACAAACCGTCTGGTTTGTAAATGAATATTTTATTTATTCACATTCACGTTAAAAATTATATTTTTAACGATAAAACATTTTATTTCAACATATGAATTTCTATTCAGTTCATTTATTCAATAAAATGATATTTTTATTTTTTTTCTAACTTATTTTAGAAAATTTCGGCGGCATAACGGCACGATACTAGAAACGGGACAAGGCCTAGCCTTATCCCCGGTCTAGTGAAGGCCCACGCCATTCACACATCAATCAAATCAATTTCATTTCACCAAACAATTCAATTCAAACCAAATAATCTAACCAACTACACAACCAAACAATTAAACAAACAAGCCATCCATGGTCTGTGGATGACGGGTGTCGGGTGCTACTAAACACCGTCTGCATCCTAGTATATATATATAACTAGAAAAAAAGAAATTGAAAGGTGAGAAATTCTCACAGATTAGCTAATCCAATGCCTCGACTCTTCTTGATAGAAATCTTCATCGTTATCGCATCTTCGTTGCCCGTAGCCACTACATATGTAAAAATCGAATTTTTACTTCGCTATTCAATATATAAAAATCACATTTTTACTTCGTTGTTCAATATATAAAAATCGAATTTTTACTTTGCTGTTCAATATATAAAAATCGAATTTTTACTCTTTCTATAATATAAAAATCATATTTTTACATCGCTACTTTCAATATAAAATCACGTTTTTATCTTCATAAAAATATTTCAAACATACAATAAAAATCATATCTTTATCTTTATAAAAATTATATTTTTAACATGATGCTTATATATTAAAAGATCATATTTTTTTCTCATTCTTTTCATATTCTAAAAATCCTAACTTCTCTATTTTAAAAATATAATATTTTCTCCTTTCAAAATATAATCTTTATATATTAAAAACCCTATTTTTCATAACTTCGCTAATTTTATTTTCCAAAGCAAAGTATTTTTATTTTTTCAAATATGTATATATATAAAGACAAACTGATCTTAAATAAGCTATAAAACTGATTTTAAAATTATTGAATAAAAAAAAATAGAGAAGGGAAAAAAGAAAAAAAAACTTACAGTTTGAAAATAGAAGAAGGGGGCTGAATTCGATGCACCAGAGGGGGGGTTTGGCACTGCGGTGGGCTTCCAGGCGGTGGCCTGCGCGATGCACGAGGGTGGAGCTGGGGCTCGGGTTTTGGGGGAAAACGCGATGGTTTCTAGCGTTAGGGGGGGTGCTCGAACGGAGGCAGTGGCGCGAGAGGAGAGGGAGGGAAGGTGGAGGCGGAGAGCCAAGGGGATCGCCAGCGATGCAGTGGTGGGAGGCGTGGGGGGGCGGCGGGATTGTGAGCGACGGGTTTTGGGTTTTCCATTTTTTTTTTTTTTAATCTGGTCAACGGTTATGGGAGGGGAGAGAGAACGATGGATTGGGGGGGATTATATATATTTATTATTTAATTTATTTTAAATTTCCTCCCAAAAAGTTACTTTTTAAATCGAATTCCAAACAACACCCAACGACTGTCGCCCCTAGCTAATTACCCCCATTCCGAACACAATGGGATATGTATCGCAAGCTGATTCGATCGTTTCGATCTGTTTCCGTTGAATTTACATTTAAATCACTTTATTGAATTTTAAACGTACATTTCAATTTACCGAGGTCACATACTAACTCGAAAAATTCCAGAAAAATATTTTCTAGCTTCGTATTGACGATACGGTCCTAACAAAACTAGTTTCGTCGAATTCTGAGACCGTTGGAAAATTGGCCAATTTTCAGTCGATTAAAATCAACTGAAACTGGTCAATCGCGTTTTCCTTTGCCACGCTCACATATTGATTCGAAAAATTATGAAATTTGAAACCTAGCAATAACTTCACATCCCGGACCCAACAAAACTGGTTTCGTCGAAATCCGAGGTCGTTTGCAAAATGTCCATTTTTAAGGGCCTGAATTCCATAGCGACTATTCAGAATTTTCAACTGGACATATCTTTTGATTCCCGTTATGAAATTTTGATTTTTTGGATCCGTTGGAAAGATATTATCAAATAGATCCTATGATTTTTGGTTTCACTAAAATCCGGATTGTTTTGCACCCGGTACTTTCAATTGAAGTTTGAAATCGAATTATCGAACTACCGCACCATTTTCAATTTCTTTTATAATTTAAAATAATTATTTATATTCTAATGACGACGTATATAATATATACGTTCTAATTCCATTCAAAATAAATTCCTCGTCGATATTATTTAAAATAATTCATTTTAAATAATCAAAATTCGCTAAAATAGCCAAAATAAAAATTTTAAACTGGCCCAGATTTTCGGGTTGTTACAGTAAAGAACTCGGGTTTGATCAATTTGGCTCAATATACGTATCGACACATAGATTATGTTACCATTTATGCTTTTGTCGAGAGGTGGCATCCGGAGGCTAATTCATTTCATATGCCGTCTGGAGAGTTGACAATTACATTAGATGACGTTGCACAAATCTTGAAAATTGTAGTTAGTGGTCGGTCTATTTATAGGGAAGAAGATGAACAAAACGCAATTGCCATTATGATGGAGTATCTTAGAGATACAAAACAGGTTGCTAGGGAAGAATTAGATGATTCATACTATGTTAAGCTTAATTTTTTGGTTGATAGAGCCGATGAAACCGGAAATAAATAAGAAATGACCGAGATTGACTATGAAATCATTGCACATGCATACTTATTATATTTGTTAGGGTGTACTCTGTTCTGTGATAAGTCTGGCATGAAGGTTTCAGTAAACTATCTGAGATGTTTGTCGGATGTACGTAGCTTGAGTGAGGAAGCTTGGGGAATGGGAGTACTAGCGTTTTTGTACTGTCAACTTGGTTTGGCATCACGATGTAATGTTAGAAAGATGGCTGGCTATTTGACTTTATTGACGGTACGTGCGTTACACATTATTTTGCGTATTTGAACATTGTTTAACTTAGACAAGTTGTATCTGTAGGCGTGGATTTATGACCACTTCCCTATGATTCCTAATGTTGTTCCATCCCAGAAGTACGATAATATTATGCCTAGAATGTGTCGGTGGCTACCAAAGAATCAATCTGGTGATACAACATCGGCCATAATCCGACTTAGATAATAATTTGACGATTTAACTGCGGAAGATGTAAGTTTTTTACCTTATAATTTTCAGTTATCTGGAATTATATTACATTTACTAATGAACATTTATTATCCAATTATAGATTTGTTGGTATCCTTACCGTAGTATTAGATATCATTACCCTTTACCCGAAGTTGCATTCTACAACGGCGTTATATTATGTTTCGACATAGCTGAACCATACTATCCGAATAGAGTTTTACGACAGTTTGGAATTTGTCAACGAATTCCAAAGAATCCAATGGAGCCACAAAAATGTCGTAGAGGACTGACTGCTAATCAATATCGGGTTAAGTATGATAATGGATTTTGGTGGTCAGAGAATCGGCAAGATCATTTGATATCTAAGAAATCGCATTCGCCTTCAGTAGTGAACCTTTCGAATTGCACTGCAAAATATTTAGGATGGTATCACGAAGTTCCACATCCGATTGTTCAAAATCCTGAAATGAGGCCAAGCACGAGTAGAAAAGTTGATTTTGGTAACGAGTTGGTAATCTTATGCAATTATTCGTAGTATATTTTATCGAGTCTATGTACATATCTACACAACACCAAAATAGCCAATTTGGCACACCAGGATGTGGAGATTTGATACGGCTTTAAGCCGTATCAAATTTGATACAGGTCTTAGCCGTATTAAATTTCATTTGCTACACCTCAACCGATCCACACCTTCTCAATCTTTAAAATCTAGCCATAGATCTCTAATATTTCAGATCATTACATAAGGGCTTTGGGCCATATCAAAACCTATTCTTTCTTTTTATTCTTTTAGTTGTGCTCTAGAAAAAATTCGGTCGTCTTCTATTCTTTCAGCTGTGCTCGTCCTAGGGTTTTTTATGTGCTTTAAATCCTAGCGGGTGAATCATTAATCTTTAGCCAATCTTTGAATTGAATGATGCTAATAGGCTTCACGATCTGGAATCCAAATCTTTCGATCAATTTGACATAGTAAGATCTCTGATTTGTTTTAATGCTTGAATTGTTTTTCTAATGGCTAATTGATTGATTTCTCATTCCTTATTTTGGCAATTAGTAAATTTGTTATATGCTCTAAGATACTGATGTGTTGTACAGTAGACGTGTTGGGATTGGGAAAGAATATATGTAACGATTCATGATTGGGAAAGAATATATTGCATAAAAAATAAACCAGTTGTGGTAGGGATTTGGGATTGGGAAAGAATATATGTAATAAACTATAGGATTAGGATTCAGGTATTTGCTCTCTTTGCCTTTAAATTTTTAGGTCAAGAGAGTAAATTGATTATAGAAGCTTAAACATTGCCTGATAAATGTTTAGAAATGCAGATAATATGTTCCTTACATATTTATTCAATTGTATTTGGATTATGTAAACTTCTTCATTTTTTGCACTTCGTTAGTAATTTTCTAAAATTAGAAACTATTACAAGTTTCAGGTTGAATTGATCGTTGTTACTGATGTCTACAACTAATTAGTATACTCCCAGTCCCTGTTTTTCAATTATATGCTATGTAGCAATAGTTTTTAATTACAAGTACCATTATCAAATCTAGGTTCATATTTGACATAATTATAGTGTGCATAAAAAAGAAATCTATCAACATGTGGCTGATATATTTATTGTGTGCGTAATAATTTGATTGCATAAACATATACTGCACTAAAATTAAAGGTCAATAATAAACAAGGAGCACAGCCAGAAAACAAACCATATTTGTTATATGTTATTTATTCAGTAAATTTCTTCAATGATTGAAGGAGCTGTCAACGCAAAAGATAATGTGATCATTGATAGTATGTCTGTTACAGCTTGCAAGAAAATGAATGTTCTTCTCATCATAATTATCA
Source organism: Allium sativum (assembly GCA_030737875.1). NCBI lineage: Eukaryota > Viridiplantae > Streptophyta > Magnoliopsida > Asparagales > Amaryllidaceae > Allium > Allium sativum. Next base: position 382,392,645 of record CM060924.1, read on the forward strand.
AGGGGGCACATTAACTAGATATTTCTCTAGATTGGGTTAAAGGACAAAAACTATTTTTTTTTTTGGATATTTGCCATGTCTAAATATGGTCAAGAAATCTAAATGAACACAAGTATGATTAATAGATAAAATGAGAAGAATTTGGTAGGTGGTATACATCCCAATCACGTCCAAAAAGCAAAAAGTTATGACATATGAATGTCATGTTGAGTACTATATATATAATATATCGTCAAATGCACATCCTAGCAATACCAAATATGACATATGAATGTCATGTTGAGTACTATATTATTAAATACACATCCTAGCAATACCAATAATCTTATTAGATTTGCTAGAGAGCAAACAATTGATATGCGCAGTCGCTCAAATGTTGTCGGCGAGTAAGCTTCTTAGTTGCTTTGAAGCGATCGATTATAGCAGTTCTCATTCTGTCATATATTATTATTTGTCAGCACATGTTTTCATGACTTGTTTCATCGAGATCAGGAGAAGGATCCATATTAGCTACTAATTATTTATTTCTTCATTTTAGTGAACTAATTGCCAATTTATTTTGTCTATGTGAAAGAAAAAGAAAAGGATGGATTAGTAATATGTAGAATAATTACTAATCTCCGCCAGCAACAAGAATCAATACGAAGTCCGAAAGGGAGATTGTTACTTTGGTATGGTTAAGGATAATTAGTCTATTTTGATCAAATGGCATGTGTTTATTATAAGTGCTAAGTGGTTAGCGTAAAATAGAGTTGTTTTAATTTATTTTAAGTGAAAACTTCAAATTTTAGTTTACAAAATAATAAAATTTTAAATAGTTAAATGAATTCTAAAATGTGTTTACAAACCGTGTGATAATAAATTTACAAACCTTGTGACGCTGAGGCATATAAGTTCCTTAAATATTAATGCCTAATACCAATTTATTATGCATGTAAGCTTGACAAACATTAAATTCATGACATGTATCTTGTTTTCATTAGCTTTGAAAGTTTACCAACGACTGAAACACACATATACATATGAATAAAGAAAGGAGAAAGTAACAGCAATGTCCAGGCTGCTACAGCAAGAAAAGAAAAAGAAAAGAAAAACAAAGAAAAAGAAAAGAAAAATAAAGAAGAAGAAAAAAACATGAAGTTGTTGTTTGAAATTCTAATAAAATAGTGTAAAGGATGAAGTTGACAGTATCGATCTATGAAGTTGACAGTGCCAGCATACCAATTTGATAGGTTTTAAGCCGTATCAATTTAGAAATTTGATACGGCTTAAAACTGTATCAAATTAGAAGTTAGACAGTGCCATCATGCTACTTGATACGGTTTTAAGCCGTATCAATTTAGAAATTTGATATGGCTTAAAACTGTGTCAAATTTCTAAATTGGTACGACTTAAAACCGTATCTATTTATCAATTTGATACGGTTTTAAGCCATATCAAATTATGAATTTGATACGGCTTAAACCGTATCAAAGCAACAGAGATTCCATTTTTTGATACGGTCCATAGCACTGCCAAATCGATTTTGATACGGCCATGAACACTGCCAAATTGGCATTTCTTGTGTAGTGCTAGTTACTTTTTTTTCTATATATTGACAGAAACTGGCTGCGGCAGAAGCGATTGAGTTGTTGAAGACCAGTTTAACTAATTATCGCGCCAACGAAGTTACACCTTTGCTAACTGCACAACGACAAGCTGTGGACGTTTTGGAAGAAGCAATGAACGAACCGGATAAGCGAGAGAAACGGAAGAAAAAGAAGCATGATCCCAGTGGATGAAGAATATTACCAAGTCTATGATATTTTGTTATGGTGTGTGAAATGATATTTTGGATGTTGTCAAGTTTGTTTGTATTAGGAAATGAATGGTACGGTATTTTGGTTGTTATTAAATGATGTATGCAAACGGTATTTTGATTGTATTAAAAGATGTATGCAATTTATATGGATTTATGCAATGTTATGTAATCTGTATGGAGTATTTTGATTGTTATTAAATAATGTATTTTGATTGAGAGATCACCATGAGTTACTGCCACTGATTTCCGATCTCAGGATGGTTTAAGGAATTTTATATGATAGGAGCTTGATGCATTTTGATTGTTATTAATGAATTTTATATGATGGAATGTTATGTAATCTGTATGGGGAATTTTATATGATGGAATGTTATGTAATCTATATGAGGAATTTTATATGAATCAGAAGTTATAGCCGGCAAGTGTGTAAAATATGAAAACATATATATAAATAGATATCTTAGTCTATAATTGGCTTCTTCATGTCAAGTTATCAATATATATATATCATCAAAAAGAACAAAGACTTCGATGTAACTTAAACCGACAAAACCAAACTTTACAGGTGATCTTAGTTGTCTTTCTAGTTGCTAAATTTCGTAGTTTTGTCTTTCTAGTGTCACTAATACATGATAGGAGCTTGATGCATTTTGATTGTTATTAATGAATTTTTATTTGATGGAATTGTAATGGCCCATAAATCCGTACTATCTGAGTCGACTAATAACACTACACGTCCAACCCAAATTGCACAAAAATATGAATCATTGGGAGAAAGAAGTTAGAGGATGAGGAATAGAAAGAAAAGTTAGAATAGAAGAAAATCGAAGAACACAAATCTCACAGCAGAACAAATGAAATATATTAAATAACATAACTTTTGAAATACAAATATATTTTGAATACACATACCATTATCAGTGCACAACAGCTATTTCTGGAACAGTTATAAACACCAGTTTCCAGATAGAAACATGGTACATAGCGGAATATATGATAGTCTATAGCTAACTGGTGAAGCCTCCTGCTTAAAACTCCTCCAAGTGAATCTGTAAAATCCCAACTACTTGACTGCCCGTACAAATTTGGGCACCCAAGAGTTTAAGGAAAACAAACAAAATAAACTCTGGGTCAGTCATGGGACTGGTGTGAATAAACTCCAACCATTTGTTTAACTTTCAAAATTCTTTCGAAAAAAAGGATAATAGTAAGACTAGCCCACACATAAGAATGGACGGTTTTTACCTTACTATAACCCTAAACACTTTGGTACAAAAATCTAGTGATATTATAATAGTGTCTAAATCAAATAAATAACAGCCTAGCGGAACGCTTGCAATCACGCTCCATATGTAATATAAAATCAAAAACCGTAGGGCGCTTATTGGAGATTGGATTCCGACTATGACAAGGTATGGAACCACCTTCCGATAGTGTATCTCTAGAGGGGAATACACTGGGTTCAACAAGAACGTCTTGCAACTCGGCCCACACATGACCGACCACTCATTTCGCTTGAGTGTATCGAATGTATATCACCAACGGTTGGGATCAGCAACCATTTCCCGAAAAGGGACAGCATCGATAGATTAAAGAAGTAAAAGGAATTTCTCTAGATAGGTGATTATACACCCTAATGGGATCGACCCACGTAGCCATGCTGCCTGCCAGATTTTTGTCATTCCTCGGTTGTTGAGGCCTGAGGCTACGATTACTTATCATTCATTGATAGCACAATCACTTTGAATGCCACATTGTCAGATCCGTTAATCACTAATTGATTTGCACAAATATATTCTGGATATTATGCTAAGAGAATAAATTCTCCGCCACCATATATATTTATACAGACCAACATATGCGATCACTGGAAATACTCTGTCAGACACTCGTCCATACACATTCATTCTAGGACTGAATGAAACCGAAGGCACAATTTCTATTAATAGAAAAAGTCCTTGCACTTTACTCCATCTTCGATTATCTTCATATAATCTGATTCGCAACGCTACTGCCAATACGGAGTGGTTCTCGGATAATAATCCAACTGGTCTCTCCATATTGACAACGATATTGGCAAATACTTCGATAGTCGGTTATTTAACTAACGAAGAAAAATAAACAAATATTATCAAACAAATCACCGGGCCTCTTAATTAATATTTCATTAATTAAATCACCCTTTCCATTTCCTTATCAATATTTGTTGAACAAATATTTTCAATTATCATCTTGGCCTTTTCGCTATTTGGAAAACATTTCTGTATATCGCCTTCTTTTATTTTCTGTACTTAGAAAATATCCTTTACTTATAATTGGAACATCCCAATTATTTATCTCTTCCACAACCGTTCATTTCTACACTCAGGAAAAATTATATTTCCAAATTTCCACTTATTTGGGTTAAAACGAATGTTATATAAAACATCGTTACAACAACCCAAAATACTGCATTCAACTAAATTTCTTTAAACATTTCTCTTCGAGAGTGAATCTTGCTATTCATCAGATAACAATGAAATCAATCGAGTTGGGGTATAATTACCTCTCAGACCTTGACTGAAAATATTATTAACTTCAAAATAGACAAGACCGCTAACTCGAATAATCAACACCATATTAAACCAATTTTCCATTTCTAAATGTCTCTTTCTATTTTTACCAGATTTAATTATAAATTTTCTTTTTGTTTATAATATTCTACTTTTAAGTTTGTTTCCTTATCGAATTCTATATATATCGATACATTGATTTCTAACTATCAAATCTTCTTAAAAATATTCTAACACTTTAAATTTCCAGAAAATTTCGCCATAACCTCCTTTGTATCGGTCAATAGTTCAAACCTTAACTCGCCTCTCTAGGCCCTTCCCATTCAAAAAGAAAATCAAAAAGCCAAGTGGCTTGCCGATTCAACGCATAAAACCTCATATGGAATTTAAACATGTACCTTATTGTCGGGCATTCTATATAAATCTCTTCATACACTTCATTCCATACCTGTTTAATATATATCTATCCATTCCCAATTTATTACAACTCAATCCGGTCATTTTAAACTCGATTTGCTAATTAATTCTCTAATTAGTTATTTTGCCTATTTCACTTTTATATTTGAACATAACCTGTTCAAAAATATTTCAATTTGCTTATAAGCTAATTGAAATCCCATTTTTAATTTACATTTCATATTCGATTGCGAATAAAATTTCATAAATTCCATTTTCCTATTTAAGGTTAAACTCATTCTGAAATTCAATTAACTAATCCTTCTTTAACTTAGTTAATTCTATTCAAAAATTAAAAGTATGATTTTTGTTTCAAAAATCATTTCATATACTTCACTTGAGTTTATATTTATTTTATAACTCAAGTATGGATTTTTCTAATGGTAATTCGGATTTGATTTGCTTGAAATCCTTTTATTAATTTAAATAAAACCGTTATGGTTTAATAATGGTTATGGCGTTGTTTTTCTGATAATTTGATTTTGACATAACTCAAAATCTATTTGAAAAAATCCAGATCTTTCTCTTCCATTAGAAAACTATTATCAAATCGGTCCTGACGATTCTTGTTTCAAAGAATTCCGACTTAAATTGAGTTCCATATACTCAATTGAAGTTCGAAACGCCAATTTACGAACTACCGCGCTGTGGCAAGTTCGTTTTAATTATATTTATATATATGAACTTTTTAAACTTCATTTATATATAAATTATACTCCATTCTAATATATTTTGAACCAATTTTCCCAATTCAACTCAATAATTCTGATTACCTATAGCGATGATTTTTCCTTACTCGGTTATACATTTACTTATACTCGATTTGTTATTTTAAATTCTAGTTCCTTTTATAAATAGATTATAAAATTCGGTATAATCGAATTTCAATTATAAACCCGTTGAATCTTTCTCAATTCAGCTTATATTCCGAATTCTAAAATATAATCAATTGTTTTGTATCAAAACACTTCCCAACTTACTTTTAAATTCCTATTTGAATTTAAATGGTTCTAATTATCCAAATGATAATTTATTTTACCAAATTTATAACACTATTTATAAATTCAACTTCCTTGTTTCATATATTTAAACAAGTTCCGTTTTCAAATTTCTATTTGAAACCCCATCCCTTTGATATTCCGAATTGCGGAATAAAAACAGTTGTTCCCTTTCGAATGATTTCAAATTCTATTTTTAAATTCATATTTGAATTTAAATATTCAAATTATCTCTTGATAATTAATTCATTATATTTATAAACACCATTTTATAAATTTCCTTGTTTCGTATATTTAAACAAGTCTATTTCGAAATCTATTTAAAACACAAATCTTATTTTGGAACTTTCTATTTATAATAACTTATATATATAACACCCAACTGATTTTCATATTCAATTTAACTTCTATTTAAATAAATTCGAATTAATCGAATTCAAATCATAAATCCCTACGGATTTATTTTAGTTCAATTTATATTCTGAACATCATAATAAATCCTATCGTTTATTTATTTAAAACGATTTGCCCATTTCTATTTTTAAATTCACATTTGAATTTAAATATTCAAATTATCCAATGATAATTTTTCCACTTTATTTATAAACACCGTTTTTAAATTCATTTCACTTCTCTGCATTATAAATTTATAAACCAAGTTTATAAATTCATTTCAAATCCCGCATTATAGATTTATAAACGACGTTTATAAATTCATTTCAAATCCCGCATTATCGATTTATAAACAATGGTTATACATTCATTTCAAATCCCGCATTATCGATTTATAAACAACGTTTATAAATTCCAATACTTGTTTTATATTCAAAACAAGTTAATATTTTTATAGCACGTTTAAAATTCAAATTCTATTTTTTAAAAATAGATTTCCCATTTTAAATCAGAAATATCCTTTTCACGATATTTTTATATATCTTCAGCTCAGTGATTTTTAAACACACTTAAAACACTCAATTATCAATCACAGGTTTTCTAACACATCATATATGATAATATATGTGAAACAAACAAACAATAATATTTTTGAGGAATCCAGTTGGATCACTCCAACTTGTTTTCCTGCATCCACGGACGCTAGTCAACAAAAATAATACCCATCCTGCTTCGAGGCAGGATATCACGGTATAGAAGGTCATCCACTATCATAGCATGGGGCGTATAAGGCCATCCGCTAATGATACTGCGGGCATCCGCTAATGGTACTGCGGGAATCAAATCAATCACCAATATATATATATATAATAGCCACAAACACTAATCCTACATAACTAATATATTTTTAATAGCCAAATAATATTTATATGCAACCAAACAACCATCAATTATTTTTAAATGACTAAAAATAATTCTAAATAATTAAATTGAGTGAGATCTACTCACTGGATTTTATTTACAGATCTGGCACGATTTTTATTGATTTGAATAGGCCCCAAATATTCCAAATCACTTCGAAAGCATAGCCTATGTCCTTATGACTCCACGTAGTATGTTTCTGCAATATTTGATATCATATGATATAGTTATACCCTTTTTATTTTATAGTTTCTATTTATATTAAAATAAATTTTACACTTTATTAAAAATTAATTACCTTATTGAAATGATTCTTCCTTTCCAAACTGTTTTTACATAGCCGAATACTGCCCTCTTCTCCTTGTAACTAAACCAACCTTCCTAGCCAATTTCTACCATTTTCAGACCAACAGTTCATCATCAAACCGTACAGCGCTGCCTTGTTCAAGACTCGGCTACACGCTCCCACAAAGACGAATCTTACAAGTACCAAGACTTCCCCAGAATCTCCCTACGTCGAGCAGGATATGCTTGTCGAAATCCTCCAGATCAAAAATGTGTCACTAGCTCATTGCTCGTTTCCTACAGAGGAAGTGCGACTTCTTGTATCGAACTTCACAAATTCCCTTATCCGCCCTAAAGCAAATGCCTCCAGTCAGATGTCGAACTTGTGCTCGATATATTGAATCGCGGTTGACTTCCAAAAATCGCCATCACCTGAAGGTCATCGCAACATCCAGCGCTTCTCCTACACACTCACCTCCTTCCTTCCGAAAATCCGATGCCAATTTCATCCCCTAGGTCGCGTGCGCAAGTAGAAAAAGAAAACCCAGTTTGATCGAACTGAGATTTGATTATACGGAAATAGGAGCTCGCGATTCCAGGAATCAATCGATTTCAATTTCGCTTTTGGAAACCGAACGCTTGAGTGTTATTTTGAGGTTCCGCCATTTTTAATTTGCAGAAGAATGGAATAATTGAGGAAGGAATTCATGATTTTAACTAAAAGAGGAGAAAGACAAATTTTTATTTGCAGAAGAATTAAAAGGGAGAAGTATGCGTGATTTAAATAGAAGAAGAAGCTTAGGCATTAAGGAATTCCATCTGCGTATGGTACAACTTTTTTGTATGATCTGATTTAACAAAATCTTTATTCTTTTTAAATAGATTTCGATTTGATTTCAATCCTATCCACTAATCAAATAAATCGGGGATTTCAATTCGATTCGATTTGATTTAACAAAATCTTTATTCTTTTTTGTAAGGATAAAAATTCAAATATGTAAACAAGCATTATATACCTCATTCATATCATTGGAATTTTCTTTTGGATTATCGTTGTTTGAGTTCTACCTACTCAATGTGTCTTATTACTCACAACAAAAAAATCAAATTCATAACAATAATTTTAATTTTTAAAAATCAGAAGAAATAAAAACAATAGAATTAGAAAATGATAAAAAAATTAAGATAATTAACCTCATCTTCTTCATTAGAGCATTGGCTATTCGCGAGGTCTTCATTCGTGTATAAGTTTTCACCCTTTATTGTTAAGCAATCCAATAGTTTCAATTACTATTTTAAGTTTTTCTCCAATCACAATAAAATTGGGAATTAGGGTTTAAGATGAATCAATTTAGGAAGAAATAGATGGCGTATCATGGCAGGGATCAAATCACGTCGACATTTAAATTTGATCTATCGAGATAGAATGATAAAGAGAATTAGGGTTTAAGTTTGAACTAATGGCGGGAGAGGAAAACGTTCAATGATTAGGGAACGAGTGGAGGAATAAAACTGGTGTTAGGAAGTAGATTAAATTAATTAAGTGTGATTAAATTAAATATAGTGTTAGGAAGCACGTTTCAGGGTGCTTTTAGCAACACACATTATATATGATTAACACATTTAAGAGAAAATAATTTATACAAATATTTAATTATGTTTTTATGTTGAAAACATGCGTAATCAATTCAATTTTTTATTTCTAAGTTGCAAATTTAATTTTGTACTAGTTTTAATTTTATTTATACTCACAATTAATAAATGGTATTTATTTGTTTATGCGACATTGATTAGTTAGATCATAATTTTAAGCATGATGAGGTAGTTTGAATTTGTAAAGAAGTTTGAATATTAGATTTAGATTCTATTGTTAAGGGTCATTGAGATTTATTTATTCATGTAGAGAAGCATTTTCATTTTTATTATCAATCAGTAAAAAATAAATGTTTAAATAAGTATATGTGTTAGATCCTAATTATAAGCTATAGTATGATCTACTAATATCTACTGTAGGATTAGAAAATGAAATTTATTCATTAGATCCTACGTTTTAGGATTGTTAAACTTAATATGATCTAGGGGTATTGTTGGTAGTTCACGTTGATACCAGAAAAGTGTGACATCAAAGCTATTACAACTATTAATAAATAATAAAGATATAAGAAATCCTTTAGCATATTCTTAAAGACGACCTCTTCCAGAGAGGTGAGCGTAAGTGAGGCCCGATGCAAATAATGCAAGCCATTAAAAACTTTAGAAGAAAGCCATTAGTGGCTTATCTGTTTATAATCGGTTGATATGCATGCAGGTAAAAAGAAAAGAGCTTGGAGGAACAAATGGTTTATTTTCGAGTTTGATAAGTTTAGAATTGAAAGCTCTTAGTGGGATTAACCTGAAAGTCATGGAAAGGGATGAACTTGTAAATGATTGTTTCATTAATGAAGCAATGTAAGAATTATTCTGATCCTCTAGTGAGTTCTTCGTTAAATTTGTAATATACTGAAAAACCTGTTCATTAAATCCTCCCATAAATGTATTGGTTTGTGGTCTAATAGCGGTTGCTTGTTGTTGATGCTTAACAACATGATCCGTATAGTACAATAAAAATACACTTGCATGCTCAGTTATCGTGAAATGAATCTAATGCTCATTAATAATTAACGAGTGTTGAGTCATATATATATATATATATATATATATATATATATGGCAAGCGTTCAGTTGTACCCCAAAAATGTAGCACTCCAAATGCCCCTTGATTTCCACCATCTGTTTATATTAAAAAAATGTGAGTGAGAAGTGAGAGAGTGAGTGGAAGGGGAAATACTTGGTGGAGATTAAGGGGCATTTGGGGTGCTGCACTGTTTAGGGTGCTCTCGAACCTGCCTATATATATATAATCCTCTCTGTATGCACTTAATTTCTCGTTAATAATGGCGTAAAATGTCCCGCCAGATGACAAATCTTCTCCTCCTCAAAATTCAAACTTAAATCAATCTAATACATTTGTATCTAATCCAGATCTTCCTGCGAATGATTTGGAATCTTTATGTTTTGTCCAACCGTCTGAAGAAGGAGTTCTTATTTCTGAAGAATCATTTAAGGCCTCAGCTGATTCATGGAGAAATACGATTGCTCTGCATCCAGTCGATTTTAAACTTACTATGGTAAAACTCAAGGATTATATTGTGAAATTATGGTAGCTGAAAGGTATGTTTAGGGTCATATAGCTCCAGGTTTCAACTACACAGTACAGTTCGATGAGGTGTTTTTGATGTTTTGTCTGTGTTAAAAACTTCTAACTATTCGTTCTTTGGAAGATTACTGATGGTTAATAAATGGTTTCCTGGATATAAGTTTAAAGACTTTAATGCTCGACACGTCCAGATCTGGATTAAGCTTTGGAATTTACATTTGGAATTGTGGACAAATTCAAGTTTTCTCTTGTATTGCTAGCTTTATTGGTATACCAATCAGAGCTGATCCTAATACAATCTCAAAGAAGATTACGAAATATGCTAGAGTCCTCTTGAGATTGATTTGGAGTCAAAACTTGAAGACAACATTCCTATCAAATTGTATAATGGTATTTCAAAGTCTATCGCAGTTGAATATGAGTATGTTCCTCATAAATGTAGCAGATGCAAGAAGTTTGGTCATAGGACGCTGGTTCATGAGTTATCTAAAAAACAAACATGGTCTTCTATTCATTCAGCAGCTGAATCTTCTTTAAATGCTGCAAGCTCTTATTCAAATAGTGAAAATTCAGATGAAAATAATCAGAGTCAAGAGGAAGATACAGTTGAGAATCTAAATATTAATCAAGATGGTTTGGAATTTCTTGACAAGGAATTGCCTAAAGATGTAATGACTGATTTTATAAATCAAGTTGCTGATAATTTGGATAATTCGATTCCTCCTCAGGAGCAAGTTGATGTATCAGATGGTATCACTAAAAATACAGAGTATCTTGCAAACGAAAAGGGTAAGAAAAAAGTATCGTTTATAGCTCCTCCTAAAAGGCCATTAAGAAGCAATGCTCCTATTGAATGACTATATTAGTATGGAATGAATGTCTGATGTATTATCTCTTCTGACTAAATATAAACCAACTACTGTTGGTTCAGTTGAGAATAAAATCAATCCTAATAGTTTGCAAGTTTTTAGTAGATCTTTGCCTAGGGGTTAGGAGTTAATGCCTCGTAATGATACCTCTTTCTATGGTAGAATTTTGTTGATATGGAATTCGAATGTATGGTCTATCAATGAAATTTCCTCCTCACATCAGCATTTGACAGTTCAAGCACTGAATGAAGGTGGACTCTCGTTTTATCTTTCTATCATTTATGCAAGTAATATCTTCAATGAAAGGCAAATTTTATGGCAACACATTATACAAGAATCTGGTAATATAAATGCTGAGTGGATATTGACTGGGGACTTCAACAATGCTACATCTCATCTGGATAAAAAAGGAGGTTTACCTATTCCATTTCAATACATTAGATCCTTAAATAATTGTTTGATGCAAGCTGGATTAATTGAGATCAAAGCTGCTGGTTTTAACTTTACTTGGAGAAGGAGAGGAATGGCAACCAACATTGATAAAATTTTCATTAATCACCAGTGTCTTCAAAAATTTACTGATATTAATGCTTGGGCTTTATCTCATTTATCAAGTGATCACAATCCTCTCTTATTGGATTTTTTAGCAGATGATTCTCCAAAGGGTTTCCGTTTAGATATTCAAACGAATGGCATTTGAAGAAGGGTTATTATGATTATATACAGAGAGGGCTTCACATTAATGTTGATGGTTTTTCTAGCTATGTTTTTCTCTAGAAACTTTATGCTTGCAAATCAGAATTGAAGAGATGGAATAAAGTTAGGCCAAAAGATAATATTCATTTAGCAGAGGCTGAAGCTAGAGTCAAGGAATGTGAAGAAGCATGCGATGCAGATCCAGAAAATATTATGTTATATGAAAGTATGTTGGATGCAAAACAATCTTTATATTTACAGAAAAAGATTAGTTCATTGAGTTACATACAATAGGCCAAGGTATCATGGTTGCAAGATGGGGACACTAATTCAAAAAAAATTCATTCTAAAATGTCTCTTCCAAAACATGTAAATAATCTGAAGGCTTTATTCAAATCAGATGGTTCTCTGTTATATAAGAAGGAGGAAATTTCTTCTGAAGCTATCAATTACTTCAAACAGTTATTCAATGGTGAAGACACATTTGATATACCTTCTTTTCAATCAATTGCAGAGATTAATCAACATGGTAAACAACAACTTTTGAAACCAATTTCTCTTGATGAAGTTAAAATGGTAGTTGATTCTGTACACATTGACTCAAGTCCTGGACCTGATGGACTCAATTCCAAGTTTTTTACTCTACATTGGGATGATATTAAGTCTGAACTTCATTCAGCCATGCAAGATATATTTGAGTCAGGTAAACTTCCAACAGGTTCTAATCATACGTTTATAACTTTAATTCCAAAGGTTGAGAGGCCTACTGCAATATCACATTATAGACCTATATCTTGTTGCAATATGTTTTACAAGATTTTTAGTAAAATATTGTGTAATAGCATCAAATGGTACATGCCTCATCTCATATCTGCAAACCAATGTGCTTGTGTTCCTAATAGACATATAGAAGAGAATACCTTGTTAGCTCATGAGTTGCTAAGAGATTTTAAAAAAGGAGGAGTTAGTAAATTTTGTGTTAAAATTGATTTACACAAAGCCTATGATATGATAAATAGGAAACTAATTTGTCATATTATGTTCAAGATGGGATTTCCGGTTCATATTATCAATATTATTTATGAGTGTATATCTTCTCCTACATTCTCAATACTAATTCAAAGTACTCCTCATGGTTTTATCTCATCTAATCGTGGGCTTCGGCAAGGTGACCCACTCTCTCCTTATTTGTTTTCTATCGCCATGGAATATTTTTCCATCTGTATGAATGAAGCTGTTGCATTGGAGAAATTTGTGCTAGTTCATAAGTTTCAGCCAGTGATCTCTCATTTGATGTATGCAGATGATCTTATGATCTTTGGAAAATGTTCATCTTCATGTGCCATCGCTCTAAATGAATGCTTTGAGAAGTTAAAGAGAGACACTGTGGTCTTTCTGTCAGTATTCTTATGTCTAAAATTTATTTCAGTCTTCATGCTAAATATACACATGAGATTGCATCAGCATTGGGTTTTCAGGTTGATCATCTTCCTGTTAGATATCTAGGAGTTCCCTTATCTTCAAACTACATACATTATAGTGAGTGCCAATCATTGCTTCAAAAAATTCAACCAAAGCTTCAATCATGGGATGCCAGATTTCTAAGTTATGCTGGACGAGCTGAACTGATACAATCTGTCATAAATCCTACTATCTTATACTGGTTATTTTTCTACCAACTTCCAGACTTTATCATTTCAAAGCTTCATTCTATGTGCTTGGTTTTTTTGGGGGGATTTCTTCACATAAAGTTAGTTGGGAAAAGTTATGTTTTCCAAAATTCGAAGGAGGTATTAGGATGAAATATCTATATAATTTAAAGAAAGCCTCACGTACTAAGCTTATGTGGAAGTTTTTGAATGGGTCTTCATAATGGAATCAATGGAAGAATAGTAGGTATTGTAATGGAAAATTGTTTTGGAGTATGCATCGTGATAATAATGCTTCTTGCACGTGGAAATCTATTTTGAAGTTGAGAATACATGGTGAACAATTATTTCGAAAAGTGATTGTTGATGGTAACAACACTAATCTTTGTTTTGAGCCATGGATAAATTCGAAATGTTTGGTTGATATCTTAGGTTTCTCAAGATTTCATAATATAGGAAGGCATAATGATTGTGTTTCTTCCTTAATAATTGATGGAAAAATCAATGGATCTCTCCATGCAGCTACAAGAAAATCAGAAACGAAGTTGAATCTATAATTACTGATCTCCAAGCTGATCATGACTTTTATGAATGGAAGGATGGTGGTGTTTTTTCCTTTCACAATGCCTGGAATCATGTGAGAAAGAGGCAACATGGTAAACTTTGTTTCAAAGTTATTTGGCATTCAAAAAATGTGAAAAGAATGGCTCTCGTCTCTTATCTAGCTGTTTTAAATAAGTTGTCTACTAGAGATAGACTAATTCGATTTGGTTTAATCAATGAGAAGGCATGTGTGCTTTGTCAAGTCGAGGATGAATCGGTTGATGTAACACCCCACCTCCGCTAGGGTCACTCGCAAAGGAATGCACTAGCTTTAGAGGGGTATTATTGGTAAACATGTATAGAAATATTACAAGACAGAACATATATATATAACAGCGGAAGTAAAACAAATTTCATTACCTTATAAAATAAGGTCTAAAAGCCTTTTACATCAAAATACATCAAAACCTGTCTTGCAATAATAAAGAAGCATAAAACCATTTCATAAATTATTCCCCAAGTAAAACAGTAAAGTAGCCATAGCCAAGAGAAGTCCAAGCCATGCGTGATGACCTTCAAACAGAAGAAGTCCAAACTAACAATAGCATTTCCTCCCTGTAACCTGGGGGGGAAACGGAAGACAAGAGGCAAAACAAAACGGGGTCAGTCATAAAGACTGGTAAGCCCTATCTACTATCAGTATATAAACTAGTAAAGTTAACTGGCATGAGGAACTGAGATGAACATAAGTATGATGACAAGATAGATAAGCTAAACCAAAATAACAGGATGAACTACGGTACCAAAATAAACGAGTGTGTCATGATAAACTACGGTGTCAAGATAAATCAAGGTACCACATCGTCATGTTTCTATCAAGTATACTATCCCAAGGTATTTATCATGTATAACATCCTAAGGTATATATCATGTATATTTGCTCTGCACCCCTCGTACTAGTATCCCAACCCGCGTCATGTGTTAACTATGAATGTCCCTTGCCCAACGCCACGTAATGGTCCATGTCAACCTAATATATAGCATATGTAGGTTTTCCCAACTCGTATGTTTCTTTCCATGTATAAGTTTAGTCCTTTGCCGTAGGCCATACGGGCTTTCCCATGTAAACGTCTTATCCTTGAAGTTATTTTGGACTGCTACCCTTGATCTAGTTATGTTTTCTTACCATGAACTATCGTGTGTCCACTTAGGATTTATGCCACCTAGGACCACTAGGGATTATGCTACCTAATGAACGTTTCCGTGTCTCGGTTTGGGTTCAGCCACCTAGGGCCACTAGGGATTATGCCACCCGTCAACCGCGCCCTTTATCCCACGTATGTATCGTGAATCGTTTTCCATGTCTAGATGCACATGTTCCTCAATGTGCCATCTGAGTTCCGTGCCAGGGCAAATCAAGAAATACGGGACTCGGTCGGGAGCTTTAAGTCGTCTGCTGATGCAGATATCAAGGTCTGTTTTTGTACCCGTGGCTATGGTCCCATGTGACCCCTCCCTCAACTACTGAAAGGAAATCCAAGAAAAATCATGTATGAGAACTACACTAAGGCCCATCGATGCCCACTTCCAGATAGCCAACCTCACCCATAACTTGATAGCTAGTATATGGTCTTTTGGGAGTTCCCTGCCTTTCCGTACGTACACGATTGACTAAAGATGGTAGGTAGTCGGCAACCTGCTATCCCGGGGCAAAATCAAGTATCGTCGACTCCACGCTAACCCATCCTAGTCTTTAGGTCGCTCGCATAGCAACCAAGGCATACTCTTGGCTCTTCTACCGCAGACCTTAACCTCTGTGAGGCCGGGTTTCATGGACCACACGCCACCTCACAGAGGGATACCAAGAGTACCCTCACGTTCCCCGAAGCTTCCGCTTCGTTACCCAGTTCGCTGGAGCTTTTATCCAAGTCAGATAACTTGCTCCTCCTCGTATACTAAGCGATGACCTACCGTACCAGGTTACTCATCTCTTTATGAACTAGTCCCATGTCCTTAGCTAAGAATTATTACTTAGTTACCCTTAACTAAGGTTTACCACTTAGCCCCTCTTTCCGCTATCCTTGTTAACTACGATTTCCAACCTAGTCCCCTGAGCTAGGGTTTTGTCAAATGGGTTAAGTGTTGTTATCCAAGTTCATGACTTAACCCGCCTACGAATCATGTCAAGATTGGCTAAGTACTCAAGTTCAAGGCTTAGCCCTACAAGTTGGTTAAGTGTACCAAGAAGCTCGTGACTTAACCCTATCAAGTCAAATTGGTTAAGTATTTATTTGTCTTAACCCTATCATATTATCATGTTAGATTGATTAAGCATGGATTATCTTAATCCCATCAGATTATCGAGTCGGATTGGTTAAGTATGGGTTAGCTTAACCCCATCCACTAATCGTATTACAATGGTTAAGGCTAATTTTGAAAGGCCTTGTGACTTGACCCTATCAGGTCCACCTATTAGATTGGTTAAGTATAGGTTACTTAACCTCATCAAATCATCATGTATAATTGGTCAAGTATAAGTTACTTAACCCCATTAAATTACCGTGTTAAGTTGGTTAAGTACTGGTTACTTAACCCCATTAAATTACCGTGTTAAGTTGGTTAAGTACTGGTTACTTAACCTCATTGAATTACCACGTTTAGATTGGTTAAGTGTTTAACTTAACCCCATCGAATTACCGTGTTTAGATTAGTTAAGTGAAGATTACTTAACCCCATCTAATTACCATGTTTAGATTAGTTAAGTGAAGGTTACTTAACCCCATCTAATTACCAAGTCGGATTAGTTAAGCGTAAATTACTTAACCCCATCCCCTAATTGTCTTGTATGGTTAAGTGTCATTAGTCAAACTTACTTAACCTTATCATGTGACATTAATTTAATTAATGCACTCTCAACCTCTCACATTAGACTTTGTTGTGGTTACTAGTTAAGCCGGGCGGGTCCGGGTAGTTTTACACCACAACCTAGTCTAACCTCGGGTCTTAAGCGCGTCATGACCAACTTCTCACATTGGATCCTATTGTTTGTAGCCACTAGTTAAGCCGGGCGGGTCCAGGTAGATTTATGCTACAAACTCAACCCAACCTCGAGTTGGCCATTTTCATGTTTGGTCTAGTGTCTTATTACACTTACAACCCATACGTGTCAAGTTTTCAAGTCCCATGCTCATAGCCAAAGTTACATGTTGTCATGTTTATATCCATTTATCCAAATCATGTTTCACGTCATTAAAGTTTTACCCATAACGTAACCCTACGCTTTTAAACTCGCATATACATTCGCAACAACGCATAATGGATTAAAAGAAGGAACTTGGCAAAGGCATGACAAAAAGGGGTATAAGGCCACAAGTTAAGCATGGTGGCAAATGAGGTATAAACGTGTTCATTAACTTGCATATTACATTATTAGGCCTCAAAAACATGCACAACCTCAAACTTAGCACATAGGTGAATCATGGTGATACATGACATAGAAAGATGACTAGAAGTTCGCATATGGCATTACATGTAAGCCATCATAAGGGACATGATAGTTCTCATGTTGCCAAAATGCAACATTCAACATAAAGTTTATATCTTTAAGCCCACAAGATCAAGATAATGACTTTTTAGTCATGATAGGATACATAACATGATAGCATGCAACATACTTAATGTTCAAACCCAACTTACAACATGTCACATTAAGTTTAAAGTTAATATCTAAGAGTAGGAAGAGGGCTTACGATGCTATGAAGGCACAAATCAACATATAAAACAAAGATTGAGACGAAGCCATTCATGCTATCACCCAAAAACCCCAAAAGAACAAGCTCCAAATGAAACCCTTGAGCAAATATCAATAAAAATCCTTGCTTTGAAGAAGAAAGGTTTCAACTTTGGCTTTGAATGAAGCTTATGAGCTCTCATGCAAGATCCTTGCTTTTTGGTCAAGAAAAGGTTGCAACTTTGGCTACAATGCAACTTATGAACTCTCATACAAACATGAAATCACTCAAATGATCATAGAATCTCTCATGAATGAAGAAAGGAGGCTCCTTTACTTTGAAACTAGCTTAGAACACTTAAGCTATCATGAAGAAGAAGATGGAGGCCATGGGTTGAAGTGGAGGCCATGATGAGGAATCATTTTGGCATAGTTTAGTTGTAGGATCAATTTATGAGGGTTTTAGGAGAGGGTTAGGGGTCTTTTTATAGAAGACTAGGATAGTTTTAGCCATAGGATAAACCTTAGAACCAATCCTAGCCTTTAAAGCATGTCTTGGGGAAGAAGTCAAGTCTAAAAAATGGAGTGGTGTCTTAACCAGGCCTAAAAATGGAGTGGTGTCTTAATTGGGCTGAATTTCAAATCTGTTTTCGGATTTGAATTTTCGTGAAACTTTGCGAGGCCATATCTCGGTCATACGAACTCCGATTTACGAAATTTCGGACTCTATCTCGCGTATTTTTCCGAGACGAACGCAATGGAGCAACCCGTTTATCCTGATTCAGGTTTTATAATTAAATTCTGCCTTGATTCTTGTCTTAACACGTTGTTAAAATTCGGGTTGTTACAGTTGATCACCTGCTTTTTGGCTGTGTATATTCAAGTTACATCTGGTTGCTATTACTCTTGAAACTTGGATTATCTATCAACATTATTGGTCCTTTAGAGTTTGAAGCAAAAAAGATTTTGCATGTTTTTAAAGATAATGATCAGACCCTTGATCTAGCGTGTGATGTTTTCACCACTGTTGTGTATCATCTATGGCAAGAGAGAAATTTAAGAAATTTCAGTAATAAGAAATTGCCTAAGGAAATTCGGTTAAAACTTATTGAACGAGATGTTAAATGGTCAGTGAAGAATATTGGGAATTCCTTCAATAGCTCACAAAGGAAGATTGATTTAATGTTGAGATGGGGTATTGATTTGCATGATACAGGTTGATGTTTTTGATGTATATGAGGTGTGTTTGTGATGAGCGTGATGTGGTGCTTATATGTTTTGTGTTTGTATTGTCAATATATGGAGTTTATATGTGCTCTTTTCCCTTATATGGTACCTATATAGGTTAAGGGGGACATAAAGTTTTGATGAGGCATATAAATGAAGTATATGGTTGGTATAGCAATAAAGAATACCAATTTTCAAATATATATATATATATATATATATATATGAAGAACATTCAATGACACCTCAAATAGTGAGCACCCCAAATGCCCCGCAACAGAAACCAAATATTTATTGTAGTTTAAGTTAGTGGAAGGTGAGAGAATGAGTGGAGGGAGACAGAAACGGGATATGTGGTGGAAATCGTGGGGTATTTAGGGGTGCTGCACTGTTTCGGGTGCCATTAAACGCTCGCATATATATATATATATATATATATATATATATATATATATATATATGCTACACCTCTTATTTTGCACATGAACTCTCACCCTTACTCTCCGCCACCCATTTCCCCACTCATTCTCTCTCTTCGCACTAAGAAATAATATTGAAACGGGAAGAGAGAGAATGAGTGGTGAAGATTAAGGGGGAGAGTTCACGTGCAAAATAAGAGGTGCAGCGGAACCCTCATATATATATATATATGTATATATGTATATATATATAACACAATCACATTAGAGCAATAATATTTGTTTTGCATTCGTACAAAAATATGCAAAGCTGAATATAAAAAAATATAAAAAGAGTTGGAAAAGGTATTGTTAATGATACTTTAAAAATGGTTAAGGAGGGACAAACTCGAAAACAAAATCCGGTATACATCCTTCAAAATTTGTTTTCTTTTTTCATTTTTGGCGGCTTTTTATTGAAACTAAGGATTGAAACTAAATGTGAAACTCAATCACAACTCCGTCGAATTTCATGAATAAATCCGGTAAAGCTTTACCGAACTTTACTCATGTCTCTCTATCATTTTTGGAGCATCGATGATACTAATCATTAGAAACTAACAACCATTGCAAGACCCATCTCCTAAAACAGCAAAAATAAAAAGGAATATCCACTACCTAAACAAATAAGAAAAAGTTGACAAAATCGAAATATTGTTCAACTAAAGATAAAGCAAATTTCAAAGAAATCTCAAACAGCAAAACAAATCGTTTCGAAAACGAATTTAAAACGATTTATAAAATACGTTTTAAAAGAAATCGACGAAATATATATTATATATTAAATGGCCTGAATAGAACGCGCCGCGCCGCGGCAGTCCTCGAATTTCGACCATTGACTTCGAATGGATATTACGGGAGATCCGACCGTCGGATTCTCCTAAAACCAGAACCGTTGGGTTCGTATCGAAAAGAGCTTTCTAATGAATATTAGAGATTTGAAATATAACGGTTGAATTTGGAATTATGTCCAAATCAAATTTGGAAAAGGTCGCTGTAAGTGCAGTTCGATGGCCGTTGATGGAAATCGACTGTACGGGCCTTGATAAAATTATTAAAAATAGTAATAATTTGTGTAAAATCATAAGAAATGATTTGTGAAGAATTGGGATGAAAATTTCCATATTTGACGAGATAAAAATAGGTTTTTATCGAAATAAACTAGTTCTGAACTAGAATTATAATCCCATTTATTTTAAAAATAAATAAATTGGATTTGAAAGGGGTTTTAAAGGTAACCAGAATTTCCAATAATTGAATTAGAATGGATTTGAATCGAAATTGTCTTTGGAATATTTTGATGTTGGATTTCGTGACTATACAGATATTGTTATGGAAATTTGAAAAATATATTTATATCGTTATTTCCAATACGATATTTGTTGGTCGTAGAATTTGATATTGAATATAAGCCGATATGTTTTCTATTCAGAGCCTTGTATTTTATATCGAATGGGATTTGGGTTTGTCGTGAATGGTGTCTTCATTAACACTGTTCTTAAACCCAGTTGAGAAAAAGATTAAATCTTTTTATTTAGATTTAATGAAGTATACCAATTAAATGATATTTAATTGGAATTGATTTTTGGGTTTATCGTGAAAGGTGTTTTAAATAACACTTGTTCTTTAACCCGATAATTAATGGAATGTGATTTTGGGTTTATCGTGAACCTTGTTTTAGATGACATTGGTTCTTTAACCCAGTTAAAGACATGATATTGATTTTTGGGAAGATTAAAACTAAGTGCAGTTTTAACGAATCTTTAATTAGATTGAAGTGATCGAGAATGGAGTATCACCAGTTTTGCTCCAGGCGATAGTTAAATCTTTAAATAGATTTGAACGTGAAATGGTAATTAAATTTACCGATAACACCGTGGTGTTAGATATGAAGTATGACCAGTTTTACTTCATGGAATGAATAGTTTGGGATTAGGAAATAAAATAAATGATTACTGCGGTGTGGTTCTCTAATCCCGACTAATTTGAATTGATATTCAAAGGAAGATTAAAGAATTTATCTTTGATAAAATTAATGGGAACCTTTCCCAAAGTGTAAGAATATTTAATAAAAGAATATTCTGAATTGGAATGAGGCGTATGTTGTGTTTGTGTAACACTTGTTTATTATATACGCGAGTTATTCAGAAAGACCGGGTTTATCCCATTCTGAATAATTGATTCGACGTGGTGTCGAGGATGAAGACGGTGGTCGAAGACCGGAGGTCTTCACATCGTTTGGGTGATTACTGATGATCTTAATTGGGCTGTACACCTAAGAGGAGGGAATCAGTTGGTGATCGTCCAGACGTACTTGGAGATCGATGGATATGCAAGGTACAAGGGGCCTCCGGTTTCGTTCAGACCCAGAACGAACTTGTAAATGGACTGTGTGTCTGACATTGGATTTTATTCTATGTGATTGATTTCTATTAAATATATATCTGTTTGGCGGCGGAGAATTTATTCTCTTGCTTAACGCCCTTCTCTGAGACGTACGAGCTCAGGGGTTATATATTGATGTATATCAATCGCATGGAGTGAATTGCCTGTGTGGCATGCCTAAGTGGCAAATGATCAAGGCTTTTGTTGAAAAGCAAAGTCTTGTGGTGGATGATCAAAGCACGACCTGTGTGACATAGCTTTGTGTAACGTTGATTCGCGTGCCTCACACCCCGGTTGTGAACCAGAAACGGGAGAGGACCTCGGGGAGGGCATGCGTTTCCTTCTAGCTAGGGTGGTGTCAGTGACCTACCAGCCCTAACATTTATATTATTTTCACCTGTGTGGTTGTTGCTGTTGCGAGGCGCCTCGGATATATCGGTGACTGTGTGGAGTCGATGGAGTCACTTGGCTCATTGACGCCCCCAAAGGGCGGGGAAACGTAGTGTTCAGGCATAATAATCCACATCGGTGGACCGGCCCTGACGATCCATGGGGCAGTTACGGCTGTTCCTGAGGCTCGGGCTAGAAAGTCTCGAATCGGTAGAGGACGATCCCTGGCCTCGGTTCATAGATGGAAATCCAATTTCCAAATACGTGACTTTGCGGTTTTATTTGTAGAGCCTAGTATGGCGACATGATATATGGTACCCATGCCGTCTATGATTGATATTTATGACTGAAATTGTTTTGACACTAAACACTTATAATAGTATCAAATGATTTGTTTTTAACGTACTAAGCATGTTTGGCTATTATAAGGGAAAACCCTATCCTCCGGCTTGTGTTGCATTGTGTGATGGGACCTGGGTCTTATAATAGCTTCATTTTTCCAAAAAGCATTACAGTGTTTTGTTATGTGCACTGGTATTCTTGGAAGGAAACCAGTTTCGTGTCCTACGGCGTGGTCCCTTGATTTACTTTATTTTAAAATAAATTTTTAAATAACTGTTTTAGTTCTCACACCAGTCACATGACTGACCTGAAGTTTATTGTTTTAACCTAAACTCTGGGTGCCCTATTTTCCCCACGGGCATCTAGTAGTTTTGGTTTTGATACCAACTGTAACAATAAAGAATACGTCTGATCCACCCTAAATTTGAAAAGCTAATCAACTAGTTGATTGGCTAGCCACCCTAAATTTTCGAAAATTTTCGCCATAACCTCCCCTGCACCGGGGACTTCGGGATATTTCAAATAGCCTCCCATGGTCCTCATCAATCCAAAAAGAAAAAGAAACAGCCAAGCGGCTAGCCAAGCGGCTAGCCAATCGGCTCATAAAATCATCCAAACCCAATAAATTAGTAAACATGTACCTATTTGTCAGGCAAACAATTTTATTCCTCTTCTCTAGCCTCCTTGCTATGACCTGTTCAATGTAAGTACATGTATATGTATGCAAATGCGACAAATTTTCAATACAATTCAATATTTGATACAATTTGGCTAAAGGTTCAACATTTTAATTAATCAAACAACACAACTAGCAATCAACTAGTTGATTAGCTTTTCAAATTCATAACTTTGATACACAGTAAAAAAAAATCACATTTTGGTATCAAATCACAAAAATAAGCCCTATCTAGCTTTGGTTCTCACACCAGTCTAATGGAAATATATAGATATCACACTTTCAAAACTCGAACATAAATACTGACGATGTGGCCACATCATCAGAATCATCCCCGGGTGTCTAGAATGTGATTCTATATCTATTCAGTATATTGGAGGCTTTCAATACACGTGGATCAGACGTATATTAAAATCTCTATATACGTTATAGTCCAAATCAATATAAATAAATATTCAAATACGAATAATTGAATTAAATTTTCAAAACAAAACTTGTTTTCAATTTTATTTCAAAAACACTACTCTTCACACTCGTTCTAGGATACTACTGATCCTATCTCTAATGAGTCATTCTCGTTGGATATTACTAATCCGATCTCTGATGAATATGCGAGGTGGGCCCATAACCCACAGGTCCCAGGATCAAAACCTGGCTCTGATACCAACTGTAACAATGAAGAATTTCGCTCGATCCGAATCTATCGCTAAACCGACCAAGACCGTTCGAAACCCCTGATTGTTTTGAGAACACGAAAAATTCGAACGCAAACAGAAGAACATTTCATTACTTATTACAACAATTCCATCAGAATACAAGAATATTACAGAGTATGAATAAATATTACATAG
This sequence comes from Allium sativum, assembly GCA_030737875.1. Classification (NCBI taxonomy): domain Eukaryota; kingdom Viridiplantae; phylum Streptophyta; class Magnoliopsida; order Asparagales; family Amaryllidaceae; genus Allium; species Allium sativum. Next base: position 382,417,063 of record CM060924.1, read on the forward strand.
AAAATATCATAGATTTAAATTACATTTAAATACATCGCAGCGGAAAAATAATACAATACACAACTGAAAGTAATACACAGATACTGAGCTTTCCGAGTATCGTTCCAGCTGTAAATCAGGATCCTGCGAATATAAATCTGCAAAACCAAAACTACTAGCTGCCCGTGTCAAAAAAAGGGCAACCAGAGTTTAGATTAAAACAATAAACTCCAGGTCAGTCATGTGACTGGTGTGAGAACTAAAACAGTTATAATCTATATTTTAAAGTTAGGTAAATCAAGGGACCACGCCGTATAACACGGAACAGGTTTCCTCCCAAGAATACCAGTGCATAAAACAACAGCGCAATGCTAAAATAAAGAACAATGAAGCTATTATAAGACCCAGGTCCCATCACACAATGCAACACAAGCCGGAGGATAGAGTTTTACCTTATAATAGCCAAAGAATGCTTGATACGCTAAATTTCATCTTTTATTATTAATATAAGTGTATAGTGTCAAAACAATTTCAATCATAAGTATCAATCATACACGGCATGGGTACCATATATCATGTCGCCAATACTAGGCTCTACAATCAAAACCACAAAGGCACGTATTTGGAAATTAGATTTCCATCTGTGAACCGAGGCAAGGGACCGTCCTCTATCGATTCGAGACTGTCTAGCCCGAGCCTCAGGAACAACCGCAACTACCCCATGAATCGTCAGGGCTGGTCCACCGATGTGGATTATTATGCCTGAACACTACGTTTCCCCCCCTTTGGGCGTAAATGAGTCCAATGACTCCATCGGCTCCACACAGTCACCGATATATCCGAGGTGCCTCGCAAACCAACAACCACATAAGTCAAACTCGTCAGGGCGTGTCAAACCATTGACGCCACTTCTAACTAGAAAGAAAAGCATGTCCTCCCTGATGTCCTCTCTCGTTTCTGGTTCACAACCGGGGTGTGAGGCTCGCGAATCAACGCTACACAAAGTTATGCCACACAGGCCGTGCTTTGATCATCAACCACAAGACTCTGCTTTTCAATAGAAGCCTTGATCATATTGCCACTTAGGCATGCCACACATGCAATTCACTCCATGCGTTTGATATCCATCAATATATAACCTCTGAGCTCGTACGTCTCAGAGAAGGGCGTTAAGCAAGAGAATAAATTCTCCGCCGCCAAACAGATATATATTTAATAGAAATCAATCACACAGAATAAAATCCAATGTCGGACACATAGTCCATTTACAAGTCCGTTCTGGGTCTGAACGAAACCGAAGGCACCTGGTACCTCACATATCCATCGATCTCCAAGTACGTCTGGACGATCACCAACTGATTCCCTCATCTTGGGTGTACGACCCAATCAAGATCATCAGTAATTATCCAAACGACGTGAAGACCTCCGGTCTTCGACCACCGTCTTCATCCTCGACACCACGTCGAATCAGTTATTCAGAATGGGATAAACCCGGTCTACTTGAATAACTCGCGTATATAATAAACAAGTGTTACATAAACACAACATACGCCTCATTCCAATTCAGAATATTCTTTTATTCAAATATTCTTATACTTTGGGAAAGGTTCCCATTAATTTTATCAAAGATAAATTCTTTAAATTTATTCTTTAATCTTCCTTTGAATATCAATTCAAACTAGTCGGGATTAACGAACCTTACCGAAGTAAAACTGGTCATACTTCATATCTAACACCACAGTGTTATCGGTAAATTCAATTACCATTTCACGTTCAGATCTAATTAAAGATTTAACTATCGCCTGGAGCAAAACTGGTGATACTCCATTCTCAATTATTTCAATCTAATTAAAGATTCATTAAAACTCCACTTGGTTTTAATCTTCCCAACAGTCACTAATGATTATTTAACTTGGGAAATCACATCCTGGCTTTAACTGGGTTAAAGAACAAGTGTCATTTAAAACACGGTTCACTATAAACCCAAAATCGCATTCCATTAATTATCGGGTTAAAGAGCAAGTGCTATTTAAAACACCGTTCACGATAAACCCAAAAATCAATTCAAATTCAATTCCAATTAAATACCATCTAATTGGTACACTTCATTAAATCTAAATAAAAAGATTTAATCTTTTTCTCAACTGGGTTTAAGAACAGTGTTAATAAAGACACCATTCACGACAAACCCAAATCCCATTCGATATTAAATATAAGGCTCTGAATAGAAAATATATCGACTTATATTCAATATCAAATTCTACGACCAACAAATATCGTATTGGAAATAACGATATAAATATATCTTTCAAACTTCCATAACAATATCTGTATAATCACGAAATCCAACATCGAAATATTCCAAAGACAATTTCGATTCAAATCCATTCAAATTCAATTATTGGAAATTCTGGTTACTTTTAAAACCCTTTCAAATCCACTTTATTTATTTTAAAAATAAATGGATTCTAATTCTAATTTAAAACTAGTTCCTTTCGATAAAAATCTATTTTTATCTTTTCAAATATGGAGTTTTTCATCCAAATTCTTTCCAAATCATTTCTTATGATTTTACACTAATTATTGATATTTTTAATAATTTTACCAAGGCCCGTACAGTCGATTTCCATCCACGGCCATCGAACTGCACTTACAACGACCTTTTCCAAATTTGATTTGGACATAATTCCAAATCCAACCGTTAGATTTCAAATCTCTAATATTCGTTAGAAAGCTCTTTTTGATACGAACTCAAGGTTTCGGTTTTAGGAGAATCCGACGGTCGGATCTCTCGTAATATCCATTCGAAGTCAATGGTCAAAATTCGCGAACTGCCGCTGCGCGGCGCGTTCTATTCAGGCCATTATATATATAATATATATATTATATATATTTCATCGATTTCCTTTTAAAACATATTTTATAAATCGTTTTAAATTCGTTTTAAAAACGATTTCAACTTCATATTCAATTTTAAATCAGAATTGAATATTCCATATCATCAATATATAAATGATAATATTTTCAAAACGTTATATTTTGAAATCACTTCTTTTTCGATATTCAAATAAAATCGATATAAATATCGTTCGCGTCAAAATGGCGCAAATCTAATCAACACGGCTTTATATATTTCAATAACTTCGTTATTCTATTCAACAAATGAATATTTTCTTCAACACATGAATATATATTTTTATTCAACACATGAATATTTATTTTTATTCAGCACATGAATATTTATTATATTCAACACATGAATTTTCTTTCTATTCAACACATGAATTTTCTTTTATAATATTCCTTATTTTCCAAATTGGAATGAGGCCCAATCAATTACCATATAATGTTAATCATATGGATTCCATACAACACATGTATATAATAGCAACGATAAATAATCAACCATCATCCAAAGTGCACCACACAACTGCATAAGCATTAAATACAACTAATTAACGCTCATACAGTCTGTCAATCAAACGATCGACATACCACTAAACAATTGGGATTAGTGTACGTCAAATATCATCCCAACACCCGTGTGGGGTTTCAATCCACAAACATTGAATATAATTTGTGCAGTTGGGTGACGTGTAAAATTTATCGTCTCAATCAATGTCCTTCAAATAGGCGTACATAAACAAACCGTCCGGTCTGTAAATGAATATTTATTTATTCACGTTCACGTTAAAAATTATATTTTTAACGATAATTAATTTTTTCAACACATGAATGTTTTATTATCCATTTCACATCAACATCACAAACAAACTTCACAACACATCAAACAAGCATACAAGTCGTCCATGGTCTGTGGACGACGGGTGTCGGGTTCTGCTAAGCACCGTCTGCATCCTAGTATATATTTTAACTAGAAAACAAGATTTAAAGTGAGAAGTTCCCACCTGTGGGATCCACTCTGCCAGTTTTATTTTTGAATTTCAGAACAGTCGGGATTAGCTTGACATTCCAACGCAGTCTTCTCTACGCTGTTCATATTAAAAATCACATTTTTAATTTGATGTTTATATATTTAAAAATCGCTATTTTTATACCGCTACTTCATATATATAAAAATCGAATTTTTACCGCTACTTCATATATATGAAAATCGAATTTTTATCGCTATTTCATATATATAAAAATCAAGTTTTTATCGCTACTTCATATATATAAAAATCAAGTTTTTTATAACACTATATAAATAAAAATTGTATTTTTATTTTCTCCATTATATAAAAATCCTTACACCTCACATCAAGGCTGGTCTGCTAAACAACACCCATGATGAAACAAGGTTAAGCTTGAAATTATGCTCAAGCACCAATGTCTTTGGGAGCACAGATCTGCTCTTCTCCCATATAAGACATAGCTGGGCAAGAAGCCTTTCATCAGTTGGAAGCCTCAAAATATTTTGTGCTTCCATTCTCAGTCAAAAGACTCACAAAACCATCTTCAGATATGTCTATAAGTTGATAGTCACTGCAGTTTTCAATGTCCAAACCTCAACAACCTTGCAAGGACGACCATTGATAACAATCTAACCGTTTTCGCGACTGGTTCCAGCTTGCTGTGGGTAAGTTTCTGATAACAATGTCAAAAGACTCTCTCGATACACGCATCAGCGTCAATGGATATGTTATCCTTAGCAGAATCTAGAAGTTGCTTAATAAATCGATCGATTTGGGTTTCAAAGAATTCCATATGTTCCCTTTTGACAGGATAGCCATCGGCTTGGATTTTCAAAGGGCAAAGTCGAGAAGCCTTAATCATGTAGCCACGGACAAGAGGTGTATCGATCAGAGGACAGTAGTAACTGGAAACGATGCGGCCTTTTGAAGCAGTCTGCACCATTTTTGTTTGGTCTTTTAGCATGAAATGAACAAATATGAATTGGTCTTGAGACGATGGTGAAAGCTTGGCTTTCAGATGAATTCTGCATTCGTTCTCGGCTCTGATGATGGCTTTGTTCCATTGCATCATTTGATGAAGCGGCAGATAGATGAACTTAGTAGTATAATTTTGAGAGGAAATAGAACGATTGAAAGAGATATGTGTATAAGGAAAAAAGTGATTTTTCACTGGTGCCGCCATTGTTATTTGAGGATTAAATATTTTGCTACAGTGTAACATCAGCAAAATATTTAAGATGTGAATCGAATAGATATATTTATACCCAATTCTTCAGCATATCCTTCGGCCTCTTCTCCATTTGACCGCTTCTTCTCCGCAAATTTATTTCTTCGTATTCTTTCTGATCCTCACGCGGTCAATTTATTTCGCCGAACTCACTTATTTCTATGAACCCTCAAATCCACTTGCTTTTCTTCAAAACTAAACTGTCCCTTCCTCTGGTGACGCTGCTGTCCCCTCCTCCGGTAACGCTGCCACGCCCTTCTCCGACTCCACCGTCACATCTTAACCCTACAAGCTCTGTGATTTTTAAGGTAAATCGATATTTTGGGGATGTTTTAAGCCTTTGATGAATGTTTAAATTGTTGGATACGGCCCAAACATTTAATGACTGTTCTTTTCAGTAATTTATTGGGTATTACTAGCAAAAATTGATGGTAATATGTGTTTCTAGCGAATTATAAAGTTGTATTTTGGAATAGTCTGTTTTGCACCATTGTTTTCCTATGATGATTCCTGCATTTTCACAGTTTGAGTGATTGATACAGTAAAAAGCATGAAAATTTATTGAAAATTTGTGTGAACTTCACCCTTTATTTTTGAATAAAAAATGGAGAGAGCTTAATGCTTTCCTCATCACTATTAACTCCAACCTGTTATTAAATCTTCGTGGATCCATGAATGGCAACTAGAACTTTCTTTCTTTCCTTTTTCTTTTATTATATTTTGTTATTCTGTTATTTTTTATTTTTTACTTTGTGCTCCAGAAATATTCATCATTGCAGAAGGTTGAAATTCATATTCGTTTTCTTATCTGAGCTGTTTGAAAAGTTAAATCTGTGCTTCCAATATTTTAATGCTTTACTAATTTCTACTACTATCAGACCTTTTGAATTTTGAGTTGTTTTATTAATTTGTATCATTATCTGAATATAGAAGAAAGGATTTGGTCCTATATATGGAGGAACTTTGCAGGATGGAAAAGAAATTACCTTTAAAGCAACTGAAAGCAGGGGAGTTCAATGGGATCAAGTTAATTTTGAGCGGAAGTTGGTATTTTATATTATATATTATATATAATAATACTAGTTGAACAAGCATTGTCCTCCTTCAAATTCTGTTGTTGAACATGCAGCTAAACCTTTGATATAACATGTACTCAATGATAGCATACCAAAATTAGATAGTATGCCAAAGTACTCTGAGAAATCTATGGGATGGAAATTGGGTACATGTATTCCGTCTTGGAGAAACAAGAGTCACTTGCCGCTGATATTAGAAGTAAAGTGAAAGATGAGCCTATATTTAATGGTCTTATAAAGCAATTTGAACAATTATAAAGGATAAAAGAAAGTAAAATACACTTCAGATGGGAAGCATGATAGTAACGACAATAACATTAGTATGAATGGTAGTGATGAAATTGTGGACTCAGAGCTAAGAGATGTCTTGTTAGAAGTGGCATTGCTATGCTTGAAGGATTCCGGGGCCTGTCATCATCAGAAGGCAATGGATTCCAAAAATGAAATAAGTTCCATAACTATTCATCTTCTGTTTCCTTTTTTAAAATTAGTTGTAAAAATGATGTTGGCGTAACTGAAATGGAGGATTACCCATTATTTGATTTTGAACTGAATTAACAATTGTTTAATCATTAAATAATTTTCCATTTACAGGACTTGGACGTTATACCCAATGTTTAAGAATTTTGATTCCAGTGTTCGTACTGGTTTACCAAACTTCTAAACTAGATAAATAGTCTAAGATCTTCAAATCAATGATATAACAAGTATTGGTGGTTGAAACCCAATTTTTAGTAGTTTCATATTAGCATCTGCCTGTATTGATCCAAAGTGGTTGGAGTTATATGGCTCTGGTCGACCATGTTTCTCTCACTTATAGTTGTAATGAACAACCGTCACATTTGTTTTATTATGAAATATGATATGAGCTTTGGCACTAAATTTGTGTTATCAGGTTCATCGCCTCCTGCAGACTAGCATTTGAGGGTACATGATTATATTATTACAAAGTTAAAGTTCATGTAGGACAGTTTTGCACAAAATCAGTGTGCGTGTATGCACAAACACATAAGGTTTAGAGTTTTTTCAGACTGCCAAAATCATATTTTTGGGTATATTTTGGTTATTGATAAGAGTGAGGATTGTGCACTTCATATTTATAGCCAACATTTTTGTTAGTGTTGTTTTGTATTGGTGAACCTTTAAAGCTTGTAACAAGATGCTGTTGAATATTACCTGGTGTTCTTAATTGTAATGCTAACTTCAAATATAGCATTGAATGTTGGTTTCTGATCTGCAGTCTGAAGAAGCTCGATGTAGAATCTCCTGTGCAATTTCATGACCTTGGCATAACAATGCTTCTCACTGATATCTGGCTTTGGTCTTTCAGTCTGACTTGTGATCTGGTTGATTCTCTTCATGAACAAGTATGAATGTTATACCTCAGACTTTGTTATAAACTAATGTTCAGTTACTTTATGAGTAGATTATTTGTTATTTTTTGCTCACTAAATAAGGGAATTACATGTTCCATTAGAAAAAAATTGGCTTATTTTCCTATATTGGTAATGCATACAGACCAATGATGTTAACATAAAAAACTGGCTTGTTTTCCATTAGAATTAGCACATCCCTGTAAGTATTGCATTTGTTGAGGAAAAATCCAATTAATGATATGTAATGCACTTTCTCAAGTTCCCTGTTTGTTGTAAGCCTTGCATACATATGTCTGTTTTCATTTGTAGGCAATGTGTTATTGAGTAGGATAAATTTACATGTTTCATATATAAATTTCATTCGTATGTAATTTCAAATAATTAAAAAACTTCAATAAAATAAATTCTTTTATTAGTTTTATAGTATTACAAAGTCGGTTTTCCCACCGTTATGCGGTTATACTAGTTTAATTATAATAAGAGCTTATGCTTGGTCAAATAAACTTTACCTTTTTTGACATTTTCCAATCCATTTAAAATTCCTGGCAAATTGCTCTGCTATTAACATAGGCATATATCTAGTAACAATTCAATGTTCAAACGCATGTCTTCTTCTTCTTCTTTTTAAAAAAACATAAATAAAAATAAACTGTTTGTATGTTGAATAAGTATTACTATGAACTCTTTATATGTATAACACAAGCTGTTATCCCATGAACCTAACATTTTGTTGCTGAGTTTAGTTGCATCTTAATGATGCAATTAAAACTACGTCGTTTTGATGCGGCAAAAGTTACATCTATATATTTTGTTAATGTAGACAATTTAATTAAAGATGTATTCATAATTTGTACAAACAATTTAAATACACTTTGCTTATTTAAATTGTGTAGAGTTAGTCTCTTGTAGACAATTTAAATTGTGTAGAGTTAGTCTATATGCAGCAAAAGTTACTCCTCTACATACTGTAGACAATTTAAATTGTGTAGAGTTAGTCTCTTGTAGAGTATGCTGTAGACAATTTTGTTAATGTAGACAATTTAAATACTGCATTCATAATTTGTACAAACACAATCTTTTATTGATTAATGACTTTTTTTCAAAAATTCTGGACATGCCGAAATATTTTAAGAGAACCATCGAAGTTTTTGTAACCTAGCTTATTTGATGATCTAAAACGATATTTGTACACACAATTAGTCGACATAAAAAAAATCAAGGGCTAATGCCCCCGAACCCCCTAAATACATATTTTGCCCCTCTCATACATATTTTCTGACTACGCCACCGTTCGTTGTTAACATATTTTGGGTAGCTTAAGTTAGCTTTTACCCTTTTTGAAGTGAAGTTGCATCGTAAAAATGTCGTTTTTAACTGGGTTACCTTTAAGAAGTTGTTGTCACCTATATATGGTCCAGTTGTTCTTACTTTTATTTCGATATATTGATGCGGTTTTAAAATACACTTTGCTAAATTTAACCGATACAGTTTTTAGTATTTTAATATTGTTTTGTGTAGATTTGGGTGATCTTAAAGCTTTAAAACCAGTGTTTTAAAGACCTAACCCAACCTCGGTTCGACCATGGTTAACCTTCGACCTTGAAGCACCACGACTCTGAAAATGAAATAACCTTGCGCGTGCACAAACCCGTGGTTTAACCTCAAAACCCTATAAAAACCTCTAGTATGACCTCTTTGAACCTCACGGTTCTTCAATATTTGTTTCACTCTTCATTTCTTGACATAATAAATTTAACAAATAATTTCATAGCATTTGTCATTAATTTTTGGATGATATAATTCATTAATATGTACCTATTATGAACCTTGTTGAATCAATCATCTTTCACTATAAAAAAATAGTAAATTTACAACTTTTCTATGATAAGTTGTTATATAATTATTTCAATTATGTAGTATATAACATACTACATTATAAGTGGATTGAAGACGAAAATTGAACTCATGACTTATTAGATCATGTCAAAGTGTCCCAACCAGTTTTGGTACGGGTGTTTGTCATAATTGGTTAAATGTTATCTGTATTTAAAATAATTTTACGTTTAAATCAGAAAAATAGAAATAAACTATCAGTGCGGTTCTCACTGTCTGACCGGTTGAACCACGAAAATCTTAGACCTTGCACTACTACAGTTTAATGTACAATTTGGTCTTCACAACCATGTTTAAAACTATATTCCAAAGGCTATCATCTTTCCAACTGGTTAGAAGGGGAAAGTAGCAGTGGAGGACCCTCAGACGTTATCAGAGATCCTACAAGGAGGATGAGAGACTCTGACAGCTCAAAAAGCTCAGATCCGATGGGTTTTATACGTCAAAGAACCAGTGATAGAAATTGGTATACGAGAGACAAAGGGGACGTCAACAAGCTTGGAGCTAGAGAGAGGAGAAGCGAAGTCAGTGAGAATTATGTCTGGAACTCGCCGTGAAGATGGAGGAGTTGCTTTCTCAAGCAATCCGCCATTTCTAGTGTTTAGTCGCTAGGGTTCGATAATGAATTGTGGCGGCTAGGGTTTGTATTGAGATGCTGTTGTATTTGTTGTTCGGGTTTGTCCCGATTCATGGGCTTTGGGCCTTTTTACTTTTTCAAAAAAAAAAAAAAAAACTATATTCCAAAGGCGCTATCATGTAGTCAATTTCTTTTAAATGCTTTGAGATAGCCTTAAAATAAATATTTTTTAATGCACATGAAGGATGTACTTTACTGTTTTACACTACAAGATGCACAATGTTGATGCATATGAAGGACGTACTTTTAATCCCTTAGTTGTTTAATAATGTTTTAGTATATTTTATACTACAAGCTACGACAACTAGCCATTCACGGACACCGTTTTTTCGTTGCAAGTAACAGAAACCATCGTTGATGTGTAGCCTTTGGTGAATGAGAGATTGACGGTCCTATCAACAACTTTTTCCGACAGTAAATCTAGCACCTATTAGTGGTGGTTCGTCATCACCAACCGAAGGACGCATGTCATGATTCTACACATTAGGAATGTGTCGGTCTACAACAATTATTTTGAAAAGTTAACATAAAGATACTTTAGCACAATGGTTAGTGCATGATGTTGACTTTCGAAAATCAAAGGTTCGAGTCGTAGGATTGTCACGATCGATATCAAAGTTTAACTACAAAACATCCACCAACAATCACTATAAGAAAATAATATATTGATAGCAAGCAAGGATTGCTCGATATTCTAGCTTGCTATAGTTAATTATGCTAGTCATTAATTAGGATAAACCATGACTTTGAATAGTAAATCATGACATTAACCAATGCAATAACAAATAAATCATTGTCATGAACAGTAAATCATGACATGACATTAACCAATGCGAATATGAATCGGTCTTCAGACATTGGTGAAAGCTTGGCTTTCAGATGAATGCTGCATTCCTTCTTGGCTCTGATGATGGCTTTGCTCTCTGGAGTCATTGGATGAAGCGGCAGGCAGATAAACTTAATATAATTTGAAGAGGAAACAGGACGATTAAAGAGAGATCTGTGTATAAGGAAAAAAATGATTTTTTTTCCCCTGAAACCACCTCATTTCAACATCCTCCAAGCAAACAGCGCAACCGTGGCATTCCACTTCACTACCGATGTTCTGTCTAAAGCCTTCATCTTCCATCTCCATTACTAAACCCATTGCTTCATCTTCCGTTACGACTCTCTCGACACACACTTCAGCATCAATGGATATATTGTCCTTCGCAGAATCTAGAAGAAGTTCCTTAATAAATTGATCGATTTGGGTTTCAAAGAATTCCATATGTTCCCTTTTGACAAGATAGTCATCGGCTTGGATTTTCAAAGGGCAAAGTCGAGAAGCCTTAATCATGTAGCCACAGACAAGAGGTGTATCGATCAAAGGACAGTAGTAACTGCAAACGATGCGGCCTTTTGCAGTAGTCTACACCATTTTTGTTTGGTCTTTTAGCCTGAAATGAACAAATATGAATTGGTCTTGAGACGTTGGTGAAAGCTTGGCTTTCAAATGAATTCTGCATTCCTTCTCGGCTCTGATGATGGCTTTGTTCCATTGCATCATTTGATGAAGTGGCAGATAGAGGAACTTAGTAGTATAATTTTGAGAGGAAATAGGACGATTGAGAGAGATATGTGTATAAGGAAAAAAGTGATTTTTTACTGGTGCTACCATTGTTATTTGCGGGTGACATCAGTAAGATATTTAAGATGTGACTCGTATAGAGATATAACTTTTTTTAGTCTATGGATATATATTTGTAGATAAAGTAAGTGATATAATTATAATAACATCTTATACCTGGTCAAATAAACTTAATCTTTTTTGACGTTTTCTAAACCATTTAAGGCTAATTCTATTCGAACACCAACAATTGCTAAACATACGCAAAAAAATATCATAAAGTTGCTGTACACTAAATATTACTTAAAACACACCATGTCTTTAATAAATTATCCTTGTTTCATCTTCTTTGTCTTTTTTCTTCCAAACTTAAAGCATATTTACCCAAAACTAAAAAATCCTCTCACAAACTGAGTAAATTTTGAGTAAATTTTGACAAAACGAACTTTTGTTTTTGCATCAATATTTTAATATTTTTTGAACTTTCCAAAATTATCTTGATTCTAACAAGGTCTAATTTTAAGAAGGGAAATTTCAACTCTTCTAAATCACAAGAATTATTTCTGAGTGGTTCCTTAATTGAAATTTACTGAAATTTTAGATTTTATGATGAAATAACTTATTAACATTTCCAATAACATACCTAGTTTGCATCAAAATATACTATTTTTAAGGTTAATTTGATTGATTATATGCAAAAAAAAAAAAAAAAAAAAAAAAGTAATTAAAAGCACCTTTGAGAAATGGGTATTTTTGTAATAGATTTTCTACAAAAAAATAGCGGGGCATATATCTAGTAACAATTCAAAGTTTAATAGCATGTCTTCTTCTTCTTCTTTTTTCTCTCTAAAAAAAAAAAGAATCTGCTTGTATGTTGAATAAGTATTAAAAAAAAAAAAAAAAAAACTACTTATTTGTGGAATAAGTATTACTGCGAGCTGTTTCTGTGTATACCATAAGCTGTTATCCCATGAACCTAACATTATATTGTTGAGTTTAGTTGCATCTTAATACTGCAGTTAAAACTACGTCGTTTTAATGTAGCAAAAGTTACATGTAAGATACATAGTTTTGATTAACTAAGTTATCTTGATGTGGTTAAAATTTCATTTGGCAGATGCAATAGTTGGCCAATTAACTGGTCTGTAGCTAAGTATACTGGATATTTTAGTTTTAACTTGTTACTTTGTATATTGAATATATTCATTGTTGACATTTTTTTGGTAGCTTAAGTTAGTGTTTACCCTTTTGAAATCTTGAAGCTGCATCGTAAAGATGTGATTTTTAACTTGGTTACCTTTAAGAAGTTGTTGTTACCTATGCTCCTGTTGTTCTTACTTTTATTTCAATATTTTGATTTATCAAATGGTATTGATTCTAACCTTTACTACAAAGTTGAAGCTTGCGCCTATTATACAAAAAATATAATGGATTTAGTTGCTATGAGTTATTCTGAAGGTATTTAATTTTTTCAGCCTCATGTTGCCATTTTTCCGTTGAATTTTAATCAATAAGAGAAAATTTTACAAATTATACACAATTTTTGAATGTGTTTCTGTAATGTTTGATACGTACGTCAATTAAATTATCGTAGAAATAATATATTTTTCTGCAGTTGATACATTGATCTCTTTTCAATTCAAATCAAGGTGAATGCACTATTAAATGTAAATAAAGCCTTACAAAATAACATTGTTAATTATCTATTATTTTTTTAGACTATTTTAGATTATTCTCTTTGTTTCCTTATTGTTACTTATATTAGATTATTGGTTAGTACTTATGATATCAGTGAAATAATAATTTAAAAGGCAAATTCATAGAGCCTAACTTCATAATTAATCGAATGTAATAGTTGTTTGTATTGTTTCCTCTTAGATATCTAGGATTATACACATGCATTACTTTAAACCTAACCTATTTTCAACTATAGTAGCTAAAATAATTTTAGCATATTTTATTTGTGGGGTATATGTTAAGATATAAACTTATAGACTCTCTAAGACGTAGGATGTGTGTATTGTTTAAATTATTGCCTACATTTTTATGGTTGCCTGGGACTCAGTTGTTTTTTTTTTATAAAAAAAACGATCATTATTTCTCACGATATCTTTGAATATCAACTTTGTCCAGTTAACATAGCTACTCAAGTTCATTTTATATCCTGTAGTTAGCGCTCTGATCATGCTTTCTGATTAATTGTTGAAATTTTGGATAAATGATTAGTTGTTGAAATTCCAAAAGTATGTTTGGTTGTTGAAATTTTGAATAAATGACATAACTATTTATGTGGTGCAATCAAATGACAAGAATGTATAGAGTAACTCAAAACTAGATTTTTTTTGGAGAGAAAAAAGAGTCATATTAGAGCTCCAAGAATCTCCTTTAATAGCTTCCAAATTTTCAGATTAGAATCTTAGGGATTCCTCTTCTCATCCCTCTGATTCAAACCCTAATCTCTCTCTCTTCTCTCTCAATCCTAAGGATAAACCACCTGATGTTGATTTAGAGGGGTTTCAAACCGTCAAATTCAGAAAAAGAAACCCTTTTTTGCTAAAATAATAGATAGGCCAATGTATCCCACAATTCTCATATGAATATTGGAAAAAAATAGAAAGTTCAGTTCCAAAATGGTAAGAACCAAAATTCTCTGAGTCAAATTAAAAACTCATTATGGAACAAACCGTTCAATAACGCTGGTCCAAGCTTTACTGCTAACCAGAAGGTTAATTGGCCCTCATCAACATGGGCAAATATGGTTAAGAATGGTGGTGTCTCCTCTAATTTTGATCTTGAGTATATTTCTCCAATAAAGATTGGAGAAAAGAAGATTGTTGTTGTGAAAGAAGAAGCTAACATTAAAACAATTGCAAAATGGAGCAATTCTATTGTTGAATACTTGGTGGGTCAAAGATCTTATTATCATCACTTCAGAAATTTTATGGAGAAAACGTGGTGCCCCACAAGTTATTTTGAAATCTTTACTAGAGACAACGGATTTTTTATTATCAAATTTGCAAACAATTCAGATTGTGAAAAGGTTGTCGGAGGTGGACCATTCTTTATTAGGGGAAAATTAATTATTTTAAAGAAACGGAATAAAATAATGATTCTTAATAGGGATGTTATTATCCACTATGCCAATTTGGATCCGTTTACCAGAATTGAATCTTCAACTCTGTGATAAAGAAATCTTTAATGCTATAGCAAGTCTAGTGGGTATTCCATTAAAATTAGATGAGCCTACAGTTAAAGTGGCTAGACTTAGTTATGCGCGTATTTTAGTGGAAATTAAAGTAGATTCAGATCTGCCGAATGAAGCCCACATTACTTTACATGATGGGGAATCAATCATTCAGCCTATTACTTACGAAGGAATTCCTCCAAGATGTTTGAAGTGTGTTTGTTTCGGGCATATTACTGAAAAGTGTCCTTCAAAACAAGTTTGGCAAAAAAAAAATTTCCTCAAAAAGAAGATAATGCAAATAGTAGTTCTGGAAAACAAGATCCGATAGATCTAAATTCTGAAAATTTAGAAAATTCAACTCCTCAAGATGATGTGGTACAGACTGAAAGGGATTCTGCTGAAGGTATGCAAAACATGCATGCTGAAAGTAACAGTTCTTCAAAAAACAATCAGAATGATCAAGGAAAAATTTCAGAGAAAATTGGTTTCTTTGAAACTTCAAGAATGCTGAAAACAAGAAAATTTCTGATACTTTTGATAAAGTGGATTCTTCAAAAAAGGAGTATGCCCGAAATCAGAATAACACTTTCGAAAATGTCGATTTAGCCAACGACTTAACACAGCAGAATTCGATTTCTACCATGTCTTCTATGTCAGATGGCAAAGTTAACATCCAACCAGATAATCGGAATACTTCAGGGGATAAAATTCCACAGTTCATGAACCAACCTCCCCAAAAAGTTGATTCAAGTATTATTACAGACAATATATTGCAGGAAAAAGAATTAAATCCTAAATCTGCATGTCACGAAAATATAGGTTTTAACCAAGTTTCCAGCAGCAAGAAGGCCAAAATTATTAAAGATGCAGCGCGTCTCTTTTCCACTTCATCTTCTCCTACAATCAACAAAAGGAAAAAGAAAGCAAATCAGAAGAGTATGCAGGAAATAATGTAGATAAAAATCTTTCTAGGGAAAAATTCAAGGAAAAATATATTATTAAGAATCCAGACTGGGAGGACCATCTGAAAATCAATATGAAAAAGTTCAAAAAGAAGGGGATTAAAATTTCAGATCATATAGAAGTATATGATAATACTGAAGACACAGAGTCCATGGAAGAAGATGATAGTTCTGAAGATTCAGGACAAAATCAATAAACTTTATCATAACCTTTATATAATGTGTGTGTATATATATACAATGAATATTATTGCTTGGAATGTAAGGGGTTTTAATTCCCCTGAAAGAAAATTAGATTTTTCTAATCTTATTGCTTCTAATAAACCAAGTATTGTTGGTATATTGGAGCATAAGATGGGTAATTCTAGTATTAGTGAATTTCATATGAGGTATATAGCTAATTGGGGTATAATTGACAATAGCACTACTGATGATAAAGGCAGAATCATTGTTATTTGGGATAATACTATTTAGGATCTCTCAAAACATTTTATTAATCCTCATACATCCATTGTATTTTTAATAACAAAGGGGGATTAATTATCAATGTGACTTTTGTTTATGCTTATCATATTGAAAAGGATAGATCTATTCTTTAGAATCACCTGGAGCTTTTTAATAAAACTATCAAATCCCCTTGGATAATTTTAGGTGATTTTAATAGCACTGTAAGAGCTTCTGAAAAGAGAGGTGGAAACAATATTCCACTGCAAAAATTAGTTTTTTTTTCTAATTTTATCTATACAACTGGTCTGATTGAGCCTTTATTAAAAGGAAACAAATTTACATGGAAATCAGGGGAATTTAGGAACATACATTGTAAACTTGATAGAGTGCTTTTAAATCATTCTTTCACTGATTTTTCCCCAATTTTTCATGTCATACTCTTCCACAAGCTATAAGTGATTACATACCTGTTCAAGTGTTTTTTAATTCTAAGTTTTCTCAATTTCCCTTTTAGATTCAAAAATGGCTGGGCACTTGATAATGAATATAAAGCTGTTGTTCAAACTACTTTAACAATAACACAATGTATGGCACAACTCAATATAAACTGAAGCAGTTGCTTTCTAGTGCCAAAAATAACTTAAAAAGGTGGAATAGTAGTAAAAATATTAATTGTATCTCTGCTACTAGATTAGAGTGTGAAAAACTTCAAAATATTATTGATTTTGATAATTCAGACAAAGATACTGGTAATAAATTCTTTCATATGCAGAAAAACCTTAATGATGCTCTTCATATTGAAACAGATAACCTTAGACAAAAATATAAGGTTGACTGGCTTTCAAAGGGTGACACATGTTGTAAATTCTTTTATGATAAAATGTATAGTAGGAAGCATAGGAATGACATTGGTAAAATAATAAATAACAAAGGGGAAACACTGAATGATGTCGCTCAGCTCAAAAAGGAAGCCATAGATTACTTTACCAATTTATACAACTGCGAGGACAGCCATGTTAGTTTTCCTAGAATATACCCAAAATTTATGCTTCATGATAGAAGTTCTAAAATACTTCTTGCTCCTGTCTTAATGAATGAGATTAAAAATATTATTTTCAATGCAAATGATGACAAAAGCCCTGGCCCAGATGGCTTTGATGCTAAATTTTTTTAAATGCATTGGGAAGATATTAAGAATATGACTTATGATGTTGTGAATGAAATTTTTCTCTCTGGTAAAATTTGAAGAATTTGAACAATACTTTTATTACTTTGATTCCGAAGATTAAAGTTCCAAATTCTCTGAGTGACTACAGACCTATAGATTGCAGCAATTTTACTTATAAACTTATTGCTATTCTTTTAAGCAATAGTAAGTTTTGTGCTCTGCTTGAAGACATTTTCTATTCTCATTAATGATTCTCTCAATGGTTTCATTAATAGTAATAGGGGCATAAGGCAAGGGAATCCCTTATCCCCATATTTATTTGCTCTTGCTATGGAATATTTATCCTATCAAATAAATGTGGAGATTCTTTCTAAGAATGTTAAGCCTATTAATAGAATTACTGCTTGTGTTTCTCATTTGTTATATGTTGATGATTTGCTTATCTTTCTTAATGCGGACATGAAGAATGCTAATGCCATTAAAAATATTTTCAGAAACATGGAATTGTATGCTGGTTTAAAGATTAATGAAAGTAAGAGTAAAGTTTTACTTCAACAAATTCTGCGGTGATAGGGAAAATAATTTAAAGTTTCTTAATTTTCGAAAGGGCAATCTTCCAGTTAAATATCTAGGGCTTCCTCTTAGTGCAAATCAGATTAAAGATAAAGATTGCACAAAACTACAAGAGATTATTAAAAACAAAGCTGATACTTGGTCCAACAAGTTTCTATCTATAGCTAGAAGGATTGAACTAACTCATACTGTTATTGCTGCTGTTATTATGTATTGGATGCAGTCACGTTGTAACATCCCGCAATTTTAGCGGTTTAATAATTAATTTAATATTATGGTTTGGTTATTTAAATATAATTAAATATTGGTTTCGATTTTGGACAAGCTGTTTGAGACATAGTTATAATTTAATTTTTAGAATTTTACTGTAATTTTTATGTTGTTAAATAAGCTACTTTTTGTTTAATGTATTTTGCACCCTAAATCAGTATTTTGGGACTTTGCAGAATAAGTTAACTAGTCTATTTTTTTTATACTTTTGAGATCATGATACATTGCTCGTCTCAACGATATTTTTATTTTTGTCGATGGTGGTGTTTAAATGATAAAATTTTGTGTATCACGGTACCCTAAAAATCATATATATGTGTGTGCATATAATAAAACTGATTTCCTTCATCCTTAAGAAACCAATGTACTGTATGAAGACAGATTTTTTCCACCAGCCTTCGTTTTGGAAAATACAACCTACCTAAGCTAAAAACATCATGCATACAAATAAGGGTCCGTTTGATTTTGAACGGAAAGGGGCATTTGAAGGGGCATTGTTGGGAACGGGGAAATGTGTTCTTTTTACGAAAGGGACATTTTGGAAGGGACGGAGTTATTATTTTATTGTTTTTAATTGTTTGTGTTTGTGTGTGTTTATTGTTGAACAGAATAGTAGAACGCAGAATACAAATTGCAGAATACAAAAATTACTGAATGCCTCTTGCAGAATTTAAATTGCAGATTACAAAAGCCAGTACAACGCATTACAACACCATTTAAAAAAAACATCACAACACAATCACAAACCACAACACATTCAGAAAATAAAGTAAGACAACTACAACACCCACATAAAAGAAAACATCATATCTTTCCAGCCCTCAGCTGCGTAACAAAATGAATAACACAAGCCCTAAGTTGTTCGGGCTTGCCAAACAGAGAATAAAATGGGTTGTGACCCAATCTGTCATGTGTAGACATAATAACCGACACCTCTCAATCCTGATAGTCATCGTCCTCACGGCGTACAGACATGCATAAATCGATAAGCTCGTCTCGGTCCATGCGCGAAGGAGCTGAACGAGAAGGGCCAGCACCAAACCTGACCGGCCCACGAGTCGGATGACTCGAGATCTCCACATTATCGCCACGAATGATATCGCCAAAGGGCTGACCCTCTTGCAGATGAATTGGTGGAGCATCCGGAATTGCATACTGACATCTATCGGTACGGATGCATCCTGCAAACATGGAGTCCAACTCCCTAAATCGTGCCGGAGACCTACTCTTGAACTTGCGCATCAGTATTGGCACCGTCGCCCACCAACCATCCGTTCCTGTGACGGTATCCAATTGTTCATCCCATCCCCCTCCACCAAACTGTAGCAGTCTGTTCCACAGAGTCTAATCTCTTTTCATGTTGTCAAACTTGTTCATCATTTGACCAGCGTTGTAGTCCAACCCGGTCCGCTCGTTAAACGCCTGTGCAATCACCTGGTACCATCCTCCAACATTATGTGTACGGGAACTGAGATATTCCATGCACACATCGATGAAAATGTTCGTCGTATCGTTGTTCCATTCGACAATGGAACGAGTAGACGAAGACTGACTTGCGGCCATTCTGGAAAAGAAAAAACCGAAATCATTACGAATAAAATATATATGGGAGTAAAGAAGGAAAAAAATACAAATATAAAAGCAAAAACCTGAGAAGATCGACGAGTAGACGGTGATTGGAGCTGAAATTTTCGGATTTGGTGATGGAAGGGGAATGAAATGGAGGAAAATATAGGGAGAGGGAAAGGATTCGGCTGTTCTGGAAATTTCGTGGCGTCAGACGTGCATCCGACGCGTTGGATGCGTCGGACGCGAAAGCCCCATTTTCAACCGTTCGTCTTGAGTTGGCAAAAGTGTGGGACCCACCTTGGACGCGTCGGACGCGTCCGACGCAGACGCGAACATTAACTGCCCTGTTAACAAATCAAAAATATATATTTTCTACCTTTATTAGTACTGTCGTTTCCTACTCTACCCTATGTTTTCAAATTAATCAAATCAGTATGTATACCAATATTTTTCTTCATGCCGAAGCTTCCAAGGGTATGGCATCCTACGTTTAGCTTCATGCCCAAAGATAAGACTTTGATCTAATCCTCGTTCCTCTCTTCTCTAAATACCAAGGACGTTATCCATCCTCTGGTTCTCTCTGAAACCCAACGCAGAAAACAAATGTCGTTTAAGAAAATTATTTACACACCGTAAGCTTCACGAATAATTTGAAACCAAAAATAAAGCAAAAATGGGTCGACAGGGGGTAAAGGCAGCACAACAGCGAACAGAAGAGCAATTGGGAATGGGATAAGCGAACCAAGGATCCGCGAAAACTGGAAGCTTCGTAGTTCGTAGTACTGGAATCACCGAAATTTCAAAATAGAGCATCACCATTAGTATATTATTATTTAAACTTAGCTCAATTCCATACACAATAGCACTGATATCCGTCCTATTTATCGTTGGAAATGGGGATAAAGGAATTGTTGGGTAAATGGATCTTTGCGGTTCAGGAATGTGAAGTGTGACGTGGGTGGTGAGTATAAAGAAGTTTGGAAGGGAGGATGGGAAGTGGTGATAGAGTGGAAGTTATGGCGCATGGGAGGACATGAGTTTACGTGAATCTAGGAGGTTGCTGGTTCTAATACTAGGAGCAGATGGTGTACTATAGGAGAGGACGTGATTATTTTTGGTAAGTGCATGGTTCTTTTAAGGGATGGAAGAGCGGTTCGCTTGGGAAGCACGGATGCGTGTTATATGGAGTGGAGAGGCATGTATTAACGAAGTAAGGTGCTTTGTGTGGGGAAAAACATCTGCAGATCGAACGCGTTGGTGTGGAGTTGTGAAAAACTGGAAATCGAGTTGAAGCAAATGGCGATGGGGGTTGTCGTGATTTGAGGAATGGTTCGTGTGTTATGGGAAACACTGAAACGAGGTAATGCAGTAATGGGTGAAACATGGATTTGATATTTGTAAGGAGGGAAGTGGTTAGGAGATGATAGACAGTGAGGGAAGATGGCCCTTGTATCAATGCATGAAAATGGTGGGAGGTTGATGTACTGCTCACGCAAGTTTTAATGGAATGCGGATGGCATATTCATGAAGGGAATACAGGGTTGAAACAAGGTGTGGCAATGACAAAGAAACTGTGCAACAGGAGGAGTTTAAATGGATGGGGAAGGAACGATACAGGAAGAAGCGGATGAAATTTGCAGTGCGTGAAAATGTTGCGAGATGGCCATTATTGAAACAAACGGTGCAGTTTGGAGTAAGGCGAGGCGGAAATGATAGTGATGGGTTCAAAACTGAAAACCGGTAGAGCAGCATGGAAGTAAGAACAATGTGGAAGACGAAGCACAGTCGCGTACATACGGGTGCGGTTGAGATCTTAATTGGGCTGATTTAAAAGGCAAAGCCCAATTATAAAAGAAAAGGAAAAGACCCAAAGAAAAGTGGATGTGAATTGGACCAAAAAGGGGCACAGTTGCTTTCTGTGGGTGGATGGGCCGGATCGGACAAACCAAGATGCGTTGGGATCGCATCAACAAGCAGTACGTCATGAAACAGATTTGGAACACGTTACGGTTTTAAGCAATTAAAGCGTCAGGTATAATCAACTGACGCAAATCGTTATTTAACGGTTAACGCGCAAGGTGAGTAAATTCACTAACTTTTCTCTATTTTAAAATATTATAATTATATTTTAAATATTGAATGTTGTGTGCGATGGTTGCTTGGATAATTTACTACATTATTCGGTTAAAATAACATATACCGTGATATATAGAAACTGTTGATTGAATGCTGATTCTGTTTACCATTATATTTCATACCGATATGGAATCGGTGTTATTTATGTGATTAACATTTGTGGATGGAGGGAAACAGGTTGGAGGAATCCAACTGGATTTCTCAACATTTATATTGTTGTTTTTCATATATTGCACTATATGATGTGATATATAATTTGTCATTGATTGTTGTTTGTTGAGGATGTGGGATTACACTGGCCCTGAATTAACTGTATCTAAATACCATAAAATACTTTGGAAAAGAATTCAAGTTTAAAAGGGGGAATTATATTATTATTATTTTTAATAATAGAAATTGAATCTGGGGGATTAGAATATAATAATTTGTTGTAACTACATTAAAACCAGCAGCTGATTTCTAAACAAATGTTTAGGAATAAAGTAGAATAATTATTAGTAAATAATTTGGAATATAAGAATAGATTTTAAAAAGGGGGAAATGGGTATTCTTTTCAAAGAAACGATGAAACTTTTCGCTGTTCGAAATGCAAATAAAACGGAAATAAATCCATAAGGGGTCACTACAGCAAAATGACCCTATTACAATGGTGGAACACCGTTGTAATATACATTTTACAACGGTGGGCAAACCGTCGTGTATTAAGAAGTTGTAATAGACTAATATCTTTTATAACTTTTTTGCACTATTGCAACACCGTTGTAATATGTATATTTTACAACTTTTTTCCACCGTTGTAATAAACTTTATTACAACAGTTATGCACCGTTGTAATAAAATCTATTACAACTGTTATGCACCGTTGTGATTGACATTTGGGTTTTAAAAAAAATAAACGTCTTTTGCAACTGAAAAGAACAATACACTAAATATAGCAATACTCCATAAGCAAATCCGATATTACAGTTATTTGCAAACTAATTTATTAAAATACTCAAATATTCAGTATTACAAACAATAAGTTTTAGACAACATTTCATACATTATTACATATTTTACCGTTACAAAGCAACTTAGTACAAACACAAGTTATCCATAAAAAATTGCATATCCTACGGGAGTACACTAGTCGAAGACAAGGAAATCTTTACGCCATTTATCCTTTTGGTGCAAGTTCACTGCAGTGATCAAACCTATTGCATAAGAATATGTCTATTGTTAGAAAAAAGAACAAAAAGTGTTTTTTTAAGCCAACAATACCAAAACCTAACAATAATGCTTAACGTACCTGATAGCATGAACTACATGTGGTCCAAAGCCCCTTTTTAAACAATTGGATGTTGCACTTCTAAAAAAAAGAGCATCTGCACTTGGACTTTCAGAAAACAAATTAGCAGATATAATATTGACATGGTAGCTAAATCCATTAATAAACAAAGTAGTCATTTAATCCAAACTTTCTAACATGTGAATGAAACATTGCCAAACTGAAACAGTAACATGTTAAGGTTACTGCATCTCCTCACTGCCAAACTTACACCGTAGAGCAATGAAGAAAACTAATACTAAATTACATAGCAGAACATTACAAAGAAATAGTTTAAGCTTACTGCATCTCCTCACTAAAACAACAAACAGTTGTCACAGTAAATATAATATAAACTACTAACTTAATAAAACAATAAATACAGGGATCAGTCTAATAAGGAAGTGATGCATAAAGGAACGTATTGCATTTTCGACAAGCACATACAGGAATCAAATAAGAGCAGTTCTATTTGGATGAGATAGAAATATATAATAATTCATAAAATATTAACAATCATAACACATTAGTGGAAATGACTAGACAGATCAGGCATGTGACTAACAAATGAAATGACTTGTCTCAATCGAAACACATGCAACAATATATATACGAAGGCATGACAATATCAAACACAAGGATTCCAATATCAAGTATTTAGGTCAGCACTTCAGCTCAACAACCAAATATAATGTTATCATTATAAATGCAAACCTGTGTATGTAAACCGAAAGCATCATTGTTTCAATCGACATATAAACATCCACCACATTCCACTGCAACTACTTCCACTCAGACCCACCACGTATTACTTTACCTCTACAAAACTTCTGTCTTCGACCATTCACATCACTTCACTGTCTGAAACAAGCCGCCCCTCCCTCAATAACTAAAACAAACTAGAAAGCACGATACACACTTCCTCACCTACTGCATTTCCTAGTAGCACAACATCGAAATCCTGCCATCAACTCTTATTACTTCCTATAACCAAATAACTTCCACCTAATCACATGAACAACCCATGAACACATCAGATTCACCATCCTGCTTCATTACACTCCCTGCCTACCTCGCTTAAACGTACTCACTCAAAAAAACTCCAATAAGAAAGCTCACAGTCTCAATTCCCCCCCAAAATACGCGCACACAAAAGCCCTTCTAACCCAAAAAATGGAGTCCATTACCGTAGGTCACGCTGAATTCTGTCTAAACTCAGTTGGTTTCGTGAAACAAGAGCTATGGCCCTGTTAGCAAAAGAGCACAAAATAGACCTTCACTTAAAACAATGCTAATTCACATAGCTTGCAGGCAAATGTGCTCTCCAAATGACTTTGAACAACTTCCATCAAATTAGCTCACACATCCTAAATCTGATTATGATAAAAGCGAATTTTAAGTCAAGGCAAACATGTGGTTTCAGAACAATTTATTGGAAAGTCACTCAAAAGTTAAATTTAGCATTAAAAAGTGTTGTTTTGGGAAGTTTATTTGTGCCAGGTGTCATTTGCAATCCAATAATTCCGTCAACCCAGAGAAAACCACAATAGCAAAAGAAAAAAAATACTGTCCAAACAAATATGAAAGCCAACAGAGACTTACCAATGCCTAAGGGGTCTCAGGTCACAAGTAAATCCGCCATGCTAGTTGTTCCAAAGGAAACAACCAAGCCCCAACATGTCAAGTAAAGCAAGACAAATTCCGAGCCAAACTCATGAGGAAACTGCCATTGAACCACTAATACCCTAGCTTAGCCACGATCATCGATAAATCCATCTAGTAACCAATACCAGTTAAGGTTGGTCTAGCTATCTAGACAGTCGAAGGGATTGGCAAACCGAAGAGTAGGTTTGACAAGAAACGATAAGGAAAACTGAATCGGAGAGTAAAAAAGATAGCAGAAGATGCGATTAACTTAGGAGCAGACTAAATAAAGTGGAGGCACTACTAGATCTGAGGCGGAGACGAAGGGTTACTGATAGGTTTTACAAAGAGACCGGTTCTTACAACAGTGAGGATACTAGGAAGATGTGGAAAGGTGATAAAGAGATCAAATAAAGTAGGATAAGAAGAGAGGCGGTGGTAAAAAAATCGGATTAGGGTTTGAAGGTGAGGCGAGGTTTCTTATTGGGTTTGGATTCAGGGGGATAACATTTGAAGATGAGTGAAATGGAAGATACGATGGGAGAGGAGAAAGGGTGCGCGCTGATTAATACTGAAAAGTAATTTGAGAGCCAAAAATTTGGTTTTGGAGCCTAAAACAAATCTCGTTTCGGAGCCGTAATTTCAATTTGGAGCGAACGAAAATTTGTCTGCTCCAACAAAAAGCATGGTATTTACTGGTATTTACTGCTGTTCGTTTGCAAAAATACAACACATGGTATATGTTAGAGCCTAAATTTCAGTCTTCTACTTAAATTTCGTATTTTGCGTTGACACAAGCAAACTGTTTTCTTTCAGAGTGAAGTTTTTATTGATTATAATGAAAATTTCATCCAAATTTATAAAATCAAAAGTCAGAATTAATAAATAAAAATTATATTAAATATAATATGAATTACTTGAGAATTATATTTTATTTAAATAATAAATATTACTTATAGACAATTGCCATAATTAACTATTACCTATTTCTTCAAAGTTATAATTGAATTCCAACTATTAAAAGTTAATTATTATGTAAACGTTATTGATTATATACTATTAAATATTTAATAGTAATTTTTAAAAAGTAACTATTATTTATTAATCATTAATTAAACGGTTTTTATCTAATCTAATAGTAATTAATAGTAATTGGTATTAATTTGTAAATTTATTATTGAATATCAATTATTCTAAAATGTTAATATTACAATTATTAAATATAAGTTGTTATTAATATTTAATAGATCTTTAACACAAGAAATAGAAAAAAGAGTTACTAAAAATAAGTTTAAACAACTTTCTAATTTAACTATTAATTATCAGAAATTAATTAGTATATATTAGTTATTACAACAGACAAAAAGAAAAGTTGTGATATATATGTTTATTACAACAGTGATTTTTTCACAGTTGTAAAAATCATTTATTACAACAGTGCGTTTTGCACAGTTGTAAAAAAACATTTATTACAACTGTGATTTTCACACAGTTGTAAAATTAAAGTTGTAATATGATGTTTTTGTTGTAGTGGGTATAGTTGGAATTCAACTTTGTCGTATTATATATGGATAATATATTCTTAGGAATTATATATATTTGACAAGATAGTTAATAGTTGGTTTGAAACCCGAAATTTATAACCGAATAGGAAATCGAAATTTAGGTTATGAACCAGATTTAATTAAGGAGGAGTCGGCTTGTAAATGAAATTTATGGAATGAAACTAGAATATAAAACTAGAAGAGCGGGTTAAGATGAAATTATAATCGGTAATTATATTTTTAAAACCAAGTTTAGACTGATTGAACGAGACCAGATTTCTATAAGAAATATTATTCATGTTTTAAAGATGACTATGGATTTAGAAGCAAAAGGTTTGCAGATCTAAATAGTTGTAATGGAAACGGGAAACATTTTCGAACATTAAATATATATATCTTCTGGAAAATGGGAAATAAGATTTTAAAATATTTGAAATTGTTTTCCCAGGGGAGTGAACAGTTAATATTTAATATAAATAGCCATAAATAACGGAGGTTTCAAAGTAAGTATATGGCGTTATAAAAACTATATTGTAAAATGAAACAAGGAATACTGTTTGATTGAGATTAGAAATAATAAGGGGTTCGAGTTACGGGCTTATATCTATTCTAAGATAAGAACGTTGTCGATCAAGGTCTGAGAAGTAAATAAAATACCCCAACTTGAACGGCTTCATTATTATCGAGGAATGGTATCAGTTTGTAACGGAAAAAGATGTCAAGATTAGTTATAAAGGGGATATTGCAGTGTATTGCAAGTTTTTGAACTGTAACGATAAATTAACATTGTTGACCAAGCTTACGCGTGATATATATATAACACTATTCCATAGGAAATGAAAATAGTTTGGGTTGAAATTCACATATTCTAAGAAATAAGTAAATAGCGATGTTTTTCCAAAGAAATCTGGGGGTGTTATGTTGGCGTGGGAAAAGAGATAAATAATTGTGATTTAATAAGATTCCCGTATTTAGGGGTAATCATCAAATTTAGAATTTGATAAAAACAGGTGAGTTATATAATTATATAATATGTCATTCGACATTGTTTTGCATCATATAAGCAATAGTATTTGAATATGGAATAAATTATACATATCGTTGTCTCCAAAGTAAAGGAAGGCTAAGGGAGTTTTTGAAATATAATGTGATATTCCAAGAAGGGAAATTAAGGGATTGTATACCAATATGGTGATATTAGTAAAGCGGAGTTTGGTGAATATGGTTGTTAATTCCAAATAATGAAGGTAAATAGCTCTGTCAAGATAAATAAACGAAACCGAATTCTAAGGAAACGTTTTTCCAAGAAGCATGAAAGGTTAAATAGGTTTTGAGAAATACCTAGAAAGAGATGAGAAACCGGAAAATTAATGTTAAATAAAAAGGGCAAGTGATTGCGTGATATTTAGTTGTACATTTAAATGGATGTTTGTTTTTATTTCGATAGTTAAATAACCGACTATCGAAGTGTTTGACCATCGTCGTTGATACGAAGAGACCAGTTGGATATATTATCCGAAAATCACTCCGTATAGGCATAAGCGATGATGCTAAAGATAATTGAAGATGGAGTGAAATGCAAGGGTCGTTCTGTTCCAGAATAGTGTTTTGTTCGTCCAGTCCCAGGACAACTTGTACGGACGAATGTCTGACAGAGTATTCCTAACGGATCAAATAAGACGATCTTTTTAAGGTATTACGTCTGGTGGCGGAGGAATTCGTTTCTCTTAGCTTTTATACCCGTAATATTGTTGGAAGACCAACTAGTGATTTAATGGGTTTGACGATGGGACATTCAAAGTGAATGGTGATCAGATGTTCTGAAAGATAGACGTAGCCTCTAGCCTCACAACCGGGATATGACAAAAATAGGGCAGGCAGCATGGCTAGTTGGGTCATACCCAAGCAGGATGTACTGTCACTGATCTAGAGAAAATTCATATTTGTCTTCTTTTCTTTTCTGTATCTTCGGATTACGGTTGGATGGCCAACAACCGTGGGTGACAATATATTCGCTACATTCAAGTTAAATGAGTGGGCGGTCATGTGTGGCCGGGTTGCAAGACGTTCTTGTTGGACCCCCAGTGTATACCCTCTAGAGTACACTAATCGGAAGGTGATCTCATACCTTGTCTAGTTGGAATCCAATCTCCAATATGCACCCTGCGATTTTTTATTTTATACTATATATGTGGAGCGTGAGATGCAAGCGTTCTGCTATTTGGTTATTTACTTGATTCGACATTATTATAATATCACTGGATTTTGATATCAAAATATTTTGGGTTATAGTAAGGTAAAAACCGTCCATGTCTATGTGTGGGCTGGTCTTACTATTATCCTTTCTTTCAAAAGGATTTTCGAAGTTAAACAATTTGGTTGGAGTTTACTCACACCAGTCCCATGACTGATCCAGAGTTTATTTTGTTTGTGTTTTCCTAAACTCTTGAGTGCCCAAATTTGTATGGGCAGTCAAGTGTTTTAGGATTTTACAGATTCACTTGGAGGAGCTCGAAGCAGGAGGATTCACCGTTAGTTATTTAGAGATTATTTCTGTTGTGTGTATATGAGTTATACTCTGATATGGTATGTTAAACAAATTCAGATTCTGTATTTCAAAGTTATGTTATATATTATATTTTATTCGTTCTGTTGTGAGATTCGTGTTTACTCTGATTCTATTCAGTTATGTTCTTTTTCTTCTCCTATTCTAATAAGTCCTATCTTTTCTATCTCATCCTCTAACTTCTTTCTATTAATGACCCGGCATTTTCGATACTTAAATAATCAATGGTGTTTTATGTTGATTTTCGGGTTGAAAATCTCGTGGCCATTACACACGAAATATTCGTGTTAAAACCATTGAAAAATTTGAGAGGATTTGTGAAAACTTTATATGAGATGGTAAATACCATAAAGTAGCCTAGAGTATTGTCACAAAACCAAAAGAA
Organism: Allium sativum; assembly: GCA_030737875.1. NCBI lineage: Eukaryota > Viridiplantae > Streptophyta > Magnoliopsida > Asparagales > Amaryllidaceae > Allium > Allium sativum. The sequence continues at coordinate 382,446,532 of CM060924.1, forward strand.
TATGGAGGTTTGGGGCTCAAAAATTTTAGAGACATAAATGAAGCATGCAATTTAAAGCTTTTTTGGAAATTTATAGAAGGCAAATTCTTTTGGGCCAAATGGATGAATGCAAAGTATGTCAAAAACATGAATTTTTGGACTATGCCATTAGAAAATCATTACTCTCATTCTTGGAAAAGCATTTTAAAATGAAGAGACTTGGGAAAAAAGTTGATTACCAGAGAGTTTAAAGATGGTAAAAATGCTAGCCTGTGGTTTGATCCTTGGATAAATAATAAATCATTGTGGATTTAATGGGATGGAATAATCTGAGCATATTTGGTGGTGCAGATAAATTTTTTTCTCTAATTATGGATAATTATGCTTGGAAAACTAAGATTCATGATGCTACTCGTATTTACAAGTATGCAATCAGTAGCTTAAAAATTAACAATAATCACTACGCCATAGATAGCCTACTGCAACGAAAATCCAAGGTGTTGCCAGCTAAAATGTACTTCACTTGTCGCTATGCGGTATAAAATCAACTACTTCTCTTCTTTGTTTTCTCCAAAATTATGCTAACTGATAAAGTAATGCAAGACCAATGTCTAACAGTGTCAATACAGAGACGATAGCATACATGATCACGTACGGATTCAGTGCATCCGTGAGGTAATCGACAATTGAACTTCTTTCAAATGTCAATTTTTATATTAATAATTATTATATTGGTTCTTGGTTTATTTATAAAATAACAGCACTCGCATGTCAAATGCAGCATGCCGCTTCGATATTACGACAACATTATTTTAGTCGTCATTATCCAATACCGTCGATGTTTTTTTTCCTAAAACCTGCATCGAAATGTCATTTTTTGTAGCTTCCTCTATTGTATCTTTACAGATCTCTCACAAATATGGTTTGATATATGTCATCACAAAGCTTAACTCCGCTTGTGTAGTTTTCTATGCAGCATGTCCCAAGCCAGGGTAAAGGAGGAGGGTTGTGATAGGCTTGGCGAGCCAACGTAAAAACTTAGCCACTCTTATGGATATGGAACCTTATGATATATCGTTGGGGCGTAACCCTCTTAGCGACGCGCTATATCGAGGCTCGGATATGGTGTTAAATATGCAAGGGCTGGGCCGCCATTCTCTTAGTGGCGCGCTACACCGACGCCCCGGTGTGGTTATAAGTGAGCAAGAGTCCTCGCATTTTTCTCGGCGGATGCGAGGGGCAAGGAAGCTAGTCGACGATAGTAGGGTTCGGTTAGGTAGTTGGAATGTAGGGTCCTTAACAGGAAAATTAAGAGAGATAGTGGATACTATGATTAGGAGACGGGTTAACATCTTGTGCGTTCAAGAGACTAAATGGGTGGGTCAGAAGGCGAAGGAGGTGGAGAACACTGGCTTCAAATTGTGGTACACGGGAGAAGTACGTAACAAGAATGGGGTAGGCATATTGATTGACAAGAACATTCAGAACAATGTGGTTGACGTCAGAAGACGAGGGGATAGGATCATCCTAGTTAAGCTAGTAGTTGGCGAGGCAGTTTTGAATGTCATTAGCGCATATGCCCCACAGGTAGGTCTAAGTGAAGAAGCCAAAAGGAAGTTCTGGGAAGACTTGGATGTCATGGTTAGGAATGTGCATAGTAGCGAGAAACTTTTTATAGGAGGAGACTTCAATGGCCATGTTGGCTCATCTAGCGGATGTTTTGAGCGAGTGCATGGTGGTTTTGGATTTGGCAGTAGGAACCAAGAGGGTGAAGATATTTTGAATTTCGCTCTCTCTTTTGATCTCATGATTGCTAATACCTTCTTTAGAAAGAGGCAATCACATCTGATTACCTTCAGTAGTGGCCAACAGACTAGCCAGATTGACTTTGTCCTAACTAGAAGAGATAGTAAAAGAGATTGTGTTGATTGCAAGGTCATACCTGGAGAATGCGTTGTCTCACAACACCAGTTGTTGGTATGCGTGTTTCGTCTTCGGGTGGTGAAGGATAAGAGAGCGAAGATTAGCAGGACAAATGGTGGAAACTCAAAGGAGATGCTTCACGGGTGATTAAAGATTGAGTGATGGGAGAAGGAGCTTGGAATGTGGAAGGAGAAACAAATGTCATGTGGAATGCGATGACAACTTGCATTCGGAGAGTCGCCACTGAGGTATTTGGGATAACAAGAGGAAGCAAGCGAGAACCCAAGGATTCGTGGTGGTGGAATGACGAGGTGCAAAAGGCTGTCAAAGAGAAGAAGGAATGCTACAAATGCATGTACCGTTATAGAAGCGAAGAGAACATGCACAGGTACAAAGTGGCAAAGAAGACTGCAAAGAGAGCAGTGAGTGAAGCAAGGGGACGAGCGTACGAAGATTTGTATCAAATGCTAAGTACAAAGGAGGGCGAAAAAGACGTTCACAGAATAGCTAGGCTACGCGAGAGGAGGACAAGGGACTTCAATCAGGTTAAATGCATTAAGGATGAGAATGATAGACTTTTGGTGAAGGAAGATGAGATAAAGAATAGGTGGAGAGAATACTTTGATAAGCTTTTCAACGAAGAAAGTGATAGCTCTTCGATCGAGTTGGAAGACTTAGCCGATAGCAACAATATACATTTTGTGCGGAGATTTCAAGAAGCTGAGGTAAAGGGGGCGTTGAAACGTATGAAATCAGGCAAGTCGGTAGGGCCTGATGATATTCCTATTGAGGTGTGGAGATGCTTTGGAGATGCAGGGATAAGATGGCTAACTAAGTTGTTCAACAATATTTTCAAATCAAACAAAATGCCAGATGAGTGGAGGAGAAGCATTTTAGTTCCAATCTTCAAGAATAAAGGAGATATTCAAAGTTGCACAAACTATAGAGGAATTAAGCTTATGAGTCATACAATGAAGCTTTGGGAGAGAGTTTGCGAGCAGCGTTTGAGGAGGTTAACAAGTGTCTCTAGGAATCAATTTGGTTTTATGCCGGGAAGGTCAACCACTGAGGCGATTTTCTTGGTTAGGCAACTTATGGAGAGATACAGGGAGCAGAAGAAAGATCTCCACATGGTTTTTATTGACCTGGAGAAATCTTATGACAGAGTACCGAGGAGGGTTATGTGGTGGGCGCTAGAAAGGAAGAGAGTGCCATCAAAGTATAGTACCCTTATTAAGGACATGTACGAGGGGGTTGTGACTAGTGTTAGGGCATGCGATGGTGAGACTAGAGACTTTCCAATTAACATAGGGTTACATCAAGGTTCGGCTTTGAGCCCCTATATATTTGCATTAGTGTTGGATGAAATCACAAAAGATATACAAAGGGAGATTCCTTGGTGTATGCTCTTTGCCGATGATGTTGTGCTGATTGATGAAAGTAGAATATGGGTTAATCGACAACTGGAGTTGTGGAGGGAGACCTTGGAATCGAAGGGTTTCAGGCTTAGCAGAACTAAAACAGAGTATATGAAGTGTGAGTTTAGCAGTGTCAGGTCAGATGACGGAGATGTTACCCTGGCCGGTAGAGTAGTACCCAAGAAGGAATCGTTTCGATACTTAGGATCTATGTTGCAGTTTGATGGAGAGATTGATAAGGATGTTAGTTTTAGAGTTCAAGCAGGATGGGTGAAATGGCGACTAGCATCTGACATTCTCTGTGATCGGAAGATTCCTCAGAAGCTTAAAGGAAAGTTCTATAGGACAGCAATCAGACCTACAATGTTATATGGTGCAGAATGTTGGACTACTAAGAGGCAACACGTTCAGAAGATAAGTATAGCAGAGATGCGAATGCTGCGTTGGAGCTGTGGGCATACCAGACGAGATCGGATTAGAAATGAGGATATTCGGGAAAAACTTGGAGTTGCACCTATTGAAGAGAAGTTGGTCCAATACCGCTTGAGATGGTTTGGACATATCCAACGTAGACCATACGATGCACCTGTACGCGCTGGAATTCTAGGTCGCGCCGAAGGCCCAAAGAGAGGTAGAGGTCGACCTAAAATGACATGGGAGGAGATAATAAAGAGAGATTTAAGTAACTGGAGTTTATCGGAAGAGCTGGTAGTTGATAGGAGTGCATGGAAATTGGCAATCCATGTACCAGAACCATAGTGTTTCTCTTTTTTTTTAGACTTTATTTCACGTTTACTGAACCTTTTTACTTTTTATTTACTATTTTAGATTTTATTTCACTTTTATTGAACATTTTTACTTCTTCTTATTATTATTTAAAAAAACCTTTATCGGATGACTTTTTATTTGATTGGTTATTTAAAACCCTTATATATATATATATATATATTATCATCATTATTTATTTTATTTTATTTTAATTTTGGGTTCCATATCTAGCCAACCCCAACTTGTTTGGGATATATGGCTTTGTTGTTGTTGTTGTTGTTATATGTCATCACAAAGCTTGGACTTTTGTTTGTCTATGATTTCGAGATAGCTACTGCTATCTATAGAAATCAGATCAGTCCAGATCCTATATTCTTAACATCGAAAGCTTCATCAATTGGTGGGTTTTATGTTATTAACCGGAGAGGCCATGATCTACTCGCTACTGTAAATAAAGCAATCATTATTCCATTCATCAGTGGACATGTAATTATTTTTTATTTATCTTTTCCTTCAGCTACTACTTTAGAAAATGGCATATAATATCTTTGGCAAATGTGGTAGCTGAACAATTTGGAACTTGCTGTTAGTCTTGTCAAACGAGGAAACCTACCTGGAGCAGAGAATTTGGTAAATAATATTTCATGCTTTGTGCATGTGTGTATATCGGTGTTCATGTGCGTCAGTGAAGAAAATATGTAAACCTATGAATGAAGTTTAATGTGCAACTATATCATTATATTGTTGAAGATGAATATATTATAAGTGTTTTTATTAGGACTACAATGTAATTGCTTTTTGTTTGAAACCAAAAGAAAAAGGCTGTTAGTCTAGGAGGTCCCCATAAAATATACTAGTGTGTGTGTATGCACTTGGTTACCGAGTTGATTCTCATTTGAACATTAAATTTAATTGTTCAGCTTTGGAGGAGTTGTGTTAGTTCTAGAGACAGAAAAATTGTTTGTGAAAACACTCTTGATGCAAGACCGGATGCCGTCTTCCATAAGAAACTCCCAAAGGTACTAATTATCCTTTTGATTCATTCTAAAAATTGTGTTCAACATTCACATTTTTACTGTATGTTATATAAGCACATTAGCATATAAGATTGAACTAAAGAAGTTGTGCATACTTTGCGAGCGAATCATCAGAAGGAAAAAAAATAAAGGCAGTAATTTATATAATCATTTTTGTGTATTTTTTCTTTCTTGTGGTTGTATATGTGAGTCTGTATATGAGTGAATCGAGTGACAATGTAGTGAGGAATGTATGTAAATATGAAATACACCAGTGAATGTACAATTGTGGAGTTCAAAAAATTTGTACAATTTGAAATGTTGAAATAAAATATGTAATAACCCGGAAATCTGAGCCAATTTAAAATTTTTATTTTGGCAATTATAGTGAATTTTGAATATTTGAAATGGATTATTTTAAATAATAACGGCTAAAAATTTATTTTCGACAAAGTTAAAATGAATAATTTTATTTTAATTATATAACGAGCCTGAAATGGCGCGGTAGTTTGAAAATTCGATTTCGAATTTCAAATGAATATATAGAATTCGGTTTAAGTCGGAATTGAACAAAACAAGAAATATTTGAATCTGTTTAATCATATCTTTCTAATGGATGTAAGAAACTGAGATTTCGATTTATAAGTTGAGAGATATGTCCAGTTTAAAATTCAGAATAGTCGTTGTGGAATTTATATATATTTTAATATACATAAAGGCCTTTAAAAAGGGAAATTTTGCAAAGGACCTCTGTTTTCGACGAAACCACTTTTGTTGGATCCGGGATGTCAAATTATTGCTAGGTTTCAAAATTCATAATTTTCTGAATCAATATGTGAGCGTGGCGAAGTTAAACGTGTTTGAACAGTTTCAGTTAAATTGGATCGACCAGAAAATAGCCATTTTTCAAACGGTCTCAGAATTTGATGAAATTAGTTTTGTTAGGACCGTATCGTCGATACGAAGCTAGAAAATATTTTTCATGAATTTTTAGAGTTAATATGTGGCCCCGGTAAATTGAAATGTGCGTTCAAATTGAATAAATACTGATTTCTTTTTTTTTATTTGAATGAAAACCTATCGAAACAGTTGAATGGGATACGAAACATATCACATTGTGTTCGGAATGGGGGTAATGAGGTAGGAACGACAGTCGGTGGGTTCAGTTTGGGGTTCAAATTGAAAGTCAACTCTAAAAAGAATTAAATAAAATAATATAGTTAAATATAAATATATTTTAAAACCCTACACCTAAACAAAATCACAGCCGCCCCCTTTCTCTCTGAAAATCCCGATCCGTTCAAACCTGTTGGTCCTCCCTCCCTCTTCGATCAGCCACCGTCGCCGCTAGGCCTTAGCCTCGTCGCCCCCCTTCCCCGATCGCCTCGGCCCCCTTGCTCTCTCCCTCTCGCGCGAGTTCCGGAGCTCGAACCCGTGGCTCCAAATCGATCGCGACAGCACAGAAGGCCCCGCACCCAAATCCATCCCACCGCCACCTACTGTGATGCCTCCGCCCTCACCGGGCTCCAGTGCCGCCTCCACCGTGCCAACGCCACCACCGCGAGCTGCAAGAACGCCCCTCCTCGATCCGCGAACCTGAAGCCATTTCCCCCCTTTTTTTTAGCCCAACACAGTAAGTTTTTCCCTCCCCTTTTCTTTATTTTATTTATTAAAACTGAACTTAGTTTTTAGGTTAATTATTTTTTTAGGTAAAGCCTATATTTTTATATATATGAAAACGAAGAAAAATATGATTTTTTACTTATTATAGAGATAATAAAAATATAATTTTTATATAATGTAGATAATAAAAATATGATTTTTATATAAGTAGTGAATCAAAAATATAATTTTTATATAGCTAATGAAATAAAAATACGATTTTTATCTGTGTGAAGAAATGATAAAAATATGATTTTTATCTAGGTGGAGTTGAACTAAAAATATAATCTTCATATATATAGTAGCGTTTTAAAAATATGATTTTTATATAATAGAGAATATAAAAATGCGATTTTTATATATGTAGTGGCTACGGACAATGAAATTGACAAAAGGCGGGCGCTTCGAAGATTTTCTACATATGAAGAGTCGTGGTGTTTGGTTTAGCTCTAGGTGAGAACTCCCCACTTTTAAATTATTTTCTAGTTGAAATATATACTAGGATGCAGACGGTGCTTAGCAGCACCTGACACCCATCGTCCACAGACCATGGACGGCTTGTTTGTTTGATTGATATGTTGTGAAAATTGATTATGTGATTGGTGTTAAAATAAAATATATATTCATGAGTTGAAATAAAATATACATTCATGTGTTGAAATAAAATATATATTCATGAGTTGAAATAAAATATATATTCATTTACAAATTAGACGATTTGTTTATGTACACTGATTTGACTGATATTGATTGGGACGATAAATTTTACACATCGCCCAACTGCATGAATAAAATCTGTGTTTGATTGTTTGAAACCCCACACGGGTGTTGGGATGAAATTGGACATACACTAATCCCAATAATTAGCTGAATGTCGATCGATTGATTGACAGGCTGTTATAAGCGTTGAATATTTATATTTGATGCTTATACAGTGTAGAATGCACTCTGGATGATGGTTGATTATTTATCGTGGCTGTTATATACATGTGTTGTATGGAATCCATATAAATAATATTATATGGTAATTGAATGGGTCTCATTCTGATTTGAATAAAATATATATTCATGTGTTAAATAGAAGAAAATTCATGTGTTGAATAAAATATATATTCGTGTGTTGAATAGAAGAAAATTCATGTGTTGAATAAAATATATATATATATATTCATGTGTTGAATAAAAGCAAATTTCATGTGTTGAAGAAAATATTCATTTGTTGAATAGAATAACGAAGTTATTGAAATATATATAGCCGTGTGGATTAGATTTGCGCCATTTAGACATAAACGATATTTATATCGATTTTATTCGTTTTTATAATGAATATAAAAAAGGAAGTGATTTCAAAATATAACGTTTTGAAAATATTATCATTTATATATTAATGATGTGGAATATTCAATTTTGATTAGAAATTGAATATGAAGTTGAAATCGTTTTGAAAACGAATTTAAAACGATTTATAAAATACGTTTTGAAAGGAAATCGACTTCGAATTCTCCTAAAACCGGAACCTTGGGTTCGTATCGAAAAGAGCTTTCTAACAAATATTAGAGATTTGAAATCTAACGGTTGGATTTGTAATTATGTCCAAATCAAATTTGGAAAAGGTCGCTGTAAGTGCAGTTCGATGGCCGTTGATGGAAATCGACTGTACGGGCCATGATAAATTATTAAAAATAGTAATAATTTGTGTAAAATCATAAGAAATGACTTGGAAAGAATTGGGATGAAAAACTCCATATTTGAAAAGATAAAAATAGATTTTTATCGAAATTAACTAGTTTTGAACTAGAATAATAATTTATTTATTTTTGAAATAAATAAATTGGATTTGAAAGGGTTTTAAAAGTAACTAGAAGTTTCAATAATTGAATTGGATTTGAATGTGATTTTGGGTTTATAGCGAACCGTGTTTTAAATGACATTGGTTCTTTAACCCAGTTAAAGGCAGAATATTGATTTTTGGGAAGATTAAAACTAAGTGGAGTTTTAATGAATCTTTAATTAGAATGAAGTAATCGAGAAAGGGGTATCACTAGTTTTGCTCCAGGCGATAGTTAAATCTTTAATTAGATTTGAACGTGAAATGGTAATTGAATTTACCGATAACACCGTGGTGTTAGATATGAAGTATGACCAGTTTTACTTGATGGGATGAATAGGTTGGGATTGGGAAATAAAATAAATGATAACTGCGGTGTGGTTCGCTAATCCCAACTAATTTGAATTGATATTCAAAGGAAGATTAAAGAATAAATTTAATGAATTTATCTTTGATAAAATTAATGGGAACCTTTCCCAAAGTATAAGAATATTCGAATAAGAGAATATTCTAAATTGGAATGAGGCATATGTTGTGTTTGTGTAACACTTGTTTATTATATACGCGAGTTATTCAAAAAGACCGGGTTTATCCCATTCTGAATAACTGATTCGACGTGGTGTCGAGGATGAAGACGGTGGTTGAAGAACGGAGGTCTTCACATCGTTTAGGTGATTACTGATGATCTTGATTGGGTTGTACACCCAAGAGGAGGGAATCAGTTGGTGATCGTCCAGACGTACTTGGAGATCGATGGATATGCGAGGTACAAGGTGCCTCCGGGTTCGTTCAAACCTAGAACGGACTTGTAAACGGACTGTGTGTCTGACGTTGGATTTTATTCTGTGTGATTGATTTCTATTAAATATATATCTGTTTGGCGGCGGAGAATTTATTTTCTTGCTTAACGCCCTTCTTTGAGACGTACGAGCTCAGAGGTTATATATTGATGGATATCAAACGCATGGAGTGAATTGCCTGTGTGGCATGCCTAAGTGGCAATATGATCAAGGCTTCTGTTGAAAAACAGAGTCTTGTGGTTAATGATTAAAGCACGGCCTGTGTGGCATAGCTTTGTGTAGCGTTGATTCGCGAGCCTCGCACCCCGGTTGTGAACCAGAAATGGGAGAGGACATCAGGGAGGGCATGCGTTTCCTTCTAGCTAGAAGTGGTGTCAGTGGTTTTACACGCCCTGACGAGTTTGACTTATGTGGTTGTTGTTGCGAGGTGCCTCGGATATATCGGTGACTATGTGGAGCCGATGGAGTCAGTGGACTCAGTGACACCCTATAGGGTGGGGAAACACAGTGTTCAGGCATTATAATCCACATTGGTGGACCGGCCCTGATGATCTAAGGGGCAGTTGCGGCTGTTCCTGAGACACGGGCTAGAGCGTCTCGAATTCGGTAGAGGACGATCCCTTGCCTTGGTTTACAGGTGGAAATCCAACGTCCGATACATGACTTTGCAGTTTTGATTATAGAGCCTAATATGGCGACATAGTGGGATGAGGCACTTATGCCGTATATGATTGATACTTATGATTGAAATTGTTTTGACACTACACTTATTGTAATAAAAGATGAAATTTAGCGTATCAAGCATTCTTTGGCTATTATAAGGTAAAACCCTATCCTCCGGCTTGTGTTGCATTGTGTGATGGGACCTGGGTCTTATAATAGCTTCATTGTTCTTTATTTAGCATTGCGCTGTTGTTTTATGCACTGGTATTCTTAGGAGGAAACCCGTCCCATGTTATATGGCGTGGTCTCTTGATTTACCTAACTTTAAAATAAAGATTAGTAACTGTTTTAGTTCTCACACCACCCACATGACTGACCTGGAGTTTATTGTTTTAACCTAAACTCTGGGTGCCCTTATTTTGGCACGGACAGCTAGTAGTTTTGGTTTTGCAGATTTATATTCACAGGATCCTGATTTACAGCTGGAATGATATATGGAAAGCTCTGTATCCGTATATCTCCTTCAGTTTTGTTTTACATTATTTTCCGCTGCTATGTAATTTATTGTAATCTCTGATATTTTCTGTTGTATAATATTTGTTTATACTCTGTATATTCTTGTATTCTGATGGAATTGTTGCAATAAGCAATGAAATGTTCTTCTGTCTGCGTTCTGATTTGTCATGTTATCAAAAAAATCAGGTGTTTCGAACGGTCTTGGTCGGTTTAGCGATCGATTCGGATCGAGCGAAATTCCCAATCGTCACAGTTGGTATCAGAGCTTTGGTTTACAGAGCTCAGAGAACAAGACACGTTAGAACCAAACGAAAGGATACATCAGAGATTGGATTAGTAATATCCAACGAGAATGACTCGTTAGAGATGGGATCAGTAGCATCCTAGAACGAGTGTGAAGAGTATATTTTTAAAAATGAAAATAATTTATGTTTTGAAAATTTAAATCAATTTTTCGTATTTGATTATTTATTTTATATTAAATTGGGACAATCCAATATATAAAGGTTTTGCATACACGTCTGATCCATGGGTATTCGAAGTTTTAATATACTGGATAGATATAGAATCACACTCCAGTCGCCCGAAGAAGATACTGATGATTGAGATCTCACCATCAGTGTTTTTGTTTGAGTTTCGAAAGTGGGATTTCTATATATTTCCACTAGACTGGTGTGAGAACCAAAACTAGATAGGGCTTACTATTGTGATTTGGCACCAAAAATGTGATTTTTGATTATGTATCAAAGTTATGTGATTGAAATGATAATCAACTAATTGATTATTGGTTGTGTTGTTTGATTATTGTTTGATTAATTAAAAGTTGAACCTTTAGCCAAATTGAACGACAAAGTGAATTGTATTGAAAATTTATCGCATTTGCATGCATATACATGTACTTACATTGAACAGGTCATAGCAAGGACGCTAGAGAAAAAGAATAAAATTGTTTGCCCGACAAATAGGTACATGCTTACAAATTTATTGGGTTTTTGATGATTTTATGAGCCGATTGGCTAGCGGCTTGGCTGTTTCTTTTTCTTTTTGATTGATGAGGGCCATGGAAGGCTATTTGAAATATCCCGAAGCCCCCGATGCAGGGGAGGCTATGGCGAAATTTTTCGAAAATTTAGGTGTCAGCCAAATTTTTGAAAAATTTGAAAGGTCTTAGAAACTGAAAAGTTGAAGAACTTAAATCGTAATGAAAATAATGGAAGTTGAGTTGATTGGTTAAACAACTTTCGGCTTCATTCCTTTTCGAGGACGAAAAATTTTAAGTGGGGGAGATTGTAATAACCCGGAAATCTGAGCTAATTTAAAATTTTTATTTTGGCAATTATAGTGAATTTTGAATATTTAAAATGAATTATTTTAAATAATAACAGCTAAAATTTTATTTTCGACGAAGTTAAAACGAATAATTTTATTTTAATTATATAACGAGCCTGAAATGGCGCGGTAGTTTGAAAATTCGATTTCGAATTTCAAATGAATATATAGAATTCGTTTTAAGTCGGAATTGAATGAAACAAGAAATATTTGAATCTGTTTAATCATATCTTTCTAACGGATGTAAGAAACTGAGATTTTGATTTATAAGTTAAGAGATATGTCCAGTTTAAAATTCAGAATAGTCGCTGTGGAATTTATATATATTTTAATATATATAAAGGCCTTTGAAAAAGGAAATTTTGCAAACGACCTCTGTTTTCGACGAAACCACTTTTGTTGGATCCGGGATGTCAACTTATTGCTAGGTTTCAAAATTTATAATTTTCTGAATCAATATGTGAGCGTGGCGAAGTTAAACGTGTTTGAACAGTTTCAGTTAAATAGGATCAACCAGAAAATAGCCATTTTTCAAACGGTCTCAGAATTTGATGAAATTAGTTTTGTTAGGACCATATCATCGATACGAAGCTAGAAAATATTTTTTGGGAAATTTTAGAGTTAATATGTGGCCCCGGTAAATTGAAATGTGCGTTCAAATTGAATATATACTAATTTCTTTTTTTTATTTGAATGAAAACCTATCGAATCAGTCGAATTGGGATACGAAACATATCTCATTGTGTTCGGAATGAGGGTAATTAGCTAGGAACGACAGTCGGTGGGTTCAGTTTGGGGTTCAAATTGAAAGTCAACTCTAAAGAGAATTAAATAAAATAATATAGTTATATATAAATATATTTTAAAACCCTACACCTAAACAAAATCACAGCCGCCCCCTTTCTCTCTGAAAATCCCGATCCCTTCAAACCCGTTGGCCTTCCCTCCCTCTTCGATCAGCCACCGCCGCCGCCCGGCCTTAGCCTCGTCGCCTCCCTTCCCCGATCGCCTCCGCCCCCCCTTGCTCTCTCCCTCTCGCGCGAGTTCCGGAGCTAGAACCCGTGGCTCCAAATCGATCAACAGAAGGCCCCGCACCCAAATCCATCCCACCGCCACCTGTTGTGATGCCTCCGCTCTCACCGGACTCCAGCGCCGCCTCCACCGTGCCAACGCCGCCACCGCGAACTGCAAGAACGCCCCCTCCTCGATCCGCAAACCTGAAGCCATTTCCCCCCTTTTTTTAGCCTAACACAGTAAGTTTTTCCCTCCACTTTTCTTTATTTTATTTATTAAAACTAAAATTAGTTTTTAGGTTAATTGTTTTTTAGGTAAAGCCTATATTTTTATATATATGAAAACGAAGAAAAATATGATTTTTTACTTATTTTAGAGATAATAAAAATATAATTTTTATATAATGTATGTAATAAAAATATGATTTTTATATAAGTAGTGAATCAAAAACATATTTTTTATATAGCTAATGAAATAAAAATACGATTTTTATCCGTGTGAAGAAATGATAAAAATATGATTTTTTTCTAGGTGGAGTTGAACTAAAAATATAATCTTCATAAAAATAGTAGCGTTTTAAAAATATGATTTTTATATAATAGAGAATATAAAAATGCGATTTTTATATATGTCGTGGCTTTGGACAATGAAATTGACAAAAGGCGGGCACGACGAAGATTTTCTTCATATGAAGAGTCGTGGTGTTTGGTTTAGCTCTAGGTGAGAACTCCTCACTTTTAAATTATTTTCTAGTTGAAATATATACTAGGATGCAGACGGTGCTTAGCAGCACCTGACACCCGTCGTCCACAGACCATGGACGGCTTGTTTGTTTGATTGATGTGTTGTGAAAATTGATTGTGTGATTGTGTGATTGGTGTTGAAATAAAATATATATTCATGTGTTGAAATAAAATATATATTCATGTGTTGAAATAAAATATATATATTCATGAGTTGAAATAAAATATATATTCATTTACAAATCAGATGATTTGTTTATGTACATTGATTTGACTGATATTGATTGGGACGATAAATTTTACACGTCGCCCAACTGTACGAATAAAATCTGTATTTGATTGTTTGAAACTCCACATGGGTGTTGGGATGAAATTGGACATACACTAATCCCAATAATTAGCTGTATGTCAATCGATTGATTGACAGGCTGTTATAAGCGTTGAATATTTATATTTGATGCTTATACATTGTAGAATGCACTCTGGATGATGGTTGATTATTTATCATGGCTATTATATACATGTGTTGTATGAAATCCATATAAATAATATTATATGATAATTGAGTGGGTCTCATTCTGATTTGAATAAAATATATATTCAAGTGTTGAATAGAAGAAAATTCATGTGTTGAATAAAATATATATTCATGTGTTGAATAGAAGAAAATTCATGTGTTGAATAGAAGAAAATTCATGTGTTGAATAAAATATATATTCATGTGTTGAATAGAAGAAAATTCATGTGTTGAATAAAATATATATTCATGTGTTGAATAAAAGCAAATTTCCCGTGTTGAAGAAAATATTCATTTGTTGAATAGGATAATGAAGTTATTGAAATATATATAGCCATGTGGATTAGATTTGCGCCATTTAGACGTGAACGATATTTGTATCGATTTTATAATGAATATAAAAAGGAAGTGATTTCAAAATATAACGTTTTGAAAATATTATCATTTATTGATTAATGATATGGAATATTCAATTTTGATTAGAAATTGAATATGAAGTTGAAATCGTTTTGAAAATGAATTAAAAACGATTTATAAAATACGTTTTGACAGGAAATCGACGAATTTATATATATATATATATATATAACGGTCTGAATAGAATGCGCCGTGCCGGGGCAGTTCGCGAATTTCGACCATTGACTTCGAATGGATATTACGGGAGATCCGACCGTCGGATTCTCCTAAAACCGGAACCTTGGGTTCGTATTGAAAAGAGCTTTCTAACGAATATTAGAGATTTGAAATTTAACGATTGGATTTGGAATTATGTCCAAATCAAATTTGGAAAAGGTCGCTGTAAGTGCAGTTCGATGGCCGTTGATAGAAATCGACTGTACGGGCCTTGATAAAATTATTAAAAATAGTAATAATTTGTGTAAAATCATAAGAAATGATTTGGATAGAATTGGGATGAAAAACTCCATATTTGAAAAGATAAAAATAGATTTTTATCGAAATTAACTAGTTTTGAACTAGAATAATAATTTATTTATTTATGAAATAAATAAATTGGATTTGAAAGGGTTTTAAAAGTAACCAGAAGTTTCAATAATTGAATTGGATTGGAATGTGATTTTGGGTTTAGTGAACCGTGTTTTAAATGATATTAGTTCTTTAACCCAGTTAAAGGCAGAATATTGATTTTTGGGAAGATTAAAACCAAGTGGAGTTTTAATGAATCTTTAATTAGATTGAAGTAATCGAGAAAGGGGTATCACGAATTTTGCTCCAGGCGATCGTTAAATCTTTAATTAGATTTGAATGTGAAACGGTAATTGAATTTACCAATAACACCGTGGTGTTAGATATGAAGTATGACCGGTTTTACTTCATGGGATGAATAGGTTGGGATTGGGAAATAAAATAAATGATTACTGCGGTGTGGTTCGCTAATCCCGACTAATTTGAATTGATATTCAAAGGAAGATTAAAGAATAAATTTAATCAATTTATCTTTGATAAAATTAATGAGAATCTTTCCCAAATATAAGAATATTCGAATAAGAGAATATTCTGAATTGGAATGAGGCGTATTTTGTGTTTGTGTAACACTTGTTTATTATATACGCGAGTTATTCATAAAGACCGGGTTTATCCCATTCTGAATAACTAATTTGACGTGGTGTCGAGGATGAAGACGATGGTTGAAGACCAGAGGTCTTCACATCGTTTGGGTGATTACTGATGTTCTTGATTGACTTGTACACCCAAGAGGAGGGAATCAGTTGGTGATCGTCCAGACGTACTTGGAGATCGGTGGATATGCTAGGTACAAGGTGCCTCCGGTTTCGTTCAGACCCAGAACGGACTTGTAAATGGACTGTGTGTCTGACATTGAATTTTATTCTGTGTGATTGATTTCTATTAAATATATATCTGTTTGGCGGCGGAGAATTTATTCTCTTGCTTAACGCTCTTCTCTGAGACGTACGAGCTCAGAGGTTATATATTGATGGATATCAAACGCATAGAGTGAATTGCCTGTGTGGCATGCCTAAGTGGCAATATGATCAATGCTTCTGTTGAAAAGCAGAGTCTTGTGGTTGATGATCAGAGCACAGCCTGTGTGGCATAGCTTTGTGTAGCGTTGATTCCCGAGCCTCACACCCCGGTTTTGAACCAGAAACGGGAGAGGACATCAGGGAGGGCATGCGTTTCCTTCTAGCTAGAAGTGGCGTCAGTGGTTTTACACGCCCTGACGAGTTTGACTTATGTGGTTGTTGCTGCTGCGAGGCGCCTCAGATATATCGGTGACTATATGGAGCCGATGGGGGCAGTGGACTCATTGACACCCCCATAAGGTGGGGAAACACAGTGTTCAGGCATTATAATCCACATCGGTGGACCGGTCCTGACGATCCAAGGGGCAGTTGCGGCTGTTCCTGAGACACGGGCTAGAGCGTCTCGAATTCGGTAGAGGACGATCCCTTTCCTTGGTTCACAGGTGGAAATCCAACGTCCGATACGTGACTTTGCAGTTTTGATTATGGAGCCTAGTATGGCGACATAGTGGGATGGGGCACTTATGCCGTCTATGATTGATACTTATGATTGAAATTGTTTTGACACTATACACTTATAGTAGTAAAAGATGAAATGTAGCGTATCAAGCATTCTTTGGCTATTATAATGTAAAACCTTATCCTTCGGCTTGTGTTGCATTGTGTGATGGGACCTGGGTCTTATAATAGCTTCTTTGCTCTTTATTTAGCATTGCGCTGTTGTTTTATGCACTGGTATTCTTGGGAGGAAACTCGTTCCGTGTTATACGACGTGGTCCCGTGATTTACCTAACTTTAAAATAAAAATTAATAACTGTTATAGTTCTCACACCAGTCACATGACTGACCTGGAGTTTATTGTTTTAACCTAAACTCTGGGTGCCCTTATTTTGGCAGGGAAGCTAGTAGTTTTGGTTTTGCAGATTTATATTCACAGGATCCTGATTTACAGCTGGAATGATATCCGGAAAGCTCTGTATCCGTATATCTCATTCAGTTGTGTTTTGTATTATTTTCCGCTACTATGTAATTTATTGTAATCTCTGATATTTTCTGTTGTATAATATTTGTTTATACTCTGTATATTCTTGTATTTTGATGGAATTGTTGCAATAAGCAATGAAATGTTCTTCTGTCTGCATTCTTTTGTGTGTTGTTCTCGAAGTGTCCGGGCTTTCCTTACCGGGGAAGTTACGGGTCTTTACAAAATATTTATTTGAATAAAATACTGTGTTATAATTATATTTATTATAATATTATGAAATCTTTGATTAATAGCAGTTGAGGTGTAATTACTTTTAGCAGCCGTAAAACAAATTTTAACAACTTCTAGAAACAGTTGTAAAAAAGGTTGACTTTATTACGATTGTCAGCTGTACTAAACATATTACAACTGTTTTTGGCAGTTGTGAAAGGTTTTTTTTTGTTCTAGTGGTACCTGTGGCAACATCTGTACTGATGTTACCGTAGGGTCGCAAAGGTGTTTCCTTTGACTCTAAGGCAACGTGATAAAAGACAACATCGGAAAAGTGTTTCCACAGATCGTTTTTTGCCTATAGCAATACTTTTTGGCACTTACTGCATCATTTCTCCGGTGTTGCAGTATGCAATCTATGGCGTAGTGAATTTAGAAAAAGATTGTTGGACTTGGAATCTGTCTGCTAAGGTTAATTTTCATTCAAAAATGCATGGAATTGCATTAAAGTTGATGATAATGAGGTAAATTGGCATAGAATAGTATGGAACAACTCTAACTGCCCTAAGATTGCTTATTGCACCTATTTTGCAATATTGAATAAGCTTCCTACTGGTGATAGATGCTCTAAATGGAGTAATAAAGAGTTGTCTGCTTTGTAAAGAAGAGAAAGAAGATATAAATCATATATTTTTTAATTATACATACTCTATGAAGATATGGTTTATTGCCAAGAACAAGCTCAAGATCAATCCTAAGGTCAATATTCAAAATATTAGAGATAGTATTGAATACTTCATTCATTTCTTCAAAGGCAAAAAGGATGATATGAATAAAGCAAGTGTGGTTTTAACTACTATTATTTACTCTTTGTGGAAAGAAAGAAATAACATACTACACAACAACAAAGAGACAGAATGTTTCCAATTGTGGAGGCAAATTGAAGCAGATCACAACATTATTCTACTCGAGGCTATTAACAAATCTAAAAATCTGTGCAACATCATCAATACTTATGATCGGGACAACTATGATAGTAGAGCTGAAGCATACTTATAAGGGGGTAAATACCTTCTGGATATTTCTAAAGGAAGAAGCATTCATTCCAATTACAACAACCATTATAGGCACTGTATGGTTGATGATAACTTTTCAACATCAGGCTCCCTGATTGGAGATCCAAGACCTGACAATCATACCAGAGAATTTCCTGCAAAGGGGAGTAAAAACTATATTAGTTATATGCATAATGTTTTTTCAGAGAATGTGTTTTCTGTTCAAAATTTACCTGATATGTGCAGACTTGAAGAGGACACCTCCAACAGTGTTCCCAACGCTAGATCTATATATGATAACAGCCACGCCAATCACAGTCACCTCGAGAGGTACTGGATAGCTACTGAGAAACCCTTTCCATTACTTGGAGATCTAGGATAAATTATCCACTCCAAATCTATAAAGGGAAGTTTGATGATATCAAAACTAACATTTTTACTAATTCGAAGAGCAAAATAGGTAATCCAATTTTACCTGTGTATTACAGTTTGCAAGGAAGGACCTCCAACAGTGTTCTCGATGGCGGATCAGTAAAAAAGCATGAAGATTGGAGATTTACTGTTACAGATGTGCAAGTAATCGGAAAAGATTATTACATCAGTAAGATTAACAACAAAAAGTATCACTCATCTTGTTGGAGTAAGGGTGAATGCAGCTCAACAAAAAGCATAGATCCAGAAGATCCAAAGTTCGAAGCTAATAGAAAGTTGTTTGATTGCAAGCATATAGACAAAAGAAACAAGCTTAACAGTTGGAAACCACCGTAGATTAGCTGGATTTCTTCCTTGAGATGAAGATTTTTTGAGATTATTTGGAGATTAAGGCGGTCACCATATGTTGCTGAAGAGATAAAACCCTAATTTGTGTCGGCTAGGGTTTGAATGTTTGTCTATCTTGTATTTTCTTCGGACATTGCTTTGTATACCACTCATGTGGGCTTGGGCCTGTTTTTTTAACCTGTTTCAAAAAAAATTGTGTAGTGCAATCATACTGAATGCACAAATGGGAGTCAAAGTCAGAATAACTAAAAAGATTTTGAGTTTGGAACCATTTTCTGTTAGGATAGACCAGTGGAAGAGGAGAACAGAGAAAGAGAATGCTTCTATGTACACGAAAAATAAGGGACACACATCATGAAATACCATGTATGTGCAATCCAAATTTAGAGCAAATGATAATGAACAATGCTGCAGGCATGAAAGTGAAGGAATATGAAATTAGAAACAAAAAAACAGGATGAATTATAGAGGTCCCTACTTTTTATTTCTACACCTGATGTTTTGCCCTAAAACCTTCGGGGCTTGTTGTATTTTAGAATGATAATAGAAATAGGTTTAAACTTGATTGCAACTAATCGGGATTAGGAACATACATTTTTACCTTATTACCATTAACCAGCCATTACCAACCGCTATAAACAAAATTGGTACCGAACAAATGGTAGCCGATTTGATTGGCGGTTTTCCATACGATATGAAAATTTGCGGTACAATAACGGTAATTAGCCACCAGTAATGGTAATTACCATACCTACCACGTGTCTTAAACAACATACACACACACGCATACACACATACATATATTCTTATATTTCATCATATATGGTTACTGCATAATATCAAACTTCTAATGTGAAATAATTTAATAGAATATATAGGAAAATACAATTATGATACTTGGTTGAATGCAATTTTTACTATATATTTTCGAAGCAATATAATTTATATGATATTTTAGCTTCGTCCATAAAGTTTTCTTGTATATTTGACTACATAAAATAAGATAGATGAATAATAGTACAATGAAAAAATAATAAGTTTTCAATATTTAATCTTTCAACGTGAAATATTATAAACAAAAGAAATATCATATTACTAAACGGTAAAAGCCTATTACCAACCATGAACCGAAGTGTTGGTTTCCAACTAATTTGGCTGGTTATGGTGTGAATTTTCTATTACCATATAAGTTGGTACAATAATGGTTTTTAAGCTGAAGTTTCAGTACCGAACCAAATCCACCCCTAATCAGAACAAGAAATAGGATATGAAAGCTCACCAAAACTGCTTATCCTTGCTCACCCTGTTTTCATTTTGACCATGGACATAGTCAAGCAATATAATAAACTAAGTACTATATAACAATGTAAGATGAATATAGGATAATGGCTGCCAAGTATTGATATGCTCTCCGCAGCTGCACAAGTTAAGATGAATATAAGATAATGGCTACCAAATAGTAATGAAATAGAAAACCTTCACATACACTAGCTATATAACAATGTAATAAGTACACATAGGATGGATGCTGGGTTAAAGGCAGAGGGCCCTGGCAAGGTTTAGTGGCCATATGGGAATGAATACATGGGGCTACCGAGGGAAAATAAAATTGAAAATTATGGGAATGAGAAATTGAAGTTTGAAGAAAAACTTACACTGGGACGATAGATTATAATCTCTGTTGTAGAAGGAAGAGTTGGATCTTCAACCATCAAAGGTTAGAAAAGTAATGCAAATTTATAGCAATATTTTCCTTACTTTATATTTTCAATAATGTATTGTGCCGACTTAGGATTCACGTGTGCTGTTGAATTGTTTCTTTTTATTATAGTTAGTAAATAACAGAATTGTGCCTTTATGATTAAAAAATATTAAATATGAAAAGGGTCCTTTTGGAATTATCTTATATGTTTTTACCAAAATGGTGCTATGGGTAGTAATTATTTAAAGGTAATTTTTATTCTAATCCACATTTTTAATAAGTTAATCTATCCAATAACATATGATCGTTGACTTTTAATAATATTTAATTAGTTCATCCACCTAAAAAATCGACAAATATCCTTTTTTTTTCAATTCTGCGTGTTTCTACTTCTCTACATCTTTCTTCTTCTCAATTCTACGTCTTTCTTCTTCTCAATATTGCGTCATATATTTCTTATTTCTATAATCCTGCATCTAAATTCAAGTCTAAGTGGACTACATCATTTAACATAATAACAGTAAATAGTTTGTTTATTTTTTGTTTGAAGCTGATTAATTGTATGCAAAATTGTTTTTTTATATCATCGTTATTACATATAATTGTTAGCTATTTTTTGAAATCTTGAAAAATTTATAGAAACATGTCTTAAAATTTGATCCTAGGTGAATCAACTTCAGCAGAAAATAGATGTTGTAAAGGTGCTTGTTGTTGCTTCTTTTTTCAAAAGCAGTGATAATTTCATCAATTTTATCTTCTCAATACTCCACTGCTTCCGGCTCTTGGTAAAGTTCCAAAGCAAGCCGACCACCAACAATAACCTCTTCATGGTTATGCTTAACATCCATATTGATTAGCCGAACAAGTTTTAGTAATATCTGATTGCTGCATTTCATTTTTCTTTGATAGAGTAAAACAAATAGCATAAAAATCGATTGTAAGCTTTATGATAGAGTGAAATCTATAAGTTAATCCACTTGTAGATTAACTTACAAAATAATTGTGGATTAACTAATCAAAATAAAATGGTGGAATAACTTATTAAATTTGTGTATTAAAATAAAAATAACCTTATCAAACCGACCGTTAGGGAGAAATGTCTTCTGTAAGAGGGCTAAAATCAATTTGTCTATGCCAGTGAATTTCGCTGCTAATCTCTCCATCACAAACAGTTCCGTCAAATTCTTCCCATCTATTCTTTTGCTGCTAACTATTTTGCCCTTTTTTCTCTTTATCGTCCCCTTTCGTATACCATTTCTTCTCCGATTTTTCTGAGAACAAAGCTCCTTCTAACCTAAATCAAGTTTCTGATTAGTTGAAAAAACAAATGGATTGAGCCCTAAATCAAGGCATGAAACCTACTTAAACAGATCAAATTCCAGACACACTAAATCACTGCTCAGATCTCCGCCGTCTACCACCAAACGCATCTGAACACCTCCTTGTACAATGTTGTAACCACCAGGTATTTTAGCTATAGGAAATTCAGTTTTTTATAATGTAGCTTGTTAATTTGTTTTTTATCCTCATAAACTCGTTATGTATTGGTTATCGCTCTTTTCTATTTTTCATTAAATTGGTAGCTGGCAGTTGACGGTTAAAAATGGGTATAATTTCTTTGAAGTTTGAAGTACTATTTGGGTGTATTAGGCTATCAAATTATATTTTAGGTGAATTTTGATATAATATTTATGTTAATATATTTTAGGTAAATTCTGTTCAAACTCTTAGATTGATCATGGTTCTCCAACTTGTGTTGAGCATATGAGTTCTACAACTCAGCTAATAGTTTGGCTTTTATACTTGTTCTCTAAGAATCAGACAAAATTAATCTTTCACACTACAAGTGATAAACTGTGTGCAAAAATGACTGATTTAGTGAGCTTAATGGTAAATAGCACTGACTTAAGTGGATCTGTTATTTAAAAGTGCTTAAATGTGAAAGTGCTAGTTTTTGAGAGAGATGGTTTTTGTGGTGAGTGTTCAGTAGGTTTGAAAGTATGAAGTAACTTTTTTGAATTCGGAGCAGGCACTTGAGCTTTTTGTGTTTTTATCTGTTTATTCTAAAACCCATACTTAAATTCCATGCTTAATTTTCTGTTGCAACTTTTTCTGTCTGTTTATTCTAAACTCCATACTTAAATTTTTCCTTGTTCCTTTTATTTGTAATGTGTGGATGAACATTACAAAATGACAAACTTTCTGTTGCTTCTACATAGTTTGTCTGCATTTATGTTTCAGTTTTGTGATAAATGCCAAAAATATTTTAGTAAATAAAAAATTAACCATAATGAATTGCCACATGGTCAAAGAATTTAGCACAAGACATTTTATAGACTTTAAGGATGGCCTTTTAATTCTTCAAGTAGAAGAACCAAATGTTTTCAGTTGCAAGCCATTGAGGCAAGATGTTTAAAATGGGACTATAATATTATTTCACAAAGTCCGATTCTTCACCATATCTCATTTGATGCCTTGATGGTGTATACATTTCTAGAATCAGTTAAATTTCAGTCTGTAGTCTCTCTATGTAGAAAGTGCAAAATGGATAAAGACGATGATGAATTCATATAATTCTTGTCGGATCATTATGTTTTTGGAGAAAGCTGCATTTCTTTTAAGTGCCCTTGTTTAATAACAGTTTGCCGTAAAGTATCTTATTTTTTGTTTTGTATTAATTTAACAGGTTAGAGACATGTTAAAAGAAAAAAATTTCTGTTAAATCGTAGCTGGTCACTGTCTTTAGATGGAACTCAAGAAGGCGCCTATGAGTGGGTATAAGTTTATAACTACTATTTTTTATATCTCAGTTAGTTTAAAATTATCAATATAGCAACATAAGTAATTTTTTCTAATAAAATTAGAAATAGATAAAATATAATTGTGTATTTGGGCATGTTTTTTCTATTTTCCTTGTCATATGACAAATTTGTGTCCATAATATTTTGCTTTGTGTATAACCGTACAATGTGTTTGTATCATGGCCTGCATGCTCTTTTGTTGTTGTTACTTCTTCAGTGATTGCAGTCATGAATGGATCTTTCATTTTTTTGTAGTCATTTAGATTCATAATCATGAGGTTTATGAGGTTCATTGTTAAAAATAAGGTAGATCTTGAAGCATTTTTGAATTGATATTTGCTTAATCTGATTTACTTAACATGTTTCTTGCTTCAACGAAAAATATATAAAAGCAAGCCAAAGATATCAAAGTCATTCCAAGAAATAGCTAAGTCATGCTAAGAGGCGAGAGATAGCAAAAAAAAATAGTCATGAAAATGCATAGAATGAACTCCGATTTGTTTAACATTTTATTCTTCAGAATTTATCTAAAATGCTAGAGAGACGTATGTTGATCGAGGCAGCGATGCGTGCTGATATTAAAGTGAAAGGGTTATGATCTTAAAGTTATCATTTGATAGCAAACTAAGTTACCACCACTTGTTAACATCAATCTTCAAAATTAATAATTCTGTTTTTTTTTTCTTTAGAAACATATTAATTTTTATCTTTTCGGATAAGCTAGATTAACATCCATTTTCAGAAGTAAATATGTTTAATGTATGGATTATGTTTACCATGTTATTTATTTGCTTCTTTGTAAACCGTGAGGTCCCCAGAGCAACTAATTGCCAAATTTGTTGCAAATTTAAAGGCATTTTTTTCTAAATTTTGTGAAGATGACTTATGAGTTATACGACGAAATGTTGGTGATTGAATTTATCATCTTTTGCAGGTAATTCAACAACTTAAATATTTGGTTGTATATTGATATTAATCCAAAAATACTTGTAAGCCTAGTTCAGAACCGAATCAATAAGTATATTTCTATTTAGCCACCCAATTCTTCATATATTTTTTGGCGAGGCTGCTTACAATCATTTCATAGTGTATATATCGATGGTGTCGAGCTATTTTCGCTTGTAAATTCGGTTTCTTCTTTGTTTTTTAAAGCAGAACATCCATTGTCCATTTCTAGAACAATGGGTGTGATGATAAAAGCATATATCAATATGTTCAATGCAAGGATGATGTTGATCGTGTTGTTAGGTATTTACACGTCTTTCTGTGTGTGCACAACAATTTGCGTGTTTGCAAGTAAATGATGAGATCTCTATTACAATTAGATGTAGTAATGGTTTTTTTCTCTGCTCTGTTCTTCTAGCTGATTTTAAGTCATGACGAATTTAACTTTAGATTTGTTTACAATATATATCTAAAATTTGGTATGGTACAAGCAAAATAGATAAAGGAAGCTGGTGCTATCTGTTATGTTGATGTTGTAACCTTTGTGATTAATCCGATTCAAGACCACTCGAATCCGATATCTAAACCATAATGCGCTAGCGGAAGACTAGATCGTTGTTAGACTTGCAAAAACAGCCAAAGCAATAACTCTAGTCACAAAACAAAGATCAACCAATCACAAACAATCCAAATCTCAATCACAAGCAAGAAACTAATGACAAAGTAGCAAAAATAAATCACACAAGGATTTATAGTGGTTCCACTAACATCTTGTTAGTGTACATCCACTTTGGAGAGAGTGTTTTATTACCATGATGAAAGGAATACAAGAGATTGATTCAATAATCACTATATTTCAATATAGAAAAGAGTTTGAGGAGAATAGAATTGAAGAATTGGAATTAGGTTATAAACCCTAATTCTCCCTTGAGAATAACCCTTGATCCATAATCAAGTCTTCAAGCTCTACCTAATTCACTTCAGAAAATAGCTTACATGGAGGTTGGCCAATTACCCAAATTGTCCCCGAATTAGTCACAAATCATTTTGCTAATCTTCAGCCCGAAAATAGCCGAAAACCCGATCAGACGTCAGTCGAACCTCCTGACAAACGTCTGTCATCTTCCAGATATTCATTGGGCAAATGTACTCAGCACAGACGTCTGCCAAGGGTATGACAGACGTCTGTCTGAACTATCGGGAAACCAGTTCCCTGCAGTCAGACATCTGTCATCCCCTATGACAGACGTCTGTCGCTCCAGACCACTGAAAACTGCACCTTCGAACTCATATCTCCTCCATACGAGCTCCGATTTGCGAACGGTCACCTCCAACTCGAAGCTATCTTCGTCCTCTTCAATCCAACACATATAGTATCACATATCACAACAGTTGACTGTGTTGGATGTAAGTATACTAGAAGCTTTTCTAAAGGCTATTATATTTATTAAATTCACTTTGGATATCGATGTGTTTTGTAAGAGAATTCAAACTCAACATGGAGTGCAACCATACTACTCTAGCTGGACGTAGGTATATTCTTATATTGATTATGGGTGCCTAGTTTCATATTACTGTATTTGATGAGATTTTTTTGTATATGATTAATAGCTGCTTTCACGAGCTTGAGACCTCAAGAATAAATGGTATACTGGGAAATATTGATGCAAACACTGGAGATCCTCAGATTGGTATTGTTTGTAAACCCAAAATTGTCTTTTATTGAGCTTTGACTAATAAGCTAAAAAATTTAAATAATATTTTCTTTTACTAGATGGCCTTTTTTAAAATTGGGTATGTCATTATTTATGGTAATCAAGAGCTTATGTCTAGAATAGTTTCCTTGCTCATATTTCAGGAATGGACACATTGGTTTGGGGACTTTGTAATTTTTTTAAGATAAGCTGAAGCGGTTGATAGAACAATAGGATATTAAAATATTACTCAAGTATAGCAATGATTATGGTGTATCATTCAAATAACATTACAGAATATAGAATGTGATGAGCATAACAACGAGAATTGCCATTAGAGATTTGTCGCTCAAAGCGACTGAGTGCCATACTCGCTTGCAGGTGGACTTTATATTTTTTATTTTACTTCAAAACAGTGGCTTTGTGAAATTCTGGATATATATATAGTATCACACTGAGTCGCTTTTGAGCGACTTGCCATAGCAATTGTCTTGCCATTATTCCGCTTGCACGTAGATAAGCAAGTGCTTTATGATATCAAAAGCTTAAATGCAAGTAATAAATAATAGGATTTTCTGTGCTTAAGACGCCTTTGGATTATCTATGCTAATACTAGCCAGGAATTTATGATTTTTTTTCCAGGAAAGAAGGAAAGGCTGTGCAGAATTTTTCAATGTCAGAATTGACATCACCTGATCCACCAATAATTTCCATACATTTCTTCCTATTAGGAGCTAGTTTCATTGCAACTGCAAAGCTGGAACTAGAAAGCCATCTATGCCCTTTTTTAAAATTTTTACCATATTAATCTGTGCATGCTTCTGACATAGTCCATTCAGGATGTTCTATTAAAATACAGAAAAGCGCAACCAAGAAATCCGTTGCCTTTGTTAACCCGAGAAGGCCATTGGTACAGCTAGAAGAAACCTTTGCTACCCTTGAAAAGTAGCAATGGAATCCAAAGAGCCACCAGTTAAATCTGGGAAGCAAGTGACCAATATTTCATTAAACGTTGTAGTATACATTTGTCCTTTTTTTCATTAATTACTGTAATCTTAGTTGGAATTTGCGTTGAAAATGACATGGGATGAATATTTCAATGCAGGAACTTGCTGAGATGATGATATATTTTTCAATGCAGGAACTTGCAGAATCTAAGCTCCATAAGTAGGTCGGGCAAGACAGCAAGAGAAGCTTCATTGTCCCTCTGTTTTATAGTTACAGTTGCTATTCAGATTATTTTATGCTAAACTAGAATTAAACAAAATCTATCAGTGGATTTTTGTACATTGTTAATCCTCTCTGGTTTGGAGAGGGATATATAGGGTGCAGGTACCAAAATTGTACAGACTGTGCATTAGATGTGAACAAACTGAGATAACATTGTTTGCTCTGTTGACCGATGTAACGGTGTTTACTGCCGGTGATAAGAAGTATGCTGCTCGTATGCTAGACTTTTTGGATCCTGAAGGCAAATATATTTCAAAGCATGCATATATGACTCAGGTGCCAGATTGTCTTCAATTTCATGCTGAGTTTCAGCTGTAGGTGCTCCAGAATTGTTTCTAGTGTTAAATCTATTATATTTGAAATTGTAACCATATTATTGAACTGCAATTCTATATTATTAACATTACTGTAAGATTTTGAAGCACTATTAGCTGAGCCTTCTATTACATGGATCAAACCACCTTGTGTATTACCCTTGTCTGAGGTTGTGTATTAATTTGTACATTTTGTTCACTCTCTGTACTATTTATACTGTGAACTGCATTATGTTGTACATCTAAAACTCTTGCTACATTACTATTAGAGTCCAGTTGCATGTGATCCGCATTATCCATGTTAGAATCCGCATATACAACTTGATTAGGAAGCCACGCTTCAATCATATTACATCTCCTATCACTATATATGTCCATAATAGTTGCAGTTCAAACACTTTAAAGAGGTCCATTCATATGCCGCATCTTGCTAAACTAAATTATTGTCATCATCTCGAATTGGAACCCACTTCAGAAAAATAAAATTAACATCTACCTCCACAAACACTAGGAAACGATAGGAAATCATTCCTTTTCTAACCTGATGCATTTTAATAGAAATTTTGATCATAGAAGCAATTCTTTCGATAGACTTTTCAGATTAGTTATTTATTTCTACAATGTTAGTTTAGTTTTTGAAATTAACAATACTACTTTTAGGTATTTATTTTGAAATGTAGTTCATTAATAAATGATTTATTTATTACACTTACTATTGTATTATTTATCTTTTTTAATTGGGAATTCACAAATATAATGATGTGTTATAAGCTAATATTTGTTTGATTTCTAACTTCATTTTGTAAAATCGGTAATGATTCAAAATATATTAATTAACATAATTTACATACTTGCACTGATTTTCGTTTTTTTTAATAACATCATGAATTTTTAATTAATTTTTTGTTTAAAAACATAGTTAACAGAAAAAAAATCTTCGATAACGGTCGGTTTTCTCACCGTTGTGCGGTAATACTAGTTTAAATTAGAAGCTAATTTTCACTGGTTAATTTAATATTTTGTCTAATTTAAATCTCCCTCTTTTGCTTTTAGATATTAGAATTTCTGATGGTCCATTTCAAATTTGTTTGGGTTAAAATTTTAGCAATGAAATTATTTAAATATCCATATTGTTGAGTAGACATCCACAGACAAACATAGGCAAAATAAGAAGTCAATCGATATTGAATGTAGGCGTTGATTTCAAATCGAGTTACAAATTGCATCTTCATGTCATGTAGAGAAAGAAATAATTCTGCCTATGGAAACATTCAACTACATGCAAACTCCACGTATTCATTTATGAAAGGCAAACACAATTTTCTCTTACTGAATTGCATTATATTTGGTACAGCATATCAGAGTACTATTTATTAGTACCTTTATTATTACTGACTCCTTCAAGCTAACCGTAGTTCATGCTACGTAGTTCATGGAGAGACATGATCTAGATCTTAGATATATTCATATTTCATGTCATTTTATTTAATTTGAGATTTATTTCATCATAACTTTTATGACGTGTCTGGGAGAAAGAGCTGCTAAGGCCTATTTATTCCAATTTCCAAGTTACTATTATTATATTATTAAGTGTACGTTATATGTTACTTGACGTCAAGTCTTTTGTATTAAGTCTGTTTATTCGATCGTAACTCATATTAAGTCCAAGAGAAAGAGCTATTAAGCCTATATATTTCCATTATATTAATCAATGTAACTCGATAATTAATCCATACGTAACTCATTGTATATATATATATGTGCATGCACGTAGAGGAGTGTGTGTAAAGGGGTGTTTCAGGGCACCTGTTTTGCAGTACCCATTTAATAGCTTTACGATATCATGAGCTACAACAATCCAAATTCAACAAAAAATTGTAGATGTACGATCCACATATAAATTATCATCTATTCAAAATTGAGCTCGGTATGACATTTATAACATTTTCAAAATCTTAACTCAATTATTCACTGTTCAGTAATTTATTCGAACCGTTAAATTTAAATATATTATTCTACGATGATCATGACTGTTAAGGCCTAACTAATATAACTTTATAGTGGGGAAATATTTAAGTCAGTCTCCTTTTGTAACACACAAACTCTAAAAAAAAAATTAACTGTTTTTCAAGAAGATGAAGCGATCCGTAGACTTCGGATCAAGTTTGGAATATTTTACATTTCATATTCTGTTTCATGCTCCTTTATTGTGTTCCTAAGCAGCTAAGATAGCAGCAAAGGTTATTTTCATAGTACAGAATGTAAGCACGAATTTGAGACCAACTTATTTATATGGCACGGAGAAACAGGAAATTGCATAACGTGATTGCATAACATGTATATATTTTTATGTTTTTGGGCCTCTAGATTATATAGTCTACTATAATTTGTGTTCAAAATATCTTACATAACTAAACCTAACTTGTAGTTTTGATATATAAGTTAATATTATGCTTTGTCTTTTGCTTGATGCATTACAGTGATCAGAATGCAATATTCTCATTGGGATGCTTTGCATTTTGCCTAATTATGAAGAAAGAGGTGCGACAAATTTATGAGTACGTTGGAGCTGTACAATGTTTGTCAAAGTGGCTCACACGTAGCAAGTTGATCGTCAATATAGTTGTTTGTGTTTTGAGCCATTGTGCAGTTTATTCATTAGTGTATTGTAAGAGCATTCCAAATCCAAGGTTGGATTGGGCTTCAACCGACTCCCAACAGGGGAAAGTTAATCCTAATGGCTGTCAAAGCAACCATTTGGTTGCTGGGGAACCCTGACCTTAGCCTGTTTTTATTAAACGGGCTAAGGGTGCCGATTTTAAAAAAGCAGGCTGTTGACATGCTTTTAGTCGAAGCTGTCACACGTTAGGAATATCGTTAAAAAACATAAAGCGATTCGATTGAAGTCATGACATATTCAGAAATGGTTTGGAAATGGCGTTGATTCATAAATCGTCGGCGATAGACTCGAAAAAGATAACGCAGTGAAAATACGTGATCAATACTGTCCGATCAGCTCAAAATGGTTGAACGTATCGATTCGATCACGTGGCAGAACTCGTCGCACAAAAATATATGGATTTGGTAAAAAACTGCGACGCACACTCAAAAACAGCTGATCGACATGCGTCCATCACGAAAAATGCGTCCATCACGACATGCGTCCATCAAAAACAGCTGATCGACATGCGTCCATCACGAATAAACTGACTGTAACTACCCGGTTTTTGAACTAGTTTTATAATCTATAATGTATAGATTATACAGATAATTTAATTTAATTTAATAAATTCAGATTGATATATTTTGGAAATATCAGGGGAATTCCAAATATATTTATTTGTGATGATTTAGAAAGTCTAAAAGCAATGTATATTTGTGTAAAACCAGCGGTTAATATTTTACCATCTGGTTATATTTTAAATTACTTAATTTGAACTTGTAAATATAGATTATTTAAGCAAGCAAATAAAAAGGAGATATTCGGTAATGCAAAGATTCGTAGTACTGATTTTATGATGTTAATGATATCGGGTTCGTTTAGTTTAAAATAATCATTTTTCTATATTTATTTATTTGTTATATATGCATATAATCAAGTTGATTTAAAACACTTTGTTGCATTTACTTGTTTTAAAGGATTTTGTACATATTGAGTTACATAAGGTAATTAGTAAGAATATTTGACGTCTAATATCATTTTACTTCACATAAGAAGACCACGACTTCAAACTCAAAATGAGACAAGCCAAATTTTAAACATTTGCCTTAATTGAAGTGTGTTAGTAAAAATATATTATATATGAATACATATAGACAAGTTTACTCAATCATAAACATAAAGTTTAAACTTGAGATGTGCACACTTGCATATAGATAAATGTAATATGTATATTTGAATATATATATACATGTACATAGGACAAGGATCAACTTAAAATATGTACATATAAATATATAAATGAAGTTATTAAAACAAGAATTAAATGAAATGGACATGAAAAGAAAAGCAAAGCTGCAAGTATACAAATCAAAAGGCAAATCATAGATAGGAGCAGCTATACAGTTGCATTAGAAAAGAAAGAAGCAAACATCTAGTTGTAACATCAAGTGGCAGCTAAGAAATGAAAGAAAAATGTGGCCTACAGGTGTACAACCGTGACAAAGAGAACACATGACTTGTATAAGAAGGATAGGCTACAAAACATAGATGCTTGACCTAAGTATTTAAGTAGAAAGGATAGAAAAGAACATAAGGCTGCCAAATGGAAAAGAAACAATTTTACCCCCCGTGTAAAACTGACAACCCTGAAATTTCGATATCCTATAGATAGCTTTAGCCATGTGCAAGTACATCTTCCTACACTGGCAAACACAGCCGAATAGAAAGGAAATCAAAAGCTATTAATTAACTTAGTTGCTTAGGGACTAAGGATTTATTTATCAATGTATATAAGGTACATACATGTGGGAATGACGCAGCAAGAACAAGGCTTGGCTATGATGTTTAGGAGCCAAGTTTGAAGAAAGTATAGGGGTGTAAAATCATTATCACACACAACATCACTGTCACTTCAATGGTTGCTGCATGTGCACCCTTCCTGCCTAACAGCCTACCCGACTCAAACCTCCATTCTTACAAATATAAATACGCATACAAACCCACACATACAACATACACTAAGTTTTCCTGAAAACTGAAAAAAAAAAATTAGGACTTAAATGGTAGAGAAACCAGAGAAACAAAAGATTTGGGAAAAAACTGGACATGGAATAGCAAAACAGGGAGAGCATTTGAAGCTAAAACTGTGAGCAAAGCTTGTGAAACAATAGAAAACACAGTGAAATCTAATGAACTTGTTATCAAAGATGGGAGAAACAAATACAAGAACTGGAAAGTAAAACAATGGAAGAAGCAAAAGATGACTTTTGAGAAAAAATGGAACAAATACAGTGAGTGCAAACTGATGTAGTCATGTATTAAACCAAGGTGAGTAAACATCTGAATTTTTCTTTACTGTTTATGTAAATTCCTATGTTGGATTCAAACTCCATACATGCTGATAAGTGCTAGTATACTGAACCCAAATATGTTGAAGTATTAAATTATGCTTTGAAGGTAAACATCCCTAAGACAGGAAAAACAGAACACGGTAGTGTATATTAATTGTGAGCAAGTTTTTCCCTATTCCTCTTTGCAAACGGTGTGATGAATGTTTGTCTATTTTGTTGCAACTTACATATGTGTATACATGACATCTGAATCTTAGTTAATTATGATTATAAACATATACAATCTCTGTTAGTATTGAAGTTTATGACCGTGAACTACTGTGCGGGCAAACTCTTTTGTACCCATTTAAATCCATCTACTGGTTATATAAATATGCATTCATATGCTTATATCTTTGCCAAAAGATTGGAATCAAAGTATAAAGAAGGGAAGCAAATATAAATATAAAAAAAAACTGGGGATGTTAGGATAACAGTGAACCAAGCACAGTAGTAAATATGCTATGGGTAAACTCTTAAATTTGTTACTTTAAAAATCCATATTAAAAACTCTAGTGTAAATTAACGTTAGAATTTAACATAGAATGTGTTCATAGATAACTTAATTATATTATAAAGGTAGTTTACGGCAAACCATAAGATATATTACTCTAACTCATCATTTACAGTAAGGAGTAAGAAAAACTAAAATTTTAAAATATCATTTTATTTTTTCTCAAGTGTATGAATGAGTTAGGCTTATCAAATAATGATTTTTGATAGCCAAAGCTCGATTTTTAGTTCACTAGGTTAAGAGAATTTCGAAGTTCATCAGATTTTGAACTTTGGTCAAATTACGGCGTTAGGGGTGGTTGGGAACGCTGGCGCCGAAGCTGGAGGAAGAAGAGGAGTTGGTGGTCTTAGGAAAAATATTAATCGATTTTTCTATCGAATGATTTGTGAGAACGAAGTAGAAATAGGATTTTGGGTATGAGTTTTTAAGGTCAGAACAGTGTTGAACTTCGTCGCGGTGGTGGGGTTTCAGACATTCGCACCTGAGGCGCTGGAAAGAGGGAAGAGCCGGCTTCGTATAGCTGGAGTGTGGTGGCAAAACGGTGTGGTTATTGGAGGTGCGAGGTGATTTTGATGGGAGTGATTTTTGGTGAATTATAGGATGAAGCTGCAGATTTTGGTGAATTGCGTTTTTAGGGTCTGGAATGGATTAGGAAGAGGAGGGGTTTGCGGTGATGGAGTTGGAGGCGAGATCGTCGGAGAAGCAAGGGTGCACGTGTACAGTGTGCTCGTGCACGATGAAGAAGACAGCAAGGGATGGAAGGAGAAATAGAAAAGGGGAGGAGGAGCAGATCAGAGGAAAATGGGGTATCACACTGTGTCGATCCCTGTTTTTACATTGCCAAATTCGTTTGCTTGGCACAAGGAAGAACGAAGCGAGGCAGGAAAAATATTGGATCGGCATGTGTTGATCCACGTTTTTAGATTTGCCAGATCCATAGGTTTTTCCCGTTGTTCAATTACGTGAAGCAAGGGAGAGAAAATTGGATGGGCCATAAGTCGGACCTGAAATTAAATCAAGAAAATTTGTTTATTTCAAATCCTATAGTTTATGAACTAAAATCATTTAATTTATACATACATACATACATATGTATATATATTAAGAAGAAGGGAACTTGTTCAAGGAAGCCGACAGGAAATTTTGTAGTTGTGTGGGCTTGGGCTTTATTGAGCTTATTAAGTTATTTTAATCAAACTCAATTTGTTTGATATAATTAGGAGTTAAAGATAAAATTTATACATACAAAATAAATATGTATATATATATAATGAGTAAGAAAAGGGAACGTGAAACTTTTGAATTAGTTCAGAATTGCAAAATAGAAGTCGTCATATAACTGGAGCTCGAATCTCAAATAATTTTATATATACCATCTATCGAAAACGAAATAAATAAAACCAGTATATTTATTTCCAAAGAATTTGGAATAAATATGGTATATAATTAGTTGTTACCCAGACTGATATTAAGATGGAAACTAAATGTTATCATTATTGATTATTATTATTATGATAAATGATTGTTGTTACCTATCTTTTGCTATGAAGTGACCAATCAGATCTAAACTAGTTAGAACAAAACGTTGACATATGTAACATCTTGTGTTGATTATTGTTCTGAAATCGGAATTGAGGTTTATACAAGTAAAATAAATTGAATTGACAAGCTATGTAAATTAAATATGGAATAATTTTTATAAATAATTTTACTCATCTACACTGTTTAAATTTGATAGTTAAAACACCGACTATCAAATAAATATTCCTTATGTGTTAGTTCGAAGAGATCGGGATGGGAACTAAACCCAAAACTACTTCGAACCAACTCTATGTAAACTAACCTGCAGGGATGATTATACAATTTAAAGAATTGAAGACCGTAGATCTTTATGAGCGGAAGAAATACTTTATGAAATTCTCTGGGTAACTCCCAGAGATATTTCAGCAGAATCACTGTCGTGAGTGAAATCAGCGGATTTGCAAGGACTACTCGCTACTAATCCATGGGGTGATTGCTGTATTGGATGCAGTAGGAGAGTGCCTTCGGTTCATCCTATTCCTGGATGACTCGTATGGACGAATGTCTGACAGAGTATTTCCTAAAAATCGCGTATGTTGATTTTTACGAATATACTAAGTTGATGGCAAAGAAAGGCACTTCTTTTACATCCAGAGTATATTTGTGGATGTCAATTAGTGATTTGACGGATCTGACAATGTGGCATTCAAATTAAATGTTGGCCAAGTGTTTTAAAGGTAAATTCTAACCTCAAGCCTCATCAACCGGGAAATGACAAAACTCGGGCGGGCAGCATGGCTATGTGGGTCGCTCCCATTAGGGTGTGTAATCACCTATCTAGAGAAATTTCATTTGCTTGTTTACTCTTTTCGATGCTATCCCTTTTCGGGAAACGGTTGCCATACACAACCATTGGTGATATGCATTCGATACACTCAAGTGAAATGAGTGGTTGGTCATGTGTGGGTCGGGTTACAAGACCTTCTTGTTGAACCCAGTGTATTCCCCTCTAGAGATACACTATCGGCAGGTGGTTCCATACCTTGTCATTGTCGGAATCCAATCTCTAATAAGCGCCCGAGTTTTGTTTGTATACTATATATGTGGAGCATGAGATGTAAGCATTCTGCTAGATTGATATTTATTTGTGTTTAGACATTATTATAATATTAGAAATATATATTATTTCAAAAATGTTTGGGTTATCGTAAGGTAAAAACCATCCGTATTTATTAGGGGTGGGCGCGGTTCGGTTCGGTGCGGTTTGGAGGTCAAACTGCTTCCGCACCGCATCAAACGGTTAATCAAAAATACAAACCATTATACTAACCGTTTGAACGGTTCGGTTTCGGTTCGGTTTCGATGTAATACGGTCCGGTTTTGGTTCGGTCCGGTTTGAACCCGTATTAAGTATGAAACTAGAGAATTACTTCCATCAGCAATCAATTTATGATTGTATGACGTTGTGTCACCTGAAGGTTAAAACACATAGTGTTATCTTGAATTGATATAACTACAACATACGCTGAATATAGAATATATATATGGTTAAAATAAAAAGTTAGATAGGAATTTGTTAATTTTTTATTGTAATATTACCGGTGTAGCTATGCGGTTCGGTTCGGTTTAATACGGTTTGATAATACTTCAAACCGCAACCGAACCGTATTGTTTCGGGTCGGTTCGGTTTGGATTGTTAGCGTTAGAGAGAGAATCTGGTGCGGTTTTCCGCACCGTTTAAGCGGTCTGGTCTGGGCGGTTTCCGCATTGCGGTGCGGTTTATGCCCACCCCTAGTATTTATGTGTGGATCGGTCTTACGATTATCATTTATTTCAAAAGGATTTTTGAATGTTAAATCAATCTGTTTTAAATTGTTTACTCACATCAGTCCCATGACTGACCCAGAGTTTATTTTTCGATGTTTTCCCTAAACTCTTGGGTACCCAAATTTGTATGGGCAGTCAACTAGTGTATGATTTTACAGATATCTTGAAGGAGCTTGGAGCAGGTGTTTTCAATATTAGATATATAGATTTATTTCCGCTGTGTTATATTTATGTTGCACTCTGATGATGTATATAAGTTCAAATACCAGCTTGTATTTCAAGTATTGTTATAATATATTTTATTCTGTTCCGCTGTGAGATTCGTGATACTATGATTATGTTGTGTTCTTCTTTTTCTCTTATTCTAACTTTCTATCTTTCTATTTCTCACCCTCTAACTTCTTTCTGTTAATGATCTGTTAATTTATGGTGTTCGATTAGTCGATATGTGATATAATATCGATGATTAGGATCAGGATTTTTGGGTCGATACACTAACAAAAGCTGATCCGGCACGTTGAAAACAACTGATCGACGCGTCAAAGTTATGAAAAATCACATGTTTTACCTTGGTTGATCAATCTGGCAAAAATGGCAAATCTGGCATTTGGCACAATGAAAAACGTGGTGGGTCACTCAAAAACCACGTGTGCACACTTGCCATATCACTCTGGCAACTTGGCTGATTTGGCATTTGGCACATTGGAAAATCAATGAAAAACACGGTGGATCTGGGAAAACCCATGTGTGCACCCTTGCCGGATCACATCAGAAAACTTGGCGGAAACCATGGCTTGGCAAGTTTGCCAGAATTTCAAATCTCTTAGGGGATTCGAAATTGTAGTGGCACGCACTCGGCCCGGGCTAGTAAAATCTCGAGCCGCACACAGGGATCTGAAATTTGGTAAAGTGGAGGGATTCAAAATTCTTGGAAAATGGCCGATCATTTTGGCACGGTCCAAAACTTATGTCGATCACCGTTTTTCACGTGTGCAACATGTGATTTCTAGGATATGAATTTCTGGATTTGGCAAATATTCCAGAAAATG
Source organism: Allium sativum (assembly GCA_030737875.1). NCBI lineage: Eukaryota > Viridiplantae > Streptophyta > Magnoliopsida > Asparagales > Amaryllidaceae > Allium > Allium sativum. Next base: position 382,484,390 of record CM060924.1, read on the forward strand.
GCAGATCACTTTGGCATGGCAAAGAACTCGTGTCGATCACTGTTTTTCATGTGTGCAACACGTGATTTTTGCAGATATTGGGGATTCGAGGTATTCGAAACCTGGGATACAAAATTTTGGAAAAACACTGATTTTTTTCGACTCTAATTTTAGGATCCGAATTTCTTACCCTTCAAGGGTACGAAATTCTGCTATGTGGGTCCCATTTCTCACTTACTCCACTACAAACTCACTTATAATTAGCCGCTTGCTTCGCATTCAAAGGGGTTAGTTCTCACTTGGTATTTTGGACTTCTTGGAGCTCCCAAGCATCATTAATGGCAGCCATCTTCTTCCTTATGACCATTGGACATGACATGAACCTCTAAACGTTACATACACGTTTCCATCAATTTTTGGACATCCATAAGGATAAAAACACCATTTTTGTGCTGTTTTGGATATTTTGGATATTTCTTGAATTTCTTCAACATCGAAGCTACATTTTGGACATAGTTGACCGAGTCAACATATTTTTCACCCCACGAAGAAGAAAGGAATTCTGGTCAAAGTTTAGAATTAACAAATATTTTGTTATTCTATTGTAAAGATATGCACAAAATTGTTGTTCGAACTTGTACAACACTTGTAATCGAATATTGATTGATGAATGATTACTATAAAGTGGACGTAGGCGTTAGTGCTGACCTACTATAAAAAGCTGTATCTTCCCGCATTACTTTTGGATTATAGTGTTTCTGATACACACTCACATTGGGTTTGGTGTTCATTGAGTCCACGACAACTTTCCACGTCAACGTTTTGGCGTGCCAGGAAGGGGACGCACAACTTTAACCTCTACTTCGGATTACATTCTTGGATATATATTCGGATTTCGTCTTCGACTTCAACTTTACTTGCTTTTCACCATGGTTAAGCGCAAGAAGCTTGAGGCTATCACTGAAGCTCAAGGTACAGAAGGCAGAGGACGTCAAGAACTTTCTTTGACTGGACCTCCATCAAACTACGTCACTCGAGAAGGCGTCGATGGAATGATTAAGAATCTTGCTATGGATTTGAACGCTCGACTCGAGGGACAGGAAGTTTCCTTCAATACCTTTCTTGCTCGGATTGAGGGTAGGATAAGAAGTGCTTCGAGGCCTACTAACCAAGAAGATATCATTGGAACTAGCACCAACGTTCCTCCATCCGCGATTCGGGACTTGGGGGCAACCCCGCAAACTAATCAGCAAGTCAATGTCGCTCCTCGGAACGATTTCGGTCCCGCTACACTCGGGGGTACCCCTAATCCAGACATCCCTCCAGCCTGTGACACTTTGGATGGACAAGTTGCGGGCTCTGCCATTGGTAATGTTGCTCAGGCGTCGGTGCGCGCGGCTTTGGATGGTAGTGCTCCCACGGCTTCGACAGTCAGCATTGTGCCCGATGTGGCTCCTCAGTTTGGAATTCAACCATATATTCTTCTTGTTAATCAACCGATTCCTAATTTGTTCTTAAATACTAAGGGAACTAGTGTCTCATTGGATAATATAAACCTCCTACTAATTCTGATGTCTTAGATGCGAGTCCCCCGAGCATCGGTATCTTACGACTTGCGGGTTATGGTCTTCTAGTATTCTGGTCTTCTTGTCTCCTTGGCTTATGTCTTAACGGTTCTCCAATAGTAGGCATCTCACTTATGGCTTTCCCATTCTATGTATTTCCAACTTTCAGGTTTCTTGGGCCCATGGTATTGGCTCTCTTGGCTTTCTATGGATTATGGATATACGGGCTCCAGCCCCTGGATTTATCTCTGGCTCTCTAAACTATAGATGGTTGAGTCGACCTACCCATGTACGGGACTAAATGTCCTTAAGCATGCTCTTTGCTCGACAAAACACCACCCCCCTGGTTATCAACAAAGTGAACCCAATTACAGCTCCTAGTCATCTTGCCTCGTCAAGATCGCTTATGAAAATTTTGATTTTGGAACTAGAATGGCTAAGCTCGCTTACCTATGTACAGGACCAAAATGTTCTCAAGAATGCTCTTCGCAAATGATAAACCATCCGGTCCCTTTCACGAATGAACTTGAAATAAAAAATGGCAAAGTCTACATACCCATGTACGGGGCCAAAGAGAACCTTAAGCATGCTCTTTAGGGATGATGAACAATTAAGTTTTCCTTTCGATTTTACTAAAAAACCCTAAATTTTATAACTTTAGTAAGATTGTTTTGCATGACGAATGCCTTTGAAGTATGAAATCTAAAATTGGATTGCCAACTCTAACTTTTTCCTTTAATTAATTTCCTTGGTTGATCTTGCCTAGCTTAAGTTCACCTTGGATTTCCCCTAATCCTTAGTTGGTTTTTCCTCGTTCAAGTTTGCTGTAACACCCTGCATTTTCTATGTTTATTAAAGTAACGAATTAAAGATTAATAAATTGTAAAATTGAGAATTAAGGGAAACGGGTTACGCCAATGCATTCGTCTCGGAATTCTGCTTGAGATAGAGTCCAGATTGCGTGAATCGGACTCTGTATGAAGAAGTTATGGAGTTCAGAAGATTTCATGTTTAAATAGAAAATTAAATAATTAAATAAACAAAAGCAGTTCGAATTTCAAATTTAGGCAAAAGAGCCTAAGCGGGAAAATTCCCGCTCAGGGGGTCGACCCCCTAAGGGGAGTCGACATAGGTGTCGACCCCCTATAGGGGAGTCGACATAAGTGTTGACCCCCCTGTAGGGGTCGACTCCTGTATTATGATCCAAACAATGACGATTTCTGACTCCCTGCTGAGTCACTAGGGCATAGGTGGCGGTTTCTGGATAGCTCTATTTGGTCTGGATGGTACTGATTGCTCCTAGGTTGATCTAACAGCTCACATAAATCTAAACTTCTATATAAACAACCCCAGCCCTCAACTCTAAACCACACAATTTCATTTCAAGGAGTCGTCATGTTGTCCATGGTCAACCTAGCATAGCCACCATTCTTCTCCAACTAGAAAGCAAGCTAGGAAGCAAGTTAGAAGCCTCAAACCAAATTAAAATTAGAGAACCAATAGTCTGCATCAAAAGATAGCTTTTCAATTTCAGAAAAAAGATCCCAGAAAACAAGATTTTTCTTTTGTTTGTAAGTTCATTTATTCTTTAGATGTGAGCAAATAAAAGTCATGATTTGTAATAAAGCGAAACTAGAACTGTGCCTAGTTGTAAGAAAATGGTGATGCTGATTCATGTCTATTCTTGTGACAATTCTATCATATATGCCTATGAGACTATTGTGGTTTATTGGACTTATCATGTTGTATGTTAAACCAATCACGTATTATATAAATTTTGTAACAACCCGTATTTTGAATAACAAGTTATAACATAAATCAAGGTAGAATTAAATGATAAAATCTGAATCAGGGGAAATGGGCTGTGCCATTGCGTCCGTCTCGGAAAAATACGCGAAATAGAGTCCGAGTTTTCGAAAATCGGAGTCCGTATGACCCAGTTAAGGCCCATAAAAGTTTTCAGAAAAGTCAAATTTAAAAACAGATTTCAAATTCAGCTGGGCAGGATAGGCGGGAAAAGATCCCGCCCTCCCCAAGTCGACTGGGGAGTCGACTTGGGAGTCGACACACCCCAGGCTGTGTCGACTGCCCAGTCGACACCCCTGTCGACTTGGGTGGTCAGCCTGTCTGGCCTGGGTGCACCTGACTTGTTTCTCAAGACATGTTTGGAGGCTAGTGACGTGAATTGATGGCCCAGATCTGAATTAGGGTTAATCCTATGGCCTAAACTAACCTAATCTTCTATAAAAGGACCCTAATACCTAGCCTAAATCATCATAAATCAATCCTACAACTAAACTATGCCAAAATGTTTAATCATGGCCTCCACCCTCTTGTCATAGCCTCCATCTTCATTCATATGAGAGTTCCTAAGCTTGTTTGAGAGTTTCTAAGCTTGATTCAAGGAAAAAGTTCAATCTTTCTTCATCAAAGCAAGGATCTTCTTCTTATTTCTCAAGGGTTTTCATTGAAGCTTATCATTTGGGAGTTTTAGAGTTGCTAGTGGCTTCGTCTCAATCTTATTTATATTTTATAAGTCTTCATAGCATTGTAAGCCCTATACTATTCTTAGATTCTAACTATGAAGTTAAATATGACATGTTGCAAGTTTGAGTTTGGGCCTAAGTATGATATGTGCTTTGATTCTATCATATTATGCATAAATTTATTCTATGCATGTTTGTAAAGCTATCACCTTGACCTTATGCATAGAAAGCTATGAGCTTTAATTGGAAATGTTGCATAAAGCAACATAGAAACTCTCATAAACCTTGTGTTGTCTTGCATATGATGTTATATGCGAATCACTAGCTACCATCCTATGTCATTTATGATCATGTTTCACCTGTTTGCTAAAGTTTGATATCATGCATGTTTTGAGGCTTATAATGTAATATGCAAGTTTATGATCTCTCATAAACCTTATGTTATCTTGCATATGATGTTATATGCGAATCACTTGCTATCATCCTATGTCATTTATGACCATGTTTCATCTATTTTGCTAAAGTTGATATCATGCATGTTTTGAGGCCTATAATGTAATATGCAAGTTTATGAACACATTTGCCTCATATGCCACCATGTTTAACTTGTGGTCCAAACCTTATTAATTATGTCATGCTTCTATGTTTCCCCTTTGAGATCTATTTGTGTTTATGCGAACTTTCATGCGATGGGGTTACGTTATGGGTAAACTAAAATGACATAAAAACATGACTTGAAAAGATGACATGAAACATGACATGTGATTATGCTTGAAAAATGAACTTGGACATGACTTCTAGAAAACATGAGAATGGCCAACTCGAGGTTGGGTTGAGTTTGTAGCATAAATCTACCCGGAACCGACCGGCTTAACTAGTGGCTACAAGCAATAGGAACCAATGTGAGTAGTTGGTCATGTCGCACTTGAAACCCGAGGTTAGACCAAGTTGTGGTGTAAAGCTACCCGGACCCGCCCGGCTTAACTAGTAACCACAACAAGGTCTAATGTGAGAGGTTGGGTGCATTAAATTAATTAATGCCACATGATAGAGTTAAGTCATGGACCACTTGAATACTTAACCGATTAAACACGATGGGTTGATAGGGTTAAGTCATGAACCTTGGGTACACTTAACCAACTTGATTGGGTAGGGTTAACCACATTTAACCCGTTAGAAACCCTAGTTACGTGGTCCTTTTCACCAGTAACCCTCTTGATTGTATCATGATACCCTAGGGACTAGGCTAGGGTGGGGCACGATTACTGGGCTGACATGTAAGCGACCAAAATGACGGCTGAGTAGGTGCGCCGGTGTAGGTTCAGGCGGACTATGGTCATGCACATAGTCCGGAGTTGAAAAAGCAGACACGGGCACCCGTAGGTTTAGACTGTGCGTGCTTGATTTGTGTCCGTGGTTGGCACCCTAGGGCTTGATACACCCTAGGGTGGACCTAGCACAGTTTGACTACACTTCGTGATTGGGCCGTATGACATCGACACTTGACGAGTTAGGCTTTTAGGGAGCCGATCGACTAGACCGTGTTGTTGGACCTTGATCTAGGTCATCTCGGGATATTGGGCCAAGAGTGGGCCAAGGGATCATTTCTTGTTTATACTTGACATGGATTACTAGTACACACTTGGTGCAACTTAACCTTGTATATGCGATGCCACACTTGATCTATCTTTTCACCATGCCAGTTATCACTTTATGTTTCATCTCTGCTTTACATGTCCAGTTAACTTTATTAGTTTTTATACTAATAGTAGGTAGGACTTACCAGTCTTTTTGACTGACCCGTTTTCTTTCGCCTCTTTTCTTCCGTTTCCCCCCAGGTTTGCAGGGTGGGAACACTGGTACCTAGCTGGATCTTTAGCTGCTTTTCTGGATAGCTCATGTACGGTTTGGACTTGAGCATGCTATGGCTTTATTCTACTTTGGGGATAGTTACTTTATGTTTTTTTTTCCAGTTTTCAGTTTATGTTCTAGACTTTGTTTTGTGGGAAAATAATGACCAAGTACTTTGATGTAACTTGACTATGGTTTTGAAATGTTAGTTTTATCCGCTGATTTACTACTCTGTTTCACTTATATGTTCTGTCTTGTGATATCTGCATGCATGTTTACCTCGTTTAACGCCCCCCAAAGCCAGTGCCCTTGCAAGAGTGGCATTGGCGGAGGTGGGGTGTTACAAATTTGGTGACTCTTTCATGTTATGTTACATGCAAGTTTTTAGGCTAAGTCATATATGCCTATATGTTTAGATCTACATTCTCATATGTTTAGATCTATGTTAATTTGATCCAACTCAAATGCAAGTTCACATTTACATGCCTAATTGGATCTGTGTAATTCTATGTAAGTTCCCGTTCATATGCTTAAGATTCATGTTAATTGGATCTAAAATGCAAGTTCATTGTTCTATGCCAAATTTATATGACACATGTTTAGTTAGATCCATATTATTTTATGTTGTTGGAATGGTACATGCTCCTTTCTTTTCCCTTTTGTTTATGAGTTAGGCTAAGTTGCGAGCCTAACGTTCTATGTGAAATATGCAAACGTATAATGGGGGTAATGTTGGAAAAAAACATTAAATTACATATTATTGGCATAATTTGGCTCATAATCATGTAAATGTTTAGTGGCATGAAATGATATAATTTATATACCTAAAAATTATGAACATGATTTAGAGGGTAAATGGGGCATGACTTGAATGACAATAATTGTGGATAATTTACATATAAATATGAAGGGTAAATATGTAGATTAAGTAAAAGACAAATATGCCTGACCCGAGGTTTGATTGAGTTACGGTGTAAGACTGCCTGGAACCGCTCGGCACATCCAGCAACCGCAACAATATAGATCTAATGTGAGAGGTTAGCGCATTAAGCCCAAAAGAACCCGAGGTTAGATTGAGTTGCGGTATAAGACTGCCCGGAACCGACCAGCACATCCAGCAACCGCAACAATATAGATCTAGTGTGAGAGGTTGGTGCTAATATGAATGAATTAAAGCTAAGAAACAGACATGCTAAGAAGGTAGGGTTAAGTTAATTAAGGCAACACTTAATCAATACAACATGTTAACTAAATTGATGGGTGGGGTTAGGTTAATTCGAGAACACTTAACCATTTTAACATGTTGATTAGGAAACCCTAGTAACGGGGACCCATTTCAGCAGTAACCCACATAGATGTATCATGGTACCCTGAACTAGGCAGGGTGGGGAACGATTACTGGGCAGATTATAAGCTGTCAAAACAACGGCGGGTGGTGCGTCAGTGTAGGTTCCGACGGAGTGCGGGCATGCACGTACTCCGGAGTGGAAAAAGCAAGCACTGGGCATCAGTAGTTATACACTGTTCATCTTGAATTGTGTCGGGTTGCCACCATAGGATTTGTTACACCCCATGGTGGGACCAGCACAGGTATCTATGGTCAAGTGGAGCCGAATGACACAAGTGGTAAACGTATACGAGTAGGAGCCGATCGATAAGGGGGATCATTCTTTTATGAACACGTGAGGCTGTTTGAAACAATAGTTAGTAGGTGCAGAGAAATTGAAAAGAGTACGACAGTATATTTAGTATATCTTACCTTATTTGTTGTTGTCTTATTTCTTGGGTATTGTCCTATGTTCAGTTTATTCATGTCATGATCCTTTTACCTGTTTACATGCTGAATAATCACTGGACTTATCAGGCTTATGTCTGACCCATTTTCTTTTGTTTTCTTTTCTTCCGTTCCCCCTCCTTCCCCCCCCCCCAGGTCCACAGGGAGGGAGTACTTCAGCTTAGTTGAGACCCTTTCCAGCTTGAAGAGAGTAGATGTATTTCTTGGATTCTCTTTCCTTGGGCTATGGCTTCGGATACACTCTTATTGGGGATTTATGCTGCCTTATTTTTATTTTATGCTTCTTTATGTTTTAATCAAGATAGAGATTTTGTTGTAATGATTTGGAAGTTGGTTTGAGACAGTTGTTGTAATGTTTAGACTGGACCACGTGCTTATGAAATAAATTTAGTTTTTCCGCTGTTTATATGTCGGTCTTGTAAATTATCTGTATCTTTTACCTATAGCGCTCCACCGAAGTTAAGGCATTCCCTTTTGTGAGCGACTTTAATGGAGGTAGAGTGTTTCACTTGGTATCAGAGCTGATGGTTGCTAGATCAGATAAAAAATTTGGAAACTAATTTTGAAAAAGAAGTTTAAAGAAGCATTTTCAAGAAAAAGTGTTGTTTTACAAGGCATAATCCCCAAAGCATATGCACTATCTTTCTATCCTTTGTTTTGAATCTTTTCTTTTTCGTTTCAGCATGTTTGGGGATCTTATCCTTCTAGAGCGGGTACCGCTACCTGGCTGGTTCGGAAAGTACCTAGAGGCTAGGGCTAATGATGCAGGCCCAACAGACGTTCCTCCTCCCTCAGCTGCAGTCATTCCTCCTCCTCCACGTGCAAATGCTTTCTCAAAGATATGTTGAGACTTTTGAGCCATGGGTGGAAAGAACTTTAATGGAACTGAATCATTCGTGGATGCAAGAAACTGGCTCAAAGAAACCGAGGATTTGTTTGTTATCTTCGAAGTGGACGACAGGCAGAAGATACAGTTGGCCGTATGGTTGCTTAAAGACAAAGCCTCTTATTGGTGGGAAGTTACTAATGCTGAGAGACCAGTTGAAACTTGGGTGGATTTCAGAATGAGGTTTGAAATGAAATTCCTCTCATAAGCTGAACGAAGCCTACAGATGGAGAAGTTCTTAGCTCTCAAACAGGGAAGTATGTCGGTCAAGGAATACGTCAACCAATTCAACCAGCTGGCTAGATTCGGACTGGAGTTAGTGAACACTCCACATAAGAAGGATCTTTGTTTTGTTAAAGGGTTAAATGAGCCACTGCACAGCCTAGCTATGTCCCATATACCTATAGGTGTGACTTATGAGAGACTGGTGGACATGACACTGTTACAGGAGGAAGACAAGGATGGCAAGAAAGAGGCAAAGGTGGAAGTACCTCTAGATAAGAAAGTGGAGGGATCGATGTATAAGAAGACAAATTCAAAGAAGGGTGGGAAGAACAACAAACCAAGTGACAAAAGGAAGTGTATTTTTGTGGCATTCCTGAACATTTGATTAAGGACTATAGGAAGAAAAAGTGGAAGATGGGTGGTTGTTTTCTGTGCGGCGAGACAGGACACATGGCTAAGGACTGCCCAAGAAAGCAAGGGCAAGGGCAGAGGACTGGATCTACTTTTGGAGGGCAGGTTCATGCTCTCATAGCACCTCCGCAGGAACGAGGTAGAAATATTTATGTTGAGAGTTTAGTTTATATTTTTGATCATCTTGTTCGTACACTCTTTGATTCTGATGCATCGCACTCTTTTATATCTACTGCTTTAGTTGAATCTCTGCACCTAGACACCAGTATAGTAGAGGATCCCTTGGTTGTTTCAAATCCAATCGGGGGCTCGGCTTATTTTCCAATGATTTTTTTGGATTTGGAAATTTCTATACTAAGCATTGGGTTTAAATGTAATGCCTATATTTTGGGCTTCACGGGCTGTGGGTTGATTCTAGGCATGGATTGGTTATCCAGTAATAGTTCCATCCTCGATTGTGAAAAGAGAGTGGTTAGACTTATGACTCGCCTAAGTAACACTCTCGAAATCTCTTGTAATCCCATGAATTTTGTTATGCTTAGCTACCTAGAATCTGTTGATGTGTATGTTGAAAAATTGCAGTCTGTTAGAGTAGTCCGTGAATACTCAGATGTACTTGAAGAGGTGAAGGGCTTACCTCCGAAGCGGGAGATAGACTTCCGCATATACCTTGTTGATAATGCAAAATCCGTTAGACACATGGCTCCAAGGGAGAGGAAAGAGCTCAGCAAGCAAGTTAAAGAGCTGCTCGAAAAAGGGTTCATAAGGCGAAGTATTTCTGAATGGGTTGCTCCAGTAGTATTCGCAACCAAAGCGGATGGTTCCTTTTCGCCTATGCATTGACTATAGGGAACTAAACAAGCTGACCAAGAAGAATAGGCATCCACTTCCAAGAATAGACGACTTGTTTGATCAGCTTGTAGGTGCATCGGTTTTCTCCCAACTAGATCTGGCTACCTGGTTTCATCAGCTAAGAGTGGCTGAAGACAGCATTGATAAAACTGCGTTCAGAACCCCGGATGGTTTCTTCGAATGGCTTGTCATGCCTTTCGGCTTGACAAACGCACCCACTTATTTCATTGACCTAATGAGCAGGGTGTTTAGGGAGTTCCTTAATAAGTTTGTGGTGATCTTCGTGGACGACATTTTGACTTTCTCAAAAAGTGAGGAAGAGCATGCTTTGCATTCAAGGGAAGTCATGGATTCTCTTCATGCACATCAATTGAAATCCAAATTCTCCAAATGCCATTTCTGGAGAGAAGAAGTAAGGTTTCTTGGACAGGTGGTGTCCAAAGAGGGGATAGCTGTGGACCCCACAAAAGTAGTTGCGGTGCAAGATTGGAAGGTTCCACGGAATGCAACCGAAGTTCGAATCTTTCTCGGGCTAGCGGGCTTTTACCGAAAGTTCATTAAAGACTATGCGAAAATCTTAGCCCCACTTACAAGGTTGACGAAGAAGAACCTAACTTTTGCTTGGGATTTGGATTGCGATGTTGCTTTCCAACGTTTGAAAAGGGCTCTTACAACAGCCCCAGTTCTGACATTGCCTGACGGGAGCAAAATGTTTATAGTATACACGGACGCATGCGATATAGGATTAGGCGTTGTTTTGATGCAAGAAGGCAAGGTAGTTTTTTATGGGGGGAAGGCAATTGAAGGTACATGAGAAGAACTACCCAACTCATGACTTGGAGCTAGTTGCCATTGTTTTCTCTCTTAAGTCATGGCGTCATTACCTATTAGGAGAAAAGTCTGAACTGTTTACTGACCATAAATCATTAAAATACCTTTTCTCACAGAAAGATTTTAACTTAAGACAACAAAGGTGGATGGAGTTCCTTGACTCATATGATTTTGAGATTTCCTATACCCCTGGCAATGGCAACGTGGTAGCAGACGCCTTGAGTAGAAAGAAGCTGACCTTAAGTCCTCTCTTTGTAGATAGGCAAAGCTTGGAGTACTTAGCAAACTTTGACTTTAGACCCTCCTCTGAATTTGTACCTGGTTTGTTAGTATCGCTAGAAGTGCAGCCTACTCTTTTGGACTTAATAGGAACTGCGCAATGTGAAGACCCTCAGCTAGTTGATGTAATGGGTAAGCTAATTAGGGGTGAGACGTCTAGTCACCTCAATAGATACTCCATCGATGACAAGGATTGGTTGAGGCGGGATGGAAGACTATGCATCCCACAAGAAAGGGATTTGGTGAAAACGGTTCTTGAAGAAGCACACCATTCTAAGTTGACCATACACCCAGGTGTAGATAAGATGTATAAAGACATAAAAAGGGTTTTCTTTTGGAATGGCATGAAGAGGGATGTAGCTGAGTTCGTCGCTAAGTGCTTGATATGCCAGCAAGTCAAAGCGGAGCAGAAGAATCCTGGTGGTCTGCTTCATCCTTTAGAGGTCCCACAGTGGAAATGGGATAGCATTTCGATGGACTTTGTTGATGGGTTGCCTAGGTCAAGAAGGGGCAATACCAGTATTTGGGTGATAGTGGACAGGCTCACTAAAAGCGCTCATTTTATACCTGTTAAGAGTAGAAGGACCGCCTCGTCTTTAGCATCCATTTATCTTAAAGAGATAGTTCGACTCCACGGGACACCCTCCAGCATAGTGAGTGATCGAGATCTTATCTTTACGAGCGAGTTTTGGTGGAGTTTGCAAGAGGCTGTAGGCACACAGCTATGCTTAAGCACTGCCTATCACCCTCAAACCGATGGTCTGACGGAAAGGGTGAACATAGTACTAGAAGATCTCTTAAGATTGTGCATTCTTGACTTTGGAGGAACAGGAGAGGATCATCTTCCTTTGGTGGAATTCGCTTACAACAATAGCTACCAAGCCACAATAGGCATGGCACCTTTTGAAGCTTTATATGGAAGACCATGTCGATCACCAACTTGTTGGTGGGAGTCTACATACAAGCTTCTACTTAGGCCAGACATGATCAGAGAAACTTCAGAAAAGGGTGGACTTGATACGAAGACGAATGAAAACTGCCCAAGATAGACAGAAGTCCTACGTAGACAAAAGAAGGTCCGACCTTGAGTTTGAGGTTGGAGATAGGGTGTTACTTAAAGTATCTCCTTTGAGGAATGTCATTCGCTTTGGGTCTGCAGGAAAGTTGGCATCAAGATTTTTAGGGCCATTTCCTATCATTGAAGGGTTGGGGCGATGGCTTACAGAGTAGAGCTACCCGAAAGACTGGCTGGAGTACATAATGTTTTTCATGTTTCTCAACTACGAAAGTGCTTACATGAGTCTGCGGAAGTTGTGGAGCAAAGTATACTAGAGGAAGTAGAAATGGAACGAGAAGCGACTGTAAGAAGAGTTCCAACTCGTATCTTGGGTACGGAAGTCAAAAAGCTATGCAACAGTGAAGTCGCTTGTTAAAGTTCAATGGAGTGACGCTGAGGAAGACGCGACTTGAGAAACTGAGGGAAAAATACACGCAACCTACCCTTTTCTTTTTGAGGGTACATCCTTGATCTCTTTTTCCATAAGTTTATACATGCTTGTATCTACCTTTTTAAGTATATCTCCTCGGTCCTATTCTTTATCCTTAGGTAGAAACCAATGGATGTAAACATGTATTTGAAATGTGTTATGATTGATGGTTGCAAGTGGTTGCTAGTGGTTGCTCGTGGATGCATATACACACACATTTGGTGTTAGATCGGCTCAGTCACTTTCATGTTGCATATGCATATATGTATCTGTATGTGGATTGAAACTTGGAGTGTTATCATATGGACGTTGCATTTGTATGGATGATCGTGCACTCATGTAGAAAGTATGATTATGAATAATTGCATGCATAATGGACTCATGGCACTGACATAATTTGCATTAAGGAGGTCAACTGAATCAGTAGACCGCCTGATTTTGCATTAGAAAAGGAAATATACACACACTATGCACACAGTCATGAAATCATTAGAAATCTTTTTAAGGACAATGGGTGCCGGTGTTGGATGGTTGAGTAGATAGACGATTGGATGTAGGATATACATTCTTCTTGACTTGAAGATTTCTAGGATGAAATCCTTTAAGGAGGGGAGAATGCAACACCATGTATTTTCTATGTTTATTAAAGTAATGAATTAAAGAATACTAAATAGTAAACATGAGAATTAAGGGAAACAGTTATGCCATTGCGTTCATCTCGGAATTTTTCTTGAGGTAGAGTCCAAATTTGCGTGAATCGGACTCCGTATGAAGAAGTTATGGAGTTCAGAAGATTTCATGTCTAAATAGAAAATTAAATAATTAAATAAACAAAAGCAGTTCAAATTTCAAATTTAGCCAAAAGAGGCTGAGCGGGAAAATTCCCGCTTAGGGGGTCGACCCCCCTATGGGGTGTCGACATAGGTATCGACTCCCCTATAGGGGAGTCGACATAAGTGTCGACCCCCCTGTAGGGGTCGACTCCTGTATTCTGATCCAAAAAGTGATGATTTCTAACTCACTGCTGAGTCACTAGGGCATATATGGCGGTTTTTGGATAGCTCTATTTGGTCTGGATGGTTCTGATTTCTCTTAGGTTGATCTAACGGCTCACAAAAATCTAAACTTCTATATAAACAACCCCAACCCTCAACCCTAAACCACACAATTTCATTCCAAGGAGCCGTCATGCTGTCCATTGTCAACCTAGCATAGCCGCCATTCTTTCCAACTAGAAAGCAAGCTAGGAAGCAAGTTAGAAGCCTTAAACCAAATTAAAATTAGAGAACCAATAGTCTACATCAAAGGATAGCTTTTCAGTTTCAGAAAGCAGATCCCAGAATAATAAGATTTTTCTTTTGTTTGTAAGTTTAGTTATTCTTTAGATGTGAACAAATAAAAGTCATGATTTGTAATAAAGCGAAACTAGAACTGTGCCTAGTTGTAAGAAAATGGTGATGCTGATTCATGTCTATTCTTGTGACAATTCTATCATATATGCCTATGAGATTATTGTGGTTTATTGGACTTATCATGTTGTATGTTAAACCAAATCATGTATTATATAAATTTGGTGACTCTTTCATGTTATGTTACATGCAAGTTTTTAGGCTAAGTCATATATGCCTATATGTTTAGATCTACATTCTCATATGTTTAGATCTATGTTAATTTGATCCAACTCAAATGCAAGTTCACATTTACATGCCTAATCCGATCTGTGTAATTCTATGTAAGTTCCCGTTTATATGCTTAAGATTCATGTTAATTGGATCTAAAATGTAAGTTCATTGTTCTATGCTAAATTTATATGACGCATGTTTAGTTAGATCCATATTATTTTATGTTGTTGGAATGGTACATGCTCCTTTCTTTTCCCTTTTGTTTATGAGTTAGGCTAAGTTGCAAGCCTAACGTTCTATGTGAATTATGCGAACGTATAACGGGGGTAACGTTGGGAAAAAAACATTAAATTACATATTATTGGCATAGTTTGGCTAATAATCATGTAAATGATTAGTGACATGAAATGGTATAATTTACACACCTAAAAATTATGAACATGATTTAGAGAGTAAATGGGGCATGACTTGAATGACAATAATTGTGGATAATTTACATATAAATATGAAGGGTAAATATGTAGATTAAGTAAAAGACGAATATGCCTAACCGAGGTTAGATTGAGTTACGGTGTAAGACTGTCCGGAACCACCCGGCACATCCAACAACCGTAACAATATAGATCTAATGTGAGAGGTTAGCGCATTAAGCCCAAAAGAACCCGAGGTTAGATTGAGTTGTGGTGTAAGACTGCCCGGAACCGACCGGCACATCCAGCAACCGCAACAATATAGATCTAATGTGAGAGGTTGGTGCTTTAATGAATGAATTAAAGCTAAGGAATAGGCAGGCTAAGAAGGTAAGGTTAAGTTAATTAACGAAACACTTAACCAATACAACATGTTAAATAAACTGATGGGTGGGGTTAGGTTAATTCGAAAACACTTAACCATTTTAGCATGTTGATTAGGAAACCCTAGTAACGGGGACCCATTTCAGCAGTAACCCACATAGATGTATCATGGTACCCTGAACTTGGCAGGGTGGGGCACGATTACTGGGCTGATTATAAGCGGTCAAAACAACGGCGGGTGGTGCATCAGTGTGGGTTCCGATGGAGTGCGGACGTGCACATACTTCGGAGTGGAAAAAGCAGGCACTGGGCGTCAGTAGTTATACACTATGCATCTTGAATTGTGTCGGGTTGCCACCATAGGATTTGATACACCCCATGGTGGGACCAGCATAGGAATCTACAGTCAAGCGGGGCCAAATGACACAAGTGGTAAACGTATACGATTAGGAGCCGATCGATAAGGGGGATCATTCTTTTATGAACACGTGAGGCCGGTTGAAACAATAGTTAGTAGGTGCAGAGAAATGGAAATGAGTACGATAGTATATTTAGTATATCTTACCTTATTTGTTGTTATCTTATTTCTAGGGTATTGGTTTATGTCCAGTTTATTCATGTCATGATCCTTTTACCTGTTTACATGCTGAATAATCACTGGACTTATCAGGCTTATGTCTGACCCATTTTCTTTCATCTTCTTTTCTTCCGTTCCTCCCCCCCCCCCCGATCCATAGGGAGGAAATACTTCAGCTTAGTTCAGACCCTTTCCAGCTTGAAGAGAGTAGATGTATTTCTTGGATTCTCTTTCCTTGGGCTATGGCTTCGGATACACTGTTATTGGGGATTTATGCTGCCTTATTTTTATTTTATGCTTCTTTATGTTTTAATCAAGATAGAGATTATGTTGTAATGATTTGGAAGTTGGTTTGAGATAGTTGTTGTAATGTTTTGACTAGACCACGTGCTTATGAAATAAATTTAGTTTTTCCGCTGTTTATATGTATGTCTTGTAAATTATTTGTATCTTTTACCTATAACGCTCCACCGAAGTTAAGGCATTCCCTTTTGTGAGTGACTTTAATGGAGGTATAGTGTTTCACTAGGTATCAGAGCTGATGGTTGTCAGATCAGATAAAAATTTTGGAAACTAATTTTCAAAAAGAAGTTTATAGAAGCATTTTCAAGAAAAAGTGTTGTTTTAAAAGGCATAATCCGCAAAGCCATATACACTATCTTTCTATCCTTTATTTTGAATCTTTTCTTTTTCGTTTCAGCATGTCTGAGGATCTTAACCTTCCAGAGGGCGTACCAGTACCTGTCTGGTTCAGAAGGTACCTAGAGGCTAGGGCTAATGATGCAGGCCCAACAGACATTCCTCCTCCCCCAGCTGCAGTCGTTCCTCCTCCTCTACATGCAAATGCTTTCTCAAATATATGTAGAGACTTTTGAGCCATGGGTGGAAAGAACTTTAATGGAACTGAATCATTCGTGGAAGCAAGAAACTAGCTCAAAGAAACCGAGGATTTGTTTGTTATCTTCGAAGTGGACGACAGGCAGAAGATACAGTTGGCCATATGGTTGCTTAAAGACGAAGCCTCTTATTGGTGGGAAGTTACTAATGCTGAGAGACCAATTGAAACTTGGCTGGATTTCAGAATGAGGTTTGAAATGAAATTCCTCTCACAAGCTAAACGAAGCCTATAGATGGAGAAGTTCTTAGCTCTCAAACAGGGAAGTATGTCGGTCAAGGAATACATCAAACAATTCAACCAGCTGCTAGATTCGGACTGGAGTTAGTGAACACTCCACATAAGAAGGATCTCCGTTTTGTTAAAGGGTTGAATGAGCCACTGCACAGCCTAGCTATGTCCCATATACCTATAGGTGCGACTTATGAGAGACTGGTGGACATGGCACTGTTACAGAAGGAAGACAAGGATGGCAAGAAAGAGGCAACGGTGGAAGTACCTTAAGATAAGAAAGTGGAGGGATCGCAGAATAAGATGACAGATTCAAAGAAGGGTGGGAAGAACAACAAACCCCGTGACAAAAGAACTTGTATTTATGTGGCATTCCTGGACATCTGATTAAGGACTACAGAAAGAAAAAGAGGAAGATGGGTGGTTTCTTCAGTGCAACGAGACATGACACATGGCTAAGGACTACCCAAGAAAGCAAGGGCGAGGGCAAAGGACTGGATCTACTTCTGGAAGGCAGGTTCACGCTCTCATAGCACCTCCGCAAGAACGAGGTAGAAATATTTTTGTTGAGAGTTTAGTTTATCTTTTTGATCATCCTATTCGTACACTTTTTGATTCTGGCGCATCACACTCTTTTATATCTACTGCTTTAGTTGATCTCTGCACCAAGACACCAGTATAGTAGAGGATCCCTTGGTTGTTTCAAATCCAATTGGGGGCTCGACTTATTTGTCAATGATTTGTTTGGATTTGGAAATTTCTATACTAAGCATTGGGTTTGAATGTAATGCCTATGTTTTGGGCTTCACGGGCTATGGGTTGATTCTAGGCATGGATTGGTTATCCGGTAATGGTACCATCCTCGATTGTGAAAAGAGATTGGTTAGACTTATGACTCGCCTGGGTAACACTCTCGAAATCTCTTGTAATCCCATGAATTCTGTTATTCTTAGCTACCTAGAATCTCTTGATGCGTCTGTTGAAAACTTGCAGTCTGTTAGAGTAGTCCGTGAATACTCATATGTATTTGAAGAGGTGAAGGGCTTACCTCCGAAGCGGGAGATAGACTTCTGCCTATACCTTGTTGATAATGCAAAACCCGTAGCTCTACCCGTTACATATATGGCTCCAAGGGAGAGGAAAGAGCTCAACAAGCAAGTTAAAGAGCTGCTCGAAAAAGGGTTCATAAGGCGGAGTATTTCGGAATGGGGTGCTCCAGTAGTATTCGCAACCAAAGAGGATGGTTCCCTTCGCCTATGCGTTGACTATAGGGAGCTAAACAAGCTGAACAAGAAGAATAGGCATCCACTTCCAAGAATATACGACTTGTTTGATCAACTTGTAGGTGCATCGATTTTCTCCCAACTAGATCTGGCTACCGGTTTCATTAGCTAAGAGTGGCTGAAGGCAGCATTGATAAAACCGCGTTCAGAACCCTTGATGGTTTCTTCGAATGGCTTATCATGCCTTTCGGCTTGACAAACGCACCCGCTTATTTCGTTGACATAATGAGCAGGGTGTTCAGGGAGTTCCTTAATAAGTTTGTGGTGGTCTTCGTGGACGACATTTTGATTTTCTCGAAAAGTGAGGAAGAGCATGCTTTGCATTTAAGGGAAGTCATGGATACTCTTCGTGCACATCAGCTGAATGCCAAATTCTCCAAATGCCATTTCTGGAGAGAAGAAGTAAGGTTTCTTGGACATGTGGTCTCCAAAGAGGGGATAGCCGTGACCCCGCAAAAGTAGTTGCGGTGCAAGATTGGAAGGTTCCACGGAATGCAACCAATGTCCGAATCATTCTCGGGCTAGCGGGCTTTTACCGAAAGTTCATTAAATACTTTGCGAAAATCTCATCCCCACTTACAAGGTTGACGAAGAAGAACCTAACTTTCGCTTGGGATTTGGATTGCGATGTTGCTTTCCAACATTTGAAAAGGGCTCTTACAACAGCCCCAGTTCTGACATTGCCTGATGGGAGCAAAATGTTTACAGTATACACGGACGCATGCGATACAGGATTAGGCGCTGTCTTGATACAAGAAGTCAAGGTAGTTTTTTATGGGGGAAGGCAATTGAAGGTACATGAGAAGAACTACCTAACTCATGATTTGGAGCTAGCTGCCATTGTTTTCGCTCTTAAGTCATGGCGTCATTACCTGCTAGGAGAAAAGTTTGAACTGTTTACCGACCATAAATCATTAAAGTACATTTTCTCATAGAAAGATCTTAGCTTAAGACAACAAAGATGGATGGAGTTCCTTGCCTTATATGATTTTGAGATTTCCTATACCCCTGGCAAGGGCAACGTGGTAGCAGACGCCTTGATTAGAAAGAAGCTGGCCTTATGTCCTCTCTTTGTAGAAAGGCAAAGCTTGGAGTACTTAGCAAACTTTGACTTTAGACCCTCCTCTGAATTTGTACCTGGTTTATTAGTATGAAGTGCAGCCTACTCTTTTGGACTCAATAGGAACCACGCAACGTGAAGAACCTCAGCTAGTTGATGTAATGGGTAAGCTAATTAGGGGTGAGACTTCTAGTCACCTCAATAGATACTCCATCGATGACAAGGGTTGGTTGAGGCGGGATGGAAGACTATACACCCAGGTGGAGAAGCACACCATTCTAAGTTGACCATACACCCAGGTGGAGACAAGATGTATAAGAACATAAAAAGGGGTTTCTTTTGGAATGGCATGAAGAGGGATGTAGCTGAGTTCGTCGCTAAGTGCTTGATATGCCAGCAAGCCAAAGCGGAGCAGAAGAAGCCTGGTGGTCTGCTTCATCCTCTAGAGGTCCCACAGTGGAAATGGGATAGCATTTCAATGGACTTTGTTGATGGGTTGCCTAGGTCAAGAAGGGGCAATACCAGTATTAGGGTAATAGTGGAGAAGCTCACTAAAAGCGCTCATTTTATACCTGTTAAGAGTAGAAGGACTGCCTTGTCTTTAGCGTCCATTTATCTTAAAGAGATAGTTCGACTCCATGGGATACCCTCCAGCTTAGTGAGTGATCGAGATCCTATCTTTACGAGCGAGTTTTGGAGGAGTTTGCAAGAGGCTGTAGGCACTCAGCTATGCTTAAGTACTGCATATCACCCTCAAACCAATGATCAGACGGAAAGGGTGAACAGAGTACTAGAAGATCTCTTGAATCATTTCCCGTCATTGGAAGGGTTGGGTCCATAGGAAAGTTGGCACCAAGATTTGTAGGACCATTTCCTATCATTGGAAGGGTTGGGGCGATGGCTTACAGAGTAGAGCTACCCGAAAGACTGGCTGGAGTACATAATGTTTTTCATATTTCTCAACTACGAAAATGCTTACATGAGTCTGGGGACGTTGTGGAGCCAAGTATAATAGAGGAAGTAGAAGTGGAACGAGAAGCGACTGTGTGAAGAGTTCCAACTCGTATCTTGGGTATGGAAGTCAAAAAGCTACGCAACCGTGAAGTCAAGCTTGTTAAAGTTCAATGGAGTGACGCTGAGGAAGACGCGACTTGGGAAACTAAGGGAAAAATACGCGCAACCTACCCTTTTCTTTTTGAGGGTACATCCTTGATCTCTTTTTCCATAAGTTTATACATGCTTGTATCTACCTTTTTAAGTATATCTCCTCGATCCTATTCTTTATCCTTAGGTAGAAACCAATGGATGTAAAAATGTATTTGAAACATGTTATGATTGATGGTTGCAAGTGGTTACTAGTGGTTGCTCGTTGATGCATATACACACACATTAGGTGTTAGATCGGCTCAGTCACTTTCATGTTGCATATGCATATATGTATTTGTATATGGATTGAAACTTAGAGTGTTATCATATGGACGTTGCATTTGTATGGATGACTGTGCACTCATGTAGAAAGTATGATTAGGAATAATTGCATGCATAATGGAATCATGGCACTGACATAATTTGCATTAAGGAGGTCAACTGAATCAGTAGACCGCCTGATTTTGCATTAGATAAGGACATATACACACATTATGCATACAGTCATGAAAGCATTATAAATCTTTTTAAGGACAATGTGTGTCGGTGTTGGATGGTTGAGTAGATGGATGATTGGATGGTAGGATATACATTCTTCTTGACTTGAAGATTTCGGGGACGAAATCCATTAAGGAGGGGAGAATGTAACACCCTGTATTTTCTATGTTTATTAAAGTAACGAATTAAAGAATACTAAATTGTAAAAAAGAGAATTAAGGGAAATGGGTTACGCCATTACGTTCGTCTCGGAATTCTGCTTGAGATAGAGTCCGAGTTTGCGTGAATCGGACTCTGTATGAAGAAGTTATGGAGTTCTGAAGATTTCATGTTTAAAAAAAAAATTAAATAAAAAAAAGCAGTTCAAATTTCAAATTTAGGCAAAAGAGGATGAGCGGGAAAATTCCCGCTCAGGGGGTCGACCCCTCAGGGGGAGTCGACATAGTTGTCGACCCCCCTATAGGGGAGTCGACATAGGTGTCGACCCCCCTGTAGGGGTCGACTCCTGTATTCTGATCCAAACAGTGACTATTTCTAACTCACTGCTTAGTCACTAGGGCATAGTTGGCGGTTTCTGGATAGCTCGATCTGGTCTGGATGGTTCTTATTGCTCCTAGGTTGATCTAACGGCTCACATAAATCTAGACCTCTATATAAACAACCCCAACCCTCAACCCTAAACCACACTATTTCATTCCAAGGAGCCGTCATGTTGTCCATTGTCAACCTAGCATAGCCACCATTCTTCTCCAACTTGAAAGCAAGCTAGGAAGCAAGTTAGATGCCTCAAACCAAATTAGAATTAGAGAACCAATAGTTTACATCAAAGGATAGCTTTTTAGTTTCAGAAAACAGATCCAAGAATAACAAGATTTTTCTTTTGTTTGTAAGTTCAGTTATTCTTTAGATGTGAACAAATAAAAGTCATGATTTGTAACAAAGCGAAACTAGAACTGTGCCTAGTTGAAAGAAAATGGTGATGCTGATTCATGTCTATTTTGTGACAATTCTATCATATATGCCTGTGAGACTATTGTGGTTTATTGGACTTATCATGTTGTATGTTAAACCAAATCATGTATTATACAAATTTGGTGACTCTTTCATGTTATGTTACATGCAAGTTTTTAGGCTAAGTCATATATGCCTATAAGTTTAGATCTACATTCACATATGTTTAGATCTATGTTAATTTGATCCAACTCAAATGCTAGTTCACATTTACATGCCTAATTTGATTTGTGTAATTCTATGTAAGTTCCTGTTCATATGCTTAAGATTCATGTTAATTGGATCTAAAATGCAAGTTCATTGTTCTATGCCAAATTTATATAACACATGTTTAGTTAGATCCATATTATTTTATGTTGTTGGAATGGTACATGCTCCTTTCTTTTCCCTTTTATTTATGAGTTAGGCTAAGTTGCGAGCCTAACGTTCTATGTGAATTATGCGAATGTATGACGGGGGTAACGTTGGAAAAAAACACTAAATTACATATTATTGGCATAGTTTGGATCATAATCATTTAAATGATTAGTGGCATGAAATGGTATAATTTATATACCTAAAAATTATGAACACGATTTAGTGGGTAAATGGGGCATGACTTGAATGACAATAATTGTGGATAATTTACATATAAATATGAAGGGTAAATATGTAGATTAAGTAAAAGACGAATATGCCTAACCCGAGGTTAGATTGAGTTGCGGTGTAAAACTGATGTGATAACCCCAAACTTCCACTGGGTGAAAGCAAGGGATAATCATATGGAATACAACATAAATATAATAATACATATCAGTGATACAACATAGCAGAGGAAAACCATAGAATAATAACATCATAGCAGCGGAAATATAATGTCATCAACCACAGAACCCAACAGTCACAGAATTCCAAGTTTTTACATCAAGTTTACAGAAATTGAAATAAGTTCCAACTCCTAAAATAAGCAACACGAAATGAAACAAGTTTAATGTATGAAATTAAAGAGAGAAAAATGCAATAGAAGTAAATGATAGATGTCTTCGAGTTCCAAGTCATCACCTCTCCACAAAAGCAAATCTAAGCAGCTCCAAAGAAAAGACTCCAAGCAATGGATGAACCTGTTTACTTGGCTGCCCGTGTAGAGAAGAGGGCACCCGAGTTTGCAAAAAGGTGAAACAAACTACAGGTCAGTCATGGGACTGGTGTGAGAATTCTTATCTAACATATTAATAATCATATGGCAAATCCAAAGACCACGCCGCTAATGCGGAACGAATTTATTTCAATGGATTGTCGTGCATTATTTAAAAGTGTCAGAACAAGCAGATAAATAAATCGTGCAACAACGCAATGCTTTTTAGAAAAATGGAATCACCATAAGACTCAAGTCCCATCACACAATGCAACGCACACCAGAGGATAGAGTTTTCCCTTATGGTGATTAAACATGCTAAATACGGCAAATACGGGTTTAATATTATTATTAGTATATATAACAAAACATTTCAAAATAAATGTATCAATCCTAGGAAGCATAGGTACCATATGCTATGCCTCCGTACTAGTAATACAATCAAATCCGTAGGGTCGTATTTGGAATTTGGATTTCCATCTGAGTCAAGGCTAGGGAGGAGCTCCTACCGATTCGAGACACTCTAGCTAATGTCTCAGGATTCCCCGCAGTGAACCCTTGGAAAGCTGCAGGGCCGGTCCGCCATACGAGTTGCGGATTAGTTATTCCTGAACACACGTTTCCCAGTCCTATAGGACCTATCATCCGAGGCGCCTCATTCCATCATCCACATAAGCAAAATGTCAGGGCTGGTAGGTCACTGACACCACTCTAGCTAGAAAGAAACGTGTTGCTCTCCCTGCGTTCCCTTCTCCCGTTTTAGACTCCGCCGGTGTGTGAGGCTCGCGAAGTCTCGTTGTACACAAAGCTATGCCTAAACAGGCTATGCTTTGTTCGTCCCACAAGGCCTGCTTTTCAACAAATCTTGATCATATGCACCTTAGCGTGCCACATCATCACCCCATACCATACTACCAACCCTTTGCCGAAATATATGAATGGGTGTTAAGCAAGAGAATAGATTCCCCGCCACCAAACATCCATACCTTCGACAAAAGATCAATAACGTGATATTTGATAGAGTATGATGTCAGACACACAATCCATTTAATAGCTTATGCTCTGGGTCTGAGCGAAAGCCTAATCCGTTCAATCAACATGTTCGTTCGGGCAATGACCTTGACCTTGAATTGGGAGCAAATCAATTCAAAGCCTCAATCGCTGTCCTCCTGAGGGGAAGATTGACGGTCTTCATTCGTCATCTTTTGCTTCAATCCTTAACGTCGTTTGATTATTCGGAATGAGATTAACTCGGCATTTCCAAATAACCTTCGTATATATATATATAATGAAAATTCTTTCTTATCGTTATTTTTAATTTATAATGATTATTTCCTATTTTTATTTAATTAAAAATAATTAAATCCTTAATTACCGACGATTCAGGTCAATGTCGATTCTAGCGCTGTTTTCAATCACTTTTGATTTTCATATATCTCGAAATCTAACCGTTGGATTTTGACGTAGTGTATATCGTTGGAAAGATTTTTCCAAGACGGTCCTAACGGTTTCAGTTTTGGGAAAATCCGACGGTCGGATCTCTCGGTATAGTCGTTTAAAAGTTCGATTTGAAAACGCGAACTACCGCGCTCGATTCGTTTAATTTTAATTATATATATAAATATATATATATATCGTTCGACTCATCATTCTTACATACACCTTCCTTATTCTCTTATCTTTTCTCTTCTTTACTTACATGAAAATGTAATTTATAATTAGACGATGAATTATCCCTTTTTTTTATTTTTATTTTATACTTTTATAATTTACATTAAAATGTAAATTATAATACATTGTTCAATTCATTTCTTTTCATCTTTCAATTACATTATAATCCTATTTACATATAAAATGTTCATTCGTTTTATTTTTTTCAAGTGCATTCTTAATTTTAATTACATCTAAAATGTAATTTGATTTTACGATGTAATTTTCATTCCAATTACATATAAAAATGTAATCTTTATTCACATGTCGCCTTCTGATTTTATTTATATAAAATAAAATGTAACTTTCTTCTTTGTCACCTTCTTATTTTATTTACATTAAATAAAATGTAAATTTTCATTCTACGGTATGAATTCCTATATGTTGGCTAGCTTTTTGACCAAGCCATCCAGGTTCATTCATAAGAAGAAAGTATGAAACTGCGTTCCCTAAGAGCATGAAGGATCGGATCGCCCCTCCTCGAATCGCACGATCGGATCCCCCCATATCAGATCGCACCATATCGGATCGCACCATAACGGATCGCCCCCATTTCATCAGCGAAACGACACCTCTATGCGACTCGATCCATGCATGTGTTATTGCCCAGTATTGACCGATCCGATCCCCCTGATGCATGGCGGAGCCTCTGACCCGTTCAAACATGAGCTAGTCTTCAGCGATCCGAGACGCACGGATCTAGCGACACGTGTCCCTAACCGTCATTTTGACCAATTCTCCCCATCTGCACGATCCGATTTTCCAGGGGATCGCGACACCTGTCTGCAACGGCCAATTTGACTATTTCTTCAACGGCAGCGATGCGATCCGATGTTCTCGGGATTCGTGCCACGTGTTATCACGACCCGCCTGACAAAATCAGCTATAAATAGCCCGGAGCTTGGCAATTTTTGGGATCTTTTTGGCAATATTGAGTACTGAAACCGCCATTATTGTCAGACTACTAGAGTATTGAGAGAAATCCTTGATTGTATTAGCTTTCAAAGTATAATCAATAATAGATAAAGTGGACGTAGGCTCGTTAACGCCGAACCACTATAAATTCTGCGTGTTATTTTCTTTTCCTCATTCTTCAGTTGAAACTCTATAAAATTCAGAATAATTTGGGTGTTAGGTCCAAATTTTGATCTAACATTTTGGTGCTTTCACTGAGAAAACAGTCCTAAAGTTTCACTATTCAGTTCTTTGAAGATTCCAGCGATTCAGATATCATGGCTGGAAAAAGATCTAAGGAAGCACGAGCTTCGCAAACCAATGAAACAATTGAAGAAAGTGTGCACGAGCTAGGCAATGAGGAGACTCTAGATCGCGGAGCGCAGGGGGCGAACCGATCCGATGAAGACGCCACGCTCCGAGTCGACGAGAACGAGGCGATCCGGACTGCTGAAGGGGTTGTTACTCGATCCCAAGGTAACGTCTCGAATCCTCCGCGCACCACGACCGCGAATCGATCTCAGGGGGGCGTTGCGAGCCGCCATCCTCGAACCACAGCGATTCGAATTGATGATCAGACTACAACTCGACCTGGAAAGGAGCCTATGGCTCGCTCCTACCGTCCTGGCCCCTCCGCTCGACCTGGCTCAAGCTCTTTGCGCATAAGAGAAAGTGATGATGACCAATATGATCCTGCTGCTCCCGTTACTGAGGGGGATCTCTCTCGTTTTTCCGAAATGTGGGAGAGACTGTTTGATGAATTGGCTGCCCAAAGGCAGGAAAGCTCCGTCCTACTACAAAATTTGACTGCTATGGATAGAAGGCTTGATGAGCTCGCAAGGCAAAGGACGCCGCCGGTTCGTCCACTCACTCCAGGATATTCTTCTTCGTCTGAGAAATCGCCGAGACCTCCGCGGCGACCGTATGAGAGAGCCGAAAACATAGAGCAGCTTCGGTTCGAAACCCTGCCATCACGGGAAGAAGAAGCACTAGAGGCGGGGCCCTCAAACCGTAATGTGAACGATCAAGCCGCAACTCCCAGGACTCGAGATGTAGACAGTCCTGTACATAACAGACTACCTCAGCCCCGTCGCCGCGCACATGCTCATGGTAACAGGGGGCAACGAAGCCCTATCCGAGCCCCGGATTTTGTGACTGCTCCCGAAAGAGAGATTAGAGAACCCCGCCGAGCCAGAGGCACTGACCCTGAACCTCCGCTGACCAGTGCAAATGTTGCAGCCATGATCCATCAGATTCTGGCAGATAGCCGTGGACAACGGAACGAAGATTGGGGAATCGACCGCAGTCACACCCCTTTCACTGATGATATTTTGGATGCGACTTTCCCAAGGCGTTTCAACATGCCACAGATGAATCGATACGCGGGCAGGTCTGATCCCGTCCAGCATCTGATGAGATACTCTTGGTCAATGACCGTTGCCGCAGCTTCTAACGCTGTCAAGTGCAAAGTATTTCCCATATTCTTGGAGGATGTAGCATTGTTATGGTTTACTTGCTTGCCAGCAAGATCGATTTCTAGCTTCAGGGAGTTGAGTGAGAAGTTCGTAGAACAATTCCGTATCTATGCACAAAAGACAAAGAGTGTGATTGATTTGTTCCTCGTCAAGCAGCGATCAGGCGAGAGTTTGAGGGCGTACCTAGATCGTTTCAACTTGGCCGCTACTGAAGTTAAAGATCCCCATGAACCAACCGTTGTCGCAGCACTGATTGATGGGGTAGATAAAGACACTGAATTCGGGAGATACCTGGCAGGCAAACCACCCCATACTAGAGAGTTATTCTACGAAAAAGCTAACGTACATTTACGCCGGGAAGAAGTGTATGCTAACCGAAAGGCAAAAATAGCTGATAAGGAGGAAATCCAGAGCAATGTCGCCATTAAGCAGACAGGAGACAGCTCGGGGAAAGTCGAGGTTAATGTCGGAAATCGGAATCAGGGTGGTCGTCAGTCAGGGAACAACAATAATAATGGTAACGGCAACAACCGGAAGAGGAACCGAGGGAACGACTCCCAGAGAAGGACTCGTCCCAGGGCCTTTGAAAGTTATACACCAATAAATGATACTCTGGAAAATATCTTCATGGATGCGTATGAAGTCCTCCAGAATAAGAGGCCACCTCCCAGAGAGTCGACGGAAAAAGAACGTGAAACGGGGAAGTTTTGTCTCTTTCATCAGATTCACGGCCATTCGACAAATGAATGCCGTCACCTAAGAGATGTAGTTGAAAGGCTGCTTCGAGAAGGAAAGTTAGATGAATACAGAGTAACGCCCAGAGACAGGGGGCAAGCAGTACAGGCCCCAAATCAGAACCAGAATCAACTTGCTGCTAGGCCAACTGCCCAGCAAAAGGGAAAGAACATTGTTATCAATACCGTAATCGGAGGACTTTATCTTGCTGGGCATAGCTCCAAGGCGTTAGATCAATATGTCAATGCAGCCAAGCAACACCTCGAGGTAGGGGAGTGTAGCAACCCTGAGGACAATATCCCGGTAAAGCAACAAAAGATGATGACCGATGATGTCGTTTTCCGAGAACGAGAAAGCATTGGAGTCCATGCTCCGACAGAAGATCCATTTGTAATTACAGTACCTATTGGACCAGCCACTGTTCATAAGGTTTTGGTGGACAACGGGAGTTCCGTCAACATTCTTTTCAAAAGGACATTTGACCAGATGAACCTCGAAATAAAAGACTTGAAGCCCTGTCAAGGATGGATCTGTGGATTCAACGGAGCATCTACCGCTCCAATGGGTTATGTTGAATTACCGGTTACGCTTGGGGAAGGAGAACGCCAGAGAGTGAGAATCCTTCCCTTCGTGGTTTTGGACGTTGAATCGCCCTACAATGCCTTCTTGGGCCGACCGGCCCTCGCAAAGTTTAGAGCCTGTATAGCCCCCTAGTGCTTGCTATTGAAATTCCCCACAGAAGCTGGCATTGGTATCGTCAGAGGAGATCAGGTTGCTGCACGAGCATGTTATGTTGCCGAACTAAAGTTACTTCGCAATGGAGGGGACATTGAAACTAAAGGCGCTTCTCCCCCTACGGGGGCGGAGACCTTATTGCAACTAAAGAGGATAGTCGTTGGAGAGTCGCCCAGAGAGTTGCCCGAGGATATAGATCCCAGAGAGGATCAAGAACCCAGGGGCAGAATGGCGACTCCCAACGAGACAACTGTGGATGTACCGATCGATGACAGTGACCCGGAGAAGGTCCTTAAGATTGGATCCCAGTTAAATCCGAATCTCGCTAAAGAATTGACGGATTTCTTAAAAAACAACTTGGATGTATTTTCTTGGACCCACGCGGACATGTGTGGGATATCCCCATCAATCATGAGCCATTCATTAAGCATTGACCCTAAGCATCCTCCGGTAAAGAAAAAAAGGCGAATGTTGGGCCCAGAGAGGTCCGCTGCCTTGAAAGAAGAAGTTGGAAAGCTAAAGAGCAATGGATTTATCAGAGACTCGACCTACCCAGACTGGATTTCGAATCCAGTCCTGGTAAAGAAGGCCAACGGGAAGTGGCGAACGTGTATCGACTTCTCAGATTTGAACAAAGCCTGTCCAAAAGATAGTTTCCCATTACCCCGGATTGACCAGTTGGTAGACTCGACGGCGGGTCATGAGCTTCTCTCATTTATGGATGCTTATTCAGGATATAACCAGATTCCGATGCATGTTCCAGATCAAGAACACACTAGTTTTATCATGGATCTGGGATTATATTGTTATGTGGTGATGCCCTTTGGCTTGAAGAATGCGGGCGCTACATATCAACGTTTAGTCAACAGAATGTTTTATAACCAGATCGGGAAAACAATGGAAGTATACGTCGACGATATGTTGGTTAAGTCCAAGCAATCTTCTCAACACACTACTGACTTGGCAGAGATGTTCGGCATTCTTCGAAAGTACGGAATGAAACTCAACCCAACCAAGTGTTCATTCGGTGTTGCCTCCGGAAAATTCTTGGGATTCATCGTCAGTTCCCGTGGGATTGAGATTAATCCAGACCAGATTACGGCAATCAGAGACATTCAGGAACCCAGGCAAATTAGGGATGTGCAAAGCCTTGCAGGGAAAGTGGCCGCACTAAGCAGATTTATCTCCAGGGCTACGGATAAATGCATCCCATTCTTCGAATTAATAAAGCGGGGGAAACGCCACTTCAAATGGACGCCCGACTGCGTAGAAGCATTTCAGAATTTACTCAGGCACCTGGAGAAACCTCCGATATTATCTAAGCCAATGGACCACGAGGACTTATTCATGTATCTGGCAGTGTCATCCCATGCGATCAGTTCAGCGTTGGTAAGAGAAGAGGATAAGGTCCAAAGACCTGTGTATTACGTAAGCAAAAAATTAACGGCAGCAGAGCGTAATTATCCAAGGATAGAAAAGTTGGCGTATAGTTTACTGATCGCCTCTAGAAAGCTTCGACATTATTTTCAGGCGCATCCCATTACCGTATACACCGATCACCCACTCAAGCAAGTTTTACAGAGACCAGAGGCGTCTGGAAGATTACTCAAATGGAATATTGAGCTAAGTCAATTTGATCTGAACTTTCAGCCTAGACGGTCAATTCTGGGGCAAGTGATAGCCGACTTCATAGCAGAGTTTACCGTACCGGAGGAAGATATAGCCAATGAAGAGGACAATCCTTCAAAATTACTTTTCGATCCCAATGCCTGGAGATTGTATACTGATGGCGCTAGGAATGACGAAAGATCCGGCGCTGGAATAGTGCTTGAAACTCCCGAGAAACGATTGATAACCTATGCAATCCGGATGGAGTTTCATGCCACTAACAACGATTCCGAATATGAAGCTCTGATAGCCGGATTAAGGATCGCAAAGGAATTAGAGGTCACAAAGCTGAACATCTTCTGCGACTCCAAGTTAGTTGTGAACTAAGTTACTGGAAAATTCCAAGCTAAAAGTGCAAGATTGATTTTATACTTAAAGAAAGTGAAAGAGTTGCTGAACGATTTTGATCACTACAGCATATCTCATATTCCGCGGTCAGAGAATCAGCAGGCGGATAAGTTGGCAAAGATGGCTAGTTCCGACGATCCTGAAGTGACTGGGCTAGCCCCCGTTGAAGTACTTCGGTCCCCTAGCATAGATCAAATGGAAATCGACCTAATACTAGAGACAGAACCAGAAAGGGAGTCCTGGATGACCCCTCTAAAGAATTTCCTGATGAATGGAACGCTTCCGACCAAGAAAAGCGAGAGGCGTAAAGTAATTCGTAAAGTCGCCCGATACGTCCTGCAAGGCGGAGTTCTTTACAGACAAGGGTTTTCAATGCCCCTCCTTCGGTGTATAGCCCACGATGACATCAAACGTGTGCTACAAGAGGTCCACGAAGGCGAATGTGGCGACCGCACTGGAGGGCAAACTTTAGCAAAAAAGGTGTCGCGGCATGGTTATTTCTGGCCTACCATAAACAAGGATGCAGCAAGATACGCACGATGGTGTGATGCGTGCCAGAGATTTTCAAAGATACCAAGAGCACCTCCTAACCAGTTAAAAACAATGATGAGCCCATGGCCTTTCGCTATGTGGGGAATTGATATCATTGGAAGCCTCCCCATAGCAAGGGGCGGAGCAAAGTTCGCTATAGTGGCCGTGGATTATTTCACTAAGTGGGTCGAGGCTGAGCCACTAACTATAATCGCTACCAAACGAGTGATCAATTTTATCGTTCGAAACATCATTTGCCGATTTTGGATTCCAAAGATTGTGATAACGGATAACAGAACTCAGTTCGATAGCGCTGAATTCAGAAATTTCTGCCAAAAATACCACATTGAGAATCGGTACACCTCTGTGGCGCACCCGCAATCGAACGGACAAGTCGAAGCGGCGAATAAAGTGATTAAGTCCATTCTGAAAAGAAGACTGAAGCAGGCTAGAGCCATGTGGGCTGATGAATTGCCCTTGGCACTATGGGCCTACAGGACAACATATAAATCGGCAACAGGACATACCCCGTTCTCCCTTGCTTTTGGAACGGAAGCAGTCATCCCGGTTGAGATAAAGGTACCTTCTCACCGGGTGACTTATTATGATCCAATGACCAATAATGAATTGCTCCTTGAGTCCCTAGATATGATCGAAGAAAAGAGGGATGAGGCGGACCTGCGCGCCTTGAGGTGCAAGCAACAGATCGCTCGATATTACAACAAAAAGGTTCGAGCCCGAACCTGGGAACCCGGAGACTTGGTTCTGAAACGTGTCTTTCCACCCCCAACTCATATGGGAGCGAAGTGGGAAGGATCGTACTCCATTCTGAGCAAGCTTGATAATGGAACCTTCAAGCTGGCAACCGTAGATGGAAGGGAAATCCCCAGAGTGTGGAATGCCCAACATTTACGGCCATACTTAGCATAAAAGTTTCAAATCTGTTCTTTTGCTTTGTTGAAAACCATGTATAAGGCACGACTAGCCTAGAATAGTTTGATTCCTTGAAGCAAAAAATTATAAAGTGGACGTAGGTCATGATTCGACCGAACCACTATAAAAATATTGTGTGTCATTTACCTTTATTGCATCCTTATTTATCTGCCTATTTATTTTTATGGAAATCGGCGTGAATAATGCAGGTACCCAAAGTCTGGCGCCAACTGTTCCTCCCGTAGACTGTTTGGAGGAACTCAAAGCCTTGGCAAATGCTCCAACTGCTTGTCCGACTGGTTTTAATCCTCGGAGCATGGATTAAAATGTAAACCTAGGACGGGTTTGATGAGCGTGCATGATTGCAAACTGCTTGATCCGTGACTCTAACTCTCCAGAGTAGAGAGAGAGTATAAAGGACGCGAAGATGACGTTCACAAGGCATGACGGTGTACCATGATCGGAGCCGCCTGAGCAAAAGTCTAACCTTGGCGACCGCCAGGAGAATATAAAAGCGTCCATGATTTGGCGCTGA
This sequence comes from Allium sativum, assembly GCA_030737875.1. Lineage (NCBI taxonomy): Eukaryota > Viridiplantae > Streptophyta > Magnoliopsida > Asparagales > Amaryllidaceae > Allium > Allium sativum. The sequence goes on from CM060924.1 coordinate 382,516,892, forward strand.
GAAAGAGCTCCTTCCCCGCTGAAGGATCGGGGAGCGAATGAATTGCTGAGCTCGAACTCTAACTCTCCAGAGAGAGAGAGAGAGTATAAAAGCGTCTCCGATTGAGCGCTGAGAAAGAGCTCCTTCCCCGCTGAAGGATCGGGGAGCGAATGAATTGCTGAGCTCGAACTCTAACTCTCCGGAGAGAGAGAGAGTATAAAAGCGTCTCCGATTGAGCGCTGAGAAAGAACTTCTTCCCTGCTAAAGGAACAGGGGCCGACTGAACTACTGAATTCAAACTCTAACCTCGGCGACCGTCAGGAGAGTGTAAGATAGTCCATGACTAAGCACTGAGAAAGGTGCCAGAAATTCAGTACCACAAGAACAGTTATCCCATGAAATCTTCTAAGTCCCCCATATTCAGAAATAGGGGGCAACCTGCCGACAGTACTAACCAATCCTTAGTAAAACCCAGTCAGCCCTATGATAACGACTGATTGGGGGCACATATACTCGTATACATATACTGAACTTTAATGCAGCAGTACAGCACGAAAATTTTCTTTCTGTTGTTTGATTGATTTGTAGATATAATTAGACCGTCTGTTACTAAACATGGAAAGTTTATTTGAATACAGGTACACAATGATGCAAAAAGAGATAAACTTTCATTTATGTACCGCAAACCTACTAAGTGAAAAACGACCTAGAAAAAACAAAGGTGAGGGCCAGTCTCACAATTACACTTCCTGGCCAGTGGAAAACTTAAAGACAAAATATCAACAAGCAACAATATCCTATTTACGCTTTGGCCTCTTCTCCTGCTTCTGTCTCTCCAGCTTCGCCTTGTCAGCATCGGACTGATCCCCTTTCTTCCTCTTCCTTTTGTCTATGAGAGGGACATCCGACTCTTCCGAAGATTCCTCTTCCACCTCTTTTCTCTTCCCTCTATCAGAAAGGGAAGCCGGGAAGTCATCGGGATTTGCAAAATGAAGCTGTCAGCTGATGGATTTGGGCTGGATTTTCACAATCATCCCAGTTTTGGGATCAAATTCTGCAAGAGGGACTACGTCCAAAGCCTCATCTGCCACCTTCTTCGAAGCCATCTCTTTTTCTTGCCTAGCCCGTCGGCTGGCCAAAGTTTCGTCGTCGTCGTCGCCGGTCTCTTTGGCGCCAATAGTTTCTTCTTCATCATCTACATGGCGCCCATCCATGTCTTTCAAGGCTTCGATGGTCTCAGCATCTTTGGGAACGTCAGTACTAGGTACCGGGATGCTTCTTTCTGCTGTTGTGACCTCAGCCTGATGTGGTATATCAATACCGGCACCTGGCGAGACAGCCTCCTTCTCCACTTCTTTTTCTTTTTCAGCACCCTTGTCGACGGGCTCACCACCTGTATCATGAGGAACACACATTACTAATTCAATTGGTTGTTCTACCAGACGACGACAATTCACAATTGCTTTGACAAATTGTGGGGAAAAGAGAGAGATACCTTCCGCAGATCCTCCCTCTTGAGTAGTTGCAGAGGCTCCAATGACCACGGGAGTTAGACCCAAAGGGATTAATGGATCATCGGGATGGTATTCTTCAACCCCGGAGGTCTTGGGCTCCACGGCTGAACTCGAACCCTCGTCAGCTTTGCCTTTACCCTTAGCTAGGGCCCTCTCCTTTTCCATCTCCGCTAGAATCAGACGACAACCCTCTACTAGGTCCTCAGGCTCATTATCCCTCAAGATGCTCTTCATCAACTCATCCTCATCAACTTCTTCGACCCCCAATCTCTGCTTTTCACCCTCAACAATGGCATCCCATAAATTGGCTAAAGTAACGTGGTAATCCGGGATCCACGAGATGTTGCGAGTTTTGAGAACTTGGCCAAGGAAGTCGAAAATCATCTCTTCAAACCCCTCGATATCCTTCTCTCTTTCGAGGAGCTTGTTGTTAGAAGCAGTGGCCAATTCGATGGCACTTTCAACATTCTTTTCGGCGAGAGCTGCCCGTCTCTCCGCGTCCGCGACCTGATCATTTAAAATCACCTTTTCTGCTTTAGCCAAAGCCAAACTTTCTCTTAAACTTGCTTTTTCTGCCTCCCAAGCAGCTCTCTCAGCTTCAAAATGGCCTTGTGCTATTTTCTACTCGATGTTGGCCATTTTGAGATCTTCAACCTCCTTCTTTAAGGCCATTTTCTCTTGGCTATTGGAGTCAAGTTCAGAATGGAAACGTTTCTTAGCGTTCTCCAACTCGGTCTTATAATTTTCGGCATCTCTCCGCGCTAAGGCGAGTTGGGATTGAGCATCTTCCAGGTCCTTCTCCATCTTGGTCCTGGCCCTTTCGTTGTTTTCAAGTTTCGCGTTGGATCTATGTGCTTCTATTTCAAGTGTTCAGATGACTTCCGAAAGGTTAACTGCATGTTTCTTCATCATTTCATATTGCCTGGCTACATGGCGGATGTGCCCGACGACTTCGCTATCCCAGTTCTTGGGGACCGGTTCCAAGGCTGGAACAAATGTCATCCTGACAAAGAATATGTCTGGGAATTGTTCCCGCAGCTTTTCCAGCCTACCTTGAATCTCGGGACCATGCATGTAATCCCGTGACCCGGGGGCAGCCAACTCTGGCTGGCTGGAAGGGACGATGTCACTCCTCTCTTTTTCAGATTCTCTGATTGGATCCTTGCCTTTGTCTTTAGATTCATGATGCCTTTTTGACGACTTGCTGTGAGAGGGTGCACTTTTTGGAGGAGTTAATTCTTTAGGAAGTTTCTTTCCCCTGTAGGAACCGTCGGATGACTGGGAAGCTTGACAGATGTCGATTTTGGTGGAGACCGGGGTTGCGAGGAAGTCAACCTGTGAGAAGGGCCACGAGAGCGCTCGGTACCCGGATGAAGGCTGGGTGTGCCCTCACGAAGAGAACGATAAGAGTAAGATTTCCTACGGGACATCGTTCCTGCAAAAAAGAGAAGAGCATATTAAAACTTTGAATACTCACGATATAAGAGTGCAGGGTCAGATAGTGTGTGTGATTTGTGCATCCCATATAATCCCCCCTAACAGACCCGGGCCTGAAGACAGGCTCATCTGACCAATTTCTTGTTCTCTAGTTGGAGCGATGGTCTCTTCAGAAGCAGGGAAGAAAGGCCCCCCTTCAAAGTCCTTCTCTGTATATACATCATCGGGTAGAGGAATTTTGTTCAGCTCGTCAAATAACTGCTCTTCTGTCAAGTCATCGGGAGCAGCGGTTTCGATTGGAGTAGAAATTGGGATTTCCTTGGACATGTCACCGCGGACCTCATCCCCTCTGTATATGTTCAGGTCCTCATCGTCTTGGACGACTATCGGAGGACTCTTGCGAAACTTAGTTGTTTCTACCGCTTGCGAAGTTCCCTCTCCCTCCGTTGGGGGCACGTACTTATAATGTCTGCCGCCAGTGCCAAGTCCAAATCTTCTATCCAGAAGATGATGCTTATGAAGATTTTCATCAGTAATGCATTTTTTGATCCTTAGAAAGTCGGATCTACTTTGTAGAAGAATGGACAATCGATTGTTGTATAGCGGACCCTCCGTTTTCGGGAAGACGTGATCTGTTTAAGACAAAGAAAAAGGGGGGAGAATGTTAATGCCTAGACTTCTTGAACAAGATATTCGGTTAAAAGCTTAAAGTTTACTTGATTTGAGCCATCTTCTTGAGCATCCGGCCTGTTTCTTTATATAAAACCAATCAGATTTAGGATCCCCTATATTGCTATATCCATCATACAGAACCTTCCTATTCGCCACCGATTCAAAGAAAGAGAAATTTGGAGTTGCCGAAGAACGGTGCTTGAAAAGAAAGAAGAATGTCAAATCTCTGAATTTAAGTTCGGCGTGTAGAATCTCCGCGTATGCAACATGTAGGGTGTATAGAGATGCGTAAGCGTTAGGATGAAGCTGCATCGGAGCAATGCCCTGTCGTTTTAAAGTCTCGAGGGCGATCGGAGGAAACGGAGGAATAGCTCCTACCAAGCACATGGTTCGACAGATAGCCATATATCCTTCCGGAGCTAAGTGGGGTCTATCTTCGCTACCGGGTGTCAAGACATCATCCCAAGGAATCCCGTGTCTCAAGCAGATTCTTTTAAGCTTTATATCGTCGAGCTTAGATGCTAAAGAATCAGAAAATTTATCTATTCCGAGCGCGCCAGGAATCTCGTCGGGAGCTCGCCCATCTATCTCAGACTCTTCGCTAGATGAAGTACTCTCGGACGGATCTGATTCCGTTGCCTCGTATTCAGATCCGGAATCTTCACCTCATGGATTAATTGGAGGAATCTCGGGGTTGTATTGCTCAGGAACCTCGGATTCCGCTTCTGTTGTGGATCTTGAAGGAGATTGATTATTCGACATTACTGCTAGGATGAGAAAACATGAACAATGAGATTAAAACTACCCGTCCCCCGTGTATGCAAGTGCCGGTGTGTGTGCTTGTGTGTGCATTAAAGATAAAGCGTGAAAGCTATCAAGATCATCAAAATATTAGTCGTCATATGCAGTCAAATTATGTGGTTATTTAGTCCAGAAAGTCCGACATCAAGGCCCTAGCCTAACTGTTCAGAATTTTATGGTGACAAGGCGTCGTTTAAAGTTCGAAATTCGTTCGGATCGTGAACTACGAGTCGGATCGCAAGGAGAGGGATCGCCCTTCTTCGGATCGCAGGATAGAGGGATCGCCCTCCTTCGGATCGCAGGGCAGGGGGATCGCCCCCTCACGGATCGTGAAATTAAGTGATCGGGGTCTTCGCCGAATCGTTGCAGCCCCCCACGGTACGTGCCTCTGCCGTCACCACGACCCTCCGTCTCGCCACTCGCCTTCTTCTTCCTCTCCTCTCCATGCCCCCGATCCGAACTGGACTTCTCTCTTCTTCTTCCTCCTTCGTTTTTCTCCTCTCCTTCTCATCTCCGAACTCCAACCTCTGAACCCATCAGCCATGGCGCCTCGAGGGTTCCCCCAAAAATCACGATATTCCATCGTTTCTTCCCTCAAGCTACGCGAAAAAAGTCATAAACAACAGCGATTACGAATAAGGGTGTTTTCGGTGGAGTTACCTTTCTAAAAATTGGGAAAGTACTCGGATTTTTGAAGGTTTGAAAAACTAGGGTTCTTTCCTCAACGATGCAGGCGAAACGATACGGAAGAAAGAAGAAGGAAGAAAGTGAAGAGGAGGGACGGCTTATATAGGCAAAAGGGCGACCATTTGTCTCCCCTTTTTTGTTTTATTCGATCCGCGAAAATAGGCGGGCCGCGAACCAAAAGCACACCACGTCTCGGAGAGAAGCCCATTTCGTTTCATTTCGTAAAGAAGCTCAAGCGCTCACCAAAGAACGAGACGAATGGCTCGAATGGCTTGATAAAGGACCGCGACTCGAGTATGCGATACGAATCGATAAATCACCAACAGATTCAGTGATGAAGACTCTAAAAAGTCCCAGAAAAGGAATCATTCACTGATTGGAGACTCGTTGTGAAAAGACGATCCTAAAGTATTCGAAGCATGTTCCATCATCAATAAAACATACTTCGAGGGGGAAAAATGTTGGCTAGCTTTTTGACCAAGCCATCCAGGTTTATTCATAAGAAGAAAGTATGAAACTGCGTTCCCTAAGAGCATGAAGGATCAGATCGCCCCTCCTCGAATCGCACGATCGGATCGCCCCCATATCGGATCGCACCATAACGGATCGCCCCCATTTCATCAGCGAAACGACACCTCTATGCGACTCGATCCATGCATGTGTTATTGCCCAGTATTGACCGATCCGATCCCCCTGATGCATGGCGGAGCCTCTGACCCGTTCAAACACGAGCTAGTCTTCAGCGATCCGAGACGCACTGATCTAGCGACACGTGTCCCTAACCGTCATTTTGACCAATTCTCCCCATCTGCACGATCCGATTTTCCAGGGGATCGCGACACCTGTCTGCAACGGCCAATTTGACTATTTCTTCAACGGTAACGATGCGATCCGATGTTCTCGGGATTCGTGCCACGTGTTATCACGACCCGCCTGACAAAATCAGCTATAAATAGCCCGGAGCTTGGCAATTTTTGGGATCTTTTTGGCAATATTGAGTACTGAATCCGCCATTATTGTCAGACTACTAGAGTATTGAGAGAAATCCTTGATTGTATTAGCTTTCAAAGTATAATCAATAATAGATAAAGTGGACGTAGGCTCGTTAACGCCGAACCACTATAAATTCTGCGTGTTATTTTCTTTTTCCTCATTCTTCAGTTGAAACTCTATAAGATTCAGAATAATTTGGGTGTTAGGTCCAAATTTTGATCTAACACTATATATATTACATAAATTAAAATATCATCTTTTTCCTACGGTGTAATGAGTATTTAATTTACATTAAAAATAGTGTAAATTTACATGCGGTGAAATTTCCCCTTATATATCGCATAAACCAAAAATGTAATCTTTTTCCTACGGTAAAAATTACCTTTTTATTTACATTAAACATAAGGTGAACTTATCCTATGGTGAAATTTCTTTTATATCAACATTAAAAATAATGTTCATTTCCTACGGTGTAAATCCTCTTCATAATATTAACAGTTAAAATGTTAATGACATCCCACGGTTGAATTTTTATAATATTAACATTAAAAATGTTAATGACATCCTACGATTGAATTTTTATAATATTAACATTAAAAATGTTAATGACATCCTACGGTTGAATTTTTATAATATTAACATTAGAAATGTTAACGACATCCTACGGTTGAATTTTTATAATATTAACATTAAAATGTTAACGACATCCTACGGTTGAATTTTTATAATATCAACATTAAAAATGTTAATGACATCCTACGGTTGAATTTTTACAATATTAACATTAAAAATGTTAATGACATCCTGCGGTTGAATTTTTATAATATTAACATTAAAAGTGTTAATGACATCCTACGGTTGAATTTTTATAATATTAACATTAAAAATGTTAATGACATCCTACGGTTGAATTTTTGTAATATTAACATTAAAAATGTTAATGACATCCTACGGTTGAATTTTTATAATATTAACATTAAAAATGTTAATGACATCCTACGGTTGAATTTTTATAATATTAACATTAAAAATGTTAATGACATCCTACGGTTGAATTTTTCATACGATGTAAATTTCTTATTTTAATTTTACATAATAAAATGTAAATTCCACCACAAGTCGCATTCTTATTTTATTTGCATCAAATAAAATGTAAATTTTCATCACATAACATAACAACAACATCCAAGCATACAACAAGTCTAAATCTAACAACTAGCATCAAGGTAATTACGAGGTGATGTTATAACTTGGTATATGTAAAATCAACACGGCATGATTAAACACATAATTAATTTTAATTAATTATTAATTCAGATTTAAACCTCAAAATTTCAGATCTAATCTCATGCAAATCAGATTCAACATCATACGGAGTGAACAGTTCAAATCCATGTTCTAAACATCACGTCTTATTAGATCTACTTATTAATAATCATAGAAATAATGATTAAATAAATCAAATTAAATTAAAAATAAATTCTCACCGTGGTCTGGTCTGAGAAGATGATTCGGGTTCGATCAGATCCGGTGTTCGTATTCAATTTGATTTCAGATCTGAAATGATTCGAATACAAATTCATATGAAAAATCAAAATACGACTTTTAACAACTGTCGCAGCGACGCCTCTAGGCGTGACAAAATCTGAAATAGATTCATACCTTAAGCTTTGAATTTGTTCAAATTTTTTATTTCAGTTTTCTCGATCTGTAGTCAATGGTTTTGGGCACCGTTTGTTGGAGGAGGACCGGGGCAGAGAGGCGCAGGTTCGGCCAGAGGGGGTGGCGTTCGGCGGCGACATGTGGGGCCCAGGGGGGCGCGACCGGCGGCACTTCGTGGGGATGGGGCGGCTTCGACAGGGCACGGTTCGAGGTGATTCTTGTCGGAGGTCGTAGAGTTCGGAAAGAGCTTCGAAACGGGTACTCGTATGAATGTTTTCGTTGAGAGGAGAGGGAGAAATCGAAGCTCAAAGATTCGAGCTGTTATGGGTTTCGGCGGTGGAAATAACGGAGGAAGAAGATTTACTGTATACGGTCGTATTTATACTAGTATTTTAGGGTTTTTATTTTTTATTTATTTAATTAATTAATTCTAGAAATTAGTGTTTTCCCATACGATCTCCAAACGAAGCTCAACGACTGTCGAACTTAATGTTTTGACGTCTTCTGAACGCGATGGCGCTATTGCCAAGGTCTAATTCTGAAGTTACAGTCATGTTTCTTTTATTTTTAAAATAAATCATTTAATTTAAATTTGTACGTACTTGTTAATTCCACCAGGGCCACCTCCTAGCTCAGAAAAATCCAGAAAAATTATTTTTGGCTTTCTTATGTCAATACGGTCCTAACAAAATTTATTTTGCCTCATTTGGAGGCTGTTTGAAAAATGACTATTTTCAGTCAATTAATTTCGACCGAAATTGACAAAAAACAGATTCTTTTGCCACGCTTACATGCTAGCTTCAAAAATCATGAAATTTGAAACCTAGCAATAATTTTACATTCCGGACCCAACAAAAGTGGTTTCGTTGAATTCCAAGGTCGTATGCAAAATGCCAATTTTCAAGGGCGATATATTTTCTATAGCGACCTTTCTGAAAATTCATTTGGCCATATCTTTTGATTTTTGCTATGAAACTTCGATTTTTCGGATTCGTTAGAAAGATGCTCATTAACAGATTTAGATATTTTCGTTTCAACAAAATCCGGTTTATTCTGCACCCTAGGTAATTAGTCAAAGTTCAAGTTTGACTTTTCAAACTACCCTCCTATTTCTAATACTTTTTGTAATATATTTGAATATATCTGCATTAACTTTGCTCAACGTAAATTCCCATTCATAATTATTTGAAATAATTTATTTTAAATAATTAAACACCCCTAAAATCCCCAAAATGAAAATTTTAAATTGGCCCCAAATTTCGGGTTGTTACCACTGCCCGGAATCGCCCGGCACATCCAGCAACCGTAACAATATAGATCTAATGTGAGAGGTTAGCGCATTAAGCCCAAAAGAACCCGAGGTTAGATTGAGTTGCGGTGTAAGACTGCCCGGAACTGACCGGCACATCCAGCAACCTCAACAATATAGATCTAATGTGAGAGGTTGGTGCTTTAATGAATGAATTAAAGCTAAGGAACAGGCAGGCCAAGAAGGTAGGGTTAAGTTAATTAAGGCAACACTTACCCAGTACAACATGTTAACTAAACTAATGGGTGGGGTTAGGTTAATTCGAGAACACTTAACCATTTTAAAATGTTGATTAGGAAACCCTAGTAACGGGGACCCTTTTCAGCAGTAACCCACATAGATGTATCATGGTACCCTGAACTAGGCAGGGTGGGGCATGATTACTGGGCTGATTATAAACGGTCAAAACAACGGTGGGTGGTGCGTCAGTGTGAGTTCCGACGGAGTGCGGGCGTGCACGTACTCCAGAGTGGAAAAAGCAGGCACTGGGCATCAGTAGTTATACACTGTTCATCTTGAATTGTGTTGGGTTGCCACCATAGGATTTGATACACCCTATGGTGGGACCAGCACAGGTATCTACAGTCAAGCGGGGCCGAATGACACAAGTGGTAAACGTATATGAGTAGGAGTCGATCGATAAGGGGGATCATTCTTTTATGAACACATGAGGCTGGTTAAAACAATAGTTAGGAGGTGCAGAGAAATGGAAATGAGTACGATAGTATATTTAGTATATCTTACCTTTTTTGTTGTTATCTTATTTCTAGGGTATTGTTCTACGTTCAGTTTATTCATGTCATGATCCTTTTACATGTTTACATGCTGAATAATCACTGAACTTATCAGGCTTATGTCTGACCCATTTTCTTTCTTTCGTCTTCTTTTCTTGCGTCCCTCCCCCCCCCCCCGGGGTCCTCAGGGAGGGAATACTTTAGTTTGTTTAGACCCTTTCCAGCTTGAAGAGAGTAGATGTATTTCTTGGATTCTCTTTCCTTGGGCTATGGCTTCAGATACACTCTTATTAGGGATTTATGCTGCCTTATTTTTATTTTATGCTTCTTTATTTTTTAATCAAGACAGAGATTTTGTTATAATGATTTGGAAGTTGGATTGAGACAGTTGTTGTAATGTTTTGACTAAACCATGTGCTTATGAAATAAATTTAGTTTTTCCGCTGTTTATGTTTGCCTTGTAAATTATCTGTATCTTTTACCTATAGCGCTCCATTGAAGTTAGGGCATTCCCTTCTGTGAGTGACTTTAACGGAGGTGGGGTGTTTCAGTTGCCTCGGATAAAACCTTTGTTGGTCTGGCCTCGCTCAAGATCGCCTTGGATAAAACCTTTGTTGATCTTGCCTCTCTCAAGATTGCCTCAGATAAACCTTGGTTGATCTTGCCTCCCTCAAGATCATCTCGGATAAACCTTGGTTGATCTTGCCTCGCTCAAGATAACATCGGATAAACCTTAGTTGGTCTTGCCTCGCTCAAGATCGCCTCATATAAACCTTGGTCGATCTTGCCGCGCTTAAGATCGCCTCAGGCAAACCTGGGTTGATTTTGCCTTGCTCAAGATCACCTGAAATCCTATACATGCCTTGGTCATCTTACTAAAGCACGAAGGACTTGAAAAAATATAACAGAATGTGACGGTCTCGTCAGTAAAATGAGAAGATCCCCCACTTCTCGCTAGGCGGATTCTTTACTCATGCAGGTTATTGGACTCCTCCACTCCCTCGGATATTCTGGCTATTCTGGTTATCTCTAAACGATCCAAAGTGGTCGCAACTTTCAATTAATTTCTAGTTAATATGATCTAAACCGATCGTGGCTTTCCAATTAATACGATCTAAAGCGATTGCGGTCTTCCATTAATACAATCCGTAGCGATCGTGGCTTTCTATTAATACGATGTGAAGCGATCGTGGACTTCTATTAATATGATCCGAAGCGATCGTAGTCTTCTATTAATAAGATCCAAAGCGATCATGGTTTTCTAAATAATATGATCCAAATTGATCATCGTTTTTCTGAATAATACGATCCAAATTGATCGTCGGCCTTCGTCAAAATTCAAGCTTTCTGGTTTTCCGACTCGTAAATAACACGATCCGAAGCGATCGTGGATTTCTGGATTTCTCTTTTTCTCGCAGAGCACACCTTCCTTGAATCAAGCAAGATATGTTTTGGGGGGCAAATGTTGACACGCTTTTTAGTTGAATCTGTCACACGTCAAGAATATTGTCAGAAAACACAAAGCGACTCAATCGAAGTCGCGACATATTCAGAAATGGTTTGGAAATGGCATCAATTTATAACATCGTCGTCGATTGGCTCGAAAAACCTGACGTAGTGAAAATACATTATCGACACTGTCTGATTAGCTCAAAATGGTTGAGCGCGTCGGTTCAATCACGTGGCAGAACTCGTCACGCAAAAATATATATATTTGGTAAAAAAAAAACAGTGTCATGCACTAAAAAAACAGCTTATAGACGCATCGATCACGAAAAATGGCCCAGGCGACACATGGTGTCAAAATATGGTAAACTGGAAAAGCTGATCCGGCACATGGAAAACAGCTGATCGACGCGTGAAAATCATGAAAAATCACGTGTTTTACCTTGGTCGATCAATCTGGTAAAAAGGGAAAACCTGGCATTTGGCACAATGGAAAACGTGGTGGATCACTCAAAAACCACGTGTGCACACTTGCCAGATCACTCTGGAAAATTAGCTGATTTGGCAATTTTGCGCGTTGGAAAATCAATTAAAAACACGGTGGATCGGGAAAAAACCACGTGCACACCCTTATCGGATCACACCGAAAAATTTGCTTGGCAAGTTTGCCATCATTTTGAATCCCTTAGGGGATATGAAATTTTCATGGCATGCACTCTGCCCCGGCTAGTAAAATCTCGAATCGCAAATAGGGATCCGAAATTTGGTAAAGTGGAGGGATTCAAAATTCTTGGAAAATGGCTGATCATTCTGGCACGGTCCAGAACTCGTGTCGATCAGTGTTTTTCACATGTGCAACACGTGATTTTTGGGATACGAATTTTTGGATTTGGCAAACGTCCCAGAAAATGGTAGACTACTTTGGCAAGGCCCGGAGCTCGTGTCGATTACTAGTTTTCACGTGTGCAACACGTAATTTTGGCAGATTTTGGGGATTTGAGTTTTTCGAACCCAGGATATGAAATTTGGGCAAAACACTGATTTTTCGATTCTAATTTTGGGATCCGAATTTCATACCCCTTAGCGATACGAAATTGTGCTGTGTGGGTCCCATTTCTCACTTACTCCACTACAAGCTCACTTATAAATAGCCCCTTGCTTGGCATTCGAAGGGGTTGGTTCTCATTAGGTATTTTGGACTTCTTGGAGCTCCCAGGCATCATTAATAGCAGCCACCTTCTTCCTCATGACCATTGGATGTGGCATAAATGTCTAAAATGTTACATACCTGTTTTCCGTCACTTTTTGGACATCTACAAGGATAAAAACACCATTTTTGGGCTGTTTTGGGTATTTCTTGAAATTATTCAATATCGCAACTACTTTTTGGACATAGTTGACCAAGTCAACTAAAATTTCACTCAACGAAAAATAAGGACATGTTGGTCATAGTTTTGAATTAACAAATATTTTGTTGTTCTATTGTAATACTTTGCACACGAACATTGTCCGAACATGTACAACAATTGTAATCGAATATTACTGAATGAATAATTATTATAAAGTGGACGTAGGCGTTAGGGCCGAACCACTATAAAAAGTTGTCTTCCCTGCATTACTCTACATTACTTTTGGATATTACCGTGTTCATATACACACTCACATCAAGGGTTGGCGTGCGTTGAGTCCACGACAACTTTCCATGTCAACACCGGCTATGGGGGTCATAAGGAAAAGGTCATAAAAACGACTGTTTCCCTTTGCTAGCTTTATAAAAGTCGGCTAAGGATGTCCTCCCGCATCGGTCATTTTTATGACTGTTGCTCCTCCCCTCCTTTTATTCTCTCTCTCTCTATCTCTCTCTCTCTCTCTCTCTCTCTCTATATATATATATATATGTGTGTGTGTGTGTGTGTGTGTGTGTGTGTCAATCTCATATTTACAACAAATTACACCACATTCTTCAATTTTTCTAATTTCTTCAACACAGAAAAACATCAAATAACAATAATGTCAAAACAACAGAATGGAAAAACTGTTGCACAAGCCTGTTCTGATAACCAAATCCCAACCCAACGCAGTCAAAACCAGTTTCAATCTCAAAATCCAAACCAATATCATCCTCACTATGGAATCAACTCGTATCAACCTCCACCAAATTCGAATTACTACAATTCCCAACAGAATTCAAACCACTACAAAAACTCCCAAAATTCGAATTACTCTCAAGATTCTTCATTTTAGCAAAATTGTAGTTTTGAGCAAGAGTATGTCTCTTCTAATAGCCATCATCGAAGTCAGGCTCCTTACCCACCTCAAAATTTGAGTGGAAACCTGAATAATCAATTTGGGTATAACGATCGGGGAATTGAAAAAACACAGTTTGAAAATGTAGAAGCTGTAGAAGAAGATTACAGTAATACAAATATTCTTTCAATGTGATCCAATCGACCTCCATCTTTTGGAATCAACATAAATGATTTCCGGTTGAGGAGTTTGGAAAACAAGCTCATGTTTCAACAAAACTCCGTAAATGGATGCCAGACGAGCAAGCTGAGCTTTCTTACTGTTGGGTTGAATGTTCAAAAGTCAAGAGGAAAGGAACCGGCCAAACCGAAAATTCACTTTGAAAACTTGTTTGTAATTTGTTCAACGAACACCGTTCAAACTACCTTCCTAGAATGATTGATTCTTTGAAGTAATCTTGAAAAATAATAAATTTTGCTTGACAATGTTGGGAAGAAATAATGGCCGGTTTATATTCAAGACAACAAAGCAGAGCTAACGACATTAATATGGTAATGCCCTTTATTTCATTTATACTACTTGGTTTTTTGAATTAGCTGTAATGTACTTCGTCAAATATAGCTTAATTAGGCACATGCATTATATTTGGTCGAGAACAACAACCAACCTTTCAACATGCAACATCGCTGTGATATATTATCGAAAGAGGACAAATGTGGAAGATTGGAACAAGAGCACTCGGCTTTTAGGTTACAACCTAGGAAGATGGGTGATGAATCAAGCTCAAGTAGTTCGGAAGCACACAAAGAGACCTCGTTCAATACCAGTACTAAAGGTAGGTCATGCGGTAAGTTCAAGTAGAAGAAAAAAGCATAAACTGATTATACTAGATATTATGAAAAAATCAATGAAAGTCTTGCCGGTGTCGATCAAAATACGAAGAAACACGTGGAAGCAAAAGAAGTAAAGAAAGCTAAGAGACGTGAGAGAGAACTTAAGAGAGATTTTGAATGAGAACGTGATCGTAATGAATTAAGGCGGGAACGTGCTGAAGGGTTAGAGTTAAAGAGACAAGAAATAACTCATCTAGAAAATGCAGATAATTTGTTGTTGATTAGTTGCAACTTGAATAACCTCATTCCAGTGCAAAGAAAACACATGGAAAAACGAATTGAGGAGTTTAATATGCATAACGAAAATCTATAGGGATCTATTCTTACTACGTATCTTAATTTCACTGCTTGTATTTGTGTAATGACCCAGATTTTTAGTCTTTAAGTTTGAACATTTAAAATTAGTTTTAAATGCTGATTTGGAAATTTAAATAACTTGAATTCTACAAATTTGATTATTAATTTAATTTGGTAAAATAACATATTTAATTTTGAAATAACTGAGCATAGGTAGGATTTGAGGTATAATATGAATTGGATGATTCATTTGGACCCAATTAAGTTCAATTTTAATTATAATAAAGAATTTATTAACTAAACAAAGTTTGATCGTATTAATTTAAATTAAATAAAAACGAGTTTGCCACACCGCGGTAGTTTGTAGTTTTACAAGTTGAACTTCAATTGAATATATAGGATTCGATATAAGTCAAAATTCTTTGAGACAAGAATCTTCTGGATCTACTGGATTATAGTTTTCAAATGGAAGAGAAAAATCGAGATTTCATCTTGTGGATTTTGAATTGTGTCAAAATCAAATTTTTAGAAAAATCGCGGTATAATCGTTTATGAACTGTAATGATTTATTGAATAAAATAAAAGGGATTTTTAAAAAAGTTGAATATCGATTTAGCTTGGAATTTTAATTGTTAAGTTTAAAATCCAAAATAGTATATTTTGAAGCTATATAAATTCTATTTGAATATATAGGATTACGATAATTTACTGTCAATTTGAAATGAATTTATATTTTATCGTATTAAATTAACGAATGAAAATAGCCAATTTTCAAGCGACCTTGGATTCCAAAGAAAACCCTGTATTTCAAAGAAACCAATTTTATAAAATTCGTAATAGTTAGTTATTGTAATATTTCCAAGTTTCGTGTTAATCAGAGTTATTTCATGAACGTGCGCGATATAAACACGTATCGATTAACCGTTCAAAATAAAAGTAGCGATTTTACAAACAGTCTTGGAATTTGACGAAACTAGTTCCATTGAATTTGTAATAATGTACTATTATCGGATTTCATGTTTCATAATGTTTGGAGCTACCGTTTGGCCACACATGTTAAGCACGCTTAGAAATAATTTAATTAAAATCAATTTAAATCTTCGATTAAAGTTTTATATCATTTCCATACGATCGAATTAAACCTCGGAATTTATTTCAGTACGTTTAAAATAACAGTTAAGCCTAAAAATTTTAGTAGTGATGTCTAGATTAGAATCCGGAATCACGAGATATTTTATACGGGTTGTTTTCAGAACATTAGCTTCAAATCTTACTAATCTCAGCAAATCTTTACCAAATCTTAGCCTAACCTTGTCAAATATTTACATATCCTTTCCAAAGTCTGATCCTATCTACACAGTGAGATACGAATCCTCTTTTGTCAAAAAATTTGGCTATCCTTGTTTATATAAACTGAAGTCTTCCTTTTCCATTGAATCGATCAAACCTTCTAAACCATTGAGAATTTGAAAAACGTTCCTATTGGATATTTAAAAGGGATAGAAAGAGCGACCTACTGGAGAAGTTTGGGGAGGTATGGTGGCTTTAGGCAATCGGAAAATGGCTATGAACAGAAAAGCATTTTGTTTTGGTGATTTCAAGAAGTTTGGGGAAGAATAAGTCGATGATGTCTGAGGGAAGTTGGAGAGGAAGTCGAGGCCGACCTAATGGGATCGATGCGGTGGCGAATGATCGCATGAGGAGGTAGCAATCGATGGATGAAGTTGAACATGATGTTTTTAGGTTTAGGGAATTTCTGGCCGATGGAGTTGATTTTAGGTCGAGGGTCCTGAAGGAGAAAGGAGGGGGAAGTGAAGGCCTGTCAACTGGGTGAGGTCTGGTCATCTGTGGTGGTCGGTGGTGATTGTTTGGTTGAGTTAAACGGAAATTCCATTTCTGTAATTTCTAAGCAAACGAGGCGAAGCTAGGGGTCGGAGTCGTTAGCGAAGGGAGGTTTCGGTGAGGGCGAGTTGGCGCGGTGGTCGGGTCAGCCCCGACGACCTAAGACGACGGCGGTGGATGAAGATAGGGTGGAAGGGTGATTCGATTGAACATGGAAGAAGAGAGTATTACATGGTGATAAACCGTGCTTTATTTCAACTAATAACGGTAATTAGTCGTTAATGACCATTAATTAGATAATTAAATTATTTTAATTTAAGTTAAAATTGTAATCGCAATATCTTTGTCATACTTATACAGAATTTCACGAAACAAGCAACTTTTGAAATCGTATCGACAAACCGTACACGTACAGGATGGTTTGAAAGGATTCAGAGCTAATTTGAATTTTATATATTTTCAAGTGCTAGTTTGAAATTATATAATTTGACACGGAATCGTCAATCATAATAAATTGTGAGTTAACTCTCACGCCCTTTGGAATTCTATGATGTGATTATATATTTTTTTTTTTGAAAATTGGTTACCTTTATTTCTACTGAAAAAACGTACAAGAAAGAGGTTAGCATACTAACCTTAACATAAGAAAAACAAAAAAGAAAACTTGCATGAATTAAAACCTAAACTAAAGATAACCGGCCCATGAAGAGCCATAAACCCGCTTCCGTGCACTTTCTGCACCTCCTAAGCCACAAACACCCGCAAACGTTCAACTCTGCACCTTACTAGCCAGAAGTTCCTCTTGCAAATGATCTTCGAATGCCAAATCCAGCTCCATAACTTAGAGCTGACATCCACATGTTGATTCATCTTCATGAATACAGTTGTATGGATCCTCATTCACAGCAAATTGTTGTGAATAAACCATGGTCATCCAACATTATATGCAATAATACTCAAATCAGTACTCACTGCCTTAACATATACAGTCATTATCCTCTTAACTTCTACACTAAACCAGTACTCCCACTCCCAACTATTCCAGTTCCGCAGCAAGACATATCACCAGTATTGAATAAACAGTTTTAAATACTACAAGAACGCTCTTCAATTTCAAGCATTAAATCTGGTTGACGACTCACAGACACCTGTGAATCAGTCTTAATGCTAGAAACGACATATAATAAAGTATCAGAAACTGTACCACTACCATGATAAACATGCTGTAAATCTGATTCAAAGAACTGAAATCACTGGAGTACTAGAAATAAAGAAGGATCCAACTGCAGTCAAAAATTCCTTTTCAACAAGAACTGAAATCATAAAAAGGTGCTTTCGACCATTCAACCCAAAATCTTCATTGAAATATCCATCCATAAAAATGAACAGACTCATAAACATGAGAATGAACAACATGAAGAATTCATAGAACCAACCATTAACGTAGATATCTGAATCCAATCTGTACATCACAATGCACCAATATACCATAAAACCATTCATCCAGAACAAATCAAAATCTGAACAATCGTAAGGAGGTGCTAGAAATTTGATTCAAATATCCCATAATCATAATGGAGCCACAAAAAATCATCATTACGAAGAAGGTTATTCAGGGGAAACACACACCAGTAAACCAAATTTAAATTAATAACAACCTTACTGGATGATAGGACTGTAAACTTCATCATTAATTTGAAAAACAACTCGAGAAGAGCAGAAATTCCCAAATCGCAAGTCTCAGATCTAGACAGACTAACATTCTAATCACCCAAAAATCAACTAATCATACTCACATCCAACTCTAGAAGCGATTCAGTTCAAACAGACGAAAGAACGATTGGAGGATTTGGAACCAAACCTTGTTCAGTTGCGCCGGCGATGCCAGAACCCAGATCCACAGTGGCTTGTCTTTCTATGATTGAAACAAATCCCATCTAAACGAGAAGAAGCAGAGTGATTGATAATATTGGGAATCGGCAAGTACGAACCCTAGATTTGGCATGATCTGGATTAAATCGTTTATAGATCTGGCTTTTGATGTGAAAATCGAATTGAAATATTTTGGCTTATCAACGAAAAAAGGATTCGTTGAAGGTTGTAGGTAGAAATCAGATGAAAATCAGATGAAAATCGAATGGAATTAAATGATCAGTGAGAACTCACGCATAGCGAAAGCAGGGGAAATTATTCCGCCTGTCGCCATTAACGAGTCTCTCTCTATTCATGTGATTATATATATATATATATATATATATATATATATATATACAATTCAACATTGATAGTATAAATTGGATGTTTATTGTTTGATGGTTCATTGTCGTTATTTACATTCCATTACTTAAATGATTTAGATTAGAATTTCTATCTCATATACATTTCTTAAATGATATTATGATCTGTGATGCAGGAAAAAACAGGTTGGAGGGATCCAACTGGATTCCTCAAATATTTTTGTATGTTATTTGTTTTTCATATTATTCATTTATGAACTATTCACCCAAGTAACGTTAAATTCTGTTTGGATGTTGATTGTTGAATTAGATGTTGGTTGTTAAATTAAAATTAACATTTGATGTATTATTAATAAATAACAGTATTGATTAAGTGATTGGCAACAGATAGCCTAAAATCTATATTTTTAAGACATTGATTTGTCGTTAGGAAAATTGACAATTTTTTTGTTATGAAATTTATTTTTATAACTAAATCAAATTTTCAAGTTTATTTTATATAAGCTTATATTATAGGGGTTTTATGAATAAACCGATATTTATAATAAGTTTTTGTAAAGTAATTATAGATATATATTATAGTAAACTAGTATGTGGTCCGTGTTACGCATACGGGGGGTTACATAATCTACGGCTAACCTTTTTTTTTTTAATTATTAACCTACCTTCTTTCAGAAGACGATGAATTCATATTACTACTATTTTAAGGTAAACCGGATTGCAATTTATTTATATATTTATGTAAGGTTTTGTATATGTTTCGAAACTTTATAGGATAAGGCAAATATTTGAAATATTTTTTTTTACCTTTCCAGGAAGAGAAAATATGGTATGATTTATAACAGCAGGTGACATACTAAGCTTTGATAAAATAATCTGTACATTGGTCATATTTACGAAAAATAAATATTAACTGAACTTTGTTATTTTACCTTGTTAAGTACTACATTACATACTTTCTGGGATAAGGTAAACATTGGAAATGTCTCTTTTAACCTAGAGATAAAAAACATGGAATGACCTAGAAAAGCAGGTGGCATATTAAGCTTTAGAAAAATAATCTGTACGTTTAGATCATATATTTGAAAAATAAAAACGAATGGGTACAACATAGCACCTTCATTCACTATCAGCAAACAGAAATAGGCCATTTTAGTAACCTCGTCGATACAGAACTAGAAAAAGAAAATTAAGCTTATTTAGAAAGAAAGAAAAACATATCTATATTAATACTTCCAAAGTGACGAGCATTCAATGTACAGGTTTCAACCATAATGTACACCTAATTTATGGCAATTTAACAACTTTCTAAAAAGATATTTGCTTGTACAACATTTAGGACAAAACTAAAAATATTCCATGTTATAACTATGTGTACGCAGGCACCTTGCTCCATCCCTTAGTACACCATGAGCCCATGAGTCAAACGATTGAGAGAATGGCATTTCCTTTGTATAACTGAGAAGGCTTCACTTTAAATGAATCCGATAATGTGGATTTATACCTATAATTTGCATGCAATATTCAGTTAAGTGAGAAATAGTTTAACTTAAAACCCTTCATAAATAAATTTACCTGAGACCATCATAACAGATAAATTTACTGATAAGAAGAAGGGGGGATCAAGGAGGGACAGAATTAGGAAGAAGGAGGAATTTCTGGAAAAAAGAAAGAAGCCATTCGAGAGAGAAGATGCAAATACTTTTTCTATATCCTTTCACTAATTTTCCAGTACATATATAGCTGCCATTCTAACTTTTTCTAGCACATGGCTATGCATTTCCCTATTGTAACCGAATGCTTTTTCCATAACAGAATTTCAAATTTAACTATATTTTCTAAATACAATAAAGTAAAAGAATACTCTAGAACGTCCCACATGTGATTCTTGCATGTGCAGCCCATAATGCTTGTTTTATTTAATCCAGCAACCGTCTTGGTTTATGAAT
Source organism: Allium sativum (assembly GCA_030737875.1). NCBI lineage: Eukaryota > Viridiplantae > Streptophyta > Magnoliopsida > Asparagales > Amaryllidaceae > Allium > Allium sativum. The sequence goes on from CM060924.1 coordinate 382,537,591, forward strand.
GATCCTTTTAGGCCTTGTTTCACTATTCTGGTACCCTGAATTTGCTACTGGAGGAGTGTTGTGCACATCATTACCTACGCCCTCGAGATCGACCTTGTCCTCAAGGTCATTGGTTGTTGTTTCTACGGGTAATGGTTGCATATTGGCTTGTGTTGGGTTTGGGCAGAGTTTAAGCATGGATACATGAAATACAGGGTGGATTCGAGCATCAGGTGGTAGCAATAGCTTATAGGCAACAACACCAATCTTTTCGACGATTTGAAATGGGCCAAAGTATCTTTTTGCCAACTTATGATGGCTAGCACGAACTGACAATTGCCTATACGGTTTAAGCTTGACATATACCCACGTTCCTGGGTCAAAGTGCTTGTCTTGTCTATGGCGATCAGCCTGCTCTTTCATGCGTTGTTGAGCTCTTTGTAAGTTGGCTTTGATTATTTGCAGTAGCTGGTCTCGAGAAGCGACCCATTCATTGAGTTCCGGAAATGGTGATTGGGTGTTGATGTAATTGGCCAGCGTTGGTGGAGGTCTTCCATATACCACCTGAAAAGGGGACATCTGTAGTGCTGTATGCTTTGAAGTGTTATACCAGAGTTCAGCCCACGGCAAGCATCTAACCCATTTTGATGGCACATCGCCTACGACTGCTCTCAAATAATTTTCCAGGCATCTATTAACGACTTCGGATTGGCCGTCAGTTTGTGGGTGGTATGCACTGCTCATGCGGAGTTTTGTGCCATGTAGTCGAAACAACTCCTTCCAAAACTGGCTGGTGAATAAGCGATCTCTGTCGGAAACAATGGACCGTGGAAAGCCATGCAAACGAACGTATTCATGGAGGAAATTAGCTGCTAGTTGTGAGGCTGAAACAGAGGAGGGAAGTGCGCAGAAATGTGCGTATTTCGACAAACGATCGACTATCACCCAGATTGTTGTCTTCCCCGCTGACGGAGGCAAATGTGTAATAAAATCCATTGAGATGTCTTGCCAAATTTGTAGCGGAATCGGTAATGGTTGCAACAAGCCCTTGTAAGGAGTGTTCTCTGGTTTTGTTTGTAAACAAGTATTGCATTCCTTGACAAATTGTTGCACATCCTTATTGAGATGGGGCCAAAAGAAATTGCTAGAAATTCTTGCAATAGTCCCCTTTATGCCCGAATGTCCTCCCAGTTTCGAGTTGTGGAACTCGTTGATAATAGCAGTGATTAATTCCGGTACAGCCGGCACATAAATTCTGTTGTCCCAAAAAAGTAAATTATTACGAAATTGGTACTTAGGGTTTGTACAAGTACCTGTAGTGAGTTGTGAAATGATGGTTTGAGCAGTCGAATCCCTTTGTGTTGCCTTTTGAATCTCCTCTAATAATGAAAACGAAGGTCCTGAAATTGCCACCATGGAAGCTTCCGTTGTAAATCTGGACAACCCATCTGCCACGCTGTTCATTCTACCAGGCCGATATTGAATGGAGAAATCGAACCCTAGAAGCTTCGCTAGCCATCGTTGTTGCTCCGGCGTTTGAATCGTCTGCGAAGTTAATTCCCTCAAGCTCTGATGATCTGTAAAAATTGTGAAAGGTCGGCCTAACAAGTAGTGCCGCCATTTTTTAATAGACGAAGTAATTGCAAACATTTCTCTCGAATAAGCAGAGGTTTTTTGAAGGTGGTGTGGAAGTTTGAGGCTGAAATAAGCAATTGGATGGTCGTTTTGTGAAAGTACGGCGCCGATGGCCATGGCGGAGGCATCAGTGGAAATGGCGAAGGGTTTGTTGAAGTCTGGAAGAGATAAAATTGGGGTAGAGGATACCGCAGTTTTTAATTTGTCAAAGGCCAATTGGGCTTCTGAGCTCCAAACGAAGTTGTTTTTTTTGAGTAAATCTGTTAAAGGGCTGGCTATGAAGGCATAATTAGGTATAAATCTGCGATAATAACTTGTTAAGCCTAAAAAACCGCGCACAGCTGTTACTGAATTTGGAGGTGGCCAGGATATCATTGCTTCAATTTTATTTGGGTCAACACGCACCCCCTTGTTCGAAATCAAATGGCCCAAGTATTCGATTTCTTGAAGCCCAAATTTGCATTTGGAGAAATTGACGAAAAATTTGTGTTGGTCAAGAATTTTTAACGTGGTGGTAAGGTGGCTAATGTGGTCATCGAGTGAGGAGCTATAAACGAGTATGTCATCAAAAAAAACGAGGATGAATTTGCGTAGATAAGGGCGAAATATATTGTTCATTGTAGCTTGGAATGTGGATGGTGCATTGGTGAGGCCAAAGGGCATGACTAAGAACTCGTAGTGACCATCATGGGTTCTAAAAGCGGTTTTCGGTATATCGGGTGGGTGTACACGAATTTGGAAGTAACCGCTTCGCAAATCAAGTTTGAAAAAAAATAGTGAGCCATATAATTCGTCCAGTAATTCATCCACGGTCGGAATGGGAAAGCGGTCTTTGATGGTAATGGCGTTCAAAGCCCTATAATCCACACAAAATCTCCATGAGCCATCCTTCTTTTTAACTAAAAGAACCGGGGAAGAAAACGGGCTAGTTGATGGTTGGATAGTTTTAGAATGTAGCATGTCTTGAATTTGACGTTCGATTTCATTTTTTTGGTAGTATGGATAACGATATGGGCGGGTATTTATTGGTTGTGCATTTGGCATTAGGTTAATGTGGTGTTGTAGAGAACGAGTTGGTGGTAAAGTAGTTGGAGTGGCGAATATGTGCTTGAAGGATACTAGGATTTGGTTGAGTTGTGGATTTTCATGAAATGTTTTTGGTAATTCAGTGGATGGACTAGTGGGTTGACAGTGCAGGTACAAAAAATTTGCAATGCCTGAAGTATTATCCAGTCGCCGTAATTGTTGCAGGGAAATTTGAGTTGGGCTGGAATTTGGGCCGAGCCCATTTAAACAGATTTGTTTGCCCTGATGCATAAAAGACATGGTTAAATTATTGTGGTCCATGGTAATGGGCCCAAGTTGTTGTAACCACTGAATACCGATAACTCCATCCGACCCAACTATATCCAACAGGTGAAAATCGATTTCGAACACATGTCCTTCAATTTCGACACGTACTTTAGAGCAGGTACCAGAACTTTTCAGTTTCTCTCCATTCCCCACCGTCACCACAAAGGCGAAAGCGGTGTCAATTTCTAATCCGAGGAATTTGGCAGTTTTAGGGTGGAGGTAGTTGTGAGTTGAACCTGAGTCGACGAGGACGGATATGGTGTGGTTGTTAATCGAGGTTGGTAGTCGAAGTGACCGTGGATGGGCGGAACCAGTGAGGGCATGAAAGGAGATTTCCTGGTTGTCTTCAGTTTGTGGATCTGTGTTATCAGGTATGGTTAATTATGGAGTGTGGTCGATTGGTTGTTCGGTTGAATTGGGGTCATTATCTGGGTTATTGTCGGGGAGGATCATTAGAACATGCGTGGGTTTACAGCGATGCCCAAAGTGGTATTTCTCATCGCAGTTGAAGCATAACCCTTGCTGTTTCCTGGTATTCATCTCGGTTTGGGTTAGTTGTTTGATAGGGACTGATAGCTTGGGGTTTTGTAGATTAGGTGTTTGATGGTTTGTTTGAACGGCTGAGGGAGAAATAGTTTGTTTGTTATATGGGTTGTAAGGTTTTGTGAATGGTGTTTTGGCTAGATCTGTCAGTTTTCGTTCAATTAACTTAGCACCATCCATGGCATCGGCTATGTTGGAGGGTTTGAGGAGGTATAGTTCATTTTGAATATTGGGTTTCAGACCAGATATAAAGCAGTGCAGGATTGAATCATTGGATAAAGTTGTAATACGATTGCAAAGGCTTTCAAAAGTAGCAAGATAATTGTCCACTGTTGTTACCTGCTTCAGCTTAAATAGGGTAGCTTCTGGATTGAGAAATGTTGGAGGACCAAAACGCTTTTCGATAGCTTTTGTCAGTGCCATCCATGATGAAATCTGATTATTGCGATGCATCCATTGGAACCATGATAGAGCCAGTCCTTGCATATGAAAACTTGCTAAATCAACTCTTTGTTCTTCGGGAGTGGAGTAATATGCAAAGAATCTGTCGGCCTGGAATATCCAATCATGTGGATTGGAGCCATCGAAGGTTGTGAGAGAACATTTTGGGGTTCGGGTCTGTGTGGGCGTAGCTAGTAATGGAGGTTGTCGAATTGTAGGTGGAGCTTGATAAGAGGCAAGAGGACTGGTTGGTAGGGGAAATGGGTGGCTGGTTGTCCAATTTGCGGTTGATCTCGGCTAAGGCAGTTTTTATATCGATATTATCGGCTGTTAGGGTTTCGAGTAAGGAGCTGTGAGAATTTTGGGTGGTTTGGATGGTGTTAATGGTGTTTTGATGCTTAGCAAGTTGGTGAAAGGCGTCGTCAACTCTAGTCATGGTGATCGGATCGAGGGTTTGTATGGATGAAGAAGGAGGAGAGAACAAGCAGATGAAAGCACCAGATGATAAGAAGAAGGGGGGATCAAGGAGGGACAGAATTAGGAAGAAGGAGGAATTTCTGGAAAAAAGAAAGAAGCCATTCGAGAGAGAAGATGCAAATACTTTTTCTATATCCTTTCACTAATTTTCCAGTACATATATAGCTGCCATTCTAACTTTTTCTAGCACATGGCTATGCATTTCCCTATTGTAACCGAATGCTTTTTCCATAACAGAATTTCAAATTTAACTATATTTTCTAAATACAATAAAGTAAAAGAATACTCTAGAACGTCCCTCATGTGATTCTTGCATGTGCAGCCCATAGTGCTTGTTTTATTTAATCCAGCAACCGTCTTGGTTTATGAATGATCCTTTTAGGCCTTGTTTCACTATTCTGGTACCCTGAATTTGCTACTGGAGGAGTGTTGTGCACATCATTTACTCAGCAAATGGTAATTGTATACAACAACATAGAGTGAAGTACAAATAGTTTTTAATGATATTGGAGTGAACATAGAATGATACCTAATAAAACTAACATGTAGAGTAATGCAATAAACTGCAGCTGTGTTTCACTTTCAATTCAATTTTAACTGCGTAAGAACACCAGATGAAAATCCTATAAATCATATAATGTTGCGTTGATCTTCCAGGTGCACTAAGTAAGCTTCAATACCACATCAAAAAAGCCCCATTCCGTCAACATGTTCAAGACAACATGATTGCAGGTTAATTTTGTAACCCGACTTTCTCAAACATATGGATTTGATCAAGAAAATTCACCTCATCTGAATAAAATATAGCAATACCATTTTAAGGTGGTAAAGGTAAAAATGCAACTGCAAACATTTTCCAAGGATTTGTATCAAATGTAAGAATTTTTTTAATAATGGCTTTTAGATATGTTTAATGATGTTTTTATACTTATCACAACACCCAAAAAACGTGGATCAAACAAAGCTTGTAGGTCATATTTACATGGTTAATTAAGTGGTATTAAGACGTGAAAAGTAAGCTACAATTATTTCTGTAATACCCAGACTAAAACGTTGAACCTCTATTAGATAAGATGAGCAGGTCTAAAATTCACAGTCGAACGATAATAGCGAGTTCGCCCTTTGGTACAGTCATTAAACAACTTCACTAAATTTTAATTAGAGTGGAAGATTGTGGCAGCTTGTTAGTTAGTAGAATGATTCATAAATCTAGTATTCTCAAATGTTGCGAATGTGATCATAACTACAGCTATCCACCATCTACAATGTTGGTCTGCAATTATTATAGTTATTGTTTTAAAATCTTGCTATGTATTTTAAATGTATTCTATATAAAAATTCAAGTACGATATCATTTTATATTAACTAGATATTTAGATTGTTAAAATCTATCGTTTATTAATCGTAGAAAACATAAAAAATGTTTGTGATGAAGACATGCATTGTTTTCTGAATTACTATGAACAATTTTCAGATAGATGTAAACTTTTCCTACTATTGTTTCCCTATGATACAATGGCAATTAACAAATTCGGTAAATTATTCTCAGATATTACATGTATGTAATGCAGTACTATTGGAGTTGGTAAGCCTGAAAATTACCACGGCATAGGCAGCAAGTGCAAATTTTTAAAGATTATACACAACTTTGAAGGTCTTCACGGTGCAACCTAATGAAATAATATATGGGTATTCACGATAATGTATGAGTACACTTTCTGAATATAAGTTTTAAGTTAATTGAATGCGGGAGTTCAATTTAAGAAGTCTTCCACTTGATGTAGTCCTTGTATATTTGATTTAAAAATTGCAATTGAAAACTGAATTATATTTGCCATCAAATTTAGCATATTATTCATCACTGGGTAAGATATAGTTAATTTAATTATATATGCTGCTGCATATATGATTGAGAACGCGATAAAAAGTTTCAGAGGAAACCAAGTTTGCAATAATTTTATAGGTGATTTTTAGGTCTGATTGCTAGCAATCCACAGATTCAAAATAATAATTGTATGAGTGTGCATTGAATACAGAGAATTTACAACATAATCTTAGAATCGCTGGATAGATATCCTTCATTTTTTCCTGTCTAAAATAAGAAGAAACATCAAAAACGGAAAATATATAAAACCTTTTTAAACTACTATATGTGTGTGTATACGTTCACGTTTTGTAATAAAAAAAGTTAACTTCGTTTAATGTCCCTAGCCTAAATGACCTGGGAAACTTCGAATTTATTTGCCTATCTAAAACTCATACCTTCTCCAGCAAAATCAATCTTCAAAATTCTAATTTAAAGCTTCCAAAATGAAAATAATGTGACAAACAGAAAAGCTGCTTACTATATTTTTAACCCAATTAAAAAGAAAATAAAACATACATGGAAAAACATAGTCCAATATGTATAAAGTAGGCAAGGTAAATTGCTGTAGAAAGGATAAAACTAAGTTAGCATATTTAGATGAGTAAGCAAGTAAATTAGATGAACCAAATTTAAGTTGAAAAAATATCTCTAGATACATTTTTGGAATTTAATTGAAAATATGGCATTTGTCCAATGTAGAGTTGTGTATAATTTATGCAAAAAACATTTATGCATTGATCTATAGTGGCATTTAGTTCATATTTAGACGAAACTATGCCTACTGCCCATTGAATTCTACTTGAACTAGGGAACTCTATACTAATATAGGCTACTTATATAGTAAAGCAATGCACACTAACCTTTTTGGCGATGATATTCTCATCCTCATTTCTCATTCTATCATTTCAACTTTGCATGAGAACTTCTCCCTTATTTAGGGTTCTGGGCATTTTATGAAGTATAATGATTAGGTATTCTAATTGGCGCTTGCTATCTGGAGATATCGATCTTTATTCATCCCATTCCAGAATCAATATTCTTAGGATGGTATAAATTACTGCAAATAAATATAAATTGTCCATAAGGTCTTAGAAATGATAAAAAGAGGAAATTATTATACATGAACCATACTTGTTAATGGACTTGCCAGGTTCATGTAATGCTAAAACCATGGTTCGAAATTCCGGCCGGCACGCCGGAATTCCGACCATCTCGGTCCGGTTCCGGTGGTGACCGGACCGGAATTCGAGCAAAAATCCGTTTTTGGCGCTTAGTTGAGAAAAAAAACTGTGGAGAGGAAGGGAAAGGCGGAATTGAGCTGAAATAGGGAGGCAAGAGCTGAAAGAGGGAGAGGAAAAGAGGAACAATCGAGAGAGAGGAAGATACGAAGGAAAGTGAAACTGAGGGTGGAAAGGAAAGAGACGCTGATTGAGGAAGAGATGAGGGAACGTGAAATTGGGGCTGGAAAAGGAAGAGACACTGATTGAGGAAGTAAAAGGAGCAGTTGTCTTATTGTATTTGGATCCCTATTCTCTTATTGGACCTTGTTATTGGGCTTTCTTTTGTATACATCTATGAATGGCTATTTGATTAGTGTAAATTAAACATTTTGATTTACTATTTTACGCTAATCTTTAACTTTGTTTAAATTAATTATTTTTAGCAATTCAGGCAACTCATTAAGCAAAACTTGAGGCAACTTAAGTAGAAAAAGTGCTGAAATTAAAATTGAATTTCCGAGATTTTCAAAACGGAACCGAAATATCAAGATTTCTCCATGATTGAGACGAAAACAGAAAGCGAAATTCTAAACCTTAATTAGTACTACATATTTATTTGTGTATATATAAAAAAAACACCGGAATTGTCAAACCGGAATTAAACCGGAATTGCCGGAATTTCCGGACCGGGACCGGATTTTTAAATTTTCTACATGACCGGAACGGAACCGGAAACCGGAATTTCGAACCTTGGCTAAAACATGTGGTTCATATTCCATACTTGTAGCATAGAAGAATTCATATTCCATACATAAATATATTTGAAACATAGGCAAATCAATTTACCTAGTTTTCAACGTGTTGTCAGTTCATACACATTTGGTGAAACAATAGACAAATGAAAACTGAATTACCTTTACCGTCGAATTTAGCATAATATTCGTTGTTGGGCAGGATAAAATAAATTCATTGTGTTTTAATCATGAAGCATAATATAAGTTGATTGCCTAAAGGATATGTATCCAAGTCCACAAATACGTATATGAAAGCATAAAAAACATATGACTGTTGCGGGCCAAGGTATGTAGTTAGTCAAGAACAGGCAAAAAAAGAAGATAAACACGTGGAAGGTAACATTTCCAGCATAAATAACCATATGCTTGCAGGGATCATTAACTCGTCACTACAAACAGCTTGACATTAATGATTTCAAATGTCTAAAGCAAAGCTGTATACCATGCATATTATAAATAAAGCAAACATGAAGACAAAAAAAAAAAAAAAAAAAAAAAATGTAAACCAATGTTAAAATCAATTTGAGAGATTCCTAATCGAGCATGTAACTAAAATAATGTATGTTCTAAATATTCCACGGACAATACATCAAAAAATTATACCGACACATAAGATTCGTTGGAATTTAAGCAAAATATCCTTTTTTCAATTAACACGAAGATTTCAGCATTTGTTGTCCCCAAACATATTCAAAACAAAGGAAACAATAATTGATAACGTATAAAAATTATACGTCGTTCCAAACAACCAAAAATAATTAATCATTCATAATGTAATTAATTACATATAGCAATGCACGATTGTAGATGTATGAATAAAGTAACTGAAGCTCATAATTAAGCTTAGCATGCTTCATAGTTCCATAAGTTTCCGAGTTCTCAACTAATGGCTACATTTCATACAAAAAAATGGAAAGAAGAAAAATTATTATTTGAAAATCAGTAATGAAGGAAAAGGGCCATACAAATTCTCAAATGGATAACATGAGGAAAATGTAAAATCAAAAGCAACCATATATATGAAAAAAGAAAAAGGTGAAAATAAAGCAACAGATTATTTAATTATATTGAAATTGAAAGAATTCACCGGAGAAGATGAACAGAGGGTGTGAATGGATTCAATTAAAATTTGTGAAATTCAGTCGGGATTTGCTACAGCCAAATAATACTTGTAAATTCATATAGTCTGAAGCATAATATAACTTGATTTTCCTCAAAGATATGTTTCCAGGTCCACAAATACATATCTGAAAACATAAAAATGTTGCGACTGTAGCGTGTGGAAGTATTTAGCTAGTCAAAGAACAGAAAAGGAAAAAAGATAAACATGTGAAGGAAACATTTCTGGCATAAATAACCATATCATGCAGGGATCATTAACTTGCCATCACTACAAACAGCTTGACATTAATGGTTCCAAATCTCTAAAGCAAATCTATGTACCATGCATATTATGAATAAAGCAAACACGACCACATTTTAATTATGAAAATAGAACATGAAGGCAAAAATGTAAACCAATTTTGAAATCAATTTGTGAGATTCCTAATCAAGCACATAGCTAATATAATGTATGTTCTAAATAGCATGTGCACAATACTTTGAAAAATTATACCGATACGTAAGATTTGTTGGAATTTAAACAAAATATCCTCTCTTTTTTCCAATTAATACGAAGATTTCACCATTTTTTGTTCCAAAGCATAGGCAACAATCATTGGTACTGTATACGAAACCTACTTCATACCAAACTACCAAAAAATAAGTAATCATTCACAATGTAATTAATTACTTATTGCAGTGTATAATTATAGATGTATGGATAAAGTAATTAAAGTTCATAATTAAACTTAGCATGCTTCATAGATCCATATAAGTTCCCCAGTTCTCAACTAATGGCTATATTTTATACTTAAAATGGGAAGAAGAAAAATTATTACATTTGAAATTCTGGAATGAAGAAACAGCAGCAAGAAAAAGCAGCTATACAAATTCTCAAACAGATAACATGAAGAAATTGTGAAATCAAAGCAACCATATACATGAAAGCTTCTAACCATTTGAATTAATATAAAAGTGTGCTGAGACACGAATCCATGTTATAAACTAACCAAAAAATACCAATTTTCGATAAACAAATTTGTATCTAATTTACAGTATCAACATCAAAAAAATGTCAAATCTGTATCAAACTAATCCATGAAGATGCAAAAAATATTTCCAATGGAAATAATAAACATAAAAGTAACAAAACAATGATCACCTCTTGAAGTGAAGAATCAACGCCAACAATGTTTTTAAAGTCAGGGTCTAACATATGCGAATAGGGAGAATTAGGATGTTATAAAGGTTTAAACGACTTTGTTATTTTTACCGGACTCATCTACAATTTACAAAAGACATAAGTTGCCGATACATAATGAATTTACTGGGATCCAGTAAATTTAACTTGAGATCCAAATTTTGAGCAGCAGTTTCAAACTATTTAATATTGTAGAAAACCTCATTAAAAATAATGGTAAACAAAAGGAAATAAACTTATCGTTAAATAGGTGTCGAACATCTTTTGAATAATGATGTTCAGTTATGTGGTGCTTTGGCGGTTTGTTGGTGGAAAACAACACATACATTCCACTTTGGTTTTGGGGAGATGGGGATCACTCCACTTGACTTTACGATGCTTACTGGTATTGCCATAGGCCAAGACGCCACCTTGCCGTATGATGAGGTGTTTCAGGACTACGCGCGTTTGAGTGATTTATTTCCACATCTTGATGTAGAAGAAGGTGTCACAGGTACTTTCCATATTAGATGCTCGTACATTAAAAGTGCAATCCAGAATTTATTGAGTATGCAACCTAGAGTTCACCATTTGGAGATTGCACGTTTATTTGTTCTGTATATGATGGGAAATTTGTTTTTCACAAATGCTTCGAGCACACTGCCGTGTGGATATGTGGCTGTAGTCGCAGAGTTTTCGTTCGATGCTAGTCTGATGGTGTACGATTGGGGGACACCTATTTTAGCGTACTTGTATAGGTCTTTGGATCTTCAGTGTGTCGTTAGTCCGAAGGTTACTTCGATTACTAGGTTTTGGGAGATTTTACAGTACTGATACTTTGAGTACTTCCACAACTTGACATTTCCTACTGTAGATCCGTCATTAGCCAGTTACTACCCCAGAGTTCGAGCGTGGACCGTCACTAACCGAGCCCAGGTGCCTGGAGGACAGGCACGACATGTATTTGTAGTAGCTCGCAATCAGATTGAATTGCGGACGACTCGTGGTGCAGTTATTTGGCATCCCTTTGAGGATTCAGAGTTTCTTCGAGACCCCCCCTTGCATCATGCTCTTTTTCTTTCGTCCAGACGCTTTCCACTAGCTTCCTGCTCTCGAAGTTTAGGCTTGTTCTGGTATTTAGGGGAGCGTTGTTGGAGACAGATATATGATGTGGACGGTGTTCCTGATGATCCATACCCACATACCTCTACTCCCAGAGTCTATACTGATGAGGCTTTACAGGAGCACGTAGACGAGTGGTGGCCAGCTAGTGATTTTATTCTTGATGGCAGGGATGATATTTCATTTTGGCGACAGTATTACTCCCCCCCCCCCCGCATGGAGGTAGTTTTGTGCATGCTGCCTCAGTTGACTTGGTTGGACCTTCTGCACTGCGTAGTGGGCTTGTGCCCCCTACCATTTGTGATGTTTCACAGGCCACCCAGGTTTACTTGGCTCCACCGCCTCCACAGATGCCAGAGTACGGTTGGACTGTAGGCATTCCCACTACTGTCGGGGTTGATAGATATGTTGATATACCACGGCCAGAAGTGACGGAGTATCCCGATCCTTCTATATTTACATACCAGGATCTTTATCAGATGACGCTGGGACTACGAGATGTTATGTACGCTGAGCACCGTCGGAGTTTAGATGAGTTGGCTGAGGTGACAGCCCGTCTTAACGAGCTTACGACCGCCGAGGAGGAGCGTTACAGACACAGACAGTGGGTCGACACACATGATGACGAGGATGAAAATGTGGAGATGGAGCCTGCGGATCTGGATGAGGATTAGCTGCCGCTTGTATATTACGCATTCATGATGTAGTCGCTAGTATCTTTTGCATATGGAGGTGTCTTTTGTAGTAGCTTATGATATGCATGTATGTTTTGTACTTGTTTTACCTTGTCTGTGTGATATGCTTGTACCTGTTGTGTTGTATTACGTAGTTTGCGTACTTGTGCGTTATATGCAATGTATTTGTTCGTTCTCATGCATGTTTGTGCGTTATATGTTATGTGTTTGTGCGTCAATCGAACTGGAAACACTGGTTAAATTGATTATAGGATGATTCAAACATAAACCAATTTAAAAGTACTTCATTCATCCGAACTAGAAACACTTAATAAACAACATAGAACTGGAACCTAGAAAATAAGCAAATGCGAAAACAAACAACCAACAATTTCAAAGTACAACAACAATAAACAGAAACTTAGTTTGTAAGCAACGACACTACGAATTTCTGACAAACCCAAGTCTAGTTGCCTCAGCAACTATCTTACTCAAGCGCCTTATTTCCGCTTGCGCTTCCAAGGCGTACTGCAGTCCTCGTTCGCACATTTGCGGGTCAAGCCACTGCATAAAATTACAACTTTGGACTTCATTCGGGTAATACCGGTGGTCCTCGAATCCCGCGCAACCAAAAAAACGACGACCAGCATTTTGTTCCGTTTTAGCTACGACCACGACCGATTCGTCTCCACAACGACAAATTTGGTACTCTCCACCCGGTACTGTGGGCCCAATGGGGTGTAGGGGCTCGACAACACGTCCTTCGTATAATATCTGTCTACCAGGCCTTTGATTTGCAACAGCTACGCGTAAACGAGCAGTGTGCGAAATTTTTTTCGTCTTCGGCGGAATGGAAGTATCCTCATTATCTTGAACAACTTTTTCCTTGCCCTTCTTACTACGTAGGCCTTGCCGTGATAGTTCAAACGCATTGTAGCATTTGTTCATCTCTTCATCATCAATATCCCAGTTTGCCATTGCTGAATCAAATACGAGTTGAGGGTAAAAAGATAAACTTTAATACGGTATGAAGTGTTGGTTGTTTATAGGATGAAAATATGGCATATTTATATACCTATTTGTGAACAAGATGGACACATTATTGGCAGACAACTGCGCTTTCACGGGATGACTAGTAGAGCACTAAAATTCAAATGTGTTACAGTGATGAAAAAAGTTATGTCTCCCGAATCAATTAAAGCCTGTAAAAGCGATGTGACCTCTAATGTGATTCACATTATTCCAGCAGACATAATAATGCGCTACAAGACAGTAGTTGGTAAGCTTAATTGGCTACGGTATCAATTGAATGGCTAAAGAACTAAAGGTCCTACGTGACATAAAGTAAAAGGATCTAACCCTAAATACATGGACAACATGTTACGTAAAGTAACAAATAACACTAAAGGACGGAAACTTTAATTAAGGAGGAAATAGTGAATAGTGAATCAAAGCATGGGACACAATTTTATTGTTATACATAGATGTGCCCTTATTTCAGTCAAGCACAAACTATTTTACAGCAACTACTAAACCGATGAGTGTGTTAAAAAGGTTATGATGTTGTTCTTCAAGCTCTTCATCCTCTTCAACATCTGACGAGTATATTGACCGCCGTAACAAACAACAACAGGCATTTCAAGAAGAAACAAGATACGCGATAGACCGTGATATTGCTGAAAGCTCAGCTTCAACCCAAGGTGGAAGCACCATCGGTAGAAAAGAAGTGCGATATGGACGCGACTACCCCTCTGGTCACAATCAACTAGTCAAGGACTACTTCGTCGCAAACCCAGTATATGGAGAGGTATATTTCCGTCGAAGATTTCGTATGTCAAAAACGGTGTTTGCTCGAGTACTAAGTAAAGTGTCCGCAAACAACGTATATTTCACACATAGAAGAAATGCAATCAACGAACTTGGCATCTCACCACCTCAAAAGGTTACTGCTGCACTACGTATGATTTGTTATGCAAGTTCTGCTGACTCTCTCGACGACAAAATTAGAATTGGGGAGTCAACTGCAGTGGAATGTATGAAACAATTTTGTAAAACCGTCGTACGAGAGTTCGGTGAAGAGTATCTTCGATTTCCAACGCCTCATGACACTGCGAGGTTATTAGCAATGGGAGATCAACGCGGTTTTCCAGGTATGATGGGTAGCTTGGATTGTATGCACTGGACATGGAAAAACTGTCTAGTAGCACTGCAAGGCTAATATAAAGGCCATATGAAAAAAGCTACAATGGTGTTAGAAGCTGTTGCTTCATTTGACCTTTACATATGGCATGCTTTTTTTGGCGTTCCTGGTTCTCTAAACGATATTAATGTTCTACGACAATCTTATTTATTTAACGATTTATATAATGACCTTTCACCTCCTTGCAACTACAAAATCGGTGACAAAGAACATTCTGTTGGTTATTATCTCGTGGATGGAATTTATCCAAAATGGAAGACGCTGGTGCAAGCATACAGAAAACCGAACAATACAAAAGAAGCCTTATTCACGAAACAACAAGAGAGTCTTAGAAAAGATATTGAACGAACTTTTGGTGTACTATAAGGTAGATTTCATATACTTCGAAACGAAGTTCACTACCAAGATAAAGCAGTTATAACCGACATTATGTACTATTGCATTATTTTACATAATATGATTGTTGAGGAGGAACGAGGAGGATATGAACTCCAGCTTTGTAACTACCCGGACATTGCAGTTGAATTTAGGAAAAAACCGTATAAAGACCCAAATACGTTTGCAGAATACTTGCAGCGACTTGAAGAAGTCCGAGATCCACAAGCTCATCTAGAATTACGAGAAGAGCTAGTTGAGCACTACTGGGAGTATGTGGGAAACCAATAGTTAATTAACTGCTTAATGTTTCGATTCATGTATTTATTATCTACATTTGTATGCCAGTACGTCCGGTAGTTTAATAATTCGTTTTAAATTAATGGTTGTATGCTTTGCTCTAAGAATATTTAATACATCTAAATAACATCCATAAAATACAAGAACGTAACTGAAATACTTAAAGTACAACAAGGTCTACAACCGATACTAAAATGAAACTGCAACATACTCTGAAAAGGAAACGGACTAATCTACGTTACGTCTCTGGTACTCTTCAAGACGTTTTTCCATGTACCTCCTCTGCATCGGATTTAGATCATCTAGCTTGACACTCATAAGAGCGAAATCATCTGCATTTTGTTGCCGAGCAAGCTCCGCTTTTCGTAACTCCAATTCATTGATTCTTGTTTGTTGCATCTCTTCGTGTCTTCTTTGCCTTTCCTCCCCTCTCTCTCTTCTCTCTCTCCTAGCTGCTTCCTTCGCTTCCATATACTCCCTATTCGATTCCTCTGCAACTGCCATACGTCCATCGAGTTGCTCGTAATACTAACTGTAATCTTTCGTCGGTTTCTTGTTCGCTTTATACCTGCCAGGGGGTCGTCCACCTGAACTTGTTGCAAAAGGTGAGTCTTCAAATGGATTTGTGCTTCCAGGGCTTACATCTTCGGTTGGTCTCAACGGCATAAATCGTTGCGTGGTATGTTCATGTCGCACGTTGCTCCATTTATCTTCCCGACATAGTATGTCATAGCATTTTTGCAAATTAAACGGTTGGTTTTTTGATTTGGCCATATACACAGCATTTGCTTCGCTAAGCTGCGTAACATTACGTAACATAAAGGAAATAATCTAAAAACACATAAAACAAAACAAGCTTGTTATAATTTATTACCATGTCCATGTCGTTTGCTCCACTTTGCTGTCTACTCGCCAACCCACTCATTATCCCATTCCAAAGTTGGCAGCTAGCATTGATTCTTTTCCATGACTGCTTCAACGAGTCGACCGAGCATGCAGGATTATGTGGACTTCGACCGTTGAATAATTTACAAACCGAATTCCAATATGAGCTTTCAGTTTGGCTTGTGGCTTTCACGTTATTTTTGGAACACTGAACCCAGCAAAATGCTAGTTCTGCTTGTTCATCAGGTGACCATTTTACCATTTTCTTCGCAGGAGGCCGAATCCCAGCAGATTCAAAAATCTCATTGCTATCATTTCCCATTTCGTCGTTTTCAAGACCATTATCCCCGAATAACATGTTTAAATTCCTGGACAGATTGGGAGAGGTATTCGGAAATGTCGATTGATGTTGGCTGTTAGGGGAAGAATAGGGTTGACTGATATAAGATTGTTGAACAGAGGGGTTACGACCATAGGTGGAAACTTGAGTGTTTTGAAAATGATTAGAATTTTGCTGTGACTGGTACAGGTTAGGATTTTGCTGTGGAAGATAACAATTTGAAGTGTTTTGCATTGTACCTGAACTAAAATGTTCGTTGCGCTGGTACAAATTTTGCGTTGGAAACTCTTGCCGATCATGAACATAATCAAACGGTTTCGGAAAGCTTTGGGTCGGCATCGTCGCTTTTCCTTTATTATTCTTGCTGTTTGTTTTCTTCGACATTGCAATTGGATGTTGTAAATTATACTACTTTGATGGTTGAGTGAAATGAGAGAATTTTGTATGTTTTGAAAGTGAAAAATAGGTTGTATTTAAAGATGAAAGGGTATAGGAGAGAGAGGAACGGGAAGGGAGCAACGACTAGTAAAATAGCCGTTGGACCTTAGCCGGCTTATTTAAAGCCAGCTAAGGGGGGAGCGGAATTGATTCCAGCCCCCTTAACCGGCTTTAAATAAGCCGGTTAAGGTGAGAAATTTTGCACCTTAACCGGCTTATTTAAAGCCGGCTAAGCTTAGCCGGCTTTAAATAAGCCGGCTAAACGTTCCAACCAAAGCAACCAACCAGATTGCTTTGGCAACCTTGGGGGTTGCCAAAGCAACCCCTAAGTGGGCAACTGACCCCGCGTTGGGGGTCAGTTGCCCATTGACCAACCCCGCGTTGGGGTTGGTCTTATAGGTAGTCAAGGTTGTTTGACTGCATAGTTAATGTGAGAACAAACTCTGACAAATATACTTTAAGCTGGAAAACTATACAATTATGCAGTTAATATAAGTGAAGATGGTTGACTTCAAAGAAAAAAATGAGAAAAAATTCTAACAAAATTATTTGCGGCTGAAAAAAGAGAGGGAAATAACAGAAGTAAAATAGGTAAATTTAGAATTATCAGGCTTAAAACTCAAAGGATTTAAACCTACCATAGGCCCATAACCCTTGTTTAAACACAGGGAAGAGTGAATAGCGAGGAGCGAAAAAACAAAATTGTGGACCTATAGTACAAACGCCAAAATGACAAACATGGAAAATCCCTAATTACATAAATCAGCTGCAAGCCGGTCGAAAATAAAACAATCCAAAGGTGTACAATTTAGAGTCATCATAATTGTCAATTAGATGCAGTAAATAGCGATTAGGTAAAGACACTAAAATTACTAACTTGCAAAATACCTGATTTCAAAAATCATCCGTCAGGCAGTGGAGTGCCAACATCGATGCTTGCAAGTGCGTCGAAGGAATAGATCGAAGATAAAGCGATGGTGGCAAATCTGCAAATCTCCAGACGGATGGAAAAACGATGTTGAAAAAGGATGCGGTTATTCGAAAGCGAAGATAGTGAAATGGGAAGACGCGTGTGAAAATAATCACGTTTTAATTAGGGTGCGTTTTTTAGAGGTCCCCATTAAGTTTCAAAATATAAAAAAAACCCGGTCATAAACTTATTGTAAATTAGGTCCCTATTTTCTGAAAATTCATCAAAAAAATATAAAAAAAATATAAAAAAATCACGTAAATTCGTATTTAAATAAAACATGTAACGCTAAAAAATTCAGAACAAAAAACCATCAAACAAGGCGTCAAAAATAAACAAAAAACAAAAAAAAAAAAAACGAAATTTGCAGTTAAATGCATAATAGTATGCAGATATATCATTTTCCTGCTTACATCCGTGCTTATTTTTCACTACATTCATCTTCGTTGATTTTTATTCATGCAAAGACATGCTTACATGTGTGCAAATATTTCAAATACTTGCACACATTTGTGTAGGTTTATTTTCAGATTTCCAAACCGAACACAGCTTACGAAAAAGTTGCATACATATATGCAATTATCAGTAATAATTGCATAAATGTATGCAACTATTTTTTTTTATTTCCGTGGAATCCTGAAATTATTTCCAGATTTTAGAATTTTTTTTTATGAAGTACCGCACATTTTTTATTTTAAAAAAAGGCGAAACTCAGAAAATAGGGGGCGGGTTTTAATTTTAGTTTTTTTTTTATAAATTAAATCCCTACTTTTAGCTAACGTGTTATCCTATAAAAATGTTGCACACATGTGTGTATGTTTTCTGAGATATTTGCGCATTTGGATGCAAATAAAAATGAACTGAAATATGCAGTTAAATCTAGGCACTGTAATAATTGCACATATGCATGCAATAAACTGAAAAAGGTGCATAATATTATGCATTTAACTGCAGTTTTTTTCTTTTTTTTTTGCTGTTTTCTTCCTTCTGACATGATTTTTGTTGTTTTTTGAACTGAATTTTTTGTATAATGCATAATTTATTTTATTACTAATTTACGAATTTTTTTTTAATTATTATTTTATAAGTTTTGAAAACAGGGACCTAATTTATAATAAGTTTATGACCGGATGTGAGCCTAATTAAGTTTCAAAATAGGGATGTGAGCCTAATATTCACTTTTAATTAATTAGCCAAAAGCGTGCCTAACCGAAAAGGGAAAGGACAGATGTCGGCCTAAGAACTGCTTTCCAGTACAAGTAATAAATAGATACATTTTTATGTTTTATAAGCAATAAAATCATAAATTAAAAGGTTTAATAATTTAAAATAATTAGTTTTAAGAAAACAATTAAGAAATATTATTAAATTAATTAAGTTATTAATTAATTTAAGAGAAAGGTTGACAATTTAACTGATGTTTGCAAATTGACTAAGTTAACTGTTTTAATTGGAATTCGTTGAATCACAAGATTTTGATCAATGAGAAGATAAACAAATCAACTCAACAAGATGTCTGTCAAACACGACAAAAGGCTCTAGAAGTATGTTAGTTCTCTATAATAAACAAAGTCTAGTCTTATATTATATGTAAGATCTCTCCTCAAAATTTTGATTTTTAATTATATCAAATATTCTATGTATATACAAGTGAATTTGGAAAATATATTATCCAGTTGACGGGTTTAACCAAGTCAGTCGAATGAATATGTATGCACATGAAAGTTGTGTTCATGTTCCAAATTCATTCGACTAAATATACCTATTCAGTCGACTGAATCTGAACGTATACAAAACTTTTATTTGTTCGCAGATTCAGTCGACTGACCATAAATAATCAGTCAACTGAACTGAGTTCCAACTGTCATGTTCTGAAGAGACATGAATTTTTTGAAGAGTTCTCTCTAATCTTAATGGGTGCAACTCTCTAATTTTGGCCATGATTCTTCACTCGCAGTTGTAACTCTTTATTAAATATATGTACATGCAAGAATAACATCTCAAAACATTGTACTTGATCTCATTCTTATCTATTCCATTGAATCCAAATTCTTGCTAATTTGAAGTGCTAATTTCTTGCATTCTTGATCTCTTTGAATTCTGTGATTATAATTCAATCATCTTTTGAATTCCAAAAGTGATTACAATCCTATTTTGTCTCCATTTACTCTCATTTCTCAATCTATAAACTAGAGGACAAGATTATAGGATACTGTACTTCATTTGTGACAAATCAGTGTTGTACTAGAACACAAGCAAGTCATCTATACTTTTGTAACAAAGTCCTACAAAGGCGGTAGAAAATCCTGAAGGCAATTCAGGCGGTGAAGTCTTATAAGTGAGTCCAGGCGGAAAAATCCTAGCTTGTAGAGTCTAGACGGAAAGGAGTCCTGTAACGGCAGTAGAGACCTGTTCCTCCAAGAGAAGTGAGGATTTATAGTGAAAGGCCTAAGGGTATCTTAGGGACTGGACGTAGGACAGTGCTTCGAATCAGTATAAAAATTTGTGATGCCTTTAGTTTTACTTACACTTTTGATAATACTTATCTATGATATCATTTCTATATATCTGTCTCATTAAATATTTACTTCCATATACAAGTTAAAAAATCATCTATTTGAACTTACGCATTTAGTATAAAACACATACTTACATATCAGTCGATCCTACTAGGTCTTTTCATTTGGAACATTTGGAGATAATTCCAAAGCCTATATCGTCGGCAAATGTGATGCGAGCAATTACAGTACATTTATTTTACCTCTAATTACTGATGTTTTGTTAGTTAAAAATCTGAAACATAATCTTCTTAGTATTTGGCAATTATGTGATAAAGATTTTAAGATATCATTTTCAAAAATACATGTAGTATTTCAGATAAAAACCATAGTCTAATTTTTGAAGGAAATAGGGATAAATATGTTTATATTCTAAATATGAAGATAAATAATAATCCAAATTTATGCTTATTAGCCAAAGAAAATGATCCTTGGTTATGGCACAAAAGATTTTGTCATATCAGTTTTAAAACAATAAATAAAATTTTGAAAAACGAATTAGTAAAAGGTCTACCAAAAATGAAATTGATAGTAGATAACCTATGTGACGCTTGTCAACTAGGAAAACTAACAAAATCTTCATTTAAATCTAAAATGGTCATTTCAACACTACAACCATTAGAATCACTGTATATGAAAAATAAAAGTGATAATTTTGAACATTTTAAAACCTTTGTTAAACAAATTCAAAATTTAAAAGGGATTGAAAATAAAAAATGTAGATGTGATCACGGAGGAGAATTCGAAAATGATATATTTTATCAATATTGTAGAAAGAAAGGTCCATTTCACAAATTTTCATTTCCTGAAACTCCACAACAAAATGGAGTTGTAGTAGAAAAAACAGAACCTTACAAGAATGTGCTAAAACATTATTAAACTGATGTACGTTACTAAAACACTTTTGGGTAGAAGCTGTTTCAACAGCTTGTTATGTTTTGAATCGTGTTTCTGTCCGGTCACATACGAAAAATACTCCTTATGAATTATTCAACGATAGAAAACCAAATATTTCTTATTTTAAGATTTTTGGTTCAAAATGTTTTGTTTTAAATACAAAATGTCAGCTTGGGAAATTTGATTCAAAATCTGATGAAGGAATATTTCTAGGTTATTCAGATCGAAGTAAAGCTTATCATATTTTTAATAAAAGAACAAATAAATTCGAAGAAACACTTCTTGTATCTTTTGATAAAAATTTGTTTAAAAATCATATGATAATGAAATTCTGAAAAATAAAAGTTCTCAAGATATTGATAAAGTTAATTATAATTTTGGAGAAGAGGAAAACGTTATTCATAACAATAATAATGAAAATATCACTTCTAACAATATGGAAAATCAAGATATAACCGAAAATAATATTCAAAATGTTAGCGAAGATGAAAACGTTATTCAAAATAACAATGAATTAAGATCTCCACAGAGAATATTATGTGATCATCCAGTTCAAAATATTATTAGAGAAATTAATTCAAATGTAAGAACTAGAAATCAATTAAATTTAGTAAGTCACGTAGCATTTTTATCCATTATATAACCCAAAAATCCAAAAGAAGCATTTACTGATGAACATTGGATTGTAGCAATGAAAGAAGAACTTAATCAGTTTGAACACAACGAAGTTTGGGAATTAGTTCCTATACCAAGTGATCAAGTTGTCATAGGTACAAAATGGGTATATAAAAATAAAGCCAATGAATTAGGAAATATAACTAGAAATAAAGGCATTAGTCGCACAAGGATATAATAATAAGAAGGAATAGATTACGAAGTAACATTTGCTCCAGTGGCAAGATTAGAAGCAATTTGTATCTTACTAGCCTATGCTTGTTTTCACAACTTTAAATTATATCAAATGAATGTAAAAGTACCCTTTTAAGCGGATATATAAAAGAAAATGTCTACATTGAACATCTACCTTTATTCACATGAAAATTATCTAGATTATGTATATAAATTAAGAAATGCATTATATGGATTAGTGCAAGCACCCCGTGCCTAGTATGAAAGACTTAAAAATTATTTTAAAAGTTCAAGTTTTCAAATTGGAAAGTTTAGTCAAACTTCTTTATAAAACGATATAAACAAGATATTTTAATAATTCAAATATACGTAGAGGATATCATATTTGGTTCTATTAATGAAAAACTACGTAAAGGATTTTCAGAAATTACGACTAAGGAATTTGAAATGTCCCATATGAGAGAATTATCTTATTTTCTAGGTCTACAAATTAAATAATTATCAAGTGGTATATTTATAAATCAAGAAAAATATGATAATAATTTAATTAAACTTTTCAGAAAGGAAAACACTTCTGCAAAACCAACTCCTATGAGTACAACAACAAATCTAATAAAGAAGAAAATGGTAAAAGTGTTGATGAGAAATTATATCGTAGTATGATAGGATCATTATTATATTTAACTCCAAGCAGACCTAAAATAATGATGAGTGTTTGTTTATGTGCATGATTTTCGGCCAATCCAAAAGAATCACATTTACGAGTAGTAAAACGTATATTGCGTTATCTAAGCAATATTAAGGATTTTGGACTTTACAATCCGACGGACTGTTCTTTCAAATTAGTATCTTGTAGTGATGCTGACTTCGGAAGATCACAGAGGGATCAAAAATGTACAAGTGGTACATGTCATTTTATTGGCAAATCGCTAGTCTTTTGGTTTAGCAAGAAATAGAATTGTGTTTCACTATCTACATTTGAAGCTAAATATA
This sequence comes from Allium sativum, assembly GCA_030737875.1. NCBI lineage: Eukaryota > Viridiplantae > Streptophyta > Magnoliopsida > Asparagales > Amaryllidaceae > Allium > Allium sativum. The sequence continues at coordinate 382,560,782 of CM060924.1, forward strand.
TGTCAGCAGCATTGGCTTGTGCTCAGGTTATATACATGCAACAAACACTTAAGGATTTAAATATAAATCTATCTAATCCAACAATCTACTGTGATAATACTAGTGCAATAAATTTATCTAAAAATCCTATTAATCATTCTCGAACCAAACATATTGATATATGTCATTATTTTCTACGTGATAATTTTGAGAAAGAAATAATAAACTTAGAATTTGTTTCTTAGAAAATCAAATAGAAGATATTTGTATTAAACCATTACTCAAAAATGTGTTTATAAAACTAAGACGAGAATTAGACATCGTATCATTTAAGGATTTGTTATCTTTTAATAAAAATATATTTTTATGCGTCAACCGGGATTTGAACTCTGGTTGCTTGAATACTAGATAGATACCATAATCGTTTGGCTAATTTATGTTTCTTGTTTAACCAGAAAAATAGATTGATCTTATATAACAACTTTTCGTATGAACAAATTTAAACCAGTAATTCTTACATCCGGTTTATACCTTCTATCATAAGATCAAAATTAAACTTTATATAAACCATAAAATATATTCCTAAAATACAATCTTTTATATGTGTTGACCAACATTTCAGCAAGGTCATCAAGAACCTGTTAATTTGAAGTGAGGAACTACTCAACCCAGATTGCCGACGCTGATGGTTTTTGACGATCGGGTCATTTTCTTTCGGCTCGATGAATAATCAGACCGGCTCAGGCTTCCCCAGTATAAAGCAGTTTAACATTCAGAATAAGGGGATCGGGACATTTATGAGTTGACCAACAAGAGCCAAGCCTGCTTATACGTCAGATATTCTCCTGAAGAATTGCTCTTATTCCTATTTGACTATCTCCTTTAATCCATGAAGATCAGACCAGTTGCCACCTTTTAGATTAATGATCGAATTCTCCAGGGAGAACGCTTTTTTGCATCCTCCTACGGACCTAGACCATACAACACGTGTTCCAACTGACTTAGGCACTATAACATCTATAAATAGATCCTCTAAACTTTGAAGAAGGGGACTTTTTTTGGTTGGATTTTGTGATCTCTTGTGGTGGTAATGACTAACTCTATAACAAATTAATTCATATATAAGAGATTATAAAGTGGACATAGGCTTGTTAATGCCGAACCACTATAAAACTATGTGTGATTGCTTTTCTTTTCATTTTTCATTTAGTTATCTTCATTTATTCTCTACATCTCTACTTGCTGGGTGTTGTACCATTTTTTGGTGTCAACACTTTGGTGCTTTCCCTGAGAAAATTGATATTCTCAGCATTTAAAGGATTTTTGCTCTACTTTTGGATCACTAAGTCCTAGACAAGATCCTACATCTTTTCCGACGTCATCGAACTATGGATTCTGAATCCTCGGTAATGGCGCGAAGTGCCACCACTCAAGAAAAGTTTAACAGGATCTTGATCAATACTATTGTCGGAGGACCCCACCCAGTTAGGCATAACGTTTGGATTATGGAACGTTATGTAGATGCTGCAAAATATCTCGATGTTGGGGAGTCCACCATCCCTGGGGCCACAAGTTTCGTAAAGCAAAGAAAGATGATGGTCGATGACTTCATTTTTTGCGATCAAGAATCAATGGGGATGGAGGCCCCAAGCATTGACCCTCTGGTAATAACGACCATTATCGGCCCGACCATAGTACGAAACATTCTAGTTGATAGTGGAAGTTTAGTTAATATTTTTTTCAGACAGACTTACGACCAAAGGAAGTTGGATCTGAAAGGCCTGAAGCTGTGTACGGGCCAGATATAAGGCTTTTATTGATCCTCCACTGAGCCATTCGGTTCGGTCGATCTATCGGTAGAATTGGGAGATGGAGTCCGCAAAAAGGTACGGATTCTGTCGTTCATGGTGATGAGTATACGCTCTCAACACAACACGTTTTTGTGCAACCAGCCCTGATAGAGTTCAGATCTTATATTGCTTCCTAGTGCTTACTCTTGAAATTTTTGACCGATGAAGGGATTGGAATGGTGGGCGGAGATCAAATAACAGGACGAGCATGCCATTCGGCAAAATGGAAAGAGCGATGAAATGTAGATAGCATGGAGTCGGACGATAATCCTCCCTCTATAGAAGGAGGGAAAGTATATCAACTAAAGGAAGTGTCCCGGTTAGGACCATCCATCTGCAAACTTGAGGATATCGATCCAAGAGAGGACAAAGAGCCGGGATGTAGGAAGGCAGCCCCGAATGAAACCACGGTGGAGATTTCCATCGACAGTGACGACCGGACTAAGGTCTTGAAGATCGGTTCCCACCTTGACCCCTTCCGGACGAGGGAGTTAACCAAATTCCTCTGCACTAACCTTGACGTGTTTGCATGGACTCATGCTGACCTGTGTAGGATCTCACTTTCCATCATGACTCGCTCCCTTAGCATTGATCCAAAGTACACACCGGTGAAGCAGAAAAGGCGAATGCTCGGACTGGAGAGATCTGCGGCCTTAAGGGAAGAATCCTGGAAGCTTCAGAGTAATTGAATCATCCGAGATGCAACTTACCCCAAATGGATAGTTAACCCAATACTTGTGAAGAAAGCAAATGGGCAGTGGCATACCTGCATCGACTTCTCATATTTAAATAAAGGCTACCCTAAAGACAGCTCTTCTTTACCCAGGATCGATCAACTGGTCGATTCTACGACGGTACATGAACTCCTTTCATTTATGGACGCCTACTCAGGATATAATCAGATTGCAACACACGTCCTGAATCAGAAACATACCAGCTTCATAATAGACCTTGGATTGCATTCCTATGTAGTCATGCCTTTCAGATCGAAAAACCCCGGGGCAATGAACTTTTGGTCAATCGAACGTTCCACGATCAGATAGGAAAGACGATGGAGGTATATGTGGATGACATGTTGGTAAAGTCGAGGCAATCATCTGATTGCATCAGGGGACTGTTAGAAATGTTCAACATTCTCCAAATGTATGGGATGAAGCTCAATCCCTTAAAATGTTCTTTTGGGGTCGCATCAGGAAAGTTCTTGGGCTTTATAGATAACACCCAAGGAATCAAAATCAATCCCAATCAGATCCTAGCGATCAAAGGGATCTAGGAGCCTAGGAGAATCAAGGACGTACATTTGGATGGAAAGGTCGTAGGTATGGGCCAATTTATATCCAAAGCAATGGACAATTGCCTCCCTTTCTTCGAATTGATCAAGTGAGGAAAACGAAACTTTGCTTGGATACCCGACTACGTCGAAGCCTTTCAATATTTTCTCGACCATCTAGAGAAACCTCTGATCTTGACAAAACCTATCGACCATGAAGACTTGTTCATTTATTTGGTGGTATCCGCATATGTGATCAGCTCGGTCCTATTCTGTGAAGAGGATCGGGTACAACGTCCAGTTTATTATGTAAGTAAGAAACTAACCGGGGTTGAACACAACTACCTAAAGATTGAAAATCTCTCATATAGTTTGCTAATTGCATAACGGAAGATCCGTCACTACTTTCAAGCTCATCCCATCAAGGTGTTTACCGACCAACCGCTGCGACAAGTCCTACAATGGCCCGAAGCAAGCGGAAGGTTACTCAAGTGGAACATTAAGCTAAGTCAATTCGACCTCAATTTTGTTCCACATAAATCAATCAGGGGAAAAGCACCAACTGACTTCATAGTCGAATTTACCACCCCAGAAGATGGTACACTTGAGGATAGTTCTAAACTCTCGGATATCGAAATGAGAACAACACTTGGAAGCTATATATAGATGGGACTCGGAACGACCGACGCTCCGGTGCCGATGTAGTACTATTAACTCCTGAAGGGTGGTCGATCTATTATGCACGGAGATTGAATTTCCCTGCTACCAACAACGAATCCAAGTACGAAGCCCTGATTACCAGACTTAAACTCATGGGGGACTTAAAAGTGGTAGCATTAAATATTTTTTGTGATTCACAGCTTATTGTACTTCAAGTTCGAAGGGAATATCATACTAAGGGAGCTTGACTAGTCGCTTATCTCAAGAAGGTTGAAGAATTATTAAATGACTTTGATCAGTAGAACATCTTCCACATTCCTAGGGAGGAAAACCAGAAGGAAGACAGATTGGCAAACTTGCTAGCTCTAAGAACCCGGGCGAGGCCGACTGGTACCTATAGAGATCTTGGACACCCTGAGCATAGACCAGAATGAAGGTCAATTAATTGGAAGCCGAGCCCGAAGAAGAATCTTGGATGACCCCCATCAAGGATTTTTCCCCTACATAGGACCCTCCCAGAGAAGAGGAATGAGAGAAGACACATTGTACAACAAGTCTCCAGGTATGTCATCCAACAAGACCAGCTTTACCTAAGGGGGTTTTCAATTTCTATGCTACTGTGTGTGGTCGATGACGATGTCAAGGGAATATTGAAAGAAGTGCATGAAGGAGAATGTGGTGCTCATACTAAGGGATAAACTCTGGCTAAAAGATACTACGGTATGGTTATTTCTAGCCGACCGTTAGTAAAGACGCGGCTGACTACTCTCGATGGTGCGATAAATGCTAGAGGTTTGCCCAGATTCCAAAGGCCCCACCATCTTAATTCATCCAAACGTTCAGTCCTTAGTCGTTTCCCATTTAGGGAATAGACATTATCGGAAGTCTATCAGTATCAAAGGTTGGTGCAAAATACCTATGGACTACTTCACGAAATGGGCAGAAGCTGAATAGTTGACCATAATCACCACCAATTGGTCATCAACTTTGTTGTCAAAAATATCGTATACCGATTCGGGCTACCCCGAACGATCATCACACACAATGGGACCCAATTTGACAGCTCGAAATTCAAATATTTATGTGAATGATATCATATCGAAAAGAAATACACAGCTGTCACACATGCACAGTCTAACAGACAAGTTGAAGCTGTCAATAAAATTATTAAATTCGTCTTGAAGAAGCGCTTGGAGAGTGCCAAGGGTAAATGGGTCGATGAATTACCTTTAACCCTATAGGCATGTCGTACCACCCACAATACTGCCACATGCCACACTCCTTTTGCTTTTTCTTATAGTTCGGAAGCCGTCCTTCCGAGGAAGTTCTTTCCCATCAAACAACTTATTATGATCCGTTATCAAATAAGGCACTTATCCTAGAACCATTAGACATGATTGACGGAAAAAGAGAGGAGGCTAACGTACGTGCCGAGGTACACCGAAGACTAGTTGCCCGATGCTATAACAAGAAAGTTTGACCTAAGAGTTTAAGCGTAGGAAATCTTGTTTTAAAACGAGTTATCCCAACTTCTATTTATATGGGACCAAAATGGGAAGGGCCTTATGTCATCCAACAAAAGCTTGATAACAGTACATTCAGTCTCGCGACTGTTGATGGCGAACTTCTCCAAAGAGCAAGGAATGCTGAGCATTTACGATTTTATCTTTCTTAAGTGTTTTTATTTATTATTCCTTTTCTCATTTAAATTGAACATTTTGAACTAAAAGAACACAAAATGGACATTGCTACGTTAATTATTTTGTAGCCCGATGATTAAATTTAAAATTTTGGGAATGTGGGTTGTTTATTTGTGAAAAACTGAGAATATTGATGATGAATACCAATAAAAACAAACCTCGAGTGAAATTTAAATTAGTGATCATTTATGTGTTGAATAGTCTGATGAGTGTTTTAAGGGTTTTGATCGATACGTCTGATCAGCGATATCGATAGAAATATCTTAAACCTTTATGTGGGACTATCTAACACTTAAGATGAATAATAAATAATGGGGCATTATTGTAATAAGGCATATTTTGTCATCTGTCATGAATGAAGACTCCCTTCCTTGCTCTACCCAACACTCTAGAAACTTCAACTATGTGTTAACACATAACATTGTTTGAAGTCCAAATGAGGGAGTGGTTTACTCTATGAATACGTTCATCGACCAATATCTCAAGGAGCCGACATTACTTGGAGGTCAGACAAATATCCACCGAATGAACTCGGACTTGATGATGAGGCTCAATATATAAGGGAATTGCTCTACATACTAGATTTTACAAAAGACTGGCATAATGGGCATTACCGCCTATTGGAGTAACTCTGACTCTCATGACTTGAGAGGGAGTATAAAGTAGGGACGAGTGTGACAGGTGCACCCCAACAAAAGACCACTCAATTTTCGGAACTCTAACCCCTGAAGACTGGGGAAAGAGTATAAAAAGGACTCATATGCCTTAGCCAAAGATCGATCAACTCCTAGACTACTGGATTGGGTCGATCTCTGAGGACTATGAATGGACCCGACGTCCAAACCCTCCCCCTATGACACTGGGGGCATGAGAATAAATAATAAATCCAACACTATGCTCCACTTAGTCTATCCTCAAAATTTGAGATTGACTAGGGGCACGTATAACATTCCACCAGGATTTAATTTCATTTTTATCATATGGCATATCAATAACAATGCAAGTACTTAAAAGCAATATCATTATTTATAGGTACGTTAAACTTCGTTCCCAAAATACAAGACATAACAAAGGCAAAAACGTGAGGGCCGCACTCGCAAACGACTTCCATGGGGCTACAACTGACCTAAAGCAAAATGTTTTTAAACTCGAGGTGGTTGATCACCAGACTTCTTGATTTCTTCCTTCATTTTCTCTTGGATCATCTCTAAGGTTTTCTCGGTTGTCAATTGATGCCTCTGCCTCCTGGTTTGGTCACTAGAAGCAGAATGACCAAAGGTCGACATATCACGTTTCCTCTTATTTCGGTTAGTTGGAGAAATACTCTTGAGGGGTGGAATATTAAGCGGGTCAGAAGATGACTCGACCTTGAAAGCACAAACCCTGCTCTCTTCCCTATGCTTTCTTTCCACCATAGTGTGGGAACTGGTTCTTCTGGTCTCCCCAATGATTTGTACATCGTCATCTTACAATTGGGCATTTTTGGCTCCTGTTTTCTTCGGAGACTCGACCGTCTCCACGTCTCTTCTTTGCATAACGCCAGAATCTCCTTTTGGCAGTTCAGCCTCAGCTACTGTCTTCCCAACAGGAGTACCTATTGAGAAATACATGATGATTAAATTTGGGAAGATGAATACTTTCTAGAGTTAAGAGGGAAGTGAAATTTACCATTAGCTGGGGAATCTCTCGGTGTGCCATCGGGAGGGGGAATGACTGACTTATTTCGAAACAAAGAAAGAGGGGGTTCATCTGGGCTGTACTCCTCCGTTTCCCCCGAGGACCAATTCGGGGGAGGAAGAACAACGGACGAATCGGCCACAACATTACCACTAGAATAAGGAAGGGATACCTTCTCTTTGCTCGCACTAGCCACCCCATCGAGGATCGACTTTCCTTTTATCCTCTGTCATTCAACTTCTCTTGAGTCACTCAAAATCTTCTTCCCTTTAGTCAATGCCTCTGGCTCACCATCACACAATTATCGGTTTATCAAGGCCTCCTCGACAATTGATTTTTCCTTCGCATTTTCGACTTCCTCCTTCGTGAATACCTCCCAAAAGTTTGCTAGCACCCGCTAATAGTTATCCATCCACAAAAGGTTCCTATGACGAAGGAATCGAGCAAACAACAACAATACATCGTTCCCGAACTCGATACTCATTTCTTTTAATTTTGCCACATGTTCGGCCTTGATAGTTCGGATGTCGACCTCATACTGAAGACGGGCATTGTTAGCATTCTTTATAACGTCGACGACTTTATCTTCAACATGTCTTCTGGCTAATTCGGAGGCGACAAATCTTGTCTTGAGGTCTTCTACCTCCAAATCTAATCGCTTCTTATCACTTGTTTAAATTTTGTTCTCATCTCTAAGAGACACACACTCTTGCCCTACCGACCTCACCTCATCTTGAGCAGACCGATTCAGAGAGGACGAATGATCTAATTCGATGTGAAGCCATTCAGTTTTATCTCCCATTTCTTTCATAGACTTCTCACATTCCTCTTTAAGGACCACCACCTGAGCCTCACATTTCTCCAGTTCCTTATTCACTTTATCTAAGGTTTTCTTGTTAGCGTTCAGCTCCATATGCATTCTCTCGTTCTCCTCTGCCGTATCTTTAGCAACATCGCTGACACGCCTTGCGAATGCAAACATAGCGTCGTACTGATTTAAAGCGAAGTCAACGCCGGACTTGACCCGGCCACGAGCGCTAGGTGGGAATAGTTGTGGTCGGGGACAAACCTGGTCCCCGTAAAGAACAGACGAAGGAATCTCTCTTCCATCTCCTTAGTTTTTTCCAGAAAGTGTCGTCTCTCGGACCGATGGTGTTGGCCTTTGGTGGTTTTCTCTAGGACTCCTAAAGGGAGGAGTAAGGTCTTGACTGTGAATGTTAGGCGAGTGTGTTCTGGAAGGAGGATCGGTTAGAAGCTTGGGGGAGGGGGAAGTAATGTGGGAGTGTTCACATGTAGTTTTATCATATACTCTAGGGGTTTTATCCTGAGAACGAGGAATGGATCGGTGCGTTTGCGTCTCACGCTTCTTATCTTTCCCCTTCTCTTGAGTTTTTTGCTTCTCCCCTTGTTTTTCTTGTGTATTCAAGGTCCTCCTCTTCCCGCTATCCCCAATCTCTCCTCTCCCGATCTTTTTCCTCTCTCTTTTGTCTTTCCTGCTCTTTTTTTTTCATCATCAGCCCTATGCTCATGAAACTTTCTTTCATCATTATCTTTATCTCGTGGAAAAGACGAGAAACTAGGACCGCCCTTTTTAAGAAAAGAGTCAAAATTATCATAATAGAACCCGCTATCCATAATACCTGTAAAAAAACTTTGGTCAATAACCAACATGTACAAGAGAAAAAAGAGCTATGACATGTAGTTCTAGTTTCGTGAGTGTGTCCTAAGTGGTTTCCCTAGACCGACCCAAGCCTGGGATTTCGCTCGTCTTTCTTACTTCCTTAGGATCGAAAAACGTGGGATCTTCCCCGGACTTGGAGAAGAAAGTAGCTGAATCTAAATTTTGGGAAGAGAGGAATGTATCGGGGAGCTCCAGATTATGTAAACCATTAAACGGATAATTCACTTCTTACTCATGCGGATTTTGAATGAAAGGAAGGTCCTTTTTGACAGTAGAATCCTTTGGTTGATGATCATGGAAATCTTCCACGAGCATCTCTTTGGGAAATTTTTCTACAACATTCACGACCGAGTCCATTTGTGCTTTTAAAAGGTTGACCTCCCTCCTAAGCCTTCTTCTGGCAATCTTTTTCCCTTTCCTTGAGGAAAGAACGACGGCGACAGCTTCCTCCTCGACCACCAGCTGACCGGACGACCTCCCGACTGGAGGTGCATTCCTGGCTATGGTCGACACCCCCTCAACTGGGGGCACATCAACGGGAACATCTGCAAAAGGAGAAGTCCGACCACCTGGTGACCACAAGGTCTTATTAACATGCAGAGGATGATGGCGATGCAATTATCCTTCGGATGACATTTATCAATGTTTCGAATTTCCTTGTCTAAGCCATCCAACTTATCAAAGCGTTCTTGGGACTCTATCCCCGTAGGCATTTCAGGGTCACCACTTGCATAAAGACGATCTATGTTAGAGACCTTCTTGTAAATCAGTCGGATAAAATGTGAAACTTAATGCTTTGAAGCCAAAGACGGGCATATCCTGGTTGTTGGGCGACATAGAACTATTCATATTTGATGTCCCCTAGTTTGCAAGGTATGCCTTCTATTATCTTTCGATAGCAGACGGCTTCAAAGAAAGTAAAAGAAGGGGAATTGCCATCTCGATGTCTGAAGTTGAAGAAGAAGACTATATCCTCGAATGTCGGAGGTTGGTGCAAATATTCCATGAATAAAATGTATAGAGGCAGCAAGTTAGCTTAAGCAATTAGATGGAGTTGCATCGGTGCTATATTCATCCGCCTTAAAAAGTCCTCTACGAAGGGAGAAAACAGTGGGATGCCCCCCGAAAAGAACATTGAGGGAGTTAACGCCATGTACCTGGCCGACGTGTTATCAGGACGGTCACCTTTTTGAGGAACACGGACGTCGTCCCAATGGATTTTATGTTTAGCACTCAACCTCTTCAACTGCTTCAGGTTCATCTAACAGGGCTGAGTATCTGAAGTGTTTTTCAGAATCATTGAACTATGAAGAATATTGGGGGCTTCTATCACAGCTGACATCCTACTTGTTGCTTCTCCAGCAAATGGCGAGTTTGTTGATCGATCTTGAGTCTCGGTATTCAAGCCAGGATCGGAGGTAGTCTCAGACTCTGAGGTCGAGATAATTTCTAAATCTAAGGAGTGGGTAGAACCTTACCCCTTCCTGCTCCAGCATTGCGGGTTTGATATCTCCTGGTCATTTTTGTGCTATTTGTAAGAAACCATTGGTTAGAATACAGAAGACCATGACCTTCCAGTGTACACACTGATGTATGTGTATAGAAAAGTATGCGGTTCGAATTATCTCTCGAAGGTTTACATCGACCCTAGAATTGCCTTTGTCTTTTTCTACCTGCTCGCATCAGGAACTTACATCATTACCTGAATAAACCTATCCAATCACCCCTTTTTTCCCGATTGCGTGCCCTTAGAAGTAATGGCGCCTCGAAATTCAAAATACTTCGAAGAATGGGGTTCTTCTTCATCTTCCTACCTTTTCACAAAGGTGACCCACTTCCATTACCGATTACTTCCATTGTGATACCAGAATCGCTTGAAACCACCGCCTTTATCTTTTTTTTTTTGGACTTTTGAAACTGTTTTTGTATAATTTTATGTCTGTTCAGCTGTTATAGTGTTATGTAGAAAAATAATCATTACAAAGTTACCTGCATAAAGAGATTTAGAGCTTCTAGCAATCCCTTTTTTCTTTCTCCACCAACAACTATGAATGCAAAATGAGATGCTTCCTTCTATATTCCATCGTATCCAAATCCAATGAGGTGGTATTCATTCCAAACTTACTCCCATTGTGCAAAAAATAAATACTTCTTGTAACCAAATCATCTCCTATCTTCTCATTGTATGCGAACTGCAGAACAACGTTTGCAGTAGTGAAACAGTACCGCCATTTGTTTGATCTTTAATCATCTAAAATATATTGTCTTCTGGACTGCGATCGAATTCTTAAATCTTAGCTTGAAACCATTATAACAAAGTCAGTTCATCAGCTGTATATTTTAATAAAGTCCGCTAAGTTAAAGAATTATAATAAATATAACAAATGAATTATAACAAATAAACCATTATAACCAATATAACAAAGTCTGCTAATTCCAACCATGATTCATTGATTAACCTCATTCAAGTCAAAAATTTGTACCTCTTGTTCAAGTCATAGTACTCTCTGCTGCCATACCCTAGTTTGTCGACTAAAGATTAAAGTTACACATTCAGATTTTGACATTACAACAGAATTTGAAAGAACTAATAGTGAGCAAACCGAGTTGAATTATGCATTCTTCTTCCTTGCTATTAAAATTTCCACCAGTACGCACTGCAGCCTTATAGGTGTGTGTATATATATTCACATTTGTTCAGTCAAAAGAGTGTGACTTGAATGGACAAGAGGGCTGGCACGTTTCAAATAATACTAAGTCTTAGACTGACTATGATTGCAAAAAGGACCATGCTTACTTAACAAGGAGGCTAAAATATAAAATGCGACCAAGTTCGGATTACGTGAAGTGGTTTGGTGGCCAACCAACTAAAATGAACTACAGCTAAGTTATCAGTAACATGAGGTGGCTTTAGCAGCAAATACATATAGACAGTTCACTTAAACACAAAACCCATAGTTGGGATCAGGGACAACAAAAAGTGAAAGTTACTTTTGCTGCAACTTTAATACTTATGTTAGTTAATTTGGGTATAGGCCAGGTTAGACAACGTAGGGAAACACATGAAAAATGGTACTACAGCAAAGACAAAAACATTGAAACATGCAAAGGGGTATGCTGGAATGAAACTCATATATATACATGCAGTGAACCATAAGACAACCCAAGTTAATAAATAATGACAGGCAAAGACAACGATTAGTATCACTTAAAAAGGAAGAATGACATAATAAGAATTTCATGTTGCACAACAGTTTAATATTTTAGGTTTAACATTTTTTTGATGAATGATAAGGGGCGTAATGGCATCAAATAAAACAGGGCAATAATATAATCAAGTGGCCTAAGCAAAGTGAACTACGTTTAGGAATTATCATGAATCAATCAGGCCATACCAGTTCCAAACCCTCCAAGAAAGCATGGGACTAGAAACAAAGGGGAACATGGCAAAAGTTCTTTCAGCTATCACGGCAAAGTGACAGAGGTTACAGGTTATGAGGACGGCAAGGAAATTTCCACATATATGCAGTTTCGGTTCAAGCATAAAAATATGGTTGGTAAGGCAATGGCCAAATCCAAACAGGACACCCAATTATACTTATTGAAAAGAGAAATATACAAGCTTGTAACCATGCAAAGTGTCCATGTTTATCCTATGTAGCTACCTGGTTATTAGAAAATAGTTTCCTGCTTTGTCCAAGTTCCATCTTATTGAATTTTCCTGAACAACATGAACACTTCATTACCCATACAATTCAAGACATAAATCCTTGGTCATGATGCCTATGTTATTTAATGGTAGGCACTTTCCAAAGGAAACATACATATGTCGACAAGGCTGTAAAGCCAAAGTTCATCCTAATCTCTTTTGGCCTATGAGTGCGTGTGTGTCTATTTGGCAAGAGAACATTCCATATCACATCCAAGTAGGCAAGGTTATGAATTTTTATCTAATTTTTGTGCTTGGTCCATGTTTATTCAAGTAGGATGCTCATTTCATTTCAAATAACCTCTTGATATTTACTATAACAATGCATATACAATATGAATATATATCGACGCATCTTATATTTTCACTGTATACATATCTATAACTAAAATCGTACCTTAAACATTGAATGTTGCTAAAAATTCTCAAACCATCTCTTTACTGCATCGTTCACATTTGATATATCCGACCCCTCTTTCTTCTCCAAGTCGTCTTCCTCTTTATCCAAAAAACATTATTGTCTTCTGGATGGTAATCGCTGTTATCAAAATTAACCAAATTATCTTTATTTTCCTCTTATCCAATGCCTTTCATGTCGGAATCTTCATCCAAACAATCTTCAAATCCAAGGCATAATTGTATAGTTTTACTACTAAAATACCAATAATTACAGACGAGAACAAAGGAACCTGATACCTGATACTCCTTTATAGCACCAGTAATTACAGACGAGACATTAGGGTTCGACGTACTCCAGTAATTTCCGGAGATGGGTTTAATCAAAGCGAGAGTTTGATGTTTGGATCTGAGACCAGAGATTCGAGTTGTGGAGCACAACTATATGACTAAAACCCCCAAAAAGGAATAACATCGACACGAGCAAAGGTTGATTTTGAAGTTAAAATCGGGGAAATTAGTGGAAAGTGGATTTCGCTGAAAAAGAAAAAGCATCCAGCCTAAATCAGGGAAATCAGAAGTTGATTTTGGTAGAGTAAAGGTTGATTTTGATGTTACGGATCTGGACGGTGGAGACATGAAAAGTGCGAGAATGAAAATCTTAGCCAGAAATAGAGGAAGGGTAACGTGGATTGATCAACTTGGATTGACGGTTGTGAATTTTCATTTATGGAGGCGCGAATTGATGAGGTGTACTTTTAATTGGTGAAGCACAACGCTTTTAACTGGTTTTGCACATCACAATACTAGAAATTCCACCGCAATAGTGCATTCACATCTAATGCAACAATATTTAAGTATTATTGCAGAGAGTCGAAAAAACATAGGTTTTGCAATGCTTTGCTTGCAACGCACATACATTAGTGTCGAATATGCCCACTTTTCTAGTAATGTCTATTTGAATCCTTTTTCCTTTCTTTTAGCATGTCTGGGAACCCAATCTTCCCGAGGGTGTTCGGATACGGGCTTGGTTCCGTAGATTTCTTGAGGCTATGGCACTTGCTGAAGGCCAAGGTGATTCCCCTCCCCCACCAGCAACCGTTGTTCCTCAAACTCGGCGAGTAGATAATTTATCTAAGATATGCAAGGACTTCTGTGCTATGGGAAGAAAACTACACTGTGGAACTGAAAGAATTGTGGAAGCATAGAATTGTCTACGAGAGAATTTCTCTAAGATATGCAAGGACTTCTGTGCTATGGGAGGAAAACTACTCTGTGGAACTGAAGGAATTGTGGAAGCACGAAATTGGCTACAAGATACAGAGAACTTGTTTGGACTTTTTAAGGTCGACGACCGTAGGAAGATAAAGTTGGATGCATGGTAGCTTAAGGAAGAGACTTCATTTTGGTGGAAGGTGAAAACAACTAGGACGTCCAGTGGATACTTGGGCTGATTTCCGATAGAGATTCGAGACGAAGTTTCTTGCTCAGGTAGAAGAGAGTATGCAGATGGAGAAATTCTTGGCACTTAAGCAAGGAAGTGTGTCTGTTAAAGAGTTTGTCAATAAGTTCATTCAATTTGCAAGGTTTGGTCTGGAATTGGTAAATACCCCGCATAATAAAGCATAAAGGTTTGCGAAAGGATTAAATCAACCTCTCCAAGGATTGGCATTGTCTCATATACCGGTGGGGGCAACTTTTGAAAGATTTGTTGACATGGCGTTGATGCACGAAGATGGTAAGGATGAGAAGAAAAAGGTTAAAACCGATGAGACACAAAACAAGAAAGTGTGGCCTAAGAAAGAAACGCAAAAGAAGGGTGGAAAGAACAGCAAGGCTCAGAACAAGACGAAGTGTCATGGTTGTGGGTGCTTGGGTCATTCGGTCAAGGATTGTAGAAAAAAGTAGAATGCTTGCTTCGACTGTAGTGAAGTTGGGCACTATACTATGGAATGCCCGAAGAAGCAAGGATAGGAGCAAAGGGCAGAGGGCAGGTGCATGTACTCGGGGCCAATGGACCGGACAGAGGTAGGAAAGTTTCCGTTGAAGGTTTGATTTCACTTTTCGATCATCCAGTTAGGACTCTTTTTGGTTCTGGTGCTTCTCATTCTTTTATATCTGATTTTGTGGTTGAGTCTATGCACCTTAGTACTAGTATTGTTTCTGATACCAATATCGTTTCAAACCTCATTGGGGGTACGAATCATCTATATATGATATGTAGGGGTTTGAGGGTATCTGTGTTAGGCGTCGAGTTCGAGTGCGACATGTATGTGCTTGGTTTTATGGGTTATGGTTTGATTCTAGGAATGGATTGGCAAGCCATGTATGGTGCCATCCTAGAATGCGAAAGGAGGGTCTTTAGACTTTTGACTTGCCGAGGGAGGACTCTCGAGATTTCCTGTGACCCAAAGGGGTCTGTCATGCTTAGTTTCCTAGAATAAGTTGATGCTTCTATCGATAATTTGCGATATGTACCCATAATCTATGAGTATCTGGATATTTTTGATGAGGTTAGGAGCTTACCTCCGAGGCGTGAGATTGATTTTTGGATATACTTGATGCAAAGCCAGTCACATTGCTTGTGCACTACATGACTCCTTAAGAGAGGAAGGAGCTTAGAAAGCAAGTAGGGGAGCACTTGAGAAGGTATTTATTAGGCGTAGTATAACATAGTGGGGTGCTCCAGTCGTCTTCGTGGCCAAGGCGGATGGCTCACTTCGCCTATATGTGGATTACAAGGAGTTGAATAAGATCACCAAGAAGAATAGGCACCCACTCCCAAGGATTGACAATCCGTTTGACAAGCTTGTTGGCGTATTTGTTTTCTCGTAGTTAGACCTGACCATGGAATTTCATCAGTTGAGGGTGGCCGAGGACAGTATAGATACGACCGATTTTAGAACTCAGGACGGCTTCTATGGGTGGCTATTCATGCCTTTGGGGTTGACGAATGCACCCACGTATTTTGTGGACTTGATGAGTAGGGTGTTTTGGGAGTTTCTAAACAAGTTCGTGGTGGTCTTTGTGGATGACATCCTGATCTTCTCAAAGAGAAAGGAAGAGCATGCCCTACATTTAGGAGAGGTTTTCAGAACTCTCAGAGCATACCAACTTAAGGCGAAATTCTCCAAGTGTCACTTTTGGAGAAATGAGGTAAGATTTCTAGGGCATGTGGTCTCCAAGGATGGGATAGCGGCGGATCCCGCGAAAGTGGCTACATTTCAGGATTGGAAGGTTCCAAAGAATGCAACGGAGGTGAGAAGTTTCTTGGTTCAGTGGGCTATTATTGGAAGTTTATCAAGGACTTTGCAAATATATTAGCCCCAATCACCAGACTGACAAAGAAGAATCTAACCTTTTCTTGGAGTATTGGTTATGAGGATGCTTTCCAGCAGTTGAATAAGGCTCTAACAACAGCTCTAATTTTGACATAGCCTTATGGGAACAAGGTGTTCACAATGTACACAGATGCTTATGGTACAGGGCTTGGTGCAGTTTTGATGCAAGAAGGAAGGGTATTATGCTACGGTAGTAGGAAATTGAGACTTCATGAAAGGAACTACCCTACCTATGATTTGGAGTTGGCTGCATTAGTGTTCACACTTATGACTTGGCGGCATTATCTACTTGGATAAAGGTTCGAGTTATACACAGACCATAAGTCGCTCAAGTATCTGTTCTCACAGAAGGATCTCAAGTTGAGACAACAAAGATGGATGGAGTTCCTGGCGTCCTATGACTTTGAGATTGCTTATACCCCGGTAATGTAGTGGCGGATGCGTTGAGTAGGCAGAGGATGACCTTGAGTCCTTTATTCATAGAGAGGCGGAGCTTGGAGTACATATCGACCTATGATTTTAGGCCATCTACGGATCTTACACCTGGTTTGTTGGCATCCTTAGAAGTGCGACTTACTCTTATGGATCAGATAGGATCTTCGCAGCGAGAAGACCCACAGATAGCGACATCTTGGATAGGCTCAGTAGAGGAGAGATTTCTAGTCATGTTAGTAGATATTCCACGGATTATAAAGGGTGGCTACGATGAGATGGGAGGCTTTGTGTTCTCCGAGTTGGAGATTTGTTGAGGATAGTCCTTGAGGAAGCCTGTCTTTTAAGGATGACTATCCACCCAGGCGGCGATAAGATGTATCGAGACATGGAGAGGGTTTTCTTTTCGACCAGGATGAAGAAAGATGAAGCAGAGTTTGTAGCTCGATGTTTAGTTTATCAACAAGTAAAAGCTGAGCAAAAGAAGTCTGGTAGTTTGCTTCATCCTTTGGATGACCCACAATGGAAGTGGGAGAGAATCTCTATGGATTTCATCGATGGTTTGCCTAGATCAAGGAGAGGCAACACCAATATATGGGTTATAGTGGACAGGCTTACTAAGAGCACTCATTTCACTTTTGTTAAGAGCAAGAGAATAGCAGCATGGTTGGCATCAGTTTATATTCGTGAGATAGTCCGTCTACATGGAGTATCTTCTAGCATAGTGAGTGATCGTGACTCCATCTTCACTAGTGAGTTTTGAAAGATCTTGCAAGAGACACTAGGTACACGGTTATGTTTAAGCACAACATAGAGGGTGAATATGGTTTTGGACAATCTTTTGAGGCTGTGTATCCTGGACTTCGGAGGGACTTGGGAGGAGCATCTCCCATTGGAGTCCGCCTACAACAACAGTTATATGACTAGTATAGGCATGGCACCCTTCGAGGCATTATACATACAACCTTGCAGATCACCGACTTGTTAGTGGGAGTCTACGGATAGGCTTCTACTTGGACTTGAGATGGTTAGAGAGACTTTAAAAAAGATAGATCTAATCCGCCGACGTATGAAGACAACACAGGACAGACAGCAGTCCTATGTAGATAAGAGAAGGACTACATTGAGTTTGAGGTAGGAGACATGGTTTTCATCAAAATATCTGTAACAGCCCGCATTTTACGTATCAGAGGATCGTAAAATATTTTTATTTTATTCCCTGAGGGTTGGATCATTCTCATATTTTAATATGTTGCTTATGAGGATGTGAGTCATGTCCATAGTTTTTACCAATTTTGTTTGTGACCAATTTTCCCCTGTCAGTCTTGTACGGGAATAACCTTTGACTTAGGTCAAATTAGGTGGTGAGACTTGTGCCATTGGAAAGGAAATGATGATTGCCTTTCCATAGAATGGTTACATTAAAGATTTGGCTCAGCGGTTTGGGAGGAATCGCCGTTTTAATGTTTTTCGATTGACTGTTCAGGTTTTGGGGGCCTTAATGGGCTGATTTGTAGAGACCCATTGATGGACTGGGGGAAGCTATAAATAGGGGGTGAGAGATATGGGAAAGGGTTTAGTTTCTCTATTCTCTCATTTGGTGGCTTATGTTCCTCCTTCCTCTAATACCTTTCCACCATTAAAAATCAAAATCTAAGGAAGGAAATCGAAGATCTACACCATTAGAGGCTAGATCTACATCATTTGAAGTGTGAATTCATCGGAAAGGGGTTTGGTTCGAGTTGCTTGCTATCTGGAATCTTTATACATTGATTTTAGCTTGATTTGGAAAATCGGTGAGTGATTTGCATCTCTCACATGGATTCAATGAAGTATATGAATGTTTATTATGTTATTAATCAAATTCAAGTGTTTTACCATAGATCTGTACCTTGGTAAGTCCATTTTCATATGAAACACCTTATGATTTAAGTTAGCATGTTTACACCGTAAATTCCTATGCCATTTCATATGTTTATGCAAGTTAGACCCGTAATTTACATCATATGTTCATTTACATGATTTTTGGTGAAATTATATAATCTGAGTGATAATTGTCATATTCATGTTGTTGGTGATTCCATAACGTGCTTATGATTGGTTTGAATGAATTAGTTGAGCATATTGTGTCAATTTGGTCGTTAGGAGGAGTTTTGGTCGAAATTGGAATTGCATTACAGTGGTACAGATTTTGGGTTGGTCCTAACCTGGTCGGCCATGAAGTACGGTGTAGTACGAAGGTAGTACAAGTGGAAGTACACACGCTCCGTCGCAATACTTGAGTTTGGGTCTGGTCGGTCTCAACCAGGCCGACCAGTCTTGGGTCGGTCAGTCACAATATAGTCGGTCGGCCATAGGAGGAAGCATAGTCCATATTTTGGGAAGCCAGCCAATTGGGTCGGTTGGGCGCGAGTTGTAGGGCCAGGCCGGTCAAGATGGAGTCGTAGGGGTCGATCAGGTGGCTCCAAGATGTTGGGTCGGTCAAGAAAGAGATGGTCAGGTCGTTCCGAAGTGGTCGGGTCGGTCGGGTAGGCATGGATTTTGGTCGGTCCAAGATGGGGTCGGTCACGATATTGGGTCGGTCGGTCGTACTTCTGATGAAGGTTTGGGTCGGTCGGCTCAAGGAGGATGGGTCGGTCACATATGGTCATTTTTGAAAATTTATATTTTTCGGGTACGACCCAGATATTTGGGGACAATCCTCCGAACCCTAGCCCTAGCGCAGTAATGTAATTTGGCTCGGTAATGGTGTGACTTTGAAGGAAATTCAAGTAGT
This sequence comes from Allium sativum, assembly GCA_030737875.1. Lineage (NCBI taxonomy): Eukaryota > Viridiplantae > Streptophyta > Magnoliopsida > Asparagales > Amaryllidaceae > Allium > Allium sativum. The sequence goes on from CM060924.1 coordinate 382,580,253, forward strand.
AAGGTTCGAAGTGTTGAAAGGTGGTCGTTGGATGGTGTAGTACAACGAATGAGGTGACAACTCAAAGGTCATGAGTTGGTGGATAATGGTATAGCTCGAGAAGGTTACTTGAGTTAAGAAAAGTCGTCAGGTTGGATGACTAGAGATATAAAGGCCGAGAGATTATCGTTATCGTAAATTCTAGTAGGCTCGAAGCAGGGGTATAATAGAGTCGTCTAAAAGACCGTTTGTAGGTCGAGTACCCTGGGTATCGTTGAAAGGCCAAGTTGTCAAGGTTGGACAAACATACGTATCGTTGAAAGGCGTATGGAGTTTATGCTAGAACTGGGGTTGCCATTAGCCCTTGACATATGGAATGGTTGGCCATCATACGATTAACGATGGTTTCGAAGCAGGATTGGCATTGATAGCCAGAGTCTATCATGGTTGATTAGTTGTCTTGTTTGAGCCGTCTCATGTAGATTGTCCAACATCGAAGGGGATATTCCTTGGGTGCTTGTCTGATATCGGTTTAGGCCTTTGGGGCTTGTGCTTGAGGGATGTTGAGTTCTATTAGGATGGTTTACATAAGATATATAATTTGGATGTCATGAGTGCTTTGCCATGATTGAACGGGTGTTCTGGTTTCCATGGATGTGTGGTTGAAATGCTGTTGTAAAGGTTATCACTGTCTGATGTGAGGAAGATAGGGTTGAGTTTTTCTCTGGTGTTGTGAGTAGATTAGTATGTTTATCTATCCCTTCTCATATACTTTATTTTTGATGTTTGTTAGCTGTTTTATCGCTCACTAGGACTGTTTTACGACTCAAGGTTTTATATTTCCTTCTTATTACCTTGGGCTATTCATCCGGTTGTGGATGGGAAGACTAGGTGGCAGGTGACAAGTGATAACTTAGTGAGGACAATGTTGCAGTTCGGAGGCAAGCCGGAAGCTTACGTATCAATTTTATTACTATCTAGTATTTCTGTTTCCTATGTTTGAGTTGCTCTACGAGCGTTGTAGTGAGGCTTTATGTACAAACTTTGATATTTCCTATGATGCTTGCATAATCTTTCAGGATGTTGTGGAAGTTTCAAAAGTTTTTTATATGATGCTTCACTATTATTACCTGTTGTATATTTTCTACTATATTTTATCCTTGCGCTGTGAGTTCTACGATAGGTATCGAGTGTGTTTACCTACCTATGATGATCGTCCATTGCTGCCTAACACATCTTTCAACGCATTATTCCTCTTATTTAGTGCAGGTGTTGTGGGCAGTCATCAAAGTATCACCTCAGAGGAATGTGGTTCCCTTTGGATATGTAGGGAAATTGGCGCCAAGATTTGTAGGGTCATTTCTCATAGTAGAGAGGATAGGTCAGATGGCCTATAGATGAGATTAGTAGAGAGATTGGCAGATGTTCATGATGTTTTCCACGTTTCCCATTTGCGGAAATGTCTTCACGTTACAACAGAGGTGGTTTAGACGAACATGCTTGAGGAAGTAGAGGTAGAAAAGGAGGCAACAGTTAGACGAGTTCCTACCCGAATACTTTGATCAGAGGTTAAAAAACTGTGCAAAAGAGAGGTTAAGTTAATAAAAGTGCAATGGGGAGAAGAGCGCAAAGATGCAACTTGGGGGACTAAAGACAAGATTCGCGCTTCGTACCCTTTTCTTTTCAAGAGTATGTTCTTAACTTCTTTTCCAAGCTTGTATTCGTACTTGCTTCTATCATTCGAGTATATTCTACCGAATGAATCGTCGACCTTTAGGTAGAAAACCAATGGATGCAAACATGTGTTTGAGACACGTTACGTTTTTATGGATGCAAGTGTTTGCTAGTGGTTGCTCGTGGATGCATATAAACACACTAGGCACTATATCGGCTTAAACACTCTCATACTGCATATGGATGTGTGTGCATTTTATTTTATTTTATAAATGAAAAATGGGAGACTCATCACATGGATGCTGCATAATGATGGATGGTTGTGCGCATATATAGAAATTATATCATATATTAGGATTCCTTTGCATAAACATTATACACATGGCACCGCCGTATTGCATTAAGGAGGTGGGCTGAATCAGTGGACCGCCTGATTTTCGCATTAGCCTAGGGACATATATACACACCTTTGAAATGTTCATACAAGCATTAGGAACCCCTAAGGACAATGGATTCCTGTGGATGATGGTTAAGTAGATAATTATAGGTGGTTGTAATAAACATTCTCCTTGACTTGGAGATTTCGGGGATGAAATCCTTTAAGTAGGGGAGAATGTAATACCCCGTAACTTTAAAAAAATTGACAATAAACTAAAGGATAATTAATTGGATATTGAGAATTAAGTAAAACAAACTGTACCATTGTGTTCTTCTCGGAATTCTGGTTTAGATAGACTCCAAGTTTTGCGTAAAACGGGTATCGAATGAGAAAGATATAAAGGTTAGAAGTTTGTATACATATAAGAAGGATATATGTAAATTTAATTCAAAATAGTTCAAAATGAATCAGAAAGAGACAAAGCGGGAAACGAATGCGGCAAGGGCGGGAACCAGACCCGTTGTGGGATGACCCACGCCTAGTTTGGGTCAACCTATGGGTCAACTCAAGGTCAGGTGGGTCGACCCATGGGTCAACCCAGGTGGTAGGTGGGTTGATCCACACACGATCTGGCGAGATTAATTTTTCTATTTCCGGATGTTTTGTTAACCATGTTCATTATTTTGCTAAGCGGTTGGATTTAAAAAAACAGAGATCTGATGGTTAAGGATAGTTTTGTGAACTCTATATAACGACATGCACTCCTATTAAATCAATTACACTTATTCATCCTTCTTCCTCACATTTATGTTCTAAAAATTTGAGATGAGGATAGGGAGATGCTGCCGAAACTTGGATTGAATCAAAACAATTCTTATCTGACTTATACAAGATTCCCTTCTACAAAATCAGCATATTATCTTCTATTCTTTAAGTCCAATCTCTATGAGTTTAAGTTACTTTTAGATATAAAATTTAACAGTAATCCTCACATGTTAATAGACCTGGATCTGAGCCTATGCCTGTTAATAAACTGATTTATATCTAAACAGTTTTTCTGTAATTACATGTATTTCTTTATACATCCCTGTTTTGTTGTTATTATATGCCTATTTCTGTTTTTCTCCCTCTATTTTCCCTTTTTGTTTTATAACTCTAGGATACCTTCGAGCCTAGGCCAATCTCGTAAGACATATGTATGAACAAAATTGGGACAATTAGGGAATGTAGGGAATGATAATAAAAGAGGGAAAATTAGGGAATATCTGATATTGTGGAATATGATTGAAAATTTGGGGTTATATGAGCATGTAAATATGTAGGCTAAATTTGAAGATTAAGTGGAACATGTTAATGAAACTGTAAGTAACCTGTGGAATCTGATAAAACTGTGGGGTTAAGAGAATTTGTTAAATCTGTGAGGTTAAGTAAACCTGTTAAATCTGCGGGGGTTATATAAACCTGTAAATCTGTAAGACTTAACCTGTTATAAATCCTAGTTAATTGGGGACACAAGCTTAGGGGTTTTGCTTGTGTCATCTATTGTGTGGGGCCCATATCAGTCAGTAAGCCATTATGGTATTAAACGGGAACCCCACACTAGGTAGGGGTCAAGGAATGCATATTGAACTGATAGTAAGAGGTTCATATGAAAGGGGGTGTGTACGGGCGCGTTCTAACGGAGTCATGAGTGTGCATGGGTCTGATCTATAAAGGAAATTAAGCCACTGTAGCACCATTAAATAGGTCTATGTCCTTCTGTAGGTTTCCACTTTGGGGATTAATACACCCTACTATGAGGCCGACACAGGGTATTTACACAATAAGGAGTCGATCGCTTAGGGTAGTAATTAGGGTACAACTAGTCCTTCTTGTTTCTGTTGGGCTACCTGTTACTTCTGCTTGGGGTAACACCCGTTATTTCTGTTAGGGTACCTGTTATTTCTGTTTGGGGGTAAAACCCGTTATGTAACTAGAGTACACCTAAACCAACCATTATATTTCTATTGGTATCACTCTATTTCTGTTATATAATGAGGGAACACCTAATCCTATCATAAATCTTGTTATACTAGTATTGGTGCAGAGAAAAGTAAGTGAGAAACATTGCTAGGTCCATATTACCCTATTTATTCTGCTTATCATGTTCATCCTATTTATACCTATTGTATGTTACTGTTATCTCTCATCCAGATTTATTTACCCGTCTAGATACTTTTATATATGCTAAAAGTCACTAGACTCGCCAGACTTTATGTCTGACCCTTTTTGTTTCCCTTTATCTCTTTCTCTCCCCCTCAGGTTCTCAGGGTCGGAATGCTCAGTCGTGATTAGGACTTGGATCTGGATCAACTTTGATGTATCACTTCGATTACTTGTCTACTTTGTTATGGCTACTTTGGGGATTATGACTTAACATTTTTGTACTCTGATGGTTTTTAGCGAAAGACAAATTTTTTTTGTTTGATGTATTTGTTTCCAGTATTTTAGTCTGACGTTGTAACTGGATTTGAGACTATGATGTTTTTATGTTGAACAATGAAGTTTTAAATTTTCGTTGCTATTTTTATATATCTGACTTGCGAGATTCTGTTTCTGTTTACCTATCACGCTTTACAGAACTTAATGCATTCCGATGAAGAGTGACATTAACCGACGTAGGGTGTCACATTTGGTATCAGAGCCGAAGGTTGCAAGGTCGGATAATTTTTTTGGAAGTTGTTTTCAAAAATAAAGTATTTAAAAAACATATTTCCCCAAAGCCATATGAAATATCTTTTCAATTCTCTGTTTGAATCCTTTTTCCTTTCTTTTAACATGCCTGGGGAACACAATCTTCCCGAGGGCGTTCAGGTACAGACTTGGTTTCGTAGATATCTTGATGCTACGTCACCTGCCGGAGGCCAAGGAGATGCCCCTTCCCCACCAGCAGCCACTGTTCCTCTACCTTCGCGAGTAGATAATTTCTCTAAGTTATGCAAGGGCTTCTGTGCTATGGGAGGAAAACCATTTCGTGGAACTGAAAGCTTTGTGGAAGCACAAAATTGGCTACGAGAGATAGAGAACTTGTTTGGACTTTTTGAGGTCAATGACCATAGGAAGATACAGTTGGCCGCATTGCAGCTTAAGGACGAGGCTTCATTTTGGTGGGAGGTAACACAAGCAGGACGTCCAGTAGACACTTGGGCTGATCTGCGACAGAGATTCAAGATGAAGTTTCTTTCTTAGGGAGAAGAGAGTTTGCAGATGGATAAATTCTTGGCACTTAAGCAAGGAAGTATGTCTGTTAAAGAGTATGTACATAAGTTCAATCAGTTTGCAAGGTTTAGTCTGGAATTGGTAAATACACCATACAAGAAAGCTTTAAGGTTTGCAAAAGGATTAAATCAACCTCTCCAAGGATTGGCATTGTCTCGTATACCGATAGAGGCAACTTTTGAAAGACTTTTTGACATGGCGTTGATGCATGAAGATGGTAAGGATGAGAAAAAAAGGTTAAGACCGATGAGACGCAAAACAAGAAAGTGTGGCCCAAGAAAGAAACGCAAAAGAAGGGTGGAAAGAACAACAAGGCTCAAAACAAGAAGAAGTGTCATGGTTGTAGGAGCTTGGGTCATTCGGTCAAGGATTGTAGAAAAAGAAGAATGCTTGTTTCGACTATGGTGAAGTTGGGCACTGTACTATGGAATGCCCGAAGAAGCAAGGACAGGAGCAAAGGGAAGGATCTTATGGAGGGAAGGTGCATGCTTTCGAGGCAAGTGGACCAGATAGAGGTATGAAAGTTTCTGTTGAAGGTTTGATTCCCTTTCCGATCATCCATTTAGGACCCTTTTTTATTCTGGCACTTCTTATTCTTTTATATTTGATTATGTGGTTGAGTCTCTACACCTTAGTACAAGTATTGTTTCTGATCCCATTGTTGTCTCAAACCCCATTAGGGGTACGACTCATCTGTCTACGATTTGTCGGGGTTTGAGGAAATCTGTGTTAGGCATCGAGTTCGAGTGCAACGTGTATGTTCTTGGTTTTATGGACTATGGTCTGATCTATGGATGGATTGGCTAGCCATGTATGGTGCCATCCTAGACTTTGAAAGGAGGGTCGTTAGACTTTTGACTTGCCGATCTTTGGCGATTCTTTTTCCTCTTGCTTACATCGTCTTGAGCTTGTTTTAAGTCGATGTAAAGTAAAACACTTAACGTTGAATTGGGAAAAATGTTACTTTATGGTCAAACAAGGCACTGTCCTTGGACATGTAATTTCAAATAATGGCATTGAGGTAGTCAAAGCAAAAGTCTACGTTATTTCAAAATTACCCATCCAAAAATACGTTAAGGACATTCGTTCATTTCTTAGGCAAGCTGGCTTTTACCTACGCTTTGCGAAAGATTTTAGAAAAATCAATCATCCTTTGATTACTCTTCTTGGTAAGAACATCCCGTTCGACTTTTACTTTGATTGTGTCGCTTCTTTTGAACGTCTTATAAACGAACTCATTTTGGCCCCGATAATCTGCTTGCCCAATTGGGAAATTCCTTCTAAAATCATGTGTGATGCCTCTAACTTCGCGGTTGGTGTTGTTTTAGGACAGCGCATCAACAAAAACCTTCACGTAATTTACTATGCGAGTATGACATTGGACGACGCTCGACTCAATTATACGACCATCGAAAAAGAACTTTTAGCTGTCGTTTTTGCACTCGAAAAGTTTTGATCTTACTTGATTGGTTCCCACTTCACGGTCTACACTGACCATTCTGCTCTTCGACACCTTTTTGCTAAACAGGATGCTAAGTCATGCTTAATTTGTTGGTTCCTTTTACTTCAAGAATTCGATCTTACAATCAAAGACAAAAAAGGATCCAATATCATAATAGCCGATCACTTGTCTCTTTTTCCGAACGCACCATCTTCTTTGGCAATCAACGAAAACTTTCTAGACAAACAACTCCTTTCTATTTCAATCAATCCTTGGTTCGCTGACATAGTGAAATGTCTAGTCACTAAAGAAACTCCCTCTTTTTGGTCCAAATAAGATAAATACAAATTTATCTTCCAAGTGAAATACTTCTAACTGGACGACCCATACTTATTTAAGTATTATCCAGACTAAATAATTTTTCGATTTGTTTCTGATAGCGAAATTAGGAGTGTTCTCTTGTTCTGCCATGATCATGCGTGCGGTGGACATTTTGATCCTAGAAAAACCACTGAGAAGGTGCTCCAATTTGATTTTTACTGGCCAACGCTTTTTAAAGACTCGTTTGAATTCTGTAAAACTTGTAATCATTGCCAAATGCTAGGAAATATTTCTCAATGAAATATTATGTCTTTGAACCCCATCCTTATGATCAAAATCTTTGACGTTTTGGGTATTGACTTTATGGGACCTTTCCCAAACTCTTTCGAAAACTTGTATATTCTTCTTGCCATCGACTATGTTTCAAAATGGGTCGAAGTCGTTCCATGTAAAACCAATGATCATAAAATTGTTGTGAAATTTCTAAAAGAAAACATCTTTTCGAGGTTCGACACACCTTGCACAATAATAATCGACAATGGAACGCATTTCTATAATCGATTTTTTGAATCCTTAATGAAAAATACTCAATAACCCACAAGTTATCTGAACCTTATCATCCGCAAACTTGTGGTCAAGTCAAAGTCTCAAATCGTCAAATAAAATAGATTTTGGAGAAAACTGTAAATAAAAATCGAAAAGATTAGTCACAGAAATTAACTGATGCACTTTGGGCTTACCGCACTACTTTTAAAACTAACCTTGGAATGTCCCCTTTCCAATAGGTTTATGGTTAAGCATATCATTTACCCGTTGAACTTGAACATAAAGTGCTTTGGGCAATAAAGAACTTAAACTTTGATCTTGATCAAGCTGACGAAAACCAAAAATTGCAACTCAACGAATTAGAAGAACTTAGGAATGACGCATACGAAAACATGAAAATTTACAAGGAAAAATCCATAGTTTTTCATGATAAGTCAATCCTAAGAGAAACATTTTTTCCAGACCAAAAAGTTCAATTGTATGACTCACGACTTCATTTATTCCCTGGGAAGTTAAAGTCGAAATGGATCGGAACGCATGTTGTTTAAACTATTTTTCCATATGGTGCCATTAAATAGAAAACCCGAGGGATGGATCCATATTCATAGTCAATGGTCAACGTCTAAAACAATTCTTGGAATTTCCCACTGATCGAGAGGAGGAGCTCATGATTCTTCATGAGTCATGCTACGTCAAGTAAGAAAGATAAGTTTAACCCTCCTTTGTAAATATGTAAATATTTCTCTTCTATTCACTCATTGTGCCAAGCATTGACTATGGGGACACAATCGAAATCAAATGTGGGGGAGTCTCATTTTCATTTTGGTTTTCATAGTTAAATTTGCATTTTTTCCCTTTTCTTTGAAAAAATTTCAAAACCAAAAAGAAAATAAAAAGATTTTAGTTTCTATTTACTTTTAAATAAGACATGATAGAGTTAGCACACAGTTCAATTGTTTGGAAAATCACTTTTCTTAATGGATAACGTAAGGAAAGTTTGAATTATGAGCAAATTTTGTATAATCGGTATACATCGAGATTCATAGGTGATGAGTATGAAATTTTTTCTGAATTGTAATCCAATTAATAAAGTGGTTTATGTAGAAGACTTATAATAACATTTTAGATCTTTTAAGTGAAGTTGTGCTAAGATATTCTCGCTTAACTCTTTTTTAAAAAAATCAAAAAAGAAGAAGAAGACAAATATATATGATAATCAAAGGTTATCTAACATTGCTTGTAAATATAGCGTTGGTGTGCAAACCTTTCACGCTTTGTCTCAACTCTCACGTAGCTGTAATGTATTGTAGGGGTGGTATACCTCGGTCTCATTTTATGAGTTAGACACCTAAGGATTACCGGCATAATGTTGACAAAGTCAGCATCGGTTTGCACAATTCGCCAAGCTTTGTTCCAACCTTCACGTAATTTGTAATGCAATGTTGGGGTGATATACCTTGGTCTTTTCAGTTAGGTGTTTGTAGATAATTATAATGTAAATATTTTTCAAAATAAAGAGAGAGTAAGCACTTGAAATCCAAGCACTATCTTCACTTATTTGACCAAACTGGTTAACCAAAAGAAAATCGAGATGCCTTTTCACGGTGTTTGATATCGATTATAGAATTCTTTTCATATTTGCACTATGTTTTCAACTGAAACAACTGGCCAAACTAGAGGATTTTGTAACGATAACCTGAATTTTTTTTGAAGGTTTGATTAGTAACGGACTAAAATTTCATAGTGACAACCCAAATTGTATTTAACTCACTCGTGTTAAATTTAAAAGTGTATTACCCATTTGTAAATACTCTTTTGAAAACTTGCATTCGTCTTGTAAATAATTTCGAATCTTGCATTATGTAAATATTTTTTGCATTTAACATTTGGATTTTGTGGGTAGTATTCGCTGAAAACCATAACGAGACAAAACTCGTCCTACTGGGGACATCCAGAGGTTTAACAACTTATTGCATACGCTCAATGCAATCGTGCTCCCTACGAAAGTGGATTTATCTTAGTTTCTTTACTTTATTCGAGGACAAATAAAAAGATAAATGTGGGGGTAATTGATGCGCACGTAAAAACGCACATTTACATTCACATGATAATTCTTTTCCAGTTGAATAAATGAACATTTTTGGGTATTCTATATGATCAAACCTTATTGTAAATGTTTTCAAAATCATCACTCATTTAGGGGTAAAATGTGCATGTTCTAGTTTGAGATTGTAATTACTTGTTCCTTGGAATTATCTCTTGTTGGAATTTAGGAGGCAAAATGATATATACACATGAAGATATAAAGGATAGCATGCATATACACAAGAGGAGGCAAAGAAATAATTCATTCTATGGAGAGCGGAGGTCCCCACCTTTCAAATAACCCATTTAGTCTTAAGCTTCATATTAAAGACTAATTGGATGAGACAAAAGGCTTCATGTATTCTACATGACTTATTAGTGGCTAAAAACAATTTGAAGCTTCATGAATAGGCATTTTGGGGAATTCCCAAGAAGAGTGTCAGGGTTTTAAGGTTTTAGATCATGTATATATACCTCTTTGTTTCATGTATTTTGCTTCCCTCTTTTTATCGTATGAAAGTGTAAATGATCAAATGAATAAAAATGGCTTCCAGGCCTCTTTCTTTATGTCTATCTTATGTCTCTTTAATCTCTATGTTGTATACTTTATGTTCATATAAAAGTGTAAGTGATCTCTCTAACTTGTGCTTTATGGTAATGGATTTTAATGTTAGTTTATACATGTGGGTTTGATAGTTTATGTTGCATATGCAAATGTGATATTCTTATTCAATGTAAACACAAATTACATCAATATTTGCTATGTGGTTTTTGATTATGAAATAAAAGCAAGATCAAAATTTGATGATCTATGTCACTAATTACAATAGTAAATAGTTCATACTTAAAATATTTTTTTTTTGCTTTCATTTTCATGAGAACAATGAGTGGTTTAATTGTTGTGTTATAGTTTGATAGTTTATGTTATGTTAACTAATAACATAAATAAACTACACTTATGATAAATGCAATACTTATGTCATTTAATATTAAAAGTAGAGATCATGGATTGTATATTTGTTAATTTACATAAATATGATAGGGGATTTACCTCTAAATTGCTCTCTAATATCATATTTAACTCTAAACTTAGTTTCTAGTTTTTGTTAGTTAAAACAATCCAAAGTTTGGTTTAATTTGATTGAGTAAGATTGATATTACTTCTTTCCCTGCGGATCGACCCGTACTTGCTCCCATACTAACAATTGTACATCGTGCGCTTGTGGTTTTATTTATAATATTTTTTGACGGTTTTCTAATTTGATAGAATTACTGTTTTGCAAACACTAGCCTCTCCCCCAAACCCTACAATCTATTCTCTACTACGCCTCCATTCTGCTTCTCCACCATTATTCTAAATTTCAGATAATAGGACATGTTAGATTTCTTCTTCTTCTCTAACCTATTTCTCTATCTTTTCTAATCTAGTTTTCTTATTATATTATGGAATTAGATTATATGTATATAAGACTCTAACCTGATTCTTATTTTTTTTGAAAATTTAACCTGATTCTTATAAATATATATATATTTATAGGTTTAAGAGAAAATTTGGAATACGATATTTGCGAGGATACGCTCTAGAAACTTGTTATACATAGCCTATTCATCCATCTTCTAATAATTCTATGAGTAGGAATTATATTAAGCCTACTGTATTCTATTTCATAGTGTAGAATTTATATTGTTATGCCTAAAGGGATTTCAATTTACAAGAAAACAAAACACAAATTAAATCCCACAAATCCCTTATAAACTGTAGAAATTGTCAACCATTTGGATGTATATTGAGATTTGACTATAAATATGATAAAAGTTGGATTTTTGGGTGTAATATAATTTTGATAGTGGTTAAATTTACTTCCTTATAATGTAAATCTCATTTATGTGTAAAAACATTAGATTTGGATACGGTTATTTGTATAGAGTTAAATATCCATTTGAATAAAATAGATAGTCTGACCATATTAAAAGACAAGTCACCAACTTCTTGGTTTTTTTTAAAAGCATATGAAAAGGAAAGTAGTTCCAAATGGAGATTATACATATATTTGGCATATTAGACCTTGTCTTTCTTTTATTATTGAAGTAATCTTTAAAGCCTAGGTTATAGTTTATTTTTTATGTTTGTTATTTCCCTGTTATTGATTTGAATATGAAGAAACATTATATGTTATGTCGATGAAGTTAGGAAAATAAAACTTCTAAGCCATAACTTTGGTCAGGATAGACATTTTTTTACGCATGCTTTAATTTCATTTTATTTTTTTGTATTAGCATCTTAATTAACCTACCTTATTTGGGTATTAACTGGTTATGACATTAGGCCTCTTCCAATATTTATTCTTTAGAAGAGCTGAAGTCATTGGGCCCGCCCTTATTAGGACTTAAGTGGTCACCGGGTATGCCTTCCTCTTATAAACTAATAAGGTATTAAATGGTCTTAAACAATTACGAATGAGTGAGGTTATTCTTTGGAAGTTATCCACTTCTTATATAGGGCTATGTGAGGGTTGACCTAGGGATGGGATAATTGGAGATTTGCCAATCATGTTAAGGTCTGTTGTAACATCCCATAATTTTAAAAGAACACTATAATGATAAACTAAATAATACTTAATTAAATATTGGGAATTAAGTAAATCGGACTGCGCCATTGTGTTAGTCTCGGAATTCTTCTTAAGATAGACACCAAATTTGCGTAAAACAGACATTGTATGAAGAAGATATTAAGTTTTGAAGTTTATATACATGTAAGCAAAAAATATATAAACAAACCAGTCTAGAAAATTAAAATCAGAAGGCGGGTAGGCGCTGTAAATTGGCCCGTTGGGGGTCGACCCCGTGCCCCATGGGTGTCGACCCATGGGTCGACCCCTATAAGGGGGTGTCGACCCTAGGGTTCCCAGATCTGTGGCAGTTCCATCCATTGAACCGGGACATGTTTCTTGACCAGATTCGTTGACGATAGGCTATAAATAGGACCTCATTTCTATTGTTTTATTCATCCAAATTAATAGAGACAACGAGATGCTGCCCCAACTTATATTGAATTAGACTATTCTTCTGCAATAATAGCTTATACGTATTCAAGAATCTCTGCTACAACATAACTAATCATTTATTGGTTATTTAGATCCAGTCCCTATGAGTTTATGTTGCTTTTAGATATAAACATTTAATAAGTAATCCTGACATGTTTATAAGTTTGGATATAAACCTTTGCCTGTTAAAAACCTAAATCATAACTAAACAGATCTACCACTACTTGTATACCTCATCTACTGTTTAGTTCTCATATGCCTATTATGTTATTATGCCTAATTATGTCATCATAAGCCTATTCTGCTACTATGCCTATTTCTATCACCATATGCCTATTCTATTAGTATGCCTATTTCTGTCATCATATATGTGTTTTTGTTTTTATTCCTATTTCTGTTCTCTTCTCTCCCTTCTTCCCTTTTTATTTTTGTATAGCCAGGCTACCTTTGAGCCTAGGACTACCGCAGAAATATACGAACGAAGGAAATTGGGAATGGTTGGGAATGATAAATTAGGGCATAACTTGTATTGTAAAACATGATTGGGATCTGGGTGCATAATCTGTACTTGATCTAGAACTTTAATTTGGGGCATAACTTGTATCGTGAATTAGACTGGGATTTGGACCTTAACCTTTGATGAACATGAAAAATTATTTAAGAATTAACATGCCTAAACTTATAGTAAATAGAAACTGTAACCACACTTAGACATGAGGTAAGATTACACTTGTGGCAGAATTCTGCCCGGAACCGCCTGGAAAATCCAGCACCCACAAGTGGTTAATCTAATGTGAGGGGTCTAGTACGTAAATGTATACATAACGGTGCTAAGACACGAGGTTAAGTCTGACTTGTGGTGGAAGTCTGCTCGGAACCGCCCGACATATCCAACATCCACAAGTGGTCGACTTAATGTGAGTGGTCTGGTGCATGAACGGGAAATGATAATAACCTGTAATACTTAATCTATTTACATCTATGGGGGTTATATGAACCAGTCAAAATTGTGTAAGGGTTAAGTAAACTTGCTTGAATCAATGGGGGGTTAGGTGAATCTGTTAAATCTGTGAGGGTTTATATAAACCCGACAAACTTAACTTGTTTTATATGGTGGGGTTATGCGGGCTTGTCAATCTATTAGACATAACCTGTCAAAATCCTAGTAGTGGGGATGCAAGCCTAGGTGGTGGCTTGTATCATCTGTTGTGAAGGACCCGTATCAGTAAGTAACCCATCATGGTATCCAAAGGCGGACCCTGAACTAGTTAGGGGTCAGGGCATGCTTATTGAGCTGGTTATAAGAGACTCATCTAAGTGGGGGTGTCTGATGGCGCATTCCAACGGACTCATGTGCGTACATGGATCCACTTGCTTGGGAAAATAAGATGCTATAGCACTAGTATATATGGTTGTGCCTCTCGAAAAAAGGGGTTGCCACTTTAGGAAGTGCTACATCCTACTGTGGGGCCAACATGGGGTATCTACATGATAGGGGGTCGATCGATTGTGTAGTACTTAGGGTGCATCTAGTTCTCCTTGTTTAGGAGCGTGTTATTATCATTGAGGGTAACACCTGTGATTTCTGTTGGGCTGCCTGATATTATAGTTGGGGGTAAAACCTGTCATTAGAAGTACACCTAAGTCTACCATATGTTTCTGTTTGGATCATTCTGCTTCTCTTATACTATTATTAGTGCAAAGAAAAGTACTTGAGAAGCGCAATATATTATGTTTTGTTTATCCTGCTCATTCTGTTATACCTATCTTATGATACTATTACCTCTCTCATCCAGTTTATATGCCTGTCATAATGCTTTTACTTATTTATATGCTAAAAGTAACCGGACTCGCTAGACTTTATGTCTGAACACGTTTTGTTTTCTTCTCTCTCTCTTCCTTCGCTCTAGGTTCTCAGGGTGGGAATACTCAGGCTTGATTAGGATTCTCTCTTCCGTTTCTGCTCGGAGCTACTTCGATGTACCACTTTGATTACCTGTCTATCTTGCTATGGCTATTTTTGAGGACTATTCTTTTATATTACTGTACTTTGATGATTTTAGTACAACTCATATATTGTAATTTGATGTAATGGGTTTTCTGTATTTCAGATTTATGTCGTAACTGGGTTTTGGACCATGATGTTTTCTGTTTGGAAAATAAAGTTTTAAATTCCGCTCTTACTTTATATCTTTCTTGTGATGTTTCTGTTTCTATTTACCTATAGTGCTTCACAGAACTTAATGCATTCTGTTAAAGAGTGACATTAATGGACGTGGGGTGTCACATTTGATATCAGAGCTGAAGGTTACCAAATCAAATAAAAGGTTTTGAAAATTGTTTTCAAAAGGTTTTAAAAGAAAGCTTTTTCAAATGAAAAATCTGTTTTGAAAAACATATTCTCCAAAGCCATATGAAATATCTTTCGATTCTCCGCTTGAATCCTTTTTCCTTATTTTTTCAGCATGTCTGGGGAACCGATTCTTCTCGAAGGGTGTCCCTATTGCGGCATGGTTCCATAGGCATGTTAAAACTATGACACATGTCGAAGGGCAACGAAGTGCCTAACCTCCATCTGTAGCCGTAGTAGTTCCACCTACGGCTAATTTTCTCTCAAACTTCGTAAGGATTTTTGTGCGATGGAGGCAGCTTTCGAGAGACTTGTTAACATGTTACACAAGGATGGTAAAGAGGAGAATAAAGAAGTTGAGGATGAGGAGCACAACCCAAGGATGAGAAAAATGGTGGCCTAAGAACGGAACATAGATGACAGAAGGAAAGCTAAATAAAGTTCAAATAAAGGCAAGAAGAAATGTCATGTTTGTGGGAACGTGGGTCATTTGGTCAAAGATTGCCGAAAAAGGAAGAACTCTTGTTTCAACTGTGGAAAAGTTAGACACTATACTTGGAAATTCCAGAAGAAGCAAGGACAGGGGCAAAAGATAGGACCATATGGAGAAGCCGGTGCATGCTTTCGGGGTAGTGGAGCAGATGAAGGTAGGAAAGTTTCTGTTGAAGGTTTGATTTCTCTTTCTAATCATCCTGTTAGGACTCTTTTTGATTCTAGCGCTTCGCATTCTTTTATATTTAATTCTGTGATCGAGTCATTGCAACTTAGTAATAGTATGGTTTCAGATCCCATTGTTGTTTCAAACCCCATTGGTGGCTCGACTCATCTGTTTGTGATTTGTTGGGGTTTGAGGATATATGTGTTGGGCATCTAGTTTGAGTGTGACGCATCTGTGCTTGGTTTTATGGGCTATGGTCTAATTCTAGTGATGGATTGGGCTAGCCATGTATGGTGCCATTCTGGAATGTGAGAGGAGCGTCGTTAGACTTTTGCCTTGCTATGGGAGGACTCTTGAGATTTCTTGTGACCCATAAGGGTCTGTCTGCTTAGTTTCCTAGAATCACTTGATGCAGCTGTCGATGACTTGTGATCTGTACCGGTAGTATGTGAGTATTCAGTTGTTTTTTAGGAGGTTAGGGGTTTAACTCCGAGGCGCGAGAATGATTTCCGGATATACTTAGTGGACAATCCAAAGCCAATCGTGTTGCCTTTGCGCCACGTGGCTCCTAGGGAAAGGAGGTAGCTCAACAAGTAAGTAGGGGAGCTACTTGAGAAATGATTTATTGGGCAAAGCATATCCGAATGGGGTGCTCCAGTAGTACTCGCCGCTAAGGTGGATGGTTTGCTTCGCTTATCCGTGGATTACAGGGAGTTGAATAAGCTCGCTAAGAAGAATAGGCACCCACTTCCGAGGATAGATGATCTGTTTGACCAGCTTGTTGGCGCATCTGTTTTCTCTCGGTTAGACTTGGCCATGGGCTTTCATTAGCTGAGGGTGACCGAGGACAGTATAGACAAGACTGCTTTCAAAACTCCATACGGTTTCTTCGAATAGCTCGTCATGCCTTTTGGGTTGACGAATGCACCCGCCTATTTTGTGGATCTGATGAGTAGGGATTTTTAGGAGTTTCTAAATAAGTTCGTTTTGGTCTTTGTGGAAGACATTCTGATTTTGTAACACCCCGTATTTTCTATGAATAATAAAATAACGAATTATGAACACTTAAATTTTAAAAGATGAATTAAGTAAAATGGGTTACACCATTGCGTTCGTCTCGGAATTCTGCTTGAGATAGAGTCCGAGTTTGCGTAAACCGGACTCCATATGAAGAAGTTATGGAGCTTAGAAAATTTCAAGTTTAAGTAGAATTTAAATTAAAATAATAATTAAATAATCAAAACAGATTCGAAATTCAAAAATTCCGAAAAGCAGCTTTGCGGGAAATTTCCTGCTCAGGGGTGTCGTCCCCCCGGGGTGTGTCGACATGGGAGTCGACCCCCCTATAGGGGTGTCAATAGGGGGGTCGACTCCCTTTTTCCCAGATCTGGGTGACGAATTCTGAGGTATTAGGGCTTACATGTCGCGTTATGGTTGGCTGGGTGACGTGTCTCTTTGGTTTGGATGGCTCTGATGACTCCTATGCTAATCTAAAAGTCATGGTTTGCCTAACACATCTATAAATACATATCTAAACTTTACCCTAACCTCGTAATCCTATTCTATGATGCTACCATGTTGTTCATCTCTAGACTAGCCTAGCCTCCTTCTTCTCCAAACTAGAAATCAAATTGGAGAGCTTCAAATTAAAGTAAAGGTTTTCCGCTTCAATCAATAAAGAGAGATTAGAATCAACGTCAAATAATTCTCTTTTTCTAATCCTATCGCTGTAAGTTTAGTTATTTCTCAGATTTGGAACATGTAATAGAAATCATGACTTGTAATGAATCGAATCTAAAACTATGCCTAATTGTGAGATAGTCAATTCTAATTCATGCTTATCTTTTTGTCAAATCTGAAATTACCAATGCCTACGAGACTGTTGTGATTGATACAATTGAACCTATCATGTTATACATCAGATTAGTAATTTCTTTATGTTCAATCCTATCGAATCTGTATACATATGATGTATTTTCCTTAGTTTGCTCATATTCATTTTCAATGTACAACATGTCTATTGGAAACAAGATTCTGGTATTGGGTACAACTTTACATGCCTACTTTCTTTATGTTAATTCTTGTGTTTCCTCTCTATCCCCTTTCTGTTTTATTTTATGAATACTTGGAATTTGGAAACCTTGATGAATCATGTTGTGCGATTGTAACGCGGGGAATTGGGTATAGCTTATTGTAGTAATTTTAGACATAACAAGTAAATGTGACATAACTTGAATTGACTACAATTGTGGATAATTGGCATACAAAAATCTAGACTTGGACATGTATGGTAAATATGTAAATTGACTAAAAGATGAACATGCCTAACCCGAGGTTAGATTGAGTTGCGGTGTAAGGCTGCCTGGAACCACCCAGCACATCCAGCGACCGCAACAACAGATCAAATATGAGAGGCTAGCGCATTAAGCCCAAAACCCGAGGTTAGAATGAGTTTGCGGTAGAAGTCTTCCCGGAACTCCCCGGCACATCCAGCAACCGCAAACAACAGTTCCAATGTGAGAGGTTGGTGCATTACTGAATGAAATAATGCTAATGAACAGACATGCTAAGAATGGTTGGGATAAGTTAACGTAAGCAACACTTAACCAATGCAACATGTTAATTAAACAAATGAGTGGGGTTAGGTTAAATTGAGAACACTTAACTGTTATATCATATTGGTTAGGAAACCCAAGTAACGGGGACCCATTCAGCAGTAACCCACATAGATGTATCACGGTACCCTGACCTAGGCAGGGTGGGGCACAATTACTGGGTTGATTATAAGCGGTCGAAATAGCGGCGGGTGGTGCGTCAGTATAGGTTCCGATGGAGTATGGGCGTGCACGTACTTTGGAGTGGAAAAATTAGGCACTGGGCATCAGTAGTTATACACTGTGCATCTTGAATTGTGTCAGGTCGCCATCATAGGGATTGATACACCCTATGGTGGGACCAACACAGGTATCTACAAACAAGCGGGGTCGAATGGCACAAGTAATAAATACATGCGAGTAGAAGCCGATCGACAAAGGGATCATTTTATTATAAACACATGAGGCTAGTTGAAACAATTGTTAGTGGGTGTAGAGAAATAGAAATGGGTGTGATAGCATATTCAGTTTATCTTTCCTTATCTTGTCTTATGTTGTCTTGTCACTATGGTATTGTCTTATATTCAGTTTATTCATATCATGATCCTTTTTCTTGTTTACATGCTGAAAATCACTAGGCTTACCAGGCTTTATGTCTGACCCGTTTTCTTTTATCTTCTTTTCTTCCGTTTCCCCCCTCCCGCTTAGGTCCATAAGGAGGGAATACTTTAGCTTAGTTCAGGCCTTTTCTAGCTTGATGAGAGTAGATGTATTGCTTGGATTCTCTTTTCTTGGGCTATGGCTGTGATTACACTTTTATTGGGGATTTATGTCGCTTTACTACTTTTTTATGCTTCTTTATGTATTTGGAGTTTTTAGTCAAGACAAAGGTTTTATTGTGATGATGTGGAAGTTGGATTTTGAGACAATGGTTGTAATGTTTTGACTGAACCACGTTGCTTATGAGATAATTTCAGTCTTTCAGCTATTTGTATGTCTGTCTTGTAAATTATCTATATCTTTTACCTATAACGCTTCACCGAAGTTAGTGCCTTCCCTTTGTGAGTGACCTTAACGGAGGCGGGGTGTTTCACTTGGTATCAAAGCTGATGGTTACCAGATCACATAAAAGTTTTTGAAAACTATTTTTCAAAAAGAAGTTTTAAAGAAGCATTTTCAAGAAAAGTGTTATTTTATTTTAAAAGGCATATTCCCCAAATCCATATGCACTATCTTTCTATCCTTTGTTTTGAATCTTTTCTTTTTGTTTCAGCATGTCTATAACAACCCGAATTTTTAAACAACGTGTTAATACAAGAATCAAGGCAGAATTAAATGTTAAAATCTGAATCAGGGAAAACGGGTTGCGCCATTGCGTTCGTCTCGGAAAAATACGAAAAATAGAGTCCGAAATTTCGTAAATCGGTGTCCGTATGACCGAGATATGGCCTCGTGAAGTTTCACGAAAAATTCAAATTCAAAACAGATTCAAAAATTTCAGAAAATCAGGTGGGCGGGAAAAATCCCGCCCAGACCAGGTCGACCAGGGGGTCGACCTGGGTGTCGACCAGGGGGTCGACCTGGGTGTCGACCTGGGTGGGACCAGGTCGATTGGGGAGTCGACCTGGGGGTCGACCTGCCTCGTCGGCCAGGTCGGCCAGGTGCACCTGTTTTGGCTCTTGGGTCTTGTTTTGGAGGCTTGTGACGATTTTTGAGGGCTTGGATCTATCCTAGGGTTAATCTAACGGCCTAAACTACTCCTAATCTCTATAAAAAGACCCCTAAGCCTACCCTAAACCCTCACAAATCACTCATGCCACGAAGTGCTGCCCAAATGCCAAGTGATCATGGCCTCCATCTCCAACTCCAAGAGACTATGCATGCAAATCGGATCCGAATTGAAAGGTGCAAGCTTGCTACACCAAATCGAGGCCAAATCAACGTTGCTATGGCGATTTCATGATGGTTCTTCATCAAAGGAGCCACCTTTCTTCGTCAAAACGGTTCATGCTCCTAGCCCTCTTGCCACGCTATGTAAGTTCTAGCTACTTGTAGATTCTAACGGTGGTTCTAATGTGACATGGGATAAAATGAGATGTAACATGAGTATGTTAACCCATGTTAGCCTAGTTTGCCCCTTTATCATGAACATATGACTTTGGGTTATGTTTTAGCGACTTAATCATGCCACTCATGTTATGTATAACCTAGTATATCTTGCAAGTTTGAATCTTTATCTATGGAATGCTAGCATGAACCTTTGGGAACCATTTGACTTGTGAAACATTGGCAAAGATTTGACTTTGGGGCTTATGCATGTAAATGAACCCAAACCCCTTATGTATCATGCATGTTTGTGGCCAAATTCACTTATGACACTATGCATGTTTGTGGCCAAATCCTCTTATGAAACTATGCATGCTTGTGGCCAAATTCCCTTATGATACTATGCATGTTTGTGGCCAAATTCACTTATGACACTATGCATGTTTGTGGCCAAATTCCCTTATGATACTATGCATGTTTGTGGCCAATATGTTGGCATAATACCCTACTATGTGACTCGCTTCCACTTGGGTTGGAAATACGTTTGGGTAGCTTAGGAAAAACGTGGGTATGACATGAAAAACTTGACATCGGGTTGTATTAAAAAGGGGACACTCTTGAAACACTTAAACATGAACATGACACATACGAAAACATGGAACTTGGGGCTAGACACGTATGGGTTGTAGGTGTAATATGACACTAGACCAAACATGAAAGTGGCCAACTCGAGGTTGGGTTGAGTTTGTAGCATAAATCTACCCGGACCCGCCCGGCTTAACTAGTGGCTACAAACAATAGGATCCAATGTGAGAAGTTGGTCATGTCGCGCTTAAGACCCGAGGTTAGACTAGGTTATGGTGTAAATCTACCCGGACCCGCCCGACTTAACTAGTAACCACAACAAGGTCTAATGTGAGAGGTTGAGAGTGCATTAATTAAATTAATGCCACATGATAAGGTTAAGTAAATTTGACTAATGACACTTAACCGATATGACACGAATGGGTAGGTTAAGTTAAACCGGACTTGGTTCCTTAATGACACTTAACCATACAAGACAATTAGGGGATGGGGTTAAGTAATTTACACTTAACTAATCCGACTTGGTAATTAGATGGGGTTAAGTAATTAAGACTTAACTAATCTAAACACGGTAATTAGATGGGGTTAAGTAATTAAGACTTAACTAATCTAAAACACGGTAATTAGATGGGCTTAAGTAACCTATACTTAACTAATCTAAACACGGTAATTCGATGGGGTTAAGTTAAACACTTAACCAATCTAAACTTGGTAATTCAATGAGGTTAAGTAACCAATACTTAACCAATTTAACATGATAATTTAATGGGGTTAAGTAACTTATACTTAACCAATTATACGTGACGATTTGATGAGGTTAAGTAACCTATACTTAACCAATCTAATAGGTGGACCTGGTAGGGTTAAGTCACAAGACCTTTTAAATTAGGCTTAACCATTGTATACGATTAGTGGATGGGGTTAAGTTAACCTATACTTAACCAATCCGACTCGATGATCTGATGGGATTAAGATAATCTATGCTTAATCAATCTAACATGATAATCTGATAGGGTTAAGACAAATAAATACTTAACCAGTTTGACTTGATAAGGTTAAGTCATGAGCTTCTTGGTACACTTAACCAACCTGTAGGGCTAAGCCTTGAACTTGAGTACTTAGCCGATCTTGACATGATTCGTAGGCGGGTTAAGTCATGAATTTGGATAACAACACTTAACCCATTTGACAAAACCCTAGCTCAGGGGACTAGGTTGGAAATCGTAGTTAACAAGGATAGCGGAAAGAGGAGCTAAGTGGTAAACCTTAGTTAAGGGTAACTAAGTAATAATTCTTAGCTAAGGACATGAGACTAGTTCATAAAGAGATGAGTAACCTGGTACGGTAGGTCATCGCTTAGTATACGAGGAGGAGCATGTTATCTGACTTGGATAAAAGCTCCAGCGAACTGGGTGACGAAGCGGAAGCTTCGGGGAATGTGAGGGTACTCTTGGTATCCCTCTGTGAGATGGCAAGGGGTCCATGAAACCCGGCTTCACAGGGGTTAAGGTCTGCGGTAGAAGAGCCAAGAGTATACCTTGGTTGCTATGCGAGCGACCTAAAGACTGGGATGGATTAGCGTGGAGTCGACGATACTTGATTTTGCCCCGGGATAGCATGTCACCGACTACCTACCATCTTTAGTCAATCGTGTACGTACGGAAAGGCAGGGAACTCCCAAAAGACCATATACTAGCTATCGAGTTATGGGTGAGGTTGGCTATCTGGAAGTGGGCATCGATGGGCCTTAGTGTAGTTCTCATACATGATTTTTCTTGGATTGCCTTTCAGTAGTTGAGGGAGGGGTCACGTGGGACCATAGCTATGGGTACAAAAATAGACCTTGATATCTGCATCAGCAGACGACTAAAAGCTCCCTACCGAGTTCCGTATTTCTTGATTTGCCCTGGCACGGAACTCGGATGGCACATTGAGGAACATGTGCGTCTAGACATGGAAAACGATTCACGATACATACGCGGGATAAAGGGCGCGGTTGACGGGTGGCATAATCCTAGTAGCCCTAGGTGGCTGAACCCAAACCGAGACACGGAAACGTTCATTAGGTAGCATAATCCCTAGTGGTCCTAGGTGGCATAAATCCTAAGTGAACGCGCGATAGTTCATGGTAAGGAAACATAACTAGATCAAGGGTAGCAGTCCAAAATAACCTCAAGGATAAAACGTTTACATGGGAAAGCCCGTATGGCCTACGGCAAAGGACTGAACTTATACATGGAAAGAAACATACGAGTTGGGAAAACCTACATATGCTATATATTAGGTTGACATGGACCCTTACATGACATTGGGAAAGGGACATTCATAGTTAACACATGACGCGTGTTGGGATACTAGTACGAGAGGTGCAGAGCAAATATACATGTTAGAACCAGGAGAAATACACATGATAGATACCGTGGGATGTTATACAGGATAGATACCTTGGGATATTATACTTGATAGAAACCTGACGATGTGATACCTTGATTTATCATGACACCGTAGTTTATCATGATATCTTAGTTTACCTTGCTACCGTAGTTCAGCCTGTTACCCTGGTTTAGTTTATCTATCTTGTCGTCATCCTTATATTTACTTTCAGTTTATGCATGTCATGTTACCTTTACCTGTTTTTATACTGGAAGTAGATAGGACTTACCAGTCTTTATGACTGATCCCGTTTTGTTTCGCCTCTTTGTCTTCCGTTTCCCCTAGGTTTTAGGGAGGAAACAATGTTATCTAGTTCGGATTTCTTCTGCTTGAAGGTCATCACGCATGGCTTGGACTTTTCTTGGCTATGGCTACTTTACTGTTTTACTTGGGGAATAATTTATGAAATGGTTTTATGCTTCTTTACTATTGCAAGACAGGTTTTGATGTATTCTGATGTAAAAAGGCTTTAGACCTTATTTTATAAGGTAATGAAATTTGTTTTACTTCCGCTGTTTTATATATGTTCTGTCTTGTAATATTTCTGTGCATGTTTACCTCGATAATGCTTCACCAAACCTAGTGCATTCCCTTCGTGAGTGACCCTAGCGGAGGTGGGGTGTTACAATGTCTAGGGATCTTAATCTTCCAGAGGGAGTCACAATACCTGGATGGTTCCTTAGGTATTTGGAGGCCACGGCACCCGTCGAAGGCCAAGAAACGTTCCTCCAACTGTACCCATCGTTCCTTCTCCTCCTCCTCCTCCTCCGCATGTGAATGCTTTCTCGAAGATATGTAGAGACTTTCGAGCTATGGGCGGAAAGAACTTTAATTGGACTGAATCATTCATGGAAGCATGAAACTAACTCAAGGAAACAAAAGATTTATTTGTTATCTTCGAAGTGGATGATAGGCAGAAGGTACAGTTGGCTGTATGGTTACTTAAGGAGAAGCCTCTTTCTGGTGGGAAGTTACTAATGCTGAGAAACCAGTTGAGACATGGGAGGATTTCAGAATGAGGTTCGAAATGAAGTTCCTCTCGCAAGCTGAACAAAGCCTACAGATGGAGAAGTTCTTAGCACTCAAACAGGGAAGCCTATCGGTTAAGGAATACGTCAACAAGTTCAACCAGTTGGCTAGATTCGGACTGGAGTTGGTAAACACTCCACATAAAAAGGCTCTCCGTTTCGCTAAAGGGTTAAATGAGCCACTGCACGACCTAGCTATGTCACATATACCTATAGGCACGACTTATGAGAGACTGGTGGACATGGCACTGTTACATGGGGAAAGCAAGGGCGAGAAGAAAGAGGTGAAGATGGAAGAACCTCTAAACAAGAAAGTGGAGGAATCGCAGAATAAGAAGGCGGATTATAAGAAGGGTGGAATGAATAAAAAACCCTGTGACAAGGGGAAGAGTAATTTTTGTGGCATACCTGGACATCTGATTAAGGACTGCAAAAAGAAGAAGAGGAAGATGGGTGGTTGCTTTCAGTGAGGCGGGGCAGGGCATATGGCTAAGGATTGCCCAAGAAGGCAAGGGCAAGGGCAGAGGACAGGATCTACTTCTGGAGGGCATAATCACGCTCCCATAGCACCTACGCAAGCAAGAGGTAAAAATATTTCTGTAGATTTAGTTTATCTTTCTGATCATCCTGTTCATACTCTTTTTTATTCTGGCTCATCGCACTCTTTTATATCTACTGCTTTAGTTGAATCTCTGCACTTAGATACTAGTATAGTAGAGGATCCCATGGTTGTTTCAAATCCAGTTGGGGGTTCGACTTATTTATCAATGATTTGTTTGGATTTGGAAATTTCTATATTAAGCGTTGGGTTTAGATGTAATGCTTACATTTTGAGTTTCACGGGCTATGGGTTGATTCTAGGCATGGATTGGTTATCCAGTAATGGTGACATCCATGATTGTGAAAAGAGAGTTGTTAGACTTATGACTCGCCTCGGTAATACTCTCGAAATCTCTTGTAATCCTATGAATTCTGTTATGCTTAGCTACCTAGAATCTCTTGATGGTCCGTTGAAAATTTGCAATATGTTAGAGTAGTCCGTGAGTACTCGGATATCTTTGAAGAAGTGAAGGGTTTACCTCCAAAGAAAGAGATAAATATCCGCATATGCCTAGTTGATAATGCAAAACCAGTTGCTTTACCCGTTAGACACATGGCTCCAAGGGAAAGGAAGGAGCTCAACAAGCAAGTTAAAGAGTTGCTCGAAAAGGGGTTCATAAGGCGAAGTATTTCTGAATGGGGGTGCTCCAGTAGTGTTCGCAACCAAAGCGGATGGTTCACTTGGCATATGCGTGGATTATAGGGAGCTAAACAAGTTGACCAAGAAGAATAGGCACCCACTTCTAAGAATAGACGACTTGTTCGACCAGCTCATAGGTGCATCAGTTTTCTCCCAACTAGATCTAGCTACCGGATTTCATCAACTAAGAGTGGTTGAAGACAACATAGGTAAGACTGCGTTCAAGACTCCGGATGGTTTCTTCGAATGGCTTGTCATGCCTTTCGATTTGACAAATGCGCCCGTCTATTTCGTAGACTTGATGAGCAGGGTGTTTAGGGAGTTCCTTAATAAATTTGTAGTAGTCTTCATGGATGACATTTTGATTTTCTGAAAAAGTGAGGAAGAACATGCTTTGCTTTTAAGGGAAGTTATGGATACTCTTCGAGCACATCGGCTGAAAGCAAAATTCTTCAAATGCCATTTTTGGAGAGAAGAAGTAAGGTTTCTTCGACATGTGGTGTCCAAAGAGGGGATAGCTGTGGATCCCGCAAAAGTAGTTGCGGTGCAAGATTGGAAGATTCTATAGAATGCAACCGAAGTACAAAGTTTTCTCGGACTAGCAGGCTATTACATAAAGTTCATTAAAAACTTTGCGAAGATCTCAGCCCCACTTACAAGATTGATGAAGAAAAACCTAACTTTCTCTTGGGATTTGGATTGTGATGTTTCTTTCAATGATTGAAAAGGGCTCTAACAACAGCCCCAGTTCTGGCATTGCCTAATAGGGGTAAGATGTTTACGGTATACACAGACACATGCGGTACAGGATTAGGCGCTGTCTTGATGCAAGAAGACAAGGTAGTTTGTTATAGGGGAAGGCAGTTGAAGGTACATGAGAAGAACTACTCAACTCATGATTTAGAACTAGCTGCCATTTTTTTCGGTCTTAAGTCTTGGCGTCATTACCTATTAGGAGAAAGGTTTGAATTGTTTACTCACCATAAATCACTAAAGTACCTTTTCTTACAAAAAGATCTTAACTTAAGACAACAAAGGTGGATGGAATTTCTTGCCTCATACGATTTTGAGATTGCTTATACCCCTGGCAAGGGCAATGTGGTAGCAGACGCCTTAAGTAGGAAAAGGCTGACCTTAAGTCCTCTCTTTGTGGAAAGACAAAACTTGGAGTACATAGCAACCTTTGACTTTAGACCCTCTTTTGAGTTTGTACCTGGTTTGTTAGCAACGCTAGAGGTGCGGCCTACGCTTTTGGACTCAATAGGAATCGCGCAATATGAAGACCCTCAGATAGTTGATATGGTGGATAAGTTAATTAGAGGTGAGACTTCTAGCCACCTTAATAGATACTCCATAGATGACAAGGGTTGATTGAGATGGGATGGAAGACTATGTGTCCCACAAGCAAGGGATTTGGTGAAGACGGTTCTTGAAGAAGCACACCATTCTAAGTTGACCATACACCCAGGTGGAGATAAGATGTATAAAGACATAAAAAGGGTTTTCTTTGGAATGGCATGAAGAAGGATGTAGCTGAATTTGTCTCTAAGTTCTTGATATGCCAGCAAGTCAAGACGGAGCAAAAGAAGCCTGGTGGTCTGCTTCATCCTTTAGAGGACCCACAGTGGAAATGGGATAGCATTTCGATGGACTTTATAGATGGGTTGCCTAGGTCAAGAAGAGGTAATACCAGTATTTGGGTAATAGTTGACAGGCTTACTAAAAGCGCTCACTTTATACCTGTTAAGAGTAGGAGGACTGCCTCATCATTAGCATCCATTTATTTTAAAGAAGTAGTTCGACTGCATGGAATACCCTCTAGCATAGTAAGTGATCGAGATCCTATCTTTACAAGTGAGTTTTGGAAGAGTTTGCAAGAGGCTGTAGGCACACAGCTATACTTAAGCACTGTCTATCACCCTCAAACCGATGGTCAGACTAAAAGGGTGAACAGATTATTAGAAGATCTTTTAAGATTGTGCATTCTTGATTTTGGAGGAACGTGGGAAGATCATCTTCCTTTGTTGGAGTTCGCCTACAACAATAGCTACCAAGCTACCATAGGCATGGTACCCTTTGAGGATTTATATGGAAGACCATGTCGATCACCAACATGTTGGTGGGAATCTACAGGCAAGCTCGTACTTGGGCCCGACATGATCAGAGAGACTTCAGAGAAGGTGGACTTAATACGAAGACGAGTGAAGACTGCACAAGATAGACAAAAATCCTACGCGGATAAAAGAAGGACCGACCTTGAGTTTAAGGTTGGAGACAAGGTTTTGCTTAAAGTATCTCCTTTGAGGAAAGTCATTCGCTTTGGATCCATAGGAAAATTGGCACCAAAATTTGTAGGGCCATTTCTATCATTGAGAGGATTGGGATGATGGCTTATAGAGTAGAGCTGCCCGAAAGATTGGCTGAAGTTCATTATATTTTTCATGTTTCTCATCTACGAAAGTGCTTACATGAGTCAGTGGAAGTTGTGGAACCAAGCATACTAGAGGAAGTAGAAGTGGAACGAGAAGAGACGGTGAGAAGGTATCTTGGGAACAGAAGTTAAAAAGCTACGCAATCATGAGGTCAAGCTAGTTAAAGTACAATGGAGTGACACTAAGGAAGACGCGACTTGGGAGACTGAAAACAAAATACGCGCAGCGTACCCTTCTCTTTTCTGAGGGTACATCCTTGATATCTTTTTCCATAAGTTTATGCATGCTTGTATCTATCTTTAAAGTATATCTCCTCGGTCCTATTCTTGATCCTTAAGTAGAAACTAATGAATGTAAACATGTATTTGAAACATGTTATGATTGATGGTTTCAAGTGGCTGCTAGTGGTTGCTCGGGATGCATATACACACATTAGGTACTAGATCGGCTCAGTCACTTTCATATTGCATATGCATATATGTATTTGTATATGGACTTGTTGTGTTATCATATGGATTTTGCATTTATATGAATTATTGTGCACTAATGTAGAAGTTATAAAGTACGATTAGGAATAATTGCATACATGATGGACTCATGGCACTGACATAATTCGCATTAAGGAGGTCAACTGAATCAGTAGACCGCCTGATTTTGCATTAGATAAGGACATATACACACACTATGCATATAATCATGAAAGCATTAGATTTTTTTTAAGGGCAATTGATGCATGTGATTGATGGTTGAGTAGATAAATGTTGGTTGTTAGGATACATTCTTCTTAACTCAGAGATTTCGGGGACGAAATCCTTTTAGGAGGGGGAGAATGTAACACTCCGTATTTTCTATGAATATCAAAATGACAAATTAAGAACACTTAAATTTTAAAAGATGAATGAAGTAAAATGGGTTACGTCATTGCGTTCGTTCGGAATTCTGCTTGAGATAGAGTCCGAGTTTGCCTAAATCGAACTCTGTATGAAGAAGTTATGGAGCTTAGAAGATTTCAAGTTTAAGTAGAATTTAAATTAAAATAATAATTAAATAATCAAAACAGATTCAAAATTAAAAAATTCCGAAAACAAGCTGAGCGGGAAATTTCCCGCTTAGGGGTGTCGACTGGGGAGTCGGCCCCCCTATAGGGGTGTCGACCCCCTTATTCCTAGATCTGGGTGATGAATTATGAGGTATTAGGGCTTATGTGTCGCACTATGGTTGGCTGGGTGACGTGTCTCTTTGGTTTGGATGGCTCTGATGACCCCTATGCTAATCTAAAGGCCATGGTTTGCTTCACACGTCTATAAGTACATATCTAAACTTAACCCTAACCTCATAACCCTATTCTATGATGCCACCATGCTGTCCATCTCTAGACCAGCCTAGCCTCCTTCTTCTCCAAACTAGAAACCAAATTGGAGAGCTTCAAATTAAGGTAATGGTTTTTCGCTTCAATCAACAAAAAGAGATTAGAATCAACGTCAAATAGTTCTCTTTTTCTAATCCTATCGCTGTAAGTTCAGTTATTTCTCAAATTTGGAACATGTAATAGAAATCATGACTTGTAATGAATCGAATCTAGAACTATGCCTAATTATGAGATAGTCAATCCTGATTCATGCTTATCCTTTTGTCAAATCCAAAATTACCAATTACTATGAGACTGTTGTGATTGATACAATTCAACCTATCATGTAATACATCATATTAGTAATTTCTTTATGTTCAATCCTATCAAATCTGCATACCTATGATGTATTTTCCTTAATTTGCTCAAATTCATTATTAATGTACAGCATGTCTATTGGAAACACGATTCTGGTATTGGGTACAACTTCACATGCCTACTTACCTTATGTCAATTCTTGTATTTCCTCTTTATCCCCTTTCCATTTTATTTTATGAGTACTTGGAATTTGGAAACCTTGTTGAATCTTGTTGTACGTGCGATTATAATGCGGGGAATTGGGTATAACTTATTGGAGCAATTTTGGACATAACAAATAAATCAGACATAACTTGAATTGACTACAATTGTGGATAATTGGCATACAAAAATCTAGACTTGGACATATATGGTAAATATGTAAATTGACTAAAAGATGAACATGCATAACGCGAGGTTAGATTAAGTTGCGGTGTAAGGATTCCCGGAATCGCCCAACACATCTAGCGACCGCAACAACAGATCTAATGTGAGAGGTTAGTACATTAAGCCCAAAATCCGAGGTTAGAATGAGTTTGCGGTAGAAGTCTGCCCGGAACCGCCCGGCACATCCAGCAACCGCAAACAACAGTTCTAATGTGAGAGGTTGGTGCATTAATGAATGAATTAATGCTAATGAACAGACTTTCTAAGAATGGTAGGGTTAAGTTAACGTAGGCAACAATTAACCAATGCAACGTGTTAATTAAACAAATGGGTGGGGTTAGGTTAAATTGAGAACACTTAACCGTTATAACATGTTGGTTAGGAAACCCTAGTAATGGGGACCCATTTCAGCAGTAACCCACATAGATGTATCACAGTACCCTGAACTAGGCAGGGTGGGGCACAATTACTGGGCTGGTTATAAGCGGTCAAAATAGCGGTAGGTGGAGCGTCAGTGTAGGTTCCGATGGAGTGCGGGCGTGCACGTACTCTAGAGTGGAAAAATCAGGCACTGGGCATCAGTAGTTATACACTGTGCATCTTGAATTGTGTCGGGTTTTCATCATAAGGATTGATACACCCCATGGTGGGACCAACATAGGTATCTACAAACAAGCAGGGCCGAATGACACAAGTAATAAATACATGCGAGTAGAAGCCGATCAATAAAGGGATCATTTTATTATGAACACATGAGGTTAGTTGAAACAATTTTTAGTAGGTGCATAGAAATAGAAATGGGTGCGATAGCATGTTCAGTTTATCTTTCCTTATCTAGTCTTATGTTATATTGTCACTATGGTATTGTCTTATATTCAGTTTATTCATGTCCTTATCCCTTTTCTTGTTTATATGCTGAAAATCACTGGGCTTACCAGGCTTTATGTCTGACCCATTTTCTTTTTCCTTCTTTTCTTCCGTTCCCCCCCGGTCCATAGGGAGGGAATACTTCAGCTTAGTTCAGGCCTTTTCCAGCTTGAAGAGAGTAGATGTATTGCTTGGATTCTCTTTTCTTGGGCTATGGATGTGGTTACACTTTTATTGGGGATTTATGTCGCTTTACTAATGTTTTATGCTTCTTTATGTATTTGGAGTTTTTAATTAAGACAGAGGTTTTATTTTACTAATGTGGAAGTTTGGTTTTGAGACAATGGTTGTAATGTTTTGAATGAACCACGTTGCTTATGAAATAATTTCAGTCTTTCCGCTATTTGTATGTCTGTCTTGTAAATTATCTGTATCTTTTACCTATAACTCTTCACCGAAGTTAATGCATTCCCTTTGTGGGTGACCTTAACGGAGGTGGGGTGTTTCATATTTTCTCAAAGAGCGAGGAAGAGCATGCCCTACATTTAAGGGAGGTTTTGAAGACTCTCCGAGCGCACCAGCTTACAGCAAAATTCTCCAAATGTCATTTTTTGTAGAAAGGAAGTGAGATTTCTTGGGCATGTGGTCTTTAAAGATAGGATAGCAGTGGATCCCACGAAAGTAGCTACAGTTCAAGATTGGAAAATTCCAAAGAATGCACGGAAGTGAGGAGTTTTCTTGGTTTTGCGGGCTATTATAGGAAGTTCATTAAGGACTTCGCAAAGATATCAGCCCCACTCACTAGACTGACGAAGAAGAATCTGACATTTTCATGGGACATATACTACAAGGATGCTTTTCAGCATTTGAAGAAGGCTCTGACAACAGTCCCGATCTTGACTTTTCCTAATGGGAACAAAGTGTTCACAGTATACACCGATGCATGTGGTACAGGGCTTGTTGTTGTTTTGATGAAAGAGGGAAGGTTAGCATGTTATAGAGATAGACAATTGAGAGTTCTTGAGAATAACTACACTACCCACGACTTAGAGTTGGCTGCCATTGTATTCGCGCTTAAGACTTGGCGTCATTGTCTACTTTGACAGAAGTTCGAGTTGTATACCGATCATAAATCTCTCAAGTATCTGTTCTCGCAGAAGGATCTCAATTTGAGGCAACAGAGATGGATGGAGTTCCTAGCGTCCTATGACTTTGAGATTGCTTAAACCTCTGGAAAGGGTGATGTGGTGACGGATGCACTGAGTAGGCAGGGGATGACTTTGAGTCCACTATTCGTAGAGAGGCAGAGCTTGGAGTATATATATCGACCTTTGATTTTAGGACATCTATGGATCTTTATACCCGGTTTGTTGGCATCCTTAGAGGTGTGTGTGACACCCCACGTCCGTTAATGTCAGTCTTTAAGAGAATGCATTAAGTTTCGTGAAGCGTTATAGGTAAAAGAAGCAAAAATATTACAAGAAAAATACAAAATAACAGTGGAATTTAAAATTTTATTGAGCAGAAAACATCATGGTTCAAAACATAGTTTCATCATAAGTCTGAAATACATAAAACTCAGTACATCAACTTAAAACTTCTGTCTAGTACTAAAATCATCAGAGTACAGTAAATAAAGAAGCATAATCCCCAAAATATAGCCATAATACAGAAGATATGAAATCAAGCAGTACATCTAAGCAGCTCCAAGAAGAATGAAAGAACAATCCTGATCAAGCTTGAGTATTCCCACCCTAAGAACCTGGGGGGTGAAACGGAAGAGAAAGAAGAAGAAACAAAATAGGTCAGACATAAGTCTGGCGAG
The DNA here is from genome assembly GCA_030737875.1 of Allium sativum. Taxonomy (NCBI): domain Eukaryota; kingdom Viridiplantae; phylum Streptophyta; class Magnoliopsida; order Asparagales; family Amaryllidaceae; genus Allium; species Allium sativum. Next base: position 382,613,130 of record CM060924.1, read on the forward strand.
TCCAATTACTTTTAGCATATAAATCAGTATAAGCATCATGACAGGGACATAAATTGGATAAGAGGGATAACAACATATAAGGCGGGTATGACATGGTAAACAAGATAAACCGAATAGAACATATATGTATAGCGCTTCTCTAATACTTTTCTCTACACCATTACTAATATAACAAGAACAAGATGATCCCCAACAAATACAATATGGTAGACTTTGGCGTACTTCTAGCGAGAGGTTTTACCCCATACAATAATAAGCAGCCCAACTGAACTTACCGGAGTTACCCCTAAGGATAATAACAGGCTCCTAAACAAGCGAGACTACATGTACCCTAATTACCAACCCCAATCGATCGGCTCCCTAACTTCATAGATACCTTATGCTGGCCCCACAATAGGATGTATCACTCCCTAAAGTGGCAACCCTTCATTTACAGGATGTGCACAACCATATCTACTGATGCCACAACGTCTTATTTTCCCGGATAGGCGGACCCATGCACGCACATAAGCCTGATGGAACACGCCGTCAGACACCTTTTCCCAAGTGACCTCTTATAATAAGCTCAGTAAGTGTGCCCCGACTCCGACCTAGTTCGGATTACTCGTTTGATACCTATATGGGTTACTGATAGAAACAAATCCTACACACCAGATGATACAAGCTTCCCCTTGGGCTTGCATCCCCACTACTAGGATTTCAACAGGTTATGCCTACCAGTGTAAAAAGATTGCATAACCACATGGGTTAAGTTTGTGGGCCTATATATAAATATTACCCATCGCCCCAAGATTTTACTTAACCCTCCCACTGATCCAAGCAAGTTTACTTAAGCCCTACTCAAGTTAATATGTTCATGTAATCCCTACGGATTCAAACAGGTTAAGTATTATAAGTTCATTACCATTTATTCATTTATGGTTATAATGCGCTAGACCTCCCATATTAAGTCTACCACTTGTGGATGCTGGATATGCCGGTTGGGTTCGGGCAGGCTTCTTCCACAAGTCAGACTTAACCTAGTGTCTTAGCACCGTAATGTGTTTATGCACTTAGACCTCTCACATTAGATTTACCACTTGTGGATGCTGGATATGCTGGTTGGGTCCATGCAGGCTTCTACCATAAGTGTAATGTAACCTCGTGTCTAAGCGCAGTTACAGTTTCCAATTGCTGTAAATCTAGGCATTTTCATTATTTAACAATTATTTCTATTTTATTATAGGTTTTCATGCTCGTTTCCCAAGTCACATTCATCATGTACCATATGCCCCAAATTAAGATCTTTAATCACAGTTTGGTTTATGCCCCAAATCCATATTCATGTTTTCCATTCAAGTTATTCCCCAAATTTCCTAATACAAGTTATGCCCCAAATATTAACGTTTCTCATTATTTCCAATTTCACGTGTTTGCATATTTCAATGGTATGCCTAGGCTCGAAGGTAGCCTGGCTATAAAATAAAAAGGGAAAAGAAGAAGGGAAGAGAACAAAATTAAGCATAATAACAAGATAGACATATGATAGCTGAAATAGGCATAACAATTGAATAAGCATATAGTGACAAAATTGGGCATAATGAAAAGATAGACAAACTAGCTTAATAGGCATAAGATGACATGATTAGGCAAACCAGCATAATGGGGATGTCACAAATAGACATATAGGTATAAATCAATAGATATGGTGTACTGGTAATGGCAAATCTGATTTGATAAATAGGCATAGGCTTAGATCCAATTCATAAACATGTCAAGATTAACTTTTAAATGTTTATATCTAAAAATAACATTGACTCACTATGATTGGATCGAAGAAATAGAAGGATGATTGCAGATGTTGCGGCACAGATCTCTAAATTTGTTTAACTTGATTGTTGAAGAAGAAGAAGGCTAGATCAGATTGAGTTGGGGCAGCACCCTGTCGTCGTCATTGATTTAGATGAATAAAACAATGGGATTAAGGTCCTATTTATAACATAGGGTCAACGAATCTAGCTAAGAATTCATTCCACATACATAGGAATGAATTTTTCCTGGATCTAGGGGGTGTCGACATGGGTGTCGACACCCCTGTTGTGATGTCGACCCATGGGTGGACACCCCTTGGGTAGGGTCGACCCCAAACGATCCGAACTCCCGCCCAAGCCCGCGTCTTCTGATTTCGAATTATTTTGAATTTCTGGAATGATTTTAAATTATTATATATATAATTCTCTTATGTGTATACAAACTTAAAACCTTAATATCTTCTTCATACGATATTCGTTTTACGCAATCTTGGTGTCCATCTTAAGTAGAATTCCGAGACGAACGCAATGGCGCAGCCCGTTTTACTAAATAACCAATATTTAATTATATATTCTTTAGTTTATCATTATAGTGCATTGTAAAATTACGGGGTGTTACATTCTCCTGTATTTAAAGGATTTCGTCCCCGAAATCTCCAAGTTAAGAAGAATGTATATCCTAACATCCATCTATTCATCCACCAATCTCAGGCATCCATTGTCCTTAAATACTTCTAATGCTTGTATGAACATATGCAAAGGTGTGTTTATATGTCCCTATGCTGAAGCAAAAGATCAGTCGACTTACTGATTCAGTCGACCTACTTAATGCAATGTATGTTAGTGCCATGAATCCAACATGTATGCAAATAATCCTATTATAACATGTAAGTTTTACATGTGTGCGCAATCAGTCATCTAGATACACCCATTTTCGTCCATGAAAAGAAGAAAAATGCACACGTATCCATGTGCAGTATGAGAGTGATTGAGCTGATCTAGTGCCTAATGTGTGTGTGTATGCATCCACTAGCAACCACTTGCATCCATCAAACATAACATGTCCCAAATACATGTTTACATCAATGGGATTCCTACCTGAAGGTCGAAGATTCGATCGATTGGATATACTATAAATGACGGAAACAAGCGTGAATAAAAGCTTTTGGAAAGGAAGTTAAGAAAATACCCTTGAAAAGAAAAGGGTACGAAGCGCGAATCTTGTCTTCAGTCTCCCAAGTTTCCGTCCTCTTGGTTATCTCCACTGAACTTTCACCAACTTGACTTTTCTGTCGCGTAGCTTCTTAACTTTTGATCCAAGAATATGGGTAGGAACTCGTCTAACTTGTAACACCCTGTATGTTGAATAACTTGTTTTGATATAAATCAGGGCAGAATTAAATTCTAAAATCTGAATCAGGGGTAACGGGCTATGCCATTGCGTTCGTCTCGGAAAAATACGCGAAATAGAGTCCGAGTTTTCGAAAATCGGAGTCTGTATGACCCAGTTCAGGCCCGAAGAAGTTTCAGAAAATTCAAAACAGATTTAAAATATTCAAAAACCAGATTTCAGAATAGGCGGGAAAATTCCCGCCAAACATAGGGTGTCGACCCTAGGGTCGACATGGGTGTCGACCCCCCCAAGGGGTCGACCCATGGGTCGACCCAGGGGTCGACCCCCCCTGTCGGTCTGTGTGACCTGGGTGCACTGATTTGGGATTTGGGCTATGGTTGGTGGCTAGTGACGAGATCTGACGGCTCTAATCTGATTTAGGGTTAATCTAATGGCCTAAAACACTTAACTAATCTATAAATACACCCTAAGACTACCCTAATTCATACTAAAATTGGAGACAACATCGTTATGCCGTCAAAATGCAACTAGAAGGAGCCACCAACAAATTAAAGAGGAAGATAGCTTCTCAAATCAACTTCTAATCAACTCTAGCAACTTAATCCTCTTCATAGGAGTGCTAATCAACAAGTTGTGAGTACTACAGCCTTAATGACCAATTGTTGAAATGATTATGATAGGATATAATGAGGTTATGGCTATGAATGTGGATCAATGCAAGTTATGTTATCATATGCTATGTGTTCATGATGTAAGTTATGCAAGTTTGATGTTATATGTTCATGATGTTATGCAAGTTATGCAAGTCATATGCTATGTGTTCATGATGTTATGCAAGTTATGCAAGTCATATGCTATGTGTTCATGATTTTATGCAAGTTATGCAAGTCATATGCTATGTGTTCATGATGTTATGCAAGTTATGCAAGTCATATGCTATGTGTTCATGATGTTATGCAAGTTATGCAAGTCATATGATATGTGTTCATGATGTTATGCAAGTTATGCAAGTCATATGCTATGAGTTCATGATGCTAGTTATGCAAATCACTATGATAAACATTGATCCATTATGACACCATGTTATGCAAGTTTGGTGTTTGATTATATGCAAGTTCATATATGACATGTTATGCAAGTTTGGTGTTTGATTATATGCAAGTTCATATATGACATGTTATGCAAGTTTGGTGTTTGATTATATGCAAGTAACATGTGCAAGTTTACACCTTTGTATGTCATACATACATATGCAAGTTTACCCCTTTGTATGACATAAGTAACTTATGCAAGTTACCCTCTTTATGACATATGTGATTCATGCAAGTTTGGGTTGATTATTTATGCTAGTTGGGTTTGATGCTATGGTCATATATGTATGATGACACCTTTAAAACCCATGTTGATGCTAATGTTATGCAAGTTGAACCCATTATATTTGTGATGAATCTTCCCTTTTAAGTATGTCATGTTAGCGTATTACGTGGGGAACGATGGGGTTAATATTCATGTTAATAAAATGGTGTGAAGTTGGTATGATTATGCATACCATAAAGTGGATGGACATAATTGAGTCAATTATGTACATCGTTAAATTTGTAATTAATTAGGGATAATTAATACAAATTATGGGGGTAATTAATTAGGTGTAATTAATCGACTAAGACACGAGGTTGGACCCTTTTGTAGCATAAGACTGCCCGGAACCGACCGGCAAATCCAGCGGCTACAAATGATTGGCCCAATGTGAGAGGTCTTAGGCAAAAACTAAATACGTGACAAGTGTAAAGACACGAGGTTAGACTCGGTTATGGCGTAAGGCTGCCCGGACCCAACCGGCAAATCCAGCTGCCATAAAAGATAGTCTAATGTGAGAGGTCTTTGCAAAGGTTACGGTCTTAATCAATTAAGAAACACTTAACCAGATAAGCATGTAGTGGGGCATGAGGGCTTAAGTGGGTGCCTTGGGTGGCATGTGGAAATCAAGTAAGTGCCTTGGGTGGCATGTGGAAATCTAGTGGGTTGCCTTGGGTGGCAATAGAAAATACGATTAGAATACTTAACCAAGTGGAAACATGTAATTAAGCATGATTAATGGGTTAAGTGGGATGCACTAGAAAAAGGGACAAGCTTAGGTGGGTAGCTTATGGGGGCCCATTTCAACCAGTAACCCATATGTATCTTATTGGGCTCGACCCATGTCGAGGACGGGACACGCGTACTGGGCTTGACTATAAGAGGCCAAAACGGGTTAGCGGTGGCAACGCAAGTCCAACGGGTTTCATATGCGTGTGTGGGCCCGGGCTGGTAGGTAAGACGTTGTTGCATCGTGTAGGTATAAGCCGTGCACCGTTGGTTGTATCGGGTTGCCACTTTGGGGAGTGATACACCCCACTGTGGGACCAGCACGGGTATCTACGTTAGGGAGCCAATCGCTTGGGGAATAGTGGGTACACCTAGTGGAGATAGGGGCAGACTACACCTACGTAGTCAGCTAGAGGTACACGAAACTACTGGGTAAATTTTATAAGTCCTTGGGTGGGATCAACCTTTAAGTAGGAATGACTGGTGTGGTGCAGTTAGTAATTACCATTGGGTGGGTAGATGCGTCTTTACCGATAGCTTAGTTCATCCTATGTCTAGTTGGCTGCTTAGTGTAGTCATTTATCCCCAGTCATCACCGTACCAAGTTTATATCATACCCTAATTACTTTAATGATTGTATTGTTAAAGTTATAGGGCTCACTCAGACTTATGTCTGACCCCGTTGTTTTTATCTTTTTCCCCCTCAGGTCCTCAGGTTGGGCCTAGTACTAGTGGGCTTTGATCAGATCGCTTATCCATCTTTTGGAGCTTGGACCGTTGATGTAAAGCTCAACTTATCTTTTCTTTTCTTTTATGGCTATTAGTTATGTAGTGGGATTATGTACTTATGTTTTATCAGGATGGATATTTAGTACTTGACTCTTTTATGGTGTTGTAACTAAACATGTTTACCTTCTGCTGCAATGAAATGATGTTTTAGATTTTCAAGTATTATTTATACCTGTCTTGTTGTAATTTTTCTGTTCTATATTCACTTAAAATACTCCACCGAAGTTAAGGCATTCCCTTAGTGAGTGACCTTAGCGGGTGTGGGGTGTTATACGTGGTATCAGAGCTGAAGGTTACCGGAACTGATAAAATTTTTAGAAAACTATTTTTCTAAAAACATTTTTGGAAGAAGTATTTTCAAAAACATGTCTTTTAAGAGAAAAGTTTTTGAAAAAGAAGCATAATCCCCAATAGCCATATCTTATCGTTCGAATTCTCCGTTTTGAATCTTTCCTTTTTCGTTTCAGCATGGCTGAAGATCTTAACTTTCCGGAGGGTGTGACGATACCAGTATGGTATAGGAGATTGATGGAGGCTAGGGCCGCCACTGCGGGTCCAGCAAATGTTCCTCCACCAATAGTAGCACCCGATCTTCCTCCTCCTCCTCCTCGTCTTCCTCCTCCTCCTCCTCGCACGGATACTTTTGCTAAGACTTGCAAGGAATTTAAGGCTATGGGAGGGAAACCTTTTCAAGGATCAGAAACCTTTGTGGAAGCTAGGGATTGGCTTAAGGAGGTGGAAGAGCTGGTAGATATCTTTGAGATGGAAGAAGGAAAGAAAGTCAAGTTAGCTGCTTGGTTAATGAAGGGAGAGGCCTCGTTCTGGTGGGAGGTCACTAATGGAGAGCGCCCTGTTGAGTCTTGGCCGGATTTCAGGCAAAGGTTTGTGGCAAAGTTTCTTTCAAGGGCGGAAGAAAATCTGTATATGGAAAGGTTCTTGATTCTAAAGCAAGGAAACCTATCAGTGAAGGAATATGTCAACAAGTTTAATCAGCTAGCAAGATTTGGCATAGACATAGTGAATACACCGGAGAAGAAGGCTTTGAGGTTCGTTAAAGACTTGAATGAACCGATGCATGGATTGGCTATGACTCACATCCCTATGGGGGCCACCTTTGAGAAGCTAGTAGACATGGCACTCATGCATGAGGAAGAGAAGGGTCCCAATGCTAATAAGGCACCCGAGAAGAAAGGAGACCAAAAGAGACCTCAACAGCAACAGCAAAAGCAAAACAAGGGTGGGAAAGGCAACGGTGGCAAGGGAAAGAAGAAGTGCTTCAATTGCGGGACACCAGGCCACCTAAGCAAAGATTGTCGGAAGAAGAAGAAGACGGGCTGCTTCCACTGTGGCGAAGCAGGGCATCTAGTGAAGGACTGCCCTAAGAAGGGGCAGAAGACGGGATCTACCTCAGGGGGACAGGTGCAAGCTCTTATGGCACCAGGTCAGGCAAGGGGGCAAGTTCAGGATCTCGCGGTTCCACCGATTCAGGATAGAGGTAGAACTATTTCCGTTGAAAGTCTGGTTTTTCTGTTTGATCATCCTGTCCGTACTTTGTTTGACTCTGGCGCATCGCATTCGTTTATCTCATAATCATTAGTTGAGTCACTACACTTAGACACCAGTCTAGTAGATGATCCCTTGGTTGTTTCAAACCCAATCGGGGGCTCCACTTATTTGTCCATGATATGTTTGGGTTTGAAGATTTCCATACTTAGCGTTGAGTTTAGATGTGATGCTTTTGTTTTGGGCTTCACGGGCTATGGGTTGATTTTGGGCATGGACTGGTTATCCAGTAATGGTGCCGTTCTTGATTGTGAAAGGAGAGTTGTTAGGCTCATGACCCGCTTGGGTAACACTCTCGAGATCTCTTGTAATCCCATGGATTCTGTTATGCTAAGTTATCTTGAATCGCTTGACGCTTCGGTCGAGAGTTTGTGATCTGTTAGAGTGGTCCGGGAATACTCGGATGTGTTTGAGGAGGTGAAGGGCTTACCTCCGAAGCGGGAGATAGACTTCCGAATATATATGGTGGACAATGCTAAACCAGTATCTTTACCAGTGCGCCACATGGCTCCTCGTGAGAGGAGGGAACTCCATAAGCAAGTAGGGGAGTTGCTTCAGAAGGGGTTCATAAGACGAAGTATATCGGAGTGGGGTGCTCCAATAGTTTTTGCCACGAAGGCGGATGGGTCCCTCAGACTTTGTGTAGACTATAGAGAACTCAACAAGCTCACAAAAAAGAATAGACACCCATTGCCGAGGATCGATGATCTCTTTGATCAGTTGGTTGGCGCCTCAGTGTTTTCGCAGTTGGACTTGGCCACGGGGTTTCCTCAGTTGAGAGTGGCTGAGGATAGCATAGACAAGACTGCCTTTAGGACTCCGGATGGTTTCTATGAGTGGCTTGTGATGCCATTTGGTTTGACGAACGCCCCTGCATACTTTGTTGATTTGATGAATAGGGTGTTCAGGGAGTACCTTAATAAGTTCGTGGTGGTCTTTGTGGATGACATCTTAGTCTTTTCTAAGAGTGAAGAAGAGCATGCCCTACATCTTAGGGAAGTGTTGGAGACTCTTCGAGCGCATAGCCTTAAGGCTAAATTCTCTAAATGTCACTTTTGGAGGAAGGAAGTGCGGTTCTTGGGGCACGTGGTCTCCAAGGAAGGGATAGCTGTGGATCCCATGAAGGTAGTATCCATCCAAGATTGGAAGGTTCCGAAGAATGCTACCGAGGTGAGGAGTTTCTTGGGGTTGGCTGGCTACTATAGGAAGTTTATCAAGGACTTCGCGAAGATATCAGCCCCATTAACTCGCTTGACAAAGAAGAATCTAGTCTTCGCATGGGACGTAGATTGTGATGATGCGTTCCAACGGTTAAAGAGAGCTTTAACCACAGCTCCAGTCTTAGTGTTGCCAGATGGGAGTAAGCCATTTGTTGTTTATACCGATGCTTGTGGGACAGGACTGGGCGCAGTCTTAATGCAAGAGGGAAGGGTAATAGCCTATGGGGGAAGGCAGTTGAGAAAGCATGAGAAAAATTACCCTACCCATGATTTAGAGTTGGCCGCTATTGTTTTTGCGCTTAAGACTTGGCGTCATTATCTGCTTGGCGAGAGATTCAAATTGTTCACTGACCACAAATCATTGAAGTACTTGTTTTCTCAGAAGTATTTGAACTTGAGACAACAAAGGTGGATGGAGTTCTTAGCATCCTATGATTTCGAGATAGCATATACCCCTGGCAAGGGTAACGTGGTGGCAGACGCCTTGAGCAGAAAAAGGTTGTCCTTGAGTCCATTGTTCGTGGAACGACGAAGCTTGGAATTTATCTCGATGTTTGACTTCAGACCTTCCATTGACTTTGTACCCGGTTTGCTAGCATCCTTAGAGGTCAGACCTACTCTTTTGGGACGGGTTGGCGAGGCACAGCGGGACGACCCACAGTTGGTTGAGTTGGTAGAGAGGCTCATAAGGGGGGAGTCATCCAGCCATTTGAGTAGGTACACCCTAGACGATAGGGGGTGCTTGCGTAGAGACGGTAGACTTTGTGTACCGCAAGACGAGGGTTTGAGGAAGGATATTCTTGATGATGCGCATCGTTCAAAGATGACCATTCATCCCGGTGGGGACAAGATGTACCAAGACATGAAGCGAGTTTTATTTTGGGCCGGTATGAAGAAAGATGTGGCCGAGTATGTCGCTAGATGCTTGGTGTGCCAACAAGTGAAAGCGGAGCAAAAGAAACCTAGTGGGTTGCTTCACCCATTGGAAGTTCCGCAATGGAAGTGGGATAGCGTCTCGATGGATTTTATTGATTGGTTACCGAGATCGAGGAAGTGTAATACGGGAATTTGGGTTGTGGTAGACAGACTTACTAAGAGCGCCCATTTCATACCCGTGAAGAGCAAGAGGACTGCTCCATGGCTAGCTTCAGTTTACCTTCGAGAGATAGTTCGATTGCATGGGATACCATCTAGCATAGTGAGTGATCGAGATCCTATCTTCACTAGCGAGTTTTGGAAGAGTTTGCAAGAGGAAGTAGGGACCCAGTTGTGTTTGAGCACTGCATATCATCCTCAGACGGACGGCCAGACCGAGAGGGTGAATCGTGTTCTAGAAGACCTTTCGAGGCTATGTATCTTAGATTTTGGAGGTACATGGGAAGAGCATCTTCCATTGGTGGAGTTCGCATATAATAACAGCTTTTAGTCTAGTATTGGTATGGCTCCTTTCGAAGCTCTTTATGGAAGGCCTTATCGATCACCTACATGTTGGTGGGAATCTACGGATAAGATCTTGCTTGGGCCCGATATGGTTAGAGAGACTTCGGAAAAGAATGATTTGATTCGAAGAAGGATGAAAGCGGCGTAAGACAGACAGAAATCTTACGTGGATAAGAGGAGGACGGATCTGGAGTTTGATGTTGGGGACATGGTCTTTGTCAAAGTATCTCCATTACGGAATGTTGTTCGCTTTGGGTCCGTTGGGAAGTTAGCACCAAGATTTGTAGGACCATTTCCTATTAAGGAAAGGATTGGACGGATGGCATATAGAGTGGATTTACCCGAGAGACTTAGTGGTGTACATGACGTATTCCATGTGTCACATTTGAGGAAGTGCCTACATGAGACCGTAGAGGTGGTAGAGCCGAGCTTGCTTAGAGAAGTGGAGGTAGAGAGTGATGCGACGATTCGACGAGCTCCTACCCGCATCCTTGGGTCAGAGGTTAGGAGGTTGAGAAACAGAGAGGTTTGACTAGTCAAAGTGCAATGGGGAGAGGATGAGAGCAATGCTACTTGGGAAACAGAAGAGAAGATGCGTTCATTGTACCCATTCCTTTTTGAGGGTATGTCTTTTAACTTCTCCTTTATCGTTTGTCTAGTACTTATCTTATCTTTGGTATATCCTCTCATTAGTATCTTTGACCTTTAGATAGGGTGAACCTATGGTTGAAACATGTGTTTAACACATGTTATGTTTGATGGATGCGTGTGGATGCAAGTGTTTGCTAGTGGTTGCTCGTGGATGCATATACACACACTTTAGACACTAGATCGGCTCAGTCACTTCATATTGCATATTGCATATAACTGTGTGTAGGTAACTATATTAATGGATGTATAATGGTTGTGTTATCATATGGATGATGCATTTGGGTGCATGGTTGTGCACACATGTAGAAATAGTATGTGTAGATAGGGTTCTTTCGCATACATATTGGATGCATGGCACTATCATGGTTTGCATTAAGGAGGTCAACTGAATCAGTAGACCGCCTGATTTTGCATTAGACAGGAAACATATACACACACTTTTTGCATATGTTCATACAGCATTAGAAACATTAAGGGCAATGGATGCCAGTGTTTGATGGTTTGAGTAGATGGTTGTTTGGTTGGTAGGATACGTTCTTCTTGACTTAGAGATTTCGGGGACGAAATCCTTTAAGTAGGGGAGAATGTAACACCCCGTATGTTGAATAACTTGTTTTGATATAAATCAGGGCAGAATTAAATTTTAAAATCTGAATCAGGGGAAACGGGCTATGCCATTGCGTTCTTCTCGGAAAAATACGCGAAATAGAGTCCGAGTTTTCGAAAATCGGAGTCCGTATGACCTAGTTAAGGCCCGAAGAAGTTTCAGAAAATTCAAAACAGATTTAAAATATTCAAAAACCAGATTTCAGAAGAGGCGGGAAAATTCCCGCCAGACAGAGGGTGTCGACCCTAGGGTCGACATGGGTGTCGACCCCCCCAAGGGGTCGACCCATGGGTCGACCCAGGGGTCGACCCCCCCTGTCGGTCTGTGTGACCTGGGTGCACTGATTTAGGATTTGGGCTATGGTTGGTGGCTAGTGATGAGATCTGACGGCTCTAATCTGATTTAGGGTTAATCTAATGGCCTAAAACACTTAACTAATCTATATATACACCCTAAGACTACCCTAATTAATACTAAAATTGGAGACAACGTCGTTATGCCGTCAAAATGCAACTAGAAGGAGCCACCAACAAATTAAAGAGGAAGATAGCTTCTCAAATCAACTTCTAATCAACTCTAGCAACTTAATCCTCTTCATAGGAGTGCTAATCAACAAGTTGTGAGTACTATAGCCTTAATGACCAATTGTTGAAATGATTATGATAGGATATAATGAGGTTATGGCTATGAATGTGGATCAATGCAAGTTATGTTATCATATGCTATGTGTTCATGATGTTAGTTATGCAAGTTTGATGTTATATGTTCATGATGTTATGCAAGTTATGCAAGTCATATGCTATGTGTTCATGATGTTATGCAAGTTTTTCAAGTCATATGCTATGTGTTCATGATGTTATGCAAGTTATGCAAGTCATATGCTATGAGTTCATGATGCTAGTTATGCAAATCACTATGATAAACATTGATCCATTATGACACCATGTTATGCAAGTTTGGTGTTTGATTATATGCAAGTTCATATATGACATGTTATGCAAGTTTGGTGTTTGATTATATGCAAGTTCATATATGACATGTTATGCAAGTTTGGTGTTTGATTATATGCAAGTAACATGTGCAAGTTTACACCTTTGTATGTCATACATACATATGCAAGTTTACCCTTTTGTATGACATAAGTAACTTATGCAAGTTACCCTCTTTATGACATATGTGATTCATGCAAGTTTGGGTTGATTATTTATGCTAGTTGGGTTTGATGCTATGGTCATATATGTATGATGACACCTTTAAAACCCATGTTGATGCTAATGTTATGCAAGTTGAACCCATTGTATTTGTGATGAATCTTCCCTTTTAAGTATGTCATGTTAGCATATTACGTGGGGAACGATGGGGTTAATATTCATGTTAATAAAATGGTGTGAAGTTGGTATGATTATGCATACCATAAAGTGGATGGACATAATTGAGTCAATTATGTACATCGTTAAATTTGTAATTAATTAGGGATAATTAATACAAATTATGGGGGTGATTAATCAGGTGTAATTAATCGACTAAGACACGAGGTTGGACCCTTTTGTAGCATAAGACTGCCAGGAACCGACCGGCAAATCCAGCGGCTACAAATGATTGGCCCAATGTGAGAGGTCTTAGGCACAAACTAAATACGTGACAAGTGTAAGACACGAGGTTAGACTCGGTTATGGCGTAAGGCTGCCCGGACCCAACCGGCAAATCCAGCCGCCATAAAAGATAGTCTAATGTGAGAGGTCTTTGCAAAGGTTACAGTCTTAATCAATTAAGAAACACTTAACCAGATAAGCATGTAGTGGGGCATGAGGGCTTAAGTGGGTGCCTTGGGTGGCATGTGGAAATCAAGTAAGTGCCTTGGGTGGCATGTGGAAATCTAGTGGGTTGCCTTGGGTGGCAATAGAAAATACGATTAGAATACTTAACCAAGTGGAAACATGTAATTAAGCATGATTAAAGGGTTAAGTGGGATGCACTAGAAAAAGGGACAAGCTTAGGTGGGTAGCTTGTGGGGGCCCATTTCAACCAGTAACCCATATGTATCTTATTGGGCTCGACCCATGTCGAGGACGGGACACGCGTACTGGGCTTGACTATAAGAGGCCAAAACAGGTTAGCGGTGGCAACGCAAGTCCAACGGGTTTCATATGCGTGTGTGGGCCCGGGCTGGTAGGTAAGACGTTGTTGCATCGTATAGGTATAAGCCGTGCACCGTTGGTTGTATCGGGTTGCCACTTTGGGGAGTGATACACCCCACTGTGGGACCAGCACGGGTATCTACGTTAGGGAGCCGATCGCTTGGGGAGTAGTGGGTACACCTAGTGGAGATAGGGGCAGACGACACCTATGTAGTCAGCTAGAGGTACACGAAACTACTTGGTAAATTTTCTAAGTCCTTGGGTGGGATCAACCTTTAAGTAGGAATGACTGGGTGGGTAGATGCGTCTTTACCGATAGCTTAGTTCATCCTATGTCTAGTTGGCTGCTTAGTGTAGTCATTTATCCCCAGTCATCACCGTACCAAGTTTATATCATACCCTAATTACTTTAATGATTATATTGTTAAAGTTATAGGGCTCACTCAGACTTATGTCTGACCCCGTTGTTTTTATCTTTTTCCCCCTCCGGTCCTCAGGTTGGGCCTAGTACTAGTGGGCTTTGATCAGATCGCTTATCTATCTTTTGGAGCTTGGACCGTTGATGTAAAGCTCAGCTTATCTTTTCTTTTCTTTTATGGCTATTAGTTATGTAGTGGGATTATGTACTTATGTTTTATCAGGATGGATATTTAGTACTTGACTCTTTTATGGTGTTGTAACTAAACATGTTTACCTTCTGCTGCAATGAAATGATGTTTTAGATTTTCAAGTATTATTTATATCTGTCTTGTTGTAATTTTTCTGTTCTATATTCACTTAAAATACTCCACCGAAGTTAAGGCATTCCCTTAGTGAGTGACCTTAGCGGGTGTGGGGTGTTACAATCACCTTGCGTTCTACCTCTACTTCCTCAAGCATACTCGGCTCAACTACTTTTGCAGTATCATGCAAACACTTTCTGAAATGCGAAACATGGAAAACATCATGAAAGTTGGACAATCTCCCTGGTTGTTTTACTCTATAGGCCATTTGGCCAATCCTTTCTGTTATGGGAAAGGGCCTTACAAATCTTGTTGCCAATTTCCCTACAGATCCAAAGCGAACCACATTCCTTAAAGGTGATACCTTAATGAAAACCATGTATCTCCACCTCAAAATCAATGTCAGTCTTTCTCTTATCTGCGTAGGACTTCTGCCTATCCTGAGCTATCTTCATTCACCTTCTAATAAGATCAATCTTTTCTAAAGTTTCTCTAACCATATCTTGTCCAAGTAGAAATCTTTCTGTAGATTCCCACCAACAAGTCAGTGGTCTACACAGTCGTCCGTATAATGCTTCAAAGGGTGCCATGACAATACTAGCTTGATAACTGTTGTTGTAGCCTTCTAGGCAAACTCTACTAAATGTAGATGCTCTTCCCAAGTCCCTCCAAAGTCTAGGATACACAGTCTTAAGAGATCCTCAAGAACTCTATTCACCCTTTCCGTTTGTCCATCAGTTTGAGGGTGATAAGCGGTGCTCAAACATAACTGTGTACCTAATGATTCTTGCAAGTTTCTCCAAAATTCACTGGTGAAAATATGGTCACAATCACTTATGATACTAGAAGGTACTCCATGAAGACAAACTATCTCACGAACGTAAACTGCTGCCAAGCATGCTATCGTCCTCTTACTCTTAACTAGAATGAAATGAGCGCTCTTAGTAAGTCTGTCCACTATAACCCAAATACTGGTGTTGCCTTTCCTCAATCTTGGCAAACCGTCAATGAAATCCATCAAGACGCTCTCCCACTTCTATTGTAGGACCTCCAAAGGATGAAGTAAACCACCGGGCTTCCTTTGCTTAGCTTTGACTGGCTGGGAAACCAAATATCTGGAAATAAACTCTGCCACATCTTTCTTCATCCCAGCCCAAAAGAAAACCCTCTTCATATCTATGTACATTTTATCACAGTCTGGATAAATATTCATCTCAGAATGATGAGCTTCCTTAAGGACTGTCTTCAACAAACACCCAACCCAAGGAACACAAAGCCTTCCATCTCATCGCAACCACCCTCTATCGTCCGTGGAATATCTACTGAGGTGACTATAAGTCTCCCCTCTAATGAACCTATCCAAGATGTCTAAAATCTGTGGATCCTCTTGTTGTGAAGTTTCTATCTGATCCAAAAGAGTAGGTCGCACCTCTAGTGATGCCAATAAACCAGGTATAAAATTGGTGGAGGGTCTAAAATCAAAAGTCGATATAAACTCCAAGCTTTTCCTTGCCACAAACAGAGGAGTTAAGGCCATCCTCTGCCTACTCAATGCATCTGCCACCACATTACCCTTGCTAGGGGTATAAGCAATCTCAAAGTCATAGGACGCTAGGAACTCCATCCATCTTTATTGCCTTAAATCAAGATCCTTCTGTAAGAATAAGTACTTAAGAGATTTATGATCGGTATACAACTCGAACTTCTCTCCAAGCAAATAATGACGCCAAGTCTTAAGCGCGAATACTATAGCGGCTAACTCTAAGTCATGGGTAGGGTAGTTCTTGTCATGAACTCTTAGCTGTCTTCCTCCATAACATACTACCCTTCCTTCTTGCATCAGAAACCGCACCAAGCCTTGTACCACATGCATCTGTGTATATTGTGAACACTTTATTCTCATCGGGCAAGGTCAAGACTGGGGCTGTTGTCAGAGCCCTATTTAATCGCTGAAAAGCATCGTCATAACTCCCAAGAAAATATCAGATTCTTTTTCATCAATCTGGTTAGTAGGGCCGATATCTTTGCGAAGTCCTTAATGAACTTCCTATAATAGTCCGATAATCTGAGAAAACTTTTCACCTTCATTGCATTCTTTGGGATCTGCCAATCTTGAACTGCAAATACCTTCACGAGATCCACTGGTATCCTATCTTTAGAGACTACATGCCCTAGAAATCTAACTTCACTTCTCCAAACATGACATTTGGAGAACTTCGCCTTAAGTTGGTGTGCACGGTGAGTCTTCAAAATGCCCCTTAAATGTCGGGCATGCTCCTCCTCGTTCTTCGAGAAAATCAAGACATCATCAACGAAGACCACAACGAACTTATTTAGAAACTCCCGAAACACCCTGCTCATTAGATCAACAAAATAGGCAGGTGCTTTCGTCAACCCAAACGGCATAACAAGCCACTCGACGAAACCATCTGAAGTTCTAAAAGCGGTCTTGTTTATACTATCCTCAGCCACCCTCAACTGATGAAACCCCATGGCCAAGTCCAACTGAGAGAAAACATATGCACCAACAAGATGGTCAAACAGATCTTCTATCCTCAGAAGTGGGTGCCTATTCTTCTTAGTGAGTTTATTCAACTCTCTATAGTCCACACATAAGCAAAGCGAACCATCCGCCTTAGTTGCGAATACTATTGGAGCACCCCATTCAGATATGCTTCGCCTAATAAAACCTTTCTCAAGTAGCTCCCCTACATGCATGCTGAGCTCCCTCCTTTCTCTTGGAGCCCTATGGCGCACAGACAATGCAACTGGTTTTGCATTATCCACCAAGTATATACAGAAATAAATCTCGCGCCTCAGAAGTAAGCCTCGAACCTCCTCAAAAACGTCAGGATACTCACAAACTACTGGTACAAATCGTAGATTATCGATAGATACATCAAGCGACTCTATAAAACTAAGCATGACAGACCGCTTAGCGTCATAAGAAATCTTGAGGGTCCTTCCATGGCAAGTCAAAAGTCTAACGACCCTCTTCTCACAATCCAGAATGGAACCATACGTGGCTAGCCAATCCATCCCTAGAATCAAACCATAGCCCATGAAACCAAGCACATATGCGTCGCCCTCAAACTCGATGCCTAACATAGATATTCTCAAACCCCAACAAATCATAGACGGATGAATCGTACCACCAATGGGGTTTGAGACAACAACGGGATCCAAAACCGTATTAGTACTAAGGTGCAGAGACTCAACCACGGAACTAGATATAAATGAATGCGAAGCGCCCGAATCAAAAAGAGTTCTAATAGGATGATTGGAAAGAGAAATAAAACCTTCAACGGAAACTTTCCTACCTCTATCTGGCACACTGGCCACAAGAGCATGCTCCTACCCTTCCGAAGATCCTGCTCTTTGACCTTTCCCTTGCTTCTTCGGGTACTCCTTAGAAAAGTGTCTGACCTCTCCACAATTGAAACAAGCTTTCTTCTTTCTTTTGCAGTCGTTGATCAAATGACCCTTTCATCCGCAATTATGACACTTCCTCTTATCTCTAGTCTTACTGTCCTTTCCACCCTTCTTTTGTTGTTGTGTTATTTCTTGGGCCACGCTTTCTTATTTTGTGTTTCCTAAGCCTTAGCTTCTTTCTTTTCACCTTTGTCTTCTTCATGCATCAATGCCATATCAACGATTTTCTCAAAAGTTTCTCCCATTGGAATATGAGACATAGCCAACCTATGGAGGGGTTCATTCAATCCTCTAGCAAACCTCAAAGCTTTCTTGTGCGGGATATTCACTAGCTTCAAACCAAACCTCGCTAATTGGTTGAACTTATTAACATACTCTTTCACAGACAAGGCTCCTTGCTTAAATGCCAAAAACCTTTCCATTTTCATACTCTGTTCGGCTGGAGAAAGAAACTTCATTTTGAATCTCTGATGGAAATCACCCTAAGTCTCCACTAAGCGCCCTGCTTCCGTCACTTCCCACCAGAACGAAGCGTCATCTTTCAGCTGCCAAATGACCAACTGAATCTTTCTACGATCGTCAACTTCGAAAAATTCCAAATAAATCCTTCGTCTCTTTAAGCCAATTCCTTGCTTCTATAAAAGTCTCTATTCCTCGGAATGACTTTCCGCCCATAGCACAGAAATCTTTGCATATCATAGAGAAATTATCAGCATGCGGAGGAGGAGGAACAACAGGTGCAACTGGGGGTGGAACGTCTGCTTGACTACTGGCAGTTGCCGTGGACTCAAGATACTTACAGAACCAACCCGGTATCGTTATGCTATCAGGAATATTAGGTTCCCCGGACATGCTGAAAAGGGAAGGAAAAAGGGATTCAAACAGAGAATCGACAGATATTACATATGGCTTTGGGGAATATTTAAATCAAACTTTTCTTTTGAAAATGCTTTCTTTTTAAAACCTTTTTGAAAACAATTTTCAAAATCTTTTATCTGATCTGGTAACCTTCAGCTCTAATACCAAGTGTAACACCCCACGACCGTTAATGTCACTCTTTAAGAGAATGCATTAAGTTTCATGAAGCGTTATAGGTAAACAGAAACAGGAATATTACAAGACCTATATAAAATAGCAGCGGAATTTAAAACTTTATTAAGTAGAAAACATCGTGGTTCAAAACATAGTTACATCATGAGTCTGAAATACATAAAGCCCAGTACATCAACTTAAAAATTCTGCCTTACACTACAATCATCAGAGTACAATAAATAAAGAAGCATAATCCCCAAAATATAGCCATGATAAAGAAGATATGAAATCAAGTAGTACTTCTAAGCAGCTCCAAACAGAATGAAAGAAGAATCCTGATCAAGCTTGAGTATTCCCACCATAAGAACAAACCTAGTCTTGACTTTGCCTAATGGGAACAAAAAGTTCACAGTATACACTGATGCATGTGGTACAGGGCTTGGTGTTGTTTTGATGCGAGAGGGAAGGGTGGTATGTTATGGAGGTAGAGAGTTTGGAGTTCTTGAGAAGAACTACCTTACCCATGACTTAGAGTTGGCTACTATTGTATTCGCGCATAAGACTTGGCGTCATTATCTACTTAGAGAGAAGTTCGAGTTGTATACCAATCATAAATCTCTCAAGTATTTAATCTCACAGAAGGATCTCAATTTGAGGCAACAGTGATGGATGGAGTTCCTTACGTCCTGTGAATTGGAGATTGCTTATACCCTTGGAAAGGGTAACGTGGTGGCGGACACACTGAGTAGCCAGAGGATGACTTTGAGTCCACTATTCGTAGAGAGGCAGAGCTTGGAGTATATATCGACCTTTGATTTTAGGACATCTACGAATCTTTTACCCAGTTCTTTGGCATCCTTAGAGGTGTGTGTAACACCCCACGTCCGTTAATGTCACTCTTTAAGAGAATGTATTAAGTTTCATAAAGTGTTATAGCTAAATAGAAATAGAAATATTACAAGACAAATATAAAATAGCAGCGGAATTTAAATCTTTATTAAGTAGAAAACATCGTGGTTCAAAACATTGTTTCATAATAAGTCTGAAATACATAAAACTCAGTACATCAACTTAAAACTTCTGTCTTGCACTAAAATTATCGATGTACAATAAATAAAGAAGCATAATCCAAAAAGTATAACCATAATAGAGAAGATATGAAATCAAGCAATACATCTAAGCAGCTCCAAGCAGAATGAAAGAAGAATCCCCATCAAGCTTGAGTATTCCCACCCTGAGAACTTGGGGGGGGGGGGGAAACAGAAGAGAAAGAAGAGGAAACAAAATAGGTCAGACATAAGTCTGGCGAGTCCAGTTACTTTTAGCATATAAATAAGTAGAAGCATCATGACAGGAACATAAATTGGATAAGAGGGCTAACAGCATATAAGGTAGGTATGACATGGTAAACAAGATAAACCGAATAGAACATATATGTATAGCGCTTCTCTAATACTTTTCTCTGCACCATTACTAGTATAAAAAGAACAAGATGATCCCTAAAAAATACAATATGGTAGACTTAGACGTACTTCTAGTGAGAGGTTTTACCCCATACAATAACAGGAAGCCCAACTGAACTTACCGGAGTTACCCCTAAGGATAATAACGGGCTCCTAAACAAGCAAGACTACATGTACCCTAATTACTACCCCAATCGATCAGCTCCATAACTCCGTAGATACCTTATGCTGGCCCCACAGTAGGATGTATCACTCCTTAAAGTGGCAACCCTTCGTTTATAGGATGTGCACAACCATATCTACTGATGCTACAACGTCTTATTTTCCCGTACAGGCGGACCCATGCACGCACATGAGCCCGATGGAACACGCCGTCAGACACCTTTTCCCAAGTGACCTCTTATAATAAGCTCAGTAACCGCGCCCCCACTCCGACCTAGTTCGGAGTACTCGTTTGATACCTATATGGGTTACTGATTGAAACGGATCCCACACAACAGATGATACAAGCTTCCCCCTACGCTTGCATCCCCACTACTAGGATTTCAACAGGTTATGCCTACCAGTGTAAAAAAAATTCATAACAAAACGGGTTAAGTTTGCGGGCCTATATATAAATATTACCCACCACCCCAAGAATTTACTTAACCCTCCCACTGATCCTATAGGTTAAGTATTACAAGTTCATTACCATTTATTCATTTATGGTTATAATGCGCTAGACCTTCCACATTAAGTCAATCACTTGTGGATGCTGGATATGTCGGTCGGGTCCAGGCTTAATTCTTCCACAAGTCGGACTTAACCTCGTGTCCTAGCACTGCCACATGTTTATGCACTTAGACCCCTCACATTAGATTTACCACTTGTGGATGTTGGATCTTCCGGTTGGGTCCAAGCATGCTTCTACCACAAGTGTATTCTAACCTTGTGTCTAAGCGCGGTTACAATTTCTAATTGCTGTAAATCTAGTTATTTTAAATATTTAACAATTATTCCTATTTTATTATTGGTTCTCATGCCCTTTCCCAAGTCACATTCATCATGTACCATATGCCCCTAAATTAAGATCTTTAATCATAGTTTGGTTTATGCCCCAAATCCATATTCATGTTTTCCATTCATGTTATGCCCCAAATTTCCCAATACAAGTTACTCCCCAATTTTAATGTTTCCCCTCGTTCCCAATTTCACGCATTCACATATTTCAGCGGTATGCCTAGGCTTGAAGGTAGCCTGGCTATAAAATAAAAAGTGAAAAGAAGAAGGGAAGTGAACAAAATTAAGCATAATGACAAGATAGACATATGATGGTAGAAATAGGCATAGCAACTGAATAAGCATATAGTGACAGAATTGGGCATAATGGCAAACTAGCTAAATAGGCATAAGATGACATGATTAGGCAAACTAGCATAGTAGAGATGTCATAAATAGGCATATAAGTATAAATCAATAGATCAGGTGTACTAGCAATGGCAGATCTGATTTGATAAATAGGCATATGCTTAGATCCAATTCATAAACATATCAAGATTAACTTTTAAATGTTTATATCTAAAAATAACATAGACTCACTGTGATTGGATCTAAGAAACAGAAGGATGATTGAATATGTTGTAGCATAGAACTCTAAATTCGTATAACTTGATTGTTGAAGAAGAAGAAGGCCAGATCAGATTGAGTTGGGGCAGCACATTGTCGTCGCCATTGGTTTAGATGAATAAAACAATGGGATTGACGTCCTATTTATTGAGGGTCAACGAATCTAGCCAAGAGTTTAGTCCACACATGCAAGAATGAATTTTTCTTGGATCCGGAGGGTATTGACATGGGTGTCGACACCCCTGTTATGGTGTCGACCCATGGATCGACACCCCTTGGGTGGGGTCGAGCTCGAACAGTCCGAACTCCTGCCCAAGCCCGCGTCTTTTTATTTCGAATTATTTTGATTTGAATGGTTTTAATTTTATTTATATATGTATAATTCTCTTATGCGTATACAAACTTCAAAGCTTAATATCTTCTTCATACGTGTATGTTTTATGCAAACTTAGTGTCTATCTTAAGTAGAATTCTGAGACGAACGCAATGGTGTAGTCCTTTTACTTAATTCCTAATATTTAATTATGTATTCTTTAGTTTATCATTATAGTGTGTTTTAAAATTATGGGGTGTTACAGTGTGACCTACTCTTATGGATCATATATGAACTTTGCAGCGAGAGGACCCTTAGATAGAAGATATCTTGGATAGGCTCAGTAGAGGGGAGAGTTCTAGTCACCTTAGTAGATATTCCATGGATGATAGAGGATGGTTGCGACGAGAAGGAAGGCTTTGTGTTCCCCGAGTTGGGAACCTGTTAAAGACAGTCCCTAAGGAAGCACATCATTCTGGGATGGCTATCCATCCAGGCGGTGATAAGATGTACAGAGGTATAAAGAGGTTTTTTTTTGGGATGGGATGAAGAAAGATGTAGCGGAGTTTGTTTCTACATGTTTGATTTGCCAGGAAGTCAAAGCTGAGAAAAGGAAGCCCACTGGTTTGCTTCATCCTTTGGAGGTCCCATCTTGGGAGTGGGAGAGCATCTCTATGGATTTCATTGATGGTTTGCCTAGATCGATGAAAGGAAACACTACTATCTGGGTTATAGTAGACATGCTTACTAAGAGCACTCATTTCATTCCTGTTAAGAGTAAGGGGACGACAACATGGTTGGCAGCAGTTTATCTTCATGAGATAGTCCTTCTTCAAGGAGTACCTTCTGGTATAATGAGTGATCATGACCCATTATTCACTAGTTTTGGAGGATCTTGCAAGAGGCATCAGGTACATTGTTGTTCTTGAGCATCGCTTATCACCCTCAGACCAATGGATAGACGGAAAGGGTAAATAGAGTTCTTGAGGATCTTTTAAGATTGTGTATTCTAGACTTCGGAGGGACATGGGTGGATCATCTTCCTTTGGTAGAGTTTACCTACAACAACAGTTATCAGTCTAGTATTGGCATGGCACCCTTCGAGGCATTGTACGGTCGACCTTGTAAATCACCAACTTGTTGGTGAGAGTCTACAGAAAGGCTTCTACTTGGACCTGATATGATTAGAGAAACTTTAAAGAAGATTGATCTTTTTCGCACACACATGAAGATGGCTCAGGACAGGCAGAAGTCCTATGCAGATATGAGAAGAACTGATATTGAGTTTGAGGTGGGAGACATGGTTTTCATCAAGGTATCACCTTTGAGGAATGTGGTTCGCTTTGGATCTATAGGGAAACTGGCGCCAAGGTTTGTAGGGCTATTTCCCATAGTGGAAAGAATAGGTCAAATGGCCTATAGAGTAAAGTTACCAGGGAGATTGGCGGGTGTTCGTGATGTTTTCCACGTTTCTCATTTACAGAAGTGCCTGCATGATATCGAAGAAGTAGTTGAGCCAAGTGCGCTTAAGAAAGTAGAGGTGGAAGAGGAGGTGACATTTAGACAAGTTCCTACCTGTATTCTTGGATCGAATGTTAAAAAGCTACGCAACCGAAAGGTCAAGTTGATGAAAGTTCAGTGGGGAGAAGACCACCAGGATGCAACTTGGGAGGCTAAAGACAAGATTCACGCTTCGTACCCTTTTCTTTTCAAGGGCATGTTCTTAACTTCTTTTCCAAAGCTTTTATTCGTACTTGCTTCTGTCATTTAAGTATATCCTATCGATCGAATCTTCGACCTTTAGGTAGGAAGCCAACAGATGTAAACATGTGTCTGAGACAAGTTATGTTTGATGGATGCAAGTGGATGCAAGTGTTTTCTAGTGGTTGCTTGTGGATGCATATACACACATACACGGCACTAGAACGACTCAATCACTCTCATAATACATATGGATGTGTGTGCATTTTAAATTTTATGGATGAAAATGAGTGTATCATCATATGAATGTTGCATTTGGATGGATGATTGTGCAGTCTTATGGCATTTATATGATATATTAGGATTATTTGCGTACATGTTGGATTCATGGCACTAACATACATTGCATTAAGTCGGTCGACTGAATCAGTTGGCCGCCTGATCTTTTGCTTTAGCATAGGGACATATACACACAATGATGCATATGTTCATATAAGCATTAGAAATATTTTTAAGGATAATGGATGCATGTGATTGGTAGATGAGTAGATAGATGATGGATGTTAGGATATACATTTTTCTTAACTTAGATATTTCGGGGAAAAAATCCTTTAAGTAGGGGAAAATGTAACATCTCGTAATTTTAAAAGAACACTATAATGATAAACTAACGAATATTTAATTAAATATTGACAATTAAGTAAAACGGACGGGCCATTCTGTTCGTCTCATAATTTTGCTTATGACAGACCCTAAGTTTGCGTAAAACGGACATCGTATGAAGAAGATATTAAGGTTTGAAGTTTGTATACATATAAGCAAAATATATATAAACAAACCAGTCCAGAAAATCAAAATCAAAAGGCGGGAAGGCGTGAGAAATCAGCCATTGCGGGTCGAACCCGTGCCCCATGGGTGTCGACCCATGGGTCGACCACTACAAGGGGGTGTCGACCCTAGGGTCGACCCCACCCAGATTGGGGCAGATCCATTCTCTGAACCGGGACTTGTTTCTTGACCAGATTCATTGACGGTAGGCTATAAATAGGACCTCATTTCAATTGTTTTATTCACCCAAAACAATGGAGACAATGAGACGCTGCCCCAACTTAGATTGAATTAGCCTATTCTTCTACAACACCAACTTATACGAATACAAGAATCTCTGTTACAACATCAACAATCATTTCTCTATTCTTTAGATCCAGCCCCTATGAGTTTATGTTGCTTTTATATATAAACATTTAATAAGTAATCCTGACATGTTTATAAGTTTGGATCTAAATCTACACCTGTTAATAACATGAATCATAACTAAATAGATCCGCCACTACTTGTACACCTAATCTACTATTTGGTTCTCATATGTCTATTCCTGATATGCCTATTATATTATTATGCCTAATTATGTCATCATATGCCCATTCTGCTACTATACCTATTTCTGTCACCATATGCCTATTCTGTTAGTTTGCCTATTTCTGTCATCATTTGCCTGTTTTTGTTATTATGCCTATTTCTATTCTCTTCTCCCCCTCTTTCCTTTTTTTATTATTATATAGCCAGGCTACCTTAGAGCCTAGGCCTACTGCGGAAATATGCGAAAGAATGAAATTAGGAAGGGTTGGGAATGATAAATTGGGGAATAACTTGTATTGTAAAACACGACTGGGATTTTGGGGCATAATATATACCTTGATCTAAAACTTTAATTTGGGGCATAACTTGTATCGTGAATCAGACTGGGATTTGGGGGCATAACCTTTGATGAACATGAAAAATTGTTTAACAATGAACATGCCTAAATTTATAGTAAATAGAAACTGTAACCGCACTTAGACACAAGGTAAGATTACACTTGTGGTAGAATTCTGCTTTGAACCACCCAGCAAATCCAACATCCACAAGTGATTATTCTATTGTGAGGGGTCTAGTGCGTAAATGTACACGTAACAGTGCTAAGACACGAGGTTAAGTCCGACTTGTGGTAGAAGTCTGCCCGGAACAACCCGACATATCTAGCATCCACAAGTGGTCGACTTAATGTGAGAGGTCTAGTGCATTAATGTGCATGAACGAGAAATGATAATAACCTGTTAACCTGTACCACTTACCTATTTAAATCTATCCGGGTTATATGAACCTGTCAAAATTGTGTAAGGGTTAAGTAAACTTGCTTGAATCAATGGGCGGTAAAGTTAATCTATTAAATATGTGGGGGGTTATATAAACCCGACAAACTTAACTCATTTTATATGGTAGGGTTATCCGGCCTTGTCAATCTATTAGGCATAACTTGTCAAAATCCTAGTAGTGGGGATGTTAGCCTAGGGCGTGGCTTGTATCATCTGTTGTGTAGGACCCGTATCAGTCAGTAACCCATCTTGGTATCCAAAGGGGGACCCCGAACTAGGTAGGGGTCAGGAAACGCTTACTGAGCTGATTATAAGAGGTTCATCTAAGTAGGGGTGTCTAATGGCGCGGCATGCATGGATCCGCTTGCTTGCGAAAATATGACGCTATAGTACCAGTAGATATGGATGTGCCTCTAAAAAAGGGGTTTCCACTTTAGGAAGTGAAACATCCTACTGTGGGGCCATCACAGGGTATCTACAAGATAGGGAGCCGATCTATTGGGGTAGTAATTAGGGTACATCAAGTCCTTCTTGTTTAGGAGCCCGTTATTATTGTTGGGGGGTAACACCTGTCATTTCTGTTGGGCTGCCTATTATTATCATTGGGGGAAAACCCGTCACTAGAAGAACACCTAATCTGTTTATGTTGGGATCATTCTGTTTATGTTATACTAGTATTGGTGTAGAGAAAAGTACTTAAGAAGCGCAATATATTATGTTATGTTTATTCTATTTATCCTGCTCATTCTGTTATACCTATCCTATGATATTGTTACCTCTCCTATCCAGTTTATATGCCTATCATAATGCTTTTGCTTATTTATATGCTAAAAGTAACTGGACTTGCCAGACATTATGTCTGACCCGTTTTGTTTCCTTCTCTCTCTCTCTCTTCCTCCCCGCTCCCCCAGGTTTTCAGGGTGGGAATACTCATGCTTAATTAGGATGCTCTCTTATGTTTCTGCTTGGAGCTGCTTAGATGTACCACTTTGATTGCCTATCTATCTTGAAATGGCTATTTTTGGGGACTATGCTTTTATATTATTGTACTCTAATGATTTTAGTACAAGGCAGATATTTTAATTTTTGATGTATTAGCTTTTCTGTATTTCATATTTATGTTGTGACTGGGTTTTGGACTACAATGTTTTCTGTTTAAAAAATAAAGTTTTAAATTCCGTTGTTATTTTATATCTTTCTTGTGATGTTTATGTTTCCGTTTACCTACAAAGCTTCATGGAACTTAATGCATTCTGTTAAAGAGTGACATTAATGGACATGGGTTGTCACATCTGTCTAAGGGGAACTACTATCTAAGAGAAGTATTAAGTGGCTTGGAGTTCACCTGTGATGATAACTATATAGTAACATAGGGGCCCGCCAGGGAAAGGTCATAAATGATGGCTAGTCGTCTACCATCCTGAATCAATAATTGATTAATTACTATCTCTCGATTTACATTCAGATCATATTTAACCACGTTGATTATTCGAAAATGAGGCCTTAAGTGTCTAGTTCTGCCATACGGTATTAAGTGACCATAGGAGGGATCTGCCCATAAAATAAATATAAATGGCCTTATGGTAGTCCTCCTTGAAGGGTATTACGTGATCATAGAAGTCTACCCTTCCATATATAAGTACATACACACACACACACACACACATATATATATATATATATATATATATATGTGTGTGTGTGTGTGTGTGTGTGTGTGTGTGTGTATTGGCCTTAGATGATTGTTGGTTAGTTCGCCAAATTAATACATGTGCATGATTGTGTGTTGAATTCACGTAGACCTAACCTGACATATTTATACAACCAAGCATAGGAAATAGGTCACTTTAAACTTATGTAATTTTCAATCACCAAAACGCTATTTTTCTTACCCCCTCCTCTTAACAAAACTGGTTAGTAGGTAGAAATGCTCAGTTGATGGCGTGATGAAGGTTCGAGATTGGTGTTGGAGATTTTATCTTATTTATTATTATGTCAAGCATTTATCCGTACTTATGGGTTATTATTAATGTACATTGTTATAACATTTTAAATTCTGATGTAACAGACATTTTTATGGTTTTTATGGAATGGTACATTTTTTATTATTATTATATTTTATCCAATTCATTGTCAGATTCTCATTTCGTATTTAGACGACTCTCTTTTTTTATTCCTTATAAGAACCAATGACTCGTTTAGAATGACTCAAATTTCCTATAGACCTTTTCTAGGTCAGGATTTAGGCCCATTCCAGGCAGGTTGTTTCAGTTGGTATTAGAAATTAAGTTACCTAATTACGTGGAGACTGCGTAAGAGAGACGTACTTGCTACTTTGAAAAATAATTTTCAAAGGTTTTACTATACAAATATATATATATATATTTTTAAAATAACCATATATCTATAAATTAGCATCTGCAGGTC
This sequence comes from Allium sativum, assembly GCA_030737875.1. Classification (NCBI taxonomy): domain Eukaryota; kingdom Viridiplantae; phylum Streptophyta; class Magnoliopsida; order Asparagales; family Amaryllidaceae; genus Allium; species Allium sativum. Next base: position 382,641,597 of record CM060924.1, read on the forward strand.
CTTCTAGGAAAGGACTGAGAATTGATTCTAGAAATACCCTACAAAACATATAGTGTTATAGTAATTTCCTTATCGATTTAGAAATCTACAAGCACGTAGGGATTGTAAGAGATACAATGTCAGAAAAGTGGAAAGGACTAAAACTCCTTATTTAATAGGCAATAAATGGAAATTAATTTGGTGACATAGTTATCATTTATGGGCAAGATATGGGAGAAATAAAAAGAAAGAATTTGAAATAGGTGTTCGTTAGGATAACCAGTAATATGGCAAATTTTACATCCGTTGCATAAGAGTATCTTGAGTTTTAAGGGAAAACAAAAGTACAACTTTTGTTAAATGGTATATACTTCCACAATAATAAATACGAAAATTTTATATTTGAAAGTGCTCTAAATAGTCAATAAGAGAAAGAATATTGGGAATGGGAAATATTAATGAGGTAACTAAGGACATTTATACGACGGTATGAATATTAGACTTTAAATGAGAAATTAAATGTCCATAGGGACGAGCATTACTGAAAATGTTTAAAATGGACATAAAGGACATTTCTTAGATAACTATTAGGAATGTTAAGAGACATAATAATAAGAGTACGCAAGGAAGGAGTTAAGATAAGAAATAGAATTCTATGGAAAATTGGCATTAATCTCTGTTAAAAAATTAGTAGGTTGAATAGGAAAGTTTGAATGAAAACATAAAATAAATTTGTTTTGCCAAATTAGCAAAAAAATTGCTAGAAAACCTACAAAATTATTTTTGGCCAACCACTAAATTATTTAGTAAAATGAAATTTTCATGTGACTGTGGAACATTTCATTAATAGGCTCAAGTTTTGCAATACTTCCATCGGAAACAAATTGGAAATATGATTTTTAAAACATGAATATTTTTAGAGAAATTTTGAAAAGTTCACTGTTTCTTTAGTTTAACCAACAATAAATATAAATTTATAAGAAAATAGAAGATGTATTCTTTAAAAGGATGAAAGGTTAATAGTAAACCAATAATGGCAAGAGTTTACATTCATGTGCTTTTAAAATAATAAAATGGAAATGTATTTTCCTATAAAAAAGCGATAAATAGTGAAAATTTTAATGATGAACTTGTAATTGTTACAATTTCCACGTAAAAACTTCTAGAATTTAATTTTTTACATGAATTTTAAGTTATCTTGTTTTACGCATTTTATACGTTAAGTTTCCCATAAAGTAAATTAATTAATTTATAAAGTTCTTTCCTTTAAGACTTTGCAGTGCATGTGATTACGAATTTGAGACTTATTTGAGAATTAGTTGGATAGAAGAGGAAATATAAGATTAATAAACAAGGTATGCTTCTTTGAAAATATAGAGACGAATTACTAGAATGGGGAAATAATGGAATAGGTAACATTTTCCCTGTAATAAAGAGCATTCTGCGAGTAATAATAGAAAAAAGATAGAAGTTGACATTGACTACTAAAAGTAAATGAATTCTATAATTTATGGCTATTAAGTGAATTTTGAAAAGAATCTTTGGAAATGCAAATAAGGTGGTGCCTGGCGCAAACGGTAAGGTTACCCGACTGGTAATATGGAGCGCACAGGTTTGAGCCCCGACCTCTTCACATAATGTGAGGGAAAGGCTGTGCGCACTAATCGACCACCCCTAGAGCCCGGAAAGCCGTGAGAATAGTACCAGATGGGAGACTATCTAGGAAGTCCTCACGCTTGAGTACGGGAGCCTTCGGTACTAGGTATCTTTGGAAATGAAAACAAATTAGAATGAATAGTTATGTTTTGAAAAGAAACATTCATGGATAATAAAAGTTTTTCAAAATTAAAAACGTAGGTTAGTGTGATATAAAAAATACACATAGTAACAAAGTTTAAAAATGTGTAAAGAAGTTATCAAGCTTTATTTCTAAAAAGTATACAGATCTTAAATAATGTTTCAAAAGGTATTCTTAAGAAGTAACAACATATTTTGAAAATATAAAATTAAATGTCATTAGATATTTTAGGAGATGCAATTATCGTTTAATTCAATTTTGGATAGTTAATTAAGATTCTATTTTCAAAAAAATTAAGCATTTGTTTTAGTAGCCATTAAAAAGTTTTTATGTAAACCTTTAATTGTTTATCGTTCTTGAAAAGTGTTAACGGACGACATTCAAAACATTAATAAAGAAAAATGTAAAAAAGAAGAAGTTATTTTGCTCTTATTTTAAATTATTTAGTAAATACTTCCAAAATTTATTGAAAATAGGCATCTTATTCCTTATTGTATCATTTTGAAATAAATGAAATTCTTAATAAAGAATATTTTCTTAAAATAAACCATGTATTAATATTTAGTTCAGTAAGCATTAAACTCTTCGAAAAGATTTATATTTTTGAGGAAAATGCAAAATTAGACCTTTTAGGTTTCGATGAAATATTAAACAATTTTTTAATTTGTGCAAGTTTAAATAATAATAATAAAACAATGGTTTGAAAAATATATATTTATTTTGTATAACTGCTAAAATTGAACTTTATAAAAAAAATCCTAGAGTAAATAATGGTAGCAAATAAGGTGAGCCAGAATTAAGTTTTAGGACTAAGTATGAATATGTTATACAACTTAATCCGTATATTTTAGTGTCAGTTTCAGAGGTTTATATTGGAAAAGTTGGTGAAGTGTAAGGATTTCCAGAATCTAGGTTTGGTTGTAAACTAGGTTGCCCTAGGTAGTTTAGTTTAGAAATTAGTATGTTTATAACCATAACCAGCGATTAGTAATATAAGTATTGTGACGACCCGAACTTCCGGTACCCTATGAGCTGACCAAAACAATACAAGTCCAACACAAATTGCACTAAAACCCAAATGTCAGTAGAAAGGATATAGAGGATGAGATAAGAAAGAAATAATAGAATAGATGAAGAATAAGAACACAACATAGAGTCTCACATCGTAACGGAACAAAATATAATATAGAAATAAATCTTTACTGAGAGCTTGAAATAAAACTTACAATCACCAAAATACATCAACACATTTAGACATTTATAATATCAGTCCTCATATACAACGCACAACGGAATAAACATATATCATACGTCTGGACTCTTTGAGTCCATCTCTTCACTGCATCTGATAACTTAAACCCTTACAGCCCGGTCTAACCTGAGCATTATAAACGCACGGATCAGTTTGGTAAACCAGAGTGAGAAAAACACACTAAGTTTGTGGGTAATATCCAACTTGATTTTCAAGTTAAAATCTTTTTGAAAGAAAGGATAATAGTAAGACCAAATCCGCACATAAATAGAAAGTTTTTTCCTTACTATAACCCAAATCTTTTTTGAAATCATATATCATCTGATATTATAATAATGTCTAATATCAATTAAATAGCAATCTAGTAGAACATTTGCATCTCACGCTCCATATACATGGTATACAATCCAAAACCACGGGCTCTTATTGGAGAATGGATTTCCAACAATGGCAAGGTATGGGACCACCTTCCGATAATGTACCTCTAGAGATGAATACATTGGGGATGCAACAAGAACATCTTGCAACCCTGGCTAAACACGACCGACACCTCACTTCGCTTGAGAGTTCCGAATATATCATTGCCACGGTTGTGGGCCAGCCAATCGAACTGATCTCATACAAATAAAATAAAGGGACAGCCGAAGGCATTTAATTTCACTAGATCAAGTAATGACATACCCTTTTGGTGCGACCCACATAGCCATGCGACCTACCCGATTTTATACCATTTCCCGGTTGATGAGGCTTGAGGTCCAAATTAATTATTTTATTAATTAATTTATCATTAATTATCATTATTATTATTTAAATCTTCTGAACATCGGCCTACCGTTCACTTCGAATGCCACATCGTCAAATCCGCTGGATATCACTTAATTGATCCCCACAAAAATACTCTGTGTGTTAAACTAAGAGAAGTGCCTCTCTCTTCGCCACCAACAGAAATACGTTTGTGAAAATCAGTGTACGCTATTCCTTTGGAAATAATCTGTCAGACACTCATCCATATAAGTCATCTAGGAACAGGATGAACCAAAGGCACCCTCTTACTACATCCTATATAGATATCACCCCAAGGATCAGTAAGGAATAGTCCTTGCAAATCCGCAAAATCCCAACAACAACCGAATCACATCAGAATACCTCTATGTTGCAACATAGAGAATATTCAAGTAGAAATTCTTCCGCTTATGAATATCCACGGTCTTCAATATCTCCATCTTCTATCTCCACGTATTTACTAGTTCGGAATGGTTTTCAAATATAAATTTGATCTCGGTTTTTCCGTACTAACAATCATATGGGTCAGATTTGATAGTCGGTTATTTAACTATCAAATAAACAATTGTGAAAATAAATTGAGTCTATTGATTCAGTACTTGGCATTACTTGGCCTCTTTAATTAAATACAATTAACGAAGGTAAATGGAAAATTCTTTAAAATATTTCGATATTACGAACATCTCTTTCTCTATTCTTATTTAACGTAAGATAAATTTCAAAACTATTTTATTTTAACACTTAGGAAAATATCCTATAATCATAACTAATTTTCTATTCTATTATTGTTTCCAAACATTAGCTACAACATTTCTCGTTGTTTGATATTTGAGAAAATATGTTCAACTTATTCATTCGTAAATAATGCTACGAAATCTCTTTTGTTTCATTAATTTAAAACAAAACCCAACACTTATATTTTTAGAATAAACTTATTTCAACACGTTATTATATATATATATATAATCCCGGATCCTTCCATATCCATTACTTTAGAAATTCCATTTTATATTCTCAATTTCTGTTTGTTTCCGTTACTTTGGAAATTTCATTTTTAATTCTCAATTCTCGCAATTTATGTCGTGTTATTATTTCTTATATGGAAATAATAAATTATACATAACCCCTTTCCCATTACAAACAAATATCATCTTCAGATAATTCTGAAGTCATTCAAGTTGGGGTATTTATTTACCTCTTAAACCTTGATCGACAACGTTCTTATCTTAAGGTAGATATGAGTTGTAACTCAAAACCCATATTCATTCTAGTATCAGCCCAATCTCATTAACCTATTTTATTTAAAATGTGGTTCATGAAGCCTTCTTACTTTATATCTCCTCTTAAAATATAACTTATTATTACTTAATATGTTGATTAAGTAATTGTCTAATAAAAATCACCTTCTAACCTTAATCTTCTTTCAAAGCGTTTATTTTATAACTAAAATTATTAATACCAATCTCATTTATAAACCCTTTCCCAAACTCAAATCCAAATCCCTTTTAAATTGTTCCTTTTTGAAAACCTCATTTCCATTCTAACCATTTTAGTTAATTCCATTATTAAGCATCGCCAATTCAAATCACGCTTTGACTTCTCATTTCCTTTCATAAATTTTATTTATAAAATATCAAGTTCTATATAAATCCCTTTTTTATCTCGGTTTCCCTTTTCCATCTTATTTCAAATGTTGAGTAAATAATTATTTAAACCATCATATTCGATTATAATTCCTTTTATAACTTCATTATAAAACTCGTGTTTTATATCGAAAACTCGTTTATAATCTCTTTTCCAAACTCAACCATATTCCATTACAAAATCGGTTACTTACTTAAATGTATTTCATTTAAGAAATAATTACTTAAATTATTAAAATAATACTTTACTTCATTATTAACTGGAATTAATATCAGATTTCTTTTTAAAATCTTATTTACGTTAAACAACTATAATCTAAATTATTTCATTTCTAATTGGCACAACTAAATTAATTAAATAATCAGGTTTGATTAAAACAGCTGACTTGGTCAACTCTAAAACATGATTAACTCGTTGATCCACTTTAACTCGTCTCTTCATTTAAATTAATTAATTAATTAATTTAAATAATTTCATTTACTTCGATTAATATTAAATAAATAATAATACAACCCCATTTTAATTATTTCTTAAGAAAATTAAAATCAGTTATAAATCGTTTAATAATTTAGATAAGGCACGTGCTTCGCACACGACGGATTTTTGATACAATAATGGTGAATGGTGGTTAAAACAATCAACATATATGTGTTTGGTTTATTTCCCTTTTATAAAATTTATTTTAAATAATATATTTAAAATCCCATATTCAGTTATAAAATAAATTTCATAATTTCATTTTTATCGATTTACCTAACGGTAAATCCATATTTCAAAACGATTTATTTACCAGCCAACTCCTGCCAATTACTCAACCAGTATTTCCCCTTTGGTTAAAACAAAACAATTTCTTGGATTTCAGGTCAATAATCATCAATCAAATCAATCATCCAAGCAGATGGGTTTAAACAGTTCATATAATGATAATATGAAAATAAATAACATTTAATATATTTAAGGAATCCGGTTGGATTCCTCCAATCTGTTCTTCTCTGCATCCAAATGGGTTACTTCATATGATATCATTTAATTCAATTTTACTGGTTATTTTTATAACAGTAAAATAGCAGCAAGTTAATATCAATCAATTTATTTAACACTAACAAATAATTCAAACAATTCAAGCCATTGGTTAAATTAAACACGTTTATGTATAAACGTATTCAACAAGGTAAGTCATCTTGTTTAAAACAATTGTTAAAAACAATTGGTTTTCATTTAAATTCAACTAACATGCAATTCAGTCAATTCAAACAATATATATGTAAATATTCAACATACAACAAGCAATTATCATTCATAGCACAAAATAAAAATAAAACCCGACTTATATAAAATATAAGTGGGAAGAGAAACTAAATGAGTAAACTCACTTTGATTTGGTTTCGGCGAATGGTTCAGTTTCAGTAAAATTTAACGGTCGTTTAATTTTACTGAAAAATCCTGCTGCTTCCAATCCTGTCCAAGTTAGTTCCAAAATGTTTGGCTTGAAAATACGATCTCAACGGTATCTGATTTGCCGATTCTGTTGAGATATGGATAAGTTATTAATGACTTAAGCTACACTATCTTATTTAAATTAACTAATTTAATTAACTGAATTAATTAAACTATAGATTATAATTACATTTAATATCAAAGAATATCAGCTGATAATATTTGCTCCTCCTTGTTCCTACATTCCGTTTTCAGACATCCAAGACCTGGACAAGTCCATGGTTAAGCTAATACAATTTACTTAACCACGTTTAGTCTAAACTAATCATTTATTTAACTTATATAATTACATTAAAAATATGTATAACGGATGAACCCTCTTCTATTTCCAGTATCGCGAATTCCTTCAGCCTTGAAGACCAACTAGTGCTCGACATCATCCCCTCACCGCTGCACTACCGTCGGTCCACCAAACCGTGATCTACCGACACCAATATCGTCAATTTCGAGTTAAACGATTTAAATTTCCCTTTTAAATATATTAAATAAACGTTATATTGTAATAACGGTTTCCATAACGACTATTTTAAAAATTGAACTAGACATATTTAACAATCTATAACACAAAATCTAAATTTTTTCTCTTTCATATGAAAATTATTATCAACAAGATTCACACTTTCTTGTTTCACAGAAATCCGACTTATATCGGATCATGTATATCTAATCAAAGTTTAAAACTCCATATTAGGAACTGTAGCGCCATTTCGAGCTCGTTTATAATTAAATATAATTTATATATATTCAATCGTCTTTTATTAATGAATTAAATATTAAAATTGATTAATATTCCAAATATAATATTTAAAATAATAAAATATATTAAATATTTGATCACAAAAAATACGGGACATTACAAGTATACATGTAGTATAGCATAACTTGTGTATTTCTCGATTTCAAAAATAGGGTTCATGGATATTAATTGCAAATTTAGCGGGCAATAAATTTGCATTAATGAGACCAAAAAGGAATTTTGGGAACTAATTTAAAAGATTAACTGATTTGGAGAAACGGATATATTTTCATGCTTAAAGGAATTAAGTAATTATTCATGGAACGATTCAGTTTTGTTGTATATGTTAAAACGATGAATGCACCACATTTATGACTAAGACGAAGTTGGAAGATTTAAAGGAGTTGATTAACATCTCAAGGAATTGTATTAAGACCTCAGTACTATTTAGACCACTTAATTATAGGAGAAAACTTCCAAATTTTTTTTCCGGTTGTGATCGCTAGTGGGCCCCTGTATTGTTTGGATATTGGAAAGTGGTATAAGTAATAAGTCCATGTTTATGTCTATGTTGTTTAGGATTTAAAACCCCTTATTAAATTTTAAGTTAGAAGAGTAATAGAGAATTTCATGGGGATACATAACTAAGCGATTTACATATATGGAATTTGGAAGTTAATGGTGGAATTATATTTGCAGCCTTCAAGGGGGAAGTGTATTGGTCTCATAATTTTGGAATATTGAGCAAAGAAGAAGTTTAGCTTTAAAGAACGTCATCCTTGAGAATAAGAATTTAAAGCAAGAGATTAAGGAATATGCTTAAATGTTAGATTTGTGTTTTTAGTCTTTTTAGTTTGAACATAACCGTGTTTTGGTTTGCTTAAGGGTATTTATCTTTTTTTTTATAGATTAGCCTTTTGTCATTTTTCACAAGAAAGACTATATTTGAAATTATAAGGAACATACATAAAAAGTAAAATGTGAGATGTGTAATTTTTTGTGTTTGCATGCAGTTTACACTATCCATTCAAAATAAAACAATACCCATTCATGTAATTTAAAATATGTTAATATTCTTATTTGGGCCAATTAATGGAAATTATAACAAAGACCATATTGGAATTTGAATTCTAACGAATTGGAGCAAAGAAAAATATTATTGTTACTAGTATGGACTAAAATGTAAGTTAGTTAGATTTAGAAATTTTTGTGTCACACCTCATCTGAAGACTAAAGGGCAAATGAAAGAGACAACTAGTGCTTTGATGATGAGAGGAAAAGTTGCATCTTGAATCTCCTAGACAATAGGATTAATATTTATCTTTATAGAATTAGCATAATTAACTTTTGGTAATTAGTGAGAACACTTAAAGTATATCAAGAGGTCATATAAAAATACCAAAGTGTTGTTGGGATAACCATTGATAAATTTCTACTCGAACCAAATTTGTGGTTAAACTTTGGAAAAAGTCTAATTTGATTAGCAAGTTTTTGAGGGTTGGAGAGCTAGTTTTATATTTTGGGCTTTTCCAATATTAGGGAAATAAAAGAGATGGTTGATGATAGGAGCCCTTGAAGATTTTATAATTTTATATTTGATAAGATACCTTCATATTATGCTGTTAGATCCAAAATTGGCTCTAACACCCAAATGAGTAATGATTCTACTGAAATGAAATAAAAAAAATGAAGAAAACACATAATTTATAGTGGTTCGGCGTTAAATAGCCTATGTCCACTTTCTACTCTTCGAATTGATGGCTTGAATGCAAGTACAACAGTAATTCTCACTCAATTTTCACTTATACAATACATTGATTCACTCAATTTCCTTCACAGTATAATTCAAAAGGTAATTATAATCTGAACAAGGTGATGAAATTCGGATAGCAAAGGAGTTTGAGTTCTGAAAATGCCAAAATATCCTTCAAAATGTCCCTTAATGGTGTATTTATAGGTGGAAAGTGCTCCTGGGATGGCTTCGGTTCGGATCCACGTGGCATCCATCCCATTATTATCAGGTTCGGATGGAATACGGTGGCAACAACACATCAGGTTAGTGGCGAACGTAAGGAGAATGTGGGTATAACCGCTCCGAGTCTTAAGGGAATGTGGGCATAGCTTCTGCAGTTTCAAGTGCATGGGATGGGATCAGAAATACTTCAATTAGGGGAGCGGATTGGATTTGACCGAACCGATCCGGTTCAGCTTGTTCCCCCTTCTTCTTCACTCTGTGCCTTTTGCTTTGACCAGATGGACTCCGATCCGATCCGATTTTTGAGTGAATGCTCTTCATTATTTGATCTTTTATCTTTGTGTAGCCCAGTTCACAAAGCATGCTAACATTTTGCCCCCTCGAAGGATGCTTCTATTGAAGATGAAGCATGCTTCGACATTATTTGCTCATTGGTTTCTGAATTTGAATCGTTAAATAGTCGCTTCCATCCGTTTGTAGGGATGCGTTGTGTCATGAAGTTATGTTTCTTGCAGCCTATAAATACACCAAAAAGTTCACGGATTTCCTTCTTCGTTTCAAACAGCTTTGAGAATTCTGATTGATGTCCAGTGATTCCTCTAGGCATGCTCTTTTTTTATTTTTATTTTCCTTTGAGTCCAATTCATATGCCAAGTCAATGTGCATGATTCCATCGGGATCCAGTTTCTGATCCGAATGGCTTGTCTTACACTTCACTATCATTAAACGAGTGGGCTAAATACCTGTATGGGCCAGTACTCCTGTCCGATCGGAGTGAAGCGTAGGGAATACTAAGAGCCATTCCAACTCTATATAACTTCGCTTTTCATCCTCTTCTTCCTTCTTTCCTTCGTTATCACCATCCTCTAAGTTTGGCTAAAAAGAGAAAACCCTAATTTCTGAAATATCAAAATTCCCTTCAATTCTCAAAATAGTCACATAGGTAGGTTGCAAAACTTTAGTTTATTCCTTTTTAGTTGATTTCTATTCAAATTTTTGGATAATTTGGACGATTTGAGCATGGCACTTAGCTGATTCTGACGCCATGACCCTCTCCTCCCCCTCGCCATCATCATTAATGGCTTCATCACCATCTCGAGGCAGTAACGGAGGGGATTTAGGATCTAAGGTTGGACGCGCCAGCACATATGTGCTTGGCTTTGATTAAGTTTTGGGCATGAGATTGGTTCGGTGTTGGTTAGGGAAGAAAGAGGATGAAGAAGAAGAAGAGGGAAAGGTCTGGGATCAGTTCGGGTGAAGAGGTATAAGAGTGAAGAGGAGAGGGGGTTCCATCTAATCGGATCGGGTCGAAGTGAAAAATAAAGAGAAGGATAAAAACGAGGTGTGCCCAATTGGGTCGGGTTAGAGTGAGAGACATGGTCATGGAAATATATGGGCACTCGGACCGATCCGAATCACGTAAAGTACCAACTTTCGAACCGAACCGATATGCTCGTAGTGCATTAATTTTTGCTTTGGGTCACACATGGTCCTGCCCCCGGTCCGAACCCTTTCCTCTGTGGGCGCTCGATCCGATCCCAATATATATATATATATATATCCGAACCGAACTGGAACCATCCAATTTAATGCACAAGAAATGTCCGATTTTCTCAATCAATGTTTGCCTTGACTTACAACTTAATGAATAGTTAGGATAGTGCCTTATGAACATGAAAAAATATTTAAGACTATTCTGAACATTACTGCTTCACCGAACCTTTACATTATGCTCTTATCTGTTTACTATGCATCTCTTTCACACATCACACACACTTTAGTTCACATACGTGCACGGGGGGATACGGGCTATTTTTCTCTAGTTTATGCTATTGCTTCTTCCGTAGTTTAGCGATTATGGCAGAGAGACGTTCATCCAGATTAGACAGAAAAGGGAGGAGTCGTAGAAACTTCCGAGAAAGTCACTCTTGATGACATATCCTCTCCCTCAGACCCTGAATGGGATGATAAGGGCCCAGATTATGAAATGGAAGTGCACAATAGCGAAGTATCTTCCGGGAGTGAAGTTTCTCTTGGTGAGGAAGAGGAAGGAGAGATAGGAGATGATTGTGCTCCCGATGAGTTTGAAACTGCCACTATATTGGAGTTACCCAAAGATTCTATTGAGTCAACAATCGATGATGATAGACACGTCCGAATATGTATAAAGCATGGGATATTAAAAAGAGATACCCTGGTGCATTCGAAAACAGATCGCCCCCACAATCCACCGGAAGGATTTATGGTAATTACCCAATTAATATGTATGGTTGGGGAAATACCTCCGTTTCCGCCTTTTGTCGTCATTTTTCTGAGACAAATGCGGATTACCCCCATGCAATTACATCCCAACTCTTATGCTTGTTTATACACCTTGTAAATAGCATATAAAGAGATTTTAGGTATAGAACCTACCTTCGATGATGTCCAATTCTTTTATAATCCAAGCATCGGACTCAAGAGACTCCCTCCTTCTCATACTTTGAATCAGTCCCAAAAAGAAAAATTATTACTGTTCCATACAGCAGCAAGGCTGGTGATTCTAAACCTGAATGGTTTTATATCGACAGCAACCGGGGTGCGCCAGGAGGTGGACCGAATCAAGTAAAGCACTGACTTTCTAGATTTCAACTTTAAATGCTCATGCCAACACATTAATTTTCTTTCTTTTTCATTCGCAGTTGATAACCCAAAGCAAATATCGGGTCAATTATACTTTGATCTTTTGCATTAGTTGCTCAATGGCGACCAAAAGTTCTTAACCATCGACGAAGTTCTTAAGGATGAGTATCTCCATCATCACGGGTTACTATCTATTACCCGTAGTATAGGTCATGGGATAGGTCCATATGTGTACATATCCTAGGTCGGCATTATTCCTGAGACGGGTGAGGGCTCGAAAGGTCCAACGATACCTCTTAGGACTCCTCCTTCTCCATTCTCAACTCGGGACGATGAATTAGCCAACCTAGCTAAAAAGCACAGAGAAGGGTATACCATTCCTGATGACGCCATTTCTCCTGAAAAGTCAACATCTCCTAAAGAGCTGCCACTAGACGCTTCTCAAGGAGATGCTCCTGCTACCGACGATTCCACATTTAAGGCTTTAGGAAATCTTCCCCTACCCGAAACTATCTATACTTCAGAGGACTTCGGAACGAATTCTTTAACCTTCACTTCTTCAGAGGAGACTACTCCCGTGAAGACCAGAGAGCCCACTCATGTAGTCTGGCTTCAGGCTTGGGTTTGTTAGAGGGAACATCACTTAGGATGCACATAACACATTAGCACCGCATGTCACAACACTCATGTCTTATGTGAACGTCGATTCTAAACTCCACTTATATTGTTGTGCAGGTACAATGTCACGCCCTTACTATGATGTCAGGAAAATTCACCGTAGCATGTCTAGACCTCCTTCTGACACCGAGCATGATTGCCGTGAGAACCAGGGCAGAGATGAAAGAAGGCTTCATGATTCTCATTGATCTCACACTTCACGCTCTCCTTCTCCTGTTCGGTCGGATCCAGACATGTATAAGAGCCACCAAAGTCGTCGTGGGGAAGACACATCACAATCCAAAGACCGAATTTCTCTCGAAGATAAATATAATCGAGAAAAAAGTCCACCGAAACACACTGATTCGCGAGAGAAGCACAAAGCTTCTGAGAAGCGATCTGAAAAAGGCGATGCAACCATCGTCCCCGCTAAGCGGAAACATATTGAACTATCATATTGCAAACCTCCACCACTGGATGCTGATTCCAAAACGAAACTGGCATATCTAGAGAAGCAGTTCCCAGATCACTACTTTGAGAATCTAACTTTCTTACCCGCACTTGAGCCTATTTCTTCAAAGTGCGCAGATGAGGCTAAGGCAAAGATCGACACAGTAGAGAAACAATACTCGGAGATGTACAAGTATTCATGCAATCTCTCCAGAATCATTCGAGCCTTAATTACAGGCGTCGATGCAATGAAGAAAGTTGCAGATTCCGATGAGAATGCTTTGAAAAATTTGGAGAAGGACTTAGAAGATACACAGGCTCAACTTGTCATTGCTCAATGAGATGCCAACAACTTCAAAAATCAATTTGAGGAATTACAAAAGTGTTATCATGACCTACTGGAATCTCACAGTCAAGAGCGTTTGGAGTTGAAGAAACAAGCTGAAGATGCTAAGTCAGACAGTGTCAAAATGCAACTAGCTTACAACACTCGTGAGCAAGAGAAGGCCGAGTTAGCGAGGAAGAATGCCGAGTTGGAGAAACAAAATGCTGACTTGGAGTCCAAGTTAATGGAAGCCGGGTCTAGAGCTTCCTTAGCTGAGGGGAATGTGGATAGCGCTATTAAGTCTGCTGAAGAAACTCATAAATAACTATCAGAGGCTTAAGAAGAATTGCATGACTTTGGCGAACTGATGATTGTATTATTTGCACACATAATCCATTGTCGAAACATCTCTTGGATCGAAGATTATCCGACTGCCTTAGTTCATGTATGGAGACAAATCATCGAATGGGAAAAAGATGAACTTAAGGTAGACTTTGTTGATGAAGACAAACTCATAGAGAAGTATTTGAAAGATGATGAACCGGCACGTCTGGCCGAGGGGCGTCGCCTTACTGCTGCTTCCATGGAGGAGGAGAAGCGCCTGGCCAAAGAAAAGAATATCCTTGAAGTTGGTTCTTCTCCTATTACCGCCAAAGCTACTGGAGTCGAGGAATATAATACCGAGAATCCGGGAATTCCTAGAGCATCTCTTTTATCTCCTATACCCGAATCAGCATAAAAGACGGTAGCTGCCGCAATTGAGAAATCATCAGAAGTTATTTCCACCTTTTCACCCCAATTTGTCAAGGCAATCTCCACTTTTCATCACATCATTGGGCAATCGATCGAGGATTCTTTTTTTTCTCCTGAGTTGATAACTGTTGCTTCTCATTCTATAGGTGCTGAACCAACCGAGAAGACTGACGAGCCTCAGGGAACCACCATTGGGGAAAAATCCGTGGAAGAGGCTCAGGGAGGACATGATAAGGTACCATCGTTGAATCCGGAGGGAGAGCTGAACCGCTTAATGCCGACATTTCTCATGATGATGAAATGATAGACGCTTTGAAAGATGATGATGGTAATGATGGGCATGAAGAAGGTCCTGATGTTGCTATAATTGGGGATTCGAAAAATGCTGATGACATGACTTTGGCTGAAATGAAAGCCGAACAAGACAAACGCATGCAACTGAAGGTCGAGGAGATAGACCCTGAAAGCTTTAAGCCCCTTGAAGTGGTAGATGCTAGATCGAGGTTAGTTGTTAAGCTTTCAACTAGCTCAATTATAGAAGAGCTTGCTAAAAAATCTTCTCTTGATTCCAGTGCTCCGACTCCTGGGAAGAAATCTACCGCCTCTGGCACCTCAATTATAGAGAAGAAGAAACCAAAGCGTCTCATATCCGATGCTGAAAAAGAAGCTAAAAAGGCTCTTAAGGCTGCCAAGAAGTCCAAGTCCACTCCAAAGCCCAATTGACAGTGCGCTTTGTTTTTTTTATTTTGACATTCCACTGGTCCGCTATTGTTGTAGCGAGTGCGGCCCTCGCATCTTTTGCTTAGCTTTCCTATATAAACTCATATGTTTGTGAATAAAGTAGTTTGTTTCCTGCAATGTCTGATATTCATAAATTTAGCATTTAAGTAAAAATGCAAGTGAATAGCATTTCATATCACAGTTATATAATAAAGTCATTATTAAGGGGATCATGTTGACATACATATGCCCCCGATCAATCTTGGATAACTGACTAACTTATTCAAGATCGTTTAAATTCAAAATTCAGTTGCCCCCGATTCTCTGGCGGGGCCATATTCTTTTCCTCATTGATGCTTATTCTGTTTAGCATCTTTATACTCTCCTGTCTCATAACCAGATTAGAGTATCACTGAGGCGGTCTCTTATCGGGCTGCACCTTCACGCCTCAAGGGACGTCGTCTTCCCGTCCTTTATACTCTCTCTCAATTCATGAGAGTTAGAGTTAAGAATGTTGTCTTCCCATTCTTTGCACTTTATCATGAAAGCGGTCATTTTGTTTACTCCTGCACATAGGTTATCTCCAATTTTTCAAATTTAATTTAATGTTTTGTGTTTCATTGTCATGATAGAATGATGGCTGAAGATATAAATAATGCAGGAAAGTAAATGACACACGATATTTTTATAGTGGTTCAGCTAAGTCATAGCCTACATCCACTTCATAATCCTTTGTTCATATAAACAAACTTTTTAAGGCAAGTCATGCCTTTTTACATGGCATATAAAAACAAAAAAGAAGACATTTCATATTTAGCTCAGGTATCGTCGCAAGTGCTGAGAATTCCAAGCCCTTGGAATCTCTTCACCATCCACGGTCGTTAGCTTGAATGCTTCTGTTTCAAGCTTCTGTTGGATGGCATATGGGCCTTCCCATTTTGGACCCAATTGGGTTGAAGGTGGGAAGACTCGTTTCAATACTAAGTCTCCTGGTTCAAAGATTTTAAAGCAAACTTTCCGGTCATAATAATGTGCTACTTGTTGTCGATGTCTTGAGGCGCGCAAGTCTGCTTCGTCTCTTTTTTCTTCAACCATATCAAGAGACTCTAGGAGGAGTGTTCTATTCGTCATCGGGTCATATTATGCTACTCGATGAGAAGGGACTTCTAGTTCTATCGGGATTACTGCTTCTGACCCGAAGGAGAGTGAAAAGGGGGTACGTCCAGTAGTCGTCTTAAAGGTCGTCCTGTAGGCCCATAAAGCTAGTGGAAACTCATCTACCCACTTGGCTTTCGGCCGCTCCAACCGCTTCTTGAGAATAGATTTAATGACCCTGTTTATTGCTTCGACCTGGCCATTTGACTGCGGGTGAGCTACAACGGTGTATCGTTTATCAATCTTATACTTCTGGCAGAAGTTTCTGAATTCGACGCTGTCGAACTGTGTCCCGTTATCAGTTATGATGTTCTTCGGTATCCCAAATCGACAGATAATGTTTCTGACCACAAAACTAATCACCTTTCTTGTCGTGATCATTGTTAAAGGTTCAGCTTCCACCCATTTCGTGAAATAGTCCACGGCGACGATCGCGTACTTTGCTCCCCCTTTGGCAATAGGTAACACTCCAATAATATCAATTCCTCACATGGCAAAAGTCCATGGGCTTACCATCGACTTGAGATGAGTCGGAGGTGCTCTGGGAATTTCGGCGAATCTTTGACATCTGTCGCAGCATCGTGAATAATCAACCGCGTCTTTATTCACGGTAGGCCAAAAATGTCCATACTGCAACACTTTCTTTGCTAGGATTTGGCCCCCGGTGTGGTCCCCACACTCACCTTCAGGTACTTCTCGCAGTACACGTTTGATGTCATCATGTGCGATACACCGTAGTAGGGGCACTGAAAACCCTTGGCGATAAAGGACATCGTCCTGTAAAACGTATCTTGCAGCCTTACGTCTTACAACTCGTCTTTCGCTTTTCTTCAACGGGAAGGTTCGACTCTTGAGAAAATTCTTGATCGGTGTCAACCATGATTCTCTCTCTAGATCAACTTCTAAGGCTAGTTCCACCTCCATCAGGTCGAAACTCGGTGATTCCAAAACCTCTATCGGAACCATTTCAGTTTCTTCGAGGTTATCAGAACTTGCTGGTTTTGCCAACCGATCTGCTTTCTGATTTTCTGTTCTTGGAATATGCATTATGCTATAATGCTCCAAACTACCCAGCAACACCTTTACCTTCTTGAGATAAGTAACGAGTCGAGGTCCTTTAGTAACAAACGCCTCCCGTACCTGGCATACAACTATCTTGGAATCGCAGCATATATCCAGTGTCTTTACTCCTAGTTCTTTGGCTAGTTTCAGCCCGGCAATCAGGGCTTCATACTCGGAATCGTTATTGGTAGCAGCAAATTATAATCGCAATGCATAGTAAATAGATCGTCCTTCAGGAGTAATAACAATATAACCCCAATTCTTGGTCCGTATATAACTTCCACAGACTAAGCTCCAATTCTTGGTCTAAAGTAACCACCTTGTCACCTACCGTTTCCTCTTCGGGAATTGTGAATTCGGCTATAAAGTCAGCCAATGCCTGCACCCTTATTGATCTCCGTGGATGAAAATTTAAATCGAATTGACTCAACTCGATGTTCCATTTAAGTAACCTCCCCGATGCTTCGGGTTTTTGCAACACTTGTCTTAAAGGTTGATCGGTGTATACAACTATCGGGTGAGCCTGAAAGTAATCACGAAGTTTGCGGGAAGCAATCAGAAGGCAATAAGAAAGTTTTTCTATCTTCAGATAATTACGTTTTGCAGCAGCTAGCTTCTTGCTCATATAGTATACAGGCCTCTGGACTTTATCTTCTTCACGTACTAATGCTATACTGACGGCATGAGATGATACGCCAGGTAGACAAACAAATCCTCATGTTCCACGGGTTTTGATAATATTGGAGGCTTTTCTAGTAAGTCTAATAGATTCTGGAAGGCCTCCACACAATCAGGAGTCCACTCAAAATTTCGTTTTCCTCGTTTTATCAGATCAAAGAAAGGTACGCATTTATCTGTGGCTTTGGAGATAAACCTGCTCAATGCAACAACTTTTCCGGTCAGGCTTTGAACATCCTTAATCATTCGTGGTTCTTCAATATTCCTTATTGCTGCTATTTGACTAGGATTTATCTCAATCCTCGAGAACTCACGATAAACCCAAGGAATTTCCCAGATGTAACCCCAAATGAGCATTTTAGGGGGTTTAACTTCATTCCATACCTTCGAAGAATATCAAACATTTCAGCTAAGTCCTTTGTATGGTCGGAAGATTGTTTAGACTTCACAAGCATGTTATCCACATAAACCTCCATGGTTTTTGCGATTTGATTATAGAACTTGCGGTTGATCAAACGTTGATACATGGCTCCTGCATTCTTTGATCCAAATGGCATTACCACATAACAATATAACCCCAAGTCTGTGATGAAACTTGTGTGCTCCTGATCTGGTATGTGCATGGGAATTTGATTGTACCCAAAATAGGCATCCATAAAGAATAAAAGCACATGTCCGGCCATCGAGTTTACTAGCTGTCAATCCTGGGAAGAGGAAAGCTATCCTTCGGATAAGCCTTGTTCAAGTCAGAGAAGTCAATACATGTATGCCACTTCCCATTAGATTTTTTGACCAGGACAGGATTTGATATCCAGTTAGGATATTTCGAATCCTTAATGAATCCATTATCCTTTAGTTTCTCTACCTCTTATTTCAGAGCTGCTGACCGCTCTGGGCCTAACATCCATCTCTTCTGCTTGACCAGTGGGTGCATTGGATTAATGCATAAAGAGTGGCTCAAAATAGCATGCGAAATCCCATACATGTCAGCGTGAGTCCAGGGAAACACATCTAAATTTGCCCTTAAGAAATCAGCCAACACTTTCGCTCGAATTGGATCTAGTTGTGAGCCGATCTTTAGTACTTTTGTCGAATCTGTCTAATCAATAGGTATATCTATTGTTGTCTCGTTGGGAGTCGCCTTTCTATCCTCGGGTTCTCTATCCTCTCTGGGATCTATATCCTCGAGCACATCTAAGGGCGACTCTCTTGGGGTTGGACCCCTTAATTCCTATGCTGAGTTTTCCTTCGAAGGGGGAGAATTGCCCTTAGATTCTATATTCAACCCCTTCATTAGCATCTTCAACTCCGTCATGTAACAAGCTTGTCCCGTAGCTTGGTTTCCTCTCATCACCCCTATTCTTGTGCCAGTCGGGAATTTAAGCAGCAAGCACCAAGGTGCAATACATGCCCTATACTCGGCGAGGGCCGGTCGTCCTTGGAAAGTATTGTAGGGTGACTCCACATCCAAAACTACAAACAATAGGATCCTCACTCTCTGGCGATCTCCCTGTCCTAATGTCACTAGTAATTCTATGTAGCCCATTGGAGCCGTTGACGCCCCATTGAAGCCCCGTATCCATCCTTCGCAGGGCTTTAGAACTTTTGCTTCGAGTCTCATTTGTTCAAAAGCTTTCTTGAAGAGGATATTGACTGAGCTTCCATTTTCCACCAACACCTTATGGACTAAGGCGGGGCCGATGGCCATGGTAATTACCAGTGGGTCTTCAGTTGGTGATTGAATTCCGGTATCATCTCTACTACGGAATATGACGTCATCTGACATCGTATTTTGTTGTTTTACAGGAGTAATGTCTTCGAGGTTACTGCATTCTCCTACCTCGTACTGCTTGGCAGCATTGACGTATTGATCCATCGCTTCGAAACTATGGCTAGCTAGGTGGGGTCCGCCTATAATAGTATTGATAACGATCCCCTTACCTTTCTGCTGGGCTGTGGGTTTAGAAGTAGGCTGGTTTTGGTCCGTGGCTTGCCCACCTTGCCCCATGTCCCTTGGGGCAACCTTGTACTTGTCTAACTTCCCTTCCCATAGCAATCTTTCAACTACATCTCTCAAATGACGGCATTCGTTGGTGGAATGATCGTGGGTTCCATGGAACAAACAAAACTTTCCCGTTGCGATCTCTTTTTCAGTGGAGTCTCTGGGTGGTGGTTTTTTGTATTGCAATATGCTGTATGTGTCCAAATAAATGTTTTACAAGGTATCATTCAATGGCGAATAGTTTTCGAAAGTTTGGAATCGAGGTTTTTGCTGGAATTGTTCCCTCGGTTCCTACTCCTCCTATTGTCGTTTCCATTCTTGTTGTTGTTACCTCCGTTCCGGTTACCAATGTTCACTTCAACCTTCCCTGAACTGCCACCGGATTGTTTCATAGCAACATTACTTTGGACACCTTCCCTTGAGGCCTCCTCGTACTTTCTCTTCCTATTTGCATCAGCTTCTTCTCGCCTTAAGCGAATATTAGCCTTTTCATAAAACAACTCCCTAGTGAGGGGAGGCTTCCCGGATAGATAATCCGCAAATTATGTGTCTGGGTCAACTCCTTCTATTAAAGCCATCAGAATAGTGGGTTCATGAGGATCACTAACTTCGGTGACGGCCAGGTTGAAGCGGTCCAAATATGATTTCAGAGATTCTCCCGGAGCCTGTTTAATCCTTGACAACTCTATGACACTTTTGGATTTTCGGGCGTGAAGTCGAAACTGGTTTATAAAGCGCTCATTTAATTCTATGAAATTTGACACTGACCGTGGAGGGAGTTGGGTGAACCATATTAATACCACGTCTTCTAGATAAATTGGAAAGGCCTTGTATTTATAGCATCTGGAGCTGCTGCGACATTCGTGAACCCTGCATATCTCTTCAGATGTTGTCCTGGGTCCGTTCTCCCTGAATATCGATCTATTTGTGCAAGTTGAATCGCCGAGGGAACTAGAAGACCAATATATCATCTGTGAAGGGGGTATGACTTCGCTCAATGCCCCATTCCTCATTAGTGTATCATCGACTTTCGGACATAATCTGACGCACCGTTGTCCATACATCGGCATTTGTTAATGTATGCACAGGTTCTCTAGGTCTGATATTCGGATTACCCCTGGGTTCCTGATTAGGTGATAACCTCCTATTTCTAGCGGCGGCTGCTCTACATTGCTCCCTACGCTCCTGGTCGATCTCAGGAGTCTGGGGCTGGTGAAGTTGCTGTTGCGTAGGATTAGTAATATTAGGATCCCTAGGTAGAACATGGGATCCACACATGGGCAACAACACAGGCTCTTTCAAGCTCAGGTCATCAGGCCTTAACACACGAACGGCGTCTTCACGGGATCCTAAAGATCCAAAAGTTAACTGATCAAGATTCTAAGGTCGCTCAAGCGGCCTTCTTTCACGAGGACGTCCCTCATCTGAAGAAGATGAATAATCTGCAGCAGGGCGGCGTGTTGGGGAAGGTGTCTTTTGCCTCCGGAGCTCCTTGAGTTCCCTACTCATGGTGATCATGTTCTCTTGCATGCGAAGGCTGTCACGCTTATGGGATTCCAATGCCTCCTTAGTACTCTAGAGCATTTCAAGAAAGCATGAAAAATCTCCTTGTGTGATGGGTGTAGATGGGTCAGGCTGATCATTGGTCATAACGGCTAGAATTGGAGCATTGGTAGGAGCTCGAGTAGAAGTTTCAGCTTCACTTTGATTCGGATCGGATCGGAGCATAATGGTACGGCCGGACCGGTTCGGATGGGGAGAGTGGATGACTTCAACATCGTTGGATCGGCTCGGGTCGGGGTCTTCTGTTCGGATCGGACCTTCCTGACCGGAGCGGCCTGCTCCAGAGTCTTGACCACGCGACCTCGTCACAACCATTGTTTGCTGATCTTTGTTAACTTCGTTCTCTCGACTACTCTGGATTTCTTTGCCTTTTCCTTTGGCCATAATTTCCAATTCTTCAGTAATTAACCAACAGGTAGTTAAAGATGTCGAAAACAGAGGATTAACTTCTTTAAACTTGAAGGTCCAAATAGTAGAATGATAATCCCAAAAAGCGGAGAATTCAAAAATTCTTAATGAAAGCACCAAAATGTTAGATCCAAAATTGGCTCTAACACCCAAACGAGTAATGATTCTACTGAAATGAAATAAAAAAAACGAAGAAAACACACAATTTATAGTGGTTTGGCATTAAATAGCCTACGTCCACTTTCTACTTTTTGAATTGATGGCTTGAATGCAAATATAACAGTAATTCTCACTCAATTTTCACTTATACAATACATTGATTCACTTAATTTCCTTCACAATATGATTCAAAAGGTGATTGTAATCTGAATAAGTTAATGAAATTTGGATAGCAATGGAGTCTGAGTTCTGAAAATGCCAAAAGATCCTTCCAAATGTCCCTTGATGGTGTATTTATAGGTGGAAAGCACTCCTGGGATGGCTTCGGTTCGAATCCACGTGGCATCCATCCCATTATTATCGAGTTCGGATGGAATACGGTGGTAACAGCGCATCAGGTTAGTGGTGAACATAGGGAGAATGTGGGTATAACCGCTCCGAGTTTTAAGGGAACGTGGGCACGGCTTCTGCAGTTTCTAGTGCATGGGATCAGATCGGAAAAACTTCAATTAGGGGAGTGGATCGGATTTGACCGAACCGATCCGGTCCAGCTTGTTCCTCCTTCTCCTTCACTCTGTGCCTTTTGCTTTGACCAGATGGACTCCGATCCGATCCGATTTTTGAGTGAATGCTCTTCATTATTTGATCTTTTATCATTGTGTAGCCTAGTTCACAAAGTAGGCTAACATATGTTAAATTTTGGTAGTGTCTAATCTGAAAAAGGGGACAAAGATGGAACTCTTTGTGTCACGTGCCACCACAGATACTATGAAGCTTGGGATTTTATGACTCCGCAACATTTAGTTATATGTGTGTTAGGGAGGAAATTCGATGGAAGGCATGAATTTTTTAAATTTTGAAGCCTTTCTCAAAAAAAAAAAGTCTTTCTCGAAAAAAATTAGGAGTGCATTGTGGTTGCTAGATTGGATGGTAAGAATTGTTTGCAACACAAATGCAATGAGAACTCATATAGAATTATATGCACACTAGGGTGTATTGCATACATACGACATCACTTAATACACTTTCATGCAAGGATTGAGCTCACTTTACCAAGTCTGTAGTGCATAACCACATTGTGTATGGTTGTTTTATGGATGTATAATAACTAGCTTGGGTGTATAACATGGTTTTTTCATCAAGTTGTGTTCTTCAACCATTTAGAACAATTTTGGGACGAAATCACTTTTAAGGGGGGAAGAATGTAACACCACATAAAATAAACTAAAAATCGACATAGATAATTAAATTAAGAATAAACAGTAATAAAATTTTAATAAGCTAAAAATACGAATATTGGAAAATTGAGAATTAGACCACGAAAATATCAACATTGTGTTCGTGGCGAAATTTTAGTCTATTTCATATTTTATATATCAAAAATGGAGTTTTTATGAATAAGTTACAAATAAAACAAGTTGTATGAAAATTGTATATGCACAACATTTGAAATTCAAACCACAAGAATATAAATTTGGAATAAAATTAAATAAAATGACATAATGGAATATTCTTTTGGATTTCAAAATTGTGTGCATATATAAATATACAAGAAGGAGACAAGAATTAATAAAAACGGGAACAATCAATATATTTAATTGACGTAATAAATAAAAACAAAATGGACATTGAAATAAATCTCCCCGCATATGATACCTAAGGGGAAGTGGACTGCTTCCCTGGAGAGGGTTTGACCTAGGGGTCGATTTCCCTCCTAGTTAGGGTGTCGGTCGACTGCCCTCCTTAGGAGGGTGTCGACAACCCTTACGTTCTAGGGTGGGAAGAGGCTTGTTTATATGAAAGGTTTTAATATATTTGTGTTAGAGTGTACTATCCAAATTTTATAGAACTAATATGATGAACCACACACACTCTAGCAAGTATAAATAAGGACTTAGCCTCTTCCCCAAACCCTACAATCTATTCTGTTCTATGCCTCCATTATGCTTCTCCGCCGTTATTCTAAGTTCCATAAAATAGGCAGGTTGAATTACTTCTTCTTTCTAGTCTAGTTTTCTTATTATATTTGGAATTATATTATATGTATATAAGCCTCTAACCTAATTCATATATATATATATATATATATGTATATTTGGGGCTAGGAGAAAGTTTGGAATACGATATATGCAAGGATAAAATCCAGAAACTAGTTCTACATAGCCTCCTCATCCTTCTCCTAGTAATTTTGTGGGTGGAATTATATTAAATTTAATATTTTCTATAATTTATAGTGTAGAATTTGGGTTGTTGTGTACTGTGCAGTTGTAACGATATGGATTTTTCCCGACCTTAATCGATCGCTAGATCGATTAAAATCGTTCAAAACCTGCATACGTTAATTTTGGGAATACAACAACATCAGAACAATACAACAGACTTCTATAAACATTATAATAATGTTACATCAGAGTATAAAATATCAGAGTACATTGAAAATAATGCAGCAGAAGATAAAATTACAAAAGATTTAATACAATGCAGCGGAAATAAACAAACTGGTACAGCGGAAGTCTATCAATACTCTGGACACAGCTTTGAGCTTCAATCCAGAATCCTGCTTAATATATCTGTAAAATAAGCTACTCGACTGCCCGTGTGGAAAATAAGGGGCACCTGAGTTTGCAAAGTGAAACAAACTACAGGTCAGTCATGGGACTGGTATGAGAAATCTTACTTAACCTACCTTATAATAAGGTCAATCACAGGACCACGCCGCTAACGTGGAACGGGTTTACTTCATTGGATTGCCAGTGCATATACTACTACCATAAATAAAGCTATGGATCTATAATGCATCAATCAACATGCAATTCCTCAATCTACTCATTTAGGCTTAATCCCTAACTTAGATTTTCAAATCCATTCTCTTTATAGAAATTATTTCTTTGGACTTTATTTCCTGATTTCTTTTATTTCAAATCATTTGAAATACATATCTAGCTTTTATAATATCAAAGTAGATTACACTTTGGGATCTGAAAACAAAACATTTGAAAATATGAATTCCAAAACATAACAATGCATAAAAACAAATATGTAACCAAATATCGGTTATGTTCCCTTAGACTAGGCAGTGCGCGCCCTAACCAATATATATATATATATATATATATATGTGTGTGTGTGTGTGTGTGTGTGTGTGTGCACATCCCATCTAGGGGCAGGCTACACTAACGATGCACCATCCCACTTATGGGGGATATCATGCACTGTCCTCCACTTCTAGTCGCTCTTGGGTCACGCGATCTTTAGCCACATACTTGCTAAATCATTTTATATCCCGAAGTAGGGAAAATTATTTCACAACATAATCACAAGTATAATCAAATCTATATAGATTTCTACTTTCAAATCATTTTGAAATCATTAGGTATAGTCCTCGAAATCCTTTCTATTTTATAAAATAGTTTATAAAACATTCCCTGTCCAAATTCGGGAATAATTCTTCTTTTTACTTAAGAAAATCACTTTTCAAAATCATTCATTAATTTTGAAATAAACAACATTGCTAAACACCTTATAGTCAAATCGTGAAGTGTTTCACAAGGTGTTAGCATACATATATTTCTACCCAACCCAATGGTAAATGTAAAAGCATAATTTGCTCATAAACTTGTCGAGCATAATCCATTCAATCAATCAACATGTCAATTATATATGTTGCATTCATATTTAAAAACGTATTTTTAACAAACCAATTATTATTTAATAAACCAAGGGAATTGGTTTATTTTCACTCCATACGTTAATGATATTTTATAACATGTTCTTCTAGCGATGTTAAAAATAATGTCTTTAAAAATTTATCCTTTTCTAACATATTTTCTTTTCTTTCTAAGCATGTTGAAAATAATGTTTTCAACATATAAAAAAATTCTAACATTACATGTAAACAATAGAAAGAATATTTTCAATGTTTAACAATTCTAACCATTCATATTAACATAAAAAGAATATTTATGTTAAATCATTTATAACATTTCATATTAACATAAAAAGAATATTTTTAAGTTAAATCATTTCTAACATTTCAATAAACAAATAAAAAAGATAACTTTGTTTTTGTCGACAATCCTAACATGAACAATTTTCATGTGAATAATTCTTTTCATTAAGAATAAGATTTTTAATGTTTCATGTTTTTATATTAAACATGAACATTTTTCATATTTTCTACATATACGATAAAAATGTGAATTTTATCGGTAACATGTTTTCAATTCAAACAAGTGAACATTTTTAATCTTTTCTATATATACAATAAAAATGTAAATTTTATCGTTAACATGTTTTTAATTCAGACAAATGAACATTGTTTAATCTATTATATATATATATATATATGATAAAAATGTAAAATTTATCATTAACATGTTTTTAATTCAAACAAATGAACATTGTATGCTAATTTACATTTCTAACACAAATGACATTTTTATATTTTAACATGACATCAATAACTATAATGACATTTTTATTCAACATAAATATAATCTAAATAAATGGCATTTTCTAATAAATGACATTTTCATTTTAAACGTTCTAGTTCAACACTAAATGGCTTTTTTATTTCTAACGATTCCAATTCAACAAAATGACCATTTTATTTTATCACAAATCTAATTCAATAAAAATGATAACTTTATCTTAGCAATTTTATTTCAATAAAAATGTCATTCCTATTTCATACAAGTCTAATTCAATAAAAATGATAAAAATGGTTCTTTTCATTTCTGTTGAAAATTCTAATTCAACAAAATGAAAAGAAATCATATTTCTATTTGACAAATTTGATTTTGACAAAAATGTAAATTTTGTTTCCAACAAATTTATTTTGACAACAATGGCAAATTTTGTTCCAACCAATTTACCATGACAAAAAAAAAAAAAAAAAATTAACAATTTTTTTTAACAATTTATTTTGACAAAAATAACAAATTTGTTTCAACTGATTCATTTTGGCAAAAGTGACAAATTTGTTTCAGCTAATTCATTTAGGCAAAAGTGACAAATTTGTTTCAGCTAATTCATTTTGGCAAAAGTGACAAATTTATTCTAACAAAAGGATATTTTAAATTGACATAACAAATCCTATGTATCATATGGAAAAAGAACATTTTTCTTTTATCACAAATCCTATGTTCAGAAATGGCAAATAAAAGAGAATATTTTATTTTCATTAATTCCTATATTCATAAATGACCAATAAAAAGATAACTCTATTTGTACACAATTCTTATTTACATACGACAAATAAAGAGATGATTTTTATTTTTATACGTATACAAAATTTTCAACGATTCCATTATATCAGATTGAACTCTTCGGATCATCACATACAGTATTAGACAATTCAAATCACGCACCACAGATCGTATGAATCTTAACAGCGAATAATTAAAGATTTCAACGCATAACAATTTATTTTAACCATTAAATAAGAAATCTCACAATGGTATTTATCTGAATATCCATCTGTTCTCCATTTCAGATCTGGTCTGTTTCATTGTGTAGATCAGACTAAGACGGTTCCATCAGATCTGAATTTGTAAAATTCTGTGTTTGTATGGTCAAGTTACAAGGTATTAAACGTTTAAACATTTTAATTATATTAAATATTTTAATTAAGATCTTAATGAACCTTAAGTAAAGAAATCAGGCCGCCTTATTGTAATAACCCGCAAATCCGAGGCAATTTAAAATTTTTATTTTGGCAATTTTAGTGAATTTTGATTATTTAAAATGAATTATTTTAAATAATAACGATGAGAAATTTATTTTGAATAGAATTAGAACGTATATATTTATGTAGATCGTCGTTAGAAAATAAATATTTTATTTTAATTATAAAAGGAATTGAAAATGGCGCGGTAGTTTGAAAATTCGATTTCAAAGTTCAAATGAATGTACAGGATTCAAAATAAACCCGATTTTAGTGAAACCAAAAATATTAGAATCTATTTGAGAATATCTTTCCAATGAATTCGAAAAAATGAAATTTCATAGCGGGAATAAAAAGTTATGCCCAGTTATAAATTCAGAATAGGCGCTATGGAATTCTGGCCCTTAAAAATGGAAATTTTGCAAACGACCTCGGTTTTCGATGAAACCAATTTTGTTGGATCCGTGTTGTCAAGTTATTGCTAGATTCCAAAATTCGTAATTTTTCGAATCAATATGTGAGCGTGTCGAAGGAAAACGCGTTTGACCAGTTTCAGTCAATTTTGATCGACTAGAAAATGACCATTTTTCAAATGGTCTTAGAATTTGACGAAATTAGTTTTGTTAGGACCGTATCATCAATACGAAGCTAGAAATATTTTTTCTGTAATTTTTAGAGTTAGTATGTGGCCCCGGTAAATTGAAATGTACGTTTGAATTGAATATATATATTTATATTTTAATTTCGATGAAAACCTATCGAAACAGTCGAATTAGCTTACCGGACATATCCTATTGTGTTCGGAATGGGGGTATTTAGCTAGGAGCGACAGTCGTTGGTCTTGAATTAGAGTTCGAAATTTAAAAGGTGAATTCATGAATTAAATATATTATTTAAATTATTATATAACCCTAGATTCTAAAACCCTATTGGCCATTCGGAAAGCCGCCACCTCTTCTTCATGAACGAACGAACTCGTTCAAACCTTCCTCTTCAATTCTCATCCGATCTGAACAATAATAATCGAAAATTATAAAACCAAAATCGAAGTATGAAGTGAGAGCTTCAAATCTAGATTGGTCTGAGCATTTTTGGTGGAGTTTCTCGTATGAAATCCCGCCTCAAGAGCCGCCGGTTCGAGCTAGGATCCCGACGAGAGGACCCCACCGAGTTGGCCACGGTAGGGGGAGGAGGTGGCTGGCGCTCCGGCGCTCCAGGAGGCAGACGGCGATGGTGATCCGGTGTAGCGTATGGGTGGTGGTGGCGTGCCCTAGAAATCGAAGAAGAAGGGTGAAGCTTTTCAACGTGAATGGCAGGAACCTGGAGAAGATACAGACGATGAAGAAAGGTCTTGTTCCTTTGTTATTTATTTATTTATTTTTATTAATGATTTTTTTACTAATAACATTATTAAAAATCAGTTTTTAAAATATGAAAACATAGAGAAAAAAATCAGTTTTTAAAATATGAAAACATAGAGAAAAACCAGTTTTTAAAATATGAAAACATAGAAAAAATTCAATTTTTGTTTTATAAATTACATTGTAAAATTCAGTTTTTATTAAATAAATTAGCATTGTTTATAAAGAAAATTAGCATGATGTTTTAAAATTAAATTAGTATGATTTTTAAAATAAAAATATAAAATACAAAGATGAGATTTTTTTTGGTATAAATATGATTTCTAGTTTTATAAAAATACGATTCTAGTTATATAAAAACTTGATTTTTTATATATAATAGCAATATAAAAACATCATATTAAAAAGGTGATTTTTAATATGAACAACGTGAAATAGATTGCGATGGAACTGACTAGAATCAAATCCAAATCTGTATCGTTCAGAAATAAAGAATGGAGGAGTGGATCCCAAAGGTGAGAACTCCTCACTTTTATTTTTAATTTCTAGTTGAAATATATACTAGGATGCAGACGGTGCTTAGTGGCTCCCGACACCCATCGTCCACAGACCATGGATGACTTGTTTCTTTAATAGCTGTGTTGTGAAATTTGATTGTGTGATGTGGAATGAAATAAAATATTTTATAGTTAAAAATATGATTTTTAACGTGTATATAAAATAAATAGTAATAAACAAATCGGACGATTCATTTATATACACTGATTTGACTGATATTAATTGGGACAATTAATTTTACACATCGCCCAACTGCACAAATAAAATATGTGTTTGATGATGTGAAATCCCACAGGGGTATTGGGATGATATTTGACGTACACTAGTCCCAATAATTAGTTGTATGTCGATCAATAGGTTGACAGACAGTTGTGCACTTTGGATGATGGTTGATTATTTGTCGGTGCTGTTATATACATGTGTTGTATGGAATCCATATAATTAACATTATATGGTAATTGATTGGGCCTCATTTCAATTTGGAAAATATATATTCATGTGTTGAATAGAAGAAAATTCTTGTGTTGAATAAAATATAAATTCATGTATTGAATAGAAATATAAATTCATGTGTTGAATAAAATATATATTCATGTGTTGAAGAAAATATTCATTTGTTGAATAGAATAACGAAGTTATTGAAATATATAAAGCCGTGTTGATTAGATTGACGCCATTTTGACGTGAACGATATTTATATCGATTATATTCGTTTCTAAAATGAATATAGAAAAGTAAGTGATTTCAAAATAGAACGTTTTAAAAGTATTATCATTTGTATATCGATGATGTGGAACATTCAATTTTGATTCGAAATTGAATATGAAGATGAAATCGTTTTGAAAATGAATTTAAAATGATTTATAAAATACATTTTGAAAGGAAATAGACGAAATATATATAATATATATAATATCTATATAATGACTTGAATAGAACGCGCCGCGCTGCGGTAGTTCGTGAATTTCGACCATTGTCTTCGAATGGATATTACGGGAGATCCGACCGTCGGATTCTCCTAAAACTGGAACCGTTGGGTTCATGTCGAAAAGAGCTTTCTAACGGATATTAGTGATTTGAAATCTAACGGTTGGATTTGGAATTATGTCCAAATCAAATTTGGAAAAGGTCGCTGTAAGTACAGTTCGATGGCCGTTGATGGAAATCGACTGTACGAGCCTAAATAAAATTATTACAAATAGTAATGATTTGTGTTAAATCATAAGAAATGATTTGGGAAAAATTGGGATGAAAAATTCCATATTTGAAAAGATAAAAACAGAATTTTATCAAAATGAACTAGTTTTGAACTAGAATAATAATTTATTTATTTTTTTAAATAAATAAATTGGGTTTGAAAGGGTTTTTTAAAATAACCAGAATTTCAAATAAATGAATTGGAATGGATTTGAATCGAAATTGTCTTTGGAATATTTCGATGTTGGATTTCGTGATTATACAGATATTGTTATGGAAATTTGAAAGATATAATTATATCGTTATTTCTAATACGATATTTGTTGGTCATAGAATTTGATATTGAATACAAGCCGATATATTTTCTATTCAGAGCCTTGTATTTAAATATCAAATGGGATTTGGGTTTGTCGTGAATGGTGTCTTTATTAACACTGTTCTTAAACCCAGTTGAGAAAAAGATTAAATCTTTTTATTTAGGTTTAATGAAGTGTACCAATGAAATGATATTTAATTGGAATTGAAATAGAATGTGATTTTGGGTTTATCGTGAACCGTGTTTTAAATGACATTGGTTCTTTAACCCAGTTAAAGACAGGATATGAATCCCAAGCTAAATAATCATTGATAGTGATTATTGGGAAGATTAAAACCAAGTGGAGTTTTAATGAATTTTTAATTAGATTGAAATGATCGAGAATGGAGTATCACCAGTTTTGCCCCAGACGATAGTTAAATCTTTAATTAGATTTGAACGTGAAATGGTAATTGAATTTACCGATAACACAGTCGTGTTAGATATGAAGTATGACCAGTTTTACTTTATGGGATGAATAGAATGGGATTGGGAAATAAAATAAATGATTACTTCGGTGTGGTTTGCTAATCCCGACTAGTTTGAATTGATATTCAAAAGAAGATTAAAGAATAAATTTAAAGAATTTATCTTTGATAAAATTAATGGGAACCTTTCCCAAAGTATAAGAATATTTGAATAAAAGAATATTCTGAATTGGAATGAGGCATATGTTGTGTTTGTGTAACACTTGTTTATTATATACGCGAGTTATTCAGAAAGACTAGGTTTATCCCATTCTGAATAACTGATTCGACGTGGTGTCGAGGATGAAGACAGTGGTCGAAGATTGGGGCTCTTCACATTGTTTGGGTGACTATTGATGATCTTGATTGGGCTGTACACCCAAGAGGAGGGAATCAGTTGGTGATCGTCCAGACGTACTTGGAGATCGATGTGTATGCGAGGTACAAGGTGCCTCCGGTTTCGTTCAGACCCAGAACGGACTTGTAAATGGACTATGTGTCTGACAATGGATTTTATTCTGTGTGATTGATTTCTATTAAATATATATCTGTTTGGCAGCGGAGAATTTATTCTCTTGCTTAAGGCCTTTCTCTGAGACGTACGATCTCAGAGGTTATATATTGATGGATATCAAACGCATGGAGTGAATTGCCTGCGTGGTATGCCTAAGTGGCAATGTAATCAAGGCTTCTGTTGAAAAGCAGAGTCTAGTGGTTGATGATCAAAGCGCGACCTGTGTGTCATAGCTTTGTGTAGCGTTGATTCGCGAGCCTCACACCCCGGTCGTGAACCAGAAACGGGAGAAGGACCTCAGGGAGGGCATGTGTTTCCTTCTAGTTAGAAGTGGCGTCAGTGGTTTTACATGCCCTGACGAGTTTGATGTGAAAACCCGTAACTTCCCCGGTTGGGAAAGCGCGGATAGTTCGAGAACAAGCCATAGAAGAACGCAGACGGAAGAACAATTCATTGTATATTACAACAATTCCATCAGAATATAAGAATATAAGAATAAACAGAGTATAAATGAATATTACACAGAAATATCAGAGATTTAAATTACATTTAAATACATAGCAGCGGAAAATAATACAATATACAACTGAAGAAGATACACGGATACAAAGCTTTCCGGATATCGTTCCAGCTGTAAACCAGGATCCTATGAATTTAAATCTGCAGAACCAAAACTACTAGCTGCCCATGTGGAAAATAGGGGCACCCAGAGTTTAGGTTAAAACAATAAACTCCAGGTCAGTCATGTGACTGGTGTGAGAACTAAAACAGTTATTTAAAACTTTACTTTAAATCAGATATATCAAGGGACCACGTCGTATAACACGGAACGGGTTTCCTCCGAAGAATACCAGTGCATATAACAAACAACGCAATGCTTTTTGGAAAAAAGAAGCTATTATAAGACCCAGGTCCTATCACACAATGCAACGCAAGCCGGGGGATAGGGTTTTCCCTTATAATAGCCAAACATGCTTAGTACGTTTAAAACAAATCATTTGATACTACTATAAGTGCATAGCGTGTAAAACAACTTCAAATAGTAAGTATCAATCGTAGACGGCATGGGTACCATATATCATGTCGCCATACTAGTTCTACAATTAAAACCGCAATATCGCGTATTGGAAATTGGATTTCCGTCATGGTGGCTCCTGATTCGAAAGATCGATCGCGTAGTGCAATTCCCCACGGCTTACGTCCCAACAAGAGAAAACACCGTCTGCACATCCGCACTTTTGGGACCAGAGTATCACCGCGGCTTATGTCTCAGCAAGAGAAAACACCGCTTACTCTATCCCTGAGCACTAAGCTCATCTCGGTCGACCGAATCCACGACACCACTAAGGTGCCCATCCACTAAAAAGCATACTGATCAGACCATCAGTTTACCACCATACCGGGGTGTGAGGCTCGCGAATCAACGCAATACACAAAGCCATGCTATATTAAAGCTGCGGTTTGATCATCATCCACCAAACTTTGCTTTTCAACAAAAGTCTGGATCACTACATCTCAGCATGCCGCACTATCAATCCATATCGTACCAATGATTTCTGCCAATATATAACCTATGAGCTCGTATGTCTCAGAGAAGGGCGTTAAGCAAGAGAATAAATTCTCCGCCGCCAAACAAATATATATTTAGCAGAGATCAACGAATACGATATAAAGGAATACAATGTCAGACACACCATCCATTTACAAGTCCGTTCTAGGTCTGAACGAAACCGGAGGCACTTTCCTCGCATATCCATCGATCTCCAGGTACGTCTGGACGACCACCAACTGATTCCCTCATCTTGGGTGTACAGCCCAATCAAGATCATCAGTAATCACCCAAACGATGTGAAGACTTCCGGTCTTCAACCACCGTCTTCATCTTCGACATATCGTCGAATCGGTTATTCAGAATGGGTATAAACCCGGCCTTTCTAAATGACCCGCGTATATTATAAACAAATGTTACACAAACACAACATATGCCCCATTCCAATCCAGCAGTCACTAACCGTAAATTAGCAAGAGAACAATTTCCCAAATATTAACCCCGAAGGCCGAAACCAACATCAGATCAATACCCAGAAAACCATCCGTCTTGACTAACCTATAGTTAGTTTCTAAATTTCATGTTCTTAGGGAAAGGTCCCCATTAATTTTATCAAAGATAAATTCTTTAAAATTTATTCTTTAATCTTCCTTTGGATATCATTTCAAACCAAATTATGGTTTTCCAAACTAGTCGGGATTAGCGAACCACACCGAAGTAATTATTTTATTTTATTTCCCCATCCCAACCTATTCATCCCATGAAGCAAAACTGGTAATACTCCATATCTAACACCACGGTGTTATTGGTAAAATTAATTACCATTTCACATTCAAATCTAATTAAAGATTTAACTATCACTTTGGAGCAAAACTGGTGATATTCCTTTCTCGATCTTTTCAATCTAATTAAAGATTCATTAAAACTCCACTTAGTTTTAATCTTTAACTGGGTTAAAGAATCAGTGTCATTTAAAACACGGTTCACTATAAACCCAAAATCACATTA
This sequence comes from Allium sativum, assembly GCA_030737875.1. NCBI lineage: Eukaryota > Viridiplantae > Streptophyta > Magnoliopsida > Asparagales > Amaryllidaceae > Allium > Allium sativum. The sequence goes on from CM060924.1 coordinate 382,676,489, forward strand.
CATTTCAATCAGACCCTAACCATAAATTAGCAAGTGAGCAATTCCCTAAGTATTAACCCCGAAGGCCAAAACCAACATCAGATCAATACCCCAGAAACCATTCGACTTAACTAATCTCCAGTTAGTTTCTGATTTTCTTAACTCCTTTGGGTCTAAGAACAGTATTATTGAAGATACCGTTCACGACAACCCAAAATCACATTTTATTAATTATCGGGTTAAAGAACAAGTGTTATTTAAAAGACTGTTCACGATAAACCCAAAAATCAATACCAATTCAATTCCAATTAAATATTATTTAATTGGTACAATTCATTAAATCTAAATAAAAGATTTAATCTTTTTCTCAATTGGGATTAAGAACAGTGTTAATGAAGACACCATTCACGACAAACCCAAATCACATTTGATATTAAATACAAGGCTCTAAATAGAAAATATATCGGCTTATATTCAATATCAAATTCTACGACCAACAAATATCGTATTGGAAATAATGATATAAATATATTTTTCAAATTTCCATAACAATATCTGTATAATCACGAAATCCAACATCGAAATAATCCAAAGACAATTTTGATTCAAATCCATCCCAATTCAATTATTGGAAATCCTAGTTACTTTTAAAACCCTTTCAAATCAAATTTATTTATTTAAAAATAAATAGAATTTTAATTCTAGTTCAAAACTAGTTCATTTTGATAAAAATCTATTTTTATCTTTTCAAATATGGAGTTTTTCATCCCATTTTTTCCCAAATAATTTCTTATGATTTTCCACAAATTATTACTATTTTTAATGATTTTATCAAGGCTCGTACAGTCGATTTCCATCAACGGTCATCGAACTGCACTTACAACGACCTTTTCCAAATTTGATCTGGACATAATTCGAAATCCAACCGTTAGATTTCAAATTTCTAATATTCTCAGGAAGCTCTTTTCGATACGAACCCAACGGTTCCGGTTTTACGAGAATCCGACGGTCGGATCTCCCGCAATATCCATTTGAAGTCAATGGTCGAAATTCACGAACTACCGCAGCGCGGTGCATTCTATTCAGGCCATTATATTATATATATAATATATGTAATATACACTTCATCGATTTCCCTTTAAAAACGTATTTTTATAATCCGTTTTAAATTCGTTTTCAAAACGATTTCAATTCAAATTGATTTCTTATTCAATTTCAGTTCGTTTTCAATTCAATTTCAATTCGAATTCATTTATATTCAATTTCAATTCGAATTCATTTATATTCAATTTCAATTCGAATTCATTTATATTCAATTTCAATTCGAATTCATTTCTATTCAATTTCAATTCGAATTCATTTCTATTCAATTTCAATTCGAATTCATTTATATTCAATTTCAATTCGAATTCATTTATATTCAATTTCAATTCGAATTCATTTATATTCAATTTCAATTCGAATTCATTTCGAATTCATTTCTTTTCGAAATATCAAATTTAGAAATCACCTTCGATATTCATTATAAAATGAATAAAATCGATAAAAATATCGTTCACGTCAAAATGGCGTCAATCTAATCAACGCGGCTTCATATATTTCTATTTTCAAATATTCTATTTCAAATATTTCTATTTCAAATATTGAATGAGGCTCAATCAATTACCATATAATGTTAATTATATGGATTTTCTACAACACATGTATACAATAACAACGATGAATAATCCACCATCATCCAAAGTGCATTCTACACTGTATAAGCATCGAATATAAACATTTAATGCTCATAACAGTCTGTCAATCACTTGATCGACATACAACTAAACAATCGGGATTAGTGTACGTCAAATATCATCCCAATACCCGTGTGGGGTTTCAAACAATCAAACACAGATTTTATTTATGCAGTTGGGCGATGTGTAAAATTTATCGTCCCAATCAATATCAGTCAAATGTGTGTATATAAACAAATCGTCCGATTGGTTTATTTTTTTTATTTCATTTCATATACATGTTAAAAATTCTATTTTTAACTATAAAATATTTTCCACTATAAAATATTTTATTTCAACTATATAAATGTTTTATTTCATTTCACATCACATCACACAATTAACTACACATCAAAATCAAACAAACAAGCATACAAGCCGTCCATGGTCTGTGGACGACGGGTGTCAGGTGCTACTAAACACCGTCTGCATCCTAGTATATATTTTAACTAGAAAAGAAAAGTTAAAGTGAGAAGTTCTCACCGAGGGTTCCACTCCGCCGTGCTTTGCTGTTGAACTGCTGAACCGTCTGGATCTATTTGAATTTCCAATGCAGTCTTTGTCTCGCTGTTCATAATAAAAATTATATTTTTATTGCTTCATTCAAATAAATAAAAATTATATTTTTACTACGGTGTTCATATCGATAAAGATTATATTTTTATAACAACTGCTACTTATATAAAAATCGATTTTTTATATAATTAAAAATCATATTTTTATTCAATAAAAATCTCGCCTTTTCTTGGTTAAAAATATTATCTTTCCTATGTTTTAAAAATAAAATCTTTTCTAAATAAAAATATAAACTCTTCTCTTTTTAAATAAAAATCATTCCTACTATATAAAAATTGTATTTTTACTTTGAAAAATCATATCTTTTCATTTAGAAATGTCTAATATTTTTACTTAGAAAAATCATATTTTTATATTTTTTTTAAAACTGATTTTAAACTATGCTATTTATATTAAAAAAACAAAGTTGTTTATATTTTAAAAACAACATTTTCAAAACGAAGTTCTATATATAAATCACACTTTTACACACAGTATTGATTTTGAAAACCACATTTTTAAACACTGTACAGATTTAAAAAACCACCTTTTTATTCCTAAGAACGATGTATATTTTTATTAGAAAACAATGCTAATTTGTAAATCAATTAAAGTAATTTACCCCAAAGAAAAATCTGGCCTTTCCTTCCTCTAATCCTTCTTCTTCACGTTTTGTATCTTTCTAGGTTCCACGCAGAAACCATAACGCAAGCCCTAGAGCTCAGAATCGCTCCTCCCCTGCTCACGGTTGGATGCGGCGCTCTCCCCGGTGGCGGTTTCTGATAGGTGGAGGCGGCTTCGAGGGTGGGGGGCCTGCGATGGTGACTGGTTCAGTTTGTGGGGGGGGGGGGTTCACGACAGAGGGAAAAAGGAAAGAGGGGTCGACGGAGGTGGGTTAGCACGGCGGTGGGGTGCTCCGACGATAGCGGCGATGAACTTCGGTAGGGCGTGGAGCACGGTGCGGCGGAGGGGACAGGCTGGAGCGTGCTCATTTTTTTTATTCAGATCTGAATCGGGAAGAGAGAAGTAAGGGGGGGCCTTATTATATATATATTTAATTATTTTTATTTTTCTCCTAAAGTTGACTTTTTATCTGAACCCCAAATCAAGTCCACCGATTGTCGCCCCTAGCTAATTACCCCCATTTCGAACACAATGGGATATGTATCGTAAGCTAGTTCGATCGTTTCGATCAGCTTTCATCAAAATTAAAATATATATCTATATATTCAATTTTAAACGTACATTTCAATTTACCGGGGCCACATACTAACTCTAAAAATTACAGAAAAATTATTTCTAGCTTTGTATTGACGATACGGTCCTAACAAAACTAATTTCGTCAAATTCCGAGTCCGTTTGAAAAATGGCCATTTTCCAGTCGATTAAAATCAACTGAAATTGGTCAAACGCGTTTTCCTTTGCCACGCTCACATATTGGTTCGAAAAATTATGAAATTTGAATCCAAGCAATAACTTGACATCGCAGATCCAACAAAAGTGGTTTCGTCGAAATCCGAGGTCATTTGCAAAATGGCCATTTTTAAGGGCCGAAATTCCATAGCGACTATTCAGAATTTTCAACTGGGCATAACTTTTGACCCCCGCTATGAAATCTTGATTTTTCGGATTCGTTGGAAAGATATTCTCAATTAGATTCTAATATTTTTGGTTTTACTAAAATCCGGTTTATTTTGCACCCGGTACGTTCATTTGAGTTTTGAAATCGAATTATCGAACTACCGCGCCATTTTCAATTCCTTTTATTTATATAAATAAATATTTATATTCTAACGACGATCGATGTAAATATATTCGTTCGAACTCTATTCAAAATAAATTTCTCGTCGATATTATTTAAAATAATTCATTTTAAATATTCAAAATTCGCTAAAATTGCCAAAATAAAAATTTTAAACTGGCCCAGATTTCCTGGTTATTACAATCTCCCCCACTTAAAACTTTTCGTCCCCGAAAAGGAACGAAGCCGAAAGTTGTTTTAAAAACCAACTCAGCTTTCTTTTTTTTGACAACGGCTTAAGTTCTTCAACTTTTCAGTTTCTAAGAACTTTTCAAATTTCTCAAAAATTTGGCTAACACCCTAAGTTTTCGAAAAATTTCGCCATAACCTCCCCTGCACCGGGAGCACCGGGAAAATCCCGAAATTGCCATACAGGCCTTCTGATCTCAAAAAGAAAAAGAAAAAGAAAAAGCCAAGCGGCTAGCCAATCGGCTCATAAAATCATCATCACCCAAACAAAACAGTAAATTATGGTAAACATGTACCTATTTGTCGGGCAAACAATTTTATTCTTCTGCTCTAGCCTCCTTGCTATGACCTGTTCAATGTAAGTACATGCATATCCAAGCAAATGCGACCAAATTTCAATACAATTCACCTTTTTGGTTCAAGTTGGCTATATGGTTCAAATTTAATCAATCCAACAATAATCAAGCAACACAACCATCAATCAATTAGTTGATTATCATCTCAAATTCATAACTTTGATATATAGTCAAAAATCACATTTGTGGTGCCAAATCACAAAAATAAGCCCTATCTAATTTTTGGTTCTCACACCAGTCAATAGGAAATATATAGACGTTCCACCTTCGTCAGTCGAACATAAATACTGATGATGCGATCGTTATCATCAGAATTATCCCCGAACGACTAAAGTGCAATTCTATATCTATCCAGTATATTAAAACTTCAAATACACGCGGATCAGACGTATACGCAAAGTCTATATATATTGGACTGTCCAAATCAATACAAATAAATATTCAAATACGTATAATTGATTTAAATTTTCAAAACAAAAATTGTTTTCACTTTTATTTATCAAAAACACGACTCTTCACACTCGTTCTAGGATACTACTGATCCTATATCTAACGAGTCATTCTCGTTGGATATTACTAACCCAATCTCTGATGAATTCTTTCGTGTGGTTCTAATGTGTCTTGTTCTCTGAGCTTTGTAAACCAAAGCTCTGATACCAACTGTGAAAACCCGTAACTTCCCTGGTTGGGAAAGCGCGGATAGTTCGAGAACAAGCCACAGAAGAACGCAGATGGAAGAACAATTCATTGTATATTACAACAATTCCATCGGAATATAAGAATATACAGAGTATAAATGAATATTACATAGAAATATCAGAGATTTAAATTACATTTAAATACATAGCAGCGGAAAATAATACAATATACAACTGAAGAAGATACACGGATACAAAGCTTTCCGGATATCGTTCCAGCTGTAAACCAGGATCCTATGAATATAAATCTGCAAAACCAAAACTACTAGCTGCCCATGTGGAAAATAGGGGCACCCAGAGTTCAGGTTAAAATAATAAACTCCAGGTCAGTCATGTGACTGGTGTGACAACTAAAACAGTTATTTAAAACTATACTTTAAATCAGATATATCAAGGGACCATGCCGTATAACACGGAACGGGTTTCCTCCCAAGAATACCAGTGCATATAACAAACAGCGCAATGCTTTTTGGAAAAATGAAGCTATAATAAGACCCAGGTCCTATCACACAATGCAACGCAAGCCGGGGGATAGGGTTTTCCCTTATAATAGCCAAACATGCTTAGTACGTTTAAAACAAATCATTTGATACTACTATAAGTGCATAGCGTGTAAAACAACTTCAAATCATAAGTATTAATCATAGACGGCATGGGTACCATATATCATGTCGCCATACTAGTTCTACAATTAAAACCGCAATATCGCGTATTGGAAAATGGATTTCCGTCATGGTGGCTCCTGATTCGAAAGATCGATTGCATAGTGCAATTCCCTACGGCTTACGTCCCAACAAGAGAAAACACCGTCTGCACATCCGCACTTTTGGGACCGGAGTATCACCGCGGCTTATGTCCCAGCGAGAGAAAACACCGCTTACTCTATCACTGAGCACTAAGCTCATCTCGGTCGACCGAATCCACGACACCACTAAGGTGCCCATCCACTAAAAAAGCATACTGATCAGACCATCAGTTTACCACCATACCGGGGTGTGAGGCTCTCGAATCAACGTTATACACAAAGCCATGCTATATTAAAGCTGCGGTTTGATCATCATCCACCAAATTTTGCTTTTCAACAAAAGTCTGGATCACTGCATCTTAGCATGCCACACTATCAGTCCATATTGTACCACTGATTTCTGCCAATATATAACCTCTGAGCTCGTATGTCTCAGAGAAGGGCGTTAAGCAAGAGATTAAATTCTCCGCCGCCAAACAGATATATATTTAGCAGAGATCAATGAATACGATATAAAGGAATACAATGTCAGACACACCATCCATTTACAAGTCCATTCTAGGCCTGAACAAAACCGGAGGCACTTTCCTCGCATATCCATCGATCTCTAGGTACGTCTGGACGACCACCAACTGATTCCTTCATCTTGGGTGTACAGCCCAATCAAGATCATCAGTAATCACCCAAACGATGTGAAGACTTCCGGTCTTCAACCACCGTCTTCATCTTGGACATATCGTCGAATCGGTTATTCATAATGGGTATAAACCCGGCCTTTCTAAACGACCCGCGTATATTATAAACAAATGTTACACAAACACAACATACGCCCCATTCCAATCCAGCAGTCACTAACCGTAAATTAGCAAGAGAAAAATTTCCCAAATATTAACCCCGAAGGCCGAAACCAACATCAGATCAATACCCAGAAAACCATCCTTCTTGACTAACCTACAGTTAGTTTCTAAATTTCACGTTCTTAGCGAAAGGTCCCCATTAATTTTATCAAAGATAAATTCTTTAAAATTTATTCTTTAATCTTCCTTTGGATATCATTTCAAACCAAATTATGGTTTTCCAAACTAGTCGGGATTAGCGAACCACACCGAAGTAATTATTTTATTTTATTTCCCCATCCCAACCTATTCATCCCATGAAGCAAAACTGGTAATACTCCATATCTAACACCACGGTGTTATTGGTAAAATTAATTACCATTTCACGTTCAAATCTAATTAAAGATTTAACTATCGCTTTGGAGCAAAACTGGTGATACTCCATTCTCGATCTTTTCGATCTAATTGAAGATTCATTAAAACTCTACTTAGTTTTAATCTTTAACTAGGTTAAAGAATCAGTGTCATTTAAAACACGGTTCACTATAAACCCAAAATCACATTACATTTCAATCAGACCCTAACCACAAATTAGCAAGTGAGCAATTCCCTAAGTATTAACCCCGAAGGCCGAAACCAACATCAGATCAATACCCCAGAAACCATTCAAATTAACTAATCTCCAGTTAGTTTCTGATTTTCTTAACTCCTTTGGGTCTAAGAACAGTATTATTGAAGATACCGTTCACGACAACCCAAAAACACATTTTATTAATTATCGGGTTAAAGAACAAGTGTTATTTAAAAGACTGTTCACGATAAACCCAAAAATCAATACCAATTCATTTCCAATTAAATATTATTTAATTGGTACACTTTATTAAATCTAAATAAAAGATTTAATCTTTTTCTCAACTGGGCTTAAGAACAGTGTTAATGAAAACACCATTCACGACAAACCCAAATCACATTTGATATTAAATACAAGGCTCTGAATAAAAAATATATCGGCTTATATTCAATATCAAATTCTACGACCAACAAATATCGTATTGGAAATAACGATATAAATATATCTTTCAAATTTCCATAACAATATCTGTATAATCACGAAATCCAACATCGAAATAATCCAAAGACAATTTCGACTCAAATCCATTCCAATTCAATTATTGGAAATCCTGGTTACTTTTAAAACCCTTTCAAATCAAATTTATTTATTTAAAAATAAAAAGAATTTTAATTCTAGTTCAAAACTAGTTCATTTTGATAAAAATTTATTTTTATCTTTTCAAATAAGGAGTTTTTCATCCCAATTTTTCCCAAATCATTTCTTATGATTTTACACAAATTATTACTATTTTTAATGATTTTATCAAGGCTCGTACAGTCGATTTCCATCAACGGCCATCGAACTGCACTTACAGCGACCTTTTCCAAATTTGATTTGGACATAATTCCAAATACAACCGTTAGATTTCAAATTTCTAATATTCTTTAGGAAGCTCTTTTCGATACGAACCCATCGGTTCCGGTTTTACGAGAATCTGACGGTCGGATCTCCCGCAATATCCATTTGAAGTCAATGGTCGAAATTCACGAACTACCGCAGCGCGGCGCATTCTATTCAGGCCATTATATTATATATATAATATATATAATATACACTTCGTCGATTTCCCTTTAAAAACGTATTTTTATAATCCGTTTTAAATTCATTTTCAAAACGATTTCAATTCAAATTGATTTCTAATTCAATTTCAGTTCGTTTTCAATTCAATTCAATTTCAACTCGAATTCATTTATATTCAATTTTAATTCGAATTCATTTATATTCAATTTCAATTCGAATTCATTTTTATTCAATTTCAATTCGAATTCATTTTTATTCAATTTCAATTCGAATTCATTTTTATTAAATTTCAATTCGAATTAATTTCTATTCAATTTCAATTCGAATTCATTTATATTCAATTTCAATTCGAATTCATTTATATTCAATTTCAATTCGAATTCATTTCTTTTCGAAATATCAGATTTTGAAATCACTTTCGATATTCATTATAAAATGAATAAAATCGATATAAATATCGTTCACGTCAAAATGGCGTCAATCTAATCAACAGGCTTCATATATTTCTATTTTCAAATATTATATTTCAAATATTTCTATTTCAAATATTGAATGAGGCTCAATCAATTACCATATAATGTTAATTATATGGATTTTCTACAACACATGTATACAATAACAACGAAGAATAATCAACCATCATCCAAAGTGCATTCTACACTGTATAAGCATCGAATATAAATATTTAATGCTCATAACAGTCTGTCAATCACTCGATCGACATACAACTAAACAATCGGGATTAGTGTACGTCAAATATCATCCCAATACCCGTGTGGGGTTTCAAACAATCAAACACAGATTTTATTTGTGCAGTTGGGCGATGTGTAAATTTTATCGTCCCAATCAATATCAGTCAAATGTGTGTATATAAACAAATCGTCCGATTTTTTTATTTCATTTCATATACACGTTAAAAATTCTATTTTCTATAAAATATTTTATTTCAACTATATAAATGTTTTATTTCATTTCACATCACATCACACAATCAACTACACATCAAAATCAAACAAACAAGCATACAAGCCGTCCATGGTCTGTGGACGACGGGTGTCGGGTACTACTAAGCACCGTCTGCATCCTAGTATATGTTTTAACTAGAAAAGAAAAGTTAAAGTGAGAAGTTCTCACCGAGGGTTCCACTCCGCCGTGCTTTGCTATTGAACTGCTGAACCGTCTGGATCTATTTGAAATTCCAATGCAGTCCTTATCTCGCTGTTCATAATAAAAATTATATTTTTATTACTTCACTCAAATAAATAAAAATTATATTTTTACTATGGTGTTCATATCGATAAAGATTATATTTTTATAACTACTGCTACTTATATAAAAATCGAATTTTTATATAATTAAAAATCATATCTTTATTCAATAAAAATCTCGCCTTTTCTTGGTTAAAAATATTATCTTTCCTATGTTTTAAAAATTAAATCCTTTCTAAATAAAAATATAAACTCTTCTCTTTTTAAATAAAAATCATTCCTACTATATAAAAATTGTATTTTTACTTTGAAAAATCATATCTTTTTATTTAGAAATATCTAATCTTTTTACTTAGAAAAATAATATTTTTATATTTTTTTAAAAACTGATTTTAAACTATGCTATTTATATAAAAAAAACAAAGTTGTTTATATTTTAAAAACAACATTTTCAAAACGAAGTTCTATATATAAATCACACTTTTACACACAGTATAGATTTTGAAAACCACATTTTTAAACACTGTATAGATTTTAAAAACCACCTTTTTATTCCTAAGAACGATGTATACTTTTATTAGAAAACAAGGCTAATTTGTAAATCAATTAAAGTAATTTACCCCAAAGAAAAATCTGGCCTTTCCTTCCTCTAATCCTTCTTCTTCACGTTCTGTATCTTTCTAGGTTCCACGCAGAACCCATAACGCAAGCCCTAGAGCTCAGAATCGCTCCTCCCCTGCTCACGGTTGGATGCGGCGCTCTCCCCGGTGGCGTTTACTGACAGGTGGAGGCGGCTTCGAGGGTGGGGGCCTGCGATGGTGACTATCTCGATTTGTGGGGGGGAGGGGTTCACGATAGAGGGAAAAAGGAAAGAGGGGGCGACGGAGGTGGGTTAGCACGACGGTGGGGGTGCTCCGACGATAGTGGTGATGAACTTCGGTTGGGCGTGGAGCACGGTGCGGCGGAGGGGACAGGCTGGGGCGCGCTCATTTTTTTTATTCAGATCTGAATCGGGAAGAGAGAAGTAAGGGGGAGGCTTATTATATATATATATTAAATTATTTAATTATTTTTATTTTTCTCCTAAAGTTGACTTTTTATCTGAACCCCAAATCAAGTCCACCGACTGTCGCCCCTAGCTAATTACCCCCATTTAGAACACAATGGGATATGTATCGTAAGCCAGTTCGATCGTTTCGATCAGCTTTCATCAAAATTAAAATATAAATCTATATATTCAATTTTAACCGTACATTTCAATTTACCGGGGCCACATACGAACTCTAAAAATTACAGAAAAATTATTTCTAGCTTTGTATTGACGATACGGTCCTAACAAAACTAATTTCGTCAAATTCCGAGAACGTTTGAAAAATGGCCATTTTCCAGTCGATTAAAATCAACTGAAATTGGTCAAACGCGTTTTCCTTTGCCATGCTCACATATTGATTCGAAAAATTATGAAATTTGAATCCAAGCAATAACTTGACATCGCGGATCCAAAAAATGTGGTTTCGTCGAAATCCGAGGTCGTTTGCAAAGTGGCCATTTTTAAGGGCCGAAATTCCATAGCGACTATTCAGAATTTTCAACTGGGCATAACTTTTGACCCTCGCTATGAAATCTTGATTTTTCGGATTCGTTGGAAAGATATTCTCAATTAGATTCTAATATTTTTAGTTTCACTAAAATCCGGTTTATTTTGCACCCGGTACGTTCATTTGAATTTTGAAATCGAATTATCGAACTACCGCGCCATTTTCAATTCCTTTTATTTATATAAATAAATATTTATATTCTAACGACGATCGATATAAATATATTCGTTTGAAATCTATTCAAAATAAATTTCTCGTCGATATTATTTAAAATAATTCATTTTAAATATTCAAAATTTGCTAAAATTGCCAAAATAAAAATTTTAAACTGGCCCAGATTTCCGGGTTATTACATTTGACTTATGTGGTAGTTGCTGTTGCGAGGCGTATCGGATATATCAGTGACTGTGTGGAGCCGATGGAGTCATTTGGCTCATTTACGCCCCCAAAGGGCGGGGAAACGCAGTGTTCAGGCATTTTTATCCACATCGGTGGATCGGCCCTGACGATCCAAGGGTCGATGCGTTCTGTCCCTGGGACATTGGCTAGATTGTCTCGAATTCAGTAAGGACGAACCCTTGCCTTGGTTCACGATGGAAATGCAACTTCCAATACGTGACTTTGCGGTTTTGATTGTAGAGCCTAGTATGGCGACATAGTGGGATGGGGCGCTTATGCCGTCTATGATTGATACTTATGATTGAAATTGTTTTGACACTATACACTTATAGTAATAATAAAAGTTGAAATTTAGCGTATCAAGCATTATTTGGCTATTATAAGGTTAAAACCCTATCCTCTGGCTTGTGTTGCATTATGTGATGGGACCTGGGTCTTGTAATAGCTTCATTGTTCTTTATTTAGCATTGCGATGTTGTTCTATGCACTGGTATTCTTAGGAGGAAACCCGTTCCATGTTATACGGCGTGGTCCCTTGATTTACCTAACATTAAAATAAAGATTAATAACTATTTTAGTTCTCACACCAGTCCCATGACTGACCTGGAGTTTATTGTTTTAACCTAAACTCTGGGTGCCCTTACTTTGACACGGGCAGCTAGTAGTTTTGGTTTTGCAGATTTATATTCACAGGATCCTGATGTACAGTTGGAGCGATACTCTGAAAGCTCTGTATCCGTGTATTACTTCTAGTTGTGTGTTGTATTATTTTCCGATGCTAGGTAATGTATTATAATCTCTGATATCTTGTGGTGTATAATATTTATTCATACTATGTATATTCTTGTATTCTAATGTAATTGTTGTAATAAACAATGAAATGTTCTTCTGTTTGCGTCCCGATGCGGCTTGTTCTCAAAGTATCTGGGCTTTCCTTACCGGGGAAGTTACGGGTCTTTACACTTAATACACTTCTCTTCTTCCCCGTCGATCCAATTAAAACCAAGAACCCTCAACTTGAATTTTCCTCCACCGCCGCCCCTTGAGGCAATCGGCCTCCGATCCGACTCTTCCTCCTCGCGCGCCAACACGTCGTCAGCCTCCGCCTTCGATGCCATCAGACTCGGTGGACCCCCTTGCCTGTAAACGTCTTCGAACGAGGTACGGTTGAGCTCGAATTCCGTTCCAAATCCCCTCGACAAATTCCATCACCACAGGTCAGCTTGAAGATCTTGGTGAGCACAGTAATTTTCGAGTTGAAAAATTTCAAAATTGATGTTAGGATTGAAGGGAAATTAAAGAATAAATCATGAGCTTCTAATCATCCATTTCTATTTAGAGGCGGCTGTCTTTGTTGTGAATTAGGGTTTCCGATTTCCTATATTTATAATATTATTTTAATTATTATTTAATTCTTTTAATTACTAAAAGGTCCGTTACTTATGTTAACTCCAAATCCATCCCAACTGATGTTGTCCCTAAGAAAATACCCCCGTCCCGTACCCATTGAACTAGGTCCCATCAGCCCATTGATCATCTCCAGCCTGTTTTTTTTTTAATTTAATATGTAAATCATTTAATTATTTAACTAAACCGTACAAATAAATTCACCGTTGCTACATACAGACAGTAAAAATTACAGAAAAATTATTTCAAGTTATTTTTTGATGATACGGTCCTAACAAAACTAATTTCGTTGAAAACAGAGGTCGTTTACAAAATGGCTATTTTCAAGGGCTATATTTTATATTAAAAAAAAAATTCTACAGCGAATTTTCTAAATTTTAAACTGGACATAACTTTTGATTCCCGCTATGAAATTTCAAATTTTTCAAATTCGTTGAAAAGATATTTTTAAATAGATTTACATTTTTTTGGTTTCACTAAAATCCGTTCTATTCTGCATCATGTACGGTCAATCAAAGTTCAAATTCAAATTTTCAAACTACCGCGCTATTTTAAACTCTATTTATAATTAAAATAAATTTATTCGTTCTAACTTAGATTAAAATAAATTTTTAGTCGTAATTATTTAAAATAAATCATTTTAAACATTAAAAACCCATAAAAATTTCTAAAATAAAAATTTTAAATGGGTATTTCAGAGGCTATTTGGAAATAGTGTAGCGATAGAAATCTGATACACGATATAACAGTGATATGGCGGGGTAATAGCGGGTCATGAACTACACTGGTTATGCACAAAGGAATTTGGATTTACACAAAACAAAACACAAATAAAGTCACCCATATCACTTATAAATTGCGGAAACGGTCAATCATTTGGATGTTTATTGGGTTTGATTATGAATATAATAAAAAATTGTATTTTTTGGTAATCTATAATTTGGATAATGGTCTGATTTACTTCCTTATAATGTAAATCTCATATATGTGCAAAAACATAAGACTTGGTTACTGTAATTTATATAGGTTTAAATAACTATTTATATGAAAAGTAAAGAAGTACCAAAAAGAGATTATACATATTTTGGCATATTACATTTTGTCTTTCTTTTATTATTGAAGTAAATTTTAAAACCTAAACTACAAGTTATTTTGTTTATACTGCCCTGTTATTGGTTTGAATGAGAATAAATATTATATGTTATGTTGATGAAGTTACATAAATAAAACTTGTAAACCTTAATTTTGGTTAGGATCGACATTTCTACGTTTTAGGATGTTTCTTTATGTAGGCTTTAATTTCGCTTTATTTATTACTTTAAATAGCATGATTAACCTATTATTAATGCATATTAAATGCGTTTAATTAGGAATTCAAAATTAAAATGTCCCCAATAGAAAATTTGTATGTGTGTGAGTATTAATGGCTTTTATTCACAAGGTTAATCCCTACTAGCAGTAGAAGCCTGTCCGGAACCAACCGACATATCCGACATTTATAAGAAGTCAAGTTAATGTGAGAGGTTTAAGTTCCATTATATAATAAATACATGAAGAAACAAGGTTAGCCCAATTGTATTAGAAACTTTCCCGGAACTACCCGACAAATCCAACATCTACAAGTAGTCAGTTTAGTGTGAGACCTCTAGTATAATAATTACTTATATATTGGAGGCCTACCTCAAGAAGGTATTAAGTGGTTAGGACATTAGGCTTCTTCTAATTTTTATTCTTTAGAAAGGTTAAAGTCATTGGGCCCGTCCTTATTAGGTCTTAAGTGGTCATTAGGTCCGCCTTTCTCTTATAAACTAATGAAGTATTAAATGGTCTTAAACGATTACGAATGAGTGAGGTTGTTGTCTGAAAGTTTTTCGCTTTTTATCTGGGACTATTTGAGGGTTTACCTAAGGATGAGCTATTAAGAGTTCCACCGATCATGTTAAGGGTCTGTTTAAAGGGAACCATTTGTCTAAGGGAAGTGTTAAGTAGCTAGGATTTCACCTACAATGATAGCTAGATAGTAACATAGTGGTACACCCAGGGAATGTCATAAATGATGGTTAGTCATCTACCATCCTAGGATAATAAGTAACCTCTTACTATCTCCCGATTTATATTGAGAGTATATTTAATGACGTTGGCAATTAGAAAATGAGGTATTAAGTGACTAGGGTCTGCCACAGGGTATTAAGTGACCATAGGAGGAAAGAAACTGGTAAAATAAATATAAATGGCCTTAAGTGACCAAATGTTTGTCTGCCTTAAAGGGTATTAAGTGACCATAGAAGCCCGCCTTTATATATATATTGGACTTAGGTGACTGTAGGGTATTCTGCCAAATTAATACATGTGCATGATTATGTGTTGAATTCGCCAATACATGATCTGACATATTAATATTGCCAAATATAGGAAATAAGTTTCTCTAAATTTATACAATTTTCATTAGCACAAACATTGTTGTTTTGACCCCACTTGTCCTAAGAAAACAGGTTAGTATGTGGAAATGCTTGATTAGTGAGGTGATGAAGGATGGAGCTTGGCGTTGGAGATTTTATCACAGTTATTATTATGTCTATTATTTACCTGTATTTATGGGATATTATTAATGTACCTTGTTATGACACTTTGAATTCCAATGTAACCGACATTATTATGGGTTTTATGAAAGGGTACACTTTTTATTATTATCATATTTTATCACATCCACTATGAGATTCTGATTTCGTTTTTAAATGGCTCTTTTTATTTATTCCTGATAGGAACCAATGACTCATTTGGAATGGCTCTAAGTTCTGATGCACCTTTTATAGGTCGGGATTTAGGCCAATTTCGTGTGGTTGTTACAACATAGGCCAGTGTTTGCTACCCCATTATAAAATATTGTGTATTCTTTTACCTTCCAACACTCTGTGATGGTGATTCGTTACCGTTTTGTGATTATTATCTGAATTGCATACGAATTGTTTGTTGGCACTTGATTGACCAAAATCCAATGTCAAAATTTTGGCATGCCGGTAGGGGGCTACTTCTTGAACTGAAGGATATCTTTCTGCTAAGGCAATGACGGTGAGGAGGAAATCCATGGACAAACAACTAGAAGGTGCAACAACTCAAGGAGGGAGTCAGGAGGCTTTTCTATAGGAAATCCTTCCTTATGCGTAACTAAAGACGATATAGACAAGGTAATGAACAACTTGCAAGACTGCCTCCAACATCAGGAGAATTTGTAAAGAGATAAGAGGAAATAGTCAATAAATTTTAAATCAAGTCGAATAACTAGGAATACAAGATACAATTATTTGAGTTGGGTCCAACTACAATCATGGACATAGGCGGGAAGCGGGAGGCAATTGACCCCGCCTCTCGAGAAGTCGGTATCAACCCTATCCCAGGGATCAGTATTGATCCCACTAACAGAATGGGCAGACCCCTGCTACTAGATTAGCATTCACTCTCGCTGGAATTTGCAACTCAGGATCGGATACCAGAGATTAGGTGCTTTTAGGATGAATGAAGGATTGGACGCTCAAAACACGCGGGTTGCGGTGTTGAATTGTGCGATCGATGTCAGCTGTTTACCAATTATAATCAAATCACGGTCAGGATCAAGAGGGAATCAATAGGTGGATTATCTCATCCGGACTTGGATTGCGTAAACCATAATTCATTCTCTCAAGCTATTAGGAATTCTTAGAATCCACCGAACTTCACATTATTGGTCTTTCAAATCTTAGGATGGTAGGAAGTTCCTAAACACGTATAAGTATTGGGGGAATCTGATGACGTCATGACCAATTGCTTTCCTTTCTTTCTACCAGACATAGATGATATGTGGTTCAAGCAGCTAGAATCAAACTCTATTAAAGCTAGACAAATATAGTGGAAAATTTTATTGAATAATTTTGGGTCTGTAGCGTTAGACCCAAAAACGTGATGACATTAACCACATTCATGCAGAGGACTAGCGAGACTCTGCGAAATTTATGAAAAGGTTCAATAATGCGGTAGCTTCGGTGGATCGACCAGACCCATCGATTGTTGTGATGGCCGTAGTATCTGGCATCTTCGACAACTCCGGGTTCAAGATATCATTGGAGAGGGATCCTTTGTGGGATCTCAAGGAATTCTACTTCGAAGCCAATAGTCTCTAAGGCAGGAAGACACAAAAGCAGACCGAGATGCTCTCGAAGTCAATATTGTTAAGGATATAGGACCATCAAATGCTGGAAATAATAAAGAAAAGCACAAGGCTGATGGCAATGCAGGCCCCGAAAATCAAATCAAAAAGGGTTAAAATAGGATTCATATATGAAGCTGAATGCAGGTACAGAACAAATCTTCTTTGACAACAAAGACTGCCTTCCAGCGAGAAGGCAAATCGGATGGGAGCCTATTAAACGAGACACAACTTCCAGGAAATCCGACATGTTTCATGAAATAGCTTGACGTGAAAAAATGAATGCAAACACTTGCAGGATGTCATCATATAGCAAGTAAGGAATGAACAATTGCTATAATACTTCCGAAACCAAACCATAATAGTGCAACAGGAACAACCATTGATTGCAAGGGATAAAGGCATGCCTAGCTTTCGTCAGGGCTATGTCATCAATTGACAAGTAAGAGTCGAACAACAATGGTGGCTAAGTCTCCAATCCATGTACAGAAATAAGCGAGATCCCTAGGCATGCTCTTGGATGACAATGTACCACCAATTATATTTCTTTTACTTTTCAGTCCACTTTTACTAACGAGGCTAAACTATTTACTCTTGTATGGAACCAATGAGATCCTTAGGCAAGATCTAAACGGTGAAAAACATAATAGTATTTGCAATTAAGATTACTTTTCCTGCAATAAAGTTGTTCGGTATGCATTGTTGATGCCCATTAGACATATATTTTATGTTTTATTACTTAAATAAGATAACTTGTCTCCAATTAGAAAACTATAATGACACCATTCGGTAAGTATGACTAATGCTGATCAGATGTAAAATCTAATTTCAAGTAATTTTAATCACCTGGTGAGTATATGTGATGCTTATTAAGTAAGAACTCTTTAATTTGCTAAATCATTATGTATGGTTGATGCATTGAAAGAGCCCGACGAGGCTATGGATCGTCAAGTATGCCTGATGCTATGTAAGAGCCCTGAGAGGCTACAAACTGTCAAGTATGGGCAATGCTTAGTAGAACGTGAACAAAACAGTGAATTATCAAGAATGGCTGATGCATGATGGGAATCCAAACACTGTTCTGTTAAGTATGACTGATGCTTAGCAGCCCAACCAAATCATGAACTATCAGGTATAGCTGATGCATGACGAGCATCAACTCAAAACTCAAAATGCTAAGTAAGGCTGATACCTTGTGGAACCCCCGACAAGGCACGAAATTATCATGTACGGCTGAGACATGATCAAACCCTGACGGGATTACAATGCAATGAGTATGGTTTATGCACAACAAAAGTTTGGATGTAACGACCTATATTTTACGTACTATGGGATCGTAAAATAATTCTATTTAATTCCTTAGTGGTCAAATTATTCTAATTTTTTTATATTGTTCATGGGAATGTGAGACATGTTCATGATTTTTATCGAATCATTTTTTGACCATTTTGCCCTTATAACTTACTATTTATCTATAACTTTTGTTTGGGACCGAATCATGTACCGTAGTTGATCTGGACTGGGATGGTGGCTGATCATTCCGTAGAGTGGTCACATTAAATATTTTACTCGGTGGCTTAGGTGGCATTGCTATTTTAAGTTTTTATCTGCTACCCAGGCTAAACAGTAGCTAATGGGATGATTATAGAAAGCCCATTAGACTAATAGCCTGGGATTATAAATATGGGTTTTGAGAGGAGGATTTGAGTTCTTCTCATTATTTCACACATTTGGTTGAGCGTCTGTGAATCTCTGGCTCTTCCTAATCTCTAAAACCTAATTTTCTTTAATCAAATCATTCTAAGTCGCGTCAAGAGGCAAGATCTACATAAAAGAGTATTGGATCTCGCTGTTTTGCATTGAGTTCAAGGGTTTTCTTTGTTGTTTCTTTAGTGTCCACATTTGTTTTCATCTCTATTTCATCAGGTTTGGGTTCCGTTGAGTGATAAAGATCTCTTATATGTTTACTACGAAATATATGTGTTAATTAGGTTAACGAAACATCCATATGCTAATTTTACCCTAAAAACCGGATCATATTTGTTTATTTTAGATCTAGAGACCCTAGGATAATGCAATTTGATCATATATCATGTAATTTTGTTAGATCCATCTTGTTTAATGTGTAATTAGTGTCAAACTATGCCAGAATTATGATTATTATGAAATGAATCATAATTGTAGGTGTTCATATGTTTGTTCAAATTTGGAATATGATGAATTGTTGTTTGATTGGTTGGATTTTATGTTGTTCATGATTTATTTTTTGTTTATAATTATGTGTCATATGAATTAAAATCGAAGAACATAACAAACCGGAGTCTCAGATGATCAGTTTCAGATGAAACTTGGCGGAGGAGCTCTAGAGGTCACCGGTAGACAACACAAGAAATTTTAAGCGAACATTCATTGAATATGAGGATTGGTACCGGTCCATAACCTATGGACCGGTATCAATCCATAACAACTCCTCAGATGGAATCAGGGTTTTTGGTGTAGCATCTAAGAAGTTCAAGGAAGCTATGATGAAAATTTCAAGTGTAAATTCCCAAAGTACGAGGACCGATACCGATCCATATTAGGTGTTCAACAGAAGACAAAACTTTATACGTGGTTTTATGGGGTCAATAGCAGGTCATATGCAAAGTTTAAAGTGAATTAGATGGGTCGAACGGTATTCGCTTGGGACCATGGGTTTGGGCTGACATATGAAGCTTTGGAAAAGTGATTTGAGACGCAGATGGACTAGAGGGATATATTCAAGGTAAAGAATGAAGTTGTACAACACTTAGCCAAAATGGGTTTTTCATTAGCCCTTTACGGATGGTAACGACTAGTCATTCGATATTAATGTATTTAAGGCTTAAGTCGGTGATAGCCAATGTATTGCTTTTTATGGATTCTATGATTGCTTGTGTGTTCTCTTTTATTTCTCAGGATAGACTATCACTGTAGGATACTAAAGAGAAGTGGGGATTGAGAATTTTATCCTATCTAATGTCTAATTCTATGTGTTCGAGTAGCATATTTAATAAGATTATTATGTGTTAACTCTTTGGTTGTAAGGACAGATCAGGTGAGATTTTAACTGTTTATTATCACATTATATATCTTGTGTAACTATTGATAGTGTTTTATTTTTCATACCAGACTATTGTCTAATTCAGGACTTTATGTCACCTCTTATTACCTTGGGATGTGTAATGACCCAGATTTGTCGGTCAATTGAATCTGAATATTTAAATATGTTTTAAATATTATATTTAGAATATTTATGGATTTAATATTGAATTCGTTTATAAAATGAAGTTTAAACGTTAAATTTATATTAAATATAATACAAGCTCATAATGGCGTGGTAGTTCGTAATATTGAGTTTTGAAATTTAATTGAATATATACGATCCGATATAAGTCGAATTTTCGTAAACATTTGAATCTAGTTGATTATAATTTTCTAATGGAAGAGAAAAATCGAGATTTCATGTTATAGATTGTTAGCTATGTGCAAATCAAATTTTAAAATAGTCGCTATGGAAATCGTTAATAAACGATAACGTTTGTTTAATTAATTTAATAAGGATTTCTATATAATTTTGATACCGCCTTAACTCGAAATTGATGATATCGAGTTGTAAAATCCGTATTGTTTATATGTGAAGCTATATGATAATTTTATTTGGATATTTATGTTAATAATAATTTATTATTATTTAATTGAATTATTTTGAAATTAACATTAATATTTTATTGTTATTTTATAAGCCTTAAAATAGCCATTTTGCAAACGGTGTCTATTTTTGATGAAATTAGTTTCATTGGAACCGTAACATTAAATTATTTTACGTAACCAAATTTCGTTGTAAACCAATGTCGTATGTGACTTCGGTAACCAAAAACACTTAGGTTTTTATTTTTTTGTTTTATCGATTTAATGTGGAAATCAAGAATAACAGATTTTCGAACGAACTACTTTTTTGACGAAACTAATTTTGTTAAATCCATAATGATCTGTTTTTGTAGTATTTCAATATTCAAGTTATTTGGACTTATTTTGTGATCGTGTGCAATTTAAATGTGTGTCGATTCTATGTGAGTTATAAAGGAATTTTCACAAACGATCTCCGAATTTGACAAAACCTTTTCCATCGTGTTTGGAATATTATTTTATGCTAAGGTGTAAAAAAATTTCTTGATCGGATGTTGTTTGAGGTGATTTTAATATGTAACCACCAAACCTTCCCCCTTTTGTACCACGCAATCCGTTCAACGATACTAAAACACCTCGATTGCAAATACATCGAGCATGTCAAGCTCTAAAATCTAATCGGTTGTGATCGTAACCCGTGTTTCCTGGTGACCAAAACATCACTTGAAAAGTGCGGCAGTCGAAGTCTTTTTGAGGGAAATTGAGGGCGTCATGTGGACTGGAACTCATGGCGAGGGCCGGAGGAGTTCGCACGTAGGAGATGGTGATGGCTGATCGTGGGCTAGTGATCAGAGAATGGGGCGGTAGGTGATGTTTCTTGCGTGCCGTTGGGGATTAATTGAAGAGAAACGAAGCCGAAGTTTTGGTAAGGAAATATACGTAGGCAAAGGAGGAAGTAGTAAATTGGCTGTATATACTTTATACTGTAATGAGTATGTTAAACAAAGCATACAGGTTTGGTACTACTGAAAGAACGAAGCACTATTGCTATGGTTTTATTTCCAAAGTTGTCGGCCTGGTGAATATTTGAGCAAGTAATTAGCCGGCCTAATGTCTTATTATAGGCTAACATATATATATATATCAGTTTTATAATTAAGTAAAATTAGGTATTTATTTAAAACAAGTATTATTAGTCTAATTGTCACACAATGTTTAACTCATTGTTTCCTAGAATAGATCACTGATCTTTTGAAAACGTAATGATATTATAAATTAGTTCGTTTATAAATTAATTGATTATTATATGATTAGTGATATGATTAATTTAATTTAGGAGTTAATAATTAATTTAAATCGTATAACTTTAAATAACTATAACTCATGCATATATGAACAGAATCAGATAAACCAATATACGTTGGATTCGTCTCGGTAAGGTCTAGGCTATGGAACAGACTGGGACGGAATTGGAATCAACTGGACTTTTTTCAATTAAACACTTGTCTAAATTAACTGAAATGAACCATTTAAACGACGAATCAGATGAGTTAAACTCACTCATTTCTTCCCACTTATATTTATATAAGTCCGGTTTTATAATTGTGTGCTGTGATTGCTAATGGTTGATTGTTTATTAATTATATATTCATATGTTGATTAAATCCATGAAATTAAATGTTTGTTTAATTATAGTGGAAAAACAAATCATTATTTTAACGATTGGAACCAATTGAGGTAACTTACCTTGTTGGTCATGTTTATAATATAAACGTGTTTAACTTAATTGTTTGAATTGTTTTGTTAAATAAATTGGTTGATGTTAAATAGTAGTTATAAACCGTTATAGAAATTATTAATTTAAATTTAATAATTCTTATTAAATGATTTTATTTGAGGCAATGTATTTGGATGCGGGGAATAACATGTTAAGGGATCCAACTGTATTTCTCACCCACCATTGTTAAATTTTATTGTATTACGATATATTGAAATATGAATTTGTTATGC
Organism: Allium sativum; assembly: GCA_030737875.1. Lineage (NCBI taxonomy): Eukaryota > Viridiplantae > Streptophyta > Magnoliopsida > Asparagales > Amaryllidaceae > Allium > Allium sativum. The sequence goes on from CM060924.1 coordinate 382,699,506, forward strand.
AAGGATTGACAGGTTGGAGGAATCCAACTGGATTCCTCTCTAATATTGATAACGTTTATCAGTATGATTGGATGTGATTTACTTGATGTGAAATTGGTTAATATTTCACGGGTTTGGTACTATAGTAGACATTTGACTCTTTAGTACCGTTGATAAAATATTTTTTTTTGGAATCAACGTTAAATAGATTCTAAATGGTTTTCAAAGTTATATTTTTAGATTTGAAATACGATGTTTATTTTAAACGTCAATGTTTTTATTTCCGTTTTTACAGTTATGTAAATTATAAATTAGTGGAATTCTAAGTTATTAATAAATAATGGTTAAACGATATAAACTAGATTAAAATGATTGGGTAAACGCCTTGAGTGGTGTAAATGGAATTTTAAAATATCTTAAAATGTTGAAATGGATTAATGTAGTTGGAAAGGTACGAGAATATATTTAAAAGAGTTGACAAGTGATTCTTGTAATAAATGAATGTTTTTGCAAACGTTGGTTATAAATATATGAAATGTGATCAAATGGATTTTTTGTGAATGAGATTAGCGAATAATAGAATTTGAAATGGGATATTGATTTGGAGTGTAACTAATTGAGACAAATACTTAATAATTATGTTTTTAAGTCAAAATTTACTAAAAGGGAGTTAAACGGAAATACGTATAGACCGGGGAGAATTATGAAATGGATTTATAATATAATGGAATTTGTCAAATAAGAGTTAAATATTGGCAAATGATTTAAAGGATACGCGAAGAAAAAGGATACAAGTTATTGGCAAAATATTTGCAAATGGAAAATACTTATAAATTAATGGTTGAGATAATTAAATCAACGTTCAAAGTATTTATAAATAAATGGCTAAGTTATTTACAAATAAATGGTTAAGGATTTATAAGTTACTGACGGAAGATTAAAGATTTTATAAATGTAAAATTTAGGATTTTATAAATGAAAGGTTAATGATTTTGTAAATGAAAGGGAAGGATTTTTGAAATGGAATTTACAATATTTGTTATAGAAGTTAAATGGAATTATTTTAATTAATTTTTATGAAATGATATTTAAAATGTACGGGAAATGATTGTGAGATTATAAAGCATTATAATTGGTTTGAAAATGGTAAAAGAGAATATATGTGGGTTTTAAAGAAATTGGAACTTGTTGTATGTTGGTTGAGTTGATTAATTTTCGAGGTGTCAATCTGATGTTGGTATCGGCCTTCGAGGTTAATATTGAGAGATTTATTCACTTACCAATTTACAATGAGGAGCCAATGAGTAGAAGTGGAATGTTAATTGAATATTTTTATATTAAATAAGAAAAGGGGAAATATTTTCCGAATTAGAAGTTTAAAATATTTAATTAACGACTGGTTAATTAAAGAGGCTAAATGATGCTAGGTATCGGATCAGTGAATTTATTTTATTTTTATGGATGAATGGTTGTTTATTTGATAGTTAGATATATGACTATGAAATCTGACCTATACGATTGCTGGTACGGAAAGATCGAGATCGAGTTTATATTTGAAAACACTTCTGAACCAGCAAATACATGGAAGATGTTGATTGAAGATGAAGCAATTGAAGATCGTTGATATTCATTAGCGAAAGAGCTACTGGTTGAATTTCTCTGGTTTGGCCACCATATTTATAATAACTTGTGATTCTATCGTAATTGAAATCTTCGGATTACAAGGACTACTCGCTACTGATCTATAGGGTGATACTTAGGATGTGGTAGGAGGGTGCCTTGGGTTTGTCCAGTCCCAGGACAACCTGTATGGATGGATGTCTGACAGAGCATTTCCAAAGGGATCGCGTACATTTATTTCTTCAAATGTATCATAGTTGTGGCAAAGAATGGACCTTCTCTTAGCTTAACAACTAGGGTATTTTTGTCGACATCAATTAGTGATATATGGCGGTTCTGGTGATGTGGCATTTAAAGTGAATGGTGGTCAGATGTTCTGAAAGCTAATTTAGACTTCAAGCCTTATCAACTGGGTAATGGTATAAAATTAGGTAGGTCACATGGCTGTGTGGGTCGCTCCCATTAGGGTGTATTGTCGCTATCTAGAGAAATTCCTATTTGTTCTTCTTTTCGCTTCTATATCTCTCGGGAACGGTTATGTTGGTATACTATATGTAAGATGACAATATATTTGAAACATTCAAGTGAAGTCAATAGCCAGTCATGTTTAGCATGGGTTGCAAGATGTTCGTGTTGAATTCGGTGTATCCCTCTCTAGAGATACACTATTAAAAGGTGGTCCCATTGCTGGATCTAGATTAACCCTAGAGGGGGCGGGATGAGCAGGGTTTATCACAGTTTTTCACTGAATTAAAAATTTGATAGGATAATTATAATAATAAACAGATCATAGAATGCAGCTAAAATAAAAGTGCAGAAAATATATCACACATAGATATACCCAACTTCGGCAAAACCTTGCCTACTGCTGCATTCATAAGGTTTCTACCAGGTAAAAGATGTAAAAGATCGAACAGATCCCGCATACAACACCATGTACACTAGCGAACCCCTCTCTCCTATACTAACCCTACGCTCAAAACCGTAGACTGACCGATATCCCCTCGATCAGATTTTCCCTAATTACGACCCCGTAACAAGCGACTAAGATTTTACAGACTCTAGCAACTATTAGTCAACACCCTGACTGATTCCCCTAGATTTTACAGACCTAGAAACTGTTTGATCGGTTTTACAACTCAAATTTAAATATAAAAATATTACAAAAAAATAACAAAAGAAACCCTAGTTTAGAACAATTTAAATCTCCCCTTTATAAAACTTGGCTAAGCCAACATTGAAAATGATTCGGCCCTTTTAGAAATGATGCACCCCTATTTTCATTATCCCGATCTCTTTCTTTCTCTTATACAATAGCGGCTGAAAAAGGAATTTATGGTTTCTTGTTCATTCCCAAATCAAAATCGATTGCTAGATGAAATCTTGTGTGGATTCAATCTCGAATTGCTTAAGTTCTTCAAAGGGGTGTTCTCTGATTTGGGGAATATTTGGTGATCGAAAACGATGGATAAAAAAGGTGAGTTTTCTCTAAGTTTTTACTTTTCGATTTTTGCTCTTGTTTTTCTATATGTGATTGGGGATTTTTTTTGCCGATGAGGAAATGGTGATTAAATAGGGGTTTAGAAAACCCTTGAAACCCTCTGATTTCACCCGTAATTGACTTGATTTGATCTTGTGCGATTTCCTCTTTTTGAATGCGAGATTGTTTTGACCATGAGGGATTTTTGGAAAGTATTCAAAAACGATTTTTGTCCCTAAAATAAAGTTGATAATTTCTAAGTAAAAAAATGTTTGTTTCCCTTATTACCAACACTGAATTTTAGAATTTAAAACCATGTGAATTCCTTGTGATGAAAACATGCGTGAAATCCTGGAAATAGTTGATTTGATTTTCTGGTCTTCGTAAATGGCACTAGCATTTCTGCAATCTTTTTAAACCTTGACAAACTAGATTGATTCAATCCTGGAAACACATGTAATTATCCTTGCCATGAGTACTTGATAAGAATGCAGCCTGTTTGAATTGTTGCCAAAAAAAATTGCTTCGAAATAAAACTGCCATGTATGATAATTTTTGGAAATACATTAATTTTGTTTCTGCCCAAAATTAAATCCTATGAATGCTGTAACTTTGTCAAATCACTTCCTTGGTAATTCTGGAATGCTTTTGGATTTTATAAAAAACATAGTTGTCCAAATATAGTCGAGTTGAAAACTTGATTTGTTGCAATAAAACCTTTGTTTCCATGTGTTAAAAAAATGCCGCGAATTCCATGAATGAAATTGGAAATAAATTAAAAATTCATTTTTCCCAAATTGATCCCTTGGCCAAATCATATGTTATTCTTGGCAATTAAATAAAATCCTTAAATGCATGAAACATTAGAGAAAGTTCACTTTGAGTTTTGACAAATCTGGAAACATAGAAATACTTACCATAATCAATTTGCCTCATTTGTTCTATTAGCAAGCACATTGCCTGAATCATGGTGTATCGTTTTCAGTAAGATTTTGCCTTGACCATATATTCATTCATTTGTAAACTTTGTCTTTGGCATTTGAAACTTGTTGTACTGATATAAAGTTTGCATGAGCACACAAATGTACTCTTTGGACTTGAAACTGCATCCTGAAATTGTTTTACATGAACTCACTGAGTTTCCCATTTTTCCCTTGTCTTCAATCCTACTATGCCTGTATTCATGCATACTGATGCAAATGTTTGAAATGAGCTTGCTGTTTGCACCCATGTATTGTTGTGTCGAGTTTGCACATATCTTTAACTTGCCAAAGCATGCTAGACTTGATCACCATGCTGCTCCCTTGAACTTAAAACTGCCTTGTTGTGTGCCTAGAATACTAGCCTGAACCATGCTCAATTTTCTCCACTATGCTGTTGCATGTATATTTGCTCACATCATGTTCATTTATATGTATGTCTATCTTTGATGACTTGAAGTAGCTTAAACACTTTGTTGTGTGCAATCTTGTTGTACTCGGCCACTTGATTGTTATACCTCTTTGAACATGCATGCATCAATTTGAACTTTCACATCTAGGTTGCTTTGTTTATCTTGGTTGACCATACTATTCTAACTTGATCATGTTGCATTGTCCACTTGAGCCACTTGCTGCAGTTATGATCTATGTAGTTGAGATCGACCATTTTGCTATACGGCCCCATAATGTTATGTACTTGCTTTTCATACATGAACACATGTGCTCCATTTGAAAAAAAACATGCTCCATTCATGTAATTTATGTTTTGACATGAGCATTATAGTTTGTACTTTGATTGCATTTGCTCCATTTCACTGTGATGTTGCTGAGCTGTATGTATACATATATGTATATATACATGTATGTGTATATATATGTGTGTGTATATATCTGTCTTGTAATAACCCGGAAAATACGAGCCAATTTAAAAATTTTAAATTGATTATTTCAAAGCAATTTGAACCATTGAAATAGAATATTTCAATAAAATAGTAAGTTAAGAATAGTAAGTCAGTTTGAAAATTTGAATTCATACTTTGACCGACTGTGCAGGGTGGAAAATATAACGGATTTTAGTGAGACCAAAAATATTTAAATCTGTTAGTCAATACCTTTCTAACGAATCTGAAAAATCGAAGTTGCATAACGGGAATCAAAAGTTATGGCCGAATGAATTTTCAGAAGAGTCGGTATATAGAATATATAGGCCTGGAAAATTGATATTTTTCATACGGTCTCAGAATTCGACGAAACTAGTTTTGTTAGGACCGTATCGTCAATACGAAACTAGAAAATATTTTTCTGGAATTTTTCTAGTTAGTATGTGACCCCGGTAATTTGAAATGTACGTTTAAAATTCAATATAAGGATTTAAATGTAAATTCAACGGAAACTAATTGTAACGATCAAATCAGCTTACGATACATATCCCATTGTGTTCGGAATGGGCGTAAAACGCTATGGACGACAGGCGGTAGGCCTCGTTTCGAGGTCGTATGTAAAAGTCAACCTTTTTGCAAAATTAAATAATTAAAAAAAAAAAAAAATTATTTCCTCCTTTTCTTCTGCTTGGCCCCCCCCCGATTCATTATTCAGAAACGAGAAAAAAAAAACCTAAACCTAGACAGCCGCTTCCCCCCTCGAGACATCGCCGCCGACGAAGACTTCGCCGTCGCGCCCCCCCTCCGTCCAACCTCCTCCTTCCAGTGTCGAAACCGACGAACCCCTCGCGACGCCCCCCCCCCCAGTCGAATCAAATCGAGCCGCCGCCCTTACCTCGACGCCGACACCACCGAGCACCACCACCACGAAGCCGCCGACGCCTTCTTCTTCCCTCCCCTTCGCAGGCTACGGTGAGCATTTAGGGTTATTTTATTTTTGTTTTTATTTTTGTTTTGCAAAAAAAAAAAAACCGATTCCTTTTAAATGATTTAAAAAAAGTAATTTCTGTTTTTTTTAAGATATAAAAACTGAATTTTTAAAGATTTAAAAACTGAATTTTTTAAGATATATAAACTGAATTTTTAAAGATGCAAAAACTGATTTGATCAAGATATAAAAACTGAATTTTTAAAGATTTAAAAACTGGATTTTTAAAGAATATAAAAACTGATTTGATAATGATATAAAAACTGATTTGATCAAGATATAAAAACTGTTTTTTTAAAGATGCAAAAACTGATTTGAAAAAGAATTTTAAAAACTGATTTTTAAAGGAAATAAAAACTGATTTTATTTTAAGGTTTGAAATAGGAAAAAGGTTTAAACTTTGAAATAGAAAAAGGTTTAATCTTTTAAAAGAAAAAGATTTGAACTTGCAAAAAAATAAAGATCATATTTTTAAAAAGAGAAAAGACGGAATTTTTGTTAAGTAGAAGAAGTAAGATATAATTCTTATATTTTTAAAGCAATAAAAATATAATTTTTACGTCATGGGAATAATAAAAATATAATCTTTATATATTTAATAGCGAAGTCAAAATGCAATCTTTATATATTAAATAACATAGTAAAAATTTGATTTTTACCTATGTAGAGAATACAGGCAACGAAAGCGACAAGAAGGCGAAATAGACGAAGATTTCTATAAAGGAAGAGTCGTGTTATTGGATAGCTATTGGTGAGAATTTCTCACTTTTAAATTTCTTTTTATATATATATATATGTGTGTGGAAATAAAAGTGAATTGCTATATATATATATATATATATATATATATGCCCCCTCGTCCACAAACCATGGACGATATTTATTGGTTGAAATTGTTGTGAAAATTGGTTGACGGCAAATTGTTGTTTGGGATTGTTTGTGGTTGATATTGAATTGATTGTGGTTGAAAAATACCCGTTTGTGATTGGAAAATATTTGGTTGAAACCACATAGGATTAGTTTGTGGAAATGAAATAAATATAAACATGCCGCCTGCGTGCGAATTAGATGCATGATCCCCATTGTCAAAAACCGCGAGGTTTTAAGGTAAAGCGAGGAGCCGTACTAGGGACGGTGCTAGTTTTAACTACCCTGCCGTTATGCTGCCGAAATTTTGAATAATCTTTGTGTGTTAGAATTATTTTCATATGTTGAAATTATTTGCATGCATAGAAATTAAAGCCATATATTGAAACTATGTCCATGTGTGGAAATATTCATGTGTTGAAAAGTGTTGTGTGAAAATAAAATTCATTTGTGAATGAATGAAGTGTATAAACAATAAAAATCATATTTTTTATATATATATGAAGTATGAAAAATATTCGCCTTATATAAATAATTTCAATCATAAAAATCCCATCTTTCTAATATGAACAACATAAATAAAATGTCCATGTGTGGAAATGCTCATTTGTTGAGAAATGTGTGTAGTGGAAAGGTTCATGTGTTGAATAAAAAGATTGAGCGATAAAAATTACATTTTTATTGAAACTATGAAATGTTGAAACCATACATTGGTCGAATAAATATTTTAAATGATAAAAATATCATTTTTATCATATGTGTGATATGCTAAAGATATGCGGACGTTGAAATAAATATTTGTGATAGAAATATTATTTTTTAACATGCATAAGAACTAAATAAAATAGTCATGTGTTGAAATCTATTTTAGTTCGCCAAAATTATCATCCTTGAAATGTGAAGTGTTAAAAATAGCCACTTGTTCAAAATAAACATATATGAGTTGGAATATTCATTAATTAGCTAATGAAATGATTTGCACCTATTTATGTAACATTAGAATGAATGGTATTTTTAAACCAAACAGAAATCAAATATGAAGTTGAATAGAAAATGATAAATGATAAGAACTGTATATATATGTACACGCATATTCATTGAACAGGTTATAGCAAAGGGGCTAGAGAAGAGGAATAAAATTTTGTGCCCGACAAATAGGTACACATTTACTGTTTTGTTTGGGTGATGATTTTATGAGCCTGTTGGCTAGCCGCTTGGCTTTTTCTTTTTCTTTTTGAGATTAGAAGGACCGGGAACGCTATTTGCGATTTCCCGATGCTCCCGGTGCAGGGGAGGTTATGGCGAAATTTTCCAAAATTTTAAGGTGTTAGAAAAATATTTGAAGTGAAAACGATATGGAAATCATTGAATGAACTATATTTATATAAATATATAAATATAAATATAATTAAAACGAAACGAGGCCGTGCAGTTCATATTTTGAAACCGTGATTTCAAACGACTAGTGCGGAAGATCCGACCATTGGATTTTCCCGAAACCTCAACCGTTGGGTTCGCCTTGGAAATATCTTTCCAACGGCACCAACTTTGTGAAGATCCGACGGTTGGATTGTCTGGAATGTTTAATTCAAAATTAGTGAAAAACAGCGCCAGAAACGATTATATATATATATATAAATATAATTAAATTAAATCGAATAACGACGCTGCAGTTCGTAAATTGAAATCGTAACTTCAAATGGTTAGTGTGGAAGATCCGACCGTCGGATTTTCCCAAAACTGGAACCGTTGGGTTCGTTTTGAAAAGACCTTCCTAATGATGTAAAATTTGTGAAGATCCAACGGTTAGATTTTCCTATATGTGTAAAACAAAATTAGTGGAAAGCAGCGCCAGTGCATCGACACGACCTGAAACGTCGTTTAATTAATTATGGCCGTTTTAAATTAAATAAAAATGGCGATGTATCGCTATAAAGTGCTATTGACGATATAGAGTGGAAATAAACCAATTTTGTTGTGTTTGCTTGATATGTGATGGTTGAATGTATTTGACATGAAAATTTTAACTAAATAACTGAAATGTGAATGTTGAATTGTTCAACCATGTGATTAATTGGTTTGAAAATCTAAATATACGTGGATTATTTGAAAAGGCCGAGTTTATCTCATTTCAAATAATCGATCGACGTTGAGAAGTCGAAGAGTCGAAGACGACTGAAGACCGACGATTTCCATATTGGATGGATGGGCGCTACTGATACTCGTGATTGGAGTAGCTACCATGAAGGAATTGAAGTAGTAGCCATCCAAACATAGTGTTGATTGTACGGATATGCGAGGAATTGGTGCCTCCGGTTTCGTTCAGACCCAGAACGGACTTGTAAATGGACTGTGTGTCTGACATTGGATTTTGTTCTGTGTTGATTGATCTCTGTTAAATATATATCTGTTTGGCGGCAGAGAATTTATTCTCTTGCTTAACGCCCTTCTCTGAGACGTACGAGCTTAGAGGTTATGTATTGACAGAAATCAGTCGCATGGAGTGGATTGCCTGTGTGGCACGCCTAAGTGGCATATGATCAAGGCTTCTGTTGCAAAGCAAAGTCTTGTGGTTGATGATCAAAGCATAGTCTGTGTGACGTAGCTTTGTGTATAACGTGAATTCGTGAGCCTCACACCCCGGTATGAGTCAAAAACGGGAGAAGGACCCAAGGAGTGCATGACGTTTCTTTCTAGCTATGGTGGTGTCAGTGACCTCCCAGCCCTGACATTTATATCTACTTTTCACCTGTGTGGTTGTTAGAATGCGAGGCGCCTCGATTATAGGTCTGTAAGGACCGGGAAACGTGTGTTCAGGAATAATTAATCCTCAAAAGTAAGAGAGGACCGGCCTTGGAGGATCCAGGGGATTGCTGTGTGCGGTCCCGAGGCATTTGCTAGAGTGTCTCGAATCGGAGAGGAGCTTGCCCCTTGCCTCGACTCATGAAGGAATCCAATTTCCAATACGAAATATGCGGACGTGATTGTATTACTAGTATGGCGACATAGTGGTATGGGTCATTTATGCCGCCTATGATTGATATTTATGATTGAAATCGCTTTTGAAACATATATGCACTAGTAATAATATCAAGCACTTTTGTTTTATTCGTATGAAGCATCTTTGGCCATTATAAGGTAAAAACTCTATCCTCCGGCTTGCGTTGCATTGTGTGATGGGACCTGAGTCTTATAATGGCTTCATTTTATAAAAAGCATTGCGTTGATTTAATCATTTACTTTACCTCATGCACTAGCACTCATTGGAGTAAACCCGTTCCGCGAAACTGGCGTGGTCCTTTGATTTGCCTTATTATTGTTGTTAATAAGTTGAATAGATTTCTCATACCAGTCCCATGACTGACTCGTAGTTTGTTTCACCTTGCAAACTCGGGTGCCCTCATTTTCACACGGGCAACCTAGTTACAGGTTTCTGACGCACCTTTTGGCTCATGGCGAGGCTTGACTACACCGTGCTGACTTGGATTTTCTCCGCCATTATTGTATCTATATTATGATTCCGCCACTGGCGATGTAGACTGATATTCCTTTTGTGTACTCTTTATGTATGATTCCGCCTCAGGCGATGGTGACTGATTATGTATCATTATGCACTAAGTTGTATCCTGTACTGTGCTTCTCTGATGTGATGTTATCTATATGATTCCGCTGTCATATGTGTGTAAATTATTCTATTTTCTGTTTATGCTATTATCTGTGATCTGCTAATGATGATTAATGTGTTATATTCCAATGATTATCCTTAACACCGTGTCACGGGGTTTTGGGATCGTCACATGTCTATTCGAGTGTATATCAGCAGACTACTACACTGTGTTGTGGCTGTACAGAAATAACTGGTTCTGATCAGCAAACCAGTGTAGTATGTTGAGGCTGATCAGTGCGTATATACATATCAGATCAAGTCATGAAAAATGATGAGAAACACACCGAAATTCGGAGGAAAATAAATTTTTAAAATAAAAATTATATTTGCTAGAATATTCAGTTTAAATTATATTGCAGTGAACTGTGTGTGTGTTTCATTATGACAGGTAAGAAGATGATGACGGGACTAAAAGAGAGCTGTGAAGACAAAAGAGTGAAGACAGTGAATGAAGCAGTGTCAGAAAATGTGTCTGTATATAAAAGTGAAAATATATGTATATATGATTTGTATAGACAGAGTGACTGTATGAGTGTTGCAGACAGAAATGTACAAATGCTTGTAATAAACAAATTTGTTTGAAAAAAAAATTTATTTTATTTTATTGTTGTCAAACAAACTTCTCTATTTTATTTATTCATTCATTTTATTTACAAGTACCAATTCCTGTGAAGTGTTTAAATAGCGAAGTTATAAATAGTTGTACTGCTTGAATGAATGAAATATAATATTTAATTTAAATAAAATACAGTATTAATATATGAATGTCTGTACAGTCATATTCTATTTAAATATAAATATTATATTCCTGTCTATGATGTATATATAGAACAGTACAGTAATGAACACATTTAAAATAATATTCATTTGTTTGTTATCATCAAAAAATCATATAATTGTGTATACAACTACGTCATATACAACAATCTCTCCCTTTTGATGATGGCAAACAAATAAAAGATTTTGAGCATAATAAATGTGTTTGATACGGAATATTGAACTCCCCCTATTTATTAGCTCCCCCTACAACAGACAACTCCCTCTATAACTGTGCATGAGTGAATGAGTGAATAATAATGAAATTTTGAAATTATAAATATTTATAAAATATTCACTCATAAATCAAAATCTCAACCCATTCGCCCCCTTTTGTTATCATCAAAAGGATACAGAATTTAAAATACAGATGAAAAACGACTAAAATATAATATCAGCTTAAGAGGAAGAATGGTCATCATAAATCTCAATCAATCAAACAAAAGTCATAATATTCTGAGAACACGTGGCATATTTCACATTGTAGAGAATGACGGATTTACCATGAAATTTATATAAATGGAGAGAGTTATATAAAAAAATGAATTTCATTTATTTTCCAAAGAATTTTTATAAAAATGATGCATAAAACAGTGACATATTCGGACTATAATTATAAATTCAATTTAAGTGAAAAATAATAATCTCAAATCCCAATATCTATCAATCTACAAATCATAATATGTCATAAGATATTAACACATTTCATAGATTAGAACATGGATTGATAGGCTAGTTTTCATATACCATGGAGAAATTCATAAAATTTATTTATTCAAATTATTTTCTTTTCTATTTCTTTTAATTTAAGAGCACACTGACCACGCATAACCAGATCTTGGATTTTTAAATGAGATCAGTTGCAGGTTAAATATAAGTATTCTCTTAACCATGCATGACCAGAGCTTGGATTTTTAAATGAGGTTAGAGACACACTTATGAATATTATATCTTTATTATTTTCTGTTTCAAAAATGAGAAACTCCTCAGTATATAAAACCAATATGGATGACAGTGGTAAGTACAAAAACGGTCTGTGAAATAAATTTCTAAATTAATTATATTATGAAATATGCTTGATTGTACTGGGATCATTGAAATTTTTTAATTATCACTAATTCTGAATAATAACATAGTCTAATCATAAATATTTCCACTGTTTATCCAAAAAGATTTTAAAAAATATTAACTCTCCATATTAATATAAAATCATAATGAATGGCAGAAGGATGATAGATAATGAAGTTGGTCATGAAATAATTGCCAATTCAATGATATTATAATAAATGTTCAGCCATCATGAAAATCTAAATAAAAACTCCTCTTGTTGTGAAATATACCGCAGTCACAATACATCACAATTTCGAAAACTGGTAATAATTTTGATGAATTATAAATACAGTTCAATTTGGATATTGATTTCAATTTCTGAATGAATAATCAATAAATAGTTTTAAAATTGAAAAATAATTACAAGAGGAATTTAAAGTGATTTATGCAAAAAAAAAAATGTGTGGAATCTATACAGGGTGATAATTCAAAAATAGAAAAAGAAAAAAATAAAGAGCTGATACCAATTGTTGTCTCCTTTATCGAGGAATTTAATCATACTCAAGATATCTCAGACTAACGAATTTCAGACATAAAGCTCAAAGAGACAAGATTACACATTTGGCACATTTATCATAGCAGCAGACAAGAACAAGCAGTTATTTGAAGAAGAGTATCAGAGCAGCAAACAGATCATAAACAAGCAATTTCAAAATATTTTCAAAACAATATCAGAGTAGTACTAATATCATTTTCAAAGCGGACTTGTCAAGGATATGCTTCAAAGATATTTCAGACAGTCAAAGAATGGTTCATGATCCATTGATTAAATATATGGTTTATTTTAAATCATTTGAAGGGATATGAAAAGATCGAGATTCAATGAATCAGTCACACCAGATTATAAATTTTAAATTCACGATGTGTGTGAGATTCAAGAGATCAATAATTTCAAATGATTTTAAGCAATCAAATATTTAAATCAAAAAATCATGGAATAACCGTGAGTTTCAAGACCGGATTTTCAAAGAAATTTTCCAAATTATTTATGACAAGCCCAAAGAATTTTTCAGAATATTTACAGCAAGTTTGAAGACATATTCATGATCCAAAAATAATTTATTTGAAATCACTTGAATGGATGTGAATTATGAGATACAATGAATTAATCACACAACATTAATAATTTCATATTTGAGAGGTGTATGGGATCCAAAAATATCAGAAATTTTCAAGTGATCTTAAACAAACAAAAAATCCAAAACAGATGATTAGGAATTACAGTGAATTTCAAGATGTAAGCAATGATTCAAGACAATTCAAAATATCCAAGCCAATTTGAAAAATAATGAAATTATCACAACTAATAAATATTGGTGTGCTGTAATAAGTATATTATTTCAAGCCTTTCTAAAATGAATTAGAAGAAACCCGAAATAGCTAAAGTGTGTGAAATTTCATTAAATTTTCAGATCTTAAAAAAAATTAGAATTCAAATAATCAGTGTTCAAGATATGATGAGAATACATCAACACTGTTATGAATTCAGAAATCAAAAAATAAACTTCAAAATAACACCATATTAAATTCAAGATCTGGAAATAATTAAAACATCAGAGTTCTATTCAAATAAAGTGAATTTCCAGAAAATATGAATTCTACAATTGGAAGTTTAAGGAAGCCCAAGAAGTTACAATGATATGACGGTGATAAACCAAAACAGAAGAAATAATGAAAATAACCAGAAGGGTTAGAAGGAGGAATAAATAAAGAATATTTACAAAGATGAGTTCAGAGATTATACCTGAAATCGATGTAAGCAAATGAATCTCTAACTCAACAGACTTGGCTAAGGAACTGTGAATAATCTGATGATATGAAACGGTTTGGATTTAGTTTCTCTTTCTGCACTGCAATTCCTCAACCTCCTCCGGTACCTAACAGTTTTTAGAATTGAGTGGTCTAATAAAGATTGTTTTACCACTCATAGCTGTGTGTCGAACTTTTGGTACCCAAACTTGTTTGAATAGCAACCCATCAGAATTTACCAAAGTGCCTTTAGGGGCCCAGATCTATTTGAATTTTGATAAATTCACTGTATTTCTTTTTGGGGTCCAGGATTGTTTAGATGGATTCTTATAAAACGATTTCACATCATGATTTTGATTCAAAAAACCTTTGAAATTTTCAAAACGAATCTTTCAAAGCTGTTTGAGGGATTCTTCAGATCACTTGAATTTTTTTTTCAAAAACATTTGTATTCCCAAATCCGAGTCCACATTTATTTCCAACAGAAAATTGGTTTTTCAACAACATATTTAAAGATTTTTCTCCATCAGAAAATTTAACCAAAGTTGACTTTATTTGTTGAATTTTGTATTTAAAATCACCGTTCTCTTTTATTAAATCCGAACAGCGGTTATTAGTGATCTTCCTTTCAGCATCATATTGTTTAAAAAACAAATTTTCAGATTCAAGTAATTTAATTCTGACTTAGGACTAAGAAATTTTAGATTCAAGTCGTTTTTGTTTTTCAAACTCAAATTTCTTGGATTTTTCAATCTCGTTTTCAAGTTCTTTCAAAATCAAATCAGATTTCAACAAATTCTTCTTTTCGGCAATTTTAAATTTGGAATATATATCAGTCTTAAAAATTTCAAATTCCTTTTGTAGAAAATTGTTCAAAATTGACAACTCAATCTTGTTTTCTTTTAAGATCAGAATTTCCTTTTCAAAAATTTGAATATTTTTATTGAGATGAACAAGATTGGTTTCCAATTTCAAACAATTATTACAATCTGAATTTGAAGAATTTTTAAAATGTTCAAGTTGTGATTCCAAATCAACAATTTTGCTGGTCAACTCAGAATTCTTAGATTTCAGAGATTTATTTTTCAGTTGGATTTTATCAACAGATTTGGTTAAATCAACACAAAAATAAACCAGATCTTTATATGAAAAAAATTCTTATTTCATCATCTATTGAATCTCCAAAACTATCATCATCTGATTCTTCTTTAGTAAATCCTGTTAGACATACTTCTGAATCTGAGTTGATCTTTGCAGGTTTTGAGCACTTGTCATTTTGTCCAAACTTTTCATTAAGAGTTCTCTAGATTTCCTGCACAGATAAAGAATGACAGATAAGATTAAACTATTCCATGCTAAGATAATGAAATATAATTTTCATAGCACGAGCATTGAAAGTAATATCTACACTATCAAACCCATTGATAACAACATCCCAACATTTAATATTAACAAATTTTAAATAAAATTCCATTTTGGATTTCCAGATTAAAAAATTCTGTTCCATTGAAAATAGTTGGAGATGAACTGAACTAACTCTCTATCGGTTGACAGCAAGGATGACCCATGACTCTAGAGTTAATGAAATAACCTGCTCTGATACCACTTGTTGGATCTAGATTAACCCTAGAGGGAGAGGGGTTAATAGGGTTTATCACAATTTTTCACTGAATTAAAAATCTGATAGGATATTTAAAATAATAAACAGATCACAAAATTCAGCTAAAATAAAAGTGCAGAAAATAAATCACACACAGATATACCCAGCTTCGGCAAAACCTTGCCTACTGCTGCATTCATAAGGTTACTACTAGGTAAAAGAACAGATCCCGCATACAAGACCATGTACACTCGTGAACCCCTCGTTCCTGTACTAACCCTACACTCAAAACCCTAAACTGACCGATATCCCCTTGATCAGATTTTCCCTGATTACGACCCCATAACCAGTAACCTAGATTTTACAGACTCTAGCAACTGTCAGTCAACACCCTGACTGATTTCCCTAGATTTTACAGACCTAGAAACTGTTTGATCGGTTTTACAACTCAAATTTAAATACAAAAATATTACAAAAAAAACAAAAGAAACCCTAATTTAGAACAATTTAAATCTCCCCTTTATAAAACTTGGCTAAGCCAACATTGAAAATGAACCGGCCCTTTAGAAATGATGCACCCCTATTTTCATTATCCCTGATCTCTTTCTTTCTCTTATACAATGGCGGCTAAAAAAGGAATTTAGGGTTTCTTGTTCGTTCCCAAATCAAAATCGATTGCTTGATGAAATCTCGTGTGGATTCAATCTCAAATTGCTTAAGTTCTTCAAAGGGGTGTTCTCTGTTTTGGGAAATATTTGGTGATCGAAAACGATGGATAAAAAAGGTGAGTTTACCCTGAGTTCTTACTTTTCGATTTTTGCTCTTGTTTTTCTATATGTGATTGGGGATTTTTTTTCCGATGAGGAAATGGTGATTAAATAGGGTTTAGAAAACCTAAGAAACCCTCTGATTTCACCGGTAATGGACTTGATTTGATCTTGTGCGATTTCCTCTTTTTGAATGCGAGGTTGTTGTGACCATGAGGGATTTTTGGAAAGTATTCAAAAACGATTTTTGTCCCTATAATAAAGTTGATCATTTCTGAGCAGAAAAATGTTTGTTTCCCTGATTATCAACACTGAACTTTCGAATTTAAAACCATGTGAATTCCTTGTGATGAAAACATGCGTGAAATCCTGGAAACAGATGATTTGTTTTCCTAAACTTCGTAAATGGCACTAGCATTTCTAGAATCTTTCTAAACCTTACTAAACTAGATTGATTCAATCCTAGAAACACATGTAATTATCCTTGCCATGAATACTTGATAAAAATGATGCCTTTTTGAATTGTTGCCCAAAAAAATTGCTTTGAAATAAAACTGCCATGTATGAGAATTTCTGGAAATATATTAATTTTGTTTCTACCCAAAATTGAATCCTATGAATGCAGTAATTTTGTCAAATCACTTCCTTGATAATTCTGGAATGCTTTTGGATTAAAAAAAAACATAGTTGTCCAAATATAGTCGAGTTGAAAAATTGATTTGTTTCAATAAAACCTTTGTTTCCATGTTTTTAAAAAAATCCATGAATTCCATGATTGAAATTGGAAATAAATTAAAAATTCATTTTGCCTAAATTGATCCCTTGGCCAAATCATATGTTATTCTTGGCAATTAAATAAAATCCTTAAATGCAGGAAACATTAGAGAAAGTTCGCTTTGAGTTTTGACAAATTTGGAAATATAGAAATACTTGCCCATAATCAATCTGCCTCATTTGTTCTGTTAGCAAGCATATTGCTTGAATCATGGTGTATCATGTCCAGTAAGAATTTGCCTTGACCATATATTCATTCATTTGTAAACTTGGTCTTTGGCATTTGAAACTTGTTGTACTGATATAAATTTTGCATGAGCACACACATGTACTCTCTGGACTTGAAACTGCATCCAGGAATTGTTTTACATGAACTCACTGAGTTTCCCATTTTTCCCTTGTCTTCAATCCTGCTATGCCTGTATTCACGCATACTGATGCAAATGTCTGAAATGAGCTTGCTGTTGCATCCATGTATTGTTGTGTCGAGTTTTCACATGTCCTTAACTTCGCAAGCATGCTGGAATTGATCACCATGATGCTCCCTTGAACTTAAAACTACCTTGTTGTGTAACTGGAATACTAGACTGAACCATGCTCAATTTTCTCCACTATGCTTTTGCATGTATATTTGCTCACGTCATGTTCATTTATGTGTATGTCTATCTTTGATGACTTGAAGTAGCTTGAACACTTTGTTATTTGCAATCTTGTTGTACTCGGCCACTTCATTGTTATACCACTTTGAACATGCGTGCACTAATTTAAACTTGCACATCTGGGTTGCTTTGTTTATCTGGGTTGACCATACTATTCTGACTTGATCATGTTGCATTGTCCACTTGAGCCACTTGCTGCTGTTATGATCCGTGTAGTTGAGATCGACCACTTTGCTATACTGGTTCCATCATGCTGTGTACTTGCTTTTCATACTTGAACACATGTGCTCTATTTGAAATTTTTTTGCTCCATTCATGTAATTTATGTTTTGACATGAGCACTATGGTTTATACTTTGATTGCATTTGCTCCATTTCACTTTCATGTTGCTGAGCTGTATGTATACATATATGTATATATGCACGTATGTGTATATATGTGTGTGTGTATATATGTGTCTATTCGAGTATATATCAGCAGACTGTTGCATTGTGTTGTGGCTGTTCAGTAACAACTGGTTGTGATCAGCAAACCAGTGTAGTATGTTGAGGCTGATCAGTGCGTATATACATATCAGATCAAGTCATGAAAAATGATGAGAAACACACCAAAATTCTGAGGCAAATAAATTTTTAAAATAAAAATTATATTTGCTAGAATATTAGTTTAAATTATATTGCAGTGTACTCTGTGTGTGTTTCATTGTGACAGGTAAGAAGATGATGACTGGACTGACAAAGAGCTGTGAAGACAAAAGACTGAATACAGTGAATAAAGCAGTGTCAGAAAATGTATCTGTATATGAAATTGAAAATGTATGTATATATGATTTGTATAGACAGAGTGACTGTATTAGTGTTGCAGAGAGAAATGTACTGATATTTGTAATAAACAAATTTGTTTGAAATAAAATATTATTTTATTTTTGTCAAACAAACTTGTCTATTTTATTTATTCAGTTTATTTACAAGTATTGTAACATCCCATATTTTCTGAATATTAAATTTCCAATTTTTAAATAAATGAAATAGAATAATATTGGGAAAAATCAAATCTTGTTGATTTTATGAGGGGATTATGCGAAGTAAGTAAATAGATTTTTTTATTTAGTCATTTAAAAATGTTGCAATTGGAATTTTATACTTTTATAGCAAATTATTTTGAGTTGTCTAAGTCAAAATTTGAATTCAAACTTTATCTGATAAATGGTGAAATTCTAAGTTGTGAATAATAATTGGAATTCAAAGCAGAAATTTTAAATAACCAAACTTGAGAACTTAGAATTTGTGGAATCGATTTATAAACTTTATTTAAGTTGTAATTTGAGTTAAGTGGGATTTTGAAATATTTAAGTTAAAAAGGAATTCAGATTTGAATTGTTAAACAATGGATTTTTTTATTTGTTTAAATTTAATTTGAAATTCAAATTTCAAATTTGAAATATAATCAAATATGGAACTTAAAAATTGTGAAATAAGTTTATAGAATTTATTTAAGTTATAATTTGGTTTAAATTTGAATTTATAAATATTTAAATTTGAATTTAAAACAGTTAATCGAATAATTGAATATTTATTTAATTAATTAACTGTAGAATTTAACGGTTTTGACGACTGTCTCGGAATTCGACGAAACTGGCGCCATCGGAACCGGAACGATGAATTATGCTAAGAGTCCAATTTGCGTTGAAATCCGACTTACCGGTTGACCGTACGAGAGAAGTTGTGAGCGAGATCCTTGTAAGCTGATAATAGGGTGTTTATCTGAGTTGGGCCTCCTTTTGCATATAAACAAATTCCACCTCCTTCCTTCAGCCCATTCTCTATTTCCCATGCTGCCCTCCATCAAAATTTCATCGTTAATGGCAGAAATAAAATTTAAATCATAATTCCAAAACAGAAATTCACCTCAAATTAAAATATCTCAAAACCCTATCGTATTATATATCAAATCGAAGATCTCGATGAGTAGAACATAGATCTGCAATTCGTTTTGACATGCAGTGGAGGAGTTGGCCGGAAATCGCAGTCAAAGGTCGTATTTTTCGAAATCAAAGGTACAATTTGGGGGGTTTTAATTCGGGATGTAATTGGAGATTCCGACTTCTGGGTATTATAGCTACTATCCTCAGGAGTTGATCGGTGGTGTTCGTTGGTTATATTATCAAGTGTATCGCCAGAATTTGTTGATGGAAGTGGCGGTTTTCGGTTTTAGGGTTGGCCGCCGGAGGAGGTAGGGCCCACCGGACTGGGAGGCGTCGGGCTGCCTGGAGGCGCGAGGCGATGGTGGTTCATCTGAGGGTGGTCGGAGCGGATAGAATGGCCGGAGGCGGGAGAGGTTTCCGGTCAAAGGCGGCTTAAATTGGGTTCATGTCGAGGTGTACTAGAGCATGCACGGTCAAAGGATGGAACGGGAAGACGTGATGGTGCTGACGTGTCAGCTAGTGGATGGTGAGGAGTTAATCTTCATTTATTCTATATATTTAAATTCCCTATAGAAAAACACCGATAACTTCTTCATACGGACACGGATTGACGGACGGTTTGTTGCGTTGGGATCGTGGCGGAATTGCGGATGTTTTGGCGCTGGTTTGGTTGCGATCTGAGACTGTCAAATTTTGGTCTATGGTTAGACGTACGATCAACAAAAGACCCAAAGGTGAGTGGTTTTCTCACTCACGAAATACTGAATTATTCCCATATTTATTGAATTAAATTATGAAATAAGTTTGGTTGCATGGTTGCATTGGATTGTTGATGTGTTGTTTAAATTTGATATGCAAGTGTGTTAACATGCAATCTAAGTAAATGATTAGTTATTTAATTTAATTTAAATCTCTAGTTGAAATTCGAACCCTTGTTAATCCTGGAACAGTTAATGCTGATCAGTTGAATGAAATGATGTGATGGATGTTTGGTTGAATTTTATTACTGTTGATATTGACACTGCTTATGCCCATATTCAGTATATCGTATTGCATGTTGGTTTTGACGATAGATCTCATTTGTACCCTTGATGTTGCGGGCATCTAATGAACCCGGGATTTATCGATAAAAATGAATTAAGAACACAGAGTGAAATGATAAATCTCTGTGACCCTGATTTGGATTGAAATGATAGATCCATCCCTGAAATATCGAGAAATTTAATATTAAACCACTTGGTCGTTGGATAAATAATTATATACAGACATCGGTTGGTTAAATGATTTAATATTTGAAATTTTATTTGATAGAATTTCATTTAAAAGAATGTGTCGATACTCGATTTTTAAATTCTTTAAAGATTCTGAACTGGGATGATGATTAAAGGGTTGAAGGAATTTTCCAAACCAAAATAGAAATATCTAAATTGGGGTTTGAATATGAATTGAAACTTTCCAAAATAAGAGTTGGATTAGAAGTAAGAAAAATTTCTTATGGAAATCAAATTTTGGGGAATTTAGAAATCAAGGGTATCTGAGTTGTTTTAACTCAGTTGGAATATATATATATCTCGGAACTCTTGAAATCAAGTAGTTGTTTTGAACGAGTTTGAAACGAGATAGGGAATTTAATGAACTCCGTTGAGACCGGAGGATAAATTCAAGTATTTGGAATTTGGAAGGAAGAAAGGTTTTGATTTGAGAAATTTATTTTTAATTATTTACGCATTGATTCTAAATAATTATTCTAGCTTTAAAACTATTAATTACCTTTACTTACTACTATTGTATTTAAATAATTTCCCTATAATTCATTTTCAAAGGTTTCTAGTAAATCTTATTTTAAGTATATATATAATATTTAAATTACTAATTTATCTTAACTATTATATTCTATATATACATATATATATATATTTATTATATAAAAATTTATTATTATTATTATTATTATTATTATTATATGAACATTTAGTTTACAAGTATTTTTCTCAAATTTTAAATTCTTCCGAATGGAAATGCTTGAGTTTGAACCACTGGTTCAAATGGAGTTGAGATGAGAATCCGAGATAATTGGAAACCTTTGAGGTAAATTATATTCTATTTGGATATTTCGTTTTGGAAATATTATATGATTATAATATAATGGTATGGGATATATTCTAATTTAGAACAAAATCGGCTTGGTATGATATATGATATTTTGATATGAAATTATATTTTATTTGAATATAAATTTGGTTCGAAACAAAATATGATATTTTGATATGAAAGCGAACCTTTCAAATAGAAAAGAACCGACCGATGTGAAAAGATGTAAGCGTTGGTTGTTAAAGAGACCGGAGTCGACATAAGGCATACTCTCTGTCAGTGTCGATACCACTTTGACAACTGTGAACGTTATGACGTATCCAGAACGAGTATGATGACTTGGAGGCGATTATTGAATCGAAGAAGATGATCGATGACGAAATAGCCCTGACCTTCGGGTCAGAATTGAAATGACTAAAACAGGAGCTATACCGTGACTAACTGAGGTAGCACCTTTGATCGGACACACTTCTTCGATAATATTTCTATGACTATGATGATGATGATGATTGGGGCCCATTTATGACCTTGGGAGTGTGTTCCGAGGTGGGCGGTAGTGGCTGCTATGCGTTACCACCGGTCCGGGAGTGCAATTGGTAGAATCCTACCCTGACCATTGCCTCGAGTGCCTTGTCATATTTATCCCTATCGAGCCTATACGATTTTGATTTAGCATTGCCTTCTATGGAGTGCCCTCTGATAACACCAGTACGGTGAATTTACGGTACTGTATAGACAGTTGATGCCTATAAACTGCGTAAGGGTAATATGGTAATCCCGCTTACGCTATCTTTAGTATTTTTACTTTACTGTGTAGAAACCATAAAGATAATAGCGTATTATACTATATATGTATTAATTTAACGGATCCTTGAGAGATGGAGAAATCCCGTAACATCTCTTGAGTTATTGCACCTATGATATCCAAATTTATTTCTTGTTTTAATTTGACTAATATGAGATGATTTAGTGCTGATCCGAGTGTTTGTTGTGTTTTCTTTTATGCAATACGCTCGGGTCAGCAGACATGTGCAGTTACCGAAGGTGAAAGTGCTTTGGAGATCGAGTACGAGGATGGATATGCGTATCTTCTACATATGGTATTTTCCGCTGTATTTCTTCCGCTGTCATGTTGAGAAAGCTGTATATGTATAACTCTGATGTCATGATATGTAAAAATTTAATTTGTTTTTAACTGGTATTTAATTATTATATGTTGTCCTTCCGCTGTGAGGCTCTGTGTTTGTTTTCTTTTTCTCTCTTTCTTTTCCTTCTTTCCCAATAATTGCTTGCATTTGTGATTGTTTGGGTCGATATGTGTGGGTTATTGTCGATTTTAAACGGTCAAAAATGTGGGTCGTTACATTTGGTATCAGAGCGATGGTTAGCGATAACCTTGGCTCTGTTGGGAATTAACTCATTAGAGATAGGGTTAGTAGTGCCCTAGAATGAGTTGGAGTGATATGAGAGAGCGTACTTGTATTTTTATATAAAATGGTTTTATATTGTGTTGGCTCGTTCTGTTGAGTATTTATGGGTTCTGGTCGGTATATGGGACGCCATAGAATCGATAAGAATTCCTAAATAATCGAATAGAATGACCGACATAATATGGTTTTCGATTATATTTTGTATATATTATATATACTATTAGTGGTTTATAAGGGTATAAGCACTGGTCGTTGGTAGGTAATAATATTAAGTTGTTACCTATTATGGTCAATTTAATAATAGATATAATAAGAAAAATTAGCTGGTTTTATAAAAATATTCGAGAATGATATATCTTAAGCCTAATTGGTTATATAATATGTCTGTGACTTAAATGGAAATGAATTTGAAACTTGATCCTGGGGTATCTTTGAAATAGTTTGCCAAAGTTTTAAATAATACCATATTTTAGGTATGATCGAAAGAAATGGTTTTAAAGATTATTCAAAGTGGTATAATCCCTCCTTGGACCTTTGAAACGATGTCGGTAATGAGTGCACGCATTATCGATGTTTATTCTGAAGAGTTTAAGTGGGGGAGATCACTCAGTGGTTATTATAACTTGTTTGACAAAGAATTTCGGATTTTATTTCATACGATATAAATTTTTATAGAAAAGTATTAAAATATGTTATTTAAAGTTGAAATATAAATTAAACATATTTTGAAAAGAAATTTCTATGTTTTGGTAGTTAAAGATTTGGATTTAAAAATGTAAATGGTATGGTTTTCTATAAAATAGAATAAGTGCATATATTATTTTAAATCTTATTTTATGAACACGGGATCAGGAATTTAGGTTCATTTTAACTAATAATGTAAAGTCCTATGTTAAAGCGATTCCAGTCGTTTGAATATATATCTTGAGTGGTCATGAAATGGATTTAAGCACTTAAGGGAGAGCAGGGATCGTTGAAATGTTTAAGCAGGGCGATAAGAGGGAATGGAAATTTGCCGAGATATATATAAATATATAATTATATAAATGGTTTAAATGGAACGCGTCGCGCAGCGACAGTTCGCGAATTTCGACCATTGACTTTGAATGGACGTAGCGGGAGATCCGACCGTCGGATTCTCCTAAAACCGGAACCGTTGGGTTCATATCGAAAAGAGCTTTCCAACGAATATGAGAAATTTGAAATCTAACGGTCAGATTTGAAAATATGTCCAAATCAAATTTGGAAAAGGTCGCTATGGCCGCAGTTCGGTGGCCGTTGTTGGAACCCGATTGAAATATCGATAATTAAATTATTAAAAATATTAATAATTTGTGGAAAATCATAATAAGTGGTTTGGAAAGAATTGGGATGAAAGTATAAAACTCTAGATGGGTTAAAACTCATTTGGACGATATATCGAATATGAACCTAAGTATGAACAATGAAATGGAATGTAAATCATCTTGTCAAATGGTGTATAACCTAACTTAAGTAGAGAAATCGAGTCAAATAAAGTGCAACTCAAGGAAATCAAATCATGATGATTGGAGGCCTAGGTATAAATCTTAGTCATGAACATTCCATAATTCAAATCCATGAGAGGGTGAGTCGAGTAAATAAGCGGGTTAATGGAATAATATTTGATGTAACTCGAGTGGGAATAAGCAAGAAAGAAATGTAAATGAATTTGCAAATGAAATGGAATTTGGTGCTGGGAATGGAAACGGGAAAAATATAGAAAATGTATCGGAATTGGGTAAACAAATTCAATTCGAATCCATTTTTCGGAGTAAAGAAATAATAACAACTGAAATGAATAAGTTGGAATGAACTTGAGTAAGATAGATGATGGCATAATATGAATAGATAAAATGAAACTCGCTTAATACAAGTGAAATGAACGTGGTATACTTAAGCGATAAAGGGTAAACAATACTCGAACATAATGAAATGATAATTCATTAGATGGTTAAACTTGGCTTAAATCTTTGAAACCGGAAAGTTTGAACTTGAAATGGAATAAATTAATGTTTATGCGGGAACCTGAAATATTCGATAAGCTGAAACGAAAATGACGATAACTTTTGAATGGATGATCGGAATTTAACGATTCCGGACTTTTTGGAAACCCCGAAAACTGAACTAAAACTTTTGTTAATGGAGCCCTGTCTAATTTTCAGGTTTATTAGGTTGAAATCCAAGTATTAGTTGTAGTTCAGCGCGCAGAAAATAAAAATCTGAAGCGTATACCAACCTTGTGTTGACCATAACTTCCTATCGGAGCGTCAGAATTTAATGTGTGAGTACAATTCGGGAAGGCCAGGATCTGAACTAAAACTTTTCTTTGATATGCTTGTTGGAAATTTGCTGTTTAAAAGGTTAAAAACTGGGTTGAACAACTCAGATCTGCATTTTTCAGTATAGGGGCTGAGGCGTTCGCCCTCGCCAAAATGGTCATAACTTTTGAATGACTTATCTGAACTCGACGAATCCGGACAATTCAGAAAGCCTGAAACAAATGCTACAACTTTTTCCTAGTCAAATTCCAACTTTTAAAGGGTGATAATCAATGATTTGTTCGCTGGTCCGCTATGAAGATCTTGGTTTTGTGGTTAAATTACTTTGTATATGTTGTGTAAGCTATATAAATTCGCCATATATTGTTATATATTTGATTCTTATGCATGTTTGAGTGTTTTAGTAGGTGCAAGGAGTCGGAACTACGCTTGGAGCTCGCGTGCGCTAAATACTAAAATGCTAAGGTAAATCAAAATGCAAATAAACGCTTAAAGAGGTAAGTATTTGGGGTTATATAAAGCTTGGTGGTTATGTTTTTGTTTTCTCCTGGTTCAGGGATGCCTCATCGTTGATGAGATGTATATTTGGGTTAATATATGTATCGGGATTTTTCCCGGGGCTCTCCGTACAGGGGAGATGCTGCCGAAATTTTCCGTGATTTCGGGAGTTAGAAAATTTATGAGTTTACAACTTTATAACTTATTTTATAAATACTATTTTAAGTATGAATTTGAAATAGATATGTGTTTAATATCGTTTCGTTCTCTTTTCGAGGACGAAAAGATTTTAAGTGGGGGAGAATGTAACATCCCATATTTTCTGAATATTAAATTTCCAATTTTTAAATAAATGAAATAGAATAATATTGGGAAAAATCAAATCTTGTTGATTTTATGAGGGGATTATGCGAAGTAAGTAAATAGATTTTTTTATTTAGTCATTTAAAAATGTTGCAATTGGAATTTTATACTTTTATAGCAAATTATTTTGAGTTGTCTAAGTCAAAATTTGAATTCAAACTTTATCTGATAAATGGTGAAATTCTAAGTTGTGAATAATAATTGGAATTCAAAGCAGAAATTTTAAATAACCAAACTTGAGAACTTAGAATTTGTGGAATCGATTTATAAACTTTATTTAAGTTGTAATTTGAGTTAAGTGGGATTTTGAAATATTTAAGTTAAAAAGGAATTCAGATTTGAATTGTTAAACAATGGATTTTTTTATTTGTTTAAATTTAATTTGAAATTCAAATTTCAAATTTGAAATATAATCAAATATGGAACTTAAAAATTGTGAAATAAGTTTATAGAATTTATTTAAGTTATAATTTGGTTTAAATTTGAATTTATAAATATTTAAATTTGAATTTAAAACAGTTAATCGAATAATTGAATATTTATTTAATTAATTAACTGTAGAATTTAACGGTTATGACGATTGTCTCAGAATTCGACGAAACTGGCGCCATCGGAACCGGAACGATGAATTATGCTAAGAGTCCAATTTGCGTTGAAATCCGACTTACCGGTTGACCGTACGAGAGAAGTTGTGAGCGAGATCCTTGTAAGCTGATAATAGGGTGTTTATCTGAGTTGGGCCTCCTTTTGCATATAAACAAATTCCACCTCCTTCCTTTAGCCCATTCTCTATTTCCCATGCTGCCCTCCATCAAAATTTCATCGTTAATGGCAGAAATAAAATTTAAATCATAATTCCAAAACAAAAATTCACCTCAAATTAAAATCTCTCAAAACCCTATCGTATTATATATCAAATCGAAGATCTCGATGAGTAGAACATAGATCTGCAATTCGTTTTGACATGCAGTGGAGGAGTTGGCCGGAAATCGCAGTCAAAGGTCGTATTTTTCGAAATCAAAGGTACAATTTGGGGGTTTTTAATTCGGGATGTAATTGGAGATTCCGACTTCTGGGTATTATAGCTACTATCCTCAGGAGTTGATCGGTGGTGTTCGTTGGTTATATTATCAAGTGTATCGCCAGAATTTGTTGATGGAAGTGGTGGTTTTCGGTTTTAGGGTTGGCCGCCGGAGGAGGTAGGGCCCACCGGACTGGGAGGCGTCGGGCTGCCTGGAGGCGCGAGGCGATGGTGGTTCATCTGAGGGTGGTCGGAGCGGATAGAATGGCCGGAGGCGGGAGAGGTTTCCGGTCAAAGGCGGCTTAAATTGGGTTCATGTCGAGGTGTACTAGAGCATGCACGGTCAAAGGATGGAACGGGAAGACGTGATGGTGCTGACGTGTCAGCTAGTGGATGGTGAGGAGTTAATCTTCATTTATTCTATATATTTAAATTCCCTATAGAAAAACACCGATAACTTCTTCATACGGACACGGATTGACGAACGGTTTGTTGCGTTGGGATCGTGGCGGAATTGCGGACGTTTTGGCGCTGGTTTGGTTGCGATCTGAGACTGTCAAATTTTGGTCTATGGTTGGACGTACGATCAACAAAAGACCCAAAGGTGAGTGGTTTTCTCACTCACGAAATACTGAATTATTCCCATATTTATTGAATTAAATTATGAAATAAGTTTGGTTGCATGGTTGCATTGGATTGTTGATGTGTTGTTTAAATTTGACATGCAAGTGTGTTAACATGCAATCTAAGTAAATGATTAGTTATTTAATTTAATTTAAATCTCTAGTTGAAATTCGAACCCTTGTTAATCCTGGAACAGTTAATGCTGATCAGTTGAATGAAATGATGTGATGGATGTTTGGTTGAATTTTATTACTGTTGATATTGACACTGCTTATGCCCATATTCAGTATATCGTATTGCATGTTGGTTTTGACGATAGATCTCATTTGTACCCTTGATGTTGCGGGCATCTAATGAACCCGGGATTTATCGATAAAAATGAATTAAGAACACAGAGTGAAATGATAAATCTCTGTGACCCTGATTTGGATTGAAATGATAGATCCATCCCTGAAATATCGAGAAATTTAATATTAAACCACTTGGCCGTTGGATAGATAATTATATACAGACATCGGTTGGTTAAATGATTTAATATTTGAAATTTTATTTGATAGAATTTCATTTAAAAGAATGTGTCGATACTCGATTTTTAAATTCTTTAAAGATTCTGAACTGGGATGATGATTAAAGGGTTGAAGGAATTTTCCAAACCAAAATAGAAATATCTAAATTGGGGTTTGAATATGAATTGAAACTTTCCAAAATAAGAGTTGGATTAGAAGTAAGAAAAATTTCTTATGGAAATCAAATTTTGGGGAATTTAGAAATCAAGGGTATCTGAGTTGTTTTAACTCAGTTGGAATATATATATATCTCGGAACTCTTGAAATCAAGTAGTTGTTTTGAACGAGTTTGAAACGAGATAGGGAATTTAATGAACTCCGTTGAGACCGGAGGATAAATTCAAGTATTTGGAATTTGGAAGGAAGAAAGGTTTTGATTTGAGAAATTTATTTTTAATTATTTATGCATTGATTCTAAATAATTATTCTAGCTTTAAAACTATTAATTACCTTTACTTACTACTATTGTATTTAAATAATTTCCTTATAATTCACTTTCAAAGGTTTCTAGTAAATCTTATTTTAAGTATATATATAATATTTAAATTACTAATTTATCTTAACTATTATATTCTATATATACATCTATATATATTTATTATATAAAAATTTATTATTATTATTATTATTATTATTATTTTTATATGAACATTTAGTTTACAAGTATTTTTCTCAAATTTTAAATTCTTCCGAATGGAAATGCTTGAGTTTGAACCACTGGTTCAAATGGAGTTGAGATGAGAATCCGAGATAATTGGAAACCTTTGAGGTAAATTATATTCTATTTGGATATTTCGTTTTGGAAATATTATATGATTATAATATAATGGTATGGGATATATTCTAATTTAGAACAAAATCGGCTTGGTATGATATATGATATTTTGATATGAAATTATATTTTATTTGAATATAAATTTGGTTCGAAACAAAATATGATATTTTGATATGAAAGCGAACCTTTCAAATAGAAAAGAACCGACCGATGTGAAAAGATGTAAGCGTTGGTTGTTAAAGAGACCGGAGTCGACATAAGGCATACTCTCTGTCAGTGTCGATACCACTTTGACAACTGTGAACGTTATGACGTATCCAGAACGAGTATGATGACTTGGAGGAGATTATTGAATCGAAGAAGATGATCGATGACGAAATAGCCCTGACCTTCGGGTCAGAATTGAAATGACTAAAACAGGAGCTATACCGTGACTAACTGAGGTAGCACCTTTGATCGGACACACTTCTTCGATAATATTTCTATGACTATGATGATGATGATGATTGGGGCCCATTTATGACCTTGGGAGTGTGTTCCGAGGTGGGCGGTAGTGGCTGCTATGCGTTACCACCGGTCCGGGAGTGCAATTGGTAGAATCCTACCCTGGGCATTGCCTCGAGTGCCTTGTCATATTTATCCCTATCGAGCCTATACGATTTTGATTTAGCATTGCCTTCTATGGAGTGCCCTCTGATAACACCAGTACGGTGAATTTACGGTACTGTATAGCCAGTTGATGCCTATAAACTGCGTAAGGGTAATATGGTAATCCCGCTTACGCTATCTTTAGTATTTTTACTTTACTGTGTAGAAACCATAAAGATAATAGCGTATTATACTATATATGTATTAATTTAACGGATCCTTGAGAGATGGAGAAATCCCGTAACATCTCTTGAGTTATTGCACCTATGATATCCAAATTTATTTCTTGTTTTAATTTGACTAATATGAGATGATTTAGTGCTGATCCGAGTGTTTGTTGTGTTTTCTTTTATGCAATACGCTCGGGTCAGCAGACATGTGCAGTTACCGAAGGTGAAAGTGCTTTGGAGATCGAGTACGAGGATGGATATGCGTATCTTCTACATATGGTATTTTCCGCTGTATTTCTTCCGCTGTCATGTTGAGAAAGCTGTATATGTATAACTCTGATGTCATGATGTGTAAATATTTAATTTGTTTTTAACTGGTATTTAATTATTATATGTTGTCCTTCCGCTGTGAGGCTCTGTGTTTGTTTTCTTTTTCTCTCTTTCTTTTCCTTCTTTCCCAATAACTGCTTGCATTTGTGATTGTTTGGGTCGATATGTGTGGGTTATTGTCGATTTTAAACGGTCAAAAATGTGGGTCGTTACAAGTATTGTAACACCCAGCATTTTTAATATAATTAAAAATATGTAAAATAAGTGTATATGCATAGATAGGTAAATAATGGTGATGTATAATGAAAATTAATTAATATATGGAAGAGAAGAAAAAATTAATTCGATAACAGTGTGCATAACGGAAAAGATAATAAAAAAGGATTCTTAATTTAAATATCAGGAATTAAGCAAAACAAACATCACCATTGCGTTCGTCTCAAAATTCTACTTGGAATAGAGTCCAAGTTTGCGTAAATCGGACTCCGTATGAAGGAGTTATGGCCTTTAGAAGATTCAACAAAAATTCAAAACAGTTCGAAATTCGACCCAGGCAGATGAGCAGGAAATTTCCCGCCAAAACCAGGCAGGTCGACCAGGGGGTCGACCTACCCCTAGGGACGTCGCCTTGGGGGTCGACCTATCCCTAGATCTGAGCGATTTCAGTTCCTGTGACGTGTTTTGATGTGCTGTATGGGTCAGATGGCTTCTAGGTCAATCTAAGGGCTCTAAAACACTCTCTACACCTATAAGTATATAGCAAGACCTAACCCTAATTCATAACAATTCTTTAAGACGCCTCCTTGCCGCCAAACTTTAACCAAACATGGCCGCCATCCCAAAACTCTAAATTATATTGCAAGTTCTTCATCAACTTTGGAGTTTAATCAAATCAAGTAGCAAAGTTCTTCATCAAAAATTCATGCTCTTCACCAACAATCAAATAAGATGATTAAATCAGCGTTCTACATCAACAATTCGTTTGTTTTCCCCAATCCAGTCAAGGTGAGTGGAATTATAATTAACTTGTTGTATAATAGTATTATTATCGTTCATCATTCCCCAGTTATAAATTCAATTCAAGATTCGTGTTATAAAATTGTTCTTCCCCTTTTTATTTTTGGATCTAGGTTATCTCGAACCTAGACGAAATCTTATTATACATACGTATGGTTGGAATATGGAAATATTGGGTATAATCTATTTTATGCAGTCGAGAAATATAATCTGTAATTTGGGCTTTGTGGCATAACGATTATTATTGCAAATATTGGGCGTAATCTATTTTATGCAGTCGAGGAATATAATCTGTAATTTGGGGTTTGTGGCATAACAATTATAAATGCAAATATTGGGGAAATTGGCAGAGTATATATTGATATTATTCAAGGAAATAAGGGGAAAGGATCGTGAAATTGGTAATTTGGAGTAACTTATGCTAAAGTTAAATAAGGTTTGAATAGGGGATTTGGGGAAAAATGATTTAAAGATAAAAATCATAATTTGGTGAAGACATATGTAAACTAGAAATCTAATTGGAATTGGATAAGTTTGGGTTTAATCTGTCTCATGTAACTGTGAAATCTCATTCAAAAACCTAAAATTTGAGGCATGAGTGTTTTAATTAAATTTGGATTTGATTAGTTAAAGAAATGGGAAGTTTAGAAATATGACATGAAAATTGACACTAGTGGCATAACAAGAACATGAACATATTTGTGAATTTGTTAATAGACTAAACATGAAATATGGCTAACTCGAGGTTAGAATGAGTTTGCAGTGTAATCCTGCCTTGAACCGCCCGACACATCTAGTAACCGCAAACAATAGGTTATAATGTGAGAAGTTAGTCATAGCATGGTTGAAACCCGAGGTTAGATTGAGTTGTAGTGTAATCCTACCCGGAACCAACCGGCACATCTAGTGACCTCAACAATAGGTCTAATGTGAGAGGTTGGGCTTTAATAATTAATTAATGCTAATGACACATGCTAATATCGTAAGGTTAAGTCAACATGAAATACTAGACAACACTTAACCAATTTGACTCGATATATGTGTGAGTTAAGTCAACGTGAACCGCTAGATAACACTTAACCAATTTGACATGATATATAGGTAGGTTAAGTCAACACGAACTGATAGATAACACTTAACCAATTTGACATGATATATGGGTGGGTTAAGTCAACGTGAACCGCTAGATAAAACTTAACCAATTTGACTCGATATATGGGCGGGTTAAATCAACATGAACTGATAGATAACACTTAACCAATTTGACATGACGCGTGTGTTGAATTGAATACGTGATTGAGGGTTAAGTCAACTTGGACACATGGGCAAACTTAACAAATATAACAGTATCAAAGCAAGGAAAAGTGGGGAACGATAAGATTAAATAATAGATAAACTTATCCCAGGGATAAGAAATGAATATGACTTAAGATGTAATACAAGACTCGAAGGGTGGGACGACTTATACCATGAAACAAGTTAATCTAAGCTGGAATTGTGGGAGAACACCCGTAAGCTATCATTTGATAAAGAGAACTTAAGTCATGCTTTAATTCATAGGTAAACCTTAGTTAAAAGGAACTAAGTAACAAACCTTAGTTAAAGGGAACTAAGTAACAAAAACTAAGTATCAAGCCTTGGTTAAGAGAACCAAGTAATAAACCTTAGTTAAGAGAACTAAGTAAATAACGAGAAAGAGAACTAAGTAGTAAACCTTAGTTAAGAGGACTAAGTTGTAAACCTTAGTTAAGAAAACGAACGATTAAGAGAAACTAAGTAGTGAAACTTAGTTAAGAGTACTAAGTTATAAACCTTAGTTACGAAAAGGAACGATTAAGAGAAACTAAGTAGTAAACCTTAGTTAAGAGGACTAAGTAGTAAACCTTAGTTAAGAAAATGAACGATTCAGGAAACTAAGTAGGAAACCTTAGTTAAGAGAATTAAGTAGTAAACCTTAGTCAAGAAAACCAAGTAGAACACGAGGAGGAGAGAACATCCATCTGATCATGAAGAAGGCTCCAGCAGTCTGGGTTACGAAGCACGCGGCTTCGAGTGGACGTGAGGGTACTCTTGGTATCCCTTTGTGAGGTTGTAGATGATCCTCTTGGGCTCACAGAGGATAAGGTCTGCATTGGATGAACCAAGGGTATGCCTTGGTTGCAATATAAGCAACTTAAAGACTAGGATGGATCAACGTGAGGTGGCGATATCATGTTTAGCCCTATGATAGCACGTTGTCGTCTAACTACCATCTTGAGTTAATCGAGTACGTGAAGCAGAAAGGCGAAGAACTCCAACAGACCATATACTTACTATCTAGTTATGGGTGAGGTTTAGCCAATAGGTTTGTGGAGGCATAGGGGGCCTGCGTATAGTTCTCATTCTTGATTTTCTTGGGTGCCTTTCATTAGTTGGGGAGGGGTCAAGTGGGACCATAGCCACACATAGATAAAAATAGACCTTAGCATCTGCGTTGGCAGATAACTTAAAGCTCCCGACCGAGTTCCATGTTTCTTGATTAGCCCTGCCACGGGACTCGGGCCGCACATATAGAGGACATGTGCAACTAGACATCGATAATGATTCACGACATGTACGTGGGGAAAGTCTAGGAACATATATCGCTCTGGGTAGTGTGTCCTAGACTGGGGGCATCGTTTGATAGGTAGAATAATCCCCAGTTGGACCTAGGTCGCGTAAACCCTGAATCTGAGAAGCGTTCAATAGGTAGCATAAGCCCCAGTGGCCCTGGGTAGTGTAAACCCTGGTTAAATCTAGGAAGCGCTTGATAATAAACCTTAGATTAGATCTAGATGATACACGGAATCTAGCAAGATCGAGAGTGGCACTCCAAACGATTTCGAGAATGGTGGCACTACACTAAAGTAGTATAGATTTACATGATGAAGCCCGTACGACATACGGCAAGGGACTGTATATATACATGGAAAGGATTAGACGAGTTGGGGGTATCTACATATATGTTGTATTAGGTTGTCCTACTAGTGGGACATGAGTATATCCTAGAGAGCTAATATCGCTAATAACCTAATAAGCAAGAAAATATAACTGAACGGTATATGTAGGATTATACAAAAGTTTATTCTAAGTCCACTCACACATAACTTTTGTTCTGACCCCCTCCTCATTTCATACTTCAAGGTTAGGTTCATGACAGAGATGGTATAGCTTTGGATATTGGTTTAGCAGTATTGTTAATAAGGTAAAGCAATATTTGAATATTATATTTTATTTCCTTCCGCTGTGAGATGCTTTACGAGTTCTGACATGTTTCTTTATCTCTATCTTTTTCTGCAGAGTACCAGATCACCCAACTCGGATTTCGATAGATTGGATTTTTGAAAAAAATTCAGTCTGTCAGAATCCGGGTTGTTACATCTGGTATTAGAGCTTCGGTATAGTGATATTAGGGAGATAATGAGTGAACGAATTTGTATTTTCTAAAATATAAATATATTTTATACATAAACCTAAATCCATATAGTAGCCCACTAGACATGAAAATAGTTAGGATATCTAGTTTGTATACTCAAGGAATGAACATAGGAATTTGGAAACCATTAGTTGGTTGGGAAAGTGTACAATATGACTTGAAGCTAGAGAAAGAAAAGTATCCCATAGGATGGAAACTGAAATATTGGTATTTCAGATTAGTGGATTTAGAAATGAAACCTTAGAAACTAGAAAAGGTTGAAATATGGAAAATGGATTAGGAATATATATAGTTAAGAGAATTGAATTCGTGAAAGTGCCTAGGAAAGCCTAGTTGAGTTGAAGACCTGCTTTGAGTCTAACCCAATGATAAGCTTTTAAGAAATCGAATCTGTAAAAGAGTTTGTGGTATTTTTTAAAGATTTAATCTTAAAAGTATTTTGATAAATGCATGATGGGTTTTAAAGTAAAGTGGGGTACATTGTGTAAAACAATGATTTCTTGTTTTAAAAGAATTCTCTCATAAGAAGTTGCATATTATAGAGCATGTATAGCTCGCTAGTTTTCATATATGAAAGGATTGAAAAGAAGATTTGAAATCTCTATTCTGTTAACAATAAATTTTGATTATTGTTTTAAAAAGAAATTTTTGTTGGGTGAACAATATAAGCGGTAGAGTGTAAGAATAGAGTAGATGCTTGCACCTTAGCTGCCAAAGTTAACATTGTAAATAGGAACAATTTTACCTCGATAGTTGTCCTTGTCTGCTCCAGTTTCGTGACTTGAAGAAAATGTTTTGCATTTTATTTTGTGACATGTTTTTTAATGGTTCGGCAAAAGCAAGTTTTTGAGAAAAGAATAAAAGTTTTACCACTTTTAGTTCTTGGAAGAAGAATGTAATAAAAAGAAAGAAGGCCAAACCATGTTTTAAAAATGGAGTAGTTAAGGATTAGTGCCTAGAATAGAACGAGAGAAAGTTAAAGCTATGAATTAAACAATTGGAACCAACGAGAGATTGGTTGAGTCGAGTGATTCTCTGAGTGTCAATCTGATGTTGATTTCGGTCGTCGGGGTTGATATTTAGGGAGTTACTCGCTTGCCAATTTACAGTCAGGGATTAGCTAATATTAAACTAATGGAAAATTTCCTGTAGAATGCATAAGCATTGAGAAACCTAGGTTTGTTGCTGGAGAAAAAAAGGATAGGCTAGTAATACACAGCAAGGATTAGTAGTGACTACTAAGAGTAAAGGGCAAGTAAGTGGGTAGATCCTGTTGTATGGACTCGCAATTGTCTGAGATGACAAAGTCCTAAGATTCTTGGCCCATAGTAGTAGTTGTGTAGGATGCTGTTTGAGTTGAAAACAGAAAAAGCTTATTTAAAATAATAAACTTAAGTAATTGGATTAAGTCAAACAAACTAAGAAAGAGAAAATCCTACCTAACAAGAAATAATAAATTCAGTAAGGCAACAAATGTGTCGGGAAAAGAAAATGGAAATCTTAAGAAAAAGATGAATAAATATGAATTTTTTCCAAGATAAGTGGAAAAAGAGAAGAAATTTTCTTATGTGCTTGTTCTTGGATAAGAAAATAGGAAATCTTCATATAATAGTCATATAAAAATCCAAGTATGATTAGAAAAGAAAAACGGAGGATGTGAATTTTTCCGTTTCATATCTTTTTGTAACATAAGGAAATCGAATTTGGAAAATTAGATTTTTCTAAATTTCGAATTTAATGATGGATGGTAGAGTTTTGAAAGCGACAATTGGGTGAGCTATGCTCTTATTCTATAAGAGTGTGGGAAAACTTGGATGAAAAATATTATTGATTTTTCAAGACTATTGCATTCATATAGAACTGCAAGTATATTTAGGATGTGAGCATCATGTTTTGAAAGAGTTTTTAAAATTTTCATACATACAGGTGGATCCAAATTAGGCATACATACTTTACTATGATGTATCTCACTTTGCATATGTGCACAATGTTTGCAACAATTGGATGCACATTGATGGATGGATATTGCGAGGGGCTATCTATTTTTACTCTTATCGAATTTCGGGGACGAAATTCTTTAAGGGTGAGAGAATGTAACACCCCGCATTTTTAATATAATTAAAAATATGTAAAAATATGTGTATGTGCATAGATAGGTAAATAAGGGTGAAGTATAATGAAAATTAATTAATATATGGACGGGAAGGAAAAATTAATTCGATAAAAGTGTGCGTAACGGAAAAGATAATAAAATAAAGATACTTAATTTAAATATCATGAATTAAGTAAAACAGACATCACCATTGCGTTTGTCTCGAAATTCTTCTTGGAATAGAGTCCAAGTTTGCGTAAATCGGACTCCGTATGAAGGAGTTATGACCTTTAGAAGATTCAACAAAAATTCAAAACAGTTCGAAATTTGACCCAGGCAGCTGGGCGGGAAATTTCCCGCCAAAACTAGGCACGTCGACCTGGGGGTCGACCGGGGGGTCGACTTACCCCTAGGGAGGTCGACCTGGGGGTCGACCAATCCCCAGATCTGGGCGATTTCAGTTCCTATGACGTGTTTTGATGTGCTATATGGGTCAGATGGCTTCTAGGTCAATCTAAGGGCTCTAAAACACTCTCTACACCTATAAATACATAGCAAGACCTAACCCTAATTCATAACAATTCCTTAAGATGCCTCCTTGTCGCCAAACTTCAACCAAACAAGGCCGCCACCCTAAAACTCCAAATTATATTGCAAGTTCTTCATCAACTTTAGAGTTTAATCAAATCAAGTAGCAAAGTTCTTCGTCAACTTTAGATTTTAATCAAATCAAGTAGCAAAGTTCTTCATCAACAAATCATGCTCTTCACCAATAATTAAATAAAAAGATTAAATCAGCGTTCTACATCAACAAATCGTTTATTTTCCCCAATCCGGTCAAGATGAGTGGAATTATAATAAACTTGTTGTATAATAGTATTATCATCGTTCATCATTCCCCAGTTATAAATTCAATTCAAGATTCATGTTATAATAATTGTTCTTTTATTCTCCTTCCCCTTTTTATTTTTGGATATAGGTTATCTCGAACCTAGACGAAATCTTATTATACATACGTATGGTTGGAATATGGAAATATTGGGCATAATCTATTTTATGCAGTCGAGAAATATAATTTGTAATTTGGGGTTTGTGGCATAACGATTATTATTGCAAATATTGGTCATAATCTATTTTATGCAGTCGAGGAATATAATCTGTAATTTGGGGTTTGTGGGATAACGATTATTATTGCAAATATTGGGGAAATTGGCAAAGTATATATTGATATTATTCAAGGAAATAAGGAAAAGGATAGTGAAATTGGTAATTTGGAGTAACTTACGGTAAAGGTAAATAAGGTTTGAATAGGGGATTTGGGGGAAAATGATTTAAAGATAAAAATCCTAATTTGGTGAAGAAATAGGTAAACTAGAAACCTAATCGGAATTGGATAAGTTTTGGTTTAATCTGTCTCATGTAATTGTGAAATCTCATTCAAAAACCAGAAATTTGAGGCATGAGTATTTTAATTAAATTTGGGTTTGATTAGTTAAAGAAATGGAAGTTTAGAAATATAGCATGAAAATTGACACTAGTGGCATAACAAGAACATGAATATATTTGTGATTTTGTTAATAGGCTAAACATGAAATATGGCTAACTCGAGGTTAGAATGACTTTGCATTGTAATCCTGCCCGAAACCGCCGGGCACATCCAGTGACAGCAAACAATAGGTTCTAACGTGAGAAGTTAGTCATAACGTGCTTGAAACTCGAGGTTAGATTGAGTTGTGGTGTAATCCTTCTTGGAACCAACCGGCACATCCAGCAACAATAGGTCTAATGTGAGAGGTTGGGGATTAATAATAAATTAATTCTAATGACACATGCTAGTATGGTAAGGTAAAGTCAACATGAAATACTAGACAACACTTAACCAATTTGAATTGATATATGGGTGGGTTAAGTCAACGTGTACCGCTTGATAACACTTAACCAATTTGACATGATATGTAGGTAGGTTAAGTCAACATGAACTGATAGATAACACTTAACCAATTTGACATGATATATGGGTGGGTTAAGTCAACGTGAACCGCTAAATAACACTTAACCAATTTGACTCGATATATGGGTGGATTAAGTCAACATGAACTGATAGAAAACACTTAACCAATTTGACATGACGCATGGGTCGAATTGAATACGTAATTGGGGGTTAAGTCAACTTGGACACATGGGCAAACTTAACCAATATAACAGTATCAAAGCAAGGAAAAGTGGGGAATGATAAGATTAAATAATAGATAAACTTAGCTTAGGGATAAGAAATGAATATGACTTAAGATGTAATACAGGACTCGAAGGGTGGGACGACTTATACCGTGAAATAAGTTAATCTAAGCTGGAAATGTGGGAGAACGCCATAAGTTATCATTTGATAAAGAGAACTTAAAGTCATGCTTGAATTCATAGGTAAACCTTAGTTAAAAGGAACTAAGTAACAAACCTTAGTTAAAGAGAACTAAGTAACAGAAACTAAGTATCAAACCTTGGTTAAGAGAACCAAGTAATAAACCTTAGTTAAGAGAACTAAGTAAATAAGGAGAAAGAGAACTAAGTAGTAAACCTTAGTTAAGAGGACTAAGTTGTAAACCTTAGTTAAGAAAACGAACGATTAAGAGAAACTAAGTAGTAAACCTTAGTTAAGAGGGCTAAGTTGTAAACCTTTGTTAAGAAAACGATCGATTAAGAGAAACTAAGTAGTAAACCTTAGTTAAGAGGACTAAGTAGTAAACCTTATTTAAGAAAATGAACGATTCAGGAAACTAAGTAGTAAACCTTAGTTAAGAGAACTAAGTAGCAAACCTTAGTCAAGAAAACCAAGTTGAACACGAGGAGGAGCGAACATCCATCTGATCATGAAGAATGCTCCAACGGTCTGGGTTACGAAGCACACGGCTTCGAGGGGACGTGAAGGTACTCTTGGTATCCCTCTGTGAGGTTGCAGATGATCCTCCTGGGCTCACAGAGGTTAAGGTCTGTGTTAGAAGAACCTAGGGTATGCTCTGGTTGCAATATAAGCAACCTAAAGACTAGGATGGACAAGCGTAAGGCGGCGATATCTTGTTTAGCCCTGTGATAGCACGTCTTCATCTACCTACCATCTTGAGTCAATCAAGTACGTGAAGCGGAAAGGCGGAGAACTCCAACAGACCATATACTTGCTATCTAGTTATGAGTGAGGTTTGGCCAATAGGTTTGTGGGGGTAAAGAGGGCCTGCGTATAGTTCTCATTCTTGATTTTCTTGGGTTCCTTTCATAAGTTGAGGGAGGGGTCAAGTGGGACTGTAGCCACACACAAATAAAAACAGACCTTAGCATCTACGTCGGCATATAACTTAAAGCCCCCGACTGAGTTCCGTGTTTCTTGATTAGCCGTGCCATGGGACTCGGGCCGCACATATAGAGGACATGTGCAACTAGACATCGATAACGATTCACAACACGTACGTGGGGAAAGTCTAGGAACATATATCACTCTAGGTATTGTGTCCTAGACTAGGGGCATCGTTTGATATGTAGCATAATCCCTAGTTGGACCTAGGTCGCGTAAACCCTGAATCCGAGAAGCGTTCAATAGGTAGCATAAGCCCCGGTGGCCCTGGGTAGCGTAAACCTTGGTTGAATCTAGGAAGCGCTCGATAGTAAACCTTAGATTAGATCTAGATGATACACAGAATCTAGCAAGATCGAGAGTGGCAGTCCAAACGATTTTGAGATTGGTGGCACTACACTAAAGTTGTATAGATTTACATGATGAAGCCCGTACGACATACGGCAAGGGACTGTATATATACATGGAAAGGATTAGATGAGTTGGGTGTATCTACATATACGTTGTATTAGGTTAACCTACTAGTGGGACATGAGTATAGCCTAAAGAGCTAATATCGCTAATTACCTAATAAGAAAGAAAATATAATTGAACAGTATATGTAGGATTATACAGAAGTTTATTCTAATCCACTCACACAGAACTTATGTTCTGACCCCCTCCTCATTTCATACTACCAAGTTGGGTTCATGACAGAGATGGTATAGCTTTGGATACTGGTTTAGCAGTATTATTAATAAGGTAAAGCAATATTTGAATATTATACTTTATTTCCTCCCGCTGTGAGATGCTATACGAGTTCTAGCATATTTCTTTATCTCTGTCTTTTTCTGCGGGATTCCAGAGCACCCAACTCGGGTTTCGATAGATTGAATTTTTGAAAAAAATTCTGTCCGGGTTGTTACACCTGTGAAGTGTTTAAATAATGGAGTTATAAATAGTTGTACTTTTTGAATGATTGAAATATAATATTTAATTTAAATAAAATACACTATTAATATATGAATGTCTGTACAGTCGTATTCTATTTAAATATAAATATTATATTTCTGTCTATGATGTATATATAGAACAGTACAGTAACAAACACATTTAAAATAATATTCATTTGTTTGTTATCATCAAACAAAAATCATATAATTGTGTATACAACTACGTAATATTCAACACCCATACCTTGCCAGTTGGAAATCCATTCTCCAATAAGAGCCTGCGATTTTGTTTGTATACTATAAATGTGGAGCGTGAGATTCAAGCGTTCCACTAGATTGTTATTTGTTTGTATTTAGACACTATTATAATATCAGAATATATATGATTTCAAAATGTTTTGGGTTATCGTAAGGTAACAACCGTCCGTGTTTATATTTTGGGTTATCGTAATGTTACAACCGTCCGCGTTAACTTTAAAATCAGGTTGGATGCTGCTTATAAACTTAGTGGGTTTCTCACCCTAGTTCACCAAACTGATCCGACATTCGTAACGCTCGGGTTAGACCGTGTTTTACAAGTTCGGGTTATCGGACGTTGTGAATAGACCAGCTAGAAGAGTTCTGATTTATGATGTTATATGGTATTATTCCACTGTATGATTGTATATGAGGACAGATTATTATAACTGTCCAGATGTGTTGATGTACTATGATGATTGTAAGTTTTATTTCAAGCTCTAAATAAAGATTTATTTCTATATTACATTTTGTTTCGCTGCGATGTGAGACTCTATGTTGTATTGGTTCTCCTTCTTATTATTCTATTCTAATATTTCTTTCTTTCTTATCTCACCCTCTAAATTTCTTTCTCCTAACTATCTTCTTTTCTATGCAATTTGGGTTGACATGGGTTGTTAGATGTTGGCTTAAACTGTACGGAAAAAATGGGTCGTTACATGATGCTCGTCGACGATGTTGATAAGTAGACTGAGGAGAAGGTGATAGGTTTGGTGATGATGTTGTTGTGCGACGACCAGTAGGAGGCTGGCATATTACTATTCTTACTATATAGTTATTTGGATGATTTCTGTTGTTTTTGCTTGTTATATACTATGATGAGGGATGTAGTGATGCCTGTGTACTCAGATATTCAGTTACTGGGTTGTTTTGTACTTGATATTTAGAGATTTTATGGAGATGAGATTTCTTGCCTTTTTATGCTTTACTACAATTTTATTATTCTATATTATCCATAAGCCATGAGCTATATGGCAGGTTTTGTTTCGGTTTATTTTCCTTGATGATCGTCCCATATCGGTCTGGCATGTCATCCAACACACCTTTCTTATAGTTTCTTCGTAGGAGGTATGAGATAATCATCACACATGGTATCAGAGCGTAAAAGCGTGTGGCAGATGTACTTATAAATGTATATTGGGCGAAAACTATATTATATGATATACAGTATAGTAAAGGTAATGACTCGTATTCTACATATCGTAGGATCGTAGATTATTTATATCATTTTCTTATGAGGTCGTATGGTTTTAAAACTTCGGGAAATGACTATTAGTGTCATTTCTTATCTTCACTATTTTTTTCAAAATTTAATGTGACCATTTTACCCTTAAGGGATTTTTTATCGTAACTTCTGATGGATAAAGAATTTAGACCTAAACCACTTCATTGGTATTAGGTGATGGCTTCGCATGCTATAGAGTGGTCACATTAAGCAAACTGACTTGTCGTTTAGGAGGAATGACTGAAATAAAGTTTGGACGGGATTTAACAACTCAAATGGTTTTAAATGCGTCATTACTGGGTAGATCCAATACTATTTCAGGATTTACACGTTGTCGGGTCTGAAATGGGTAGGAGAACATTCTCTTAACATTTTACAACATTTAAAATAAGGGCCTACACCCATTAATGGCTTCCCTCTTCCAAAAACCTCTATAATCCTTACCTCAATAGCCCACCATATTAAGTGAAGATTAAGTCAAGTCAATATCAGATCAAGTGTAAAGCTTTTGCAATACGCTGGAATCCACGCCAAATCTTCTCCAACTTGGATCTGTGACATTTCAGGTAATTAAGGTGAATAAATTGTATTCTTACTTACTAATTAGAGTATATTTAGCATGTAAGCACCTTATTAAAAATGAAAAAAATATTTATAATTAATTAATAATCATATAATAACATATATAAGTTTGGGTTGTTTTGGACATGATTTGTGAAATCCGGAATTTTAGGGGCTAAGGGAAACATATTCTTATTTTGGTGTTTAATCTTGCTTGATTGATCTAAATTTGCTTGAGTTGTTTGGTATGTTAGAACATTGCTTTGGAAAGCTAGGATGGATAAAAACGCCATCGAATGGCGAAGTATGATCCTAGAAACCATTTAGGGAATGTTGTAGACTCTGGTTCGATCATGTCTGGTTCAGCCAATTCGAGCCGGTTCGATAGGGTTGGATTGGTATGGAATTTTTAAAATGACAAGGAATGTTCCAAGAGGCTCTAGGCCAATTTTTAAGTCATTTAGTGTTCTAGAGACCAAGTTATGGCGCATGCAATTCCGATTCGACTAAGGAAAATGGCTATAAGTTGAGGTACAAAGGGAAGAGCTCCTGGTTCGATGGTCGAGCCATACGTTGAAACAATCAAGTGCTCAAGTCTAGATCAACATAGTCGATCTAGATTCGGGTCAACCAAGTCAAGGTCGGCTAAGTCGGTCCGGATAAGGTAACCAAGTCTGGTTTGTGTAACAACCCAATTTTTTAACAAGTAATTAACTAATGGATTAATTAATTA
Organism: Allium sativum; assembly: GCA_030737875.1. Taxonomy (NCBI): domain Eukaryota; kingdom Viridiplantae; phylum Streptophyta; class Magnoliopsida; order Asparagales; family Amaryllidaceae; genus Allium; species Allium sativum. The sequence continues at coordinate 382,743,834 of CM060924.1, forward strand.
TGGAAGGAAACTGTTAAATGGATATTAATTAATTAAATCTTCAGAATTAAGCAAAATAGACTTTACCATTATTTTCGTCCTGAAATTTTTATTCAGATAGACTCCAGGTTTGCGTAAAACGGGTAACATACAAAAAAGTTATGAGCCTTAGAAATTTGTATAGATATAAGGAGCTCATATGTAAATATGACAAAAAATAAATTTCAGAAAAATAAAATGGAAGAGGTGGGGAAAACGAGCGGGAAACAGGCCCGTTATGGGTCGACCCATGCTCATCCCAGGTCGACCCATAGGTCGACCCAAGGTGGGCTGGGTCAACCTAGGGGTTGACCCACAACAGATCTAGGCGGATTCGTCTGCTAAACCTGGACTGTTTTGTGGCTTTGTTTATTGATGACTCAGCATTACGTGTACGATTTGGATTTAAAACCTCAAATCTAAAGGCTAAGAATTATCCTAGGTAATCTATATAAAGGCAGGCAACCTCATTGTTTTCTACACACAAATTTATTCTTCATTCTTCTTCCCCCAAAGCTTTCTAATTAAAATAATGAAGATGCTGAGGTGCTGCTCAAACATAGATTAGAGAGGACAATTCTTACAACAAATATAAAGTGGGATTTCTTCTATAACAATTATTTTAGAAGATTTTCTAGATCTACAACTATGTGAGTTCTATGTGATTCCTAGATTTGATTAATTAAATAGGTTTCAGACAGTAAATATGATTGGATCTGGTATAAACAGCGCCTAAAATAGTCCCTATATATGTTATACATGTTTTTTATTCAAATCTACAAGTTATATTATGAACCTTAATTTTCCTTGTCCCTATTATGCCTTTCATTTATTTACAGTCTTTCTATTATACCTGTTTACTCCGTCTGAGATTTGTTTCCCCCTATTATCCTTTTTATTCTACGTAAAACCTAGGCTATGCAAGCCTATGATATTACGTTAATTACATATAAACTAGAATAATTAGATAATGACAAATAAATTGGGAAAATTGGGCATATTATGTACTAGAACCCTTGACTGCAAGAATTGGGCTAATTACATGTTATTCTTTTAAAGTTTGGTTAATTACATGTTAGGAAGAACATGTGACATGACAATTAGTAAAATTGTATTTAAGGCGATATTAAGTATGACATGTAAAAATAAGATAGTACTAGATGTGAAAATTAAGTAAATTTTTGGTTTACATCTGGGCAGGTGCTTGTTAGGATTGTAAACTAATAACATTTAGATAATTGTAATTTTACAACTGGGATTACTATTGGACTTAAACCTGCTAAGTTACACTTGTTAAATAAAAAGCTAAAGAGGTCCCAAGTCTAGTTGATGTACCAGGATGTTGGGACTCTTAAATCCTAGGTACACGGGGACACAAGCCTAGGGGTTAGCCTTTGTCAAGTTGTGTGAAACCCATATCACTCAGCATCCCTGTTGGTATCTCGGTAGGGACCGCGCACTAGGTAGGGGTGAGGGCACACTTTAGTGAACTTGATTATAAGAGGTTCAAGGTTTAGGGGGTGTACAAGGCGCGTTTTGGCGGGGTCATGAGTGTGCATGGGTTTGACTACAGGAAACTAAGTCACAAGCAACACCTACGGATATGGCTGCATTCTATAAGTTGCTGGGTTAGGGACTGATACACACTACTGCCGTGGATGACACAAAATAATCTTGTAATAGGGAGCGATCGAATGGGTAGCAATTAGGGCAACACCTAATCTTATTCCTGATATGTAATTAGGGTAACACCTACTCCTGATATTCTAGTAGAAGTGCAAAATAGTCAAAACTGCCTGATCTGATTTCTAGTATTGTTGTTATCACCATTGTATGTTTATAAGAATAAGCCAGTCCTTGTTATCAGTTCATTTCGACTATTGTTCACTTTTAGACATGTATAGACATCTACCTTTTTATGTTACTAGAACTACTGTTTATCTGTTTTACTTAACTTAGTAAGTCGGGCTGTTAATTCCAACAGATCACCAGGCTCTATGTCTGACCCATTTCCTTTCTTCGTTTCTCTTTCTTGCACCCAGGCTTATCACGAGAAAGTGTAACGATGTAGAATTTTTAACCAATTTAAAATTTGGAATTTTTATTACTCAATTTGAATTTAAATTTGAATTTGACATAAATATATATGGTTAAGTATTTTTAATAATTTTGATTAGTTATATAATAGAATATCTTTGAATTATAAATTTAATGTATGAGAATGAATATTAATAAGTTTAGATTTATTAACACTATTTGTCGTTCAATCGGATTTGTCAAACTATAACATGAATTGCATTATAACTAAGTGTTGTCCTTAGTTTTCATAGCATTTATAACTAAGTGTTTTCCTTAGTTTTCATAGCATTTTAAAAGAAATGCTACCAAAAGATCACTTTCCCTCCTTAAGACAAGTGTAAGGACACTTGTATTTTTGCATGCCTACTTTCATGCATGCCTTAAACTTGCCCCTTTATGTGTCATTATCTCCTTAAACCTCCATTCCTATATATGTAGGCCCTTTCTCCACTTATTTACCAATCCACTCCATTTTCTCCTTTTCATCTTCTTCTTAAAGTTTATGGCCATGGTTTCCATGGCATAAGTCATCTTCTTTTCCACCACCACCTTGCCGAAGTTCGTCGTCATCCTCCTCCTCATCCTCTTATAATATATATATAGAGAGAAAGATTAGCATATATTGTATAATATATATTTGGGTGAAGAAGACGGTGCGCTAAAATACTGTCTGATGGTTCGCTCAACTAGTCTCGCCTACCGTGAAGATTGGAAAGCTGTTCGGTGAGAACTCTTTAACCACGGTTTATATATTTGATTAGTAGTTAGACTAGTGTAAATATAGTGATGAATTATTAGTGGTTAATGATGATTGATTTTTGTTGTGATGGATGATTGATGCGTAGTTTAGAACACACACTATTAAGCGTTAATGTTATAACGCTTGTGCACAGTTATGATTTATTTAATTATGTTGATGATGGTTGCTATGGATGTTTATAATAGTTGTTTATGTTGTGGCGCACACACTATGACACAACAATTATGGTATCACATTGGTGATCGACAAATCTCCTTCGTAATTAGAAGGTTATGGTTGATAACTTCTCTTACAACAATCTTTTCCAAAATGGTTTTAAACATAGCTTGAAAATTATAACCCGAAATTAAAATCCGTTTTCACTCATTTAAAAGCTCTTGTTAATATAAATCAATTGTTTTTCGTTTCTTAGAAATCCGATTTAGATTGCAAAAGTTATAAGCATTTACAGTTTGTAACTAAAATATGCAAATTGCCATTGTGCGACAAGCTCTATTTTGACCGAAATAAAAATTAGTCTTCGGTATTTCAAAATACCTTAGAAAACCATTATATACTTATGTAATTCATTTAAAACCATTTAAAGTAATTTACATTGACTTTCCAAATTATTTTAGGTTCAAAATTCAACTTAAAAAAAATCAAATTCCAATTCATTTCTAAATTCAAATAATTTCAAGTTAAACATTCCATTCGTCGGATCAGTTAGGAATAGCCTGGGAGAGTAGGAAACTATATTTTCCAAATTCAAGCCTAGACATTATCCTCTCTGTCATCCTAGAACTTCCGGTTTTTATTTATTCATTTTAAGGAATTTTATCAATATATATATATATATATATATATATATATATATATATGAATTTATACATATGTGTCTTATCTAATTATTAACCTTTAATTTCAATAATAACCATTTTTATTGTTTCTAAAAATATGGAAAAAATGTTAAAATCATTATAAATTATGTAAAAATGTTTTGTGTTGTAAAGTTTAAGTTTTGACGAAGATAAATGACATTTTGATCAAAGTAATTAAGATAACTGTTTGTAAAACTTTTGTAACGCTTTTGAAAACACAATTGTAACGCTTTCTTCGGAAACAATCTATTTTGAAGTTTTTAACCCGCAAACTATTTTCTGAACTATAAGTAATCGTTTTTAAATGATTTGTGGAATGTTTTCAAAGATTTAAAAGTAATGAAAATGTTTTATATGGAATTTAAATTGTTTATTTGATATTAAAACGATTTTTCCAATTTTAAATAATTGGATATAGTTGGAGATAAATCTTTGGATGTTTGATATTAATTCGGTAGATGACGACTCTTACTATTTGAGGAATTTAAAAGGTAGTTCACCATTATTCTGCTTATAGTGTGAGTTGGATATCGAGATTAATATTAAGTATAAGTGAATGATATTTCTATCCAGATTTAATGTCAATCTTTTAATTAAGATATCGGTTTCCCAATTTGATTGGGATAAGTTGGATAGAAATAATGTTCGGATATTTGATATGAAATTCTTTGGTGTAAACATATACTATTTGAGAAATTCGGAAGATATTATTATGATATCGTTATTCCACTGATAGTATTCATTGATTATGAGAATTCATATCGAATATAAGTAGATACAATTTCTATGTAACTTATGTTTAATATCAATTGATTTGGGTTTTGTCGTGAATCATATCTTCAATAATATCATTCTTGAAACCCAATGAAAATGAGTTATGGAAATTCATATCGTAAATTGGGATTTAATCAAATCTTTGATTTGAGAAAATTAAAAATTGGGAACCAAGTATAATCTTGTAGTTAAGATTAAAGAATTGAATGTTGGAAAATCGATTTAATTGGAAATTATGGTTGAAATATAGATTAAGGATTTTCAAAGGAAACTAGATGTCGATAACAAGTTATCAACGGAAAATTAATTAAGGATGTGAGGCTAAATTATCTTTGATTTAAGGGACGTGTTTTAAAGAAGAAAGGTTAAATTATGGATTTTGTTAAAGATAATTTGAGAATGGGTTTAAAATTTAATTTAACAAAATCCAAGATGGAAGGAGATTGGTTGAAATCCTATGTGTTCTATAATTGTGTTTTTTAATTGCGCTTTTTATTTGGAAACACCGGGATCAGATGTATGTCCGAAAACCAGTCCAAGTAATAATACAACATTATGGAGCAATTCAAGACTTGGAAAACGAAAAATGAAGACCGGGATTCTTTGAAATGTTTGGATTGATTGTTGATGTCTCGGTTGGGTAGGCCACCCGATACGAGGTTATAAGTGGCATGAGGTTTGAATATATTTAGAGATTTTCGGGTTGGTGTTTCGTTCAGACCCAAAACGGAATTGTATGGATTGTCTGACATTGTAATTGACTGCGTAGCACTGATCTCTGTTAAATATAAATCTACTTGGTGGCGGAGAATTTATTCTCTTGCTTAACACCCTTCTCTAAGACGTATGAGCTTAGAGGTAATATATTGATGGAAATCAGTATCCGTTGTGAATGGACAATGTGGCATACTTATGTTATGTGGAGAACTATGGATGATCAAAGCATGGCTTATTTAAGCGTAGCTTTGTGTATATCGTGACCTCGACAAGCCTCACACCCCGGTAAATGGCCAAAATAGGAAGAAATGCAGCAGGGTTATGGGTTGTCGTCTCCATCTAGATAAAAGGTGTACTATGGTATGGAGCCCAAGTATTAACCTATGTGGTAAAAGAATATACTTTTGTGGTTGTTGTTACCATGCGCTCGGAAAGGTAACGACCAGGAGATGACATACTCAGGCGTACTCTAAGTTACCTAGTTAAGGGGTAACCCGACCTTGTGTTGGCATGAGGAGCATCACTATTGGTCCTCGGACATCCCTTTAGAGGTGTTCAAATTTCGGTTCGAAAGAAGTTCCTTTGCCTGGTCATTGTTGGAAACCCAATCTCCGCTACGAGCCCGTACGATTTTGATTGTATAGCATATGTCAGTATATTATATGGTACCTATGCTGGCTAAAATTGATACATTTACTTTCGAAATTGTTTTCACACTATATTATAGTATTGAAAGAGGAATTTCACGTATCAAGCATTTTTGACTATTATAAGGAGAAACCTCGCCTATGTGTGCGTTTGCATTATGTGTGTGCCGCGAGACCTTATGGTGGATTCATTTTTTAAAAGTCATAGCGAATTTCTATGCACGAGAATTCATATGGAGTAAACTCATTCTGCGTTATCGGCATGGTCTGTTGAATTACCCAACACTAAAATGAATCCTAAAACCCACCGTTTTGAGTTCTCACACCAGTTCTTCTTTCGCATGAGGCAGCGTGATAGGGGGTTCTCGCTCTTGGTTTTGGTGGCGAGCGGGGGACTCTTACTACTGCACGTCCCAAGAGGGGTTGGTTAAGCATGGGGCCACAACAATCGAGAGGCTGGCCGTAAAACAAGGTGCTGGGGTACCATTATAATGCCACGACGGAGTATTAGCCACGTAACTTTGATGTAATACTCTATAATGAAATGAAAAGTTATATTATTTTTGTGCACATATGTTAGTACCCATAACTATCCATCTTTATGAACGGTTTAAGTTGGTTTAATTACCTGCGAGGACCAGGCAAAAGGTGGGTCATTATAGAAAGTGTGTAGCTCTGATTTCTTTTTTAACTTTGTCTTGATGAGATTCTGCAAGTTGGACCACTACCTGTTCTCTTTCCAAGGTTAGGTTGTATCTTTTTTACTATATTTGGGGATAATCTTATTTTACTCTGATGTTGTTTTTTAATGTGGTTTTTGAGACATGTAACTGTTTGATTAAATAAAGGTGTTTTTGTATTTTATGAAATGAAAGTCTTCTTCCGTTGCAAATTTATTTCTATGTCTGGTCAAATCTTAGTCTCTGAGACGTTTTCTGCCTTTATATCTACAATACTCCATACTTTCTTAGTGAAATCCTCATATGGGTGACACTAAGGAATGTGGGGTGTTACATTTGGTATCAGAGCGAGGTTACCAAGATCGCCTAAATTTTGTATTAAAGGAAAGAATTTTCAAAAGAAAACACATTTTTTCAGAAATCAAAAGTTACTTTTGAAAATAAAGTATTCTGTAACGACCCGCAAATCCGTGCTATCTGAGTTGACTAAAAACACCACACGTCCAACTCAAACAACACAGAAATACGACTCATTATTAGAAAGAAGTTAGAGGATGAGAAATAGAAAGAAAGAAATATTAGAATAGAAGAAAAACGAAGATCACAACTCACAGCGGAACGAATAAAATATATTATATAACATAAGCTTCGAAATACAAATTTGTTTTGTACATACATACATACCATCATCAGAGTACACATAACACTTGATCCAGCGGAAGTAACTCTAAATAACTAACGTTGAAGCCTCCTGCTTCAAGCTCCTCCAAGTGTATCTGTAAAAGCCTGAAACACTTGACTGCCCGTACAAATTTGGGCACCCAAGAGTTTAGGGAAAACAAAACAAAATAAACTCTGGGTCAGTCATGGGACTGGTATGAGTAAACTCCAACCACTTGTTTAACTTTTAAAAATCCTTTTAAAAGAAAACGTAATAGTAAGACCAGCCCACACATAAACATGGACGGTTTTTATCTTACTATAACCCAAAACACTTTGATACGAAAATCCAGTGATATTATAATAATGTCTACATCAAGTAAATAACCAAATAGTAGAACGCTTGCATCTCACGCTCCACATATATATTATAAAATCAAAAACCGCATGGCGCTTATTGGAGATTGGATTTCCAACATGACAAGGTATGGGACCACCTTCCGACAGTGCATCTCTAGAGGCGAATACACCTGGGTTCAACAAGAACGTCTTGCAACCCGGCCCACACATGACCGACCACTCATTTCGCTTGAGTGTATCGAATGTATATCACCAACGGTTGGACTCAAACCACCGTTTCCCGAATGGGCAGAATCGATAGATTTAGAAACAAAAGGAATTTCTCTAGATAGGTGATTATACACCCTAATGGGTGCGACCCACATAGCCATGCTGCCTGCCCGATTTTTGTCCTTTCCGGTTGTTGAGGCCTGAGGCTACGCATACTTACCATTCATTGATAACACAATCACTTTGAATGCCACATCGTCAGATCCGTTAATCACTAGTTGAGTTTGCACAAATATTCTGGATATTATGCTAAGGGATAAATCCGTTGCAACCATATATATTCATACAGACCAACCCTTTTGATCATTGGAAATACTCTGTCAGACATTCGTCCATTTACGTTCGTTCTGGGATTGAACGAAACCGAAGGCACTATTTCTATTACTAGAAAAGCCCTTGCACTTCACTCCGTCTTCAATATATTTAGCATACTTGGTTCGCAACGCTAATGCCGATACGGAGTGGTTCTTCGGATAATAATCCAACCGGTCTCTCCATATTGACAACGATGGTCAAAAACTTCGATAGTCTGTGATTTAACTATCGAATAAAAACAAGTGTTCATCCAAACATATCAAACAAATCACTGGGCCCTTTAATTAATATTTCATTAATTAAATATCTTCTCCATTTCCTTATCAATATTTGTTAACCAAATATTTCAATAATCAATCTTGGCCTTTTACGCTATTTTTGATTTCGTTTCCTTATCGAATTCTATATATATCTATATAGATTTCTAATTGTCAAATTTCTTTAAAAATATTCTAACTCCTTAAATTTCCGGAAAAAATTCGCCATAACCTCCCCTGTATCGGGAGCATCGGGAAATTTTAAATAGCATCCCGGTATCTTCCAATCTCAAAAAGAAAAAGAAAAAGCCAAGCGGCTTGCCGATACGGCGCATAAACTCTCATATATGAATTAAACATGTACCTTTTTGTCGAGCACATAAATTATATACTTTATATACTTCATTCCATACCTGTCCAACACCTGTTCACCTGTTTTCAATTCAATTCAATACCATCTAATCGTTTGAATTCAGTTTCGCCCATTTATTCTTTAACTAGTCGTTTTGCCTATTTCACTTCTTTGTTGAACATAACATGTTCAAACAAAATATTTAATTAGCTTGCTCATAACCAAATTGAATTTCAATTTCAATCCTAGTTTCCTGTTTGATTTCGAATATAAATTTTCAAATCGAATTCGCTTATTCAAAGCCCAATATTAATTCGAAATCTCATCAACTAATTTCTATTCGCATTAGTTAACTCTATTCAATAAATCAAAAATCTGATTTCTGTTTCAAAAATCGATTCATTACTCCACTTGAGTTCACACATATTTTATAACTCAAAATCTGGATTTTTTCTAAATAGAAATTTCGATTTTTATTTGCTTAAAACCCTTTAATATCATTAAATAAACCGTTATGGTTTTATAATGGTTCTGGCGCTGCTTTTCTGAAAATTTGATTTTGACATCACTCAAAATCTATACGACGAAATTCAGATTTTTCTCTTTCATTTGAAAACTATTGTCTAACCGGTCCTGACGTTTCTTGTTTCAAAGAATTCCGACTCCAATTGAGTCCTGTATACTCGATTGAAGTTCGAATCGCTATTTTACGAACTGCAGCGCTGCGGCGAGTTCGTTTTAATTATAATTATATATAAAAACTTTTTAAACCTCTTAAAAATGAATTCAACTTCGTCCAATATATATATATTCATATATATTTCAAATTCCATTTGAATCTTTATATTTCAAATTCCATAGTTTTAAATCCTGTATTCAAATCCCATTTGAAATCCTTTATTCGAATTCCATTTCAAATTCTCTATTCGAATTCCATTTCAAATCCTCTATTCGAATTCCCACTTTAATTCAACTCCTTTTTGAATTTCTATATTTGAAATTCATACTTGAATTTAAATATCCAAACTCCATTTAAATTTCTAATATTCAAATTCATTTTCAACACCCTTTGAATTTCTAATATTCAAATTCAATTTCAACACCATTTGAATTTCTAATATTCAAATTCATTTGAATTCCCTTGAATTCAAATTCTATTTCAAAACCATTTGGATTTTCTATTTTGAAATCCTATTTGAAATTCAAAATTTCAATTCTACTTTGAAATCCTATTTTTCAAAGTTTATTTCAAATTCTATTTTGAAATCCAATATTCAAATCTCTATTTGAATTTACTATTTTCAATTTCCCATTTCAAACTCCATTTGAATTTTCATATTCAAATCTCTATTTGAATTCCAATTCTATATTTCATGCTAATTTCGCATATTCAAATTCTATTTGAACTTCGCTTTGAATTTCTAATATTCAAACTCCTTTCCTTTTCTATAAAAATTCAAATATTTAAACTCCTTTTCTAATTCTACTATTCAAATCCCATTTGATTTCTATTATTCAAATTCTACTATTTAAATGCCCTTTGAATTTCCTTTATTCAAACTCTATTTGAATTCCTATATTCAATTTCAATTTTGGATTTTCTTTATTCAAATTCTATATTCAATGTTATACTCAAATTTCAATTGAATTATATATTTAAAAATTCCATTCCAAATCCTATTTGAAATTTCTTTTGTATTTCAAATATTTCAACTCCTTTCTAATATTTAAATTTCTACTTAAAAATTCTATTTCAAGTTCTATTTTGAAATTTCATTTCAAAATTTAATTTCACACTTGTATTTCTATTTCTGAATTATCAAATGATAATTCTTTTCACTTCATTTATAACTTCGTTATAAAAGAACTATTTATAAACTTCATTTATAAAGGAACTACTTGTTTTGTTTTTCAAAAACAAGTTTATATTTTTATTTCCAATAAAAATTCAAATTCTATTTAAAATTAGAATTTCCTTTTTTTTTTAAATCTCCAATATCCTTTTTACGATATTTTAAATACATTAACACTTAGCCCAGTGATATTTAAACAATCAAATCACCCAATTTTCAATCATTTGATTTAACACATCATATATGAATATATGAAATCAAGCAAATAAACAAACAGATAATATATTTTTGAGGAATCCAGTTGGATTCCTCCAACCTGTTTCCTGCATCCACAGATGTTAGCACATAAATAATACCCATTCTGCTTCGTGGCAGAATATCGCGGTATAGAAGGTCATCCACTAATCATAGCGTGGGGCGTATAGGGTAATCATCCGCTATGAAACTGCGGGCATCCGCTAATGAGACTGCGGGAATCCAACCAATCAATCAACCCAATATATATATATATATATCCTAAATAACTAATATATATAAAGCAACCAGAAAGCATGCACACAAGCAACAAACAATTATTTTTAATAAAATAAAAATAATTCTAAAGGTGAGTGAGATTTACTCACCTCGCATTTTTATTTGTTGAACACTCGATTAGATGCCGCATCCTTGCCACTACGAATCAACTCAAATCTTCTCGAATTTATTTCGCATCTACGATTATTTAATTATCGATTACCATTTATTTATTTAAATTAACTACACAAACAAATAAATAAATCATAAGTATTCTAAATGTTGAAATAACGTATACCTTACTTTCCTGCAGATCCGATCACTACGAAACATGCTCAACAATTTATCGATCAACTCCTACTGAAATCAGCCCAATAAGCTACTTCATCCCTTTTTGGCATTTTATCAAACATCTGCTGCTCATTCCCTACAAACAGTGATCCTCCAGTATCAAAAATCGCATCCTCCAAACTACATCGCGAACTTCCAAATACCACCGATTTGAACTCGAGAACCCCAAATTCCAGTCGAACTGTTTTGAGTTCGAACCATCGTACCTTCCTAACTTCGACAACCATCTTCCTTGATGAATCGCGACGAACCATATGGTTGGGAAGAAAGAAGCTGAACCCCGAAAACCCACTGCGAGCTGTCAAATATCGAGATCCCCATTCGAACACCATCACGCATCACTTAGCTTGAATCGAGCTTCACGAACTCCTCAAAGTTTAGCTACTCCTGCCGCCAAAATCCCCAGCGTCGATCCTCCCAAATCCAACGACGACGTCCCACCTCTTGGCTTGAATCGCGACATCAGATACAAGGCGGAACTGAAGGACGAAGCCAATAAACCCTAATACTTGCATCGCACCTTTTTCTTCAATTTCTAGAATCGATTCTATTTTGAATTGATATAGGAAGTCACGACATTTACTTATCTGAGGAACTGAAAATGAAGAAACTAAAGAAAAGAGAAGGGAGTGTCGTGATTTATAGATGGAGAGGGGACAACCGAGTACAAGGCCATTGATTTGTTGCCTCCTTGATATGAAGCATAGCAGACAATTTAGTTGGCTCGAGAAGAATAGGGTGGCGAGGTTTTTAGTTTGTAGGTCGGCTCTGATCTTCTTTTTTTTTTCTTCTATTATTATTTATATTGATTTTATTTTAATTAAATAATTAAAATATTTCGCGGTCCTTAACTAGTAATCCCGAACCACTATTCAACCGTGACGACCGATGTTTCCAACGTTATTTTGAACTCTGTGATTTGATATTGAAATTTAAATTCGAACGTAAATATAAACGGCCGTATTAAATTGATAATTCAATATAAAATATCATTTATATTATCAACTAAATATTTAAAACAATACTAAATATTTAAAATAAATTATTCAAAAATCTGGGTCGTTACATTCTTCCCCCCTTAAAATAATTTCGTCCTCGAAATTGCTAAGGTAGGAAAAATGGTACAAATCTATTACTTTTTCAAAAATTCACTTATGTTGAAACTTACCTCTTCGTATTTCAACAATTTTAGTTCTACCAAAACATTTGGTTTCTCATTCACATGCATTCAAATTGATTCTAAATCAATTCATCCACTTGATTTATTTAACTTGTTTTAAGTTAAATTTTAATTCCAGAATTCAAATCCCAGGTTTTTCTTTTCAAATTCTCTTGAAATACATAAATGTATACTTATATTTATTTTCCATCATAAATTCAAAACATTTGAATTTTCTAAATCGACTTGTCTTCTTCCAAATCAATTTCCATCAAAACTCTTCTAAGGTAGCAATCCATCACTTAGAAACTCGGAAATGAACACTGATGATGTTGCAATCATCATCAGAATTATTTCCCAGCCACTGAAGTGAGTTCAGTGCTTTATTATTTCAAAATCCATGATTTTCTTTCAAATCCTTTAAAACAAATCTATATTATTTTAATATACTTTGAAAAATATTTTTCAACTTCCCAGGATTTTGAATTCTTAATTCTAATTTGAATTAAATTCTAATTCACCTCATTTGTATATTTAATCTCCATACAAATTCTATTTGGTTATAAATAACCATTCTAATTTTATAATCTCGTTTGATTATGAAATCACCATCCAACACATCCATATAATAATAATTCTAGAAAATTATTCTTTCTATATCAAAATATAATTTTGGGTAAAATTATTTCATTTACCCACTTAAAACAATATTATGTCAATTCTTCTGTCCAAGTGTTTACAAACTCCTATCGACGTCGTGGCGTCCCACGATTCGATCAGAATTCATAAATCACTCAACAGACTAGCCAACACAATATAAAACAATTTTATATCAATTTACAAATACGCTCTCTCGTATATATACGCTCAACTCATTCTAGGGTACTACTGACCCTATCTCTAATGAGCACATGCCACACAAGCCTAGGTATTCGCTCAACCTAAGCTCTGATACCACTGTAACGACCCGCAAATCCGTGCTATCTGAGTTGACTAAAAACACCACACGTCCAACTCAAACAACACAGAAATACGACTCATTATTAGAAAGAAGTTAGAGGATGAGAAATAGAAAGAAAGAAATATTAGAATAGAAGAAAAACGAAGATCACAACTCACAGCGGAACGAATAAAATATATTATATAACATAAGCTTCGAAATACAAATTTGTTTTGTACATACATACATACCATCATCAGAGTACACATAACACTTGATCCAGCGGAAGTAACTCTAAATAACTAACGTTGAAGCCTCCTGCTTCAAGCTCCTCCAAGTGTATCTGTAAAAGCCTGAAACACTTGACTGCCCGTACAAATTTGGGCACCCAAGAGTTTAGGGAAAACAAAACAAAATAAACTCTGGGTCAGTCATGGGACTGGTATGAGTAAACTCCAACCACTTGTTTAACTTTTAAAAATCCTTTTAAAAGAAAACGTAATAGTAAGACCAGCCCACACATAAACATGGACGGTTTTTATCTTACTATAACCCAAAACACTTTGATACGAAAATCCAGTGATATTATAATAATGTCTACATCAAGTAAATAACCAAATAGTAGAACGCTTGCATCTCACGCTCCACATATATATTATAAAATCAAAAACCGCATGGCGCTTATTGGAGATTGGATTTCCAACATGACAAGGTATGGGACCACCTTCCGACAGTGCATCTCTAGAGGCGAATACACCTGGGTTCAACAAGAACGTCTTGCAACCCGGCCCACACATGACCGACCACTCATTTCGCTTGAGTGTATCGAATGTATATCACCAACGGTTGGACTCAAACCACCGTTTCCCGAATGGGCAGAATCGATAGATTTAGAAACAAAAGGAATTTCTCTAGATAGGTGATTATACACCCTAATGGGTGCGACCCACATAGCCATGCTGCCTGCCCGATTTTTGTCCTTTCCGGTTGTTGAGGCCTGAGGCTACGCATACTTACCATTCATTGATAACACAATCACTTTGAATGCCACATCGTCAGATCCGTTAATCACTAGTTGAGTTTGCACAAATATTCTGGATATTATGCTAAGGGATAAATCCGTTGCAACCATATATATTCATACAGACCAACCCTTTTGATCATTGGAAATACTCTGTCAGACATTCGTCCATTTACGTTCGTTCTGGGATTGAACGAAACCGAAGGCACTATTTCTATTACTAGAAAAGCACTTGCACTTCACTCCGTCTTCAATATATTTAGCATACTTGGTTCGCAACGCTAATGCCGATACGGAGTGGTTCTTCGGATAATAATCCAACCGGTCTCTCCATATTGACAACGATGGTCAAAAACTTCGATAGTCTGTGATTTAACTATCGAATAAAAACAAGTGTTCATCCAAACATATCAAACAAATCACTGGGCCCTTTAATTAATATTTCATTAATTAAATATCTTCTCCATTTCCTTATCAATATTTGTTAACCAAATATTTCAATAATCAATCTTGGCCTTTTACGCTATTTTTGATTTCGTTTCCTTATCGAATTCTATATATATCTATATAGATTTCTAATTGTCAAATTTCTTTAAAAATATTCTAACTCCTTAAATTTCCGGAAAAAATTCGCCATAACCTCCCCTGTATCGGGAGCATCGGGAAATTTCAAATAGCATCCCGGTATCTTCCAATCTCAAAAAGAAAAAGAAAAAGCCAAGCGGCTTGCCGATACGGCGCATAAACTCTCATATATGAATTAAACATGTACCTTTTTGTCGAGCACATAAATTATATACTTTATATACTTCATTCCATACCTGTCCAACACCTGTTCACCTGTTTTCAATTCAATTCAATACCATCTAATCGTTTGAATTCAGTTTCGCCCATTTATTCTTTAACTAGTCGTTTTGCCTATTTCACTTCTTTGTTGAACATAACATGTTCAAACAAAATATTTAATTAGCTTGCTCATAACCAAATTGAATTTCAATTTCAATCCTAGTTTCCTGTTTGATTTCGAATATAAATTTTCAAATCGAATTCGCTTATTCAAAGCCCAATATTAATTCGAAATCTCATCAACTAATTTCTATTCGCATTAGTTAACTCTATTCAATAAATCAAAAATCTGATTTCTGTTTCAAAAATCGATTCATTACTCCACTTGAGTTCACACATATTTTATAACTCAAAATCTGGATTTTTTCTAAATAGAAATTTCGATTTTTATTTGCTTAAAACCCTTTAATATCATTAAATAAACCGTTATGGTTTTATAATGGTTCTGGCGCTGCTTTTCTGAAAATTTGATTTTGACATCACTCAAAATCTATACGACGAAATTCAGATTTTTCTCTTTCATTTGAAAACTATTGTCTAACCGGTCCTGACGTTTCTTGTTTCAAAGAATTCCGACTCCAATTGAGTCCTGTATACTCGATTGAAGTTCGAATCGCTATTTTACGAACTGCAGCGCTGCGGCGAGTTCGTTTTAATTATAATTATATATATAAACTTTTTAAACCTCTTAAAAATGAATTCAACTTCGTCCAATATATATATATTCATATATATTTCAAATTCCATTTGAATCTTTATATTTCAAATTCCATAGTTTTA
Organism: Allium sativum; assembly: GCA_030737875.1. NCBI lineage: Eukaryota > Viridiplantae > Streptophyta > Magnoliopsida > Asparagales > Amaryllidaceae > Allium > Allium sativum. The sequence continues at coordinate 382,760,046 of CM060924.1, forward strand.
AATCCTGTATTCAAATCCCATTTGAAATCCTTTATTCGAATTCCATTTCAAATTCTCTATTCGAATTCCATTTCAAATCCTCTATTCGAATTCCCACTTTAATTCAACTCCTTTTTGAATTTCTATATTTGAAATTCATACTTGAATTTAAATATCCAAACTCCATTTAAATTTCTAATATTCAAATTCATTTTCAACACCCTTTGAATTTCTAATATTCAAATTCAATTTCAACACCATTTGAATTTCTAATATTCAAATTCATTTGAATTCCCTTGAATTCAAATTCTATTTCAAAACCATTTGGATTTTCTATTTTGAAATCCTATTTGAAATTCAAAATTTCAATTCTACTTTGAAATCCTATTTTTCAAAGTTTATTTCAAATTCTATTTTGAAATCCAATATTCAAATCTCTATTTGAATTTACTATTTTCAATTTCCCATTTCAAACTCCATTTGAATTTTCATATTCAAATCTCTATTTGAATTCCAATTCTATATTTCATGCTAATTTCGCATATTCAAATTCTATTTGAACTTCGCTTTGAATTTCTAATATTCAAACTCCTTTCCTTTTCTATAAAAATTCAAATATTTAAACTCCTTTTCTAATTCTACTATTCAAATCCCATTTGATTTCTATTATTCAAATTCTACTATTTAAATGCCCTTTGAATTTCCTTTATTCAAACTCTATTTGAATTCCTATATTCAATTTCAATTTTGGATTTTCTTTATTCAAATTCTATATTCAATGTTATACTCAAATTTCAATTGAATTATATATTTAAAAATTCCATTCCAAATCCTATTTGAAATTTCTTTTGTATTTCAAATATTTCAACTCCTTTCTAATATTTAAATTTCTACTTAAAAATTCTATTTCAAGTTCTATTTTGAAATTTCATTTCAAAATTTAATTTCACACTTGTATTTCTATTTCTGAATTATCAAATGATAATTCTTTTCACTTCATTTATAACTTCGTTATAAAAGAACTATTTATAAACTTCATTTATAAAGGAACTACTTGTTTTGTTTTTCAAAAACAAGTTTATATTTTTATTTCCAATAAAAATTCAAATTCTATTTAAAATTAGAATTTCCTTTTTTTTTTAAATCTCCAATATCCTTTTTACGATATTTTAAATACATTAACACTTAGACCAGTGATATTTAAACAATCAAATCACCCAATTTTCAATCATTTGATTTAACACATCATATATGAATATATGAAATCAAGCAAATAAACAAACAGATAATATATTTTTGAGGAATCCAGTTGGATTCCTCCAACCTGTTTCCTGCATCCACAGATGTTAGCACATAAATAATACCCATTCTGCTTCGTGGCAGAATATCGCGGTATAGAAGGTCATCCACTAATCATAGCGTGGGGCGTATAGGGTAATCATCCGCTATGAAACTGCGGGCATCCGCTAATGAGACTGCGGGAATCCAACCAATCAATCAACCCAATATATATATATATATCCTAAATAACTAATATATATAAAGCAACCAGAAAGCATGCACACAAGCAACAAACAATTATTTTTAATAAAATAAAAATAATTCTAAAGGTGAGTGAGATTTACTCACCTCGCATTTTTATTTGTTGAACACTCGATTAGATGCCGCATCCTTGCCACTACGAATCAACTCAAATCTTCTCGAATTTATTTCGCATCTACGATTATTTAATTATCGATTACCATTTATTTATTTAAATTAACTACACAAACAAATAAATAAATCATAAGTATTCTAAATGTTGAAATAACGTATACCTTACTTTCCTGCAGATCCGATCACTACGAAACATGCTCAACAATTTATCGATCAACTCCTACTGAAATCAGCCCAATAAGCTACTTCATCCCTTTTTGGCATTTTATCAAACATCTGCTGCTCATTCCCTACAAACAGTGATCCTCCAGTATCAAAAATCGCATCCTCCAAACTACATCGCGAACTTCCAAATACCACCGATTTGAACTCGAGAACCCCAAATTCCAGTCGAACTGTTTTGAGTTCGAACCATCGTACCTTCCTAACTTCGACAACCATCTTCCTTGATGAATCGCGACGAACCATATGGTTGGGAAGAAAGAAGCTGAACCCCGAAAACCCACTGCGAGCTGTCAAATATCGAGATCCCCATTCGAACACCATCACGCATCACTTAGCTTGAATCGAGCTTCACGAACTCCTCAAAGTTTAGCTACTCCTGCCGCCAAAATCCCCAGCTTCGATCCTCCCAAATCCAACGACGACGTCCCACCTCTTGGCTTGAATCGCGACATCAGATACAAGGCGGAACTGAAGGACGAAGCCAATAAACCCTAATACTTGCATCGCACCTTTTTCTTCAATTTCTAGAATCGATTCTATTTTGAATTGATATAGGAAGTCACGACATTTACTTATCTGAGGAACTGAAAATGAAGAAACTAAAGAAAAGAGAAGGGAGTGTCGTGATTTATAGATGGAGAGGGGACAACCGAGTACAAGGCCATTGATTTGTTGCCTCCTTGATATGAAGCATAGCAGACAATTTAGTTGGCTCGAGAAGAATAGGGTGGCGAGGTTTTTAGTTTGTAGGTCGGCTCTGATCTTCTTTTTTTTTTCTTCTATTATTATTTATATTGATTTTATTTTAATTAAATAATTAAAATATTTCGCGGTCCTTAACTAGTAATCCCGAACCACTATTCAACCGTGACGACCGATGTTTCCAACGTTATTTTGAACTCTGTGATTTGATATTGAAATTTAAATTCGAACGTAAATATAAACGGCCGTATTAAATTGATAATTCAATATAAAATATCATTTATATTATCAACTAAATATTTAAAACAATACTAAATATTTAAAATAAATTATTCAAAAATCTGGGTCGTTACATATTCCTTATAGTCAGTATAACCTTCCTTTCACTCTTTCTAAATCTTTATCTTTTAATTTATAAGGCATTCTATCTAAGCTTTCCTTTATTGGTTGAAAATTTGAATAATGGAAAAACATGTTTAGCTTAGTAGTTGGGAAGAGTCGATGATAAAAAGGAACATGTTGCTAGACAGATATTAATAAGGGTTAATCATGGATGGAACTACCTTATTAGTTTAGTGGTAAAAAGGGTAGTTTGGAAGATAAGAAAAACCTTGATTAATTGGTTAAATAAAGGGGGTGTATTTCCATATTTTGGTTTGACATAGAAAACGTTATTGCAAGAATGAAAGGGTTGGTACGGAATAGGAATTTTAACATATTACGCACTAACAACCAACGTAAATTAAAAAGAAATATCTTGTAATCATGGGTTTTCTATAAAATATATTTTCTAATACTATGGAAATAGATTTTTATATGTTTTCGGTAACCAATTAATTAAGGAACTTCCAAAAAGGTGAATATAAGGATGGCAAGTAAAAGATCAACATGAGTATATTAATGTCTAAAGGATTACGGGGAAGGTCAAGGAAAAGGAAAGGGTTGGTGAAAGAAATATTTTATCAATCTTTAGTTCTTTCTAGTTCTCCTAATTGGTTCAGGAATATTTTGTCCTTTTCCGTTTGATACATCGGCTAAGTGGGGCCTCAGCCACCGTAGGTTGAATCTTGTAGAGCGTCTGTATTATAGGCTTAATGCAGCGGTCCTTTACAAATAGGATAAATCTCTAAGGGAGTGATCATAACTATTGACTGTTTTGCACTTAGTCCCTATAGTAGTTTCTAAACCCTGTAGGGATCGGTTTGATTGTCAATTTATCTTTGGCGAGTCGGGGTTGAAACTAAAATCTTGATGGTTGGGGCATGGATTAGGTTTCCATGATTAGGCCACATATGACATATTGATTTACAAGAGGGGGTAAATTATGAGCCTAAAAGATGGCATAGGCTTTAATATGACATATGGACTTATAGTGTAAAGTTACGGGCCTAATGCTTGTTACGTATTTTTCGAGTTGGTTTGACTGTAAGAAGAAAATAGTCAGGCTAGGACTAATTTTTGAGACTTCTTGCGAACAAAAGGGTTAGTCATGTTGATATTATTAGTTCATCTCTAGGAAGTATCAGTTCAGTTCTCTTTGTGCTTTACATTTTCCGAATAATAAGTGATTAAAAGATTATCTCGAGGAGAGAATTAGAGATTTGTTTTCGGATCTGCAATTGTGGCAATGCTAAGTTAGTAAAAAAATTAATAGAGCGCATGGTGTAAGATATAATTGAGTTTCATGGTTTTGAATAGAATCTTTTCTAACTGTGGGGATATACCATTAATGGATAGGGCTGGAAGCTTAGATATAGGAAGGAAAGTGAGTTTTCATAGGGGTACTCAGACTAGAGTATTTACTTGTGAAGGATTAACTTGATTGGAATATTTCACTTCTTAAACCTTATCTTTTGTGTGTGTGTATGTGTGTATATTGTGGTCTTTATGTTGGAACCTTCCACTTGTATTTTAAAGAAGTGGTTGGACTTCAGTTGTATTGAAAGGTTTTCTAGAAAAAGCCAAGTAAAGGAATTTTTGAAATAGTTGTGTTCCTAGACAAGAGTATAATAAGGAGGTGTTTCAGGGAAATTTGTTGGACCACTATGATTCGAAACCCTAGATGTGCTATGTTTTAAAGCATTTTTAAAGACTAATATGTTTTGATATGAAATTTGGAAATTTCATAAAAGTAACTATGTTGTTTCAAAAAGAAATTTTTGCAAACTAAATTTTTTGCCTTATTAAGATTTTGGAAAATTATGAATATATAAAAAGGTGGGGCGGTAAGTAAGTCTATATGGGGTTGGACAAAATAAGTGAATGAGCCAAGAAACACAAGATGGGTAAAGTAAAGACTGGAAATATGGAAAGGAGGAAAATAATGGCTTTACTTGTAAGACTAGGGTAAACTTTTGGATTAGTTCACTTGAGAGTTTTTCCTCGAAGTAGCTAAGATAAGAAGAAGAAAGAGCTTCACTAAGGGATTAAAGTTTCTTAACCACATTCTTTGATAAGTATTCTTTTCCTCTTTGATATTCTATTTATTGCTTCTTCCTTTGGTTAGGGGCTTCCCTCTAGTATATCCTCAAGAAGTGTACATCTTAGGAATCAAGCTCATAGATGATAAAATATAGTTGAAACATGTGTTTAAGACATATTATGATCGATGGTTGCAAGTGGATGCAAGTGTTTGCTAGTGTTTGCCAGTGGATACATATATACACATCAAGTACTAGATCGGCTCAAACACTTACATATTGCATATGAATGTGTGCGCATTTTAAATATTAAAGATGAAAATGATTGAATCATCACATGGATGTTTCATTTTGGTGAATGGTTGTGCACACATATAGAACTTATATGTATCATTAGGATTCTTCTGCATACATATTGGATACATGGAAAAGACATTAATTGCATTTAAGAGGTCAACTGAATCAGTAGACCACCTGATTTTCGCATTAGCATAGGGACAAATACACGAAATCTTTGCATATGTTCATACAAAGCATTAGAAATTATAAGGACATTCTATGTCAGTGGATGATGATTGAGTAGGTGGGTGTTAACATTCATAACATTCTTCAAGCCTTGGAGATTTCGGGGACGAAATTCTTCAAGGAGGGGAGAATGTAACAACCTAAATTTTAAACAAGTAATTAATTAATGGATTAACTAATTAAGGAATAAATTAGTAAAATGGATATTACTTAATTAAATATTCAAAATTAAGTAAAACAGATTTTATCTTGAAATTTTGATTTAGATAGGCTCCAGTTTGCATAAAACGGATAACATATGAAGAAGTTATGAGCCTTAGAAGTTTGTATACATATAAGGAGCTTATATGTAAATATAATATAAAATAAAATATTGAAAAATAAAAAGGACGAGGCGCGGAAAACGAGCGGGAAATAGGCCCATAGGTCGAACCAAGGGGGATGGGTTGACCCTAGGGTTGACCTACAACAGATCTGGGCGGATTCGTCCGTCGAACCTGGACTATTCTATAGCTTTATTCGTTGTTGACTCAACATTATGGGTACAATTTGGATTTAAAACCTAAAATATAAAGGCTAAGAATTATCCTAGGTAATCTATATAAAGGTCGGCAACCTCATTGTTTTCTACACACAAATCTATTATTCATTCTTCTTCCTCCAAAGCTTTCTAATTAAAATAATGAAGTTGTTGAGGTACTGCTCATACATAGATTAGAGAGGACAATTCTTACAACAAATCTATAATGGGATTTATTCTGCAGTAATTATTTTAGAAGATTTCCTAGATCTATAACTATGTGAGTTCTATTTGATTTCTAGATTTGATTGTTTAAAAGGTTTTGGATAGTAAATAAGATTGGACCTGATATAAACAGTGCCTAAAATAATCCCTATTTATGTTATACATGTTTTCTATTTAGATCTACAAGTTATATAATGAACCTTAATCTTCCTTGTCCCTGTTATGTCTTTCATTTATTTACAATCTTTCTATTATGCCTGTTTACTCAGTTTGAGATTTGTTTCTCTCCTTTTTCCTTTTTATTCTATGCAGAACCTAGGCTACTCAAGTTTAGGCTATTACATTAATTAAGTATAAAGGACATAAATTGGAATAATTAGATAATGACACATAAATGGGGAAAATTGGGCATAGTATATACTAGAATCCTTGAATGTAAGAATCGGAATAATTACATTTTAACCTACTAGATTTGAATAATTACGTCTTAATCTATTTGGGATAATTACATGCTATTCTTTTAAAGGTTGGTTAATTACATGTTAGGAAGAACATGCGACATGACAATCGGTTAGATTGGACTTATTGTGATATTAAGTATGACATGTAAAAATAACATAGTACTAGATGTGAAAACTAAGTAAATTTATATTATACATTTATGCAGGTACTTGTTAGGGTTGTACACTAATAACATTTAGGTAAATGTAATAGTACAAGCGAGTTTATTATTGGAGTTAAATATGCTAAGTTACACTTGTTAAATAATAAGCTAAAGAGGTCCCAAGTCTAGTTGTTATATCAGGTTGTCGGGAGTCTTAAATCCTAGTTACACAGGGATACAAGTCTAGAGGTTGGCTTGTGTTAAGTTGTATGGAACCTATATCAACCAATATCCTTGTTGGTATCTTGGTAGAGACCCCGCACCAGGTAGGGGTCAGGGCACGCTTTTCTGAACTTGATAATAATAGGTTGTAGGTTTAGGCGGTGTACAGGGCATGTTCCAACGGAGTCATGAGCGTGCATGGGTCCGAGTACAGGAAACTACGCCGCACATAACACCTACAGATGTGGCTGTATTCTATAAGTTACTGGAATAGGAACCGATACACCCTACTGCCGGGGCTGACACAAAATATTCGAGTAATAGGGAGCCGATCGCATGGGTAGTAATTAGGGTAACACCTAATCTTGTTCCTGATATGTAATTAGAGTAGCACATACTCCTGATATTCTAGTAGAAGTGCAAAATAGTCAAAACCGCCTGATCTGATTTCTAGTATTATTGTTATCACCACTGTATGTTTATAAGAATAAGACCGTGCTTATTATCAGATCATTTCAACTATTATTCACTTTTAGACATGTATAAACATCTACCCTTTTATGTTTCTAGAACTACAATTTATCTTTTTTACTTAACTTAGTAAGTCAGGCTGTTAATCCCAGTAGCTAACTAGGCATTATGTCTGACCCATTTCATTCCTTCCTTTCTCTTTCTTTCCTCCAGGCTTATCGGGGGAAAGTGTATAGCTCTGATTTCTTTATTAGCTTTGTCATGATGGGATTCTATAGGTTGGACCGCTACCTATTCTCTTTCCAAGGCTAGGTTGTATCTTTTTGACTATAATTGGGGATAATCTTATTTTATTCTGATGTTGTTTTTGATACATGTAACTGTTTGATTAAATAAAGGTGGTTTTGTATTTTATGAAATGAAAGTCTTCTTCCGCTGTAAATTTATTTCCATGTCTTGTAAAATCTATTCTTTGTGATGTTTTATGTCTTTATACCTACAATACTCCATACTTTCTTAGTGAAATCCTCATATGGGTGACACCAAGGAATGTGGGGTGTTACAGTGGACCATGTCGAACCGGATCTGGTTCGACAAGGTTGAAATGAAGTTTGGTCGGTCTTGGGAGATGTAGTGAAGGGGGTGCGTATGGAAGTGAATGTGTGGCCTGGCATTTCTTCATGACGATGATTTCTTTCTTCGGAAGTCAAACTCTAATACGACTAACCTAAGTTTGAGATGCGAGGAAAGTTTAAATAGGGAGTTACCACCAAGGTTCATATGGGAATCATGGAGTGACTTCCAAATCGAACTTCGCTACGGGAACGTATGTATAGGAATTATCGATATTCGCGACTTTGGTATGTTATTGAGAGAGTGACACGAGGATGGATTAGAGCCAATGTAGAGAGGACTGATCACCCGGACCCCAGAGCCAATGCGGTGTGGATTGGCATGTGGGGGGACATAGCGGCAGTTGGGCTAAGCTCATGTAGTGGGGCTTCCATTGTCTCGATAGATTTGGTAATCGAAGTATCGAATCCAACATACTCAAATCACTGGGTGAGTGATCGTTAGGATGGATGCCATGTTTGTATGTTTGATATCATTATGTCACATACACTTTCATTTACACAGGGTATGTGATTACCATAGAGTGGAGCAAATGACTATATGAGCTAACTCTTTAGGTGCAGAGTAGGTCAGGCATGATTCTTTATACCGAAATTATTACCCTATTTAGTGATTGATATTACTATCTCTCACGCCAGACTTTGTCCGACTTGGTGATTTATGCATTGCTTCTTATTACTCTGGGTGCTATTAGATGAGTAGAGTAGAGACAAGTTGTGTGCCCAGGTAGCTGTCTGGTAACGAGCAGGAGTCTTCCACGTACTATATATGTACTGTTATCGCAGTTAATTTTTGTTGATCACTACTCTGGGAATAGTGCGTATTTTAAGTAGAGATAGTATTGTGGAGATGTATCTGTATTTGACTGTTTGATACCATGCTGGATATGGTTCCATTACCGTGATGTTTATGACTCCCTTCAGCTTGTACTATCTTGCTTGTTTTATATTAGTCTTATGTTGACATTATATTTTGTTCCATGCGTTGTGAGATATAAGATAGTTTTTGGTTAGCTTTCTTATTTCAGCCTTAATGATCTCCTAACATTAGCCGAACGTCACAACGGTGCACCACTTGGATTTTGGTACTGTAGGGTGGTCATCACATTTGGTATTAGAGCCTATGTTGCATAGTTAACCTAGGTGGGAAGTGTCGAAGGAAAGTATTTATACGATAGCGCATATTTGTGATACCTTGGTTTTCAAATTATACCTATATATACAACTAATATACTTATGAGTGAAGTTGCATTGCACATGCACCACTAAGTTGGATTCCTTAGGAAGATGGTTAATCGTCTTCTTTATAGATTAAACAATGAATCGTTGTACAAGGAACATTGTCAGGAACTCCACTTCCAAAGTGGAGGAAGAAGCATGCTTGGGAGCCAATAATTCTAACACTCCTGATATGTAGACTATGTTTACTGCTTTCATGAGAGAAATGTTTCGAAATGCTCAAGAATCTACTCCCAATGTTGTTGATGGTGGGGGTGGCTCACTAGTGTAGGCACCCAAGGTCGACTTTGCTAAGATGAATAAAGATTTTACCGGTCTGGGTGGTAAGCCGTTCGAGGGAACATAGTCGGCTTCAGAGGTTCAGGATTGGCTTAATACATGTGAATGCAACTTTGAGGAACTTAGGCTCGATGATGCTACGAAGAGGACGATGGCTTCGTGCCAGCTTCAAGGAAAAGCTATGAATTGTGGAATGCCATTAAAGATGTTACTCCTTAAGATCATTTTACTTTGGTTTAATTCAAGATCCGTTTCTATGAGAAGTTCATTCTAACTGCCCAAAAGTTTGAACTGTTTTGGAGATTTTCTGAGTTTAAGCAAGATGATAGGACCATCTCTGAATATAATTTTGAATTTGGTGCCCTATTGAAGTATGGGATACCTTTCATCGACACTTCCAAAAAGAGGAATGAGAAGTTAATCACTAGTTTGGATGACTACTTAAGGGAGAGTCTTATTAATTATATTAATGACACTTTTGAGTCTATAGTTGGAAATCTCCGAGATCAAAAATTAAATGACTGCCCTACACCATTAGTGGACAACCGAATACTAACACCCAATAGATGTAGAACGATTGTTAGGGGAAAGATATGGAAAGAAAGAAGGAATTAGGAAAGGAAAAGGAAAAAAAAAAGAGAAGAGGAACGAAGATTCACAACACTAAACATGGATACAATCGTACATCCAACAACACAACAGATAAAATATAGTAGAAGTCATATATATATATATATATATATATTTGTATGTGTATGTGTGCGTGTGTGTGTAAGGCGATAAAACAACAACCATATAATATGTGTGTACTAAAGATAAATATAATCACTGATAAATTGTTCGAGGACAAGCTAACACTGTCAAGGCTCTCCAATGTGTCATGCAACGAATAATCAATAATGCGAATATAATATAAGAAGACTCCGCCTCCTTCTTGTCCCCTGCACAGCTTCAAATAATACCTGACACTTAGTTTGCTCATCAGCATCATCAATGAGCACCAAAGTAATAAAGGGAACATAAAACCTCGATTCAAACAATAGTCTAGTATGAGCGAGAAATGAATCTCAGAAACTATAAAACTCGCAATAGTGTATGGTATAAATAGTATGAAGAATTATACATCACTAGTCCTTGCACCCACTGAGTCAACACATCTAGTAGGATTTTATATGCTACTCAAACAATAATAATCGAAATAGATACTACTCAGAATAGGATTACCAATCCCCCAGTTCTCTTCAGTATCCAAAAGTGATAGCCTACCCCAAGAAAAATAGGAGCATCCATAGCAAGCAATAACCTAGATATCAGTGATAAAGCCTCAAATACCTTGACATCGAATGATTAGTCCTTGCCATCTATCAAGGGCTAATGAAAACCCCGGTTCTAGTCAGACTTCCAAACGTCCCACGTACATTTGCCTCCTCGAGACAACTAGATCACTTCACAAGCAGTCCAAGGTACTGCAGCTCTCGAATCCTAACATGCATTCTTCGAAATACCTCTTCTTTTAGTCCACTAGAACCTTAGATGCTCAATGATCTGTTGGCGCTTCCAACTTCATAAGCCACCTTTGAAACTGTTTTTTAGTTCGAGTCCCACTCAAATAAACCCATTATCTCATAGGCTCGAGTCCCACCAGAGTCAATCCATCATATTACGAGCTCGAGGCCCATCGAGTCAATCCATCATCTTGTTGCTTCGTTCTATGATTAGCTACCTATCAACTCCAATTCGACCACTCTCTCCTTATGTTCACAATCAAAGTATATACACTTCTTAAGTGTACTACTTCAACCCCATGGAAGTGATAAACGAACCACAGCCTCCAACATCACCTTGGAGATCCATCATGTCATTTCGTGGATTACTTCATCCGTCTCTATCTTTTCAAAAAACATCTATCTTTTTTTGCACCAAAGCCACCCGACATAGAGCCATCATAACAAAATCACCATCGAATAAACCATCATGGAATTCTCCTTGAAACCCCATTATCACCAACGATGAATTGGCCAAAATGGTCAACACTGATAGTGGTCAATATCGATCACTCCCGAGCAATCGTTAATGACCACTCAGATTGCGAATTTAACCAGTTTGGTTAAATACACATCAAATGAAAACGTTCGGCATCCATTTGGAAGTCTAAGTTCGCCGTCAAATTGATTCTCCATCTTCAGAACTGCCACCAAATTCCAATACCGCTCAGTAATCTGGTCAGTCATCATGTTCTGACGCACATCCTTCATCAAATCGGTCTACCATTTCCAATACTTCTTCTGAATTTATCTTTCTTGTTCAAGTCTTATGCGCCCAATCAGTACACACTAACTTCTACATTTCACCGATAAAACTAAACTCTAGCAGTCAAGGTTTCCTTGTCCTATTTCGCCTATAAATATCATTTACATCCATACTACGTAAACAACAATAATGCAATCAATAATCCTAATATTGACTAAAATAACATGCAAACATCTATAAAAACATTCAGAACATATGTAGAACCTATTTAAAATAACCTGCGTGGATTTGGTGTCAAAATAGTCCAGTTCCAGTAATAATGTCAGAATAGCGCACAATAGCGTGCAAATGGGTATTATCTGGGTCTGAACTAACCAAATTACTTTTTATTCTACTTATTTATTAATTACTAGGTTCAACTATCCTACAATTTATATTTTTAGGTTATAATTCAATTCAAAGTGTCAAATTTTCACCCTAGTTCAGTGAGAGAAAATATCACTCACCTTAACAAAATCAACCCAAACTAGTGTTAAGACGCAGAGATCGCTAATACGAGTCCAATCCAAGAAACCACGTCCAAATCTGATATTGTATGCAAAAGTTATAGCGAATAAAATTTTTACAATTATTTAAATAAAAAAATATCATTAACACTTAAGTTAATTACCCAATTACCATAATCCCTTTCTTCTCCAAATGCCTAATCCTTCTAGGCCGTTACCTATAGGAAATAAACCTACTTGTTGCCACTACCTCTTTCCTCTTTTCTCTCTCATTCTTTAACAGAATCATGAACAATCAGATCCATTGTTCCTCTCTACGCACGCTCTTCAAGACCACCATCACCTCATCAAACTTGCACCCGCCCCCTCCATCATGACCTACACAGTACACACGAATGCAGCCCCTCCCTAATGACACGTTTTGCTTCATGCCTCCATATCGTGACAAACTTTTTTGGTAGGTGCTATTTTCCATGCTATACTCGATTCTACTCTCAGATTAGTGAATCGTTGATCGTGGCTCTAGAAATCTCGAGCCCAAGTTCTCATGTCATACACGGCTATGACATGAACAAGTGTTGCACCCTTCAACAGTAATACAGGCTCGAAGAGAAATAAATTCCAGGAATTCAGGAAGTGGTTTCATGGTTTTAGGCCGAGTAAATCAACGGGGTTAATTTTTCAAGATGGAGGATGGAAGAGACGCTATTTTTGAGAAGAGGATGACGATTACAGTTCATGCTAATGCCAAATTAGGTTTATTGAGTAATTAGCGGGTTTTTATAATCTCATAAGGACCATTTGTCAATAATTATGTGTCCAACTTTCTGTGATGATTTCAAAAATATAAATTTGGTCTCAATCTAACGTTGTGCTCAAAACGAAAATTTTTGCACGTATTTCAAGTCTATTTTGCCCTTACAGCATCAAATAACAATCCATATACTTTTTCACCACTTAATGAACTATGTAAACTCAACGGAATTGGCATCGAGTCGTGATTTGATTGTTTATGAAAAAACTTCACTTTGGAAACATCAAATAGTTAACGATTAATATTTAAATAAAACATTTAAATATCCAATTGTAAAAAATACGGGTTGTTACATTCTTCCCCCTTAAAGTATTTCGCCCCCAAAATCCTTAAGAAAAAGAACATCACCCCCTTCACTTTCGCATATTGTCACTCATCACTCTCATGCATAAGTGACGAACCAAGACCAATCGTCACTCTTCACTTTCCAAAACAACTATTGAAACCGATCGCTATAAGGTATAGACTCAAAATTTAGAATGAAACCTATATTCCCATTCCTATCTATATCACCATCTAACCTCAAGATCATATAGCTAAGCCAAATACCCAAATTACTCACTTATTTCCAAACGCACAAACAATGGAAAATATAAGCGATTACTCCTTAGTTAGGAGACAACTTGACAGAGCAACTGCTCTCCCAACTCTGTCTTAGTTCACGGAAAAACTCTGACAGCACCTCATATGCATGGTTCGACCCATAAAAATATAACTAGTAAAATGTGGCTCAATCCAACAAAAAAAAACCAAAGTGGTCTCTTACATCTAGGGTATCAAATCATCAAAAATGCATCTAGAGTGAAACCTCTAAATATAACGACCTTGTTGCCAAGTTATTTATGGAAACAAAGAGACAAAAAGATAGTGATATGCCACGTGCCTTACAACCATAGAAATATAAGCAATCATGTAAACATCAATTGTCAGACAAACATCGGTAAAGCAATCATAAAAGCACACCCAATCATACATACATGGAAATTTAATTGCAATCAACAAGACAATATTTAAGACTACCATAGCATGCAGGATACTATTTTACCTAGGCAGACATTGAATAGGACATCTAATCCATATATGACTCTACAAACCTTGTTGCCATCCCATCGAGAATAACAATCTAACTTCTCACATCAGTGAATCATATATTACTTGAGGGTTATAATGCTATTCTCAACTTGGCAATCTATCGATGAAATCATTGATGATTGTTCCTGCATCTTCCTAATTTTCGAGTAATTATAGAGAACTACTGTGACGACTGCCCATAACCCCTGCACTTAACAAGAGGAATAATGCGCTGAATGATGTGCCAGGCGGCTATGAACGATCATCAAGGTATGATAACACAAACGAAACATGTCGTAACTCACAGCGCAAGGATAAAATATAATATAACATATACAACAGGTAGTAATAGTGAAGCAGAAAAACACTAAACTTTCTTAACAATTAGAATATATTATCCATACACTCGGATTACAACAATAGTGTTTATACAAATTTGCCTCACTACAACACTCAGAGAAGAATAGAAAACATCGGAAATCTAAATACTATATAGTAGGAAAGATAATACGCCAGCGTCTTTCCCGCCTCCGAACTGCAACATCGTCCTCACTAAGCTATCACCTATCAGCTGCCACTTAGTCTGCCTATCCAATAATTGGATGAACAACCCAAGGTAATAAGAGAGAATCATAAAAACTTGAGTCAGACAACAGTCCTAGTGAGTGATAAAATAGCTATCTAACATCGTAAATGAAGTATATGAGAATTGTTAAATAAACGAACTAATCTACCTGCTACACTGGAGAAGAACTCAACTCATGTCTTCCCCACATCGGACAGTGATAGCCTTTACATCAAGCTTTTCAACCATTCATCCATGATAATTAGAACAATCATTCATTCATGGCAATCAGAAATAACTAACAATAGCACTCATAACATCCAGATTTTATATCTCACGTAAACCATCCAAATCGAAGTCAATATCCCTTAAGTACAAACCCCTGAGGCCTAAACCAATATCAGACAAGCACCCAAGAAATATCTCCTTCGACGTTGGATAATTCACGGGAGACGATACAAATAAAACATCTAGTAACTCATGACAGACTCTGGCTAGCACTGCCAATCCTACTTCAAAACCATCGTTGATCGTATGACTGGCTGAACAATTTGCCATCAATTGTCAAGGGTCAATGGTAAACCCCGATTCTAGCAAAAAAAACACACGCCATACGATAAAACGTGTCCAGGCCTTACACAACGCCTAGGGTACTCGGCCTTACGACCAAATCGTGTAACCTCTACTTTGAGCCTGTTAGAACATATGATAACGATAATTCCTCGACCTTCGGTATCTCTAGTCGTCATCGACGGCAACTATCCAACCATTCTCGACAAGCTCAAAACACTTTTGAGTTGTCATCACACCTGTTGCATTACGACTAGCTACGAACACATCACATCACTTCGAAGTCATCACATCACTGAATCAACATAAGATCCACTATCCATTCATAGCATTTAACAAATCTCAACGGAAACAAGACATAGCATTTCTACCATCAACCATGGCATTTGAAAGCGCACTGCGCTGCGGCACAGGTTTGGGCACTTCTTCCTAATTTTTTTCAGGCCCTTTTGTTCAAATATGGTCGTACCCGATTTTTTTTCTTCAGAAACGACCCTATGTCTTCTGGGTGCGACTGACCCCTTGGTGCGACCGACCCCTTGGTGCGACCGACCCGTATGCTGCTCGACCGACCCAACATGATACGACCGACCGACCCTAACATGCACGACCCGACCACATCCTACTTGACTCGGACCATCCATGCTCGACCCGAATCACTCTGCTAACCTGATCCTCCTGACCAACCCTACCACTTGCTTCAAGTCAAGACCGACCGCTTTGTACATCTAAACCATGATCGACCCGAACATGCTTGACCGACCCCAAGCCATGCTCGACCCCATTGCTTCACAAGCCCTGACTGAACCGAACCCGAGCGCTCGACCGACCCGAACATAGTGCTCGACCCGTACACAAGCTACATGGCCGACCTCCACATGCTCGAGCCAACCCTGCTCGACCCGACAGCTTTGCTCGACTGACCACTCTTTCTCGACCGAACCCTTGTGACTTGCTTTCCAAGCCATTCCCCAACCGACCGACCACTCTAGCTCGACCCATAGCATGTACTGGTCCAATCCATCACCAAATTTCACCAAAACTTCGCCAAACGATAAGATCAACGAAGTCTACTCATCAATTCATTCAATATAAGCAAAAGCATGTTATGAAATCACTAGCAACATGAATATGTTGATATTCATCAAAATTATGCAAATTTCACCTAAATCATGATAAATGAACATATGAACTAAATTGTGGATCTAACTTGCATAAACATATGAAAAGATATGTAAATTACCGGTTTAATTTGCTAAATTAGATCCTAGAGCGACTCATATGGAAATAAACTTACCATGATGTAGATCTAGAAGAAAACACTTGAAAATGACGATATTAAGATCATACAACTATTATACTTGATTGAATCCGCGTGAGAGATGCATGCCACTCACCAATTCTCCAAAACAACCCGAAAACATCTAGATCTAGATCCGGACAGCGAAGAATTTGATCCAAACTCTTCAATTCGATGAACTCTCTCTTGGAATGGCATAGATCTAGCTTCGAACGATGTAGATCTTCGGTTCTCCAGATTTAATAGTGGAAAGGCGAAAAGAATAGAGAAACGGATGAGCTCTCACTCTTCCAAATGAGAGAATGGTGAAAGTAAACAATTCTCCATGCCTCTTACCCCCTATTTATAGCCTTCCACTAGCCCACTAATGGGCCTCGCCAAATCAGCCCATTATGGTTTACCAAACGTGAACAACCTACTTTTAAACCTTAAAACAACGATTTCTCTCAAACCGCTAAACCAAATCTTTAGTGTGAGCACTCTATAGAAAAGGAATCTTCATTTCCTTTCCAATGGCACTAGTCTCAACACCTGATTCGATTCGAGCCAAAAGTTATGCCTTATACAAGACTGTCATGGGAAATATGGTCACAAACAAAATTGGTAAAAATTATGGACATGTCTCACATCCCCATAAGCAACATATTAAAATATGAGAATAATCCAGCCCTCAGGGAATAAAAATATAAATATTTTATGATCTTCGGATACGTTAAAATGTGGGCTGTTACAACTACTTGATGCTTCTAGCTCAGCATTAACTAGCTGATTGTCCATCCATCTTGATGCGAATGGTCAATCACACTCCTTCAACGATGCCAGGAACAACAACAAAAACAAAACCTCTTCATACAAAACAACCCTCATGGTAAAATCCATATATCAACAATTCAATACCCGAAGCCATGACCAGCAATAAAAGTAAGGAACACCTACCAGTGGTATACTACTCCTAAACTGGTGCATCTCTAGCACAACAAAAACAACAACAACATTGGGAGGCTAGGGACTTGAACCATTGACAACAATAATGGTCAAGATTCCACTCAAAGAGAGAAACTTCGGTGGTAACGCCACCGACAACTTATACTCCATTCTAACAAATAGTGCCTCCACCACTCCAAAGATAATTCCATCGCCATCGCAAACTCCATCACCATAGCGACTCAATTGCCATCGACTCTGAACCAAGAGTCAAATACTCTATCACCAGCAACTTCGGTCGTCGACTAGCTTGCAGCGACTTGCTCTCCCAGTACTACCACCATAGCCTTAATAGGATCGACAATGACTCCCTACTCCAGATAATGTGACCTAAGTATCTCTCTTCACCCAGCTTAAGCGAAACTCCAATAAACCAACCACAATAGGCATCATGGGTTACGATCCAAGAAACTCACAAAATATGTCAACTCGTTCGCCATCCTAAATGACATAACCAACAATCCTGTGCAGTTAAAGCGCTTAGCGGTTCTATAGCAGTGGAGGTGCAAAAAGGTGTAGCGGGAATAAAGAGGGGAAATAACGGGGATATAGGGATGTGCAAAAAGGTACAAAACATGTAAAAATAAATATTTTCAAATTAATTAATTATCATTCTCGCATTATTTGTATAGCAAAAATAATATTCATTAATTTCATATAATAAAATCAAAGAATATCATGGTTAAACACATTAGAATTGATGACTATAATAGATTTCTACCATATATTAGATACTTGTATAATAAAATTATCCTTTTACACTAACTTTATTGATTTTTTTTAAAGAGAACTAGTCAAATCAAGCTTCATATATTAATATTGCTAAAGCGGGTGCTATAAAGCATTGATTTAGCGGGTGCAGCGGAAAATAACGGGGCTTAAACTGGATCTACTGTTCATCAGCGCTAAACAGAAATAACGTAGCAGTTGAAAGGTGCTACGGGCTATAGCGGGGATTTTGCGGGACTATAGTTGGGCTTTCACTACACAACAACCTACCTATTCGAAGCAGCATAAGATGCAGAAATACGCATACACCAACCAACCTCCTATTGGAAAAATCCCTACGAGAAATCCACTAAGAAAACATTTTCTCGTACCTTAGAGCTAACCCTTCCAGCCATCCAAAATGTAAACGGATATTGGCTCGTCTCCTGCTCTCAAAATACATATGCCCTAAAAACATAGCCACTGACCCACTATCGATGGCCAGATCGATACAGAACTCAACTCAAACATAGTCGTAGGTTAGTCAACTCGTCGAATGTGTCCATATATTCTTAAAGTACTAGCTCAAATGACGACTCGCTACTAGGACCCAATATCTCAGTCCGTTATCGTCCAACCGTAAGAGACTCGCTCTTTACTATCACTTAATCAAGGATGGTTCACTATTGAATCACAAAATGTCTTAGCCCACTATCGTCATAAACAACCTCTCTCTACCACTGGTCTTTTGTATCGACAGAAATGAGAAAATCCTAGACTTGGGATGTAGATCTGATTGAATCTGAGCAATCAATAAACAAGTAACTCAAAAAACAAGAAAACATGACTTGTTTAATCTTATGGTTTTGACGAACCATGTGTACTGCTAAGTGTAAACAGTATGCTATAACAACCCCTACCTCGAGGCCTAAAGCTAATCCTATGAATGTTGCAATCATCTATAGTATTACCCCCTGGCAACATAACATAAGATGTTATAAAGATACGGTCTACCTAAACCCTCAAAACGGTAAGTCACAATCAAAGAAGAAAGATCAATATTTTTTAGTCCCAAAATCTCTCCATTCATCACCTACTAGATAAAATGGAATGGTGAAATCCCGATGTCAAAATAAAGCACATGAGAACACCATTAGTGGAGAGCATATCTCTAGTGGCGACATCGTTTCTTGTTTCTCCTCTCGAGGGAGCACTAGACAAAATGGAAACGATGATCAATGCATACGCCT
This sequence comes from Allium sativum, assembly GCA_030737875.1. Lineage (NCBI taxonomy): Eukaryota > Viridiplantae > Streptophyta > Magnoliopsida > Asparagales > Amaryllidaceae > Allium > Allium sativum. The sequence continues at coordinate 382,779,763 of CM060924.1, forward strand.
TCATGATTCAACCCTACACATAGGGTAACCACCAAGACTAGGTATGGGCTCAAGCACCAAGAGCCTACCGACCAACCTTCTGTGTGAAGTATTAGTGAAAGAATGAATCATCCTTAGATTAATATATCGAATTCAGCCATACACTCCAACACAGACTCGTCGCCTCAATCGATGAACCTCCATAAAACACAGACTTCCAAGAAACCAGATTCAAACATCTTTGAAGCAAATCATGAACTAGTGCTGATCGGATCGATTTGTAAGAAATCAAAACAAGAACTCTCGACCAACTCGAATTCATACTTAGAGTTTCCAAAAGGTGACCCCAACCTTCCAGCTTCACCTAACTCCAAGCCTATCGAAGGACTCCAAACGAGAAACTATACTATTTAGCTCTTGCACCACCATAGCCCACTCCGTTTCGGAGAACGGTCTAACTCAATAGATACAAAATATCCATAAAGTACAATACAATCGACCTCTACACTTGAGTACCAGAACCAACCACAGAAATTAAGACACCCCAATAGTGACTCTTGCCACTACTAGGAACACATTCTATAGATCAAAGCTAGTAGCCTCGATCCTTCCTAATTCCCAATTACACAAACAGAGTAAATGGTATTATTCCTCATATGCAATATCATCATAAATAAAAGATCGATTTATCACTAATAAAGGAAATTACACAGTAGTGATCTTACACAGATGAACCTACATTATATATACTACTAATATATCGTTTGAAAACAAAAAATATATCACGATTTTGATATAGCTTAGGTTAAACAACGCAACCCAAGATTTGATACCACTTGGCCCTATACCACCGGTTGTGATGACCCGAAAACCCTCGCCCTTTAAACTAATTATAAACCACACAAGTCCATTCCAGAAAGTAAGCATCCTCGGAAAGTCATGTGATAAACCAAATTTTTGATCTTCGATATTCGATACCTAACACATCCATGGTGTTCATATACCGCAAAATCAAATCTCACAAACTCGATCCATCGAGTTTTATCAGAGAAAACATAGTGGGATAGAAACAAAAGAGAAGAACATAATCTCGCAGCGGAATAGGACAAATATAATATTCAATATAACTTTACAACAGAAACTTTTAAATTTGAACAACACACCATGGATAGTTATAAACACCATCCTCATGTAATAGAACCCTAACATCCAAGTATAAATAGTAGAATACTCCCTATTTATAATGAAGAACACTACCTTCTTAGGAATCGTCTGGGAATTCCTCGAATCCTGTCTAAACTTGAAATACACTCGGATCCGACCCGAATGTGAAACACTCGTGTCAGGATTGGATTAACCAGCTTTAGAAAGAGATAACAAGTCATACATATCTCATACCATATAAAAAGGGGTTTCAAAACTTCGTGCACGCTTCTGGAAAATGAATTTACCATAAGACTCGCATTCCATCACTTAATGCAAAAAAAGGCCATTAGGAGCAAATTTTGCCTTATGATAACAAAATTTGCTTGATACGCGAAAATCATTTGATATTATCATTAATATCTGTCTTTGAAAACCTTTTCAAAATAAATGTATAGATCTTAACAGATGTAAGTACTATATATTACGTCTATATACATATGTTACAACTAAAATCGTAATGGTTCATATTGGAAGTTGGGTTCCATCAATGACCAAGGCAAAGGATCTTCATTAACCTCGATTCGGAACACCTCCAGCGGGATGTTCCAGGATCAACAAATGCTCCTTTTGTATCGGCAAAGTCGGCAGACCTACACTAGGTGTAGTTTGGGTTTCTGCTGAACATAACGTCTCCCGGTCGTGGTTGGCCTTCGAGGCACCTCATTCCATTTTCCACTAAGAAAATTGCCTGGGCTCCATAGCATTAGTTTTTCAACTAGAAGGAAACGTTCGTCCTTAATAAAGTGGTACTTCATCCAATTTCGACTCATTACCAGTTGTGAGGCCCTAAAATTACGCTTCTACACAAAGCTCTACTTTTCAACAACATACTTTAATCATCAATAGCTCATCACTTAGCATGCCACATTGTCAATTCATAACATATAATCAGTGTCTATTAATATATCCCTCTCCGTACATAAGTCCCAAAGGAGGGTGTTTAGCTAAGATGATAATTCCTCCTCTATCAATCTAATATATCATCGATATATACCAATTCATTATGTCGTAAATTAAACATCAAACATACATCCATTTACAAGATCATTCTAGGTTGTGAACGAAACAAAAGGCACTTTATTCCATGACCCCTCTTGGGTACGAAAGTCCTTGCAATCCGAATTGCTTCAAGTACAGCCAGATTGTCGTCATAACATAACCCTAATTGGGTGGCCACCCGATGCATCAACGAGCAATCCTTCAGGTGTGAAGGTCTCCGGTCTTCCAATCACAGTCATCGTCATTTTCAATTGCTCTTATCACATCGTATAGCTATTCATAATTGGTTGGAACCCGGTCTTTTTGAATAACTAACATATCTTCAAACTCAATAAAAATATACAAAATATCATGAGTCTCATTCCATTTTGGAATATACTTTTACTCAAATCATTCTTTACACCGGGAATTACTACTATTTAAATCTTATCAAAGATTTACACATCTTAAACTCTTGTTTAAATCTTTCCTTGGAAATCATTTCAATTGATTATAAAATCTCATTTCACAAATTTAACCCACACCAAGGTTTCTACGTTGTATCGGGATTATTGAACCTCACAAAAAATGTAATTTCTTAGATCTTTATGCCTTTCCCATCCTAATCATCCTATCAAGATAAAAATTGGCAACACTCCATATATAATTGCCATCGTATTTTGGTAAGTTTAGTTACCTTCATTAACACCATTATTTCAATCCATATCCGATTAAAGATTTCATTTTCTTTATGGGGAAACATATTTACCCAAACCCAAAGTTACTTTAACTTTCTTGATCATATCTTCAGCCCAAAATCATACTTACGATTTCTTAATCTTATTGTTAAGCAAAACTCGTTTAACCCTTGAATGATCTTTAAACACTATTCCCATTATCGTTGGCTAGGGGAAAACTCTTTCATTGAATCTTTATATTCAAAAAGATTACTCTTCAAGTTAACTTGGAAAATTATCTTTCCTTGTTGGGTTATTGAACAAATGTTATTTAAAACATTATTTACGACGAACCCAAAATCATACTTTCATTTTCAATGAAATCTTCACGGAAACCCAACCAGCTCATAATCAATATAAATTCTTGTATTAGACTAATACCATAAGCGGAATAACGACAAAGCCTTTTAAATTCCTTAAATATTGAAGGTCTTCATCTATAGATACTTATCTCAACTGGAACCAAATTGATTCCCATTTAACTCCAATTTAATTCTAAAACTTAACTTAGTTTCAGAATTTTCGAATCCCCAAAATATCTTAAAATTCCTCATTCTAATCCTTTGGATTAGTTTTCAAATCATTTGGTTATCATTGGTCATTTCAAAACCTCTTTATTTTAACCAGCTCCAAAAACCGTCGCAAATAGCTTGCTTAAACATCTCATTTTCAAAGAATAGCTCTTTAGCTCTTCAAAACGTAGTATATTCAATCCAAATAACTTTCAAATCGCTTATTATGATGTATAATAATTTATCCCTATTTTTAATAATTTAAAAATAACACATTTCAATGAAGTCCAACTTCGGGTCACTAACAGCACTAGCGCCGTTTTCTTTTAAATTTGATGTGAACTTATTTCAAAATCTAACCATTGGATTATAAAACTATGCATTCATTTGAAAATTCTTTTCATTTCTTACCAGGATTTTTTCGTTTAGGTAATATCCGACGGTCGGATCTCCCGCTATGTCAATTTGAAGTCTATGGTCGAAATTCGCGAACTACCGCTGCGCGACTAGTTCTATTCAAACCAATTTTTGATTCATAATTGAAATTGAATTGAATTACTTCCAAAATAGTTTATTAATTATATAATAACTTTGGAAATTACATTTCCAATATTTAACTTTAAATTCAAATATTCCATTATTTAAATAATATTATTTTCAAACTTCATCTTTCGATATTCTAATTTTCCTGAAGTCCATTATAAAAATAAATACGGTAGTTTGGATAATAAGATCAAGTTTAAACATTTTCTGGATATCCAAACCGAACTTCACATTTTCAAGCTACTATTCACTTCTAAATTCAAATATAAAACATGCCTTTATTACTTTAAAAATTCTTCAAATAAATTTCCATCTTTACGAGAACTATTCTTAATTAATTGAACTATCTTTCCAAATAATTTTGGATTTATAATTCAAACTTTTATTTTTAACTTATTATTTTATTAATTAAATATTCAATTAATTGGAATAAAACTCAGTCAATTACCATATAATTCAACCTATATGGGTTTAACACATATTAACATTCGTGAATAATCATTAACAGTTAATTATCACATAACGGCGTCATTAACTTAAGCGCTAAGGTCATTAACACTTAATTGCTATTTCAAATCACTTTAACTAAATTATTAACCATTGTTATTAATTTGTTATCTATATTTAGCAAATCCAATTATGTCCAATTAATACTGACACATATAACATCAAGTTGCCAATCAATGTTACATCAAAATTTATTGACGTTACTATTCATCCATAACATAACAATCACGTTATCAACCAAATTAACCGATCATGTATTTTTGGTTTAACTTCATAACCATTTAGGTGTTCATTTTATTTACTAAACTACTAAGTAATTAACCTTTCTAACTTCCATTAACATCATTAACAATCATTAAAACCGAAGTTACTTAAAAAACTAGGAATTACTATTCATAATGTAATTAACTACATTTACAACACAAGTTAACCAAACGTGATCAAAGTATGCTCACCATTTCTTATTCACTCCGCCAAACTTTAACGTAGAACTATCTACCTTTTCCGCTATAATGTCAAACCTCACTTCACGACCAAGCTACTTCCTTTTCTACTTCAAACACTCCACAAATACTACATATACTTATATATATTTTTAACTTGTATTTAAGAGGAGAAAGATAGGATTTTGACGATTTAACAAGGTTTAAGGAGTTGGGGGCCACAACCTAGGGGTAGGGCTACTGTATGGGCGGCATGCATGTTGTGTGGGTCCCGGGGAGAGAGTAGTGGTAGAGAGGAGGTAAGGGTGTTAGAAAGTAATAAATAAGTTAATGGTAGTGTTTTTAAGGGTTTAAGGTGGAAAAGAAGGAGCTATGGGATGATAGGGGCTCATGCGGTGTATGGGTGCTGGTGGGTGAGGGTGGCTAATAGTGGGGGTAGGGAGAGGGGATTTGAGTGGAGAAATAAGGAGGAAAGGAAGAGAGAAACAAAATGAAATGAAATGAAATATAAAAATAATATAACAAAATGATTGCGTATACTGCTTCATTTGCTTAGGACGGAGGCAATGCAAGTGGGGATGACTTGTGGAAGAGGGAGGTGATGAGGTGTCAAAGGGGAAGTGGGTTTAGGAAAAATGTGTATTTGTGATTTTGATTTGTTTAATCTAATGTTTAGTTAAACAAGCTTTATAAGTTTTCTATTCTTACGACCAAACCGTAAGTCCAATCTATACGAAGTTTGAAATTCTATTATATTTCAAAGATACAGATCCAATGAAACTAGTCCCATCGAATTCGAAGAATGTTTGCAAAATGGTCTTTTTCTATGTTATTATTTAATTTCAACTAATTTTTCAACACGCATTTATCTTGTGCACACTTACATACTAACTCCGATTAAAATAAAATTTGGAATATTACAATAATTTGACGTTTCGGATAAACTGGAACTAGTTTTGTCGAAATTCAAGATTGTTTACAAAATGGTTATTTTTAAGTATTGAAATAATATTTAACGATAGAATTTTAATACGTTTACTTTTAAATCGATTTTAAAAGTTCACTAACCTTATTTTAAATTCAGTAAAATATAAAACAAAGTCATAATTCATTTTCAATAGTTTTCAAGTCTAGATTAAATATAGACTGAAATTTGAAATTCAATTAGTCAAGTTTTGAGCCCCGACGTGGTCGGAGTTGATCTTGGAAGACAGGGCGGTTCATTGGGTTTTCTTAACGGAGGAAGGCGTCATGTTGTCTGAAGCTTGGACAGAAAGGGAAGGAGCCTGGCGCGCGTCGTTTGGTGCCTACAGATCCGCCTACGATCATCGAAGTGAGGCGCGGTGGTGGAAAAATTGTTTGCAGCGTTGAAGCTTCTAAGAGGGTTCGTCTTTTCTGGTTTGGGAACAAAGCAGGCTTCATGAAAATAAAAATAAAGGGAAGGGCATGGGTTTGTTTTCAAAACAGTGAAAGTCGGCTACAATTTTTAAAATGTGGCAGAAGGTGAGAAGAAATGATTTTAAACAAACGCAGTGTGATTTTTGGAAGTGAGGAATTGTGTCAAACAGAAATCAAAAGAGTGAAGAAGAGAACAGTGTTGGCTGTTCACCTTTAAACATAGTAAATTGTTTTATAGTAGTTATTATAACTAATTTGCTTTGTTTAAGGACTAGAATCTTCGGAACGTAAGCAAAGAGTATATCGGCTTGTTTACAATTTGGAGAAGCATCGGCGCTTTGTACACAACATTGAAGAACATGTCGGCCTTTGTTATTAAACATATAATTAATATAATTAACCTTAGTAATTAGTTTAAACCAAATAAATTAATGAATAATTAATTTAAATTAAATCAAATTTATTTAAATGCAAATAACTTTTTATTTCAATAACAGAATTGAACCGAACCCGAGACAATGGAATCCTGGTGACGTGCAGAACATTATAGAACTAATCTGGATAGTGCAGGAGACGACTGGAATTTACAGTTAAAATTATATGACTGTTTACTTTAACTGTAACCGAACCACTATAGTGATAAACAAAATCATAGTGAGTATAAATCACACAGTTTTTATCGCACTTATATTATATATAAGTCGGGTTTTAATTTGTGTGCTATGGTTGATAATTATTTGTTGTGTGTTGAACATTAGTTATATATTGTTTGAATTGATTGATTTAAACGTTCGTTTATTTTAAACGAAATTTAATCGTTATTGTTATTCCAAATGAGGTAACTTACCTTGTTGGTTACGTTTATAATAATATAAATGTGTTGAATTTAAATATGGGTGTTGGAGTTGCTATGCTGATTGTTTACTTAATATTATATCTGTTTATTTTGAAATTATAATTATATGAATTGTTTAACCAATATGGTTGAATGATTGATTTGTTATTGATTGTTGAATCATAATTCAATGTTTGTTATGATATTAACCAATGTGCAGTACTGGTTGAGTAGTTGGCATAAGGTGGCTTATAAATCAATCATTTTATAAATATGGATTTACCGTCAGGTAAATAGACTGAAATGGAGTTATAAAATTTATTTTATAATTGAAGATAGATTTTTTTAAATCTATTATTTGAATGAAAATTATTTTAAAAGGAAATAAATATTTATTACTTATTATTTAAGTTTATTAATAATTATAGAATGATTTTATAATGTATATTCTTATGTTAATAAGAATTATAAGCAGATGAGTAGAAATTAATGTAGCGTCTAAGAATTTGAAATAATTGTTTCCAAGAAATTGTTAAATAGAGTTATTTAAATTAATTATATTATTGATTAAATTAAAAGAAGAATTAATGGTAAGTGATTAACGAGATAATCATTGGGTGAGTTGACTAATTCAACTATTTTTAATTGGAATTGGTTATTTGATTAATTTACTTTTAATTAGACAAATGGATTAGTTCAACGAATAATTGTTTTAAATTTTAACAAGACTTTAAAAGAAATTTATAAATTTGTATAATTATCTCTGAAGGATATTTTAAACTTAATTACCCTCTAATTAAGTAAAGAAGATAATTTAGTTTTTTAAGAAAGGAAATTTAATCGATCATTTGGAATGAATTCCAGGATTCGATATTTAAGTTACGTTAACTTAATAAAATTTTCCAAAACAAAAACGTTATTTGTAAAGGGTTTAGGGTTTGGAAATCAAATGGATTTACCAATTTATGGTTTTGTCAAATATTTTGAATATCGAACTACTACGAATCTTGACAATAAGAATGACTTCGACTCAAGGTCTGAGAGGTAACTAAAATAACCCAACTTGAATGATTTCACTATTATCCGATAGATCATAGTAGTTTGTGTTCAAAATGAGTGTTAGAGTTGAATATCGTCTCCAGCCATGAAACTGATATTTAAAAGTGGCATTACCACGTAAGATCGATAATAAGAATTTAAAAGTGTAGTAATACTTATGTTTCAAATAAATATATGTAAATAAGGTAATATTGAATTGTAAATAATTAAGATATTCAAACTGGTATATAAATTATCGTTTTACTTAGTAAAGTAGATAAATACCTTTACAATAGTTAATGTTGAAGTAAATTTATTGTTTTGATTTAAGTAATTACTTCTTAAATGAAATCCGTTTAAGTAATTGATAATGATTGTAATGAATTATAGCAAAATTATGAAAGTAGTTTATGATTTGGTTTTATGAGAAAATCGAGTTTCCATTGATGAAGTTATAAAAAGGGATTTTAAGCGAATATTACAGATAAAAAAAATTTACTTAGTTTCGAGTTAAGTGAAAAAGGAAATGAAATAAAATGGGGTTTTCATTAAGCCACAGTTTATAAACAAAGTTTATAAGAGGAATGCGTAATTAAATTGTTGAATTTAAATTAGCGAGACTTAGTATCGAGATTAAGTGAAGTGAATGGATTTGAAACGAAGTTTCAAAGCGGAAAATGGTTGAATGGATTACAAGTGAAATATAGTGGGTTGATAACGAGTTAAGATAAGAATTGGAACCTAACTGGAGATTGTTGAGTAGAGTGACTTTCTGAGTATTAATAGGATGGTGATTTCGGCCTTCGGGGTTAATACTAAGAGGATTATTCTCTTACCAATTCACTCTCTATTAAACGAATATTTTTTAGGTCTATTAAACAAATATTTTTAATTAAAGAAGCCAAATGATGTTGAGTACTAAGTCAGTAAACCTATTTTTATATATTTTGAATGGTTGTTTTATTTGATAGTTAGATAACCGACTATCAAAACTGGCCTATACGATTATTAGTACGGAAAGACCGGGGTCAAATTTATATTCAAATACCATTCCGACTAGCAAAAACGAAAATAAAGAAGATAGAAGATGCCAAATGAGATGGAGCAATTGAAGACAATAGATCTTCATAAATGGAAGAACCACTTAAAATCTCTGAGTTATCACAAAGATATACCGGGGTTCTATCATGGTTGAAATCTATGGATTGCAAGAACTACTCGCTACTGATATATAGGGTGATTCATAGGATGTAGCAGGAGGGTTTCTTCGGGTCATCCTATTCCTGAATAACTTATATAGATGGATGTATGAAAGAGTATTTCCAAAGGGGTCGCGGACATTGATTTCTTCAAACGTACCATAGTTGGTGGCGGAGAAAGGCCTTTCTCTTAGCTTAACAATTAGAGTATTTTTATTGGACGTCAATTAGTGATTTTCTAGCGGATTTCATGATGTGGCATTCGAAGTAAATGGCGATGTGATATTCTAAAGGTAGTGTTAAACCTCAAGCCTCATCAACCGGGAAATGGTAAAAATCGGGTAGGTCGCATGGCTATGTGGGTCGCACCCATCAAAAGGGTGTATCATTTCCTGATCTGGAGAAACCAAATGCCTTTGGTTGTCCCTTTTTAGTTTTGTATGTATGCTATCAGTTTGGTTGGCTGGCCTTCAACCGTTGTAACGATATATTCAATACTCTCAAGCGAAGTGAGGGGTCGGTCATGTTTAGCCTGGGTTGCAAGATGTTCTTGTTGAACCCCCAATGTATTCCTCTAGTGGCAGATTGTCGGAAAGCCGGTTGCCCATACCTTGCCATGGAAATCCAATCTCCAATAAGAGCCTGAGGTTTTGATTGTATACTATGTATGTGGAGCGAGAGATGCAAGCATTCTGCTATATTGATATTTATTTGTATTTATACACTATTTTAATATCAGAATAATATTGATTTCAAAATGTTTTGTGTTATCGTAAGGTAAAAACCATCCATATTTACGTGTGGATTAGTCTTACGATTACCCTTTTCTTTCAAAAAGAAATGTTTTAACTTTAAAAACAACTTGGATGATACCTACAAACTTAGTGGGTTTCTCACTCTGGTTCACCAGACTGATCCGGCGTTTGTAATGCTTGGGTTAGACCAGGTTTTATAAGTTCAGGTTAAGATGCTATGGATTTTAGAAGACGTGCTGGAGGTGTTTAGACGTATGATTTCTAGTATTTATTCCGCTGTGTGTTGTATGAGGATGGATTATTATAACTGTCCAGTTTGATTGATGTACTCTGATGATTTTATGTTTTAGTTTAAAGCTCTTAATAAACATTTATTTCTATATTATATTTTGTTCCGCTAAGATGTGTGACTCTATATTGTGTTGGTTCTTCTTCATTAACTTCTATTCTAATATTTCTTTCTTCCTTATCTCACCCTCAAATTTATTTCTAATAACTATCTAGTGTTTTCGATACTTGAGTTCTGGCAAGTAATACAGGTTTATGTATTATTGTTGGAATTCAGGTGTCGAATTCCTACCGGGTCGTTACAGTATTAGGTACGATGAAGTGGTCAGCTGAATCATTCTCAAGTCTCCCATTGATTGCCAACATTCAAGCATCTGAATAATCGGACCCCATAAAATCTAACTCCATCGGGACATGTTATGGCTCTGAATCAAAAGCCTCTAATGGTATAAAAGCTGAGGTGGCATCTGATAAGTACTCACCGCTGCTACTATCATCTGTCATGTTTGGAAAACTATCTAAGTGATCCCTACTCTGAGAATTCGATAAGTTGTCATCTGAGCTATCTGAAGAACTGCAGGATATAAAAGGCTCGGTAAAACGTGCCATGTACTATTGGACTGAAAGCTGCTTACCTGTAACAACCCGTATTTTCAATAACCTGTAATAACATAAATCGAGGCAGAATTTAATTCTAAAATGGGAATCAAGGGAAACGGGCTATGCCATTGCGTTCGTCTCGGAAAAATACGCGAAATAGAGTCCGAGTTTTCGAAAATCGGAGTCCGTATGACCAAGATATGGCCTCGCGAAGTTTCACGAAAATTCCCAAATTAAAGTATACTTAATTAAGTGAAATGGGTTGTGTAGATATATATATATATATATATATATATATATTGATATATATATATATATATATAATTGAAAATTTAATAAATAAATATGCAAAAATGCTCAAAACAGCGAATTGGGAGAGGGGAATAACCGAACCGGCCGATTTTTGAAGTCGACCCGAGCCCGCTGGGTCGACTAGGGGTTAATCCAGGGTGTTTGGCTGTCAACCCGTGGGCCGATTCGCTCAAGTGCAGATTTTGCATTTGAATGGTTCTCATGGTCCATCTTTAATCTAAAGGCCCTAGATGGTTCCTACACTTGACTTCTTCCCCAAGACATGCTTTGATGGCTTGGATTGAATCTAGGGTTAATCCTATGGCCTAAAACACTTGCCTAATCTATAAATAAGACCCTAACCTACCCTAATTCATTCATAATTAAACCTAGTGACTAAACTATGGCAAAATGCTAGCTCTCATGGCCTCCACTAATTTTATGAAGAGGGTTGCATACTAATCACTCTCTAATCAACTTCTAATCCCTTCTTAGCATCTTAATCTTCTTCATTTGGTGTTCAAAGTTGCTAGTTGTGAGTTTCTATCACTTTGATGATCTTTTGGTAAACTAATTAGATGAGATGTGATGAGATTTATGGTTTTGTATGTGGGTTAATGAGCTTTGAATCATATGATATGATGTTAGCATTAATCTTATGTTTATGCATGTTGAGTATGTAAGCTTATGCAAGTTTAATATGATGTATGTTATGTTTGCATGATGCTAAATATGCAAGTTGTGGGCTATGTAATCATATGCATGTTATGCAAGTTCATGGTAATATGCTATGCAAGTTACATGTATGTAAATATGCAAGTTACATGTTTGTTAATATGCAAGTTACATGTATGTAAATATGCAAGTTACATGTTTGTTAATATGCAAGTTACATGTTTGTTAATATGCAAGTTACATGTATGTAAATATGCAAGTTACATGTTTCTTTATATGCAAGTTACATGTTTGTTAATATGCGAGTTACATGTATGTAAATATGCAAGTTACATGTTTATTAATATGCAAGTTCATGATGACACATTATGCAAGTCTATAAGCTAATATGCAAGTTTGTTATGCAAAATGAATATGTAGTTATGTGACATATTATATGCAAGTTATGTGACATGTTATGCAAGTTCATATGCAAGTTATGTGTTTGTTAATATGCAAGATGGCACCTTTGAAACATGTTCATTCATATGCAAGTTGACACCTTTTATATGTGTTATATCATGAACGAAATTACGTGGGAACGATGGGGTAATTAAATGCATAAGTTAATAAGATTGTGTGAAATTAATATAATTATGCATAACACAAAATAAATAAACATAGTATGGGAATTTGCCTATTTGGTTAGGTGTACCCATACTATGTGTTGGGAATTTACCTATTGAGTTAGGTCTACCCCATGGGAATTTACCTATTAAGTTAGGTCTACCCATGTTAAGAAAACTTGATTAATTAGGGATAATTAATATAAAATTATGAGGGTGATTAATTAGGTGTAATTAATTGACTAAGACACGAGGTTGGACTCAGTTGTAGCGTAAAACTGCCCGGACCCAACCGGCTTAACCAGTTGCTACAAATGTTAGCCCAATGTGAGAGGTCTTAGGCACAAACTAAATACGTAATTAATGTAAAGACACGAGGTTAGACTCTGTTATGACATAAGGCTGCCCGGACCCAACCGGCTTAACCAGCGGTCATAAAAGACAGTCTAATGTGAGAGGTCTTTACAAAGGTTACGTTCTTAATTAATTAATTAAGAAACACTTAACCACATTAGCATGTAGAGGGACATGAGGGGTTAAGTGGGTGCCTCGGGTGGCATGAGAAAATCTAGTGGTTGCCTTGGGTGGCAATAGAAAATACGATTAGAATACTTAACCAAAATGGAACATGTAATTAAAACATGATTAAAGGGTTAAGTGGGATATACTAGAAAAAGGGACAAGCTTAGGTGGGTAGCTTGTGGAGGCCCATTTCAACCAGTAACCCATACGTATCTTTGTGGGCTCGACCCATGTCGAGGACGGGACACGCATACTGGGCTTGACTGTAAGAGGCAAACGGGTTAGCGGTGGCAACGCAAGTCCAACGGGCTTCATATGCGTGAGTGGGCCCGGGCTGGTAGGTAAGCCGTTGTTGCATCGAGTAGATATAAGCCGTGCACCTTTAGTTTCATCAGGTTGCCACATTGGGGAATGATACATCCCACGGTGGGGCCAGCACGGGTATCTACGTTAGGGAGCCGATCGAATGGGAAGTAGTGTGTACACCTAGTGGATTGTAGGGCCCCGTGGCGCCTACTTGGTCACCTAGGGGTACGCAGGTACTAATTAGTAAATTTTATAAGTCCTTGGGTGGGATCAACCTTTAAGTTAGGAACGACTGGTGTGGTGCAGTTTAGTAATTTACCTTAGGGAGGGTAGATGCGTCTTTATCCTTTATCTTCGTTTAGTTGACTGCTTAGGGTAGCCATTCATCCCTATATGTTACCGTATATCAGTTTATGTCTTCTCTGGTTACTTTAACGATTGTATTGTTAAAGTTATAGGACTCGCTCAGACTTATGTCTGACCCCGTTGTTTTTATCTTTTTCCCAACCCTCAGGTCCTACGGTGGATCCTAGCAGTAGTGGAGCTTGATCGGATTGCTGTTCCAGTCTTTAGGAGCTTGGATAGATGTAAAGCTCCAGTTATCCAGTTATCTTTTCTTTTGTTTGGCTATTGTATGAGAGTGGGATTATGTACTTCTTCATTTTGATGGATATTGTACTTGACCTTTATTGTGGTTTTATGATGTAACCAGACATGTTTTACTTCCGCTGTTATGAGATGATGTTTTAAAATTTCAAGTACTATTTATATCTGTCTTGTTGTAATTTTTCTGTTCTATATTCACTAAAATACTCCACCGATGCTATGGCATTCCCTTAGTGAGTGATCATAGCGGGAGTGGGGTGTTACACGTGGTATCAGAGCTTAAGGTTACCAGAACAGATAAAATTTTTGAGAAAAACTACTTTCTAAGAGTATTTTCGAAGAAAGTATTTTTAAAAGCATGTCTTCTAAGAGAAAAAGTTTTTGAAAAAGAAAAGCATAATCCCCAATAGCCATATCTTTATCTTTCGGAATCTCCTTTTTGAATCTTTCCTCTTTCGTTTCAGCATGGCTGAAGATCTTAACATCCCGGAGGGTTTAGTTATACCACTATGGTATAGGAGGTTGCAAGAGGCTAGGGCCGCGGCTGCGGGTCCGGCCAATGCTACTACACCAGAGACAACCGCTCCTCCTCCTCAGCCTAGAGTGGATAATTTTGCTAAGGTTTGCAAGGAGTTCAAGGCTATAGGAGGAAAACCTTTTCTTGGTTCAGAGACTTTCGTAGAGGCTAGAGATTGGCTTAAGGAAGTGGAAGAGTTGCTAGATATCTTTGAAGTGGAAGAGGGAAAGAAAGTCAAGTTGGCGGCTTGGTTAATGAAGGGAGAGGCCTCATTCTGGTGGGAGGTCACTAATGGAGAACGCCCTGTTGACTCTTGGGCAGATTTTAAGCAAAGGTTTGGGGCTAAGTTTCTCTCAAGGGCGGAAGAGAATCTGTTTATGGAGAAGTTCTTGAATTTGAAGCAAGGGAATCTCACGGTGAAAGAATATGTCAACAAATTCAATCAATTAGCAAGGTTTGGCATAGAGTTGGTGAATACACCGGAGAAGAAGGCTTTGAGGTTCGTTAGAGGCTTGAACGAACCATTGCAAGGAATAGCTATGACTCACATTCCTATGGGGGCCACTTTTGAGAAGCTTGTCTACATGGCACTTATGCATGAGGATGATAAGAATTCTAAGGCACCAGAGAAAAAGGGGGATCAGAAGAAACCGCAACAGCAACAACAAGGCAAGGGCGGAAAAGGCAATGGTGACAAAAAGAAGACGAAGAAGAAGTGCTTCAATTGTGGAACACCAGGACACCTTAGTAAGGATTGTCGCAAAAAGAAGAAGACCGGTTGCTTTCATTGTGGTGAAGCAGGGCATCTTGTGAAAAACTGCCCAAAGAAGGGGCAGAAGACGGGGTCTACCTCAGGAGGCCAGGTGCAAGCTCTTATAGCACCACCTCAGTCAGGGGGGCAAGTTCAGGTTCTCTCAGTTCCACCGATTCAGCAGAGAGGTAGAACTATTTCCGTTGAAAGTCTGGTTTTTCTGTTTGATCATCCAGTTCGTACTTTGTTTGACTCTGGCGCATCGCATTCTTTTATCTCATCATCGTTAGTTGAGTCACTGCACTTAGACACCAGTCTAGTTGATGATCCCTTGGTTGTCTCAAACCCAATTGGGGGCTCCATATATCTGTCTATGATATGTTTGGGTTTGAAGATTTCTATACTTAGCGTTGAGTTTAGATGTGATGCTTTTGTATTGGGCTTCACGGGCTATGGGTTGATCTTGGGCATGGACTGGTTATCCAGTAATGGTGCCGTTCTTGATTGCGAAAGGAGAGTTGTCAGGCTCATGACCCGCTTGGGTAACACTCTCGAGATCTCTTGCAATCCCATGGAATCTGTTTTGCTAAGTTATCTTGAATCGCTCGATGCTTCGGTCGAGAGTTTGTGTTCTGTCAGAGTAGTCCGGGAATATCCGGATGTGTTTGAAGAAGTAAAGGGTTTGCCTCCGAAGCGGGAGATAGATTTCCGAATTTATTTGGTGGATAATGCCAAACCAGTGTCTTTGCCAGTACGCCACATGGCTCCTCGTGAGAGAAGAGAACTTCATAAGCAAGTAGGGGAGTTGCTTGAGAAGGGGTTCATAAGGCGAAGTATATCGGAGTGGGGAGCTCCAGTAGTGTTTGCCACGAAGGCGGATGGGTCCCTCAGACTTTGTGTGGATTATAGAGAACTTAATAAGCTCACGAAGAAGAATAGACACCCATTACCGAGGATAGATGATCTCTTTGATCAGTTGGTTGGCGCGTCAGTATTTTCGCAGATGGACTTAGCTACAGGGTTTCATCAGTTAAGAGTGGCGGAGGACAGTATAGAGAAGACTGCTTTCCGGACTCCGGATGGTTTTTATGAGTGGCTAGTGATGCCATTTGGGTTGACAAACGCCCCCGCATACTTTGTTGATCTCATGAGTAGAGTGTTCAGAGAGTATCTGAATAAGTTTGTAGTAGTTTTTGTGGATGACATCTTGGTCTTTTCCAAGAATGAAGAAGAGCATGCCTTACATCTCAAGGAAGTGTTGGAGACTCTTCGAGTGCATAGTCTTAAAGCTAAATTCTCTAAATGCCATTTTTGGAGAAGAGAAGTGCGATTCTTAGGGCATGTGGTCTCTAAGGAAGGGATAGCTGTGGATCCCGCAAAGATAGTATCTATCCAGGATTGGAAAGTTCCTAGAAATGCTACCTAGGTAAGAAGTTTCTTGGGGTTGGCAGGATATTATAGGAAGTTCATCAAAGACTTCGCGAAGATATCAGCCCCATTAACCCGCTTGACGAAGAAGAATCTGGTTTTCTCATGGGATGTAGATTGTGATGATGCTTTCCGACGGTTAAAGAGAGCTTTGACCACCGCTCCAGTTTTAGTGCTCCCGGATGGGAGTAAGCCGTTTGTTGTTTATACCGATGCTTGTGGAACAGGATTAGGCGCAGTCTTGATGCAGGAGGGAAGGGTAATAGCCTATGGAGGGAGACAATTGAGAGTGCATGAGAAGAATTACCCTACCCATGATCTAGAGTTGGCCGCGATTGTTTTCGCACTTAAGTCTTGGCGCCATTATCTTCTTGGTGAGAGATTCGAGTTGTTCACCGACCATAAATCATTGAAGTACTTATTCTCTCAGAAGGATTTAAACTTAAGACAGCAAAGGTGGATGGAGTTCTTAGCATCCTATGATTTCGAGATAGCGTATACCCCTGGTAAGGGTAACGTGGTGGCAGACGCCTTAAGTAGAAAAAGGCTATCTTTGAGTCCATTGTTCGTGGAACGACGAAGCTTGGAGTTTCTTTCTTTGTTTGACTTCAGACCTTCTGTTGATTTTGTACCTGGTTTGTTGGCATCCTTGGAGGTTAGACCTACTCTTTTGAGACGGATTGGCGAGGCTCAGCGAGACGACCCACAGTTGGTTGTGTTGGTAGAGAAGCTTATAAGAGGGGAGTCGTCCAGCCATTTGGGTAGATACACCATAGATGATAAGGGATGGTTGCATAGAGACGGTAGACTTTGTGTACCGCAAGATGAGGGTTTGAAGAAGGCTATTTTGGATGATGCACATCGTTCAAGAATGACTATTCATCCCGGTGGAGACAAAATGTACCAAGACATGAAGAGAGTTTTCTTCTGGGCCGGTATGAAGAAAGATGTGGCCGAGTATGTGGCTAGATGCTTAGTGTGCCAACAAGTTAAAGTGGAGCAAAGGAAACCCGGTGGGTTGCTACACCCATTGGAAGTTCCACAGTGGAAGTGGGATAGTGTCTCGATGGATTTCATCGACGGGTTACCGAGATCGAGGAAGGGCAATACGGGAATTTGGGTTGTGGTAGACAGACTTACCAAGAGTGCCCATTTTATACCCGTAAAGAGTAAGAGGACCGCTCCATGGCTTGCTTCAGTCTATGTTAGAGAGATTGTTAGATTGCATGGCGTACCATCCAGCATTGTGAGTGATCGAGATCCTATTTTCACTAGTGAGTTTTGGAGAAGTTTGCAAGAGGCGGTAGGGACTCAGTTGTGTTTGAGCACCGCATATCATCCTCAGACGGACGGTCAGACTGAGAGGGTGAACCGTATCTTAGAAGATCTTTTGAGGCTTTGTATCTTGGATTTTGGAGGTACATGGGAAGAACATCTTCCTTTGGTGGAGTTCGCATATAATAACAGCTTTCAGTCCAGTATTGGTATGGCTCCTTTCGAAGCTCTTTATGGAAGGCCTTGTCGATCTCCTACATGTTGGTGGGAATCTACGGATAAGATCTTGCTTGGGCCGGATATGGTTAGAGAGACTTCAGAGAAGATTGATTTAATTCGAAAAAGGATGAAAGCAGCGCAAGATAGACAGAAATCTTATGCGGATCGGAGAAGGACGGATCTTGAGTTTGAGGTTGGGGACATGGTTTTTGTCAAAGTATCTCCATTGAGAAATGTTGTTCGCTTTGGGTCCGTAGGGAAGTTAGCACCGAGATTTGTTGGGCCGTTTCCTATTAAGGAAAGGATTGGACGGATGGCATATAGGGTGGAGTTGCCCGACAGACTTAGTGGTGTTCATGATGTATTCCATGTATCACATTTGAGGAAGTGCTTACATGAGACCGCGGAGGTGGTAGAGCCGAGCTTGCTTAGAGATGTAGAGGTAGAGCGTGATGCGACGATTCGACGAGCTCCTACTCGCATCCTTGGGTCAGAAACTAGGAAGTTGAGGAACAGAGAAGTTCAGCTAGTTAAAGTGCAATGGGGAGATGACGAAAGCAATGCTACCTGGGAGACGGAAGCAAAGATGCGTTCTTTGTATCCATTTCTTTTTGAGAGTATGTCTTTTAACTTCTCCTTTATTGCTTGTCTAGTACTTATCTTATCTTTAGTATATCCTCTCGCTAATACCTATGACCTTTAGATAGGGTAAAACCTATGGTTGAAACATGTGTTTGAAACATGTTATGGTTGATGGATGCATATGGATGCAATTGTTTGCTAGTGGTTGCTCGTGGATGCATATACACACACATTAGGCACTAGATCGGCTCAGTCACTTCATGTTGCATATTGCATAAATGGATGTGGTAGTTAGATTGATGGATGTATCATGGCTGTGTTATCATATGGATGATGCATTTTTGTGTATGGTTGTGCACGCATGTAGAAATTTGTATGTGTCAATAGGGTTTCGCATACATATTGGATGCATGGCACTATCATGGTTTGCATTAAGGAGGTTTACTGTATCAGTAACCGCCTGATTTTCGCATTAGGTAAGTACATATACACACACTTTTGCATATATCCATCCAGCATTTAGAATCTTGTAAGGACAATGATTTCTCGTGGATGATGCTTTGAGTAGATGGATGATTGGATGGTAGGATACGTTCTTCCTAACTTGAAGATTTCGGGGACGAAATCCTTTAAGGAGGGGAGAATGTAACAACCCGTATTTTCAATAACCTGTAATAACATAAATCGAGGCAGAATTTAATTCTAAAATGGGAATCAAGGGAAACGGGCTATGCCATTGCGTTCGTCTCGGAAAAATACGCGAAATAGAGTCCGAGTTTTCGAAAATCGGAGTCCGTATGACCAAGATATGGCCTCGCGAAGTTTCACGAAAATTCCCAAATTAAAGTATACTTAATTAAGTGAAATGGGTTGTGTAGATATATATATATATATATATATATATTGATATATATATATATATATATAATTGAAAATTTAATAAATAAATATGCAAAAATGCTCAAAACAGCGAATTGGGAGAGGGGAATAACCGAACCGGCCGATTTTTGAAGTCGACCCGAGCCCGCTGGGTCGACTAGGGGTTAATCCAGGGTGTTTGGCTGTCAACCCGTGGGCCGATTCGCTCAAGTGCAGATTTTGCATTTGAATGGTTCTCATGGTCCATCTTTAATCTAAAGGCCCTAGATGGTTCCTACACTTGACTTCTTCCCCAAGACATGCTTTGATGGCTTGGATTGAATCTAGGGTTAATCCTATGGCCTAAAACACTTGCCTAATCTATAAATAAGACCCTAACCTACCCTAATTCATTCATAATTAAACCTAGTGACTAAACTATGGCAAAATGCTAGCTCTCATGGCCTCCACTAATTTTATGAAGAGGGTTGCATACTAATCACTCTCTAATCAACTTCTAATCCCTTCTTAGCATCTTAATCTTCTTCATTTGGTGTTCAAAGTTGCTAGTTGTGAGTTTCTATCACTTTGATGATCTTTTGGTAAACTAATTAGATGAGATGTGATGAGATTTATGGTTTTGTATGTGGGTTAATGAGCTTTGAATCATATGATATGATGTTAGCATTAATCTTATGTTTATGCATGTTGAGTATGTAAGCTTATGCAAGTTTAATATGATGTATGTTATGTTTGCATGATGCTAAATATGCAAGTTGTGGGCTATGTAATCATATGCATGTTATGCAAGTTCATGGTAATATGCTATGCAAGTTACATGTATGTAAATATGCAAGTTACATGTTTGTTAATATGCAAGTTACATGTATGTAAATATGCAAGTTACATGTTTGTTAATATGCAAGTTACATGTTTGTTAATATGCAAGTTACATGTATGTAAATATGCAAGTTACATGTTTCTTTATATGCAAGTTACATGTTTGTTAATATGCGAGTTACATGTATGTAAATATGCAAGTTACATGTTTATTAATATGCAAGTTCATGATGACACATTATGCAAGTCTATAAGCTAATATGCAAGTTTGTTATGCAAAATGAATATGTAGTTATGTGACATATTATATGCAAGTTATGTGACATGTTATGCAAGTTCATATGCAAGTTATGTGTTTGTTAATATGCAAGATGGCACCTTTGAAACATGTTCATTCATATGCAAGTTGACACCTTTTATATGTGTTATATCATGAACGAAATTACGTGGGAACGATGGGGTAATTAAATGCATAAGTTAATAAGATTGTGTGAAATTAATATAATTATGCATAACACAAAATAAATAAACATAGTATGGGAATTTGCCTATTTGGTTAGGTGTACCCATACTATGTGTTGGGAATTTACCTATTGAGTTAGGTCTACCCCATGGGAATTTACCTATTAAGTTAGGTCTACCCATGTTAAGAAAACTTGATTAATTAGGGATAATTAATATAAAATTATGAGGGTGATTAATTAGGTGTAATTAATTGACTAAGACACGAGGTTGGACTCAGTTGTAGCGTAAAACTGCCCGGACCCAACCGGCTTAACCAGTTGCTACAAATGTTAGCCCAATGTGAGAGGTCTTAGGCACAAACTAAATACGTAATTAATGTAAAGACACGAGGTTAGACTCTGTTATGACATAAGGCTGCCCGGACCCAACCGGCTTAACCAGCGGTCATAAAAGACAGTCTAATGTGAGAGGTCTTTACAAAGGTTACGTTCTTAATTAATTAATTAAGAAACACTTAACCACATTAGCATGTAGAGGGACATGAGGGGTTAAGTGGGTGCCTCGGGTGGCATGAGAAAATCTAGTGGTTGCCTTGGGTGGCAATAGAAAATACGATTAGAATACTTAACCAAAATGGAACATGTAATTAAAACATGATTAAAGGGTTAAGTGGGATATACTAGAAAAAGGGACAAGCTTAGGTGGGTAGCTTGTGGAGGCCCATTTCAACCAGTAACCCATACGTATCTTTGTGGGCTCGACCCATGTCGAGGACGGGACACGCATACTGGGCTTGACTGTAAGAGGCAAACGGGTTAGCGGTGGCAACGCAAGTCCAACGGGCTTCATATGCGTGAGTGGGCCCGGGCTGGTAGGTAAGCCGTTGTTGCATCGAGTAGATATAAGCCGTGCACCTTTAGTTTCATCAGGTTGCCACATTGGGGAATGATACATCCCACGGTGGGGCCAGCACGGGTATCTACGTTAGGGAGCCGATCGAATGGGAAGTAGTGTGTACACCTAGTGGATTGTAGGGCCCCGTGGCGCCTACTTGGTCACCTAGGGGTACGCAGGTACTAATTAGTAAATTTTATAAGTCCTTGGGTGGGATCAACCTTTAAGTTAGGAACGACTGGTGTGGTGCAGTTTAGTAATTTACCTTAGGGAGGGTAGATGCGTCTTTATCCTTTATCTTCGTTTAGTTGACTGCTTAGGGTAGCCATTCATCCCTATATGTTACCGTATATCAGTTTATGTCTTCTCTGGTTACTTTAACGATTGTATTGTTAAAGTTATAGGACTCGCTCAGACTTATGTCTGACCCCGTTGTTTTTATCTTTTTCCCAACCCTCAGGTCCTACGGTGGATCCTAGCAGTAGTGGAGCTTGATCGGATTGCTGTTCCAGTCTTTAGGAGCTTGGATAGATGTAAAGCTCCAGTTATCCAGTTATCTTTTCTTTTGTTTGGCTATTGTATGAGAGTGGGATTATGTACTTCTTCATTTTGATGGATATTGTACTTGACCTTTATTGTGGTTTTATGATGTAACCAGACATGTTTTACTTCCGCTGTTATGAGATGATGTTTTAAAATTTCAAGTACTATTTATATCTGTCTTGTTGTAATTTTTCTGTTCTATATTCACTAAAATACTCCACCGATGCTATGGCATTCCCTTAGTGAGTGATCATAGCGGGAGTGGGGTGTTACATTACCTATCTACAATTTAAAACAAAGAGTTTCTAACCAAAAAATAAGTTTAAACTAATCTGATAAACCTATAAATTTTTTAAAACCATTTTATTAAAATGATAAAAGAGTTTCATTTATAAATCTACTAACTTTATTTGACCTTTCACAAAATTTTACTAAGTTTACCCTACTTAGTTATTATATCTGTGATTTCTTTCCCTTTCTATTCTTAAATGTATAGTTGAAAATTTGAACCTTTTTATACTTTATATATAGACTTACTTAAGTATATACTTATACTTTTCTTTAATTAGTTTGACTAATTACTAAACATCACTTTCAGAAATCAATTAGTCGATTAACTTTTCAAATATACTTTTATGTTATCAAAACATAATCCTTTTGTATAAAAAGTATATCTTATTGTTCTTTAAAAATTAAAATCACTTATATATGACAATCACAAGTACGTTAACTCATTCTAGGGCATTACTAACCATATCTCAAATCAGTTAATCATCCTAGGATACCACTGAACGCATATCTTATGAGCTATTCATTCTACGATGCTACTGATCCCATCTCTAACGAGTCTTTACTCCACAAAGCCAAGGTTTATTGCTAAACCAATGCTCTGATACCATGTTGTGATGATACGAAATCCCTTGCCCTTTGATCTGATTACAAACCACACAAGTCCAGTCCAAAAAGTACGCATCCTCGGAAAGTCATGTAATAAACTGAATTTCTGATCCTCGATAGTCTATACCTAACACATGCACAGTGTTCATGTACCGCAAAATCAAATCTCGCAAACTCAATCAATCGTTTTTTAGAGCAAACACAGTGGAATAGAAACAAAAAAGAAGAACAAAATCTCGCAGCAAAAAAGAATAAATATAGTATTCAATATAACTTTACAACATAAAATTTTAAATCGGAACAACATGCCATGGATAGTTATAAACACCATCCTCACATAATACAACCATGACATCCAAGTATAGATAGTTAGAATACGCCCTGCCTTTTGATGAAGAATATCAGCTTCTCTGAAATCATCTGGGAAATCCTCGAATCCTGTCTAAACATGAAATACACTCGGATCTGTCCTGAGTGTCAAAGACTTTAGTCGGGCTTGGACTAAACAGGTTGAGAACTAGATAACAAGTCATACATATCTCATACCATCATAAAAACGGTTTTCAAAACTTTGTGCATTCTTTTGGAAAATGAAGTTGCCATAAGACTCACATCCCATCACACAATGCGAACACACACCATTAGGAGCAGGTTTTCCCTTATGATAACCAAATTTTCTTGATATGCGAAAATGTTTTGATATTATCATTATTGTCTATCTTTGAAAACCCTTTCAAAACAAATGTATAGATCTTAGCAGACGTAGGTACCATATATTATGTCTACATACATAGGTTACAGCTAATACCGTAAAGGTTCATATTGGAAGTTGGGTTCCATCGATGACCAAGGAAAAGGATCTTCCTTAACTGCAATGTGGAGCAACCCTAGCAGGATGTTCTAGGATCAAAAAATTCTCATTTTGTATTGACAAAGCCGACCCACATCTACCAGGTGTAGTTAGAGTTTCTCCTGAACATAACGTCTCCTGGTCGTTATTGACCTTTATTTGAGGCACCTTGTTCCATCATCCACTAAGTAAATTGCCTGAGTTCCATATCATAACATATGTTTCTCAACTAGAAGGAAACATTAGTCCTTAACTCTGTGGTACTTCATCATGTTTCGGCTCATTACCGATTATGAGGCCCTGAAGTTATGCTTCAACACAAAGCTCTTCTTTTCAACAAAAAGCTTTGATCATCAATAACTCATAACTTAGCATGCCACATTGTCAATTCAAAAAATATAATTGGTGTCTACCAACATATAACCCTCTGAGTGCATAAGTCCTAGAGGAGGGTGTTTAGCTAAGAGCATAAATCCTCCGCTACCAATGTGATATATCATCAATATAAACCAATTCATTATGTTGTAAAAAACAATGTTAGACAAACATGCATCTACAAGTGTGTTCTGGGTTGTGAACGAAACCAAAGGCACTTTATTCCATGACCCCGCCTAGGTGCGAAAGTCCTTGCAATCTGAATTGCTTTAAGTACAGTCAAATCGTTGTCACAACATAACCCCAAAATTGGGTGGCCACCTGAGGCATAAATGATCAATCCTTCTGATATTAAGGTTTCCATTCTTCTATCGCAGTCATCGCCGTTTTCGGTTGATTTTATCACGTCATATAGATATTGACAATGGCTTGGAACCGGTCTTTCTGAATAACTAGTGCATCTTTAAAATTAATAAATATATACAAAATATTATGAGTCTCATTCCATTTTGGAATACTTTTACTTAAATCATTATGTACACTAGGATTTACTCCTATTTAAATCTTATCAAAGATTTACATATCTTAAACTCTTGTTTAAATCTTTCCTTGGAAATCATTTCAATTGATTATAAAATATCATTTCACAAATTTAACCCAAACCAAGGTTTCTTCGTTTTATTGGGACTAACGAACTTCGCAAAAAAGGTAATTTTCTCATATCGTTATCCCTTTCCCATTCTTTTCATACCATAGAGAGAAAAATTGGCAGTACTCCATATTTAATTGCCCTCGTATTTCAGTAAGTTTAATTGCCATCATTAATACCACTCATTCAAACCAAATCTGCTTAAAGATTTCATTTGTATTTACGGGAAAACATATAATATTATTTTTTGGCAAGGCTGGCGGGGTTGAATGGACTCCTACCACTTTATTAATGCATCGTAGAAAAAAGAGAAAATACAACACACACAAGAGAACATATAAACATGGTACGTCAATAATGAAGAAAACAACAAGGAGAACACATATTTACATTTAAATCAAAGCAATAAATGCAAGATGCCCAGATCAAAAGTGAAGCCAAGCTTCTTCATTCCTTCCGACAAATTGATTTTCACACATATCTTGAACTGGTCACAATCTTTAGCATCTTTGTGTTTGAAAATTCTAGTATTTCTTTCCCTCCAAATCGAAGTTACAAATTTCTTGAGGGTAAAACATAATAGTCTTCCCTTACCACGTTTCCTGCTGGAGTTCTTTTCCAATCTTCTCCATTCTAATACACTATTTCTACATACACCATTACTCCCAATGATGTGCATGAGCTTCTCCCAAATAGGAAAGGTTTTGCTACATTCGAAAAACAAACACTCTAGACTTTCATTTTGTATTCCACACATCATGCGTAGCATGTCAGTTTGCATTCCCGTGTCATGCAATTTATCTTTAGTTAATAAAGCTTTTCTAATGATTTTCCGAAGCATCAGATTTTCCCTATGGCAGTTGTCATTGATCCATACTCTTATGCTCCAATTACATTTGGTCATCGAATCATAACCTAAAAGTAAAAAGTGACTACAATTAATACGGAAATGTTTGTCATGATTGCCCTATTGAGTGGCTATTTCTGGTACACTATGTACCTAAAGATTGAGCGCATTTCTCCATAGGCAATTTAGTCTGGCAACAAAAGATTTAGGAATGCAAATTACATCATTCTGAATGTAATGATTGATAATAGTATTCCTACTCTTACCAGTAACTTCAATCTCAATATTACTTAACTCTTTGCACAATATACAACCTTTCTTCCACATTGGATCTTGCCAAAAATCAATAAGAGGAGATAAGGACACTCTATATTTAAAGAAAGGACGGGTCTGCTCTCTAAGTTTAAATATACACCGCCATATCCAACTTAATTTATGCGGATGAAGCATCGTCCACAAATTCTTAGTTTTGATGACATGCTTCCAAGACCATTCCACCCATATACTTTCACTTCTACTAAGCAAACTATCAATATGTTTAATAAAAGATGCCTTGTTCCACATTCACATGCTCATAATTTCTAGTCCATCTTTGCTAATAGGCTTCTCAATTGCCTTGAAATTTATAGGAGCAAGATATCTACCATTAGTTTTGTATTTCCATAAGAATTTCATGAAAGCCGATCTGATCATAGTGATCAATTTGGTGGGAAGAATAAAGTTTCTCGACCAATAAACTTGCATTGGAGAAAACTACAGATTTAATCAGAGTAAGCCTATCTACCTGTCTTGATGACCTGTTGGTCCAATAGTTTAGTCATGATCTTACTATAAAGAGGCATGCACTGATTAGTTGTTATCTTTGCAGTGGTGAGTGGCAGCCCAAGGTAGGATATAGTATCACTACTTCTCACAAGTCCAGTTATATTGTATAATTCTTGTTCACTCTAATCATAAAGCCCTACAGTTTTGACTTTTGATTTTTCAACATTCACTTTCAATCCAGTCATCTCGTAGAAGCTTCTAAGAGTTTCAAATATAGTGTTTATAGTGCATGCATTGGGTTTGCAAAAGATAACGAGATCATCTGCGAACATTAGGGAGGAAATTATCGGTTCATTTCATCTAAGGTGTAACTGAAAGAGACCGCTATCAATTGCGTTGTTCAACATTTGTGTTAACATTTCCATAACAAGAATAAACAGGTAAGTAGAAAGAGGGTCACCCTGTCATATCCCCTGTTTGCTAGCAAAAAATCCAACTGCAGATCCATTTAAAAGTATGGAGAATTTAGTACAAGATATGCACGAGTAGATCCAAGCTATGAAGAGAGGGGGAAAGTTCATGCACCCCACCATCCTGACAATCCTGCTGTAGCATGTCAAATGCTTTCATAATGTCAAATTTAAACATAGCTCGAGGGGTAACATGAGAATTTGAATATCCATTTAGCAGTTCATGTGAAAAGAGAACATTGTCAAGTATATTCCTACTTGGGAGAAACGTTGCTTGATTCGTAGAGATTATAGATGGGAGAACAGCTTTTAGCCTTGAAGCAATAATCTTTGAAGGACATTTGTAGATCGTATTGCAGCAAGAGATTGGTCTGAAGTCAGAAACTTTGGTGGTACGTTTCACCTTAGGTATAAGATCAGTGTTGGTATTATTATAGGATAGGTTCATATTGCCTTTCTTAGTACAGTGTTTTGCAGTAGCACACACATCGAATTGAATAAAGATCCAGTATTTTTGGAAGAAACATGCATTAAAGCCATCTGGTCTACTTGATGAGTTGCTATTAAGAGAGTACATTGCTATTTTTACCTCTTCATTGGTAGCTTAAGTACATAGTGAATGATAATCCAGACTAGAAACTTTAGATAAAATATCAGGGTTAATCATATTAATATTAGGAACAAACCCATCTATATTGCCTAGTAATTCAGAGAAGTGATTAATAAAAGCATTCTAAACGCCAGCTTGTGTATTCGTCGTGTTATCATTTTTGTCAACCATCGAAATAAGATTCTCTCGGTATTGCTTGTCAATAAGAGAAGCATGAAAGAATGCACTAGTTTTAGCACCTTCAAGTTTCCATTTAAGTCCAGGTTTTTGCATAGTCATTGTTACCTCATTGTTAAGTGCTTCTTGATATTGGGTTGCTATGTATGTCTCCATGCTTGATTGAACTGGATTTGTTGGGTCTCTCATCATTTCACATTGTAATTTTTTCAAGTTTGATCCTCCAGTATGGTGTTTGCTTCTTACCATTACCAAATTTATCTCTAGCCCATTCTCTCAGTTTCCCTTTTGTCTCCTTCAATTTTCTCTGTAAGAAAAACATAGGGTTACCATATGTAGGCCTCCCTCAAACATCTTTAACAATGTCAAAGAAGTCAGGTTCACTAAATCAAGTATTAAAAATTTTAAAACTAGAGGCATTTTTCATGTCAAGCCCACTGAATTTTAGGATGATGGGGGAATGATCTGATAAGAGTGGAGTAGGTTGGCTACAGGATAAGGCAGGCCAAATGGTATAAGCAGATTGGCTAGAAAAAGCATGATCAATTAGGGAGAAAGTTCTCCGGCCTATTCTATTCTTGTTGTTCCAAGAGAAAGGAGACCCAGTACACTTGATATTGATAAGATTTGCATTTTGCAATAGCTGTTTTGAGTGGAGTTATTTCAGAGAGTGACAGTGGATTTCCTCCAAACCTTTGATTAGTTTCAAAAAAGCAATTAAAATCTCCCATGATGAACCGGGGGTAGATATGTGATAAAGTGATGGTATATCATCATGTAAAGATTGCCTAGCATAAAAGGAATTAACTACATAAACAATAGTCAGTAGGAAATGGGTTTGGTCAAATAAGAAAAAACCATTGCAGTGGATCATTTGCTGGGTGGAACGGTGTAACGACCTGTATTCTACACATCATAGGATTGTAGATATTTATTTCTTTCCCGTATGAAGTCGTATGGTCATGCAACTTTGGGAAACATCCATTAGAGTCATTTCCCATGTTCATGAATTTTGTCGATTTTTAAATGACCATTTTGCCCTTAGTTGGTACTGTTTTGGACATAACTTTTGGTTGGAAAGGAATTTTGACCCGAAACCACTTCCATTAGATTCGTTTGATGGTTTACCTTTCCGTAGAGTGGTCATAATAGCCAAACGGACTTACCGTTTGGGAGATATGGCTGAAATAAGGTTTGGAAGGTGAAAAACTGCTTAACCGGGCCAAATCGGGTGATTAGTGGATAGGCCCATTGTAACGACCCGGATTTTGAGCGACTTTGGTTATCGACATAAACACGATGTCCATAACCAAAACGTCGAAAAATCCTGGTAGTTAGTGAAAGAAATTAGAGGGTGGGGAAAGATAAGATAGAAAATTAGAATAGAAGAAGAAGAAGAAGAACACAACATCAGAGTAACACGAATCTCACAGCGAAACGAATAAATATATTTCATAACATAACTTTGAAATACAAACTTGGTACTTGAATATACATATCATTATCAAAGTACAGCACTTACAACACAACGGAAATAACTATAGCTATATGATCCTGAAGCCTCCTGCTCCAGCTCTTCAACTATATCTGTAAAATCCCGACTACTTGACTGCCCATACAAATTTAGGCACCCAAGAGTTTAGGGAAAACAACAAAATAAACTCCGGGTCAGTCATGGGACTGGTGTGAGTAAAACAGTTAAAAACAATTGAACAAGTAAACGATATCTCACAAGACCACGCCGCATAACGGAACGGGTTTTTCCCTTATGAGAATCCAAATATCTTTATATCAAAAACCTTTTGATATTATAATAATGTCTATCACCCACAACTATAATAATCATCTAGTAGAAACGCTTTCATCTCACGTTCTACATATATAGTATACAATCAAAACCGCAAGCACGTATTGGGTAATGGATTTCCAAATATGACAAGGTATGGAACCACCTTTCGCTCGTGTACCTCTAGAGAGGAATACACTGGGTTCAACAAGAACATCTTGCAACCCGGCCACACATGACCGACCACTCATTTCGCTTGAGTGTATCGAATGTATATCACCAACAGTTGGGATCAGCAACCGTTTCCCGAATGGGACAGCATCAACAATAGATTTTTAGAAATGAATGAAACTCTAGATCAGGTGATTATACACCCTACTTCGGTGCGACCGACTTAGCCATGCTGCCTGCCCGATTTCTGTCATTTACCGGATGATGAGGTTAGAGGTTACGCTTCATCATCACATCAGATTCACTTTGAATGCAACATCATCAAATCCATCCAAACACCGATTGACGTCCTCAACAATACATTATGTGTTAGCTAAAAGAAGTTTCCTTCTTCGCTTCCACTCTTGGTACGGTTGGAGAAATCAATATACGTGATCGTCTGGAAATACTTTGTCAGACATCCGTCCATACAAGTCATCCAGGAACAGGATGAACCGAAGGCACTATTCTGTAAACAGGATAGCCCTTGCATAACTCCGTCTTCAATTTCCTTTGGCATATATGATTCACAACGCTTATGCCAATACAGAGTGGTTCTTTGGATAATAATCCAACCGGTCTCTCCATATTAACAACGTTAAAATGGTCAAAACTTCGATAGTCTGTGATTTAACTATCGAATGAAAACAAGTGTGCAAACAACGATAGTATTTCCAAATGGAAATTATATCGATCAAACATCATTCAACATTTATCTCTTTATTTCATTAATTTACTTATCTCCTGTTTCCCTATGTTCAATATTCCTTATTTTCTAAATGGGGAAAATATACGTTATTAACAATGGAAAGCTTTTCCATTTCTTGTTTTCTTTATTAGAAAACATTTCTGGTTTCTTCTTTGGAAAACATTCCCAAAGCTTCTTCATTGGACTTAGGCAGATGTTTAAACAAACCATCGCGATGCCAACCCAAATCATTTCCTTTACTGCCGAACCTTAACTATTCCTTAGTTAAAAACGAAGCCAATCAAGTTGGGGTAGAACTACCTCTCAGACCTTAACTGAACAACATTTCTAACTTTGAAATAGGAAAAGTTCACTTTATATTCCTTTTACTAACTTCCTTACTTAACCTTCCTTCGAATAGCTATATTCGATTGACTCTTTTCACTTAACTCTATTCGATTAACCTTTATCAATTAACTCTATTGGACTAACACTATTGGATTAACTCTATTTGACTAACACTATTGGTTTTCTCATTTCACTTAACTCTTTTCGAATAAACTATATTCGATAACTCCTTTTACTTTCTATTCGAATAAACTATATTCGATTAACTCATTTTCTTTAACTCTAATCGATTCAACTAACATTGATTAACTACTTTTACTTTAACACTAATCGATTTACTAACATCGATTAACTCATTTTAACTTTAACACTAATCTATTAACTAACATCGATAAACTCTTTTTATTTTAACACTAATCGATTAACTAACATCGATTAACTCCTTTTTAACTTTAACACTAATCTATTAACTAACATCGATTAACTCTTTTTAACTTTATCACTAATCGATTAACTAACATCGATTAACTCTTTTTAACTGTATCACTAATCGATTAACTAACATCGATTAACTCTTTTTAACTTCTATTCGAATAAACTATATTCGATTAACTCCTTTGCTTCTATTCGAATAAACTATATTCGATTAACTCTTTTGCTTTAACTCTAATCGATTCAACTAACATCGATTAGCTCCTTTATTCTTTTCGAATAAACTATTCATTTATAAAGATTTACTTTTAGTAACAGTCCTTCACTTTACAAATGGTTTCCCTTTTATAAAACTCTATTCGTTTTAAAAACATTTCCCCTTTTATTTACTTTTGAAATATTTCCTTTTATAAAATCTGTTGATTTTATAAATTCCCTTTTATTTCAATATACATTGAAATAATTCTTTTTACCTCCCAGGGTCTTTATGATATTTAAAATATCGAATAAAAATGATCAACATCATTCCAACACCCATAATCCATAACAGATTATATAACACATCATATATCACAATATATGAAAACAGTAAAATAAATGTTGAGGAATCCAGTTGGATTCCTCCAACCTGTCTCCCTGCATCACAGATGTTAAACAATATAGATAACATCACTTTTAGTTCTATATGATATATTCTGTTAAACAGAATCAATATAGAAAATTTAACTAACTGACTAGCAGTTCAATCAAACAGTCAACATACAGTCAATCAGCCAATATCTAACAGTTCTAAAAATACAACATGAAATTTATAAACTGTTCAGAGTTAGTGAGATTTACTCACATTGGCGCGTTAACCGTTGAATAATGGTTTGCGTTATTGATTTCGACGGACAATTTATTTCTCCATAAATTGTAACGAGCTCGGATTCACTCCCAGTCAGCTCCATGGTGAAGCTCTCGTCCATACGATCCCAACGGATCTTGTTTTGCTGAAAACCGGTGTCGTATGAGTAAGTTATTGCATTCTGAAGTTTGTATACATTTTTAAATAATTAAACAATTAAAAACATGGATTTTAAATTTAAAAGTGGGCCTTACCCTTTTTATAAACCGCCGGCCCATCTCAAAACCCCAGCCCACTTCAACGTTACTCATCTTCCTCCTCCATTACATAATTGAACGCAACTGCTTCTGAAACCATACTCTTCCATTTGAACACGAAACCTCATATCAGATCCACGTTATACCACCCTTCACATACAAGCTACTTTCACCTACCCCCAACGCCTCATGCACTGCGGACCACGCGTGACCCGCTATATAGCTACATGATACCTCCCCTGCTCCAAACAAATACCTTCTTCCTCGATAATTTCTTCTAACTCCTGCTACTTTCGTTTACACCCTCTGCCGCATCTTTAAACTTCCATTACCTCTCCAACAGTCCACCGCAACTCCAACAAAACAAAAGCCATGGCCGACTCCTCACCACCCTGCTCCTTCACTCATTTTGAAGTTCCTCGTCACGTATAGCCTGCACCGTCCACTGTTGTGTCTCTCCCACCGCGAGCTACCGTCAACGTCGAACTCACAAGCACGAAAACTCCCCCAAATGCTTTGCCAACCAGCTCCTCTTCGATTCCTTTTTCCCACCCTTTCCGCATATTACCCCAGGCCATCACCCTGCTCTTTCGCTCCCTGGTTCTCCTCTAACCCACAGTTATTTCTTCTTCCACTTCATTATAACCGTTACTTCAGAGATCCGAACACAAAAATATAGAAATGACGAGAACTTTTGAGGGTCATACACGTATATACGTTTATATTTTACAGCGGAGAGAAAATGAAGTGGCGGCTCGTTTTAGGTTAGAGAGGGATAGTTTTATATAGGAGAGTGGTTTCTGAGATGGATGGTTATATGGTGAAAACTTGGGCACGTGGGATGATGAATATATGGTGTAAACTTGGGTACGTGGGATGATGTAGTACGGGTATTGTGCAAATATCAAAAGATAGACATATGGTGGTGTTACGCATGGATTCTCTTCCTATTATGGTTATACGTACCCCGTTACATACAAATTTTCGTTCATGTCGAGCCGCTACAAACAGAAGTAAGAGTACAGCCGTGCTCAGTGAGGTGTCACGATCCCAGAAATATAATAATACCAGTAGATTAACTTATATTCTGAAACCTCACAATGTTGATTACAGGGTGTCAAATACACTAAATAAAAAGTTGCTTATTTATTAATTAAAAATTACAGTAAAATCCTAAAAATTAAATTATCACTATTTCCCAAAAGAACCTTGTCTAAATTCAAGCCCGATCTCTAGTTATATCGAATAAACCGTTACGGTCGATAAACGATTCTATAGCGACTATTCTGAAATTTGATTTGGACATATCACAAAATCTACACAATGAAATTCCCATTTTTCTCTTCCACTAGAAAGATATACTCCACCAGCTCCACATGTTTCTTGTTTCACAGAAATCCGGCTTAAAACGAATCATGTACATTCAATTGAAGTTCAAATTGCCAAATAACGAACTGCAGCGCCATTTCGAGCTCGATTTTAATTATATTATAACTCTACGTTCAAACTGTCGTTTAAATAATATATTCGTTATTCTAATTCAATTCTAAATTGAATTTAATATCACAGATGATCCAGTTCACACCATATCGCCCTTTCAGCCAATTCTGATTATTTCAGAATTATATATATTATTTAATTATTATTTTAATTAAATATTCACTATTTTTTTTTCAATGACCATGTAATTCACTAACCTACCATTTATACAATTAAATAAATTAATCATAATACCCCTGCCAATGCGGGTCATTACACCCATAACCCATTTCGGGATTAGGGTTATGGGGAGGCTGAAATGAGATAGAGGATCATTCCATTTCAGTTTTCTAGCCTCCACTTATCACCAAGGAACCCTAAAAATGGCCTCCAACCTCTAAATCACCTCCAAATCACCTTTTGGTCAAGGATTTGGCTTAGCAACCCCTAATCAAGGAAGATCTACACCAAATCAACATTGGAGCTGTTGTTTAGCATAGAGATTCACATCAAATCAGAGATTTATTTCAGATCTTAGTTTATTTGTGGCTAAGGTGAGTGATTTGCATTGTTTTTCACTAATTACGGCTACTTATGGTAATTAGCGAAGATTAGCGAAAGTATGACTCAGAAAAATCTAGAAAAATTCCTAAAATTCTAAAATATCATTTTATGCCTCTGATATGAATTTGGGTTAATTTCGACTAATTTTGCAAATCCCGGATTTTGGGGGATTAAGGGGTGATTAGTGGAAATTAGCGAATTTATGCATGTTAAAAATCTGGAAAAATATTCATAAATTCTGAAATATTGTTTTAGACCTCTGATGTGAATTTGGGATAATTTGGTTAAGTTTTGCTAATCATATCATAAGTATCACCCAAACATGCTTAAGGGAAAATATGGGG
Organism: Allium sativum; assembly: GCA_030737875.1. Lineage (NCBI taxonomy): Eukaryota > Viridiplantae > Streptophyta > Magnoliopsida > Asparagales > Amaryllidaceae > Allium > Allium sativum. Next base: position 382,814,753 of record CM060924.1, read on the forward strand.
TTTTGGCTATGTTTGATCCATTTTAACCTATCATATTGTTTTTTTGGTGTTTGTGGTTGATTATACATGTTGCTGTGACTGTATGGTATTCTTTGTGATTGATTAGAATAGTTGAAATGGTCAAAAACGTCGTCGAATGGCGTAAAATGTTTGCTGGAAAAGTTACAGAAAAACAGTGCAGGCTTTCAGATCGGATCGGGTGGATGGGGTCGGACCGGAGCGGACTGAGCAAAGTATCACCGAACCGAACCGAAGCTTGACATAGGAGAGAGTGGCAAAAAGGAAGGCCACCATTATATGAACCGGATCGGATCGGCTATAGAGACCACAACCTGATGGTGGAAGGAGCTCGAACCTGAACCGCGCCACGTACTGGAGCACCCGATCCGCTTGCATGATCCGAACCGTGGAGCATGGAGCACGATCCGAAGATGGTCCACGACTCCGCCAGCAGCTCCGACCCGAACCCATGGATAGAGATGGACTTGGAGACCCCGACCCGACCCGTTGAGGTGTTGATGATCCGAACTACTACCAGGTGGATACCACGAGTTGGAGCATGGAGCACGACCCGATCCGGTGCATCATGGAGGGACTTGAGGAACTCGATCCGATCCAAGGTGATGAAGCAATCCAAACCGAACCAAGGAAGAAGGAGAAGACCGATCCGGTGAGGACCAATAATCCGAGATGCAAAGGTAGTCCAAATGGACGTTAGAGCTCAGGATCCAGACGGGAACCAATGAGTTCACTTCGTGATTGGGCTATGCTACGGGACGTGTGCAAAGGGGTTATCGGTATTCATAACTTTGGTTCACCATTGAGAGATGGATGGTAGGCTTGTAGTGATAGTTACACGGGATTGGATTCCGTCATGGCCCAAAGTATTAGGTGACCAAAGTAGTGGATATCGTATGCTTTACGCACTGAGTGAGGGATGTGAGGATGATTGCTATGCTTGATTGTTTGACATCACTATGACATGCACACCCCCACCCCCGTTATCTTTATACCATTTGAGAGGGCACCTTAGAGTGTTGTACAGTATGTAGTGCTAACTCTTTGGTTGCAGGTCCAGGTTCAGGTATGATTGGATTATACCTGTTATTATTCTGTTTAGATGCTTATCGCTCATACCAGGCTTTATGTCTGACCCAGAGTTTTATGTCTCCTCTTATTACTCTGGGTGCTCACACGAGCAGACTAGAGACAGGTTAGCTGGTGGTGCGCGAGTAGCTGATCTGGAGACGAGCAGGAGGCTTCCACGTATGATATATATAGTATTCTCCCTGTGTCGCTGGTGGTCGCTACTTGGGCATTAGTAGTGTACCTCCTTTATCTTGCTTTTGCTTTGAGATAGTTTGAAAAGTTGTAATAATGTTGGCTTTGGATCATAAGCTGTACTTGGATTTTCCGCTGCTATGATGTTAGTTGTTTCAGCTTATGCACTGTCTCACCTGTTTTATATCAAGTTTGTTGTTATTATATTTTATCTTATGCGCTGTGAGACATTCTACAGGTTCCTTGATTAGCCCATTTTCTTCTTTCTTTTTTCTTGACGACCGTTCTGTGCCAGTCGGGCATGTGTACAGCGCACTTTTGGAGGAAATGTCGGTTGGTGCGGGCGGACCGTCACACTTGGTATCAGAGCTCTAGGTTGTGTAGTTAACCTAGGGAAAGACACCAGGGAGAGATAGTACGTATATGAGAGCGCGTATTTGTGATTACTTTGGTTTTCAAAAGCTATATATGTATATACTATTAGTAGTATAAAGATGAAGTCGCACTGCACTAGCACCACTATGGGGTCATTAATCGTTTCCCTTTTTCAGATTGACAATGAGCCGAGATACGAGGGGTGCTGGTAGAGGGACCAACCATGGGAATACTCCTGACATGAGGACAATGTTCACCAACTTCATGAGAGACATGCTTAGAGATGTTCAGGGAGCAGTTCCCAATCCCGGAAATGGTGGTGGTCCAGTAGTGCAGGCGCCTAGGGTAGATTTCGCCAAGTTGTACAAGGATTACACTAACCTTGGTGGGAAGCCGTTCCACGGAACGGAGTCGGCCACAGATGTTCAGGATTGGTTGGATAGCTGTGATCGTATCTTCGACGACTTGGGTCTTGAGGATGCGATGAAAAGAAGGCTAGCGTCTCGTCAGCTGCAAGGGCGAGCGATGAATTGGTGGAATGCCATTAGAACAGCTACTCCAGAAGATCAAGTTACTTGGAATCAGTTTAAGACTCACTTTTGTGATAAGTTTATTCCAGCTTCTCATAAATCAGAACTGTTCAGGAAGTTCTTAGAGCTTAAGCAGAATGGTAGAGCAGTCTCAGAGTATATCGCTGAATTCGACACTTTATCGAAATATGGATGGTCCCTTATCGATACAGTCGAAAAGAAGAACGAGAAGTTCATAACCGGCTTGGATGAGTACTTGGGGGAAAGACTTATAAACCATATCGATGAGACGTTCGAGTCTATTATAGGAAAGGCATTAAGGTCAGAGAGCCTTTTCCCTAAGTCGAAGGCCGAAGTTACTACGGCATCTGCAGAGGAGCCAAAGCCGCAAGCAGGCGGTGAAGGCAAGAAGAATTCTCAGAACAAGAGGAAGCAGAACACGACCAAGGATGGTCAGAATAAGAGAAATAAGAAAGATGGCGAATGCTTTAGTTGTGGCAAGAAGGGCCACTATGCCAGAGATTGTCGAGAGAAGCCTGGGGAAAGGAAGTGCTTTAACTGCGGCCAGGCGGGACATCACAAGGATGATTGCCCACAACCTCCTAGGGAGAAGCAGATTGTGAAAGCGTATGCTATCAACACTGTTCCTTCTTCGTTAAATGCCCCAACAGCGGCGCAGAAGGAAAAACGTGTCGTTATTCGAGGTATGCTTTCTATTTAAGATGTTTCTGTTCGGGTATTGTTTGACAAACCCGAGATAGTCGATACACCTCAAATTGTGACGAACCTGATAGGTGGTTCGACTGATCTTAGTATGATTTGTTGTGGTTTGGTCTTATCGAGTCATGGATGTTCGTTCCCTTGTGATTCCTTTGTTTTGGGCTTTACTGGGTTTAGCATTATTTTGGGGAGTCGGTCTACTCCAAAGGAATAGGGTGGTATTAGGTACCTACCTAGTGATGGAGATAGTAACTGGAGTTAAGGAAGCTGAAAGGTTATCGTTGTAATAAGTCCTAGTTGTCTCTGGGAGGAAAATGAGTACTCCAGTGCTAGATTGTTTTGCTAGTATCACTTCACGTGGGTTGTCCGAATTCGGAGGAGATGTTCCTTGGGCGCTTGTCTGATATTGGTTTAGGCCTTTGAGGCTTGTGCTTGGGGAATGTCGAGTTTGACTAGGATGGTTTGCGTAAGGGATAAGTAGACGTTGCGATTTTCATTGGATGATATCTTGGTTCACTCGAAGAGTGACAGGAAGACGGAACATGATAAGACTGTTCAATGGTATAGACTGCCCAGGGTTGGACTCAATAGGGTTATGAGATTGCTCGAGTGAGACTCGAGAAAGATGTAAAGTAATGGATTGTTTAGGACCCTATGTTGATGTTCTCTATTGGATAGTAGAACTTTGAAGGAATAGGATTATTCGTTGATCATGGAAGATACAACGAAGGTTAGGGCGATTCAAGTTGGACTTGAATTCGTAAAAGAAAATGGGTGTTCGTTGATCTTGGAGATGCGACGAATAGGGAGACGACTCACGTTGGACTAGAGTTTGTCACTAATGGATACTCAAGGCTGGGTCTGAGTTATAGATTGACTCGAGTTGGACTCGAGAAGGCTGCAAGGAATTGGATTCGGCTCAGGTTGGACTCGAGAGGGCGGCAAGATAATGGATAGACTTGGATTGGACTCAAGTATTTTAGGAGGACTAAAAGCGGGGGTATCTGGGGACGCCCGTTACCTTGGATCCGTTGGACGTGATCTAGTTATCCTTGGAGGATAAACGTACGTTGGACGTACGGTAGTCCGATTGGAGGCTGGGCTTCCATTAGTTTAATTATCCTTGGAGGATAAACGTATGTTGGACATACGGTTGTCCGAAGGGAGGCGGGGCTTCCATTGGCCTGGGATTGGTTGGACCAGTCAAGTAGGCATCGGTGTATGTATGGAGGCTGGGCTTCCATTAGTTATTGATGTTGGTTGGACCAGACATACTAGAATCGACATATTGGGATTGGTTAGACCAATCATGTAGGTGTCAATGTGTTTATGACTTTAGCAGGTGATAGATAGGATTTGTTTGATGGATTTTATGGTTGCTATGTTTGTTCCTATCTTTCTTCTCTTGAGTAGACTATCACCTGTAGGGTTCCAGCGATGGGGAACAAAGTGATTGTAGTAGGACTATGAGCCAGTGCAGTAGAGTCGTCATGACTCGAGGGGCAAAGTGGACATAGTAAAGGATTTGGGTGCAGTACTAGTTGCATTGAGTAGGAGACATGCCAGTTTAGGGGTTTTGTTTCTAGGATGGAAGCAACTAGAGTATATCACATGATTTGATTTCAGAGCCAAGAGTGAATTGGATTCAGAAATGCTAGTAAGCTTGACGATTAGATCGATTTTGATTGAGTGGATTGGTTCCAGTTAGAAGGATGATCCTAACCTATTGGAAACCATCTCTAGGGTAGAGATGGGTATCGATGGAAAGAGAATGATCAGGTAAGGATTTGATCGAGAAGGGTGGCTTCGAAAGAATAAGGGACTAGTTGTACCCAACGTAGATGGACTGAGAGGTGAACTGCTTAGAGCATATCATCACCCGAAATTGACTATACATCCCAGTGGTAACAAGATGTATTGAGACATAGAGCAGATACACTACTGGGAAGGGATAAAGATAGGCAGAAGGCTTATCTCGATAAGAGACGAAGAGATTTGGAATTCTTCGTTAACAGCTGGGTGTTCGTCAAGATCTCTCCATTGAGAATGTGATTCGGATTGGTTGGAGAGGTAAGTTAGCACCAAGATTTGTTGGCCCATTCCCAGTCCTCGAGCAAGTTGGGAATTTGGCATATAGAGTTGGCTTACCAGAGAAGATGGCAGGAGTTCACAACGTATTTCACGTTTCCCAGTTAAGGAAATTCGTGCACGACCCTAGTGTGGCTATTTCACCTGATCAGTTGGATAACATCGAAGTTGAACTCGAGGCGGTTGGGAACCGTAAGTCTATGCGTATTGTTGGGAACGATACGAAGCAGCTTCGAAGGAAGGCGGTGAAACTAGTCAAAGTCCAGTGGGGTGAGAATGAAAAAGACTGTACTTGGGAAACAGAGGAGGATATAAGGAAGAAGTATCCAGAACTCTTTGCCTAGTAAGGTTTTGGAAGTGATAGTTCCTTCCCTTGTTAGTAAACCGCATGCTAGGATAGACTTGTTTTGCATGTTGATTGTTGTTTATGGTTGATAGGCATGCGGGAACCTTTGTGTGTGTTGTGATTAGGGAATTTCGGGGGCGAAATTTCTTAAGGGGGGGGGGGGGAGAGTGTAACGACCCGTATTCTACACATCATAGGATTGTAGAATATTTATTTCTTTCCCGTATGAAGTCGTATGGTCATGCAACTTTGGGAAACATCCATTAGAGTCATTTCCCATGTTCAAGATTTTTGTCGATTTTTAAATGACCATTTTGCCCTTAGTTGGTACTGTTTTGGCCATAACTTTTGATTGAAAGGGAATTTTGCCCTGAAACCACTTCCCTTAGATTCGTTTGATGGTTTACCTTTCCGTAGAGTGGTCATAATAGCCAAACGGACTTACCGTTTGGGAGATATCGCTGAAATAAGGTTTGGAAGGTGAAAAACTACTTAACCGGGCCAAATCGGGTGATTAGTGGATAGGCCCATAACCCATTTCGGGATTAGGGTTATGGGGAGGCTGAAATGAGATAGAGGATCATTCCATTTCAGTTTTGTAGCCTCCACTTATCACCAAGGAACCCTAAAAATGGCCTCCAACCTCTAAATCACCTCCAAATCACCTTTTGGTCAAGGATTTGGCTTAGCAACCCCTAATCAAGGAAGATCTACACCAAATCAACATTGGAGCTTCTGTTTAGCATAGAGATTCACATCAAATCAGAGATTTATTTCAGATCTTAGTTTATTTGTGGCTAAGGTGAGTGATTTGCCTTGTTTTTCACTAATTACGGCTAGTTATGGTAATTAGCGAAGATTAGCGAAATTATGACTCAGAAAAATCTAGAAAAATTCCTAAAATTCTAAAATATCATTTTATGCCTCTGATATGAATTTGGGTTAATTTCGACTAATTTTGCAAATCCCAGAATTTGGGGGATTAAGGGGTGATTAGTGGAAATTAGCGAATTTATGCATGTTAAGAATCTGGAAAAATATTCATAAATTCTGAAATATTGTTTTAGACCTCTGATGTGAATTTGGGATAATTTGGTTAAGTTTTGCTTATCATATCATAAGTTTCACCCAAACATGCTTAAGGGAAAATATGGGGTTTTGGCTATGTTTGATCCATTTTAACCTATCATATTGTTGTTTTGGTGTTTGTGGTTGATTATACATGTTGCTGTGACTGTATGGTATGCTTTGTGATTGATTAGAATAGTTGAAATGGTCAAAAATGTGGTCGAATGGCGTAAAATGTTTGCTGGAAAAGTTACAGAAAAACAGTGCAGGCTTTCGGATCGGATCGGGTGGATGGGCTCGGACCGGATCGGACTGAGCAAAGTATAACCGAACCGAACCGAAGCTTGACACAGGAGAGAGTGGCAAAAAGGAAGGCCACCATTATATGAACCGAATCGGATCGGCTATAGAGACCACAACCTGATGGTGGAAGGAGCTCGAACCCGAACCGCGCCACGTACTGGAGCACCCGATCCGCTTGCACGATCCGAACCGTGGAGCATGGAGCACGATCCGAAGATGGTCCACGACTCCGCCAGCAGCTCCGACCCGAACCCATGGATGGAGATGGACTTGGAGACCCCGACCCGACCCGTTGAGGTGTTGATGATCCGAACTACCACCAGGTGGATACCACGAGTTGGAGCATGGAGCACGACCCGACCCGATCCGGTGCATCATGGAGGGACTTGAGGAACTCGATCCGATCCAAGGTGATGAAGCAATCCGAACCGAACCAAGGAAGAAGGAGAAGACCGATCCGGTGATGACCAATAACCCGAGATGCAAAGGTAGTCCAAATGGAAGTTAGAGCTCAGGATCCAGACGGGAACCAATGAGTTCACTTCGTGATTGGGCTATGCTGCGGGACGTGTGCAAAGGGGTTATCGGTATTCATAACTTTGGTTCACCATTGAGAGATGAATGGTAGGCTTGTAGTGATAGTTACACGGGATTGGATTCCGTCATGGCCCAAAGTATTAGGTGACCAAAGTAGTGGATATCGTATGCTTTACGCACTGAGTGAGGGATGTGAGTATGATTGCTATGCTTGATTGTTTGACATCACTATGACATGCACACCCCTACCCCCGTTATCTTTACACCATTTGAGAGGGCACCTTAGAGTGTTGTACAGTATGTAGTGCTAACTCTTTGGTTGCAGGTCCAGGTTCAGGTATGATTGGATTATACCTGTTATTATTCTGTTTAGATGCTTATCGCTCATACCAGGCTTTATGTTTGACCCAGAGTTTTATGTCTCCTCTTATTACTCTGGGTGCTCACACGAGCAGACTAGAGACATGTTAGCTGGTGGTGCGCGAGTAGCTGATCTAGAGACGAGCAGGAGGCTTCCACGTATGATATATATAGTATTCTCCCTGTGTCGCTGGTGGTCGCTACTTGGGCATTAGTAGTGTACCTCCTTTATCTTGCTTTTGCTTTGAGACAGTTTGAAAAGTTGTAATAATGTTGGCTTTGGATCATAAGCTGTACTTGGATTTTCCGCTGCTATGTTAGTTTATTTTCAGCTTATGCACTGTCTCACCTGTTTTATGTTAAGTATGTTGTTATTATATTTTATCTTATGCGCTGTGAGACATTCTACAGGTTCCTTGATTAGCCCATTTTCTTTTTTCTTGACGACCGTTCTGTGCCAGTCGGGCATGTGTACATCGCACTTTTGGAGGAAATGTCGGCTGGTGCGGGCGGACCGTCACAAACGGATAGGAGTGATTTGGATTTCAGTAGGATTATAGAGCATTAAAATTCTATAGTATGGAGCTTCAACCAAGTTGTGGATATGGTGCCAAGATGGGTCAAAATAAGTTGCATCTCGCTGGGATCAAAGTAGGTTGAGCTTGGTTTCTAGAATGGTAAGGAAGCATAATTTATTTTCGGCAATGATAATTTTACATTGATCTAACTTAGCGTCTTTGTGGCAACGACTAATGTTCCAAACACCTAGAGTTTTCCTCATTAATTAAACTAAGGGGGTTTGTTACTCCATATTTCTTACTCCTTAGCGTGTACTATCGAGTAATACAGGAAGAAGTTCCTTTCTTCTTGGCTTTCGTTTGGTTATAATGACTGGAATGAAGGAGTCATTAGGAGGTGATAAATAAGCCAATTATGGTATCAAATGAGAGTATGTGTGTAAGTGAAGTGGATTTGGGATTATGTGGAGTGCTTTGATTCTGATCATGCATATATGGATATAAAGGAGGAGATTCGTTCATGGGGATTTGCATGGGGATAGGAGAAAGTGGTTCAGCAGTATGTACACTTTGTGCATTTGTGATTAATGCAAACTGTACATTTATTACTTCTTGTTTCCCATGCACACATGCATGCTCGGTATTACCATTTACTACTACATTGGCATCCAACACTTCATTTCCAAAACTCTTTTGATTTTCATTTTATTCATTGATATCATCCATCCTTCCTTCCTTAACATTTTTAATGATCATTTCAACTAGTATCTCATTTTCTCTGTTGTCTTCCATCACTTCATTCTCATTTTATTTACCACTTTCTACCACTGAACAAAAGTTACTCTAATCATTTTTGAGTAAATGATCAACTATAGGGATCTCATATGCATTTATCCATTTTGTGTCCATATTCATAATTTCATCAATTTTGTCTTGCTCTTCATTCTTATCATCAAACACTTGTTCGACTTCACCCTCTTCAAAAGAATCAAAACTGTTCCACTTTTCTATTTCATTGACATTTTCCTTCCCCTTATTTTGCCTCACAGCAGTGTTCGTACTCGCATTTCCTTTGTGATTCATGCTCTCAACGTCTCTATTCCTTCTATTAGTTACTACTTTCCACTTCTGATTGATACTTTTGGAAACTGATTGCGGTTTCTATATTATTTGCTCTCTTATTTGTACTGGTTTGTTACCATTTTCCTTCACTTTCTCTTGTTTCTCTACATTAACTTCCGGTTCGACATTGTCACAATTTCCACTGGTGGGTCCTAAGGATTTACAACTAACACAAATGTCCAGTTCCCACAAATATTCAACATAAATCCTTTGTACTCCCCCTCCGGCGTTTTGACTAAAAAACCATTCAGCAATTCTGTATCAGGGACTACTTCTAGCAAATAATTAGCATGTTGTATTCTTAATATACTCTCAGTCATTTCATCTATGTACAACAATTTACCCAACCTATAGCTTATCCAGTTAATACCAAAGCTCGACCAGGCAAAAATGTGGATATTATACGATCTAACCAAGATCGATACAGATTTAACATTGCCTCGAACCTTACTAATCGATGGGTTATAGGGTTTTATGATAAAAAGCTTGCTATTAAGAACAATTGGTTCTGCCTGAAGGATCCTATTTTTGTCATCTTCGCAGGAGAAATCAAACATAAAAAGTACTCCAACTGATCTCACCTGAATAGAGCCTTTAAGCTTTCAAATGGCAAGTAACTTGGTCACAACTGCTGTATAAGATAGGGGACGATCCAAGAAGAACCCCACCAGAAAATTACTCCAAACAATCGTACCAGCTTAAAGGACACCATCTATAAGTTCTAAGGCATCATCGGCAATGGTTGGGGTGATGTCAACGGGCATGTACTTACCATCGTTTAAGAGTTTCCACTTCAGAATGTGAGTCCGTGGTTGTTGACACACGGTTGATTTTCCTAGGTTTATGAAAGGGGAAGGAGGCTGAGTAGAGCTCGATGGAGGCAGGGTAGGGTTTGACGATGGAGGCGGAGGGGTCAGGAGGTAAGGTCGGTGTGCTTTCAGGTAGGGGTACTATCGGTGGTTGCCTCGATGTTGGAGAGGACAGATTTAGGGATGTGATGGGATTGGGTGGGACTGGTATGTCAGAAGGTGTTGCCATGAAAAAATTAAAATGAAAAAATACTTGCGTCTCAGGAAAACATATTCACTCAAACTAAAATTTAGTTTATCTTTCCTTAATAATATCTTTATCCAAAAATCTTACTTACGTCTTCTTAATCTTATTGTTAAGGAAAACTCGCTTAACCTTCAAATGATCTTAAACTGTGTTCCCATTATCGTAGGCTAGGGGAAAAGTCTTTCATTAAATCTCTACATTGAAAAAGATTACACTTCAACTTAACTTGGAAAATTATCTTTCCATGAGGGGTTGTAGAACAAACGTTATTTAAAACATCGTTCATGACAGACCCAAAATCATACTTTCATTTTCATTGAAATCTTCACGGAAATCATATTAGCTCATAATCGATATAAACTCCTATATCAGACTAATACTATAAGCGAAATAACGAAAAAGCCTTTTAATTCCTTAAATATTATAGGTCTTCATCTATAAAGACTTATCTTAACTAGAACCAAATCGATTCCCATTCAACTCCAATTTAATTCGGAAAACTTAACTTAGTATCAAACTTTTCAAATCCCCAAATATCTTAAAAATCCTCATTCTATTCCTTTGGATTAGTTTGCAAATCATTTGGGTATCATTGGTTATTTGAAACACCCTATGTTCATTAATGTCCCTCACAAAGGGAATGCATTAACTTCAGTGAAGCGTTGTAGGTCAGAGATGCAGATAATTTACAAGACAGACAAATAAAGCAACGGGAAATAATGTCATTTTATAAGCAACGTAGTTCAGTCAAGCTTTTACAACAATTGACTGAATGATACTTAAAGTATTACATAAAAATTCTGTCATGATTCAAAAACTTCCAAGTATATAAGAAGCATAAAACATAGCAAAGTAGCATAAGTCCCCAAATTAAAGTGCAATCACAGCCATAGCCAAAGATAAGTGGTTCCAAGCCATGCATCACAGAATCTCCGAGCTTAGAAAGAGAAACGGTCCAAACTAAGTTGAGCTTTTCCCTCCCTGACTACTGTGGGGGAACGGAAGAAAAGAAGACGAAAGAAAACAGGTCAGACATAAGTCTGGTAAGTTCAATGATTTTTCAGCATGTAAACAAGATAAAGGATCATGACATGAATAAACTAAAAATAGGACAATACCATAAAACAAGATAACCTAAGACAAGATAAGGCAAGGTAGACTGAATGCGCTTCTAATCTTTCTCTGCTTCGCTACTACCCTGTTATCCTGATTTCTATATCTCTGCACCGCCTAACTAGTGTCCCAACTAGTAATCTGCATAAAATGATAATATTACAACGTGATCCCAATCCCTGCAATTGTGGTAGCCTTCAGGTGTACATCTGTTATGAGGATTTTACCTCAATCAGCTTAATTGCCATGAAGATGTTAGATGTACCCTTACTACCCTATCGATTGGCTCCTTACTTGTATTAGTGTTCCATGTGTCTATGTCAATCACCTCTCTTGTGTGTAAATACCCTGTGCTGGTCCCACTATAAGGTGTATCAATCCTTATGATAGCAACCCGACATGATTCAAGATGCAAAGTTTATAACTACCGGTACCTAGTGCCTTCTTTTTCCCACTCCGGAGTACGTGCACGCCCGTAAACCGTCGGAGCCTACACTGATGTACCCCCTGCCGTTATTTTGACCACTTATAATTAGCCCAATAATCGTGCCCCGCCTAGATCAGGGTACCATGATACATCTATGTGGGTTGCTACTGAAGTGGGTCCCTGTTACTAGGGTTTCCTACTGGTTAAGTTTGTGGGCCTATATATACAATTATTACCCACCTTCACGAGATGTACCTAACCCTCCCACCGATTCAAGCATGTTTACTAACAGTTAAGTTTTTGGGCCTATATATACTAATATTACCCACCTACACGAGATGTACTTAACCCTCCCACCGATTCAAGCATGTTTATTAACAGTTAAGTTTTTGGGCCTATAGATACTAATATTACCCACCTACACGAGATGTAATTAACCTTCCCACCGATTCAAGCATGTTTATTAACGGTTAAGTTTGTGGGCCTATATATACTAATATTACGCACCTACACGAGATGTACTTAACCCTCCTATTGATCAAGTCAATACGTATTATTGGTTAAGCTTGCCTTAACCCTATCTGCTTCGCTCATGTAATATTGATTAAGTGTTGTCCATTCATGTTAACTTAACCTATCTACACATCATGTTGTATTGGTTAAGTGCTTTCTATTAACTTAACCCCACTCGTTCATCATGTTATATTGGTTAAATGTTGTCCTCTTTTGTTGATTAACCCTATCATACTTAACATGTCCTGTTCATTAGCATTAATTGATTTATTAATGCACCAACCTCTCACATTAGATCTGTGTTGTTGCGGTTACAGGATGTGTCGGGCGGTTCCTAGCAGTTTTACACCATAACTCAATCTAACCTCGGGTTTTTCTTGGGTATGATGCACTAACCTCTCACATTAGATAGGTGTTGTTGCGGTTACTGGATGTGCCGGTCGGTTCCAGGCAGTTTTACACCACAACTCAATCTAACCTCGGGTTAGGCATGTTCCTCCTTTATTTAATTTACATATTCATCATTTATGTCAAGTTTATATGTAAATTATCCACAATTGTTGTCATGTAACATTTACTATTTAAATTATGTTCATAATTAATGGTATACAAATTATACCATTTCATGCTATTAATCATTTACATGATTATGAGCCAATCTATGCCATTAGCATGTAAATTTAATGTTTTACCCTAACTCCCCCCATGTTATTCATTCGCGTTTTTTACATAGAACGTTAGGCTCACAAATTAGCCTAGCTCATAAACAAAAGGGAAAAGAAAGGAACATGTAGCATTCCAATAGCACAAAATAACATGAATCTAACTAAGCATGTGTAATACAAATTTTTCATGAACAATACAAACTTAATCAAGCATATCAATGTGAAATTGTACTTGAGTTAGATCTAATTAACATAGATCTTAAGCATATGAACAGGAATTTACATAGATCTTAAACATATGTATTAACTTGGATCTAAACAAGTAAGCATATATGAACATGACTTAGTTTATGAACATGTACATAACATAACATAACATGACATAAAAGCAAGCGTGTAGATCTAAACATATAAGCATATATGAACATGACTTAGTTTATGAACATGTACATAACATAACATAAAAGCAAGCATGTAGATCTAAACATATAAGCATATATGAACATGACTTAGTTTATGAACATGTACATAACATAACATAAAAGTAAGCATGTAGATCTAAACATATAAGCATATATGAACATGACTTAGCATATGAACATGTACATAACATAAAAGCATCACTAAATTAAAATACAATATGATAGGTTCAATTGTACAAATCACAAGAGTCTCACAGGAATAGTTAATTTAAGATTTGTCATAAGGATAAACATGAATCAGAATCACAATTAGGCACAGTTCTAGATTCGATTTATTTCAAGTCATGACTTTTATATATTTAAATCTAAAATATAACTGAACTTACAGAAAAAGAACAGTTCTTGTATTCTGGAAACTGATTTTTGAATTTGTTAAGCTATTCCTTTGATGTAGACTATTGATGTTCTTCTAATTGATTTCTAGTTGAAGAAGATATTCTAGTTTTAAGAAGATGGAGACTACGCTAGTTCAGAGAGAGACAGCATGACGACTTCAAAGAATGTGCTTATGTGTTTTAGGTTTAGGGTTTGAGTTGATTATATAGAAGTCTAGGATTAATTCTAGCCTTTAGATCAGTCTAGGAGAAATCAAAGCCATCCAAACTAAAGAGATGTGTCACTCAGCCAATCACATTACGACACATAAGCCCTAATACATCAGAATTCGTCACCGGGACAATCAGAGAAGGCCACATCCACTCAAAACTACAGAAATGGTCATAGGAATTGGATCTCGGAAGGAATCTACCCCCTTAAGGGGGGTCGACACCTATGTCTACCCCCTTAAGGGGGGTTGACACCATTTGAGCGGGATCTTTCCCGTTCACTCATCTTTGACTTATTTTGGATTTGCAGATGATTTTGTGTGTGTATATATACTTCCTTGCGCGTATATAAACTTCTACGGCTTATAACTTCTTCATACGTTGTCCGATTTACGCAAACTTGGACTCTATCCCAAGCATAATTCCGAGACGAACGCAATAGCATAACCTGTTTCCCTTAATTCCCACTTTTAAAATTAAGTATTCTTTAATTCGTTACTTTAACATTCACAGAATACGGGGTGTTACATTATTTCAACATCTTTTTATTTTAACCTGCTCCGAAAACCGTCGCAAATAACGTTGTATAAACAACTCATTTTCAATGAATAGATTTTTAGCTTTTCAAAACATGGTATATTTAATCCAAATCACTTTCAAAACATATAGTATGATTTATCATAATTTATCCCTATTTTTAATAATTTGAAAACAACTCATTTCAATGAAGTCCAATTTCGGCTCACTATCTGCACTAGCGCTATTTTTATTTAAATTTAATTTGAACTTATTTCGAAATATAACTGTTAGATTATAAAACTTTACTATACATTGAAAATATCATTTCATTTCATACCGAACGTTTTTCGTTTCGGGAAAATCCGATGATCAGATCTTCTGGTACATCAATTTGAAGTCAACGGTCGAAATTCGAGAAATACCGCTGTGCGACTAGTTCTATTCAAAACAAACTTCAATTTATTATTAAAATCCAATCAAATGTCTTTTAATATAGTTTACTAAATATATAATAACTTTTGAAAATTACATTTCCAATATTTGAATTCAAATTCAAATATTCCATTGTTTAAATATTATAATATTATTTAAATTATTTAAATAATATTATTTTTCAAACTTCATCTTTTGAAATCAAAATTTTCCTGAAGCCCATTATAAAAATAAATAAGGTAGTCTGGATAATAAAATCGAGTTAAAACATTATCTGGACATCCAAACTGAACTTCACTTTTTAATGTTAATATTCACTTTTAAATTCAGATTTAAAACATGCCTTTATTACTTGAAATTTTTTTCAAATAAATTTCCATCCTTACAAAATCTATTCGTAATTACTTGAACTACCTTTCCAAATAATTTCGGATTTAAAATTCAGGATTTATTTTTAACTTATTATTTTATTAATAAAATATTCCATTAAATTCCAGTTTGGAATGAAACTCAATTAATAACCATATAATTTAATCTCTATAGGTTTAACACATTTTTAACATTCATCAACAATCATTAACAGTTAATTATCACATAATGGCATTATTACCTTAAGTTTTAAGGTCATTAATACTTAATTACTATTTCAAATCACTTTAACTAAATTATAAACCGTCGTTAATATTTGTTTGCTATAATTAGCAAATCTAATTATGTCCAATTAATGTCGACACATATCACATCAAGTTGTCAATCAATGTTACAGAAAAATTTATTGATATTAGTACTCATCCAGAACATAACAATCACGTTATCAACCAAATTAACTAATCATGTATTTATGGTTTAACTTCATTACCATTCAGGTGTTCATTTAACTTCATTACCATTAAGGTGTTCACTTTTATTACTAAACCACAAAGTAATTAACTTTTCTAACGTCCATTAACATCATTAGCAGTCATTAAACCCAAATTTACTTAACAAACTAGCAATTGCTATTCATAACATAATTAACTACATTAACTACTCAAGTTAACCAAATGTGAGTAAAGTGTTCTCACCATAGCTTATCCAGTCCGCCAAACTTTAACGTAGAGCTCTCTAGTTTCTCTGCTACAACGTCAAACTTCCCCTCACGACCAAAATACGTCCATTTCAACTTTAAACACTCCACAAGTACTACATATAGTTACATATACATTTCATTTTGTATTTAAAAGGAGAAAGAAAAGAATTTTGACAGTAATGGCCATGAAATGTGAGAAAAATCCACCTTCTTCCTCTTTCTAAACCTTGTTTATATATAGTTACATATACATTTCATTTTGTATAAAGCCTTTCTCCTCTTTCTAAACCTAAAACGTGAGAAAAATCCACCTTCCATTTTTTAAAAATCGTACACACTTCCTAAATTCATGAAATAAATATATTTGAGATCCTAGTGAGGAGAGCTTCCACCTCATACCCATTTCAAGGCGTTTGGCGCAGCTTTTGTACGCTGCGAATTTTACAACGTGTGGGTTTATTGCCTAGGGTTAGGAATTGTGAGTGATTAAAGCATTAATTCATGATTTAGTTGTGTTATTGGAGATCAGCATGGAAAATAGCAAGTGTTTGCAAATTTTTGGGGATATTGGTGAGAATTAGTTTCGATGTTTTGCACAGCAACATGCATGAGAAGGCTGAAATCGGCTTCTCTAAGGATAGCGCAAGTTTAAGGTGGTTGGGTGGAAGTTGTAGAGTTCGCGAAGAGATGAATGACAGTGCTTTTGGTTTTTAATTTATTGGAGAGGTTGAGGAGAAAGGATGTTGAAAAGGGACAGTAATGGCCATGAAAGTGGAGCTGTGTACGTGCTTTTTTTGTGAGGAAGAGAGTGATTAAAAAGGTGATTAGGAAGGTAATAGATTAATTAATAATTATGTTAATGTTAATGACACATATATTTACATAAAACTTGAAAAATGCATAACATTTTCATGCGAACTCGGAATTCAACGAAACAAGATGCATTGTTACCGTATCGACGAGAGCTTCATAGTAACACTGATTTGGAGTGATTTGGATGTCGTATGTGGACTGTGGAACCGAAAAGGTAACACTTATTTGCATAAAGACTGATGGAGTGCAAACCAGTGTGAGAACTCTCTCACTCAAATCATTTTTGTAATGTTATTTATTTTTGGAGTTCAACACACGAACTCTACACAATCATTTGAAATAGAAGCGATGTATGAATATTAGCAATAATCACATTTCATACTCCGCGAATGGACCTTTGTAGCACCGTAAATGACATTTGGTTGTTGAATATTTATTTATATGGATGGATGGGTGATTTGTATATAGTGATTATGATATTGAAATGGAATAAATAAAATATATGTGCCCTGTATAAAATATATATGCGTTGTATAAAATACATATGCGTTGTGAAAATAATATATATATGCGTTGTGAAAATTATATATATGCGATGTGTAAAATATATATGTGTTGTATAAAAAGGAATATGCAACGAATAAAATTGTCATGCTTTGGAATAATTATTGGATCGTTAAAAATATAATTTTTAACATGAATATGCGATGAATAAAATTGTCATGCTATGGATTAATTATTGGATCGTTAAAAATATAATTTTTAACATGAATATGCGATGAATAAAATTTTCATGCTATGAAATAATTATTGGATCGTTAAAAATATAACTTTTAACATGAATATTCGAAGTATAAAATTTTCATGTAAAGGAATGTTTAATTTTGATTTAAAATTGAAAATGAAATTGAGATCATTTTAAAATGAATTTATAAACTATTTATGAAACACGTTTTAAATGGAAATCAATGATATATATATTATATATATTTAAATGGTCTGAATAGAACGCGCCGCGCAACGATCGTTCGCGAATTTCGACCATTGACTTCAAATTGATGTAACGGAGGATCTGGCCGTCGGATTCTCCTAAAACCAGAACCGTTTGGTTTGTATCGAGAAGATCTTTCCAATGAATATAGGAGATTTAAATTTAAGCAGTTAGATTTTAAAATATGTCCAAATCAATTTTGGAAAAGGTCACTATGGATGCAGTTCGGTGGCTGTTATTGGAAACCAACTGTAAGGGCCTTAATAAAATTATTAAAAATATGGAAAAGTTGTGTAAAATCATAATATATGATTTGGATAGGTTTTGGATGAAAAATTCCATGTTTTGAAAAGATAAAAGATATTTTTATCTGAATGAACTAGTTATTAACTAGAATAATAATCCAATGTTTTTAAATAAATAAATTGGATTTGAAAATGGTCTTTGAAATAACCAGAGTTTTCCAATTCATAAATTGGAATGGAAATAATCTTCGGAATATTTTGTTATTGGATTCGTGATTATACAGATATTGTTGAGGAATTTGGAAGATATATATCGTTATTCCCGATATGATATCTTAATTTCAGAAATTGATGTTGAATATAAGTCGATGTAATTTCTATTCAGAGCCTTATATTTAATATCAATTTGGATTTTGGGTTTGTCGTGAATGGTGTCTTTATTAACATTGTTCTTAAATCTAGTTAAGAGAAGAATAAATCTTTTAATTAAGATTCAGAGAAGTTTACCACTTAATTAATTTAATTGGAATTGAAATTGGATTTTTGGTTTATCGTGAATTGTGTTTTAAATAACATTAATTCTTTAACCTAATTAACGGTGAAGATATGATTTGGAATTTATAAATATTTTTATTAATATTTAATGAATATTTTCCAAAGTAAGATTTTCCAATTTAAAATATTAAATTGGAACTGAATGGAATTTGATTTAGTAATAATTGAGATGAGCTTCTATGAATGAAGACCGTTACTATTTATGGAATTTAAAAGGCCTTGTCGCTATTCCACTTATAGCATTAGTTTGATACAGAAATTTTTATCGATTATATATTGTTATGATTTCCGTGAAGATTCCATTTTGATGGAATATGATTTTGGGTTTATCGTGAACTTTGTTTTAAAGGACATTTGTTCTTTAACCCAGTTAAAGACATGATAAATTTTCCTAAAAGTTGAATAATCATTAAGTAATGATTTTTGAGATTAAAAAACCAAGTTGGAGTTTTAACAAATCTTTAATTAGATTGTAATGTTAATGAGGTAATTAAATTTGCCAAATTTGAGAAGTGTTTGAAAATGGAGTATCACCAGTTTTGCTTCATGCGATAGTTAAATCTTTAATTAGATTCGAATGAATGAATGGTGATTGAATTTACCAAAACATGAGATGTGGTGTAAAACAAATATACTTGGTTGTTGATATTGATTGATTGATTGTCTGGATTGTGTGCGACTAGTTTATGAGCAGAATATGTTTTTACATTTAGCATTGGGTTGGGTAGAAATATCTGTATGCTAACATTTTGTGAAACACTTCACGATTTGACTATGAGGTGTTTGCGATGTTGAGTTCATTTCAAATTTAATAAATGATTTTGAAATGAGATTTTTCTTAAGTGAAAAGGAATGTATTCCAGATTTTGGACAGGGAATGTTCTATAAAAATGTTTTATAAAATAGAAAGGATTTCGAGGCTTAAACCTGATGTTGTCGAAATGATTTGGATATGTATTATGTTTTTGACATTACGTCACATAACCGATTAATTGCTATTGATGATATATCCATTTGGGGCCAAAAATTTGTTCTCCTGCTTAACACCCTTCTTTGAGACATACGAGCTAAAAGGTTATGTGATTAATAGCAACTGATCATATGTGTGAATTGCCGATGTGAAGTACCATAAGTATAGTTTGAATGTACTTATGATTATTATGTTCTGAAATAATTTTCCATACTTCGGGATATGAAATGGTTTAGTATGTGGCTAAATATTCAGGTAACCCTGAGGACTAAAAGTATGGGTGAGATGGTGGTGTAGTCCCCGAGGGCATGGGATTGTGCATCGTCAGTGTAGCCTGCTCCATAGAGGGAGGTGCGCGCACACACACACATATATATATATATCGAGTTGGTAAGGTACGTACCCTTTGCCTTGTCTGAGGGGAGCCCGATGTTTGGTTGCATACTTGTTTGTATGCATTGTGATGTTTTGGAATTCATATTTCCTGTAATGGCCCGAATATCCATGCTCTTTGAGTCAACTAATTACACCACACGTCCAAACCAAATTGCACAAAAATACGAATCATTATTAGAAAGAAGTTAGAGGATGAGAAATGTAACACCCCGTATTTCTAACAACAGTGATGTTCATAAATTAATGAATAAGTAATTACAGATGTGAGAATTAAGGGAAACGGGTTTCGCGGTTGCGTTCGTCTCGGAAAAATACGCGAAATAGAGTCCGAAATTTCGTGAATCGGAGTCCGTATGACTGAGATATGGCCTTTAGAAGTTTCACGAAAAATCAGAAAACGAAACAGATTTCAAAAATACAGAATATGGGCTAGGCGGGAAAATTCCCGCCCAGACCAGGTCGACCTGGGAGTCGACCTGGGAGTCGACCTGGGGGTCGACCTGCCCACCAGGTCGACATGGGTGTCGACCCTAGAGTCGACCTGGGGGTCGACCTCCCTGGTCGAGCCCAGGTGACCTGGGTGCACTGATTTGGGATTTGGGCTGTGTTTTGGTGGCTAGTGACGAGATCTGACGGCTCTAATCTGATTTAGGGTTAATCTAATGGCCTAAAACACTTAACTAATCTATAAATACACCCTAAGACTACCCTAATTCATACTAAAATTGGATACAACGTCGTCATGCCGTCAAAATGCAACTAGAAGGAGCCACCAACAAATTAAAGAGGAAGATAGCTTCTCAAATCAACTCTAGCAACTTAATCTTCTTCATAGAAGTGCAAATCAACAAGTTGTGAGTTTCTATGCCTTTAGCAAGCAATTGCTAAACTAATTATGATAGGATATAATGAGGTTATGGTTATGTATGTGGATCAATGCAAGTTATGTTATCATATGCTATGTGTTCATGATGCTAGTTATGCAAGTTTCATGCTATATGTTCATGATGCTAGTTATGCAAGTTTTATGCTATGTGTTCATGATGCTAGTTATGCAAATCACTATGATAAACATTGATCCATTATGACACCATGTTATGCAAGTTTGGTGTTTGATTATATGCAAGTTCATATATGACATGTTATGCAAGTTTGGTGTTTGAATATATGCAAGTTCATATATGATATGTTATGCAAGTTAGGTGTTTGATTATATGCAAGTAACATGTGCAAGTTTACACCTTTGTATGATATGCATACATATGCAAGTTTACCCCTTTGTATATCATGCATACATATGCATGTTTACCCTTTTTTATGATATGAGTAACATATGCAAGTTCATCCCTTTTTAGACCTATGACATGTATGCAAGTTTATCCCTTTATGATAGGTCTATGACATGAACATCTATGCAAGTTACCCTCCTTATGACATATGTGATTCATGCAAGTTTGGGTTGATTATTTATGCTAGTTGGGTTTGATGACATGGTCATATATGCAAGTTGACACCTTTAAAACCCATGTAGATGCAAATGGTATGCTAAGTGGAACCCATTGTATTTGTGATGAATCTTCCCTTTTAAGTATGTCATGTTAGCGTATTACGTGGGGAACGATGGGGTTAATATTCATGCTAACAAAATTGTGGTGAAATTGGTATGATGTTGCATACCATAAGTGGATGGACATAATTGAGTCAATTGTGTACATCATTAAATTGGAATTAATTAGGGAAAATTAATTCAAAATATGGGGGTGATTAATTAGATGTAATTAATCGACTAAGACACGAGGTTGGACCCTTTTGTAGCATAAGACTGCCCGGACCCGACCGGCAAATCCAGCGGCTACAAATGATTGGCCCAATGTGAGAGGTCTTAGGCATAAACTAAATACGTGACAAGTGTAAAGACACGAGGTTAGACTCGGTTATGGCGTAAGGCTGCCCGAACCCGACCGGCAAATCCAGCTGCCATAAAAGATAGTCTATTGTGAGAGGTCTTTGCAAAGGTTACGGTCTTAATCAATTAAGAAACACTTAACCAGATAAGCATGTAGTGGGGCATGAGGGGTTAAGTGGGTGCCTTGGGTGGCATGTGGAAGTCAAGTAAGTGCCTTGGGTGGCATGTGGAAATCTAGTGGGTTGCCTTGGGTGGCAATAGAAAATACGATTAGAATACTTAACCAAGTGGAAACATATAATTAAACATGATTAAAGGGTTAAGTGGGATGCACTAGAAAAGGGACAAGCTTAGGTGGGTAGCTTGTGGGGGCCCATTTCAACCAGTAACCCAAAACGTATCTTTGTGGGCTCGACCCAAGTCGAGGACGGGACACGCATACTGGGCTTGACTATAAGAGGCCAAAAACAGGTTAGCGGTGGCAACGCAAGTCCAATGGGTTTCATATGCGTGTGTGGACCCGGGCTGGTAGGTAATACGTTGTTGCATCGTGTAGGTATAAGCCGTGCACCGTTGGTTGTATCGGGTTGCCACTTAGGGGAGTGATACACCCCACTGTGGGGCCAGCACGGGTATCTACGTTAGGGAGCCGATCGCTTGGGGAGTAGTGGGTACACCTAGTTGAGATAGGGGCAGACGGCTCCTATGTGGTCAGCTAGGGGTACACGAAACTACTAGTTAAATTTCTAAGTCCATGGGTGGGATCAACCTTTAAGTAGGAATGACTGGTGTGGTGCAGTGTAGTAATTACCCTTGGGTGGGTAGATGCGTCTTTACCGATATCTTAGTTCTTCCTATGTCTAGTTGGCTACTTAGTGTAGTCATTTATCCCCAGTCGTTACCGTACCAAGTTTATATCATACCCTAATTACTTTAATGATTGTATTGTTAAAGTTATAGGGCTCACTCAGACTTATGTCTGACCCCGTTGTTTTTATCTTTTTCCCCCTCAGTTCCTCAGGTTGGGCCTAGTTCTAGTGGAGTTTGATTCAGACTGCTTTATCTATCTTGGAGCTTGGACTCTTGAAGTAAAGCTCGGTTATCTTTTCTATTATGGCTATTAGTTATGTAGTGGGATTATGTACTTTTATTTTTATCAGGATGGATATTTAGTACTTGACTCTTGTTTTAGTTGGTTTTGGTATTGTAACCAGACATGTTTATCTTCTGCTGTAATGAAATGATGTTTTAAATTTTCAAGTATTATTTATATCTGTATTGTTGTAATTTTTCTGTTCTATACTCACTTAAAATACTCCACCGATGCTATGGCATTCCCTTAGTGAGTGTCCGTAACCGGTGTGGGGTGTTACACGTGGTATCAGAGCTTAAGGTTACCAGAACTGATATTTTTTTTAGAAAAACTATTTTTCTAAGAACATTTTTGAAGAAGTATTTTCAGAAACATGTCTTTTAAGAGAAAAGTTTTTGAAAGAAAAGCATAATCCCCAATAGCCATATCTTTATCTTTCGAATTATCCGTTTTGAATCTTTCCTCTTTCGTTTCAGCATGGCTGAAGATCTTAACTTTCCGGAGGGTGTAGCGATACCAGTATGGTATAGGAGGTTGATGGAGGCTAGGGCCACCGCTGCGGGTCCAGCAAATGTTCCTCCACCACCAGTTGCACCCGATCTTCCTCCCCCTCCTCCTCCTCGCGTGGATACTTTTGCTAAGACTTGCAAGGAATTTAAGGCTATGGGAGGGAAACCTTTTCAAGGATCAGAAACTTTTGTGGAAGCTAGGGATTGGCTTAAGGAGGTGGAAGAATTGATAGATATCTTTGAGATAGAAGAAGGAAAGAAAGTCAAGTTAGCTGCTTGGTTAATGAAGGGAGAGGCCTTGTTCTGGTGGGAGGTCACTAATGGAGAACGCCTAGTTGACTCTTGGGCGGATTTCAGACAAAGGTTTGTGGCAAAGTTTCTCTCAAGGGCGGAAGAAAATCTGTATATGGAAAGGTTCTTGACTCTAAAGCAAGGAAACCTATCAGTGAAGGAATATGTCAACAAGTTTAATCAGTTGGCAAGGTTTGGCATAGACATGGTGAATACACCGGAGAAGAAAGCTTTGAGGTTTGTTAAAGGCTTGAATGAACCGATGCATGGATTGGCCATGACCCACATCCCTATGGGGGCCACCTTTGAGAAGCTAGTAGACATGGCACTCATGCATGAGGAAGAGAAGGGTCCCAATGCTAATAAGGCACCCGAGAAGAAAGGAGATCAGAAGAGACCTCAACAGCAACAGCAAAACAAGGGTGGGAAAGGCAACGGTGGCAAGGGAAAGAAGAAGTTCTTCAACTGTGGGACACCAGGCCACCTAAGCAAAGATTGTCGAAAGAAGAAGAAGATTGGCTGCTTCCACTGTGGCGAAGCAGGGCATCTAGTGAAGGACTGCCCTAAGAAGGGGCAGAGGACGGGATCTACCTCAGGAGGACAGGTGCAAGCTCTTATGGCACCAGGTCAGGCAAGGGGGCAAGTTCAGGCTCTCGCGGTTCCACCGATTCAGGAAAGAGGTAGAACTATTTCCGTTGAAAGTCTAGTTTTTCTGTTTGATCATCCTGTCCGTACTTTATTCGACTCTGGCGCATCACATTCGTTTATCTCATCATCATTAGTTGAGTCACTGCAATTAGACACCAGTCTAGTAGATGATCCCTTGGTTGTTTCAAACCCAATTGGGGGCTCCACTTATTTGTCCATGATGTGTTTGGGTTTGAAGATTTCCATACTTAGCGTTGAGTTTAGATGTGATGCTTTTGTTTTGGGCTTCACGGGCTATGGGTTGATTTTGGGCATGGACTGGTTATCTAGTAATGGTGCCGTTCTTGATTGTGAAAGGAGAGTTGTTAGGCTCATGACCCGCTTGGGTAACACTCTCGAGATCTCTTGTAATCCCATGGATTCTGTTATGCTAAGTTATCTTGAATCGCTTGACGCTTCGGTCGAGAGTTTGCAATCTGTTAGAGTGGTCCGGGAATACTTGGATGTGTTTGAGGAGGTGAAGGGCTTACCTCCGAAGCGGGAGATTGACTTCCGAATATATCAGGTAGACAATGCTAAACCAGTATCTTTGCCAGTGCGCCACATGGCTCCTCGTGAGAGGAGGGAACTCAATAAGCAAGTAGGGGAGTTGCTTGAGAAAGGGTTCATAAGACGAAGTATATCGGAGTGGGGTGCCCCAGTGGTTTTTTCCACGAAGGCGGATGGGTCCCTCATACTTTGTGTTGACTACAGAGAACTCAACAAGCTCACAAAGAAGAATAGACACCCATTGCCGAGGATTGATGATCTCTTTGATCAGTTGGTTGGCGCCTCAGTGTTTTCATAGTTGGACTTAGCCACGGGGTTTCATCAGTTGAGAGTGGCTGAGGATAGCATAGACAAGACTGACTTTAGGACTCCGGATGGTTTCTATGAGTGGCTGGTGATGCCCTTTGGTTTGACAAACGCCCCTGCATAATTTGTTGATTTGATGAGTAGGGTGTTCAGGGAGTACCTTAATAAGTTCGTGGAGGTCTTTGTGGATGACATCTTGGTCTTTTCTAAGAGTGAAGAAGAGCATGCCCTACATCTTAGGGAAGTGTTAGAGACTCTTCGAGCGCATAGCCTTAAGGCTAAATTCTCTAAATGTCACTTCTGGAGGAAGGAAGTGCGGTTCTTAGGGCACGTGGTCTCTAAGGAAGGGATAGCTGTGGATCCCGCAAAGGTAGTGTCCATCCAAGATTGGAAGGTTCCGAAGAATGCTACCGAGGTGAGGAGTTTCTTGGGGTTGGCTGGCTACTATAGGAAGTTTATCAAGGACTTCGCGAAGATATCAGCCCCATTAACTCGCTTGACGAAGAAGAATCTAGTCTTCACATGGGACGTAGATTGTGATGATGCATTCCAACGGTTAAAGAGAGCTTTAACCACAGCTCCAGTCTTAGTGTTGCCAGATGGGAGTAAACCATTTGTTGTTTATACTGATGCTTGTGGGACAGGACTAGGCGCAGTCTTAATGCAAGAGGGAAGGGTAATAGCCTATGGGGGAAGGCATTTGAGAAAGCATGAGAAAAATTACCCTACCCATGATCTAGAGTTGGCCGCTATTGTTTTTGCACTTAAGTCTTGGCGCCATTATCTTCTTGGCGAGAGGTTCGAATTGTTCACTGACCACAAATCATTGAAGTACTTGTTTTCTCAAAAGGATTTGAACTTAAGACAACAAAGGTGGATGGAGTTCTTAGCATCCTATGATTTCAAGATAGCGTATACCCCTGGCAAGGGTAACGTGGTGGCAGACGCCTTAAGCAGAAAAAGGTTGTCCTTGAGTCCATTGTTCGTTGAACGACAAAGCTTGGAATTTATCTCGATGTTTGATTTCAGACCCTCCGTTGACTTTGTACCCGGTTTGCTAGCATCCTTAGAGGTCAGACCTACTCTTTTGGGACGGATTGGCGAGGCACAGCGGGACGACCCACAGTTGGTTGAGTTGGTAGAGAAGCTCATAAGAGGGGAGTCGTCCAGCCATTTGAGTAGGTACACCCTAGATGATAAGGGGTGGTTGCGTAGAGACGATCGACTTTGTGTACCGCAAGACGAGGGTTTAAGGAAATCTATACTTGATGATGCACATCGTTCGAAGATGACCATTCATCCCGGTGGGGACAAGATGTACCAAGACATGAAGAGAGTTTTCTTTTGGGCCGGTATGAAGAAGGATGTGGCCGAGTATGTCGCTATATGCTTGGTGTGCCAACAAGTGAAACCGGAGCAAAAGAAACCCGGTGGGGTTGCTTCACCCATTGGAGGTTCCGCAATGGAAGTGGGATAGCATCTTGATGGACTTTGTCGATGGGTTACCGAGATCAAGGAAGGGTAATACGGGAATTTGGGTTGTGGTAGACAGACTTACTAAGAGTGCCCATTTCATACCCGTGAAGAGCAAGAGGACTGCTCCATGGCTAGCTTCAGTTTACCTTCGAGAGATAGTTCGATTGCATGGAGTACCTTCTAGCATAGTGAGCGATCGAGATCCTATCTTCACTAGCGAGTTTTGGAAGAGTTTGCAAGAGGCAGTATGGACTCAGTTGTGTTT
Organism: Allium sativum; assembly: GCA_030737875.1. Classification (NCBI taxonomy): domain Eukaryota; kingdom Viridiplantae; phylum Streptophyta; class Magnoliopsida; order Asparagales; family Amaryllidaceae; genus Allium; species Allium sativum. The sequence continues at coordinate 382,841,835 of CM060924.1, forward strand.
GAGCACCGCATATCATCCTCAGACGGACGGCCAGACCGAGAGGGTGAATCGTGTTCTAGAAGACCTTTTGAGACTATGTATCTTAGATTTTGGAGGTTCATGGGAAGAGCATCTTCCATTGGTGGAGTTCGCGTATAATAACAGCTTTCAGTCTAGTATTGGTATGGCTCATTTCGAAGCTCTTTATGGAAGGCCTTGTCGGTCACCTACATGTTGGTGGGAATCTACGGATAAGATCTTGCTTGGGCCTAATATGATTAGAGAGACTTCGGAAAAGATTGATTTGATTAGAAGAAGGATGAAAGCGGCGCAAGAAAGACAGAAATCCTACGTGGATAAGAGGAGAACGGATCTTGAGTTTAATGTTGGGGACATGGTCTTTGTCAAAGTATCTCCATTACGGAATGTTGTTCGCTTTGGGTCCGTTGGGAAGCTAGCACCAAGGTTTGTAGGACCGTTTCCTATTAAGGAAAGGATTGGACAGATGGCATATAGAGTAGAGTTGCCCGAGAGACTTAGTGGTGTACATGACGTATTACATGTGTCACATTTGAGGAAGTGCCTACATGAGACCGCAGAGGTGGTAGAGCCGAGCTTGCTTAGAGAAGTGGAGGTAGAGCGTCATGCGACGATTCGACGAGCTCCTACTCGCATCCTTGGGTCAGAGATTAGGAGGTTGAGAAACAGAGAGGTTCAACTAGTCAAAGTGCAATGGGGAGATGATGAAAGTAACGCTACTTGGGAGACAGAAGCGAAGATGCGTTCACTGTACCCATTTCTTTTTGAGGGTATGTCTTTTAACTTCTCCTTTATCGTTTGTCTAGTACTTATCTTATCTTTAGTATGTCCTCTCGTTAGTACCTTTGACCTTTAGATAGGGTAAACCTATGGTTGAAACATGTGTTTGAGACATGTTATGATTGATGGATGCGTGTGGTTGCAAGTGTTTGCTAGTGGTTGCTCGTGGATGCATATACACACACTTTAGACACTAGATCGGCTCAGTCACTTCATATTGCATATTGCATATAATTGTGTGTAGGTAGCTATATTAATGGATGTATAATGGTTGCGTTATCATATGGATGATGCATTTTGGTGTATGGTTGTGCACACATGTAAAAATAGTATGTGTCGATAGGGTTCTTTCGCATACATATTGGATGCTTGGCACTATTGGTTTGCATTAAGGAGGTCAACTGAATCAGTAGACCGCCTGATTTTGCATTAGATAGGGAACATATACACACACTTCTTGCATATGTTCATACAGCATTAGAAACTTTAAGGACAATGGATGCCCGTGTTTGATGGTTTAGTAGATGGTTGTTTGGTTGGTAGGATACGTTCTTCTTGACTTAGAGATTTCGGGGACGAAATCCTTTAAGTAGGGGAGAATGTAACACCCCGTATTTCTAACAACAGTGATGTTCATAAATTAATGAATAAGTAATTACAGATGTGAGAATTAAGGGAAACGGGTTTCGCGGTTGCGTTCGTCTCGGAAAAATACGCGAAATAGAGTCCGAAATTTCGTGAATCGGAGTCCGTATGACTGAGATATGGCCTTTAGAAGTTTCACGAAAAACCATAAAACGAAACAGATTTCAAAAATACATAATATGGGCTAGGCGGGAAAATTCCCGCCCAGACCAGGTCGACCTGGGAGTCGACCTGGGGGTCGACCTGGGGGTCGACCTGCCCACCAGGTCGACATGGGTGTCGACCCTAGAGTCGACCTGGGGGTCGACCTCCCTGGTCGAGCCCAGGTGACCTGGGTGCACTGATTTGGGATCTGGGCTGTGTTTTGGTGGCTAGTGACGAGATCTGACGGCTCTAATCTGATTTAGGGTTAATCTAATGGCCTAAAACACTTAACTAATCTATAAATACACCCTAAGACTACCCTAATTCATACTAAAATTGGATACAACGTTGTCATGCCGACAAAATGCAAAGGAGCCACCAACAAATTAAAGAGGATGATAGTTCTCAAATCAACTTCTAATCAACTCTAGCAACTTAATCTTCTTCATAGAAGTGCGAATCAACAAGTTGTGAGTTTCTATGCCTTTAGCAAGCAATTGCTAAACTAATTATGATAGGATATAATGAGGTTATGGTTATGTATGTGGATCAATGCAAGTTATGTTATCATATGCTATGTGTTCATGATGCTAGTTATGCAAGTTTCATGCTATATGTTCATGATGCTAGTTATGCAAGTTTTATGCTATGTGTTCATGATGCTAGTTATGCAAATCACTATGATAAACATTGATCCATTATGACACCATGTTATGCAAGTTTGGTGTTTGATTATATGCAAGTTCATATATGACATATTATGCAAGTTTGGTGTTTGAATATATGCAAGTTCATATATTACATGTTATGCAAGTTTGGTGTTTGATTATATGCAAGTAACATGTGCAAGTTTACACCTTTGTATGATATGCATACATATGCAAGTTTACCCCTTTGTATATCATGCATACATATGCATGTTTACCCCTTTTTATGATATGAGTAACATATGCAAGTTCATCCCTTTTCAGACCTATGACATGTATGCAAGTTTATCCCTTTATGATAGGTCTATGACATGAACATCTATGCAAGTTACCCTCCTTATGACATATGTGATTCATGCAAGTTTGGGTTGATTATTTATGCTAGTTGGGTTTGATGACATGGTCATATATGCAAGTTGACACCTTTAAAACCCATGTTGATGCAAATGTTATGCTAAGTGGAAGCCATTGTATTTGTGATGAATCTTCCCTTTTAAGTATGTCATGTTAGCGTATTACGTGGGGAACGATGGGGTTAATATTCATGCTAACAAAATTGTGGTGAAACTGGTATGATGTTGCATACCATAAGTGGATGGACATAATTGAGTCAATTATGTACATCATTAAATTGGAATTAATTAGGGATAATTAATTCAAAATATGGGGGTGATTAATTAGGTGTAATTAATCGACTAAGACACGAGGTTGGACCCTTTTGTAGCATAAGACTGCCCGAACCCGACCGGCAAATCCAGCGGCTACAAATGATTGGCCCAATGTGAGAGGTCTTAGGAATAAACTAAATACGTGACAAGTGTAAAGACACGAGGTTAGACTCGGTTATGGCGTAAGGCTGCCCGGACCCGACCGGCAAATCCAGCTGCCATAAAAGATAGTTTAATGTGAGAGGTCTTTGCAAAGGTTACGGTCTTAATCAATTAAGAAACACTTAACCAGATAAGCATGTAGTGGGGCATGAGGGGTTAAGTGGGTGCCTTGGGTGGCATGTGGAAATCAAGTAAGTGCCTTGGGTGGCATGTGGAAATCTAGTGGGTTGCCTTGGGTGGCAATAGAAAATACGATTAGAATACTTAACCAAGTGGAAACATGTAATTAAACATGATTAAAGGGTTAAGTGGGATGCACTAGAAAAGGGACAAGCTTAGGTGGGTAGCTTGTGGGGGCCCATTTCAACCAGTAACCCAAAACGTATCTTTGTGGGCTCGACCCAAGTCGAGGACGGGACACACATACTGGGCTTGACTATAAGAGGCCAAAAACGGGTTAGCGGTGGCAACGCAAGTCCAACGGGTTTCATATGCGTGTGTGGACCCGGGCTGGTAGGTAAGACGTTGTTGCATCGTGTAGGTATAAGCCGTGCACCGTTGGTTGTATCGGGTTGCCACTTTGGGGAGTGATACACCCCATTGTGGGGCCAGCACGGATATCTACGTTAGGGAGCCGATCACTTGGGGAGTAGTGGGTACACCTAGTGGAGATAGGGGAAGACGGCACCTATGTGGTCAGCTAAGGGTACACGAAACTACTAGTTAAATTTCTAAGTCCATGGGTGGGATCAACCTTTAAGTAGGAATGACTGGTGTGGTGCAGTGTAGTAATTATCCTTGGGTGGGTAGATGCGTCTTTACCGATATCTTAGTTCTTCCTATGTCTAGTTGGCTACTTAGTGTAGTCATTTATCCCCAGTCGTTACCGTACCAAGTTTATATCATACCCTAATAACTTTAATGATTGTATTGTTAAAGTTATAGGGCTCACTCAGACTTATGTCTGACCCTGTTGTTTTTATCTTTTTCCCCCTCAGGTCCTCAGGTTGGGCCTAGTTCTAGTGGAGTTTGATTCAGACTGCTTTATCTATCCTGGAGCTTGGACTCTTGAAGTAAAGCTCGGTTATCTTTTCTATTATGGCTATTAGTTATGTAGTGGGATTATGTACTTTTATTTTTATCAGGATGGATATTTAGTACTTGACTCTTGTTTTAGTTGGTTTTGGTATTGTAACCAGACATGTTTATCTTCTGCTGCAATGAAACGATGTTTTAAATTTTCAAGTATTATTTATATCTGTCTTGTTGTAATTTTTCTGTTCTATACTCACTTAAAATACTCCACCGATGCTATGGCATTCCCTTAGTGAGTGTCCGTAGCGGGTGTGGGGTGTTACAAGAAATAGAAAGAAAGAAATATTAGAATAAAAGAAAATGAAGATCACAAACTCATAGCAGAACGAATAAAATGTATTGGATGACATAAACTTTGAAATAAAAATCAGTAATTTTATATACATACTATTATCAGAGCACAACAGTTGTCTCTGGTACAGTTATAAACACCTGTTTCCAGATACAACACAATACACAGCGGAAAATATAATAGTCTATAGCTAGCTGATGAAGCCTCCTTCTTCGAGTCCTCCAAGTGAATCTGAAAAATCCCAACTACTTGACTGCCCGTACAAATTTGGGCACCCAAGAGTTTAGGGAAAACAAACAAAATAAACTCTGGGTCAGTCATGGGACTGCTGTGAGTAAACCCCAAACATTTGTTCAATTTTTCAAAAATCCTTTTGAAAGAAAAGATAATCGTAAGACCGATCCACACATAAACACGGATGGATTTTATCTTACGATAACCAAAATTATTTTTGATATCAAATCCGGTGATATTATAGTAGTGTCTACAACAAATAATTAAAATCTAGCGGAACACTTGCATCTCACGCTCCATATATAATATTAAATCAAAAACCGTAGAGCGCTTATTGGAGATTGGATTTCCAACATTACAAGGTATGGAACCACCTTCCGATAGTGTATCTCTAGAGGCGAATACAATGGGTTCAACAAGAACATCTTGCAACCCGGCCCACACATGACCGACCACTCATTTCGCTTGAGTGTATCAAATGTATATCACCAACGGTTGGGATCAGCAACCGTTTTCCGAAAGGGATAGCATTGATAGATTAAAGAAGTAAATGGAATTTCTCTAGATAGGTGATTATACATCCTCCACATAGCCATGCTGCCTGCCCGATTTTTGCCAATTCCCGGTTGTGAGGCTTGAGGTTTGAATCATCTTCCAGAACATCTGGCCACCATTCGCTTTGGATGCCACATCGTCAAATCCATCGGAAATCACTAATTGATTCCCACAAAAATACTCAGATTGTTAGGCTAAAGAAGTTTCCCTTCTATGCCACAACTTCTTACGTTTGAAGGAATCAACGTACGTAATCCCTTTGGAAATACTCTGTCAAACACTCGTCCTTACAAGTTGTCCTGGGTCTGGACAAATCGAAGGTACCGTTCTATTAATCCATCTTGGGCAATTTCTACCTGGGATTAACAGAATAGCCCTTGCATCTTACTTCGTCTTCAATCATCCTTAGTATAAGTTGATTTGTAACGCTTATGCCAATACAGAGTGGTTTTTCAGATATTAAATCTAATCCCGGTCTCTCCAAACTGACAACGGTGGTATAAAGTAAATCAAAACTTTGATAGTCGGTGATTTAACTATCAAAGAAACATCCATACAATCAACGGTCCTATTTCCAATTGGATATTCTACCGATCAATCATTAGACAATACTGGCCCTTTTTATATTTGTTCTATTTTATATTATCAATTTCAAATTCCCTTTTTCCCTCTTTCTTATACTTTCAAAGCTCGATTTTCTCTCTCTATTCTTGGGAAAAACATTTCAATATCATAATTTTTTAATTCAAGAAATATCTCTTATTCCAGTTAGAAAACAATTCTATATATTCACGATTCCTTATTTTTATATTTAGAAAATATACTTTATTAATATTCGAAAATATTTCCACATTCCATTGTTTAGTTCCTCGTTGACCAATCAATTACGCATAGAAAATATCTCTCATTTTATTTGGGAAAACATTTGAAAATTCTTTAAATTACCGCGATGTTATAAAACATCGTTATTATAGCTCAACCCATTAATCATTTATTAACTAACCATATTGCTAACCAATCTTCACTATCGAACCTTGACCATTTCTTCATCAATCATGAAATCAATCAAGTTAGGGTATAATTACCTCTCAGACCTAAACTGAACAACATTCTCAACTTGGAAATGGTCAAAGCTGATAACTTCAAATAAAACATCGCTTACGTGACTTTTAGATTCAATCTAAGAACAAACTTATTTTACGGAAAAACATTGATTATAACGATAGCGTTATAATCGCTGTCTCCAAATATTTGATTTATAAAACATTACTTTTAACAACAGCGTTACAATCCCTATCTAGAATTATAAAACATTTATTGTAATAATAATGTTAAGATCGCTGTTTAGATTTATAAAACAGTTATTATAACGACAACGTTAAAATTACTATTTAGATTTTCCAAAACCTATAATATAACGGCAGCGTTTAAAATCGTTATTTACAAATATTTGGTTTTATAAAAATTCAACTTGTATTTATTTATTTCAATAAATAAATAAATAATTGATTAATTAAATTTGTTTCAAACAGAAAGTAAAATAATTACTTCCCTAAATTCGATATAATCGAATTCCAATAAGATAACTCCCATTCGAATACTCTATATTCGATAAATATTCCGAACTTCGGAATTTATCTACCATTTCGGGTTGATACAAATTCCAAATTCACTTTTGAATTTATCCTTTCCAAATCATTACTAAATTCCGTTCTAACCATTCCAATCTACAAAACGTAATCACACTATATTTTATGTTCTGAATTTTGAACTAAAATGATTAACCATTTCCCTTTTCATTTAATTTCCAAGATGGATTCATATTTCAAAACTAAATTCCTTTAGAGATAGTTCATTTGCAACATATTCCCTTTAAACCGTTATTCACTTTAAACGTAAATATATTTCTTCTATATATAATCAAATCAGTTTGATCTCGTACTTATAAATAACATCTAAAATCCCATTTCTATTTGTAACGTCTATTTAGAATTATTCGTATAAAATCTCATTTTTTATATTCTATTCATTTATAAGCTCCTTCACAATTTCATTTGTAACTGATAAGTTCAAACCCAATTACAATTTCAAATCTGATTCCGACTTTTCTATATAAATTCAACTTGAATTGTCCAATGCTAAATATTCTATTAAATTTATAAACATCGTTTATAATCAATTTCTTGTTCATTTCATTTAAACAAATTTCTGTTTCCAAGTCCATTCAAAATTTTCTCTTTTGGGAATAAATTCCCTTTTTAAATCTCAATTTATTTTCCTATATTCGAAAATATTTTACGGTATTTAAAATACCAATTTCTAGTGTCAGGGTAATTCAACATAGCATAATCAATCATACATCACAACAAATAACAACTGTAATATAAATGTTGAGGAATTCAGTTTGATTCCTCCAACCTATTTCCCTGCATCCACAGATGTTAATCAGCATCAATAATATTATTTCACATCAATATGAAATGTTAGAGCAAATAATCGATCAACAAAGTAATTATATCAACCAAACAATCATCACATAGCATGAAATACTATAATAAAATTTAATACTCATTTAAATAAACTAGTCAGAGTTTAGTGAGATTACTCACCTTATTTATAAATAGTTGAACCCCGAGCGTTTAGTCTTCTTCGAAATTCCAACGAGCTTAAAGGTATACCAGATCAGATCGATAATGTACTTTTCTTCGATACAATTCAAATGGTACTTGTTTTACTAAATTCTGTCCATAAACGATCGAATTATAGTGATCAATTTAAAATAACGATATTTAATTTAACTTATTATCATTATAAATTGTAATACCATTTTAGCCTCTAACATCCAAATAAATTCCGTCTCCCCCATCTTTAAGTATTTTTGAATCGAAATCATGGCAACAACCGAAACTTCTCCTTTCATGTCTAACTTGGTTCGCCTCGTTCAACCAATGGCTGCCTCCGACAAACTTCCCAACTTGAACTCCACCTCCCACTGCATAGTGAACATGCGATACAAGTTTTGTGTCCAAAACTTACCAAAGTTTCAACTTTCAAGATAGATGCCACCTGCTGCTGTGTATCACCAATGCTGCGTTGAACATCATCCTCCCAAACACATAAGCACCCCAAAATAAACTATCCCATCGTTCTTCCTTCTTTATTATTCCAAATGGTTATAGCGTCGTGCCTTTATAGTATAAACATGGTTCCTTTTTGCTATAACCCTGCACAGTTTTATGGCCATCTCACCTTTACTTCGATTAAAGCAGTCATAACTTAATTAATATAATTGACTAAATTAAACCTTACGTTGATAATCCCTCTTCATTTCCACCTGATGCTGTAGCACTTGATTCTCGGTCAGCCTCTTCATACACCTGACAATCACCATACCCATTCCCTATACCTCCAGTTTTCCAAACCTTAAACCCAACTTGCCAAATCCACCGCACATTACCCTCCTCACTTGAACGCAATAACCCAGTACCCTTTGTCCTCTCCTTTCCATTCACAAAAATGATCCCATCCCTGCATATTTTCCACTACCGCATCATAACCCAAACTGTAGCCTCACGTTTTTCATCTTTTCCCAAAACCATCATCAACGTTCTCTCCCACTTCACAACCTCTTCAACTCAACACCATTAGAACGAAGCTAGGACCCTCCACCCGAATTGCGTTTAGACAACTCCCCACCACCGTCTCCTAAGTTCGACGCTGGCAAGCCCCAGTGTCGGTTGTTAAAATGTTTGTTTCAGGAATTGCAACCGAGTTTAACGATCTCTGAATTGCAAGTTTCGATTTTTATTTGGGTTTTGTTTTGATTTTAAAGCTTTCGGTTTAATTTCTGTGGAGGAGGATGCGGTATGCTTGGCTAAGAATAAGGATGAATCTACAGTATAAAGGGGGAGCAGGCATGGTTATGAAGCTTTCAGCGTACGCTGCTTTGAGGATCTAGGAGAACACGACGTTAAATGGCTTGAGAATCATGGAATTGCAAAAGCGTGGTACGCATGACAATAGCAATGTTTGGTACCCACGCATAACAGTAGCCATAGAGTAAAAAAAATAGATAAGTTTGAAATATTTTTATTTTATATTTTCCCCATAGATTTGTATAAGGATTGGTTGATTTTTCTATGTTGTTGTTTGACTCAAATATGTTTTTTACTCATTTAAGTGAACATGTAGAATAAAGATTTCATTTACATTCGAGCCGCTACAGACAGAAGTAAGAATACAGTCGAGTCCAGCGAGGTACCACGATTCCAAAAATATAATAATATCGGTAGTTTAACTTATATTATGAAACCCCAAAATATTGATATATGGTGCAAAATACTCTATGTAAAAAGTTGCATATTTAATTAATTAAAAATTACAGTAACATTCTAAAAATTAAATTATAACTACACCTCAAAAGAACCTTGTCCAAATTCAAATCCAATATTTAATTATATTAAATATACCATTATGGCTTATACACGACCCCACAATGACTTTCTGAAAATTTGAATTGGACATAACTTTTTATTCCCGCTATGAAACCTGGATTTTTCACATTCATTGGAAAGATATTTTCAAACAGATTCAAATATTTCTTATTTTAATAAAATCCGTTTTATTTTGAATCATGTACATTCATTTGAAATTTGAAATCGAATATTCAAACTACCGCGCCATTTTAAACTCGTTTTAAATTATATTATAAATTATACGTTTAAATATCTTTTTATTAAATAAATTCCTTATATAAAATTCAAATAAAACATTTAAAACAAATTTAAATATTTAGACTTCAATGGCCAAAAATCCGGGTCATTACATTCCTTCCCCCTTAAAATAATTTCGTCCTCGAAATTGGTAAGGTAGGAAAAGATGTTATATTCCCTATTAACTAGGTCCAAAATTCCATTTTGTTAAATTCTTAACTTCAATTTAACTGGACCAATTTGTTTCAATTAAAATATTAATTTATTCTTACTAACGAAAATTTCCAAAAATTCTGAAAATTTTCTAACACTTAAAATTCTGAAAATTTTTGGCAGCATCTCCTCTGCACGGCTCAATCGGTACAACCACAACTCACCTTTCTAGGCCTTCTCCAATCAAAAAGAAAATCAAAATGCCAAGTGGCTTGCTACATAGGCTCATAAAACCATCAAACCCAAGTAATATTGCAAACAAGTACCTTTTTGTCGGGCATAATTCTATCTCTTGCCTTTGCATTCATTCAGTATCTGCTCAGTATACATATATCCATCTCCAGTTGGTTTCAAATAAATCCAACTTCCAGTTGTCTTTACTGTCTAATCTTTTCCGATTAGTTAATGTTAGACCAAAAATTGGCTCTAACACCCTAATTAGATATGAATTCAACAAAATAGAATCAAAAAGCAGTAAAGAACATGCAATTTATAGTGGTTCGGCATTAACGAGCCTACATTCACTTTGTTTTCTTTGATTTGATAATTTGAATATGAATACAACAAAAATTCTCACTCAACCTCACAATTACGATTCATAAACTCGCTCAAATCTCTCAAATATGGGTTTTAAGAGATGATTTTGATCTGAATATAATTGTAGAATTCGGCTATGGAGGACGGATGGACAGAGAATTTCCCAAAAGATCCCTTCAAATGCCTCTAGGTGGTGTATTTATAGGTGAAAAATCTCCTCGAAGTGGCTCCGGTTCGGAATTGCGTGTCATTCATCCCTTGAGAGTCGGGTTCGAAAGCCCTAAGATGGTTACAGCGCATTGATTGAGTAGGAGATCGCTGAAGAAATGGTCAGATCTTGTCCGAGTCTTCAGGAGATATACGCAGGAACGGTTGCGGGTTCGGATAGGAGAAGGGGATCGGATCGGGTCCTCCGATCCGATCCGATGACACAACTTGTCATCCTTTGATGCTGCTGACGTATTCATCTGATCCGAGCCGTTTTGATCGCTTGCTTTCTTCTGATTCTGAACCGCCGAATCCACTTGCTTCATGATGCTGATGCCATTCCGATCCGATCCGAATCATTCTTGGTCTTTGCTTACCTCCTACACTATCTTCATCCGATCCGAACCAACTGATGACTTTTTTGTTCTTTCCTCTTTGTGTAGCCTAGTTCACAAAATAGGCTAACATTTTGCCCCCTCGAAGTACACTCTTATTTAAGATAAAGTGTGCTTCGAAGCGGTTTACAAACATCTTTTGAATTAGAACCATTGAATGATTACTTCTATCCACTTATAGCAGCGTGTCGCTTCATAACATCGTGGCTTTTGCTGCTTATATATACACACACCAGAGGAAGTACACATTATTTTCTTCATTTTTTGAATAAGTCCAAGAACCCTTCTTGACGTCCATCAATTCTCCCAGGTGAGTTTTTTCTTTATTTTTCTTTAAATTTAACTTGCATACCAAGTCATTGCGCTTAGTTCCCTTCGGTTCGGACCCGACCCCAACAGGCTTTCCCTTTGTATTGCTTAGCGCTGGTCCAACAGGCCAGAATGTGTTGGCGGGCTTGATTTCTGGTCCGAACGGAGCAAGATCAGAGGCTAGGGATACTAAGAGTCACCTTGAACCTATATAAATCCGCTACCTCTTTCCTTCCTTCTCCCTTTCCTTTATTGCTCTCAGTTAAGAAATCCTACGCCGAAACCCTAGCCTTTAAAAACTTCAAAACTCTCGTTTTAATCCCCGAGTCAAATTTATAAGTAGCTTTATAATCTTGAATCACCTTGCTATAGTTATTTTCAGTTTGGATTTGTGGTTAAATCGAACGATATGAGCATGGTATTTGCTTAATTCTGACATCGCGACCTCTTCCACCCTCCGCCATCGTCATTAATGGCGTCAATCGCCATCTCGAGGCAGCGATGATGGGTGTTAGGGTCCTTCGTTGAATATTTGAACACACAAGCACTCGATTTCAATTGGGGCTCCTGGCACGGAAGTGGGTTCGATGTTAAGGAGGAGGAAGAAGAAGAGTATGGAGGACCGGTTCAGGTAAAGAAGCATGGAAGTGGAGATGGGAGTTGAATTCACCTGATCGGATCGAATCGGACTAGAAAGCAAATAAGAGGGAGAGGGTTCACTTGACCGGATCAGGTCGGAGCAATAAATAAGGAGAAAAGTGGTAAGATCACTCAAGTCGCTCTGATCCGCTCCAAGTGCTTTTTCCGAACTGATCCGGCTTACCTGTCGGTTGCCAATTTTTCTTCAAACCAAGAGGAGGCTCTGCCCCCCGATCCGATCCCACGCATGCACCCGAACCGAACCGGAGCAACATGACTTAATGATCAAGAATCTATTTGACTAACTAAATCAACATTCAACACCATCTTCAACTTAATGGACAGTTAGTATAGTGCCTTGCAAACATAAACGAATATCAAGAACCGTTCCGAACATTACTACTTCTTTGGACGTTTACATTATACTTTCATGTATTTTCTTTGTATCTTTGTTACACGTAGCACACACTTTAGTTCACATGCACACACGGGGGTCACGGGCAACTTTACTCTAATCCTTGCCATTGTTTCTTCAGTGGTCTAGCCATCACGGCCGAAAGACGTCCTTCTAGATTAGCAAAGAAGACGGAAATTGCAGAAACTTCCGAGAAATATACCCTTGATGACATATCTTCTTCTTCAGACCCTGAATGGGATGACGAGCGCTCATATTATGAAATAGGAACACATAGCAACGAAACATCCTCGGACAGTGAAGCTTCTCTGGGCTATAAGGAGGAAGGAGGGTTTGGAGATTGCCGAGCCCCTGACGAATTTGAGTCTGCCATTATCTTGGAATCACCCAAGGACTCTGTTGAATCAACAATCGACAATGATAGACTTGCTTGCATATGTCTAAAGCACGGTATATTAAGAAGGGATACTCTGGTACTGTTGAAAACTGACCGTCCTCACAGTCCTCCAGAAGGATTTATGGTAATCACCCGATTAATGTGCATGGTTGGGGCTATCCCACCATTTTCTCCTTTTGTCGTCGACTTCCTAAGACAGATGCGGATTGCCCCCATGCAGCTGTATCCCAACTCTTATGCTTACCTATATAGCTTATATGTAGCATACCGTGAGATCTTAGATACAGATCTCACTTTCGACGACGTTCATTTCTTTTATAATTTCAAGCATCGGACTCGAGAAACTCCTTCTTTCTCTTACTTCGAATCAGTCCCAAAAAGAAAAATAATTTCGGCGCCGTTCAACAGCAAGGCCGGCGACTCCAAGCTGGAATGGTTTTATATAAGGCAACAGCCGGGATGCGCTAGGAGATGGACAATATCAAGTAAAGCATTGGTTTTCTAAATCTCAACTCTGAGTGTCCATGCCAATACATTAATCCGTTTTCTTTTTGTTTGCAATTGATAATCCCAAACAAATATCGGATCAAGTGTATTTTGACCGGATGCATCAGCTCCTCAATGGTGGCCAAAAATTTCTAACTATCGATGAGGTCCTCAAGGACGAATATCCTCATCACCACGGGCTACTGTCCATTACCCGTAGCATAGGTCACGGGTCAGGTCCATATGTATATATCCCTCAGGTGGATGTAATTCCAGAAATAGGCGAGAGCTCGAAAGGCCCTACCATGCCACTTCGAACTTCACCTTCTCCAACTTCGACTCAAGACGATGAGCTGGCTAACATACCTGAAAAGCACCGAGAAGGGTACATCACCCTCTGGGGATGCAATTTATCCTAAAAAATCAGTGTCTCCTAAAGAACCGCCAGTAGACGCTTCCCAAGGAGATGCCCCTACTACTGATGATCCTATATTCCAGGGCTTGGGAGATCTCCCCCTACCTGAAACTATCTACACTTCTGAGGATTTTGGCATAAATCCTTTAGTTTTTACTTCTTCAGAGGAGACTACTCCTGTCAAGGCCAAAGAGCCCACTTGTGCTGGCTTGGCTTCGGACTCTGGTTTGTCGGGGGAGGGGGAACCACTTAGGATGCACTTAACACAATAGCACCCCACATCACAACACTTACTTCTTACGAGAATACTGATTCTGAATTCCATTTGTATTGTTGCGCAGGTACAATGTCTCGTGCTCACTATGACATCAGGAAACTACGCCGCAGTATGACCAGACCCCCTCATGATGTTGAGCACGATCGCCGCGAAAGCCGCAGTAGGGTGGATAGAAGGCCTTATGACTCTTATCAATTGCGGACCTCGCGCTCTCGCTCTCCTGTTCGGTCGGATCCAGAGCGATACAAAAGCTCCCAAGGTCGTAGAGAAGATGACACGTCGCAGTCAAAAGATCAAACTTCTTCTCAAGAAAAACGCAGTAGGGAATGGAGCACGCCGAAAGGTACAGACTCACGAGGCAAGTATAAGGTTCCGGCTAAGCGGCCCTGGAAGGGTGAAGAATCCACTGTGCCTGCTACTCATAAGGACACCGAGTTAACATTCCCGACACCTCCACCATTGGATGCCGAAACTAGGGTTAAGCGAGCATACCTGGAGGAGCAGTTCCCCGATCACTATTTTGAGAACCTAACTTTCTGACCTGCCCTCGAGCCCATTTCCTCAAGGTGGGTGGACGAGGCCAAGGCAAAAATTGACGCAGTCGAGAAACAATATTCAGAGATGTTCAAGTATTCGCATAACCTTTCCAGAATCATCTGAACTCTAATCACGGATACTAACTCGATGAAGAAGACTACAGAACCTGACGCAAAGGCCTTGAAAAATTTGGGAAAAGACCTTGAGGATACACAGGCCCAACTTGCTATCGCTCAACGGGATGCTGCTAGCTTCAAGCAACAATTTGAAGATCTACAAAAACGTTATCATGACTTGCTCGAGTCCCATACTCAAGAGCGCTCGGAGCTGAAAAAGCAAGCAGAAGACGCCAAGTCGGATAACGCAAGAATACAACTTGCTTACGCTGCCCTTGAGCGAGAAAAGGCCGATTTAGCGAGGAAGAACGCCGAATTGGAGAAGAAAAACGCTGACTTGGCTTCCAAGTTGATGGAGGCCGAAAACAGGGCTGCCCTAGCGGAGGGTAATGTTGAAAGTGTCATCAAGTCGGTCGAGGAGTCCCGCAAGCAGCTGGCAGAGGCCTAGGAGAATGTGCAGGGCTTCGGTGAATTACTGATCGATTTTTTTGCACATATAATCCATCACTGAAACATCTCTTGGATCAATGATTATCCGACTACCTTGGTCCACGTGTGGAGCCAAATTGTTGAATGGAAGAAAGAAGAACTCAAGGTAGATTCCATCGACGAGGACAAACTCATGGAAAAATATCTAAGAGATGACGAGTCGGCACGTCTGGCTGAGGGGCATCACCTGATTGCTGCTGCCATGGAGGAGGAAAAGCGGAAGGCTAAACAAAAGGACATCTTGGAGGCTGGTTCTTCTTCCACTGCCGCTGAAACTTCCGAAGTAGAGGGATATGACCCCGAAAACCCGACGATTCCTCAGGCATCCCTTTTATCCCCTATTCCTGAGACGGTGTCAGAGATGACAGTTACTCCAACTGACAAATCATCGGAAGGTATTTCTACCTTTTCACCCCAATTCGTCAAAGTTGTCTCCACTTTCCATCACATAGTTGGGCAATCGATAAAGGACCCTTTATTTTCTCCTGAGTTGATAACTGTTGCTTCTCATTCTGCAGGTGCTGAACCGTCCGAGAAGGCAGACGTGCCTCAGGGAACCACTACCGAAGCGAAGTCAGCGGAGAAGGCTGAAGGAGACAAGGGTAAGGCTGATGCTCCTCACGATTGAGATATGATAGATGCCTTAAAGGATGACAGTGGCAATGAGGGACATGAGAAGACCCTGAGGTGGCTATAGTTGGGAAGTCAAAAAGCGCTGATGACATCACTTTAGCTGCCTTGAAAGCCGAACAAGACAAGCGTATGCAGCATAAAGTTGAAGACCTGGACCCCGAAAGCCTCAAGCCTCTCGCAGTGGTGGATGCTGGATCAAGGTTAGTTGTTAAGCTTTCGACTAGGTCTATTACAGAAGAGCTTGCTAAAAAGTCTTCTCTTGATTCCAGTGTTCCGACTCGTGGGAAAAATCAACCGATTCCAGCACTTCCATCTCAGGGAGGAAAAAACCAAGGCGCATTTTAACTAATGCTGAAAGGGAGGCGAAGGATGCTCAGAAGGCTGCTAAAAAATCCAAGTCCACTTCAATGTCTAAGTGATGAAGCGTTTTGCTTTATTTTAGTATTTAATTGGCCCACAATTGTTGCAGCGAGTGTGGCCCTCGCATTTCTTTTTTGCTTGTTTTCCTGTACAATCTCACACGTTTGTAAATAAAAATAATTCATTTCCTACAATGCCTGTTAGTCGTTAGTTCAGTACTTATGTAAAAATACAAATGCCTGTCATACTAAAGTCATGTAATGGAATCATGGTGGAGGGGAATATGTGTGTACATGTATGCCCCCAGTCAATCTTGAGTAACTGAAGGAGAACTATTCAAGATTAAATTAAAAAGTCCGAATGTCCCCGATTCTCTGACGGGGGACACATTCCTTTCGTCATTGACGCCTGTTCTTTTCTGGCATCTTTTATATTCTCCTGTCTTATATCCAGGTTAGATTTCTTGCTGAGGCGGTCTCTCATTTGGGTGCACCTTCATGCCTCAGAGGACGTCGTCTTCCCGTCCTTTATACTCTCTCTCGATTCTTGAGAGTTAGAGTTAAGAATGTCGTCTTCACATTCTATTATGTCTTGTTGTACAAACAGTTGTTTTGTTTGTCCCCGCATATAGGTCATCTTCAACTTTAGTTTAACATTTCGTGTTTCACAGTCATAATAGAATAATAGTTGAAGATATAAATACTGCAGGAAAGTAAATGACACACGATATTTTATAGCGGTTTGGCTAAGTCATAGCCTACATCCACTTTATAATCTTTTGTTCACATAAACATACTTTTTAAGGCAAGTCGTGCCTTTTTTACATACCTTATGAAAACAAAAGAAATGACTCTTCATATTCAGCTCAGATATCATCATAAGTGCTGAGCGTTTCAGGCTCTGGGAATCTCTTAACCGTCCACGGTCGTTAGCTTGAATGTTTCTTTACCAATCTTCCATTGGATGGCGTACGGTCCTTTCCATTTGGGACCCAACCGGGTTGAAGGCAGGAAGACTCGCTTCAGTACTAGGTCTCCTCGTTCAAAGGTTTTGAGGCGAACCTTTTGGTCATAATAACGTGCCACTTGATGTCGATGTCTTGAGGCACACAAGTCGGCTTCATCTATTTTATCTTCAATCATATCAAGAAACTCTAGGAAGAGCGCTTTATTTGTCATCGGGTCATAGTACGCAACCCGATGAGAAGGGACTTCCAATTCTACGGGGATCACCGCTTCAGACCCAAATGAAAGCAAATAGGGAGTATGGCCAGTAGCCGTCTTAAAGGTCGTCCTGTATGCCCATAAGGCTAATGACAACTCATCTACCCATCTGGCTTTGGCCCGTTTCAATCGCTTCTTGAGAATGGATTTAATGACTTTATTTACGGCCTCAACCTATCCATTTGACTGCGGATGAGCTACTGCAGTGTATCGCTTATCAATTTTGTATTTCTGGCAAAAGTTTCTGAACTCTATGTTGTCAAACTGCGTCCCATTGTCAGTTATGATGGTCTTCGGTATCCCAAATCGACAAATAATGTTTCTCACCACGAAACTAATAACTTTCCTTGTCGTGATAGTTGTTAAAGTTTCAGCTTCCACCCATTTCGTGAAGTAATCCACAGCAATGATCGCATCCTTGGCTCCTCCTCTAGCAATGGGTAGCACTCCAATAATGTCAATTCCCCACATGGAAAACGGTCATGGACTTACCATTGACTTGAGTTGAGTAGGAGGCACTCTGGGAACTTAAGCATATCTTTGACATTTGTCGCAGCGTCGTGAATAAGCAGCGGTGTTTTTGTTCAAGGTAGGCCAGAAATATCCATACCGTAACACTTTATTTGCCAAGGTTTGGCCCCCAGCGTGATCTCCACACTCACCATCATGTACCTCTTGCAGTACACGTTTGATGTTGTCGTGTGCGATACACCGTAGCAGGGGCATCGAAAATCCTTGACGATAAAGGACGTCGTCCTGTAAAACATATCTGGTAGCCTTACGTCTTACAGCTCGTCTTTCGCTCTTTTTCAATGGGAGAGTTCCACTTTTGAGAAAGTTCTTAGTTGGTGTCATCCAGGATTCTATTTCTGGTTCAACTTCCAAGGCTAGCTCTACTTCCATCAGGTCGAAACTGGGTGAATCCAACACCTCTATCGGAAACATTTCGGATTCTTTAAGACTATCTGAACTTGCTAGCTTCGCCAATCGATCTTCTTTCTGGTTTTCATCCCTTGGAATGTGCGTTATGCTATAACGCTCCAAACCTTCCAACAACTCCTTTACTTTCTTAAGATAAGTGATGAGCCGAGGTCCCTTGGCAGCAAATTCTTTCCAAACTTGACATATCACTATCTTGGAATCGCAAT
Organism: Allium sativum; assembly: GCA_030737875.1. Classification (NCBI taxonomy): domain Eukaryota; kingdom Viridiplantae; phylum Streptophyta; class Magnoliopsida; order Asparagales; family Amaryllidaceae; genus Allium; species Allium sativum. Next base: position 382,860,643 of record CM060924.1, read on the forward strand.
ATATATCGAGTGTCTTCACTCCAAAATCTTTGGCGAGTTTCAGCCCGGCAATCAGGGCTTCATACTCAGAGTCATTATTGGTAGCAGCAAACTCTAACCGCAACGCATAGTAGATAGATCGTTCTTCAGGAGATATTAAAACAACTCCGGCGCCAGACTTTCTATCATTCTTGGCTCCGTCCGTATATAATCTCCATGGACTAAGCTCTAATTCTTGATCCAAAGTAATTGTCTTGTCACCCACCGTTTCTTCTTCGAGAATCATAAATTCAGCTATGAAGTCAGCCAAGGCCTGCCCCCGTATTGATCTTCGCGGCTGAAAGTCCAAATCAAACTGGCTCAGCTCGATATTCCATTTGAGTAGCCGGCCTGATGCTTCAGGTTTTTGCAACACTTGTCTCAAAGGTTAGTCGGTATACACAACTATTGGGTGTGCCTGAAAAAAATGGAGGAGTTTGCGGGAAGCAATCAGCAGGCTATAAGCAAGCTTCTCTATCTTTGGGTAGTTACGTTCTGCAGCAGCTAGTTTTTTGCTTACGTAATACACAGGCTTATGGACTTTTTCCTCTTCACGTACTAGTGCTGCACTGACGGCGTGAGATGATACCGCCAAGTAGATGAACAAATCTTCATGTTGCACGGGCTTTGATAATGGTTGAGGCTTTTCTAAGAATTCTAACAGATTCTGGAATGCATCCACATAGTCGGGGGTCCACTCAAAATTTCGCTTTCCCCGTTTTATGAGACCGAAGAAAGGCACACACTTGTCTGTTGCTTTGGAGATGAACCTGCCCAGTGCTGCAACTTTCCCAGATAAGCTCTGAACATCCCTAATCTTTAGCGGCTCCTTTATATTCCGGATTGCTGCTATTTGGTCTGGGTTGATTTCAATTCCTCTGGAGCTCACGAAAAAGCCAAGGAACTTTCCTGATGCCACGCCAAAAGAGCACTTCAAAGGGTTCAACTTCATCCCATACCTTCGTAGTATGCCAAACATTTCTGCTAAGTCCTTCGTATGATCGGAAGATTGCTTGGATTTTACTAGCATATCATCTACGTAAACTTCCATAGTCTTCCCAATTTGATAGTAAAACATGCGGTTGACCAGGCGCTGATACGTGGCCCCCGCATTTTTTAACCCAAATGGTATTACGACGTAGCAATACAATCCCAAGTCTGTAATGAAGCTTGTATGCTCTTGATCTAGTACGTGTATGGGAATTTGATTATACCCGGAATAAGCATCCATAAAGGATAATAGTTCATGCCCGGTAGTTGAATCTACTAGTTGATCAATTCTGGGGAGAGGAAAACTATCCTTCGGGCAAGCCTTGTTCAAATCAGAGAAGTCGATGCATGTTCTCCACTTCCCATTTGACTTTTTAACTAGGACAGGATTCGATATCCAGTTGGGATACTTCGAATCCTTAATGAATACGTTACCTTTTAACTTTTCTACTTCTTCTTTCAAAGCTGCTGACCGCTCCGGACCCAACAACCGTCTCTTCTGCTTGACTGGTGGGTTCTTTGGATTAATGCACAAGGAGTGACTCATGATGGCAGGCGAAATCCTACACATGTCAGCGTGGGTCCAGGCAAACACATCCAGATTTGCCTTCAAAAAATCAGCCAATTCATTTGCTTTAACTGGATCTTGCTGCGAGCCAATCTTTAGTACTCTTGTTGGGTCAGTTTCGTCAATAGATACGTTGATCGTTATTTCATTGGGAGTCGCTTTCATGTCCCCAGGCTCTCTATCCTCTCTGGGATCTATGTCCTCGAGCATGTCTGAGGGCGACTCTCTCGGGGCAGGGCCCCTTAGTTGCTATGCTGAGGCCCCATTTGGAGAGGCGGGATCGTCTTTAGAATCTAAATCCAGCCCCTTCATCAGCATCTTTAACTCTGCCACGTAGCAAGCCCATCCCGTGGCTTGGTCGCCTCTCATTGTCCCAACTCCTGAGTAAGTCGGGACTTTTAGCAGCAAACACCAAGGTGCAATACATGTCCTAAATTCGGCAAGGGCTGGTCGGACTAGGAAGGCATTATAAGGCGATTCCAAATCCAGAACTACGAACGGCAGGATCCTTACTCTCTGGCGATCCTCCTGCCCTAGTGTAACTAGTAGTTCCACAAAACCCATTGGAGCTGTAGATACTCCGTTAAAACCACATATCCATCCTTGACATGGCTTCAAGTCTTTTGCTTTGAGCCTCATTTGTTTGAAGGCTTTCTTAAAGAGGATATTGACTGAGCTTCCGTTATCCACTAACACCTTATGAACCGGAGCGGGGCCAATTGTCGTGGTTATCACCGGCGGATCATCGGTTGGGGATAGAACTCCAAACTCGTCTCTATTGCGGAATACAACATCATCGGACATCATTTTTTGCTGCTTTATCGGAGCGACGTCTTCAAGGCTACTGCATTTTCCCAATTCATAATGCTTGGCGGAGTTGACGTACTGGTCCATTTCTTTAAAACTTCGACCAATCAAATGAGGCCCGCCTATAATGGAGTTAATGACGATCCTCTTACCCTTTTGCTTAGCCATGGGTTTCGAAGCGGGTTGTTCTTGATTCGGGGCTTGTCCCCTGTCCCTTGGGGCAGCTTTGTACTCATCCAACTTCCCTTCTCGCAGCAATTTTTCGACGATGTCCCTCAAATGACGACACACATTGGTGGAATGACCGTGTGTACCATGAAACAGGCAAAACTTTCCCGTCTCAATCTCCTTCTCTGTAGAATCCCTGGATGGTGGCTTCTTGTACTGCAATACGTTGTATGTGTCTAGATAGATGTTCTCCAACGTATCATTTAACAGCGTGTAATTTTCAAAACTCTTGAATCTGGGCCTTTTATTGGAGCTATTCCCACGATTTCTATTCCTTCTATTTCCATTCCCGCTTCTGTTGCTATTACCACCACTCTGATTGCCAACATTTACTTCTACTTTTCCTGAACTGTCACCAGACTCTTTCACGGCGACATTACTTTGAACACCTTCCTTCGAGGCCCCTTTGGACTTTCTCTTCCGATTTGCCTTAGCTTCTTCTCGCCTCAGGCGAACATTAGCCTTTTCATAGAATAACTTTCTTGTGGGAGGTGGTTTTCCTGCCAAGTAATCCCCGAACTTTATGTCGGGATCTACTCCTTCTATCAAAGCCATCAGGATAGCGGGCTCTTGGGGATTGGTGACTTCGGTGACGGCCAGATTGAAGCGATCCAAATATGACTTCAAAGATTCTCCTAGGCCCTGTTTGATTCGCAACAACTCTATGACGGTCTTGGACTTTTGGGCATGGAGTCGGAACTGATTCATCAAACGCTCACTCAATTCTGTGAAATTGGAAACCGACCGAGGAGGAAGTCGAGTGAACCACATTAATACTACATCTTCAAGATAAATGGGAAAAGCTTTGCACTTTACGGCATCGGGAGCTGCTGCCGCGTTCATAAACCATGCACATCTCATTAGGTGCTACCCTGGGTCTGTCCTTCCTGAATATCGATCCATCTGAGGCAAATTGAATCGTCGGGGGAACTGGTAATTCAGGATGTCATATGTGAAAGGGGTATGACTTCGCTCAATGCCCCAATCCTCATTAGTATACCGCCGGCTTTCCGACATAATCTATCGCACCATTGCTTGTACATCGACGTTGGTTAGTGTCTGCACAGGCTTCCTAGATCTGATATTCGGATTACCCCTGGGTTCCTGATCAGGGGATAACCTTCTGTTTCTGGCGGCAGCTGCTCTACGTTGCTCTCTGTGCTCCCGGTCAATCTCCGGAGGTAAAGGTTGGAGGAGTTGTTGCTGTGTGGGGTTGGTAATATTAGGATCCCTGGGTAAGACGTAGGATCCACGCATAGGTAGCAACATTGGCTGTTGCAGACTCGGGTCATCAGGAGCCAATACACGGGAAGCATCTTCTCGGGATCCCAAAGATCCGAAAGTCAATTGATCTAGGTTCTGAGGTCGTTCAAGCGGCCTCCTCTCGCGAGGACGATCTTCCTCCGAAGAAGATGAATTTTCTGTAGGAATGTGGCGTAGTGGGGAAGGAGTTCTCTACCTCCGGAGCTCTTGTAATTCTCTACCCATGGTGATCATCTTTTCCTGCATACGAAGGTTGTCACGCCTTTGGGCTTCCAATGCTTCTTTAGTGCTCTGAAGCATGTCGAGAAAACGTGAAAAATCTCCCTGAGTAATGGGTGCAGATGGATCAGGCTAGACATTGGTCATCGTGGCTGGAATTGGAGCGTCAGATGGAGCTCGAGTAGAAGTTCCATCCTCACCCTGGTTCAGTTCGGATCGGTTCCCAGCATTCTGTTCAGTGCGGTTCATAGGGAGAGGTTGAGAGCGCCCTACATCATCGGTTCGGATTGGTGTCAGCACGATCCGACTTGTTTCCCCTCGGTTCGGATCGGCACTTCTGATCCGGTTCGGATCTTCTTGGTTGGAGTGATCTGCTCCAGAGCTTTGAGTGCGCGACCTTGTTAATACAATAGCTTGTTGATCTTCTCTAGGTTCAGTTCCCCTTGCACCTTGCACTTCCTTACCTTTGTTCTTAGCCATAACACTTGATTTCTTCAGCGATTAGTCAAAAAATATTGAAAGATGTCAGAGAGAGGGGATTAACTTCTTTGAACTTGAGGGTTCAAATAATAGAATGGTAATCTTGGAAAAGCTAGGAATATGAAGCTCTCAGTGAAAGCACCAAAATGTTAGACCAAACATTTGCTCTAACACCCAAATTAGATATGAATTCAACAAAATAGAATCAAAAAGCAGTAAAGAACACGCAATTTATATTGGTTCGGCGTTAACGAGCCTACATCCACTTTGTTTTCTTTGATTTGATAATTTGAATGTGAATACGACAAGAATTCTCACTCAACCTCATAATTACAATTCATAAACTCGCTAAAATATCTCAAATATGGGTTTTAAGAGATGATTTTGATCTGAAAATGATTGTAGAATTCGGCTATAGAGGAAGGATGGACTGAGAATTTTCCAAAATATCCCTTCAAATGCCTCTAGGTGGTGTATTTATAGGTGAAAAATCTCCTCGAAGTGGCTTTGGTTCGGAATTGCATGTCATTCATCCCTTGAGAGTCGGGTTCGGAACCTCTAAGATGGTTATAGCGCATTGATTGAGTAGGAGATCGCTGAAGAAATGGTCAGATCTTATTCGAGTCTTCAGGACATATACGCAGGAATGGTTGCGGGTTCGGATAGGAGAAGGGGTTCAGATCAGGTCCTCCGATGCGATCCGATGACGCAACTTGTCGTCCTTTGATACTGCTGAAGTATTCATCCGATCCGAGCCGTTTTGATCGCTTGCTTTCTTCTGATGCCACTGAAGTATCACTCCGATCCGAACCGCCGAAGCTACTTGCTTCATGATGCTGATGCCATTCCGATCCGATCCGAATCATTCTTGGTCTTTGCTTACCTCCTGCGCTCTCTTCATCCGATCCGAACCGACTGATTACTTTTTTGTTGTTTCCTCTTCGTGTAGCCTAGTTCACAAAATAGGCTAACAGTTCACTTCCATTCTATCAATTCAAATCTGATCTTTACTTCAGGAATCAAACCAGTTATTCAGTTTGAGTTTCAATTTCCATTCACAATTTAACTCTAAATAACAATATCCAATATATATTCATTTGGCTTATTCATAAGTCGAATTCATAACAATATTTTGAATCTCAACATTTTCCTTATTTAATCTCATTCGGAATTATTTCTAATCTAATTTCATTAATCTTAACTTCAATTTTAATACATTTAATACATTTTTACCATTTCGATCTATTCAACTTATATAAGTCAAATTTTAATTTCAGAATTCAAATTCCCGGGTTTTATTTCAAATTAGTTTGAAATCATATATATTTATGTACATATATTTATAATTGACTCAATTCAAAACATTTGAATTTCTGAAACAAGTTTATTTTCCTCAAACAATTTCCATTAATAAACCTATTATGGTAGCAATCCGTAACTCAGGAACTTGAAAATGAATACCGATAATGTCGTGATCCATTATCAGAATTATTTTCTCGCCACTGAAGTGATTTCAGTGCTTAATCCCTTTAAAAATCCATTTAAAAACCATTCTTGTTCAAAAAAATCCTTCGAAGTAACGTTATATTACTATAAAAATACTTCAAAAAATATTTCTGAACATCTAGGATTCAAATTCTCAAATTCTGGTTTGAATTTAATTTCAGTTCATCTTATTTATGTATATTTTCCATGTACAAGTTATATTTGGTTACATATAACCATTTCAATATTTTATAATTCCATTTGATTGTAATAACAGTTAACACATCTTTATACTATAATTCAGAAATCATTCCTTTTATATCAAAATAATTTTTTTTTGAGCAAAATTATTTCATTTACCCACTTTTAAAACAATATTATGTCGAATTGTTCTGTTCGAGGGTTTAGAAACACCTATCGATACAGTTGTACATCCTGTATCGACCAGAATTTATAAACCACTCAACAATATAAAACAATTTTATATCAAATCTACAAATACGCGCTCGTATTTATACACTTAAACTCAATCTAGGGTATCACTAACCCCATCTCTATTGAGCTATGCCACAGAGCCAAGGTTACAAGTCAACCTTCAGATCTGATACCAACTGTAATGGCCCGAATTTCCATGCTCTTTGAGTCGACTAATTACACCACACGTCCAACCAAAATTGCACAGAAATACGAATCATTATTAGAAAGAAGTTAGAGGATGAGAAATAGAAAGAAAGAAATATTAGAATAGAAGAAAATGAAGATTACAAACTCACAGCGGAAAGAACAAAATATATTAGATAACATAAACTTTGAAATACAAATCAGTAATTTTATATACATACCATTATCAGAGCACAATAGTTATCTCTGGAACAGTTATAAACACTTGTTTCTAGATACAACACAATACACAACATAAAATAAGATAGTCTATAGCTAATTGAAGAAGCCTCCTGCTTCGAGCTACTCCAAGTGAATCTGAAAAATCCCAACCACTTGACTGCCCGTACAAATTTGGGCACCTAAGAATTTAGGGAAAAACAAACAAAATAAACTCTGGGTCAGTCATGGGACTGGTGTGAGTAAACCCCAACCATTTGTTTAACTTTTCAAAAATCCTTTCGAAAGAAAATATAATCGTAAGACCGATCCACACGTAAACACGGATGAATTTTATCTTACGATAACCAAAATTATTTTTGATATCAAATCCGGTGATATTATAGTAGTGTCTACAACAAATAATTAAAATCTAGCAGAATGCTTGCATCTCACGCTCCATATATAATATTAAATCAATAACCAAAGAGCGCTTATTGGAGATTGGATTTCCAACATGACAAGGTATGGAACCACCTTCCGATAGTGTATCTCTAGAGGCGAATACACTGAGTTCAACAAGAACATCTTGCAACTCGGCCCACACATGACCGACCACTCATTTCTCTTGAGTGTATCGAATGTATATCACCAACGGTTGGGATCACCAACCATTTCCAGAAAGGGACAGCATCGATAGATTACAGAAGTAAATGGAATTTCTCTAGATAGGTGATTATACATCCTAATGAGAGCGACCCACATAGCCATGCTGCCTGCCACATTTTTGTCTATTCCCAGTTGTGAGGCTTGAGGTTTGAATTATCTTCCAGAACATCTGGCCACCATTCACTTTGGATGCCACATCGTCATATCCATTGGAAATCACTAATTGATTCCCACAAAAATACTCAGATTGTTAGGCTAAAGAAGATTCCCTTCTTTTCCACCAACTACGTACGTTTGAAGGAATCAACGTACGTAATCCCTTTGGAATTACTCTGTCAGACACTCGTCCTTACAAGTTGTCCTAGGTCTAGACAAACCGAAGGTACCGCTCTATTAATCCATCTTGGACAATTTCTACCTAGGATTAACAGAATAGCCCTTGCATCTTACTTCGTCTTCAATCGTCCTTAGTATAAGTTGATTCGTAACGCTTATGCCAATAAAGAGTGGTTTATCAGATATTAAATCTGATCCGGTCTCTCCAAACTGACAACGGAGGTATAAAGTAAATCAGAACTTTGATAGTCGGTGATTTAACTATCAAAGAAACATCCATACAATCAACGGTCCTATTTCCAATTGGAAATTCTACCGATCAATCATCAGACAATGCTGGCCCTTTTTATATTGGTTCTTTATTATACTATCATTTTCAAATTCCCTTTTTTCCTCTTTCTTATACTTTCAAAGCTCGATTTTCTCTCTCTATTCTTGGGAAAACATTTCAATATCATAATTTCTTTATTCAAGAAATACCTCTTATTCCAGTTAGAAAACAATTCTATATATTCACGATTCCTTATTTCTATATTTGAAAAAATACTTTATTAATATTCGAAAATATTTCCATATTCCATTATTTAATTCCTCGTTGACCAATCCATTACGCATAGAAAATATCTCTCATTTTATTTGGGAAAACATTTGAAAATTCTTTAAATTACCGCGATGTTATAAAACATCGTTATTATAGCTTAACCCATTAATCTTTTATTAACTAACCATATTGCTAACCAATCTTCACTATCGAACCTTGACCATTTCTCCATCAATCATGAAGTCAATCAAGTTGGGGTATAATTACCTCTCAGACCTTAACTGAACAACATTCTCAACTTTGATATGGTCAAAGATGATAACTTCAAACAAAACATCGCTTACACGACTTTCAGATTCAATCTAAGAATACACTTATTTTACAGAAAAACATTGATTATAACAATAGCTTTATAATCGTTGTCTCCAAATATTTGATTTATAAAACATTACTTTGAATAACAGCGTTACAATCGTTGTCTAGAATTATAAAACATTTATTATAATAGTAGCACTAAGATCATTGTTTAGATTTACAAAACAGTTATTATAACGACAGCGTTAAAATTGCAATTTAGATTTTCCAAAACATTTATAATAACGGCAGCGTTTAAAATCGCTATTTACAAATATGTGGTTCTAAAAAAAATGCAACTTGTATTTATTTATTTCAATAAATAAATAAATAAACAAATAAATTATTAAATCTGTTTCAAATGGAAAGTAAAATAATTACTTCCCTAAATTCGATATAATCGAGTTCCAATAAAACAACTCCCATTCGAATACTCTATATTCGATCAATATTCCGAACTTCGGAATTTATCTACCATTTCGGGTTGATTCAAATTCCAAATTCACTTTTGAATTTATCCTTTCCAAATCATTGCCAAATTCCGTTCTAACCATTCCAATCTACAAAACGTAATCACACTATATTTTATGTTTTGAATTTTGAACTAAAACGATTAACCATTTCCCTTTTCATTTAATTTCCAAGATGGATTCATATTTCAAAACTAAATTCCTTTAGAGATAGTTCATTTGCAACATATTCCCTTTAAACCGTTATTCACTTTATATATAATCAAATCAGTTTGATCTCATACTTATAAATAACATCTAAAATCCCATTTCTATTTATAACGTCTATTTAGAATTATTCGTATAAAATCTCATTTTTTATATTCTATTCATTTATAAGCTCCTTCACAATTTCATTTGTAACTAATAAGTTCAAACCCAATTACAATTTTTGGTTTCAAATCTGATTCCGACTTTTCTATATAAATTCAACTTGAATTGTCCAATGCTAAATATTCTATTAAATTTATAAACATCGTTTATAATCAATTTCTTGTTCATTTCATTTAAACAAATTTCTATTTTCAAGTCCATTAAATTTTTTCTCTTTTGGGAATAAATTCCCTTTTTAAATTTCAATTTATTTTCCTATATTCGAAAATATTTTACAGTATTTAAGATACTAATTTCTAGTGTTAAGGTAATTCAACAAAGCATAATCAATCATACATCACAACAAATAACAACGGTAATATAAATGTTGAGGAATCCAGTTGGATTCCTCCAACCTATTTCCCTGCATCCACAAATGTTAATCAACATCAATAATATTATTTCACATCAATATGAAATATCAGAACAAATAATCGATCAACTATGTAATTATATCAACCAAACAATCATCACATAGTATGAAATACTATAATAAAATTTAAAACTCGTTTAAATAAACTAGTCAGAGTTTAGTGAGGTTACTCACGTTATTTATAAATCGTTGAACCCCGGGCGTTTAGTCTTATTTGGAATTCCAACGAGCTTCAAGTTATACTAGATCAGATCGATAATGTACTATTCTTCGATACGATTCAAATGGTACTTGTTTTACTAAATTCTGTCCACAAACGATCGAATTATAGTGATCAATTTAAAATAATGTTATTTAATTTAATTTAACTAATTATCATTGTAAATTTTAATACCATGTTAGCCGCTAACATCCAACTAAATTCCATCTCCCATATCTTTAAGTATTTTTGAATCGAAATCATGGCAACAACCGAAACTTCTCCTTTCATCTCTAACTTGTTTCGCTATCGTTCGACTAAAGGCTGCCTCCAACAAACATCCCAACTAGAACTCCACCTCCCACTGCACAGTGAACATGCGACACAAGTTTTGTGTCCAAAACTTACCAAAGTTTCAACTTTCAAGACAGATGCCACCTGATGCTGTGTATCACCAATGCCGCGTTGAACATCATCCTCCCAAACACGTAGGCACCCCAAAATAAACTATCCCATCGTTCTTCCTTCTTTATTATTCCAAATGGTTATAGCGTCGTGCCTTTGTAGTATAAACATGGTTCCTTTTTGCTATAACCCTGCACAGTTTTATGGCTATCTCACCTTTACTTCGATTAAAGCATTCATAACTTAATTAATACAATTGACTAAATTAAACCTTACGTTGATAATCCCTCTTCATTTCCACCTGATGCTGTAGCACTTGATTCTTGGTTAGCCTCTTCTTACACCTGACAATCACCATACTCATTCCCTATACCTCCATTTTTCCAAACCTCAAACCCAACTTGCCAAATCCATCGCACATCACCTTCCTCACCTGAACGCAATAACCCAGTACCCTTTGTCCTCTCCTTTCCATTCACAAAATGATTCCATCCCTGCATATTTTCAACTACCGCATCATACCCGAACCGCAACCTCATGTTTTTCATCTTTTCCCAAAACCCTCATCAACATTCTCTCCCACTTCACCACCTCTTTAACTCAACACCATTAGAATGAAGATAGGACCCTCCACCCGAATTACGTCCAGACAACCCCCCACCACTGTCTCCTTAGTTCGACGCCGGGAAGCCCCGGTGTCGGTTGTTAAAATGTTTGTTTCAGGAATTGCAACCGAGTTTAACGATCTTTGTATTGCAACTTTCCATTTTTATTTGTGTTTTGTTTTGATTTTAAAGTTTTCAATTTAATTTCTGAGGAGGAGGATGCGGTATGCTTGGCTAAGAATAAGGATGAATCTACAGTATTTAAAGAGGGAGTAAGCACGATTACGAAGCTTTCAGCGTACGCTGCTTTGAGGATCTTGGAGAACGCGGTGTTAAACGGCTTGGGAATCACGGAATTGCAAAAGCGTGGTCACGACAATAGCAATGTTTGGTACCCACGCATAACAATAGCCATAGAGTAAAAAAAAATAGATAAGTTTGAAATATTTTTATTTTTTATTTTCCCCATAGATTTATATAAGGACTGGTTGATTTTTCTATGCTTTTGTTTGACTCAAATATGTTTTTTTACTCATTTTAGTGAACATGTAGAATAAAGATTTCATTTACGTTCGAGACGCTACAGACAGAAGTAAGAATACGGTTGTGTCTATCTAGGTACCACGATTCCAAAAATATAATAATATCGGTAGTTTAACTTATATTATGAAACCCCAATATATTGATATAGGGTGCAAAATACTCTAAATAAAAAGTTGTGTATTTAATTAATTAAAAATTACAGTAAAATTCTAAAAATTTAATTATAACTACGCCTCAAAAGAACCTTGTCCAAATTCAAATCCAATATTTAATTATATTAAATAAACCGTTATGGCTTATACACGACTCCACAATGACTTTCTGAAAATTTGAATTGGACATAACTTTTTATTCCCACTATGAAATCTGGATTTTTCACATTCGTTGGAAAGATATTTTCAAATAGATTCAAATATTTCTTGTTTCTCTAAAATCCGATTTATTTTGAATCATGTACGTTCATTTGAAATTTGAAATCGAATATTCAAACTACCGTGCCATTTTAAACTCATTTTAAATTATATTATAAATTATACGTTTGAAGTTTTATTAAATAAATTCCTTATAAATCCTTATATAAAATTCAAAAAAACATTTAAAATAAATTTAAATATTTAGACATCAATGGCCAAAAATCCGGGTCGCTACATTTCCAAAGATTTTGGTTTGAGAACCTGAAGTGAAATCTATTTTGATATAAAGCTAGATATGTATTTCAAAATTATTTGAAATAAGAAATCGGGAAATAAAGTCCGAAGAAATATTTTTTGTAAAGTGAAATGGATTTGGAAAAAACTAAATTTGGGATTAAGCCTAAATGGGTAGATTGACGAATTGCATGTTGTATGATGCATTGTAGATCTATTTGACTGTTATTAGTTGTTGTTTATGCACTGGTATTCATGGGGGTGAACCCGTTCCATGACAAACGGCGCGGTCCTATGATTTACCTTATTTTTTAAGTAAAGTTTAATAAATTTTTTGAGTTCTCACACCATTCCCATGACTGACTCGGAGTTTACTATTTTCACCTAAACTCTAGGTGCCCATATTTTCCACATGGGCAGATTGTAGTTTTGGTTTTCCAGATTATTTCATTTAAAAGGATTCTGGATCGAAGCTTAAAGCTGTGCCCAGAGCATTGATAGTCTTCCGTTGTGTTAGTTTATTTGTTTCTACTGCATTGTATTTCATTTATTGTAAATTTATTTTTCGCTATATGTTATTTTCGATACTATGATATTCTGTACTCTGATGTAACATTATTATGATATTTATAAAAATCTTCTATTGTTTTTTATGATGTGTTGTGCGTCCAAAGTTAGCGTATCTGCCTTTTTGGTTTGATTTAAGTCGGTTTAACGATCGATTTGGATCGACCGAGAAAGAGGGTCACTACATATGGTATCAGAGCTTTGGTTAACTCAAATCTTTGGGTTGCAACTCGTTAGAACAGAATAAAAGACTCATCAGAGATTGAATTAGTAATATCCTATGAAAGAAAACTCATTAGAGATAGGATTAGTAGTATCCTAGAATGATAAATTCGTTAGAGATGGAGTTAGAAATGCCCTAGAATGAGTTGAGAGCTATATGTTTATAAATAACATATTTGTGATTATATATATAATCTAGTTTTAGAAAATATATTTTTGAGTATATAAAAGTTATATATTCGAAAGTAGGTGTTGGAAAGTGGCAGTTGCTTGCCTCAACGTAAAGAACCGAGCCCATAACCGTTTGGCTGAGCAACAGTTTGCCTAAGCTGCTCTGTTTCACCTGGGTGCTTTATCCGGTGTTTACACCCTGAACAAAAACATTGATGAAATTGAATTCAAAAACTGACTTAAATATTTTCATGGCGTTCTTCAAATCTCAAATTGCAAATCTCAATTCTCATTCAGGTCGTCCTCTTGAAGGGATGGAACAGGTTCATCACTTGCATGCGTTTGTAGATCCCCAGTCACTAGCAAATGGGCAGGAAACTCAAATTACAGAGGAGAAGTTTGTTAGAAATCCTAATCATAATTCTGTAGTCGAGATTTCACCTTCAATTAATCAATCGAAATTAAAAGGAGACAGATTGAACCAGTAATTCTCATATCTTGGACGGAGGTTATCAAAGAAAATAAATTTCATAATAACTTTACACATCTCAGTTATTACAAGCCAATACAAAGGGATAATGTTCTATATGCAGAAATGAATGAAGATCTAGTACATGCAGGAAGAGAGAAATGGAAAAATTCAATAGCTTTTTACATATATGGTAATAAGCCTTATTACAAATATCTAAAGGCATCCATAGATCGGGTATGGAATATTAAAGGTAGTTATCAATTATTCACCAAAGAGAATGATTTCTATATAGTAAAATTGGAATCAGTAGAAGATTGTGAAGTCGTGTTAGCAGGGGGACCATACTTCTACAATAGGAAAATAATATTTATGAAGAGATGGACTCCTGGTTTGAAGTTAACCAAAGAAAATTTGCATTCAATTCCAATTTTGGTGCAATTGCCAAATATGGAGTTGGAATTCTGGTCTACTGAAGCAATCAATCGAATTGCATCCTTGCTAGGTCATCTTGTGAAATTAGATCAGATAACAAAAGATGTTATATGCATTTCATATGCAAGGGTATTAATAGAGGTTGATATTAATTTTGCTTTTCCAAATGAAGTGAATATACAATGTTATGATGGTAGTATCTACAAGCAGAAAGTAATTTATGAAGGGCATCCACTTAAGTGTTCGAATTGTAGTACATATGGCCATAACTCTAACACTTGATTAGTTAAAAAGGTTTGGGTGTAGAAAGATTTTATCAATAAACAAGCAAATATGGAGATAAAGGATAACGTACAATTGTAAACATTGGGTAATAAGGAGGAAGACAATTCAATGTAAATAGAGAATGAGAAAGTGAAAGAATATAAGGTAACGTATTATAATATGGTGAATGGAAACTCTGAAGGGGTACATGTGGGAGTTAAAGGTGCTAAGCTGGGTAAACAGAAAATAAAATTACCTACTACAAAAAAGAAGAAAATCAATGGTAATAGATTTGAAATTCTTAACAATGTGGATGTGGAAATGGGTTCTGAAGGGGTAAATGAAGAAAAGCACTCTAATTCTTTATCTGAAATGGAAACGGAGAATGACAAATTTATATAGTTTGGGCAGAGTCCAGAGTTGCAGAAAGAAGGTTTATTACTTAGTAAAGATGTAGATCTAATTTCAAATCCATCAATAGAAGAAAATGAAGATCGTTTAGCTGATATGAATCTAGAGGATTCAGACTCTAGTGGTCAAACTGCTAGTATGAGGAAGAAGAGAAGTAAAATTAATTTAAATAATCATAATGGGGACAGTGTTAAAATTGAAGGGGAGCATCTTGTTGAAGATAAACCAAAATGGAACAAAGTTATTGCTCAAGCAAAAACCAGATTAAGAATTAAGAAGATTAAAGAGGAGTGTAACTTACCTGTGGTGTGGCAACCAGGGGAATTTCCAAAAATAAATAGATAACTGTCTCTTTTATTATGGAATGTACGTAGTTTGAATTATGTAATGAGGCAGAGAGATTTACTTAACGTAGTGAAAGTAAGAGGTATAAATTGGATATCTACTGTGAAACACAAATTATCTAATTATACTTCGGCAAATTTTGCTCTGAAGTTTAGGGACTGTGAGTTCATTAATAATAATGATGCTACCAGCAAAGGCAGGATTTTTCTAGCTTATGACAGGAAATTTTGGAGACATACAATTCTACATATAAATCACCAATGTATCTCTTGTAAATTTATCAATAAAGGTGGATTGCAGATTATCATTTCAGCTGTTTATGGTTCTAATCAAATTTATCAAAGAAAACTAATATGGGAACATCTTAAGCAAATCAAGAGTAGTGTGGATTGTGCTTGGATTATAGGTGGAGATTTTAATGATACATTGTAAGCAATGGATAGAATAAGTGATAGTAAAGTTTCTACAGGACCTAATGAGGAATTTCCGGATTGCATTTCCTCTTTGGAAGTGTTGGAACCAAATTGTCATGGAAATTTCTATACTTGGAGAGGTGGCCTAAATTATAATATTCACTCTAAAATTGACAGAGTGTTTGTTAATAAAAAGAGTGAAGAACTTTTCCAAAATCTTTTGGTTCAAATACTTAATCAATCGACCAGTGATCATTCTCCGATTGTAGTTACTCTTTTTTGTGATAAGGAAAGTAACTTATTTTTGAAGAACTCGCCATTCAAATATAGGAACTATTGGTGCAATTTGGAAGGTTATCAGGAGCTGGTTTCCCCTATTTTAAAAAGTAAGTTGACTGGCAGTGTAACACCCCGAATTTTCTATTAACACTAAAGTTGCTAAAATATTAATAAGTGTGTAAGAGAGGGGATGTATCTAATATGAATATAAAAATATTAATAAGTGTGTAAGAGAGGGGATGTATCTAATATGAATATAAAAATATATTAATAAGTGTGTAAGAGAGGGGATGTATCTAATATGAATATAAAAAATATTAATAAGTGTGTAAGAGAGGGGATGTATCTAATATGTATATAAAAACAATAATAAGTAAAGGGGGATGTATCTAATATGTACATTGTAGAAAAAATATATATATTTATGACATGAATAGAAGTTTATTAATATGCTGAGTGTTTGCTGAGTCACTTCTGACTCATTGCTGAGTCAAAAAGATAAACCCCATCTTGTCTGAACGGCTGCGGTTATTTCTAGGTTAAATCTAATGGCCTAGAATGAATTCTAAAATCTATAAATAAGTGGGTAGACCCTAGACCTAAATCACTTGTAAAATTAGAGAAGCTACCGTCATGCTGCTGCCATGGAGTTCAGCATAGCCGTCACAAACTAAGAAGAGGAAGCCTAATCATCTACAACTAAATCTACACAAATCAAATCAAAAGATCTCTCTTTCTCTAATTCTTTTCTTTTGTTGGTGAGTATGATGATTCTCACAAGACTATTACAAACTAATTTGACTCAGTTATGAATGGATCACAAGAAAGTGATGTGATTTGTAATTGTAAATTCTATATATTGTGGATCTCTTATTATGTTATTATGTTGTCGTATGATGTAAATTATATATGCTATGTCATGCTATGTTGTAAATCCTCTTATGCTATGTCGTGCTATGTTGAGAATCATGTCAATCTATGTTATACTATCATACTATGCCATGTTATAAATCATGCTATATTATGTTGAAAAATCATGATGTTGTTGGATCATGCTTAAAGTTATGTTTTTTTTTCTTAATTTAAATGGATCTTGTTTATGGGAATTTGCCTATTAGGTTAGGTGTACCCATAAACTTGAAACTATAATTAAATAAAACTTGATTATGGGAATTTGCCTATTGAGTTAGGTGTACCCATATAAAACCATGTTGTTAAAAAAAATAGATGATGTTGATTCACACATGTTCATATGTAAGTTTATGAAAATTGATTGAGATTATATTAGGTGAATTTTGAACAAGTTGACACCTTTAGGTCCATGACATGTATAATCTATGCAAATTGGACATATGCAAGTTTCACCCCTTATTATGATTCATTTGGTCACATATACATGTTGTTATTATGATAATCTCTTTTATGCTATGAGTTAGGCTATTCGAGTCTAACATATATTTTGCGAATAAACGTTCAAACGTGGGGTAGGGGTAATATTAGGAATTAATAAATTGGGTGCAATTTTGTAAGATGTTGCATACCATGAATGAATGTCCATAATTGAGTCAATTATGGACATTGTTAAAAATTGGAAGTAATTAATAATTCAAGTAGGGAATTATTAAAATTGGGGGAAAGTGGATTATTATTAATAATCAATGCTTAGGACACGAGGTTGGACCCGTTTGTGATGTAAACCTGCCCGGACCCGCCCGGCAAATCCAGTAGTCACAAATGTCGGCCCAATGTGAGAGGTCCTAGGCCCAAACTAAAGCATAACAGTTGTAAAGACACGAGGTTAGACTCTTTTATGGTGTAAGACTGCCCGGACCCGCCCGACAAATCCAGCTGCCATAAATGCCAGTCTAATGTGAGAGGTTTTTATGAGGTTATGGCCTTAATGAACTAAGAAATACTTAACCAGATAATCATGTAAGGTGGGAAATGGGGGTTAAGTAGGTGCCTTGGGTGGCATGAGGAATCTGGTGGTTGCCTTTAGAGGCATTTGAAATACGATTAGACTTAACCAAACACACATGTAAATGAACATGACTAAGTGGGTTAAGTGGGATGGACTAATGGGGACAAGCTTAGGTGGAATGCTTGTGGTAAATAGTGGGGGCCCATTTCAACCAGTATCCCAAAACGTATCTTTGTGGGCTCGACCCAAGTCGAGGACGGGACACGCATACTGGGTTTGACTATAAGAGGCCAAAACAGGGAGCGATGGCAACGCAAGTCCAACGGGTTTCATATGCGTGTGTGGACCCGGGCTGGTAGGTAAGACGTTGTTGCATCGTGTAGGTATAAGCCGTGCATGTCCATTGTATCAGGTTGCCACTTTAGGGGAGTGATACACCCCACTGTGGGGCCAGCACAGGTATCTACGAGTTAGGGAGCCGATCGAATAATGGGAAGTAGGGTACACCTAGTGGAGATAGGGGCAGGCGGCACCTATGTAGTCAGCCAGGGGTACGTAAAGCCATTGGGAAAGTTTCTAAGTGAAGCTAAGTGGGATGAATCTTTAGGGTGACTGGTGTGGTGCAGTATAGTGTTTATCCTTTAGTATTTAGGAGCGCCTATAACGTTGCCTTTAGCGATTGTCTATGTCCTTAATCAGCTCTTCATAGACATTTTCTTTTTTTCCAGCTTATGCCTTAGTCCAGTTACTTTGGTAATAGTATTGTAGAATTATCATATTCACCAGACTTTATGTCTGACCCCCTCTTTTCCATCCTTTTTCTCCCTTCAGGTCCGCAGGTTGGGCCAAGTTCTAGTGGAGTCTAGTTGGATCGCTTATCTTCTGGAAAGCTTGGACTGCTGAAGTAAAGTCCAGCTTGTTATCTTTCTTTTTAATGGCTATTCATGTAATGGGATTATGTACTTGTTTTATCAAGATAGATATTGTACTTGACATTGAATATGGTGTTATGATGTAATCAAACATGTTTTGACTTCTGCTACAATGAAATGAAGTTTTTGAATTTCCAAGTACCATTTTATATCTGTCTTGTTGTAATTTTACTGTTCTATATTCACTTAAAACCTCCATGGAAGTTAATGCATTCCCTTTGTGAGTGACATTAATGGACGTGGGGTGTTACACGTGGTATCAGAGCATAAGGTTACCAGAACAGATAATTTTTTTTTTTTTTTAGAAAAATATTTTTTTTCTAAAGTATTTTTGGAAGAAGTGCTTTCAAAAAAAAAACATGTTATTTAAAGAGAGTTTTTATGAAAAACATTATCCCAAATAGCCACATCCTTATCTTTATCTTTCGAATTCTCCATTTTGAATCTTTCCTTTTTCGTTTCAGCATGGCTGAAGATCTTAATCTCCCAGAAGGTGTGACGATTCCAGGGTGGTTTAGGAGATACTTGGAGGCTAGGGCCACCACTGCAGGCCCAGCGGATACTCCTCCACCCCTAGTTGCACCCATTCCTCCTCCTCCTCCTCCTCCTCCTCGTGTTGACACTTTTGCAAAGACGTGCAAGGAATTCAAGGCTATGGGAGGAAAAACTTTTCAAGGGACTGAGACGTTTGTGGAGGCCAGAGATTGGCTTAAGGAGACTGAGGAATTGTTGGATATCTTTGAAGTGGAAGATGGGAGGAAAGTCCGTTTAGCTGCTTGGTTAATGAAGGGAGAGGCCTCGTTTTGGTGGGAGGTCACTAACGGGGAACGTCCAGTTGATTCATGGGCGGATTTCAGACGAAGGTTTGAGGCAAAGTTTCTTTCAAGGGCAGAGGAGAACTTAAATATGGAAAAATTCCTGGCACTAAAGCAAGGGAGCTCATTAGTAAAGGAATATGTCAATAAATTTAATCAGTTAGCAAGGTTTGGCTTGGAGTTGGTGAACACGCCAGAGAAGAAAGCTTTGAGGTTCGTTAGAGGCTTGAATGAACCGTTGCAAGGGTTGGCTATGACCCACATCCCTATGGGAGCCACCTTTGAAAAGCTAGTAGAAATGGCACTTATGCATGAGGATAAGGCAGTTGAAAAGAAAGGGGATCAGAAGAAACCCCAACAGCAAAATAAGAAGGGTGGTAAAAACAATAATGGCAAAGGGAAGAAGAAATGCTTCAATTGTGGGATGCCTGGCCATCTCAGCAAAGATTGTAGAAAGAAAAAGAAGACTGGTTGTTTTCATTGTGGAGATGCGGGACATTTAGTGAAGGACTGTCCAAAGAAGGGGCAGAGGGCAGGGTCTACCTCGAGAGGACAGGTGCAGGCTCTTATGGCACCAGGGCAGGCAAGGGGGCAAGTTCAGGCTATTGCGGCCCCACCGCTGCAAGAAAGAGGTAGAACAATTTCTGTTGAAAGCTTAGTTTTTCTGTTTGATCATCCTGTCCGTACCTTATTCGGTTCTGGCGCATCTCATTCGTTTATCTCTGCATCATTAGTTGAATCACTGCACTTGAACACCAGTTTAGTAGAGGATCCCTTGGTCGTTTCAAATCCAATTGGGGGTTCGGCTCATTTGACCATGATATGTTTGGATTTGAAAATCTCTATACTTAGCGTTGAATTTAGATGTGATGCTTATGTATTGGGCTTCATGGGCTATGGGCTAATTTTAGGAATGGATTGGTTGTCTAGAAATAGGGCCATTCTTGATTGTGAAAGGAGAGTAGTTAGGCTTGTGACTCGCCTTGGTAATGCTCTCGACATCTTTTGTAATCCCATAAATTCCGTTATGCTAAGTTATCTTGAATCGCTTGACGCGTCTGTAGAGAACCTGCGATCGGTAGAAGTGGTCCGGGAATATCCGGATGTGTTTGAGGAGGTGAAGGGCTTACCTCCAAAGCGGGAGATAGACTTTCGAATTTATCTTGTGGATAATGCTAAACTCGTATCTTTGCCAGTGCGCCACATGGCTCCTCGTGAAGGAGGGAACTCAATAAGCAAGTAAAGGAGTTGCTTGAGAAGGGGTTCATAAGACGTAGTATATCGGAGTGGGGTGCTCCAGTAGTTTTTGCCACAAAGGCGGATGGGTCTCTTAGACTTTGTATGGACTATAGAGAACTAAACAAGCTTACTAAAAAGAACCGACACCCACTGCCGAGGATTGACGATCTCTTTGATCAGTTAGTTGGCGCCTCAGTGTTTTCGCAGTTGGACTTAGCCACTGGCTTTCATCAACTGAGAGTGGCTGAGGATAGTATAGATAAGACTGCTTTTAGGACTCCTGACGGATTCTATGAATGGCTAGTGATGACCTTTGGTTTGACAAACGCCCCTGCATATTTTGTTGATTTGATGAGTAGGGTGTTTAGGGAATACCTTAACAAATTCGTGGTAGTCTTTGTGGATGACATCTTAGTCTTTTCTAAGAATAAAGAAGAGCACTCCCTACATCTTAGGGAAGTGTTGGAAACCCTTCGAGCGCATAACCTTAAGGCAAAATTTTCTAAGTGTCACTTCTGGAGGAAGGAAGTACAGTTCTTAGGGCACGTGGTTTCCAAAGAAGGGATAGCAGTGGATCCCGCAAAGGTGGTGGCCATCCAAGATTGGAAGGTCCCTAAAAATGCAACCGAAGTAAGAAGTTTTTTGGGGTTGGCTGGCTGTTATAGGAAGTTTATCAAAGACTTCGCAAAAATATCAGCTCCATTAACACGGTTAACGAAGAAGAACCTGGTTTTTACGTGGGACAAAGATTGCGATGATGCGTTCCAACGTTTAAAGAGAACCTTAACTTCAACCCCAGTCTTAGTGCTGCCAGACGGGAATAAACCGTTTACCATCTATACTGATGCTTGTGGGACGGGACTTGGCGCGGTCCTCATGCAAGAGGGAAGAGTAATAGCCTATGGTGGAAGGCAGTTGAGGGTTCATGAAAAGAATTACCCCACGCATGACTTAGAGCTAGCCGCAATTGTTTTCGCGCTTAAGTCTTGGCGTCACTATCTTCTTGGTGAGAAATTCGAACTGTTCACTGACCACAAATCATTAAAATACTTATTCTCTCAGAAGGATTTGAATTTAAGGCAGCAACGGTGGATGGAATTCTTAGCCTCCTACGATTTTGAAATAGCATATACCACGGGCAAGGGTAACGTGGTGGCAGACGCCTTAAGTAGGAAAAGGTCGTCCTTGAGTCCGTTGTTTATTGAACGACAAAGCTTAGTATTCATCTCTATGTTTGACTTTAGACCCTCCGTTGACTTAGTACCCGGTCTGTTAGCATCCTTGGAGGTTAGACCTACACTTCTAGGACGCGTTGGTGAGGCACAGCGAGACGACCCACAGTTGGTTGAGATAGTAGAAAAGCTCAAAGGGGGGGAGTCGTCAAGCCATCTTCGTAGGTATACCCTAGACGATAAGGGTTGGTTACGAAGGGATAATAGACTTTGTGTACCACAAGACGAAGACTTAAGGAAGGCCATTCTTGATGATGCTCATCGCTCAAAAATGACCATTCATCCCGGCGGGGATAAGATGTACAAAGATATGAAGCGGGTTTTCTTTTGGGCCGTTATGAAAAAGGATGTGGCCGAGTACGTCGCTAGATGCTTGGTGTGCCAACGAGTTAAAGCAGAACAAAAGAAACCCGGTGGGTTGCTTCACCCAGTAGAAGTTCCACTATGGAAATGGGAAAGCATCTCAATGGATTTTGTGGATGGATTACCAAGATCAAGGAAGGGTAACACGGGGATTTGGGTTATAGTAGATAGACTTACTAAAAGCGCCCATTTTATTCCCGCGAAAAGTAAGAGGACTGCTCCGTGGTTGGCTTCTGTATACGTTAAGGAGATAGTTCGTTTGCACGGTAGTCCTTCTAGTATAGTAAGCGACCGTGACCCTATCTTTACTAGCGAATTTTGAAAGAGTTTACAATAGGTGGTAGGGACTCAGCTATGTTTGAGCACCGCATATCATCCTCAGACAGACGGCCAGACCGAGAGGGTGAATCGCATTCTAGAGGATCTTTTAAGGCTTTGTATCCTAGACTTTGGGGGTACATGGGAAGAGCACCTTCCGTTAGTAGAATTCGCATATAATAATAGCTTTCAGTCTAGTATTGGCATGGCACCTTTCGAAGCTCTTTATGGAAGGCCTTGCCGTTCGCCTACATGTTGGTGGGAATCTACCGATAAAATCCTACTTTGGCCCGATATGGTTAGGGAAACCTCGGAGAAGATTGAGTTGATTCGAAGGAGGATGAAAGCAGCACAAGATAGGCAAAAATCGTATGCTGATAAGAGGAGGACAGATCTTGAGTTTGACATTGGGGACATGGTTTTTATCAAAGTATCTCCGTTACAGAATGTTGTTCGCTTTGGGTCCGTGGGGAAATTAGCACCAAGGTTTGTAGGGCCGTTTCCTGTAAAAGACAGGATTGGGAAGATGGCATATAGGGTGGAGTTGCCTGAGAAACTTAGTGGAGTACACGACGTATTCCATGTATCACATTTGAGGAAGTGTTTGCACAAGACCGCGGAGGTGGTAGAGCCGAGCTTGCTTAAAGAGGTGGAAATAGAGCGTGATGCAACAATTAGACGAGCTCCTACATGCATTCTTGGGTCGGAGATCAAAAAGTTGAGGAATCAAGAGGTCAGACTGGTTAAAGTGCAATGGGGAGATGATGAGAGCAACGCAACTTGGGAGACAGAAGAGAAGATGCGTTCGTTGTACCCTTTTCTTTTTGAGGGTATGTCTTTTAATTTCTCCTTTATCGCTTATCTTATCTTATCTTTAGTATGTCCTCTCATTAGTATCTTTGACCTTTAGTTAGGATAATCCTATGGTTGAAACATGTGTTTGAGACATGTTATGTATGATGGATGCAAAATGGATGCAAGTGTTTGCTAGTGGTTGCTCGTGGATGCATATATACACACACTTTAGGCACTAGATCGGCTCAGTCACTTCATATTGCATATTGCATATATATGGATGTATTTAGTATAATGGATGTATAATGGTTGTACCATCATATGGATGCTGCATTCGGTTGAATGGGTGTGCACGCATATAGAAGTAGTATGTAAGCAATTAGGATCTTTTGCATACATAATGGATTCATGACACTTACATAATTTGCATTAAGGAGGTCAACTGAATCAGTAGACCGCCTGATTTCGCATTAGGTAAGGACATGTACACACACTTGCATATGATCATAAAGCATTAGAAGTCTTTTAAGGACAATGGATGCCTGTGTATGATGGATGAGTAGATGGACGTTTGGATGGTAGGATATACATTCTTCCAGACTTGAAGATTTCGGGGACGAAATCCTAAAAGGAGGGGAGAATGTAACACCCCGAATTTTCTATTAACACTAAAGTTGCTAAAATATTAATAAGTGTGTAAGAGAGGGGACATATCTAATATGAATATAAAAATATTAATAAGTGTGTAAGAGAGGGGATGTATCTAATATGAATATAAAAAAATATTAATAAGTGTGTAAGAGAGGGGATGTATCTAATATGAATATAAAAAATATTAATAAGTGTGTAAGAGAGGGGATGTATCTAATATGTATATAAAAACAATAAGTAAAGGGGGATGTATCTAATATGTACATTGTAGAAAATATATATATATTTATGACATGAATAGAAGTTTATTAATATGCTGAGTGTTTGCTGAGTCACTTCTGACTCATTGCTGAGTCAAAAAGATAAACCCCATCTTGTCTGAACGGCTGCGGTTATTTCTAGGTTAAATCTAATGGCCTAGAATGAATTCTAAAATCTATAAATAAGTGGGTAGACCCTAGACCTAAATCACTTGTAAAATTAGAGAAGCTACCGTCATGCTGCTGCCATGGAGTTCAGCATAGCCGTCACAAACTAAGAAGAGGAAGCCTAATCATCTACAACTAAATCTACACAAATCAAATCAAAAGATCTCTCTTTCTCTAATTCTTTTCTTTTGTTGGTGAGTATGATGATTCTCACAAGACTATTACAAACTAATTTGACTCAGTTATGAATGGATCACAAGAAAGTGATGTGATTTGTAATTGTAAATTCTATATATTGTGGATCTCTTATTATGTTATTATGTTGTCGTATGATGTAAATTATATATGCTATGTCATGCTATGTTGTAAATCCTCTTATGCTATGTCGTGCTATGTTGAGAATCATGTCAAGCTATGTTATACTATCATACTATGCCATGTTATAAATCATGCTATATTATGTTGAAAAATCATGATGTTGTTGGATCATGCTTAAAGTTATGTTTTTTTTTCTTAATTTAAATGGATCTTGTTTATGGGAATTTGCCTATTAGGTTAGGTGTACCCATAAACTTGAAACTATAATTAAATAAAACTTGATTATGGGAATTTGCCTATTGAGTTAGGTGTACCCATATAAAACCATGTTGTTAAAAAAAATAGATGATGTTGATTCACACATGTTCATATGTAAGTTTATGAAAATTGATTGAGATTATATTAGGTGAGTTTTGAACAAGTTGACACCTTTAGGTCCATGACATGTATAATCTATGCAAATTGGACATATGCAAGTTTCACCCCTTATTATGATTCATTTGGTCACATATACATGTTGTTATTATGATAATCTCTTTTATGCTATGAGTTAGGCTATTCGAGTCTAACATATATTTTGCGAATAAACGTTCAAACGTGGGGTAGGGGTAATATTAGGAATTAATAAATTGGGTGCAATTTTGTAAGATGTTGCATACCATGAATGAATGTCCATAATTGAGTCAATTATGGACATCGTTAAAAATTGGAAGTAATTAATAATTCAAGTAGGGAATTATTAAAATTGGGGGAAAGTGGATTATTATTAATAATCAATGCTTAGGACACGAGGTTGGACCCGTTTGTGATGTAAACCTGCCCGGACCCGCCCGGCAAATCCAGTAGTCACAAATGTCGGCCCAATGTGAGAGGTCCTAGGCCCAAACTAAAGCATAACAGTTGTAAAGACACGAGGTTAGACTCTTTTATGGTGTAAGACTGCCCGGACCCGCCCGGCAAATCCAGCTGCCATAAATGCCAGTCTAATGTGAGAGGTTTTTATGAGGTTATGGCCTTAATGAACTAAGAAATACTTAACCAGATAATCATGTAAGGTGGGACATGGGGGTTAAGTAGGTGCCTTGGGTGGCATGAGGAATCTGGTGGTTGCCTTTAGAGGCATTTGAAATACGATTAGACTTAACCAAACACACATGTAAATGAACATGACTAAGTGGGTTAAGTGGGATGGACTAATGGGGACAAGCTTAGGTGGAATGCTTGTGGTAAATAGTGGGGGCCCATTTCAACCAGTATCCCAAAACGTATCTTTGTGGGCTCGACCCAAGTCGAGGACGGGACACGCATACTGGGTTTGACTATAAGAGGCCAAAACAGGGAGCGATGGCAACGCAAGTCCAACGGGTTTCATATGCGTGTGTGGACCCGGGCTGGTAGGTAAGACGTTGTTGCATCGTGTAGGTATAAGCCGTGCATGTCCGTTGTATCAGGTTGCCACTTTAGGGGAGTGATACACCCCACTGTGGGGCCAGCACGGGTATCTACGAGTTAGGGAGCCGATCGAATAATGGGAAGTAGGGTACACCTAGTGGAGATAGGGGCAGGCGGCACCTATGTAGTCAGCCAGGGGTACGTAAAGCCATTGGGAAAGTTTCTAAGTGAAGCTAAGTGGGATGAATCTTTAGGGTGACTGGTGTGGTGCAGTATAGTGTTTATCCTTTAGTATTTAGGAGCGCCTATAACGTTGCCTTTAGCGATTGTCTATGTCCTTAATCAGCTCTTCATAGACATTTTCTTGTTTTTCAGCTTATGCCTTAGTCCAGTTACTTTGGTAATAGTATTGTAGAATTATCATATTCACCAGACTTTATGTCTGACCCCCTCTTTTCCATCCTTTTTCTCCCTTCAGGTCCGCAGGTTGGGCCAAGTTCTAGTGGAGTCTAGTTGGATCGCTTATCTTCTGGAAAGCTTGGACTGCTGAAGTAAAGTCCAGCTTGTTATCTTTCTTTTTAATGGCTATTCATGTAATGGGATTATGTACTTGTTTTATCAAGATAGATATTGTACTTGACATTGAATATGGTGTTATGATGTAATCAAACATGTTTTGACTTCTGCTACAATGAAATGAAGTTTTTGAATTTCCAAGTACCATTTTATATCTGTCTTGTTGTAATTTTACTGTTCTATATTCACTTAAAACCTCCATGGAAGTTAATGCATTCCCTTTGTGAGTGACATTAATGGACGTGGGGTGTTACAAGCAGACCTTTATATCAGATTTATTGTAAATTGAAAATGGTTAAACTAAATTTGAAGAAGTGGAATAAGAGCTTGCCTGGCTTTAATTTTAAAATTAAGAAGCTTAGAGAAGAAAATGTCAAGATTTACAACAATATTATTAATAATCCTTCTGATCCTTATTCAGTACAATGTTATAAAGATGATATTAAGAAACTAGAGGAGGAGATATTTAATCAAGCCATGGATCTAAAGCAGAAATCCAAGATCGGATGGTTATTAGAGGCTGATGTTCCATCAAAAAAATTCTATTCTATTATATCAGAAAAGAAGAAAAGGTTGCAAGTGAATTACCTTTTGAATGAAGAGGGTCTTCCAGTTTTTAATAATGATCTCTTTGCAAAGAAGGCCATTGAATACTTCAAGCAGTTATTCAATTCTGATTCACCTTGCCCGGAGTTTCCAAATTTTACTCCAAAGAGGATGGTTTTACCTACAGGTAAACAAATGTTAGTAAATCCTTTCAATCTAGAGGAATTGCATGAAGTAATATTCCATATGGAAGATGATGGTAGACCGGATCCATATGGGTTTAGGGCAAAAAAATTAAAGTGCGTTGGGAAGTTTCGAAGTTTGACTTTCTAGCTGCAGTTAATGATTCATTTCAAAGTGGTAAAATAATAAAGGAAATCAATCATTCTTTCATAACCCTAATCCAAAAGTGTCAAAATGCTTCTGATCCTTCAGAATTTAGACCAATCTCATGTTGTAATGTCTTATACAAGATTTTAAGCTCTATTTGTAGTAATAGATTGAAAGCAATTCTATCTCATATTATTTCAGAAAATCAGAATGCTTTTATTAAAGGAAGGCACATGCTTGAAAATAATCTATTAGCTTTTGAATTGGTCAGAAATTTCAATAAGGCAGGGGCTGATAGGATGTGCATTAAAATTGATCTTCAAAAGGCTTATGATAGAATCAGCAGGGAATTTATCATATATGCTATGAAAGAAATAGGATTTCCTCATCAGTTTACAGATTTTATACATGCTTGTATTTCATCTCCTACTTTTTCTGTTCTAATTAATGGAAAGCCTATTGGGTTTGTTACAAGTAATAGAGGCCTTAGACAGGAAGACCCTATGTCTCCTTATTTATTTACTATAGAAATGGAGTATGTTTCCACTTCAATGGAGTTGGAATATTTAAATGGTAACTTATATCCTATTACTAAAGTATTCCCTGTTATTACACATTTTATTTACGTTGATGATTTGCTAATTTTTCAAGATGTGATGATGACAATAGTATTAAGGCTATAAAGAGAGTTTTTGATGCTATGACAAAAATGGGTTTAACTGTTAATAAGGGGAAACCTAAGATGTACTTCAACAAAAATAACAAAAGGAAATAGTTGGCTTCTGATTTGTTGGATTTAGCAGAGGACAGACTTCCAGTGAAATACCTTGGTCTTCCTTTAACTAATAGGAAAATGAAAGCTTATGATACTTGTCAGTTACTTGATAATGTTATAAGCAAATTTAGCAGCTGGAGTAATAATTATTTGTCTACTATGGGCAGGCTAGAACTTGTGAAATCATCGGTATATCCTTGCATTCGATTTTGGGTACAAACTTGTCAGCTTCCTATTCAAATTATATCCAAAATTGAATCTATGTGTGCTAACTTTATTTGGAATAATAAGGTTCATAAAATTTCTAGGGAACAAATGTGCATGCCAAAACCAAATGGTGGTCTAGGTTTGAAAAATATCAGGAATTTACAAACTACTATGGCTGTTAAGCTTATCTGGTCTTATCTAAGTGGTGAATCTTTACGGGCAAGGTGGATGCACAATAAATACTGTAAAAACAATAGGAATTTCTGGATTGCGAATATTAATAATAATGATTCTTACACTTGGAAAGTTATGCTAAATCATAGAGATATTTTTAAAAGTAACAGTTCGAAATGCATTGTGGATGGAGAATCTACTCAGCTTTGGTATGATCCGTGGATCAAGGGGAGAAATTTAATATCTTTAGCAGGCTGACATGGAAGGAACGCTGAGGAGCTTTCTCTAGTTAAGGTTGCTGATATCATTGACAATGGTAAATGGAGTCTAGACAAGCTGAATATTCCTACTCATATTAAAAATGAAATTCAGCAAATTAAAATAAATTCAGATGAGATTTCAAATTATTGTATTTGGTATGAAGGAAAAAAGGGGCATTTTAGTTTAAAGTCTCCTTATCAATCATTGTACAGATATTCTCAGGATTTCAATTGGGCTAAATTTTTATGGAAATATCCAGTAGTTTAGAAATATGCATTAACCAGTTATTTAGCTTGTATTAACAAGCTTCAAACTTTGGACAGAGTTAGAAAATGGGATTTAACAATTTCAGGTACTTGTTTACTATGTTATAAACAATTGGAGTCCCGGGATCATTTATTCTTCCTATACGAGTATTCTTATGATATTTGGGAATATATTAAGCGGAAATTCTCCATAATTCTTGCACGTAAAGAAAATAACATTTTCGAGATTATAGAAGACATCATTCAGTCTAATAATTCATATAATGGGAGAATTTGTTGAACTGCAGTGATTAATCTTTTTAAAAATAAGTTCTTAAACAAGGAATTATTATATAAAATCGTGGAAGTTGAAATTGAAGCAGTTTTTCGGAGATTAAATCAGATGAGTTTCAAGAAGGAGTTTAGATCTGAACGACTTACTGTTGACGATCATTGGCGAGGTAGGATCTCTGGAAGTTTGCAGCCGCCATGATTGAGGAATTTCAGTCGTCATGATTTTAGAGAAAAGACCACGAGATGCCACTGATGGATTGGGTGGACTAGTCAATAGGCCAATGGGTTGTAATCTTATTTTTATGTGGCTGACGCGTAAGGGAGGGCTTGTTTTCTTTGTACAGTTTATTTGTTGTTGTATTATTATGGTCTTTGCCTTCCTTTGCACCTTTGTTGTAATTTTTGTTGTTGTAAATAAAAGAACCCTTTTCTTCAAAAAAAAAGTTATATATTTGAAAAGTTAATCAACTAATTGATTATTGGTTGTGATGTGTGATTATCAGTTTAACAAATAAAATTATTGGAATGATAATTAATTTAACCAATATGAAAATGAAAGGAAAATTAAGCCAAACCGAATCAAATTTTGAATTGAATTTAAAATTGGTTGGAACTGCATATGTATACATGTATATATAATGAAAAGTTCATAGCATGGAAGCTAAGAAGAGGAGTAAAATTGTATGCCAGACAAATAGGTACATGTTTATTGTATTTCTTGGGTTTTGATGATTTTATGACCCGATTGGCAAGCCGCTTGGCGTTTTCTCTTTCTTTCTAATTGATGAGGGCCCTATGAGGCAAGTTGTGATTTTATCGATCAGCCCATACAAAGGAGGTTATGGCAAAAAAAATTCAAAAATTTAGGGTGTTCGCCAAATTTTTAAGAAATTTGAAAATTCTTAGAAATAGAAAAGTTGAAAAACTAAAGCCAGAATGAAAGTTGAGTTGGTTAGTTAAACAACTTTCAGCTCCGTTCCTCTTCAAGGACGAAAAGATTTTAAGTGGGGGAAATTGTAACTACCCGGAATTTCTGAACCAATTTAAAAATTTTATTCTAGCTATTTTAAGGAATATGCGAATATAAATTGGTTATTTTTACTAAATAAAATTTGAGAATAATTTTAAAATTAGTTTTTATATTTTATTTGACTTAAAACAAACTCAGTAAAATTATTAAATTGATTTATAAGCTTTGTTTGTGAAAATTTTGAAAATTCGATGTTTAAAGTCATCGCTTAGCCCTTAAAAAGTGAGATTTTGCTAGGAAGCTAAGAATTCGACGAGATAATTTTTTTCGGATTCATAGACAAATCATTGTTGAGTTCCCAAATGCGCATCGAATGGGGTCAGTATGTGGCCATGCGAAGCAAAACTATTTGTTCAAAAGCAGACAATTATTTTATAAAGGAACATTATTGAGACGATCTCGGAATTCGATTCCACTTTTTTTTGGATTTGTATCGTCAAATAATGATTAAATCCAAAAGGGCATAATTTTTGGAGTTAGCGTTTGGGCATACAAGAAGAAAAGGTTTGCTAAAATCGCATTTTTGAAGCTAATTTGAGCAATTTTACAAAGGAACATTATTGAGATGACCTCGGAATTCGATGAAATTTTTTTATACTGAATCCATAGCGTCGAATAATGGTAAGATTTAAAATTTCATGATATTTAGAATTAATATGTGATCGGGCATGATTTCTAATGTAAAAAAAAACAATATTTTGACTTTTAAAAGTCATTTTTTGTGCATACGGACTCAGAATTCAACAGAACCAGTTTCGTTGGACCCGTAATGTCACATAGTAGCCGCATGTCAATTTTCAACGAAAACGGGATCCGTAGGTGACCACATGGATTTTTAAACAGTGAAAATGAGCGAAATTTAAGTATAATAAAATATAAAATTCTTAAAATAATAATTAGGGTGCACTATATATCATCATTTACACTTCATAACCTAAACCTAATCCATTATTTTTCACGTAGCCTTTCTCCCTCTTTCTAAACCTAAAACGTGAGAAAAATCCACCTTCTTCCATTTTTTAAAAATAATACACACTTCCTAAAATCATGAAATAAATATATTTCAGATCCTTGTGAGGAGAGCTTTCACCTCATACCCATTTCAAGACGTTTGGCACTGCTTTGGTACACTGCGATTTTTACAACTTGTGGGTGTACTGCTTAAGGTTGGGAATTGTGAGTGATTAAAGCATTAATTCATGATTTAGTTGTGGTATTGGTGATCAACATGGAAAATAGCACGTGTTTGCAAATTTTTGGGGATATTGGTAAGAATTGGTGTCGATGTTTTGCACAACAACATGCGTGAGAGCGCTGAAGTCGGCTTCTCCAAGGATGGCACGAGTTTAAGGTGGTCGGGCGAAAGTTGTAGAGCTCGCGAAGAGATGAATGGTGATGCTTTTGGTTTTTAATTTAGTGGAGGGGTTGAGGAGAAAAGATAATGAAAAGGGACAGTAATGGCCATTAAAGTGGAGCTGTGTACGTGTTTTTTTTGTGAGAAAAGAGTGATTAGAGTGATGATTAGGAACGTAATAGATTAATTAATAATTATGTTAATGTTAATGACACTTATATGTACATAAAACTTGAAAAATGCATAACTTTTCATATGAACTCAAAATTCAGCGAAACAAGATGCGTTGGAACCGTATCGACGAGAGCTTCGTAATAAAACTGATTTGGAGTGATTTAGATGTCGTATGTGGACTGTGGAGCCGAAAATGTCAAACCAATGTGAGAACTCTCTCACTCAAATCAATTTTGTAATGTTATTTATTTTTAGAGTTCAACACACGAACTCTACACAATCATTTGAAATAGAAGCGATGTATGGATATTAGCGACACTCGCATTTCATACTCTGTGAATGGACCATTGTGGCGCCTTAAATGGCATTTGGTTGTTGAGTATTTATTTATATGGATGGATTAGTGATTTGTGTATTGTGATTGTGATATTGAAGTGGAGTAAATAAAATATATATGCGTTGTATAAAATATATATGTGTCGTGAAAATAATATATATGCTTTGTGAAAATTATATATATGCGATGTGAAAAATATATATGCGTTGTATAAAAATGAATATGCGATGAATAAAATTGTCATGCTATGGAATAATTATTGGATCGTTAAAATTATAATTTTTAACATTAATATGTGATGAATAAAATTGTCATGCTATGGAATAAGAACTGGATCATTAGAAATATAATTTTTAATAATATGCGATGAATAAAATTCATGATATGGAATAATTATTGGATCATTAAAAATATATTTTTTAACACGAATATGCAAAGTATAAAATTATCAAGTAATCGAATGTTCAATTTTGATTTAAAATTGAAAATGAAGTTGAAATAGTTTTAAGAATTTATAAAGATTTATAAAATATGTTTTAAATAGAAATCGACTATATATATATATATTATATATATTTAAATGGTCTGAATAGAACGCGTTGCGCAACGACCGTTCACGAATTTCGACCATTGTCTTCAAATTGATGTAACGAGAGGTCCGACCGTCGGATTCTCCTAAAATCAGAACTGTTGGGTTCATATCAAGAAGATCTTTCCAAAGAATATAGGAGAATTAAATTTGAACTGTTAAATTTTAAAATAGGTCCAAATCAATTTTGGAAAAGATCGCTATAGATGCAGTTTGGTTGCCGTTATTGGAAATCGACTGTAAGGGCCTTAATAAAATTATTAAAAATATGGAAAATTGTGTAAAATCATAATAAATGATTTGGAAAGGTTTTGGATGAAAAATTCCCAAGTTTTGAAAAGATAAAAGATATTTTATCTGATTGAACTAATTATTAACTTGAATAATAATCCAATGTTTTAAAATAAATATATTGGATTTGTAAATGGTCTTTGAAATAACCAGAGTTTTCCAATTCATAAATTGGAATGGATTTGGAATGGAAATAATCTTCAAAATATTTTGATATTGGATTCCATGATTATATGGATATTGTTGAGGAATTTGGAAGATATAGATATCGTTATTCCCAATACGATATCCATTAATTTCAGAATTTGATATTGAATATAAGTCGATATAATTTCTATTCAGAGCCTTATATTTAATATCAAATTGGATTTTGGGTTTGTCATGAATGGTTTTGTAACAATCCACTCATTCCATGATAATAGATTTAAATATTTTATTTAAATCTATCGTCGTGTCCGATGTGTCACTCAAAATGTAGTTTTTCACAAACGATAAAATTAGGACTCGGGACCACTTCCATTGAGTCCGGATCATCGTTTACGACCTTTTTGACTATAAGCATCAATATGTTTTGAGTTTGTGAAAATTGGTACCTTGGCTAGGGCTTGGTTGGGCTAACCTAGCTAATTATATAACCCCCAAACCAGCCCCCTCCTTCTCTATTCTCTTCTAAGCCTTCAAAAGAAATAAAAATGGAGAGTGGAAAGGGAAATAGAAATTCACTAAGCTAGGGCTTTCAATCTAGAGCTCAATTCTTATGCCAATCCAATTCTATGACATGGGTAAGCTCTCTACTCTCCCTCTCTACCTTATACTCCTCTCAATTTTGGATTTTTAGTGTGCCTTAACACTCACGAGTCTTCATTTATGTTTGTGACGTGATTTTGGAGAAGCAAATGAAGAAAGGTGGGTTTTTTGCATGAATTGCAGCTTGTTCTTCGTCATTTGAAACCAAGGTGAGTTCTTTTTGAAATCACATCTATGCCACAAGCAATTGGCTTGTAAAAGTGTAACCTAGTGTTCATTTGAGTTTGCACATGCTAGTAAATTGGTTATGTTAGTGTAACTTAGCTGATTCCATGTTTTATGTTTCATTGTGTTAACAACTTATGATAAGGAATGTTCATACGATCCGATGTATATGATATGGGTTGATTTAGTGATGTTGTGAAGCTCCGTTGTCCCTCGGCACGTCCAAAGTCTTCACAAGTAGCTTGAATCGCTTTGATATGCTTTTGTTGTTCGTTTGAAATAGAGAATATGACATATGTTATTCACACGATCAATACACATGATTTGAATCGATTAAGTGGTGTTGTGAAGTACCATTGTCACACCCAACAAATTCTAAGACTTCACAATCCGCTTATATCGCGTTTATTCATTTTGGTTTGGAATTTTTTTCGTTTTAGAATCTATATTCCAAACCAATGCAGTCGAGCTTCGCGAGTCGATACGGTAGATCGGAGAGGTTTCATTGATGTCCCAAAGAAGTCGTGTGCCTCGACGATTGGCGCCGGACACTCGCGGGGGACGAATCCCCCTGGTTTTGGCCTGGGCAATAGCCCAGGCCTAAACCGGTTGACTGGCCAGAAATGTGGCGGTCGACCGGTTCTGCTTCTAGGCAAAAACGGCCGACCGCCCTATTTGACCGGTCAACAGATCACCCAGAACCTTGAAGTGACCCGAACTTCCCCGGTCTCCGAAGAGAAGAGAAAGAACGAATTACTGTGAGGACAAGACAAATCAGAACGCAGACGGGAGAACATTTCATTGTATATTACAACAATTCCATCAGAATACAAGAATATACAAAGTATGAATAAATATTACACAGAAATATCAGAGATTTAAATTACATTTAAATACATCGCAGCGGAAATAATACAAAACACAACTAGAAGGAGATATACGGATACAAAGCTTTCCGGATATCGTTCCAGCTGTAAACCAGGATCCTGTGAATATAAATCTGCAAAACCAAAACTACTAGCTGCCCGTGTCAAAATAAGGGCACCCAGAGTTTAGGTTAAAACAATAAACTCCAGGTCAGTCATGGGACTGGTGTGAGAACTAAAACAGTTAATAATCTTTATTTTGAAAGTTAGGCAAATCAAGGGACCACGCCGTATAACACGGAACGGGTTTCCTCCCAAGAATACCAGTGCATAAAACAAATAGCGCAATGCTAAATAAGGAAAAATGAAGCTGTTATAAGACCCAGGTCCTATCACACAATGCAACGCAAGCCGGGGGATAGGGTTTTCCCTTATAACAGCCAAAGAATGCTTGATACGTTTTAAAACAAATCATTTGATACTATTATCAGTATATAGTGTATAAAACAACTTCGAATCATAAGTATCAATCATAGGCGGCATGGGTACCATATATCATGTCGCCATACTAGGCTCTACAATTAAAACCGCAAATGTCATGTATTTGGAAATTGGATTTCCATCTATGAACCGAGGCCAGGGATCATCCTCTATCGATTCGAGACAATCTATGTAACACCCCGAAAATTCTATAACTGTGAAGGTAACAAATTAAAGTATAATTAATTTCAAATCAAAGAACTAAGGGAAACGGGATACGCCATTGCGTTCATCTCGGAAAAATACGCGAAATAGATTCCGAGTTTTCGAAAAACGGAGTCCGTATGAAGAAGATATGGCATGCGGAAGTTTTGAATTAAATTTAAAATTCAAACAGAATAAAATAATAAAAAATCGGGCCCAGTGGGCCAGGGCGGATAAACACCCGCCTAGGCCACCCAGGTCGACTGGGCTGTCGACCTGGGCTACCCATGTCGACAGGGCTGTCGACAGCCCTGTCGACAGGGGTGTCGACCTGGTCGAGCCCAGTCAACCTGGCTGGCCAGGTCTGTGTTTGGTCGAATTTCTGTGGTCTGCTTTGTCATTAGGGCTAGGTGGCGGGTTCTAATTGGTCTCTCTATCTAATGAATGGCTATGATCTAACCTAGCAACATCAATGGTCCTAATCAATTCCTAACCTCTATATAAACAACCCTAGACTAAACCCTAATCTATTCATTCAAATTAAGAACATAGCCGCCATGTTGCTGAGGAACGACTAAGAGTAGCCGCCAACTAGAGAGAGGATTAGGGAGAAAGTTCTAAAGCCTAAAGCAATTCAAGCAACCTAAAGCCAATCAATTCAACAAAGGAATCATATCTCTTAATTAGAGAATTCGCCGCAACCATTGTAAGTAGAGTATTACTTTGGTATGAATAAACAACTGTATTGATTTGTATGCTTGAATTGGGATGATAAAGTAATTCATATTCGTGCAAAATTATGTTATTCATTATAAAGAACTACATGCGGTAGTTCTATGCAAGTATACGTTTGGAATATTGCGCAAATTATGTAATCTATGTTGAAGCTACATGTATGTAGTTGATTGAAATTCATGCAAGTTTGGGGCTTTGTTATTATGCCATCATGATGTATATTTTTGTGCATAAATCATTTTGCCAGTAATTGAAACAAGTTTGGTTATTATAGTTCATATGAAACTATGTTGGAATTTTGACACCATAATCCATGTATTAAGTCATGCTTTTGCAAACTTATGAATATGGCTAGGCTATGAATAATATTTGGCATAATTGAAAACCTATGATTAAGTCTATCTTGTTTAAAAGAATTATATGATGACGTATGTGAGACATGGCTAGGTTAGACTCAAAAACCCCTTTTTGCAAGTTTAAAGCAAATACCATGATTAGGAATAATTATGCATAAGTATATTTATACCATCGTTATGTGATTAGACTTAAATCATGATTATGTTGAACTATGCTTTTGTGTTAGTAACAAAGTATCCCCTTTGTGAACATGTAGAAACCTTATGAACATGACATTATACTATGCTTATGCTAGGAATATTTATGCCATGCTTATGTTTGACATTATGCATAAATAAGAATATAGGTTCATGTTGCAATTAAACCTATGCAAGTTCACATGCTTTGATTCATGTCACCTATGTTACCACTATGCAAGTACACCAGTTTCTATTATGTATTTCCAACGTCATATGCAAGTTCATGCGCTCACCTTCCCCTCTTTGTGTATGTAATCACGCCATAAGCCTCCCCTTTTCGCATGGCTAAATTGGGCTTTAAAAGGCTAAGCCCAATGTATATAAACGGACGTGTAAAACGGGGGAAATAACGTTGGGTTAAAATTATTAATGAATGAAAATATAAAATAGAAGGGCCCAAATTCAAGTATGGGTTGGGCCCATGATTGGTGTAACCTTTACACCATTAACTTAATAATGGGCCGCAAATATTTACATATAAGAAATAAAGAGGAATGACAAAATATGTAAATGTAGAACATACGATGTGTTTAACCCGAGGTTGGATTAAGTTGTGATGTAAACCTGCCCGGAACCGCCCGGCTGTCCAGTAGTCACAACAATACCTATCCAATGTGAGAGGTTAAACATGGAGCCCAATAAGGACCCGAGGTTAGACTGAGTTGTGGCGTAAGACTGCCCGGAACCAACCGGCAACAGGCAGCCACAACAATACCTGTCTAATGTGAGTGGTCAGGGCCTTAATAAGATAATTAAGGCTGAGTCAGGACTGTTAGGATTAAGTGAACTAAAGACTTAATCAAAATGGAACATGCTAAACAAAACGGACTGGTGGGGGTTAGGTTAGGAAACACTTAACCAACTTAGCATGTTGGCTAGAGATAGAAAACCTAGTAACGGGGGACCCTTTTCAGCAGTAACCCTAAAAAGGTGTATCAGGATACCCCGAAACTAGGCAGGGTGGGGCACGATTACTGGGCTGATTGTAAGAGGTCAAATCGACGGCGGTGGTGTAGCAGTGTAGGTTCTAACGGGGTGCGGGCGTGCACACACTCCGGCGCAGAAAAATAAGGCACTGGGCACCAGTAGCATACCTGTGCACTCTAAGGTTGTGTCGGGTTGCCACTATGGGACTTGATACACCCCATGGTGGGACCAGCATAGGTAACTACGACATCGGGGGCCGTAAGACACATGTAACTATGCGAGTAGGAGCCGATCATCATTGAATGGATCACATCACCCTGATTATGGGGTGCAAATTGGAAACTAGTTTATATGGGTTCAGAGATTAACATGGGGTACGATAGTATATTCGACCCTAGACAACTTAACCAAGTTTATAGTGTGTGCCCACTTCTTGTTTATACTTATCATACCCAGTTCTTTATTCATAGACAAAATAGTACTAGACTTACTCAGGCTTTATGTCTGACTCTACTTTTCTTTCGTCTTCTTTCTTCCGTTTCCCCCCCCCCCCAGGTCCTCAGGGAGGGAACACAACAGCTTGACCAACCTCAACATCCAGCTTGAAGAAGAGAAATGTATTGCTTGGACTTTCCTGTTTTGAACTATGGCTTTGGACAATCCACTATGGGGCTTTTGCAGTTTATCTATGTTTTATTTATGCTTCTTTAAAAATAATGTACTCAAGACAGATTATGAAAGTGTTATGTTATGTTTTTGGAAAGGATGTTGTTGTAACACGTATTTGACTTTATGAAATAAAAGTTTGTTGTTCTTCCGCTGTTTACAAATATGTGTTCTTATATCTGTCTTGTATATCTGTGACTTGTACTTATAAAACTCCACCAAAATTAGGGCATTCCCTTTGAGAGTGACCCTAACGGAGGTGGGGTGTTTCACTTGGTATCAGAGCATAGGTTTACCAGATAAGATAAAAAAGTTTTGAAAAATCATTTTCAAAAAGGAAATTTAAAGAAGCATTTTTAAAAGAAAAATATTATTTTATTTTAAAAAGGCAAAGTCCACTCTCCAAAGCCATAGGTACTATCTCTTATCCTTCGTTTTGAATCTATCCTTTTTGTTTCAGCATGTCCCAAGAACTTAACTTGCCGGAGGGGGTGCCAATACCTGGTTGGTTTAGACGATTCTTAGAAGCGAGGGCCACTCAGCCAGGTCCTACCTTTCCTCCTCCCCCAGCTGAAGGAAATCATCCAGCTGCAGCGGCACCTTTTCCTCCACCTCCTCCTCGGGGAAACGCTTTTGCTAAGATTTGTAAAGACTTTAAAGCTATGGGAGGAAGGGATTTCCATGGAACTGAGTCCTTCGTGGCAGCTAGAAATTGGCTGAAAGAAACGGAGGACCTATTCATCATCTTTGAGGTAGAAGATAGACAAAAAGTACAACTGGCGGTGTGGCTATTGAAGGGCGAGGCTTCCTACTGGTGGGAAGTCACCAATGCTGAAAGACCAGTGGAGACATGGGAGGACTTTAGGGCAAGGTTTGAGACCAAATTTCTCTCAGATGCGGAAAGAAGTTTGCAGTTGGAAAAATTCTTATTTCTTAAGCAAGGGGACAAGACAGTCAGAGAGTATGTGAATCAGTTCGATGAGCTGGCTAGGTTTGGGCTTGACCTAGTCAATACCCCGCACAAGAAGGCTCTCCGTTTCGTCAAAGGGTTAAATGAGCCATTACACAGTTTGGCCATGATCCATATACCCATGGGGGCCACGTATGAAAGATTGGTGCAAATGGCATTGCTGAATGAAGAGGACAAGGGCAAGAAGGAGACAAAGGCAGAAAGCTCTCAAGGGAAGAAAGAGGGTTTGCAGCCTAAGAAGACAGACTTTAAGAAAGGCGGGAAAGGCAACAAAGAGAAGAGGAAGTGTAATTTTTGTGGCAAAGTGGGGCACTTAGTAAAGGACTGCCGGAAAAAGAAGGCCAAGGAGAATGGTGGGTGCTTTTCTTGCGGTGAGACGGGCCACAGGGCTAAGGACTGCCCAAAGAAACGAGGACAGGGGCAGAGGGCTGGATCCACCCCAGGGGCACAGGTTCATGTGCTAGAAGCGCCACCTTTGCAACAGCGAGGTATAAATACTTCTGTAGAAAGTGTAGTTTATCTTTATGATCACCCCGTTCGCACTTTATTTGATTCTGGCGCATCACACTCCTTTATCTCGTCTGCTTTAGTAGAATCTCTGCACCTCAAAACTAGTATAGTAGAGGACCCCTTAATTGTTTCAAACCCAATTGGGGGCCCAGCTCATTTGTCTATGATTTGTGTGGGATTGAAAATTTCTATTCTAAGTGTAGAATTTCAATGTAGTGCCTTTGTTTTGGGCTTTTCGGGGTATGGTTTGATTTTGGGTATGGATTGGCTATCCAGTAATGGGGCCATCCTTGATTGTGAGAAAAGGGTTGTTAGGCTCCTAACCCAGCTCGGTAATACTTTGGAAATTTCTTGTAATCCCTCGTATGCGGTTATGCTTAGTTATCTTGAATCGCTAGAAGCCTCTGTAGACAGTTTGCAATCAGTTAGAGTGGTCCGGGAATATCCGGATGTCTTTGAAGAGGTGAAGGGCTTGCCTCCGAAGCGGGAAATAGACTTCCGCATATATCTTGTAGATAATGCAAAGCCCGTTGCGTTGCCCGTTAGACATATGGCTCCACGAGAAAGGAAAGAGCTCAGTAAACAGATTAAAGAGCTTCTAGAAAAGGGGTTCATTAGGAGGAGCATTTCAGAATGGGGCGCTCCAGTGGTGTTCGCTACAAAGGCGGATGGTTCACTCCGTCTATGTGTTGACTATAGGGAGCTCAACAAGCTAACGAAAAAGAATAGGCACCCTCTCCCTAGAATTGACGATTTATTTGACCAGCTTGTAGGAGCGTCTGTTTTCTCCCAACTCGATTTAGCAACCGGTTTTCATCAGCTAAGGGTGGCTGAAGATAGCATCGATAAAACGGCGTTCAGAACCCCAGACGGCTTCTTTGAATGGCTTGTCATGCCTTTCGGCTTGACAAATGCACCTGCTTACTTCGTGGACCTAATGAGTAGGGTATTTAGGGATTTCCTCAACAAATTCGTAGTGGTCTTCGTAGATGATATCCTTATCTTCTCAAAGAGTGAAGAGGAACATGCTCAGCACTTAAGGGCAATCATGGAAACTTTGCGAGTCCATCAACTAAAAGCCAAATTCTCCAAATGCCACTTTTGGAGAGAAGAGGTGAGGTTCCTTGGGCACATAGTATCCAAACAAGGGTTAGCAGTGGACCCTGCGAAGGTAGTGGCGGTACAGGATTGGAAGACACCAAGGAATGCGACTGAGGTCCGAAGCTTTCTAGGGCTAGCAGGTTTCTATCGAAAGTTCATAAGGGATTTTGCGAAAATCTCAGCTCCGCTCACGAAATTGACTAAGAAGAATCTAGTGTTCA
Organism: Allium sativum; assembly: GCA_030737875.1. Taxonomy (NCBI): domain Eukaryota; kingdom Viridiplantae; phylum Streptophyta; class Magnoliopsida; order Asparagales; family Amaryllidaceae; genus Allium; species Allium sativum. The sequence continues at coordinate 382,902,484 of CM060924.1, forward strand.
ATTGGGATTTGGATTGCGAGTTTGCTTTCCAAAGACTGAAAAGGGCTCTCACAACAGCCCCAGTTTTGACGCTGCCAGATGGGAGCAAGATGTTCACTGTTTATACGGATGCATGTGGGACAGGGCTAGGCGCCGTCTTAATGCAAGAAGGAAGGGTAGTAGCTTATGGCGGGAGGCAGTTGAAGGTGCACGAAAAGAACTACCCAACCCACGATCTTGAGTTAGCCGCCATCGTCTTTGCACTCAAGTCTTGGCGACACTATCTCCTAGGTGAGAAGTTCGAACTTTACACTGACCATAAATCGTTGAAATATCTTTTCTCGCAGAAGGATCTTAACTTGAGGCAACAAAGATGGATGGAGTTTCTTGCCTCGTACGATTTCGAAATCTCCTATACTCCGGGCAAAGGCAACGTAGTGGCAGACGCGTTGAGCCGAAAGAAATTGACCCTAAGCCCGTTGTTTGTTGAAAGACAAAGCCTAGAGTTTATAGCCAGTTTCGACTTTAGGCCTTCCTCCGAGTTCGTACCAGGCTTGCTTGCATCTCTCGAAGTGCGCCCAACTTTAGTAGATTCAGTAGGGGCAGCACAACGCGAAGACCCTCAGCTTGTGGAAATGATTGATAGGCTAATTAGGGGTGAGACTTCAAGTCACCTCAACCGATACTCCATCGACGATAGGGGTTTGTTAAGGAGAGACGGAAGACTATGCGTCCCACAGATAAAAGATTTAGTAAAGAAGGTTCTAGAGGAAGCGCATCATTCCAAGATGACGATACACCCAGGCGGAGATAAAATGTACAAAGACATAAAAAGGACTTTCTTCTGGAACGGCATGAAAAAGGACGTGGCAGAGTTCGTTTCTAAATGTATGGTGTGCCAACAGGTTAAGGCAGAACAGAAAAAGCCTGGCGGACTACTACATCGTCTGGAGGTCCCGCAGTGGAAGTGGGATAGCATCTCAATGGACTTCATCGATGGGCTGCCTAGGTCTAGGAGAGGCAACACTAGCATTTGGGTAATAGTGGATAGGCTTACTAAAAGCGCCCACTTTTTACCTGTCAAAAGTAAAAGAACTGCCTCATCCCTAGCATCACTTTACCTTAAGGAAATCGTTCGACTCCATGGAATACCATCTAGCATTGTTAGTGACCGAGACCCCATCTTCACCAGTGAGTTTTGGGGGAGTCTGCAAGAAGCAGTAGGAACACAGTTATGCTTAAGCACAGCCTATCATCCCCAAACCGACGGCCAAACAGAGAGAGTGAACAGAGTTCTGGAAGACCTTTTAAGGCTATGCGTCCTTGACTTCGGAGGGATATGGGAAGACCACCTTCCTTTGGTAGAATTCGCCTACAACAACAGCTATCAAGCAACCATCGGAATGGCGCCCTTCGAAGCTTTATATGAAAGACCGTGCCGATCGCCCACTTGTTGGTGGGAGTCTACTGATAAGCTCACACTTGGACCGGATATGATCCGAGAGACTTCAGAGAAAGTGGACTTAATACGAAGAAGGATGAAGACGGCCCAAGACAGACAAAAGTCCTACGCCGACAAGAGAAGGACCGACCTTGAATTCGAGGTTGGAGACAGAGTTTTTCTCAAGGTATCACCGCTAAGGAACGTTGTTCGTTTTGGAACCACAGGAAAGCAAGCACCAAGGTTCGTAGGGCCATTCCCTATCATCGAGAAAATTGGGAAAATGGCCTATAGATTAGAGCTGCCCGAGAAGTTGGCTGGAGTCCACAACGTTTTTCACGTTTCACATCTCCGAAAATGTCTGCATGAGTCTGCTGAAGTGGTAGAGCCAAATATCCTCGAAGAGGCCGAAGTGGAACGCGAAGCAACCATAAGAAAAGTTCCAACCCGCATCTTAGGAACGGAAGTGAAGAAGCTACGCAACCGTGAAGTCAAGCTCGTCAAAGTTCAGTGGAGCGACGCCGAGGGAGACGCGACTTGGGAAACTGAAGCTAGAATACGTACTACCTACCCTTTTCTGTTCGAGGGTACATCCTTGATCATTCTTTTTCCTTAAGTTGTGCTTTTATCTATCTTTTTAGGTATATTTCCTTGACCGTATCTTTTAGGTAGAAACCCTTTGGATGGAAACATGTAGTTGAAACATGTTATGGATGATGGTTGCAAGTGGTTGCAAGTGATTGCTAGTGGTTGCTCGTGGTTGCATATACACACACAATCTAGGGTTTAGATCGGCTCAGTCACTTCATATTGCATATGCATATATGTTTGCATTCGTATATGATTGAACATTAATGTGTTGTCATGTGGATGTTGCATCTGTATTGAATGATTGTGCACTCATGTAGAATCAAGAATAGGAAAATTTGCATACATAATGGATTCATGGCACTTACATAATTCGCATTAAGGAGGTCAACTGAATCAGTAGACCGCCTGATTTTGCATTAGATAAGTTCATGTACACACACACTTCGCATATGATCATGAAGCATTAGAAGTCTTTTAAGGACAATCGATGCTCGTGTTTGATGGATGAGTAGATGGATGATTGGATGTTAGGATATACATTCCTCCTAGCTTGAAGATTTCGGGGACGAAATCCTTTTAAGTGGGGGAGAATGTAACACCCCGAAAATTCTATAACTGTGAAGGTAACAAATTAAAGTATAATTAATTTCAAATCAAAGAACTAAGGGAAACGGGATACGCCATTGCGTTCGTCTCGGAAAAATACGCGAAATAGAGTCCGAGTTTTCGAAAAACGGAGTCCGTATGAAGAAGATATGGCATGCGGAAGTTTTGAATTAAATTTAAAATTCAAACAGAATAAAATAATAAAAAATCGGGCCCAGTGGGCCAGGGCGGATAAACACCCGCCTAGGCCACCCAGGTCGACTGGGCTGTCGACCTGGGCTACCCATGTCGACAGGGCTGTCGACAGCCCTGTCGACAGGGGTGTCGACCTGGTCGAGCCCAGTCAACCTGGCTGGCCAGGTCTGTGTTTGGTCGAATTTCTGTGGTCTGCTTTGTCATTAGGGCTAGGTGGCGGGTTCTAATTGGTCTCTCTATCTAATGAATGGCTATGATCTAACCTAGCAACATCAATGGTCCTAATCAATTCCTAACCTCTATATAAACAACCCTAGACTAAACCCTAATCTATTCATTCAAATTAAGAACATAGCCGCCATGTTGCTGAGGAACGACTAAGAGTAGCCGCCAACTAGAGAGAGGATTAGGGAGAAAGTTCTAAAGCCTAAAGCAATTCAAGCAACCTAAAGCCAATCAATTCAACAAAGGAATCATATCTCTTAATTAGAGAATTCGCCGCAACCATTGTAAGTAGAGTATTACTTTGGTATGAATAAACAACTGTATTGATTTGTATGCTTGAATTGGGATGATAAAGTAATTCATATTCGTGCAAAATTATGTTATTCATTATAAAGAACTACATGCGGTAGTTCTATGCAAGTATACGTTTGGAATATTGCGCAAATTATGTAATCTATGTTGAAGCTACATGTATGTAGTTGATTGAAATTCATGCAAGTTTGGGGCTTTGTTATTATGCCATCATGATGTATATTTTTGTGCATAAATCATTTTGCCAGTAATTGAAACAAGTTTGGTTATTATAGTTCATATGAAACTATGTTGGAATTTTGACACCATAATCCATGTATTAAGTCATGCTTTTGCAAACTTATGAATATGGCTAGGCTATGAATAATATTTGGCATAATTGAAAACCTATGATTAAGTCTATCTTGTTTAAAAGAATTATATGATGACGTATGTGAGACATGGCTAGGTTAGACTCAAAAACCCCTTTTTGCAAGTTTAAAGCAAATACCATGATTAGGAATAATTATGCATAAGTATATTTATACCATCGTTATGTGATTAGACTTAAATCATGATTATGTTGAACTATGCTTTTGTGTTAGTAACAAAGTATCCCCTTTGTGAACATGTAGAAACCTTATGAACATGACATTATACTATGCTTATGCTAGGAATATTTATGCCATGCTTATGTTTGACATTATGCATAAATAAGAATATAGGTTCATGTTGCAATTAAACCTATGCAAGTTCACATGCTTTGATTCATGTCACCTATGTTACCACTATGCAAGTACACCAGTTTCTATTATGTATTTCCAACGTCATATGCAAGTTCATGCGCTCACCTTCCCCTCTTTGTGTATGTAATCACGCTATAAGCCTCCCCTTTTCGCATGGCTAAATTGGGCTTTAAAAGGCTAAGCCCAATGTATATAAACGGACGTGTAAAACGGGGGAAATAACGTTGGGTTAAAATTATTAATGAATGAAAATATAAAATAGAAGGGCCCAAATTCAAGTATGGGTTGGGCCCATGATTGGTGTAACCTTTACACCATTAACTTAATAATGGGCCGCAAATATTTACATATAAGAAATAAAGAGGAATGACAAAATATGTAAATGTAGAACATACGATGTGTTTAACCCGAGGTTGGATTGAGTTGTGATGTAAACCTGCCCGGAACCGCCCGGCTGTCCAGTAGTCACAACAATACCTATCCAATGTGAGAGGTTAAACATGGAGCCCAATAAGGACCCGAGGTTAGACTGAGTTGTGGCGTAAGACTGCCCGGAACCAACCGGCAACAGGCAGCCACAACAATACCTGTCTAATGTGAGTGGTCAGGGCCTTAATAAGATAATTAAGGCTGAGTCAGGACTGTTAGGATTAAGTGAACTAAAGACTTAATCAAAATGGAACATGCTAAACAAAACGGACTGGTGGGGGTTAGGTTAGGAAACACTTAACCAACTTAGCATGTTGGCTAGAGATAGAAAACCTAGTAACGGGGGACCCTTTTCAGCAGTAACCCTAAAAAGGTGTATCAGGATACCCTGAAACTAGGCAGGGTGGGGCACGATTACTGGGCTGATTGTAAGAGGTCAAATCGACGGCGGTGGTGTAGCAGTGTAGGTTCTAACGGGGTGCGGGCATGCACACACTCCGGCGCAGAAAAATAAGGCACTGGGCACCAGTAGCATACCTGTGCACTCTAAGGTTGTGTCGGGTTGCCACTATGGGACTTGATACACCCCATGGTGGGACCAGCATAGGTAACTACGACATCGGGGGCCGTAAGACACATGTAACTATGCGAGTAGGAGCCGATCATCATTGAATGGATCACATCACCCTGATTATGGGGTGCAAATTGGAAACTAGTTTATATGGGTTCAGAGATTAACATGGGGTACGATAGTATATTCGACCCTAGACAACTTAACCAAGTTTATAGTGTGTGCCCACTTCTTGTTTATACTTATCATACCCAGTTCTTTATTCATAGACAAAATAGTACTAGACTTACTCAGGCTTTATGTCTGACTCTACTTTTCTTTCGTCTTCTTTCTTCCGTTCCCCCCCCCCCCCCCAGGTCCTCAGGGAGGGAACACAGCAGCTTGACCAACCTCAACATCCAGCTTGAAGAAGAGAAATGTATTGCTTGGACTTTCCTGTTTTGAACTATGGCTTTGGACAATCCACTATGGGGCTTTTGCAGTTTATCTATGTTTTATTTATGCTTCTTTAAAAATAATGTACTCAAGACAGATTATGAAAGTGTTATGTTATGTTTTTGGAAAGGATGTTGTTGTAACACGTATTTGACTTTATGAAATAAAAGTTTGTTGTTCTTCCGCTGTTTACAAATATGTGTTCTTATATCTGTCTTGTATATCTGTGACTTGTACTTATAAAACTCCACCAAAATTAGGGCATTCCCTTTGAGAGTGACCCTAACGGAGGTGGAGTGTTTCACTTGGTATCAGAGCATAGGTTTACCCGATAAGATAAAAAAGTTTTGAAAAATCATTTTCAAAAAGGAAATTTAAAGAAGCATTTTTAAAAGAAAAATATTATTTTATTTTAAAAAGGCAAAGTCCACTCTCCAAAGCCATAGGTACTATCTCTTATCCTTCGTTTTGAATCTATCCTTTTTGTTTCAGCATGTCCCAAGAACTTAACTTGCCGGAGGGGGTGCCAATACCTGGTTGGTTTAGACGATTCTTAGAAGCGAGGGCCACTCAGCCAGGTCCTACCGTTCCTCCTCCCCCAGCTGAAGGAAATCATCCAACTGCAGCGGCACCTTTTCCTCCACCTCCTCCTCGGGGAAACGCTTTTGCTAAGATTTGTAAAGACTTTAAAGCTATGGGAGGAAGGGATTTCCATGGAACTGAGTCCTTCGTGGCAGCTAGAAATTGGCTGAAAGAAACGGAGGACCTATTCATCATCTTTGAGGTAGAAGATAGACAAAAGGTACAACTGGCGGTGTGGCTATTGAAGGGCGAGGCTTCCTACTGGTGGGAAGTCACCAATGCTGAAAGACCAGTGGAGACATGGGAGGACTTTAGGGCAAGGTTTGAGACCAAATTTCTCTCAGATGCGGAAAGAAGTTTGCAGTTGGAAAAATTCTTATTTCTTAAGCAAGGGGACAAGACAGTCAGAGAGTATGTGAATCAGTTCGATGAGCTGGCTAGGTTTGGGCTTGACCTAGTCAATACCCCGCACAAGAAGGCTCTCCGTTTCGTCAAAGGGTTAAATGAGCCATTACACAGTTTGGCCATGACCCATATACCCATGGGGGCCACGTATGAAAGATTGGTGCAAATGGCATTGCTGAATGAAGAGGACAAGGGCAAGAAGGAGACAAAGGCAGAAAGCTCTCAAGGGAAGAAAGAGGGTTTGCAGCCTAAGAAGACAGACTTTAAGAAAGGCGGGAAAGGCAACAAAGAGAAGAGGAAGTGTAATTTCTGTGGCAAAGTGGGGCACTTAGTAAAGGACTGCCGGAAAAAGAAGGCCAAGGAGAATGGTGGGTGCTTTTCTTGCGGTGAGACGGGCCACAGGGCTAAGGACTGCCCAAAGAAACGAGGACAGGGGCAGAGGGCTGGATCCACCCCAGGGGCACAGGTTCATGTGCTAGAAGCGCCACCTTTGCAACAGCGAGGTATAAATACTTCTGTAGAAAGTGTAGTTTATCTTTATGATCACCCCGTTCGCACTTTATTTGATTCTGGCGCATCACACTCCTTTATCTCGTCTGCTTTAGTAGAATCTCTGCACCTCAAAACTAGTATAGTAGAGGACCCCTTAATTGTTTCAAACCCAATTGGGGGCCCAGCTCATTTGTCTATGATTTGTGTGGGATTGAAAATTTCTATTCTAAGTGTAGAATTTCAATGTAGTGCCTTTGTTTTGGGCTTTTCGGGGTATGGTTTGATTTTGGGTATGGATTGGCTATCCAGTAATGGGGCCATCCTTGATTGTGAGAAAAGGGTTGTTAGGCTCCTAACCCAGCTCGGTAATACTTTGGAAATTTCTTGTAATCCCTCGTATGCGGTTATGCTTAGTTATCTTGAATCGCTAGAAGCCTCTGTAGACAGTTTGCAATCAGTTAGAGTGGTCCGGGAATATCCGGATGTCTTTGAAGAGGTGAAGGGCTTGCCTCCGAAGCGGGAAATAGACTTCCGCATATATCTTGTAGATAATGCAAAGCCCGTTGCGTTGCCCGTTAGACATATGGCTCCACGAGAAAGGAAAGAGCTCAGTAAACAGATTAAAGAGCTTCTAGAAAAGGGGTTCATTAGGAGGAGCATTTCAGAATGGGGCGCTCCAGTGGTGTTCGCTACAAAGGCGGATGGTTCACTCCGTCTATGTGTTGACTATAGGGAGCTCAACAAGCTAACGAAAAAGAATAGGCACCCTCTCCCTAGAATTGACGATTTATTTGACCAGCTTGTAGGAGCGTCTGTTTTCTCCCAACTCGATTTAGCAACCGGTTTTCATCAGCTAAGGGTGGCTGAAGATAGCATCGATAAAACGGCGTTCAGAACCCCAGACGGCTTCTTCGAATGGCTTGTCATGCCTTTCGGCTTGACAAATGCACCTGCTTACTTCGTGGACCTAATGAGTAGGGTATTTAGGGATTTCCTCAACAAATTCGTAGTGGTCTTCGTAGATGATATCCTTATCTTCTCAAAGAGTGAAGAGGAACATGCTCAGCACTTAAGGGCAATCATGGAAACTTTGCGAGTCCATCAACTAAAAGCCAAATTCTCCAAATGCCACTTTTGGAGAGAAGAGGTGAGGTTCCTTGGGCACATAGTATCCAAACAAGGGTTAGCAGTGGACCCTGCGAAGGTAGTGGCGGTACAGGATTGGAAGACACCAAGGAATGCGACTGAGGTCCGAAGCTTTCTAGGGCTAGCAGGTTTCTATCGAAAGTTCATAAGGGATTTTGCGAAAATCTCAGCTCCGCTCACGAAATTGACTAAGAAGAATCTAGTGTTCAATTGGGATTTGGATTGCGAGTTTGCTTTCCAACGACTGAAAAGGGCTCTCACAACAGCCCCAGTTTTGACGCTGCCAGATGGGAGCAAGATGTTCACTGTTTATACGGATGCATGTGGGACAGGGCTAGGCGCCGTCTTAATGCAAGAAGGAAGGGTAGTAGCTTATGGCGGGAGGCAGTTGAAGGTGCACGAAAAGAACTACCCAACCCACGATCTTGAGTTAGCCGCCATCGTCTTTGCACTCAAGTCTTGGCGACACTATCTCCTAGGTGAGAAGTTCGAACTTTACACTGACCATAAATCGTTGAAATATCTTTTCTCGCAGAAGGATCTTAACTTGAGGCAACAAAGATGGATGGAGTTTCTTGCCTCGTACGATTTCGAAATCTCCTATACTCCGGGCAAAGGCAACGTAGTGGCAGACGCGTTGAGCCGAAAGAAATTGACCCTAAGCCCGTTGTTTGTTGAAAGACAAAGCCTAGAGTTTATAGCCAGTTTCGACTTTAGGCCTTCCTCCGAGTTCGTACCAGGCTTGCTTGCATCTCTCGAAGTGCGCCCAACTTTAGTAGATTCAGTAGGGGCAGCACAACGCGAAGACCCTCAGCTTGTGGAAATGATTGATAGGCTAATTAGGGGTGAGACTTCAAGTCACCTCAACCGATACTCCATCGACGATAGGGGTTTGTTAAGGAGAGACGGAAGACTATGCGTCCCACAGATAAAAGATTTAGTAAAGAAGGTTCTAGAGGAAGCGCATCATTCCAAGATGACGATACACCCAGGCGGAGATAAAATGTACAAAGACATAAAAAGGACTTTCTTCTGGAACGGCATGAAAAAGGACGTGGCAGAGTTCGTTTCTAAATGTATGGTGTGCCAACAGGTTAAGGCAGAACAGAAAAAGCCTGGCGGACTACTACATCCTCTGGAGGTCCCGCAGTGGAAGTGGGATAGCATCTCAATGGACTTCATCGATGGGCTGCCTAGGTCTAGGAGAGGCAACACTAGCATTTGGGTAATAGTGGATAGGCTTACTAAAAGCGCCCACTTTTTACCTGTCAAAAGTAAAAGAACTGCCTCATCCCTAGCATCACTTTACCTTAAGGAAATCGTTCGACTCCATGGAATACCATCTAGCATTGTTAGTGACCGAAACCCCATCTTCACCAGTGAGTTTTGGGGGAGTCTGCAAGAAGCAGTAGGAACGCAGTTATGCTTAAGCACAGCCTATCATCCCCAAACCGACGGCCAAACAGAGAGAGTGAACAGAGTTCTGGAAGACCTTTTAAGGCTATGCGTCCTTGACTTCGGAGGGACATGGGAAGACCACCTTCCTTTGGTAGAATTCGCCTACAACAACAGCTATCAAGCAACCATCGGAATGGCGCCCTTCGAAGCTTTATATGGAAGACCGTGCCGATCGCCCACTTGTTGGTGGGAGTCTACTGATAAGCTCACACTTGGACCGGATATGATCCGAGAGACTTCAGAGAAAGTGGACTTAATACGAAGAAGGATGAAGACGACCCAAGACAGACAAAAGTCCTACGCCGACAAGAGAAGGACCGACCTTGAATTCGAGGTTGGAGACAGAGTTTTTCTCAAGGTATCACCGCTAAGGAACGTTGTTCGTTTTGGAACCACAGGAAAGCAAGCACCAAGGTTCGTAGGGCCATTCCCTATCATCGAGAAAATTGGGAAAATGGCCTATAGATTAGAGCTGCCCGAGAAGTTGGCTGGAGTCCACAACGTTTTTCACGTTTCACATCTCCGAAAATGTCTGCATGAGTCTGCTGAAGTGGTAGAGCCAAATATCCTCGAAGAGGCCGAAGTGGAACGCGAAGCAACCATAAGAAAAGTTCCAACCCGCATCTTAGGAACGGAAGTGAAGAAGCTACGCAACCGTGAAGTCAAGCTCGTCAAAGTTCAGTGGAGCGACGCCGAGGGAGACGCGACTTGGGAAACTGAAGCTAGAATACGTACTACCTACCCTTTTCTGTTCGAGGGTACATCCTTGATCTTTCTTTTTCCTTAAGTTGCGCTTTTATCTATCATTTTAGGTATATTTCCTCGACCGTATCTTTTAGGTAGAAACCCTTTGGATGGAAACATGTAGTTGAAACATGTTATGGATGATGGTTGCAAGTGGTTGCAATTGATTGCTAGTGGTTGCTCGTGGTTGCATATACACACACAATCTAGGGTTTAGATCGGCTCAGTCACTTCATATTGCATATGCATATATGTTTGCATTCGTATATGATTGAACATTAATGTGTTGTCATGTGGATGTTGCATCTGTATTGAATGATTGTGCACTCATGTAGAATCAAGAATAGGAAAATTTGCATACATAATGGATTCATGGCACTTACATAATTCGCATTAAGGAGGTCAACTGAATCAGTAGACCGCCTGATTTTGCATTAGATAAGTTCATGTACACACACACTTCGCATATGATCATGAAGCATTAGAAGTCTTTTAAGGACAATGGATGCTCGTGTTTGATGGATGAGTAGATGGATGATTGGATGTTAGGATATACATTCCTCCTAGCTTGAAGATTTCGGGGACGAAATCCTTTTAAGTGGGGGAGAATGTAACACCCCGAAAATTCTATAACTGTGAAGGTAACAAATTAAAGTATAATTAATTTCAAATCAAAGAACTAAGGGAAAGGGGATACGCCATTGCGTTCGTCTCGGAAAAATACGCGAAATAGAGTCCGAGTTTTCGAAAAACGGAGTCCGTATGAAGAAGATATGGCATGCGGAAGTTTTGAATTAAATTTAAAATTCAAACAGAATAAAATAATAAAAAATCGGGCCCAGTGGGCCAGGGCGGATAAACACCCGCCTAGGCCACGCAGGTCGACTGGGCTGTCGACCTGGGCTACCCATGTCGACAGGGCTGTCGACAGCCCTGTCGACAGGGGTGTCGACCTGGTCGAGCCCAATCAACCTGGCTGGCCAGGTCTGTGTTTGGTCGAATTTCTGTGGTCTGCTTTGTCATTAGGGCTAGGTGGCGGGTTCTAATTGGTCTCTCTATCTAATGAATGGCTATGATCTAACCTAGCAACATCAATGGTCCTAATCAATTCCTAACCTCTATATAAACAACCCTAGACTAAACCCTAATCTATTCATTCAAATTAAGAACATAGCCGCCATGTTGCTGAGGAACGACTAAGAGTAGCCGCCAACTAGAGAGAGGATTAGGGAGAAAGTTCTAAAGCCTAAAGCAATTCAAGCAACCTAAAGCCAATCAATTCAACAAAGGAATCATATCTCTTAATTAGAGAATTCGCCGCAACCATTGTAAGTAGAGTATTACTTTGGTATGAATAAACAACTGTATTGATTTGTATGCTTGAATTGGGATGATAAAGTAATTCATATTCGTGCAAAATTATGTTATTCATTATAAAGAACTACATGCGGTAGTTCTATGCAAGTATACGTTTGGAATATTGCGCAAATTATGTAATCTATGTTGAAGCTACATGTATGTAGTTGATTGAAATTCATGCAAGTTTGGGGCTTTGTTATTATGCCATCATGATGTATATTTTTGTGCATAAATCATTTTGCCAGTAATTGAAACAAGTTTGGTTATTATAGTTCATATGAAACTATGTTGGAATTTTGACACCATAATCCATGTATTAAGTCATGCTTTTGCAAACTTATGAATATGGCTAGGCTATGAATAATATTTGGCATAATTGAAAACCTATGATTAAGTCTATCTTGTTTAAAAGAATTATATGATGACGTATGTGAGACATGGCTAGGTTAGACTCAAAAACCCCTTTTTGCAAGTTTAAAGCAAATACCATGATTAGGAATAATTATGCATAAGTATATTTATACCATCGTTATGTGATTAGACTTAAATCATGATTATGTTGAACTATGCTTTTGTGTTAGTAACAAAGTATCCCCTTTGTGAACATGTAGAAACCTTATGAACATGACATTATACTATGCTTATGCTAGGAATATTTATGCCATGCTTATGTTTGACATTATGCATAAATAAGAATATAGGTTCATGTTGCAATTAAACCTATGCAAGTTCACATGCTTTGATTCATGTCACCTATGTTACCACTATGCAAGTACACCAGTTTCTATTATGTATTTCCAACGTCATATGCAAGTTCATGCGCTCACCTTCCCCTCTTTGTGTATGTAATCACGCTATAAGCCTCCCCTTTTCGCATGGCTAAATTGGGCTTTAAAAGGCTAAGCCCAATGTATATAAACGGACGTGTAAAACGGGGGAAATAACGTTGGGTTAAAATTATTAATGAATGAAAATATAAAATAGAAGGGCCCAAATTCAAGTATGGGTTGGGCCCATGATTGGTGTAACCTTTACACCATTAACTTAATAATGGGCCGCAAATATTTACATATAAGAAATAAAGAGGAATGACAAAATATGTAAATGTAGAACATACGATGTGTTTAACCCGAGGTTGGATTGAGTTGTGATGTAAACCTGCCCGGAACCGCCCGGCTGTCCAGTAGTCACAACAATACCTATCCAATGTGAGAGGTTAAACATGGAGCCCAATAAGGACCCGAGGTTAGACTGAGTTGTGGCGTAAGAATGCCCGGAACCAACCGGCAACAGGCAGCCACAACAATACCTGTCTAATGTGAGTGGTCAGGGCCTTAATAAGATAATTAAGGCTGAGTCAGGACTGTTAGGATTAAGTGAACTAAAGACTTAATCAAAATGGAACATGCTAAACAAAACGGACTGGTGGGGGTTAGGTTAGGAAACACTTAACCAACTTAGCATGTTGGCTAGAGATAGAAAACCTAGTAACGGGGGACCCTTTTCAGCAGTAACCCTAAAAAGGTGTATCAGGATACCCTGAAACTAGGCAGGGTGGGGCACGATTACTGGGCTGATTGTAAGAGGTCAAATCGACGGCGGTGGTGTAGCAGTGTAGGTTCTAACGGGGTGCGGGCGTGCACACACTCCGGCGCAGAAAAATAAGGCACTGGGCACCAGTAGCATACCTGTGCACTCTAAGGTTGTGTCGGGTTGCCACTATGGGACTTGATACACCCCATGGTGGGACCAGCATAGGTAACTACGACATCGGGGGCCGTAAGACACATGTAACTATGCGAGTAGGAGCCGATCATCATTGAATGGATCACATCACCCTGATTATGGGGTGCAAATTGGAAACTAGTTTATATGGGTTCAGAGATTAACATGGGGTACGATAGTATATTCGACCCTAGACAACTTAACCAAGTTTATAGTGTGTGCCCACTTCTTGTTTATACTTATCATACCCAGTTCTTTATTCATAGACAAAATAGTACTAGACTTACTCAGGCTTTATGTCTGACTCTACTTTTCTTTCGTCTTCTTTCTTCCGTTTCCCCCCCCCCAGGTCCTCAGGGAGGGAACACAGCAGCTTGACCAACCTCAACATCCAGCTTGAAGAAGAGAAATGTATTGCTTGGACTTTCCTGTTTTGAACTATGGCTTTGGACAATCCACTATGGGGCTTTTGCAGTTTATCTATGTTTTATTTATGCTTCTTTAAAAATAATGTACTCAAGACAGATTATGAAAGTGTTATGTTATGTTTTTGGAAAGGATGTTGTTGTAACACGTATTTGACTTTATGAAATAAAAGTTTGTTGTTCTTCCGCTGTTTACAAATATGTGTTCTTATATCTGTCTTGTATATCTGTGACTTGTACTTATAAAACTCCACCAAAATTAGGGCATTCCCTTTGAGAGTGACCCTAACGGAGGTGGGGTGTTTCAATCTAGCCCATGTCTCAGGACCCAGACTCAGGTGGGGCCTTGGATCGTCAGGGCTGGTCCACCGATGTGGATTAAAATGCCTGAACACTGCGTTTCCCCGCCCTTTGCGGCGTACATGAGCCAATGAATGGCTCCATCGGACCCGGATCGTCCGATCTAACTGAGGCGCCTCGCAACAGCAATAACCACACAGGTGAAAAGTATATAAATGTCAGGGTTGGTAGATCACTGACACCACCCTACCTAGAAGGAAACGCATGCCCTCCCTGAGGTCCTCTCCCGTTTCTGGTTCACAACCGGGGTGTGAGGCTCACGAATTCACGTTACACAAAGCTACGCCACACAGTCAGTGCTTTGATCATCAACCACAAGACTTTGCTTTTCGAATTTCAATTCGAATTCATTTCTATTCAATTTCAATTCGAGTTCATTTCTATTCAATATAAATTCGAATTTCAATTCTTTTCAAAATATCAGATTTTGAAATCACTTTCGATATTCGTTATAAAATGAATAAAATCGATATAAATATCTTTCACGTCAAAATGGTGTAAATCTAATCAACACGGCTTCATATATTTTCTATTTTCAAATATTCTATTTCAAATATTTCTATTCAAATATTTCTATTTCAAATATTTCTATTTCAAATATTTTTATTCAAATATTTCTATTCAAGTATTTCTATTTCAAATATTTCTATTTCAAATATTTCTTTTTCAAATATTTCTATTTCAAATATTTCTATTCAAATATTTCTATTTCAAATATTTATATTTCAAATATTTTTATTCAAATATTTCTATTCAAATATTTCTATTTCAAATATTTCTATTTCAAATATTTTTATTTCAAATATTTCTATTTCAAATATTTCTATTCAAATATTTCTATTCAAATATTTCTATTTCAAATATTTTTATTCAAATATTTCTATTCAAATATTTCTATTTCAAATATTTCTATTTCGAAACTGGAATGAGGCCCAATCAATTACCATATAATGTTAATTATATGGATTTTCTACCTCACGTATATAACAGCAACGATAAATCATCAACCATCATCCAAAGTGCATTCTACACTGTATAAACATCAAATATAAATATTCAACGCTTATAACAGTCTGTCAATCAATCGATTGACATACGACTAAACAATTGGGATTAGTACGTCAAATATCATCCTAATACCCGTGTGGGGTTTCAAACAATCAAAAACAGATTTTATTTATGTAGTTGGGCGATGTGTAAAATTTATCGTCCCAATCAATATCAGTCAAATGTGTGTATATAAACAATCATCCGATCTGTTTATTTTTATTTCATTTCATATACACGTTAAAAAATTCTATTTTTAACTATAAAATATTTTCCACTATAAAATATTTTATTTCATCTATATAAATATTTTATTTCATTTCACATCACACAATCAACTACACATCAAAATCAAACAAACAAGCATACAAGCCATCCATGGTCTGTGGATGACGGGTGTCGGGTGCTACTAAACACCGTCTGCATCCTAGTATATATTTATAACTAGAAAAATAAAATTTAAAGGTGAGGAGTTCTCACAGAATAGCTAATCCAATGCCTCGACTCTTCTTTGTAGAAAATCTTCGCCACTCGCCCTTTGTCACTTTCTTTGCCCGTATTCTCTACAAATGTAAAAATCACATTTTTACTTCTCTATTCAATATATAAAAATCGAATTTTTACTTTGCTATTCAATATATAAAAATCGAATTTTTTACTTTGCTATTCAATATATTAAAAATCGAATTTTTTACTTTGCTATTCAATATATA
This sequence comes from Allium sativum, assembly GCA_030737875.1. NCBI lineage: Eukaryota > Viridiplantae > Streptophyta > Magnoliopsida > Asparagales > Amaryllidaceae > Allium > Allium sativum. The sequence goes on from CM060924.1 coordinate 382,918,449, forward strand.
AAAATCGAATTTTTTTACTTTGCTATTCAATATAAAAAAATTGAATTTTTTTTCTTCGTTGTCATGTGTATTAAAATCACATTTTTATACTACTACTATATAGATAAAAATTCTATTTTTATACCGATAAAAATCGCATCTTTTCTATTTTAAAAATCTAATCTTTTCTATTTTAAAAATCTAATCTTTTCTATTTTAAAAAAATCTAATCTTTTCTATTTTAAAAAATCTAATCTTTTCTATTTTAAAAAAATATGATCTTTTCTATAACAAAATTTCATCTTTTCTATTATAAAATTTCGATCTTTTCACCTCTAATAATCATATGATAAAAATCAAAACATTATGGCCTTTTATATAATAATAATCAAAGCTTTTATAAATTAAAAATCACATTTTTAAATTACTAAACTAAACGAAATACATTAAAAACTTACTGCGCAGGGGAGGAAAGAGGGCGTCGGGCACTGCTGCGCCGGAGTGGTGGCCGGAGGATGGATGCTAGCGTTCGGCAGTGGAGGCATGGCTTACGAGGTGCGGTGGCGGTTGATTTGGGGATAGGGGGGTTGCGTCAGCTTTAGGGTGGTGCTTCGCGATTTAGAAGGGGGAAGAAGGAGGAGAGAGGGGAGCGCGAGAGGGGGGGCCTGGTCGGTGGAGCGGCGGGCGGTGGTGATCGCCAGGGGAGGGCGTCGGGGTCTGGCGGTCTTCCATTTTTTTCTTTTTTCTTTTCAGTTCTGATTCGATTTAATTGGGGGGGCCTGAGTGATGTAAGGGGAGAGGGTTTTATTTTTTATTATTATTTAATTTCAAAAAAAGTTGACTTTTTATTTCGATCTCGAAACGAAGCCCAACGCTTGTCGTCCATAGCATTTCACCCCCATTCTGAACACAATGGGAAATGTATCGTAGGCTGATTCGATCGTTACAATCAGTTTTCGTTGAAATTCTAATATAACTCTTTATATTCAATTGTAAACGTACATTTCAATTTACTGGGGTCACATACTAACTCTAAAAATTGCAGAAAAATATTTTCTAGCTTCGTATTGACGATACGGTCCTAACAAAACTAGTTTCGTCGAATTCTGAGACCGTTTGAAAAGTGGCCATTTTCCAGTCGATTAAAATCAACTAAAACTGGTCAAACATGTTTTCTTTTGCCACGCTCACATATTGATTCGAAAAATTATGAAATTTGGAATCTAGTAATAACTTGACATCACAGATCCAACAAAAGTGGTTTCGTCGAAATCCGAGGTCGTTTGCAAAATGGCTATTTTTAAGGGCCTGAATTCCATAGCGACTATTCAGAATTTTCAACTGGACATATCTTTTTATCCCCGCTATGAAATTTTGATTTTTCGGATTCGTTGGAAAGATATTATCAATTAGATTCGAATATTTTTGGTTTCACTAAAATCCAACTTATTTTGAATCCTGTACATCCATTTGAAGTTTGAAATCGAATTATCGAACTATCGCGCCATTTTCAATTCCTTTTATATTTTAAAATAAATATTTATATTCTAACGACGATCTATATAAATATATTCGTTCGAATTCTATTCAAAATAAATTTCTCGTCGTTATTATTTAAAATAATTCATTTTAAATAATCAAAATTCGCTAAAATCGCCAAAATAAAAATTTTAAACTGGCCCAGATTTCCGGGTTATTACAATCTCCCCCACTTAAACTTTTCATCCCCGAAATGGAACGAAGCCGAAAGTTGTTTCACAAATCAACTCAACTTTCATTATTTTCATTACGGCTTAAGTTCTTCAACTTTTCAGTTTCTAAGAACTTTTCAAAAATTTGGCTAACACCCTAAATTTTCGAAAAATTTCGCCATAACCTCCCCTGCACCGGGAGCACGGGAAAATCCCGAAATTTCCATATAGGCCTTCTGATCTCAAAAAGAAAAAGAAAAAGCCAAGCGGCTAGCCAATTGGCTCATAAAATCATCATCACCCAAACAAAACAGTAAATTATGGTAAACATGTACCTATTTGTCGGGCAAACAATTTTTATTCTTCTGCTCTAGCCTCTTTGCTATGACCTGTTCAATGTAAGTACATGTATATGCATGCAAATGCGACAAATTTTCAATACAATTCACTATTTGATACAATTTGGCTAAAGGTTCAACATTTTAATTAATCAAACTATAATCAAATAAAACAATCAACAATCGATTAGTTGATTATCATTTCAAATTTATAACTTTGATATATCGTCTAAAAATCAGATTTTTGATGCAAAATCACAACAATAAGCCCTATCTAATTTTGGTTCTCACACCAGTCAATAGGAAATATATAGATATTACACGTTCGTCACTCGAATATAAATTCTGATGATGATATATCAATCATCAGAATCACACCCGGGCGACTAGAGTGTAACTCTATATCTATCCAATATATCAAAACTTCGAATACACGCTAGCTAGGCGCATACGCAAAATCTTTATATATTGGAATGTCCTAATCAATATGAAATAAATAATCAAATAATTTATTTTAAATTTTCAAAACAAACTTCTTTTCATTCTGAAAATATACTCTTCACACTCGTTCTAGGATACTACTGATCCTATCTCTAACGAGTCATTCTCGCTGGATATTACTAATCCAATCTCTGATGAATTCTTTCGTATGGTTCTAATGTGTCTTGTTCTCTGAGCTTTGTAAACCAGAGTTCTGATACCAAAATGAAGCGACCTGAACTTCCCCGGTCTCCGAAGAGAAGAGAAAAAACGAATTACTGTGAGGACAAGACAAATCAGAACGCAGACGGGAGAACATTTCATTGTATATTACAACAATTCCATCAGAATACAAGAATATACAGAGTATGAATAAATATTACACAGAAATATCAGAGATTTAAATTACATTTAAATACATCGCAGCGGAAATAATACAAAACACAACTAGAAGGAGATATACGGATACAAAGCTTTCCGGATATCGTTCCAGCTGTAAACCAGGATCTTGTGAATATAAATCTGCAAAACCAAAACTACTAGATGTCCGTGTCAAAATAAGGGCACCCAGAGTTTAGGTTAAAACAATAAACTCCAGGTCAGTCATGGGACTGGTGTGAGAACTAAAACAGTTAATAATCTTTATTTTGAAAGTTAGGAAAATCAAGGGACCACGCCGTATAACACGGAACGGGTTTCCTCCCAAGAATACCAGTGCATAAAACAAATAGCGCAATGCTAAATAAGGAAAAATGAAGCTGTTATAAGTCCCAGGTCCTATCACACAATGCAACGCAAGCCGGGGGATAGGGTTTTCCCTTATAACATCCAAATAATGCTTGATACGTTTTAAAACAAATCATTTGATACTATTATCAGTATATAGTGTATAAAACAACTTTGAATCATAAGTATCAATCATAGGCGACATGGGTACCATATATCATGTCGCCATACTAGGCTCTACAATTAAAACCGCAAATGTCACGTATTTGGAAATTGGATTTCCATCTATGAACCGAGGCCAGGGATCATCCTCTACCGATTCGAGACAATCTAGCCCATGTCTCAGGACCCAGACTCAGGTGGGCCCTTGGATCGTCAGGGCCGGTCCACCGATGTGGATTAAAATGCCTGAACATTGCGTTTCCCTGCCCTTTGGGGCGTAAATGAGCCAACGAATGGCTCCATCGGACCCAGATCGTCCGATCTAACCGAGGCGCCTTGCAACAGAAACAACCACACAGGTGAAAAGTATATAAATGTCAGGGCTGGTAGGTCACTGACACCACCCTAGCTAGAAGGAAACACATGCCCTCCCTGAGGTCCTCTCCTGTTTCTGGTTCACAACCGGGGTGTGAGGCTCACGAATTCACGTTACACAAAGCTATGCCACATAGGCGGTGCTTTGATCATCAACCACAAGACTTTGCTTTTCAACAGAAGCCTCGATCAATTTCCATTTAGGCATGCCACACAGGCAATTCACTCCATGCGTTTGATATCCATCAGTATATAACCCCTGAGCTCGTACGTCTCAGAGAAGGGCGTTAAGCATGAGAATAAATTCTCCGCCGCCAAACAGATATATATTTAATCGAAATCAATCACACAGACTAAAATCCAATGTCAGACACACAGTCCATTTACAAGTTCGTTCTGGGTCTGAACGAAACCGGAGGCACCCAGTACCCCGCATATCCATCGATCTCCAAGTACGTCTGGACGATCACCAACTGTTTCCATCTTCTTGGGTGTACAGCCCAATCAAGATCATCAGTAACTATCCAAACGACGTGAAGACCTCCGGTCTTCGACCACCATCTTCATCTTCGACACCACGTCGAATCAGTTATTCAGAATGGGATAAACCCGGTCTTTCTGAATAACTCGCGTATATAATAAATAAGTGTTACACAAACACAACATACGCCTCATTCCAATTCAGAATATTCTTTTATTCAAATATTCCTATACTTTGGGAAAAGTTCCCATTCATTTTATCAAAGATAAATTCTTTAAATTTATTCTTTAATCTCCTTTGAATATCAATTCAAACTAGTCGGGATTAGCGAACCACACCGAAGTAATCATTTATTTTATTTCCCAATCCCAACCTATTCATCCCATGAAGTAAAACTGGTAATACTTCATATCTAACACCACAGTGTTATCGGTAAATTCAATTACCATTTCACGTTCAAATCTAATTAAAGATTTAACTATCGCCTGGAGTAAAACTGGTGATACTCCACTCTAACACCTTTTCAATCTAATTGAAGATTCATTAAAACTCCACTTAGTTTTAATCTTTAACTGGGTTAAAGAATCAGTGTCATTTAAAACACGGTTAGCGATAAACCCAAAATCACATTCCATTAATTATCGGGTTAAAGAACAAGTGTTATTTAAAACACTGTTCACGACAAACCCAAATCACATTTGATATTAAATACAAGGCTCTGGATAGAAAATATATCGGCTTATATTCAATATCAAATTCTATGACCAACAGATATCGTATTTGAAATAATGATATATATATCTATATCTTTCAAATTTCCATAACAACATCTGTATAATCACGAAGTCCAACATCGAAATATTCCGAAGACAATTTCGATTCAAATCCATTCCAATGCAATCATTGGAAATTTTGGTTATTTTTAAAACCCTTTTCAAATTCAATTTATTTATTTAAAAATAAATAGAATTTTAATCCTAGTTCAAAACTAGTTCATTTCGATAAAAATCTATTTTTATCTTTTCAAATATGGAGTTTTTCATCCCAAATCATTTCTTATCAATTTACAAAAATTATTGATATTTTTAATAATTTTATCAAGACCCGTACAGTCGATTTCCATCAACGGCCATCGAACTGCACTTATAGCGACCTTTTTCCAAATTTGATTTGGACATAATTCCAAATCCAACCGTTAGATTTCTAATTTCTAATATTCGTTAGAAAGCTCTTTTCGATACGAACCCAACAGTTTCGGTTTTAGGAGAATCCGACGGTCGGATCTCCCGTAATATCCGTTCGAAGTCAATGGTCGAAATTCGCGAACTGCCGCGGCGCGGCGCTTTCTATTCAGGCCATTATATTATATATATAATATATATAATATATACTTCATCGATTTCCTTTTAAAAAGTATTATATAAATCGTTTTAAATTCGTTTTCAAAACGATTTCTGTAACACCCCGCCTCCGCTAGGGTCACTCGCAAAGGAATGCACTAGCTTTAGAGGGGCATTATTGGTAAACATGCACAGAAATATCACAAGACAGAACATATAAAATAGCGGAAGTAAAATCAAACTTTCATAACATGAATAAATAAGGTCTAAAGCCTTTTACATCAGAGTACATCAAAACCTGTCTTGCAATAGTAAAGAAGCATAAAGACATTTTCATAAATTATTCCCCAAGTAAAAACAGTAAAGTAGCCATTAGCCAAGAAAAGTCCAAGCCATCCATGATGACCTTCAAGCAGAAGAAGTCCGAACTAAATAACAGTATTTCCTCCCTGTAACCTGGGGGGGGAAACGGAAGAAAAGAGGTGAAACAAAACGGGTCAGTCAAAAAGACTGAGTAAGCCCTATCTACTATTAGCATAAAAACTAGTAAAGTTAACTGACATGAGAAACTGAGATGAACATAAGCATGACAACAAGATAGATAAGCTAAATCAAAATAACAGGATGAACTACTGAGCTCAGATAAACTAAGGTGTCATGATAAATTACGATGTCAAGATAAAACAAGGTATCACATCGTCAGGTTTCTATCAAGTATAATATCCCCAAGATATCTGTCACGTATAACGCCCCGTGATATCTATCCTGTATTTTAGCTCTGCACCTACCGTACTAGTATCCCCACCGTGTCATGTGTTAACCAAGAATGACCCTCACTCAAAAGTCGTGTAATGGTCCATGTCAACCTAATATATCGCATATATAGGTTACTCAACTTGTATGTTTTATTCCATGTAAATGTTCAGTCCCTTGCCGTAGACCATACGGGCTTTCCCATGAGATTCTATATTACTTTAACATAGTTCCATGATCCTTAAGATCGGTTTGGACTGTTACCCTAAACCTAGCTAGGGTCTTCCAACATGAATTATTGTTTGTACAACTAGGACTTATGCTACCTAGGGCTGCTAGGGATTATGCTTACCTATTGCACGTTTTCGTATCTCGGTTTGGGTTCAACCACCTAGGGCCACTAGGGATTACGCTAACCGCCAACCGCGCCCTTTTTCCCAAGCATATATCGTGAATCGTTTTTCCATGACTGTATGCACATGTATCACATCGTGCCATCCGAGTCCTGTCACAGGGCAGACCAGGAAATACAGGACTCGGTCGGGAGCTTTCAATTTATCTGCCGATGCAGATGCTAAGGTCTGTTTTTTCCTATACGTGGCTATGGTCCCACGAGACCACTCCCTCAACTAGTGAAAGACAAGACAGGATAAATCCTGTATGAGAACACAACACTGGCCAACCCACATCCAAGCCTTACCGCAACCATAATTAGATAGCAATTATGGTCTACTGGGTGTTCTCTGCCTTTCCGTACGTACACGCTTGACCAAAGATGGTAGGTAGCCTGACGAAATGCTATCTAGGGTACGACCGTGTATCGTCGACTATCCCCTATCCATCCCCGTCTTTAGGTCGCTCGTATAGCAACCAAGGCATACTCTTGGTTCTTCTAACGCAGACCTTAACCTCTCATGAGCCTAGTATAATCACCTGGCAGCTCATAGAGGGATACCAAGAATACCCTCACGTTCCCCGAAGCCGCTGCTTCGTTACCCAGTTCGCTGGAGCCTTTATCCAAATCAGATACTTGCTCCTACTCGTATACTTAAACGATGACCTACCGTATTAGGTTACTCATCTATCTATGAACTGGTCTAAACTTCCTTGACTAAGAATCATTAATTAGTTATTCTTCAACTAAGGTTTACCACTTAGCATTGTTCCCGTTATCCTTGTTAACTACGGTTATCCACCTAATCCTCAGAACTAGGGTTTACATAATGGATTAAGTGTCACTTAAGTTCATGACTTAACCCGTCTACAAATCCTATCAAAATTGGCTAAGTATCCAAGTTCAAGGCTTAACCCTACAAACCATGCTCAAGTTGGTTAAGTATATTAAGCAATTCACGACTTAACCTCGTCCAATTATCATTCTAGATTGGTTAAGTATATATTAACTTGACCCTATCAATTTACTTAGTCAAATCGGTCAAGTGTATTCAAGCGATTCGTGACTTAGCCTTATCATGTTTTCACGTTATATTGGTTAAGTATTGGTTAACTTAACCACAATAAATTAACGAGTTAGATTGGATAAGTATAGGTCAACCACATCAATTCATCATGTTTAGATTAGTTAAGTGTTTAACTTAACCCCATTAAACTACCAAGTGGGATTAATTAAGTCTAGGCTAACTTAACCCCATCCGATTTCCATGTTTAGACTAGTTGAGTCTAATCTTAACCCCATTCGTTAACCGTATTTTTCGGTTAAGCGTCATTAAGAAAACTTACTTAACCTTACCAAGTTATCGCGTTGGATTGATTAAGTGTTGGTTAACTTAACCCCATCCACTAGTCATATAAAAATGGTTAAGTGTCATTAGGCAAATCAAGTTACTTAACCTACCCAACCTTGTCATGTTTTGTTAAGTATCATTAGCCTAATCAAATTACTTAACCCATTTGTCCATGTCATATTTGGTTAAGAGTCATTAATCAAATTAACTTAACCCTATCATGTGGCATTAATTACTTAATGCACCTTCACCTCTCACATTAGACTTTGTTGTGGTTACTAGTTAAGCCGGTCGGTTCCGGGTAGCTTTACACCACAACTTGGTCTAACCTCGGGTTCAAGCACAACATGACCAACTTCTCACATTTGGTCCTATTATTTGCAACTACTAGTTAGACCGGTCGGTTCCGGGTAGTTTTACGTTGCAAACTCAACCCAACCTCGAGTTGGCCACACTTATATTATCTAAGTGTCATGTCCATCATGTTTCCCAAAACATGTTACAAGTTTTCAAGCATTTGGGTAGACCTAACTTAATAGGTAAATTCCCAAAGGGTAGACCTAACTTAATAGGTAAATTCCCAAGCTTATGTTTTTATGCATACTTACATGTCAACTTCCATGTTATATTTCAAGTCATGTTTTCAAGTTGTATTTTCATGTCATTAGAAATTACCCATAACATAACCCAACGCTTTTAAACTCGCATATACGTTCGCGACAACGTAATGGATTAAAAGAAGAGACTTGGCAAAGGCATGACAAAAATGGATATTAAGCCACAAGTTAATCATGGTGGCAAATGAGGCACAAATGTGTTCATTAACTTGCATGTTACATTCTTAAGCCTCAAAACATGCATAAACCCAAACTTGGCACATAAGCGAATCATGGTGACAAAAGATATGGAATGATGACTAGTAACTCGCATATATCATCATATAAGGGTTATGACTTCATATGCAAGTTGACATAAAGGTTATGAGGGTTCTCATGTTGCCTAATGCAACATTTCAACATAAAGGTTGTAGCTTTTAGCACACAAGATCAAGATAATGACTTCATAAACTTGCATGACATGATAGCATGTATCATACTCAATGATCAAACCCAAACTTGCAACATGAACATTTAACTTCATAGTTAATATCTAAGAGTAGGGAAAGGGCTTACATTGCTATGAAGGCACAAAAGATATGACAAAGCCCTTATGCAATCAAATAGACCCAAAATGCAAGCTCTAACATAAAAACCCTTGAGCCAAAATGATCAAAACCCTTGCTTTATGATGCAAAGATAGAAACTTGACTTGAATGCAAGCTAATGACACTCATACAAGCTTGAAAACACTTGTATGCATGGAAAATCTCTCATAGAAACCATTTAGAAATTTTATGAAGAGAGTGGAGGCCATGAGAGGTAAAATTTTGCCATAGTTTAGTTGCATGAATGAATAATGAGGATTTAGGATAGGTTAGGGTCTTATTTATAGATTAGGCAAGTGTTTTAGGCCATAGGATTAAACCTAGATTCAATCCAAGCCATCAAAGCATGTCTTGGGGAAGAAGTCAAGTGTAGGAACCATCTAGGGCCTTTAGATTAAAGATGAACCATGAGAACCATCCAAATGCAAAATCTGCATTTGAGCGAATCGGCCCACGGGTTGACAGCCAAACACCCTGGATTAACCCCTAGTCGACCCAGCGGGCTTGGGTCGACCTCAAAAATCGGCCGGTTCGGTTATTCCCCTCTCCCAATTCGCTGTTTTGAACATTTTTGCATATTTATTTATTTAATTTTCAATTATATATATATATATATCAATATATATATATTTCTCTGCGCAACCCATTTCACTTAATTAAGTATACTTTAATTTGGGAATTTTTCGTGAAACTTCACGAGGCCATATCTTGGTCATACGGACTCCGATTTTCGAAAACTCGGACACTATTTCGCGTATTTTTCCGAGACGAATGCAATGGTGAAGTCCATTTTACCTGATTCAAATTCTAAAATTTAATTCTGCCTTGATTTCTTGTTTTAACGTGTTATCGAAATACGGGTTGTTACATTCTCCCCTCCTTTTAGGATTTCGTCCCCGAAATCTCCAAGTTAGGAAGAACGTATCCTACCATCCATCATCCATCTACTCAAAACATCATCCACAAGCAACCATTGTCCTTAGATGATTTCTAATGATGTATGAATATATGCAAAACGTGTGTGTACATGTTCCTTAGCTAATGCTAATGGTCAGGCCTGAATAATCTTTCTAATGCAAAATATGTATAGTGCCATGAATCCAACATGTATGCAAATAGTCCTAGTCATATAGATACTATATGCGTGCAAAATCATTCATTCATATGCAACAATCACATGATAACACATTCAATTTCATCCATAAACAAGTATAAATACTCGTGCATATGCAATATGAAATGTGACCGAGTCGAGCTAGTATCTAATGTGTATTCGCGCATCCACGAGCAACCACTTGCAACCACTTGCAACCATATCAATCATAACATGTTTCAAATACATGTTTACATCCATAGGTTTCTACCTAGGATTCCCTGAAACAGGGTCGAGAAGATAAACAAGACAAACTCCTTACGGGGTTTGTAACAGAAAATAGGACCAAGAAGATGTCCACAAAAGATAGCCTACAAGTAAGCTCTACAGAAAACAGGGATCAAGGATATACTCCCAAAAAGAGATATCATGCGCGTATCTAGTCTTTGACCATCAAAGTCGTATTTCCTCGAGCTTAATTCCATTGTGCCTTGACCGTCTTTTAACTTCGCGATTTCGTAGCTTCTTATTTCCTGTTTCCATAACATGAGCTGGAACTCATTTCTTCGTCGCCTCTCGTTCCACTTGCACTTATCCTTTTCCTAGAATACTTGACGCAAACATGACTGCGTACTCATGATCTCATGCAAGCTTTCCAAAATTCACTAGTGAATCTTGGATCTCGTTTATATACTATAAGGTATTCCATGTAGAAGAACTTTCTCTTGAAAGTAAACAGATGTCAATTAGGTTATCATGCGCACTTACTAGGGTGATCTCTATAACCCATGCATAAATGAAGTAAACCATCCGTCTTATTGGCGAACACCACTCGATCGGGCTTCAAATTTCCAATAAAGGCATCAAGGGATTCTAAGTAACTAGTCATGACAGAACCTCAAAAAGGTTACACGATACTTCGAGGGCATTACCAAGGCTAGTCAAAAGGTCTAACTACCCTCCTATCAAAACCAAGAGTGGCACCCCCTACTGGATAACCACTTCATCCCTAGAATCCATCCATAGCTTATAAACATAAGCATTATTTCCAAATTCAACACTTGGCATAAACATTCTCAAATCCAAACAGGTCATGTATAAATGGACTGATTCTCCAATAGGACTTTGAGACAAAAATGGGATCCTCTATTATGCTAGTACTTAAGGTGCAGAGACTCAACAACCGAAGCGGACTTAAATGATGCGGGGATCAAAACAAAGTCTTGGCGGGATGATAGAAAAGAATAACTAGATCTTCAACAAGGATGTTATCCCCCTACTCAGGTACTCTAGTGAGGGTATACAATTATCTTCACGATGATCTTGTCCTTGTCCCACAATACTTAACTATCCGTCCCGTTTCACGATACCAAAGATACTTTTTCGTCATGGGTTTCATTGTTCATCTTTCTCCCTCCTTTGAGGACTAAGCCATACCAACAAGTTGCTCATCCTTAAGCTCGTATCCTTTATCCTTCTTTCTCACGATCCTTTCTTATAACGTGGCCACTGGTCTCTCGAGAACCACCTCCATCGTATGGAAAGCACTTTCGTAGGTAGAAAAGACTAGTCGCAGTTAAAACTACTGTGACTACAGATGGAGGAAAGAAAGGAAAAGAGACTCAATTAAGGAAACAAGGATAGTGCTAATGGCCTTTGGGGAATAGCCTTTTTCTTTTAAAAGAAAATTTTCTTGAAAAATGCTTCTTTGTAAACGGTTTTTTTTTCAAATAGTTTTCAGAAGGTCTTTAAAAACTTTTGCCCAGTCTGGTAACCTTCTGCTCTGATACCAAATGTAACACCCCGCCTCCGCTAGGGTCACTCGCAAAGGAATGCACTAGCTTTAGAGGGGCATTATTGGTAAACATGCACAGAAATATCACAAGACAGAACATATAAAATAGAGGAAGTAAAATCAAACTTTCGTAACATGAATAAATAAGGTCTAAAGCCTTTTACATCAGAGTACATCAAAACCTGTCTTGCAATAGTAAAGAAGCATAAAGACATTTTCATAAATTATTCCCCAAGTAAAAACAGTAAAGTAGCCATTAGCCAAGAAAAGTCCAAGCCATCCATGATGACCTTCAAGCAGAAGAAGTCCGAACTAAACAACAGTATTTCCTCCCTGTAACCTGGGGGGGAAACGGAAGAAAAGAGGCGAAACAAAACGGGTCAGTCAAAAAGACTGAGTAAGCCCTATCTACTATTAGCATAAAAACTAGTAAAGTTAACTGACATGAGAAACTGAGATGAACATAAGCATGATAACAAGATAGATAAGCTAAATCAAAATAACAGGATGAACTACTGAGCTCAGATAAACTAAGGTGTCATGATAAATTACGATGTCAAGATAAAACAAGGTATCACATCGTCAGGTTTCTATCAAGTATAATATCCCCAAGATATCTGTCACGTATAACGCCCCGTGATATCTATCCTGTATTTTAGCTCTGCACCTACCGTACTAGTATCCCCACCGTGTCATGTGTTAACCAAGAATGACCCTCACTCAAAAGTCGTGTAATGGTCCATGTCAACCTAATATATCGCATATATAGGTTACTCAACTTGTATGTTTTATTCCATGTAAATGTTCAGTCCCTTGCCGTAGACCATACGGGCTTTCCCATGAGATTCTATATTACTTTAACATAGTTCCATGATCCTTAAGATCGTTTGGACTGTTACCCTAAACCTAGCTAGGGTCTTCCAACATGAATTATTGTTTGTACAACTAGGACTTATGCTACCTAGGGCTGCTAGGGATTATGCTTACCTATTGCACGTTTTCGTATCTCGGTTTGGGTTCAACCACCTAGGGCCACTAGGGATTACGCTAACCGCCAACCGCGCCCTTTTTCCCATGCATATATCGTGAATCGTTTTTCCATGACTGTATGCACATGTATCACATCGTGCCATCCGAGTCCTGTCACAGGGCAGACCAGGAAATACAGGACTCGGTCGGGAGCTTTCAATTTATCTGCCGATGCAGATGCTAAGGTCTGTTTTTTCCTATACGTGGCTATGGTCCCACGAGACCACTCCCTCAACTAGTGAAAGACAAGACAGGATAAATCCTGTATGAGAACACAACACTGGCCAACCCACATTCAAGCCTTACCGCAACCATAATTAGATAGCAATTATGGTCTACTGGGTGTTCTCTGCCTTTCCGTACGTACACGCTTGACCAAAGATGGTAGGTAGCCTGACGAAATGCTATCTAGGGTACGACCGTGTATCGTCGACTATCCCCTATCCATCCCCGTCTTTATGTTGCTCGTATAGCAACCAAGGCATACTCTTGGTTCTTCTAACGCAGACCTTAACCTCTCATGAGCCTAGTATAATCACCTGGCAGCTCATAGAGGGATACCAAGAATACCCTCACGTTCCCCGAAGCCGCTGCTTCGTTACCCAGTTCGCTGGAGCCTTTATCCAAATCAGATACTTGCTCCTACTCGTATACTTAAACGATGACCTACCGTATTAGGTTACTCATCTATCTATGAACTGGTCTAAACATCCTTGACTAAGAATCATTACTTAGTTATTCTTCAACTAAGGTTTACCACTTAGCATTGTTCCCGTTATCCTTGTTAACTACGGTTATCCACCTAATCCTCAGAACTAGGGTTTACATAATGGATTAAGTGTCACTTAAGTTCATGACTTAACCCGTCTACAAATCCTGTCAAAATTGGCTAAGTATCCAAGTTCAAGGCTTAACCCTACAAACCATGCTCAAGTTGGTTAAGTATATTAAGCAATTCACGACTTAACCTCGTCCAATTATCATTCTAGATTGGTTAAGTATATATTAACTTGACCCTATCAATTTACTTAGTCAAATCGGTCAAGTGTATTCAAGCGATTCGTGACTTAGCCTTATCATCTTATCACGTTATATTGGTTAAGTATTGGTTAACTTAACCACAATAAATTAACGAGTTAGATTGGATAAGTATAGGTCACTTAACCACATCAATTCATCATGTTTAGATTAGTTAAGTGTTTAACTTAACCCCATTAAACTACCAAGTGGGATTAATTAAGTCTAGGCTAACTTAACCCCATCCGATTTCCATGTTTAGACTAGTTGAGTCTAATCTTAACCCCATTCGTTAACCGTATTTTTCGGTTAAGCGTCATTAAGAAAACTTACTTAACCTTACCAAGTTATCGCGTTGGATTGATTAAGTGTTGGTTAACTTAACCCCATCCACTAGTCATATAAAAATGGTTAAGTGTCATTAGGCAAATCAAGTTACTTAACCTACCCAACCTTGTCATGTTTTGTTAAGTATCATTAGCCTAATCAAATTACTTAACCCATTTGTCCATGTCATATTTGGTTAAGAGTCATTAATCAAATTAACTTAACCCTATCATGTGGCATTAATTACTTAATGCACCTTCACCTCTCACATTAGACTTTGTTGTGGTTACTAGTTAAGCCGGTCGGTTCCGGGTAGCTTTACACCACAACTTGGTCTAACCTCGGGTTCAAGCACAACATGACCAACTTCTCACATTGGGTCCTATTGTTTGCAACTACTAGTTAGGCCGGTCGGTTCCAGGTAGTTTTACGTTGCAAACTCAACCCAACCTCGAGTTGGCCACACTTATATTATCTAAGTGTCATGTCCATCATGTTTCCCAAAACATGTTACAAGTTTTCAAGCATTTGGGTAGACCTAACTTAATAGGTAAATTCCCAAAGGGTAGACCTAACTTAATAGGTAAATTCCCAAGCTTATGTTTTTATGCATACTTACATGTCAACTTCCATGTTATATTTCAAGTCATGTTTTCAAGTTGTATTTTCATGTCATTAGAAATTACCCATAACATAACCCAACGCTTTTAAACTCGCATATACGTTCGCGACAACGTAATGGATTAAAAGAAGAGACTTGGCAAAGGCATGACAAAAATGGATATTAAGCCACAAGTTAATCATGGTGGCAAATGAGGCACAAATGTGTTCATTAACTTGCATGTTACATTCTTAAGCCTCAAAACATGCATAAACCCAAACTTGGCACATAAGCGAATCATGGTAACAAAAGATATGGAATGATGACTAGTAACTCGCATATATCATCATATAAGGGTTATGACTTCATATGCAAGTTGACATAAAGGTTATGAGGTTCTCATGTTGCCTAATGCAACATTTCAACATAAAGGTTGTAGCTTTTAGCTCACAAGATCAAGATAATGACTTCATAAACTTGCATGACATGATAACATGTATCATACTCAATGATCAAACCCAAACTTGCAACATGAACATTTAACTTCATAGTTAATATCTAAGAGTAGGGAAAGGGCTTACATTGCTATGAAGGCACAAAAGATATGACAAAGCCCTTATGCAATCAAATAGACCCAAAATGTAAGCTCTAACATAAAAACCCTTGAGCCAAAATGATCAAAACCCTTGCTTTATGATGCAAAGATAGAAACTTGACTTGAATGCAAGCTAATGACACTCATACAAGCTTGAAAACACTTGTATGCATGGAAAATCTCTCATAGAAACCATTTAGAAATTTTATGAAGAGAGTGGAGGCCATGAGAGGTAAAATTTTGCCATAGTTTAGTTGCATGAATGAATAATGAGGATTTAGGATAGGTTAGGGTCTTATTTATAGATTAGGCAAGTGTTTTAGGCCATAGGATTAAACCTAGATTCAATCCAAGCCATCAAAGCATGTCTTGGGGAAGAAGTCAAGTGTAGGAACCATCTAGGGCCTTTAGATTAAAGATGAACCATGAGAACCATCCAAATGCAAAATCTGCATTTGAGCGAATCGGCCCACGGGTTGACAGCCAAACACCCTGGATTAACCCCTAGTCGACCCAGCGAGCTCGGGTCGACCTCAAAAATCGGCCGGTTCGGTTATTTCCCTCTCCCAATTCGCTGTTTTGAACATTTTTGCATATTTATTTATTTAATTTTCAATTATATATATATATATATCAATATATATATATTTCTCTGCGCAACCCATTTCACTTAATTAAGTATACTTTAATTTGGGAATTTTTCGTGAAACTTCGCGAGGCCATATCTTGGTCATACGGACTCCGATTTTCGAAAACTCGGACTCTATTTCGCGTATTTTTCCGAGACGAACGCAATGGTGAAGTCCATTTTACCTGATTCAAATTCTAAAATTTAATTCTGCCTTGATTTCTTGTTTTAACGTGTTATCGAAATACGGGTTGTTACAATTTCAACTTCATTTCAAATTCAAATCAAAATTGAATATTCCAATATAAATTCGTTTTAAATTCATTTCAAATCGATTTCAATTCAATTTGATTTTTAATTCAATTTCAGTTTGTTTTCAATTCAATTTCAATTCGAATTCATTTATATTCAATTTCAATTCGAATTCATTAATATTCAATTTCAATTCGAATTCATTTCTATTAAATTTTAACTCGAATTCATTTCTATTCAATTTCAATTCGAATTCATTTCGATTCAATTTAAATTCGAATTTCAATTCTTTTCAAAATATCATATTTTGAAATCACTTTCGATATTCGTTATAAAATGAACAAAATCGATATAAATATCGTTCACGTCAAAATGGTGTAAATCTAATCAACACGGCTTCATATATTTTCTATTTTCAAATATTCTATTTCAAATATTTCTATTCAAATATTTCTATTTCAAATATTTCTATTTCAAATATTTTTATTCAAATATTTCTATTCAAATATTTCTATTTCAAATATTTCTATTTCAAATATTTCTTTTTCAAATATTTCTATTTCAAATATTTCTATTTCAAATATTTCTATTCAAATATTTCTATTTCAAATATTTCTATTTCAAATATTTTTATTCAAATATTTCTATTTAAATATTTCTATTTCAAATATTTCTATTTCAAATATTTCTATTTCAAATATTTCTATTTCAAATATTTCTATTTCAAATATTTCTATTCAAATATTTCTATTTCAAATATTTCTATTACAAATATTTTTATTGAAATATTTCTATTCAAATATTTCTATTTCGAAACTGGAATGAGGCCCAATCAATTACCATATAATGTTAATTATATGGATTTTCTACCTCACGTATATAACATCAACGATAAATCATCAACCATCATCCAAAGTGCATTCTACACTGTAAAAGCATCAAATATAAATATTCAACGCTTATAACAATCTGTCAATCAATCGATCGACATACGACTAAACAATCGGGATTAGTGTACGTCAAATATCATCCCAATACCCGTGTGGGGTTTCAAACAATCAAACACTGATTTTATTTGTGCAGTTGGGCGATGTGTAAAATTTATCGTCCCAATCAATATCAGTCAAATGTGTGTATATAAACAAATCATCCGATCTGTTTATTTTTATTTCATTTCATATACATGTTAAAAAATTCTATTTTTAACTATAAAATATTTTCCACTATAAAATATTTTATTTCATCTATATAAATATTTCATTTCATTTCACATCACACAATCAACTACACATCAAAACCAAACAAACAAGCATACAAGCCATCCATGGTCTGTGGACGACGGGTGTCAGGTGCTACTAAACACCATCTGCATCCTAGTATATATTTATAACTAGAAAAATAAAATTTAAAGGTGAGGAGTTCTCACAGAATAGCTAATCCAATGCCTCGACTCTTCTTTGTAGAAAATCTTCGCCACTCGCCCTTTGTCACTTTCTTTGCCCGTATTCTCTACATATGTAAAAATCACATTTTTACTTCTCTATTCAAAATATAAAAATCAAATTTTTACTTTGCTATTCAATATATAAAAATCGAATTTTTTACTTTGCTATTCAATATATAAAAAATCGAATTTTTTACTTTGCTATTCAATATATAAAAATCGAATTTTTTTACTTTGCTATTCAATATATAAAAATCGAATTTTTTTCCTTCGTTGTCATGTGTATAAAAATCACATTTTTATACTACTACTATATGGATAAAAATTCTATTTTTACACCGCTAAAAATCGCATCTTTTCTATTTTAAAAATCTAATCTTTTCTATTTTAAAAATCTAATCTTTTCTATTTTAAAAAATATGATCTTTTCTATAACAAAATTTCATCTTTTCTATTATAAAATTTCGATCTTTTCACCTCTAATAATCATATGATAAAAATCAAAACTTTATGGCCTTTTATATAATAATAATCAAAGCTTTTATAAATTAAAAATCACATTTTTAAATTACTAAACTAAACGAAATACATTAAAAACTTACTGCGCAGGGGAGGAAAGAGGGCGTCGGGCACTGCTGCGCCGGAGTGGTGGCCGGAGGATGGACGCTGGCGTTCGGCAGTGGTGGCATGGCTTACGGGGTGCGGTGGCGGTTGATTTGGGGATAGGGGGGTTGCGTCAGATTTAGGGTGGTGCTTCGTGATTTAGAAGGGGGAAGAAGGAGAGAGGGGAGCGCGAGAGGGGGGGCTGGTCGGTGGAGCGGCGGGCGGTGGTGATCGCAAAGGGAGGGCGACGGGGTCTGGCGGTCTTCCATTTTTTTTTTCCAGTTCTGATTCGATTTAATCGGGGGGGGGGGCCTGAGTGATGTAAGGGGAGAGGTTTTTTTTTATTATTATTTAATTTCAAAAAAAGTTGACTTTTTATTTCGACCTCGAAACGAAGCCCACCGCCTGTCGTCCATAGCGTTTCACCCCCATTCCGAACACAATGGGATAGGTATCGTAGGCTGATTCGATCGTTACAATCAGTTTTCGTTGAAATTCAAATATAACTCTTTATATTCAATTGTAAACGTACATTTCAATTTACTGGGGTCACATACTAACTCTAAAAATTGCAGAAAAATATTTTCTAGCTTCGTATTGACGATACGGTCCTAACAAAATTAGTTTCATCGAATTCTGAGACCGTTTGAAAAGTGGCCATTTTCCAGTCGGTTAAAATCAACTAAAACTGGTCAAACACGTTTTCTTTTGCCACGCTCACATATTGATTCAAAAAATTATGAAATTTGGAATCTAGCAATAACTTGACATCACGAATCCAACAAAAGTGGTTTCGTCGAAATCCGAGGTCGTTTGCAAAATGGCTATTTTTAAGGGCCTGAATTCCATAGCGACTATTCAGAATTTTCTACTGGACATATCTTTTTATCCCCGCTATGAAATTTTGATTTTTCGGATTCGTTGGAAAGATATTATCAATTAGATTCGAATATTTTTGGTTTCACTAAAATCCGGCTTATTTTGAATCCTGTACATCCATTTGAAGTTTGAAATCGAATTATCGAACTACCGCGCCATTTTCAATTCCTTTTATATTTTAAAATAAATATTTATATTCTAATGACGATATATATAAATATATTCGTTCGAATTCTATTCAAAATAAATTTCTCGTCGTTATTATTTAAAATAATTCATTTTAAATAATCAAAATTCGCTAAAATTGCCAAAATAAAAATTTTAAACTGGCCCAGATTTCCGGGTTATTACAAACCTGGGCTATTTTTCTCAGGTCCAACCCAATTTCGGTTGTGCGCCTCCGCGCACGATCACAATGGTTTCCGGACTCCTCATTGGCTCTTTCGTGCATGTCAATAGTCTTCGAATTCACTGGGGATCATCGTAAAGCCGTGCGCTCCATTTGGTATATCGAACTTATTCGATACTCTTGTTAAGACGATTCATGCCATTAAAACGTGGATTATCGACTCGATATCCTTCGAGCCTATTTCGATGTAGTTTAAAACCTTCGGGTGCTAGTTTGGTATTTCGATTCGTTCGTTGATCGAAATTACAACCATTATCCCTTTGATTTCCTGTATGTGAACTACACATTATCGATAACCTTAGTGATCATACTTTGACCTATGATACTTAGTTTTGTTTTTTTGTTTCCTGCCACTACAGGGTAATTTCTAATCGTTTCTTAACGTCATTAGATTCACTAACAACCTATATGTATATTCTATTTATCGAATTTATATTTGATGATTTATGATTTGAGTTCACGTCATTATGACGTGAATTCCCTCGATCAATTTGCCTCAGCAATCGTACTATTGTTATTGCCACTTTGAAATTATGTAAAGAGATTTTATGTTATTAGCCGATATCAAATTCTTGTACTAAAATGATTTCCAATCTTACTTCATTATACGAAGCTAATTTACGAAATCGTTTTATAAACCTTCTTCAAACCTATTAGTATGTATTTTATAGACCTTTTCCTCATTCGTACGAGAAATCTAATTAAACTTTTTGTAAAATCAAGGACTATGAACCCTTGCTTTTGCTTCGATAGTTAATTCATGGACTCATCCCGATTGAAAACCGTGGCAATGCTCATTCTATGATTTTCCCTATTTTGAATAGAAACCAATTACGAGTGTGTAAATATTCGAGAATAGCATGTGGTTATGGGACATGTTGCTATTTTCTTATATTAACTAGCTCGGAGTAATTTCTATTCACCCGGATCCATGGTATCCGCCTCTATGACATAATTGTTTGGTTCGCAATCGCCCTAGTGGGGATTTACGATTTGTTACCTTCATCTATGGGAATTCGGTCCAACTTTCTATGATCTTCTATGATTTATGTTTTCTCTCTCCGTGGTCACAACCCGGGCACCGTGGGGAGCTTCCGCTCCCGGCATTGTGGGGAGCTTCGGCTCCAACAAAATCGGTTCGCTACCTAGAGATCATATCTCATCTATGAACACGCTTGGCCCCTCCTTTATGACGTTTTTGGTTCGCTACCTTGAGATCGTATCTCATCTATGAATAGGTCTGCCCCTTTATGAAGTTTTGATGATTTATGATTACTTGATGATTTATGATTACCTCGCTGATTTATTATTACTTGATGATTTATGATTACTTTGATGATTTATATTTACTTTAATGATTTATGATTACTTTGATGGGATGCGCATTAATTTGATTTATGTTTGGCGTTCCTCTTTCACTTCCTGTTATATGCTATTATTTGAATGTTGCATTCTACATTAGCTAGGAGATTATTTGGAGATAGTTGTGTTGACATGCCATGTTTCATATTTAGTTATTATTAGATGTTACTATTAGAAACATGTCTTCCTGCGTTATATCTCTTTTTATCTCTGTTTATTTAATAAGTACCGCTAGACTGATCCGTTTATTGTTTATTTTCTTATAAATAACACTCGGGTTAGGCCGAGTCGTTTTAGGTGCTCCATTGGGTCTCATCGCAGGATCGATCTTCCGCTTTTAGCTTGCTACTCTGTCTCCACAGCTTATGTACTTCTGTACTTAAGACATTGTCTTGTTGTGTACATATTCTTTTATTTAGATCATGGTGCATGTATCTATTCCTTTTGGGATTAGTTGATCTTTGTTGACCACTAGCTTGTTGTACACATTCTCGGTTTATTCATATCTATTCCACCTTTGTGATATGATTCCTCTATGTCTGGCTGAGATATACCATATTTATATTATTGTTGTTGTCTATTTTATACTGCTTTCTGGATTGCATATAGCCATTGTGTAGTTGCCTTATGGGTCGAATGGACATGTCGAAATTTTAATCTGTATCAGAATTCGATGTGCATTCCTCACATGGATTAATCATACAACCGGCCGTTCTTCACAAACCTCATTCTCCGTTATGGTCTACGACATTTCTCTGAAATGAACTGGATGATAGTGGGTATAGAGGCAGGGCATTACAGTTGGTATCAGAGCAACTTTCCGGAACAGTGTAAGATAGTATAACGATGGTATTATCTTAAGCCTCTCTCGAGAATCGTGCTTTAGGGTTTTAGTTAGAGTCTTAAGATCCGTCATAGATGATCTTCCTATACGATTCCATTTTGATTGAATCCGTGTCGTTTGAATTCAACTTGAGACTAACTTTTTCCTCCTCCTTCTTCCTTAAAGAAGCGAAATAGTTGGTCGTAGCCGTGCAAGTGCCGGTTCACCCAGTGTACCTCCTACGGGATTGGTGATTATGTCTCAAGTGGCCTATTTTTAGTCTTTTAGAATAGCTATCGACTCATCTCCTTCGGGTGGATTTATATAGTCCATCTAGGTCCCGTTTGCTCTAGTGGTGCTTCTGTTTCCTTCTTTGACTCAAGTTGTTAATCGATGTCTGTTTTTGTATCACACTAGTCTTGTTGATCATTTATGATCCTCGTAGTTGATTGATCATTGGATACCTTTCCCATGCGTCGTTACACACATCGTAAGCACCTTTGATCCTGATATTTCTAGATTTCCAGTTAAGATTTTTTCGTATGTCATTATGTACCTAGCATGGTCTATGGATCACTTGTCGGTCGGTATGGAGATACCATGTCGTTGTGACTAAATCTACTCCCTTGTTGTCAGCTATGTAGTTCTAGTTCTATGTGAGATCACCAAGCCTTCGGGATAAAACAACTCATTTGTTACCTCGTTGTGGCAGTGTGAGTCACCAAGCATTTGTGCTAAATTAACTCAATGAATGCGCAACGATACATTTGTGTTACCACATTGCGTTCGAAACTCAATATCAAGAATGAGGGAAAGCATCCCTCTTCTTGCGATCGCTCTTCTTGAGTCAAGGTACGTATCATTAATTCATTAATGTCATTTACCTTGTTCAGAGATTATTTTATTTATGTTCTTTTGATATACGTCGACCGTGTTCTTCGTTATCAAAAGATATCAATTGTGTTTTATTCGTAAGTTGATAAAGGAATTTTATTTCCATTGTGCCATCCCGAGTGATTTATTGAATTTTTATATTTTCGCAAGATATGCGTGAACGTTAGAAATTGTAAGGACTTTCTTATGTTAACTTGTCCATCGGGTGCGTTAAGGATCTCAAACGAGACGTGGGACGCTATGTTGTTGTTCGGAATTCCTAAACACCATTATGTGATAATCCGACATTTGAAATGATCCCTAAAATTAAATTTACAATTAATAAGTTGTTCAAAATAATAATATTTTGGATTTTTGCGATTTTTCGTAATCGTTTGTTATCTTTCTAGATTTTTTTGACGCAATTCCAAGAATTTGAGTGGTTCAAGATTTTCAATTAGAAATTATCTTTAATCTTTTCTTTGAGTAAATTAAATAACTCCAGGAACAACCCAACAAGTTATTCATTTATGTCTCTTGTTCCTGGATTTCAGATATTTGATTTTCGAGAATTCTTAGTGATTGAGAATCTCGTCTAAGTATTAATCCTTGTTTCGATTTGCTAAAGAGAATTAAGTATTCTTGTGATTCCATGGGTCTTCTTATTTTCTCTAGTGAACGATCACTCGAGAGAATGGGAGTTCCCATTGGGGAGGGAAATTTGAGTTTTGCGATCCACGCAAACTCAATAATTCCTTTCTTCGAATCTATGATCTAGTCAATCTTCCGGAAGTGTTATAGTCAATTCACTTATGGACTTAGCCTTACGTTGTTCTTAGAAAATCGAAAAGGATGAGCTCTTTTGATATTCCTCCTTTGTTTGTTTGAATCATTTGGATTGACAATTGTCTCCGCACGTTTGTTAACCCTTGTCAATCAAATATTTGGGGATTATGACCTCTTTGGCTTAATCTCATCTTGATAGAAAAATTGTCTACTATTTCTTTGATTAATTGCTAATGTTTTTGCGATTTGAGATTTTTGGTGGAAAATTACCTTAAATCATGTTGTTCCGAAGTGATAAGTTGTGCACTACTTATCCGTCATCTTCTCGATGTTTCTGATTTCTTAAAATCGACACTCAAGTTTCTAAATATTGGGAATTTTGTATAATTCCTAATGATTCATCTTTATGGTTAATAAATGAGATTTAGTACCTGGTTAGAAATCAATTTCCCCGAATAGTTCATTGGTACTCCATTACCAATACTAGTTATTGATTTCTAGCTCGTTGGTATTTCGTACCAACCTGGGTTCATTGATTATTCCTTGGAAAATTGCTCTCTTTAGCTAACTTCGTTGGAATCTCTTAGTTGTTATTTTTTGGGTGTTAGCCACCTTTTCGTAAGACTAAAGTGCTAAAGATCGGTGTTTGCTACGTCGTCGTGATTGAGTTTTGGGAATGGATTAGTCAACCATCGTAAATTCCCATTTCATATCCTAAGAGAAATATCTACTATTGATATATCGCGTCTGTAGGACGCAGTCCCGTTGCTCCTTGAAATTCCAAACTAGATTCGCTTGGTTTTTGTGCATTCTAGTGATTCGCATTCCCTTATAATCATACGAAGAAAGGCGAGTCTATTCGAATTCATATCGTTTATGATTTTTTCTAGAATTATTTTACCTTTTTTGGATGACTACCTTCATGGGTAAGGGAATTCAAGATTGAACTCTAGTTTTTATGATCTTGTGAAACGAAATTGGGATCTCACCTAGCCGCTGGTGTGACTATTTCTCTTCGCGTCTGTTCTTATGGTACCACTCCATGGTATTATTTTTGGTTGTTACTTATTACTTCATTCTTAAGGAATTACGGGGACGCAATTCTTTTAAGAGGGTAAGTCTGTAACAACCCGCTCATTCCATGATAATAGATTTAAATATTTTATTTAAATCTATCGTCGTATCCGATGTGTCACTCAAAATGTCGTTTTTCACAAACGATAAAATTAGGACTTGGGACCACTTCCATTGAGTATGGATCATCGTTTACGACCTTTTTGACTATAAGCATCAATATGTTTCGAGTTCATGAAAATTGGCACCTTGGCTAGGGCTTGGTTGAGCTAACCTAGCTCATTATATAACCCCTAAACCAGCCCCCCTCCTTCTCCATTATCTTCCAAGCCTTCAAAAGAAATAAAAATGGAGAGTGGAAAGGGAAATAGAAATTCCTTAGGCTAGGGCTTTCAATCTAGAGCTCAATTCTTGTGCAAATCCAATTATATGACATGGGTAACTCTCTGCTCTCCCTCTCTACCTTATACTCCTCTCAATTTCGGATTTTTAGTGTGCCTTAACACTCATGAGTCTTCATTTATGTTCATGAGGTGATTTTGGAGGAGCTAATGAAGAAAGGTGGGGTCTTTGCTTGAATTGCAGCTAGTTCTTCGTCATTTGAAACCAAGGTGAGTTCTTTTTGAACTCACATCTATGCCATAGCCACTAGCTTGTAAAAGTGTAACCTAGTGTTTATTTGAGTTTGCATATGCTAGTAAATTGGTTATGTTAGTGTAACTTAGCCGATTCCATGTTTTATGTTTCATTGAGTTGACAACTTATGATAAGGATTGTTCATACAATCTAATGTACATAATATGAGTTTATTTTGTGATGTTGTGAAGCTCCATTTTCCCTTGACAAGTCCTAAGCCTTCACAAGTAGCTTGAATCGCTTTTTTTGTTGTTTGTTTGAAATAAAGATTATGATATATGTTATTCACACAATCAATACACATGATTTGAATCGATTAAGTGGTGTTGTGAAGTACCATTGTCGCACTCGGCAAGTTCAAAGACTTCACAATCCGCTTATATCGCGTTTATTCGTTTTAGTTTGGAATTTTGTTCGTTTTAGAATCTATAATCCAAACCAGTGCAGTCGAGCTTCGCGAATCGACACGGCAGATCGGAGAGGTCTCATTGATGTCCCGAAGAAGTCATGTGCATCGATGATCGGCGTCGGATACTCATGGGGGACGAATCCCCTTGCTTTTGGCCTGGACAACAGCCTAGGCCTAAACTAGTCGACCGGCCAGAAATGTGGCGGTCGACCGGTTCTACTTCTGGGCAAAAACGGTCGACCGCCCTATTTGACTGATCGACCGGCCACCCAGAACCTGAGCTATTTTTCCCAGGTCCGACACAATTTCGGTTGTGCGCCTCCGTGCACGATCACAGTGGTTTCTGGACTCCTCCTTGGCTCTCCTATGCATTTCGATGGTCTTCGAATTCACCGGAGATCATCATAAAGCCATGCGCTCCTTTTGGTATACCGAATTTATTCGATACTCTTGTTAAGATGATTCACACCATTAAAACGTAGATTATCGATTCGATATCCTTTGAGCCTATTCTGATGTAATTTAAAACCTTCGGGTGCTATTTTGGGATTTTGATTCGTTCATTGATCGAAATTACAACCGTTATCCCTTTGATTTCCTATATGTTGTTGTAATGTGAACTACGCATTATCGATCACCTTGGTGATTGTACTTTGACCTATGATACCTAGTTTTGTGTTTTTGTTTCCTGTCGCTGCAGGGTGATTTCTAATCGTTTCTTAACATCATTGGATTCACTAACGAGCTATATGTATATTCAATTTATCAAATTTATATTTGATGATTTATGATTTGAATTCACTTCACTGTGATGTGAATTCCCTTGATCGATTTGCCTCGGCAGTCGTATGCCACTTTGAAATTATATAAAGAGATTTTATGTTATTAGTAGGTATCAAATTCTTGTACTAAAATGATTTCCAATCTTACTTCATTATATGAAGCTAATTTATGAAATCGTGTTATAAACCTTCTTCAAATCTATTAGTATGTATTTTATAAACCTTTTCCTCATTCGTATGAGAAATCTAATTAAACGTCTTAGTAAAATTAAGGACTATGAACCCTTGCTTTTGCTTCGATGGTTAATTCTTGGACTCGTCCTATTGAAAACCATGGCAATGCTCATTCTATGATTTTCTTTGTTTTGAATACAATTATGAGTGTGTAAATATTCGAGAATAGCATGTGGTTATGGGACATGTTGCTATTTTCTTATATAAACTAGCTCAGAGTAATTTCTATTCACCCGGATCCATGGTATCTGCCGCTATGACATAGTTGTTTGGTTCACAATCGCCCTAGTAGGAATTTACGATTTGTGACCTTCATCTATGGGACTTCGGTCCAACTTTCTATGATTTATGTTTTCTCTCTCCGGGGTCACAACCCAGGCACCGTGGGGAGCTTCGGTCCTTAAACTGTGGGGAGCTTCGGCTCCAACAAAATGGGTTCGCTACCTAGAGATCGTATCTTATCAATGAACAGTTCTGCCCCTTCATGATGTTTTGATGATTTATGATTACCTTAATGATTTATGATTACTTGATGATTTATGATTACTTGATGATTTATGATTACTTTGATGATTTATGTTTACTTTGATGATTTATGATTACTTTGATGCGATGTGCATTAATTTGATTTATGTTTGGCGTTCCTTTGTCACTTCCTGTTATATGCTATTATTGGAATGTTTCATTCTACATTAGCTAGGAGATTAT
This sequence comes from Allium sativum, assembly GCA_030737875.1. NCBI lineage: Eukaryota > Viridiplantae > Streptophyta > Magnoliopsida > Asparagales > Amaryllidaceae > Allium > Allium sativum. The sequence goes on from CM060924.1 coordinate 382,946,082, forward strand.
TTAGAGATAGTTGTGTAGACATGCCATGTTTCATATTTAGTTGTGATTAGATGTTAATATTAGAAACATGTCATCCTGCATTATATCTCTTGTTATATCTGTTTATTTGATAAGTACAGCTAGACTGATCTGATTATTATTTATTTTCTTATAAATAATACTCGGGTCAAGCCGAGTCATTTTAGGTGCTCCGTTGGGTCTCATCGTAGTATTGATCTTCCGATTTTAGCTTGCTACTCTGTCTCCGCAGCTTATGTACTTCTGTACTTATGACATTATCTTGTTGTGTACATATTCTTTTATTTAGATCATGGTGCATATATCTATTCCTTTTGGGATTAGTTGATCTTTGTTGACCACTAGCTTGTTGTACACATTCTCGGTTTATTCATATCTATTCCGCCTGTGTGATATTATTATTCTTTGTCTGGCTGAGATATATCATATTTATATTATTGTTGTTGTCTATTTTATACTGCTTTCTGGATTGATATAGCCATTGTGTATTTTCCCTATGTGCCGAATGGCTATGTCGAAATTTTAATCGGTATCAGAATTCGATGGACATTCCTCACATGGAGTAATCATACAATCGGTCGCTCTTCACAAACCTCATTCTTCATTATGGTCTATAACATTTCTTTGAAATGAACTGGACGATAGTGGGTATAGAGGCGGGGCGTTACAGGTTTTTTCATTAACACTGTTCTTAAACCCAGTTGAGAGAAGAATAAATCTTTTAATTAAGATTCAGAAAAGTTTTACTAATTAATTAACTTAATTTCTGTAAAGTGAATTGGATTTGGAAAAATCTAAATTTGGGATTAAGTCTAAATGGGTAGATTGGGGAATTGCATGTTGTATGATGCATTGTAGATCCATAACACAATTATTAGTTATTGTTTATGCACTGGTATTCATTAGGGTGAACCCGATCCGTGACGTACGACATGGTCCCGTGATTTATCTTATTTTAAATTAAAGTTTAATAATTGTTTTGAGTTCTCATACCAGTCCCATGACTGACTCGAATTTTTTTGTTTTCACATAAACTCTTGGTGCCGATATTTTCCACACGGGCAGCTTGTAATTTTGGTTTTGCAGATTATTTCATTAAGCAGGATTCTGGATCGAAGCTTAAAGCTGTGTCTAGAGCATTGATAGTCTTCTGTTGTGTTCATTTATTTGTTTCCGCTACATTGTATTACGTTTAATTTAAATTTATTTTCCGCTGTATATTATTTTCGATACTCTGATAATTTGTACTCTGATGTAACATTATTATGATGTTTATAAAAGTCCTCTGTTGTTTGTTCTTATGTGTTGTGCGCCCAAAGTTAGCGTAAGGAGGGTCACTACAATTAGTAGTGCATCGTGTTGGAGAGAAATACAGGAGTGGTCACCTTGTCGGTTTTTTCTTAGGCACATCTCCTCCTTACCAAGTGATGCGAGAACAATGTAATAGATTCTGGATATTGCAAGGAAGATTGCACGTCCAATTTTTTGACTCAATGTTTTATCTAAAATTCAGCCACCCAAACGATAAACTATGTGTTCTTGAGAGGGATCTGCTAGTTATTGATGGCCAGCCTTTCATAATTAAACCTTGGAGTGTCACTGTTGGCAAGGTAAGAGAACAAATCTTATCCATTGTTGTTTGGGATACTTCCACCAATATTTTGTTGGTTCTAAAACATCTGATTGGTCTGGACTGGTTGGCCAGTTTAGTTGGCAAGTTAAGATGCTTCAACTTGAATATGGTGGCAAGAAAAAGCTTGAATTATGCGAGAGAACTAATTGAAATCTCACCTTTGAAGCCTCTACCTAATAAGCTACACATTACTCTTGTGGAAGGCTTTTATGTTGATGTTTATGTATGCTATAGTTGGTGTTCGAAGATATGTACGAAAAGTCAGTCTTTCGGTCACACTGTAGAATCTTGTGAAACTTCCAGTGAAATATCAATCAAGTTCCCTCTATGTAAGCCTAAACTCTAATGGGTTCCAAGAGCTCGTGCTCCTCCTTCTAATACTGTTGATAATATTGTTGATACAATGTCTTTTGATGTAACATCTCTTGACAATCCACATAATGAAGAAAATGTTGAAACTACACCAATGGAAGAAGCAATGCAAGTCAAGCTAAACATTGAACCAACTGATGATAGTGAGATTTTTGTGTGGAACAAGGCAGAAGAGTCTCTGATTCACACTAATTCTGAAATGAGAAATAAGCCAAGCAAGGATAAATTTTACATTTTTGCAGGTGAAGAAGGTGAAACACGAAAGTTACTATATCATGTAGATGATAAAGGACTCGCTTTGGCAAACGATGGTGTCGATGACATAAGAAATGTGCAATTACTTCATGACACAATCTAGGATAGACACTACTAATACTTCGACCTATCTTTGTACTTTGTAGCGGACCCGGCTACACATTTTGCTGAGGCCATGCAGGAAGTACTACATAGTGATGCTAATGGGGGCTTACCTCCCTGTTAGCGCAAAGTATTCTTAACATTTCAGTCAATCTACTTTTCTACCTTTATTTTTTTGTAGTCTGGCATACTAGCTAGCTCCAGAGCCGTAAGCCTGTTTAGGTAGAATGGATGGAACACTATAAATTTCATATGTGGTGGATGGACCACCTTAAAAACCGAAATAGTTGATTATCTACTAACCATCACCTGTACTTTATCTTTTTTATTATTAGTTATAATATAAGGTGTTTGCGGTCACCTTAAAAACCGGCCGGCTTTGCTAAAAAAACTTTATATGTTTTCTGCTTGTACGACCGAACGGTAAGTCCGATTGATACGAAATTTGAAAATTTACAACATTTCACAGATATGGATATAATGAAACTGGCGTGTCGAATTCAGAAACCGTTTCAGAATGGCCTTTTTCTATGTTATTATTTAGTTTCAACAGATTTTCGACATGCGTTTATACTGCGCATGCTCATATACTAACTCCGATTAATATTACATTTTGGAATCTTACAATAATTTAATGTTTCGGATCTGATGGAACTGGCTTTATCAAAATCTGATATCATTTGCAAAATGGCTATTTTTAAGCTATTGAAAAAATATTTAATTATCGAATTTTAATATGTTTACTTTTAAATCGATTTTAAAAGTTCACTAACCTTATTTTAACTTCAATAAAATATAAAACAAAGTTAGAATTCATTTTCAACAGTTTTTTAAGTTTAGATTAATTATTCACAAAATTTTGAAATTCAATCAGACTTATCCTTTTAAAAATCCTTTTAGACATGCTTAAATCCATATTTTAAACTGACTAAAAATACGGGTCGTTACATGATGCTCATACAACCAAATACTGGCACCCGATCGATGTAGAATTGTTGTTAGGGAAAAGAAATGGACAGGAAAAGGAAAATAGGAAAGGAAAAGTACAAAATAAAAGAGAAGAGGAAGGAAAAATCACAAGAATAAACATGGATATAGTCCTACATCGCACAATGCATCATATATAATATAATATAAATAATACATATAAAACAGGAGAGACAACAATAACCATATAATCGGTGTGACTAAAGATAAATATACTTTCCAGTAAACTATCTCAGGATAAGCTAACACTATCAAAGCTCCACAATGTCAGCAGATTAATCAATAACGGAAATATAATAAGAGAAGGCGCCACCTCCTGCTAGTCCACCTGCGCAGCTTCATATAATACTTGACACCTAGTCTCTCATCAGCATCGTCGATGAGCACCCAAGGTAATATGAGGGAACATAAAACCCCAAGTCAGACAACAGTCTAGTGTGGGCAATAAATTAATCTTGAAATTTATAAAACTCAAAATAGTACATGGTACAGATGGTATGAAGAATGATACCTTACTCGTCCCTACACCTGAAGAGTCACCACATAAAATAAGATAATATATGCTACTCAAACAACAATAACCGAAATAGATACTACATAGAATAGGATTCCCAGTCCCCCGCTTCTCTTCAGTATCTTAAGGTGATAGCTTACCCTAAGTAAAATAGGAGAGACCACTTAAGAAACCATAGAATCCATAGCAAGCAATAACCTAGATATCACAGACTAACTCCGAATACATCAATATTGAGAGACTGGTCATTGCCATCCATCAAAGAGCTAATGGAAACCCTGGTTCTAGTTGGACGGTCGTACGCCCCATGTGTGCTTGCCTACTCGAGACAACTAGATCACTCCCCAAGCAATCCAAGGTACTTGATCTCTCTGATCCTAACTGGCTTCCCCTACGTTACATCTGCTTTGAGTCCGCTTGAACCTACGACTCTCGATGATTCGTTGGCGGTTCCAACTCCACAAGCCACCCTTGACTCCATTTTTTAGTATGAGTCCCACTTTAATAAATCCATTATTTCACAGGCTCGAGTCACTCTCAAGTCAATCCATCACATAACGAGCTCAAGTCAAACTCGAGTTAATCCATCATCTTGTTGCTTCGTCCCACAATCAACTACCTATCAACTCCACTTCGACCACTCCCGCCTTAAGTTACAATCAAAGGATATACACTTCTGAAGTGTACTATTTCCACCCTATGGAAGTGATATACAAACAACAACCTCCAACATCACCTTAGAGAACTTGTCATTTCATTCTGTGGATTATGTCATCCGTCTTCAGCTTTTCATGAAACATCCATCTTGTTTTGTACCAAATCCACCCAACGAAGAGCCATCATGTTATGCTCCTCAGAACCACATCGTCACGAATGACAGCAAACACCGATAGTGGTCAATATCGATCACATCTAGCAATCGTTAATGACCACTTAGATCATGTATTTAACCAAATTGGTTAAACACACATCGAATGGAAACATCCAACATACATTTAGAAATCTAAGCTCGCCATCGAATTGATTCTCCATCTTCGGCGCAGCCATAAAATTCCAATACCGCTCAGTACTTCGGTCAGTCACCATGCTCTAACACACATCCGCTCAATATCTTTGTGAATCTATCCCTCCCATTCGAGTCTTGTGCGCCCAATCAGTACACATCGACTTGTGTGTTTGATCGATAACACTAAACTCTATCAGGTAAGGTTACCAAATCCTATTTTACCAATAAACGACATTTACAACCAAACTACGCAAACAACAACTATGCAACCAATAATCCTAAAATTGAGAAAAATAGCATGTAAGCATCTATAATAAGATTCAGAACATAAGTAGAACCAATCTAAAATTATTGGTGTGAATTTGGTGTCAAAATAGTTCATATCCAGTAATAATGTCAAAATAGCGTATAATAGCTTGCAAATGGGTAAAAAAGTGTTATTTGGGTCTAATATAACCAAATTACTTTTAACATAGTTATTTACTTATTACTAGGTTCAACTATCATGTTTTATATTTTCTGGTTATAAATCAATTTAAAGTGACAAATTTTCACCGTATAAATAAATACAGTTCAATAAGAGACAATATCACCCACCTTATCCAAATCAATCCAATCTAGTGTCAAAGCATAGAGATTACCAATATGAGTCCAATGCAAGAAATCACGTCGAAATCTGATATCGTATGCAAAAGTTATATCGAATACAAGTTTGACAATTATTTAAATAACAAAATATCATTAACACTTAAGTTAATTACTCAATTACCTTAACCCCTTTCTTCTGTAAATGCCTAATCCTTCTAGGCCATTACCTATAGGAAATAAATTGATGACACTACCTCTCTCCTTTTTTCTCCCTCATTCCCTAATGAAATCATGAACCGTCATATCCATTGTTCCTCTCTACGCGCGCTCTTCTAGACGATGGCCACTTCATCAAACTCGCATCCAAGCCATCCATCGTTTCCTGCACATGCATGCAACCCCTCCCCAATGGCGAATTTTTCTCCATGCCTCCAGAATGTTCTAAACTTTGCTAATAGGTGTTATTTTCCATGCTAAATTCAATTCTACTCTCGAATTCGTGAATCATCGCTCGTAGCTCTCAAACTCTCGAGTGCTAGATCTCATGTCATACACAACTATGACACGAATTAGTGTCTCAATCTTCAACAATAATATGGGCTCGAAGAGAAATGAATTCTAGTAAAATAGTATGTGGTTTCTTGATTTTAGGCGGAGTAAATCATTGGGAATTAATTTCGAAGATAGAGGAAGGAAGATACGTTATTTTTTAGAAGAGAGTGGCAACTACGGTATACGCTAAAGACAAATTAGGGTTAATGAGTGATTAGGGGGTATTTATAATCTCATACGACCTATTTATCAATAATTTCGTGTCCAAAACACATTCTCATTTTAAGAGTGCACGACCAAATGGTTCATTCGTTTAATGTGAAACTTGACAGCGTGAAAAAACTTTCTATGATGATTTCAAAAATACAATTTTCTTCTTGATCTGACACTATGCTCGAAACAAAAAATTCACGCATAATTTAATATTATTTATTCCCTTAGAGCATCAAAACTCAAAATATAAAAATCCATATATTTTTCCTCTAATTAACAAACTATCTAAACTCAAAGAAATTAGTCTCAAGTCATGATTTGATTGTTTAGGAAAAACCTCACTTTGGAACCATCAAATAGTTAATGATTAATATTTAAATAAAATATTTAAATATCCAATCATTAAAAATATGGGCTCTTACAAGAAAGCCTTTACCCCAAGATGCAAAGGTTGACATTGTTGTTATCCCAAAATGAGGAGCCAAAACTGCTGGGGAGGCAAGAAAAAGTATTCTAGTAAGAGAATGTCCATCCAAGCATGGATGGAAAAAAGAAGAATGTGGTAGGAAGGTCCACTATAGTAAGGATTGTAGGTCTAAGACGGGGAATAGAAAGTACTTCAATTGTGACAAAAAGAGACATGTAAAGAAGGATTTACCAGAATCCCCAAAGGACAAGCATTTGGTGAAAGCGTATGCTATTAGCAAGGTTCCTACTTCGTCGAATTCCTCCAACAGTGACGGAGAAAAGAAAGGGTGTCTTCATCTAAGGTATGCTTTCAGTTTATGATATCCCTATTCGAGTTATGTTTGATACTAGGGCTTCCTATTTCTTCATATTTAGTAACCTAGTAGATAATTAAGAACTGGAACCCAAAATTGTTGATTAACTTCTAGTTGTGACAAACGCTATTAGTGGTTCTATTAGATTTTGTATGATTTGTCATGGGTTGGTCTTAACGAGCCATAGATACATTTTTGTTTGTGAATACTTTGTTTCGGGATTTACTGGGCTTGGTATTATACTTGGAGTCTATTGGCTTCATAGTATGGAGTGGTAGGTGGATTATGAGGGTCTTCGATGACCATTAGGAGGATGACGGAAAAAGGGCGGTGTTGGGCTGTTTGCGTGGTGATTCGGTGATGACTAGTTTTATGTATTCGCTCGATATTACGAATAATAATTTATTGGGTGTTCCTATTGCTACTGAGTATCCGGACGTCTTCTAGGTGATTGGACTTCAACCAAACAGAGAGATCGAGTTCTATATTGATTCAGCGAAAGATTCCAAGCCTATAGTAATTCCTCTTCGACAGATGGCACCAAGAGAGCAACGAAAGCTCGAGGTACAAGTGAGTAATCACTTAAGGAAGGGATTTATTCAGATAAGTATCTACAAGTAGGGAGCACCGGTGGTCTTTGCTAAAATGGCAGATGGTTTGCTTCGTTTAAGTGTAGACTAGCTGAATAAAGTGACGAGGAAGAACAATTATCCTCTTCCGAAAATAGATGATTTATTTTATTAGTTGAATAATGCATGGATATTTTCTTAGTTAGACTTTGCGTTAGGATTTCAATAGCTATGGGTAGCGAATGAGAGTGTACCTAAAATGGCATTTCGAATGTCGTCTGGTTTTTATGAGTGGTTGATTATGCCATTCGGGTAGAAAAATGCACCAACATATTTCATGGATCTCATGAGTCGAGTCTTTAGAGATCAACAGAATATGTTTGTTCTTGTGTTCGTCAATGATATTTTGTTCTACTCACGGACCAGGGAAAAACACAAGGAACACTTGAGGATTGTATTAGAGGTGTTGAGGGAACACCGGCTTAAAGCTAAATTTTCAATGTGTCACTTATAGAGTAGAGAAGTGAGGTTCTTGGGCCATGGTATTTCATAGAATGGTATTATTGTGGACACCACAAAGAAAGTGACGGTGCAAGATAGGACCACACCTAAGAACGTAATAGATGTGAGGAGTTTCTTAAGGTTATTTGGGTCGTAGCGAAAGTTTATCCAAGATTTCTTCAAGATAGAAGCTCCATTGACTTAATTGACTAAGAAGAATCAGTGTTTTATCAACGATGCATGATGCGAACAAGAATTTGTAAGTCTAAAGGAAAAGTTGATGTATGCTCCAGTGTTGGTTATCCAGAAGGGAAATAATGGTATACACGGATGCCTGTGGTACCGGGTTAGGTGCAATGTTAATGACTGAGGGTAAGGTTGTCACTTATGCTAGTCGACAACTAAAACCTCATAAGAAAAGGTACTCCACTCATGATTTGGGACTAGCAGCATCTTTGTTTGCATTGAAGTTTTCATGATGTTATTTCTTGGGATAAAGACTTGAGCCGTTCACCCACCATAAGTCATTAAACTTTCTTTTCTCTTAGGCAGATTTAAACCTCCGTCAACAACGATAGTTGGAGATTTTAACTTCCTATGATTTTAACATCACATACAACCCAGGAAAAGGGCAATGCGATCACTGATGCATTAAATAGGATATGTGACAATTTGGTGGCTATGTTCCTAGAATGGAAGCAACTCGAATATATTGTTGGTTATGACTTCCGAACCATATGTGAGTTGGAGCCAGAATTTTAGTAGGCTTAACAAACATACTGACTTTGATCTAACAAATCAGTTCTAAGTAGAAGAGCGATCCTAAATTAATGGAGATCATTACCAAAGTATGGGCTGATATTGAGAACATAAGAGTGTATAGAATTGACCGAAATGGTTAGCTACGAAGGAATGGACAAATGGTTATACACAATGTCGATGGGTTAAGGGATGAATTACTTCGAGAGTGTCATCACTCGTAGTTAAGTATAATTCCCTACCGTAGTAAGATGTACCGTGACATGAAGCAAGTCTATTATTGGGATGACATGAAGATAAATGTTGGAAAATTCATATCAAAGTGCATGAATTTCTAGTTAGTTAAGGCTGAGCAAAAGAAATCTAGTTTTTTTTTACAATCACTAGAAGTTCCTAAGTGGAAATAGAAGAAATTATCAATATACTTCATTGATGGATTGCCAAAGACTTAGACGGGACATGCTAGTGTATGGTTCATCATGGATTAGTTGACCAAGGGTGGCAGATTCGTACTCATTAAATCAAGTAGAATAGTGGCCACATTAGCCGAGTTATATGTGAAGTAGGTTGTACGCTTCCATGGAGTATTGAAATGCATAAAGATTGACCAAAACCTATTATTTATTAGTCGATTTTGGAAGAGCTTACAAGAAGATTAGGTATCCAAGCAACATCTCAGTATCGCTTAACTTACTCAAACCAATGGTCAGACCTAAAGGGTGAACCACATATTGGAGGATCTCTTAAGATCTTATATTCTAGACTTTGGATGTTTGTTAGATGATCGTTTGCATCTTGTGGAGTTTAATATAGAAATAGCCATCAGTCTAGCATTGGCATGGCTCCATATGAAGCCTTATATGGAAGACCATGCAACACCCCCTCCAATTAGTTGGAAGCGGTCGAGAAGCTAATATTCGGGACAGATTTGGTTATGGAAACCTCGAAGAAAATTGAGATCATTCGACAACCAATGAAAACTGCTTAAGACGGGCAGAAAAGCTAAGCCGATAGAGATCTAAAATTCTCCATTGGCGATTTGGTGTTTATTAAGATTTCTCCTTTGAGGAGTGTGATTCGATTTGGTAGAAAGGGAAAGTTAGCACCTAGGTTCATTGGTCTTTTTCCAATCCTTGAGTGGGTTGGAAATTTAGTGCATAGCGTCGATCTACCTCAAAAGATGGTTGGGTGCACAATGTATTTCATGTTTCCCATTTGATAAAATTTGTATATGATTCCAATGCAACTATCACACCAGAAGAATAGGATGATATCGGGTAGGACCAGAAGTTACTGGAGTTCTCAAGCCTATTCGTATCATTGGCCATGATACAAAGCAACTTAGAAGGAAAGCCCTAAAATTTGCCAAAGTTTAGTGGGGAGAAAGCGAGGGCAATTGCACTTGGGAAACAGAGGGAAGCGTTAGGACGTCGTACCCAAAGCTCTTTACTTGGTAAAATTTTAACTTATAGCTTAATTTCATTTTGCGAAATCATAAAACATTTCTTTATCTGGTATCCTGCATGCTAGGATAGGATAGTATTACCCATTCTAATCATGATAGCTTAGTGTTTGTGGTTGATTTTGATGATTGTCAGGCATGTGGATAATTCTATTAACCTGTTTGGAAATTTCAGGGTTGAAATTTCTTAAGGAGGGAGAATGTAACGACCTGTATTCTAAGTGCCGGAGACCATAGAATATTTATATCATTTTCATATAAGGTCATACGGTTGTACAACTTTGGAAAATGACTATTAGGATCATTTCTTATATTCACTATTTTTGTCGAATTTTAATGTGACCATTTCACACTTAATAGATTTATTTACCGTATCTTTTGATGAGTAAGGAATTTAGACCTAAAACCACTTCCATTAGATTTTGATGATGGTTTCTTATTCCGTTGAATGGTCGCAATAAGCAACCAGATTTACCATTTGGGGGGAATGACTGAAATACGGTCTGAAGGGGATTAAACAACTCAAATGGTCTTTATGGGCCATTATTGGGTAGGTCCAATACTCATTTTGGTATTTGCAAGTTATGGGGGCTGAATTAAGAAGGAGAACATGCTTATATAATTTACAACTCGTAAATAAGGCCCTAAACCTATTAGTGGCTTCCCTCTTCCAAAAAACTCTCTAATCTTACCTTAATTAACCAAACAAATATAGTAGGTGAAGACTAAGTCAAATCAACATCAAATCAAGTCTAAAGCTACTCGAATACGTTAAAATCCGAGCCAGATCTTCTTTAACTTGGATATAAGACATTTTGGGTGATTAAGGTAAGTAAATGGTATTCTTATTCACTAATTAGGGTTGATTAGCAGTAAACACCTTATAAAAATATGGAAAATCAATTATAATTCATTATTAATCATACGACGAAAAATATATAAGTTTTGGTTAGTTTGGACATGATTTGTGAAATTCGGTATTTAAGAGCCTAGAGGAAACAAAAGCTCATTTTGGTGTTTATTCTTGATTGATATTAATGTTTCTTGAGTGTGTTTAGTATGTTATGACATTGCTTAGGATGCTAGGGTGGATGCAAATGCTATTGAATGGAGAAACAGGATGCTAGAAACCATTTAGTGGACTCTACAATTTCAATTTGACCATTCTCAGTTCAGCCAAGTCGAGCTGGGTCGATGGGGTCGAATCGATGTGAAATTTTGTGGGAACGACAATGAAGGTCACAGGAGGCTGCAGGCTAAGTTTAATCATTTAGGGTTATAGAGACCAAGTTTTGGCGCTTGCGATCATGGTCAGGCTAACGAAGATAGCTTTGGTCTAGTTGGGAATAAGTTGGAAATTGGCTAAGGGGTGCAGAGGGAAGAGCTTGCGGTTCGGTGGTCGAACCGAACCTCGACTCGATCATGTGCTGGAGTCCAGATCGACATAGTCGATCTGGATCCAGGTCGGCTAAGTAGATCTAGATATGGTGACAAGTATGATTCGACCAATTCAAATCAAATCTAGTTCGACAAGGTCGAAACGGAGTTGGGTTGACCTAGGGAGAAGCAGTGGAAGGGGGTCCGTATGGAATAGCATGTGTGGGTTGTGTTTCTTCCTAGCGACGTTTTCTCTCTTCGGAAGACAAACTTCAATAGTGTGACGGCAAAGGAATTTCGCTCGGTCCGAACCAGTCGCTAAACCGATCCTGGCCGTTCGAAACGCCCTATCGTTTGAGAACACGACAAAACAGAACGCATACAAAAGAACATTTCATTGCATATGACAACAATGCATCAGATTACAAGAATATACAGGGTATAAATGAATATATTACACAGAAATATCAGAGATTTAAATTACATTTAAATACATAGCAGCGGAAAATAATACAATACACAACTAGAAGTAGATATACGGATACAAAGCTTTCCGGATATCGTTCCAGCTGTAAACCAGGATCCTGTGAATATAAATCTGCAAAACCAAAACTACTAGCTGCCCGGGTCGAAAATAAGGGCACCCAGAGTTTAGGTCAAAACAATAAACTCCAGGTCAGTCATGGGACTAGTGTGAGAACTAAAACAGTTATTAATCTTTATTTTAAAAGTTAGGTAAATCGAGGGACCACGCCGTATAACACGGAACGGGTTTCCTCCCAAGAATACCAGTGCATAAAGCAAACAACGCAATGCTAAATAAAGAAAAATGAAGCTGTTATAAGACCCAGTTCCCATCACACAATGCAACGCAGCCGAGGATAGGGTTTTCCCTTATAACAGCCAAAGAATGCTTGATACGGTTAAAACAAATCGTTTGATACTATTATAAGTGCATAGTGTATAAAACAACTTCAAATCATTAGTATCAATCCTAGGCGGCATGGGTACCATATATCATGTCGCCATACTAGTTCTACAATTAAAACCGCAAATGTCACGTATTTGGAAATTGGATTTCCGTCTATGAACCGAGGCAAAAGATAGTCCTCAACCGATTCGAGACTCTCTAGCCCGAGCCTCAGGATCAGAGCTCGAGTGACCCTTGGATCGTCAGGGCCAGTCCACCGATGTGGATTAAACTTAAACCCTGAACATGCGTTTCCCCGCCCTTTGGGGCGTAAATGAGCCAACTAAATGACTCCATCGGTTCGAGAACGACCGATCAATCCGAGGCGCCTCGCAACAGCAACAACCACATAAGTCAAACTCGTCAGGGCGTGTAAAACCACTGACGCCACTTCTAACTAGAAAGAAACGCATGCCCTCCCTGAGGTCCGTCTCCCGTTTTTGGTTCATACCGGGTGTGAAACACGCGAGGTAAACGTTACACAAAGCTACGCCACGAAGGCCTTGCTTTGATCATCACCACAAGACTTTGCTTTTCAACAGAAGCCTCGATCAATTGCCACTTAGGCATGCCACACAGGCAATTCACTCCATGCGTTTGATATCCATCAATATATAACCCCTGAGCTCGTACGTCTCAGAGAAGGGCGTTAAGCAAGAGAATAAATTCTCCGCCGCCGAACAGATATATATATTTAATAGAAATCAATCACACGGACTAAAATCCAATGTCAGACACACAGTCCATTTACAAGTCCGTTCTGGGTCTGAACGAAACCGGAGGCACCTAGTACCTCGCATATCCATCGATCTCCAAGTACGTCTGGACGATCACTAACTGTTTCCATCTTCTTGGGTGTACAGCCCAATCAAGATCATCAGTAATTACCCAAACGACGTGAAGACCTCCGGTCTTCGATCATCGTCTTCATCTTCGACTTATCGTCGTATCAGTTATTCAGAATGGGATAAACCCGGTCTTTCCGAATAACTCGCGTATATTTTAAATAAGTGTTACACAAACACAACATACGCCTCATTCCAATCCATCAGTCACTAACCGTAAATTAATCAAGAGAATAATTCCCCAAATATTAACCCCGAAGGCCGAAACCAACATCAGATCAATATCCAGAAAACCATTCTGCTTGGCTAACCGACAGTTAGTTTCTAAATTTCACATTCATAGGGAAAGGTTCCCATTAATTTTATCCAAGATAAATTCCTGAATTTATTCTCTAATCTTCCTTTGAATTTCGATTCAAATTAGTCGGGATTAACGAAACTTACCGAAGTAATCATTTGTTTTAATTTCCCCAATCCCAACCTATTCATCCCATGAAGTAAAACTGGTAATACTTCATATCTAACACCACGGTGTTATCGGTAAATTCAATTACCATTTCACGTTCAAATCTAATTAAAGATTTAACTAACGCCTGGAGCAAAACTGGTGATACTCCATTTCGATTATTTCAATCTACTTAAAGATTCATTAAAACTCCACTTAGTTTTAATCGTTAACTGGGTTAAAGAATCCGTGTCATTTAAAACACGGTTCACGATAAACCCAAAGTCATATTCCATTAATTATCGGATTAAAGAACGAGTGTTATTTTAAAACACTGTTCACGATAAACCCAAAAATCAATATCAATTCAATTCCAATTAAATATTATTTAATTGGTACACTTCATTAAATCTAAATAGAAAGATTTAATCATTTCTCAACTGGGTTCAAGAACAGTGTTAGTGAAGACACCATTCACGACAAACCCAAATCACATTCGATATTCAATACAAGGCTCTGAATAGAAAATATATCGGCTTATATTCAATATCAAATTCTACGACTAACAAATGTCGTATTGGAAATAACGATATAAATATATCTTTCCAATTTCCATAACAACACCTGTATAATCACGAATTCCAACATCGAAATATTCCGAAGACAATTTCGATTCAAATCCACTCCAATGCAATCATTGGATATTCTGGTTATTTTTAAAACCCTTTTCAAATTCAATTTATTTATTTAAAAATAAATAGAATTATATTTCTAGTTCAAAACTAGTTCATTTCGATAAAAAATCTATTTTTATCTTTTCAAATATGGAGTTTTTCATCCCAATTCTTTCTAAATCATTTCTTATGATTTTACATAAATTATTACTATTTTTAGTAATTTTATCAAGGCCCTTACAGTAGATTTCCATCAACGGCCATCGAACTGCACTTACAGCGACCTTTTTCGAATTTGATTTGGACGTATCTCCAAATCCAACCGTTAGATTTCTAATTTCTAATATTCGTTAGAAAGCTCTTTTCGATACGAACCCAACGGTTCCGGTTTCAGGAGAATCCAACGGTCAGATCTCCCGTAATGTCCATTTGAAATAAATGGTCGAAATTCACGAACTGCCGCGGCGCGGCGCGTTCTATTCAGGCCATTATATTATATATATAATATATATAATATATACTTCGTCGATTTCTATTTAAAACGAATTATATAAATAGTTTTAAATTCGTTTCAAAAGCAATTTCAACTTCCGTTTCAATTCAAATCAAAATTGAATTCTTCTTTATAAATTCGTTTTAAAATTCATTTCTATTCAATTCAAATTTCAATTCAATTTGAATTCATTTCAATTTGTTTCCAATTCAATTCGAATTCGTTTTCAATTCAATTCATTTCGAAATCGTTTTCAATTCAATTCATTTCGAAATCGTTTTCTATTCAATTCATTTCGAAATCGTTTTCAATTCAATTCATTTCGAAATCGTTTTCAATTCAATTCATTTCGAAATCGTTTTCAATTCAATTCATTTTGAAATCGTTTTCAATTCAATTCATTTCGAAATCGTTTTCAATTCAATTCATTTCGAAATCGTTTTAAAATCGATATAAATATCGTTCACGTCAAAATGGCGTCAATCTAATCATCACGGCTTCACATATTTCTATTTTCAAATATTTTATTTCAAATATTCTTTATTTTCACGATTGGAATGAGGCCCAATCAATTACCATATAAAGTTAGTTATATGGATTTTCATACAACACATGTATATAATAGCAACGATAAATAATCAACCATCAACCAAAGTGCACTACACTGTATAAGCATCAAATATAGATATCTAACGCTTAAAACAGCCTGTCAATCAACCGATCGACATATTTAATAAATCGGGATGAGTGAACTTCAAATTTCATCCCAACACCCGTGTGGGGTTTCAAACAATCAAACACATATTTTATTTGTGCTGTTGGGCGATGTGTAAAATTTATCGTCCCAATCAATGTCCTTCAAATAGGTGTACATAAACAAACCGTCCGGTTTGTAAATGAATATTTTATTTTATTCACTTTCACTATATTCATATTCACGTTAAAAATTATATTTTTAACGATAAAACATTTTATTCCAACATATGAATTTCTATTATTCATTTACACAATAAAATGATATTTTTATTTTCTAACATATTTTAGAAAATTTCGGCGGCATAACGGCACGATACTAGAAACGGGACGAGGCCTAGCCTTATCCCCGGTCTAGTGAAGGCCCACGCCATTCACACATCAATCAAATTCACCAAACCATTCAATTCAAACCAAATAATTTAACCAACTACACAACCAAACAATTTAACAAACAAGCCATCCATGGTCTGTGGATGACGGGTGTCAGGTGCTACTAAGCACCGTCTGCATCCTAGTATATATATATATATAACTAGAAAATTTAAATTGAAAGGTGAGAAATTCTCACCTTTAGCTATCCAGCTCCACGGCTCTTCCTTTGCAGAAGTCTTCGTCGTTTCGCCTTCTTGTCACCTTCGTTGACCGTAGCCACTACATATGTAAAAATCGAATTTTTACTTCGTTATTCAATATATAAAAATCATATTTTTATTTCGAAGTTCAATATATAAAAATCATATTTTTATTTCGAAGTCATATAGATAAAAATTCCATTTCAAAAATATTTATTTCGCCTTTATAAAAATAAAGTTTTCGCCTTTATATAAAATAAAGATTATATTTTTTCTCGTCGATATTATTTAAAATAATTCATTTTAAATATTCAAAATTCGCTAAAATTGCCAAAATAAAAATTTTAAACTGGCCCAGATTTTCCGGGTTATTACAAATAGGACTAACCCAAGTCCAAAACGCGAGGAAAATCTAAATAGGGAGTTCCCACGAAGGGTACAGATGGGAACCATTAGGATGACTTCCAAGTTGGACTTCGCTTCGGGCACGTACGTAAAGAAGTTACAAGTATACGCGACTTTGGTATGCGATTGAGAGAGTGACACGAGGAGGGATCAGAGCCAATGCAGTGTGGAATGATCAACCCAGAACCAAGAGCCAACATAGTGTGCGCTGTGTTGGATTATTGGTTATAGCCCACGCAGCAGGTCATAGAAGTAGTTGGGTGTAACTCATGTAGTGAGTCTACCAGTGTCTCAATAGATTTGGTAACCAAAGTATCGAATCCCGCATAAGCAATACAGGTAGTCAGTGATTGTGAAGATGGTTTTTGTTATGATTGCTTTATTTCTTGATTTACTGGGTTTGGTATTATACTTAGATTTGATTGGCTTTAGAGGTATGGGACGGTGCTGGACTATGGGAGGTCTTCGATGACCATTGAGGCAGATGACGAGCGAAGGGTGGTGTTGGGCTGTCTACCTGGTGATAAGGTAATGACTAGTTTTATGTATTGGCTCTATATTATGTGTAATAATTTATTGGGTGTTCCTACTCCTAGCGAGTTTCCAGACAACTTTAAGGAGGTGATTGGACGTTCACCACAAAGAGAGATCGAGTTCCATATTGATTTAGTGAAAGAAGCCAGAACTATAGCAATGCCTCTTCGTCGGATGGCACCAAGAGAGCAACAAGGGCTCGAGGTGCAAGAGTGATCTCTTGAGGAAGGGATTTATTCGGGGGAGTATCTACGAGTAGGGAGAACAAGTGGTCTTTTCCATAAAAGCGGATGGTTCCCTTCATTTATGTGTAGATTATCGCAAAATGAATAATGTGACGAGGAAGAACAAGTTTCGTCTTCCACAAATAGATGATTTATTTAATCAATTGAATGGTGGGAGATGTTTTCTCTGTTACACCTTGTGATAGGATTTCATCAACTATGGGTAGCGAATAAGGGTGTACCTAAAATGGCATTTCGAACACCATTTGGTTTTTATGAGTGGTTGGTTATGTCGTTCGGATTGACCAACACACCAACATATTTCATGGATCTCACGAATATTGTACTTATGGATCAACTGAATAAATTTGTTCTTGTGTTTGTCGATGATATTTTGGTTTACTCACGTACCGCGGAAGAACACAAGGAACACTTGAGGATTGTATTAGAGGTGTTGAGGAAACACCAGCTTAAAGCTAAATTTTCGAAATGTCACTTATGGAGGAGAGAAGTGAGGTTCTTGGCCATGTTGTAGACGAGAATGGTATTGTTCAGGACACCACAGAGGTATCGATAACACAAGATTGGACTACACCCAAGAACGCAAATGATGTGAGGAGTTTCTTAGGGTTAGCTGGGTCCTACATAAAGTTAATCCAAGATTTCTCCAATATACATCAAAATTGACTTAATTGACTAAGAAGAATCAATATTTTATCTAGGAAGCAATATGCGAACAAGAATTTGTAAGTCTAAAATGAAATTTGACATGTGCTCCAGTGTTGGTTAGCCTGAAGGGAAATGAGGAAGTGATGGTATACACGGATGCTTGTGGTACCGGATTGGGTGTAGTATTAATGCATGGGGGTAAGGTAGTCACATATGCCAGTCAACAAATAAACCTTAAGAGAAAAGGTACCCCACTCATGATTTGGAATTAACAGCAATTGTGTTCACGTTGAAGATCTGAAGACATTATCTCTTGGGAGAAAGAGTCAAGTTGTTCACTGATATAAGTCATTAAAACACTTTTCTCTCAGGTCGATTTAAAACACTGGTACAAAACAAGCTTGTTGCTTTGTCTCATTTGCTTCAATTCATCTTACAACTGAAGTAAATGGTAATGTTTGCTTCGGTTGTACTAAAAACAGAAGCAGATGTGCTAAAACAAATAATACCATGTCAGTTTCTTCGTCTCATTTGCTTCGGTAGTGCTTACAACCGAAGCAAATAGTATCATTTGCTTCGGTTTTGTTAACAGCCTGTAACACCCTAAATTTTTGAATAATCAAATCAAGTAAATTAAAGAATAATTAATCTCAGATGTGAGAATTAAAGGAAATGGTTGCACCATTGTGTTCATCTCGGAATTCTGGTTGAGATAGAGTCCGAGTTTGCGTAAATTGGATTCCGTATGAAAAAGATATCTTTAAATTAAATATTAGAGCAAAACATGAAAAAAAAGAATGAGAAAAGAATAAATGTTTAGCATTGTTCTAAGGTTTGTAAGCAAAAGACTTAGTAGCTCATTTGGTTGGAACATGTGACTTGCATACATGAGGTACAGAGTTCGATCCCCGCCAACGCCATATTTTTGTTTTAGGGGAATGGCTAAAAAGCGGCTTAGTGTGAGCGCGGTTCAAAAACTAGTTTAGTGTGAAAATGGTTAATTGGGAAGATATAAATATATATATATATAAATACATATATATATATATATATTGAATATATATATATATAATTGAGAAGATAAATACAGTCAATTTATTTGGAGGGAAAGATTTATGCATAAATAGATATGTATGTATGTAGGTAACTTCATTATGCATTAATTTTGCATGTTGCAAGGAAAGTAGACAAAAAAGGGAAATTAAATTATATACTCGATTTCCTTATTTTTTACGTAACTAATCAACTTGCATTATTTGTCAATATTAGAATTTATGAATAGGTGCATATATATATATATATATATATATATATATATATATATATATGTATGTATGTATAGATGGGAAGTTAATGTAAATATGAACAGATTAAAACTAATTTGTAGATGGGTGTTAATTTGTCATTGATATTAATTAAAAGGAATATATATATATATATAGATTAAGTAGGCATAATTTGGGAACATGTATCATGGCATGATTGTTTTTTATGTGGCCTTCTTTGATTGGCTTTTATGACAAATTAAAGGTAAGAAAGATTTATGCATGTATAAATGGATATTTGTATATGGGTAATTAATGTATACGGTAAAAGGGAGAATATGTAATTAACAATAATAGAATTATAATTTACATACAAATATGAAGGATTAACATGAAAATTACATGTCATAGATTGGTTCATGAAATGGTATATTTAGTATACCATTGATTGTGAGCATAATTAAAAATATAGTTATGGCATAATTAAAATGGGAATAATTTACATATATAATTTGTCATAAATAAGAAATATGAAAATTATATAAAAAATGAACATTTAATACACCGTGCTGAGTCATTAGGGCTGAGGTGTCACCCTATCTTGTTTGGGTGGTTCAGGTTGCTTCTAGGTTGATCGGATGGCCTAAATTAACACTAAACTCTATAAAAACACCTCTAGACTCAAACCCTAAAATCAAAACAAAATTAGATTCATGGCCTCCATGCCGTCACCTAGCAACTCAGCATAGCCGCCACCAATTAAAGAGGAAGAAATCTTGTCTAAATCAATCATTTTCAACTTTAACAACGAATCTTCTTCAAGGGAAAGCTATTACAACTTCAGAACTCAGAATTCAGAATTCAAGACCTTCTCTGAATTGTGAGTTCGATAATTTTAATAAAATAATTAGCAAATTAATTGGATTGAGTTGTGATGTGGACTATTTGGATATGATGTGAACTATTGACTGCATGTTACTATTCATGTAGTAAAATTGTGATGTTTATGTTTTAAATTCTATGATGCTATCTTGTAAAGTTGTGATCATCTATGTTGAAATTTTATGATTGGCTTATGTATAATCGAATCACCATGTTGTTCATATGTTAGTTTGGGTATGTTAATTCATATGATAAATCATAAGTATGTATGCAAGTTTAGATTTTTTTTATTAAGACATGAATCATATGCAAGTTGGGGAAAATTATATGTATAACCTTATATGCTTTATGGCATCTATTTTAGATCTAAAGTTAGGCTATGACATGTGTGAGTTATATGCCAAATTCGACATGCTAGGTTATATGTTTAGATGTAAGTTTATACCATTTTTATGTTGCATAAATCACATATGCAAGTTTATATGAATACATGTGTTTGAAAATGAATCATGTTATGCAAGTTTATGGTTACTACCTATGCAAGTTTACACCTTTAGATGTAGATCTATGATATACATGATTTATGCAAGTTTGTGACCATTATCTAAACAAGTTCATACCTTTAGATTTGGATTTATGACATATGTAATTTTGTGCAGGTTGTAACTTTGGCCTATGCAAGTTTTAGATGTAGAACATCATTCACACATGCAAGCTCACCCCTTATGTTTAGATCTAGTTTTAATCATATGTATGTTGTGATGTTTTCTCTTTATTCCATGAGTTAGACTATTCGAGTCTAACGTATATTTTACGTTAAATGAACGACCGTACAACGTGGGGTAAAGGGGACAATATTAAAAGAATTAATTGGCATAAATGCCTTAAAAGACATAAAATAAATTTGTGATGAAAATTGGTATGATTTTACATGCCATAAATGGATGGACATAATTGAGTCAATTATGGACATCGATAAATTTGGAATTGATTGATAATTTGAATAGGGAAAGTAATTCAAATTGGGGAATGATTAATTAGGAGTAATTAATCGTCTAAGAGATGAGGTTTGGCTCTTTTGTGGTGTAAGACTGCCCGGACCCACCCGGCAAATCCAGCTGCCACAAATGCCAGTCTAATGTGGGATGTCTTAGGAATAAATTAAATACGTAACAATTGTAAAGACACGAGGTTAGGCTCTTTTGTGGTGTAAGACTGCTCGGACCCGCCCGGTAAATCCAGCTGCCACAAATGCTAGTCTAATGTGAGAGGTCTTTATGAGGTTACGGTCTTAATGAATTAAGAAACACTTAACCAGATAAACATGTAGTGGGACATGAGGGGGTTAAGTGGGTTCCTTGGGTGGCATGTGGAATCTAGTGGGTGCCTTGGGTGGCATTTGAAATACGATTAGAAATACTTAACCAAAATTGAAACATGTAATTGAAACATGAATACGAAGTGGGTTAAGAGGGAAATACTAGAGGGGACCAAGCTTAGATGGATAGCTTGTGTCAAGTCATGGGGGCCCATTTCAACCAGTAACCCATACGTATCTTTGTGGGCTCGACCCAAGTCGAGGACGGGACACGCATACTGGGCTTGACTGTAAGAGGCCAAACCGGGTTAGCGGTGGCAACACAAGTCCAACGGGTTCATATGCGTGTATGGACCCGGGCTGGTAGGTAAGACGTTGCATCGTGTAGGTATAAGCCGTGCATCTCTGGTAGTATTGGGTTGCCACTTTGGGGAGTGATACACCCCACTGTGGGTCCAACATGGGTATCTACGAGTTAGGGAGCCGATCGAATGGGGAAGGTAGTGGGTACGACTAGTGGAGATAGGAGTAGGCGGCACCTATGACAGCAGCTAGGAGTACAGCTACCATATTATGAATATTGTAATTAGAATGGGGAGGGTAGTGGGCACCACTAGTGGATATAGGAGCAGGCGGCACCTATGACAGCAGCTTGGGGTACACGAAACTGCCATCATTATTATCACTTATGTTCAGTAGGCAGGATCAAACTTAGGGTGACTAGTGGCGGTGCAGAATACTAGTGGTGGTGCAGTATAGCAATTATCTCATAGTGTTGGTGTAGTTTAGTAATTATCTTACAGTGGGTTAGGTGCGCTTTAACGATATCGTTGTTCATCCTATTTCCTTGTTTACTCTGCCATACTCAATGGTTCATGGTCATTTCCTGATTTTCCAACTTATGCCTTAGCCTAGTTACTGTGGTGATTATATTGTTAAAGTTATCGCACTCGCCAGACTTTATGTGTGACCCCCTTTGTTTCCTCCTCTTTTCTTCCTCCCCCCCCCCCCACCAGGTGCTTAGGTTGGAACTAGCACAGGTGGAGCTTGATTTTGGACAGCTGTGCTTCTTGCTTTTAGAAGATTGCTTGGATCTCTGAAGTAAAGTTCAGCCTCTCTTTTATTTATGGCTATTTTGTATTGGGGATTATGTCTTTCAATTTATGTACTTTGATTTAGTCAGGATGGATATTATGTGCTTGGCTCTGGTTTTGACGATGTAATCAAACATATGTATTTTCCGCTGCAATGAAATAAAGTTTTTAATTTTTCAAGTACTATTTATATATGTCTTGTTGTTAAGTTTCTGTTCTATACTCACTTAAAATGCTCCATAAAAGTTAATGCACTCCCTTTGTGAGTGACATTAATGGACATGGGGTGTTACATGTGGTATCAGAGCTAAAGGTTACCAGAAAAGAAATGAATTTTGAAAAGTTGTTTTTCAAAAACAATTTTATAAAGAAGTACCTTCAAAAGTATGTTTTAAGGAAAGTATTTTCAAGAAAAAAGCTTATTTTAGAAAGCATAGCCCCAAGGGCCATATATCTTATCTTTAGTATGTCCTCTCGTTAGTACCTTTGACCTTTAGGTAGGGTAGTCCTATGGTTGAAACATGTGTTTGAGACATGTTATGTATGATGGATGCATGTGGATGCAAGTGTTTGCTAGTGGTTGCTCGTGGATGCATACACACACACTTTAGGCACTAGATCGGCTCAGTCACTTCATATTGCATATGAATGTGTGTACATATTTAAGTAATGGATGTATAATGGTTGCGTTATCATATGGATGATGCATTTTGGTGTATGGTTGTGCACACATGTAAAAATAGTATGTGCGATAGGGTTCTTTCGCATACATATTGGATGCATGGCACTATCATGGTTTGCATTAAGGAGGTCAACTGAATTAGTAGACCGCCTGATTTTGCATTAGATAGGGAACATATACACACACTTCTTGCATATGTTCATACAGTATTAGAAAATTTTAAGGATAATGGATGCCTGTGTTTGATGGTTGAGTAGATGGTAGTTTGGATGGTAGGATACGTTCTTCTTGACTTGGAGATTTCGAGGACGAAATCCTTTAAGTAGGGGAGAAAGTAACACCCTGAATTTTTTAATAATCGAATCAAGTAAATTAAAGAATAATTAATCTCAGATGCGAGAATTAAGGGAAACGGGTTGCACCATTGTGTTCGTCTCGGAATTCTGGTTGAGATAGAGTCCGAGTTTGCGTAAATTGGATTCTGTATGAAAAAGATATCTTTAAATTAAATATTGCAGCAAAACATGAAAAAATAGAATGAGAAAAGAATAAATGTTTAGCATTGTTCTAAGGTTTGTAAGCAAAAGACTTAGTAGCTCATTTGGTTGGAACATGTGACTTGCATACAAGAAGTACTGAGTTCGATCCCCGCCAACGCCATACTTTTGTTTTAGGGGAATGGCTAAAAAGCGGCTTAGTGTGAGCGCGGTTCAAAAAGTAGTTTAGTTTGAAAATGGTTAATTGGGAAGATATATATATATATTGAATATATACATATAATTGAAAAGATAAATACAATCAATTTATTTGGAGGGAAAGATTTATGCATAAATAGATATGTATGTATGTAGGTAACTTCATTATGCATTAATTTTGCATGTTGCAAGGAAAGGAGAAAAAAAGGGGAAATTAAATTATATACTCGCTTTCCTTTTTTTTTACATAAGCAATCAATTTGCATTATTTGTCAATACTAGAATTTATGAATAGGTGCATATCTATGTATATGTGTGTGTGTGTGTGTGTATATATATATAGATAGGCAGTTAATGTAAACATGAATAGATTGAAATTAATTTGTAGATGAGTGTTAATTTGTCATTGATATTAATTAAAATGAATATATATATATATATATTAAGTAGGCATAATTTGGGAACATGTATCGTGGCATGATTGTTTTTATATATGGCCTTCTTTGATTGGCTTTTATGACAAAATAAAGGTAAGAAAGATTTATGCATGTATAAAAATGGATATTTGTATATGGGTAATTAATGTATACGGTAAAAGGGAGAATATGTAATTAACAATAATAGATTTATAATTTACATACAAATATGAAGGATTAACATGAAAATTACATGTCATAGATTGGTTCATGAAATGGTATATTTAGTATACCATTGATTGTGAGCATAATTAAAAATATAGTTATGGCATAATTAAAATGGGAATAATTTACATATGGAATTTGTCATAAATAAGAAATATGAAAATTATATAAAAAAAATGAACATTTAATACACTGTGCTAAGTCTTTAGGGCTGAGGTGTCACCCTATCTTGTTTAGGTGGTTCAGGTTGCTTCTAGGTTTATTGGATGGCCTAAATTAATCCTAAACTCTATAAAAACACCTCTAGACTCAAACCCTAAAATCAAAACAAAATTAGATTCATGGCCTCCATGCTGTCACCTAGCAATCAGCATAGCCGCCACCAATTAAAGAGGAAGAAAGCTAGTCTAAATCAATCCTTTTCAACTTTAACAACGAATCTTCTTCAAGGAAAGCTATTATAACTTCAGAACTCAGAATTCAGAATTCAGAATTCAAGACCTTCTCTGAATTGTGAGTTCGATAATTTTAATAAAATAATTAGAAAAATAATTGGATTGAGTTATGATGTGGACTATTTGGATATGATGTGAATTATTGACCGCATGTTATTATTCATGTAGTAAAATTGTGATGTTTATGTTGTAAATTCTATGATGCTATCTTGTAAAGTTGTGATCATCTATGTTGTAATTTTATGATTGGCTTATGTATAATCGAATCACCATGTTGTTCATATGTTAGTTTGGGTATGTTAATTCATATGATAAATCATAAGTATGTATGCAAGTTTAGATTTTTTTTATTAAGACATGAATCATATGCAAGTTGGGGAAAATTATATGTATAACCTTATATGTTTTATGGCATCTATTTTAGATCTAAAGTTAGGCTATGACATGTGTGAGTTATATACCAAATTCGACATGCAAGGTTATATGTTTAGATGTAAGTTTATACCATTTTTATGTTGCATAAATCACATATGCAAGTTTATATGAATACATGTGTTTGAAAATGAATCATGTTATGCAAGTTTATGGTTACTACCTATGCAAGTTTACACCTTTAGATGTAGATCTATGATATACATGATTTATACAAGTTTGTGACCATTATCTAAACAAGTTCACACCTTTAGATTTGGATTTATGATATATGTGATTTTATACAAGTTGTAACTTTGGCCTATGCAAGTTTTAGATGTAGAACATCCTTCACACATGCAAGTTCACCCCTTATGTTTAGATCTAGTTTTAATTATATGTATGTTGTGATGTTTTCTCTTTATTCCATGAGTTAGACTATTCGAGTCTAACATATATTTTACGTTAAACGAACTAACGTACAACGTGGGGTAAAGGGGATAATATTAAAAGATTTAACTGGCATAAATGCCTTAAAAGACATAAAATAAATTTGTGATGAAAATTAGTGTGATTTTACATATCATAAATGGATGGACATAATTGAGTCAATTATGGACATCGTTAAATTTGGAATTGATTGATAATTTGAATAGGGAAAGTAATTCAAATTGGGCAATGATTAATTAGGAGTAATTAATCGTCTAAGAGATGAGGTTAGGCTCTTTTGTGGTGTAAGACTGCCCGGACCCACCCGTCAAATCCAGCTGCCACAAATGCCAATCTAATGTGGGAGGTCTTAGGCATAAATTAAATACGTAACAATTGTAAAGACAGGAGGTTAGGCTCTTTTGTGGTGTAAGACTAGCTGGACCCGCCCGGCAAATCCAGCTGCCACAAACACCAGTCTAATGTGAGAGGTCTTTATGAGGTTACAGTCTTAATGAATTAAGAAACACTTAACCAGATAAACATGTAGTGGGACATGAGGGGGTTAAGTGGGTGCCTTGGGTGGCATGTGGAATCTAACGGGTGCCTTGGGTGGCATTTGAAATACGATTAGAAATACTTAACCAAAATTGAAACATGTAATTGAAACATGTAATTGAAACATGAATAAGAAGTGGGTTAAGTGGGAAATACTAGAGGGGACCAAGCTTAGGTGGATAGCTTGTGTCAAGTCATGGGGGCCCATTTCAACCAGTAGCCCATACGTATCTTTGTGGGCTTGACCCAAGTCAAGGATGGGACACGCATACTGGGCTTGACTGTAAGAGGCCAAACCGGGTTAGCGGTGGCAACGAAAGTCCAACGGGTTCATATGCGTGTGTGGACCCGGGCTGGTAGGTAAGACGTTGTTGCATCGTGTAGGTATAAGCCGTGCATCTCTGGTAGTATTGGGTTGCCACTTTGGGGAGTGATACACCCCACTGTGGGACCAGCATGGGTACCTACGAGTTAGGGAGCCGATCGAATGGGGATGGTAGTGGGTATGACTAGTGGAGATAGGAGCAGGCGACACCTATGACAGCAGCTAGAAGTACAGCTACCATATTATGAATATTGTAATTAGAATGGGGAGGGTAGTGGGTACCACTAGTGGAGATAGGAACAGCGGCACCTATGACAGCCGCTAAGGGTACATGAAACTACCATCATTATTATCACTTATGTTCAGTAGGGAGGATCAACCTTAGGGTGACTAGTGGCGCTACAGTATACTAGTGGTGGTGCAGTATAGCAATTATCTCATAGTTTTGGTGTAGTTTAGTAATTATCTTACAGTGGGTTAGGTGCGCTTTAACGATATCGTTGTTCATCCTGTTTCCTTGTTTACTCTGCCATACTCAATAGTTCATGGTCATTTCCTGATTTTCCAACTTATGCCTTAGCCTAGTTACTTTGGTGATTATATTGTTAAAGTTATCGCACTCTCCAGACGTTATGTCTGACCCCCTTTGTTTCCTCCTCTTTTCTTCCTTCCCCCCCCCCCACCACCCCAGGTGCTCAGGTTGGAACTAGCACCAGTGGAGCATGATTTGGACAGCTGTGCTTCTTTCTTTTAAGAGATTGCTTGGATCGCTGCAGTAAAGTTCAGCCTCTCTTTTATTTATGGCTATTTTTTATTAGGGATTATGTCTTTCAATTTATGTACTTTAATTTAGTCAGGATGGATATTATGTACTTGGCTCTGGTTTTGACGATGTAATCAAACATATGTATTTTCCGCTGCAATGAAATAAAGTTTTTAATTTTTCAAGTACTATTTATATCTGTCTTGTTGTTAAGTTTCTGTTCTATACTCACTTAAAACGCACCATAGAAGTTAATGCATTCCATTTGTGAGTGATATTAATGGACATGGGATGTTACACAGCCGAAGCAAGTGAGTAAATAATGTCATTTGCTTTGGTTCTCTTTACATCGGAGCAAATGATATTGATTGCATCAGTTCCTTAAGAACCGAAGCAAATGCACTAAAGCAGATGGTGCTATTTGCATCAGTTCCTTCAAAATTGAAGCAAGTGCACCGAAGCAACAATGAGTTATATAAGAAAGTGCGAATATTAATAATCATAAACTATAGCTTATAATGTCATTATTCATAATTAAGTATGATTAATGATTATTAATAAATAATTTATAATTTCTGAATATTATAAATAATCAATAATTATTATTTATGCTTAACAATTTATTATTTAATTACTAATAATTACTAAATTGCAGTTAACACTTATTAATTTCATTTAATAATTAATAAATTAAATAATAATTAATATTAAATAATCGATAATCAACCATTAGCAATTAGTAATCAATATTTGGTAATTAATCTTTAATATTTAAGTATTATTTAATAATTATTATGTAATATTTAGTAAGTACTATTAAATAATTAATTATTAATAATTATATAATAATTAAGACTAGTACGTGTTAACTAAGAATTATTAAGATAATTTAATACTTATGAAGTAATATTTAGTTTTTGATAATTAGATTTAAAAATAATAATTAATTTTGACTATTAAAAAATAACCAATAATTAAGAAAAAAATTAGTATTTTATAATGAATTAGTAATGTTAATGATCGAAAATTAACATTAAACATTTAATGTTTCACAGATATATTTAATAACTATATTTAATATTTAAACAAATTAAAAATAAAAAAATTGTTAGATAGGCAAATATAAGTATTAATGATATTTATTATGTTAAACAATTTTAAGTAATTAACTATTAGATAACTAATATAAATAGTCAATAATTAAGAAAAATATTTAATAACTCATATTTAATGATTGAGAAGTATAATTTAGTTTTTAATATTTTAACATTACATATAATAATTATATTTGATATTTAATTTTTTACATACTCAATAATTAATTAATGTTTAACATTTACTATTTAATAAATAATGAATAATTAATAATTAATAAGTAATATTTAGTATTCAATGATAATTAATTAATAATTGCATTTAAATAATTAATTTTAATAATGTGATAATTTAGACTAAAATTTAATATTTAAGGATAAAATTTAGCACTTGTGAGGTGATATCTAGTATTCAGTAATTTATTTTAAATATTAATAATTGATAATGATTATTTAAAAAATTAATAATTTTTATTTGCATACTTAGATAGGCAATTACTTATAATTTATAGCTAATGATTATTAATAAATGACTTGTAATTAATAATTATTATCTATAATCAATAATAACTTTTTAAATTTAATAATTTAGCAAGTAAAATTTATTGATTACATTAAATAATTAATAAATTAATAATTAGTAATTAATAATTAATAACCATTATTCAATACTTAATGTTTGACATTTAATATTTAATTAATAAGTACTATCCATTAATGAAAAGTAATTTTTAATTATAAAGAAGTAATCATTTATATTTTATTTTTAGTAATTACTAATTAATCATTTCTATTAAATAATTAATTATTAATAAAAAATTAAAAATAAAATTTAATAATGCTTATAAAATTGTTTTATAGTTATAATTTAATAACTACATTTGACAATTAATAAATCAATAATTAATTATCAGACTTCTCATCACAAAAAAATGGTCGTGAGCTCTGCTCCTTCATCGAGCTTGCAGCTTATCCTTCCTCCTTAAAATTTGCCCTTCTCTGCTCCTCCCCCTACACCGCCAGATTCATCGCCTAGTTCCGTGGCTCCACCCATCGCTGGCGCATACCCTTTTGGCATAAATACTACTCCATGTCAATGCATTTGGACTTCATTGTTTAATCGTCTCCCATGTAATGTAGGGTAGTACAAACCCGTTGAAATGAAACATAGCTACAATGGAAAATCCATGAAGTATACCGAAGAGATATTGAAAGCAGGAGAAAAGGTTTGGCTTTATACATTAATGGGTTTCTTCCTCAATCAGCCATTATCATATATGATAGTAATACACAAGCTGGAATCGATTTCGAGTCTCAAAGGCTCTGTTAAAACTAAATCCGATGGTAAAATTTTCCTTTTTCAGCTTTCGAATGAAAAAGTTAGGCATAAAATTTTAACTTCTGACCCAATTGTCATAAAAAATAAGCTCTTTATTATTAAACAATTTGATATTAAGATCGGTAATGTTAGTGGAATAGTAAAATCAGCGCCAGTATGGGTGCAATTTCAAAACATACCCATTTTTGCGTGGTCTCCCAAGCATCAATTAGTTAGCTTGTAGATTGGGCAGATTGATATGTATGGATGAGATAACAGAGAGAATTAAACGAATTTAATATGCTAAATGTTTGATAGATGTTAACCCCATGCAAGAACTGGTCGAAGAATTTGAGGTTGACTGTCCAGATGGAGGTACACAAATGATAAAAGTGATATATTTCTAGAAACCAGATGTTTTTATAACGTGCAAAGTGTTTGGACATAACACTGATGTTTTTTGAAAAAAGGATAGTAACATCAAGACAACAACTACTAATGCAAAAAGAAAAGACCCAGAAGAAAACATAGTCAAGGCAAGAGAAGAACAAGTGATAACTCATCAACCCAAGAAAATTTATTTCCAAATGAGAAAAGACACTTACATAGGCAGAAATGAAGTGGTGAAACCAGTTCAAAAGTAGCAAATGGTTGGCAAAAACAAGTTGAGTTCCATAGTGTTTAAACGTGTAGCTAAAAACAATGCAGTGGAAGTTGGTAAAGACAATTTAAACTGTATGGAACAGGTGAAAGTATGTGACAATGCAAAACAAGATGATAATACAAATTTGAATTGCATGCATCAGATGAATGGTGGTGTTAAAGCTGTTTAAGTTGACTATGAAAAGTTGGATCACATGGAACTGGAGAAATAAAGTGAAAAATGCAGGATATGCCCACTCTAGAAGAAGGTGAGTTCGAATTTGATGAGCAAGCACAAGAAGAAATGATCAAGTTATTTGGGATGATCAACAAAAGAAATAAGGACTATGTTAATCATAGTACTGAGCACGTCATCTTAGCTACCAATACTACTAAATCAATATCAATACATATCTCCTCTGCTTGCATTAGAGTTCTTGAATCTGAGCATCAAAACCCAAGCCCAATTGATCTACCCTTCAGCAGTGATACAAGTATGAATGTGCAGGAATTTCTAACTGCTGAGGCAAATGTCAAAATAACTCAATGTAATGCAGAGATGGTCATGCAAAATGATTTTGTAAGTAACAAAGAACATGGCAACTCTATTGTGTCACAATTCAGATCTGATGAAGCCATACTAAAGCAATATACAACCCTGAAGATCAGAACACTGCAAGAAAACAGTCCTTGACACATGAATGACCTACTGTTTCCAACACAGGTCCCCCTGATGGGTATGATGTTTCTGGTAATAATGTGATCGAGCAACATTATGGAAGTAACAAAGAACATGGCAACTCAATTCTGTCACAATTCAAATCTGATGAAGCAATAATAAAGCAATATAACAACCTTGAAGATGAGAACACTGCAAGCAAACTCTCCTTGACACATACATTACCTGCTGTTTTTGACACGGACCCCTTGATGGGAATGATGTTTTTGGTAAAAATGTGATCGAGCAACATTTTGCTATAGTGGCAGTCCCAATATCACAAAGCAGCTCAAAAGTTGATATTGCAAGTTGTTTTTGGATGTAACAATGAAAATGGTAACTCCTTTGAGTCCCATGATGATGACCTGGTAAAGCAATCAAACAATATTGAGAATCAGAACATTGCAAGCATTCACACCTTGTCACTTGAACCTATCCCTGACTCTTACACAGATCCCACAAATGCAAAAGATGAACTGGTTAAAAATTTGAATGATACTGGATTATTTGATGATGAATCAACTGTTGATGTTATTAATCAAGATAAAGCAAATACTCTCTCTGAAGCAAGGAAATTCCATATGGAGATATTGTGCCACATGAAGCATATCTAACTGAAAAGGAGATAGATGAAGTTGCAAAAGGTTTCTCCGCTGAAGCTATTAATAACAAAACAACTTGCAAGACTGATAAGAAAAAGAAGCCAATTACTACAAGAAGTTAAAGCCCAATCACAAGGCTTATAACAAAAAATTCAGAATAACATCAGTTTAATCAATGTTACAAAATATAGGCATATGGACTGTGAGAGGAGCCCATCAAAACTTTAAACTTGATGCATGCAAGAATATTATTTACAAGAACAACCTCTCCATTATGGAAATACTTGAAACAAAGTTAAATACCCCCTCTGACTGAAAGAGCAGCTAGATATATAAACCCCACGTGGTCAATGATACACAATCTTGAGGAAGCTGCTTATGGTAGGATTTGTATCCTCTTTGATCCTAGCATCCACAACCTCACTAAGATTCTTTCCTCGGATCAATTGATACACTTCCACAATGTACACTTGCCCACCCAAATATCATACTATATAACCTTCATATATGCTTGCAACTCCATGAATATTAGAGACAAAATGTACAAATTTCTCCTCAATTTTAGGCAAAGCACTCACCAATGAATAGTTAGTGGGGATTTCAACTCCCCCCTTAAACTGTCAGATAGATTTGGAGGCACCTTTGTCTCTTTGAAGGAAATCCAACCAATCAATGAAGTTATCAATGATAATGAGTTAAATGAAATAAATGAAATGTATTTGTCTCACCAATAACACCTTTGTCCGTATGTATGTAGGGCGATCTTGAATTTCTTTTTAAAAGCCCAACTTGTAGACTCATACAATAACACTATTCTTGCTTAAATCCCTAAGATTAAGAATGCAAATCATGTGCAAGATTTTAGACCCATTGCATGTTGTAACACTATTTACAAATGCATAGCCAAAATAATCACAAATAGAGTAAAGAGTCTTACCTAATATAATCTCCCATAATAAAACTGCTTTCTTGTCTAACAGGAATATATTAGATAATGTTCTCATGGCTCATGAGTTGCTTAAAGGTTATAAAAGAAAAAAAAATCACCTAGGGCAATGCTTAAACTTGATATTAAAAAATCTTTGACATGTTGCATTGGGATTTGATCACTAGAATTCTATCTTATATGAACTTTCCTGCCAACATTATTACATGGATTCATGCATGCTTATCTTCCGTTCATTTTCCCATCAATTTAAATGGTAATAATGTTAGATAATTTAGAAGCAAAATTGGTATAAGACAAGGAGATCCCGTGTCTGCTTCCATCTTTACTATAGTGATCGAATTACTCATTAGATTATTTGACGAAACTGTGGGGAATAACAACTTTCAGCTCCATCCAAATTTCCAAGATCCTAAAATAACCTCCCTGCTTTTTGCTGATGACTTAATCATTTTCTGCAAACCTAACAAAGGCACCAAGATTAATATCATGAGTATATTAAAGAAATTTTACTGGATCACTGGATTACAAATTAATTTTGCAAAGTCTGAGTTAAACATTGCTGGAGTCTCTCCTGATGTTGCTAATGAGATATAAACTGTAACGGGGCTTAGTAGAAATCAAAATACAACAACATACCTTGGTGTGCCCACACTTCTCCAAGAATCACAACTACGCAATGTCTCCCTCTATATGAAAAGACCCTGAGTAGGCTCAAATGTTGGTGGACTAAGATGCTCTCTCAAGCAGGTAGGTTGATTTTAATCAAATTTCTTATTATAGCTATGCACACATTTTGGTCTATAACTTATATCCTCCCTCAGAAACTGCCGAAAATGATAAAATTGCATTTATGAGGTTCTTTTGGAAGGGTTGTATATATGTTAAATACACACTTCTTATCTCCTTCAAATATTTAGAAAAACCAATAGCAAAGGGAGAATTGGGTATTATTAATACTGTAGTGTGGAACAGGGATGCATTTGTGAAACCTATAGATATTTTTCTTAACAACTGTGATAGTATTTGGGTGTCACGGTCCAAAAAACACATCGTTAGTGAACACAATTTTTGGACTATGGATCCCCCTCCAAATATTAGTTGGACTTGGATTTGCATTTTAAAGATGAGAGGCACAATTCTTCCTTTGTTTAAATTCAATGCTTCTTCTTACATGAACATAAGATTCTAGTATGACCCATGGCTCGAACATGAGCTCATACTCAACAATGTAATTCTATTTCGTGAGAAAATTATGCATGGTACCCATGATCTGGCTACTATGGGTAGTTTACTTAATAATAACAGATTCACCTTGTGGACAATTGCCATGCCATGTTGTGCTGAGATCTGGAGAAAGATATATGCTCAACCGCCTTCGACCCCAAGCAATGTCAGATCCTCTAGGGCAATGTCAGATGAGAAATACTCCATTAAACAAATGTATTTTACCTTAATGGATGTGGAAACTATGCCACGTTGCAGGTGGCAGAGTGTTATTTGGAAAGGAAATAATGAGGCTAAAGAAAAAAAATCTTTGGAAAGTGATTCACAATGCACTCTTCACTAGAGTTAAACTGGTTGCAAGAGGAATGATCTTGCCTATCTACTGCAGTTTTTGCAGAACTGAACCTAAGGATATCGGTCATTTGTTCTTCGAATGCGAGTACGTCAAGGATATATGGATGGAGGTTATGGCTAATACTGGAAGAAATCAAATTGCACAACATGGTGCTGAAGAATGGAGCTGTATTCATCAACAAATTATGAAAGGAATTTTGCAAGAAAAATTAATATGCTTCGTTCTGAAGAAATTCATTCTAACCATTTGGAAGATAAGGAATGCCAGAGTATTTACGACTGAAAACTCGATACCCAACTATCAGATGAAATTGAATGTCTTTCGAAAGATTAGAAAGTGTATACAAACGATGTCCCAAGTTTTCGATCTGGGTATATGGAGATGATGTTTCTCTCGACTGAAAATTAGCTTTTTGTTACTTGTGTTTTTTGTGTTGTATTCTAGTGGTTGATAACCTTGTTGCTTTGTATTCTTTTTCTTTGTTTTCCTTTCGCTGTTACTATGTAATCTTTCTTTAGTTATTAATAAAGTGATAGGGGCCAACTCAACCCCATCGGCTTTGCCAAAAAATAAATCAATAATTAATATTAAATAAATATTGATTAATAATCAATATTAAATTAGTAAAGTATAACAGCTAAATTTTTAATATTATTATAAATAAATTTAATTCCTCATTATTATAAATAATCAATAATTATTTTTAATAATTTGTATAATTAATTACATAATTAGTAAATTATAGTTAATATTTATTAATTACATGTAATAATTAATAAACAAAATAATATTTGATATTAAATAATTGATATATTACAAATAATTATCATTAAGTAATACTTAATTATAATTATTTGATAATTAAGACTGATATATATTTTTTAGCAAGGCAAGCCGTTTTTGTAGTGGGCGTACCACTTAATTGTAGAAAATAAGGAAACAAGTACTCTGCACATGCACAGAGTAGTTAATCTAGTTTGAAGTGTCCAGTCACTATCAATACAATAAAATGTCAAAAGTCACAAAAGATCCTGAAATGATAATAAGATAAACTGCACCATATCACAATCAGATATATCCTCATAAAAGGTCCCCATGAATGGGGTTATAATCCGCTCGAATGTCCAAAGGCGAAATGCCAAATCATCCACGTAGTAAGAAACTGTCGGGCAAAAGATAAGGTTCCTATCCCAGGAAACGTCTTGTATGAGAGCTTTGTTATCATCACTAATTTCACCCTCATACCATTAAGTCGCCACCAACAGGCTAATAAAAAATACGTCGCAGATCTCCCACCTTCCTAACAAACTTATAGAAATAATGATGAGTATCATAACGCATGCCTGAGTGGGCATGCACCCAAGCTCCCCCCCCCCCACCCCCCAACCCAAGCGACATATGGATCAAAAGTAACATCGGGTAAAATAGAGACTGGGGAAACATCCTCAACTTGAACTTCCTTCCTACCAACTAGGATCCAAACTCTAACAAGAGGCCTAGGGAGAGTAGTTTTGTATGAAGGAGGCATATTAGGTTCAAGCTTACAATCTACAGGGCAATGTCCAAAGGATTTACATGTTGTGCATATATTAAGTGTCCATTTATACTTCACATCCACTAAATATTCACAATTATCAATGCACACTTTTATTTGAGTAGGCAAGGCTTTCCGATGTAATGTCAATCAGGGACCGAGCATAGACTAAGTTTCTTCTTGTAACTGTATTAGCATTAAAGCACTTGAGCTTTCATATATGACAAGCAAGCCAATTTAGACCGAGAAGAGGTTGAAGTACAGAGGGAATATGGGTGAACTCCATGACGTCACAATAAAAGGTCTACCTCCTATAATAGCTGAAGCAGCTTCCAGAACATGTAACCTCTCATCAGCTAAGGAAAACTTGAAATAATATAGTGCATCGACGATAGTCATTGTTAAGGGCGTACGGATTTTCTAGGAGTTATGACATGCAGTGTTCATGTTAACACTAGGAGGTTTTGAATCTAGGAAGAAGTCGACTAGCTGATCATCCCAAAACTTAGCTGCTTCAGTATGGATCTTCAGGGGCGGGATTGAGCCATTCTCAACTTCTAGAATCTCAAAGTCCACCGGCGAGTAATCCTGTAACAACTCGAGTTCCAATAGACCGATTTTTTTTCAAAATTCTAATCTAATGAATCTCGTGTTGGTTTGCTATGGTATCCTGCAGAAAAGGCAGAGACATAAAATATGTCAGAGCTCAGAAAATATCTCATAGCGGAATGGATAAAATATAATATACTCAAAGTATAGCCTTGCCGTATTAATAATTCTGCCTAACTAGTATCCAAAGCTATCATGTCTCTGCCACAAATCTAACCTGCGAGTATGTTATGAGGAGGGGGTCAGAAAACAAGTTCTGGTGGCTGGATTTAAATTATACACTTTGGATAACACTACGTATACCATTCAATCATATTTTCTTATTTATTAGGTTACTTGGGTTAACAACACTCAAGGCTTACATACACATCACACCCATTTACTTCCCAGTGGATTAACCTAATACAGTATATATGTAGCTGCCCCCAATATTTAGGTACACCCCATGGTACTCACTTGCATGGTCTTCGCCATAATACCACCAAAATGTATGCAGTCCCTCATCCTACACCGGAATGACGTACAGACCTCAATATAACAATATTACGTTCCGCATATATCTGTCATTACTATGTTATGCAAACGTACGGATTGCCACCGTTGTTCGAATCAGATTCCATACCATAGTAATGCCCTCATGTCTACGATACACCACCCAGAGCAGACATGCATGTATCTAGACTTTCTCACGTACGTATCGTCAATTGTAGCTTGATGCCTTAACCGCACTTCCTCTAATGTGTACCGAGTTTTGTGGCAGGGCAATACAAGAAACACAGAACTTTATCGGGAGCTTTTCCATATCTGTATAGACCCGCCTTTAAGAGCCTCAAAATACTGATATTCCTAGGGTCTGTTTTTCATGGTGGCTATAGCCCCACCTCGGCCCCTCCCTCAACAAGTAAAGACAACAAGAGATAAGCGACATGCCCCTAGCAACAAACAATTTAAACATCCAGCCGGTCTCCCCTCAACCACCATACCTCGATTGTGAAAGGTGAATGGTCTATTGGGTTTAGCTCTAGTCTTTTCGCATCCCCCGACTGCCAATGACGGGTATTCGACGATATACTATCCTTGTTGGTCGTGACCCTCCGCCTCCCTGTTGAGGCGACCGCCGAATCACCTGATTTCATCTCGTCACTACGTTCTGACTGGAAAGATACTTTTGCAGTCAAGGCCCACCCATCTAGTAGTTACGTGCAGACCCAACCTCTGCGAGCACAACCTAAACATCTGCCACCGCACAGGACTACCAGGAGCACCTTACACATCTAAGGAAGCCGCGTGCTTCCCCTTCCAATCCTTCAGAGCCGATAGAATAATCAAATGAACGTGCGCTCCCCTCGTGCCTTATAACACCACAATGATCTATCCCTTTGGGTTATTCGACCTCAAACGTACAGACTGGTCCAAGTGCCTTGCTTTAATATGTTATTAGACCCTATGTCAAAACATTCTTTTATGCTCTTGCTTTACCTTATCAAGTTTCCATTTAAGTTGGTTGCCTTAACTTTTTATTCAGGTTACCAAGTTCTTCCTACCCCCTTATATCTTTGAGGAATGGACCCCTCTTGCTTATTAATTTCAGTTATAAAACTTAACCCATTTAAGTTTATTAATAAGCCCATGACATGTTATTCTCTATATTGTGATCCAAGGTCTGTAATCCACAATCCCTTTATATTCTTGTTTGATTCAAGTTTACAATAACATGTTCTACTTAATATGTAATTAAGTGTATCTTAATTCACATGTTTTCTATTTAACATGTCACTTAACATTTATGATTAAATATAACTTACCTCATTTCCTGGGTTGCCTCATTCTTTCTTATTTAATCATAATTATCTCTTATGCTGTCATTATAACTTAACGTTGTTATCTTATTAACTTAGTTCTTTTAACTAAGGTTCACTAATAAGTATCCTCTTCCCATAAATATAACTTATGTTGTCCTCATCCGTAGATTTTAGATTCTCGTTCTCACAAATAACTTAATTTACAATTAAGTACAATTTATCCCATAACATAAGTTATTCCAAATTCCTTATTGTTTTATTATAACCTAAGTTATAATTCCCACTTGTCCCTAGGACAAATCTTAACATAACATTCTTATCAGCATATTTCAGACTTCCGGGTTTTCAAATTACTTAATTTATAATTAACTACAACTTCTTTCATTTCATAAGTTATCCCCTTTTCTCAACTGGTTTCAGGTTTTCCCCATTTACTTATTACTTAATACAATTAAGTGTCACTTATCTCATTTCACCAGTTATCTCATTTCCTTACTATTTTATTGTAACCTAAGTTATAATCTTCACTTGTTCCGAGGACAAGTCTAACTATTATACAACACTTTCATTAATGTAATTTATTTATAATATGTTATTAACTTTCCCCGTTCATTCCCATTTTCTTTTATTGTTTTATATTTCTTTCAATTCCATTATTCCCATTAATTACAATTAATATTGTTTATCATTCCTATTATTTACATATATTCATATATGTATTTATTTATGCACTAGACCTCTCACATTATGCCTACACTTGTGGATGTTGGATTTGCCGGGCGGTTCTGGGCAGACTTCTACCACAAGTTGACTTAACCTCGTGTCTTAGCATCATTACATGTTTTAATTATACACTTAGACCCCTCACATTATATTTACCATTTGTGGATGTTGGATATGTCGGGTGGTTTCGGGCAGATTTCTACCATAAGTGTAATCGAACCTCATGTCTAAGTGCGGTTACAGTTTCTTATTTACTGTAAATCTTCTATATAATCTAGGCATGTCTATTTCTTTCAAATTTCCACTGTAATTTATAATTTACAAGTCATCATATTATGCCTATTTTATGTCATATGTTCTTTCTTACATATAATCAATTCTATTCTATCATGTAATTAATTAAACAGATAATTGTTCAAATTTAACAATAAGTTATGATCGCCAAATCATGTAATTTTTCCAACTTAACAGGTAAATTTTCTTAATTTCTGTCGTTAACGGTCTAGGTGCATAAATGTCTCAAGTAACATGGAATTGAAACAACAGTTGTTGCAACGCATGTTTTGGAAAATTTCTCAACATATTAATATCTTTAGCATATTAATATTCCAACATGTCATATTCATCACTTTAATCCTTTCCAACATGTGTGTAACGACCTGCATTCTACGCATCGAAGAATTATAGAATATTTATTTCATCCACATATGAAGTTGTGTGGTTGTATAACTTTGGGAAATGACTACTACGGTCGTTTCCCATGTTCACAATTTTTTCCGAATTTTAAATGACCGTTTTACCCTTGGCGAATCTTGTTTCGCCTATAACTTTTGATTGGTAAGGAGTTTTGATCTAATACCACTTCCATTGGATTCGAATGATGGTTTACCTTTCCATAGAGTGGTCAAATAATCAAACGGACATACCGTTTGGGAGATATGGCTGAAATAAGGTTTCGAAGGTGAAAAACAGCTTAACCGGGCATAATAGGGTAATTAGTGGGAGGGCCCATAACCCATTTCGGGATTAGGGTTATGGGGAGGCTGAAATCAATTAGGAAAACATCTCATTTCATTATCTTAACTGCCACATTCATTTCTTCAAACCTAACAATGGTCTCCCACTCCCAAATCACCTTTTAATCACTTTCTAATCACATATTAGCCAAAACTACATCAAATTAAGGCGGAATTAGCGTAGAAATCGAGATAGAGCTGCTGGAATACATTGGGATCCATCCCAAATCATTTAGAGTTTCAGATTTGAAATTTATTTGTGGCTAAGGTGAGTGATTAACACTTTTATTCACTAATTACGGCTAATTAGGGGTGATTAGTGATAATTAGCGAAATTATGAATCAGAAAAATATGGAAAAATATGTAGAAATTCTAAAATATTATTATATGACTCTGATAAAAATTTGAATTAATTTGGATTAAGTTTGCTAATCCTATTGTTAGATATGACTAAACATGATTAAGGGGAAAACATGAATTTTGGGTATGTTTGATCCATACTAACATGTTGAAGTGTTGTTTTGGTGTTTATGGTTGATCGTATATGTTATTACTACTGTTTGGAATGCTTATTGATTTCTTAGTGAGGTTAGAATGGTTGAAAACGTCGTCGTGTGGCGAGAAAGGACAGAAATTAGCTTGTTGGAAACTATCAGGAATCCAGATCGGATCGCCCCCTCCCCTACTCGTGAAGCATGTATCACGAACCGGTGTAAGGGAGCGAGCCACGAGCCAATCCTTATAACCCGAACTGGAGTACCTCTCGCACCAGAAGGCCACTAGCCCGAACCAATACCACGAGCCGACACGCTGTCTCGAGCCGAAGCACCACAACCCGGAGCTTGGGATCACAAACCGACCCAAACCACTCCAGGGAGCACGACCCGAACTGGTTAAGGAGCTCGACCCGACCTGGAGTATGTACCACAAACCAGACCGACCTAGATGAGTACACTTGAGCTGGATCGGTACGGTAATCACGACCCGAACCCATATGATGATCACGAACCGACCCGGGTGGAGTATCACGAACTGATCTGGATTGGAGCAATATGATGACAATCGTGAACTCGTCTGAAGATCGAATTCAACCCGAGATGCAAAGGAAGTTCAAATGGGAAGTTATTACTTAGGATCCAGATGGGAACCAATGGGTTAACTTCCAGAGTTGGACTTTGCTGCGGACGTGTGTGAAGGGGTGATCGATATCTATAGCTTTAGTTCACCACTAGAGACGGATTAGCGGTTATGGATCAGCGCAATGGTACCATTAAGACTCCCAAGGGCAAGTGATCGTAGCATGGCTATAAGCCAGTGCAATGGAGTCGTCGTGACTCCAAAGGGGCATAGTGAAGTTAACAAAGGTTAGTGGCTATGGTTCTGTGCAATGGGGTCATTATGAATCCCAAGGGCAAAGTGATCGTAGCAAAGGATTGGGTGATCAAAGTGGTGGATATCATATGCTTTACACACTGAGTGAGTGATATGAGGATGATTGCTATGTTTGATGTTTGTTATCACCATGACATGCACACTTCCACTTTATACCATATGTTAGTGTTACCTTAGAGTATTGTACATCATGTTGTGCTAACTCTTTGGTTGCGGATCCAGGTTCAGGTATGATTATTTATACCTGTTATTGTTCTATTTTTGTTGCTATCACTCATACCAGACTTTTGTCTGACCCAGAGTTTTATGTCTCTTCTTATTACTCTGGGTGCTCCTAAACGAGAAGACTAGAGAAAGGTTAGGTGGTATGCACAAGTAGATGTCCGGAGACGAGCAGGAGGCTTCCACGTACTATTTACATATTTTCTCCCTGTGTTGTTAATGGTTACTGCTTTGGACATTAGTAGTGTTCCTTTCTATCTTGCTTTAGAGACAGTATTTTGAAGTTGTAATAATGATGGTTTGGATCATAAGTTGTATTTTGGATTCCGCTGCTATGATGGTTTAGTTTCCAGCTTATGCACTGTCTCTCCGTTTTATGTCAAGTTATGTTGTTATTATATTTTATTCCATGCGCTGTGAGATATACTACAGGTTCTTTGGTGATTCATAGTTTTGAATCTCTTTCCTTTGACAACCGTCCCGTGCTAGTCGGGCATTGGCGCAGCGCATTTCGAGGAAATGTCGACTGGTATGGGGCGGGCCGTCACACTTTGTATCAGAGCCTAGACTGCATAGTTAACATAGGGGAAGACGGCAGGGAGAGAATGTATGCATAGATGAGAGCGCGTATTTGTGATATTTTGGTTTTCAAAACTATATATATACTATTAATATATTTGAGGATGAATTCGTACTGCACTTTCACCATTATGTAGATGGTTAATCGTTTTCTCTTTACAAATTGAACGATGAGCCGATATACGAGGAGTACAGGTTCAGGGGCCAATGATAGGAATGTTCTTGATATGAGGACGATGTTTACTACCTTCATGAGAGAGATGCT
This sequence comes from Allium sativum, assembly GCA_030737875.1. NCBI lineage: Eukaryota > Viridiplantae > Streptophyta > Magnoliopsida > Asparagales > Amaryllidaceae > Allium > Allium sativum. The sequence goes on from CM060924.1 coordinate 382,988,922, forward strand.
TAGGGATGCTCAGGAAGCAGTTCTTAATGTTGCTAATGGTGGTGGTGCAGTGGTGCAGGCGCCTACTGCCGATTTCTCCAAGCTCTACAAGGATTATACTAGTCTTGGTGGAAATCTGTTCCACGGAAACAGAATTGGCTACAGAAGTTCAAGACTGGCTTGATAGTCATGAGCGCATCTTCGAGGATTTGGGAATCGACGATGCGATGAAGAGAAAGTTAGCATCGCGTCAGCTTCAAGGACGGGCGATGAATTGGTGGAATGCTATTAAAGCAGCTAATCTTGAGGATCAGGTTACTTGGAATTAGTTTAAGACTTGCTTCAGTGATAAGTTTATTCCAGCTGCACAGAAGCTGGAATTGTTCAGGAAATTTTTGGAATTTAAGCAGAATGGTAGGGCAGTCTCGGAATATATTGATGTTACATCTGCAGAGGAGCCAAAGCCGTAGGAAAGCAGTGGATGCAAGAATAACTCGCAGAATAAGAGGAAATAGAACCAAGCTAAGGATGGTCAGAAGAAGAACAAGAAAGATGTTGAGTGCTTTAGCTATGGCAATAAGGTCCACTTTGCCAAAGATTGTCGAGCAAAGCCAGCGGAAAGGAAGTGCTTCAATTATGGCCAAATGGGACATCACAAGGATAAATTTCCACAACCCCCTAAAGAGAAACAGATTGCGAAAGCATATGCTATCAATTTTGTTCCTTCTTCGTTAAATGCTCTAATTGCGGTGCAGAAGTGAAAGGCCGTCGTTATTCAATGTATGCTTTCTATTTATGATGTTCCTGTTCGAGTACTGTTTGATACCGGAGCTTCCCATTCCTTCCTATCTAGTGACCTGGTAGATAGGTTGGGATTGGAACCCGAGATAGTCGACAGACCTTTAGTTGTGACAAACCCGATCGGTGGTTCGATTAGCCTTAGTATGATTTGTCGTAATTTGGTCTTATTAAGTCATGGATGTATATTTGCTTGTGATTGCTTTGTTTTGGGCTTTACTGGGTTTGGCATTGTTTTGGGAGTCGATTGGCTCCAAAGGTATGGGGTGGTGGTGGACTGTGAGGGGTCTTCAGTGGCTGTTAGGGCGGATGATAGGCGGAGGGTGCTATTTGGTGGCCTACCTAGTGATGGGGTGATGGCTAGTTTTCTAAATTCCCTCGACATCCCGCATGATAAGTTGTCAGATGTGCCTATTGCTGGCGAGTATCCGGACATCTTCGGGGAAGTGACCGGACTTCCATCACATCGAGAGATTGAGTTTCGGATTGATTTAGTGAAAGATGTAAGACCTATAGTGATGCCACTTCGTCGTATGGCGCCAAGTGAGCAGCGAGAGCTCGAGGTTCAAGTAAGCGATCTTTTGAAGAAGGGATTTATCAGAAGAAGTGTTTCTGAGTGGGGATCACCAGTTGTATTCGCCACTAAGGCCGATGATTCCCTTTGTTTATGTGTAGACTACTGTGAGCTAAACAAGGTGGCGAGGAAGAATAAGTATCCTCTTCCACAGATAGATGATTTGTTTGATCAGTTGAATGGAGTGAAAGTGTTCTCCCAGTTAGATCTCGTGATAGGATTTCATCAGTTCCGAGTAGCATCTGAGAGCATAGCTAAAAAGGCATTTCCTACGCCGTCTGGATTCTATGAGTGGTTGGTCATGCCATTGGGGTTGACCAATGCACCCGCATATTTTGTGGATCATATGAATAGGGTATTCAGGGATCAAGTGAGTAAGTTTGTTCTTGTGTTCATGGATGATATCTTAGTTTACACGAGGACAAAGGAAGAACACAAGGAACATTTGAGGACAGTGATGGAGGTGTTGAGGACAAACCAACTGAAAGCGAAATTTTCTAAATGTCACTTCTGGAGGAGGGAAGTGAGATTCTTGGGCCATGTTGTTTAAGAGGATGGTATTCCCATAGATCCTGCGAAGGTGGCTGTGGTGCAAGATTGGTCTACGCCCAAGAATGCAACAGACGTAAGAAGTTTCTTTGGGTTACCTGAATATTATCATAAGTTTATTCAAGACTTCTCCAAGAAGAATCAAGCTTTTGCTTGGGACGGAAGGTATGAGTATGCATTTAAGAGTCTAAAGGAAAAGTTAATATGTGCACCAGTGTTAGTTATTCCTAAAGGGAATGAAGAGATGACAGTATACACGGATGCCTGTGGTACCGGACTAGGTGCTTAATTGATGCAAGGAGGTAGGGTTGTAGCTTATGTTAGTCGGCAATTGAAACCGCATGAGAAAAGATACCCTACCCATGATTTGGAATTGGCAACGATCGTGTTCGCATTGGAGATGTGGAAACATTATCTTTTGGGAGAAAGATTCGAGTTATTTACAGATAATAAGTCATTAAAGTACCTTTTCTCTCAAAAGGATTTAAATCTCTGTCAGCAGAGATCTTAGAGTTCTTGGCTTCGTATGATTTCAATATCGCATACACACCCGGTAAGGGCAATGCGGTAGCTAATGCATTGAGTAGGAGACATGCCAGTTTAGGGGCTATGTTTCTCGAATGGAAGCAACTGGAGTATATCGTAGGATATGATTTCATACCTAAGTGCGGATTGGGTCCAGAAATGTTAGCAACTTTGACGATCAAACCGACATTGATTGAGAGGATTGGTTCCAGTCAGAGGGACGTTCCTAACCTATTCGAAATCATCTCTAAGATAGAGATGGGTATCGACGGTGAGGAGATGAACAAGCATGGGCTTGATTGAGAAGGATAGCTTAGAAAGAATGGGAGACTGGTTATACCCAACGTTAGTAGATTGAGAGATGAAGTGCTTAGAGAGTGTCATCACTCAAAACTGACTATATATCCTGGTGGTAACAAAATGTATTGAGACATGAAGCAGACCTACTACTAGGAAGGGATGAAAAGAGACGTTGGGAAGTATATATCCAAGTGCATGAACTGCTAGTTGGTTAAAGTCAAACAAAAGAAGCCAGTGGTTTGTTGCAACCATTGGAAATTCCCGAACGGAAATGGGAACAAGCCTCAATGGATTTCATTGATGGTCTACCAAGGACTAGATCGGGTCATGATAGTATTTGGGTTAGACCGATTGACAAAGAGTGCAAGGTTTATACCGGTCAAGTCGAATAGAACAATAGCTAAGTTAGCAGAACTGTATATGAAGTGGGTAGTGAGATTTCATGGCGTACCTAAAGGCATTGTAAGTGATCGAGATCCATTATTTACTAGTGGGTTTTGGAAGAGCTTACAAGAGGCTTTAGGGTCAGAATTACATCTTAGTACCGCGTACCATCCCCAAACCGATGGTCAAACAGAGAGGGTGAATCGTGTATCGGAGGATCTCCTGAGAGCTTGTATATTGGATTTTGGAGGTTCATGGGATGACCATTTGCATCTAGTTGAGTTCGCATATAATAATAGTTACCAGTCCAGTATTGGTATGGCTCCATTTGAAGCTTTGTATGAAAGACCGTGCAACTCACCATCATGTTAGTTTGAAACCGATGAGAAATTTATGCTTGGGCCAGATGTAATAAGAGAAACATCAGATAAGGTCAAGGTTATTCAACAGCGGATGAAGGCTGCCCAAGATAGGCAGAAGAGTTATGCTGATAAAAGACGAAGAGAATTGAAATTCTCCGTTGGCGACTTGGTATTCGTCAAGATTTCTCCGTTAAAGCATGTAATTCGTTTTGGTAGGAAAGGCAAGTTGACACCAAGATTTGTTAGTCCATTTCCAGTTCTCGAACAAGTTGGGAATTTAGCGTATAAAGTTGGATCACCTAACAAGATGGCGGGAGTTCATAACGTATTTCATGTTTCCCAGTTAAGGAAGTTCGTACACGATTTTGATATGACTATTTCACCAAATCAGTTGGATGATATCGAGGTAGAACCCGAAGCGGTTGGGAACTGCAGGACGATTCGTATTGTCGGACATGATACGAAACAACTTCGAAGGAAGACGGTTGAACTAGTCAAGGTCTAGCGGGGCGATAATGAGAATGACTGTACTTGGGAAACAGAGGAGAACATAAGGAAGACACAACCAGAACTCTTTGCCTGGTAAAATTTTAATGCTAATAGTTATTCCTTTGTTAGTAAAACCGCATGCTAGGATAGGCTTGTTGTGTTATTAGGTATGTTTGATTGTCTGTAAATGGTTGGTAGGCATGCGGGACACCTTTGTATGTTTTCTTAGTCAAGGAATTTCGGGGGCGAAATTTCTTAAGGGGAGGGGGGAAGGGAGAGTGTAACGACCCGCTATCTACGCATCGAAGGATCGTAGAATATTTATTTCATTCACATACGAAGTCGTATGGTCGTGTAACTTTGGGAAACGACTATTAGGGTCATTTCCCATGTTCACGATTTTTTCCGAATTTTAAATGACCGTTTTGTCCCTAGCGAATATTGTTTCGCCTATAACTTTTGACTGGCAAGGATTTTTGACCTGAAACCACATCCATTTGATTCAAATGATGGTTTATCTTTCCGTAGAGTGGTCACAGTAATCAAATGGACTTTCTATTTGGGAGATATCGATGAAATAAGATTTGGGATGTGAAAAACAGCTTAACCATGCTTAATAGGGTAATTAATGGAAGGGCCAATAACCCATTTCGGGATTAAGATTATGGGGAGGCTGAAATCAGTTGGGAAACCATCTCATTTCATTTTCTTAGCCACCACTTTCATTTCTTCAAACCTAACAATGGCCTCCAACTCCCAAATCACCTTTTAATCACTTTCTAATCACATATTAGCCAAAACTACATCAAATTAAGGCGGAATTAGCATAGAAATCGGATAGAGCTGCTGGAATACATTGGGATCCATGCCAAATCAGTTAGAGTTTCATATTTGAAATTTATTTGTGGCTAAGGTGAGTGATTAGCACTTTTATTCACTAATTACGGCTAATTAGGGGTGATTAGTGATAATTAGCCAAATTATGACTCAGAACAATATTGAAAAATATGTAGAAATTCTAAAATATTATTTTATGGCTCTGATAAAAATGTGGATTAAGTTTGTTAATCCTATTGTTTGATATAACTAAACATGATTAAGGGGAACACATGGGTTTTCGATATGTTTGATCCATATTTACATGTTAAATTATTGTTTTGTGTTTACGGTTGATCCTATATGTTATTACTACTATTTGGAATGCTTATTGATTGCTTAGTGAGGTTAGAATGGTTGAAAACGTCGTCATGTGGCGACAAAGGACAGAAATTAGCTTGCTCGAAACCGTCTGGAATTCGGATCAGATCGCCCCCCACCACTCGTGAAACATGTATCACGAACCGGTGTAAGGGAGCGATCCACGAGCCGATTCCCATAACCCGAACCGGAGTACCTCTCGCACCAGAAGGCCATGAGCCCGAACCGATACCATGAGCTGACCCGCTGTCTCGAACCGAAGCACCACGACCTAGAGCTTGGGATTACGACCCGAACCACTCCAAGGAGAATGACCCGAACCAGTGAAGGAGCTCGACCCGACCCGGAGTATGTACAATGAACCGAACCGACTTGGATGGATACACCCGACCCACAGGGGTAATCATGACCCGAACCCATATGATGATCACGAACCGACCCGGATGGAGCATCACGAACCGAACTAGATTGGAGCTATGGGATGACAATCATGAACTCGTCTGAAGATTGACTTCCAAATGGAAAGTTATAACTTAGGATCCAAATGGGAACCAACGGGTTAACTTCCAGAGTTAGGCTTTGCTGCGGGACGTGTGCAAAGGGATTATCGATATCTATAGCCTTAGTTCACTACTAAGAGATGGATTAGCGGCTATGGATCAGCGCAATGAAACCGTTAAGACTCCCAAGGGCAAGTGATCGTATCATGGCTATGAGCCAATGCAGTGGAGTCATCATGACTCCAAAGGGGCAAAGCGGACATAGCAAAGGTTAGTGGCTATGAATCAGTGCAATGGGGTCATTATGACTCCCAAGGGAAAAGTGATTATAGCAAAGGATTAGGTGATCAAAATGGTGGATATCGTATGCTTTACGCACTGAGTGAGAGATGTGAGGATGATTGCTATGTTTGATGTTTGCTATCACCATGACATGCACACTTCCACTTTACACCATATGTTAGTGTTACCTGGAGTACTGTACATCCTGCTATGCTAACTCTTTGGTTGCAGGTCCAGGTTCAGGTATGATTATTTATACCTGTTACTGTTTTTTTTTGTTGCTATCGCTCATACCAGACTTTTGTCTGATCCAGAGTTTTATGTCTCTTCTTATTACTCTGGGTGCTCCTAAACGAGCAGACTAGAGACGGGTTAGGTGGTACGCACGAGTAGCTGTCTGGGGATGAGCAGGAGGCTTCCACGTACTATTTACATATATTCTTTTTGTGTTGTTGATGGTCACTACTTTGGGCATTAGTAGTTTACCTTTCTATTTTTCTTTAAAGACAGTATTTTGAAGTTGTAATAATGATGGTTGTGATCATAAGCTGTATTTTGGATTCCGTTGCTCTGATGGTTTAGTTTCCAACTTATGCACTGTTTCGCCAGTTTAATGTCATGTTATGTTGTTGTTATATTTTATTCCATGCGATGTGAGATATACTACAGGTTCTTTGGTGATTCATAGTTTCAAAACCCTTTCCTTTGATGACCGTCCCGTGCTGGTCGGGCATTGGCGCAGCGCATTTCGGGGAAATGTCGGCTGGTGCGGGGCGGGCCGTCACAATGTGTTTAAACATTCAACATATTAATTATATCTAAACATGTCATAACAAAAATTCAATACTTTTAATTATTATAGCAAATTCACATTATACGATAATGGGGAATGTTTAAACAATAATATATCATTATCAACAATGATATAACTTAAATCCACTCACCTCATTTGCAGATCTAGAAATTCTTCTAAATAGTTGTTGTAGAAGAAAGCGGACTTTTATCTTTTTGTAGAGTTGGAGGTTGGTTATAAATCTTAAATCTTCTTTGTTAATCTAGATTCTAGCAGCATCTCCCTATTTTATTTTTAATTTAGAATGTCGTGGAGGCAGAGAAAGAGATGAAGAATTATGTGTGGATAAAATGGGAGAAAGAGAGCCCCTTTTTATAGATTAACAGAGCCAATCCTTAACCGTTAGATATTAGGTTTTTCAATCTAACCGTACATGAAATGCTGAGTCAGCTACGAATAAGGCCCATTCTGCATTTTATACTTTATTTTATACTATCAAAACATATATAATTTTATGTTTTGCAGCTTTTAATAGCCTTCTTGTTTTGCTCCCTTTTTAAATTAATTGTGCCTATCCTCCTTCTTTAATTAATTGCATGTTTGCATGCGTGTATATCCTTGTCTTTAATTGGAATTATCTTCATACATAACACATCCTTATGCATATACAAAGCCTCCTTATGCGCACAACCTCTATTTTATTCCAAATTTTGTCTCTCTTAATTAATTAATGCATGACTTATATCTTTTTAAACTATTTTTCATTAATGCCTCAATTTACTATTTTTAACGCATTTCTTTCAAATATTATTGTGTGTTATTCACACATTAACCTTCCCTTTTCATGCATCTACCTTCCATGGCGTTTCCTTTCTTATGCCATTACTTCGCATTTTTATTGAATGCTTTTTCAAATGTACTTTTTTTTAAATGCGTTAACTTATAATGCTTCCTCTTTTTATTCCTTATTGCATTCATTAGCATGTGTTACCGACCTCTATGTTACCTATCCAATGCCTCAACCAACTGAGTTATGAAGTCTTTTGTTAATAAGTTTATAAACAATGGTACTCATTGTTCTTCTTCTTTACCTTATTTTCATGTTTTGCTGCAATGCTTCATTTAAAGGTATCTCTTTCATTTTAAATCGGTTTTCTGCCATCCATAGGTATAAATTGACCATAAAATCGCCATGAACGTAATGACGCTACTCCCGTAGCCAAATTCTGGAAGTTCTTCAAAATTTTCTTTTTCTTATATGCATTATTTAATTATTTAATTGTTACAAAATTGCGGGGTGTTACAAATCCACGCAACATGGGGAAAGGAAGCGAATAGTGACGACGAATTCTTGAGAGCTACAGGGGTAAAATTTGTTTCTACGAGACCAATAGTAGGCGCAAGAAGATTATAGTGAACTGGGCGAGCTGGCTTTGAAGTGAGGTTGTTTGGGGAATTGTGACGAGCACGTGTAGGGCGCTGGATATTATCACTTGGCACGGTGGAAGGGGATCGAAGGCCAGACATTCTGACACCCTTAAGCAACACAGTGCCATCCCTATTGCTACTATTACCAAATTCACAAGCAGTAGAATTTGAATACTGACCAATTTCTGATTTCGTGGCCCCAAACACAGTAGGTTGAAAAACGTTTACACCACTACTTGGCACACACAAGCCTGGCAAAGGCCAATCAGGAGCTTGCCCTAGCAAAGAGGTTAAAAAAAACTTACCTACGCTTTTAGGAGGCGTTGTGGAAGAATTTCCTATAGCATATAGCTCGGAAATTAAAGTGTTTAAAGGGTGGGAGTCTGCAGGGTGTACACAGGTTTAATAGGGGGACCAACGACGGCGCCTGGGTAAACTTCGGAATCAGAGGAAGACATGAGCGGTTGGGTTCGCCTACCAGATCTAGTTGTAATAGATGAAACAAAACGCGATTTCACCTTTTTGTTCTTGGCCATCTGGAGGGACAAAGAAAAGCGATGAGGAAGGAGAGGATTTAAGAAGTGGAGGCGCAGGAGTGGAGATGGATTTGGTTCGCGTCAGAAAAAAGGGCGTCCGCCATAATCTTAAGTATATTAAGTAAGACCAATATTTGATAATTAATAATAAAGCTTAACACTTATGAAGTGACATTTAGTATAATAATTATATTAAAAATATTATTAATTAATAATGACTATTAGAATATTACTAATTAATAATTAATAATTAATAGTTAATAAATATAATTAATAATTAATATACTGAAAGTAAGTAATAAAATAATAAATAATAGTTAAAAAAGTAGAAGTAAATTAGTATAATGTAGTTGCTAAACAATATATAATTACTAATTAATGACTAATGAATTATAATTACTAACTAATAAATAATATATAATTACACTTACTAATTATTAAATAATACTAATTATTACTAACAAATATGTAGTAAATAATATTTGTAATAACTAATTATCACAAATTATTAAAAGTAATATTTAATAATTAGTTTTAGCAAATTCTAAACAATATTTATTAATTGCATTTAATAATTAAGACTGAATAATTAATAATCATTATTTAATCTTTAATGTTTAAAATTTATTATGAAATGAATAAGTAATATTTAACTATAAATATGTGATATCTAATATTTAATGATTAACTTATAATAATTATTAATTATTAATTACATTCAAATAACTAATTATTGATTAATAATTAATAATTAATAAGAAGTATAATAGTTGAGATGTAATATTTGGCATTTATTTAATACATGAGAAACTTAAAGTTTTAGTCTAATTGATTTGTATTCATTAATTATTTGTTTGCGTGTTCCTTGAATGACAAAAGTGGTTTGTAAAAAATTGTTAATTATATTTATTTTTATAAATAATTAATAGTTATTAATAAAAAATTAATAGTTAATAAATATAATTAATGTACTAGAAGCAAATAAGTAATGATCAGTAAATATATTTAATTTTTAGTTTATAGTCAGTAATCTATCATTATTAGTTATAATAATTAATGTGTTCAATTATTAATAATTACTCAATTATTAATAATAATTAGGATTTAATATACTTAAATTAAGAAATTAATAATTATAAATGATAGTTGATAAAATACAAGTAAATTATAATTAAATATAAAATAATAGTTAACAAACAAGAAATAACTAATATTTTATATAAAATAATTTGTTACTCAATTATTAATAATTACTGATTTGAATTGATATTCTATTAATTATATTTAATAAATAGTACATAAACTCTTGTTGATTACCATTTTTAGCTTATAATATATACATAATTGAAAATATAAAATATAAGATACAGAATTTAAGGAGAGTGGACTATATGTATTGTCTTTAAATTGAGTTCAAATCTAGAATCTAATAGATCTTTTTTAGTTAAAGTAGTATTAATGTCTGGCGCATTCTATTATTCTCCTTACTTTTGCTTCAGATGCACACTATTCCACCCCTTACTTTTGTTAAATTGCTCGCAGTTGGAAAAGTCCGTGTTTAGTTAATTAATTATTTTTGTTGTTGTGTTAATACATGTTTGCATCAAAAATGGTATTCTAACTGCGCTGCGACTAGGTTCGGATAGCCTCCCACCGGAACTTTTTTCTCTTTACCATTTTTTTAGAAACTTGAATCGTTACCAAAAAAATATTTTTTGAATTCTTTGTACCCGTTCTCTAATTTTGGATTTCATATACGTGCAAGCTAAATGGTGTATTAATTTAAATTTAAATGATGTAATTAGGGAAAACTGACCAACAATGGTTTTTGAAAAAGTAATTAGGGGTAAATTGATTTAAAAGTAATAAAACATTGCCTTGCAATTTACTTTTACTGATAAACATGCAATTACTGTATAACATAATTTTGTTAATTTAACAATGCTTACAATATGCTCATTTTCCCTCCACGAATCAATTTAACCGTGCTTATAATGCTGAGTCCGCGAATTAGCTTATAATATGTTAATCTTAATTTTCTCTTGATCTACTTTTCATTTGTCGCTTAATTTTCGTTTCCCTCATGTCTTTTGTTCTCATCATCTTCTTAATCAAGTCCTTACGTCCACGCTATTTTCGCTCAAACAAAATCATGCTTCTTCAAATAAACAATCTTCTCTCTTGAAAACATTCACTACTCCACTTCAAATAAATTAGCATCATCACAAAAATAACACCGCCTGTTCCTTGATTTGAATCGATCGAAATTCTTTCTTTGATCTAAAAAAAAACGAAGCTGCTGGCTAGAAGCATATAGTTGTTTTGCTGCTGGATTCCAATCTTGAGTGGGTTGCTAAAAACTCCTATTGTTGGACTATCAGTGCTAAGATTTGGAGTTAGAATGCAAGAGTTGCTTGCGATCTAGCTTGCCTCTTGGACTAGATTACTTGATATAAGGTAATAGCCTTTTTGATGCGTCACTTTGTGATTGGTTGGTGAGTTGATTGTGCTTCTTGGGAACATGGCTTTGGATTTGATGGATTACTTCATCAAATTAAAAATCAATGACGTTGGATGAATTTAGATGATGAGATATGGTTTGAAGAGTGTAAGTTTCTAAATGAATAGATGATGGGTGTTTGAAAAAATGCTACTGAGTTGTTTGATAAACTGCCATTATCTTTCTACTTGTTTCAATAACAACTTATAGTTTATTTGAATTAGGATTCTTCTATATTTTCCTATGCCTAGATACATTTACTTTCTCCTATGTTCTTCAATGGTAACTCACAGTTTATTGCTTCATTGACAAAATGCCAGTAAGTTGATTGTGATATAGTTCCTTAAATGTTGTATATAATAATGGCTCAATTCTACTGTTAACCTATTATAATATTGATGATATTGGTAGACACTCTTAATATCTCTATACCTTTTGATCTTTAGTGATGGGACATAAGAACATCATCAAAATGAACGTGGGTTATAAAGAACTTTAGTGATGGGACTATCTTAAAGTATCGTGTATTAAATGTAACCCATATATACCTAATAAACATGAACAAAAATCTATGAATAATGCTCATCATACCCAGAGCCGGCCCACAAGATTTGCTGCCCAAGCCCAAATAGCAAATGTTGAAGAAATCAAAAAAAAAAAATAGACAGTAGAACCAGCTAAATTCAAACTACTATGCGCCAAAACATGTCAAATGCAGAACAACCTATTGCAAATGCAACAAAAACCCCATTTAAATGTTCCACCAGCTTTCCAATCAAAAGAACATCACATGTTAGTTTCGAACCCGTACCAAACTAGCACATTTCCAACCTCCAATCCACCAAGCTACACATACCCTTGCAAACTTTCTACTTTACAACTTATATATTAAAACCTTTGAAGCAAAAATTAAGAATTTATTGCCCAACCCAATGGACTGCCCTAGCCCAAGGGCTTGGTGGGCTGTCCCATGGGTCGGGCCGGATCATACCTTTCCCTACCTTATGGATGTAGTAATAGGTCATGGTAATACATAAAACATTACATATGTAATAAACTATACTAATGGTAACGTGCTAACCATGTTAAACGAGTGTAGGGTGATGCCATATACCGATGATCAAGGATGTCATATATTTTCCAATATCAATCTAATTCTAATTGCAGATAAAGTAAAATTGTATAACGTTGTTATATAATCAAGAAACCTTACACCTAAAATTATCTATAGAATCGTACACAAATCACACCTTATGTTAGTGATGTACAAACAATTATAGTAGATATTTATGTGCTAAATTGTCTATAGCTACGAAGAGGAAGATATTTAAAGCCATATATAACCTGTGACTCTAAGTCCATCCCCAAGGATGTTGACTTGTTGCTCCCACTATAATACCTAACTATTCTACGAATGGTTCATTCTAGTTCACTTGACAATAAGTTGTTCTGGGGATTGAAGAAGTAGCTCATCCTATGCCATCCTGAAACTACCATTGCTGTATTTTTCTTGTGGTCCTTCTAATACTCCTCCAAAAACAATGTATCTCCGCAACATATGTACATGAATTAGTACATTGTTTATTATTAGTAATCAATCAATTAATTAAAGCACATATGTCTTGCATTTTCATGCAGATATATGTTCTCTACAACGTAATTTCTATTAAATTAGAAAACCGTCGCACGAGTATTGAAATAACCGCAAGTGCACAGCGTACTATTGTAATACGTAGTGAGTGCGAGTCGATCCACAGGGAAAGAAGTGATTTCAATTTTATTCAATCGAATTAAACCAAACTTTGAATTGTTCTAATAAAAACTATGAAACTAGAAACTAAGTTGAGAGCTATATATGAAATTAGAGAGTAATTTAGAGGTAAATCCACTCTCACCTTTATGTAAGTTGTCAAACATACAATGTATGATCTCAACAAGTGATATAAATGCAATATTTACACCACTTATGATTCTCATGAAAATGAAACTAAAGCAAAACTATTCTAAGTATGGTCTATAAACTCTTGGCTAGAACTATAGACCATCAAATTTTGTTCATACTTTCATTTCAAAATCAATAATCACTTAGCAAATATTGATGTAACTTGTGTTTATATTGAATAAGCATAGATCATTTGCAAATGCAACATGACCTATCAAACCCAATTGTATAAACTTACATCCATATTCACTAACATTAAGAACATATTAAAGATCACAAATCATACACTTGTTGAACTCACACAAAGTTAGAGAGCATCATTACCCCTAAATCAAGGGATTAGCCACTCATATGTGTTGTCATATCAACACATGTAAGTTTCAACATTAGAAAATTAAGCAAAATGAAAGAAAACTAAGTAGAACAAGAAGAAAACTAAACTAAGAACATAAAGTAAATCTAAGCTATGATATGAATGTAAATCTAAGCTATGAACATGAATGTAAATAAATCTAAACTATGAACATGAAAGTAAAGCATAGAAATTAAAATAGACATAAGATAGACATAAAAGAGATAGGCTTGGAAGCCATTTTTATTTATTTGATCACTTACACTTTCATATGCTAAAAAGGATATACCAAATACATGAAACAAAGGGGTATATATACATGATCTAAAACCCTAAAACCCTAATCACTTTTCTTGGGAATTCCCCAAAATGCCCCTTCATGAAGCTTCTAATTGATCTTAGCCACTAATATGTCATGTAGAATGCATGAGGCCTTTTGTCCCATTCAATAATATGAAGCAAGTGGGCTAGTTGAAAGATGGGCCCTCCACTATCCATAAGATGTATTAATTCTTTGCCTTCTCTTGTGTATGTGCATGCTTTCCTTCATCTCTTCATGTGTATTTTTAGCTCCTAAATTCCTACGAGAGTAAATAACAAGGAACGAGTAAAAGATTTCACAAATTAAAACATGCACAAGTGACCCCTTTTTTTCCCAAAATAAGTGATGATTTTGAAAATCTTTAAAACATGGTTTGATCACATAAAATACCCAAGAATGTTCATTTATTAAACTAAACAAGAGTAAATATGTGAATATAAATGTGCATTTTTTGTGCACATCAATATATAAAGAATGCATGCGTATGTAAGAATATATATACCAATTAGCAACATTAGCATTACAGTCCGGGATTAGCTTAGAGCAGGTTGGACCTTCATAGAAGTTATTGGACTCGCATTTTGGAGAACCATTAGAAGTAGGTCCATCCATAAAAGCCCTGCCATGTTTGGAGCAGTAGATAGTTGCAACTACCTCTGCCACTATGGCTGCCTTTAAGCTCCAGCCCAGCGGTTGAGCAGTACTACTGGTTAAAACAATGCAAAGCAGTGTTAGAAGCAAAGGCATTTTTTGTTGACACCATTGTATGTTTCCATAGTTATGGGATTGTATTTTATGAGGTTATGATATAGCTTTCTATGTGTTGTAACCATTCTTTGTTTATGACTAAGTGGTCACCTACAACAGACACTTTTAATCTCTTTAAACTGTTTAATCTTCCATACTAGAAGAGTCACTTTTTCTCATTTCCAAAAGATCGTTGTTCTATCATAATTGAAGCCCAATTTCTTAGAACTAGCTGCATTTACTGTAATTAAGTATCAGCATTTTTTGAGAAAAAGTTTTCAGTCAACGTCAGGGATATCAGTTTCCATCAATTGATGATACTTGCAAGCTTCAGTCCTACCCATTTCCTCTAATTCTCTGTAACATCCATTTAAAGTTTTACCTATCTGATTTTGTCTTAACCAACAACTTCACTTTCCTTTGAATGATTGTCATTTTAGTCACGCTTGAATTTAATATGTGTAGTTGACATTCAAAGTGCCTTGGGATGTAGGAACACCTGGCGATTGGAATCGTATAATCAAACAACTCTAAATGTTCACTTTCACCGGCTTAAATACGGACCAAATTCATTCATGAGAAGGGAATATCACATTTACATGACTTTTGATGGTTAAGAATATGATCCAGTCATATATTTGGTTATTTAGCATCTCTCACTACAAATCATAAGGACTTCTATTATATCTAAACTGTAAACATTTTAATTCGAAAATTTGGTATGTACATGTTAATGCATCATCTCTCTTTAGTTTTTTTATAATGTTGATTTCAAATGCCAAATTACATGGTATAGGTGGATCAACATGATATGATTAAGCTCCAAGACGGTCCCTCATCTTGTTGATGCAGTGCATGCTGTTGTAACTACCATTAGCTAGTAAAGCCTGTGGACTTATTCCTGCTTTTGAGTAGTGTTGGGTTTTGACAACCTATATGTATTTTTCAGAACCATTCATATGATTAACGATTTATTGCATTTATCATAATCAAGTATATCAGAACTAATTTATTGCTTCCTGTTTGTATATGTCTCTCATCTCTTCGTATGATTAACGATTTGAAACAATTTCTTATTATGCAACTAGTCAAGTAACTGATTCAAGTTGTGTTGATTGTAAGAGTTGTGTTGTGGCGTTTCCTCCTTGCAAGCTAGTTTGTAGTTTTTGTTAAGAGAACAGTCTACAATATATATATATATATATATATATATAACACTAAGTATAGCTATATATAATTGGACAATGCTAGAAGGACCGAAGATTTTGCGATGAAATTCACTGCTTTTTGGAATATACGGCTGGTATTTCACGCAGTTCATAGGGAGGAAAGAATCCAACGGATCTCCCATCCACCACACTTTTTTACTTACAGTTTTACGGTCATTTTAGCATTTTCGTTCATAGAAATTTGCAATATGAAATTTCATATATATTAGCCTTTTCAAACTGTGCTTTTTTGTTTCTATTCATTTTATACTAACTATTACATTATCTTGAAATATTGCAGTGTTCGCAGCAATCTAAAGCAGCAGATTGTGTATATTATGTGATGAGGTATATGCATGACATAGTAAAATACCACAATCAAAGCATCGATTTACAAAAGGTACTATTTAAAAAAAAATCATTCGCCTAGTTATTATATGTTAATTACGTACATTTTGAAACATTACTCTTATAAATTGCAGGACTTTGCACAACGTGGTTCTTATAACCAACAAGAGATAGACAAGGTTCAGGATCGCTTAGCCAGTTATATCATGGATAATTGGGTGTAGTTATGTAGTCTTTTGTTATGCACGTTGACCTTTGTTTTTGTGACGAATTGTATATTTCTGCTTTTTTGGGTTTTGTACACATGAACTATGTTGATTTATAATACAATTATATTGTTTTTTTGATCAGATTCATGGTAATAATACATTTACGAAATTTTAAATTCCATTTGATATTGTTTTAGCTTTAAAAATTTAAAATAGTGGCTTTTTTTCTTTATATTAAATTTTCATTAGTTGTAACACCCTAAACAACTGATGCAATACACTATGGTCACAACAAATGCCTTTTTTGCTTCTGTTCAGTAGCATCGGTTGTAATAGCATAGACAACTGATGCAGTACACTAAGGTCATAATAAATGCCTTTTTTGCTTCTGTTCAGTAGCATCTATTTTTTAAAAAGATGATGCAATAGACCAAGCATTGGAAAGCAAATGAAGGCATTTGCATCTACATTATAGCATCGGTTGTATATAACAACTGATGCAAATAATCGTCATTTACATCATTTTTTAACTGATGCAACAAAAATTTGTATATTGCATCAGTTAAACAATCGATGCAACAGGGTTTTAATAACCTATGCAAGTGATCTGGTTTGTAGTAGTAAAACCTCCATTAGCAACGGTGGTTGAAGGTTTTAGCTTCCTAAGATTTTAGCATCACACACACCCCATGAAAGGGCAATGCAGCCGTTGTTGCTTTAAGTAGGAGACATGCAAGTTTGGAGGTTATGCTCCTAAAATGGAAGCAACTGGATTATATTGCTGGTTATGACTTCAGGCCCATATGTGAGCTAGAGCCAGAATTGTTAGCAAGCTTAACGATCAGACCGACTTCGTTCGAACCTATCGTTAAACTAGAAGAGCGATCATAAATTAATGGATATCATTACCAAAGTAGAGATCGGTACTGATATCGAGAATATGAGAGTGTACGGACTCAACTGAAATGGTTGGCTATGGAGGAATGGACGATTGGTTGTACCCAATGTCGATGGGTTGAAGGATGAAGTACTTCGAGGGTGTCATCACTCGAAGTTGACTATACATCCCGGTGGCATTAAGATGTACTGTGACATGAAGCAGACCTACTATTGGGAAGGCATAAAGACGGATGTCGGGACATTCACCTTGAAGTGCATAAATTGTCAATTAGTTAAGATTGAGTAAAGGAAACCTAGTGGTTCTTTACAATCGCTAGAAGTGCTTGAGTGAAAAAGGGAGAAAGTATTAGTGGACTTCATTAATGGGTTACCAAGGACTCGGATGGGACATGGTGTACTTGGGTCATCGTGGATCATTTGACCAAGGGTGCCATATTCATACCCGTCAATTCAAGCAGAACGGTTGCCAAGTTACCCGATTTGTATGTGAAGTAGGTTGTGCGATTTCATGGAGTACTGAAAGGCGTAATGAGTGGCCAAGACCCATTGTTTACTAGTGGATTTTAGAAGAGCGCTTTGGGATCTAACTATATCTCAGTATTTCTTACCTTCCTTAAACCAATAGTCAGGCTGAAAGGATGAATCACATATTGAAGGACCTCTTGAGATCTTATATTCTATACTTTGGAGTTTTGTGGGATGATCATTTGCATCTGGTGGAGTTTACATACAAAAATAGCCATCAGTTTAGCATTGGCATGGTTCCATATGAAGCCTTATACGGAAAACCTTACAACACCCCTTCCGGTTGGTTGGAAGTGGATGAGATACTTGGGCCGGATTTGGTTAGGGAGACCTCGAGAACATTCGGCAATGAATGAAAATTGCTTAAGACAGACATAAAAGCTACATTGATAAGAGAAGTATAGATCTAGAATTTTCCGTTAGCGATTTGGTGTTTGTTAAGATTTCTCCTTTGAAGAGTGTGACTTGGTTAGGTAGAAAGGGAAAGTTAGCACCAATGTTCATTAGTTCCTTTTTGATCCTTGAGCGAGTTGAAAGTTTGGCCAACAACGTCGTTTTTCCATTTGAGAAATTTTTTACATGATTCCAAGGCAATTATCTCACTGGATCAATAGGATGATATGGAGGTAGGACCAGAAGCTGCTAGAGTTCGCAAGCCTATTCTTATCGTTGGCCATGATACGAAGCAACTTCGAAGGAAAGCTGTAAAGCTTGTCAAAGTTAGGTGGGGAGAAAATGAGGACGATTGTACTTGGAAAACCGAGCAGAACGTGAGGACCTCGTACCAAAAGCTCTTCACTTGGTAAATTTTAACTTATCATTTTTAATTTCATTTCGTGATATCATCAAAAATTTTATTTATCTAGTATCCTACATGTTAGGATAAGATAGTATTACCCATTCTCATCATGATAGCTTAGTGTATACGGTTGATTTTGATGATTGATGGGCATGTGGGAAAAAACTATTAACCTATTTTGAAATTTCAAGGGTGAATTTTCTTAAGGGAGGAGAATGTAACGACCCGTATTCTAAGTATCGAAGATCATAGAATATTTATATAATTTTCATATGAGGTCATATGGTTGCACTACTTTGGAAAATGACTATTAGGGTTATCTCTTATCTTCACTATTTTTATCAAATTTTAGTGTGACCGTTTTACCCTTAAGGGATTTTTTCGATTGGAACTTTTGATGGTAAGGAATTTAGACCTGAAACCATTTCCATTGGCTTTGGATGCTGGTTCCATATTCCGTAGATTGGTCACACTAGGAAAATGGATTTACCATTTGGGAGGAATGACTGATATATGGTTTGAAGGGGATCAAATAGCTCAAGTGGGCTTAAATGGTCATTAGTTGGTAGATCCAGTACCCATTTAAGTATTTACAAGTATTGGGGGTGAAATGAGTAAGAGAATATTATCTTATCATTTCACGACTTCCAAAATAAGGCCTTACACCCATTAATGACTTCCCTCTTGAAATCACTCTAATCCTTATCTTAATTAGCCAAACAACCATATTAAGTGAAGACTAAGTCAAATCAACATCAAATAATGTCTAAAGCTATTGCAATACGTTGGAATCCAAGCCAAATATTCTTCAACTTTGATCTAAGACATTTCAGATGATTAATGTGAGTAAATAGAATTCTTACTCACAAATTACGGTATGTTAACATGTAAACACCTTATAAAAATATGGAAAAAAATTCTTTTATTCATTATTAATCATATTATGACAGTGTATAAACTTGGTTAGTTTGGACATGATTTGTGAAACCCGATATTTAAGGGCCTAGAGGAAACATATTCTTATTTAGGTGTTTATTCTTGCTTGGCTGATCTAAATGTTGCTTTAGTGTTTAGTATGTTAGGACATTGCCTAGGAGCGCTAGGATTGATGCTAACACTATCAAATGAAGAATAGGATGCAAGAAACCATTTAGGGAATGCTACAGAATTCAGTTCGACCATGTCCAGTTCGGCCAAGTCGAGCCGGGTCGATGGGGTCAGATCGACATAAAATTTTTTAGGGATGACAAGAAAGGACCTAGGAGGCTCTAGGCTAAGTTTCAAGTCATTTGGAGTTCAACAGACCAATTTACGACACTTCTAATTCTAGTTCGGCCAAGGAAGACGACTCCAGTTCGGTTGGGAATAATTTGGAAATTCGCTAATGGGTGTAGAGGGAAGAGCTCCTTGTTCGATAGTCGAACCGAACCTCGACTCATTCAAGTGCTCGAGTCTAAATCGACGTAGTCGATCCAGGTCTGGGTTGACTTAATCCTGATCGACTAAGTTGATTTGGATATGGTGAAAAGTCTGATTCGACTATTTCGAATCAGATCCAGTTCGACTAGGTCGAACGCGAGTTGGGTTGACCTGGGGAGAAGTAGTCGAGGAAGGCCTATATGGCATAGCATATATGGCGTGGTGTTTGTTCCTGACGATGATTTCGCTCTTCGGAAGACGAACTCCAATACGACTAACATAAGTCCGAAATGCAAGGAAAGCCTAAATACGGAGTTACCACAAAGAGTACAGATAGGAACCATCGAGGTGACTTCCAAGTTGGACTACGCTAAGGAAACGTATCTAAAAGAATTATCGGTATTCGCGCCTTTTGTATGCAATCGAGAGAGTGGCACGATAACCTATTAGAGCCAATGCATTGTGGTATGATCGACCCAGGACCTAGAGCCAATGCAGTGTGAACTGGGTTGGGTTATTGGCTATAGTCCATGTAGTGGGACTTCATGGTAGTTAGGTGGATCTCATGTAGCGTGGCTTAGCAGTGTCTTGATAGATTCGGTTACTGAAGTATCGAATCCCTCATAATCAATAAACTAAGAAATTGATCGTGAGAATGGATTTTATGTTTGTACGTTTGATATCATAGTGTCACATACACTTTCATTTACACTCAGTATTATAATTACCATAGAGTAAATTATATGTGCAAACTCGTTGAGTGCAAGTGCAGGTCAATATGATTCTTTATACCTAATTATTACACTATTTAGTGATTGAGATTACTGTTGCTCAAGCCAAAATTTGTCTAACTTGGGGTTTTTTGCATTGCTTCTTATTACTATGGGTGTTCTAAAATGCCCTAAAATGCATAGACTAGTGCGTGAGCAACTGTCTGAAGACGAGCAAAAGTTTGATTCCACTATAACCTTCGACAATCAACGATTCCTTAGCACCTCAAATCTATCAAGCCTTCCTTCTCAGTGATTCCAATTTTTTAGTTCGAGATGCCTATCAAACCAATTCCATTATCATCTTGATTAACTCCTAACTGAGTCAACCAATCATCATACTAAATCATATATCATACCCATCAATATAGCCTCAACCACTCTTACTTGAGTTCACAATCGAAGCACTATTCATCTTTGAGCTACACATCGATCATTCGAAGTCCATTCATCACAAATTCAATAGGGACCCCTAGAAGCCATTACAATCAAGGGCCAAAATCCTCGACCCTCCATGTAGCTTATAGATGGAACGGTACCGGTCCATCATCCGTGGACCGGTATCGATCCATATACTTAGCCAATTTTCAGCTAAGTGTTGGTCTATCCCCATTTATTATTGAGCACTTCCTACCGATCCATCCTCGAACCCAAACTATTTTTCGATGAATTCTCCTATCAATCCATCGATCTATGCTTGAACGATCAACTTCTACCCACCCCAAATCACTTTCGAATGAGTTGAAAATTTGCGGGAAACCTTGATTTATCACAGAGATGCCGCTACAAAAATCATTGTCATCCAACCATCTAGCATGGATCGGTACCTGTACATGTACTTAGCAAGATTCAACATGAAATTTTTCATGTCGCCACCCTTCATCCTCCAGAGCAACTCTACCGAGTTTCGTCTGAATTCGAACAACTAAACCTCAGATTTGCTACGTTCCTCAAAACTATGGTCTATTGCACACGATTCTAACAAATGTCTTAAACAATACAATTAATTCAATCAAAACATCAATGATTCATCAGATCTTAATTGTACAAACATGAATATATCACCAAAAAATTGCGATCATTTCTTAAACAAGAGGTCTAGCATGATTTGGACCTACACATATGCAAGAACATAATAAATCTAACAATTATCTGATTTACATGATTAAAATAGGTTTTCCTAGTGCGTCTCAATTTGAATTTAACATGTGGTATCAGATCTAGGTTGAATTTAATGTATAGTATATCAATTTGATCCTAATTTACTCATATAATCCGTTGTTTTCTTGTGAGAGATATCTATCACTCGTTAATTTCTAGATCTAATGCAATACCGGTGAAATCAGATCTGGACAGCATAAAAACCCCTAAAAATAGATGCAATTGTGATGATTTAACCTTCCTTGATGTAGATATAGCCTCTAGTTGCAATCTATGATGAATAAGAATAAATAGGATGGAAAAATTAGGGATTAGGTTGAACTAGAGAATCACAGGCACCAAACATAAAGTGTGAATGGAGACTGAAACCTTAATTCTCTCCCCAAACCCCTTTATTTATAGCTACAGGTCATCTAATGGCCTACCCTAATAAGCCCTAGTAATTAACCAGTCTGCCTGGTTGAAACTGAAACTTAAAACAATGACTCCTCCCAAACTGTTGAACCGAATCTTTTATGTGGCCACTCTAAGGAATCATAAACCACCATTTTGATATAATAAGACCGATTTCTGCACCTGATTTGATCCTTATCAAAAGTTATAGCTAAAAGAACATTCATAAGGGCAAAGTGGTCACAACTAGGTTTGGTTAAAATCATGGACATGTCTCATACCCCTATGAACAACATATTAAAATATGAGAATGATCGGACCACTAGGGAATAAAATATAATTATTTTACGATCCTTCGATACATAAAATATAGGTCGTTACATTCTCCCTTTTAGGAATTTCTCCCTTGGAATTCCAAGCAAACACATGCAAACATAACATCCCGCATGCCTACCATCCATGAGTATCCAATCTAGCATTCAACAATCCATGCAGTCAAAACCCTACCCTAGCATACAGATTTCTAATAGTACAAGACACAACGGCACAAGTATACGGGACATACCTCTCAAAAACATCTGAATGGATCCACCTCATACTCTCTTCTATTTCTCATGTATAAACGTCCTCACCCCATTGTACCTTGACTAGATTAACAACCTTCCTCCTAAGTTGTTTTATGTCATTGCCTACAACAAGAAGCGGCTTACGAGGTCTAGAAACTTCAGGCTCAACCTATAAATCTTCCAGCTGATTAGGAGATACCACAATATTCGAGTCGTGCACGAACTTTCATAGAATCGATACACGAAACAAATTATGCACACTCACAATCTTCTCAGGTAAACCTACCCTATAAGCGAGCTTTCCTACTCACTCGATAATCGGAAACGGTCCAAAAAATCTTGGCTCTAAGTTTCCTTTACTCCCAAAACGAACAACATTCCTTAGATGCGAAACCTTAATTAACACCAAATCTCAGACCGAGAATTCCAAGTCTTTTTGTTGCCTATTGGCATAACTCTTCTAACAATCTTCAACAGCTTTCATTCGTTATTGAATGATCTCAATATTATCTGTCGTTTCTCCTATCATTTCAGGCCCAAGTACTAACTTCTTTCCGGTTTCTAACTAACAGGATGGAGAATTACGCGGTCTTCCATACAGTGCCTTATACGGTGCCATTCCAATACTCAACAGGTAACTGTGATTATAAACAAACTCGAGCAAATATAGATAGTCTTCCCATAATCCACCAAAATCCAATACACAAGCTCTAAAAAGGTCTTCCAATAATCGATTAACCCTCTCGGTCTAACCATATGCCTTGAGATGACAGGCCATCCTCATACATAGTTCGTTTCCCAATTTTTCTTGCAAACTCTTCCAGGATCCACTGTGAATAATGGATCTAGATTGCTAACAATATTCTTTGGAATCCCATGGAATCTAACTATCCACTTTAGATATAACTCGGCCAACTTCAATGCAATCCTAGTCGATCTGACAAGAATAAACTTTGTGCTTTTGGTCAAGTGATCCTCAACAATCGAAATACTATCATTTCCTTCTCTTGTCCTAGGTAATCAATCAATAAAATCCATCAACACTTGCTCTCATTTCCACATAATAACTTCCAATAGCTATAATGATCCACTTGGCCTTTTCTACTCGGTGTTAACCAACTGATATTTCATACAATTCGAGATAAATTTCTTGACCTCCCTCTTCATGCCTTCCCAATAGTAAACTCGATTCATCTCTCGATACATCTTTTTACGACCGAGATGAATCTTCAACTTAGAGTGATAACATTCCCTCAAAAACTCATCTCTCGACCCATTTATATCAGGAATAACTAGTTGTCCGTTCTTACAAAGCCAACCATCTCAATCGATTTAGAAATCCTTAATTTACCCTGGTTCTACCCTCATTTCTAACCTTTTAGTAATTTCCATAAGCTTAGTGTATTGCTTCTGGCTTTCACCAATCCTTTCGAAGAGAGTCATTCTAATTGATAACCTTGCTAGCAACTCAGGCTACAACTCACAATGAAGCTTAAAATCAAATCTGGCCAAATACTCGAGATGCTTCTATTCCAAAAACATGGCACCCGAACTTGCATGTCTTATGCTTAACGGATTGGCTACTGCGTTACCTTTTTCTAGAGTATTGGCTATTTGTAAGTCATACGAGGCCAAAAACGTTAACCATTGCCGCTGCCGAAGATTCAAATCCTTTTGAGAGAAAAAGTACTCTAACGATTTATGATCCGCGAACAATTCAAACCTAAATCTCAACAAATAATGCCTCCAAATCTTCAGACTAAACACTATCACCACTAACTTTAAATCATGAGTCAGGTAATTCTTTTTGTGCCTCTTTAGTTGTCGACTCGCATAAGCCACAACTCTATCCTTCTGCTTTAGCACCGCTCTAAGTCCGGTGCCACATGCATTGGTGTATACCACATCTCTTCATTCCGACTTGGAATAGTCAACATAGGGGAACTCATTAGTCGCTCTTTTAAAATTCCAAGAGCTTGCTCACACTTCGCATTCCACATGAAGACCTAATTCTTCTTCGTTAATCCAATTAATGGTGCATCTATCTTAGATAAATCCTTGATAAATCGTCGATAGTATCCAATAAAACCAAGGAAACTCCTAACATCTGTCACATTTTTAGGTCGATCCCAATCCTAGATTGCTTCCACCTTAGCGGGATCCAATGCTATTCCTTTTCCTGATACGATATGACCCAAGAATCTCACTTTTTCCCTTCTAGAAGTGACACTTCGAAAACATAGCCTTCAGTTGGTGCTTTCGCAAGATTTCCAAAAAGACTCTCAAGTTCTTTTTGTGTTTTTTTCTCATTCCTAGGGTAAACCAATATATCACCTATGAACACAAGGACGAACTTGTTTAACTGATCCCTAAAACTCAGTTCATAAGATCCGCAAAATATGTTGACACATTAAATCAATCCAATTAGCATCACCAACCACTCATAAAACCCAGATGATATCCTAAAAGTAGTCTTCGGCACAATATCCCTAATCCCTCTTAATTGGTGAAATCCCTCGCCAAATTCATTTGAGAAAACACCTTGGCTTCGTGAAGCTGATCAAACAAGTCATTGATTCTCGACAATGGATACTTGTTCTTCTTAGTCATCTTATTCATCTCACGATAATCCATACATAATCACATCGATCCATCAGCCTTGGTCGCAAAGAGAATTGGTGCACCCTATTCGGATACACTTCTCCAACTGAATCGGTTACCCAAATGATCACTCACTTGCACCTCTAACTCTTGTTGTTCCTTAGGATCTATCTTCCTAAGAGGCATAACAGTAGGTTTGGCTCTACCCGATAAATCGATCAGAAACTCAATCTCTTGCTGCGAGGGTAATCCTCTGATCTGATCAAAAACATCAAAAACTCTCGAATGATTGGTACAGATGATAACCCTCCCATGGGATCACAAATGAATATAAAAAGCTAGCTAGAACTCCTTCCTCTGGTAGACAACATATCACCATCGTTTGCACTTCCATACTCCTGCACCTCAAGTCCCTTGCAATCCATGATAGTCGCATACCTCTTGAGCTAGTCCATGCCCAATATAATCCCAAACCCAGCGATGTTCAAAATAAACTGACCATACACAAAAGAGAAACCATGAATCGATAAAATTAGATCGCAACAAAAAATACAAAGACAAGACAAACCCTCTATTGAATTAGTCACAACCAATGGTCTATCAACAATCTCAGGTTCTAAACCTAACTTGCAAACAAGTTCATTATAAATAAAAGAATATGATGCTCCCATATCAAAAAAACTCGAACTGAAACATCTCTGATAGTAGGCGTAACTTGCACAACAAAGTTCTTCCCCTTCTCCTCAGAAGTTGGAACCCTTAAGGAAGACGACACAACATCCAAAGCATATGCCTTCATAACCTACCTACTCTTCAGTTGTTTTGAAAAATTCTTCTTTGTATGTCCAAGCTTGTTATAGTTATAACACTTCCCCCCACATTAGGATTCTTACAATCCTTGGAATAATGGCCCTTCTTTTGATAGTTATAACAGGTAACCTCACCCTTCGGTTTCTTCTAGCCATTCTTCCCTCGTTGTTGCCTTTTCCCTTTCCATTTCTTCTTCTTACCACCACCTTATTGTGGCTTTGACTCCTCCTTACTCTCAGCAACATCTCCTTCCTTCTACGGAAACAAACTCTCCTTCCTTAAAGCCTTCTCTGATAGCTTCTCATAAGTGTCATTAATATGGTTGATCAATTGTGTTCCAAACTCTCATCCAAACCCATAGTAAATTTCTCATTTTTTAATAAGGAGCCTTAATATACTAATGAGCATACTTCAATAAAGCTTCGAACTCGGCCACATATACAGCAATAGATCTTCTGCCTTACTTCATGTCAACAAACTTCTTAAAGAGTATTGATTTCTAGACCTTAGAAATGAACTTCTCCTCGAACTTAGTTCAAAACTAATCCTATGTGATATGGTCCTTAGGAGTCTCCAAAGTAATAGAATTCTACCAATCTATTACTCGACCTCGTAGCTGCCTTGATGCAAGCTTCCTCTTAGTTGCATCTTCTATTCCCAAATCTCTGAAAATCCATAAACAAGTATCCAACCAATTTTAAATCTCGACAGTAGGTTCCGCACCAACAAACGGATTTCCACCTAGAGAAATATAGTCCTTGCAGAGCTTCACAAAATTAACAACCCTAGGTGCCTGCATAAGAACACCACGCTCTACTGCCGCTTCTAGAGTGGGAATCCTCTTCATGATCGCTTCCATCATGTCTTCGAACAAAGCAGGATAGTGGGGCATAGTAGTTGCAGCTCCGACTGGCTACTTTCACCTATCTCTCCAATAACAGACTCGTACGTAGCAGTGTGTCTTGAATTTCGACTCATTCTCTATTCGAAACGAGAATGATCAATCCACAATAGAGAAAGGCCCCATTGATGTTCAAGTGTGTACTAATATACTAAATTGTATTTTATAATATAGTATCCATACAAATTACAAGTACGTATGTTATATGCTTTTACGCTCACGAACTTTGGATAAAATTAATTAACCAAAGCTTTGATACCAAATGTGACGACCACACCATGCCTCCTACATCGAAAAGGAGCATTGCGTGATGTGCTAGGCCGATATGAGACATTCATCAAAGAATAATAACTTGAAATAAACCAATCGTATAACTCAAGGCGCATGGATAATATATAACAGAAAAATATACAATAGGATATAGTAGTGATGCATAACTAAATAGAAACTCAAATGTCATAACATCTCAGAGTCGTTAATACATAACATTTGTGAAAATGAGTAATCGATACATCAAGCCTCACTACTTATCTCAGAGTATCCATAATACTTCTAAAGATAGCGAAAATAACAAAAAATCTATATAGTTGGTAGTAATAATACGTCGGTCTCCTGCTCGTCCCACACAGCATCATCGACACTGATACCTGCTACCTGCTATCTCAGTCTTCTCATCAACTCAATTAATGAACAACCCAAGGTAATAAGAGGGAAGCATAAAAACTTAAATCCGACAATAGTCTTAGTGAGCGATAAAAAACTAAAAACAGTTACACATGATATATGAGCATAGACGGTTCAACCATTTGATCCGTCTTAGCAACAACATCATTAGCATAGGATAATCATTTATCATATGTCACTCCAGAATAGGAAAGGACATCCCCTAATCTCACTTCTCTTCGAAAACCTATGGTGATATCCTACCTATAGAAAACAAAGAAGAAAGCACATAATCAACCATAACATCAATATCAATCAATATCCTGGCTATCACCGGCTAAATCCTTTAATCCCTCGATAATCAAATTTTCTTTCATCGATTAAAAGGGCTAATGGCAACTCTGGTTCTAGTAAAATTGCCATTAAACCTTCACGTTTATGTTTTTCTCAGTCATCTAAGATGAGTAGATCACTTCTACCTGAGCTTGATCCATAATACAAGATCCTACCTGAGCTTCGAGTCCACTAGAATCTTCAATAATCAGCGATTCATTGGCACTTCAAATCTTTTGAGCATTCCTTCTCGGTGATTCCATCTTTTTAGTTCAAGCAACCTCTCAAACCAATTCCATTATCATCCTTGATTAACTCCCACCTAAGTCAATCGATCATCATATTGAATCGTATATTATACCACGACCAATATCACCTCAATCACCGACCACTCCTACCTTAGTTCATAATCAAAGCACTATCCATCTATGAGTTGCACACCAATCATCCAGAGTCCAATCATCAACAAACTTCACCAGCAACCCTTAGAAGCCATCACAATTAAGACTCCAAAGCTTTGACCCTCTACCTTGCTTCTTGATGGATTGTTACTGGTCCATCATCGATCGAATAGTACCAGTCCATACAATTAGCCGATTTTCAGGCTAAGTGTTGGTCCATCCCCATCCTATCATCGAGCACTTCCTACGGGTCCATCCTCGAACCCAAATTCCTTTCTGAAGAATTCTCATGTTAGTGCTTTGATCAATGCCGGAGCAACAACTTCGGCCCATCCCAAATCATTTCTGAATGACTTGAAAATTTGCAAGCAACCTTGGTTTATCACTATGATGCCATGTCACAAAAATCACCACCATCCAACCATCTGGCATGGATTGGTACCTATCCATGTACTTAGCAAGATTCAGCATGAAAATTTTCGTGTGGCCACCCTTCGTCCTTTAGGGCTCCTCCGCCATTTTTCTCTGAATTTGATTATCTGGACCTTCAATTTTATCTTTTCTTCAAACCTAAGATCTACGGTACATGATTCTAACAAACGACTCAAATAATACAATCAATTTAATCAAAACAGCAATGATTCATCAGATCTTAATCATACAAACATGAATATATCACCAATACATTACAATCATATCATAAACAAGAGAACTAGCATGATTTGGATCTAAATATATGCAAGAATATAATAAATCTAACATTTGTCCCATTTACATGATTAAATTAGGTTTTCCTAGGGCGTTTAAAACTGAATTTAACATATTTGAGTAGATGTATGGTGATTTTAACATATAACATATCAATTTATCTTAATTTATCCATATAGTTCATTGTTTCCATGTGAGAGATATATATCGCTCACCAATTTCTAGATCATTTGCAGTACCAGTGAAATCAAATTTGTATAATAATAGAAAACACCCAAAATCGATGCAATTGTGATAATTTAACATTTCTTGATGATGATCTAGGCTTTAGATGCAATATATGATAAATTAGAATGAATATAATGGAGAAATTAGGTTGAACCGGGGAATCACAGACATCCAACCTAATGTGTGAATGAAGAGAGAAAACCTAGTTCTCTCCCTAAGCCCCTCTATTTATAGCTGCAAGTCATTAGTCTAATGGACTACTCTAATCAACCCATTTGTTACTAAGTGGTTTGCCTGGCTGAAACTAAAACTTAAAACAGGGATTTCGCCCAAACCGCCGAACCAAAATTTTCATGTAACCACTCTACAGAATCAAAATTTACCATTCCAATCGAATAAGACCAATTTTAGCATGTGACTCGATTCCTATCAAAAGTCATAGCTAAAAAAATTTCACAAGGGCAAAATGGCCACAGTTAGGTTTGATAAAAATCATGGACATGTCTCACATCCCCATGAACAACATATTAAAATCTAAGAATGATTTGACCTCTAGGAAATAAAATACATTTATTTTATGATCCTTAGATACATAAAATACGGGTCATTACAATTATCGTGAGTTGAATAGGACGACTAAGAAGAACATATATCTATTGTCGAGGATTGATGAATTGTTTGTTCAGTTTCACAAAGCTAAGGTGTTTTCCTAAATGGATTTGGTAACGGGATTTTACCGACTAAGAGTTGCTTGGGATAGTGTGCCGAAGACGTCTTTTAGAACACCGCTCGAATATTGTGAGTGGTTGGTAATGTCATTTGGATTGACTAATGCACCAGCATAATTTGTGTATCCAATGAATTAAGGTTTCAGAGATTAATTGAATAAGTTTGTGCTTGTGTTCATGGACAATATATTGGTTTACCATAGGACTGAGGAAATACACAAGACGCATTTGAGAGTCATGTTACAAATTTTGCGAAAGAATTAGGTGGATCTTAGTTTATGAAGTTTAACTTCTGGAACGAGGAAGTAAGATTCTTAGGCCACGTCGTATCAGGACATGAAATAGAGGTAAATCCCGCTTAAGTTGTAGCAATCAAGGATTGGGATCGACTTAAGAATGCTACAGATGTTGAAGTTTCCTTAGTTTAGCTGGATATTATCAATGTTTTATCAAGTTCTTTTCAAATATAACTACAACATTGACTGGATTAACGAAGAAGAATTAGGTTTTTGCATGGGATACATAGTGAGAGCTTGCTTTTCTAGTCTTGAAAGAGAGATTAACGAGTGCTCATATATTGGTTATTCCAAGAGGGAACAATAAGATAGTTGTGTATAATGACGCATGTGGTACTCGACTGAGAGTAGTAAAAATTTAAAAAGATAAAATTATGGCTTACGCGAGTCGACAATTGAAGCAGCACAAAAGGAATTACCCAAATCACGATTTGGAGTTAGCGAAAATAGGGTTTGCTCTGAAGATGTAGAAGGATTATTTGTTGGGAGTTAGATTCGAGCTATTTATGGATCATAAGTTGTTAAAGTATATCTTCTTCCAAAAGGATTTGAATCTCTGATAGCAATGGTAGTTAAATTTCCAGCGTCGTATGATTTTGGTATAGCCTATACACCATAAAAAAGGAACCTAGTGGCTGATGCGTTGGGTATGAGACATGCGAGTTTGAAAGCTTTGTTTACTGAATGGAAGCACCTTGAGTACTAGGTAGGATTTGATTTCATGCCTCACTTTGAATTAAAGCCTAAAATGTTAGCAAGTTTATCGATTAGACCGAATCTCATTAAAAAGATTGGTGAAAGCCAGAAGCGTGATGGTAAGCTTGTGGAGATCATTCACAGATTAGAAATGGATGTCAACTCCAAGTAAATGAAGAGTAACGAAGTCGATCGAGATGGTTGGCTTCATAAGGATGAAAACTGGTTGTTCCTGATATAGATTGATTGAGAGATGAGGTTTTGAGAGAATGTCATTACTCTAAGTTGATTATTCATTGTGGTAGAAACAATATGTATCGAGATATAAAGAAACTTACTACTGGAAAGATATAATGTAACACCCCGTGTATTCTATAACGGTGAAATTCACAAATTGAAGTATAACTAATTTCAAATCAAAGAATTAAGGGAAACGGGATACGCTATTGCGTTCGTCTCGGAATTCTGCTTGAGGTAGAGTCCGAGTTTGAGTAAAACGGATATCGTATGAAGAAGATATGGACGAACGAAGTTGGGCGAAAAACAAGAAAACGGGTCAGAATGCACTGGCGCACTTGGGAAGTGCGCCAGAACCAAAATGAACTGGCGCACTTGGGAAGTGCACCAGTACATTTTTTTAGCCTGGCGCACCTGCCAAGTGCGCCCAGGTCAGAATGACCTGCTGGTCAGGCCTTGGCTGGCCTGACCAGGGCCTGGTCGAATTTCTGAGCCTTGCCTTGTCACTAGGGCTAGGTGTCAGCTCCTGGTTGGTCTCTCCTTCAAACGAACGGCTTTTATTGAATCAAGCTCCATCGACGGTCTAAATCAACTTGCAAACACTATAAAAAGGACCTAAGACCTAGCCTAAATCATACTATTTCATTTTAGCCTCAGGCCGCCGCCATTAAACCTAGAGCTCTAGATTAAATATACAAAGAACAAAATTATAGAAGAAGAAGGACGATTCTTGAAGGTTACAACTAGAAGCTACAACAACTACGACGCTTTAGACAATGAATTTGGGGATATTTGATTTGGGATTTTTATTTGGATTATTTGCTTCATATTGTAAGTTCTATGTTACTTTTTAGGCAAAAACGCTAAAACAATATGGACATGCCATGAATTGAAACAGGATTTAGGAACTATTGTTAATCCATGTTTATATTGTTTAACTTTGAATTATAATTTGGGAATATTGCTATGGCAACGTTGCAAGTTAAACTTGTCATGATTTTGATGTTGTTATGAATCACTTGGGCTTAATTGTTTGGCAAGTTGGACTAATACATGTCCATGGAATCACTATGTTTATTGAAATCTTTATGTTGATTAAACCATGCCTATGATGCTAATTAAACTATGTCTATGACTGTTGATGGAACTATGCCTGTGATGTTAATATACCTATCATGATTAATGAAAAATTGGGAATTTGCTAGGTTATGATGAAAAGTTGGAATCATTATGTTTATAATGTTAGATGAGAATCATTATGTTAAAAATGCTAAATTGTAATCATTATGTTTATAATGTTAGATGAGAATCAATATGGTAAAAATGCTAAATTGGAATCATTATGTCTATAATGTTAGATGAGAATCATTATGTTAAAAATGCTAAATTGGAATCCACTATGCCTATTAGGATTACTATGCCTTTAATGTTTCATGTTTGTAATAAAATAATTATTATGCCTATGATGAAATCATCATGTTAAACTAAGTTGGAACCATTACTATGCCAAGTTATCATCATGCTAGTATTGAAACCATGTGATATGTTATAGCCTGTTTATTATGCAAGTGATGTTGGAATTGTCACATATGCCTATCACATGTTTGGTGTTATTCCCCTTTATCTCTTGAATTGTTTATGCTTGTGAACGAAGTACGTTTATATACGTTGGGGATACGATTGGGTAGAATAGGCAAAACTTGAATTAATTATAATCATAAACCGTGAAATTTGGCATAAGTAGAACATGAAATATGGCACGAAAACTTGACTTGAACATGCCATAACTTGACTTGAAACATGCCTTAGTTGGGCACGAAGTTGACATATGAACATGATGTGGAAATAGCACGAATCTGCTAAGAACATGGGCATGACTTTAGAAAACAAGAAAGTGGCCAACTCGAGGTTGGGTTGAGTTTGTAGTGTAAATCTGCCCGGAACCGCCTGGCAAATCCATTTGCTACAAACAATAGGATCCAATGTGGGTAGTTGGTCACATCGCGCTTGAAACCCGAGGTTGGGTTGAGTTCGTAGCGTAAACCTGCCCGGAACCGCCCGGTAAATCCAGTGGCTACGAACAACAGGATCCAATGTGAGTGGTTTGGTGCATTAACGAATCAACTAATGCCAATTAGGGTTAAGTCATGAACATGAAAAGACAACTTGACCAACTTGAACACGATTTGTAGGGCTAAGTCATGACCTGGAAACGACAACACTTAGCCAACTTGACATGACACGTAGGCGGGTTAAGTCGCGAACTGAAATGACATACTTAACCACCTTGACATGACTAGACTGGAAAAGGATTAAGTCACGAATTACATGACTTAATCAGTTAGGCGGGTTAGGTCACGAATTACATGACCTAATCTGTTAGGCGAAACCCTAGACACGACCCTTTTCAGCAGTAACCCTCTAGAGGTATCAAGGTACCCTGGGGCTAGGCCGGGTGGGGCACGATTACTGGGCTGATTGTAAGAGGTGAACGATGGAAGTGGGGTACGCCAGTGTAGGTTCGGTGGACTACGGTCGTGCACGTATTCCGGGGCAGACACTGGGTATCAGTAGATTTATCTTTGCATCTTGAATCGTGTCAGGGGTTGACACCCTAGGGCTGATACACCCGAAGGTGGACCCAGCATAGGTGACTACATTTGTGATTAGCCGTATGACACGGACACTTGACGAGCTAGAACTTGTAGGGAGCCGATCGACTACATAAGCGCTCCGTAGGATCCCGTACTTGGGTCAGACCCCGTTTCAGGGTCATTTCATGATATTGGGCCGTGGGATTTATTTCGTGATTAACTTGTGGCCTGAGCTTAGCATACTAGTACAGTCGATGCAACGAATCTTGAACATATGATGCTTTATTTGACTTGTCTTGACTTATCATGATCACCTTAGTCTATCTTGTCCACCTTGACCCCATTCTTAAGTTTAGTTCCAATTCATACATGACATGTTGTTTTAAAACCGTTTTTACACTGAAAGTCACTAGGACTTACTCAGTCTTTATGACTGACCCTTTTCCTTTCGCCTCTTTTTCTTTCGTTTCCCTCCCCCCCCCCCCCCAGGTTCTCAGGGAGGGAATACCGCAGCTTGACCAGTTTTCACATCCAGCTTGAAGAGAAAGAATGTATTGCTTGGATCTTTTCCGTTTTGGACTATGGCTTTGGACAGCAATTAGGGGACTTTTGCAGATTATTTATGTTTTCTTTATGCTTCTTTAAATAATGTAATCAAGACAGTTATGATTTTGGAAGTATTGTAAGACAATTATGGCATGGTTTGTATAACACGTATTTTGATGAAATAAAGGTTGTGTTTTCCGCTGTTCAAAAATATGTGTTATTATATCTGTCTTTTATATCTGTGACTTATACTTATAAACCTCCACCAAAATTAGGGCATTCCCTTTGAGAGTGACCCTAACGGAGTGGGGTGTTTCACTTGGTATCAGAGCATAGGTTTACCAGATAAGATAAAAAGTTTTGAAAAATTCATTTCCAAAATGAAAAATTTAAAGAAGCATTTTTAAAGATAAAATATTATTTTATTTAAAAAAAAGGCATAGTCCCCCAAAGCCATAGGTACTATCTTTTATCCTTCGTTTTGAATCTATCCTTTCTGTTTCAGCATGTCTGGGGACCTTACTCCCCAGCTACTGACGCTTTCACTCCTCCTCCTCTACGTGAACCAGCAAGCGGAAGAGTCCCAGAACAGGAAGACGAATAATAGTCAAAGAAGGGAGGATCGTAACAGTAATGACAAGAAACGAGAAAAAAGGAAATGTTGTTTCTGCGGAATTCTTGGACATCTGGAGGGAGACCGCAGGAAGAAGAAGAGGAGGATGAGTGCTACTTGCTTTCATTGTGGGGAGACTGGACACATCAGCAAAGACTGCCCTAAGAAGCAGACCGGACCTTCTGGCGGTACATCGTTAACTTTTTCTAGATGCTTTGTTTTATCTTGTTTCTCTCCTCGATCCTATCTTGAGAACCATAGGTAGAATCTTTTTGGATGTAAACATGTAATTGAAACATGTTATGATTGCAAAATGGTTGCAAGTGGTCGCAAGTGGTTGCTCGTGGATGCATGAATACACATTAGGCACTAGATCGGCTCAGACACATTTTCATGTTGCATATGCATAAATGTATTTATTCGTATATGGATGAAGTTTAGTGTGTTGTCATATGGATGTTGCATTTGTATGAATGATTGTGCACTCATGTAGAATCATGAATAGGAAAATTTGCATACATAATGGATTCATGGCACTTACATGATTCGCATTAAGAAGGTCAACTGAATCAGTAGACCGACTGATTTTGCATTAGATGAGTACATGTACACACACACTTCGCATATGATCATGAAGCATTAGAAGTCTTTTAAGGACAATGGATGCTCGTGTTTGATGGATGAGTAGATGGATGTTTGGATTTTAGGATATACATTCTTCCTGAACTTGAAGATTTCGGGGACGAAATCCTTTTAAGTGGGGGAGAATGTAACACCCCGTGTATTCTATAACGGTGAAATTCACAAATTGAAGTATAACTAATTTCAAATCAAAGAATTAAGGGAAACGGGATACAATATTGCGTTCGTCTCGGAATTTTGCTTGAGATACAGTCCGAGTTTGCGTAAAACGGATATCGTATGAAGAAGATATGGACGAACGAAGTTGGGCGAAAAACCAGAAAACGGGTCAGAATGCACTGGCGCACTTGGGAAGTGCGCCAGAACCAAAATAAACTGGCGCACTTGGGAAGTGCGCCAGTACATTTTTTTAGCCTGGCGCACCTGCCAAGTGCGCCCAGGTCAGAATGACCTGCTGGTCAGGTCTTGGCTGGCCTGACCAGGGCCTGGTCGAATTTCTGAGCCTTGCCTTGTCACTAGGGCTAGGTGTCAGCTCCTGGTTGGTCTCTCCTTCAAACGAATGGCTATTATTGAATCAAGCTCCATCGACGGTCTAAATCAACTTGCAAACACTATAAAAAGGACCTAAGACCTAGCCTAAATCATACTATTTCATTTTAGCCTCAGGCCGCCGCCATTAAACCTAGAGCTCTAGATTAAATATACAAAGAACGAAATTGTAGAAGAAGAAGGACGATTCTTGAAGGCTACAACTAGAAGCTACAACAACTACGACGCTTTAGACAACGAATTTGGGGCTATTTGATTTGGGATTTTTATTTGGATTATTTGCTTCATATTGTAAGTTCTATGTTACTTTTTAGGCAAAAACGCTAAAACAATATGGACATGCCATGAATTGAAACCGGATTTAGGAACTATTGTTAATCCATGTTTATATTGTTTAACTTTGAATTATAATTTGGGAATATTGCTATGGCAACGTTGCAAGTTAAACTTGTCATGATTTTGATGTTGTTATGAATCACTTGGGCTTAATTGTTTGGCAAGTTGGACTAATACATGTCCATGGAATCACTATGTTTATTGAAATCTTTATGTTGATTAAACCATGCCTATGATGCTAATTAAACCATGTCTATGACTGTTGATGGAACTATGCCTGTGATGTTAATATACCTATCATGATTAATGAAAAATTAGGAATTTGCTAGGTTATGATGAAAAGTTGGAATCATTATGTTTATAATGTTAGATGAGAATCATTATGTTAAAAATGCTAAATTGGAATCATTATGTTTATAATGTTAGATGAGAATCATTATGGTAAAAATGCTAAATTGGAATCATTATGTCTATAATGTTAGATGAGAATCATTATGTTAAAAATAAAATAATTATTATGCCCGCAATGATAATTATGCCTATGATGAAATCATCATGTTAAACTAAGTTGGAACCATTACTATGCCAAGTTATCATCATGCTAGTATTGAAACCATGTGATATGTTATAGCCTGTTTATTATGCAAGTGATGTTGGAATTGTCACATATGCCTATCACATGTTTGGTGTTATTCCCCTTTATCTCTTGAATTGTTTATGCTTGTGAACGAAGTACGTTTATATACGTTGGGGATACGATTGGGTAGAATAGGCAAAACTTGAATTAATTATAATCATAAACCGTGAAATTTGGCATAAGTAGAACATGAAATATGGCACAAAAACTTGACTTGAACATGCCATAACTTGACTTGAAACATGCCTTAGTTGGGCACGAAGTTGACATATGAACATGATGTGGAAATAGCACGAATCTGCTAAGAACATGGGCATGACTTTAGAAAACAAGAAAGTGGCTAACTCGAGGTTGGGTTGAGTTTGTAGTGTAAATCTGCCCGGAACCGCCTGGCAAATCCAGTTGCTACAAACAATATGATCCAATGTGGGTAGTTGGTCACATCGCGCTTGAAACCCGATGTTGGGTTGAGTTCATAGCGTAAACCTGCCCGGAACCGCCCGACAAATCCAGTGGTTACGAACAACAGGATCTAATGTGAGTGGTTCGGTGCATTAACGAATCAACTAATGCCAATTAGGGTTAAGTCATGAACATGAAAAGACAACTTGACCAACTTGAACACGATTTGTAGGGCTAAGTCATGACCTGGAAACGACAACACTTAGCCAACTTGACATGACACGTAGGCGGGTTAAGTCGCGAACTGAAATGACATACTTAACCACCTTGACATGACTAGACTGGAAAAGGATTAAGTCACGAATTACATGACTTAATCTGTTAGGCGGGTTAGGTCACGAATTACATGACCTAATCTGTTAGGCGAAACCCTAGACACGACCCTTTTCAGTAGTAACCCTCTAGATGTATCAAGGTACCCTGGGGCTAGGCCGGGTGGGGCACGATTACTGGGCTGATTGTAAGAGGTGAACGACGGCAGTGGGGTACGCCAGTGTAGGTTCGGTGGACTACGGTCGTGCACGTATTCCGGGGCAAACACTGGGTATCAGTAGATTTATCTGTGCATCTTGAATCGTGTCAGGGGTTGACACCCTAGGGCTGATACACCCGAAGGTGGACCCTGCACAGGTGACTACATTCGTGATTAGCCGTATGACACGGACACTTGACGAGCTAGAACTTGTAGGGAGCCGATCGACTAGATAAGCGCTCCGTAGGACCCCGTACTTGGGTCAGACCCCGTTTCAGGGTCATTTCATGATATTGGGCCGTGGGATTTATTTCGTGATTAACTTGTGACCTGGGCTTAGCATACTAGTACAGTCGATGCAACGAATCTTGAACATATGATGCTTTATTTGACTTGTCTTGACTTATCATGATCACCTTAGTCTATCTTGTCCACCTTGACCCCATTCTTAAGTTTAGTTCCAATTCATACATGACATGTTGTTTTAAAACCGTTTTTACACTGAAAGTCACTAGGACTTACTCAGTCTTTATGACTGACCCTTTTCCTTTCGCCTCTTTTTCTTTCGTTCCCCCCCAGGTTCTCAGGGAGGGAATACCGCAGCTTGACCAGTTTTCACATCCAGCTTGAAGAGAAAGAATGTATTGCTTGGATCTTTTCCGTTTTGGACTATGGCTTTGGACAGCAATTAGGGGACTTTTGCAGATTATTTATGTTTTCTTTATGCTTCTTTAAATAATGTAATCAAGACAGTTATGATTTTGGAAGTATTGTAAGACAATTATGGCATGGTTTGTGTAACACGTATTTTGATGAAATAAAGGTTGTGTTTTCCGCTGTTCAAAAATATGTGTTATTATATCTGTCTTGTATATCTGTGACTTATACTTATAAACCTCCACCAAAATTAGGGCATTCCCTTTGAGAGTGACCCTAACGGAGGTGGGGTGTTTCATATAAAAGGGGATGTTAGGAGATTCATCTCGAGATGTATGAGCTATCAGTAAAGCTAAGCAGAAGAAATCGAGTGGATTACTATAGCCATTGGAAATTCCTATGAAGAAGTGGAAACAAGTATCAATGGATTTTATGGACGGATTACCGAGGACTAAGACAGGATATGATGGTACCTGTGTTATTGTTGAACACTTGACTAAAAGCGCAAGGTTTATTCCTGTCAAATCTACTTGGATGGCATCTAAATTGGATGAGTTATAAATTAAATGGATAGTTTGATTTTATGGAGTACCGAAGGGTGTAATAAATGATCGAGATCCCTTGTTTACCAGTGGATTCTGGAAGAGTTTGTTAAATATATTAGGAAACAATATACATATAAGTATGACTTATCATCCCTGAACAGATGGTCAGTTGAAAGAGTTAACTGAGTACCAGAAGATCTTCGCAGAGCTTGTGTATTGGATTTCGAGGATCATCGGAAGACAAACTTTGTTTATTTGAGTTTTCCAACGACAACCGTTATTAGTTGAGTATTGGTATGGAACTGTATGAGGCATTGCACGGTAGACCATGTAATTCAATTTCATATTGGTTAGAGACTGGAGATAAGTTGGTAATTGGGCCAGAAATGATAAGCGAAGCGATAGATAAGATTGAAATCATTTGACAACGAATGAAGACGGCCCAGGATCGCCAGAAGAGTTATGCTAATAAGAGAAGAAAGGACTTGGAATTCTTAGTAGGGGATTTGGTATTTGTTAATATTTCACCTCTGAGGCATGTTGTTCGATTTTGAATGAAAGGCAAGTTAAATCCGAGATTCATTAGGTCGTTTCTGATTATCGAGCGCATTAGGAAGTTTGCATATAGATTGAATCTACCTAAGAAATTGGCGGGTATGCACAGTGTTTTTCATGTTTCATACCTACAGCCGAGTTTGATAGTATCTCCAGATTAAATAGAAGACTTAACGTAGAGCTAGAAGTTTCTAGACCTTGTAGACTGCTTTGAGTCATTGGGAATGATACGAAACAGCCAGGAAGGAAGGTTTTTAAGCTAGTTAAGGTACAATGGAGTGAGTATGATGATGATTGCACATCGGAAACAGAAGAAAGAATGAGGGTGGCCTATCCAGAACTCTTTGAGTGGTATGTCCCATATGTTTTATCTTACTTATGCCATTGTGTCTTGTACTATCAGAGTTCTGCATGCTAAGAAAGGGTTTTGGTTGCATGGATTGTAAAATGCTAGATTGGATGATAGGGTAGCTACTCGTGGTTGGTAGGCACGCAGAATACTTTATTTGCTTGTGCTTTCTTTGAATTTCGAGGGAGAAATTCATAAAGGTGAAAGAATGTAATGATGCTTTTTTATGTATTAAAGGATCAAAAACTAATTCTATTTAATTCCTTATTGGTCGTATCATTCTAAAATTTTAATATGTTATTTATGGGAATGTGAGAAATGTCTTTGATTTTTCCTAAATAGTTTTGTGAAAATTTCCCCCAATGAATTACTGTTTAGCTATAGCTTTTATTTGGGGACCGAACTAGGTACTGTAATTGGTCTCATTGGATCAGGATGGTAATTGGGCATTCTGTAGAGTGGATACATTAAAGATTTGGCTTAGAAGTTTAGGAGATATCGCTGTTTTAAGTTTAAATTCCTACTATCCAAGCTAATTAGTAGATTATGGGTTTATTAGCGAGCCTATTAGTCTAATGACCTGAGATTATAAATAGGAGTTTTTTGGGGAGAATTAGGGTTCTTCTCCTCTTTCCATACATCAGGTTGAGTGTCTGAAAATCTCTGGTTCAACCCAATCCCTAAAACCCTAATTTTCTTTGATCAAATCACTTTAAATCACATCAAAACGTAATTATGTTATTCAAACACCACATATCTATGTTTTCCCTAAAAATCAGATCATATATGTTTATTTCAGATCTAGACACCCTAGGATGATTTAGTTTGATCACATATCATGTGATT
This sequence comes from Allium sativum, assembly GCA_030737875.1. Taxonomy (NCBI): domain Eukaryota; kingdom Viridiplantae; phylum Streptophyta; class Magnoliopsida; order Asparagales; family Amaryllidaceae; genus Allium; species Allium sativum. Next base: position 383,030,184 of record CM060924.1, read on the forward strand.
TGTTAGATCCAACATTTTTGGTGTGCAATTAATGTCAAATTATGCTAGATTTGTGATTATTATGATACGAATCATCTTTGTATGTGTTCATATGACTGTTCATATTTGAAATTGGATGAATTGTCGTTTGAATGATTGAATTGTATATTATGTGTGATTTGTTTGCTTAAAATTGTGTATCGTAGGATTTAGGATTTAAGAGCAGACCAAATCAGAAGTTTGGATTATCAGATTCAGATGAAACTTGACAGAGGAGCTTTGGAGGTCGCTCGGAGACAACACAATAATTTTTGAGTGAAAATTCACTAAGTATGAGGATCAGTACTGGTCCATAGACTATGGACCGATATCGTCCACCATAATTGCTCAGATTGGATAAGGGTTTTGGGTGTAGCATCTAAGAAGTTCATGGAAGCTATGATTAAAATTTAAAGTGGAAATTCAATAAGTATGAGGGCAAGTACCGATCCATACCATACGGAATAGTACTGATCCATCGCCTATGGACTAGTGCCGATCCACCATGGATGGTCGAGGGAAGACAAAAATTCGTATGTGGCTTTATTGTGTCAATAGAGCGTCATGTGTAAATTGTTAAGTGAATTGGATGGGTCGAAGTGAAATCTCTTGGCAGCATGGGTATGGACTAGCATATGAAGCTTTGGAAAGGTGATTCGAGAGGTGGATGGATCAGAGGGATGTATTTGAAGTGAAGAATGAAGTGCTCCAACGTGTAGTAAAGAATTGGCTAAGTATATGGACCAATGCCAATCCATTGGAGATGGACCGGTATCAGTCTATCACATTGATGAATCAAGGGATGGGGGTCCAAGGGTGAGAAGTAGGGGATTTTAGGAGCATGATCGTAGTCTCTGTTGCTCGACAGCATTTACACAGTGGAAGTTATCATCAAAATAGTGTTGATTCTTCGATTGTGAACTCAGGCGAGAGTAGTCAAAGGCGAAAGTGATAGTCAACTCAAATCGAGCTAAAAGAAGGACTCAATATAAAATTGAAAATGCTTGGACTAAGCATCAGAATAAGTGAATACTTGGTATTTGGAGTACACATGACTTGGATTGGTCGTACACTTGGATTGTTTGAAATCGAATATGGATGATCACATGAACTCTCATGTTGCTAGAATTATTGGAACATAATTCTAAAACAGGCTAAAAATACGCATAGAAATTGGCCAAGTGTTGGATCAGTAATACTCCATTGAGGGACCGATAAGACTTTTTTAAGGGACTAGTAGGACTTTAAAGCAAGAATGGACTGGAAATAAGGCTAAGTGTGAGATCAGTGTGTATTCGATACTCAGAACTTTGAAACTTGATAGCTATTTACTATTTCACCAATAACTTAAGCTTAGAAGGTCAGAATAACGAATCTTCATTTGATGGTGAGAGCTAATAGAAAATGGGACCAAGCATTAGGATCACATCCCCAGGGGTGCAATCACTAGGGATCGGTACCGATCCTTAATGAGGGACCAGATTCAATCCCTAAGGTAGGGTACAACCTTAGCCCCGCTTTTTAGGTTGGGTCGTGCCCTTTTGGTGCACCCCCTATGAAATCTCCTACGGATCTAACCTCTTTTTACACCTTTTAATAACCCTTTATAGGATATTAAAAATGGGTTTACTCTTCTCCACGCTAACACTTTGTTGTAACTTAGAGATAAATTCAACCTCTTCTCTCTTCATATATATATATATACACACACACACACACACACACATATATATATATATATATATATATATAACACAATCAACTATACTTGTAATCGATAATATAGTCAATAGATTACTTCAAGTGGATGTGGGCCGGTGTTTGCCGAACCACTAAAAAACTTGAATGTTCTTTTACTTTCCTTCACGTTGTGACTAATGATTTATGACTGATTTATGATTATTATTTAAATTTCGTTCGATTCTAGTGTTGGCATTTGATTGATCAAAATCCAGTGTCAACAACAGCTGGTACCGGTTTTTTTTTCATAACGGAATTTAAGCTAGAAGATTTCTTAAGTTATTTTCTTCTTCACTGGCTGTGGCTATTGCTATCATCTTAGTTTCAATAGTAGATTGAGATTAAATTAATTTTTTTCTTGGATTTCCATGAAACAGTTTCGCATGCAATGCTAAAAATATAGCCACTGGTTTTTTTGAATCATCATATAAAGTATTCTAGTCTGCATAGAATATTTGGAAACTTTTCATAATGTAATCCAAGATTCATAGTTAATTTTATGTACCTCATGACCCTCTAAATAGCATGCCAATACTCTATATGAAATCAATTGGTAAACTTGCACAATAACACCACGACGTAAGCAATTTGGGGTCTATTACAATCAGTTGCATTCCAAAGGCTACCAATGATGCATGCATAATCAAACTGTCTTACACCTTCATCGGTGTTTTTAAATAATTTTACATTAGGATCATACGATGTGCAAGCATTTTTATAGTTAAGTAATTGTATTTGGTTAAAATCTTCTTAATATAATGAGATTGATCCAATGAAAGTCCTTTTTGGACCATTAATCTTAATACCAAGGATTACATGTATTTAACCTAGATCTTTCATATCATAACTAGCAGTTAATAATTATTTAGCAACGCTTATGGTATGAATGTTTGACTCATAAATAAGTAGGTCATTTTTTAGATAAATAATAGATACATTTGTCACTTTTATTAACTTTGAAACCATGTGAGATAGTTAAGTTATTAAATTTTTTGTTCCATCACTTAGGGGATTATAGTAAGCCATGTAAAGATTATCTAAGTTGTAAAATTTATGTCCTTGACCAAGAACTACAAAACCTTCTGGTTGGTCCATATAAATTTTACACTTCTAATTCACCATTTGAAAAAGAAGTTTTTACCTTCATTTCATGTATGATCAAATCATGATTAGATGCAAGAGGAATTAGTACCCAAATGGATGTAGTTCTAGTTACGTGTGAAAAGTATCAAAAAAGTCTATATTTTCTCTTTGCTTAAATTGTTTTCTACCAAATGAGATTTATATTTATCTGGTTATAGTTTCTTTTTAATTACTCATTTACAATATATAGATTTACATCTAGATAGTAAATCTACTAACTGCCAAGTCTTATCGGATTCCAAAGAATCCATCTCATCATTTATAGCATCTGGCCAAAAATGAGCATCTAATAAAGATAAAGCTTCCTGGAAGTTAATGGGATCCTCCTCTATGGAAAAAGCACAAAAATCCAAACAAAAATCTTTTGCATTTCTTCCTTCTTTACTTCTTCAAGATTTATTTTCAGAGAACTCATTATGTTCTGTAGTAGTAGTAGACAAAGTAATAATAAATGTGCCCCATATACTCGTCAATTTAAAAGGAAATCTCAGTTTATAAGAATTAGCACATCAGATTTTACTATATTATGTGCATTCAAATCATAAAATCTATACGCTTTGCCATTAAGAACAAAGCTAGTAAATACATATTCATGTGTTCTACTTGCTTCTGTTAGGGTCATGTAACGACCCGAATTACGAAAGAACGAATTTTTTTCAAAATTCTAATCCATCGAAACTCATGTTGGTTGCTCTGGTATCTTGTAGAAAAGTCAAAGATATAAAATATATCAGAGCTTAGAAAATATCTCATAGCGGAATGGATAAAGTATAATATAATCAAAGTATAGCCATACCTTAGTAATAATATCGCCTAACCTGTATCCAAAGCTATCATATCTCTGCCACAAATCTAACCTGCGAGTATGTTATGAGGAGGGGGTCAGAAGACAAGTTCTGGTGACTGAATTTAAACTATACACTTTGGATAATTCTACATATACCGTTCAATCACATTATCTTATTTATTAGGTTACTTGGGTTAACAGCACTCAAGGCTTACACACACATCGTACCCATTTACTTCCCAATGGATTAACCTAATAAGGTACATATGTAGCTACCCCGCAATATTGAGGTACACCCCATGGTACCCCACTCGTACGGTCTCAACCGTAATACACAGAAATGAATGCAGTCCCTTATCCTACGCCGAAGTGACGTACAGATCTCTACATAACAATGTTACGTTCTGCATATATCTATCATTACTATGCTTACGAACTGCCTCCTTCGATCGAATCAGATTCCATCACAGATTAATGTCCTTAAGTCTACGATACACCACCTGGAGAAGACATGCATGTATCTAGACTTTCCCATGTACGTATCGTTAATCGTATTCATTGCCTTAACCATACATAACCTCTAATGTGAATCGAGCTCCGTGGCAGGGCGATACAAGAAACACGGAACTCGGTCGGGAGCTTTTCCATCTCAGTGCAGATCTGCCTTTAAGAGCCTCAAAATACATATATCATTCACGCCTATTTTTCATGGTGGTTATGGCCCCACCTCGGCTCCACCCTCAACTTGTAAAGACTACAAGAGATAAGCGACTTTCCCGTAACAAACAATCTAAACATCAAGTTGGCGTCTCCCCTCAACCACTGTGCCTTGATAGTGAAAGGTGGATGGCGTCTTGGGTTTAGCTTTAATCTTTTCGCATTCCACTGGTTTCCAATGACGGGTACCCGACGATCTACTGTCCTTGTTGGTCCTGACCACGCCTCCCGTTGAGGCATCTCCAAATCACCCTAATATCACCTCATCACAGCATTCTTACTGCAAATTTACCTTTGTGCAAGGCCCACCCACCTGGTAGTAACGCGTAGAACTAACCTCTGCGAGCACAGCCTAAACATCTGCCATCGCACAGAGGACTACCAGGAGCACCTTACATATCTTAGGAAGCCACGTGCTTCCCCTTCCGGTCCTTCAGAGCCAACAGAATAATTAGATGAACATGCGCTCCCATCATGCCTTATAACACCATGATGATCTACCCCGTTGGATTATTCACCCTCAAACATATGGACTAGTCCAAGCGCCTCACTTTAATATGTTATTAGACCCTATGTCTAAACATTCATTTATGTGCTTACTTTACCTCATCGGGTTTCCATTTAACTTGGTTATTCCCATTCACATTGAAATCTTATTCAAGTTACCAAGTTCCTCTTTCTTATTAATTTCGATCTTATAACTTAACCCTTTTAAGCCTATTAATAAGCCCATAACATGTTACTCTCTAGATTATGATCCAAGGTCTGTAATCCACAATCCCTTCATACTCTTGTTTGATTTCATAGTTACAATAATATGTTCTACTTAATATGTAATTAAGTATATCTTAATTAACATGTTTTCTGTTTAACATGTCAGTCATTCTTTATGATTAAATATAACTTATTTCATTTCATAAGTTTGCCTCATTTTTTTCTTATTTAATCATAATTCCATCTTATATTGTCACTACAACTTATCGTTGTTTACCCATTTACTTAGTTCCCTCAACCAAGGTTTACTAATAAGTTCCCTTTTCATAAATATAACTTATGTTGTCCTTATCAGCATATCTCAGTTTCTCGTTCTCACATATAACTTAATTTACAATTAAGTACAACTTATCTTATTACGTAAGTTATTCCAATTTCCTTATTGTTTATTATAACCTAAGTTATAATTTCCACTTGCCCCTAGGATGAGCCTACCAATTATATAACATTATCATTAATGTAATTTATTTATAATAGGTTATTATCATTCCTCGTTCATTCCACTTCTTTTACTACTGTAGCTATCTTTCATTCATTTCCATTAATTACAATTAATGCCATTTATCTCTATCCTTTTATATACATATATTTATATATTTGCTTATGTACTAGACCTCTCATATTAAGCCTACCACTTGTGGATGCCGTATTTGTCAGGCGGTTCTGGGCAGACTTCTTCCATAAGTTGGCTTAACCTCATGTCTTAGCACTGTTACATGTTTTATTTACGCAATAGACATCTCACATTAAACTAACAACTTGTGAACGCTGGATTTGTCGGGTGGTTTCGGGCATACTTCTAAGACAAGTTGAATTTAACCTCGTGTCTAGGTGCGTTACAGTTTTCTATTCACTGTAAATTTAGGCATACTATTCTTTTCAAGTCTTTACTGTAATCTATTTTTACATGTCATCACATTAAGCCCATTTTCTGTCACATGTTCTTTCTAACATGTAATTGATTCTATTCTAACATGTAATCATTTAATCATGTAATTGTTTAAATCTAACAAGTTAACATGTCATTTTCTCAATTCTACAGCTAATAATTCAAGAACATAATATGCCACAAGTGAAACATGTAATTACAATAGTAATCATTACACATATTTTAACAAGTTTGTGTTTCAACAGATGAACATTTCAGCATATTAAACGTTTCAACATATGAATTTTCCAACATACTAATATTTTAGCATATTCATATTTCAACATGTCATATTAGCATTTCATCACTTTACATTACATAATAATGGGGAATGTTAAACGATAATATATCATTATCAAAAATGATATAACTTAAATCCACTCATCTAAATTGCTTTCTAATTCCTGAATCTGGTCCAGATGTAGCATTCCATGGTTTTCTCTAACTGAATTTATAACCTAACAACCATGGATCCACAATTCTTACTAAAAGAAAAAGGGAAGAAAGAGGAAGAAAATTGAATGGACCAGATCTAAGAATTTACCTTACATCGCATATGATTCTGAACACCTTCTTATTAATTTTCATTCTTTTCCTCCAGATCTTGATTCAGAATTTTCCTAAACTAATTTTCTTATTTTTCTGAAGAGATTTGAGGAGGAAAAATGGCAGAGCTTAGACATTGTCTCAGATAATGTGAGATCTAGGCTAGGCTCTGCTAGCCTATTTATAGGTGTTCAGGATCTTATCGTACACACAGCGCTAAGTCAGCATTGAACCCAGTTAAGAAAATAGTCCAGATACACTAATGAATCTGCTCGGATCTGGGGGGATGTCGGCCCCGGTGTCGACCCCCCTATGGATCCCATGAGCTATTTTGACGTAGATATTTGATTTTTGATTTTTGAATGTTTGAATTTCTGGAATTTATTTATCTGTTATATTCACATGTAATCTTCATATGCATATACAAATCTTCTAATGACCTTTTTACGCGTATATATATACACACAACTTAGGTTTTCAAAATTCAAACGGTGTTGCACCGTTATTTGATTCTTTCCATATTTCTTAAATTGCAGCCTTATCCTGAACTTTATCTCTTGTATATATATATATATATATATATTTGCACATATATAAATATATTTTATTTACTTCCTTATATGTATATATATTTCCTTATATGTGCATTTATACATATTTCCTTTCATGAACATGTGTTATTTTAGTCGTTCTCCTAAAACAAAAATATGACGGTGACAGGGATCAAAATTTATACCTCTTATATGTAAGTCACATGCTCTAACCAACTGGACTATTAAGGCTATTGTTAACAAGGCTTAGAACAATGGTAGTTATTGTTTTCTTCTTATTCCTCTTTTTCATGTTTGTTACAATATTTCATTTAAACCATTGCATGAATCTTTTTCTTTTATTTCTCCTTTATTATTAATGTATAATATTTGTAAATCAGTGCATGCAACATATTTACACTGCATGCAACCAATCCCTTCTTTCTTTTAATCCATGATTACATTTTTATTTGCATTAATATTTTCTTCTTTTTCAGTGCACGTATTTATTACATACAATCGTATATTATCATTATTTTATTCTTCATATATATATTTATGTCAATGCATATATATATATACATATGCATTATTTAATTATTTAATTGTTATAAAATGCGGGGTTTTATAGGTTAGGTATATGAACATATGCCAGATAGCCCAAGATTCTAAAATAAGACACATTAGGATTACGATTTCTTAAGATTTCAAAAGGTGAAATTTTTGTTTTTTACTTAGGGTTCTATTTAATAGATAACTTACAGTTAACAAAATCTTCTCCCATCCGATATGTTGGTGCAACAGAATTAAGTAAAATAACAACAAATAATTTAGTTAAAGTTCTAATTTCCTTTCATCGTAACCATCCATTTTAGGGAATATGGTGCAATTTGTTCATCGTAACCAGAATCTATCCATCAACCCTTCGATCTCGCAGCGTGATGAATCTCATCAGCGATCAAAGCCATGAGAGGCTTCTCGACTAGGTTAGCTTACGATGCAGAATTAAGCCTAGATCGACACTTGCATGCCACTTGATCTGGTTTTCCACAACTATAACAAAGAAATAACTAGTCCAAGTCACTGTTTTTGGGAGGTTTCTATTGAAATTTTGGTTTCCTTGATTCTTGCGGTTCTAATTAGGCTTGCGGTTCTGATTCTTAAAGTTTTTGGTGATCGATTTCAAATAGTAGTCTTCTTAATATTGCCTTAAACATCAAGTAATTCTTCCTTCATATCTTGTTTATGAGATTCCTCCTCAAAACGAAGTCGACTAACTATATATTTCTTTGTTGTTGCCTCTTCTATGTCACATATTTTTGTAGCACATCCAAAATTCCTTTGTCATTTTGCCAGATTTGTAGTAGTTGTATAATCGCAGCTGAGTATATTAAGGATGAATTTCTTGCACAGATGATGCAATTCTGCAACTTTTTTGATTTATATGCCCAAACTTTCATCTGCTTCGTGTTAGCTTCACTAGGTTTGTTTGTAGGATGAGGTTCGTTCGTTGTCAGTACAATAGTCACCTTCCACATGCTTAGAACAAACTCCATTTTTTGATGCTACCATTCAAAATGTACTCCTTTGAATCAGAATGGTGTGGTACAAACCATCAAAAATAAATGTTGGGACAACATCATCCATGTTTACAACAGAAATCATAATCTGTGGCATGTTTTCAAATTGTTGAAAACAATGACCTTCAGTTGAGTTGTGTATGTCATTTCTCTCTTGAATATGTTTCGATATTCTGCTCGAAGGTGCAAAGCAGTTAATAAATAACACTTCCACCTCTATAATAAACAACCTCTCTTTAATTTGGTTGGTCTATTGACTTTTCTGCACAAAACAAAACTGGCTATGATGCATTCTTAAATATACTGGTCTAGTTTTAATTTGAAGAAAAACTATGGAGAAAGATATGCATCTGGGTCGAGCAGGTCGGTTGCGCGTGCGTGTGCTTGTGGTGGTCAAGCATGGTCTCTATCCTCACAAAAGAACACCATTGGATTTCCAAAGAGACTAATTAAATATTTAAGAATCAAGTATAAATACTTAATTCTTCTCTATAGTTCTAGAATGTAGGACTATTCATAAAATATGACACATACACACTGTTTAATTTTTTAACAATTCACATAAAAATTTAAAACATTTCTAATGCTACTACTTTCTCGCTACTTAACTCTATCATATTCTCTTGTTGATAATTCACTTAACTTTTAAGATTCAATAGCAATTGAAACTTAATAGGGTTCTATGAACTGCAAAATGGGAAGTAAAAACTGCGATTTGTTCAACTATTTACACATGCATACGCGACTTTGCGGTGGATTTCTAGGAAAATGAAGAGTAAAAATATACTGCATAGATTTCACTTCAAGGCATGTTGGTGATGTTCTCTTTAATTCTTATATTCCTTCATTATTCATTTAAGCAAACAAATGTATTATGTAAGATAACATAAATCGTCTCTCTGTAGGATCTAAATTAACCCTAAATGCGAGTTGAATAGGGTTTATTGCAGATTAAAAAAAATAGAAACTAACACGAAATAATAAAGAAATTGCAGAAAAGATAAATCACACACAAGAATTATCCAGCTTCGGCAAACCCTGCCTACTGCTGCATTCCCAAGATTTTTACTAGGTATTAAAAATGGTTTCCCGCATACAAAACCCTATAAACACGAAAACCCTTCTACTTCTCTAATCCTAAGCTTAAAATCTTGACACGACTTAAATTCTATGTTGTGATTTTCTCAACTACAAAACCCTGTGACAAGACTAAATTTGAACAAGTTTTGAAAAGTAGAAAACAAAGAAGAGAACCAAAACCCAAATAAAACATTAAAACAAGAAGAGAAGTAAAAGCTCCATTTGCAATATCTTTAGTGATAGACGGCTGCCTCCTTTTTTCTTCATTTAATGGTGATGAATGAAAACTAGGGTTTTGATTTTGATTCAAATTCTGGATTTCTTTTATTTATTTACAGTTCTTCGATCGATCATATGCTGCTCCTCCTCCGTAATTTGAATTCCAACTGCATTCTCGATTAAATAAAATGTAAGCTCACCGAAATTTTCTCTTTGATTACTTGAATCGTTCTCTTCAATTTGGATGCTTTTTGCCAATTGAGAATGGGTGCTTTTATAGGGTTTTCAAATCCTAAATTTCTCTGGTTTCATTTAAGACTTGCCAGGTGTATTCGTTTGATTTCTGGAAATTCTCGATTGATTTTCACGCCCAAAAAATGCTTGAGAATTAGTAGAATGTTTTGAAATTGAAAAATTCATTGTTTCCCAAAGATAAAACCTTTGATTACGTTGATAAATTCATGCTTGAATTTCATTGATGTATTTTTCTGATTTTTAGTTCACTTTGCAATTTGGGAATAGTTTTTAGCTTCAAACTATAGTGATTTCAGGTAATTTTGAAAAATCAAAAATAACACTTGCTTGTTATACAACTGCCAAAAAACTATACCATGCTGTTTTGGGAAAATTCCTCTGATTTTGAATTCGAATACAACCATTATTAAGGGAACAAAAGAAATTCTTCCTTAAACCATGAAAATTCGTGTTGTACTTAGATCATTCCATTTACACATCTCATGCTTACTTGAACAAATCGTTTATTTTTCCACTGATGTTTGGATCACTGATAAGAACAAATATTTCTCTTAATCTTATTTCATGCCATGCACACTAACTTTACACCTGTAACCTTTGAACTGTTATGTTACATGTTTCTTTTTTTCTTGTTATGTGTGTCTTGCATGCTTGATGTTGCTGCCCTCTTTTGTTGAGTTGTATTTGCATGCCATATACTTTGCTTGATAGGTGGTTATCTTCCTTCCTCTTTATCTTGTTTTACTATATTACTTGTGCACTTATGCTTGTTGCATTGTGTTATTGCTGTGCACCTATACATGCTCTTGTGAGCTTGCTGTTGTGCATGTGCATTCCCTTATGCACTCCTCTAGCTTGATCGCCTAGTGCATGTGCCCCATGTACATGCTTGTTGCACCTGAACCATTGTGCATTCCACTACTTGTACGCATTTTCACCTGGGTTGTTTCTGTTTACTACATTCTGAAGTACACTAGTACACATGTATGTCATTGTGGTTTACATATCCATGTTGCTATACTGTATCTGCTTGTGTACTTCGCCTTTGTGCCTTTCCTTGCCTGACCCTGAAGCTTGTGCCATGCTAATTCATTTGTGTTACATCTACAACTATATGCATTCATGCCACTGCCAGTTCATCTTTTTTACTTGCCATGCGCATGTGTGCCTTTACTTGTATTTTTGCTCGGCTTGAACGTGAAACTGTGTCACTTGAGCTTGAAGTCTAGTGCAATACATTTGTTGAAATTTGCACTAGTTATGTAGTTCCATGAGCCTTGAACCTTCTTGGTTGTGCATGTGACCCTGACCTGAGTTTGTTTTGTTTCAATGCTTTTTTGAAAATTTGTATGCATGCCTTTTTGAAACACAAGATCCATACACACATGCATGTATTCACATATATGTTTATATGTATGTGTGTTTGTGTTGTGGGCTCCTTGATCATGACTGTTTGGCTGCAATGTGCAATGTTGAGTTGTATTTGTCCATATTGCCTATGTTTACCTGAAAAGATTTCTCTGTGCAAATACATGTATTTATTTTTTCTAATCCAGCAAACCAGTTATGCTTTGAGGCTGGTCAAGATCAGCGGACCATGTATGTGAGTTGAGGATGGCCTTGATCAGAAGACCACTTACAACACCCTGTATTTTAACAACACTAAAAGAGGATAAATTAAATAATAATTAATTTAATATTCTGAATTAAGGGAAACAGAATGTGCCATTGCGTCCGTCTCGAAATTTTGGTCAAGATAGACATTTGGTTTGCGTGAAACAGACACATATGAAGAAGTTGTGAGGATTTTAAGTTTGTATACGCATAGAAGAATTATATATATACATATGAGTCGGATATGAGTTAGAAACCTATTCCAAACCATTCAAAATTGGAAAAAAAATAGGGAGGCAGTTTTCTTGCTCTAGGGGATTGACTCCTCTAGAGGGGTGTCGACACCAGGATCGACCCCCCCTAAAGGGGTGTTGACACCCAAGGGCTGACGTGGTAGTCGGTTTCAGAGGGCCTGGCAGCTAAAAATACATAGTCATTTCTCTTATTTTCTTTATTGAGAATTCATGGGGGCCAAACTCTTCCGGTGACTGAATTAGGATCTGTTACCTTCTACGGCTATCAACTTCGCAAATCAAACTTTGAGATTCAGGTATAGATCCAGCCTCTGCTATTTTCTACCTTCTCTTTCAATCCAAACACTGTGAGTTAGTTACGTTTAGATTTAAATGATTAAAAGTAAACATGATATGACTGTGATTTGGATATATGCCTGTGATTGAATCATATTGGATCAATCATAATTTGTGAATTTATAAAGTTCTATGACTTGGATCTAAATCTTTATCACATTGGATCTATCATAATTTGTGAATTTATAATGTTCTATGGCTTGGATCTAAATCTTTATCACATCTGATCTATTGGGACTTTTGAATCTATGACATGACTATGATGTGGACCTTAAATATTATCATGCTATATCTACATTTATAGATTTAATTCGTTTGTGGTTAATTTATCATGTCATGCTAGATCTACCTTTATAGATCTAATTTGCTTGTGGTTAATTTATCATGTCACATTTGTGGATCTTAAACTTTACCTATCATGTGGTGATTACTTTAGATCTATCATTAGTTGGAAATATGAATCCTTATTTATTCATGCCTATTATGACATCCTTTGTATGTTAGATCTAGTTTTATTATCACATGCTCCCTAAATCTATTTTTATATGTCCACCTAATCATTATGCCAATTACATGTTAATGTCACTTTTGTTAGAATAATCACTATTGTCATCTTCCCCTTTTATTTCTTATGGCTAGGCTACTTTCTAGCCTAGACATGATGCCAAATATATGTGAATATGTTAGTTAGTGAATGGGGGAAAACATTAGAATTGGCATAACATGAATGACAAGTATGAATTTGGACATATAATCCATTATGAATATAATTGGGTAAATGGGCATGAACACCTATAAAGACATAGGTTTAGTTATTGGTTAATTATTAAAATGTCTAGGATTACAGTAATTAGAAAACTATAATGGCACTTATGACACGAGGTTAGATTGCATTTGTGGTGGAAGTCTACCCCGACCCGACCGGCATATCCAGCAACCACAAATGTTGAATCTAATGTGAGGGTTCTAAGTGCCCAAATACCAGACGGGCTAAGACACGAGGTTAGGACCAACTTGTGGAAGAAGTCTGACCAGACCTGAACGACATATCCAGCATCCAAAGTTGTAGGCCTAATGTAGAAGGACTACCCCATTATAACCTTAAATGGACTTGGTAATGAATTGGAATACTTAACCTATATGAATCCATAGGGAGTGTATAAACATGTTAACTTGAACAAGGGTTAAGTAAATTTGGTTGAAACAGTGGGTGGGTTAAGTAAATCTTGTGGTGGTGGTAATACTTATATATATAGGCCCACAAACTTAACCTATTTTATACTTTGGGGTTATGCAACTTTGTTAAGTAAACTTGCTTGGATCAGTGAGGGTTAAGTAAATCCTATGGCGGTGGGGGTAATGTTTACATATATAGGCCTAACAACTTAACCTGTTTTACATGTTGGATTATTAGGCATGACCAGTTGAAGTCCTGGTTGTGGGGATGCAAGCCTAGGGGAAGCTCGTATCATCTTGTGTGTGGGACCCGTTTCAGACAGTAACCCATCTAGGTATCAAACTAGTACTCCGAACTAGGTCGAAGTAGGGGCACGCTTACTGGGCTGATTGTAAGAGATCCAAAATGAAGGGGCGGTGTCAACATCGCAGGAAACCAATGGAGTTGTGTGCGTGCATGGGTCCAGCTTGCCATGGGAATTAAGACACTGTGACACCAATAGATATGGTTGTGCACATCTTGAAAATGAAGGGTTGCCACTTTAGGAAGTGATACATCCTACTGTGGGGCCAGTACAGGGTATCTACGGAGGAGGGAGCCTAAGTCTACCAACTTATAGTGGAAGGGATCATCTCATTCTAGTTATACTAATATTAGTGCAGAGTAATCATTAGGGAAGTGTATACACCTTATCCTGTCTACCTTGTCATAGCTGCCTTTTTTTAAGAAATCTCTCTTATCCACTTTATATGCTTGTCATGCCACTTTTATTTATTTACTTGCTAAAAAGTAACCAGACTCGCCAGAATTTATGTCTGACCCTTTTTGTTTCCTCTTCTTTCTTCTGTCCCCCTCCCCCTCCCCCCCCCCCCAGGTTCTCAGGGTGGGAATACTTAGGCTTAGTCAGGACTCGGTTATCATCTTGCTAGGAGCTGCTTTCGAAGTATGGCTCAAGTTCTTATCTCTACTATGGCTTTGTCTCTTTTTAGGGAATCATGTTTTCTTTTAAGTATTCATGTACTCTAATAGTACAAGACAGTAGCTTTTATGTTGTAATGGGTTTTTGTATTTCGGACATGTGAATTTTTGGACCACGGTGTTTTAAGAGAAATAAAGTGTTTATTCCATTATTATTTTATATATCTGTCTTATAATATTTCTGTATAGTTTACTTATAACGCTTCACGAAACTTAATGCATTCCCTTTGTAAGTGACAATAATGGACATGGGGTGTCACACCACTGTAACTAAGTTGAGGTTGGTTTACAAGCACTAAAAAACCTGTGTAACATCCCAGATTTTTCAGTCATTTAAATTGGAATATTTAAATCTATTTTATATATTATATATAATTGATTTTATATCGATTATATTTTACAAAATAGAGTTCGAATATATATAATTTATTTTATAATTAAATCGAGCTCAAAATGCCGTGGTAGTTCATAATTTTTTATTTGAACTTTAATTGATCATACGGGATCCGATAAGTCGGATTTATGTGAAACAAGAAACATTTGAATCTATTTGGTTATATTTTTCTAACGAAAGAGAAAAATGGAAATTTTAGCTTATAGATTGCAAGATATGTTCAATTCAAATTTTAAAATAGTCGTTATGGAATTTTGTTAATAAAAGATAAAGTTTAAGGGATTTCTATATATTTGCATTTCGTTTTAAACTAAATTTCTGAATATTGATTTTAAAATATATATATTGGTTATTCCGTTTGGATAAATACGATGATAATAATTTATTATTTATTTAAATAGGATTTGTTTTGAATTTAAATATAGTCTATCGATATTTCAGGTCTTAAAAATAGTTTTCTTTGCAAACGATCTTCATTTTCGAAGAAACAAGTTTTATACGAATGCGGACAATTAATTATTGCTAGATTTCCAGTTTGGAGCTAATCGGAATCGTTTTATTGGTATGCAATATTTAGAGGTGAACCGATAAGTTAAAATATTGCCATTCTACAAACGGAGTCCGTTTTCGATGAAATTTATTTCGTTGGGACTGGAGCATTGAGACATAGTGGTGTATTCATTTTCATAAAATTTGGAGATAGTGTTTAGCTGTGGGGATTTAATGGGTAACGTTAAATAGCGGTGAACCGTATAAGATAACAAGACACACACATGAAACTACAACAGTGAACATCACAGACTAAATGGATATAGGAAACACGATGCAGACTTAAGCATGAAAATAATACACCTTACGTATATGTATATTAAAAACCCACAGTACAGACAAATGGAGCTGTCTCCTCAGGCATCCTACATACATTTATTCATACCCTCCTCACCTACAACCATGCTTGTACTGGTGATAAAATATTGATTCTATCTACCCATTTCTTACTCTATATATACACAGGTTTACCTTGTTCCTCTCCAAAAAAAAAGAAGAAAACAAAAGCCAAAATTGTATATTTGAAACCCAGAAACGCAAGCCTTTATAATACAATAAAAAACAATGACATCCTTCTCCTATATATCTGTATATAACGATGCGGTAGTCGCTGGGAAAGGTTCGTCGGAGCTCCGATGGTGAGTGCTATAGCGTGAAAATCTTGTGATGGAGAAAAAGGAAAGAGGGCGCTGTGTAATACGGGGAAGACGGTTTAAACATAAAGCAGAAGTGAGTGGCACGGTGAAGGAATAGAAAGCAAGGACATGCGTGGTGTACCTGCTTGTAAACGAGAGACTGGGTGCAGTATTTTGAACAATGAAGGACGCGAACTGTGAGGAGTTTAATGCATGGGGGAGTACATGTTGTTGCGTCACAATGAAGTACAACAAGGAGCGTGAGGTTTTCTTGAACTCAGGCGCGGATGGAGCGGTGACCAAGGAGGAGGAGCGTTAGAGGGAAACAGTAGCAGGGGACTCAAAAATGAAGGAGTGTATGGTTTTGTAAGGGGGTAACGGGTGCATGTCGTGGAATAGGGAAGCGTGCCTTGGGGACTGGAGAAGTGGCGATGCACAATTGGAAGGAAAAAGAAGGAGGTGGTGTACTTTAATGATGGAAGAAAACCGGAAGCCAATGGCGAGCAGGGTAGTTACATTCGAAAACATTGAACATGCGGGAGTGCATACGTACGGGAAGGAAGAAATATGTGCAGTATGAATGGGAAAGGAGGTGATTAACGTTGAAACATGAAAGCTGAAACAAAAGGGAAACAATGTTGTGTATAGCATGAGGCGGTGAAGATATATGCATGTTATTGAATCATATTTTATCTATCATAACATTGTGAGTTAGTTTCTTTTAGATTTAAATGATTAAAAGTAAACGTGATATGACTGTGATTTGGATATATGCCTATTACTGAATCATATTTGATCTATCATAATTCGTGAATTTATAATATTCTATGGCTTGGATCTAAATCTTTATCACATCCGATCTATTGGGAACTTTGAATCTATGACATAACTATGATGTGGACCTTAAATATTATCATGCTAGATCTACCTTTATAGATCTAATTCATTTGTGGTTAATTTATCATGTCATGCTAGATCTACCTTTATAGATCTAATTCGCTTGTGGTTAATTTATCATGTTACATTTGTGGATCTTAAACTTTACCTATCAAGTGGTGATTAATTTAGATCTATCATTAATTGGAAATATGAATCCTTATTTATTCATCCCTATTATGACATCCTTGGTATGTTAGATCTAGTTTTATTATCATATGCTCAATAGATCTATTTTTATATGTCCATCTTATCACTATGTCAATTACATGTTTATGTCACTTTTGTTAAAATAATCACTATTGTCATCTTTCCCTTTTATTGCTTATGGCTAGGCTATTTCTAGCCTAGACATGATGCCAAATATATGTGAATGCGTTAGTTAGGGAATGGAGGAAAACATTAGAATTGGCATAACTTGAATGACAAGTATGAGTTTGGACAAATAATCCATTATGAATATAATTGGGTAAATGGGCATGAACACCCATAAAGCCAAAGGTATAATTAATTGGTTAATAATTAAAATGCCTAGGAGTACAGTAATTAGAAAACTGTAATGACACTTACGACATGAGGTTAGATTGCAATTGTGGTGGAAGTCTGCCCAGACCCGACCGACATATCCAGCAACCGCAAATGTTGAATCTAATGTGAGGAGTATAAGTGCACAAATACGAGATGGGCTAAGACACGAGGTTAGGCCCAACTTGTGGAAGAAGTCTGTCCGGACCCAACCGGCATATCCAGCATCCATAAGTTGTAGGCCTAATATGGGAGGTCTAGACCATTATAACCATAAATGGACTTCGTAACGAATTGGAATTCTTAACCTAGAGGAATCCATAGGGATTGTATGAACATGTTAACTTGAATAAGGGTTCAGTAAATCTGGTTGAAACGGTGGGTGGGTTAAGTAAATCATGTGGCAGTGGGTAATATTTATCTATATAGGCCCACAAACATAACCTATTTTATACTTTGGGGTTATGCAACTTTGTTAAGTAAACTTGCTTAGATTAGTGAGGGTTAAGTAAATCTTGTGGCTGTGGGGTAATATTTACACATATAGACCCGACAACTTAACTTGTTTTACATGTTGGACTGTTAGGCATAACCAGTTGAAATCCTAGTAGTGGGGATGCAAGCTGAGGGGGAGCTTGTATCATCTCGTGTGTGGGACCCGTTTCAGTCAGTAACCCATCTAGGTATCAAATGTGTACTCCGAACTAGGTCGGAGTAGGGGCATGCTTACTGGGCTGATTGTAAGAGATCCAAAACGAAGGGGCGGTGTCAACAGCGTAGGAAACCAATGGAGTCATTGTAACACCCCGAAATTTTTAACAACACTAAAGATGATGAATTAAAGAATAATTGATGTGGAATACACTATTAACGAGGAATTAAGGAAAACTTAATTAAATAATCGGAACTAAGTAAAACGGACTACGTCATTGCGTCCATCTAGAAATATTGGATAAGATAGACACCTGATTTGCGTAAATCGGACATCGTATGAAGAAGTTATTAAGGTTTGAAGTTTGTATACGCATATGAAGAATATATATATATATAATAGGTTCAGAAATTTAAAAATGGGTCCAGAAATTTGAAATTTGGTTCAAAATTCAAAATTTGAGAAGGTGGTAGATTTCCCGCCCAGGTGGGTCTACCTAACAAAAGGAGGGTCGACCCATAAGTCGACACACCCAAAGGGGGGTCGACCCACCCCTGACAGATTTGGGCGAAATGCTTCTTTTAGTATCTGGACACCTTTCTGAGCAAGATTCATTGAACCCTAAGCTATATAAAGGACCCTAAACCTAGGTTTTATTCATCTAAAAACAATGGCGATGGTGAAGCTCTGCTACAATGAAAATTAAAATAGCTCTTCTTCTTCTTCTAAATCAATTCAAAGAAGATTATAGATATTCGAAAATTGCTACAACAATTCAACGATGGATACAACAACAAATTCAACATGATCTTCATAGTAATTTGAATTCATCTCCTTCACTGTGAGTTCATGTTGCTTTTAGATCTAAACATTTAAATAGTAATCGTGACATGTATGTAGAAATTGGATCTTTAATTGGTGCCTAATCAGATATATTATGACATAACTATCAGATCTGCTTTTGTATGTTCATATTGCCGCCATGTTAAATCTTGTCATAATATGCCTATTCGGTTTATGCCTATTTCTATCTGTTTATTATTGATTCGTTATTATGCCGGTTCTGATTCTATTCTCTCCCTCTTTTCCTTTTTATTTTTATATAGCCAGGTTACCTTCGAGCCTAGGCCTAACGCTGAAAAATGCGAACGTGCGAAATTGGGAATAATGGGAAAGACATAACATGGGGCATAATTGATATGGGAAAATATGGATCTAAATTTGGGCTTAAATTTGGAAATATAAGAATATGGTTTTGGGGGCATATGACTTGTTGGATAATATGAACGTAGGCACGCATTGGAATAAATATAAATATGGAATTGGAGATAAAATGGGACATGTCTAAATATTGATTTGGGACATAAATTAGAACGTACGTGGATATGAATTTTAGGCATACATTTGAAAATATGTGGATTTGGGTGTGCAATACACACACACACGCCTTAATTTATGAAAAGGGAAAAAGAGTATATAGTGCATAATTAAAAGGTGAATTAAAAAGGGGACATAAGGTCTACAATTTGAATAGTGAATTGGGCATATAATTAAATATGGGGAAAAGAGAAATAATCACCTATAATGACGTAGGTAGAATTGGATAAAAAGGAGTGTCTAGTAATTACAATTTGTAATTGCACTTATGACACGAGGTTAGGTTGCAATAGTGGTGATAGTCTGCTCGGACCCGACCGGCATATCAAGCAGCCACTAATGTTGAACCTAATGTGAGAGGTCTAAGTGTGCAAATACGAACCGGGCTAAGACACGAGGTTAGACCCAACTGTGGAATAAGACTGCCCGGACCCGACTGGCATATCCAGCATCCACACGTTGTGGACCTAATGTGGGATGTCTAGCCCATTATAACCATAATTGGACATAGTAATGAGTTGGAAACTTAACCTAATTTAATCCATAAGGATTTTATGATTATGAACTTAAGTTAGGGTTAAGTAAAATTTGATGGGTAGTGGGTAGGTTAAGTAAATTAGAGGGGGCGGCTAATTTTTACATATAGGCCCCTAAACTTAACTCGATAAGGTTATATAATTAAAGACACCTAGTGGTATACATAACCGGTAGAAACAATAAAATTATGTAATTAAACGACACCGCTTATGGTAAGCATAACTTGTAAGGATGTGAGATATGCTGTGTAATAAGATAAGAGGTACTTAATTATAAATTAAGTAATCCAGAAGTTTGGAACCCGCTGATGTGAATAACAGGTTTAGACTTGTCCTAGGTACAAGAGGAAATTATAACATAAGTTATAATAAAATAGGTAGAGAAACTTATTAACGGGCCTTAGTTAATTGAACTAAGTTACAACGATAAGTTGTAATAACAAGGAAAAATGGAATTATGATTAAATGAGGGAAACTTATAAGATAAGTTATAATTAATCATAATTAATGATGACATGTTAAAAAGGAAACATGTAAAATGAGACGTACTTAATTACACATTAAGTAAAAACATGTTATTGTAATGATGTAACCAAGCAAGAATATAAAATAGATTGTGGATTACAGACCTTGGGCCACAACCTAGAGGATAACATGTTGTAAGCTTATTAATAAACTTAAATTAATTAAGTTGTATGACTGAAATTAATAAGAAAGAGAAACTTGGTGATTTGAATAAGAATTCAATATGAATTGTAATAACCAAGTTAACTGAAAACCTGATGAGGTGAGATAAGCACATAAAAGAATGTTTAGACATAGAAACATGCTAAAGTAAGGCGTTTAGACCAGTCCGTAAGGTTGAGGGTGAATAACCCAACGGGGTAGATCATCGAGTGTTATAAAGCACAAAGGAGCGTACATTCATCTGATTGTTTGACGGATCCATAGGACTGGATGGGGAAGTATGCGACTTCTTGAGGTACGTAAGGTGCTCCTAGTAGTCCTCTGTGCGGTGACAGATGTCTGAGGCTGTACTCACAGAGGTTGGGTCTATGCGTAACTACTAGGTGGGTGGGCCTTGACTGCAGATGTAGCTATGCAGTCAGATGTTGTGACGAGGTGACACCAGGGTGATTCGACGGTTGCCTCACGATGAGGTAGAGAGGGTCACGACAAACAAGGATAGTAGACCTTCGGATATCTGTCATCAACAACCAACAGGATGCGAAAAGACTAAAGCTAACCCAAAGATATCATTTCACCTTTCATTATTGAGGTACGGTGTTGAGGGGAGACACCACATGGATGTTTAGATTGGTTGTTTTAAGGGCGGTCGCTTAGCTCTGTAGTCTTTACTAGTTGAGGGAGGGGCCAAGGTGGGGCCATAGCCATTACAAAAACATTCCCTAGGTATGTCTATATATAGAGGCTCTTCTAAGACGGGCTTGTACAGATATGGAAAAGCTCCTGACTAAGTTCCATATTTCTTGTTTAGCCCTACCACGGAACTCGATGCACATTAGAGGACATGCGATTGAGGCATCGAGCTACAATTACAGTACATACATGGGACAGTCTAGATACATGCATTTCAGCTCTGGGTGCTGTATCGTAGACTAGAGAGCATTATTCCGATATGGAATCTGACTCGATCGAGGGTGGCAGTCCATATGCTTATGTAGCATAGTAATGACAGATATATGTGGAACGTAACATTATTATATAGAGATCCATACGTCACTCCGGCATAGGATGAGGGATTGCGTTCATTGCATTGGAGACCGTGCGAGTGAGGTACCATGGAATGTATCTCAATATTGAGAGATAAATACATATATATTGTATTGAATGAATGCATGGGAAAGTAAACGGGTACGATGTGCGTATAAGTCTTGAGTGCTATTAACCTAAGTAACCTAATAATCAAGAAAATGTAATGGAACAGTATTAGTAGGGATCATTCTACTTATGATATACTAGTATCTGTGTGATACAGAGAAATGTATTTAAGAAGTGCAGTATATTCTGTCCAAACTTATCTTGTTCAGTTCACGCTTGTCCTTGCTACTGTTATTATTATCTTGTTCTTCCAGTTTTTTTTATATATACCTATCGTGATACTTTTATCTATTTATATTAAGAGTAAATGGACTCACCAGACTTTATGTCTGACTCTTTTTGTTTCCTCTTCTCTCTCTTCTGTTCCACCCAGGTTCTCAGGGAGGAAGTGCATAGAGTTGATTTGGATTCTTTCAGCTTAGCTTGGATTTTGGATATTGATGAACAGCTTTTACTTATTGTCAACTCTCTTATGGCTTTGCTTAGGAAATATTGTTTACGCTTTTGTACTCTAATATTTTTGGCAAGACAGATTTTTAAACATGTAACTGGTTATTTCAAAACTATGATGTAAACTCAGTATTTGGGACCATGATGTTATGACTTAAATAATGTTTTTAATTCCGCTGCTATTTTACATGTCTGTCTTGTGATATTATGTTTTTATTTACCTATAACACTTCACGAAAGTTAATGCATTCCCTTAGTGAGTGACATTAACGGATGCAGGGTGTCATATTTGGTATCAGAGCATATGGTTATAAGATCGGATAAAGTATTTTGAAAATGGTTTTCAAAACGGTCTCAAAAACAAAGTATTTTAAAATAAAAAGTCTGTTTTTAAAAAGCATATTTCCCAAAGCCATAAATATCTCTCGATTCTCCGCCTAATTCTTTTTTCCTTTTTGTTTGGGGAACCGTTTCTTCTCGAAAGGGTTTCCCTATTTTGGCATGGTTCCGTAGGCATGTTAAAACTATGGTACATGTTGAAGGGCAAAGAAGTGCCCAACCTCCATCTTTAGCCGCAATGGTTTCACCTGCGACTTATTTTCTCTCAAGCCTCGTAAGGATTTCCGTGCGATGGAGGCAGCTTTCAAGAGACTTGTTAGCATGTTGCACAAGGATGGTAAAAAGGAGAATAAGGGAGTTGGGGCTAAGGAGCATAGCCCAACGAAGAAAAGAGGAAATACCATAATTTTGGAACGGTGGCTCATCTGGAAAAGAATTGCAGAAAGAGAAAAGGCGTTTATTACACTTTGGTAAGGCAGGACACCTCATTAAGGAGTGCCCAAAGAGACAAAGACAAGGACAGAGGGCGGGAACTTCTAAGGGGCAAGCTAATGTTCTCATAGATAGTGGACAAGATAGGGGTAGAAAAGTTTCCACCGAAGGATTGATTTCTATTTCTGATCATCCTATTGGATTCTTTTTCTGGCGCTTCGCATTCTTTTATATCTAATCCTTTAGTTGAGTCTCTGCACCTAGATTCTAGTATGGTTTTGGATCCTGTTATTGCCTCAAACCCCAGGGGAGGTACGGCTCATTTATCGATGATTTGTCGGGGTTTGAGAATCTCTATGTTAGGCGTCAAATTTGATTGTGACACATATGTTCTTGATTTTATAAGATACGGTTTGATTCTAGGATGGATGGGATAACCATATATGGAACCATTCTATATTGTGAGAGGAGGGTCGTTAGACTTCTAACTTGCCATAGAAAGACTCTCGAGATTTCTCATGACTCCAAAAAGGGTAAGTCACGCTTAGTCTCCTAGAACCTCTTGATATACCTATCAATGATTTGCAACATGTGACTCCTAAAAAAAAGAGGGAATTTGATAAGGAAGTAGGGGAGCTACTTGAGAGGAGGTTTGAAAGTTGAATCATATCAGGATGGGAAACCTATTGAAGACAGTCATTGAGGAAACCCATCATTCTAAGATGACTATTCATTCAAGAGGCGATAAAATGATAAGACGAGTTCCGACTTGCATACTTGGATCGGAGGTCAAGAAATTATACAACAAAGAAGCGAAGCTAGTAAGTGTGCAATGGGGAAAGGGCCGCGAGGACACTACTTGGGAGGCTGAAGACAAGATTCACGCTTCATATCCTTTCCTATTCGAGAATATGTTCTTAACTTCTTTTTCCAAGCTTCGAATCAATGCTTGTATCTATCATTTGAAAATCTCCTATCGATCCAGTCTTTAGGTAGAAGGCTAATGAATGTAAACATGTGTTTGAGATATGTTATGTTTGATGGATGCAAGTGTTTGCTGGTGATTGCTCGTTTATTCATATATACACACAATAGGCACTAAATCGGCTCAATCACTTTCATTTTGCATGTTCATGTGTGTATATTTTAAATTTTTATGGATTAACATTACATTGATGTTGCATTTGGGTGGATAATTGTGCACACATATAGAACCTACATGTATTAAGATGATTTGCATACATTATGGTTGCATGGCATAAACATTCATTGCATTAAGGATGTCAACTGAATCAGTAGGTCGCCTGATCTTTCACATTAGTTTACGGACATATACACACACTATTGCATATGTTCATACAAGCATTAGAAATTCCTTGAGGACAATAGATGCATGTGATTGCTATATGGATGTATGATTGTTGGATGTTAGGATATACGTTCTTCCTAACTTAGAGATTTTGGGGACGAAATCCTTTGAGTAGGGGAGAATGTAACATCCCGAAATTTTTAACAACACTAAAGATGATGAATTAAAGAAAAATTAATGTAGAATACACTGTTAACAATGAATTAAGGAAAACTTAATTAAATAATCAAAATTAAGTAATACGGAGTGCGACATTGTGTCCATCTTCAAATTTTGGTCAAGATAGACACCTGGTTTGCGTAAATCGGACATCGTATGAAGAAGTTACTAAAGTTCGAAGTTTGTATATGCACAGAAAGAATATATATATATATATATAATAGGTTCAGAAATTCAAAACTGGGTCCGCAAATTTGAAATTCGGTTTAATATTCAAAATTTGGGAAGGCGGCAGATTTCCCGCCCAGGTGGGTCTACCTAACCTAAGGGGGGTCGACCCATAGGTCGTCCCACCCCTGACAGATTTGGGCGAAATACTTCGCTTAGTATCTGGACGCCTTTCTAGGCAAGGTTCATTGAACCCTAGGCTAAATAAAGGACCCTAAACCTAGGTTTTATCCATCTGAAAACAATGGCGATGACGAAGCTCTGCTGTAATGAAAATTAAAATGGCTCTTCTTCTTCTTCTACATCAATTCAAAGAATATTATACATATTCGAAGATTGCTACAATAATTCAATGATGGCTACAACAACAAATTCAACATGATCTTCATAGTAATTTGGATCCATCTTCTTCACTGTGAGTTCATGTGGATTTTAGATCTAAACATTTAAATAGTAATCGTGACATGTATGGAGAAATTGGATCTTGAATCGGTGCCTAATCAGTTCTATTATGACATAACTATCAGATCTGCTTTTGTATGTTCATACCGCCGCCATGTTAAATCTTTTCATAATATGCATATTCAGTTTATGCCTATTTTTATCTGTTTATTATTGATTCGTTATTATGCCTGTTCTGATTCTATTCTTCCCTCTTTTCCTTTTTATTTTTATATAGCCGGGCTAACTTCGAGCCTAGGCCTAACGCTGAAAAATGCGAATGTGCGAAATTGGGAATAACGGGGAAAGACATAATTTGGGGCATAATTGACATGGGAAAATATGGATCTAAATTTGGGCATAAATTTGGAAATATACGAATATGGGTTTGGGGGCATATGACTTGTTGGATAATATGAATGTAGGCACGCATTGGAATAAATGTAAATATGGAATTGGGTATAGATTGGGACATGTCTAAATATTGATTTGGGACATAAATTAGAACGTATGTGAATATGAATTTTAGGCATACATTGGAAAATATGTGGATTTGGGTTTGTGCAATATATATATACACACACATGCCTTAATTTATGACAAGGAAAAAAGAGTATATGGTGCATAATTAAGAAAGGGACATAAAAGTCTACAATTCGAATAGTGAATTAGGCATATAATTAAATATGGGGAAAAGGAAAAATAATAACCTATAATGACATAGGTAGATTTGGATAAAAATGGAATGCCTAGTAATTACAATTTGTAATTGCACTTATGACACGAGGTTAGGTTGCATTAGTGGTGGAAGTCCGCCCGGACCCGACCGGCATTTCAAGTAGCTACTAATGTTGAACCTAATGTGAGAGGTCTAAGGGTGCAAATACAAATCGGGCTAAGACACGAGGTTAGACCCAACTGTGGAATAAGACAGCCCGGACCCAACCGACATATCCAGCATCCACATTGTAAGCCTAATGCGGGAGGTCTAGCCCATTATAATCATAATTGGACATGGTAATGAATTGGACTACTTTACCTAATTTAATCCATAAGGATTGTATGATTATGAGTTTAAGTTAGGGTTAAGTAAAATTTGATGGGTAGTGGGTGGGTTAAGAAAATTATAGGGGGTGGGTAATATTTACACATAGGCCCCTAAACTTAACCCGATAAGGTTATGTAATTAAGGACACCTAGTGGTATACATAACCGGTAGAAACAATAAAGTTATGTAATTAAAAGACACCGCTTAGGGTAAGCATTACTTGTAAGGAAGTGAGACAACCTGTGTAATAAGATAAGAGGTATTTAATTATAAATTAATTAATCCAGAAGTCTGGAACCCGCTGATGTGAATAACAGGTTTAGACTTGTCCAAGGGACAGGAGGAAATTATAACATAAGTTATAATAAAATGGGTAGAGAAACTTATTAATGGGCCTTAGTTAATAGAACTATGTTAATAAGTAAACAACGTTTGTAATAACAAGGAAAAATGGAATTATGAATTAATGAGAAAGAATGAGGGAAACTTATAAGATAAGTTATATTTAATCATAAATAATGACTAATATGTTAAAAAGGAAGCATGTAAAATGAGACGTACTTAATTACACATTAAGTAAAAACATGTTATTGTAATGATGTAACCAAGACAGAACATAAAATAGATTGTGGATTACAGACCTTGGGCCACAACCTAGAGGATAACATGTTGTAAGCTTATTGATAAACTTAAATGAATTAAGTTGTATGACTGAAATTAATAAGCAAGAGAAACTTGGTGATTTGAATAAGAATTCAATATGAATTGGAATAACCAAGTTAACTGGAAACCTGATGAGGTGAGATAAGCGCATAAAAGAATGTTTAGACATAGGGACTAACAACATGCTAAAGTAAGGCGCTTAGACCAATCTGTACGGTTGAGGGTGAATAATCCAACGGGGCAGATCATCGAGGTGTTATAAGGCATGAAGGGAGCGTACATTCATCTGATTGTTTGACGGCTCCAAAGGACTAGAAGAGGAAGCACGCGGCTTCCTGAGGTACGTAAGGTGCTCCTAGTAGTTCTATGTGCGGCGATAGATGTTTGAGGCTGTACTCGCAGAGGTTGGGTCTACGCTAACTACTAGGTGGGTGGGCCTTACTGCAGATGTAGCGATGCAGTCAGAATGCTGTGACGAGGTGACACAAGGGTGATTCGATGGTTGTCTCACGAGGAGGTAGAGAGGGTCATGACCAACAAGGATAGTAGACCATCGGATATCCGTCATCGACAGCTAGCGGGATGCGAAAAGACTAGAGCTAACCCCAAGATATCATTTCACCTTTCACTATCGAGGTACGGGGTTGAGGGGAGACGCCACTTGGATGTTTAGGTTGGTTGTTTTAGGGGCAGTCGCTTAGCTTTGTAGTCTTTACTAGTTGAGGGAAGGGCCGAGGTGGGGCCATAGCCACCACGAAAACAGACCTTAGGTACATATGTATATAGAGGCTCTTTTAAGACGGGTCTGTACAGGTATGGAAAAGCTCCCGACCGAGTTTCGTGTTTCTTGTTTAACCCTGCCACGGAACTCAGTGCACATTAGAGGACGTGCGATTGAGGCATTGAGCTATAATTACAGCACACATATGGGATAGTCTAGATACATGCATATCTGCTCTAGGTGGTGTATCGTAGACTAGAGGGCATTATTCCGATATGGAATCTGATTCGACTGAGGCTGGTAGTCCTTACGGTTACGTAGCATAGTAATGACAGATATATGAGGAACGTAACATTATTATATAGAGATATGTACGTCACTATGGCGTAGGATGAGGGACCGCATTTATTACAGTGGAGACCGTGCGAGTGGGGTACCATGGGTTGTATCTCAATATTGAGAGATAGATACATATATATTGTATTGATTGAATCCATGGGAAAGTAAATGGGTGCGATGCGCGTATAAGTCTTGAGTGCTATTAACCCAAGTAATGTAATAATCAAGAAAATGTAATGGAATAGTATTAGTAGGATCATTCTACTTCTGATATACTAGTATCTGTGCGGTACAGAGAAATGTATTTAAGAAGTGCAGTATATTTTGTCCAAACTTATCTTGTTCAGTTCACACTTGCTCTTGCTATTGTTATTGTTATCTTGTTCTTCCAGTTTTTTTTAATATATACCTACCATAATACTTTTTTTATTTATATTTAAACTTACTAGACTCGCTAGACTTTATGTCTGACCCTTTTTGTTTCCTCTTCTCTCTCTTACGTCCTCTCCCCCCTGGTTCTCAGGGTGGAAGTGCTTAGAGTTGATTTGGATTCTTTCAGCTTAGCTTGGATTTTGGATATTGATGAACAACTTTGTCTTATTGTCAACTCTCTTGTGGCTTTGCTTGGGAAATATGGTTTATGCTTTTGTACTCTGATATTTTTGGCATGACAGATTATTAAACATGTAACTGGTTATTTCAGACCTATGATGTAAACTCAGTATTTAGTACCATGATGTTATGATTTAAATAAAGTTTTTAATTCTGCTGCTATTTTACCTGTCTGCCTTGTGATATTATGTCCTTATTTACCTATAACGCTTTATGAAAGTTAATGCATTCCCTTAGTGAGTGACATTAACGGACGTGGGGTGTCACAGTCATGTGCGTGCATGGGTCTGGTTTGCCATGGGAATTAAGACGTTGTGACATCAGTAGATATGGTTGTGCACATCTTGAAAATGAAGGGTTGCCGATTTAGGAAGTGATACATCCTACTGTGGGGCCAGCACAGGGTATCTATGGGGTTGGGAGCCGATCGATTAGGGTAGTAGTTTGGATACATTTGGATGTATGCCAAATTCTACCACCTTATAGTGGAAGGGATCATCTCATTCTGGTTATACTAGTAATACTGTAAAGTAATCATTAAGGAAATGTATAAACCTTATCCTGTCTACCTTGTCACACCTGCCTTTTTTGTAGAAATATCTCTTATCCACTTTATATGCATGTCATGATACTTTCATTTATTTACTTGCTAAAAGTAACTAGACTCGCCAGACTTTATGTCTGACCCTTTTTGTTTCCTCTTCTTTCTTCCGTTCCCCCCCCCCCTCAGGTTCTCAGGGTGGGAATACTCAGGCTTAGTCAGGACTCGGTTATCAACTTGCTAGGAGCTGCTTTCGAAGTATGGCTCAAGTTCTTATCTCTACTATGACTTTGTCTCTTTTTGTGGAATCATGTTTTTTTAAGTATTTATGTACTCTGATAGTACAAGACAGTAGCTCTTATTTTGTAATGGGTTTTGTATTCTGGACATATGAATTTTTGGACCACTGTGTTTTATGATAAATAAAGTTTTTATTTTGCTGTTATTTTATATACTTGTCTTGTAATATTTCGGTTTTGTTTACTTATAACGCTTCACAAAACTTAATGCATTCACTTTGTGAGTGACATTAACGGACTTGGGGTGTCACACTCGGTATCTGAGCTGAAGGTTACCAGATTAGATAAAGTTTTTGAAAATTATTTTCAAAAAGGTTTTAAAAGAAAGCATTTTCAAAAAGAAATTCTGTTTTGAAAAACATATTCCCGGAAGCCATATGTAACATCTCTCGATTCTCCGCTTGATTGCTTTTTCCTTTTTGTCCGGGGAACCGATTCTTCCCGAAAGGTGTCCCCATTCCAGCGTGATGTCGTAGGAATGTTTAAACTGCGGCACATGTCGAAGGGCAATGAAGTGCCTAACCACCACCTATAGCTACAGTAGTATCACCTGCGGCTAATTTTCTCGAGCTTCGTAAGGATTTCCGTTCAATGGAGGAAACTTTCGAGAGACTTGTTGGCTTATTACACAAGGACGGTCAAAAGGAGAACAAGGGAGCCAGGGCTAAGGAGCACAGCCCAAGGATGAGAAAATTGATGGACCGGGAAGGGAACACAGATAAAGTTCAAATAAATCTGAAAAGGAAGAAGTTAAGGTTGAGGAAACACAAAATAAAAATGTATGGCCCAAGAAAGGACAACAACAACAACAACAACAAAAGAAAGGTGGAAAGAATGACAAGGCCAAGGATAAGAGGAAATGTCACATTTGTGGGAAAGAGGGTCACTTGGTCAAAGATTGTAAGAGAAGGAAGAACACTTGATTCAATTGTGGACAGCTCGGACACTTTGCTGGGGAGTGCCCGAAGAAACAGGGATCGCAGGGACAAGGTCAAAGGACAGGAACTTCTGGAGGGCAGGTGCATGCTCTCACGACCAGTGCTTCTGATAGAGGTAGAAAAGTTTCTGTGGAAGGTTTAATTTCTCTTTCAAACCATCCTATTAGAGCACTTTTTGATTTTGTCTCTTCACATTCATTTGTATCTAGTTCTGTGGCTGAATCTCTGCACTTAATTACTAGTATGGTAGTGGATCTCGTAGTTATCTCAAACCCCATTGGCAGTTCGGCTCATTTATTTATGATTTGTTGGGGTTTGAGGGTATCTGTATTAGGCGTCAAGTTTGAGTGTGGCACATATTCGGGTTTATGGGCTATGGGTTGATTTTAGGAATGGACTGGGTTACCACATATGTTGCCATTCTGGATTGTGAGAGGAGGTCGTTAGGCATCTGACTTGTCATGGGAGGACCCTCGAGATTTCTTGTGACCCTAAAGGGTTGGTTATACTTAGTTTCCTAGAGTCTCTTGATGCATCTATCAATGATTCGCAATCTATTCTAGTAGTCTGAGATTGTTCTGATGTTTTTGATGAGATATGGGGCTTACCTTCGAGGCACGAGACCGATTTTCGTATATATCTGGTGGACAATGGAAAGCCAATTGCATTACCAGTGTGCCATATGGCTCCAATGGAAAGGAGGGAGCTGAGTAAGCAAGTAGGGGAGCTACTTGAGAAAGGATTTATCAGACAAAGCATATTTGAATGGGGTTCTCCAGTTGTATTCGCTACCAAGGCGGATGGTTTGCTTCGTTTGTGTGTTAACAATAGAGAGTTGAATAAACTCACCAAGAAGAATAGGCACCCGCTCCCAAGGATTGATGATTTATTTGATCAGCTTGTTGGTGCCTCGGTATTTTCTCAGTTAGACTTGGCTATGGGATTTCACCAGTTGAGGATGGCTGAGGACAAGATAGATAAGACCGCTTTTAGAACTCCGGATGGTTACTTCAAATGTCTAGTTATGCATTTTGGATTGACAAATGCACCCGCCTATTTTGTTGATTTGATGAGTAGGGTGTTTCGTGAGTTTCTAAATAAATTTGTCATGGTCTTTGTTGATGATATCTTGATCTTCTCCAAAAGCGAAGAAGAGCGTGTCCAACATTTGAGAGATTCTTAGGGCATGTGGTCTCCAAAGAAGGGATAGCTGTAGGTCCCGCAAAGGTGGTTGCAGTGCAAGATTGGCAGATTCCTAAAAATGCAATAGAAGTGAGAAGCTTTCTTGGGTTGGCAGGTTATTATAGGAAGTTCATTAAGGACTTCTCAAAGATATCAGCCCCGCTCACCAGGCTGACAAAGAAGAATTTAATGCTTTCATGGGATATATATTGTGTTGTCGCTTTCCAATGACTGAAGAGGGCTCTGACAACAGCCCCAGTCTTGACCTTGCCTGATGGGAGTAAAGTGTTCACCGTTTACACTGATGCATGTGGTACAGGGCTTGATGCAGTTCTGATGCAAGAAGGGAAAGTAGTGTGTTATGGGGGTAGACAGTTGAGAGTTGATGAGAAGAACTACCCCACACATGATCTAGAGCTAGCTTCCATAGTATTCGCGCTTAAGACATGGTGACATTATTTACCTGGAGAGAAGTTCGAGTTGTACATCGATCATAAATATCTCAGGCACTTGTTCCTGCAAAAGGATCTTATTTTAAGGCAACAACGATGGATGGAGTTCCTAGCTTCTTATGATTTTGTGATTGCTTATACCCCTGGCAAGGGTTGATGCACTAAGTAGGCAAAGGATGGCCTTATGTCCTCTATTTTTGGAGAAGAAGAGCTTGGAGTTCATCTCAACTTTTAATTTTAGACCCTCGATCCAGATTTTGCATGATTTGTTTGCATCATTGGAGATACGACCAACTCTTATAGATTAGATAGGAGCTTCGCAACAAGGTGACCCACATATTTTAGACATCATGGATAAGCTCGGAAAAGGGGAGACTTCTAGTCACCTCAGTAGATATTCCATAGATGAGAAGGGGTGGTTGCGGCGAGATGAAAGGCTTTGTGTTCCTCTGCTGGAAGTTTGATAAAGGAAGTCCTAGAAGAAGCCACCATTCTAAGATGACCATTCATCCATGCAGTGCTAAGATGTATAGAGACATGAAAAGGGTTTTCTTTTGGGCTGGAATGAAGAAAGATATGGTAGAGTTTGTTTCTCAATGTTTAGTTTGCCAGTAAGTTAAAGCTGAGCAAAAGAAGCCTGGTGGTTTACTTCATCCTTTGGAGGTTCCGCAGTGGAAATGGGAGAGAGTCTCTATGGATCTCATACATGGTTGGCCTAGATCAAAGAAGGGAAATACCAGTATCTGGGTTGTGGTAGATAGACTCACTAAGAGCACTCATTTTATTCCAGTTAAGAGTAAGAGGACGGCATCATGGTTAGCAGCAATTTATGACCGAGAGATAGTCCGTCTTCATGGAGTACCTTCCAGCATCGTGAGCGATCGTGACCCCATCTTCACCAGTGAATTATGAAGAAGCTTGTAAGAAGCATTAGGTACACAGTTGTGTTTGAGCATCGCTTATCATCCTCAGACTGATGGACAGACGGAGAGGATGAACAGAATTCTAAAGGATCTTTTGAGGCTGTTATCCTAGACTTCGGAGGGACTTGGGAAGAGCACCTTCCTTTTGTATAGTTTGCATATAATAACTGCTATCAATCCAGCATCGGAATGGCACCCTTCGAAGCAATGTACGGACGAACCTTAGATCACCAACTAGTTGGCGGGAATCTACAGAAATATTGTTACTTGGACCAGATATGTTTATAGAAACGTTCGAAAAGATTGACCATATTCGACGGCGGATGAAGACACCTCAAGATAGGCAGGCAAGAGAAGGACTAACATCGAGTTTGAAGTGGGAGACCTAGTTTTTATCAAAGTGTCTCCTCTGAGGAATGTGGTTCGCTTCGGATCTATAGGGAAGTTGGCACCTAGTTTTGTGGGACCATTTCCCATAACCGAGAGGATTGACCAAATGGCTTATAGAGTAAAGCTCCCAAAAAATCTAACTGGCATTCATGATGTTTTCCATGTTTCTCATCTGCGGAAGTGCTTGCATGACACCGCAGAAGTAGTTGAGCTGGGTGTATTGGAAGAGGTAGAAGTGGAACAGGAGGAGACAGTCAGGCAAGTCCCTACTCGTATTCTTGGATCAGAAGTTAAGAAGCTATGCAATAAAGAGATAAAGTTGATAAAGGTTCAATGGGGAGATAACCCAGAGGATGCGACTTAGGAAACCG
Organism: Allium sativum; assembly: GCA_030737875.1. Lineage (NCBI taxonomy): Eukaryota > Viridiplantae > Streptophyta > Magnoliopsida > Asparagales > Amaryllidaceae > Allium > Allium sativum. The sequence continues at coordinate 383,064,203 of CM060924.1, forward strand.
AAGACAAGATTTTTTCTTTGTACCCCTTCCTTTTCGAGTGTATGTTCTTAACTCTTTTTTCCAAAGTTTTATCAGTGCTTGTTTATGTCATTTGAATGTATCCTATCCTATCCATAGTATTTTCGACCTTTAGATAGGAATTCGATAGATGGAAACATGTGTGAGACATGTTATGTTTGATGGATGCAAATGGATGCAAGATTTTGCTAGTGGTTGCCTGTGGATGCATATACATACACATTAGGCACTAGATCGGCTCAATCACTCTTATACTACATATGGATGTGTGTGCATTTTCTTTTATGGATGAAAATGGATGTATTAGCATATGGATGTTGCATTTGGACGAGTGAGTGTGCACACATATAGAACTCACATGTTATAATAGGATTATTTGCATACATATTGGATTCATGGCACTAACATACATTGCATTAAGGAGGTCAACCGAATCAGTAGACTGCTTGATTTTCGTATTAGTATTGGTACATATGCTGTAATGAACTGGCGGAAATTCGACGCTCGAATTTCAACAATAATACATAAAACCCGTATTACTTGCCAAAACCCAAGTATCGAACAACACCAAATTGTTAGTAGAAAGAAATCAGAGGATGAGAAAAGAAAGAAATATTAGAATAGAAGAATAAGAAGAAAAACATCAGAATCTCACAATGGAACGAATAAAATATATAATATATCAAATCTCTCTACAAAAAATGAAATTGCATATACATACCAATCATCAGAGTACATCATATATCTGACACAACGGAACAAACTCTAAATATCTAATGGTGAAGCCTCCTGCTTCCAGCTCTGGAAATCTCCAAGCGTATCCTAACTTGGAAATATACTCACTCTGCCCCGAGCACATTTGAAGCAAAGCAAAATTCACCCGGATCAGTCTGGAATACTTTCAGTGATAAATTCACAGCACAAACATCTTGTTTAACTTTGAAGAATCCTTTTTGAAAGAAAAGAATAATAGTAAGACCAGCCCACACATAAACACGGAAGGTTTTTACCTTACTATAACCCAAAATATTTTTGAAATCAATATCTTTTCTGATATTCTAATAATGTCTATCAAACCACGAAGAAATAATAATCTAGCAGAACGCTTGCATCTCACACTCTATAATATAGTATACAATCAAAATCGCGGGCTTTTATTGGAGAATGGATTTCCTGGCAAGGTATGGGACCACCTTTCCGACAATGTACCTCTGGAGATGAATACATTGGGGTTCAACAGGAACGTCTTGCAACCCGGCAACACATGACCGCCCCTCATTTCTCTTGAGAGTACCGAATATATCATTACCATGGTTGGGGCCAGCCAACCGAACTGATAGCATACATATAAAAAAAAAGGGACAACCGAAGGCATTTGATTTCTCCAGATCAGGTAACTATATAGCCTTTTAATGGGTGCGACCAACATAGCCATGCTGCCTACCCGATTTTGTGCCATTTCCCGGTTGATGAGGCTTGAGGTTACGTTTATCTTTTAGCACATCTCCATTCACTTTGAATGCCACATCGTCAAATTCGTCAAATCACTAATTGACGTCCACAAATACACTCTGGGTGTCAAGCAAGAGAATTTCTCCGCCACCAAACTTGGTATATTTGTAACAATCAACGTACATGGTTCTTAAGGAAATACTCTGTCAGACATTCGTCCATACAAGTCATCAAGGAACAGGATGAACCGAAAGCACTCTCCTACTGCATCCTAGAAATCACCCTATAGATCAGTAGCGAGAAGTCATTGCGATCCGGAGATTCCAATCACGACAGAATCACAAGTCATCATAACTCGGGCGGAACATACCAGAGAAATTTAACAAGTGGTTCCTCCGATCATGAAGATCAGCGGTCTTCAATGCTCCATCTTTATACGGCTGCAAGTTAGTCGCGCCCGCACAGTTGGATCGAAGTGGTTTTGGGTCTAGTTCCCATCCTGGTCTCTCCGAAACAACCCGTCAAAAGGTCATAAGGAATATTGATTTAACAGTCGGTTCTTTAACTATCAAACCCAACAGTATAGCTAAGTACATTTATAGCTTCAGTCTTTTATTATTAAACATTTCATTTCAAACCATTTTAATGGTTAAAAATTGATTATATAACTTATCTTGCCCAATCTCTCTTGTTTCGATTTCTTTGAAACAATTATCAATGTTTTTAAAATAAATATTATTACCAAACTCCTTTCATTATTTCCTTTATCTCAAAATATCGCTATCCTTTCCAAACTCTTTTATTTCCTTCATCTTTGGAAATATTTTCATATATATATTCATGGATCTTAATATTACCTTTAACCGTTACAAACTAATATCACCTGTCGATAATAGTAAAGCCATTCAAGTTGGGGTATTTTAATTACCTCTCAGACCTTGATCGACAACATTTTTATCTTCAGATAAAAGCTTGTAATTTAAAATGAGTGGAATGTCATAAAAGTATTATTAACCATTTGCTTCTAAACATGGTGTTATAAATCATCTTGTTCAAATTGAAATTTCTTTATTTAATTCATTCGCTAATCTCTTAATTCGTCAACTATTAAATATCCGTTCCTTTCCATTGCAATTCTTATTTCAATAACATCGTTTAATTCACTTCTTAAGTGATCCTTGATCTTTAAAATTACATGCTGGTTTAAGCCTCTTTACAAACCTTGTGTATAAGATTTGAATTAAATTTCAAATCCTGTTATGTTAATTTGTTTTAGCATCTTAAAATAACCCAACTTGGATCTTAATTTACCAATCCATTTATTAACCCATTTAAAACTTCATTTAAACACATGCCTTTATGCTTTAAGAACTCTTTTCCTATTTTTGATTGGCTTTACTTAATTTAGTTTTACTATGTAAATGTTTAACTTAAGCATTGCCTCGTCTTGAGATTTCTTTTATAAACTTATTTATCATATCTGGATTCATTATCCAATTAATGTATAAAACTCTTTTCTAAGTTCAGCTAAAACCATATTATAACTTAGTTACTTTTTAACCGAATTCCATTTAAAAGATAATCACTGCTATTATTATTGATTAATAATAGCTAACTTCAACATTATCTACAATCAAGGTAGTTCACTTCTTAATAATTAGTCTTTTTAAATAGTTACAAAAATAATAATTAATCTTATTATAAATAAACAATCTGATAATCGCTTTCAAATATAGTTAATTAGAAATTTGTTAACTTCTAAGAACATTTGTCAATTTAACGACTGTTCGGAAAATTGTTTTTATTGAAAAACACTTCTAATTTGAAATAGTTGACAAATTCAACTTCGTTAACCATTGATTGGTTTCCTTTAATCATTCTTATTAAAATATAATTAATTTAATACAAACGCCTGTTAGCCTACGTTGTGAACTAGGCTACACAAGGAGCAAACAGTGAGAAAGCAACCAATCGGTTCGGATCGGAAGGAGGTAGCACAGGAAAAAGGTAGAGATCAAAGATGCAGAAATCGTATCGGCTCGGATCGGTGATACGTCAGCAACATTAGAGGATAACGAGTGGCCTCTTCGGTTCGGATCGAAGAGATACATCGACAACATCAGAAAATAACGAGTGGCATTATCGGATCGGAACAGAGGACTACAACAGCAACATTAGAAAGCAGGAGGCTTCATCGGGTCGGATCGGAGGCAGCAGATCCGAACCCCTTTATCTGAGCTTGTGACCGTTGTTGCACACACTTCCTGAAGACTCGGACAAAACATGACCATTTCTCCCACGATCTCCTGCCAAATCAATGCGCTGTCACCATCTGGAAGCCTCCGAACCCGACTCTTATGGGATGGGTGCCACGCAATTCCGAACCGGAGCCACTTCGAAGAGATTTTTCACCTATAAATACACCATCTAGAGGCATTTGAAAGGATCTTTTGGAAAATTCTCAGTTCTAGCTTCCTCCATAGCCGAATTTCATAGCTACATTCAGATCAAAATCGTCTCTTAAATCTATTTTTGAGAGATTTGAGTGAGTTTACGCATTGTAATTGTGAAGTTGAGTGAGAATCATTGTTGTATTTGTATTCAAATCATCAATTAAAAGAAAACAAAGTGGATGTAGGCTCGTTAACGCCGAACCACTAAAAATCACGTGTTCTTTGTTTTTTTTTATTCTATTTCATCGAAATCATAATTAATTTGGGTGTTAAAACCAATTTTTGGTCTAACAACGTGCTTCATTGTTTTCCTTGAAAACAATTAGACCTTTTGGTTAATTTCCGTCTTCATAAGATCATACTGCATAAATCATCGATACTTTCTTTTGTAAAACATGCTTTATAAATATATATAAAGCCTTTTATTTAAATATCTTATATAAAATAAACTTGGAACTTTGATTCAATTGTAAAGATAAATTTTATAACTTAAAACACCATCAATTCGCCTAACGGCAAAATGACATCTTAAAAACGATGACCCTTAACCATTCGCTGCCAATTACTTAATCAATAATGTTTATTGATTAAAACTCAACAACATTGTATTTAAATTCAATGATCAACATCCAATTAACAATCATTATCCAAATAGGTTATAATGCCATTGGGGATAAACAATTCATATATAAATATGATAAACAAATAACAACAATTATTTGAGGAATCCGGCTGGATCCCTCCAACCTGTTCTTCCCTGCATCACAGTTAATTACATATAAAATGATTTGTCATTCATCTATTATTTTTAATTAATAAAGTAAATAATGTCGATCAAACAAACAGTAAACAACCAATAGCCAACCATAGCATCCAATTAACTAATTCTATATTATCAACTATAATTTCTAATTATATGAATTTAGCACTTAAAGAATTTCAGAAGGTGTGAGAGTTAACTCACCATTTTTTTTCTTTTTATCGATGGTTGTCGCATTGTTTCGTATAATTTTAAACAAACGTTTAAAATTATATGAAATTCCGTTGCTTCCGAGTCCAACAGAATCAGCTTGATTGCGTAACCCTCGTCTCTGTGATTTCATCGCCTCTTGTTTTGCTGAAGTCCAAAAACATACAAAAAAAATATAGTAATTACAAGATTTTATATAAATAATATGTAAAACTAACTGGTATTATTTTAAAAATAAAACAAATTAACTATTATAATTAATTTCCTTAATGAATAAATGATGATCACGACATGTTAATCCTTCTTCTTACTTCCTAGTCATATACACATGCGCTGCTCCACCCTGTGCATCCCATAACCGGTGCTTCTGCCTCACATTCTAACTTCGTTTGTCCCTTCTATACCCATGTTTGTTTCTTTCCCATTTACATTTTTTTTATGTCTTGTAAGCCCATATACTAATTATGCATGGCCTATCTCCCCCATGTTCTTTGTACATCTGCACATCTGTAACACCCCACCTCCGCTAGGGTCACTCACAAAGGGAATGCATTAGTTTTGGGGATTATTATCTAGGTAAACATACACAGAGATATCACAAGGTAGAACATAAATAAAGCAACGGTAGGCATTAAAAACCAAATTTCATTACTTTCAACAAAAGAGTCAAAACCTCATATATCCAAAGTACAAATTATTCCATTACATCAAGTTCTAGATAAAGAAGCATAAACTTAAGATAACAAAAGTAAAGTATTCCCCAAAAATAACAGAAGTGTAGCCATAGCATAGCTCAAGGCCAAAACGTACATGAGCTGACAGAAAGCAAGCTAAATCCAAGCTAAGAGCTAGCGTTTCCTCCCTGAGAACCTGGGGGGAACGAAAGAAAAAGGGGCAAAAGAAAAAGGGTCAGTCATAAAAGCTGGTAAGCCCTAGTGACTTTCAACATAAAAACTAGTAAAAGTAACATGACATGTGAAAACTGGAATTAAACAAAAGGATGATAACAGGACTTGTATGATAACTAAGATAACAAGATAAGTCAAGTCTAGCATCGCATATTCAAGATTCGCTGCACCGACTATACTAGTATTCTAACCCATGTCAAGTATTAACCATGAAATGATCCCTTGGCCCAATATCATGAAATGACCCATTACGGGGTCCTACAGTACGATCTACTAATCGATCGGCTCCCTACAAGTTCTAGCTCGTCATGTGTCTGTGTCATATGGCCCAATCACAAAATGTAGTCACCTGTGCTAGGTCCACCATAGGGTGTATCAAGCCATAGGGTGCCAACCATCGACACGAATCAAGCACACACAGTGTAAACCTACTGGTGACCAATGCCTGCTTTTTCAACTCTGGACTACGTGCACGACCATAGTCCGCCTGAACCTACAATGGCACACCAACTCAGCCGTCATTCTGGTCGCTTACAATCAGCCCAGTAATCGTGCCCCACCCTGCCTAGTCCCAAGGTATCGTGATACATCTAAGTGGGTTACTGCTGAAAAGGACCACGTAACTAGGGTTTCTAATGGGTTAAGTGTTGTCATTCAAATTAGTGACTTAACCCTATCCAATCATGTATCAAGTTGGTTAAGTGTTGTCTTTCATGTTCATGACTTAACCCTATCATGTAGCATAAATTCATTAATGCACCCCAACCTCTCACATTAGGCTAGTTGTTGTGGTCACTGGATTTTCCGGGCGGTTCCGGCAGATTTACACCACAACATAGTCTAATCTCGGGTTTTAGGTGCGATATGACCAACTACCCACATTGGATCCTATTGTTTGCAGTCACTGGATTCGCCAGGCAGTTCCGGGAAGATTTACACTGCAAACTCAACCCAACCTCGAGTTGGCCATTTTCAAGTTCGTTCTAGAGTCATGACCATGTTTAAGTTTCATATCAAGTTCGTGACAAGTTTTAAGGTAAGTTTCATGTCCATATTCAGATTCAAGTTATAACAATGTTCATGTTCCAAGTTCATGGTAAATTCAGGTTTGCCTAAACTACCCAAATCGTATTCCCATCGCATGTGAATTCGAATTGATACAAACAAATCTAATTAGGGAATAACATAGAAAGAATGGGCATAAGGTGGCAAAAGTGATTACAAGTCAAGCATGGTATAACTTGAGATAAATGATTACAACAATACTGGCATATGGAGTAGTGGTCTCAGATATCAAATCTAGCAAAATAGGGTGATAGTCATGGTAACAGTTGACATAAGATAATAACCCCAAACTTGTGAATAACAACTAATCCAACATCACAGGCATGAACATTATGGACATTAGGGGTTTTAGATCTACAACATATATAGGTCCAAAATCAATTTCATATAAATATTACCACAAGTCAAGATTCAAGATGAATAGATCCAAGGTGAACAAATAGTCAATCCAAAATACTAGATCCAAAATGAACAATGATAGATCCAAGATATACAATGATAGATCCAAGATAATTGTCATATTTAGGTTCAATTTCAATTTACAACATGTCCATATTAAGTTTAAAGTTTAGATCTAAAAGTAACTGGGGCTTACAGATCGTGGTTTTAGAATTAGAAAACAAAGAGGCGATGTTGAATCTCGAGTCTAACAGAAATCCCCCAAACAGCAATACTCTACACGTAGCCTTGTTGGAGAAGAAGCAATCCCTTTTCTCTAACTTTTCAACCAGAGTTTTAGCAGCATAAGGCCAGAGAGAATTTGTGTAGAGAGACTAGAGTTAGGGGCTGTTTATGTAGCATCAGGCCAACGAATTTAGACAGAAATCGGACTAGAAACATCATAGTGAACTCTGACTCAAAAATGGGCTCGACAACCAGGTCGACATCCAGGTCGACCTAGTCCTGGGAAGGTCAACACTATGGTCGACCCCCAGGTCGACCTGGTCCTGGGAGGGAAATTTCCCGCCCAGTCCGTTTCTGGGGTTTGAATTCGGAATTTGAATTCGAATTCTGAGCTGTTTTTGAACTTGAAATTTCTGAAACTTTGAAGGGTCATAACTTGGTCATACGGACTCCGATTTTCGAAAACTCGGACTTGTTTCCAAGTAGAATTTCGAGACGAACATAGTGGCGTAACCCGTTGACCTTGATCCTTATTTTAAAAATTAATTCTGCCTTGATTTATGGTTATAACACGTTATTAAAATACGGGTTGTTACATTCTCCCCTCCTTAAAGGATTTCGTCCCTGAAATCTCTAAGTTAGAAAGAATTTATCCTACCATCCAATCATCCATCTACTCAAAACATCATCCACAGGCAACCATTGTACTTAAAAGATTTCTAGTGCTGTATGAACATATGCAGTAAGTGTGTGTATATGTACTTATCTAATGCAAAAGATCAGGCGGTTACTGATTCAATAAACCTCCTTAATGCAAAATATGTTAGTGTAATGAGTCCAACATGTATGCAAATTCCTAACATAATTTATAATCTCTACATGAGTGCACATAACATTCATTCATATGCAACATCCAAGTGATAGCATAATAAGTTCCATCCATGTACAATGTGTGTCATGCATATGCAACATGAAAATGTGACTGAGCCGGTCTAGTGCCTAATGTGTGTCATGCATCCACTAGCAATCACTTGCAAACACTTGCAACCATTTGCAAACATCAACCATAACATGTTTCAATCACATGTTTACATCCATATCGTTCTACCTAAGGTTCTCAAGATAAGATCGAGAAGATAACAAGGCAAACATAGGTAGTAAAAGCATGATACGAAAGGTTTTCAAGTTTACAGGAAAAGAGATCGAGAATGTACCTTCAAAAAGAAATGGGTAAAGCGCACGTATCTTCTCTTCGGTTTCCCAAGTTGCGTCTTCTTGGGCTCAACTGTACTTTAACTAGCTTGACTTCTCGATTCCTTAGATTCTTGATCTCCGTTCCTAAGATACGAATCGGAACTCGCCTTGATGTTGCTTCTTTTTCCACTTCTACGCCTTCAAGGATACTTGGCTCAACCACTTCGGCTGACTCATGTATGCACTTTCGGAGATGCGAGACGTGAAAGATATTGTGTACTCCTGTCAGCTTCTCGGGTAAGTATACCTTATAGGCCATCTGCCCAATCCTCTCAGTGCTAGGGAATGGTCCTATGAACCTTGGTGCTAGCTTTCCAACCGCTCCAAAACGAACCACATTGCGTAAAGGAGAAACTTTTGTAAAGACCATATCTCCGACTTCGAACTCTAGGTTTGTCCTTCTCTTGTCCGCATAAGATTTCTGTCTATCTTGGGTCGTTTTCATCCGTCTTCGTATCAACTCAACCTTCTCAGAAGTGTCCCTTATCATGTCGGGCCCAAGTATAAGCCTGTCTGTCGTCTCCCACCAACAAGTTGGCGACTTGCACGGTCTTCCATACAGGGCTTCGAACGGTGCCATTCCGATGCTAGCTTGATAATTATCATTATATGCAAACTCCACGAGAGGAAGATGGTCTTCCCAAGTACCACCAAAGTCAAGAATGCATAGCCTCAAAAGATCCTCTAGTACCCTATTTACCCTTTCGGTTTGTCCATCCGTCTGTGAGTGATAGGCCATGCTTAAACTTAGTCGTGTACACATTACTTCTTGTAGACTATTCCAAAACTGGCTAGTGAAAATCTGGTCACGATCACTAACTATACTAGAAGGAACCCCGTGCAACCGTACTATCTCTCGAAGATAAATAGACGCTAGCCATGACGCGGTCCGCTTGCTTTTCACCGGAATGAAGTGAGCACTTTTCGTGAGTCTATCAACTATGACCCATATGCTAGTATTTCCCTTCCTTGACCTAGGTAGTCCATCCACGAAATCCATCGAGATACTCTCCCATTACCATTGCAGAACCTCCAAAGGATGTAATAGCCCATCGGGCTTCTTCGACTCGGCCTTTACTTATTGGCACACCATGCACTTCAAAACGAACTCTGCCACGTCCTTTTTCATTCCAGGCCAAAAGAAATGTGTTTCATATCCGTGTACATCTTATCCCCTCCGGAATGTATGTTCATCTTCGAGTGATGCACCTCCTCGAGGACTTTCCTTACTAAGTCTCCCACTTGTGGGACACATAGCCTTCCATCACGCCTTAGCCATCCTTTTTCATCTATGGCATACCTACCGAGGAGACTTGACGTTTCACCACTAATCAGCTTGTCCATGATTTCGACTATCTGTGGGTCTTCCTTCTGTGAAGTCCCTACTTGATCTAGAAGTGTAGGTCTTAACTCAAGAGATGCTAACGTAACAGTTAATGACTCAACAGCAGGTGTAAAATCAAAGGTTGCTATAAACTCAAGACTTTTCCTTTCAACAAACAAGGGGCTCAAGGTCAACCTTTTCCTACTTAGCGCATCCGCCACCACGTTACCCTTGCCAGGGGTATAAGCTATATCGAAGTCATATGATGCCAAGAATTCCATCCACCGCTGTTGTCTCAGATTCAAATCTTTCTGTGAGAAGAGGTACTTAAGCGATTTGTGGTCGGTATACAACTCGAACCTCTCCCCTAGAAGATAATGGCGCCAAGATTTAAGTGCAAAAATGATCGCCGCCAACTCCAAGTCATGTGTGGGGTAGTTCTTCTCATGAACTTTAATAAGTTGTCTACCCCCATAGCATATCACTTTCCCTTCTTTCATTAGGACAGCGCCTAATCCTGTGCCACATGCATCTGTGTACACCGTAAACATCTTACTTCCGTCGAGTAATGCCAAAACTGGAGCTGTGGTGAGGGCTCTCTTAAGTCTCTGAAAAGCAATCTCACATTCTATGTCCCATGCAAACGCTAGGTTTTTCTTCGTTAACCTAGTAAGAGGGGCTGAAATCTTAGCGAAGTCCTTAATGAACTTCCTATAATAGCCTGCCAAACAGAGAAAGCTTATCACCTCCATTGCGTTCTTAGGAATTTTCCAGTCTTGCACCGCAACTACCTTTGCGGGGTCCACGGCTATGCCTTGCTTAGAAACTACATGTCCAAGAAACCAAACTTCCTTCCTCCAAAAATGGCATTTGGAGAACTTAGCCTTTAACTGGTGTGCTCTAAGCGTATCCATGACTTCCTTGAGATGTCTAGCATGCTCTTCTTCATCCTTTAAGAAGATCAAAATATCGTCCACGAAAACCACTACAAACTTGTTAAGGAACTCCCGAAACACCCTACTCATCAAATCTACAAAGTACGCGGGTGCATTCGTTAACCCAAACGACATGACGAGCCATTCGAAGAACCCATCTAGAGTCCTAAACGCAGTTTTGTCAATGCTATCCTCAGCCACTCTAAGCTGATGGAATCCTGTGGCTAGATCGAGTTGAGAGAAAATAGATGCTCCCACAAGCTAGTCAAACAAATCGTCGATTCTTGGTAGTGGGTGTCTATTTTTGTTAGTTAGCTTGTTTAACTCACGATAATCTACGCATAGACGAAGCGAACCATCCGCCTTAGTAGCGAATACCACCGGAGCACCCTATTCAGAAATGCTTCATCTTATGAAAATTTTCTCAAGCTACTCCTTAACTTGTTTACTGAGCTCTCTTCTTTCTCGCGGGCCATGTTCCTAATGGGCAATGAAACTGGCTTTACATTATCAACAAGATAAATTCGGAAGTCTATCCTGCGTTTAGGAGGTAACCCCTTCACCTCATCAAAGACATCTCGATATTCTCGGACCACTCTTATAGATTGCAAATTGTTGATGGACGAGTCAAGAGATTCAAGATAACACAATATGACCGGACCCTTAGGGTTAGAAGAAATTTCAAGGGTATTACCAAGGCGAGTCATGAGCCTCACTACCCTTCGTTCATAATCAAGAATGGACCCATAATTGGACAGCCAATCCATACCTAGGATCAAACTGTATCCCATAAATCCAAGAACATAAGCATTACACGTGAATTCTACGCTTAAGATAGAAATCCTCAAATCCACACACATCATAGATAAATGAGCGGAGCCCCCAATTGGATTTGAAACTATAACGGGATCCTCAACCAGACTAGTACTTAGGTGCAGATTTTTAACAACATCAGAAGAAATAAAAGTATGTGATGCACCAGAGTCAAATAAGGTTCGAACAGGAAATTCAGAAATGTAAATAAGGCTTTCTACGGAAATATTACTACCTCGGTCAAGTGCTGGAGTGGTGTTGAGAGCATGCAACTGCCCTCCAGAAGGTCCTGCTCGCTGGGCCTGCCCTTGCCCCTGCCTCTGAAATTAGAAGGTGGAGGCCATGGCTAGAGCTCAAAGGAGGTTTGTGGCGGCTGGAAAATGAAAAAAAATCGTTTTCTAAACCTTAGCAGCCCTCAAATACCTCTAAACCCGAAATCCCCCATTGGGCCTAGCTGTTAATCACCCGATTTAGCCCAATTGAGCTGTTTTTCACCTTCTATACCTTGTTTCAGCCATATCTCCCAAACGGTAAGTCCGTTTGGCTAATGTAACCACTCTACGGAAAGAGAAACCATCATTCGAATCCAATGGAATTGGTTTTAGGTCAAAATTCCTTTCCAGTCAAAAGTTATGGCCAAAACAGTACCAACTAGGGGCAAAACGGTCATTTAAAAATCGACAAAAATCATGAACATGGAAAATGACCCCAATAATCGTCTCCCAAAGTTACATGACCATACGACTTCGTATGTGAAAGAAATAAATATTCTACGATCCTTCGATGTGTAGAATGCGGGTCGTTACACCTTGCTTCTTAGGGCAATCTTTGCTGATGTGCCCAGTATCTCCACAATGAAAGCATTCACCCAACTTTCTCTTCTTCCTTCTATAGTCTTTAGCTAGATGTCCCGTAATACCACAAAATTTGCACTTCCTTGTCTCACGTCGTTTGTTAGTATTGTTGTTGTTGTTCTTGTTATTCTTATTGCCTCCCTTCTTGAAGTCAACCTTCTTATTCTGAGTCTCATTAAGCTTAACCTCCTTCTTGCTATTCTTGTCTTCCTCATGAAGTAGGGCCATATCCACCAAGCTTTCAATGGTCGCCCCCATAGGTATATGAGTTATGGCCAAACTGTGTAGTGGCTCGTTCAATCCTCGAGCAAAGCGTACAACCTTCTTCTGAGTTGTGTTAACCAAGTCCAATCTGAACCTAGCAAGCTGATTAAACTTAATCACGTACTCCCTAACGGTCATGTCCCCTTGCTTAAGTGCTAGGAACCTCTCCATCTGAAGGTTCTCTTCTGCTAACGATAAGAATTTAAGCCCAAACCTCTCTCTAAAGTCTGCCCAAGTCTCAACTGATCTGGTAGCGTTGGTGACTTCCCACCAAAATGCAGCTTCCTCTTTCAACAACCATGCTGCCAACTGAACTTTCCTATGATCCTCCACATCGAAGATAATAAAAAAGTCTTCAGTCTTCTTTAGCCAGTTTCGTGCCTCAACGAAGGTTTCAGTTCCAATGAAGTTCTTGCCACCCATTGCTTTAAAGTCTTTGCATATTCTGGCAAAGGCGGTACCAGGAGGAGGAGGAGGAGGAACCGCGACCACTGGGCAAGGAGGAGGACGGATGTCTGTCGGGCCCGCACCGTTGGCCCTAGCTTCCAAGTACCTTCGGAACCATCCAGGTACGGGTACTCCCTCAGGAAGGTTAAGATCAGACATGCTGAAAAACGAAAAATAAAAAGATTCAAATGAGGAAACAAAGGAAAGTGCTAATGGCTTTTGGGGAATAGCCTTTTTAAACATAAAACTTTTATTGAAAAATGCTTCTTTATAAACGGTTTTGGAAAATAGTTTTAGAAAGTTTTTTTTTAGTGAAAATAAGGCTCAGGTCCCTAAAAGCAAACTTAATTAGGCTCACATCCAGTGATAAACTTATTATAGATTAGGTCCCTATTTTTCAAAAGTTGCAAAAAAAGTAAAAAAAATCCGAATATTATTTTTTAAATAAATAATTCATTTGACCATAAATTCACTAAAAAAAATTCAAAAACATGCAAAAAATAAAATTAAACTGAAAAAAAGAACGATAAATGCAGTTAATTGCATTTTTTCATGCAATAATTTCAATTTCCTGCGTATATATGTGCAATTATTCCAGTGTTTGTATCCGTTGTTGAATTAGTTCTTTTTTATTTGCATTCAAGTGTGCAATTAAATATGAAACATGCACATTTGCGTGCAACATATATGCAGGCAAAACTATAGCATAATTTCCTTTGTGCAATAATTGCATACATGTATGCAAGTATAGGCAATACTTGCATACATATATGCAAGTTTTTTTTTTTGGCGTGGACTTCTGGGATTATTTCCAGATTTTACAATTTTTTTTTTTTTGGTCATGGCTGCACTATTTTTTTTGGAAAAATACGTAGGAGCGAAACAAATAATGGACCTGAGCGTGACATGACAGGTGGAAGCGGATGCACTAATGTAGGAGGCGCACATTCAAAAACAGGGACCGGAATTGTATTGGAAAGTATGCGCGGTTTTTTTTTATTTTGAAAGTTAAAAGGGACCTGTAAAAAACGCACCCTTTTTTTTAACTTTTGCCCCATCTGGTAACCTTCTGCTCTGATACCAAATGTAACACCCCACCTCCGCTAGGGTCACTCACAAAGGGAATACACTAGTTTTGGGGAGTATTATCTAGGTAAACATACACAGAGATATCACAAGGCAGAACATAAATAAAGCAGCGGTAGAAATTAAAAACCAAATTTCATTACTTTCAAGAAAAGAGTCAAAACCTCGTATATCCAAAGTACAAATTATTCCATTACATCAAGTTCTAAATAAAGAAGCATAAACTTAAGATAACAAAAGTAAATTATTAACAAAAAATAGCATAAGTGCTGCCATAGCATAGCTCAAGACCAAACCGTACATGAGCTGACAGAAAGCAAGCTAAATCCAAGCTAAGAGCTAGCGTTTCCTCTCTGAGAACCTGGGGGAACGAAAGAAAAAGGGCCGAAAGAAAAAGGGACAGTCATAAAGACTGGTAAGCCCTAGTGACTTTCAACATAAAAACTAGTACAAGTAACATGACATGTGAAAACTGGAATTAAACATAAGGATGATAACAGGACTGGTATGATAACTAAGATAACAAGACAAGTCAAGTCTAGCATCGCATATTCAAGATTCGCAGCACCGACTGTACTAGTATTCTAACCCATGTCAAGTATTAACCATGAAATGATCCCTTGGCCCAATATCATGAAATGACCCATTACGGGGTCCTACAGTATGATCTACTAATCGAGCGGCTCCCTACAAGTTCTAGCTCGTCATGTGTCTGTGTCATACGGCCCAATCACGAAATGTAGTCACCTGTGCTAGGTCCACCAAGGGTTTATCAAGCCCTAGGGTGCCAACAATCGACACGAATCAAGCACGCACAGTGTAAACCTACTGGTGCCCAATGCCTTCTTTTTCAACTCCGGACTACGTGCACGACCATAGTCCGCCTGAACCTACAATGGCGCACCAACTCAGCCGTCGTTCTGGTCACTTACAATCAGCCCAGTAATCGTGCCCCACCCTGCCTAGTCCCAGGGTAACCTGATACATCTAAGTGGGTTACTACTGAAAAGGACCGCGTAATTAGGGTTTCTAATAGGTTAAGTGTTGTCATTCAAATTTATGACTTAAACCTATCCAATCATGTATCAAGTTGGTTAAGTGTTGTCTTTCATGTTCATGACTTAACCCTATCATGTAGCATAAATTCATTAATGCACCCCAACCTCTCATACTAGACTAGTTGTTGTGGTCACTGGATTTGTCGGGCGGTTCCGGGAAGATTTACACCACAACATAGTCTAACCTCGGGTTTTAGGTGCGATATGACCAACTACCCACATTGGATCCTATTGTTTGTAGTCACTGGATTCGCCGGGCGGTTCAAGGCAGATTTACACTGCAAACTCAACCCAACCTCGAGTTAGCCATTTTCAAGTTCGTTCTAGAGTCATGACCATGTTAAAGTCTCATATCAAGTTCATGACAAGTTTCAAGGTAAGTTTCATGTCCATATTCAGATTCAAGTTATAACAATGTTCATGTTCCAAGTTCATGGTAAATTCAGGTTTGCCTAAACTACCCAAATCATATTCGCATTGCATGTGAATTCGAATTGATACAAACAAATCTAATTAGGGAATAACATAGAAAAAACGGGCATAAGGTGGCAAAAGTGATTACAAGTCAAGCATGGTATAACTTGAGATAAACAATTACAACAATACTGGCATATGGAGTAGTGGTCTCAAATATCAAATCTAGCAAAATAGGGTGATAGTCATGGTAACAGTTGATATAAGATAATAACCCCAAACTTGTGAATAACAACTAATCCAACATCACAGGCATGAACATTATGGACATTAGGGGTTTTAGATCTACAACATATATAGGTCCCAAATCAATTTCATATAAATATTACCACAAGTCAAGATTCAAGATGAATAGATCCAAGGTGAACAAATAGTCGATCCAAAATACTAGATCCAAAATGAACAATGATAGATCCAAGATATACAATGATAGATCCAAGATAATTGTCATACTTAGGTTCAATTTCAAATTACAACATGTCCATATTAAGTTTAAAGTTCAGATCTAAAAGTAACTGGGGCTTACAGATCGTGGTTTGAGAATTAGAAAACAAAGAGGCGATGTTGAATCTCGAGTCTAACAGAAATCCCCCAAACAGCAATACTCTACACGTAGCCTTGTTGGAGAAGAAGCAATCCCTTTTCTCTAACTTTTCAACCAGAGTTTTAGCAGCATAAGGCCAGAGAGAATTTGTGTAGAGAGACTAGAGTTAGGGGTTGTTTATATAGGGTCAGGCCAATGAATTTAGACAGAAATCGGACTAGAAACATCAGAGTGAACTCTGACTCAAAAATGGGCTCGGCAACCAGGTCGACACCCAGGTCGACTCTATGGTCAACCTGGTCCTGGGAAAGTCGACACTATGGTCGACCCCCAGGTTGACCTGGTCCTGGGAGGGAAATTTCCCGCCCAGTCCATTTCTGGGGTTTGAATTCGAAATTTGAATTCGAATTCTGAGCTGTTTTTGAACTTGAAATTTCTGAAACTTTGAAGGATCATAACTTGGTCATACGGACTCCGATTTTCGAAAACTTGGACTCGTTTCCAAGCAGAATATCGAGACGAACGTAATGGCGTAACCAGTTGCCTTTGATCCTTATTTTAAAAATTAATTCTGCCTTGATTTATGGTTATAACACGTTATTAAAATACGGGTTGTTACAACATCACGCCCAGTACACAACATCCCCACTTCAAATGTTTCTCAGCTCCAACCCCATATTTCCATTTCTATTTTCCCTTTCTTTTTCTTTTTTGTTCACTTCCTTTTTTTCCCTTTGATCTGCGCATGGACTTCCATGCATACCCATAGACCTGCACCTCTTCAATGCATGATTCCTCTTTTGTTTTGCTGCGCCCATCTTATCCTTCTTTATGCATTACTTGTAACCACCATGTTATTTCCATCTTACATGCATCTCCTTTCTTTTTTATTCCCTGCTCCATGCATTAATAGTTTGACATCCAGGCATTTATATCCCCGCCTCCCCTTTGCAGTGGCATGCGTCGACTTTATCTATGCCGGGGACATTCTGAACAATTCCATTATTTCACGGCACACACACACAAGAGCGACCACTGAACGACCTCCACGTTCACCATAGTTAGCCTCGCCCTCCTGCTTTCGCACATCCCCAGCATCATTAAACCCATCACTATGTCGTTTTCAAATTTATAGCGACATATACATGTTACTACTGAAGCAACATATTGGTTTCTTTACTGTTGAACAAAGGCATCACGTATTTTTGGGAAGGGATATTTCCGTTATTTCGATGATCTCCCTTTTTTTAATGAATCTCGATAGTACGGGTTTGTTGTGAATTGAATATATATACTCGTTGAGATGGAAGATGAAAACGTTGGGTTAAAGTGTGAAAGGAATGAAACATATCAGTCGAAAATATTGACTTTCGTACACCAGATAAATTCTACCAGAGATTATTATCTGGAATATGGTTAAGATTTGTGCAGAATTTTTAATGTTTTCATGTGCTGGTATAAGTGGAAGGATATGCACATGTTTTTACTGCAATTGATAAGGCTCAGATTTTTATTTGTCTAAGCGCTGAAAAGGACGTGTGCCAACTCGCAGAGATCTGTTTAGACATTAGCCATAATTTTTGACTATAGGAAATGTACTGAGATTTTGGATAGGATTAAGTTGCATCTGCTGAGCAAATCATTGGCCAAGATTTGCGTAATTACTAAAATTTCTATCATTTGAACATGTTGTCAAAGATATGAAAAGGTTTGTGTGGATATTTGGTTCACAGCTGAAAAAATTTGCAAAAGATCTACATAGTTTCTATCAGCCAAAATATTCAAAGTGAAAACAAATCGTATCAGTGAAGCCAATCTTCCCAACATTTCTCCTTTCAGATTTGTAAAGGCTTTTACGAGATTTGGCCACGTTCCCTCATGCTTTTACTAGTGAATGTTAAATTGCACAGAGATTTTTCTTTATATACACTGTATACAGACGGTGGGCAGCCACATGTCATATTATCCTGCTTTGAGAATCAGGACAAAAGAAATCGAAATGTTCGAACGTCAAACATATCCTAAGCAGATATGCCAAAACTATTGAAAGTGATGGGTTGGTTGATATATCTTTTCTTTTTATAATATATATTATATATTCTAGTTTCGGTTTTCAGTGTAAATAGAACGGAAGGGATAAGCTAAAAAGATACTACCACATTTTGAAAATGACGTGGTAGAGATTTTTAACTATCACCATGTGCCAAGATAGTGTGTAGTGTCCAATAGATTTTGTATAGGAAGGATCGAGGTTGTTGAAATATGTTGTATCATATCTCTAAAGTGAAAACAGTTTCAGTAATCTGTTGGAAGTGCTGCGCCAGGACCAGCATATCTTCTATTGAATATTTGGACAGATATGTGAGGATGTAAAGAGAAATTTCCGAAGATATATAAAGATTTTGGAAAGGTTTTAAAACTGACCAATTGAGACTTGCTGCAATTTTTGTAAAGATTTTAAATTCAATATATTGAGATTCCATATTAAAACTCTATTAAATTTATTATAATAAAACCCCTTTATTTATACAAGCATAACGACACGTGTTCCGCGCGTGGTAAGGACATGCATTCAACGCGTGACCATGACATGTGCTCCGCGCATGGAATATTGTGTATTTATTAAATGTAAGTGAAAAATGATTTATACAAATATTCAAACAATTAAATTCACGTTATTTAATTTCAAAACAATATTTAAAACCAATTTTAAATGTTTAAATAAATGGCTAAAAATACGGGTCGTTACATATACACACACCTTTGCATATGTTCATATAAGCATTAGAGGTCTTTAAGGACAATGGATGTCAGTGATTGATGGATGAGTAAATGGATGATGGATGGTAGGATGTCCATTCTTCTCAACTTAGAGATTTCGGGGACGAAATCCTTTGAGTAGGGGAGAATGTAACACCCCGTATTTTAACAAACATAAAAGAGGATAAATTAAATAATAATTAATTTAATATTCGGAAATAAGGGAAATGGACTGCGCCATTTCATCCGTTTCAAAATTCTGGTCAAGATAGATATTTGATTTGCGTAAAACGGACACTGTATGAAGAAGTTATGAGGATTTTAAGTTTATATACGCGTAAAAGAATTATATATACATATGAGTTAGATATGAGTCAGAACCCTATCAAAAACCGTTCAAAATTGAAAAAAATAATAAGGTGGCAGCTTTCCCGCTCTAGGGGGTCGACCCCCCTAGAGGGATGTCGACATCAGGGTCGACCCCCCTAAAGGGGTATTGACACCCCTAGAGCTGACGTGGCAGTCAGTTTTAGAGGGACTGGCAGCTATAAATACATGGTCATTTCTCTTGTTTTCTTTATTGAGAATCCATGGGGGCCAAACTCTGTCGGTGACTGAATTAGGATCCGTTACCTTCTACAACTATCGACTTCGCAAATCAAACTTAGAGATTCAGGTATAGATCCAACCTCTGCTATTTTCTACCATCTCTTTCAGTCCAAACACTGTGAGTTAGTTACGTTTAGATTTAAATGATTAAAAGTAAACATGATATGACTGTGATTTGGATATATGCCTGTGATTGAATCATATTCGATCTATCATAATTTGTGAATTTATAAAGTTCTATGACTTGGATCTAAATCTTTATCACATTGGATCTATCATAATTTGAAAATTTAAAATGTTCTATGACTTGGATCTAAATCTTTATCACATCTGATCTATTAGGACTTCTGAATCTATGACATGACTATGATGTGGACCTTAAATATTATCATGCTAGATCTACATTTATAGATCTAATTCGTTTGTGGTTAATTTATCATGTCATGCTAAATCTACCTTTATAGATCTAATTTGCTTGTGGTTAATTTATCATGTCACATTTGTGGATCTTAAACTTTACCTATCATGTGGTGTTTAATTTAGATCTATCATTAATTTGAAATATGAATCCTTATTTATTCATGCCTATTATGACATCCTTTGTATGTTAGATATAGTTTAATTATCACATGCTCCCTAGATCTATTTTTATATGCCCACCTTATCACTATGCCAATTACATGTTAATGTCACTTTTGTTAAAATAATCACTATTGTCATCTTCCCCTTTTATTTCTTATGGCTAGGCTACTTTCTAGCCTAGACATGATGCCAAATATACGTGAATGTGTTAGTTAGTGAATGGGGAAAGCATTAGAATTGGCATAACATGAATGACAAGTATGAATTTGGACATATAATCCATTATGAATATAATTGGGTAAATGGGCATGAACACCTATAAAGACATAGGTGTAATTATTGGTTAATTATTAAAATGTCTAGGATTACGATAATTAGAAAACTGTAATGGCACTTATGACACGAGGTTAGATTGCATTTGTGGTGGAATTCTGCCCGGACTCGACCGGCATACCCAGCAACCGCAAATGTTGAATCTAATGTGAGGGTTCTAAGTGCACAAATACAAGATGGGCTAAGACACGAGGTTAGGACCAACTTGTGGAAGAAGTCTGCCCAGACCCGAACGACATATCCAGCATCCAAAGTTGTAGGCCTAATGTAGGAGGTCTACCCCATTATAACTTTAAATGGACTTCGTAACGAGTTGGAATACTTAACCTATATAAATCCATAGGGAGTGTATGAACATGTTAACTTGAATAAGGTTAAGTAAATTTGGTTGAAATAGTGGGTGGGTTAATTAAGTCTTGTGGCGGTGGTAATACTTATATATATAGGCCCACAAACTTAACCTATTTTATACTTTGGGGTTATGCAACTTTGTTAAGTAAACTTGCTTGGATCAGTGAGGGTTAAGTAAATCCTATGGCGGTGGGGGTAAGTTTACATATATAGGCCCAACAACTTAACCTGTTTTACATGTTGGACTGTTAGGCATGGTTGTGGGGATGCAAGCCTAGGGGAAACTTGTATCATCTTGTGTGTGGGACCCGTTTCAGTCAGTAACCCATCGAGGTATCAAACGAGTACTCCGAACTAGGCCGAAGTAGGGGCACGCTTACTGGGCTGATTGTAAGAGATCCAAAACGAAGGGGCGGTGTCAACAGCGCAGGAAACCAATGGAGTCATGTGCGTGCATGGGTCCAGCTTGCCATGGGAATTAAGACACTGTGACACCAATATATATGGTTGTGCACATCTTGAAAATGAAGGGTTTCCACTTTAGGAAGTGATACGCCCTACTGTGGGGCCAGCACGGGGTATCCACGGAGGAGGGAGTCGATTTATTAGGGTAGTAGTTAGGATACATAAGGACGTATGCCTAAGTCTACCACCTTATAGTGGAAGGGATCATCTCATTCTGGTTATACTAGTATTAGTGCAGAGTAATCATTAGGGAAGTGTATACACCTTATCCTGTCTACCTAGTCATACCTACCTTTTTTGTAGAAATCTCTCTTATCCACTTTATATGCTTGTCATGCTACTTTTATTTATTTACTTGCTAAAAAGTAACTAGACTCGTCATACTTTATGTCTGACCCTTTTTGTTTCCTCTTCTTTCTTCTATCCCCCCCTTCCCCCCCAGGTTCTCTGGGTGGGAATACTTAGGCTTAGTCAGGACTCGGTTATCATCTTGCTAGGAGCTGCTTTCGAAGTATGACTCAAGTTCTTATCTCTACTATGGCTTTGTCTCTTTTTAGGGAATCATGTTTTCTTTTAAGTATTTATGTACTCTAATAGTACAAGATAGTAGCTTTTATGTTGTAATGGGTTTTTGTATTTCGGACATGTGAATTTTTGGACCACGGTGTTTTAAGAGAAATAATGTTTTTATTCCATTGTTATTTCATATATCTGTCTTATAATATTTCTGTTTTGTTTACTTATAACGCTTCATGAAACTTAATGTATTCCCTTTGTAAGTGACATTAACGGACATGGGGTGTCACACCACTGTAACTGAGTTGAGGTTTGTTTACAAGCACTAAAAAACCTGTGTAACATCCCAGATTTTTCAGTCATTTAAATTGGAATATTTAAATATGTTTTATATATTATATACAATGGATTTTATATCGATTATATTGTATAAAATAGAGTTCGAATATATATAATTTATTTTATAATTAAATCAAGCTCAAAATGCCGCGGTAGTTCATAATTTTTGATTTGAACTTTAATTGATCATACGGGATCCGATAAGTCGGATTTCTGTGAAAGAAGAAACATTTGAATCTATTTGGTTATATTTTTCTAACGAAAATGGAAGTTTTAACTTACAGATTGCAAGATATGTTCAATTCAAATTTTAAAATAGTCGTTATGGAATTTCGTTAATAAAAGATAACGTTTAAGGGATTTCTATATATTTGCATTTCGTTTTATACTAAATTTCTGAATATTGAGTTTAAAATATATATTGGTTATTCTGTTTTGATAAATACGATGATAATAATTTATTATTTATTTAAATAGGATTTGTTTTGAATTTAAATATAGTTTATCGATATTTCAGGTCTTAAAAATAGTTTTCTTTGCAAACGATCTTCGTTTTCGAAGAAACAAGTTTTATATGAATGCGTACAATTAATTATTGCTAGATTTCCAATTTGGAGCTAATCGGAATCGTTTTATTGGTATGCAATATTTAGAGGTGAACCGATAAGTTAAAATATTGCCATTGTACAAACGGAGTCCGTTTTCGATGAAATTTATTTCGTTGGGATTGCAGCGATGAGACATAGTGGTGTATTCATTTTCATAAAATTTGGAGATAGTGTTTAGCTGTGGGGATTTAATGGGTAACGTTAAATAGCAGTGAACCGTATAAGATAACAAGACACACACAGGAAACTATAACAGTGAACGTCGCAGACTAAATGGATATAGGAAACACGATGCAGACTTAAGCATGAAAATAATAAACCCTACGTATATGTATATTAAAAACCCACAGTAAAGACAAATGGAGTTGTCTCCTCAGGCATCCTACATACATTTATCCATACTCCTCACCTAGAACCATGCTTGTACTGGTGATAAAACATTGATTCTACCTACCCATTTCTTACTCTATATATACACAGGTTTACCTTGTTCCTCTCCGGCAAAAAAAGAAGAAAACAAAAGCCACAATTTTATATTTAAAACCCAAAAACGCAAGCCTTTATAATACAATCAAAAACAATGACACCCTTCTCCTATGTATCTGTATATGTTGATGCGGTAGTCACTGGGAAAGGTTCGTCGGAGCTCCGATGTTGAGTGTTGTAGCATGCAAATCTTGTGATGGAGAAAAAGGAAAGGGGGCGCTGTGTAATACGGGGAAGACGGTTTAAACATAAAGCATAAGTGAGTGGCACGGTGAAGGAATGGAAAGCAAGGACATGCGTGGTGTACCTGGTTGTAAACGAGAGACTGGGTGCAGTATTTTGAACAATGAAGGATGCGAACTGTAGGGAGTTTAATGCATGGGGGAGTCCATGTTGTTGCATCACAATGAAGTACAACAAGGAGCGTGAGGTTTTCTTGAACTCAGGCACGGATGGAGCGGTGACCAAGGAGGAGCAGCGCTATACGGAAACAGTAGCAGGGGACTCAAAAATGAAGGAGTGTATAGTTTTGTATGGGGGGTAACGGGTGCATGTCGTGGAATAGGGAAGCGTGCCTTGGGGACTGAAGAAGTGGCTATGCACAATTGGAAGGAAAAAGAAGGAGGCGGTGTACTTTAATGATGGAAGAAAACTGGAAGCTAGTGGCGAGCAGGTTAGTTACATTTGAAAACATTGAACATGCGGGAGTGCATACGTACGTGAAGGAAGAAATATGTGCAGTATGAATGGGAAAGGAGGTGATTAACGTTGAAACATGAAAGCTGAAACAAAAGGGAAACAATGCAGTGTATAACATGAGGCGGTGAAGAGAAATGGAGTGAGAGAGGATCGGGCTTGAATAGCAGTAGGAAATATGAAAAGAAAGGTAAACAGTAAATCCGAAATTACTTAATCCACTGTTGATAAGCCTAATTATAGTTTATACTTGGAGTTATTAAAATATTACGTGGCCTACATACCACGTATAAAACAGTAGGAGGTAAAGTAACGTAAATATAGCCAACTATGTTTTCATCGGATCCTAATCCCCTGTTGTGCGTAGCTAATCAAAACAAGTAGACAGTTGGACAATATAACGTGAAAACACTTGATCTAATTTACATTTACATAGTCGTGTTATATTCTAACGTGACCGACTGTATATATATATTAATACATAGGTTCAAATAACAGATAAGAATGGAAAAGGGTATTAGTTAATATATTATATATAACATTAAAATGTGTAACAATGTCATACATTAACAGAATATGATCGACTAAGAAGCATTGAAACCGTATGAAAATCGCTTCAATATAAAGTTGTTTTGCGTTGGAGTTGAATGCAGATGGAAGCTGGTAAAATAAACCGCTAGATGTCGAGTGAAAACAGGTGAGTTCAACTCACTCAGTTTATCCCGTTTATATTTTATATAAACTGGGTTTTTATTTTGTTTGCAATGTTTGTTGATGGTTGATGATGTGATGACTGTTTACATGTGTGCTGAATATTTTTAATATTCATTGACTAAATTAAGCGTTTGTTTAATTTAATCAAATTAAATCGTTATTTTAATGATTAGATTCCAAACAAGGTAACTTGCCTTGTTGGTTATGTTTATAATAATTTAAATGTATTAAATAAATCATTTGATACTCGAATGGATGTTATAAATTGTTTGTTGACTGTTATTAGCTAAACGGATTATTTTTGGTTATTGTAATGGATAAATATATTGTTATGAGATAACTCATTATGATTCAGGGAAGGACAGGTTGGAGGGATCCAACCGGATTCCTTAAATATGTTGTTTATATAAGTTGTTAATCAATTGTTGACTATTGAACCAAAATTCATCACTTGTTTGATATTAACCAATGGGATATATAGTTGAGTAATTCTCGGTAGATGGTCTATAAATCAATCATTTTATAGAGATTGAATTTACCGTTAGGTAATCAATAGAAAGAAAGTTATAAAATTTGTTTTATAACTAAGAATAGATTTGAAATCCATTTTATATAGATTATTTTTAAATAAAATTATTAAAGGAAATAAATAACTATTTTTACCTTGTAATTACAAAGACGAGCATATAAAGCAAGATTTGTGGAATAATGAGTTTTCTAAACAAGTGGGCCGAAATTAACCAAATGGTTAAGGGTTGAATTTATTGTTTAACTGAGATTATTTAATTAGATTATTAATTAAATAAAGTTATTTTAATTGATTTAAAAGAAATGGCTAATGGAATTGGTTAACGGAATAACCTTGTTTTGAGATGACCGAGTCGACTACTTGAACGAGAATTGATGATTAGAAACAATTATTGAATTGTTAATTATTATTAAAGTTTATTATTTAAAATAGCGTTTTGAAGGAAAATTAACTATTTAATTAATAGTAAATGATAATGTAGACTTTTCAAATGAAAACGAATTAAGTTTAATTATTATTTAAGGAAATGATTGGGTCTCCGGAACTCGATTAATAAAGTCAAAGGTGATCTTAGGACCTTGTTTACAATTAAAAGGGATATTAATAAGTTTACTCATATATGAGTTAGATTTTGGATTTATTTACGGAAAAGATTCTATAAAAGGAAAGTTTTAGAACAAGTTTTAATATGGGTTGAAATCAAAAAGAAGCTTAAGTGGATTAAATCTAATTATAAGAGTAGAGATATAATGATGGGATCAGGGAAATAAATGCTTAACTATGAAATGGAGTTTAATTGAACAAAACGAAGATAAGTGGTTACAGAAAGAAATTATATAGTTAATGGAACCTTGGGCTAGTGGTTGGAATTTGGGATCCGTTTATAAACTTTTAACTATTTTAAAGATAAGAATGTTGTCGACACAAGGTCTGAGAGGTAAATAAAATACCCCAACTTGAACGACCTCATGATTATCCAAGGATGATATTAGTTTAGAAACGAGGGTAGTTGAGGGAATCAAAGGAGTATTTTTGTAAGGGATATTATGAACTATGATTCAAAGAATTATAAGTTGGGTAACTTGGGAATGAGAATTTAAAAAGCGGTATTCAAAATGTTGAAAGATTTAGTTGTTAAATTGTATTCCAAAGTTCGGAATGTTTATTGAGTGAGGTTTATTCCGAAGTTCGGAATATGATATTCCGAAGTTCGGAATGATTAATCAAATATGAGGTTTATTTCGATGTTCGAAATGTTAAACAAGAAGCTAAAAAGGAAATTAATGACATTAGAATTTATAATATTTCAGTATAAATGATAAGTAGGTCTAATATGGCTAGGGAAATAAGATAGTTATAATAAACTGATATATTTAATTTGAGAGAACAAATTTATATTGTCGCTAATGATTTTACAAATGGAATTGGTAAATAAAGTAAGAGTTTTGAAAATAGAATTTGTAACAATTGTTACAGATGTCAAGTAAACTATTTTGATTAGTAAAAATTAATACTAATTATTGCAATGATATAACCATAAAGAGTAATAACTGTTTTGACTAAAGAGGCCAAGTGACGCTATATACTGAACCAACGAATCCACTTTATTTTTCTATGGATGATGGTTATTTATTTTGATAGTTAAATCAACAACTATCAAAATCTGACCAAGTCGATTGTTGGAATGGAAAGACCAGGATTGTGACGGCCCGCCCCGCACCAGCCGACATTCCCTCCGAAAGTGCACTGTACACATGCCAACTAGTACGGAACGGTCGCCAAAGAAAGGAAAGAAGAGAATGAACTAATCAAAAACCTGTAGAATGTCTCACAGCGCATGGAACAAAATATAATAATAATATACTTGACATAAAACAGGCGAGACAGTGCATAAGCTGATAGCTAAAACCAACAACAACATCAGAGTAGTGGAAGTCTAAATATAGCTTATTACAACTTTTCAAATTACTGTCTCTAAACAAAAGAAAGCTAAAGTAGAAGATGCGCTACTAATGCCCAAGTAATGATCTTCAACAACACAGGGAGAATATCTATATGTATCATACGTGGAAGTCTCATGCTCGTCTCCGGATCAGCTACTCGTGCATACCCAGCTAACTTGTCTCTAGTCTGCTCGTGAGAGCACCCAGAGTAATAAGAAGAGACATAAAACTCTAGGTCAAACAAAAAGTCTAGTATGAGCGATAAGCAGCTAAACAGAATAATAACAGGTATACTAAACCATACCTGAACCTGGACCTGCAACCAAAGAGTTAGCACTACATACCATACAATACTCTAAGGTGCCATTGAACAGATGGTGTAAAGATAACGGGGGTGGGGGTGTGCATGTCATAATGATGGAAAACCAATCAACCATTGCAATCATCCTCACATCTTTCACACTCAGTGCGTAAAGCATACGATATCTACTGCTTCGATCACTAGACCCGTCGAAGTAGTGACGGAGTTCGACTTGTACAACTACTGCTACTACCAAGCTTACCACATAGAGTCATGACCAAACCTTTACAAATGACCTCACTTCATTGGTCTATAGCCCTTTAGTCGTACCTAGGCCACTATGGCCCTGAATCCGTTCACGTACTCCCTACACATAGTGATCCAAAGCTATAGACATCTACAACCCCTTAGCACACGTCCCGCAGCAAAGCCCAACTCATGAAGTCGACTCGATGGTTCCCAACTGGATCCTGAGTACAAACTTCCCATTAGACTACCTTTGCATCTTGGGTTCTGGTCTCCTCTGGATCGGTCTTCTTCCTTGCCTTGGTTCGGTTTGGATGTGCTCCTTCAGTTCAGCTCGTGGGACACTTGGTTCCAGCTCATGCAAGGCAATACAGGTCGAGTCGGGTTGTGACCACTCATCGGGTCGGATTGGGTGCTTCTGGTTCGTGGTCATGTTGTCCTCCGTCCAGTCCAATGCGTAGTACATCGGTTCGGGTCGCTCCATCCTCATCACGAACGGATCGGGTCGTGACACACAGATCAGCTCGTGGCTCCTCCTCCTGGTTCGGATCAGCGTCATCATATCGGATCGGCTCGTGGTGCATGGCTCGCGATCGGGTCGGGTCTCTTAAGCTTCTCCATGGTGCATCGGTTCGGACTCCTTCCTCCGATCCGATCCGGATCGGGTGTCCTCCTGCACTTTGTCCAGCAAGCTGTTTCCGCCACTCGACTGCGTTTTCGACCAATCTAACACTTCTAGACAATCACAAATCATACCATACAGTCATAGCAACATGTACAATCATCCACAAACAAAAAAACAACAATCACAGCATGTAAAATGGATCAAACATACCTAAAATTCCATCTTTTCCCCTAAGAATGATTAGGCAAAACTAATGATATGATTAGTAAAACTTAACCAAATCAAACCAAATTTCTAACAGAGGTCTAAAACATTATTTCAGAAGTTATAAATATTTTTCTAGATTTTTAACGTGTATAAATTCGCTAATTATCACTAATCACCCTAATTAACTGGAATTAGTGTCAAAACAATCCTAATCACTCACCTTTGCCACAATTAAACTTTAGATCTGAAATAATCTACTGTGTGGGTCGAATTCCAATGCCTAGCAGCAGCTCCAACTCAGATTTGGTGCTATTTCTCCTTAATTTGATGTAGTTTAAGCCAAAACTTGATTAAGAAGTGATTAGAGGTGTTTTTAGATGTAGGAGGCCATTGTTAGGTTGAAGAGAGGGTTTGTGGCGGCTGGAAAATGAGTGAAAAACCGAAATCCTAACCCTAACAGCCCTTAAATACCTCTAATCCCGAAATCCCCCATTGGGCCTAGCTGTTAATCACCTGGTTAAGCCCAATTAAGCTGTTTTTCACTATTTGAAACTTGTTTCAGCCATATCTCCCAAACGGTGAGTCCGTTTGGCTAATGTAACCACTCTACGGAATTGTAAACCATCATCCGGAGCCAATGGAAGTGGTTTCAGGTCAAAAATCCTTTCCAGTCAAAAGTTATGGCCAAAACAAGATCAGCTAGGGGCAAAGCGGTCATTTAAAAATCGGGAAAAATCGTGAACATGGGAAATGACCTCAATAGTCGTCTCCCAAAGTTACATGACCATACAACTTCGTATGTGAAAGAAATAAGTATCCTACGATCCTTCGATGCATAGAAATAAACTATTTTGATTAATAAAAATTACTAATTATTGCAATGATATAATTATAAAGAGTAATAACTGTTTTGACTAAAGAGGCCAAGTGACGTTGTATACTGAACCAACGAATCCACTTTATTTTTCTATAGATGATGGTTATTTATTTTGATAGTTAAATCAACAACTATCAAAATCTGACCAAGTCGATTGTTGGAATGGAAAGACCAGGATCGAACTTATATTCAAAAACCATTCCTACCGCAAATACGTAAATGTTGAAGATAATCAGAAGCTGCTCAAGATGGAGCAATTGAAGACCGTGGATCTTCATACGAGGAAGGATTATTTGTCGAATATTCTTTGGTCTACAACTAGAGGTATTCTGACGTGATTCAGTCGTGAGTGGGATTTTGCGGATTGTAAGGACTTCTCGCTATTGATCCTTTAGATGTGGTAGGAGGGTGTCTTCGGTTCATCCTATTCCTGGATGATGTGTATGGACGATGCGAGTGGTGGCTAGATGTTCCAAAAATCGATTATAACCTCAAGCCTCATCAATCGGGAAATGACAAAAATTGGGCAGGCAGCATGGCTATGTGGGTCGCTCCCATTAGGGTGTATTGTCACCATCTAGAGAATATTCATATTTGTTACTTCTTTCACATTCTGTATCTCTCGAGAATAGTTATGTTGCTAGCAACCGTAGGTGACTATATATTCGATACACTCAAGAGAAATGAGTGGTCGGTCATGTGTGGGCTGGGTTGCAAGACATTCTTGTTGAACCCAGTGTATTCCCCTCTAGAGATACACTATCGGCAGGTGGTTACATACCTTGTCATATTTGGAATCCAATCTCCAATAAGTGCCCATGTTTTTGATTATATTCTATATGTGTGGAGCATGAGATGCAAGCGTTCCACTAGATTGCTATTTATTTGTATTTAGACACTATTATAATATCAGATGATATATGTAATTTCAAAATGTTTTGGCTTATAGTAAGGTAAAAACCGTCTGTATTTATGTGTGCATTTGGTCTTACTATTATCTTTTTCTTTCCAAAAGATTTTGAACTTTAAAATCAAGTTGGATGATCCCCCTTAAACTGTGCGAGTTTTTCTCACTCTGGTTCACCAGACTGACCAGGTATTTGTAATGCTTGGGTTAGACGGGGTTGTACAGGTTCAGGTCATTGGATAATATGAAATTCAGAAGACGTGCTGGAGGAGTTCAGACATACGATTTTATCTAGTATATTCCGCTGTGTGTTGTAGTTGAGGACAGGTTGTTATAACTGTCCAGATTTGTCTATTGTATTCTGATGTATGTAAGTATATTACTTCAAGCTTTCAATAAAGTTATTTATGTATTATATTTTGTTCCGCTACAATGTGAGACTCTATGTAGTGTTGGTTCCTCTTCTTCTATTCTAATATTTGTTTCTTTCTTACCTCACCCTTTAATTTCCTTCTATTGACATCTGGGTTTCCAGTACCATTTGGGTTGGATGGGTGTTGTTTTGATCAGCTCAAAAGTTACCGGAAATTTGGGTCATCACAACCAGTCTACCTTGTGGTACTATAGTGAATCACTATTAATATCACAAGAATTCTAGACTCATGTAAATATATATATATACACACACATATAAGACCAAGTCTAGAAAGATGATGAGAAACACACCAAAAATTCTGAGGAAAATAAAAATTAAAATAAGTTTATATTTGTCTACAGTAAATTCTATTTTGTTCCAGTTTACTGTGTGTTTCTATGATAGGTCCACAGTTGACTGGACAGGATTTGAAGCTCGTGAAGATTGAGTGAATGTGTATGAATGTATGTAAGAGAGTGTATGTATGTTCGAGTGAAATGAGTGAAAGGTAGTGAGGAACCAATGTAAATGAATGCGACTAATGAAATGTACAAAAGTGAGTTCTGAAAGATGTACTACTATGAAAATTTGAAATAAAATATTTTTTGAATAATAAATACTGTTTGAATATATAAATTATGTGCAATAGTATTATTATTCAATATTAATTTATTTCTGTATGAGTTGAAATATTGAATAGTACAATTACAAACACATTTATTCAATAATATATGTTTGTTATCATCAAACTAAAAAATCATATTGTTATATTCAACAATCTCCCCCTTTTGATGATGACAAATATACACTTAATATTTTGAATACAATAAATGTGTTTGAATGTGTAGTACGAGAACTCCCCTATTTGTATGCTCCCCCTATGACTGGACTACCCCCACATATGCTTCCCCCTACAACCGAAAACACAACTAACAAATTTGCATGAGATTTAAGAAATATAAAAATCTACTAAACACCTAGAAAATTTAAAAAAGAAATATATAAATGTTTGCATAGTTATCAAAATCTTAACGCTTCTCCCCCTTTTGTTATCATCAAACAAAAAAATCATACTAATATTTTCATCACTCTCAATATACAATGAAGCCAGAATGATTATTCCTTTTTATCGATTGCATTAACTCTAATGAAATAGATTCGAAGTATCATCCAAACCGATCGCAGTGACATGAGTATTGAGTTTGAACTATTCAGTATCACACCTATAATATTATGGGATGAGATATTCCTAATTCAACGTTCTTCTTCTTCTCATTCAAGATGATTTTTTTTTAAAAATCTTACCAGCACGAGACATGGTCTTTCATGTACAATTAGTTTCAGCATCACTACTTTTTCCAACGATTAAAAACTAATGAATAACATGTACAAACAATTTCTTTTCATTTTGGTGTTTGAATTTTATGCTTATTGCTTATTTAACAGTTAGCCAAAATGTTAATAAGTTTGATTAAAAAAATCTAAAAAACTTATAGAAATGCCACCAAATCTTTCAAATCTAAATCCTACTTAGTAAAATTATACAAAATAAAACAGTACAACTCTATCCTGATATGAATACATTTTTAATGATTTATGTATGTATTTTTCCGAAAAATTATTAAAGTTGGTCAAATTCTAGAAAAATTCATTGTCCATTTATTGAGGGAAGTTTCCAATGATCAAGATAACAAACCCTTTAAATTCTCCTCACTTTTAGGTATCCACCCACTTCTTTCTCACATCCTTAATGGCTCTTTGATGGAAAGAGAAGATAGAATGAGAACTTGAGCTTATTTTCTGATAAGGTCACTAAATCTACTCTCTATAAAAAATTACACCATCTAATTAAGAGTGTGAGGGTTTGGCACTTAAACTTGAAATTTAAGTATGGATTTGAAATCCTTGGAAATCTTTTATCTGAATTCAAATTCGATTTGTTGTTTTCATATGCATCAAGAGTTCAATTGCAATGGTTAGATGTAAATAAATCAATCTTCTTTGTAGTTTTCACCTTATAATCTCTCATTTTTGCATGTTTAGATTGTGTAGAGAACATGATTGTGCCAAAAAAAATTATATATGGTATCAGAGCGAGTTTTCATCTTTGCCTTGCTTTATTGTTGAATCTGACTTAATTTCTGTTAATATCCACTGATTTAATTTTGTGATGTATGTGCCGAGAAACACAAAGGTTTAGTCCCACATCATAGAAATATTGAACATAATGCATCATATATATAAATTTGTACTTACTCTATTAGTTAGAATGGCCACGAAAGCAAAAGAAAATGGCACCACCATATCACACACGCATGGAAAGCACTTTGCACTGTGCACTTGCGTGTGGTTTTCCTCTCTGCTATGCAGCTTCTACGTTTTCTTCCACTTATTACCATGACTTGTTTTATGGGGTAAATTTTCATTACTAGATAGTAGCCACAACATCTCTAGTTACTAAACTATTGACTGCTTCTTCTCTACCTTTTTGCATTGCACATAATCCATAGTTAATTGTCTGTTATATAATGAAACTTTCCCATGGGAATTTGATTATGTTTCTTAATGTCCCCATATGAATTAAGAAACTTATGCAGCTTTATGCTTTCATCCTTAAGTTATTGTGAATCTAATCGAATACAACTTTACCCTACAAGCAGGTTTTATGTCAACGGATTCATATATTTCATGCATGGTATACATTGGTAAACCATGAAGAGTTTTATGCCTTAATTTTTTCTAGTTTATAAGCATGTGTTTTACTTTATTTGCAGAAATTTTACCTAGGAGTTATTCTAATGTTTAATGTGACATTCCTGAATTAAAGGTGATAAGTATAAACTATAGAAGGAAAGAGTGATGTTGCACTTCGGATAGATGGATATAGATTATGCTATTAGGAAAGATGAGCCACCTAGTATTACTGAGACTAGTACTCCAGATTCAATTGGCCTTTATGAAAAGTGGGAGAGATCTAACTTTCTCTTTGTTATGTTCATAAAGACCTAAATTTGTGCTAGTATATTTGGTTCTATCGATCGGCATACTAAGTTGAGAGACATCCTTAAGGCTATTGATGAGCAGTTTGTAACTTCAATTAAAGCTCTTGGTAAAACCATAATAATGCAATTTTTATCAATGAGGGTCACTAAGATTAAAGTGGTGCATGATTATATCATGCGCATGAGGGACATTGAGGCTCAGCTAAATAACTTAGAAGTTACCATGTCTGAGTCTTTCTTATGCATTCCATTTTATGCACTCTTCCTCATAAATATGGTATTGTTAAAGTATCTTACAACATGCATAAGGATAAATGATCAATTAATGAACTTATGATCATGTGTGTTCAAGAAGAAGGAAGACTGGTAGTGGAAGAGGGTGAAAAAGTGAACCTTACTACTTCTGAAAAGAAGAAGGATTGTGCTAAGGAAAAGGGAAAGATGTTGGCTAAGAAAGCCATTAAGAGGGAGTCTAGGTGTTATTTCTGTAAAAAGAAGGAGAACATAAAGAAATATTGTCCTCAGTTCAAGATATGGCTTGTGAAGAAAGGTGATTTTCTTGCATTTGTGTGTTATGAATCTAGAATGGTTAATGTTAATCATAATACTTGGTGGATTGATTCTGACACTACAATCCTTGTTTCAAATACCTTGCGGGTTATGACAAATCTAAGGAAACCAATGGGAAGTGAACATTACATATATTTTGGAAGCCAGGTTCACATGTTGAAGTCGTTGGGACAAGCAGTTTAACTTTAAGTAGTGGTTTCATTTTGCATTAAAAACGTTTTCTATACCAAATTTCATTTGAAATTTGGTTTTAGATTCAAACTTTGTACCTATGGGATTTTCCTTTAATTTTTTAGATCTTGGTTTGACCTTATCTAAAAATTCTGAAATTGTTGATTATGGTACTTTGTCTGATGATTTACAATGTCTTGAATTGTGAAATGACACTATTCATAGTTCTATGCATGTTAATGCTAGGTTAAAGAGATGTATTATGAATGAAAAATCCTCAATGTTTTGGCATTGGAGATTGGGACATATCTCCATTGAAATAGTTAGGATATTAGTAAAGGATAGAGTACTTTCAACTCTAGACTTCACTTATTCTGAGACTTGTATTAGTTGCATTAAAGGCAAGCAAACTAACATACATAAGAAAGGTGCAAAGAGGAGTTCTGAACTATTAGAAACCATACATACGGATATTTGTTGTTCGAAAATGAATGCTATTGATTCGAAATACTTTATCCCATTATAGACGATTATTCATGATACATCTATCTCTATTTGCTTCATTCCAAAGACGAAGATCTGGAAGCCTTCAAATTATTTAAGGCTGAAGCAGAGAATCAATGTGGTAAGCACATTAAAATCGTGAGACCATATGGAGGTGGTGAGCACTACGGAAGATACGTTTATAACAGACAAGCATGTAGTCCATTTGCGAAATTTCTTCAACAACATGGGATTGTTGCCTAATACACTGCGCCTTGTTCTCCAGAAGAAAATGGTGTGGCAGAAAGAAGAAATTGAACCTTAATGGACATGGTGAGAAGTAGGAGAAGTAATGTTATACTTCCACCTTTTTTATTGATTGAAGCTCTTAAGACGACAACGTACGTATTGAACCAGGTTCCATCCAAGGTCATCTCTAAGATGCCTTTTAAGTTGTTTAATGGTTGGAAACCAAATTTGCGACATATACACATTTGGGGATGCTGGTGTAAGAATTTACAATCCATAAGAAAAGAAGCTTGACCCGAGGACTATTAGTGAATATTCCATTGGATGCCGAGAAGTCAAAAGGTTATAGATATATTGTTTGTCCCATTATACCAGGATTATGGAATTAAGAAATGCTAAATTTCTTGAGAATGATTTGTTCGGTGGGAGTGATCGATTTCAGAATATTATTCCGTAAATAGACGACTATGTGGTTCTATCTTCTGATTCAAGTGATATGTTGATTTTCATTCATGCTCCTCAACTTCATTCAAGTGTTAGACAACCAAATACAAAAATTCCACAAATTATTGATCAAAATCTGATGGATCTTGTTGCAAACGAGGAACAAGCTCAAAACCAAAGTGAACAAGTCCTATCAAGGAGATCAACACAGGAAAGGCGGTCAACTATTATTGATGATTATGAAGTGTATCTACAAGAACCAGATTGTAACATTAGAGTCGATAGTGACCCTTTGTCGTTTTCACAAGCCATAAGGTCTGTGGATTCAAACCTGTGGTTGAACGCTATGAAAGAAATGATGAATTCCATGGCGTTTAATCAAGTTTGTAATCTTGTTGAGTCTCCTAATGGTGTAAAAATCATTGGATGCAAGTGCGTTTTTAAAAAAAAAAAAGACTCACTAGGCAACATCGAGAGACACAAGGCAAGACTCGCTACTAAAGGATTCACTTAAAGGGAAGGAATCGACTACACAGAGACATTTTCTCCTTTATCAAAGAAAGATTTCCTTTGCAAAATTATGGCATTAGTAGCCCATTTTGATTTCAAGCTACATTAAATGGATGTGAAAATGGCATTCCTCAATGGAAAATTAGAGGAAGAGGTTTATATGAAGAAACCTGAAAGATTATCCTTTAAGGATGGTGAGTATTTGGTTTGTTAGCTAAATAAAACCATATATGGGTTAAAACAGCCTCCCTTCAATGGTATAAGAAATTCCATGAAATAATTACTTCATTCGGTTTCCAAGAAAACATCATGGATCAATGTATATATCTTAAGTTTACTGGGAGTAATGTTTTTTTTTTTTTTTGTATGTGGATGATATTTTGCTTACAACCGATGAAAAAGGGTTGCTACGTGAGGTGAAGCAATTTCTTTTAAGTAAATTGATATGAAAGATATAGGAGATGCATCTTATGTCATTGGAATTAAGATCCATGGAGATAGATCTCGCGATGTTTTGGGATTGTCTCAAGAGTCCTATATCAACAAACTACTTGAAAGATTGTTTACCATATCCAGCACCCATTGTGAAAGGTGATCGATTAAGTTTGAACCATTGCCCTAGGAATGACATCGAAAGGGATCAAATGAAAAATATTCCATATGCTTCGTAGCATAATGTATGCTCAGGTCTATACTAAACTAGATATTGCATATGTTGTTGGAGTATTAGGAAGACAATAGAGTAATCTAGGGATCTATCACTAGAAGGTTGCAAACAAGGTGTTAATGTATCGTCAGAGTTCTAAGGATTACATGCTTATGTATAGACGAATGGATAGCCTTGAA
Organism: Allium sativum; assembly: GCA_030737875.1. Taxonomy (NCBI): domain Eukaryota; kingdom Viridiplantae; phylum Streptophyta; class Magnoliopsida; order Asparagales; family Amaryllidaceae; genus Allium; species Allium sativum. Next base: position 383,101,530 of record CM060924.1, read on the forward strand.
GTGGTAGGCTACTCCGACTCCAACTACGGTGGCTGCATTAATCCACGAAATTTCACTTTAGGATATGTGTTTAGGATGCGTTTCATAGAGGAGAGCAAAGCAGACCTTGACGACCACTTCTACTATAGAGGTTAAGTTCTTTTCTTGTTTTGAGGCTACCTTAAATGATGTATGCTTGAAAAGTTTCATATCTAGGTTATGAGTCGTGGACTCTATTTTCACCTGATAAGAATGTATTGTGATAATTCAGCTACTATCCTTATGGCTAAGAATAACAAGAGTGGATGTCGAAGTAAACACATCGACATAAAATTTCAAGCCATAAAGGAACATGTTCAGGATAAGAAGATGATCGTTGAACAGATTAGCACTGAGCTTATGATTGCTGGCCCCTTGAACTAAAGCATGCAAATCAAGATTTTCAAGGACCATGTTGTGAGAACGGGACTCGGTTCCTTTATGTGATATATTCATTTATGTTGTATTGAAAATTTTTCATTTAGTTGGATATTTCTCATTTGAATTATGTACGTGTAACACCCCGTAAAATAAACCTAAAATAGACATGAGGTAATTTAATAAAAATAATCAATAGTAAGTTAACAGGCTGAAAATAGAATTTTGAATAATATGGAATTGGGCCACAAAAGTACCATAATTGCATTTATGGCGAGATTCTGATCCATTTTCATATTTTATTTACTTAAAACGGTGTCCGTGTGTAAAAGATATTAATAAAACAAGTTGTGTGTAAATATTAACACATAAGGTTTGGAATTTAAATAGAGTGTATATATATATATATATATCTGGAATATATTAATTATGGATTAGCATGAAAAGAATATCCCAATTGAATTTTATATTGCATGTGTATATTAATGTGCAATAAGGGACAAAGATAATCAAACAAAGGAAAAAAATCTATTAAATCAACATTTAATAATATATATATATATTAAATCTATCAATTAATATATATATATATATACACATTCGTGTATATATATACATATATATATATATAAATCTATTGTGGTATATGATCTCTAGTATGATTTTTTCTGCTTTTATCAATGATAGTTTAATTTAATTTTTCTGACTTCCTTTTATCTCTAGTTCTGTCTCTGGCTCTACATGTGATACTTGGTTATCCATATCTTATTTACTCAGTTGTTCTCTATTATGCTTCATAACGAAATATATATATATACACATTTATATGTATATATTCACACACATATGTATATATATACATACATATATATATATATATGTAAATCTATTGATGTATTTGATCTCTAATATGGTTTTTCTTTTGCTTTACCTGTGATTGTTTTAATTTGCTTCTTCTGACAGCCTATTATCTTTAGTTCTATCTGTGTTGTCTTTTAATTTTTATACCTATATTCATTTATAGTATTCAACTTTTATGAGCTTACTTTTTTGCAGTTACAGGTTTACGATAGTATATTTCTTTTTGTGGACTCTAGATTTAGGTATTGTGTTTATTGTATCATGCATATTTTTTAATTGGACTCTAGTCTTAGGATTGGGGGTTTTCATTTTCTTTTATTTTTTTCATTGTAAGAGGTGAGTTTTGCTACCTGTCAGGCCTGTTTACAGCTCTCTTTTTTAAGTGTGGAATTAAATTACATGAGCACTCTCCTCCAAGTGAGGATCACTCATTTCTCTAAAAAAAATCAACATTTAATAAAAATTGGAAAACGACCATGAAATAAATTCCCTGGGCAAATTTGACCCAAGGGGTCGACCCCTACCCTTGAGGGGGTCGACCGCCCTGGTTGAAGAAAGGTGGGGAAGGCTGTTTTTTTAGGGTTTTTATATAAATTTAATACATAGACTACTTGGATTTAATCTAATAGATCCTACTATCTTTTTTAACACTTGCAACTCTATATACCACCTTCGTAGCCTCTTCCTAACCCTATTTTTCATTTCATTCTTACGCCTCCATTATATCCTTCTGCCATTGCTAATTCCAGATCTAAGGTTAGATTTCTTTTCTAATTCTCTAACCTCGATTCTATCCTCTCTATTCTAAGATTTATATAGGCTTGAGAATTCTAGAATTTAATTATATATATATAAGATTCTCATTCATTTGATTCTTTAATATATATATATATAATTGAAGGATTGGAGCTCGACTTCAAAGGCTAGATTCAAATCTATATCTACTCATAGTATGTTGTTCTTCATTCCCAAAGCATTATGAGTGGAGACCATCTAAATTTCTATTTCTTATCTTTTGGATTTGGAATATTATATCTGTATGAGATTTGGGTTAAATGATAATACAATAGTAAAAATCCCCAAATCCTATATTTTATTTGTCATTGGAATGGACAATTAAAAGTGTTGTATTTTGGGTTTGTGTTGTTTGAATAATGGAAACAACCCGCATTTTTCATATTGAAGATTGTAAAATATTTTTATTTTATTCCCTGAGGGTCGGATCATTCTCATATTTTAATATGTTATTTAAGGGGATGTGAGACATGTCCATAATTTTTATCAATTTTGTTTAAGACCATTTTGCCCCTATCAGTCTTGTACAAGGCATAACTTTTGACTTGGGTCGAATCAGATGTGGAGACATGTGCCATTGGAAAGGAAATGATGTTTCCCTTTCCGTAGAGTGGTCACGTTAAAGATTTGGTTCAGCATTTGGGAGGAATCATTGTTTTAAGGTTTAACAGTTGGTTGTCCAGGTTTTGAGAGCCATAATTGGCTGATTAGGAGAGGTCCGTTAGTAGGATGGTGGAAGACTATAAATATGGGGTGGGATGTATGGGAAATAGTTTATTTACTCCATTCTCTCATTTGGTAGAGCCAAAGGATCCTCTATTCCTCAATTTCTTCATCTTTCCACCATTAGAACTTAGAGAATCGAAGATCTACACCATTTGAGGCTAGATCTACATCGCTTCAAGGGAGAGTTCATAAAATCGAAGAGTTTAGATCAAATTCTTCGCTACCCGGAATCATAATTCATTGCTTTTGGATTGTTTTGGAGAATTGGTGAGTGATATGCATCTCTCACGCAGATTCAATAAAGTATATGGGTTCTATAATCTTAATTTCATCATTTTCAGGTGTTTTCTCATAGATCTACATCATGGTAAATGTATTTTCATGTGAATCTAGCAACTTTAAGCCGGTAATTCTCCATATATTTCATATGTTTATGCAAGTTAGATCCATCATTTTTGGTTTAATTATTGAATTATCATGATTTAGAGCATTTTTCTATGATTTAATGATGATAATGGTTATTTTGATGAGGTTGATGATTTATTGAAGTGTTTATGATTGATTTGGATGTTTGGGATGAGTGGATTTCATCGTTGTTATCGAAGATTTGGTCAAATTTGAAGTTATTTTGGTCAGAACTGGAGTCATGTTGTTTTTCCATGAGTCATGCCATTTTCCATGAGTCATGTCGCATTTCTTCCTTTCTAAGAAAGGTGTCAAGGCGCAAAAGTCAAGGCGTAATAGTCAAGGAGCAGAGGGGTCATGTCATTGAAAGGCTTCGAGGTGTTGGTAAAGTTTTAGGTTGCTGGCCATAGTCCATGTCGCAGGGGAGACTTAAGTCAGGTCGTTGATGCGACATGGGGTTAGGTCATTGAAGAGACACGAAGTTGGGTCGTGGTAATCAAAAGAGGTTGGTTAGGTCGATTCACGACTTGAGTCAAGTCGTGGGAGAATCAAGGTGTGTCCGACATGATAAGTCATGTCGCGAACGACATGATGAGTCATGTCGCGAATGACATGGTGAGTCATGTCGTGAACGACATGGTTTAAACCGACATGGTGGGTCATGTCGAGTTTCTGGGAAAAAAGTTATTTTTCGGGTACGATCCGGAATTAAATAGAAAGGGACTGAAAAAAATTTGGGGGCAACCCCCCGAACCCTAGCCACAGCGCAGTGGTGTAATTTGGCTTAGTGATGTGTGACTTCGAAGTGAATTCAAGAAGGAAGGTTCAGAGTTTTGAAATGTGTTCGTTGATCGATGTAGAACAATAAATGAGGTGACAACTCAAAGGTTGTTTGTTTGTGGATAATGGATTGCTCGAGAAGGTTGCTTGAGGTATGAAAAGTCATCAGGTTGGATGACTAGAGATGCGAAGGCCGAAAGTTTATCGTTATCATAAGTTCTAGCGGCTCGAAGCAGGGGTACAATAGGGACACCTAAAAGACCAGAAGGTTGCGGTCAAGTACCTTGGGTATCGTTGAAAGGCCTAGTTGTCAAGCTTGGACAAATACGTATTGTTGAAAGGCATATAGAGTTTATGCTTGAACTAAGGTTACCATTAACCCTTGACATATGGCAAGGTTGGCTGTCATACGATTAACGATGGTTTCAAAGCAAGATTGGCGGTAATATCCAGAGTCTGTCATGGTTGAATAGTTGCCTTGTTTGAACCGTCTCATGTAGATTTTCCAACGTCAAAAGAGATGTTCCTTGGGTGCTTGTCTGATATTGGTTTAGGCCTCTAGGGCTTGTGCTTGAGGGATGTTGAATTCAATTAGGATGGTTTACATATGTAATTTGGATGTCATGAGTGCTTTGCTATGATTGAATGGGTGTTCTGATTTCCATGGATGTATGGTTGAAAATGCTGTTGTAAAGGCTACATTGTCCGATTTGGGGAAGACAGGGTTGAGTTCTTCTCTGGAGTTGTGGGTAGATTAGTATGTTTATCTATCCATTCTCATATACTTTATTGTTGATGTTTGTTAGTTGTTTTATCGCTCACTAAGACTGTTGTCTGACTCAAGGTTTTATGTTTCCCTCTTATTACCTTGGTATGTTCATCTGGTTGTGGATGGGCAAACTAGGTGGCAGGTGACAAGTGATAGGTTAGTGAGGACGATGTTTTAGTTCGGAGGCGAGCAGGAGGCTCGAGTGTTATCTTTCCTACTATCTAGTATTTCTATTTCCGCTGTTTAAGTTGTTCTCTGAGTGTTGTAATGAGGCTTCATGTACAAACTTTGATATTCCTATGATGTATGGATAACCTTTCAGGATGTTGTGAAAGTTTTCAAAAGTTTGTTACATGATGCTCCACTATTTCTACCTGTTGTATATGTTCTATTATATTTTATCCTTGCTCTGTGAGTCTTACGACAGATTCCGATGTTGTTATTTACCTATGATGATCGTCCACGACAGCCTGGCACGCCTTACAGCGCATTATTCCTCTTGTTTAGTGCCGGGATTGTGGGCGGTCGTCACAGAGATTTAGGCTGGGATGTTGTGAAATACTTAGATTTTGAGTTTTGGTTCACTTAATTCTTATTTTATGTTCATATATGTTTATGTTTCAAAAACATGAGAATTATATGATGTTAATTTTATAGGTTTAAATGTCTATTCTAAATAGATTCGTTTGAACATATAATTTGCAATATATTCTAAATCCAGCAACTACAAGTGGTCGTTTGAATGTACAATATGCAATATGTTTAAGTGGCTAACCTACTTGGTTTGGGCATTAAGTAGTTAGGACTAGGTCCATTCCTAAGCATCACGGTTTAGGATCCAAGTCATGGGACTCGCCCTCAAAAAGGTCTTAAATGGTCATTGGGCCTGCCTTTCTCTTATAGGGTTTTAAATAATCCTAATAGACAATAACGTATGAGTAGGGTAGTTCTTCCAGTAATGCCCGCTTCTTCTCAAAAGGCTTAGTAAGGGATGATCTAGGGATTGTTTAGATAAATGGCCTAAAGGAACCACCGTCTAACGAAAGTATTAAGTGACTAGGAGTTCACATGTAGTGACAAATAGATAGTATCAAGATAATCTATTAGAAGGGTCTTAAAAGAAACTGTAATCCTACCTGAACCTACTATTAAGTGGTCATTACCATTTCTCGACCTATAAGAAAATTTATATGGCGTTAGGGTCGATGTCTTAAGTGGCTAGGGGTTTGCCATAGGGTCTTAAGTGACTGTAGGGATGTCCACTCTTAATAAATTAGGAAATGGCCTTAAGTAACTATAGGGACGTCCACCCTTAGATTACTTTATGGGGGTATTAAGTGACTGTAAGTATGTCCTCCATAGATTTACATACAGGCCTTAAGTTACTATTAGTATGTCCACCTCATATGTTTAATTGTGCATGTTTTTATATAGACATTTCATAAAGAACTTACATCGCCAAATATAGGAAATAGTCATTCCTAATTTATATGTTTTTCATTCACTAGAACTTTATGATCTGACCTCCTTCCTCTTAACATAAATAGGTTAGTAGGTAAGGACCCTGGATCAGTGATGATTAGTGATCGCTTGGAGGTGGAGCTATTCGATGGAGATTTAGCTATTTATGGTAGTAGTAGTATTATTATTGTTGTTATCACCATGTACTTGGGATAATTATTGATGTACTTATTCAATGTTAAGACTCGTCGTATTTGATGTTATTGTTTTATTTATGGTGCATCTGGTTTTATGATATTATATTTTTATCCCTTCTACTGTGTGAGATTATGATTTTCGATTAGATTACTATGTGATATATATTTTAGTGTTTCCTTATAGGAACCAATGATCCATTTAGAATGGCTCCAAGTTTCGATGGGCCTTTTCTAGGTTGGAATTTAGGCCCATTCCGGGTGGGGTTACATTGTTATCAGAGCATAGGTTACCCAATTACAAGAAAATATATGTAAGAGAGACGTATTTGTTATTTGAAAAGGTTTTCAAAACTATATATTTATTTATTTATTTTTGAAAATTGGTTCACTTTATTAGGAAATACTAATCTTATACTTTATTTATATGCCTCATCAAAATCTTATGCCCCCTAACCTAATTGGGTGCGACATAAGGGAAAAGAGAACATATAAATGCCATATATTAATAATACAAATATAAAGCCCAAAATATCAAAAGAAATACAACAAAAGAAAAGGAAAATACAAAGTCTAGCCCACTATAAACATAACCAAATCTTCATCATCAATTGTCTAACCAAATTAACCTGTGCCAACCAATTCAATGCCCCAACGCATTAAAAAATTCACCTTGGTATGTGATCTTTTCGTCTTGCAACCATTATCTTTTACCAAGTAACGTATCTCCTTTTCAATAAGATAAAATCTAATATCCTATGAAATAATATGATTGTTAAAATGTTAGACATTTCTTTCTTGACATATTTAATAAACTACAATCGTATATGTTGCACACGCAACACCAAATACATGATCCTTCTCTTTGAAAGTATTCATAATTTTTAAAGCTTCATCCTCTAGAGAAGCAAACACATTTGATGTTAGTCTGAGCTTAATTGATATAGAGCACCAAATGAACAAAGAATAATCACATGTTAAAAACAAATGGTTAGATGATTTTCATTATTACCACAGAGAAGACAACAACTTTCAGTAACAACACCAAATCTCCTCAAACGGTCCTTCATGCCAAGCCTATCAATTGTAGCTAAATATGTAGTGAAAGCCATTCTCTTTGAATTCTAGGAATGCAATATAACCTTGAAGAACTATTTAATTGGTTGCTTTTCTCTCACTTTCTCACACGCTGTGTGAAATGAAAACCCCCTCCTTTGCACCATCCATAGAAATTAGATTGATATCTATGATTAAAACAACCAAATTAATATGCTGTTGAACCTCTCATGTAGCTGGGTGAAAGTTACAATTTATTCTACCATTTCAAATTATAGATGATACAAACTCATCCTGTCTACCTAGATTTCGAAACCGAGAATTACCAATCAAATCAACAAAGCATTTGTTATTAATCCAAGGCTTAAACCACAGTAAATTCGATGGACCTGATGATATTAACTTATTGAGTAATTGATTGCATGTTGTTCTCAATCTCTCATAATATCTTTCCATGGACTAGATGAATTGTTATCAATTCTCATACTCCAAAATTGCTTCTCCTTAAATATTTCATATTTATCCATTTACTCCATATTGATGAATTTGATATAAACCCTTCAATTTGACATAGGCAACTTTTTTAAGATCTGAGAATAACTTTAAACCTGTTCCTCCTTTGGTTTTAGGAGTCCAAAGTTTTTCCCAACAAACTTTATGAGTAGCACCACCCCAGAAAAATTCAGAACACATCATATGCAATTTATCTATTATATGTTCAGGAAGTTGGTACACAAAGAGCCAATATAAAACAGTAGATGTTATGACAGATTGTATTAATTCAGTTCTTCCACCAAAACATAAGAATTTAGCATCCTACGATTGAATCTCAGGCTAAATCCTATGCAGCAATGAGTCATTGTAACGAACATAATTGGATGATAGGGAAACACATAAATATTTAACAGGCAGATGACCACTATGGAATCCTAAAATTAAAGAGATCTCATTGGTATTATTTGCAAAAGAACTGAAATAGGTCTTTATTTTAAGAGCAATTATAGTTAGTCCACCAAACTGCCTTAAGTTGTCAAAAACATCATTCAGGGTAGTCGCATATGTAGTTGAACATTTTCCAAAACCATTAAATCATCTGCATATAAAATGTGTAACACTTGGATCAAGCTTATGCATAGGGAAAAACTAATTCTGCATTCAAGCTTCATTCATGCAATAAGTAAAAATCCCATCACAATGGAAAAAAATAAGGGGATAATGGATCATCTTGGCGAATCACAATGGAACTCCTTGAATCAAGATAGAGAATGTAGGAGTTGATATAAACTCATATACAACATTAATGAAATGTGTAGGAAAACCCATCTTTAACATAATATGGAAAATTAATTCTCTATTTATCATATCTAGGCTTTATGTAAATCTACTTTAACATAGAATTTATTAACATCAAGCTTCTTAAAATTTCTCAAAACTCATGTGCAAGTCGTATATTATCTCCAATATAACGAGTAGGAATGAAAGCACACTTATTTGGCGATGTAAGATGAGGCAAGAAACACTTAATTTTATTGCATAAGATTCTACTGAAGATTTTGTAATATATGTTACAAAAGAAAATCGGATCAGAATAAGAGATTTCAGATGGCCTGTCAATCTTTGGAATCAAAGTTATAAATGTGTGATTGCTACCATTTGGTAATTTGGTGGAAATAAAGATATCCTGAAGTGCAATCAACATATCTAGTTTAATTTTATCCCAATGTAACTTAAAAAACTTAGAGTTAATACCGTTTGGTCCGGGACTAGAACCATCATGCACTGAATTTACTGCAAGTTTAACTTCATCTAAAGAAAAAGGTCGAAGCAATACCTGCTGTACATGACAATTATTAATAGAATTTGATTGGAATGAAGGGAACTTTGTGCTAATTGATCCATTAAATAAAGCCTTAAAATAATCAATGGCCTTAGTTGCAATTTCGTCATGTTTATATAGGAGATCTCTGTGAAAACCCGTAACTTCCCTAGTGAGGAAAGCGCGGATAGTTCGAGAACAAGCCACAACAGAACGCAGACGGAAGAACATTTCATTGTATATTACAACAATGCATCAGATTAAAAGAATATACAGAGTATAAATGAATATTACACAAAAATATCAGAGATTTAAATTACATTTAAATACATCGCAGCAGAAAATAAAATACACAACTAGAAGAGATATACGGATACAAAGCTTTCCGGATATCGTTCCAGCTGTAAACCAGGATCCTGTGAATATAAATCTGCAAAACCAAAACTACTAGCTGCCCGTGTCAAAATAGGGGCACCCAGAGTTTAGGTTAAAACAATAAACTCCAGGTCAGTCATGTGACTGGTGTGAGAACTAAAACAGTTATTAATCTTTATTTTTAAAGTTAGGCAAATCAAGGGACCACGTCGTATAACACGGAACGGGTTTCCTCCCAAGAACACCAGTGCATAAAACAACAGCGCAATGCTTTTCTAAAAATGAAGCTATTATAAGACCCAGGTCCCATCACACAATGCAACGCAGCCGGAGGATAGGGTTTTCCCTTATAATAGCCAAACATGCTTGGTACGTTTTAAAAATCAAATCATATGATACTATAATAAGTGTATAGTGTCAAAACAATTTCAATCATAAATATCAATCATAGACGGCATGGGTACCATATATCATGTCGCCATACTAGTTCTACAATTAAAACCGCAATACACGTATTGGAAATTGGATTTCCATCATGGTGGCTCCTGATTCGAAAGATCGATCGCGTAATGCAATTCACCACGGCTTACGTCCCAACAAGAGAAAACACCGTCTGCACATCCGCACATTTGGGACCAGAGTACCACCGCGACTTACGTCCCAGCGAGAGAAAACACCGCCTACTCTATATATCCCTGAGCACTAAGCTCATCTCGGTCGACCGAATCCACGACACCACTAAGGTGCCCATCCACTAAAAAGCATACTGATCAAACCATCAGTTTACCACCATACCGGGGTGTGAGGCTCGCGAATCAACGCTATACACAAAGCCATGCTATATCAAAGCTGCGCTTTGATCATCATCCACCAAACTTTGCTTTTCAACAAAAGTCTGGATCACTGCATCTCAGCATGCCACACTATCAATCCATATCGTACCACTGATTTCTACCAATATATAACCTCTGAGCTCGTATGTCTCAGAGAAGGACGTTAAGCAAGAGAATAAATTCTCCGCCGCCAAACAGATATATATTTAGCAGAGATCAACAAATACAATATAAAGGAATACAATGTCAGACACACCATCCATTTACAAGTCCGTTCTAGGTCTGAACGAAACCGGAGGCACTTTCCTCGCATATCCATCCATCTCCAAGTACGTCTGGACGACCACCAACTGATTCCCTCATCTTGGGTGTACAGCCCAATCAAGATCATCAGTAATCACCCAAACGATGTGAAGACTTCCGGTCTTCGACCACCGTCTTCATCTTCGACATATCGTCGAATTGGTTATTCAGAATGGGTATAAACCCAGCCTTTCCGAACAACCCGCGTATATTAAAAACGAATGTTACACAAACACAACATACGCCTCATTCCAATTCAGTAGCTACTAACCGTAAATCAACAAGAGAACAATTTCCCAAATATTAACCCCGAAGGCTGAAACCAACATCAGATCAATACCCAGGAAACCATTCTTCTTAGCTAACCTACAACTAGTTTCTAAATTTCAATTCTTAGGGAAAGGTTCCCATTAATTTTATCCAAGATAAATTCTTTAAAATTTATCCTTTAATCTTCCTTTGGATGTTATTTCAAACCAAATTATGGTTTTCCAAACTAGTCGAGATTAGCGAACCACACCGAAGTAATTATTTATTTTATTTCCCAATCCCAACCTATTCATCCCCTAAAGCAAAACTGGTAATACTCCATATCTAACACCATGGTGTTATCGGTAAAATTAATTACCATTTCACGTTCAAATCTAATTAAAGAGTTAACTATCGCTCTGGAGCAAAACTGGTGATACTCCATTCTCGCTCATTCTCTAAAGTTGATAATTTAAATTATCAATCCACATTTCAATTTAACTGAAGATTAATTAAAACTCATTTTACTGGGTTAAAGAACTAGTGTCATTTAAAACACAGTTCACGATAAACCCAAATCACATTCTATTTATTATCGGGTTAAAGAACTATTGTTATTTAAAACACAGTTCACGATAAACCCATGAATCAATTCTATTTAAACCCATTTCAAATCCAATTTATTTATTTAAAAATAAATGGGTTTTAATTTCAGTTCAAAACTAGTTCATTTCGATAAAAATCTGTTTTTATCTTTTCAAATATGGAGTTTTTCATCCCAATTTTTCCCAAATCATTTCTTATGATTTTACACTAATTATTACTATTTTTAATAATTTTATCAAGGCCCGTACAGTCGATTTCCATCAACGGCCATCGAACTGCACTTACAACGACCTTTTCCAAATTTGATTTGGACGTATCTCCAAATCCAACCGTTAGATTTTGAATTTCTAATATTCGTTAGAAAGCTCTTTTCGATACGAACCCAACGGTTCCGGTTTAGGAGAATCCGACGGTCGGATCTCCCGTAATGTCCATTCGAAGTCAATGGTCGAAATTTACGAACTGCCGCGGCGTGGCGCGTTCTATTCAGGCCATTATATTATATATATATATATAATATATATAATATATATTTCGTCGATTTCTATTTAAAATGAATTTTACAAATAGTTTTAAATTCGTTTCAAAAACAATTTCAACCTCCATTTCAAATTCAAATCAAAATTGAATTTTCTATTATAAATCCTTTTTACTTTCATTTCTATTTGATTTCAATTCAAATCGATTTTAATTCGATTCGAATTCATTTTCTTTTCAATTTGATTTCAATTCGTTTTCTATTCAATTCGAATTCAATTCGTTTTCTATTCCATTCAAATCAAATTCGTTGTATATTCAATTGAAATCAAATTCGTTGTATATTCAATTGAAATCAAATTCGTTGTATATTCAATTGAAATCAAATTCGTTATATATTCAATTGAAATCAAATTCGTTTTATATTCAATTGAAATCAAATTCATTGTATATTCAATTGAAATCAAATTCGTTGTATATTCAATTGAAATCAAATTCGTTGTATATTCAATTGAAATCAAATTCGTTGTATATTCAATTGAAATCAAATTCGTTGTATATTCAATTGAAATCAAATTCGTTGTATATTCAATTGAAATCAAATTCGTTGTATATTCAATTGAAATCAAATTCGTTGTATATTCAATTGAAATCAAATTCGTTGTATATTCAATTGAAATCAAATTCGTTGTATATTCAATTGAAATCAAATTCGTTGTATATTCAATTGAAATCAAATTCGTTGTATATTCAATTGAAATCATGTAACAACCCGTATTTTCAATAACCTGTAATAACATAAATTGAGGCAGAATTAAATTATAAAATGGGAATCAAGGGAAACGGGCTATGCCATTACGTTCGTCTCGGAAAAATACGCGAAATAGAGTCCGAGTTTTCGAAAATCGGAGTCCGTATGATCCAGTTAAGGCCCATTGAAGTCTTCAGAAAAATCCTAAGTAAAAACAGATTCAAATTTAAAAGAATTGGGCCAGCTGGGCCAAGGCGGGAAAACTCCCGCCAGGGGCCCCATGTCGACAGGCCTGTCGACAGGGTCCCCAGGGAGTCGACAGCCCTGTCGACAGCCCTGTCGACAGGGGGTAGCCAGGCAGATTAGCCTGGCGCACCTCTTTGGTTTGGGCTTGGTTTGGGCTTGGTTGTGTGGTCTGGTTCTAGAGAGTTCCTAAATCTGACGGGCCAAAATTCACCTAGGGTTAATCCTATGGTCTAAATCACTCTAATCTTCTATAAATAAGCTCCTAATCCTACCCTTAAACCCCATTAATCATTCTAGCAACAAAACTATGCCAAAATCTAAACTCTCATGGCCTCCACCTAAAAACCCTAGCCTCCAATCTCTTCATTAATAATTCCTAAGTGATTTTCCATGCATACAAGCATATTTAGGCTTGTATGATCCTCCTTAGCTTGCATTAAAGGCTTGTTTTTCTATTGGCATCATAAAGGAGGAGTTTTGATCAAGTTTGCTTGCATTTGGGGGCTTTGATTAGTTGCATAAGGGGTTTCTTGCATTTGTTATACTCATTTGAGTCCGCATAAACATTGTAAGCCCTCTTACCTTCACTTTACAAACTCTAAAGTTAAGATGTGGTGAAAGTTGAGATTTATGTGAGTTTAGTTGATTATGCATGCTTATGCGAACTCACTATACCATGTTTCATATGTTTCATAAGTTATGCATGCATATGCGAGTTTATTATGCCATGTTCTACATGTATAATGGATTATGCATGTTTATGCAAGTGTACTAAGCCATGATTTGCAAGTTAATTGAGTTATGCATGTATACTAAGCCATGATTTGCAAGTTTAATAAGTTATGCATGTTTATGTAAGTTTGTTAAGCCATGATTTATATGTTTATTAAGTCATGCATGTTCATGCAAGTTTGCTAAGCCATGATTTGTATGTTTAATAAGTTATGCATGTTTATGCAAGTTTAAAATGACAAGTTGTGCATGTTTATGCAAGTTTAAAATGACAAGTTGTGCATGTTTGACAAGTTATGCATGATTATGGTAATATGCAAGTTCACTATGCCAAGTTATGCAAGTTTAATATGTTATGCATGTTTATGGTAATATGCAAGTTCACTATGCTAAGTTGTACAAGTTTAACATGTTATGCATGGTTGTTGTGCAAGTTTATCATGTATGTTGTGCCAAGTTCCCTCTTCCTATCCTTTATGCGTTATTACGAATATGTAAGCGATAGAATGACGTTGGGGGTTTTGGGGTAAACTTAAAATACATGAAAATATAAGATTGGGAATTTACCTATTAAGTTAGGTCTACCCCTTGGGAATTTACCTATTAAGTTAGGTCTACCCAAGTAATTGTTTGACTTGTAATTATGTTTTGAAATAAAGTGGACATGACACTTAGAAAACATAAGTGTGGCCAACTCGAGGTTGGGTTGAGTTTGTAGCGTAATTCTACCCGGAACCGACCGGCTTAACTAGTGGCTACAAACAACAGGACCCAATGTGAGAAGTTGGTCATGTGGTGCCAAAACCCGAGGTTAGACTAAGTTGTGGTGTAAACCTACCCGGATCCGCCCGGCCTAACTAGTAACCACAACAAGGTCTAATGTGAGAGGTTAAGGTGCATTAAGTTAATTAATGCCTCATGATTAGGGTTAAGTCAGGGTCCACTAATACTTAACCAATTTGGGGATTCAAGGGATTAGAATGTGGTTAAGCTGTGAACCGTTAGCTACACTTAACTAGTTTAATCCATTTGGGAGTTCAAGGGATTAGAATGGGGTTAAGCCACACTTAACCAGTTTAATCCAGGATTAGTGAAGGGTTAAATCACACTTAACCTCTTGGGGAAAACCCTAGCAACGTGGTCTGTTCTAACAGTAATCCCAGTTTGGTATCATTCACAACCTCAGAAGCTAGGCTAGGGCGGGGCACGATTACTGGAGGATGTAAGCGACCAAAGGGCGATGGCCGAGTGGTACAGCGGTGCGGGTCCGGCGGGCTACGGACGTGCACGTAGTCCGATGTTGGACAAACTCGAGGCACGGGTACCAGTAGGTTAGGGCTGTGCATTATTGCTTAAGTGTCTGGGGTTGACATCCGAGGGCTTGATACACCCAAAGGGGGGACCCACCACAGTCTAACTACAACCATACGTGGGCCATATGGACATCAACACTTGACGTGTTAGGTTTATAGGGAGCCGATCGACTAGACCGTTGGGCTGGACCTTATATTAAGGTCACTTCATGTTATTGGGCCAAAGTTTGGGCTAAGGGATCAATACCTGTTATGTTGGTTTGCTAGTACACCGTGGTGCAATAACTTGACCATGTTTATGCGATGACACCTCTATCTATCTTGTAGTTAATTTACCATGCCAGTATGTTGTTATCTATGATCATCTCAGTTTCCATCATGATGTTAACTTTATTAGTTTATAGACTGATCGTAGCAGGGCTTACTCAGTCTTTTTGACTGACCTGTTTTCTTTCGCCTCTTTTCTTCCGTTCCCCCCCCCCCCCCCAGGTTCTCAGGGAGGGAATACAGGAGCCTAGCTTGGATCTTGCTGCTTTCTTGGATAGCTCATGTATGCTTTGGACTTGAGCTCGCTATGGTTTTTCCACTTTGGGGATAGCTACTATTATGTTTCCTTTTTCAGTTTCAAATGATGTTATTTCATGTACTAGACTTGTTTATTTGGGAAATTGACATTTTGATGTACCAGACTTGTTTTTGAAATGGTTTAAAAATCTTCCGCTGTTTTATTTACTTACTCTGTTTATTTACATATATATATATGTCATGTCCTGCCTTGCTATATCATTATGCATGTTTACCAATAACGCCCCTCCAAAGCTAGTGCATTCCCTTGCGAGTGACCCTGGCGGAGGTGGGGTGTTACATTTGGTATCAGAGCATATGGTTTACGAGAAGGGATAAAAAGGTTTTTAAAAACTCTTTGAAAAACTATTTTCAAAACCAAGTATAAAGTATTTTCCAAAGAAAAGTCTAGTTTATTTTAAAAAAGGCTATTCCCCAAAAAGCCATTAGCAAAAATTCCTTCGTTTTTCTCCATTCTGAATCTATCTCTTTTTCTTCGTTTCCAGTATGGCCGACAACTTTGCCATTCCGGAGGGAGTTCACGTACCTGTTTGGTATAGGAGACTTTTGGAGGCCAGGGCGACCGAAGCCGGCCCCACAAATATTACTCCTCCTCCGGTAGTTGATGTTCCTCTTCCTCCTTCCCCTCAGCATCCTCAAATTGACTTCGCCGAGATTTGCCAAGATTTTAAGGCGATGGGTTGCAAGAATTTCTTTGGAACCGAGACTTTTGTAGAGGCAAGGAATTGGTTGAAAGAGACCGAAGATCTTTTAGCCACCTTTGATATAGGTGACCGCAGGAAGGTTTTATTGGCAGTATGGTTGCTAAAGGAAGAAGCTGCACGTTGGTGGGTAGTCACCACCGCTACTAGGCCAATTGAGACCTGGGATGACTTTAGAGGAAGGTTTGGACTGAGATTCTTATCACTAAAGCAAGGGGACATGACTATTAGGGAATACATAGATAAGTTTAATCAACTGGCTCAGGACGATTTAGACTTGGTTAATACAGCTCAGAAGAAGGCCCTACACTTTGCTCTAGGATTAAACGAGCCATTACATGATTTGGCCCTGTCTCATATAGCCTTGGGGGCGACTTTCGAGAGTTTAGTGAATTTGGCCCTACTTCAAGAAGAAGATAACGATGACAAGAAAGAGGTCAAGGCGAATGAGTCTCAAGGCAAGAGAGTAAATTCCGGGAAACGGGGCAAGAATAACCACAACCGCAAGGACAAGCCAAGAGGGAATAGGAAATGCAACTTCTGTGGTGAAGTTGGACATGTAGCCAGGGAATGTAGGAAGAAGAAGAGAAAGCGGGGCGAATGCTTTCATTGTGGTGAGTTTGGACATTTCAGCAAGGATTGCCCGAGGAAACAAGGGCAAGGTCAGACTCAGTATGCAGGACTATCTGGAGGGCGAGTTCATCCCCTCAGCACCGTTCTTCCAGCTTATGATAGAGGTAGTGTTTCTGTGGAAATCTTGTTTACATTTTCTGATTTTCCCTGTTCGAACTTTGTTCGATTCTGGCACATCGCATAGTTTTATTTTATCTGATCCAGTTGAAAGTTTTGCACCTAAGTACTAGCGTAGTTGATGATCCCGTATGTGTTTCAAATCCAATTGGGGGTTCTGCCCGTTTTTCTATGGTCTGAGTGGATTTGAAAATTTCTATCTTGAGTATAGAATTCTCGTGGGATGTTTATATTCTCGGTTTCAGGGGATATGGGTTGGTTTTGGGCATGGAATGGTCGTCCTGTTTTTGGGCCATTCTGGGTTTTTGTATATAGGTTGTGGGGCTCATGACTCGCCTCGGTAATACCCTAGAAATTTCTAGCAACCCTATGGGTCCCGTCATGTTATGTTATCTTGAATCCCTCAACTAGTCTATCGATAGTTTGCAATCGGTGAGGGTGGTCCGAGAATATCCTGATATCTTGGGTGAAGTAAAGGGGTTACCCTTAGACGTGGGATAGATTTCCGCATTATCTGGTTGGTAATACCAAGCCAGTTTCGTGGCCGGTTAGGCACGTGACCTCACGAGATGAGAGTTAAGAAAGTAAGTCAAGGAGTTGCTTGAGAAGAACTTCCTGAGACGAAGCATTTTCGAGTAGGGTGCTCCAGTAGTATTCGTTACTGATGTGGACAGTTTGTTTCGCTTATGTGTTGACTATCGTGAGATAACCGTTACCAAGGATCAATGATTTGTTTGATCAGCTTGTAGGAGCATCTGTTTTCTTTGGATCTAGCTACCGGATTCCATCAGCTTAGGATGGCTGAGGATGGAATTGACAAGACTGCGTTTAGGACTCTAGATGGGTTTTAGAATGGCTAGTCATACTATTTGGTCTGACTAATGCACCCGCATATTACGTAAACTGGATGGTTAGGGTGTTTAGGGAGTCCTTGAACAAGTTTGTCATGGTCGTCGTAGACGATATTTGATCTCCTCAAAAGAACGAGGAAGAGCATGTTAGACATCTCAAGGAGGAGATGGGTACGCTTAGAGCCACCAGTTGAAGGTCAAGTTCTCCAAATGTCACTTTGGAGGAAAGAAGTTGGATTTCTTGGGCACATAGTTCTTAAGTAAGGCTTAGCGGTGGATTCCGCTAAAGTGGCTGCGGTTTGAGACCGGAAAGCTCTGAGAAGGGCAATTGAAGTAAGAAGCTTTCTCCGTTTGGTTAGTTAGTTAGCATTCCCGGGGCTTAGACTTACTCTTCTGGATCAAGAAGGGAGTTTCACGGGAAGAAGACCCGCAGTTGGGCAAGAACATGGACCAGTCGACTCGAGGCGAGATGTTAGGTCACCTCGCTAGATATATTATAAAGGATGACTAAGGCACGATAAGAGATTATATGTTCCTCGAGTGAAAGACTTTGTAAAGAAGGTTCTTAAAGATGCGCATCACTCGAGGAGGTGGCCGAGTTGGTTTCGGAATACATGTTGTGCCACCAGATTGAGGCCAAGTCATAGAAGCCCAGTAGGCCATTACCTCCATTGGAAGTTTCGCAAGGGAAGTGTGAAAACATCTCGATAGATTATGTGGATAGACTACCTAGATCAAAGAAAGGGAATACGGGTATATGGGTCATAATAGGTAGACTCACGAAGAGTGCTCATTTCAGTCCGGTGAAGAGCGAGAGGACTGCATCATGGTTAGCAACGGTTTACCCTCAAGAAGTTGGCCAGTTTTGAGGGAGCCTACAGGAAGCCATGGGTAGGCAACTGAATCTAGGTATGGCCTATCACTCCTAGGCGGATGGTTCATTTCGATTAAGCATGAGTTATAGAAAATCGCGTTTATAAGGGGCAATTGGCAACGTGGATTGGTATTTTCAAGAAAAGTTCTGTTGCATGGAATACTTTATAGTAAGTAGACGAGATCCAGGATTCACTAGTGAATTTTGGAGAGCTGGCATGAGATCATGAGGTTATGATATGTTTAAGCCAAGTATACAGAAGAAGAATAAGTGGAAAAGAAAGACGAGGGGCGATGATGAAATGAGTTCCAACTCGAATTTGGGAAATAGGAGTTAGGAAGCCAAGGAATCATGAAGTGAAAGATAGTCAAAGCACAGTTGAGTTAAGCTCAAGGAAACGTGACTAAGAAGAGTGAAGACTAGATACACGCATCATATCTTTTTAAAGAGTACATCCTTGATCCTTGTTTTCCTGTGGAGCTTGCTTGCAAGCTATCTTTTGTATATATATCCTCTCGGTCCCATTCTCGACCTTATTTCTGTTGTAAACTCCAGAAGGGGTGGTTAAGACTCATCGGTTAGTACTATATGTCAAAGTTTGAATGGATATCTTGTAATCCAAAAAGGAGTTTATCTAGTTAATCTAGTGCATCATGTCTATCTTGTCGTGAGGACCTTAGGTAGAAACCCTTTGGATGAAACATGTATTTGAAACATGTTATGCTTGATGGTTGCAAGTGGTTGCAAGTGTTTGCAAGTGGTTGCTCGTGGATGCATTATACACGATTAGGCACTAGATCGGCTCACACACTCCTCATATTGCATATGCATGAGTGTTTATGCTTATTCATGGCTGGAAATTGTGTGTTATCACTTGGATGTTGCATATGGATGAATGTTATGTGCACTCATATAGATACCATAAATTATGTTAGGAATTTGCATACATATGGATTCATTTCACTAACATACATATGCATTAAGGAGGTTTACTGTATCAGTAACCGCCTGATTTTCATTAACATACATATGCATTAAGGAGGTTTACTGTATCAGTAACCGCCTGATCTTTGCATTAGATAAGTACATATACACACACTTTTGCATATGTTCATACCACATTTAGAATCTTTTAAGGACAATGATTGCTCGTGGATGATGCTTTGAGTAGATGGATGATTGGATGGTAGGATACGTTCTTCCTAACTTGAAGATTTCGGGGACGAAATCCTTTAAGGAGGGGAGAATGTAACAACCCGTATTTTCAATAACCTGTAATAACATAAATTGAGGCAGAATTAAATTATAAAATGGGAATCAAGGGAAACGGGCTATGCCATTACGTTCGTCTCGGAAAAATACGCGAAATAGAGTCCGAGTTTTCGAAAATCGGAGTCCGTATGACCCAGTTAAGGCCCATTGAAGTCTTCAGAAAAATCCTAAGTAAAAACAGATTCAAATTTAAAAGAATTGGGCCAGCTGGGCCAAGGCGGGAAAACTCCCGCCAGGGGCCCCATGTCGACAGGCCTGTCGACAGGGTCCCCAGGGAGTCGACTGCCCTGTCGACAGCCCTGTCGACAGGGGGTAGCCAGGCAGATTAGCCTGGCGCACCTCTTTGGTTTGGGCTTGGTTTGGGCTTGGTTGTGTGGTCTGGTTCTAGAGAGTTCCTAAATCTGACGGGCCAAAATTCACCTAGGGTTAATCCTATGGTCTAAATCACTCTAATCTTCTATAAATAAGCTCCTAATCCTACCCTTAAACCCCATTAATCATTCTAGCAACAAAACTATGCCAAAATCTAAACTCTCATGGCCTCCACCTAAAAACCCTAGCCTCCAATCTCTTCATTAATAATTCCTAAGTGATTTTCCATGCATACAAGTATATTTAGGCTTGTATGATCCTCCTTAGCTTGCATTAAAGGCTTGTTTTTCTATTGGCATCATAAAGGAGGAGTTTTGATCAAGTTTGCTTGCATTTGGGGGCTTTGATTAGTTGCATAAGGGGTTTCTTGCATTTGTTATACTCATTTGAGTCCGCATAAACATTGTAAGCCCTCTTACCTTCACTTTACAAACTCTAAAGTTAAGATGTGGTGAAAGTTGAGATTTATGTGAGTTTAGTTGATTATGCATGCTTATGCGAACTCACTATACCATGTTTCATAAGTTATGCATGCATATGCGAGTTTATTATGCCATGTTCTACATGTATAATGGATTATGCATGTTTATGCAAGTGTACTAAGCCATGATTTGCAAGTTAATTGAGTTATGCATGTATACTAAGCCATGATTTGCAAGTTTAATAAGTTATGCATGTTTATGTAAGTTTGTTAAGCCATGATTTATATGTTTATTAAGTCATGCATGTTCATGCAAGTTTGCTAAGCCATGATTTGTATGTTTAATAAGTTATGCATGTTTATGCAAGTTTAAAATGACAAGTTGTGCATGTTTTGACAAGTTGTGCATGTTTATGCAAGTTTAAAATGACAAGTTGTGCATGTTTGACAAGTTATGCATGATTATGGTAATATGCAAGTTCACTATGCCAAGTTATGCAAGTTTAATATGTTATGCATGTTTATGGTAATATGCAAGTTCACTATGCTAAGTTGTACAAGTTTAACATGTTATGCATGGTTGTTGTGCAAGTTTATCATGTATGTTGTGCCAAGTTCCCTCTTCCTATCCTTTATGCGTTATTACGAATATGTAAGCGATAGAATGACGTTGGGGGTTTTGGGGTAAACTTAAAATACATGAAAATATAAGATTGGGAATTTACCTATTAAGTTAGGTCTACCCCTTGGGAATTTACCTATTAAGTTAGGTCTACCCAAGTAATTGTTTGACTTGTAATTATGTTTTGAAATAAAGTGGACATGACACTTAGAAAACATAAGTGTGGCCAACTCGAGGTTGGGTTGAGTTTGTAGCGTAATTCTACCCGGAACCGACCGGCTTAACTAGTGGCTACAAACAACAGGACCCAATGTGAGAAGTTGGTCATGTGGTGCCAAAACCCGAGGTTAGACTAAGTTGTGGTGTAAACCTACCCGGATCCGCCCGGCCTAACTAGTAACCACAACAAGGTCTAATGTGAGAGGTTAAGGTGCATTAAGTTAATTAATGCCTCATGATTACGGTTAAGTCAGGGTCCACTAATACTTAACCAATTTGGGGATTCAAGGGATTAGAATGTGGTTAAGCTGTGAACCGTTAGCTACACTTAACTAGTTTAATCCATTTGGGAGTTCAAGGGATTAGAATGGGGTTAAGCCACACTTAACCAGTTTAATCCAGGATTAGTGAAGGGTTAAATCACACTTAACCCTCTTGGGGAAAACCCTAGCAACGTGGTCTGTTCTAACAGTAATCCCAGTTTGGTATCATTCACAACCCTAGAAGCTAGGCTAGGGCGGGGCACGATTACTGGAGGATGTAAGCGACCAAAGGGCGATGGCCGAGTGGTACAGCGGTGCGGGTCCGGCGGGCTACGGACGTGCACGTAGTCCGATGTTGGACAAACTCGAGGCACGGGTACCAGTAGGTTAGGGCTGTGCATTATTGCTTAAGTGTCTGGGGTTGACATCCGAGGGCTTGATACACCCAAAGGGGGGACCCAGCACAGTCTAACTACAACCATACGTGGGCCATATGGACATCAACACTTGACGTGTTAGGTTTATAGGGAGCCGATCGACTAGACCGTTGGGCTGGACCTTATATTAAGGTCACTTCATGTTATTGGGCCAAAGTTTGGGCTAAGGGATCAATACCTGTTATGTTGGTTTGCTAGTACACCGTGGTGCAAAAACTTGACCATGTTTATGCGATGACACCTCTATTTATCTTGTAGTTAATTTACCATGCCAGTATGTTGTTATCTATGATCATCTCAGTTTCCATCATGATGTTAACTTTATTAGTTTATAGACTGATCGTAGCAGGGCTTACTCAGTCTTTTTGACTGACCTGTTTTCTTTCGCCTCTTTTCTTCCGTTTCCCCCCCCCCCCAGGTTCTCAGGGAGGGAATACAGGAGCCTAGCTTGGATCTTGCTGCTTTCTTGGATAGCTCATGTATGCTTTGGACTTGAGCTCGCTATGGTTTTTCCACTTTGGGGATAGCTACTATTATGTTTCCTTTTTCAGTTTCAAATGATGTTATTTCATGTACTAGACTTGTTTATTTGGGAAATTGACATTTTGATGTACCAGACTTGTTTTTGAAATGGTTTAAAAATCTTCCGCTGTTTTATTTACTTACTCTGTTTATTTACATATATATATATGTCATGTCCTGCCTTGCTATATCATTATGCATGTTTACCAATAACGCCCCTCCAAAGCTAGTGCATTCCCTTGCGAGTGACCCTTGCGGAGGTGGGGTGTTACAAATCAAATTCGTTGTATATTCAATTGAAATCAAATTCGTTGTATATTCAATTGAAATCAAATTCGTTGTATATTCAATTGAAATCAAATTCGTTGTATATTCAATTGAAATCAAATTCGTTATATATTCAATTGAAATCAAATTCGTTTTATATTCAGTTGAAATCAAATTCGTTTTCTATTCCATTTAATTCAAATTTCATTTCAAAATATTCGATTTCGAAATCACTTTTCAATATTCATTTTAAAATGAATAAAATCGATATAAATATCGTTCACGTCAAAATGGCGTCAATCTAATCAACACGGCTTCATATATTCCTATTTTCTAATATTCTATTTCAAATATTTCTTTTTCAAATATTTCCTTTTCAAATATTTCTATTTCAAATATTTCTATTTCAAATATTTCTATTTTTAAAATATTTCGTTCAACACATGACTAATCTCAACGGATGAGTACTGTCAACACATGAACCTTTATTTTATATTGATAAAGATGTAAATTTTATTATTAAAATATTTCGTTCAACACATGACTAATCTCAACGGATGAGTACTGTCCACACATGAACCTTTATTTTATATTGATAAAGATGTAAATTTTATTATTAAAATATTTCGTTCAACACATGACTAATCTCAACGGATGAGTACTGTCAACACATGAACCTTTATTTTATAATATTCTTTATTTTTCAAATTGGAATGAGGCCCAATCAATTACCGTATAGCGTTAATTATATGGATTCCATACCACACATGCATATAATAGCAACGATAAATAATCAACCATCATCCAAAGTGCACTACACTGTATAAGCATCAAATATAGATATCTAACGCTTATAACAGCCTGTCAATCAATCGATCGACATACAACTAATTATTGGGATTAGTGTATGCCGTATTTTATCCCAATACCCGTGTGGGGTTTTCAAACAATCAAACACAGATTTTATTTGTGCGGTTGGGCGATGTGTAAAATTTATCGGCCCAATCAATATCAGTCAAATCGGTGTATATAAACAAATCGGCCGATTTGTTTATAGATATTTATTTATTCACATTCACGTTAAAAATTATATTTTTAACAATAAAATATTTTTAACTATATAAATATTTTCTTTTCTTTCAACACATTAATTTTTAGTTCATTTACCCAATAAAATGATATTTTTATTTTTCTAACTTATTTTAGAAAATTTCGGCGGCATAACGGCACGATACTAGAAACGGGACGAGGCCTAGCCTTATCCCCGGTCTAGTGATGGCCCACGCCATTCACACATTAATCAAATCCATTTAATTCACCAAACAATTCAATTCAAATCAAATAATCTAACCAACTACACAACCAAACAAACAAGTCGATGGTCTGTGGACGATTGTGTCGGGTGCTACTAAGCACCGTCTGCATCCTAGTATATATATCACTAGAAAAGAAATTAAAGAGTGAGAAATTCTCACCAATAGCTATCCTAACTCCACGGCACTTCCTATGTAGAACATATCCACCGTGCTCGCCTTTCTTCACTTTCGTTGCCCGTAGCCACTACATATATAAGAATCGAATTTTTACTCTGCTATTCAATATATAAAAATTGAATTTTCTACTTTGCTATTCAATATATAAAAATCGAATTTCTACTTTGCTATACAATATATAAAAATCGAATTTCTACTTTGCTATTCAATATATAAAAATCGAATTTCTACTTTGCTATTCTTTTTCATGTTGTTCATAGTAAAAATCACAATTTTATTTTGTTATCTTCATATTAAATTTCATATTTTTATTTCACTAAAATATAGATAAAAAATCTTATTTTTTTTTCATAAAATCCTATCTTTTAAGTTTTACAAATCTAATCTCTTCAGTTTTAAACATATGATAAAAAAAATCATATTTTTACTTTAAAATTATTTATATATTTTTTTATAATGTTATTCTTCTTTCTTTTTTTTAAACAATTGTATTTATATTCCCGAAACCATATTTTTATTTTATTTTAAAACGATTCTATCTATACTTTTAAAACCAGCATATATATATATATTTCAAAACAAAGTATATGTTTTCCTTTACAAAGTATATATTTTTATATTTTTAAAACAAACCTATTTTTATTTACATAAACATTGTTTTTTTTTCCTTTCATTTATAATTTCGGATTTTTAAACTATGCTAATTTAATTAAATTAATTAGAGAAAACAAAACAAAAACTCACTGTACATTCTTCCCCCATCTCGTGAAAGACTGGACCGCCTGCTCAAGAAAACACGCATCGAACTTCATCAACTCCCGCAGCTATACCAACATCGGAGGTGGATCGGCCTCTGCTAGATTGAGGCGCCAACCGAACTCCTCCATTGCCATGAACCTTGAAGAGCTTGAATCCCCCTTGCCACCTGAAACGGCGCTTGAATGTCCCACGATTGACCACGAAAATCGAACAAATCAAACGACGAAATCTCGCCTTGCTGATATCCATTTGAAGAGCAAACAAGGACGCAAAATTTTTGTTTTGGAGTTGATTTAATTTCGATCTGGTTTTAGGGATTATTATTTTTCCTCGTTCTGAATGAAGAAAGGGAGGCGGGGTTCTGATTGACCAAGGGATGGGTTGACTAGGGTTTTAATTGGGCAAGGGTTATTTATAATAAATTAAATAATATATATTTAATTCGTGAATTTAACTTGTTTACCAATACGAACTCTAAACTGAACCCAACGACTGACGTCCTTAGCTAATTACCCCTATTCCGAACGCAATGGGATATGTCCCGTTAGCTAATTCGACAGTTTCGATCAGTTTTCATCAAAATCAACTTATAACTCTATATATTGAATTTGAACGCGCATTTCCAATTACCGAGGCCACATACTAACTCAAAAAATTTCAAAAAAATATTTTCTAGCTTCATATTGACGATACGGTCCTAATAAAACTAGTTTCATCGAATTCTGAGGCCGTTGGAAAAATGACCATTTTCCAGTCGATCAAAATCAACTGAAACTGGTCAAACGCGTTTTCTTTTGCCACGCTCACATATTGATTCAAAAATTTATGAAATTTGAAACCTAGCAATAACTTGACATCACGGATCCAACAAAAGTGATTTCGTCGAAATCCGAGGTCGTTTGCAAAATTCCCATTTTTAAGGGCCTGAATTCCATGACGACTATTCTGAAATTTCAACTGAACATATCTTTTTATCCCCGCTATGAAATTTTGATTTTTCGGATTCGTTGGTAAGATATTATCAATTAGATCCTAATGTTTTTGGTTTCGTTAAAATCCGGATTATTTTGCACCCAGTACATTCAATTGAAGTTTGAAATCGAATTATCGAACTACCGCGCCATTTTCAATTCCTTTTATAATTATAAATAATTATTTATATTCTAACGATGAACTATATAATATATACGTTCGATTTATATTCAAAATAAATTTCTCGTCGATATTATTTAAAATAATTCATTTTAAATAATCAAAATTCGCTAAAATTGCCAAAATAAAAATTTTAAACTGGCCCAGATTTTCGGGTTGTTACAATCTCCCCCACTTAAAACTTTTTGTAACGACCCGGAATTTTAGGGCCAAATTAAAAATTTTATTTTAATGAATTTAAAGTATTTTTAATGATTTATTTATTTTAATCGAAGTTAGAATGAATAAATTAATTTTAATTACAAAAAGAGCTAGAAATAGCGCGGTAGTTTGAAAAGTCAAACTTGAACTTTGACTGACCATACAGGATGCAAAATTTAACGGATTTTAGTGAAACCAAAAATATTAGAATCTATTTAAAAATATCTTTCCAACGAATCCGAAAAATCGAAATTTCATAGCGGAAATCAAAATTTATGGCCAATTCAATTTTTAGAAAGGTCGATGGGTAATTTGCACAGGACAAAAATGCTACTTTTTGCTTATGTAGGAATTTGAACTCGAAACCACTTCCATTGGTTTCAGAATGACGTTTCTGCATTGAAAAACAGTAAACACTTATATGTTTCGAGTTTCAGAAAATATTTGTTTAAAAATGCATTTTAAATATTAAATATATTCGCCTTGAAAATAGCCATTTTTCAAAAAGTCTCAGAATCGAACGAAATTAATTTTGTTGTGATCGTATCGTCATAAGAAAGCCAAAAATAATTTTTCTGGATTTTTCTGAGTCCGTATGTGGTCCCGGTGAATTTCTGCGTACGTTTGAATTTAAAATAATGATTTATTTTTAAAACTGAAAAACGGAGGCCAAGATGACAGTTTGGGCTAACGGGACAGGTCCAGACGAGTTCGGAACGGGGGCTATTTGGTATAAATGGCAGTCGTTGGGCCTGAATCGGAGTTCGGACCAAAACTGGCTTTTTGGGCTAATTAAAGATTAATAAAATAACCCTAATATAATAATATAAAATCCGAAATCACTATTCATCTTCTCAAACCCGTCATTTTCAGCCGCCACAAAACCCATTAAGCTTCAAAAATTCAAACTCAGTTTTCTCCTTCGTTTCTCAACGGAATTTAGCGTGTGAGTACTCATTTCGAAGCTCTTCTCGAGCTCTACGATCTCCGACAAGAACCAACCCTCCCCGTGCCCCGTAGCTCCGCCACCAGGCCCCCGAACCAGCGCCGAACGCACCCCCCTGGGCCCACCACGTCAGCGCGCGGCCTCCCCCCTTCCCGGCGTGGATGCACCTCTCGTAGCCGGTCCTTCTCCAACAAACGGCTCGTCGTTTCGTCAACTACAACTCCAGAAAATCGAATTTGAAGTTTTGAACAAATTCTGAAAATAAGGTATGCTTCAGATTTTGCGACGCTTTTAAGCGTTGCTCCAGCAGTTGTTAAAAGTCAGAATTATTCAAACATTGATAACTAATGCGTATGAACCCCGAATCTGAAAATTTCAGATCCGACAGGACCGTGGTGACGAGTAGGCTTTGCTGAGACTAATTAGGGTGAGAATTTTTTTTTAAAATTTAATTTAATTTATTTAATTATTATTTGCATGATTATTAACAGTAGAATTAATATG
Organism: Allium sativum; assembly: GCA_030737875.1. Classification (NCBI taxonomy): domain Eukaryota; kingdom Viridiplantae; phylum Streptophyta; class Magnoliopsida; order Asparagales; family Amaryllidaceae; genus Allium; species Allium sativum. Next base: position 383,129,885 of record CM060924.1, read on the forward strand.
ACACGATGTTTAAACATAGATCTAAACCGTTCATAACATATGATGTGGAATCTAAATTGCCTATAGTGCTATGTGATTAGATCTGAAATTTTAGGCTTAAATCTGAATTCATAATTAATTAAAATTAATTATGTGTTATTTAGTTAACCATGCCATGTTGATCTTACATATGCTGTGTGAAACCACATCTTGCAATTTACCTCGATGTTAGTATCGAATCTGATCCTATTGTTGTATACGGATGTTGTTATGCGATGTGATGAGAATTTACAGTTTATTTGATGTAAACAAGAACGCGACTTGTGATGAAATTTACATTTTTTTTTTTTTTTTTTTGTAAAATTGAAATAGGGAAAAATTGACATTTATTTTGGTGTTAATAATAAGTAATTTTCAATGCATGAAAAATTAACATTTTTAATGTTAATTAAATAGTAATTTTACCGCAAGTGTACATTAACACTTTTTTTTATGTTAATATAAAAAGAAATAATACGTAGGATGACATTAACATTTTTAATGTTAATATTATAAAAATTCAACCGTATGTACATTAACATTTTTAATGTTAATATTATAAATTAAATATTGGACATGTAAAATTTCACATTTTTACTTATGTGAATAAAATAAATTATTAGACATGTAACACATTTTTATTAATGTGAATAAATTGTAATGTGAATAAAATGGTAATTTTAACTGTATGCACAATATGCATTCTTATTAATGTAATATATATAAGAATTTACTCCGCAGGTGAAATTTAATTTTTTTTAGAAATGTAACTAAAGTTTACCTTTTATTTTATGTAAACAAATTGAGAATGTGAAATGTAACTAAAGTTTACGTTTTATTTTATTAAGAATGTGATATGTAAATAAAGGTTACATTTTTTAATGTAATATATTCAAGGACTTCACCGTAGGAAAAAGATTACATTTTTATCAATGTAATTAAAGTAGGAATTGGTGTTAACATTAAATTTACATTTAATTATGTAAAATTAAGGTATGAAATTTGGAATGACATAAATTTACATTTAATTATGTAAAACTAAAGTAGGAATTTGTGTTAACATGAAATTTACATTTAATTATGTAAAATTAAAGTGATGAGAAATTAACATTTTGTTTAATGTTAAATATAAGGAATTTACATGGTATGAGAAAGTAACATTATTTTTAAATGTTAATAATAAGAAACTACACCGCATGAGCAATTAACATTATTTTTAATGTTAATTGAATAGTAATTTCACCGCATGTGTAAATTAACATTTTTAATATTAAAGATAACACCGTATGATGTAATTAACATTTTTAATGTTAATATAATAAAATTTTTAACCATAGGATGTCATTAATATATTTTTTTAATGTTAAAGTAAAAGAATTTACATCGTATGATAAGATTAATATTATTTTTAATGTTAAATAAAAAGAATTTACATCGTATGATAAGATTAACTCTATTTTTTAATGTTAAAGTAAAAGAATTTACACCGTAGGATGGTTAACATTATTTTTAATGTTAAATAAAAAGAATTTACATCGTATGATAAGATTAACTCTATTTTTTAATGTTAAAGTAAAAGAATTTACATCGTAGGATGATTAACATTATTTTTAATGTTAAAGTAAAAGAATTTCACCGTAGAAGGATTTAACATTATTTTTAATGTTTAAATAAAAGAATTTCACCATAGGGTAATTAACATTATTTATAATGTTAGTATATAAGGAATTTGACCGTAAGATGAATTAACATTGTTTTTAATGTTAATATATAGTGAATTCCACCGTAGTATGAATTAACATTATATTTTGTTTATGTTAAAATAAAGGAAATTCAACCGTAGGTTGAATTAACATAATTTTAATGTTAAATTAAAGAGTAACTTAACCGTAGGATCGAGCTACATTATTTTCAATGTAAAGTAATAAAGTAATTTAACATAGGGTGAGTTAACATTATTTTTAATGTTAACAATGGATAATTTAACCATAGGGTTAATATACATTTATTTTTAATGTTAATATTAAGAGAATTACTTCGTAGGATAAAATTTACATTATTTTATAATGTTAACATAAAAGAGAATTGACCGTAGGAATGTTACATTTTTTTTTATTATGAAATTAAGAAGGAATAACACCATAGGGTGAGATTACATTATTTTTAATGTTAATAAAGGGTAATTTAACCATAGGATAAGTCAACATTATCTTTAATGTTAAAATTAAGAAAATATGCATCGTAGGATGAGTTAACATTATTCTAAATGTTAATATAAAAAGTGTATATACCATAGGGAAAATTTTACATTATTTTAATGTTAAAATAAAGGAATTCCACCGTAGGATAAGTTTACATTTTATTCAATGTAAATAGGTAAGAATGCGACATGTAAATGCAAGTTTACATTTTATTCAATGTAAATAGGTAAGAATGCGACATGTAAATGCAAGTTTACATTTTATTCAATGTAAATAGGTAAGAATGCGACATGTAAATGCAAGTTACATTTTATTCATTGTAAATAAGTAAGAATGTGACATGTAATTGCAAGTTTGCATTTTATTAAATGTAAAGAAAACAAGAATGCGATATGTAATGCAAGTTTACATTTTAATTAATGTAAATAAAAATATGATTTTGAGAATGCGTTGTTAAATAAGAAGTTTGACTATTTTAAATAATTAAAATAGAATGAATTGTTAATAAAAATAATTATTAACAAATAAGAAGGATTTTTAAGATATATATATATATATGTATGTATATATATACGAGGATTGTTTGGGAAGTCCGAGATATTCTCATCCCAAATTAATCCAGCGGCGTTAAAGATCGAAGTAAGAAGACGACGTATGAAGACCGTAAATCTTCCCTCGAATGGACAGCGATCGAGATCCTGAATTGACTTGCTACCAATTCATGGGTCAAGGTCATTGCCCAGACGTACGTGTTGGTTTCACGGATTTGACTTTCGTTCAGACCCAGAGCATAAGTTTAAATGGATGGTGTGTCTGACATCGTACTTCGTTATATATCATATTGTTGATTTTCTGTTAATATATAAATATTGGTGGTGGAGAATTTATTCTCTACTTAACACCCATTTATGTATTGATGGAGAAGCAATGGTATGGCATGGAGTGACAGTGTGGCATACTAAGATGCAATGATCAAGGTTTCTTGTTGAAAAGCAGAACCTTGTGGAGACGATCAAAGCATGGCCTGTTTAGGCGTAGCTTTGTGTAACGGGACTTCGCGAGCCTCACACCCCGGTTGAGTCAAAAACGGGCGAAGGGAACGCAGGGAAAGCAGCACGTTTCTTTCTAGCTAGAAGTAGTGTCAGGGACCTCCCAGCGCTGATACTTTACTTATGTGGATGATGGAATGTGGCGCGCCTCGGATATTAGGTCCTATAGGACCGGGAAACGTGTGCTTAGGAATTGCCAATCCGCTAAGTTGTATTTGCGGACCGGCCCTGCCATTTCCAAGGGTTCTCCGCGGGGAATCCTGAGACATTAGCTAGAGTGTCTCGAATCGGTAAGGAGCTCCGCTCTAGCCTTGACTCATGATGGAAACCAAAATCCAAATACGAACCGACGAATTTGATTGTATTACTAGTACGGAGGCATAGTATATGGTACCTATGCTTCCTAGGATTAATACATTTACTTTGAAATGCTTTCATATATACTAATAATAATATTAGATGCGTATTTGCCGTATTTAGCATGTTTAATCACCATAAGGTAAAACCCTATCCTCTGGTGTGCGTTGCATTGTGTGATGGGACTTGGGTCTTATGGTGATTCCATTTTTCCAAAAAGCATTGCGTTGTTTACGATGTACTTATTTATTTGTTATGACACTTTAAATTATGCACGGCAATCCATTAGAGTAAACCCGTTCCGCGTTAGCGGCGTGGTCTTTGGATTTGCCTTATATCTACTAGTTATTTTACTTAAGAATTCTCACACCAGTCCTTGTTTAGCATGCCGGGAATAGGATGCAGCATGATGGGGGGTTCTCGCTTCGGGGCTATCACAGTTGGTATCAGAGCTTTGGTTTACAAAGCGGAATATAACATATTTATAATAATTCGTTTACGTAGAATCACTATATTCTATGACGAACAGTTCATGAGATACATAATAGCCAGTCACTTTATCGTCATCTTTTCATTCATCCTTCGATCTTTTCTATCTCTTAGAATCACCATTTCAGTTGTTTTGACTCTCCCTTTGATCGTGCATTCGAAGAAGACTAAGTGAAGTGGCGATGCTCAATTGGCACATGTTTACGAAGGAACGAAAGGACCAACTTCTTCGGTGGAAAGCTTGATGTTATAGACGGTACCATCTCTGTTAAAAACAATCTCTGCGTTAGTTCCTACCCTTCTATTTTCCTTTTTCCTTTTCGGGGACGAAAAGTTCTTAAGGAGGGGAGATTGTAACGACCCGGAATTTTAGGGCCAAATTAAAATTTTTATTTTAATGAATTTAAAGTATTTTTAATGATTTATTTATTTTAATCGAAGTTAGAATGAATAAATTAATTTTAATTATAAAAAGAGCTAGAAATAGCGCGGTAGTTTGAAAAGTCAAACTTGAACTTTGACTGACCATACAGGATGCAAAATTTAACGGATTTTAGTGAAACCAAAAATATTAGAATCTATTTAAAAATATCTTTCCAACGAATCCGAAAAATCGAAATTTCATAGCGGAAATCAAAAGTTATGGCCAATTCAATTTTTAGAAAGGTCGCTGGGTAATTTGCATAGGACAAAAATGCTACTTTTTGCATATGTAGGAATTTGAACTCGAAACCACTTCCATTGGTTTCAGAATGACGTTTCTGCATTGAAAAACAGTAAACACTTATATGTTTCGAGTTTCAGAAAATATTTGTTTAAAAATGCATTTTTAATATTAAATATATTCGCCTTGAAAATAGCCATTTTTCAAAAAGTCTCAGAATCGAACGAAATTAATTTTGTTGTGATCGTATCGTCATAAGAAAGCCAAAAATAATTTTTCTGGATTTTTCTGAGTCCGTATGTGGTCCCGGTGAATTTCTGCGTACGTTTGAATTTAAAATAATGATTTATTTTTAAAACTTAAAAACGGAGGCCAAGATGGCAGTTTGGGCTAACGGGACAGGTCCAGATGAGTTCGGAACGGGGGCTATTTGGTATAAATGGCAGTCGTTGGGCCTGAATCGGAGTTCGGACCAAAACGGGCTTTTTGGGCTAATTAAAGATTAATAAAATAACCCTAATATAATAATATAAAATCCGAAATCACTATTCATCTTCTCAAACCCGTCATTTTCAGCCGCCACAAAACCCATTAAGCTTCAAAAATTCAAACTCAGTTTTCTCCTTCGTTTCTCAACGGAATTTAGCGTGTGAGTACTCATTTCGAAGCTCTTCTCGAGCTCTACGATCTCCGACAAGAACCAACCCTCCCCGTGCCCCGTAGCTCCGCCACCAGGCCCCCGAACCAGCGCCGAACGCACCCCCCTGGGCCCACCACGTCAGCGCGCGGCCTCCCCCCTTCCCGGCGTGGATGCACCTCTCGTAGCCGGTCCTTCTCCAACAAACGGCTCGTCGTTTCGTCAACTACAACTCTAGAAAATCGAATTTGAAGTTTTGAACAAATTCTGAAAATAAGGTATGCTTCAGATTTTGCGACGCTTTTAAGCGTTGCTGCAGCAGTTGTTAAAAGTCAGAATTATTCAAACATTGATAACTAATGCGTATGAACCCCGAATCTGAAAATTTCAGATCCGACAGGACCGTGGTGACGAGTAGGCTTTGCTGAGACTGATTAGGGTGAGATTTTTTTTAATTTAATTTAATTTATTTAATTATTATTTGCATGATTATTAACAGTAGAATTAATATGACACGATGTTTAAACATAGATCTAAACCGTTCATAACATATGATGTGGAATCTAAATTGCCTATAGTGCTATGTGATTAGATCTGAAATTTTAGGCTTAAATCTGAATTCATAATTAATTAAAATTAATTATGTGTTATTTAGTTAACCATGCAATGTTGATCTTACATATGCTGTGTGAAACCCCATCTTGCAATTTACCTCGATGTTAGTATCGAATCTGATCCTATTGTTGTATACGGATGTTGTTATGCGATGTGATGAGAATTTACAGTTTATTTGATGTAAACAAGAACGCGACTTGTGATGAAATTTACATATATATTTTTTTTTTGTAAAATTGAAATAGGGAAAAATTGACATTTATTTTGGTGTTAATAATAAGTAATTTTCAATGCATGAAAAATTAACATTTTTAATGTTAATTAAATAGTAATTTTACCGCAAGTGTACATTAACACTTTTTTTTATGTTAATATAAAAAGAAATAATACGTAGGATGACATTAACATTTTTAATGTTAATATTATAAAAATTCAACCGTATGTACATTAACATTTTTAATGTTAATATTATAAATTAAATATTGGACATGTAAAATTTCACATTTTTACTTATGTGAATAAAATAAATTATTAGACATGTAACACATTTTTATTAATGTGAATAAATTGTAATGTGAATAAAATGGTAATTTTAACTGTATGCACAATATGCATTCTTATTAATGTAATATATATAAGAATTTACTCCGCAGGTGAAATTTAATTTTTTTTAGAAATGTAACTAAAGTTTACCTTTTATTTTATGTAAACAAATTGAGAATGTGAAATGTAACTAAAGTTTACGTTTTATTTTATTAAGAATGTGATATGTAAATAAAGGTTACATTTTTTAATGTAATATATTCAAGGACTTCACCGTAGGAAAAAGATTACATTTTTATCAATGTAATTAAAGTAGGAATTGGTGTTAACATTAAATTTACATTTAATTATGTAAAATTAAGGTATGAAATTTGGAATGACATAAATTTACATTTAATTGTGTAAAACCAAAGTAGGAATTTGTGTTAACATGAAATTTACATTTAATTATGTAAAATTAAAGTGATGAGAAATTAACATTTTGTTTAATGTTAAATATAAGGAATTTACATGGTATGAGAAAGTAACATTATTTTTAAATGTTAATAATAAGAAACTACACCGCATGAGCAATTAACATTATTTTTAATGTTAATTAAATAGTAATTTCACCGCATGTGTAAATTAACATTTTTAATATTAAAGATAACACCGTATGATGTAATTAACATTTTTAATGTTAATATAATAAAAATTTTAACCATAGGATGTCATTAATATATTTTTTAATGTTAAAGTAAAAGAATTTACATCGTATGATAAGATTAATATTATTTTTAATGTTAAATAAAAAGAATTTACATCGTATGATAAGATTAACTCTATTTTTTAATGTTAAAGTAAAAGAATTTACACCGTAGGATGGTTAACATTATTTTTAATGTTAAATAAAAAGAATTTACATCGTATGATAAGATTAACTCTATTTTTTAATGTTAAAGTAAAAGAATTTACATCGTAGGATGATTAACATTATTTTTAATGTTAAAGTAAAAGAATTTCACCGTAGAAGGATTTAACATTATTTTTAATGTTTAAATAAAAGAATTTCACCATAGGGTAATTAACATTATTTATAATGTTAGTATATAAGGAATTTGACCGTAAGATGAATTAACATTGTTTTTAATGTTAATATATAGTGAATTCCACCGTAGTATGAATTAACATTATATTTTGTTTATGTTAAAATAAAGGAAATTCAACCGTAGGTTGAATTAACATAATTTTAATGTTAAATTAAAGAGTAACTTAACCGTAGGATCGAGCTACATTATTTTTAATGTAAAGTAATAAAGTAATTTAACATAGGGTGAGTTAACATTATTTTTAATGTTAATAATGGATAATTTAACCATAGGGTTAATATACATTTATTTTTAATGTTAATATTAAGAGAATTACTTCGTAGGATAAAATTTACATTATTTTATAATGTTAACATAAAAGAGAATTGACCGTAGGAATGTTACATTTTTTTTATTATGAAATTAAGAAGGAATAACACCATAGGGTGAGATTACATTATTTTTAATGTTAATAAAGGGTAATTTAACCATAGGATAAGTCAACATTATCTTTAATGTTAAAATTAAGAAAATATGCATCGTAGGATGAGTTAACATTATTCTAAATGTTAATATAAAAAGTGTATATACCATAGGGAAAAATTTACATTATTTTAATGTTAAAATAAAGGAATTCCACCGTAGGATAAGTTTACATTTTATTCAATGTAAATAGGTAAGAATGCGACATGTAAATGCAAGTTTACATTTTATTCAATGTAAATAGGTAAGAATGCGACATGTAAATGCAAATTTACATTTTATTCAATGTAAATAGGTAAGAATGCGACATGTAAATGCAAGTTACATTTTATTCATTGTAAATAAGTAAGAATGTGACATGTAATTGCAAGTTTGCATTTTATTAAATGTAAAGAAAACAAGAATGCGATATGTAATGCAAGTTTACATTTTAATTAATGTAAATAAAAATATGATTTTGAGAATGCGTCGTTAAATAAGAAGTTTGACTATTTTAAATAATTAAAATAGAATGAATTGTTAATAAAAATAATTATTAACAAATAAGAAGGATTTTCAAGATATATATATATGTATATATATACGAGGATTGTTTGGGAAGTCCGAGATATTCTCATCCCAAACTAATCCAGCGGCGTTAAAGATCGAAGTAAGAAGACGACGTATGAAGACCGTAAATCTTCCCTCGAATGGACAGCGATCGAGATCCTGAATTGACTTGCTACCAATTCATGGGTCAAGGTCATTGCCCAGACGTACGTGTTGGTTTCACGGATTTGACTTTCGTTCAGACCCAGAGCATAAGTTTAAATGGATGGTGTGTCTGACATCGTACTTCGTTATATATCATATTGTTGATTTTCAGTTAATATATAAATATTGGTGGTGGAGAATTTATTCTCTACTTAACACCCATTTATGTATTGATGGAGAAGCAATGGTATGGCATGGAGTGACAGTGTGGCATACTAAGATGCAATGATCAAGGTTTCTTGTTGAAAAGCAGAACCTTGTGGAGACGATCAAAGCATGGCATGTTTAGGCGTAGCTTTGTGTAACGGGACTTCGCGAGCCTCACACCCCGGTTGAGTCAAAAACGGGCGAAGGGAACGCAGGGAAAGCAGCACGTTTCTTTCTAGCTAGAAGTAGTGTCAGGGACCTCCCAGCGCTGATACTTTACTTATGTGGATGATGGAATGTGGCGCGCCTCGGATATTAGGTCCTATAGGATCGGGAAACGTGTGCTTAGGAATTGCCAATCCGCTAAGCTGTATTTGCGGACCGGCCCTGCCATTTCCAAGGGTTCTCCGCGGGGAATCCTGAGACATTAGCTAGAGTGTCTCGAATCGGTAAGGAGCTCCGCTCTAGCCTTGACTCATGATGGAAACCAAAATCCAAATACGAACCGACGAATTTGATTGTATTACTAGTACGGAGGCATAGTATATGGTACCTATGCTTCCTAGGATTAATACATTTACTTTGAAATGCTTTCATATATACTAATAATAATATTAGATGCGTATTTGCCGTATTTAGCATGTTTAATCACCATAAGGTAAAACCCTATCCTCTGGTGTGCGTTGCATTGTGTGATGGGACTTGGGTCTTATGGTGATTCCATTTTTCCAAAAAGCATTGCGTTGTTTACGATGTACTTATTTATTTGTTATGACACTTTAAATTATGCACGGCAATCCATTAGAGTAAACCCGTTCCGCGTTAGCAGCGTGGTCTTTGGATTTGCCTTATATCTACTAGTTATTTTACTTAAGAATTCTCACACCAGTCCCACGACTGACCCATCGTTTGTTTCACCTTTTTGCAAACTTGGGTGCCCTCTCTTATACACGGGCAGCCAAGTAGACAGGTTCATTCTTTGCTTAGAGTTTTTCTTTGGAGTCGCTTATCATTTTTCTTGGATTTGCTTTTGTGGAGAGGTGATGACTTGGAGCTTGAAGACATTTATCTTTTGTTTCTATGGCATCTTTTCTTTTCTTTTTAGACATCAAACTTATTTCTTTTCTGCAAACTTGTTGTAATAGCTTAGATTCTGTGACTGTGGATTTTCTGTGATTGATGACATTATATTTTTCCGCTGCTATAATGTTATTACTCTATGAATTTCCTTTGCTATATTGTATCTGTGTTCTGTTTTATTGTATTTATGTTGTATTCCAAAAATGATTACTCCAGCTTTCATTCCGTGGAAGTTTGGGGTCATCACACTTTTCATCCCCGAAAAGGAACAAAGTCGAAAGTGGTTTGATTAATCAACTCTATGTTCGATCTGGCTTCCATTCTCCCACTTTTCAGTTTCTGGGAATTTTCAAATTCTTCAAAAATTTGGCTAACACCCTAAATTTTCGAAAAATTTCGCCATAACCTCCCCTGCACCGGGAGCTACGGGAAAATCCCGAAATTGCCATATAGGCCTTTTGATCTCAAAAATAAAAAGAAAAAGCCAAGCGGCTAGCCAATAGGCTCATAAAATCATCATTACCCAAACAAAACAGTAAATTATAGTAAACATGTACCTATTTGTCGGGCAAACAAATTTTATTCTCTGCTCTAGCCTCCTTGCTATGACCTGTTCAATGTAAGTACATGTATATGCAAGCAAATGCGACCAATTTTCAATACAATTCAATATTTGATTCTATTAGGCATAGTGGTTCAAAATTATCAAACAAATAAACAAACAACACAAACATCAATCAATTAATTGATTAGCTTTTCAAATCCATAACTTTGATATATAGTCAAAAATCAGATTTTTGATGCCAAATCACAACAATAAGCCCTATCTAATTTTGGTTCTCACACCAGTCAATAGGAAATATATAGAAATCTCACTTTCGTCACTCGAATATAAACACTGATAATGTGATCACAATTATCAGTATCATCCCCGGGCGACTAGAGTGTGATTCTATATCTATCCAGTATATTAAAACTTCAAATATACGCGGATCAGACGTATACGCAACATCTTTATATAATGGAATGTCCAAATCAATATAAATAATCAAATACGAATAACTGATTTAAATTTTCAAAACAAAACTTGTTTTCACTTTAAAAATTTACTCTTCACACTCGTTCTAGGATACTACTGATCCTATCTCTAACGAGTCATTCTCGTTGGATATTACTAATCCAATTTCTGATGAGCTCTTTCGTATGGTTCTAATGTCTCTTGTTCTCTAAGCTTTGTAAACCAAAGCTCTGATACCAACTGTGAAAACCCGTAACTTCCCCGGTGAGGAAAGCGCGGATAGTTCGAGAACAAGCCACAACAGAAAGCAGACGGAAGAACATTTCATTGTATATTACAACAATGCATCAGATTACAAGAATATACAGAGTATAAATGAATATTACACAAAAATATCAGAGATTTGAATTACATTTAAATATATCGCAGCGGAAAATAAAATACACAACTAGAAGAGATATACGGATACAAAGCTTTGGGATATCGTTCCAGCTGTAAACCAGGATCCTGTGAATATAAATCTGCAAAACCAAAACTACTAGCTGCCCGTGTCAAAATAGGGGCACCCAGAGTTTAGGTTAAAACAATAAACTCCAGGTCAGTCATGTGACTGGTGTGAGAACTAAAACAGTTATTAATCTTTATTTTTAAAGTTAGGTAAATCAAGGGACCACGCCGTATAACACGGAACGAGTTTCCTCCCAAGAACACCAGTGCATAAAACAACAGCGCAATGCTTTTCTAAAAATGAAGCTATTATAAGACCCAGGTCCCATCACACAATGCAACGCAGCCGGAGGATAGGGTTTTCCCTTATAATAGCCAAACATGCTTGGTACGTTTTAAAAATCAAATCATATGATACTATAATAAGTGTATAGTGTCAAAACAATTTCAATCATAAATATCAATCATAGACGGCATGGGTACCATATATCATGTCGCCATACTAGTTCTACAATTAAAACCGCAATACACGTATTGGAAATTGGATTTCCATCATGGTGGCTCCTGATTCGAAAGATCGATCGCGTAATGCAATTCACCACGGCTTACGTCCCAACAAGAGAAAACACCGTCTGCACATCCGCACATTTGGGACCAGAGTACCACCGCGGCTTACGTCCCAGCAAGAGAAAACACCGCCTACTCTATATATCCCTGAGCACTAAGCTCATCTCGGTCGACCGAATCCACGACACCACTAAGGTGCCCATCCACTAAAAAGCATACTGATCAAACCATCAGTTTACCACCATACCGGGGTGTGAGGCTCGCGAATCAACGCTATACACAAAGCCATGCTATATCAAAGCTGCGCTTTGATCATCATCCACCAAACTTTGCTTTTCAACAAAAGTCTGGATCACTGCATCTCAGCATGCCACACTATCAATCCATATCGTACCACTGATTTCTGCCAATATATAACCTCTGAGCTCGTATGTCTCAGAGAAGGGCGTTAAGCAAGAGAATAAATTCTCCGCCGCCAAACAGATATATATTTAGCAGAGATCAACAAATACAATATAAAGGAATACAATGTCAGACACACCATCCATTTACAAGTCCGTTCTAGGTCTGAACGAAACCGGAGGCACTTTCCTCGCATATCCATCCATCTCCAAGTACGTCTGGACGACCACCAACTGATTCCCTCATCTTGGGTGTACAGCCCAATCAAGATCATCAGTAATCACCCAAACAATGTGAAGACTTCCGGTCTTCGACCACCGTCTTCATCTTCGACATATCGTCGAATTGGTTATTCAGAATGGGTATAAACCCGGCCTTTCCGAACAACCCGCGTATATTAAAAATGAATGTTACACAAACACAACATACGCCTCATTCCAATTCAGTAGCTACTAACCGTAAATCAACAAGAGAACAATTTCCCAAATATTAACCCCGAAGGCCGAAACCAACATCAGATCAATATCCAGGAAACCATTCTTCTTAGCTAACCTACAACTAGTTTCTAATTTTCAATTCTTAGGGAAAGGTTCCCATTAATTTTATCCAAGATAAATTCTTTAAAATTTATCCTTTAATCTTCCTTTGGATGTTATTTCAAACCAAATTATGGTTTTCCAAACTAGTCGAGATTAGCGAACCACACCGAAGTAATTATTTATTTTATTTCCCAATCCCAACCTATTCATCCCCTGAAGCAAAACTGGTAATACTCCATATCTAACACCATGGTGTTATCGGTAAAATTAATTACCATTTCACGTTCAAATCTAATTAAAGATTTAACTATCGCTTTGGAGCAAAACTGGTGATACTCCATTCTCGCTCATTCTCTAAAGTTGACAATTTAAATTATCAATCCACATTTCAATTTAATTGAAGATTAATTAAAACTCATTTTACTGGGTTAAAGAACTAGTGTCATTTAAAACACAGTTCACGATAAACCCAAATCACATTCTATTTATTATCGGGTTAAAGAACTAGTGTTATTTAAAATACAGTTCACGATAAACCCATGAATCAATTCTATTTAAACCCATTTCAAATCCAATTTATTTATTTAAAAATAAATGGGTTTTAATTTCAGTTCAAAACTAGTTCATTTCGATAAAAATCTATTTTTATCTTTTCAAATATGGAGTTTTTCATCCCAATTTTTCCCAAATTATTTCTTATAATTCTACACTAATTATTACTATTTTTAATAATTTTATCAAGGCCCGTACAGTCGATTTCCATCAACGGCCATCGAACTGCACTTACAGCGACCTTTTCCAAATTTGATTTGGACGTATCTCCAAATCCAGGCGTTAGATTTTGAATTTCTAATATTTGTTAGAAAGCTCTTTTCGATACGAACCCAATGGTTCTGGTTTTAGGAGAATCCGACGGTCGGATCTCCCGTAATGTCCATTCGAAGTCAATGGTCGAAATTTACGAACTGCCGCGGCGCGGCGCGTTCTATTCAGGCCATTATATTATATATATAATATATATTTCGTCGATTTCTATTTAAAACGAATTTTATAAATAGTTTTAAATTCATTTCAAAAACAATTTCAACCTCCATTTCAAATTCAAATCAAAATTGAATTTTCTATTATAAATCCTTTTTACTTTCATTTCTATTTGATTTCAATTCGATTCGAATTCATTTTCTTTTCAATTCGATTTCAATTCGTTTTCTATTCAATTCGAATTCAATTCGTTTTCTATTCCATTCAAATCAAATTCGTTGTATATTCAATTGAAATCAAATTCGTTGTATATTCAATTGAAATCAAATTCGTTGTATATTCAATTGAAATCAAATTCGTTGTATTTTCAATTGAAATCAAATTCGTTATATATTCAATTGAAATCAAATTCGTTGTATATTCAATTGAAATCAAATTCGTTGTATATTCAATTGAAATCAAATTCGTTGTATATTCAATTGAAATCAAATTCGCTATACATTCAATTGAAATCAAATTCGCTATACATTCAATTTAAATCAAATTCGTTTTCTATTCCATTGAAATCAAATTCGTTTTCTATTCCATTGAAATCAAATTCGTTGTATATTCAATTGAAATCAAATTCGTTGTATATTCAATTGAAATCAAATTCGTTGTATATTCAATTGAAATCAAATTCGTTGTATATTCAATTGAAATCAAATTCGTTGTATATTCAATTGAAATCAAATTCGTTGTATATTCAATTGAAATCAAATTCGTTGTATATTCAATTGAAATCAAATTCGTTGTATATTCAATTGAAATCAAATTCGTTGTATATTCAATTGAAATCAAATTCGTTATATATTCAATTGAAATCAAATTCGTTTTCTATTCCATCTAATTCAAAATTCATTTCAAAATATTCGATTTCGAAATCACTTTTCAATATTCATTTTAAAATGAATAAAATCGATATAAATATCGTTCACGTCAAAATGGCGTCAATCTAATCAACACGGCTTCATATATTCCTATTTTCTAATATTCTATTTCAAATATTTCTTTTTCAAATATTTCTATTTCAAATATTTCTATTTCAAATATTTCTATTTTTAAAATATTTCGTTCAACACATGACTAATCTCAACGGATGAGTACTGTCAACACATGAACCTTTATTTTATGTTGATAAAGATGTAAATTTTATTATTAAAATATTTCATTCAACACATGACTAATCTCAACGGATGAGTACTGTCAACACATGAACCTTTATTTTATATTGATAAAGATGTAAATTTTATTATTAAAATATTTCGTTCAACACATGACTAATCTCAACGGATGAGTACTGTCAACACATGAACCTTTATTTTATAATATTCTTTACTTTTCAAATTGGAATGAGGCCCAATCAATTACCATATAGCGTTAACTATATGGATTCCATACCATACATGCATATAATAGCAACGATAAATAATCAACCATCATCCAAAGTGCACTACACTGTATAAGCATCAAATATAGATATCTAACGCTTATAACAGCTTGTCAATCAATCGATCGACATACAACTAATTATTGGGATTAGTGTATGCCGTATTTTATCCCAATACCCGTGTGGGGTTTTCAAACAATCAAACACAGATTTTATTTGTGCGGTTGGGCGATGTGTAAAATTTATCGGCCCAATCAATATCAGTCAAATCAGTGTATATAAACAAATCGGCCGATTTGTTTATAGATATTTATTTATTCACATTCACGTTAAAAATTATATTTTTAACGATAAAATATTTTTAACTATATAAATATTTTCTTTTCTTTCAACACATTAATTTTTAGTTCATTTACCCAATAAAATGATATTTTTATTTTTCTAACTTATTTTAGAAAATTTCGGCGGCATAACGGCACGATACTAGAAACGGGACGAGGCCTAGCCTTATCCCCGGTCTAGTGAAGGCCCACGCCATTCACACATCAATCAAATCCATTTAATTCACCAAACAATTCAATTCAAATCAAATAATCTAACCAACTACACAACCAAACAAACAAGTCCATGGTCTGTGGACGATTGTGTCGGGTGCTACTAAGCACCGTCTGTATCATAGTATATATATATAACTAGAAAAGAAATTGAAGAGTGAGAAATTCTCACCAATAGCTATCCTAACTCCACGGCACTTCCTATGTAGAACATATCCATCGTGCTCGCCTTTCTTCACTTTCGTTGCCCATAGCCACTACATATATAAGAATCGAATTTTTACTCTGCTATTCAATATATAAAAATCGAATTTTCTACTTTGCTATTCAATATATAAAAATCGAATTTCTACTTTGCTATTCAATATATAAAAATCGAATTTCTACTTTGCTATTCAATATATAAAAATCGAATTTCTACTTTGCTATTCTTTTTCATGCTGTTCATAGTAAAAATCACAATTTTATTTTGTTATCTTCATAATAAAAATCATATTTTTATTTCGCTAAAATATAGATAAAAAATCTTATATTTTTTTTCCATGAAATCCTATCTTTTAAGTTTTACAAATCTAATCTCTTCAGTTTTAAACATATGATAAAAAAAATCATATTTTTACTTTAAAACTATTTATATATTTTTTTATAATGTTATTCTTTTTTTTTAAAACAATTGTATTTTTATTCCCGAAACCATATTTTTATTTTATTTTAAAACGATTCTATCTATACTTTTAAAACCAGCATATATATATATTTCAAAACAAAGTATATGTTTTCCTTTACAAAGTATATATTTTTATATTTTTAAAACAAACCTATTTTTATTTACATAAACAATGTTTTTTTTTCCTTTCATTTATAATTTCAGATTTTTAAACTATGCTAATTTAATTAAATTAATTAGAGAAAACAAAACAAAAACTCACTGTACATTCTTCCCCCATCTCGTGAAAGATTGGACCGCCTGCTCAAGAAAACACGCATCGAACTTCATCAACTCCCGCAGCTATACCAACATCGGAGGTGGATCGGCCTCTGCCAGATTGAGGCGCCAACCGAACTCTTCCATTGCCATGAACCTTGAAGAGCTTGAATCCCACTTGCCACCTGAAACGGCGCTTGAATGTCCGGCGATTGACCACGAAAATCGAACAAATCAAACGACGAAATCTCGCCTTGCTGATATCCATTTGAAGAGCAAACAAGGACGCAAATTTTTTGTTTTGGAGTTGATTTAATTTCGATCTGGTTTTAGGGATTTTTTTTCCTCGTTCTGAATGAAGAAAGGGAGGCGGGGTTCTGATTGACCAAGGGATGGGTTGACTAGGGTTTTAATTGGGCAAGGGTTATTTATAATAAATTAAATAATATATATTTAATTCGTGAATTTAACTTGTTTACCAATACGAACTCTAAACTGAACCCAACGACTGACGTCCCTAGCTAATTACCCCTATTCCGAACGCAATGGGATATATCCTGTTAGCTAATTCGACTGTTTCGATCAGTTTTCATCAAAATCAACATATAACTCTATATATTGAATTTGAACGCGCATTTCCAATTACCAAGGCCACATACTAACTCAAAAAATTTCAGAAAAATATTTTCTAGCTTCGTATTGACGATACGGTCCTAATAAAACTAGTTTCATCGAATTCTGAGGCCGTTGGAAAAATGGCCATTTTCCAGTCGATCAAAATCAACTGAAACTGGTCAAATGCGTTTTCTTTTGCCACGCTCACATATTGATTCAAAAATTTATGAAATTTGAAACCTAGCAATAACTTGACATCACGGATCCAATAAAAGTGATTTCGTCGAAATCCGAGGTCGTTTGCAAAATTCCCATTTTTAAGGGCCTGAATTCCATGACGACTATTCTGAAATTTCAACTGAACATATCTTTTCATCCCCACTATGAAATTTTGATTTTTCTGATTCGTTGGAAAGATATTCTCAATTAGATCCTATTGTTTTTGGTTTCTTTAAAATCCAGATTGTTTTGCACCCGGTACATTCAATTGAAGTTTGAAATCGAATTATCGAACTACCGCGCCATTTTCAATTCCTTTTATAATTATAAATAATTATTTATATTCTAACGACGAACTATATAATATATACGTTCGATTTCTATTCAAAATAAATTTCTCGTCGATATTATTTAAAATAATTCATTTTAAATAATCAAAATTCGCTAAAATTGCCAAAATAAAAATTTTAAACTGGCCCAAATTTTCGGGTTTTTACAATCTCCATCAGAGTTAATTAAGGCTTTAAGATTGTTACAATATCTTTGAGATGACATTTTAGAATGGAGAATTTTAAAATTCATATCATCTTCTTGAAGCCATGAAACCTTAGCTTTCTGTTTAAAACTTCAATAGTTGATCTTCTTTTGAACCAATAAAGAATGCTTAGCTTCTAGCATATGTTTATAAAGGATCAAATTTTCAAAATATAAATCAGAGGCAATCTCTCTTTCAATGAATATAGTTTCAGCTTGCAATAATAAAGCGTCATCTTTCGACCTATTTTTGTTCCCACACTTCAACTCTAGTTTGCATACATGTAACATTTATTGAAATGTATAATTAAGAAATCCCCACACAGTAGCTTGAAGACCTCTTGATAAACAATCTCCATAACCTGGTTTAAAATTCCATTTATTAGAACATCTAAATGGAAAACCCTTAGATATAGAAGTAGTAATGAGATCAAGAAGCAACGGATTATGATCACTTGAAAGCCGAGATAATGAAAAAGCCTTCAAGCATTAAATTTATGCAAACAGGGATGGTTAACAAATATTTTATCAATATTATTTGCAATGCGTCTATGCCTCCAAGTGTAATTAAAACCAATTTCTTTAATCTCTATCAGGCCAAATTGAGTAAGGAAATTGTTAAAAGTTCTAAGCTACTGAAAAGGTATCGGTAAGCCTCCGTTTTTGTCTAAAGGGAAAGTTAAATTATTAAAATCCTCCATGAGAAACCATTCCCTATTCATTTGAGCTTCCTCTTGAATAATATGCTACCGTAGGATCTATCTATCAAATTGCCGGTGTAAACAACTGTGAAAAAAATAGATATGCTACTAATATTATTAGCTTGAACTGACAAATGTTGATTAGATGCAGAGATTATATCAGTAAACCAAACATCAGAATTCCATAGAAGAAGAATCTTACCTGAAAACAGAGTGGGGAAATGAGGAATATAATCCCAATTACTTGGGATTAATCTACTAAAAAAACTGTAAATTAACATCATTGAGTTTATTTTCCACCAAACCAACAATTATCGGTTTGAATTTAGTCAACAGAGATAACACATCACACACATATGATGTGGTATGTTCATCTCTCTGACATTCCACATCATTATTGTCATTCGATATCGAAGTACTGTTCCTTAATTTCCTTTTAGGAGGAGCAGAAGTAAACACCTTATTTTATTCCTTTGAGATATATATACACACACACCCCCCAAAAACATATGCAATTATACTAGGCAACCTTATCTTTCTTCCTTTTTGGGCCTTGATACTATCTTAGGAAGACCACTGAAGGGTTTATCCTTTTTCGGATAGTAGAAATGGCGGATAAACAGCCCAAGCAGGGGAACCGGGGAAAGGCCTCGGTACTTGTCTGAATGGTTTCAATAGTACCTAAGGATTGTGGAACAGGTCCCTACTGCCAATCCTGCCCCAGCAGAACCATCATCTTAGTCCACTAAAGGAGCCCTCAACTTCCCTTGTCTTTGCAAAGATTTCGTGAGTTTAGGAGGAAAGCCATTTTTGGTAATAGAGAGCTTCCTTGAAGATAAAGCATGGATAACTGGGTGCGAAAGGATCTTAAGGCTATTAGGTGGGATGATCAGCTTAAGCATAGGGTAGGGCTTGACATCTAAAGGGAGAGGACCTTGAATGGTGGAACATGATTTCACAGGAGAATGTAGGTAGAGTGTTTACTTGGGGAGAGTTTAGGACCTGCTTTGAGAATAAGTTCTTACCTAATGCTGAGATGAACATGCAATTAGAGGAGTTTATTCAATTGGGGAAAGTAAAATTGTATTTGTAAAAGTATGTGCGAAATTTAAAGAATTATCCAAATTTGGGAGAGGGTTGGTGGATAGCCCTATGGATAAAGCTCTTAGGTTTGTTAAAGGATTAGTGCCATATTAAGGGAAACCCTTTTGGCCCAAGTGACGTTCAGAGCTACGTTTGAAGCCCTTGTTGAGGCGACTATTCTATATTCAGCTAAGGAGGTTAAGGATGTTATGCCTAATAAGGGAGAAGGTACTTCTAATGTTGAGAAGAACAAGAAGAGAAGTTATTGGGTTAAGAAGAAAAAGGGAGGAAAATTCAAGAAGGAGGCCAAGACATGCTCAAGGTGCCACTAGAAAGGGCATGAGGCGAAGGATTGCAGAGTGAACTTAGCAAAGTCATAATTCAAAGGGAAATGCTTTAACTATCATGAGGATGGGAACTTAGTGAGGAATTGCCCTAAGCTTAAAGTAGCGCAGAGTGGTCAAAACTCGGCCTTGCAGGTAGCGTCAATTAGAAGTCATTCTTCTAGAGATCAAGGACAACCTACGTTAGAAGGTATAATTTCAATCCTTGGAATTTCTTTGAGTACCCTATTTGATTCGGCAGCCACCCAGTCCTTTATTGTTACAAGGATTGTTGATTCTTTTAAACTTCCCTTATCCTTTACTATCCATCCTATAGAGGTGTCTAACCTTATCGAAGAAGCTACGTTTATGTGTAAAGACCTAATATTGGACATCGGCGATGTCGACTTCTTTTCTGATGCGTGTGTACTTCAGTTTGAGGGGTAGGTCTCATTTTAGGAATGGACTGGCTATCATTTTATGGGGCCGTCCTTAACTGCGATAAGAGAATGATTTACTCGAAAAGCCATAGAGGCCGCAGCTTAGATTCCTTGTAGGACAGGGAATAAGGATTCAGCCTCATTTTCCTTATCTTCTGATTTCGAAGGACCATCTTCGGTAATGATTGTTTGTGATTTTCCTAATGTTTTTGAGGAGGTCGTAGGACTCCCACCTCACTAAGAAATATCGTTAGGATAGACCTCGAGAAGGACGTAAGGCTTGTAGCATTACTTTTAAGACACATGACTTATAAGGAAAGGAAAGTGTTTGACAGACAAATCTCGGAATCATGGTAGAAAGGGTTTATTCTTAGGAGTACATCTGAGTAGGGTATTTAGGGGCATACTTAACAAGATTATGGTTGTATTCGTGAATGGCATCTTTATCTTTTCCATGGATTTTAAGGAATATGAGGATCATTTGAAAAAAGGTCCTAGGAATTATGAGAGAGAATCAATTTAAGGCCAAATTCTCGAAATGCCACTTTTGTTCGAGAGAAGTCAAGTTTCTAGTACATATTGTTTCGGGAAAAGGATTGGAAGTAGACCCGCTAAGGTAGAAGTTGTCCAAGAGTAAAGGATACACTGTAATGCGACAGAGGTTAGGAGTTTCCTTGGGTTAGCAGGCTATTATCGGAAATTTATTAAGGACTTCGCGAGAATTGCAACACCTCTAACCCAATTGACGAAAAAGGATGTAAGTTTTTTTGGAGTAAGAAGTGTGGGATTGCTTTTGAGAGATTTAAGGAATCTCTTACAAGTGCACCTATTCTTATTATCCCAGTTGGAACGAAGATGTACACAGTTTTTACGGATGCATGTGAATGGGTATAGGAGTGGTACTTATGCAGGAGGCTAGAGTTGTTTCCTATGCAAGTAGATAACTTAAAGATCATCAGAATGTTCCCCATCCATGACTTAGAGTTAACAGCAGTAGTTTTCGCCCTTAAGATGTGAGACATTATCTTCTAGGAGAAATGTTTGAATTGTTCACTAATCACAAGTCTCTTAGATATTTGTTTTCTTAGCGAGATTTGAACCTTCGATAACACAGATGGATGGAATCCTTAGCATCTTTTGATTTTTCCATTCAATATACCCCTAGAAAGGGTAATGTCGTGGACGATGCTTTGAGTTGGAAGCATGCTACCCTTAGTGCGATTACTAAGTGGAGACAGTTAGTGTTTCTCTCTAGTTTCAGTTTGCAACCACCATTTGAGGCGGCTCAAGGATTTCTTGGAGCTATATAAGTAAGAACAATTTTGATGGAAAGGATCAAGAGTGAGCAAGACCATAATGACGAGTTGATATTATTAAAGGAAAAGGTTTCTAAGGGAGAATCTTTCCCTCATATGGTAGATATTATGTAGAATGTCATGGTAGTTTGAGGAGAGATAGTCGACTTTGTGTCCCTAAGAGTGCAGACTTTAGGAAGGAGATTCTCGAGAAGTGTCATAAGTCAAGGATGGCCATACACCCTGGAGGTGACAAGTTGTTTAGGGACATGAAGAGAAGTTTTTATTGGGAAGGAATGAAAAGAGATGTTGCAAAGTTTGATTTTAGACGCTTAACTTGTCAAAAATTAATGGCAGAGCAAGGGAGGCATGGAGGGATGTTGCTACCATTAGTTATTCCCACTTTGAAATAGGAACACAATTATATGGATTTTATTGATGGGATTTCAAGGAGTGAAAGGGAAATGAAGCTATTTGTGTCATAATGGATCGATTAACGAAGAGATCCATTTTATTCCAATCAAGAGGAGTTGGACCATTGCTTTATTAGTCCAGTTATATGTTATAGAGATTATTAGATTGCATGGGATTCCAAGTACCATAGTTAGTGCCAGAGATCCGTTGTTCACTAGTGAATTTTGGAAGAGCCTTCAAGACGTTTTGGGAACTACGCTGAGTTCAAGTATAACCTATCATCTGCAAACCGAAGGTCAGACTGAGTAAATCAATAGAGTTCTAGAAGATCAGCTTAGAACCTGCATCATTAACTTCATAGGTGTATGGGAGTAGCACTTGCCTTTGGTAGAGTTTTCATATAACAGCTGTTACCAAGCGACAATTGGTATGTCCCCTTATGAAGCATTATATAAGCAGCCATGCAAATCGTCTACTTGTTGGTGGGAAATTATTGACAAGGTTGTACTTAGACCAGACCTTGTTTGTGACTGAATGGAGGTTATCGCTTTGATTCGGTAGAGAATGAAGGTTGCCCAAGACTGACAGAAGCCATACGCGAATAGGAGGAGGAAGGAACTAAAATTGATTGTTGGAGATTTGATATTTGTTAAAGTTTCCCTTCTCAAGAAGACAATCTGGTTTGGGAAGATTGGGAAGTTGGCTCCTAGGTTTATTGGGCCTTTTAGAATAGTGGATAGAATTGGGAAGATGGTTTATCGTTTGGATTTTACCCAGCGTTTATTGAGGGTCCATGACGTTTTCCATGTTTCTCATCTTCGCAAATACCTTCATGATTTAGCTGACAGACTCGAGCTTAATGATATTGGGGGCTCAGGGAGCTTAGAGTTGGAGTCCAAGGTGCCTCGTGCCACCTTAAAGATCGTGGAGCATGGAATCAAATAACTCCACAACAAATTTATTTGCTTAGTACGAGTTCATTGGGGAGATAACCCTTCGAAAAGCACCTGGGAAACTGATGAGAAGATTACGCTAACTCATCCAGAGATTTTCTCGGGTAATTATTTTCTCGCAAATTTCCGTTTTTGGTTGTATTGTGGTTGCTATATTGGATGCTAGAAGATGGTTGCAATACAAATATTTAATTGAAGTAGTGTCTACTTGTAGTAGAAGATAATATATAGTATACAAAACTTAAGATAATATATTGCAAATTATACGTTCAAACATATAAGTTTTGCAATAGGACACGAGGTTAATGTGAGAGGTCTAAGTGTCATAGGCCATTATAATTAATACAATAGGAGACGAGGTTAGAACCAACTTGTAGTAGAAGCCTACCCAGAACTGCCTGGCAAAACCAGCATCTACAAGTGGTCATTTAATGTGATAGGTATGGGATGTGTGTGTTTGTGTATATATATATATATGTTTGAAGTAAATCTGCCTTAAAAGGTATTAAGTGGCTGACCTAGCTAGTATGGGTATTAAGTAGTTAGGACTAGGTCCATTCCTATGGTTCACTCCTTGGTTTAGGACCCAAGTCATGGGACTCTCCCTTACAAGGGTCTTAAATGGTCGTTGGGTTCGCTTTTCTCTTATAGGGTATTAAATGGTCCTAGTAGACGATAGCATATGAGTAGGGTAGTTCTTCAAGTAATGTTCGCTTCTTATCTAGGGGACTTAGTGAGGGATGACCTAGGGATGATTTATATAAATGGCCTAAAAAACCACCGTCTAAGGGAAGTATTAAGCGACTAGGAGTTCACCCGTAGGAACAGCTAGATAGTAATAAGATATTCCACCAGGAGGGTCTTAAAAGAAACTGTGTTCCTACTTAAATCTGGTATTGAGTGGTCTTTAATATTTCTCGACCTACAAGAAAAGTTTATAATATGACGATGACATTAGAGACGAGGTCTTAAGTGGCTAGGGATCCGTCATAGGGTCTTAAGTGACCGTACGGATGTCCATCTTTAATAAAATAGAAAATGACCTTAAGTGACTAGGTATAACTGCCATGTGGGGGTATTAAGTGACTGTAGAGACGTCCACCCTTAGGTTACTCATGGGGAATTAAATGACTGTAAGTTTGTCCTCTCTTTGATTTACATACAGGCCTTAAGTGATTGTTAGTATGTCTGCCTCATATGTTTAATTTTGTGTGTTGTCTGCGTAGACATAAAATCAAGAATTTACACTGCCAATTATAAGAAATAGTCATTCCTAAACTTATATGTTTGTCATTCACCAGAACTTTGATCTCCCTCCTCTTAACATAAAAATGTTAATAAGTGAGGACTCTGGACCAGTGATGATTAATGATGGTTTGGAGGTGGAGCTATTCGGTGGAGATTTAGTTATTTATGACAGTAGTAGTATTATTGTTGTTATCATCATGTACTTGGGATAATTATTGATGTACTTGTTATCTGTTAAGACTCATTGTATTTTACATTATGGTTTTATTTATGGTACATATGTTTTTATGATATTATATTTTATCTCTTTCGTAGTGTGAGATTCTGATTTTCGTTTAGACTGTTCTGTGATATCTTAGTGTTTCCTTGTATAAACCAACAATTCATTTAGAATGACTCTAAGTTCTGATGGATCTTTTCTAGATTGGAATTTAGGCTTATTTAGGACGGATTGTTACAATACGTATATTTGATGATTATTGCTAAGAAATATCTTTATGTTTTGACCTGAAGTAAACATAAGTTTTACTCATTAAGTTACAGCGTGAGTGATGAGAGATTGAGTATAATGTGATACATGAAAGATTAATTTTCGCTCTAAGAGGATTTGTCGCTATGATTCATACACGAAGTCTCTCTAGTTAAACGGACCAAGTGGGAAGCCTGTTTCGGGAAAATGATAAAACTTGGTCATATTTCATTTATCGAACGAAGTTACCAATGATCAAGATAACAATCCCATTAAAATCTCCTCACTTTTAGATAACTTAACTATCCACTGCTTTCTCACATTCTCGACGACTCTTTGATAGCAAAAGCAGTAGAAAAGGAGAACTTGAGCCCGTTTTCTGATAATGTCAATAAATCTACTCTCTATAAACAAAATACACCATCTAATAAAGAGTGTGAGGGTTTGGCACTTAAATCAGAAATTTAACTACGGACTTGAAAGCCTTGGAAATCTATTTTTTGAAGTCAAAATCGATTTGTTGTTTTCATACGCTTCAAGAGTTCAATTGCAATGGCTGGTGGAGATAAATAAATCGATATTGTTTATAGTTTTCACCTTTCAATCTTTCAGTTTTGCATGGTCAGATTGTGTAGAGAACATGATTGGGCGAATAATAATAATAATTTATTCTTTTTTTTTTTTTTTTTTTTTTTTTTTTTTTACATTCAGTTGTAACACATTTACTCTGCTAACAAAGGATTACATACAAAGCAGATAACCTTTTGCTTTGACTTAATGGACATGCTTCCCTGTCTCAAAAACAAATGAACCTGCATGAAACGGAACATAGACCAAAATGTTAGCAGATCATTGATATATATAAATTGAACAGTGCTATGGAGCCCGAAACAGGGATGTCAGGATTGTGCGGCTTTTCACGCAATTCATGGGATGCGTTGGATGTGTTTATGTAACTGATCTACAGCCGTTGCTTTCATTTTCCTACTCTTTTCTGGCCTAAATTTCGGACCTTTTAGCACTTGCGATATAAATTATTGTTAATATGTGCTCTAAGGGCATATGTAAGAAATATATCATTATTTGTTAGAGGACAAAAGAGATTACTTTAATTTAAATACCAAAAATTTTCATATACAATTAAAATAAACGTGGAATTCAAAAATCAAAAGGTAATACCTGCAATTTAACTACTTAACATGTGTTTATGGCTCGTGTTAACATTTTGCTTGCTGTACATCAAGGAATAAATCATACATATTTTATAACCACTTAGACTCTAAGCTAGTTGATATAAATGTTCATCTGATGTTGAATTATTATTCAACGAATCAATAAATATATGTACTCTTCCGTATTTATTTGTTTCTTCCTCCCATCTTCTTTTTTTATTTTTTATTTTTCTTTCTTCAGTAGTTTCAATAGCCAAAACGTTAAATGCATACCGGAAGAAAACAAAGGAAAACAAATACTTCAAAGATTTAGGCGCATCACCTAATGTAGGCATTAGAACTGTCAGAGCTGCAATGCCTGCAATCTTCAGTGGCAGTCCAGTCCTGATCATGTCTTTAATCTCTATGTGCCCCGTTGTAAATCCTACTATATTTGATGGTGTCCCCGTTGGCAACAAAAAGGCAAACTGTGCACCTATGGCTCCAGGGATCATTAGAAGAAGAGGATGCACCTGTTCATATTAGAGTATTATGTATGTTATTTTTCAGGAAGTTTTTTTTACCTTACAGGATTTAAGAAATACCAGAATGTGGATATACTACTCTTATTGCCCACTTAAATCATCAAAACATGAAAATCACATCTAAATTTACCTAATAATATAGCAGCATGTATCTCTAATATCTGTCATATTCAAAAATGATCTTTCAAATATTTACCTAAATTGACACATAACGTATTTCTAGGAGAGGATCTGAATCATCTCTATGTTATTCAATATTCATGTACATATGACACCAGTTTAATTAAGCATCTTTGTACATTTTAGAATATTGGATGATTACTATTCAGTATAAAATTTTATGCAGAATCATGTGCTTTTGCCAAGCTTCAAAATTCCGTATCCTTTTCGATCGTTGAAGATTTTAATATTTCCGGTTTCGTTCCGAACAATTCGGAAAGTTCCGCTTTAGTTTTGATTCTGTACTTTCAATATGTATTTTTGATTAAATTGCTAAATACGGTAATAAATATCCAATACAGCCATAGTTTTATTGTACATTCTTCACATTATAGATGCAATACTTGGTTTAATGGAAAAAGTTATGCTTTATGACTCTGTTTTGTACATTTGATCAGATTTTCCAAAATTTCATTCATTCTTAAAAAAAAAAATTTGAAGTTTTTATTATGATTTTCCCTATTTTTTTGTATGTATACTTTTTTTTTTCAATACTTGAACAGAAAATCCGTAACTATGACCGAAACCGGAATTCTATTAATTGAGAATAATACCGTTTATGACTGAAACCAGAACGGAATTACTGAAATGATAAGAATTCTGGTGGGATTTGGATTATTCCGATAATGCCATTCCGGTTCATTGTAAAGCGCTAAAATATGTGTACAATGAGAAATTTACCTTCATGGTCTTGGCGATCTCAATAAGAAGGGGAACAACAAGCGTGGTGGCTGTATTATTAGAAGTGAATTCAGTGATTGTACTGCTGATAAGACAGACGAGAGGGGCAATGGCAAGATATGGAGCAGCTTCCAAGAAGGAGAGGCTGCTAGAAAGAACATCTGCCAAACCACTTGTTTTAACACCATCTGCAATAGCAAAACCTCCCCCTAATAAGAGGATTATGTTCCAGTGGAGCTTCTTGCACTTGTTCCAGTCCATTAGTTTCTCTCCTGGGTTCTTTTTGTTTGGTATCACAAACAACAATGTTGCCATCATCACCTGCATTTAATTTAACATGCAGATTTGTTGTATTCATCACTTCATTGGCATACCTAATGGACCACATATATATTGGCTATGTATAGTCATATATAACATTAGTCATCATAGAAGAAGAAAATGCTACCATACATACAATACACCCTGTAAAGGATTTCTATAATTGAACCTTTTTTTCAATCCTCTGTTTCATATATGTGCTTAAAAGATCATCTAAAGTTCAGCCATGTGAATATTTGTTTTAAGTTTTAACTTACACTGACAGTACCATCACCCACTCGACCATGAAAGAGAGCTCCCCACCCAGGAATGTCATTTGTTAAGCTTCTTGTCATCCACAAAACCACAAGCATCTGAAAACAAGAAGGAAAATAAAACATTCTAATTCTGTTTGTATTTCTTTTGTTCTCCATATTGCACACCGCAGGGTTGAAAAAATAAAAATAACAGAAAATGTGTACCCCAAATACAGCCAGCACCATTTTTTCTGCGAAGGACATTGGACCTGCCAAATGAGTAGCACATGATAAATATACATTTGTTTCCAGATTCCTGGTTGTCAAATGTGAATATATACATATATATAACTACCTACCTAACAACTCCAGTTCTCTTTTCAAGTGTGCTTTGTCCAAATAGGAAGCTAGCACTTTGTCAGATCCTTTTGGGCAATACATATAGCACAAAATCCCCCACAGTGCAAAGAAAATAACAACAGCCAAAGGGAACGCTAACAGAAACCAAGAAAAGAAACTGATTGGCTTCTCCAAAGGAAAATAGCTGTCCCAAATTCCAACCAATATGAGGTTGACACCTGTTCCAGTCAGCGTACTCATACCTCCGACCGCCGCAGAATATATCACCCCTAATATCACCCCTTTACAGAACCTTTTCACGTCCGGATGAACCGATTCAGATTCTGGGAATCTTTGTAAGATTCCAGTGGCTACAGGGATCATCATGACTGCAGCTGCAGTGTTGTGCATCCACATGCTCACGAATGCGGTCGTGGCGCAGATCCCAAGAAGCAGAATTGGAGGGTTCAGTGGTTCCCCACAGAACAGTGAAGTTATCTGAATAACAATGATTCATATTTGTCATTACAAGTCAACATGCTCACCTTTGTACTCTTCTTAATTCTTTCAATTGCATAAAAGCTATTTTTGGTGGATATGAGAGGGTCTTATCTATTGTTCATGTACCAAATAGTTCCATAATCCATGAAAAATGAAGAGATATGAGACATTCTATCTATAAGACACAAACTTATACCTGAAATAGTTTGAGAGATTATAAGAATATGAAAAGGAAGCTCACATTAAGAGCGAGGCGGCGATGAATATTGTAATGCTCGACGGCCAGTGCCAATATAAAGCTACCAAGCACAAGAGCAATAACATCATCCATGTAAGCTTTTGCGACCTCATCGCTTGCGGAGATTCCAAATAATGGAAATAAGAACATAGGGGTCAGTGAGGTGATAGCCATGGGTACAGCTTCAGTTAGCCACCACAAAAAGACCCATGCAAGAACAGCAAGCATATTCTTACTGGATTGCTTGCCATCGAGTTCAGCGAAGAAGAAGATCAGGAAACAAGAAAGTGGACCAGAGAGTATGGATAAGTTTTTCTTTGTCAGTAAAGATTTCAAAGTGATTTGTGGTGAGGTTTGAAGAGGAAGCAGAGGATCATCGATTGCCATTGTGAACTACAGTAATAATAATGGAAAAGATGTGTTTTTCTAAAAGAGTTTGATTGCTCTGTTATTTATATTCAGATGTTTGAAAGTCTGATTGGATTTTTAGGTGTTTTTTGGGGGAGTCTGTATTGTACATGTAGAAAGAAATTAACGACCAGCCTAACATTGATCAACATTTATTGGGTGAATTAACTCAATTCCAAGCAAACTAATGACCAGACTAAATATTAAATAACCATTAATTGGATAAACTAACTCAATACAAAGAAAACTAATTACATAACGTAAAATTATTAATTAGGTAAATTAACTCAATACAAAGCGAAGTAAATACATAACCTAAAATTATTAATTAACCAATTATAAGTGGAAAATAAGTTTATAGATAAACTTTAAAAAGAATTTAGATTGAAGTACACAAAATTTCATTTTTATATTGAAGGGATAGTCTTTGAAAAAAATTAATATAAAGAACACTATAAAAAATGTTAACTATAATTACCATTATATTCAGTTTTACATTATACAAAATGCTAGTTATATTTAGTTTTTCCCTCTTTTTTTTTTTTTTTCAAACTTTTTTCTTCAGCCTAAAATCAAAACTTATGTATTTCAGTTTAATTTAATTTTTTTCAAAATTTTACTAACTCCAGTTACCTCTAATTATAATATATACACACACATGTCTGACTGAAGTCTAACTTTGAAGGTTGGAGAAACTAAAAACTTGTTTCTTCATTAACAACATACATATAATAAATTATGGGTATGATAAAAAAACTCAACACTTAGAGCTTCTCTAAGAATTTGGAGGTTACACTTTACAAAATGTACATTCCAAATTCTTGCATCAAAAAAAATCTCCCAAGAGATTATAAATCAAGGCCTATCGAATAGATGGTTGGGTCTCGGATGTTTGTTCAACAGATGCATGGAATTTCACTGTTTTTTTTGTAGTTTGAAGAATTGTTATAGGACGTCTGTTAAAAAGAAGTCTGAGCAGCCGTTTGAACCTCGGGCGTCTGTTAAAGAAAGCCCCATGAAATTATAAATTTGTAGTCGAGTTTGTAAAAAAATGCAACCAATTACAAAATCTGCCCTCTTGTGGAGACTGAAATAGGTTTATAAATTACAAAATCATAATTTTTTACATTTCTTGGAGATGCTCTTATGTAACATGTTCACTAGTGTGTGTAATTGAGCACATAAAAATTCTCAGACATGACTAATAAATGTAACCAACCCATTCACCAATGTGTAATAGGTTTACCATATTCATGTACCGCAAAGTAGGCTTGTCAAAATATAACCTTATCCATTTACCCTACGCGCGATGTAAAACCCGCTAAAAAATCAAATCAAAGTGCAAAATTGTTACTATTATTAAATTCAGCGTATGTTAGGCAATACAAACAAAACCATTACTCTTGGTGAGAATGGATTTCCTTACGATTGCAAAATGGACTACATATCCATATAATACACATCTAGAGTGTTGTATCGAGAGCCACTGCCCTTCGCTTTTTTGAAAAGGTAGACCCAGTTACACATATCCTAAGGCGGTGCACTCACCGAATAAGTCATTTCTCCAATTGTAACCGACCTATCCGAGACGTCTCTTTCTCCAATACTCATCATATAATGAGTAATATATAAGGATGATAATTTTTTTCTAATGGACGTTATCCGCTTTACCTCACTATATGTCCTTTTTCTTCCAAAATCTGATTATTGAAGCTTTAAGTCTTTGATAACATTTTCTTTAGCACGTTCTTCACTTTGAATGCCACGTTGCCAAGTCCAACACACATAATTGATTTCTACTAATGTACAATCTCAGAGCTCGTATGTCTCAGAGAAGAGTGAATACAATGCATGAGAATTGCTTTCCACACCACCAAGTAGATATACATTTATGAATATCAATCAATACACGTGTATTAGAAATCCAACGTCAAACATTTATCCATACATGTTATTTTGGGTTTGGATAAACCGAAGGCACTCCTTATACCATACCCTTTATGAACTTAGTGATAGGTAGCAAGGAGCCCTTGCTTTGAAGATCTAAAAGCAGAACTGCTGTCAATTTGTAATATGGTTAAATTTCCTCGAGGGTCAGTGACAACAACCCTTCATATAGTTTTCATAATTCTTCTTTCTTCAATCTTCATTGCTTCGGGACGTTAATTGATCTGAAGTGGTTTTTGGATAGGAATCATCCAAATTTGATCTCAGTCTCCTCAAATCAATTTTTGTAAAAATATCATTTAAGTAGTGATGGTTGGTCATCATTACTTCATAAAACATCATTTAGGATGTATAACTTCAAATATTCTTCAGATACAAATATGGAATCATTAAACCCCATTTATTTTTTCTCCGTGGATGGTGAATCATAATGGTAGATCTAAAGAAATAATACTTGCTCGACTCGATATCAATTTCCATGTTCACTCTATACTATCCACGGAATAACAGTGTAAACACCTTTTAAATTCTCATGGATAGTAAGAATTCTCTCCTTGGAATTTGATATTAAATACAATAAGATCGTCACCAAAAAATCCGATTCATTTATCTTAAGAAAGCTTAATCCGACTGCCATTGTGAACTACAATAATAATAATATTAAAGATGTGTTTTTTCCAAAAGACTTTGATTGCTCTGTTATTTATATTCAGATGTTTGAAAGTCTGATTCGATTTTTAGGTGTTTTTGGAGGAGTTTGTATTGTACATTTAGAAAGAAATTAAGGACCATCCTAACATTGATCAACATTTATTGGGTGAATTAACTCAATTCAAAGCGAACTAATTACTGGGCTAAATATTGAATAACCATTAATTAGGTAAACTAACTCAATACAAAGCAAACTAATTACATAAACAAAAATTATTAATTAGGTAAATTAACTCAATACGAAGAAAAGTAATTATATAACCTAAAATTATTAATTAACCAATTGTAAGTCGAAATAAATTGGAAAATAAGTTTAAAGACAAACTTTAAAAATAATTTAGATTGAAGGACACAAAATTTCATTTGTATATTGAAAGATAATCTTTGAAAAAAATTAAATTGAAGAACAACATAAAAAATGCTAGCTATAACTAGCATTATATTCAGTTTTACAATATGCAAAATGCTAGTTAGATTTAGTATTTTCCTTTTTTTTTTTTTCAAAGTTTGTTCTTCAGGCTAAAAACAAAACTTGGTGTGCTTCAACTTATTTTTTTTCAAAGTTTTACCAACTCCGGTTATCTCCAATTATAATACACACACACTTGTGATATAAGCCTAATTTTGAAGGTTGAAGAAACTAAAAACCAGGTTCTTCATCAACAACATTCATATAGTAAATTATAACATGGGGTATGATAAAGAACCCAATGCTTAGAGCTTCTCCATGAACTTGGAGGTTACACTTTACAAAATGTACATTCCAATTCTTGCATCAGAAATTCTCCAAAGAGATTTTGTGTGACGGCCCGCCCCGCACCAACCGACATTTATCCCAAAGGTGCGCTGTACACATGTCCAGTTAGCACGGAACGGGTCGTCAGAAGGAAAGGGAAGAAGGAAATGAACATGCAAAGAACCTGTAGAATGTCTCACAGCGCATCGAACAAAATATAACAATAACATACTTGACATAAAACAGGAGAGACAGTGCATAAGCTGAAAATCAGAACTAAACATCATAGCAGCGGAAATCCAAAATACAGCTTATTACAACTTTCAAACTGTCTCAAAGCAAAAGTAAGATAAATGAGGTACACTACTAATGCCCAAGTAGCGACCACCAACGACACAGGGAGAATGTGTATATATATATATATATATATATATATATATATATATATTACGTGGAAACCTCCTGCCCGCCTCCGAATCAGCTACTCGCGCATCACCAGCTAACCTGTCTCTAGTTTGCTCGTGTGAGCACCCAGAGTAATAAGAGGAGACATAAAACTCTGGGTCAGACATAAAGCCTGGTATGAGCGATAAGCATCTAAAGTGAACAATAACAGGTAGACTAAAACATACCTGAACCTGGACCTGCAACCAAAGAGTTAGTACTACATACTGTACAACACTCTAAGGTATCATATCAAATAGTGTAAAGATACGGAGGTGGGGAAGGTGTGCATGTCATAATGATGGCAAACAATCAAGCATAGCATCCATCCTCACATCTCTCACTCAGTGCGTAAAGCATACGACATTCACCACTTCGATCACCCAACATTCCTTGCTACGATCACTTTGCCCCATGAAGTCATAAATGGCTTCACTGCACTGATAACGTAGCCACAAATCCTTTGCTATGTCCACTTTGCCCCATGGAGTCACAAGAACCCCACTGCACTGGCTCATAGTCTTACCACGCATCACCTTGCCCCTCGGGTCATAATGACCCTACTGCACTGATAACGTAGTCTTGCTACCATCACTTTTCCCCTCAGGTCATAATGACCCTACTGCACTGATAAGTAGCCCATCTTTCCTTTTTAGTGGTGAATCGAGGTTATGAACGTCGACAACTCCTTAGCACACGTCCCGCAGCAAATCCCAACCATGAAGTGAACTCATTGGTTCCCAACTGGTTCCGGGATCCTGAGCTCTAACTTCCATTTGAACTACCTTTGCATCTCGGGTTATTGGTCATCACCATCGGATCGCATCGGGTTGACCTTCATTTCTCCTCTTCGTTTTGCTTCAGGTCGCCATCGTCAACTTCTCGGTTCGGATCGTGATCATCACCCCCGCTCGGATCGGATCGCGACTCGCGGATCGTTCATGGTGTCAACTCGTGCTCCTCCCACTGGATCGGGTCGTGCTCTTCAGATCGGGTCGGATCGTGAATACCCATTGGTTCGGGTCGTGCCACCTTGCTGAGATCGTGACGTGTTCCTTCAGGCGGATCGTGACACCCAGGCTGGAACGGATCGTGGAAGATAGGGGCGGATCGGGTCGTAATGCTTATTCGCGATCCGGATCGGAGTACTTCAGTTTGGGCACGGCGCTGCATCGATTCGTCTCGTGGACCTTGCGCAGGTGGTTCGATTCGGAGGAGATGACTCGACTCGTGGTGATGTCCCACGGTACCATAGGGCGATCCGATCGTTCCTCAATCCCCTATCCGATCCGAATCTCTGCACCTTGTCCAACGAGCTGTTTACGCCCCTCGACGGCGTTTTCGACCATTCCAACTATTCTAAACAGTCACAAAGCATTTCATACAGTCATAGCAACATGCATAATCAACCACAAACATCAAAACATCAATATGATAGGTAAAAATGGATCAAACATACCCAAAATCCCATATTTCCCCTTAAGCATGTTTAGGTGAAACTTATGATAGGATTAGCAAATCTTAACCAAATTAACCCAAATTCATATCAGAGGTCTAAAACATCATTCTGAATTTTATAAACATTTTTCCAGAATTTTATCATGTTTAAATTCGCTAATTAACACTAATCACTCCTAATTAGCCATAATTAGTGTAAAACTATGCAAATCACTCACCTTAGCCACAAATAAACTAAGATCTGAAATAATGCTCTGATTTGATGCGAATTTCAATGCCAAACAGCAGCTCCTATGTTGATTTGGTGAAGATCTTCCTTGATTAGGGGTTGCTAAGCCAAATCCTTAACCTAAAGGTGATTTGGAGGTGATTTAGAGGTTGGAGGCCATTTTTGGAGATCCTTGGTGATAAGTGGAGGCTAGAAAACTGAAATGGAATGATTCTCCATCTCATTTCATCCCTCCCATAACCCTAATCCCGAAATGGGTTATGGGCCTACTCACTAATCACCCGATTTGGCCCGGTTAAGCAGTTTTTCACCCTCCAAACCTTGTTTCAGCCATATCTCCCAAACGGTAAGTCCGTTTGGCTATTATGACCACTCTACGGAAAGGTAAACCATCAAACGAATCAAATGGAAGTGGTTTCAGGTCAAAATTCCTTTCCAATCAAAAGACATGGCCAAAACAGTACCAACTAGGGGCAAAATGGTCATTTAAAAATCGACAAAAATCATGAACATGGGAAATGACTCTAATAGATGTTTCCCAAAGTTACATGACCATACGACTTCACATGGGAAAGAAATAAATATTCTACGATCCTCCGATGCGTAGAATGCGGGTCATTACACTCTCCTCCCCTTAAGAAATTTCGCCCCTGAAATTCCCTAATCCAAACACACACAAAGGTCCTGCATGCCTATCAACCATAAAACAGCAATCAAACATGCAAACAAGCAAAATAAGTCTATCCTAGCATGCGGAAAAACTAAATTGCAAAGTAAATCTTACCAGACAAAGAGTTCTGGATATGCCTTCCTAATGCTCTCCTCTGTCTCCCAAGTACAATCATTCTCGTTCTCGCCCCCACTGAACCTTGACTAGCTTCACCGCCTTCCTTCGAAGTTGCTTCGTATCGTGCCCCACAATACGAATCGGCTTGCGGTTCCCAACCGCCTCGGGTTCTACTTCGAAGTCCTCTAACTGATCAGGTGAAATAGTCACATCTGAGTCGTGAATGAACTTTCTTAGTTGGGAAACATGAAATACATTGTGAACTCCCGCCATCTTCTCTGGTAAGCCAATTCTATATGCCAAATTCCCGACTAGTTCAAGAACAGGGAATGGGCCAACAAATCTTGGTGCTAATTTGCCTCTCCTGCCAAATCGTATCACGCTCTTCAACGGAGAGATCTTGACAAACACCAAGTCACCAACGGAGAATTTCAAGCCTCTTCTTCTCTTATCAGCATAACTTTTCTGCCTGTCTTGGGCAGCTTTCATTCGTTGCTGAATGATCTTAATCTTGTCCGAGGTTTCTCTCACCACATCTGGTCCAAGCACAAACTTCTCGCCAGTCTCTATCCAACATGATGGTGAGTTGCACGGTCTTCCGTACAAAGCTTCATATGGAGCCATACCGATACTGGATTGGTAGCTATTATTATATGCAAACTCTACTAGATGCAAATGGTCCTCCCATGATCCACCAAAATCCAATATACAAGCTCTCAAGAGGTCTTCCAATATACGATTTACCCTCTCCGTCTGACCGTCGGTCTGGGGATGATATACGGTACTGAGATGTAATCTTGACCCTAGAGCCTCTTGTAAGCTCTTCCAAAACCCACTAGTGAACAACGGGTCTCGGTCACTCACAATGCTTTTGGGTACTCCATGAAATCTCACTACCCACTTCATATACAATTCTGCCAACTTGGCTGCTGTTCTGGTCGATTTGACTGGTATAAATCTTGCACTTTTAGTCAATCGATCCACAATTACCCAAATGCTATCATATCCCGATCTTGTCCTTGGTAACCCATCGATGAAATCCATCGAGACTTGCTCCCATTTCCATTCGGGAATTTCTAATGGTTGCAACAACCCACTAGGCTTCTTTTGCTCGGCTTTAACTAGCTGGCAATTCATGCATTTGGATATAAACTTCCCAACGTCTCTTTTCATCCCTTCCCAGTAGTAAGTCTGTCTCATGTCTCGATACATCTTATTACCACCGGGATGTATAGTCAGTTTTGAGTGATGACATTCTCTAAGCACTTCATCTCTCAAACCATTCACGTAGGGCACAACTAATCTTCCATTCTTTCTAAGCCATCCATCTCGATCAAGCCCATACACATTCATCTCCTCGTCGATACCCATCTCTAACTTGGAGATGATTTCTAATAGATTAGGATCGTCCCTCTGGCTAGAACCAATCCGCTCTATCAAAGTGGGTCTGATCGTCAAACTAGCTAGCATAACTGGATCCAATTCGCACTTTGGTCTGAAATCAAACCCCGCGATATACTCCAGTTGCTTCCATTCAAGAAACATTGCCCCTAAGCTGGCATGTCTCCTACTCAAGGCATCGTCTACCGCATTACCTTTCCCAGGTGTATATGCGATATCAAAATCATACGAAGCCAAGAACTCTAACCATCTTTGCTGACGGACATTCAGATCTTTCTGAGAGAAGAGATACTTTAACGATTTATGATCGGTAAACAGCTCAAATCTTTCTCCCAAGAGATAGTGTCTCCACATCTTCAGCGCAAATACAATCGCTGCCAATTCCAAATCATGGGTAGGATACTTCTTCTCATGCGGCTTTAGCTGTCGACTAGCATAAGCTACAACCCTACCTCCTTGCATCAATACTGCACCCAGTCTGGTACCACAAGCATCCGTGTATACCGTCATCTCTTCATTCCCTTTAGGAATGACTAACACTGGTGCACGCGTCAACCTCTCCTTTAGACTTTTGAAGGCATCCTCACACACTCCGTCCCAGACGAAGGACTGATTCTTCTTAGTCAACTGAGTCAACGGTGCTGCTATCTTGGAGAAGTCCTGGATAAACTTACGATAATATCCAGCTAATCCCAAGAAACTTCTTACATCTGTAGCATTCTTGGGTGTAGGCCAATCCTGTACCGTAGTCACCTTCGCAGGGTCCACGGCAATACCACTCTCTGAAACAACATGGCCCAAGAATCTCACTTCCCTTCTCCAAAAATGACACTTAGAGAATTTCGCTTTCAATTGGTGTTTCCTCAACACCTCCATCACTATCCTCAAGTGCCCCTTGTATTCCTCCTCTGTCCTTGAGTAAACAAGGATATCATCCACGAACACAAGAACAAACTTATTCAACTGATCTCTGAATACTCGATTCATAAGATCCACAAAATAGGCTGGTGCATTGGTCAACCCAAATGGCATGACCAACCACTCATAAAATCCAGACGGCGTCCTAAATGCCGTTTTCGGAACACTCTCATCCGCTACTCGTAGCTGATGAAATCCTGTCGCGAGGTCC
This sequence comes from Allium sativum, assembly GCA_030737875.1. Lineage (NCBI taxonomy): Eukaryota > Viridiplantae > Streptophyta > Magnoliopsida > Asparagales > Amaryllidaceae > Allium > Allium sativum. The sequence continues at coordinate 383,168,625 of CM060924.1, forward strand.
AACTGGGAGAACACTCTAGCTCCTTCCAGCTGATCAAACAAATCATCTATCCGCGGTAGAGGATACTTATTCTTCCTCGTCACCTTATTCAACTCGCGATAGTCCACACACAAACGAAGGGAACCATCTGCCTTAGTGGCAAACACAACTGGTGCTCCCCACTCGGAGACACTCCTTCTAATAAATCCCTTCTTCAAAAGATTGCTGACTTGCACCCTGAGCTCTCGCTGCTCCCTTGGTGCCATACAACGAAGTGGCATCACTATAGTTCTGGCATCTTTCACTAAATCAATACGGAACTCAATCTCTCGGTGTGGTGGAAGCCCGGTCACCTCCTCGAAGACGTCCGGATACTGGCCAACCACGGGCACATCTGAGAACTCATCCTGCGGGATGTCGAGGGAATTTACAAAACTAGCCATAACCCCATCACTAGGTAGACTACCAAACACTACCCTCCGCCCATCATCCGCCCTCACTGTCACCAAAAAGCCCTCACAGTCTACCACCACCCTGTATCTTTGGAGCCAATCGACTCCCAATATAATGCCATACCCAGTAAAGCCCAAAACAAAGCAATCACATACAAACATACATCCATGACTCGATAAGACCAAATTCCTGCAAATCATACTAAGGCTAGTCGAACCACCAATCGGGTTCGTCACTATCAACGGTCTATCGACTATCTCGGGTTCCAGTCCCAACCTATCTACCAGGTCACTAGATATGAAGGAACGGGAAGCCCCAGTATCAAACAAAACTCGAACTGGTATGTCATAAATAGAAAGTATACCTTGAATAACAACATTCTTTCCTTTCTCCGCCGCAGTTGGGGCATTCGACGAAGAAGGAACAACATCAATAACATATGCTTTCACAATCTGCTTCTCCTTAAGAGGTTGCGGACACTTATCCTTCTGATGTCCCACTTGACCACAGTTGTAGCACTTCCTTTCCGCTGGCTTGGCCCGACATTCCTTAGCATAATGGCCCTTCTTTCCACAGCTGAAGCACTCAACATCCTTCTTGCTCTTTTTCTGGCCACCCTTTGATTGGTCCTGCTTCCTCTTATTCTGAGAATTATTCTTGCCTCCACCGCCTGCTTGCGGCTTTGGCCCTTCTGCAGATGCAGCCTCAGTCTTTGACTTAGGGTAAAGGCTCTCTGATCTCAAAGCTTTCCCCACGATCGATTCAAAAGTCTCATCGATGTGATTGATAAGCCTTTCCCCCAAGTATCCATCCAAACCAGTAATGAACTTCTCATTTTTCTTCTCAGGAGTATCAATGAGAGACAGTCCATACTTCGACAAAGTGTCGAACTCAGCAATATAGTCAGAAACTGCCCTTCCGTTCTGTTTGAGTTCCAAGAACCTCTTAAACAACACTGACTTCTGGGCAGCTGGAATAAACTTCTCGCTAAAGCGAGCCTTGAACTGATCCCAAGTAACTTGATCTTCTGGAGTAGCGGTTCTAATGGCATTCCACCAATTCATCGCTCGCCCTTGCAGCTGACGAGACGCTAGCCTTCTCTTCATCGCATCCTCGAGACCTAAGTCATCAAAGATACGGTCACAGCTATCCATCCAGTCCTGAAAATCCGTGGCCGACTCCGTTCCGTGGAACGGCTTCCCACCAAGATTAGTGTAATCTTTGCACAACTTGGCGAAATCGACCCTAGGCGCCTGCACTACTGGGCCAACACCAACTCCGGGATTGGGAATCGCCCCTTGCACTTCTCTAAGCATGTCTCTCATGAGGTTAGTAAACATAGCCCTCATGTCAGCGGCATTCCCTTGGTTGGTCCCTCTACCAGCACCTCTCGTGTCTCGGCTCATCGTCAATCTGAAAAAGGGAAACGATTAACGACCCCATAGTGGTGCTAGTGCAGTGCGACTTAATCTTTATACTACTAATAGTATATACATACATAGTTTTTGAAAACCAAAGTAATCACAAATACGCGCTCTCATATACGTACTATCTCTCCCTGGTGTCTTTCCCTAGGTTAACTACGCAACCTAGAGCTCTGATACCAAGTGTGACGGCCCGCCCCTCACCAACCGACATTTATCCCAAAGGTGCGCTGTACACATGTCCAGTTAGCACGGAACGGGTCGTCAGAAGGAAAGGGAAGAAGGAAATGAACATGCAAAGAACCTGTAGAATGTCTCACAGCGCATCGAACAAAATATAATAATAACATACTTGACATAAAACAGGAGAGACAGTGCATAAGCTGAAAATCAGAACTAAACATCATAGCAGCGGAAATCCAAAATACAGCTTATTACAACTTTCAAACTGTCTCAAAGCAAAAGTAAGATAAATGAGGTACACTACTAATGCCCAAGTAGCGACCACCAACGACACAGGGAGAATGTGTATATATATATTACGTGGAAACCTCCTACCCGCCTCCGAATCAGCTACTCGCGCATCACCAGCTAACCTGTCTCTAGTCTGCTCGTGTGAGCACCCAGAGTAATAAGAGGAGACATAAAACTCTGGGTCAGACATAAATCCTGGTATGAGCAATAAGCATCTAAAGTGAACAATAACAGGTAGACTAAAACATACCTGAACCTGGACCTGCAACCAAAGAGTTAGCACTACATACTGTACAACACTCTAAGGTATCATATCAAATAGTGTAAAGATACGGAGGTGGGGAAGGTGTGCATGTCATAATGATGGCAAACAATCAAGCATAGCATCCATCCTCACATCTCTCACTCAGTGCGTAAAGCATACGACATTTACCACTTCGATCACCCAACATTCCTTGCTACGATCACTTTGCCCCATGAAGTCATAAATGGCTTCACTGCACTGATAACGTAGCCACAAATCCTTTGCTATGTCCACTTTGCCCCATGGAGTCACAAGAACCCCACTGCACTGGCTCATAACCTTATCAATCCTTACTATGTCCACTTTGCCCCATGGAGTCACAAGAACCCCACTGCACTGGCTCATAGTCTTACTACGCATCACCTTACCCCTCGGGTCATAATGACCCTACTGCACTGATAACGTAGTCTTGCTACCATCACTTTGCCCCTCAGGTCATAATGACCCTACTGCACTGATAAGTAGCCCATCTTTCCTTTTTAGTGGTGAATCGAGGTTATGAACGTCGACAACTCCTTAGCACACGTCCCGCAGCAAAGCCCAACCATGAAGTGAACTCATTGGTTCCCAACTGGTTCCGGGATCCTGAGCTCTAACTTCCATTTGAACTACCTTTGCATCTCGGGTTATTGGTCATCACCATCGGATCGCATCGGGTTGACCTTCATTTCTCCTCTTTGTTTTGCTTCAGGTCGCCATCGTAAACTTCTCGGTTCAGATCGTGATCATCACCCCCACTCGGGTCGGATCGCGACTCGCGGATCGTTCATGGTGTCAACTCGTGCTCCTCCCACTGGATCAGGTCGTGCTCTTCAGATCGGGTCGGATCGTGAATACCCATTGGTTCGGGTCGTGCCACCTTGCTGAGATCGTGATGTGTTCCTTCAGGCGTATCGTGACACCCTGGCTGGAACGGATCGTGGAAGATAGGGGCGGATCGGGTCGTAATGCTTATTCGCGATCCGGATCGGAGTACTTCAGTTTGGGCACGGCGCTGCATCGATTCGTCTCGTGGGCCTTGCGCAGGTGGTTCGGTTCGGAGGAGATGACTCGACTCGTGGTGATGTCCCACGGTCCCATAGGGTGATCCGATCGTCCCTCAATCCCCTATCCGATCCGAATCTCTGCACCTTGTCCAACGAGCTGTTTACGCCCCTCGACGGCATTTTCGACCATTCCAACTATTCTAAACAGTCACAAAGCATTTCATACAGTCATAGCAACATGCATAATCAACCACAAACATCAAAACATCAATATGATAGGTAAAAATGGATCAAACATACCCAAAATCCTACATTTCCCCTTAAGCATGTTTAGGTGAAACTTATGATAGGATTAGCAAATCTTAACCAAATTAACCCAAATTCATATCAGAGGTCTAAAACATCATTCTGAATTTTATAAACATTTTTCCAGAATTTTATCATGTTTAAATTCGCTAATTAACACTAATCACTCCTAATTAGCCATAATTAGTGTAAAACTATGCAAATCACTCACCTTAGCCACAAATAAACTAAGATCTGAAATAATGCTCTGATTTGATGCGAATTTCAATGCCAAACAGCAGCTCCTATGTTGATTTGGTGAAGATCTTCCTTGATTAGGGGTTGCTAAGCCAAATCCTTAACCTAAAGGTGATTTGGAGGTGATTTAGAGGTTGGAGGCCATTTTTGGAGATCCTTGGTGATAAGTGGAGGCTAGAAAACTGAAATGGAATGATTCTCCATCTCATTTCAGCCCTCCCATAACCCTAATCCCGAAATGGGTTATGGGCCTACTCACTAATCACCCGATTTGGCCCGGTTAAGCAGTTTTTCACCCTCCAAACCTTGTTTCAGCCATATCTCCCAAACGGTAAGTCTGTTTGGCTATTATGACCACTCTAAAGAAAGGTAAACCATCAAACGAATCAAATGGAAGTGGTTTCAGGTCAAAATTCCTTTCCAATCAAAAGTTATGGCCAAAACAGTACCAACTAGGGGCAAAATGGTCATTTAAAAATTGACAAAAATCATGAACATGGGAAATGACTCTAATAGATGTTTCCCAAAGTTACATGACCATACGACTTCATATGGGAAAGAAATAAATATTCTACGATCCTCCGATGCGTAGAATGCGGGTCATTACATTTTGAATCAGCGCATATCGAACATGTCGGTTGTCGGACATCTGTTTAACAGATTCTCGAAATTTCGTTGTCTTTTTTGTTCGAAGACTTTTTATAGGACATATGTTGAACATACGTCCGAGCAAACATCTAAACCTTGGGCGTTTGTTCAACAGAGCTCCGTAATATTATAAATTTGTAGCTAATTTTGTAAAAAAAAATGTAACCAAATACAAAATTTGCACTCTCCTACATACTGAAATAGGTTTATAGGTTACAATATCGTAATTTTTGACCTTTCGAGGATATGCTCTTATGTAACGTATTTATCGTATGTAATAGAGCCCGTAAAAAATTCTCAAACATGAATAATAAATGTACCCATCCTATTTACCAGTGTGCGCAATAGGTTTACTATATTTATGTATCGCAAATTAGACTAGTCAAAATATAATGTTATCCATTTACTCAATCCTTTTACCTTACTTGCGGTGTAAAACCAATTGAAAAAATCAAATTAAAGTACGAAATTATTATTATTATTAAATTCCGCGTATGTCAGGTAATACAAACAAAACCGCTACTCTTAGTAAGAATGGATCTCCATACGATTGCAAAAGGGACTACCTATCGGTCATATAATACATCTTTAGAGTGATGTACTGACTGAGGACCACTTCCCTTCACTTTCTAGCGAGGTAGACCCAGTTACACAGACCCTAAGGTGGTGCATTCACCGAATAAATCATTTCTCCAATCGTAACCGACCTATCAAAGACCTCTCTTTCTCCAGTACTCATCATATAATGAGTAGTCTAGAAGGACGATAATCGTCTTCTAATGGATGCTACCCATTTTACCTCATTGCATGCCCTTTTTATTCCAAATCCCCTTGTTGAGGCTTTAGGTCTCTGGTTATCTTTTCTTTAAGAACGTTCTTCACTTTGAATGCTACGATGCCAAATCCAAAACATACAGTTGATTTCCATTTATGTACAATTTTAGAGCTTGTACGTCTTAGAGAATGGTGAATTTAATGCACGCGAGTTACTTTTCATAACACCAAACAGATGTACATTCTTGAAGATCAATACACATGTACTAGAAACGAAACGTCAAACATTTATCCATACATGTTATCTTGGGTTTTGATCACTATTTCAGATATCGATAATATCGCCCGAGATCTCGTCCCAGATCTCATTTTGGGGTCCTTCTGAAATGAAACAACAAATTTCATTGTAAATCTCCTTTCGAATATATCCCCCGAGATATTGCAATATTGAACGATATATCGACCAAGACGAGATAACAGGATATCGTCCGAGTTTTATGTTTTTTTGGTAAACTTTAAATCTGTGTCTAAACTAGAACAATAATTAGGAAAATCAAATCTATCTACAATAATTTCCTGCTTTTTAATATTTTGCATATTAAATAACCAAGTTATATGTTCAAATATGTTCTACAATGCTTATGATTTTCATATTCATCTTTTTTTCCATACATATTACCAATGAAGTTATGCATTTTATGTTGTGCTTATGCTGAACTTCTCGATGTTTTGGATCTTTTTTATGTTTTATGTCCAACAATAATTCATGGTCATGTATCATATGTTGTAGGCACTAATCTATTTGCATTGTGTTATATTTCTATTTTAAGCATATTAGGATTTAGAGTATGAACAATCCTTCGTAAATTAAGAATAATGAAGTGATTTTGCAATTCAAGTTTAAGTTATTATGTTTATAATAGCACTCATCAAAAATCATTGTACAAGAATATAATTTTTACATATCACGTACCCTGAGATTGTTTCGATATGAACTTTCAGACCCGAGATGGAAATCCGAGATGAATCCCCGAGTTAGACTCATCTCATCCGAGATCTCCACGATATGAGGTCAAGTCTTTAAAATTTCCGAGATGAAACGCTACAGATATTCGAGATTCAAAACCTTGGTTTTGATAAATCAAAGGCACTCCTTATACCATACCTTGGATCAACGTTTTGAATCTCGGATATTGGCCGTGTTTCGTCTCGAGGATTTTAGAGTCTTGATCTCGTATCAAGGGAGTTCTTGGGTGAGATTAGTCTAACTCGAGCGGTTCTTCTCAGATTTCCATCTCGAGTCTAAAATGTCATATCGGAACAATCTCGAGGTACATGATATGTAACACCCCGCATGTTTAATTAAATAATAAAATAAAATTTGTATTATTTTCTGTGTTATTCACAGAACAAGCGTGATTGCGTCCATAACGATTTTCTGATCAATTTAGATTATGATTTGCCGAAAACGGAATTAAAACAAAGAAGATATTATTAAATGAAGTTTTAGAACAAACACGAAAAAGAAGAAGTAAGAGAAACACACATAAGACCAGTAGCTTTCAATGCTCTAATTTTGTGAACAAAAACCTAGTATGGTCCAGTGGTTAGGCACTTGCCTCCCAAATGTAGCTTGCGAGTTCGAATCCCAATAATATTATGTTTTTAAATTTTTAGAAAGCCAACCAAACGGATGCATGTTCTAAGAGAAAACTATGTGTGTGTATTCATATAAAGAAATATTATATATATGTGTGTATATGTATATGTGTATGTGTGTGTGTGTGTATATATATATGAAAACGTGTGTGTGTATATAGAGACATGAAATTCAAAACTAACAAGCAATTAATCAGAACAAGTAAGAAAAAATGGTCGGGATAACGCTGTTTGAATTTTGAAAATAAATGGAATTGTACATAGATTTATACGCGTAAGAATTCCAATAGTAACTATGCTTGAAAATTGAACGTATATTAAAAACAGAAATAATCAACGAAATGGTTAGTGAATAATAATGTTAACAATAATGTTTAAGGGACAAAAATTACGCAGCTATTGACTTTTGAAATTTTATGAAGTTGTGCATAAAAATATATGCATAGATTTAAAATTGAAATTTAAAGCATAAATTAAAAACGAAAGATAATAGTAAAATGAATGCGCATTTAATTACACGTGTGAACGCACTTTAAAAACTGAAAATAATCGAATAGATTAAAAAGAAATTAAGTAAGAGAATAATGTTAATAACAATGTATAATCATAGCCAAAAAGCACATTGCAGACCTGTAACAACCCGTATTTTTCGATAACGTGTTAAGACGAGAATCAAGGCAGAATTTAATTTTAAATTCTGAATCAAGTAAAACGGGCTATGCCATTGCGTTCGTCTCGGAAAAATACGCGAAATAGAGTCTGAGTTTTCGAGAATCGGAGTACGTATGACCAAGATATGGCCTCGCGAAGTTTCACGAAAAATTCCCAAATTAAAGTATACTTAATTAAGTGAAATGGGTTGCGCAGAGAAATATATATATATATTGATATATATATATATATATAATTGAAAATTAAATAAATAAATATGCAAAAATGTTCAAAACAGCGAATTGGGAGAGGGGAATAACCGAACCGGCCGATTTTTGAGGTCGACCCGAGCTCGCTGGGTCGACTAGGGGTTAATCCAGGGTGTTTGGCTGTCAACCCGTGGGCCGATTCGCTCAAATGCAGATTTTGCATTTGGATGGTTCTCATGGTTCATCTTTAATCTAAAGGCCCTAGATGGTTCCTACACTTGACTTCTTCCCCAAGACATGCTTTGATGGCTTGGATTGAATCTAGGTTTAATCCTATGGCCTAAAACACTTGCCTAATCTATAAATAAGACCCTAACCTATCCCAAATCCTCATTATTCATTCATGCAACTAAACTATGGCAAAATTTTACCTCTCATGGCCTCCACTCTCTTCATAAAATTTCTAAATGGTTTCTATGAGAGATTTTCCATGCATACAAGTGTTTTCAAGCTTGTATGAGTGTCATTAGCTTGCATTCAAGTCAAGTTTCTATCTTTGCATCATAAAGCAAGGGTTTTGATCATTTTGGCTCAAGGGTTTTTATGTTAGAGCTTGCATTTTGGGTCTATTTGATTGCATAAGGGCTTTGTCATATCTTTTGTGCTTTCATAGCAATGTAAGCCTTTTCCCTACTCTTAGATATTAACTATGAAGTTAAATGTTCATGTTGCAAGTTTGGGTTTGATCGTTGAGTATGATTCATGCTATCATGTCATGCAAGTTTATGAAGTCATTATCTTGATCTTGTGAGCTAAAAGCTACAACCTTTATGTTGAAATGTTGCATTAGGCAATATGAGAACCCTCATAACCTTTATGTCAACCTGCATATGAAGTCATAACCCTTATATGATGATATATGCGAGTTACTAGTCATCATTCCATATCTTTTGTCACCATGATTCGCTTATGTGCCAAGTTTGGGTTTATGCATGTTTTGAGGCTTAAGAATGTAACATACAAGTTAATGAACACATTTGTGCCTCATTTGCCACCATGATTAACTTGTGGCTTAATATCAATTTTTGTCATGCCTTTGCCAAGTCTCTTCTTTTAATCCATTACGTTGTCGCGAACGTATATGCGAGTTTAAAAGCGTTGGGTTATGTTATGGGTAATTTCTAATGACATGAAAATACAACTTGAAAACATGACTTGAAATATAACATGGAAGTTGACATGTAAGTATGCATAAAAACATAAGCTTGGGAATTTACCTATTAAGTTAGGTCTACCCTTTGGGAATTTACCTATTAAGTTAGGTCTACCCAAATGCTTGAAAACTTGTAACATGTTTTGGGAAACATGATGGACATGACACTTAGATAATATAAGTGTGGCCAACTCGAGGTTGGGTTGAGTTTGCAACGTAAAACTACCCGGAACCGACCGGCCTAACTAGTAGTTGCAAACAATAGGACCCAATGTGAGAAGTTGGTCATGTTGTGCTTGAACCCGAGGTTAGACCAAGTTGTGGTGTAAAGCTACCCGGAACCGACCGGCTTAACTAGTAACCACAACAAAGTCTAATGTGAGAGGTGAAGGTGCATTAAGTAATTAATGCCACATGATAGGGTTAAGTTAATTTGATCTTAACCAAATATGACATGGACAAATGGGTTAAGTAATTTGATTAGGCTAATGATACTTAACAAAACATGACAAGGTTGGGTAGGTTAAGTAACTTGATTTTCCTAATGACACTTAACCATTTTTATATGACTAGTGGATGGGGTTAAGTTAACCAACACTTAATCAATCCAACGCGATAACTTGGTAAGGTTAAGTAAGTTTTCTTAATGACGCTTAACCGAAAAATACGGTTAACGAATGGGGTTAAGATTAGACTCAACTAGTCTAAACATGGAAATCGGATGGGGTTAAGTTAGCCTAGACTTAATTAATCCCACTTGGTAGTTTAATGGGGTTAAGTTAAACACTTAACTAATCTAAACATGATGAATTGATGTGGTTAAGTGACCTATACTTAACCAATCTAACTCGTGAATTTATTGAGGTTAAGTTAACCTATACTTAACCGATCTAACGTGAAAACATGATAAGGCTAAGTCACGAATCGCTTGAATACACTTGACCGATTTGACTGAGTAAATTGATAGGGTCAAGTTAATATATACTTAACCAATCTAGAATGATAATTGGACGAGGTTAAGTCGTGAATTGCTTAATACATACTTAACCAACGTGAGCATGGTTTGTAGGGTTAAGTCTTGGATACTTAGCCAATTTTGACATGATTTGAAGACGGGTTAAGTCTTGGACTTGGATACTTAGCCAATTTTGACATGATTGGTAGACGGGTTAAGTCATGAACTTAAGTGACACTTAATCCATTATGTAAACCCTAGTTCTGAGGATAGGGGATAACCGTAGTTAACAAGGATAACGGGAATAAGGCTAAGTGGTAAACCTTAGTTGAGGAATAACTAAGTAATGATTCTTAGTCAAGGAAATTTAGACCAGTTCATAGATAGATGAGTAACCTGATACGGTAGGTCATCGTTTAAGTATACGAGTAGGAGCAAGTATCTGATTTAGATAAAGGCTCCAGCGAACTGGGTAACGAAGCAGCGGCTTCGGGGAACGTGAGGGTATTCTTGGTATCCCTCTATGAGCTGCCAGGTGATTATACTAGGCTCATGAGAGGTTAAGGTCTGCGTTAGAAGAACCAAGAGTATGCCTTGGTTGCTATGCGAGCGACCTAAAGACGGGGATGGATAGGGGATAGTCAACGATACACGGTCGTACCCTAGATAGCATTTCGTCAGACTACCTACCATCTTTGGTCAAGCGTGTATGTACGGAAAGGCAGAGAACACCCAATAGACCATAATTGCTATCTAATTATGGTTGCGGTAAGGCTAGGATTGTGGGTTGGCCAGTAGTGTGTTCTCATACAGGATTTATCCTGTCTTGTCTTTCACTAGTTGAGGGAGGGGTCGCGTGGGACCATAGCCACGTATAGAAAAACAGACCTTAGCATCTGCATCGGCAGATAAATCGAAAGCTCCCGACCGAGTCCTGTATTTCTGGATCTGCCCTGTGACAGGACTCGGATGGCACGATGTGATACATGTGCATACAGTCATGGAAAACGATTCACGATGAATGCGTGGGAAAAAGGGCGTGGTTGACGGTTAGCGTAAATCCCAGTGGCCCTGGGTGGTTGAACCAAAACCGAGATACGAAAACGTGCAATAGGTAAGCGTAATCCCTAGTGGCCCTAGGTAGCATAAGTCCTAGTTGTACAAACGATAATTCATGTTGGAAGACCCTAGCTAGGTTTAGGGTAACAGTCCAAACCGATCTTAAGGATCATGGAACTATGTTAAAGTAATGTAGAATCTCATGGGAAAGCCCGTATGGTCTACGGCAAGGGACTGAACATTTACATGGAATAAAACATACAAGTTGAGTAACCTATATATGCGATATATTAGGTTGACATGGACCATTACACGACTTTTGAGTGAGGGTCATTCTTGGTTAACACATGATACGGTGGGGATACTAGTACGGTAGGTGCAGAGCTAAAATGCAGGATAGATATCATGGGACGTTATACGTGATAGATATCTTGGGGATATTATACTTGATAGAAACCTGACGATGTGATACCTTGTTTTATCTTAACATCATAATTTATCATGACACCTTAGTTTATCTGAGTTCAGTAGTTCATCCTGTTATTTTGATTTAGCTTATCTATCTTGTCATCATGCTTATGTTCATCTCAGTTTCTCATGTCAGTTAACTTTACTAGTTTTTATGCTAATAGTAGATAGGGCTTACTCAGTCTTTTTGACTGACCCGTTTTGTTTCGCCTCTTTTCTTCCATTTCCCCCCCCCAGGTTACAGGGATGAAATACTGTTGTTTAGTTCGGACTTCTTCTGCTTGAAGGTCATCATGGATGGCTTGGACTTCTCTTGGCTAATGGCTACTTTACTGTTTTTACTTGGGGAATAATTTATGAAAATGTCTTTATGCTTCTTTACTATTGCAAGACAGGTTTTGATGTACTCTGATGTAAAAGGCTTTAGACCTTATTTATTCATGTTATGAAAGTTTGATTTTACTTCCGCTATTTTTATATGTTCTGTCTTGTGATATTTCTGTGCATGTTTACCAATAATGCCCCTCTAAAGCTAGTGCATTCCTTTGCGAGTGACCCTAGCGGAGGCGGGGTGTTACACGTGGTATCAGAGCAGAAGGTTACCAGACTGGGCAAAAGTTTTTAAAGACCTTCTGAAAACTATTTGAAAATCGTTTACAAAGAAGCATTTTTTTCAAGAAAATTTTCTTTTAAAAGAAAAAGGCTATTCCCCAAAGGCCATTAGCACTATCCTTGTTTCCTTAATTGAATCTCTTCTCCTTTCTTTCCTCCATCTGTAGTCACAGTGGTTTTAACTGCGACTAGTCTTTTCTATCTACGAAAGTGCTTTCCATGCGATGGAGGTGGTTTTCAAGAGACCAGTGGCCGCGTTATAAGAAAGGATAGTGAGAAAGAGGATAAAGGATACGAGCTTAAGGATGAGCAACTTGTTGGTATGGCTTAGTCCTCAAAGGAGGGAGAAAGATGAACAATGAAACCCATGACGAGAAAGTATTTTTGGTATGGTGAAACGGGACGGATAGTTAAGTATTGTGGGACAAGGACAAGATCATCGTTGTATACCCTCACTAGAGTACCTGAGTAGGGGGATAACATCCTTGTTGAAGATCTAGTTATTCTTTTCTATCATCCCGCCAAGACTTTGTTTTGATCCCCGCATCATTTAAGTCCGCTTCGGTAGTTGAGTCTCTGCACCTTAAGTACTAACGTAATAGAGAATCCCATTTTTGTCTCAAAGTCCTATTGGAGAATCAGTCCATTTATACATGACTTGTTTGGATTTGGGAATGTCTATGCCAAGTGTTGAGTTTGGAAATAATGCTTATGTTTATAAGCTATGGATGGATTCTAGGGATGAAGTGGTTATCCAGTAGGGGGTGCCACTCTCGGTTTTGATAGGAGGGTAGTTAGACCTTTTGACTAGCCTTGGTAATGCCCTCGAAGTATCGGGTAACCTTTTTGAGGTTCTGTCATGACTAGTTACTTAGAATCCCTTGATGCCTTTATTGGAAATTTGAAGCCCGATCGAGTGGTGTTCGCCAATAAGACGGATGGTTTACTTCATTTATGCATGGGTTATAGAGATCACCCTAGTAAGTGCGCATGATAACCTGATTGACATCTGTTTACTTTCAAGAGAAAGTTCTTCTACATGGAATGCCTTATAGTATATAAACGAGATCCAAGATTCACTAGTGAATTTTGGAAAGCTTGCATGAGATCATGAGTACGCAGTCATGTTTGCGCCAAGTATTCTAGAAAAAGGATAAGTGCAAGTGGAACGAGAGGCGACGAAGAAATGAGTTTCAGCTCATGTTATGGAAGCAGGAAATAAGAAGCTACGAAATCGCGAAGTTAAAGGGCGGTCAAGGCACAATGGAAGTAAGCCCGAGGAAATACGACTTTGATGGTCAAAGACTAGATACACGCATGATATCTCTTTTTGGGAGTATATCCTTGATCCCTGTTTCTGTAGAGCTTACTTGTAGGTTATCTTTTGTGGACATCCTCTCGGTCCTACTTTCTGTTACAAACCCCGTAAGGAGTTTGTCTTGTTTATCTTCTCGGCCCTGTTTCAGGGAATTCTAGGTAGAACCCTATGGATGTAAACATGTATTTGAAACATGTTATGATTGATATGGTTGCAAGTGGTTGCAAGTGGTTGCTCGTGGATGCGCGAATACACATTAGATACTAGCTCGACTCGGTCACATTTCATATTGCATATGCACGAGTATTTATACTTGTTTATGGATGAAATCAAATGTATTATCATGCGGTTGTTGCATATGAATGAATGATTGTGCACGCATATAGTATCTATATGACTAGGACTATTTGCATACATGTTGGATTCATGGCACTATACATATTTTGCATTAGAAAGATTATTCAGGCCTGATCATTAGCATTAGCTAAGGAACATGTACACACACGTTTTGCATATATTCATACAGCATTAGAAATCATCTAAGGACAATGGTTGCTTGTGGATGATGTTTTGAGTAGATGGATGATGGATGGTAGGATATGTTCTTCCTAACTTGGAGATTTCGGGGACGAAATCCTAAAAGGTGGGGAGAATATAACAACCCGTATTTTTCGATAACGTGTTAAGACGAGAATCAAGGCAGAATTTAATTTTAAATTCTGAATCAAGTAAAACGGGTTATGCCATTGCATTCGTCTCGGAAAAATACGCGAAATAGAGTCTGAGTTTTCGAGAATCGGAGTACGTATGACCAAGATATGGCCTCGCGAAGTTTCACGAAAAATTCCCAAATTAAAGTATACTTAATTAAGTGAAATGGGTTGCGCAGAGAAATATATATATATTGATATATATATATATATAATTGAAAATTAAATAAATAAATATGCAAAAATGTTCAAAACAGCGAATTGGGAGAGGGGAATAACCGAACCGGCCGATTTTTGAGGTCGACCCGAGCCCGCTGGGTCGACTAGGGGTTAATCCAGGGTGTTTGGCTGTCAACCCGTGGGCCGATTCGCTCAAATGCAGATTTTGCATTTGGATGGTTCTCATGGTTCATCTTTAATCTAAAGGCCCTAGATGGTTCCTACACTTGACTTCTTCCCCAAGACATGCTTTGATGGCTTGGATTGAATCTAGGTTTAATCCTATGGCCTAAAACACTTGCCTAATCTATAAATAAGACCCTAACCTATCCCAAATCCTCATTATTCATTCATGCAACTAAACTATGGCAAAATTTTACCTCTCATGGCCTCCACTCTCTTCATAAAATTTCTAAATGGTTTCTATGAGAGATTTTCCATGCATACAAGTGTTTTCAAGCTTGTATGAGTGTCATTAGCTTGCATTCAAGTCAAGTTTCTATCTTTGCATTATAAAGCAAGGGTTTTGATCATTTTGGCTCAAGGGTTTTTATGTTAGAGCTTGCATTTTGGGTCTATTTGATTGCATAAGGGCTTTGTCATATCTTTTGTGCCTTCATAGCAATGTAAGCCCTTTCCCTACTCTTAGATATTAACTATGAAGTTAAATGTTCATGTTGCAAGTTTGGGTTTGATCGTTGAGTATGATACATGCTATCATGTCATGCAAGTTTATGAAGTCATTATCTTGATCTTGTGAGCTAAAAGCTACAACCTTTATGTTGAAATGTTGCATTAGGCAATATGAGAACCCTCATAACCTTTATGTCAACCTGCATATGAAGTCATAACCCTTATATGATGATATATGCGAGTTACTAGTCATCATTCCATATCTTTTGTCACCATGATTCGCTTATGTGCCAAGTTTGGGTTTATGCATGTTTTGAGGCTTAAGAATGTAACATGCAAGTTAATGAACACATTTGTGCCTCATTTGCCACCATGATTAACTTGTGGCTTAATATCCATTTTTGTCATGCCTTTGCCAAGTCTCTTCTTTTAATCCATTACGTTGTCGCGAACGTATATGCGAGTTTAAAAGCGTTGGGTTATGTTATGGGTAATTTCTAATGACATGAAAATACAACTTGAAAACATGACTTGAAATATAACATGGAAGTTGACATGTAAGTATGCATAAAAACATAAGCTTGGGAATTTACCTATTAAGTTAGGTCTACCCTTTGGGAATTTACCTATTAAGTTAGGTCTACCCAAATGCTTGAAAACTTGTAACATGTTTTGGGAAACATGATGGACATGACACTTAGATAATATAAGTGTGGCCAACTCGAGGTTGGGTTGAGTTTGCAACGTAAAACTACCCGGAACCGACCGGCCTAACTAGTAGTTGCAAACAATAGGACCCAATGTGAGAAGTTGGTCATGTCGTGCTTGAACCCGAGGTTAGACCAAGTTGTGGTGTAAAGCTACCCGGAACCGACCGGCTTAACTAGTAACCACAACAAAGTCTAATGTGAGAGGTGAAGGTGCATTAAGTAATTAATGCCACATGATAGGGTTAAGTTAATTTGATCTTAACCAAATATGACATGGACAAATGGGTTAAGTAATTTGATTAGGCTAATGATACTTAACAAAACATGACAAGGTTGGGTAGGTTAAGTAACTTGATTTGCCTAATGACACTTAACCATTTTTATATGACTAGTGGATGGGGTTAAGTTAACCAACACTTAATCAATCCAACGCGATAACTTGGTAAGGTTAAGTAAGTTTTCTTAATGACGCTTAACCGAAAAATACGGTTAACGAATGGGGTTAAGATTAGACTCAACTAGTCTAAACATGGAAATCGGATGGGGTTAAGTTAGCCTAGACTTAATTAATCCCACTTGGTAGTTTAATGGGGTTAAGTTAAACACTTAACTAATCTAAACATGATGAATTGATGTGGTTAAGTGACCTATACTTAACCAATCTAACTCGTGAATTTATTGAGGTTAAGTTAACCTATACTTAACCGATCTAACGTGAAAACATGATAAGGCTAAGTCACGAATCGCTTGAATACACTTGACCGATTTGACTGAGTAAATTGATAGGGTCAAGTTAATATATACTTAACCAATCTAGAATGATAATTGGACGAGGTTAAGTCGTGAATTGCTTAATACAT
Organism: Allium sativum; assembly: GCA_030737875.1. Classification (NCBI taxonomy): domain Eukaryota; kingdom Viridiplantae; phylum Streptophyta; class Magnoliopsida; order Asparagales; family Amaryllidaceae; genus Allium; species Allium sativum. The sequence continues at coordinate 383,185,486 of CM060924.1, forward strand.
ACTTAACCAACGTGAGCATGGTTTGTAGGGTTAAGTCTTGGATACTTAGCCAATTTTGACATGATTTGAAGACGGGTTAAGTCTTGGACTTGGATACTTAGCCAATTTTGACATGATTGGTAGACGGGTTAAGTCATGAACTTAAGTGACACTTAATCCATTATGTAAACCCTAGTTCTGAGGATAGGGGATAACCGTAGTTAACAAGGATAACGGGAATAAGGCTAAGTGGTAAACCTTAGTTGAGGAATAACTAAGTAATGATTCTTAGTCAAGGAAATTTAGACCAGTTCATAGATAGATGAGTAACCTGATACGGTAGGTCATCGTTTAAGTATACGAGTAGGAGCAAGTATCTGATTTAGATAAAGGCTCCAGCGAACTGGGTAACGAAGCAGCGGCTTCGGGGAACGTGAGGGTATTCTTGGTATCCCTCTATGAGCTGCCAGGTGATTATACTAGGCTCATGAGAGGTTAAGGTCTGCGTTAGAAGAACCAAGAGTATGCCTTGGTTGCTATGCGAGCGACCTAAAGACGGGGATGGATAGGGGATAGTCAACGATACACGGTCGTACCCTAGATAGCATTTCGTCAGACTACCTACCATCTTTGGTCAAGCGTGTATGTACGGAAAGGCAGAGAACACCCAATAGACCATAATTGCTATCTAATTATGGTTGCGGTAAGGCTAGGATTGTGGGTTGGCCAGTAGTGTGTTCTCATACAGGATTTATCCTGTCTTGTCTTTCACTAGTTGAGGGAGGGGTCGCGTGGGACCATAGCCACGTATAGAAAAACAGACCTTAGCATCTGCATCGGCAGATAAATCGAAAGCTCCCGACCGAGTCCTGTATTTCTGGATCTGCCCTGTGACAGGACTCGGATGGCACGATGTGATACATGTGCATACAGTCATGGAAAACGATTCACGATGAATGCGTGGGAAAAAGGGCGCGGTAGACGGTTAGCGTAAATCCCAGTGGCCCTGGGTGGTTGAACCAAAACCGAGATACGAAAACGTGCAATAGGTAAGCGTAATCCCTAGTGGCCCTAGGTAGCATAAGTCCTAGTTGTACAAACGATAATTCATGTTGGAAGACCCTAGCTAGGTTTAGGGTAACAGTCCAAACCGATCTTAAGGATCATGGAACTATGTTAAAGTAATGTAGAATCTCATGGGAAAGCCCGTATGGTCTACGGCAAGGGACTGAACATTTACATGGAATAAAACATACAAGTTGAGTAACCTATATATGCGATATATTAGGTTGACATGGACCATTACACGACTTTTGAGTGAGGGTCATTCTTGGTTAACACATGATACGGTGGGGATACTAGTACGGTAGGTGCAGAGCTAAAATGCAGGATAGATATCATGGGACGTTATACGTGATAGATATCTTGGGGATATTATACTTGATAGAAACCTGACGATGTGATACCTTGTTTTATCTTAACATCGTAATTTATCATGACACCTTAGTTTATCTGAGTTCAGTAGTTCATCCTGTTATTTTGATTTAGCTTATCTATCTTGTCATCATGCTTATGTTCATCTCAGTTTCTCATGTCAGTTAACTTTACTAGTTTTTATGCTAATAGTAGATAGGGCTTACTCAGTCTTTTTGACTGACCCGTTTTGTTTCGCCTCTTTTCTTCCGTTTCCCCCCCCAGGTTACAGGGAGGAAATACTGTTGTTTAGTTCGGACTTCTTCTGCTTGAAGGTCATCATGGATGGCTTGGACTTCTCTTGGCTAATGGCTACTTTACTGTTTTTACTTGGGGAATAATTTATGAAAATGTCTTTATGCTTCTTTACTATTGCAAGACAGGTTTTGATGTACTCTGATGTAAAAGGCTTTAGACCTTATTTATTCATGTTATGAAAGTTTGATTTTACTTCCGCTATTTTTATATGTTCTGTCTTGTGATATTTCTGTGCATGTTTACCAATAATGCCCCTCTAAAGCTAGTGCATTCCTTTGCGAGTGACCCTAGCGGAGGCGGGGTGTTACAAGACCTGATGTATACGATTTAAAAATCATATACATGGGTTGACCCATTCCTAAAATGGATCGAACCATGGGTCTAGACACTTCAGAGATGGGTCGACCCACCGAAGCATGGGTCGACCCATTTCGGGCTAAGATGACGTATTTTATTTTTTAGAATGACTCTGATTTAATATTTGTAAATTTAACAAACACAATTCTTCTGAGCACCTATAAATAAGCTAGCAGGGCCTGGCTCCAACTCATATTTTTTGAGAGGTCGCCAGAGCTCTGCCATATTTTTTCTCCTCCAAATTCTTCAAAAAAAATGTATATTAGTTTTAAGGTTCTAATTCAAGATTTAGTGGCAAAGAATGTAGATCTAAGCTATAGATGCTCAAGTTTCTCATCTGTGTGGGGCAAATTCTATTAATCTGACTTATTAGGATTCCTTTCATTCTTTTAGCATCAAATTTATAAATCCATGGTTATTTCAATAATAGATTCAATTAGGAAGACCACGGGTGACAGATCTAAACCGGATTCAAGAATTGGGAAGTAATCAAGTGACTAGATTTAAATTATATTTTCTGATAGTAGTATTTTTTTATCATTTGATTCATGTTGGAATTTAAAATATCTTCTTCTTTTCCCTTTTTCTACGTCAGAATATACAGTTTATGTTAAATTTTAGTTATGCACTAAAATGAATAAAATTATAGTTATGCACAAAATAGTTGAACGTGGAATAATTAGATTATGGTTAGGCGCAAATTTATTGAATTGTGTTTATGTGTAAATTAATTGGAATTATGAACAAAATAGGAAAATCTAATGATTTGGGACTAAAAAAATATATTGTGCTAATATTTTAACAAAAGGGAAAGTCGGAGAAATTACATTCTATTTGTGAGGAATCACCTTTCATATTTAAAATAAAATAATTGCAAAGATGGAAAATTGGTATAAGTCTAAGTCTTTTTAAGTACAGAAAATACATTAGATTTGGGAACAATAAGAAGAAGAAGATAGGAATCCATAAGGTTAATAATAGCGTAGACTAATTGGTTAGGAAAAAAGGAATGTATTTGCATAGTTTGGTAATTAAAGAAAAATAATATAAAACATGATTGCAAATTGAAATTATGAATAAATCAAACATAGTGTGAAATAGGGAAGTTAACTGTATTGTGCACTAATTTGATGACCTCGAAAATAAGAAAAGAAATGTTTTGTAATCATGGGTTCCTATTATAATAATTACCTGAAACTATGAAAAGTGATTTTATTATAGTTTTGGTAACCAATCAATTTATAGTAGGCCTAACTTCCTAAAAAGGATAAATTATAAAGATGAGAAAGAAGGGTAAATAACTGAAAGGGGTTATGAAAAGAAAAGGAGATATAAAACATTTATTGTGCAAACTTACAAAATGGTAAGCAGATTAATGTCATAAATATAAGTTTTGTATTGAATAATATAAAACCCGTGAAGCAAGTAATGAATGGGGAATATAACATATTATAATAAATTATATCAAACAAGAATGTAATATATTAGTAGACTTGTCATAGGGCCAAGTAGGATAATAACACATAGGTTACAATTAAAAGATATAATGGGAAGTAAGATGCTTATTATCAATAAACATAGACAATGGGAAAATGTTTAATAAGAAATTTTAGAATTATAGTTGTGGTAATATTATAACACAAGGTTATAATTAAATGGAAAGAGTAGAGTAGGCTTATTGTTAGTAAAATTATAATTGAGAGATTAATTTTAATGAACATAATAATAAGTAGTTGTCCGTTCCGGCAACGAAAACTAATCAGAAAAAATAAGTGGCCAATAAAGTAAACGAAAAATGGTCTGTTCCGGCAGTGAGAGCTGATTAAGGAAAATAAGCCGCCAACTAAGGCTAATAAACAAATAAAATGAATGTAGAATAAACAGTTTAATGTTTAAGCATATTAGCAATGTGGTAAGTAAAACAAATGCATAGTTGAAGATTAGACATAGGGTCTAATAACCTAATGATGAGATGCGCTTGGACCAGTCTATACATATTTGGGATGAAGGGCTCAATGGGGTAGATCATCGCGGGTGTCTAGAGATACGAGACGAGCACGTCTAGGTTATTATTCAACGGGACTGAAAGGAAGTACAAGACTTCTACAGGACGTGAGGATACTCGTGATGGCCTTTTGTGATAGGCTAATGAAGTTGTACTCACAGAGGGATGGTCTGTATTGTTCCACCCGGTGAGTTTGCCTTGGTTGCACCTTAGATGGTGGGTAACCTAAAGACTTATTGGGATGATCTTAGAACGATTCAGTGGTTGCCTCAAAGGGGTAGGGCTTCATTGTCGGGACCAAATAAAGGACAATAGGTCGTTGGATACATGTCATCGTCAGTCAGAGCATGTGCGGGAAAGACCGGAGCTAAGCCAAAAGGCCAGTGATCTTTTACAATCGGGTCACTAGATGAGGGACCACATGTTTACTTAGATTAGATGGTAGGATGGACATTTAGCTCTTTTGAATGGTCTTTCATTAGTAGGGGTAGGCTGGGTGGGGCCTTGGAGAGCCACCTGAAGAGTCAAACTTATCTTTGGATATCTGTATTGTAGGCTTAACGAGGTTGACCTTTATAGATATGTGTAATGTCTCCGACTGAGTTATGTGGGGAAACTCAGGGATTAGAGCTTCCTTATGGTGCAGCGGTGGAGCTTATTCGCTTTTGCAGCATAGGTAGTACGCTTTCGAGGCGTGACATTGGAGACTTGGTATGCCTTAGTTGCATAGCCTAGTATGCTTTCGTAGTGCGGAGGTGGAGATCCGGTTCATTTTCGTCGTATGATGATTGGGACCACCTAAGGTGGGTACTACAGGGAGTACCTCAATATATAGGGTATATAGCTACATATATTTTATTTATTAGGATAATCTATTGGAGAGTAGATGAGTGTGATTTATGGTGGAAAATCGAAAGTGCGTTGTGAGAAATACCCGAATAACTTATAAAATATAAACTAGTGATAGAACGATATATGTTGTGTTATTTATGGAAAGTATGATTTATCCGCTCACCAAACTTTTGTTCTGACCCCCTCCTTATAAAAAAAACCACAGGTTAGATGGGTGTTTGAGAGTCTGCAGCTTAGAGACACTTGTTAGATAGTGTCATTATACTGGTGAGTATTTACTTACTATTATATTTTATTCTCTTCCGCTATGAAATTTCTATAATGAGATCTGATATATTTATCTTCGACTTTCTGTAGGATACCAGACAAACAAGCTCAAGCTTCGATAGTTATGGATTTCCAAGAAAATCGATCTATCAAAATTTGCGTTGTTACATTTGGTATCAGAGCTTAGGTTTAGGATTTCTATATAGATAGTGAGTAATCGTAGTTGTATTTTTTAAATATAAATATATCATTTATATACATATATCCATATAAGAACCCACTAATTATGTGAACAACACATGGAGAAAGTTGGGATGTCAATTTTGTACATTTAGGAGATGATTATGGAAGTTTGAGTATTATAGGCCCATGAGTGGAAAGAATGTAGAGTGAACAATATGTCTTAAAAAAAGTGAAAAGATTCCTTGTGTTAATATTTAAAATTTGGGCATTTTATATTAGTGGATTTGGCGTTAGGGCCTTGCAAATTGAGAAAAGATCAAGAGAGGGGAAAATGGATTAGGGATTTATATACATACACATTTGGCACAAAAGTGATGCTAGTCTTATTCTTCAGCTCAGACATAGTAGGTAGGGACTTATGTGAAGGAGAATTTTGGGACAAAGAAATGAAATTTCGCGCAAAGAATTTGAAAGTGCGGAAGTTAGAAATCACTTTATACTTAACCCCAAAGTTAGAACTCTTAAAAGGAACTTGAAAAAAAATGTAATTGTAGAAATAGATTTCTAGAAAAAATTTCAAATTTCAAAAATGTAAAAGTTTACAATTTTAGAAGCTTAGTAGTTTGTTATATTAAGAGTTGCATTAAAATGATTTTCATGAAAATTATGCAAACTTTTTTTCAAAAAATATTGAATGTGTAAGCAAGTTGTGGAGTTAAATGATATAAGTCGTTAAGAGAAAGGCGAATAAATAAATTGGCCACATGGGGTGCATAGGTGACATTGAGTGAAATAAAATATAAATATTTCCTTAAAGGATGGATTGTGACACACTTTAACTTGTTGAAATAAGAAAAATGATAAGATTAGTTTTTATGAATCAATAAACTTGTTAGTAAACATGTATTGTAAAAGCGACACAGAAATGTGCAGCAAAAGAGGTGTACAAAACACAAAGGTCCTCTCTAGGAAAGGTTCACAAAAACTTAACCTTATTTAATTAGAAATAATTTAGTGACAAAGATCCCATTAACGTGCATGGACAGTTTGTAAATGTTTAAGGAAATTCTGAAAATATGTTTCAAGTGTTTACCGTTTAAAGAAGTAAAAAAAGAAGATTTGAAACTTGCATGATTTAAGAGAAAAGGATAAATAGGAAGTGGGAAAAAAGGGGAAAAAATAAGCAAGTTGAGATTTTTATAAGTAAGATTATGACTTGGTTAACAATTAATGGAAAAAACTTTTTTAAGCACCCCTTGGAAAAAATAGGACAGTTTTCTTTTAATATGGATTTGCATTCCTATGCAGTGTTCTATTTTAGAAAAATAGAATAGTTTAGTGGGATATTTCCTTCCTAGGTGTTTGTGATGATCGCTAGGTAAAAACAAAAACATAAGATATTGTGAATGAAATGAAAATGAAGGCAAAAGAAGAATAACTAAAAGAAAAACAAACAAAGACGACAAAAAAAAAATGAGAACAAAGGAAAATGAATAACTAAAATTCTTATGTAAAATGTGCTTAGAATGTAATATAGGATTATTTTGTAAGATTAGCAATTAAGGTTTCCAAATATGGGGAATAAGGTGCGAAAATGTGGAAGGAAAAATTACAATTTTCTACCCTTTTTTAGCATAAGAAATCGAATTCGTAAAATTAGACTTTTTAAAATTCGCAAATTTAAAAGTTATTGGTAATGCTTGGATGTAAAAATTGGATGAACTACACTCTTATGTGGGAAAAATTGGATGAAAAAGTGTTCTTAATTTTCAAATTATTGCATTCATATAGATATTGCCAGTATATTTAGGATGTATGCATCATGTTTTCAAAAGGTTTTCAAGAAAATTTGCACTCATATAAGAGGTACCGCTTAGACATTCATTACATTTATGTATTATTATGTTGCATTACAATTTGCACAAATGATTGCAAAATTTTGGATGTACACATAATGATTATATATTATGCAAGTAATTACATAATTCTACCCTTATCAAATTTCGAGGACGAAATTTCTTAATGAGGGGAGAATGTAATACCCCATATTTTTAATAAAATAATAAAATAAAGTTCGTATAATTTCCTAAATTTGGTCATGGAACTATCAGTCATTGTGTCTGTGGAGATTTTCTGATCATGTTAGACGTATGGCTTGCAGAAAACGGACTTAAAACGAAAAAGTATTATTAAATGAAGTTTTAGAACAAATATGAAAAAGAAGAAGTAAGAGAAACACACATAAGACTAATAGCTTTCAATGCTTTAATTTAATAAACGAAAACACAGTGTGGTCTAGTGGTTAGGCACTTTCCTTCCAAGTGTTGTTTGTGAGTTCGAATCCCACCAACATCTTGTTTTTAAATTTTAAGAAGGCCAACAAAAAAGATACATGTTCTAAGAGAAAAATACATGTGTATGTTCATATAAGGAAATATTATATATACATTAGTGTATGTATATATATATATATATATATATATATATATATATATATATATGTACACACGTTGTGTGTGTGTATATATATATATATATATATGTGTGTGTGTGTGTGTATACATGTGTAAATGTGTGTGCATGTGTGTGTGTATGTAGGGTTTTTAGCACTTAAATTGGCGGCGAATTTTCAAAAATTTGAAACCCAAACAAAAAGATCTATGGAAAATTATTAAATCGAGTATTGTACCATCTACAGCTTTCAATTCACGCATCGTGGTGAATCCGGTCGATTTGAATCACCTATGAGCGCTGTTGGACAGTAACGCCTCTACTGGTATCCACACGAACGATCTTCAAAGTCATCTTCACGAAATTGAATGAAAAAAGGACGAGGTACTATCCATTAACTAGTTTGTTTTTTTAAGATCTAGGTTATGTACTGTTTCTGTGTATGTTCAAAAGGAAAGTATTCTTTTCCTTTTAAAATATACGTGAAAATAGATCTAAGAGTTAAAACCGGTTATACCATTTCTTATGCATATAAAATATCAAATGTCTGATATTTTATTTATTTAAAGAACGGTTCTCCCCTTTTTAACGTTCTAAGTGTGTGAAACTATAGGTTACTACAACATTGGCAATAATTTTAAATCATATTCAAAATTATAAAGAGTGAGCGGAATCTAGTAATACATCGTTGTTACCCAAGTTACAATAAAATCAACGATCCGATACAACCTTTTCTATGACCAGTGTTTCTACTAATTTAATCCTTTTAGCCAATATATCCAACATTAAACTCGAGGCATGAAACATATCATTCACTTTATAATTTAATCCTTTTATCTTGATCGATGAGCAGATTATATAAAATAAATCAATATTTGAGCACAACCATGCATTTCATAATCATACTCAATCAAGAGGCCCATGGATGTCTGAGGACCATTACATCACTGTCACTATGAGAACTACCTATGACACTTTAATTATATTCCATGAAATTTTCTCATGTTGGGGTAGCCCAATAAACTATTCTCCAATACATATTTATGTATTGACATTAATATCACATATATTAATGACCAGTGAGATACGATCATCAATCAATCAAGATACTAGTCTCAATGTTTTATTGTTGTCCTATATACAATAAAACTTGACAAGGGACATTTATGAACTATAATACATATTATTATATTATATAATCTCATGTTCAAGTCACTTACCTGAAACTATATAATTATGTATTATTATTATTTTAAGGATTTCTATTATATTGGTATTTATATTACGTAGTAAATGCAACATGACAGGCCCTTTTATTAAAAATAAAATATAAATTCAACATTGTTATTAATAACATCAACTGGATTTCTACTAGGGCACAAACTCTAACAATGTAGACATAAAATTCAAAAGTAATATGTAATTAATCAAAACAAGTAAGAAATAAATGTCGACATAGCAATGTTTGAATCTTGAAAATAAATGGGTTTGAAATTTGAATGTATATTGAAAATGGAAAGAATCAATGAAATGGTTAGTGAATAATGACGTTAACAATAACATGTAGGAGACAAAAATTACACAGCTATTAATAGATGAAATTTTATGAAGTCGTGCGTAAATATATACGCATATGTTCAAAATCGAAATTTAAAGCATAAATTAAAAAATGTAAGATAATAATAGAATGAATGCGCACAATTATTTACGTGTGTAAAAGCGCGTTAAAGAATGTAAATAATTGAGTATATTAGAAAGAAATTAGGTAAGAGAATCACATTAATAATAAGTTTAAATCATAGCCAAAAATCACGCAACTAACCCGAAGTATGTGATCTAAAATCGTATACATAGGTCGACCCATGTCTAAAGCGAGTCAACCCAGGGGTCGACACACTTTAAAGATGGGTCGACTCAGGGGTCGACCCAACTGAAGCATTAGTCGACCCATTTCGAGCCAAGATGATGTGTTTTATTTTCTGGAAAGGCTATAATTAAATCTTTGTAAATTTAATGAACGTAATTCTTTTGAGCACCTGTAAATATGCTAGCAGGTCCTGACTTCCAACTCATATTTTCTGAGAGAGCGCCAAAGCTCTATCATTTTGTTTCTCCTCCAAATTCTTTAGAAATAAGAATATATTAGTTTTAGGGTTCTGATTCAAGATTTGGAGACAAAGAATATAGATCTAAGCTATAAGTGCTCAGGTTTCTCGTCTATGTGGGGTAGATTAAATAAATATGAATTATTAGGATTCCTTTCATTATTTTAGAATCAGATTCATAAATCCATGATTTATTTCAATAACATAATCAATTAGGAAGACCATGGGTAACAAATCTGAACCAGATTCAAGAATCGGAAAGCAGTCAGGTGAGTGGATTTAAATTATATTTTCCGATAATAGTGTTTTGTATCATTTGATTCCTGTTGGAATTTACAATATGTTCTTCTTCTTTTCCCTTCTTCTGCATCAGAATATACAGTTTATGTTAAATTCTAGTTATGCGAAAAAACGAATAAAATTATGGTTATGTGCAAAATAGTTGAATTGTGGTTATATACAGAATAGTTGAATTATGATTAGGCGTAAATTTATTGAATTGTGGTTATGAACAAAAAAGGGAAATTTTGATGATTTAGGGTAAAAAAGAATATATCGTTCCAATATTGTAACAAAAAGGAAAGTTTTAGAAATTACATACTATTTGTGAGGAATCACCTTTTAGATTTAAAATGGCGTAATCACAAAGATGGGAAAATGGTATAAGTCTAAATCTTCTTAAGTACAGAAAATACGTTAGAATTGGGAACAGCAAAAAAAAAGACAGGAATATATATATATATACATACATACATACATACATATACATGCCTATAAATCTTAATGATTGGAAATAGCCTAGATTGATTGGTTAGGAAAAAGGGGAATGTATTTGCATAGTTTGGTAAATAAACAAAGAAATAGGAAACATGATTGCGAACTAAAATTATGAATAAATGAATATTAGTGTGAAATAGGGAATTTAACTGTATTACGCACTAATATGATGTCCTCAAAAATAAGAAAAGAAATGCTTTGCAATTATGGGTTCATATTAGAGTAATTACCTGAAACTATGGAAATGAATTTTATTACAGTTTTGGCAACCAATAAATTTGGAATAGGCCTAACTTCTTAAAAAGAATAAATTATAAAGATGAGAAAGAAGAGTAACATAACTGAAGAAGGTTATGAAAAGAAAATGAGATATAAAAGGTTTATTGTGCAAACTTACAAAGACGGTAAATAGATTAATGTCATAACTATAAGGGTTATGTTAAATAGTAAAAACCCATGAAGTAAGTAATGAATGGGGAATATAACTTATTATAATAAATTATATCAGATGTGAATATAATATAATTGTAACAACCCACCTGAAATGGGCCTAAATTTTGGCCTAGAAAGGTCAATCGAAACTTAGAGCGACTCTAAATGGGTTGGTATTTCCTATAAGGAAATAGTATAAATAATATAACAGAGCATATTAAAGCGATATTAGAATCTCACATAGCGGAAGGGATAAAATATAATAATTTAAAATTGATGTACCTTTAATTAAAATGATCATGAACGTTGGTTACAACGAGTCTCATGCAATAATAGGTACATCAACATTAATTATCCCATAATAATAATACTGCCATAAATTCTTAATAGCTATGGATCCTCCATCGCCAGTTTTTATCTCTAGGGTATCACTGATCCGAGCATTCCCACCTATTGTCATATTTATATGTAAAGAGGAGGGAGGTCAGAACTTATAGTTCTGGTGAATGAAAATAACATGTGTTTAAAGGCTATACTCTATATTTGGCAGGTTAATTACTTCAAAGTATGTCTATGTAAACACACAAGCATACACAAACAAAGGTAGATTCTAATTAATGAGGTGGACATCCGAATCAGTCACTTAAGACCTTCATTAATGCATTTAGGGTGGAACAACGATCACTTAAGACCCAGCGACGTGGACATTCTCGGTGACTTAAGGAACATTCTAACTTATTCATCAAGGGTAGATTCCTACGATCACTTAATGTCCTAAGGCGGACCCTAGCCATTTAAGATCCTATCCTATCACGTCAATGCTACTCTCTCTCACACACACACACTCAATAGTAATATGAGAAGTAGTAACTTGCCACTTAATACCGGTTATGGTAGACCTAGGTTGCCATTTAAGATCCCTCCGGCAAACTCCCATGTTACTACTTAATAGATATCATGGGTGAACTCCTATACCAATTAAGGATTCCCATAGATAGGCGGTTAATTATAGTTGCATACATCGTAGGGTACCTATCATGTCTCTAGGTGTTCCTTCACACAGCTCGTAGAGGAAGTGGACAACTTCTGGAGAACTACCCCACTCAACGTTACTACTATATTTAGTCCATTTTAAAGAAGGAGGACCCAAAGACCACTAAGAACTAATAAGGGAGGGTCCCATGACTTTGGCACAAACCAAGGAATGAACCTTTGGAACAAGCCTTGTCCTAACAACTTAAGACCCAAATTAGATAGGTCAGCCACTTAAGACCTTCTCAAGGCAGGCATGTCATGTCATACACACACACACACACACCAGGATTCTCACATTAAACGGTCTACTAGTAGATGCTGCATTTACGAAGTGGTTTCCTGGGAAGGCTTCTACTACAAGCGAGCTTAACCTCGTGCCTTAGTGTAATAATTATAACAGCCCATGACACCTAGACCTCTCACATTAACAAGGCCTACTTGTAGATGTTGGATATGTCGGTCGGCTCTGGGCAGACTTCTACTAGAAGTAATGGTTAACCTCATATCTTTTTGTCATTAATTATTATTTAGAATCCATTAACGCACACACATACAAACAAATTCCTAAGAGAACATTTGAAATTCAAATTACTACTTTCCTAAATTAATCGTATTTACTACGCATTTGTTATACATTGATTACACTATATATGTATATAGTTTAATAATCGCTACTAACGCTAATTGTCGTTCGAATTTTAAACGTCCTAATGGTGAATTTTGTCAATCCTACTCACATATATAGTATACAAGTCAAATTCTCATAATTAACCACTCTAATCATGGCTTCTATATTACCAAGCAGCTAATGAGAAAACCATCAACAATAATAATTCAGACTTGTATCCTAGGCTTAAAAGAATTATTTTAAATAATAAATGCAGAACAAAGTGTTATATATATTCAAATTACATGTAAATCCCTGATTAAGTCATATTTTTCCTTTTTATATATATTCGTGTGTAAAAACGTTAATGATTAATTATTATAGATCTAAATTCATTCAAATACTTTATTAAAATAGAGGTCTAAACCTACTTAAATCTACAATTGAATCAAACCTTAATCTTTTCACACACAAACATTTTGTATAAATAAATTTACATTGAAATGGATATAAAAAACCAAACAAAGATTACAGCGCCAAATCATTCCTCCATCGTTATTAAATAATAACAAACCCAACATTTTTTATTGAAAAATTCACGACAAAATTAAAAGATAAGAGATTTGATGGTTTTTAATGTGATATTATCGTAAAAACCCCAATCTCCTAGGCATATAGATTCATATAAAATCTACATAATATAAGGAACAGTCTAAACAAATCTTATTTCTACTCACAACGATAACGGTGATGGAAATACTAACAAATTGAAAACTATATGCACGGATTGACGTCGTTCTCCAATGTTGATTGCAGACCTATATGAAATGACCCTATAAAATCGAGTCACCTATTTAGATTCAAGATTCCATAATGTGGATCTAATTATAATTAGAAAAGAAAACAGAATCGAATAAGATAGGAGAAGAAGAAACCTATTCTCTGGAGTTCGACAGAATAGAGGCACAAGGAAAATAAATAATAGGGTTTGGGAGAGGCTAGAAGAGTGGTATATATAGTTGTACGTGTAAATAAAGACCGTAGAATTTATAGGATTTAATCCTGGCAGTTTGTGTGTACTAAAAATATAAAAAACCCTGACCAAAACAGGCCAAACCCATCAAAATTTCCTAAGAGCGATCGACCACTTTAAGGGAAGCTGTGGACCCCTAAGGGTATGAAACGACCAATAAAAATAGAATCGAATAAGATAGGTGAAGAAGAAACCTATTCTCTGGAGTTCAACAGAATAGAGGCACAAGAAAAATAAATAATAGGGTTTGGGAAAGGCTAGAAGAGTGGTATATATAGTTGTACGTGTAAATAAAGGTCGTAGGATTTAATCCTGGCAGTTTGTGTGTACCAAAAATATAAAAATCCTTAACCAAAACAAGCCAAACCCATCAAAATTTCCTAAGAGCTGTCAACCACTCTAAGGGAAGCTGTCGACCCCTAAGGGTCTGAAACGACCAAAAAAATTGTTTAGTTGATGACAGATTTATTTGATTAAAAGTTTATATATATATATATATATATATATATATATTGCATTGATTTTTTGATTGATTTGATTGATTTCTTTTCTTTATTGTCAAATCCAAGTCCCTCATGCCTATGCAGTTAAAGCCCCGCTAAAGGCCTGCAATATCCCTACTATGCCTATAGCGCTCTTCAACTGCTACGCTATTTTATTTCAGCACTGATGAACAATAGATCCGCTTATAGCCCCATTATTTTACGCTGCATCCACTAAATCAAGGCTTTTTAGCGTCTACTATAGCAAAACTAATATATAGAGCTTGATTTGACTAGTTCTTTTTTTTAAATTCAGTAAAATTAGCATAAAGGGTTAAATTTAAATCATAGGTGCCTAATATGTTGTAACAATCAATTCCATTCATCGAATTTAGCATGCATAACTATTATTATACTCCATGATTTTGTTATATAATATTAATTAATATTAGTTTCTTGTACGTATATAATGTGAAAAATATGATTAATTAATTTTCGAATATTTGGTTTTACATTCGATGAACCTTTTTGTGCCTCCGCCATTTCCCTGCTTTATCCCCGCTACATTTTTGCACCTCCGCCGCTATAAAACCGCTAAGCGCTTTAACTGTAAAGCCTCATGCATAAGATTATATACATATAAATTCAAACTTCACGGAATTTTCTTTTTAATTAATTATTCAAATTCCATATATATATATATATTCATTACATTTGAATTTCAATATTTATGCGCAAACTATTTGCGTATGACATTTATTAATGTTTATTTATTTATTGTCTCTACTTCTTATCTATTCATTTGAAATATGAATTCTTTTGTGGAATATTCCTTTATTCTATTTCATCCGTTATTATTCCCTGGATATTTATTTATATTTGTTAACTTATAAAAATATGGGTTTGATATAATAGCCAAAGTCATGTCGTAACTTATCGAGTCGATGAGCTCATATTCAAGTCATCCAAAAAGTGAATCAAGTCATTCTCAAGCCCATGTCGTGGGAGCCAAGATGCTTAGCACTAAGCCGCCAGGCTTCCATGCCATTCTCAAGCCATGTCGTTGGGACCATGTGTGAGTCAAGCCATTTTGAGGTCATGCCGCAGGAGCCAGGCCAGTTACAAGATGCTATTCTTCATATCGTTCTCCCATATGATACTTAAGTCGCTCAACGACATAAGAAAAGCAAGTCGTTTCTCGGAGCACAAGACAAAGCCGTAAGGCGTGGTTAGTCATGTCGTGACCGACATGAATTCAAGCTGTCCTCAAGCTATGTCATTGGAACCAATTCAAGTCATGCAGCTGGAGTCAAGCCGCCGCCAGCTGTATCATAGCCGACATGGACCAAGTCACACCTGCGACATGACTTCCTGTACACTTCATTTTCAAACCATACCACATCACTTCCACTCCTATAAATACCCCATGACTTCCACATTAATGGGGACGGATTCCAAACTCCACGAAGTGCTGCCCAATTATTCGTTCCATCATTTCAAGCTATTTTATCCTCCATTAAACCTCTTCAAACTAAGATTCATCTTCAAATTCTTCATGGAATCATTGAAAATCACTCAAGTACTCAAGGGTTGAAGACTTTCGTCAAGCGATCTCCATACTTAGAAAGATTTAATCATTCCATCAGTGGATCTAAGTGAATCAAAGAGAAATTGAGGAAGTAGAGAGAGAAATATCATAAAAGAGAGAGAAAAATGAATGTAAAAGCATATTATATGTACCTTGTAATTTCAAGTGTGATAATGGAAAATGCTAACATAGTGGACGTGGGCTGTTTCTAAGCCGAACCACTCTAAATTCTCGTGTCTTTTACTTTATTTTGAATATTTTGTGGCTTTATATCTTCTTCTTACTTTTTTGAAGTGTTACATAAAACACCTTGAGTGTTGTGATCAATTTTCGATTTCAACATTTTGGCCCCCACCGTGGGGCCATGATCACATTCTCGTTATCAAGTGTAAGTGCTTCGTGGTTGCATTAATGTGCGAAGCCCGTTTCTATGATAGATTCTTCAAATCTAAGATTCGGGTCAATTGACGAACTCTTTGTAAAGTTTTGAAAATTGTGTGACATCGAAGAAGCTACCAATTAGCAAAACCGTTATAGCTACAACTTCTGGAAATGGAGCGGATGACCCTATCACTCCCCAGACTAATTTCAAAGTTGGCAAATCCTCCAGAGCAGGGGTTGGCATAACTAGAGAAGAGCTAAACAAAGCAGTTGCAGGTATGACGCAACAACCGGAGCTCTCAACGGCTACCATGATGAAAAGGCTAGAAACTCTCTTTGCTCTTCAAGCTACCACGGAAAAAGTCACTGCTAACGCAACCCATGCTGAAGCTGCTAATTCTTCCGCCACAAGTACAAATCGAAATCAATCCATTCATAAGGCTGATGATTCAGACGAGGCCAATCATGAAGATTCAAAACCACCTGCTCATAACCATACTAAGAAAGCAACTGCTCATAAAGCGACTAGCTCCTCCAAAGATGCACTTCCGCATGAGGGAGGCATATGGCCCCAGATCCATAGTCGAGATCGTTTTCATGAGCGAATATCCGGTGAAGGTGATGGCGTCCGCCCCGTGGATCGGCGTAATGAGAAAGAGCATCTCGAAGATATGGTCCGACAAATAATGAAGGAAAGTGCTGATCGAGAGAATGACGAAAAAGAGTGGGAGTTCGCTCCATCTAAACTCTACTCACAGAAAGGATCAAATTCACCAAGTTCCCACGAAATTTTAATCCGCCAACTATCCAAGCTTACAACGGGACTGGTGATCGTAGCTTGTTTCTATACAAATATGATCAGCACATGGATGGTGCTAGAGCCACAAATGAGCTCAAATGCCTATATTTCTCGGTGTATTTGGAGGGGGTAGCCTCACTCTGGTTCACCAAGCTCCCACTGCGATCTGTGGATAACTTTTCCTTCCTAGCTAAAGAGTTTAAAGAGCTATTTAGGCTGTAATCCACAAAAGTTAAAGATTTGATGTCTTTGAATGATGTGGAGCAAAGGCTATGAGAGTCGATCAAAGCTTTCCTCGATTGATTCAATGCTACAGCAGCGGAAGTGGCAGATCCGAAACCCCGATTAGTTCTAATGGCATTGAAACACGCTATCGTTAAGATGTCGAAATTCGGAATATGGATCAAAATGAAAAAGCCAAAAATCTTAGAGAGATTTTACGCAAAGGCTGAGGAGTATATCGATGTGGAAGATGACCCATCCTTTGCCATGGATATAACTAAGGGAGGCACGACCCCATCAAAGAAAGAAAGCGCTGTTTCAGACAGCTAGAACAACAACGAGGGCAAAAAGCAGGAAAATGATGCTAAGGATAATTGAACTAGAAAGAAGTTCCATTTTTTTCTAGCATGCAGAGCTTACCCTATTAATGGAAACTCCAAAAAATTCTTTATGGCCACTAAAGATAACGAGGATTACCCTAAGCCAAAGAATCAGAAGGTGACCGACAGTCAAGCAAATTCTGGAAAAATTTTCCGCTTCCATAATCAGCTAGGCCATAATAGTAAACATCTTAAGAATTTGATTGAGGAGCTGATTAGGAAGAACCATCTGCAGAAGTATGTGAAAAAGCAACAGTCTGTGAATCCTCCACAAATACCCAGGAAAAAATGTCATCTAGTTCAGAATAATAAGCCCTGGCACCGGTTAATCAAAGGCTCACAATCAATACCATTTCCGGGGGTCCTCACCCTCCAGGGGAAGTTAGGGAGACATTGAGAGGTATGCTCATGCACTCAAGAATAATTCAAGGGATGAAAGGTGCTTTGTTCTAAATAGTGCCATTTCCATGAAGCAGCAGAAAACTTCATTTGAGGATGTTATGTTCAATGTAAAGGATGAAGAAAGAATAATCGCTCTGACCCAAGACCCTATGGTTGTTACGGTTGGGATGGACTCAGCCATGGTAAAGCAGGTCCTAGTTGATTGGGGAGCTTCGGTGAATGTATTGCTCAAAGACACTTTCAGTAGGATGAAGCTTTCTTTGGAAGATGTGCGGGCTTGCCACAAGAAAATTCAAGGGTTCACAGGGGAACTAAAACAAACTATTGGGGTTATTGATCTACCTGTTAAACTTGGAGAGGGAGAGAAAAAAATTAGATTGACGTAATCCTTTGTCCTGGTAGATGAGCCATCAGCATATAACGCTTTTCTTGGCAGGCCGGCTCTGGCAGCTTTCAAGATCACGCTAGCCCTTTGGTACTTGACAATGAAATTTCCAAGCTATATGGGGGTTGGTGTATTCAAAGAAGATTAAGATGTTGCTAGGGAATGCTATATCAATGAGTTGAGAGAAGCAATCAAGAAGGATAAGGAAAAGGATGTGGAGGCCCCCCTCCACATCCACGAGAAGGCCTTATAGCAGCTAGGGCACGACCCACGTACTGGCAAACATAGTGGGGCTAAAAAGGAGATGGATCCAAGGAAAGCCAGTATAGGGGAGGAGCGAGCGACGCCGGCTGAGGTCACAATTTCAATTCCAGTTCACGATAAAGATTCGATAAAGTGTTGAAGATAGGCTCTCATCTAGGCCTGAAATTGCAAAAAGATTTGGTCATATTTTTGAAAGCTAATATAGACGTGTTTGCTTGGAGTCATTCTGACATGTGCGGCATATCCCCCGAAGTGGCGGTTCATGCACTCAACATCGACCCAAGCATCACTCCAATTAAGCAGAGTAGGAGGATGCAATACCTAGAAAGGTCAACTAAACTCAAGGAAGAGGTGGACAAACATATAGAGAACCGGTTCATAGGAGAATCTATCTTTCCTGCCAGGTATCAAATCCTGTGCTCGTGAAGAAACCTAACGGAAAATGGCAAGTATGCATCGATTACTCTGTTCTTAATAAAGCATGTACCAAAGGCAGTTTCCTGCTACCTAGGATTGACTAGCTTGTCTATGCAACAACGGGGCATGAACTCCTATCTTTTATGGATGCATACTCGGGTTATAATCAGATCATGGTGCATGAGCCTGACCAAGAGAACATAAGTTGTCGGCCTGTATTGTTATAAAGTAATGCCGTTCAGGTTGAAAAATGCTGGAGCAACTTACTAGCGCCTCGTTAATTCCATGTTCAAATCTCAAATAGGAAAGATTATGGAGGTTTATGTAGATGATATTCTGGTAAAGTCCAAAAAAGCTACTGACCATCTAGAAAACTTGACCGAAATGTTCAATATTTTAAGAAAGTTTGGAATGAAACTCGATCCTCTCAAGTGTTCATTCAGGGTCGCGTCAGGGAAGTTTCTTGGGTTCATGGTTAATGCCCAGGGTATTAAAGCCAACCCTACACAAATTATTGCTCTAAGAGAAATGCGAGCTCCCCGAACAAAAAAAGAGTTACAAAGTCTAAATGGCAAAGTTGCTGCCTTGAATCACTTTATTTCTAAGGCAAACGATAAGTGTATTCCTCTTTTTGATTCTCTAAGAAAAGGAAGGACAGACTTCCAATGGACTTCGGAATGTCAAACTAACTTTGAAGAGCTAATCAAACATATACAATCATCACCAATGTTATCCAATCTTAGAGATGGTGAATATCTATTCTTGTATCTAGCAGTTTCATCCCATGCATTAAGCGCTGCTTTGGTCAGAGAGGATTCAAAAATCCAGAGACCTGTGTATTATATAAGAAAAAGGCTGTCTGGGCGGAATTAAACTATCCTAAGTTGGAAAAGCTTGCATATTGCTTATTCATGGCCTCCAAAAAGTTAAGACCATATTTCCAGTCTCACCCTATCAAGGTTCTCACAGACCAGCCTTTGAAGCAAGACCTGTTCCGTCCAGAAACTTCCGGGAGGTTGCTGAAGTGGAATGTTGAGCTTAGCCAATACGATATCACTTACCATTCGACAAGAGCAATAAATGGACAGGCCTTGGTAGTTTTCGTTGCGGAGTTCATAAATAGAGGTGATGACATGGAGGAAGCCGTCGAAATGGTCGCTCGATGGAAGTTATTTGTCGATGACGCTATGAAAGAGTATTGCTCAGGGCCAAGAGTAGTGCTTGATACTCCTGAAGAACCTTCGTTATGATATGCCTTGAGATTAGAATTTCCATCCACAAATGACGAAGCAAAATATGAAGCTCTGATCGCTGGATTGAGAATCGCAAAAGAACTGCAGCTAAAAGCCTTACACATTTTCAGTGATTCACAATTTGGTTGTATGTCAAGTCAAAAGAGAGTTCCAATCCAAGGGTGGAAACTTTCCAGTTTACCCATCAATGGATTGGGAGCTACTCTATTACTTCGAATACTATACTATCTCACACATTCCTCGGGAAGAAAACCTGAAGGTAGATTCACTTGCGAAGCTCGCCAGCACAAGAGATGCACAGTTGTTGGGGATAGTCCCAGTTGAAGTTCTTTTGAACCCCAGCATTGATGACCGCGATATAGATTAGATCATGGAAATTGCTACAGAGCCAAATTCATGGATAACTCCAATTAAAGATTATCTCCTCAGAGGGGTGCTTCCAGATGATCGGAAGAAGAGAACAAAGCTACTCAGAAAAGCTCCTTTGTATCTATTCAAGATGATCGGTTATACAGGCAAGGCTTCACTATGCCTTTGCTCCGTTGTGTCACCAAAAAGGAATCGAAAGCAATCTTGGCAAAATTGCATGAGGGAGAGTGTGGAGGACACATTGGTGGTCAGACATTAGCCAAGAATGTTCTATGATACGGTTACTTCTGGCCATATTTGAACTTGGACTCAATGACTTATGCTAAGAAATGCGACAAATGCCAGCGATTCGCTAAGATTCCAAGAGCACCATCTACTGAGTTAACTCAAATGGTCAGCCCATGGCTATTTTCTATTTGGGGCATCGATTTAATCGGAGTACTAACTACTGCAAAATCCAATTTCAAATACGCCATTGTAGCAATCGATTACTTCACCAAGTGGGCCGGAGCAGAGCCACTGGCCACAATCACCTCAAAGAAAGTCATCAATTTTGTCATAAAGAATATTATTTTTAGGTTTGCTATGCCACAAAAGATAACCACACCCAGTGGGACACAATTTGAAAGTGAGGAGTTTAAAAAGTTCTGCACCAAATACAAGATTCAAAAGATCTTTGCAGCAGTGGCCCATCCGTAGGCCAAGGGCATGTCGAAGCAGTAAACAAAATCATTAAGTCAACCATCAAAAAGCATCATGAGAAAGCTAAAGGTGGCTAGGTAAACGAGCTTCTGCTTGCACTATGGGCTTACCCCACCACTCCTAAAACTGCAACTAGGAAAAATTCACTTCAACCAGGAAAATTCACTTCAATCATGTCGTAACCGACATGAATTTAAGTCGTCCATAAGCCATGTCGTTGGAACCTGTTCAAGTCGTGTCGTTGGAGTCAAGCCACCGCTAGATATTGCCAGCTGTATCATACCCGGCATGGACCAAGTCACACATGTGTCATGACTTCCTGTACACTTCATTTTCAAACCATACCACATCACTTCCACTCCTATAAATACCCCATGACTTCCACATTAATGTGGACGAGTTCCAAACTCCACGAAGTGTTGCCCAATTATTCTTTCCATCATTTCAAGTTATTCTAACCTCCATTAAAATTCTTCAAGTTAAGATTCATCTTCAAATTCTTCATGGAATCATCCAAAATCATTCAAGTACTCAAGGGTTGAAGATTTTCATCAAGCAATCACCATACTTAGAAAGATTTAATCATTCCATTGGTGGATCCAACTGAATCAAAGAGAATTTAGGAAGTAGAGAGAGAAATATCATAAAAGAGAGAGAGAAATGAATGTAAAAGCATATTGTGTGTACCTTGTAAATTCAAGTGTGATAATGGAAAATGCTACCATAGTGGACGTTGGCTGTTTCTAAGCCGAACCATTCTATATTCTCGTGTCTTTTACTTGATTTTGAATGTGGCCCCATATATTTTTCTAACTTATGTGAAGTGTTATATAAAACACCTTGGGTATTGTGATCAATTTTTGATTTCAACAATATTATTAATTCAAACGTTTATATGTATATATTTACAGTATAATCTAATTTCATTTTAATTCTTCATACAAATTCCGTTTTCAATATATTATATATGAAAATATATCAGAATTTCGTCACGAACAAAAATATAATATTTTCATGGCTAAATTCTTAATTGTCCAAAATTCCATTTTTTACTGTTTTATATTTATCGTTTATTTAACTTATTATTATTACTTAATTATCTAGTCTACTTAATATATATTTTTATGGGGTGTTACATTCTCCCTCCTAAAATAGATTTCATCTCGAATTTGTCAAAAGGGGAGAAAAGCACAAATCTCTCTGAATAACCATGTTATACACCCGTATTATCTTAAATACATCCATAAAATATCCATGACTTACGGTGATTATGCACTACAGACTTACTAAAGTGAGCTCAATTTTAACGTGAATGTGTAATAAGTGATGCAATATGTATGTAAAACACCTTAATATGCATATAATTTTAATATGATTGCTCAGTGCATCTGTGCTGCAACCATCTCCTACCACCAATCTAGCAAACAGATGCAACCAGAAATCCTAAATTTTAGAGGGAAGCCACAAAATTTTAAAACTTGCATACCTTACCTCGAATTTCCTCCCTAATGTACCCAAACCAATCTAACTGAATATTGCGGAGTCTTGAAATCACATGCTCCAAAATATCTACAGTGGCATAAGAATCCTAAAGTTCCGTCTTTGTCCCTGTTTCTTGATTAAGTCCTACTAAAATTTGGTTTATTGTGAAGGTATCTTAACAAACATAATAGTATTATGAGATCCTTTCATCAATAATATCATACATTTTACTAACTTTAGGAAAGCCCAGAATACAATATCGACTCTTTATCCTTCACAAGTTGTCTAATCAAATTAGACCTTTTTCAAAGTCTAATCACAAATTTGGTCCGAGTAGGTATTTATCAATGGTTATCCCATCAACCCTTGGTATTTTAGGTGGCCTCCCTTAAACCCTTCAAGTGTGCCCATTGATTACCAAAAAATACCTATGCCATTCCTAAAAATTTAAATATTATTCCTATTGTCAAAGGGATCCAAGATGCAACCTTCTTCTTATTATCAAAGCTCCGGTCGTCTTCAGTTTGTCCTTCGATCTTTGAACGAGATGTAACTAAATTTTTTAGTAGTTTACTAAATCAAAATTTTCATTCTAATGAATTACTGCTTTAGTTTATAATAATAATAAGATTAATTTCCTATGCTCCAATTTGCTGGAGTTTAATTCCCAAAGAGGTCTTTTGTTGTAAATTCCCTAAATTTGTCTGAACAATCATATTAACATATTTAAAATTACATGGAATGTGTATTGTCTTATTTTGAATAGACAACATAATCTGTGTGCAAATATGTAAAATTACACATCATATTCTTTATATTTTGAGTATATTCCTTATAATTTCAAATATAACCTCTTTTGTGAAAAACGACAAAAGGGCTAATTTGTAACAATTAAACAAATATCCTTAAGCAAACCAAACACGGTCATATTCAAACTAAAATGGCTAATCCAATGTTTAAGCCTATTCCTTATTTTCATGCTTCAAGTTCTTATTCTTGAGGAGGGAAACTTCTAAGGCTAAACTTCTTCTTCATTTAACATTTTCAAAAATCACAAGACCACCCACTTTCTTTTTATAGGCTACAAATCCAATTCCGTTATTAACTTCCAAATCTCACAAATGGTAGATCGCTAATCTAAGTATCCCATTTAAATCCTCTTTTATGTGTTTATCTCAAAATTTAATAAGGTCTTCAAATCCCAATTTTGCAGACATAAATAGGGATCCATTACTCATAGTACTTTATACCCTTATCCAATCAATATGGGAGACCATTAGTGATCACAACCTAAAAATATTCTTTTGGAAGTTCTATCCTACCATTACGTAATTTAAATTGTGTTGAGGTCTAAATATTTTTATTCCGATTTCCTAAGATGTCAATCCATTTCTTTAAATTTTCCACCTTTGCCTTATAATTGGGGTCCATCTATTCTCAAAACGTTGACCATTCCATAGATATTTACTTAACTCACTCAAGCTCCTTTAAGTTGAAAATATATCCATTTCCTCTGAATCGATTTTTTTCTGAATCAGTCTTCAAAATCCGTTTTTTGATATTATCAATTATAAATGTATTGCCTACTAAATTTGCAATTGATATCCATGAATCTTTCCCCTAAAATCACGAATTACGGTAAGTTACATTATACTCATATATATATATATATATATATATATATATACTAAGCATAAAATGCGATATGAACGTACTAATCCTTAAACTAACTATCTATGGCAATTTAATTCACAACCAACACATTTGACTCTGGAAATACTATACCGCACCACCTTTAAAATTGGAACTTATGACACTGACGCTAAAATTTCCAGATTAGGTTGTGTAATTTATCCTTACTTAGTCCTAGAACCTAATTATAACTTACCAAATCAGCTACTCTTATTATTCTAGAGTTATATCTTTTTATAAGGTGAATTTTTTTAGTGGTTACACAAAATACGTTCTTTTGAATATTATTATTATTTTGAAATTTACACAAATTCGAAAACATATATTTAATATCTTACTAAAACCTGAAATGTTAAATTTATCATGAAGACTTTAGTACCTATTCTTAGCGTAAATACATGTTTTTTTGAACAAAACATCCTTTTGAAAATTGTTCCAAAATGTTACAATAAGGATTCAATCGCTTCTTCTTATTTCAATGTTCACTATGTGTCCAAAATAAGAGTAATCTTTCTCGTTAAACACTTAAATTTATTAATTATTCGCAAGCACAACCATTCACTCTTTTGAAAACGGTTAATAAAACTTTTCTAATAGCTAATAAACAATTATTCATTATATTCTAGAAAATAGAATTTCAATTAATGCTCAAGATTAAATTATGCAGAAATTTAGTTTCCAAAAAGGTCTAATGACATTTGTTGCTAAATTTTTCAAAAATACTTTATTACTTCACACAATCACAACTTTAAGGCATTACTCAAGGTTCGTGTATCTTTTAATAACAAAACCTATTAACTTCTTCCTTTCATTACAAAACGTTTTAAATAAATGACCCATTTTATAAGTTATAACATTTATCAAATGTTCATAAATTCTTGAATTAAGAGCAAAATAACCTCTCTTATTTTAACACTTGCCTTTTATTTGTATTCTGAGTGTTAGTCTTTAATGTGTTTCAAAACGACAAACGTTTTTGAGTAAATGCTTGT
The DNA here is from genome assembly GCA_030737875.1 of Allium sativum. Taxonomy (NCBI): domain Eukaryota; kingdom Viridiplantae; phylum Streptophyta; class Magnoliopsida; order Asparagales; family Amaryllidaceae; genus Allium; species Allium sativum. Next base: position 383,211,110 of record CM060924.1, read on the forward strand.
TTTTATTTGAAAATAAGACTTTAGTAATCCAACATTAAATCAAGTAGTAATTAAGCTTTTTAACCTATTCTCTACTTATGCTGTTGGTGCCAAAATTCATTTTAAAACATTATTCGATGTATCTATGTTAGTACTACAGTTTAAAAAACTTTACTGCCATGCATATATACTTTTATCGAATTTCTTAGTAAGCCGCGTTTGAATTTAAGAATTCTTTAATTACTTATCACACTTTGTTTGCACCATAAGGGTACTTTTCAAAAATTGAATTTAATAGTCATAAACAAGTCGTAAGTTTTTAAATTGATTTATTGGAGTAGTTGTTTCTCATTTATTTTACTCCTAGAATTATTACCCCCTCATATGCTCTTTTTTATATGAGAATTTTATCTTTTCAAATTCTACCTTAATTTTAGTAAACAAATTTACTTTCCACTCTCTCCCAAATGGATATACTTTTGACATTACCTTGTCAAACATGTATATATCTTCTTTTCTTTCTTCTTTTTATTTCTAACCGAACGTTTAATTTTATTATCATAACTTATATTGGATTTTTAAGAAAATAATCTTTTCATATTAATTTTAATAATAAATGCTTGTCATGTCAAGACAATGACAATTACAAATTTACCATTATAATTGTTTGCTACTTGACACTTACATTTCTATCATTTTAAAGCTCATAAATGATGACAATTACTATTATTCTTTAATTAAGGAATTCATATTTTGTTTTCTTAAAGTTTAAAATTATTGTTCACCTAACAGAACAAATAGTAAACTTTTTCAAATTCCTCAAAACAATTATTTCCTCAAAAACCATATTTCAGATTTTCTTTTCTGAGTGGAATTATTATCCCACTTAAGTCTATGATCGAAATGTAAAAGTTCCCTTTCTATATTTTCACTTCTTTACATTCCAAATTGTTTTCATTATAAATGTCTTGTATGCAAATTTATCCATTAAACAAGCTCATTCTTATGGATATTTAATTCAAAATCGAATATTCGTACTTTTGCATAAATAGTCTTAATTACAGCCTTGATATTTTTTCGATTTCAATATCCTTTTTCTTGTCGACCATTAGTGTTCTTTCGAATTTCAAAATCTATTAATTACTCATGCGGAAGTTTTATCCCATTTAATAAAAGGTATCCTTCTGGTTTTTCTTGAAACCTTCACATCTTTAGGTTATAGACGTTAATTTGTCCCATTCCAAATCCTTGCTACTTATTTCTCCTTTATCTTTTCCATGAATGATAATTAAATCACCAGTTTATTCTCATTAACTATCTATTAAATTAGGAAGTTTCTTTCACTTTCCTAATTTCAAATTCTTACATCCATTAGGTTCTTATAGGCTTCCAAATCGATAAGGAAACCATTGAATTACTGCGTGACTCCTAGGGATTTTCAAGAAATTAAAGATAATCCTTTCCTAGAAGGACATATAGGAAATATTTTATAAAGATAGGTGCACTTTAAATATATATATATATGCTTAAACATATAGGGAAAAAAATTTGAAAATCCTTTTCAAAATAACAAGTACGCCTCTCATACTTATATTTTTCCCATTATCGGGTGTAGCAACCCGCATTTTACGCATCGGAGGATCGTAGAATATTTATTTCTTTCTTATACGGGTCATTTGGCTTTGGGAAACGACCATTGGGGTCATTTCCCATGTTCATGATTTTTGCCGATTTTTAAATGACCGTTTTGCCCCTAGCTGATCTTGTTTCGACTATAACTTTTGATTGGAAAGGAATTTTGACCTGAAACCACTTCCAATGTCTTCGGATGATGGTTTACCTTTCCGTAGAGTGGTCACATGTGGAAAACGGACTTACCGTGTAACAACCCGAAAATCTGTGCCAGTTTAAAATTTTTATTTTGGCAATTTTAGCGAAGTTTGAACATTTAAAATAGATTATTTCAAATAATATCGACGAGAAATTTATTTTGAATAGAATTAGAACGTATATATTATATACGTCATCGTTAGAATATAAATATTTATTTTAAATTATAAATAGAATTGAAAATGGCGCGGTAGTTCGATAATTTGATTTCAAACTTCAATTGAATGTACCGGGTGCAAAACAATCCGGATTTTAGTGAAACCAAAAACATTAGGATCTATTTGAGAATATCTTTCCAACGAATCCGAAAAATCGAAATTTCATAGAGGGGATCAAAAGATATGTCCTGTTGAAAATTCTGAATAGTCGCTATGGAATTCAGGCCCTTAAAAATAGACATTTTGCAAACGACCTCGGATTTCGACGAAACCACTTTTGTTGGATCCGTGATGTCAAATTATTGTTAGATTCCAAATTTCATAATTTTTCGAATCAATATGTGAGTGTGGCAAAGGAAAACGCGTTTGACCAGTTTCAGTTGATTTTAATCGACTGGAAATTGGCCATTTTCCAACGGTCTCAGAATTCGACGAAATTAGTTTTGTTAGGACCGTATCGTCAATACGAAGCTAGAAAATATTTTTATGAAATTTTTAGAGTTAGTATGTGACCCCAGTAAATAGAAATGCGCGTTCAAATTCAATATATAGAGTTATATGTTGATTTTGACGAAAACTGATCGAAACAGTCGAACCAACTTATGGTACATATCCCATTGTGTTCGGAATGGGGGTGAAACGCTATGGACGACAGGCGGTGGGCCTCGTTTAGAGGTCGTATGTAAAAGTCAACTTTTTGAAATTAAAATAATAAAAAAATAAAAAATAAAACCTCTCTCCCCTTAAATCCCTCTGCCCCCCTTCAGTTCGATTCAGAACAGAAAAAAAAGAAAACGAAGACGGAGGAGCTGCCGCTCCTCCGATCGACACGCCACCGCTCCCCTGATGTGCCGCCGCCGCTTCTTCCTTCCCCCTCCCTCCAGTCGAGAGCCGCGCCCCCTCCATCTTCTCCTTCCTCCCCGCGACCGACTCCAGACCCGACCCCACAACCCGCGCCACCAGCCACCGCCTCACCTCACCCCCAGCCCGCCGTCGAAGCTCTCCGACCCCCTCCGGCGTACGCAGCAGCCTCCTCCCCCCTGCAAACGAAAATAGTAAGGTTTATTTATTTATTTTATTTTTATTAATTCCTTCGTATATATATAATGTTATGTAAAAGAAATCAGTTTGTTTAACATTAGTTTATATAGAAATTGGATTGGAAAAAAATATATGATTTTTATTTGTTTGAAATTGCAAAGTTAAGATAGCGTTTGGTTTTCCGTTTTCGATCCATTTTCAGTTTTTAGTTTCGAAAAACGATGAAAATTTGTTCCTTTTACCATTTTGAAAAACTCGTTTTGAAAAATCAATCATTTTCAGAAATAGGCCCAGTAAAGAAAACCCAAAACAGTTTTTTTTTTATTTTCATTGTTTTGAGGCCCACATAAAAACGAAAAATGCATCCCTGAAAACAAAGCAAACGCCTAAAAAAACCATCGCTCATTTTCTGGCCGCACTTTCTCCTTTCTCTTCCTTTCTCCGATTTTGATCGAACAATTCAAAATTAAGGTAAAATCGTAAATTGTTATTTCTCTCGTACCTTCTTTGATTCAGTTTACGTAATCGATCAAGTTTTTTGTTTAACAGTGCTCCTTCTCTTCGGCGGCATGGATTAGGGTTTTAACTTGGATTAGAGCTGCTTCCTATTCATCTGTTATAAGGTAAAATCGCAACTAGCTGTACCTCCTCAATGATTTCGGCGATTAGGGTTTTAACATTTAGGGTTTTGTGCTCCATTCTTTGTCATGACCCATTTACATCACTGATGTGGGCGATTTATTGTCTTCCGTCCAGGGTTTTGTGCTCCAAATAAATTCTCAGGTCTTTAGTTCAGTTCTTCCGTCCAGGGTTTACAAACCTAAATGAGCTGCAATCATTTTTCTATCAAATATTTTAGTATTTTTCTATCAAATATTTTTTTCAACCAAAAATTTAATCAATGCCCCTTATTTATTGTACATGGAATATGAGAAATTTCTCATTTACCAGACAATGTTTTAAGGAATCTTTTTTAAGATTTTGCTTTTACATAGAGACTAGCTTCTCAAAACATGATGCTTATTATTTACCCAGATTACTAATTTTAAAGCTTATTATTTCATTCACAAATTAAGTGCACAATGCAGGTCAACTTCTTATAACAATATTTTCTTACTCATAAATACTGTTGAGTTAGACCAGCATCAATTAATCTCCAAATGAACTTTTTACCATTTACAGGTTAAAATCTGGTAACTATCAATGCTTTTAACATTTTTTGGTTAAAATCTAATACGTTATTTTTGTTTATGTTGACAAAATCTCAACTAATAATCAATACGGTTTCATGGTCTAAGCAGTTCGACCGCCAAAGTCTTCGACCTTAAATAATCACGTTTGGATAAGCAGCTGGTCATCAAAACTACGCCTTCAATTTTATGTTCGATATCTACTTACAGTAGTTATCTACTAATTCATTACCTTACGTACTTTAACTCATTTACTAATACCCTATAAATTTTCTTCACCAAGTTTTCAATTCATTTCAACCCTTTTAGCTGCACTGTTTACTAAACTTTATTGATATAAATTATGATCTTTCAGTATTCTTTTACACACTGAAAACGTTCATTACAATTGAATAGATAAAAAACAAATATCCATTTTCAGAATTGCACATTGTATTGTTTACCCACGATTATAGTCATTATCTGAATGTGAACGTCAACTCTTCAATTGATATGCTTTAAAAGGAAGATGTATTTTGGTAATGCAAGTAAAGGTACATGATTGGGATAACAAATAAAGTGCAATAATTATGTGCAGGCCATGAAATTTTATTACTTACTAAAGAGATATAGAATCTATTGATGCATTTGAGTATTGTTTTTTATTATTTGAGTATTGTTTTTTATGATTTGGGGTATTGTTTTTTATTATTGTCTTTAGTTGAGGTTTGTCATCTTTTATCTTCTAAAAAAAGGGTTTGCATTTGAGTATTCTCATTTTAGTTGGTGTTTGTTTAAACTGCATTTCTGTTTTGTTTGTAGTGTTTGTGCATTCTGTTTTTAGTGTTTATGCACTTCTGTTTTGTTCTGTTTTTATTGCAAATTTCTGTTTAAACTGTATTTCTCATTTGAGTCTCTTTCCCTCCTGTTCTTTGTTGGGAACATTTAAAAAAAAATAGTGGTCATATTCATCTCATACCATAATTTCTGTTTTTCTCTGTTACAATTATTTTCTGTTTTGTTTCAGCAATAATTCCTTTAGTAGTCTTTCCATTTGTTTATGCATCACCGTCAGTCATCCCCATGATTTAGACCTAGTTAGATATACATTTTTATGTTTGGTCACAGCTTACAATTTGTTCAGTCCACCTTTTGATGTCTAGTTTATTGGATATACCATTTTGGCTTTGTTGTACCTTGTAATATGATGTTTTGTCCACATTTGTATGTTTACTACTCAGAGATACAATTTTGTGTCTAGCTGTCCACATTTTTGATGTTTCAGTCGTCATCGGACTATGCTTCACACATCCTGTTTTATTTTGCATGTGAATGTGGTTTCAAATTTTCTATTTAGAATATTTCAAGAATATATGCATCAATGTAAACTTCAGACAATAATTATTAATGCATCTAACCTGACCATATATTGTGTTCTGTGTAGATTATACAATCTAAATATCAACCAAATATATTGTGTTGCACAAGTTATAAATTTTGATAATCCATCTAACCTGACCATGCTTCTCAGGTTAAAAAAACTTCATAATATACCTTATCTGTGTTAGGAATGAAACCATCAAGCTTGCTTATTCTGTTACTGATTATTTTTCTCCTTTCCTGTTAGAAAAAAAAAGGGACTATATCATTATCTAGTTAGTTAACTTAATATGCATATAATTTAATATGAGTGCAACTGACCATGAACACATGTATCATAACACAATAATGCACACAAATTACAAAACAGATAGTACCTATTATAATTTATCAATACAAACCTTTGGACAGCCTGTATATAAAAGATGCAGAGAGATGGAAAAACAACTACATACTGACCCTTTCGGCAAGGCTCCTAGGATTAGTGGCGCACCCACGCTTAGCTAGAACTTTACAGACAGTAGAGTTTGGCTGACACTGGTATAAACATGTTTAGACGTGTCAGAGCGTATACATATGGTTGGGATTATAAATTATTGCATAGAAAATACCTGGTAATTGTTGAGGCATGAATCGTTATATTTTGATCTCTTAACTGAAGCAAATCAATAGAATTGGTGTGACCACTAGATCCAACTGTGTAATTGCCAGAAATGAAAGACTGCTCAAAATAACCTGTAGTTTCCTCACTGCTATCTCTCATATTGGAGTATTGAGGCAGTGCATTCTGTTTTGAGAAGATCGGTTGGGAACTAAATTGTTTGTTAGGCAGTCTTTGGACGTCAGCTACAAAATATGCAAAAAGAAGACTTGTTATAATTTAAGTTGATTCACACATCCTAATGTAACTTATTAGGCTGATAACAGAAGTATAGTGCGATGACTTATGATGCAACTTATTGGGCTGATAACAATCTTCTTTGTTAGGACTATACCCTAGATTAGATTTTTTTTTTCCACTCATTGTACCATTTCATTTGATTCATTTTGCTATGCTTTTTGTCTTCGGTTTCTTTCGTGTAATTAGCGATTAGTGTTGCACTTGGTTTACTTGACCTTAATTTGTTTACATTTTCGTCTCCTGTTCTATATTGATTTGGATAAGTTAGTCTTGGTTGTACGCTACATAAAATGGGCCATGTAAATGGGCATGATGTGAGACTGTATATCAGGTTGATGCATGCTCAATTTGTGTGTACTCGGTATATGTTTTCACTGATATTTGCATTCTAAAAGTACATGCGCATTTATTTGAGAAACAACATTGCATTCATATCACCATTTAAATCAAATATGTACGTAGCTTGGCCTTTTCTGCCATTTCATATCTGCTGATTCTTAATTTTGTATCATATATCAGTTTTTACTACTTTGCTCCATTCATTTAAAACTATATAAGAAAAAATAATAAGTTATGTTTATATTGTCATATAGCATAAAATGGGCCATGCAAATTTTTATTATTTTTGAATGTAATTTTGTTTCTGGTGTCTTAATTGTTCACTCTGTTATGAGTTTTCCTATAAACTGATAACTGCCTTCTCATCGATTTCTAGTGTCTTAATGGTCTGTTCTGTATTTTTTTTCCTCACATGTCTTATGCATTTGTTTATGCACCATTTAATTGCTGTCATGACAAAATTAAAGTTGTAACCTAGCTAGTCTGATTGTATTTATCACCATTTATTATCGTACACAATGCAGATAGAAGCAGGCATTCAGGGTTACATAACAAAAACTGAAGCAGTCAATTTAACTATTGATAACCAGGTATGAATACATTTACCATTGATGATACAAGCTCAATTTCGTAGCCAGAATTCTTTCAGATTATCTTATTTGAAGCAGCCGATTCTCTTCATCAATAACAACAAGTCATAGGATTTGATTTTAACAGAATAGAAGTCAGACTAAAGCCATTAAAATTTGGGAACTATGTCATAGGATTCTTTCTTTACTAGCATATACGTGAACTATGTCATAGTTATATACGTATATCATAGTTATATACGTATATCTATATATATATACCTATATATATATATATACTCCCCTCGTCTACAGACCATGGACGATATACATTGGTTGTGATATTGTTTGGATTATTGGTTGATGTGAAATTTGGTGAATATCATGAATGATTGATTTGAAATGATTGATTGTGGTTGAAATCCCAATAGGATTAGTATATGGGAAAATTCGTCTGCGTACGAACTAGATATTGAAAATCCCCATTGTCAAAAGCTGCGAGGCTTTAAGGTAGAGCGAGGAGCCGTACTAGGGACGGTGCCGGTTTTAACTACCCTGACGTTATGCTGCCGAAATTTTCAATAATATTCATGTGTTAGAATTATTTTCATGTGTTGAAACTATATTCATGTGTTGAATAGAAATTCATGTGTTGAATAAATTCTTGTAATCATCCAAGTATTACTAGCAAAGAATGATACTTGAGACAAAACTTGAGACAAACCTTCCTCAAATGCACACACATGTAGCAGTCTTGCCTGTATTTGACTTATAAAGTTAGTGCAGATTAATAGTGTTGGACAATTATGATTTTTCGTGAGTGGATTATACTTGTTATGATCTTGTTCATAGTTTTTTCTAATTATATATGATGCTCTTCTCTAGTCCTTTGAGAGGTTCTCTAGTTCTTTGAAACCCCTGTCATTTTGAGGAACCACTTATAAGGTTGTTTTTTCTTAAAAAATAGAATATGGGAGGTGGAAAAACAAAAGAGCCGATGTCATGGTCTGCAAAGAATGAGAAGATTTTCATTGATATACTTTATGAGAATGTGAAAGCGGGAAAATTACAATGTTCTACTTTCACAAAAGACGTATGGGGTCAGATTAATCAACAGATGATTCAGGCAACGCAATTAGACTACGGGATAGATAAGCTAAAAGGAAAATGGAATCGTCTTCGTTGTGAGCATCGTCTATTTTCTGATCTTTTAGCACATACGGGAGTTACATGGGATTCTAATACAAATCAAGTCAATGCCCCAGAAGAAGTCTGGCAACACTTTTATACGGTAATATACGTTATGAAGAAATGTACAATTAAACTAAAATTTATAATCCTTGTAAATATTGTAATTAAATAATATATAATATATTACTTTTGCAATTATAGAAAAACAAGACGGAGTACAAGAAATTTAGGAAGGAAGGTTGTGAGCATTATGCAATTCTTGGAGAGATATTTGGTGGGACAACCGCCACAGGTGGATTGGGAAATGCTTCTACTCAGCAACCTCCTACTTCAGATGAAGAACGACAATTAGAAGAAAATTTCTTATCCAAAGGAGTGCATGTGCACGTGGAGACCGAAGATGATGATGGAGCAAGCTTCCGTATGAGTGATGATACGAGTACGAACGATCGTCGTCATAAGAAATTGAAAAGTAACAAGACAGACAAACTTGAAGCTTTTATGGAAAAGTGGATTAACATACGTAGTGAAGAAGCTGAGTTGAAAAATGCATGCTTGAAAGAAAAGCTTGCACGCCTTCAGAGAAATTCGTCTACTTCGGAGAGCAGTGCCACTGATTTGGGCCCTTACTCACATATGGCTTGTTTAGATATATTGAATAGCATGACCGAGGTGACCAACGAAGTTTATGTCAAAGCAGTAAAAGCTTTTAAGGATCCAGCTTTTCGAGTGACATTTGTGAAGATGGCGGAGCATAGGCGCTTACCTGTTTTAGAGCTTCTTTGATTCACATAATGTTTATCTGAATTAAATCATGTTATTGTTGTATTTTGCTCTACTGTTCTTTTGTGCTAGGAGCTTAGCTAATTCTAAACTATGATACATTGTTATGTTGTTATGATTGTTTGTACGTTGTTATGTTTGGGTCTGGTGGTGTTTATGCCTTTTTCTGGTTTGAAGTTGCTGCTAATGCTATGTCTAATTTCACTTTGGATTTTCTGGACACATGTTGCTTCTCATTTTGTCTCTCTACCATCATGTAGTGTTTGGGTCTGGTGGTGTCTATTCTTCTTTCCCTGTAGAGCTGCATTGTTCCATGTATTGTTGATGTGAATGGCCTGTTGTGAATGTCAATTTATTTTTCCATTGTGGTCTTTGTTTTTGGATGTCTTGTGATGATTTTTCCATGATATGTGAAGCTGTGTTTTTTGGTTGCAGTAAGCCTTTGATATTTTTGTTTAATGATAAAATTCTACCCATGGTTACAAATTTTATATTACATATAACACGTATTTGTTTGACATTTGCTCCATTAACTTTATATTAGGTACTAAAGTTACTATAACATGGATGAAGAGAGCATAATGAATTCTACCAAGTAAGTTTATAATTTAAAACTTGTCTAATTTTTCAGTCAACCTTTTGAAAATTTATTATAAATGCAAAAGTTCATTAAATGATGAATTCATGTTAAGCATTTTTCCAGTGAGATGCCTGTTGAGTTTGGTGAAATTTCAAACATATATAATGATGGTTCAAGCGACAATGGTTCAAGCGATGATGATTCCATAACAATGGATGACATTACATCAGATAACAGTGAAGATATAATGATGATTAATTTTTTATTTGCTAACCGAAGAAGTGTCGTTAGTGGAAGGCCTTGTAGGACATCATCTCTTACCGGAAAAGGATTTATGCTTGAGATTTTAAATGGGCATCCATCTGTCTGTCATGAAATGTTTCGCATGCAAAAACATGTGTTTCTGAACTTTTGTAATGCTTTGAAAGAGAAGGGACTACTAAAAAATGGTAAAAAAGTGGATGTTGAGGAGGGTGTTGCTATGTTTTTGATGATTATAGGACACACAACACGCTACAGAGTGGTTGGTGATCGTTTTCAGCATTCCAATCATACAATCTCAAAATGGTTTCGTAAAGTTTTGCGAGCTGTTTGCTCATTAGGCATGGAGGTTATTCAACCAAAAAATCAGAATACTGTCCATGAGCGTCTTTTGCAAAAGTATCCTCATTTCAAGGTGATACAATCGAATACTTATGATATTTATCTAGTTAGAAATGGAATAATAGTAATATTGTCATTTAATATCATACAACAGAATTGTATTGGAGCAATAGACGGAACACATGTTTCAGCGTGGGCTCCTTCTTCAAGGCAAACATCCTTCCGTGGCAGGAAAAATGCCGTGACACAAAATGTGATGGTTGCATGTGACTTCGATATGAGATTCATATTTGTATATGCTGGATGGGAAGGTACCGCTAATGATTCTCGAGTATTTATCGATGCAGTTTCAAAACCAAGCAACAAATTTCCATTGCCACGAGGAGGTACTTTTAACTAGTTTTATTTGTGATAGATAACAAAAAATTACAAATATTTATAATTAACTTATTCAAAAGTACAATTCTTTCATATGATGGTTTTTATAATTTATTTGTAGAACAATTCTATCTTGTTGATTCTGGATATCCAAACATACCTGGATTTCTTTCTCCTTATCGTGGACAAAGATATCATTTACGTGACTATAACGGACAAGGAAGACTACGTGGAAAGGAAGACTTATTTAACTATAGACATTCATCATGTCGGAACATTATTGAGCGTTGTATTGGAGTTCTAAAAGCAAGATTTCCTATTTTAAAGTTGATGACAAATTTCCCGCTTTCTAGACAAAGGCAAATTCCAATTGCATGTTGCACAATACACAACTTTATTCGGGAAGAACACACGATGGATACTCTATTTACTGAATATTCATCTGAAAACATGGTATTTCAACCCATATTGGAGTCAAATCATGAACAAGAGGTTGTGCAGTTTAATGTTAGTCAATCGGCTCAAATGGGATATGTTAGAGATCAAATAGCCACAAGGATGTGGAACGAGTATGTAACAACTCGTCATTTATAGTTCAGGTACAATTTTATTTCAATTCCAATTTAATAAATCAATCCATCTTTATTTCAGTAACATATTTGAGTTGTTCAGGTACTCTTATTTTTATTTACTTTTATGTTGTGATTCAGTAGATGTCTTACTTTTGTACTATCATTTGCAGATGTAACTTGGAAAACATCAGAAGCACGTTGCTTACAAAGTTTGTGGCTAACATAAATATCATATTGTTATGATAGATGCTTGAGTTGTTCTCTTTCAACTTTCTCTTTATCTAGCCTATCTCTTATGTTAACTTTAAAACCGTGTTATGAACTTTTTTATTGTAATTTTATTCATGTACTATTCGGCCTTATGTAATTTAAAATGTTGTATTCTTTCTAATGTTTAATCATTATGTTTAGAATTCAGCTTATTATCTTTCATATATAATAGTTTTTAATTAGCAGCTTGATATATTTAAAGTTGTTTTTATTCAACTTCTTTTTGTTTGAATTCTTCATTTTGTTTTTTGTTCGATTTACAACATGTAGTATGTTCATGCAAACATGAAAAATGAACAGTATATATCATTGGGGGCGACTATTTAAATAATATATGTTTGAATTGCCAAAATGAAAACTCAAATTTTCAAAATTTGAAAACTATATTTCAAACCAAACACATTTTCAATTTTTGGTTTTGAAAACTTGTTTTCGAAAAAAGGATAACCAAACGCATTTTGAGAAATAGTGAAAACATTTAAAATGGAAAATTGAAAACAACCATGAAAACTCAAAATTGAAAACTCAAAATTGAAACCAAACGCACCCTAAGATTTTTATTTGACTAAAAATATGATTTTGTTCATGTGAGAAATATGATGTCTATTCATACGAAGAGTTTGATTTTTTAACAATGAATTGAAAAGATTAGATTTTTAAAATAGAAAAGGCGAAATTTTTATATATTGAATAACGAAGTAAAAATTCGAATTTTATATATTGAATAACGAAGTAAAATTTCGATTTTTATATATTGAATAGCGAAGTAAAAATTCGATTTTTATATACTGAATAGCGAAGTAAAAATAAAATTTTATGTATTGAATAGTAAAGTAAAAAATTCTATTTTTACATATGTAGAGAATATGGGCAACGAAGGTGACAAAAAGGCGAGGACGATGAAGATTTCTCTAAATGAAGTCGTGGTATTGGATTAGCTATTGGTGAGAACTTCTCACTCTTCAATTTCTTTTTCTAGTTATATATATATATATACTAGGATGCAGACGGTGCTTAGCAGCACCCGACACCCGTCATCCACAGACCATGGATGACTTGTTTGTTTGATTGATATGTGTTGTGAAATTTGTTTGTGAAATTGATGTGAAATAGATAATGAAATATATTCATGTGTTGAAAGGAAATAAAATATTTATATAGTATAAAATATTTTATCGTTAAAAATATAATTTTTAACGTGAAAGTGAATAAATAAATATTTATAAATGAATCGGTCGATTTGTTTATATTCACTGATTCGACTGATATTGATTGGGATGATAAATTTTACACATCGCCCAACTACACGAATAAAAATCTGTATTTGTTGATTTGAAACCCCACACGGGTGTTGGGATGATATTTGGGTACACTAATCCCAATTATTTAATTGTATGTCGATCGATGTGTCGACAGACTGTGTAAGCATTGATTATTTATATTTGATGCTTATGCAGTTGTGTGGTGCACTTTGGATGATGGTTGATTATTTATCATTGCTATTATATACATGTGTTATATGGAATCCATATAATTAACATTATATGGTGATTGATTGGGCCTCATTCCAATCGGGAAAATAATGAATATAATAAAAGGAAATTCATGTGTTGAATGTAAAAATAGTCATGTGTTGACGATGTTCATGTGTTGAAACTATTTATGTGTTGAGTAAAATATTTTATAAAATTAGGGTATCTATCGTTTGATGAAATGGCTGAAATAAGGTTTGGAAGGTGAAAAACTGCTTAACCGGCCAAATAGGGTGATTAGTGAATGGGCCCATAACCCATTTCGGGAATAGAGTTATGTGGAGGCTGAAAAGAGTTAGGGTTTCATTCCATTTCTGTTTTCTAGCCTCCACTTACCTCTTAGAAACCCTAAAAATGGCCTCCAACCTCTAAATCACATCCAAATCACTTTCTAATCAAGGCTTAAGCTTAGCAACATCAAATTAAGGGAGATCTTCACCAAATCAAGATTAGAGCTGCTGTTTAGAATTGGTATTTGCGTCATATCAGAGATTTATTTCAGATCTAAGGTTTATTTGTGGCTAAGGTGAGTGATTAGCTTGCTTTTACACTAATTATGGCTAATTAGTGTTGATTAGTGTTAATTAGCGTTTTTAAACGTAAATAAAATCTGGAAAAATATTTATAAATTCTTAAATAATGTTTTAGAACTCTGCTAGAAATTTGGGTTAATTTGATTAAGTTTTACTAATCATGTCACTAGTTTTGCTTACACATGCTTAAGGGAAAATATGTGGTTTTGGCTATGTTTGATCCATTTTAATCTATCATATTGATGTTTTGGTGTTTGAGGTCACTTCTACTTGTTGCTATGACTGTATGGTATGCTTTGTGATTGATTAGAATAGTTAGAATGGTCGAAAACGCCGTCGAATGGGGTAAAACACTCATTGAAAAAGTTGCAGCAAAACGGTACAGGTTTTCGGATCAGATCGAACGGATGGGCTCAGACCGAATAATGGGCTGGACAAGGGATCACCGTACCGAACCGAGGCTTGGCATAAGAGAAATTTTGACCAAAAAGGAAGCCCATTATGGTTAAACTGGGATCGGATCGGAGCATCACAACCGAAGGGGCCAACATCTAAAGGAGGAGAGCTACCGAACCGAATCAAGATACATCTACCCGACCCGCCAGGGGGCACCTGAACCGAACCGATGTACTATGAAGGGACTTGGAGGCCACGACCCGATCCGGAGCGCTTGAAAGGAGGCCGATCCAAACTGACAGAGAAGAAGGACTGAGGATCCGAACCGATCCAGTAATGACCAATAACCCGAGATGCAAAGGTAGTCCAAATGGAAGTTAGAGCTCAGGATCCAATTGGGAACCAATATGTTCACTTCATGATTGGGCTTTGCTGCGGGACGTGTGCTAAGGAGTTGTCGACGTTCATAACTTCGATTCACCACTGAAAAGGAATGACGAGCTACGTATCAGTGCAGTAGAGTCATCATGACTCGAGGGACAAAGTGATCGTAGTAAGACTATGAGCCAGTGCAGTGGAGTCATTGTGACTCCATGGGGCAGAGTGGACATAGTAAAGGATTAGTAAGGCTATGAGCCCGTGCAGTGGGGTGTGTACAACTCCATGGGGCAAAGTGGACATAGCGAAGGATTAGTGGCTATGGATCAGTGCAGTGAAGTCGTTGTGGCCTCATGGGGCAGAGTGATCATAGCAAAGTATTGGGTGGTCGAAGTGGTGGATATCGTTTGCTTTACGCACTGAGTGAGAGATGTGAGGATGGTTGCTATGCTTGATTGTTTTCCATCACTATGACATGCACACCCCCACCCCCGTATGCTTGTACACCATATGTTAGTGGCACCTGAGAGTGTTGTACAGTATGTAGTGCTAACTCTTTGGTTGCAGGTCCATGTATGGTTTAGTATACCTGTTATTGTTCTGTTTAGCTGCTTATCGCTCATACTAGACTTTTGTCTGACCCAGAGTTTTATGTCTCTTCTTATTACTCTGGGTGCTCCTAAACGAGGAGACTAGAGACAGGTTAGCTGGTGAAGCACGAGTAGCTGATCCGGAGGCGAGCAGGAGGCTTCCACGTATGATATATATATATATATGTATATATTCTCCCTGTGTCGTTGGTGGTCACTACTTGGGCATTAGTAGTGTGCCTCCCTTATCTTGCTTTTTCTTTTAAAGATAGTTTGAAAAGTTGTAATAATGATGATGTGGAATATAAGCCGTATTTGGATTTTCCGCTGCTATAATAGTTTGTTTCCAGCTTATGCACTGTCTCACCTGTTTTATGTCAAGTATGTTGTTGTTATATTTTGTTCTATGCGCTGTGAGACATTCTACAGGTTCCTTGTTGATTCTTCATCTTCTTCCTTTCCTTCTGATGACTGTCCCGTGCTAACCGAACATGTTTATAACGCACTTTTGGAGTAAATGTCGGTTGGTGCGGGGCGGGCCGTTACATCGGGTAACCTAGACTTTGTTACTAAATGTAACAAACCTCCTGGACTGGGCCAAAATTCCGGTCCAGAAAGGCTAATCGAAACTTAGAGCCAGTCTAAACAGATCGTTGGTTTCTATAAGGAAATAGTATAATAGATATAACAAAGTATACTAAAGCGAAATTATAATCTCACACAGCGGAAGGGATAAAATATAATGACTTAAAATAGATGTAGCATTAATTAAAACCGTCATAAATGTTGGTTACAATGAGTCTCATGCAATAATAGGTACATCAACATTAATTATCCCATAATAATAATACTCCCATAAATTCTTAATAGCTATGGATCCTCAATCGTCAGGTTCCATCTCTATGGTATCATTGATCCAAGCGTTCCCACCCACTATCCTGTTTATATGTAAAGAGGAGGGAGGTCAGAATATAAAGTTCTAGTGAATGAGAAAACATGTGTTTAAAGGCTATACTCTATATTTGGCAGTTTAAGTACTTCAAATTATGTCAATAACCACACAAGCATACACAAACAAGATATATTCTAATTAGTGAGTTGGACATCCGAATCAGTTGCTTAAGACCTTCATTTATGCATTTAGGGTGGATCAGCGATCAGTTAATACCAAAGGAGGTGGACATTCTTAGTCACCTAAGGCGGGCTCTAGCCACTTAAGACCCTGTCCTATCACGTCAATGCTATATATATATACTCTCAATAGTAATATGAGAAGTAGTAACTTGTCGCTTAATATGGATTTAGCGTAGACCCAGTTCGCCATTTAAGGCATCGCCGGCAGACTCCCACGTTACTACTTAACCGATATCACAGATAAACTCCTATGCCACTTAAGACTTCCCATAGACATACGGTTAACTATAATTGCATGCAATGTAGGGTACCTATCATGTCCCTAGGTTAGTCCTCACACGGCTCGTAGCAGAAGTAAACAACTTTTGGAGAACTACCCCATTCAACGTTACCGTTATATTTAGTCCATTTTAGAGAAGGAGGACCCAAAGACCACTTAGAACCTAATAAGGGAGGGTCCTATGACTTTGGACCAAACCAAGGAGTGAACCTTAGGAATAAGCCTAGTTCTAACGACTTAAGACCCAAATTAGATAGGTCAGTAACTTAAGACCTTCTCAAGGCATACATGCCTACTCACACACACACATACACACACACACACACATATATATACACACACACACACCCTAGAGCTATCACATTAAACCGTCTACCGGTAGATGCTGGATTTGCCGGGCGGTTCCGGGCAGGTTTCTACTACATGTGAGTTTAACCTTGTGCCATAGTGTAATAATTATAATGGCCCTTGATACCTAGAAATCTCACATTAACTAGGCTTACTTATAGATGCTGGATATGTCGATCGGTTCAGGGCAGGCTTCTACTACGAGTAATGGTTAACCTCATGTCTTTATGTCATTGATTATTATTTATAAAGCTTTTAATGCGCACACATACAAACAAATTCCTAAGGGACATTTGAAATTCAAATTAACACTTTACTAAATTAATCGTATTTCTACGCATTTATTACGTATTTGTTATATGTTGATTACGCTATATATGTATATAATTTAGTAATTGCTATTAGCGTTAATTGTCATTCGAATTTTGAATATCCTAACGGTGAATTTCGTCAATACTACTCACATATAAAGTAGACCTGTCAAATTCCCATAATTAGCAACTCTAATCATGGCGTATACATTAAAAAGCTAACAAATGGGAAAACGCCAACAATGATCATTCAGACTTATATTCTAGGGTTGAAAGAATTATCTTAAATAATAAAAGAAGAATAATGTGTTATATATATTCAGAATACATATAAATCCCTGTTTAAGTCATATCTGTCCCTTTTTTGTATATTTGTGCGCTGTGTGATTAAAGCGCTTAGCGGTTCTATAGCGGCGGAGGTGCAACAAGGTGTAGCAGGGATAAATCGGGAAAATAGCGGAGGCGCCATAAGGTTCAGTTGATGTGAAACAAAATATTTGAAAATTAATTAGTCATCTTCCTCATATTATATGTGTACAAGAAACTAATATTAATTAATATTATATAACAAAATCAAGGAATATCATAGTTTTCCACGCTAAATCTGATGAGTGTGATTGATTATTACCATATATTAGGAATTTATGCCTTAAATTTAACCACTTATGCTAAATTTAGTGAATTTTGTAAGAAGAGAACTAGTCATATAAAGCTATATATATTAATAATGCTAAAGCGGACGCTAAAAAGCCTTGATTTAGTGAATACAACAGAAAATATCGGGGCTATAAGCGGATCTACCGTTCATCTAACGACCCGGATTTTTAGCCGTTGAATTTTTAATATCTAATTTTGTTTTAAATATTTTATTTAAATTAGGAATTTATAAAATGATATTCAAAAGTATAATTTATAATATAATTTAAATGAGCTCGAAATACTCGCGGTAGTTCGTAATTTACGATCTAAACTTCAATTGAATATACAGGATCCGATATAAGTCGAATTCCTTTGAAACAAGAAACGTTCGGATCTATTTGATTATATTTTTCTAATGAAAGAGAAAAATCGAGTTTTCATATTGTAGATTTTGTTTTATATCCAAATCAAATATTTAAATAGTCGCTGCAGAATTGTTTTGGACCATAACGGTTTAGTTAATATAACTAGAGATTTATTACGAATTTGGACAAGATCCTTTTGAGGCGTAGTTATAATTTAATTTTTAGAAACTTACAGTAATTTTTAATTAATTAAATACGCAACTTTTTACTTGGAGTATTTTACACCCTATACCAGCGTTTTGGGATATCACAATATAAGTTAACTTATCTATATTATTATATTTTTGGGATCATGGCACATCGCTCGACCTGATCACACTTTTATTTCTGTCCATAGCAGCTCGACCGCGAATAAAATTTACGTAGGATGGTATGCAAGAAAAACTAACGAAGATAAAAAAAGAAAAAGATCATATCTCTGTAACACATACCCTTTGAAATACTCCGATCTCTAGACACGTCTGAAACAAGCTGTGCAAACTATGTTTTTGTTTTTATTTATAAATAAATAAATATCCCATTGCGTGCATGCCAAGGATTGTACACCATACCCTAACTCTTGCCTGTCGCCTATTCCCGGTGCGTTTCATTCTTTCCAGCAAATGCTAAAACATCCACAACTAAAACAAAACGTACATACCCAAATGGCTAATATTTCATGCCGAAGAAAAACACTGAACGTACGTGTACAAGATTAAGCAACAATGAAGACATATATATATATATATATGTATATCCAATATACCGGTGAAGCATACTGACCCTAAAACGTAAGTAAAAGTAAATCATGTAACAAGACTGAATGCAATAATTAACATAGTCATGGTTGAATTAAATAGGCTAATACAGTCACAAATAGCCACATGCATTTGCAGCAGTAAACATAAATGAAATAAACCAAGCTTTTTAGTACAGACCATGTTCTCCAAGGCTTGTAACCATGTATACCAAGTTGTCTTGTTTCCATGTTTTCCAAGCCAACGGATGCGTGGGGGCCAAACTATTTTAATTTTTAAATATTGTTGTATCCATCCTCCATTTCAGACAAAGAAAAGAAATGAGAGATAGGAATTCAATACATAATCATATAAAAGATTAAATACTCAACTAAAATTAGTGCCTTCTAATTCGTTGGGTTCCTTTCAACCCCTGCTTCTACCTTGCACTAGTTTAATTCAACTCGTCTCTTTGTTTTGGGAACTCGAAGGGAATAGTAATGACGTGAGAGAGATTTGCCGAAATTAAGAAGGATGGAGGGCGGTTCTCGGGGCCGTAAGCAAGTTCGCGGTGATCGGCTATGGTGGAGTTCGCCAGGTCCGGCAACAAAGGGTTTACGCCCAAGACGAATTCAGGCGAGGTGATGGAACATTGACGGCCAATATCTCGGGTGTGTTGCCGTGTCTCGTTCGGGCGAAGCAGATGGTGGAGTTCGCCGGAGCTCCGACGTTGTCTGGTGTTAGGAAGAGCTCGGAATGAAGAAAAGAATGGGATCGATCTGACAAGATGGTGGAATGGAGAAGGGATGCGGTTCAGTTCTCGAGCTTTTTTTGGGAGTTACAGGCGTTGGGAGTTTGTAATATTATTGGGAGGAGCGATTTTGATATTTTTGGGGAGAGAAGGATGTGAATTGCAAGATGAACATGATGATTTGTTTTGTGTGGATCAATGGAGTTCAAGGGAGGTTTTTAGGGCTGCTGTGACCAGTAGTTTCAAAGTCTGAAGCGTGAGTTAAGGGGAATAAACGAGGAAGGCGACTTGGTGGCCATCTGGTGTAAAGATGGAGGCGCGACGAACATTGAGAATGGGAAAAACAGTTCGATCGACTTTCTGGAAGAAGGAATCGGTGATATGTGAGTTGTTAAGGGGCGTAAACAATGTAGTTAAGGGAGGCTGATTTTTATTAATAATGGTAATTAGGTAAAAGGGGAATATGAAGTTGCATATCTGCTAGGGATGTCTGTGCAACTTGAATTGGAGAAGACGGCTAATTAAACCGTGATTTATTAAATTTGAGAAAGGGATATAGTTAAGTAAAAGTCAATTAAGGAATTTAGATAACTAATTATTTTAAACTAATGTTAATACTGTAGTATTTATAATTTAGTCATATGTTGCCAGAATCAGATGAGACCGGTCAGGGTAGGATCATAATGAAGGAATTTTCACTATAGAACTGATCTCACTGAAAACAAAGCTGTTGGAATTTCATGTTAAAATCAAATGCTGTTTGATTTTAAAATGAATCAAAAGTTGAACCATCAACTGCAAACGAGGTGAGTAAACTCACTAACTCTGGCTCATTTATATTTTTATATAAATGAATTTTAATTTATTTCTAGTAATTTTATACTGTGTGATGGTTGTTTGAATGAATGATTGATAAAATTGGTTGAATGGTTGATATGATTATATAGTTGATCGATAATTATTTCTGTTATTAATTAATGTTGATTAACATCTGTGGTTGCAGGGAAATAGGTTGGAGGAATCCAACTTGATTCCTCAACATTTATATTACTGTTTTTATTTGACTGTGATATATGATGTGTTATATAATCTATGATTGGATTTGAATTACCCTAGCCCTAGAAATTTGGTATTTCAAATACCGTAAAATATTGTCGAGTGTGGAGAAGGAAATTGAGATTTAAAAATGGAATTTATTTTCAAAATAGGAATTAAATTTTGGCTGTAGTTGAGATAGAATCTTGTTTTAAATAAATAATCAAGTTGTTGAATTTAAATGTTTTTATAGTTTTGATCAAATATTTATCTTAGGATCAACTGGACTATGGAAACCGGTTTTGAAATCGATAGGTGTAAGTGGATTTGAGTGTAGCGATTTTAAAGGAAAATATAAGGAGTTTTAAATTAGAAGGAATAGAAATATGATTTTATGAATGATTTTACCATTAGAAGATAATAAAGATAATTTATATTTTTAAGGTATGAAGCCAAACGAATTTATATGTAGAAGAAATATTATTCATGTTCGAAGCGAACAATGGTTTAAAGCCGATATTTGACAATTGGAAATTAAATGAGAAACGAGAAATGAAAAAAATGGGTTTTATCTTAAGTTCAAAATATAAAATAAATTGAAATATATATTCAAATATGGATTTATATGGAAAAGTGGAAGTCAGGTTTAAAGCCAATATTTGAAATGAGATTTAAATTTAGCTATTATTCAGGACATTTAAAACGAGATTTTAAATGATTGAAATAAAAAGGAATAAGGCTTGTATGAATAATTCTGAATAGAAGTAATAAATAAAAATTTGGGTTTAAGACATGTTTATAAATATGAAATCAAACTGTATATAAATGAAATATATTCACGATTAAAGTGAATAATGGTTTAAAGAAAATATTTTGCAAATGAAGTATCTATAAAGGAAAATTATATTGGAAATATGGATCCAAATTGGAACTAGAATGAGAAAAGGAAACGGATAATGGTTTTTAAAGAAATGATGAGTTTTATCCCAAAATTTGGAATATAAATAATGTTTTGTAGGCTAGGAGGGTTATAAAGGGATTTGGTAATGATTTGGAAATGGAAAATTCAAAAGTGTATTTGGAATTTGAATTAGCCTGAAATGGTAGATAAATTCCGAAAGTTCGGAATAGAATCGGATATAGATTATTAAGAGAAAGTTATTGATTGGAATTCGATTATATCGAATTTAGGGAAGTAGTATTTTTACTTTCCGGTTTGAATCAAATTTAATTATTTATTTATTTACTTATTAATTTATTTATTGAAATAAATAAATACAAGTTGCATTTTTATAAACCAAATATTTGTAAATAGCGATTTTAAACGCTGCCGTTATAATAAATGTTTTGGTAAATCTAAATAGTGATTTTAAACGCTGTCGTTATAATAAATGTTTTGGTAAATCTAAATAGCAATTTTAACGCTGCCATTATAATAACTGTTTTGTAAATCTAAACAGCGATCTTAACTCTATTGTTATAATAAGTTTTCTATAATTCTAAACAGCGATTATAACGCTGTTGTTAAAAGTAATGTTTTATAAATCAAATATTTGAAACAGCGATTATAACGCTACTGTTATAATCATAGTTTTTCCGTGAAAGAAGCGTGTCCTTAGATTTGATCCGAAAGTCGCATAAGCGATGTTTGGTTTAAAGTTGTGAGCTTTGACTATTTTAAAGTTGAGAATGATGTTCAGTTAAGGTCTGAGAGGTAATTATACCCCAACTTTATTGACTTCATGAATAATGGAGGAATGGTTAAGGTTCGATAGTAAAGATGGGTTAGCAAGATGGTTAGTTAATAAGTGATTACTGGTTTGAGTTATAATAACGAGGTTTTTACAACATTTGGTTAATTTAAAGGAGTTTGAAATGTTTCCCCAATAAAATGAGAAATATTTTCTATGCGTAGAAAATGAAATGAATTGGGCAACGAGGAATTAATAAATGGTTTGGAAATA
This sequence comes from Allium sativum, assembly GCA_030737875.1. Taxonomy (NCBI): domain Eukaryota; kingdom Viridiplantae; phylum Streptophyta; class Magnoliopsida; order Asparagales; family Amaryllidaceae; genus Allium; species Allium sativum. The sequence continues at coordinate 383,233,945 of CM060924.1, forward strand.
TTTTCCGATATTAACAAGGTATATTTTCTGAATACAGAAAATAAGGATTCGTGAATATATATAAAAGTTTTATAACTGAAATAAGAGATATTTTCTCGACTAAAGAAATCAGGATACTATAGATGTTTCCAAAAATCGAGTGAGACAATCGAGCTTTAGCAAGATAGGAAAGATGGGAATTTGGAATCGATAATAGGAATAGGGGGTTTATATAAATAAGGGCCAGTATTGCTTGATGGTTGACTAGTAGAATTTCCATTCGGAAATTGGGTCGTTGGTTGAATGGATGTTCTTTGATTGTTAAATCACCGACTATCAAAGTTTTGATTTAATTTATACCTCCGTTGTCAATACGGAGAGACCAGGATTAGATTCAATTTCTGAAAACCACTCGTATTGGCATAAGCGTTACGAATCAACTTATGTTGAAGAGATTATGAAGGCGGAATAAAGTGCAAGGGCTGTTCTGTTAATCCTAGGTAGAAATTGCCTAATATGGATTAATAGAATGGTGCCTTTGGTTTGTCCAGACATGGGACAACTTGTAAGGACGAGTGTCTGAGAGAGTATTTCCAAAGGGATTACGTACATTGATTCCTTCAAACGTACGAAGTTGGTAGCAAAGAAGGGAAACTTCTTTAGCCTCACAATCTGAGTATTTTTGTGGGAATCAATTAGTGATTTCTGATGGATCTGACGATGTGGCATTCAAAGTGAATGGTGGCCAGATGTTCTGGAAGATAATTCAAACCTCAAGCCTCACAACCGGGAATTAACAAAAATCGGGCAGACAGCATGGCTATGTGGGTCGCTCCCATTAGGATGTATGATCACCTATCTAGAGAAATTCCATTTGCTTCTTTAATCAATCGATGATGTCCCTTTCGAGAAACAGTTGCTGATCCCAACCATTGGTGATATACATTCGATACACTCAAGCGAAATGAATGGTCGGTCATGTGTGGGCCGGGTTGCAAGACGTTCTTGTTGAACACCAGTGTATCCTCTCTAGAGTACACTGATCGGAAGGTGGTTCCATACCTTGTCATGTTGGAAATCCAATCTCCAATAACCGCCCTGTGGTTTTTGATTTTATATTATATATGGAGCGTGAGATGCAAGCGTTCCACTACATTCTATTTACTTGATGTAGATACTATTATACTATCACTGGATTTGATATCAAAATATTTTTGGTTATCTTAAGGTAAAAACCATCTGTGTTTATGTGTGGATCGGTCTTACGATTATCATTTCTTTCGAAAGGATTTTGAAAGTTAAACAAATGGTTGGAGTTTACTCAGACCAGTCCCATGACTGACCCAGAGTTTATTTTGTTTGTTTTCCCCTAAACTCTTGAGTGCCCAAATTTGTACGGGCAGTCAAGTAGTCGAGATTTTACAGATTCACCTGGAGGAGCTTGAAGCAGGAGGCTTCACCAGTTAGCTATAGACTATCATATCTTCCGCTGTATACTATGTTGTGTCTGGAAACAAGTGGTCATAACTGTTCCAGGAATAACCGTTGTGCTCTGATGACGGTATGTATATACAGTTACTGATTTGTATTTCAAAAGTTATGTTATTTAATATGTTTTATTCATTCCGCTGTGAGTTTGTGATCTTCGTTTTCTTCTATTCTAATATTTCTTTCTTTCTATTTCTCATCCTTTAACTTCTTTCTACTAATGATTCGTTTTTCTGTGCAATTTGGGTTGGACGTGTGGTGTTATTAGTCGACTCAAAGGGTATGGAAATTTGGGCCATTACAATTGGTATCAGAGCTGAAGTTGAGTAATAACCTTGGCTCTGTGGCGTAACTCGATGGAGATAGGGTTAGTTATACCCTAGATTTAGTTTGAGTATATATACGAGAGAACGTATTTGTAAATTTGATATAAAATTGTTTTATATTGTGTTGACTGGTTTGTTGACTGGTTTATGAATTCTGATCGATACAGGATGTACAACTGTATCGATAGGTGTTTCTGAACTCTCGAACAAAGCTATTAAATATGGTATTGTTTTGAAATGGGTAAATGAAAAAATTTTGCCCAAAAATTATTTTGATAAAAAAGGGAATAATTTCTGAATTATTATATATGAGTGTGTTGATTGTTATTACAATCAAATGGAATCATGAAATATTGAAATGGTTATATAATTTGTATACGGATAATGTGTACAAATGGGATGAATTAATATTAAGTTCGAACTATAATTTGAGAATTTAAATTCTCGGTGTTTATAAATATTGTATGAAATAGTTTTGAAAGTTATATAACCGTACTTTGAAGGATTTCAGCATAAGAATGATTTTAAAGGGATTTTGAAAGTGATTAAGCACTGAAATCACTTTAGGGGCAAGAAAATAATTCTAATAATGGGTCGCGACATTATTGGTATTCATTTTCAAGTTTTTGAGTGACGGATTGCTACCATAATAGTTCTTTAATGGAAAATTTGTTCAAAAGGATAAGTTATTTTAAAAAAATTCAAAAGTTTGGTTTTGCAAATGGTTATGAATACATGTATATATATTATTTCAAGGGAGTTTGAAATAAAAGCCGGGAATTTGAACTCTGAATTTTTATTTAACCATTATAAATTAAATGAATTGAAATGGTATAAGTAAATCGAATATAATAAAAATTTAACTTAAGTTAAAAAGGTTGAAATTGTAAAAGTGAATCAAATAGATTGGAATTTAACTTGGATCCAGTTAAATAAAATTGGATTAGATGGAGGTAATCTCGAATGAGAATAAATATGGTAATAAGAGAAATATTTAAGATTCGAGCTATTAAAATAGATTCAACTTATACTAAACAAGTTGAATACATATATATATATAATATGTCGTTAATTGGAGTTAAGTTATTTTTGAGCCCAAGTAGAATAAGTGGATTAATTTTGGAAAATAGAAATCAGATTTGAATTAATAAAATGGAAGTGAACTAATCAGAAATTCGATTAGTGAATTGGGAAATCAAGAGTTTATTTGTTTGGAAATCAATTGGAATGGATATGTTGAGCAGGCATCAAATGGAAGCTAATGCAAGAGATAGAATTTGTGTCCGACAAAAAGGTACATGTTTACAATATTACTTGGGTTTGATGTTTTATGAGCCTATGAGGCAAGCCGCTTGGCTTTTTTATTTTCTTTTGGATTGGAGAAGGCCTAGAAAGGCGAGTTCTCGTTGTACCGATTGAGCCGCGCAGAGGAGATGCTACCGAAATTTTTCGAAAATTTAAAGAGTTAGAAAATTTTCAAGAATTTTTTTTTTGATAATTTAAAATCAAGTTGTTCATTGTAACTGAAATAAGAAAACCAGAATTTGGTTAATAAAATTTCAAGTGGAATAATGAAATTGATACATGGATTTAAAATCAATTGGAATGGGTGTGGATATGCAGAGCATATGGATTGAAGACAAGAAAGTGACAATGGATTGTCCAAAAATGGTGGACAGATCATTTGAAAAAAATTATGAATGGTCGAGTATTGGTATGAGAATTCGCAGGTCGGGTAAGATCTTGGTTATGAGGGTATGGAATATAAGATTTCAACTAAGTAGATTATGAGAAGTTAGAGTTACAGCATTTTTACTGCTTAGCAATTTCGAGGACAAAATTATTTTAAGGGGGAAGGAATGTAACGACCCAGATTTTTAGCCGTTGAATTTTTAATATCTAATTTTGTTCTAAATATTTTATTTGAATTAGATATAGGAATTTATAAAACAATATTTAAACGTATAATTTATAATATAATTTAAAACAAGCTCAAAATAGTCGCGGTAGTTCGTAATTTACGATCTAAACTTCAATTGAATATACAGCATCCGATATAAGTCGAATTCCTTTGAAACAAGAAACGTTCAGATCTATTTGATTATATTTTTCTAATGGAAGAGAAAAATTGAGTTTTCATATTGTAGATTTTGTTTTATATCCAAGTCAAATATTTAAATTGTCGTAGTAGAATTGTTTATGGACCATAACGGTTTAGTTAATATAACTAGAGATTTGTTATGAATTTGGACAAGATTCTTTTGAGGCGTAGTTATAATTTAATTTTTAGAATTTTACTGTAATTTTTAATTAGTTAAATACACAACTTTTTACTTGGAGTATTTTACACCATAGCGTTTTAGGATATCACAAAACAAGTTAACTTGTCTATATTATTATATTTTTGGGATCATGGCACATCGCTCGACCTGATCACACTTTTATTTCTGTCCATAGCAGCTCGACCATGAATAAAATTTTACGTAGGATGGTGTGCAAGAAAAACTAACGAAGATAAAAAAAGAAAAAGATCATATCTCTGTAACACATACCCATTGAAATACTCCGATCTCTAGGCACGTCTGAAACAAGCTGCGCAAACTATGTTTTTATTTTTATTTTTAAATAAATAAATAAATATCCCATTGTGTGCACGCCAAGGATTGTACACCCTACCCTAACTCTTGCCTGTCGCCTATTCCCTATGCGTTTCATTCCTTCCAGCAAATGCAAAAACATCCACAGCTAAAACAAAACGTACGTACCTAAATGGCTAATATTTCATGCCGAAGAAAAACACTGAATGTACATGTACAAGACCAGGCAACAATGAAGACATATATATATCCAATATACCAGTGAAGCATACTGACCCTAAAACGTAAGTAAAAGTAAATCATGTGTAGTAACCCGCATTTTTAGCTGTTGAACAATTTATTTATTTAATTATTAAATATCGATTTATCGATATCGAGAACGTGAATTAAATAATATTGAATATTTAATTAATAATTATAATATAATAAAATATATTATAATGTCGAAATAATCAAAAATATTGGAAATACAAATATTCTGTGAATGGGGTCATCCCAAAGATGTAATTCAACTTAGAGTTGGATTATATTGACGAATATATTCAATCGACGATAGTTTGAGCGTATAATTATAATATAATTAAAATAGAGCTTGAAACGACGCGGCAGTTCGCTATTTGGCGATTCAGACTTCAACTGAATGTACAGGATTCATTTTAAGCCGGATTTCTGTGAAACAAGAAACGTGTGGAGCTGGTGGAGTATATCTTTCTAGAGGAAGAGAATAATCGGGATTTCGTCATGTAGATTTTGATGTACGTCCAAATCAAATTTCGGAAAAGTCGCTGTGGAATTCCTTTATAATCTGCGACGCTTTATATACGTTATAAATGGATTTTCAGTATAAACTGAATATCGAGATAATCTGAAATCTGGAATATCAAGCTGTAAATTCTGATATGATATTCTGGGGCTGTACGATATCATATGTGAAGATATACGATAATAATTAATTTTAAATAATTAATTCAATTATATTTAAATATATTTATATATTTAAATAGGCTATTTAGAGCGTTAAAAATAGCCACTTTTGCAAACGAAGTCGGAATTCGACGAAACCAGTTTTGTTGGATCCGCAATGTCAAATTATTGTTAGATTCCAAGTTTCGTGATTTTTAGAGTCACTGTGTGGTCGTACAGATTTTTAGAGTGAGAAACAGTCAGTATTTTGACAGATAAAAATACGTTGTGTGAGCATACGAAGTCGAAATTCGACGAAACCAGTTTCGTTGGGACCGTAATATTGAATTGAAGGTGCATGTCAATTTTCGTGATTTTTGGGTATTGTATGTGATCATAAGAAATTTATTTCGATAAAAACACATAGCGAAAAAAATAAAAATAAATAAATGGAATATACTAAGGGAATATTCCAATTCAAAATGCTATAAATAACCACCCTTAACCTAAATAAATCCTCCCGAAGTCAACAGCAAAAAAAAACCGCCGTATGTTTTTCTTGCCAGAAAAATATCTCGAGCAAACCAAAAATCCAAGAACAAATCATATATATATATATCTACAAATCCAAATACAAGTGTATTCGAGTCCCTGAAGTGTTGCTCTTCGATCCCATATGCTTTGTGTTGAACTCGATTCATCTCTGGGCCGTGTCAATGTTCGTCAGGGAGTTAGGGTTCGGATTCAACAATGAATGGAGGAGTTTTAATCGGATTTGAGTGTGTATATGAGATTGTGGTGGCGAGGGGGTCGTCTTGGCAAAGTAGCGGGTGGTTTGGTGCAAAGACAGTTCGGCGTCGAACTGGAGCAGCGCCAGGACGCATGTCAGACGAAGCGAGCGAGTTCGAAGTCCAAGGTATGGGGTGGTGCGGATTTGGAAGAGGAACTCAATGGTGTGATTTGTTTTAAGAATCATTGAGAGAAGAAGGAGATAGGAGGGGTCAAAGGGGGGTCAACACGATGGGATTTGGGGTTTTCTTTTTACTGGAGCGGAATTAGTGGTTTGCGGAAGAAACTAAACTTCGGGTGTGGGCTTTTGAGTTGGAGGCAGGCCGGTTATAATGGGTGAGAGGCCCAATAGTTTAATTCTAAGTTTATTTAAATTCTAATAGTTGTACAAACTTGTTGATATCGTAACTTGGTCATACGAGGTCAGTTTGACGAACCGTAAGTTGCGTTGGGATCATATGGACGAGAGCTTCACAATGAAGCTGACTGGGAGTGAATCCGAGCTCGTTACAATTTATGGCAAAATAAATTGTCCGATTCAAATCATCGAACGCAAACCGATATTTTTCGGTTAACGCGCAACAGTGAGTAAAACTCACTAACTCTGAACAGTTTATAATTTCATGTTGTATTTTTAGAACTGTTAAATATTGACTGTTTGACTGTGCGTTGACCGTTTGATTGAACTGCTAGTCAGTTAGTTAGATTTCCGTATTTGATTTTGTTTATCAGAATATATCAAATGAAACTGAAAGTGATGTTGATCATATTGTGTAACATCTGTGGATGCAGGGAAACAGGTTGGAGGAATCCGACTGGATTCCTCAACAGTTATTTTATTGTATTTCATATATTTTAATATATGATGTGAATTATAACCTGTTGTTGATTGTGTGTGTATGGACGAGATTAGACATCGTAATTTGATATGATTGAATACCATAACATACCGGAATATAGATAAGGGAATTTTCAAAGTGATATTGAAAATAGCATATTTATAAAATGGAATATTTATAAATAAGAGATGTTTATAAATTGGAATATTTATAAATAGGAGATATTCAAAAAGGAAATAATTTCAAAATCATTTTTCTTTTTGAATGGAAATGCCTGTGTGGCGAGTTTGGGGATTTTCCCGATGCCCCCGATACAAAGGAGGTTATGGCGAATTTTCCCGGGAATTGAGGAGTTAGAATATTTCAAGAATAAATTTGAAAAGGAAATATTTGTAAACCATTTACAAATAGAATTGGAAAGGGAACATTATAAAAAGGAAATCATTTTTAAAGTATAGAACCGTTATTTAAAAGAAAATCTTTTCAAATGAATAAAACGTTGTTAAAAAGGAAATCTTTATAAAGTGAATAAAGTAAATCGAATATGGTATTCGAAAGGAGAAATCGAATATGGCATTCGAAAGGAGTTAATCGAATATGGTATTCGAAGTTAGTTAATCGAATATGGTATTCGAAGTTAGTTAATCGAATATGGTATTCGAAAGTTAGTTAATCGAATATGTTATTCGAAAGGGGTTAGTCAAGTCGAGTTAGTCAAATAGAGTTAACCAGTTAGAGTTAATTAGGTAGAGTTAACCAGTTAGAGTTAATCAGTTAGAATTAATCGATTTGAGTTAAAACGAACTAGAGTTAATCAAATATAGTTAAGTGAGACAGAGTTAGTCAAACATAGTATTCAGGGTAAGTTACCATCTCGTACGACTGCTAGCGTAATTCGCAGGGCTGTAAATAGCCTACGGCGGTCGGATGTTTCCTGAGGGAGTCAGGCGTAACCATTGTGATCGCTGCGATCTAGAGTCAAGCGAATGGAGTTTAAATCGAGTATTAGTTATTCGATAGGAGTTAATCGAGTTGATCGAGTTGAGACACGAGTTAAGTTAGTCAAGTTAGTCGAGCCTAGTTAATCGAATCGAATTGGTCGAACCAAGTAAGTCGAGTTAAGTTAGTCAAGTTAGTCGAGTCTAGTTAATCGAATCGAATTGGTCGAACCAAGTAAGTCGAGTTAAGTTAGTCGAGCCTAGTTAATCGAATCGAATTGGTCGAACCAAGTAAGTCGAGTTAGTCGAGTCAAGTTAAGTTAGTCGAGTTAAGTTCGTCGAGTTAAATTTATCGATGTTAGTTTCATCGAAAGAAGTTATCGATGTTAGTTTCATCGAAAGGAGTTGTCGATGTTAGTTTCATCGAAAGAAGTTATCGATGTTAGTTTCATCGAAGGGAGTTATCGATTATAGTTTAATCGAAGTGAGATTTTCAAATATGAGATATTTGAAAAGGAAGAGTCATCGAATATTAGTTATTCGAAGAGAGATTTTCGAATATCGTTTATTCGAGAAGGAGTTAATCGAATATAGGTTATTCGAAGAAGAGTTAATCAAATAGAGATTTCTCGAAGAGAGTTAATCGGCAAATTCGATTATATCGAATTCGGGAAAGTACTTATACTTTCCAGTGTTTAAATAGAGATTTATTTATTTATAAATAAATAAGTGTTAGGTTAATTATTCACTAATAAGAATAGAAGTTATAATTAAAGTCAGATAATTCGAAAGTAGGGATTATAACGTTATCGTTATAACCAATGTTTTAAATATAGAAGGGGACTAGTAAAATTGAATCCGAGAAAGGCGTAAAGAAGTTGTTAAAGATTAAAAGATAAACTTTGACCATTTCGAAGTTATAACGTTGTTCAGTTAAGGTCTGAGAGGTAATTATACCCCAACTTGAGTGACTTCCTTCTTAACTAAGAAATGGCAAGATTTGATCGTAAATGAGTTTTGGAAATGTTTTCCAAACGAGAATCAGAAATGTTTTCTGATAAAAGAAAAAAATAAGAATTTAGAATATAGGGAAACAGGAGATTAGTAAATAAATGAACTAAAGAGATTAATGTTAAATGATGTTTGTTCGATATAATTTCCATCTGGAAATAATATCGTTGTTTGCACACTTGTTTTTCTTCGATAGTTAACTCACAGACTATCGAAGTTTTTGACCATTTTAACGTTGTTAATATGGAGAGACCGGTTGGATTATTATCCATAGAACCACTCTGTATTGGCATAAGCGTCGCGAATCATATATGCCAAAGATAATTGAAGACGGAGTAAAATGCAAGGGCTATCCTGTTTACAGAATAGTACCTTCGGTTTGTCCAGTCCCAGGACAACTTGTATGGACGAAGGTCTGACAGAGTATATCCAATGGATCGCGTAAGTTGATCTGTTCAAACGTATTCACGTTTGGTGGCGGAGGAATTCGTTTCTCTTAGCTGTATACCCGTGTTATTTTTGGATAAGTCAATTTGTGATTTGGCGGGTATGACGATGTGACATTCTAAGTGAATGAAGATGGATGTCTGACAGAGTATTTCCAGACGATCACGTACATTGATTTCTTCAACCGTACCAAGAGTGGAAGCGGAGAAGGAAACTTCTTTTAGCTGACACGTAATGTATTGTTGTAGACGTCAATTAGTGATTTTCAATGGACCTAACAATGTGGCATTCGAAGTGAATCTATTGTAATGATAAAGCGTAGCTTCTAGCCTCATCATCCGGTAATGACAGAAATCGGGCAGGCAGCATGGCTAAGTCGGTCGCACCGAAGTAGGGTGTATAATCACCTATCTAGTGAATATTCATTTGTTTCTTAAATCTATCAATGCTGTCCTATATATATACGGGAACGGTTGCTGATCCCAACCGTTGGTGATGTACATTCGATACACTCAAGCGAAATGAGTGGTCGGTCATGTGTGGTTGAGTTGCAAGATGTTCTTGTTGAACTCCAGTGTATCGTTCCTAGAGTACACTGATCGGAAGGTGGTTCCATACCTTGTCATAGTTGGGAATCCAATCATCCAATACGAGCTTGCGATTTTGATTGTATACTATATATGTAGTAACGTGAGATGCAAGCGTTTCTGCTAGATTGATATTTATTTGTACTTAGACATTATTATAATATCAGAATGATATTGCTTTGAAAAGTTATTTGGATTCTCATAAGGGAAAAACCCGTTCCGTATTCACGGCGTGGTCTTATGAGATATCATATACCTGTTTAAATGATTTGAGTTTATTCACACCAGTCCCATGACTGACCCGGAGTTTATTTTGTTGTTTTCCCTAAACTCTTGGGTGCCTAAATTTGTACGGGCAGTCCAGTAGTCGGGATTTTACAGATACACTTGGAGAGCTTGGAGCAGGAGGCTTCAGGATTCTATAGCTATTATTATTTCCGCTGTTGTTGTAAGTGTTGTACTCTGATAAGTGTTATTGTATACATATACTGATGTTATTTCAAAGATATGTTATGTTATATTTTATTCATTCCGCTGTGAGATTCGTGTTTACTCTGATGATGATATTCTTCTTCTTCTATTCTATAAGTTCTATCTTATCTATTCTCACCTTCTAATTTCTTTCATTAATTACCGGGATTTTTCGATGTTTTGGTTATCGACGTCGAGCTTACGTCGATAACCAAAGTCGCTCAAAATCCGGGTCACTACAGTTGGTACTAGAGCATAGGTTTAGTATTACCTTGGCTCTGTGGCGTGATTCAGTAGAGATGGGATTAGTAATATCCTAGACTGAGTTTGAGTGTATATATACGAGTGAACGTATTTGTTAGTTAATATAAAATGATTTTATATTGTGGAGTTTTATTGGTTGAGTTGTTTGTGAATTCTGGTCGATCGGTTTGATCCACTGTATCGATAGGGGTTACTAAACACTCGAATACGATGAACCGTCACGGTATGTTTTGGAAGAGGGTAAATGGAATAATTTTACCCGAATATATTTGATATAGTATATTGGTTGTGTTGGTTGTTATTATAATCGAGTAAGATTATAAAAAGGTAAAATGATTATAAATGACTAATCAGAATTCATATAAGTAAAGTATATGAAATAAAATGAAGAAAAATCTGAATTTAAATCAGATTGGAATTAAAATAAGGAAATTTTAAGTTCCTGGGAGATTTTGAAAACGTTTTTCAAACTGAAGGTGTTATAGTATTGAACTCACGTCGATAGCTGGAAAATAGATTCTGATGATGAATCGCGACATCATCAGTGTTCATTTTTTGAGTTCTAAGTGACGGACTACTACCAAAGGTTTTGTTTTTGAATTGTTTTGAGAAAACAAGTTGTTTAGAAATTCAAAGGTTTTGAATTGGCATTGTAATTTCAAATTGATTTGAAATAGACCCAGGAAATTAAGTTTCGGAATTTAATTTTAACTTATGAAGTTAAATAGAATAAGATAGTAGAAATAAATTGAAATATTAACTTGAACTGAGTTAAATAGAATTGAATTGGATTAGAGAATAATATGTTATGGAATTGGGTTGATGAGTTAAGAATTTGAAATTTGATATTCGGGTTCGAATGAAATTCGATTTGGTTTTGAGGATATGAACTGATTTGAATTTGATGGAAATAACACTGGTATATGCTGAGTTGATAGCATATGGAAGTGATAGAGTTGATATTCCCGACAAAAAGGTACCAGTTTATATTATATATGGATATGAGATTTATGAGCCGAATTGGCAAGCCGCTTGGCTGTTTGATTTTCTTTTGGGTTAAAGAAGGCCCAGAGAGGCGAGTTGGAGTTTGAGATATTGACCAGTACAAAGGAGGTGCTGGCAAAAATTTTCGAAAAGTTAAGGTGTTAGAAAATTTTCAGAATTTTTGAAAATTTAGTTAGTCGGAATAAATTAATATTTTAGTCGATATTAATTGGTTCAGTTGAAACCGGAGACAAGGGGTAAACAGATAAATTTTTACCCAGAAGATAGGGTCATCCCCTAGCTTAGCAATTTCGAGGACGAAATTTTATTAAGGGGGGAAGATTGTAGTAACCCGCATTTTTAGCTGTTGAACAATTTATTTATTTAATTATTAAATATCGATTTATCGATATCGAGAACGTGAATTAAATAATATTGAATATTTAATTAATAATTATAATATAATAAAATATATTATAATGTCGAAATAATCAAAAATATTGGAAATACAAATATTCTGTGAATGGGGTCATCCCAAAGATGTAATTCAACTTAGAGTTGGATTATATTGACGAATATATTCAATCGACGACAGTTTGAGCGTATAATTATAATATAATTAAAATAGAGCTTGAAACGACGCGGCAGTTCGCTATTTGGCGATTCAGACTTCAACTGAATGTACAGGATTCATTTTAAGTCGGATTTCTGTGAAACAAGAAACGTGTGGAGCTGGTGGAGTATATCTTTCTAGAGGAAGAGAATAATCGGGATTTCGTCGTGTAGATTTTTATGTACGTCCAAATCAAATTTCAGAAAAGTCGCTGTGGAATTCCTTTATAATTTGCGACGCTTTATATACGTTATAAATGGATTTTCAGTATAAACTGAATATCGAGATAATATGAAATATCAAGCTGTAAATTCTGATATGATATTCTGGGGCTGTACGATATCATATGTGAAGATATACGATAATAATTAATTTTAAATAATTAATTCAATTATATTTAAATATATTTATATATTTAAATAGGCTATTTAGAGCGTTAAAAATAGCCACTTTTGCAAACGAAGTCGGAATTCGACGAAACCAGTTTTGTTGGATCCGCAATGTCAAATTATTGTTAGATTCCAAGTTTCGTGATTTTTAGAGTCACTGTGTGGTCGTACAGATTTTTAGAGTGAGAAACAGTCAGTATTTTGACAGTTAAAAATACGTTGTGCGAGCATACGAAGTCGAAATTCGACGAAACCAGTTTCGTTGGGACCGTAATATTGAACTGAAGGTGCATGTCAATTTTCGTGATTTTTGGGTATTGTATGTGATCATAAGAAATTTATTTCGATAAAAACACATAGCAAATAAAATAAAAATAAATAAATGGAATATACTAAGGGAATATTCCAATTCAAAATGCTATAAATAACCACCCTTAACCTAAATAAATCCTCCCGAAGTCAACAGCAAAAAAAAACCGCCGTATGTTTTTCTTGCCAGGAAAATATCTCGAGCAAACCAAAAATCCAAGAACAAATCATATATATATATATCTACAAATCCAAATACAAGTGTATTCGAGTCCCTGAAGTGTTGCTCTTCGATCCCATATGCTTTGTGTTGAACTCGATTCATCTCTGGGTCGTGTCAATGTTCGTCAGGGAGTTAGGGTTCGGATTCAACAATGAATGGAGGAGTTTTAATCGGATTTGAGTGTGTATATGAGATTGTGGTGGCGAGGGGGTCGTCTTGGCAAAGTAGCGGGTGGTTTGGTGCAAAGACAGTTCGGCGTCGAACTGGAGCAGCGCCAGGACGCATGTCAGACGAAGCGAGTGAGTTCAAAGTCCAAGGTATGGGGTGGTGCGGATTTGGAAGAGGAACTCAATGGTGTGATTTGTTTTAAGAATCATTGAGAGAAGAAGGAGATAGGAGGGGCCAAAGGGGGGTCAACACGATGGGATTTGGGGTTTTCTTTTTACTGGAGCAGAATTAGTGGTTTGGGGAAGAAACTAAACTTCGGGTGTGGGCTTTTGAGTTGGAGGCAGGCCGGTTATAATGGGTGAGAGGCCCAATAGTTTAATTCCAAGTTTATTTAAATTCTAATAGTTGTACAAACTTGTTGATATCGTAACTTGGTCATACGAGGTCAGTTTGACGAACCGTAAGTTGTGTTGGGATCATATGGACGAGAGCTTCACAATGAAGCTGACTGGGAGTGAATCCGAGCTCGTTACAATTTATGGCAAAATAAATTTTCCGATTCAAATCATCGAACGCAAACCGATATTTTTCGGTTAACGCGCAACAGTGAGTAAAACTCACTAACTCTGAACAGTTTATAATTTCATGTTGTATTTTTAGAACTGTTAAATATTGACTGTTTGACTGTGCGTTGACCGTTTGATTGAACTGCTAGTCAGTTAGTTAGATTTCCGTATTTGATTTTGTTTATCAGAATATATCAAATGAAACTGAAAGTGATGTTGATCATATTGTGTAACATCTGTGGATGCAGGGAAACAGGTTGGAGGAATCCGACTGGATTCCTCAACAGTTATTTTATTGTATTTCATATATTTTAATATATGATGTGAATTATAACCTGTTGTTGATTGTGTGTGTATGGACGAGATTAGACATCGTAATTTGATATGATTGAATACCATAACATACCGAATATAGATAAGGGAATTTTCAAAGTGATATTGAAAATAGCATATTTATAAAATGGAATATTTATAAATAAGAAATGTTTATAAATTGGAATATTTATAAATAGGAGATATTCAAAAAGGAAATAATTTCAAAATCATTTTTCTTTTTGAATGGAAATGCCTGTGTGGCGAGTTTGGGGATTTTCCCGATGCCCCCGATACAAAGGAGGTTATGGCGAATTTTCCCGGGAATTAAGGAGTTAGAATATTTCAAGAATAAATTTGAAAAGGAAATATTTGTAAACCATTTACAAATAGAATTGGAAAGGGAACATTATAAAAAGGAAATCATTTTTAAAGTATAGAACCGTTATTTAAAAGAAAATCTTTTCAAATGAATAAAACGTTGTTAAAAAGGAAATCTTTATAAAGTGAATAAAGTAAATCGAATATGGTATTCGAAAGGAGAAATCGAATATGGCATTCGAAAGGAGTTAATCGAATATGGTATTCGAAGTTAGTTAATCGAATATGGTATTCGAAGTTAGTTAATCGAATATGGTATTCGAAAGTTAGTTAATCGAATATGTTATTCGAAAGGGGTTAGTCAAGTCGAGTTAGTCAAATAGAGTTAACCAGTTAGAGTTAATTAGGTAGAGTTAACCAGTTAGAGTTAATCAGTTAGAATTAATCGATTTGAGTTAAAACGAACTAGAGTTAATCAAATATAGTTAAGTGAGACATAGTTAGTCAAACATAGTATTCAGGGTAAGTTACCATCTCGTACGACTGCTAGCGTAATTCGCAGGGCTGTAAATAGCCTACGGCGGTCGGATGTTTCCTGAGGGAGTCAGGCGTAACCATTGTGATCGCTGCGATCTAGAGTCAAGCGAATGGAGTTTAAATCGAGTATTAGTTATTCGATAGGAGTTAATCGAGTTGATCGAGTTGAGAAACGAGTTAAGTTAGTCAAGTTAGTCGAGCCTAGTTAATCGAATCGAATTGGTCGAACCAAGTAAGTCGAGTTAAGTTAGTCAAGTTAGTCGAGCCTAGTTAATCGAATCGAATTGGTCGAACCAAGTAAGTCGAGTTAAGTTAGTCAAGTTAGTCGAGCCTAGTTAATCGAATCGAATTGGTCGAACCAAGTAAGTCGAGTTAGTCGAGTCAAGTTAAGTTAGTCGAGTTAAGTTCGTCGAGTTAAATTTATCGATGTTAGTTTCATCGAAAGAAGTTATCGATGTTAGTTTCATCGAAAGGAGTTGTCGATGTTAGTTTCATCGAAAGAAGTTATCGATGTTAGTTTCATCGAAGGGAGTTATCGATTATAGTTTAATCGAAGTGAGATTTTCAAATATGAGATATTTGAAAAGGAAGAGTCATCGAATATTAGTTATTCGAAGAGAGATTTTCGAATATCGTTTATTCGAGAAGGAGTTAATCGAATATAGGTTATTCGAAGAAGAGTTAATCAAATAGAGATTTCTCGAAGAGAGTTAATCGGCAAATTCGATTATATCGAATTCGGGAAAGTACTTATACTTTCCAGTGTTTAAATAGAGATTTATTTATTTATAAATAAATAAGTGTTAGGTTAATTATTCACTAATAAGAATAGAAGTTATAATTAAAGTCAGATAATTCGAAAGTAGGGATTATAACGTTATCGTTATAACCAATGTTTTAAATATAGAAGGGGACTAGTAAAATTGAATACGAGAAAGGCGTAAAGAAGTTGTTAAAGATTAAAAGATAAACTTTGACCATTTCGAAGTTATAACGTTGTTCAGTTAAGGTCTGAGAGGTAATTATACCCCAACTTGAGTGACTTCCTTCTTAACTAAGAAATGGCAAGATTTGATCGTAAATGAGTTTTGGAAATGTTTTCCAAACGAGAATCAGAAATGTTTTCTGATAAAAGAAAAAAAATAAGAATTTAGAATATAGGGAAACAGGAGATTAGTAAATAAATGAACTAAAGAGATTAATGTTAAATGATGTTTGTTCGATATATTTCCATCCGGAAATAATATCGTTGTTTGCACACTTGTTTTTCTTCGATAGTTAACTCACAGACTATCGAAGTTTTTGACCATTTTAACGTTGTTAATATGGAGAGACCGGTTGGATTATTATCCATAGAACCACTCTGTATTGGCATAAGCATCGCGAATCATATATGCCAAAGATAATTGAAGACGGAGTAAAATGCAAGGGCTATCCTGTTTACAGAATAGTACCTTCGGTTTGTCCAGTCCCAGGACAACTTGTATGGACGAAGGTCTGACAGAGTATATCCAATGGATCGCGTAAGTTGATCTGTTCAAACGTATTCACGTTTGGTGGCGGAGGAATTCGTTTCTCTTAGCTGTATACCCGTGTTATTTTTGGATAAGTCAATTTGTGATTTGGCGGGTATGACGATGTGACATTCTAAGTGAATGAAGATGGATGTCTGACAGAGTATTTCCAGACGATCACGTACATTGATTTCTTCAACCGTACCAAGAGTGGAAGCGGAGAAGGAAACTTCTTTTAGCTGACACGTAATGTATTGTTGTAGACGTCAATTAGTGATTTTCGATGGACCTAACAATGTGGCATTCGAAGTGAATCTATTGTAATGATAAAGCGTAGCTTCTAGCCTCATCATCCGGTAATGACAGAAATCGGGCAGGCAGCATGGCTAAGTCGGTCGCACCGAAGTAGGGTGTATAATCACCTATCTAGTGAATATTCATTTGTTTCTTAAATCTATCAATGCTGTCCCATATATATACGGGAATGGTTGCTGATCCCAACCGTTGGTGACGTACATTCGATACACTCAAGCGAAATGAGTGGTCGGTCATGTGTGGCTGAGTTGCAAGATGTTCTTGTTGAACTCCAGTGTATCGTTCCTAGAGTACACTGATCGGAAGGTGGTTCCATACCTTGTCATAGTTGGGAATCCAATCATCCAATACGAGCTTGCGATTTTGATTGTATACTATATATGTAGTAACGTGAGATGCAAGCGTTTCTGCTAGATTGATATTTATTTGTACTTAGACATTATTATAATATCAGAATGATATTGCTTTGAAAAGTTATTTGGATTCTCATAAGGGAAAAACCCGTTCCGTATTCACGGCGTGGTCTTATGAGATATCATATACCTGTTTAAATGATTTGAGTTTATTCACACCAGTCCCATGACTGACCCGGAGTTTATTTTGTTGTTTTCCCTAAACTCTTGGGTGCCTAAATTTGTACGGGCAGTCCAGTAGTCGGGATTTTACAGATACACTTGGAGAGCTTTGAGCAGGAGGCTTCAGGATTCTATAGCTATTATTATTTCCGCTGTTGTTGTAAGTGTTGTACTCTGATAAGTGTTATTGTATACATATACTGATGTTATTTCAAAGATATGTTATGTTATATTTTATTCGTTCCGCTGTGAGATTCGTGTTTACTCTGATGATGATATTCTTCTTCTTCTATTCTATAAGTTCTATCTTATCTATTCTCACCTTCTAATTTCTTTCATTAATTACCGAGATTTTTCGATGTTTTGGTTATCGACGTCGAGCTTACGTCGATAACCAAAGTCGCTCAAAATCCGGGTCACTACATCATGTAACAAGACTGAATGCAATAATTAACACAGCCATGGTTGAATTAAATAGGCTAATATAGTCACGAATAATAACATGCATTTGCAGCAGTAAACATAAATGAAATAAACCAAGCCTATTAGTACAGACCGTGTTCTCCAAGGCTTGTAACCATGTATACCAAGTTGTCTTGTTTCCGTGTTTTCCAAGCCAACGGATGCGTGGGGGCCAAACTATTTTCATCTTTAAATATTGTTGTATCCATCCTCCATTTCAGACAAAGAAAAGAAATGAGAGATAGGAATTCAATACATAATCATATAAAAGATTAAATACTCAACCCAAATTCGTGCCTTTTAATTCGTTGGTTTCCTTTCAACCCCTGCTTTTATCTCGCACCAGTTTAATTCAACTCGTCTCTTTGTTTTGGGAACTCAAAGGGAATAGTAACGACGTGGGAGAGATTTGCTGAAGTTGGGAAGGATGAAGGGCGGTTCTCGGGGGCGTAAGCAAGTTCGCGGTGATCGGCTGTGGTGGTGGAAGTTCGCCAGGTCCGGCAATGAAGGGTTTACGCCCAAGACGAATTCAGGCGAGGTGATGGAACATTGACGGTCAAGATCTCGGGTGTGTTGCCGTGTCTCATTCGGGCGAAGTAGATGGTGGAGTTCGCCGGAGCTCCGACGTTTTCTGGTGGTAGGAAGAGCTCGGAAAGGAGAAAAGAATGGGATCGATCTGACAAGATGGTGGAACAGAGAAGGGATGCGGTTCAGTTCTCGAGCTTTCTATGGGAGTTTCAGGCGTTGGGAGTTTGTAATATTATTGGGAGTAGCGATTCTGATATTTTTGGGGAGAGAACGATGTGAATTACGAGATGAACGTGATGATTTGTTTTGTGTGGATCAATGGAGTTCAAAGGAGGTTTTTGGGGTTTCTGTGACCAGTAGTTTCAAAGTCTGTAGCGTGAGTTAAGGGGAATAAACGAGGAAGGTGACTTAGTGGCCATTTGGTGTAAAGATGGAGGCGTGATGAACATTGAGAATGGGAAAAACAGTTCAATCAACTTTCTAGAAGAAGGAATCAGTGATATGTGACTTGTTAAGGGGAGTAAACAATGTAGTAAAGGGAGGTTGATTTTTATTAATAATGGTAATTAGGTAGAAGGAGAATATGAAGTTGCATATCTGCAAGGGATGTCTGTGCAACTTGAATTGGAGAAGACAGCTAATCAAACCGTGATTTATTAAATTTGAGAAAGGTATATAGTTAAGTAAAAGTCAATTAAGGAATTTATATAACTAATTATTTTAAATTAATGTTAATACTATAGTATTTATAATTTAGTCATATGTTGCCAGAATCAGACGAGACCGGTCAGGGTAGGATCATAACGAAGGAATTTACACTGTAGAACTGATCTCACTAAAAACAAAGTTGTTGAAATTTCATGTTAAAATCAAACGCTGTTTGATTTTAAAATGAAACAAAAGCTGAACCGTCAACTGCAAACGAGGTGAATAAACTCACTAACTTTGGCTCGTTTATATTTTTATACAAATGAGTTCTAATTTATTTCTAGTAATTTTATACTGTGTGATGATTTTTTGAATGAATGGTTGATAAAATTGGTTGAATGGTTGATATGATTATATAGTTGATCGATAATTATTTCTGTTATTAATTAATGTTGATTAACATCTGTGGTTGCAGGGAAACAGGTTGGAAGAATCCAACTGGATTCCTCAACATTTATATTACTGTTTTTATTTGACTGTGATATATGATGTGTTATATAATCTATGATTGGATTTGAATTACCCTAGCCCTAGAAATTTGGTATTTTAAATACCGTAAAATATTTTCCAGTGTGGAGAAGGAAATTGAGATTTAAAAATGGAATTTATTTTCAAAGTAGGAATTAAATTTTGGCTGTAGTTGAAATAGAATCTTGTTTTAAATAATTAATCAAGAAGTTGAATTTAAACGTTTTTATAATTTTGATAAAATATTTATCTCAGGATCAACTGGACTATGGAAACCAGTTTTGAAATCGATAGGTGTAAGTGGATTTGAGTGTAGCGATTTTAAAGGAAAATATAAGGAGTTTTAAATTAGAAGGAATAGAAGTAAGATTTTATGAATGATTTTACCATTAGAATATAATAAAGGGAATTTAGATTTTTAAGGTATGAAGCCAAACGAGTTTATATGTAGAAGAAATATTATTCACGTTCGAAGTGAACAATGGTTTAAAGCCGATATTTGATGATTGGAAATTAAATGAGAAAGGGGAAATGAAAAAAATGGGTTTTATCTTAAGTTCAAAATATAAAATGAATTGAAATATAAATTCAAATATGGATTTATATGGAAAAGTGGAATTCGAGTTTAAAGCCAATATTTGAAATGAGATTTAAATTTAGCTATTATTCAAGACATTTAAAACGAAATTTTAAATGATTGAAATAAAAAGGAATGAGGCTAGTATGAATAATTCTGAATAGAAGTAATAAATAAAAATTTGGGTTTAAGACATGTTTATAAGTATGAAATCAAACTGTATATAAATGAAATATATTCACGATTAAATTGAATAATGGTTTAAAGAAAATATTTTGCAAATGAAGTATCTATAAAGGAAATTTATATTGGAAATATGGATCCAAATTGGAACTAGAATGAGAAAAGGAAATGGATAATTGTTTTTAAAGAAACAATGAGTTTTATCCCAAAAATTGGAATACAAATAACGTTTTGTAGGCAAGGAGGGTTATAAAGGGATTTGGTAATGATTTGGAAAGGGAAAATTCAAAAGTGTATTTGGAATTTGAATTAGCCTAAAATGGTAGATAAATTCCGAAAGTTCGTAATAGAATCGAATATACATTATTAAGAGAAAGTTATTTATTGGAATTCGATTATATCGAATTTAGGGAAGTAGTATTTTTACTTTCCGGTTTGAATCAAATTTAATTATTTATTTATTTACTTATTAATTTATTTATTGAAATAAATAAAAACAAGTTGCATTTTTATAAACCAAATATTTGTAAATAGCGATTTGAAATGCTGCCATTATAATAAATGTTTTGGTAAATCTAAATAGCGATTTTAAACGCTGTCGTTATAATAAGTGTTTTGGTAAATCTAAATAGCAATTTTAACGCTGCCGTTATAATAACTGTTTTGTAAATCTAAACAGCGATCTTAACGCTATTGTTATAATAAGTGTTCTATAATTCTAAACAGCGATTGTAACGTTGTTGTTAAAAGTAATGTTTTATAAATCAAATATTTGGAAACAACGATTATAATGCTACCGTTATAATCAAAGTTTTTCCGTGAAAGAAGCGTGTTCTTAGATTGGATCCGAAAGTCACGTAAGCGATGTTTGGTTTAAAGTTGTGAGCTTTGACTATTTTAAAGTTGAGAATGTTGTTCAATTAAGGTCTGAGAGGTAATTATACCCCAACTTGATTGACTTCATGATTAATGGAGGAATGGTTAAGGTTCGATAGTAAAGATGGGTTAGCAAGATGGTTAGTTAATAGGTGATTACTGGTTTGAGTTATAATAACGAGGTTTTTACAACATTTGGTTAATTTAAAGGAGTTTGAAATGTTTCCCCAATAAAATGAGAAATATTTTCTATGCGTAGAAAATGAAATGAATTGGGCAACGAGGAATTAAGAAATGAAATATGGAAATATTTTTCGATATTAATAAGGTATATTTTCTGAATATAGAAAATAAGGATTCATGAATATATATATATATATATATATATATATATATATATATAAGTTTTATAACTGAAATAAGAGATATTTTCTCGACTAAAGAAATTAGGATACTATAGATGTTTCCAAAAATCGAGTGAGACAATCGAGCTTTGGCAAGATAGGAAAGATGGGAATTTGGAATCGATAATAGGAATAGGGGGTCTATATATATAAGGGCCAGTATTGCTTGAAGGTTGATAAGTAGAATTTCCATTCGGAAATTGGGTCGTTGGTTGAATGGATGTTCCTTTGATAGTTAAATCACCGACTATCAAAGTTTTGATTTATTTTATACCTCCGTTGTCAATACAGAGAGACCGAGATTAGATTCAATATCTGAAAACCACTCCGTATTGGCATAAGCGTTACGAATCCACTTATGTTGAAGAGATTACGAAGATGGAATAAAGTGCTAGGGTTGTTCTTTTAATCCTAGGTAGAAATTTCCTAAAGTGGATTAATAGAATGGTGCCTTCGGTTTGCCCAGACCCAGGACAACTTGTAAGGACGAGTGTCTGACAGAGTATTTCCAAAGGGATTACGTACGTTGATTCCTTCAAACGTATGAAGTTGGTGGCAAAGAAGGGAAACTTCTTTAGTCTCACAATCTGAGTATTTTTGTGGGAATCAATTAGTGATTTCTGATGGATCTGAGGATGTGGGATTCAAACTGAATGGTGGCCAGATGTTCTGGAAGATAATTCAAACCTCAAGCCTCACAACCGGGAATTGACAAAAATCGGGCAGGCAGCATGGCTATGTGGGTCGCTCCCATTAGGATGTATAATCCCCTATTTAGAGAAATTCCATTTGCTTCATTAATCTACCGATGCTGTCCCTTTCGGGAAATGGTTGCTGATCCCAACTGTTGGTGATATACATTCGATACACTCGAGCGAAATGAGTGGTCGGTCATGTGTAGGTCGGGTTGCAAGACGTTCTTGTTGAACCCCAATGTATCCTCTCTAGAGTACACTGATCGGAAGGTGGTTCCATACCTTGTCATGTTGGAAATCCAATCTCCAATAAGCGCCCTGCGGTTTTTGATATTATATTATATATGGAGCGTGAGATGCAAGCGTTCCGCTACATTCTATTTATTTGATGTAGATACTATTATAATATCACTGGATTTGATATCAAAATATTTGTGGTTATCATAAGGTAAAAACCATCCGTGTTTATGTGTGGATCGGTCTTAGGATTATCATTTCTTTCGAAAGGATTTTGGAAGTTAAACAAATGGTTGGAGTTTACTCACACCAGTCCCATGACTAATCCAGAGTTTATTTTGTTTGTTTTCCCCTAAACTCTTGGGTGCCCAAATTTGTACGGGCAGTCAAGTAGTCGGGATTTTACAGATTCACCAGGAGGCTTCACCAGTTAGCTATATACTATCATATCTTCCGCTGTATACTATGTTGTATCTGGAAACAGGTGGTCATAACTATTCCAGGAATAATCGTTGTGCTCTGATGATGGTATGTATTTACAGTTACTGATTTGTATTTGAAAAGTTATGTTATTTAATATATTTTATTCGTTCCGCTGTGAGTTTCTGATCTTCGTTTTCTTCTATTCTAATATTTCTTTCTTTCTATTTCTCATCCTCTAACTTCTTTCTACTAATGATTCATTTTTCTGTGCAATTTGGGTTGGACGTGTGGTGTTATTAGTCGACTCAAAGGGTATGAAAATTTGGGCCATTATAGTTCATCAACACTAAATTAGAATAGCGTATCAGTTGAAGAGAGCTATGGGCTAAAATGAGGATATTGCGGGCCTTTAGCAGGGATTTAACCGCGTAGTTCGCTCCAAAAATCGTTAATGCTTAATTATTGCAGATCTAAATATGTTCAAATACTCTATTAAATTAGAGATCTAAACCTTTTTAAATCTGCAATCGAATCTAACCTTAACCTTTCCACACAAACATTTTATATAGATAAATTTACATTGAAATGGACATATCAAGCCAAACAAAAGATTACAACGCCAAATCATTCCTCCACCTTATTAAACAATTACAAACCCAACATTTTTGATTGATAAACTTCGCGACAAAAATTAATGATAGGAAATTTGTGGGTTTTAATGTGATATTATCGTAAAAACCCAAATCTTCTAGGCATACAGATTCATATAAAATCTACAAAATATAGGAAACAGTCTAAACAAATCTTATTTCCACTCACAACAATAGCGGTGAAGGAGTTATCAACAAACTGAAAACTATATGCGCAAATAGACGTTGTTCTCCGGTTCCGATTGCAGATTTAAATGTATGGACCCTATAAAATTGAGTCTTTTATATAGATTCAAAATTCTAGAATGCTAATCTAATTAGAATTAGAATTAGAAAAGAAAATTGAATAGAATAACATAGGAGAAGAAGCAACCTATTCTCTGGAATTCGGCAGAATGAGGTACAAGAAAAATATGTAATATGATTTGGGTGAGGCTAAAAGAGTGGTATATATAGTTGTATGTGTAAATAAAGAACGTAAGATTTACACGATTTAATCCTTGTAGTTCATGTGTATAAAATATATAAATACCCCTAACCAAAACAAGTCAAACCCATCAAAATTCCTTAAGAGTGTTCGACCACTCTAAGAGAAGCTGTCAACCCTTAAAGGGTCTGAAACAACCAATAAATTTGTTTAATTGATTGAAAGATTTATTTGATTAAAAGTTATATATAAATATATTGCATTGGTTTCTCTGATTGATTTCTTTCCTTTATTTTCAAATCCTTGTCCCCTCATTCATAAAATTATGTACATTCAAATTCAAACTTTATGGAATATTTATTTTCAATTAATGTATTCATATTCCATATATATATATATTTATTTCATTTGAATTTCAATCTTTATGCGCAAGCTATTTGCATACAGCTTTAATTAATGTTTATTTGTTTATTTCCTGTCCTCAACATATTTGTTTGTTTGAAATTTGAATTCTCCTAAGGGAATATTCCCTTATTCTATTTCATCCATTATTATCCCTTGGATATTTATTTATATTACTAATTCAAATGTTTATATGTATATATTTATAGTACAATCTAATTTAATTATAATTTCTTAATACAGACACCATTTTCAACATATTATATATCAAAACGTATAAGAATTTTGTCATGAACACAAATATAGTATTTTCATGGCTAAATTCTTAGTTATCCAAAATTTCATTTTTCTATTGTTTTACATTTATTGTTTATTTAACTTTTATTGCTTATATATCTAGTCTAATTAATATATATTTTTGCGGGGTGTTACAACAATAGGTTGACTTGTCATAGGTATAAGTAGGTTAATAACACATAGGTTATAACTAAAAGATGAAATGGGAAGTAAGAGGCTTATTATAAATTAAATTAGACAACAGGGAACAAGTTTAATAAGAAATTTAACAATTATAGTTGAGGTAATATTATAACACGAGGTTATAATTAAATGGAAAAGAGTAGAGTATGCTTATTATCAATAAACTTATAACTGAGGGATTAAGTTTAATGAATATAATATTAAGAGGTGGTTCGTTCTGGCAGCGAAAGCCAATTAGGAAAATAAGTGGCCAATAAAATGAATGAGAAGTGGTCTATTCTGGCAGTGAGAGTTGATTAGGGAAAATAAGCGGCCAACTAAGGCTACTAGAAAAATAACTTGAATGCAGAATAAACCATTTAATCTTTAAGTATATTAGCAATGCGGTAAGTAAAACAAGCGCGTAGTTGAAGATTAGACATAGGGTCTTATAACGTAATTATTAGGTGCGTTTGTAGCGATCTATATGTATTTGGTATGAAGAACTCAACGGGATAGGTCATCATCGATGTTTGGAGACAAAAGAAGAGCACATCCAACTTATTATTTGATGGGACTGGAAGGAAGTGCATGACTTATACGGGACATGAGGTCACTCCATGATGGACTTTATGGTAGGCCAAATGAAGTTGTAACCACAGAGGCATGGTTTGTAATGTTCCATCTGGTGTGTATGCCTTGGATGCACCTTGGATGGTGGGAAGCCTAAAGAATGATTGGGATAATCTTAGGATGATTCGGCAGCTGCCCCAAGGGGGAGGCCTCCTGGTCAGGGCGTAACAAAGGATAGTATGTTGTCAAATACCTGACATCATCAATCAGAGCATGTGCGGAAAAGATGGGAGCTAAGCCAAAAGGCTAGTGAATTTTATTATCGGAACACTGGATGAGGGACCACATGTTTGTCTAGGTTGGACGGTACGACGATCATTTAGCTCTTCTTAATAGTCTTTCATTAGAAGGGAGTAGGTTGGGTGGGGCCTTGGAAACAACCAGAAGAGCCAGCCCTTTCTTTAGATATCTGTATTGTAGGCCCAACGAGGTTGTCCTTTACAGATATGTGTAAAGGCCCCGACCAAGTTCCATAGGGGAACTCGGGGATTATGGCGTCGTTACAACGCAACGGTTAAGGCTTATTCGCTTTCGCAGCATAGCCAGTACGCATTCGTGGCGTGGCATTAGAGACTTGGTATGCCTTCATTGCATAGTCTAGTACACTTTCGAAGCGTAGAGGTGGAGGTCTGGCTCGTTTTCGTAATATTACGATGGGGACCATTCGAGGAGGGTACTATGGGAAGTACCTCAATAACACTACACCAAATAATCAAATTTGAAACATAATATATTTTTTACTTGAAACAATTTTTTTGGTTTCTAAGCTTGAAATAGTTATTTAGTGTTTCCATATCTACCAAGGTGTTTCCATTAATTTTTCTATAATTAAATATATAATTTACACGTAACATATTAACTCTTGGTCGGCCATATAATTATTCAGATAAGGACCGAAATTTTTGTTAAGGATGCAGAATGCTGACCTTAAGGCAAAACTAACACTAAGGTGGTGAAGAGTGTTTTAAAGAGATTATGGAAAATTTAAACAATCTAGAATAATTATATGGATCACACAATGATTATCACACTAGAAATGATCACAAACACAGAAAAAATCACAGACACAGATATATGTAAATATAAAATGCAAAAAAGGAAAGAACACACCGGATTTTGTACTACTTCGGATTACTCCTACGTCTAATTCCATACAACGCTGGATTGCGCAGAGTTATTATTATCAATATCCAATTACATCACGCTTTATTTTATGGCTATAAGGTTAACACTTATTCCACCACCCTTGATTCCACGGCTATAAGGTTAACATTGCTCTGTTTCCTTGATTTCAAGGTTACAAGGAACACACCCTTTCCCAAACAATTCCCAAACAATTACAATAGCCGTAGAACTCTTCAATTAGCACTTCAAACTGAGAGTAGATGATAGAGAATGAAAAGGGAAGAAGAATGATATAAATTTTATTGAAATCGAATGGCGGTTGTTCCTTCTCTCACGTTGAATTCTTTTCAGTCTAATTCGCAATTTCCCTTCTTCTCTTCAGACAAATCGCTCTTGACTGATGGATTGAGTAAATCAAGTTCGGATCTGAATACAAGATCGCGACTTTATTCTGATGGTTGCTATCGTTGTGGAAGTAAAAATCATTATGCGAGATTTTGTAGGAATCAAATTGGATGTTCCAATTGTGGAAGATGGGGACATCAAAACGATTCTTGTCCAGATTATACTAGAAAAGTATACCTCAGGGATTATCTTGCGAAAGTTAATTGAAGGAATAAAACGATTGAAAATTTGCAAGGACGATTGAATACAAAGACTTCAGGTAACCACTATCAAATTCTGAGTTCTGGCTTGGTTCTTTTGAAGAACTTCATAAACATTAACGATCAGATTCAGATTGTAAATTCTTGTCAAGAATTGGGTAGTGGAGAGGGTGGTTTTGATAGACCCGGGTATGAAAATGGTGCGCTTTTGAAGCTTTTTATGATGTGTCTGGGTAAATTTTGGAATTTACAGACAAAACAATATGAAGAAAGGAGAATAAGCGACGGTGTTAGTCCTCCTGCCATACCTTTTGAGTTTAAAAAGTTAGTAAGGGATTCTATGGCCGCTGCTCATAAAGTAATTTTAGAAAATGGTGGAAAAATTGATGATCTTCCTCCAATGTCCCCTGATGTTTGTATTGTCAATTATTATGACCTTGATGGAAAATTGGGTATTCACCAAGACAAGGATGAGAGCTACGAAAGTATATTGGCAGGCCTTCCTGTGGTATCCTTCTCAATAGGGGATTCGGCGGTTTTTGTTTATAAGGAAGAAAGAGCAAATGAGTCAATTAAGAAAATTGTGTTAGAGTCGGGGGATGTACTCATCTTTGGGGGTGAATCCAGGGGAATATATATCGACATTGATGGCATTTGCAAGGATACGGCCCCAAAATTGCTTATTGAGAAGACTAACATGAAGTATGGCAGGCTGAATTTAACATTTAGACAGAGTGTTCATTCAGGTGGAGATTCAATTCAGAATAATACCAATTGGAATTGGTCATTTGCTGATGTAGTTAAACAATCTTTGATCAAAATGCCATCATGGAACCCGATACTAAAGATGAGTAAACACAGGAAAAATGGTCCTGGTCGAGCATGCTATCGTTGTGGGGATCCCTCACATCTAGCAAAAGATTGCAGGAACGGATTACGATGCTTTAACTGCGGCGGAATTGGTCATCGCAAGGTTAGTTGCTCTATGAATTTTATTGGAAAACCTGTTTGGGAGATTTTGCATCACAACTGTTTGAGAATATGCCTGAAATTAATTGAGATTGCGGACTGGTATAAAAAGGAATTCTCGAATGATATGAGCATTGGTGCGTACTCGATGTTGAAGATGGGATGGAATTTAGAGGGGATGGTTGATGGAATTTTATGGCGAAAGGCTGCTGTCAGGTATGATGTCTTTCCTCCGCTTCCGAGGCCGCTGTCTAGAAAAGAACATGCATTTTCATTTAGTTTGAATCTCACAATACTAAGGAGATTTTTCTATGATTGGGGAGGTAGGAGTAGTAAGTCAGTTATTCAGTTGCTAGATGACATTTTAGCACACTTTGACGTCATAAATACATCGATCAACTGTGAGAAGGTAGGATTTCATAGTAAAACAGATGGAGTCAGTTCTAACAGTGTTAACAAACAGCAGTCATTGTATATAAAGTCTGGTAATTCGATTATTGACTCTGAGTATGGTGAGTTTCTTGAAGGAGGGATGTTGGATGTTTGCGGACTATATGAGTATGTGTCTTTCGGAGATCCTATGCTTGATGACCCTTATGTTCAACATTGTTTAGAACCCAGTACCGTTATTGGGTTAAACGATGATATATTCATTGTTGGGAGAGGGCTAGACGAGACGTCAGGATTAGTGGAGGTGGATATGATTGATGATGAGGCAGGAAAAGTTGGGGTATCAAGTGTAGTGGAGGATGCCAATTGGTATGTGGCAAAAGATATTGACCTTTACAATAGTTTCAGTCTGTTGGCGAATGAGGCTGTAATGGTTGCGAAGGCCGGTGTGAACAAATTTCCAATAGTGGAGTCGAAGGTTGTTACATCGAGGAAGGGTATTAGGGTGGGTAGAGTGAAGTGTAGTATGCTGACCCATCCAGAGATTTTGAGACATGGTAAAGCTAAGGGACCATGTTTTACAGATCAAGTAAAACGGTTGGACTCTGAGCATGTAAAAGTGTGGATTGGCAGTGACAGTATTGGTGTTAATGTGGTGGACAATGAGAATGAAGCTGCGCTACCTGATTGTTCCTTTTTAGTAAGTAATGGTCAAAAGGAAGTGGACGTGCGCTCTTTTGTTGGTGTTAGTGTGCATAATGATGGGGTTTACGTAGGCAGTGGTTGCATGGATGTTTCAGTCAGATGTGATCATTCGTTTCATTTGAACAGGGATGTAGGTTCGATGTTGGTCAGTTTGATGGATGTGAGGTTTTTCGTTATGTCTCTGAGTCCATGTTATGGTATTTCATCTCTGATTTATGTCATCCCTCAATCTGTGATGGCTTCAGATACCGTTTTCAGTTTTGAGGGTAGTTGCGGGTTGCGAGAGTATTGTGATTTGAACCGGAACAGTGAAGCTTCCTCTTCTGTGACAAGGAGGAGGAGACGAAGAAGGGTGTTACCCAGCTCAGGAGTGGTTCGGCGTAGTGCTAGGCTCAGATATGGTACTTCTTCGACTCGAGGTAAGGTCCCGAACTCAACTTCTACTAGTGGTAGTAGATTGGATTTGGGCTCAGGTTTGCCTTCTACTTTTGGTAGTGATTATACTCCTTTTGCTTTAGGAAGTCTGTCCACTAGTCAGCTTTTCCAGCTAGCCAATGATACTGCTTTTGTTTTTTCTGATATTGAGTTGGATGCCGAGTATATTAGGAGTAGAGAACTAGAGAGGGTTTCTTCATTGCGTAGATAAGGATTGTTAGTTGGAACGTTAGGGGACTAAATGAACCTAAAAAATGTGCGAAAGTTAGAACTTTTTTTTAGAGATAATCACATTGATATTATCTTATTACAAGAGACAAAGATTGAGCGTCCTGACTTTAGTTTTTATCTTAGATTAGGTGGGTCCACTTTCCGTAATTGGGTGAGTCTACCGGTTATTGGTACTGCTGGTGGACTCATGATTGGTTGGAAAGAGAACCAATATTGACTCGTGCAGGAGTCTAAAAAGATACATTCTTTACACGTTATTTTAGCTTCCCTTTGCGATGATTCTGTTTTGTGTATATCCAATGTGTATGGACCCCATACCAAGATAGAGAGGAGAATTTTGTGGGATGAAATATCTAATTTCAGGAATCATTCCCCCAATCTTTGGATTGTAGGGGGGGACTTCAATGTTACTAGATTCCTAGGGGAGAGATCACCACGTGAAGGTGATTTCTACGATATGGAGGAATTCAATGACTTTATTTTAGATAATAACTTGATAGAGATTCATATGGATAATAGATTGTTCACTTGGTCGAATGTTCGCGATAGTCCTTCTTTTGCATTATTAGACAGATTTTTTATTAATTCTGAGGTAGAAGATAGATTTTCGATTTGTAGAGTCAAGGGACTACCTTTCTTGCACTCTGATCATTGTCCAATCATCCTTACTTGTGATTCGAACTTAACTATTAGTAACAGTTTCAAGTTTGAGAAGATGTGGTTACTTGATTCTAGTTTCATAAATCTAGTTTCGATTAAGTGGAGGTCTTTATTCTATTTTAATAATTTATATAGTGGTAATAGTGCAAAGATTTTTGTTGCTAAGTTAGGTAAATTGAGATTCTTTCTAAAGCGTTGGAATAAATTTGTATTTGGAAACGTGAGAATTAAGAAGAATAAGATTATGTGTGGATTGTTGGATTTGGATAAAATTAGTGAGTCAAGGATTCTTAATTTAGCTGAAAAGGACAAATATTGTAATCTTAAACAAGATCTCAAACTGATTTTAGAAAAAGAAGAGGTTATGTGGAGGCAAAGATCTCGCATACAATGGATTAAGGAAGGGGATAATAACACTAATTTTTTTCATAGTGTAGCGAATAAGAGGAGACGGGATAATATGATACATTCTATTTTTGTTAATAATGTAGAGTTGAATGTACAAAAGGATTTAAATGAAGCTTTCACTAGCTACTATAAGCAGATATTTGGTTCAAGGATTAAGAGGAGAACTAACGTTAGATGGAGTGAGTTATATCCATACGAAGGTAGGACTAATCTTGATAGTTTAGATGAACCTTTCTCTGAGCAGGAGTTTTGGAAGGCAATATGTGATATGCCTAATGATAAAACTCCGGGACCAGATGGATTTTCTGTTAATTTTTATAAGCAATTCTGGGAAGTCTTAAAGCCAGATATAATAAATTTATTTAATGAATTTTATAATGGTGAACTACGTTTAGGTAGTTTTAACTTTGCTAACGTCATACTTATTCATAAGAGAGAGGGAGCAAATTCTCTAAAGGATTTTAGGCCTATCTCCCTTATTAATGTTTCTGTTAAGATTATATCTAAACTATTAGCTAACAGGCTCAGTACTAGGATGAACGATCTTATTGATTGTTCTCAAACGGCCTTCATTAAAGGTAGAAATATAGTTGATGGAGTGGCAGCAGTACAGGAATACATTAATGTCTGTTGCAAGAATAACATTACTTGTGCTATTTTAAAATTAGATTTTGAGAAGGCGTTTGACTCTATTGATTAGGATTTCATATGTGAACTATGTCTTGCTAGAGGTTTTAGTGTAAGATGGACCAACTGGATCTTATTATTGTTAAGATCCGGATGCTCTAATATTGTTGTTAACGGGATAGTGGGAAAGAAGATTCAATCTAAGAGGGGCCTTAGACAAGGTGACCCCTTATCGCCTTTTCTGTTTAATTTAGTGGTGGACGTCTTCTCTATAATTATTAAAAGAGCGGGTAGACTAGGGGTACTCGGTAGTGTTGGGAATGAGGAATTTAATAATGAATTATCTATCCTCCAATTTGCAGATGATACATTATTATTCTCTTCCCACTTGCCAAAGCACATAATTACTCTTAAATTTATACTTTACTGTTTTGAAATGTTATCTGGTCTTAGGATTAATTTTGATAAAAGTGCGGTAATGGTCTTTAATGATGTTAATAAGGTGGAGATATCGGTAGCTAACACCTTAAACTGCTCCATTATGAAATTTCCTTTTGATTACTTAGGGTTTAAGATTAGACCTTCGAAGCTTAAAAAAGAAGATTGGATAGTGATCATTGATAAGATTAATAATAGAATACTTAGTTGGAATAACAGATTCCTGTCGAGAGCAGGTAGATTAGTTTTAGTCAATTCGGTGCTATCGGCTATTCCTTCATACTGGATGGCTGTACATCGATTTCCATTATGGGTCATAGAGAAGATTGATAGGGTTAGACGTAACTTTCTTTGGAATGGTGCTTCTTTGGGTAGAGTTCACAAATGTTTAGTTATTTGGGACATGTGTTGTAAGCCTAAAAAAGACGGGGGTTTGGGTATTTTAAATTTATATAATTTTAATTCAGCCAAGCTTGCCAAATGGTTATGGAAATTTAGAAGTTCTACCATAACGGCATCGTGGAAGTCCATTGTAGTTAAATCTTATTATTCTAGAGGGGAGCTTATTATTGGGAATAGTGGTGTATGGGAAAATAGACTATCACACTTTTGGAAATCTGTCCTGAATTGTTTTCCCTTTTTTAAAATAGGTTGCAAATAAATAGTTCACTCAGGGGACCTTACTTATTTTTGGCATGATCCTTGGATCTCTAGTGTGCCACTAAAAATTGAATTCAATAAGCTTTATGATAATTGTAATTTTAAGAATGCATTTATTATAGATGTTTATAGGGTGGATCTAAATCCTCCGTGGGTGTTTTCCTTTGATAACATTTTAGAAGAAGACTTGTTAAGACAATTAGCACTACTTAAAGCAAAGTTAGATATGTATAACTTGGATGAACATGGGGATTCCCTGAGTTGGAGTTTAGATAAGAAATTAGTCTACACAGTTAACTCCATGTATAATTTTATTAACTTTTCAGGAGTTTCCTCATTTCCTTTTAAATTCTTATGGAAGTCAAATGCTCCCCCCAAATCAAAGTTCCTTATGTGGTTGATCATACACAAGAAGCTCAATACGATTGAGCATTTAAAAAGAAAGAATATCATAATTGATTGCAAATGTTGCTTTTGTTATATTGTTGAGGAGCACGTTGATCACTTATTCTTCTCTTGTTATTTCACCTTTTCAATTTTTAACACGATTCTGAATTTTTTTACATTTGATGGTTTTAATGTTATAAATGATTGTGCAGATTATTGGAATTGTATTAGATTAAGATTTAATACTAGGCAGAGATATATATTGGATTCTTTAGTAGTAATCTCGTGTTGGTTTATTTGGTTAGAAAGAAACCAGAGATTATTTCATACTAAGTCTGACTCCGCCGATAATTTAATCATCGGTATTGTAAAATTTAGTCTGGATTGGATGTCTAATTCACATTATAAGCTTTTTGGTAATTTACGATTTGGCTGTTTTTGGTATAAGGTTAGATCAAATTTGGGCCTATTTATTAGATTCACTAGATATTTCAGAAATAATAGATTTCGACACTGTTGATATTTGGTATTGGTTAGTTCTTTCCCTATATGTTATTCTGTTTTTTCTTTTTTATGGTATATATGATTATATGCTTGTACTTATATACATGTTAATATATACATATAAGTATAACTATTTATACAAATATGTATATATACACATACAGATATATGTATAAGTATATACTCATATATACAGGTTTGTTACTGATAGTTTTCTTTAGTATTTCAGATTACAGGTCATGGACTCAGCTGGGGAGCTTATGGGAATGCTGTTTGGATTGAGATTTATTGCTTGTTTAGTCATATATGTATTTAGTGTTGGAGTGTTATGGTGTAAGGGGCATGTTTGACCTCATTGTCTATTTTTTAGATTGCCATATGTAAGGAAATAGATATACTCAATATCGGGTGGTGGCCTTGCCGGAACTCGATATTGAAGTATGATGGGTGGTGGCCTTGCCGGAACTCATCTATCTATTATCCTCTACTTTCTTTTGGCAATCTTGTTTGGGTCTGTGTTTGGATATTGTACCTTGTTCATTTTTCCCTATATATATATGTGTGCTCTCTTCCTATTGGAGGATCACACATTATTTTGTTTTCAAATTTTTTTTTATTGAAATCGGCAGAGTATAAGAGTAGAAATAAAAAAAATTAAGTATTTTAATGGTGGTAAGTAAAGGGGCGAAGAATGAGAAGAAAGAATGATTAAAAATTTGAAATCAACCTTTTTAATAGTGTCCAAAAGGTTGCAACGCTTCTGGAACATTACAAATAGTGAAAAGGCGCTTCCTTTGAAAATTGAAAAAATGACAGTTATATCTTGAGATATCAAAATGCCTACGTCGACATATGCTTTGTACATTTATTTTAAAAATCAAATTTCAAGTGTTAAAACCAATATATATTTTTTGGAAATTCTTAAATCAAAACTAATGTTTCAAATGAAGCTTCTAAAGTATAAAAACATATATAAACATAATATATAATTTATATGTATATATAAAATTATTTGATATAAGACTTCAAAACATATACTATATATATATAAACTATATATATATTTGAAATCATAAAGTAAAATACTAGTAATAATTTGGAATCATTTAGAAGAGAAATTAAATAATTTGAAAAGGAATTTAAAAAGGAATTTGAAAACGGAATTTGAAATCAGAATTTGAAAGTGCTAACCCGAGTTTTACATATAAACTAGACTCTGTTTACTTGATAATCTTGAGCTCTTGAAATCTTGATACTCATGAGTCTTGAATCTCTTCTGAATCGTGAAACTCTAAAACTTTACAGTCTTAAGTATTAAATCCCGTATACAAATCCAGCATATATATATGTATATGTATATGTATATGTATATATATTCTAGATAAAGATGTTAGTATATATTTTATAATCGATTAATAATGATAATTGAAATAAGGTTGTTGCCATCAAAACTCCATTCTCCAACAATTTTGTTACCTCCTCTTCGGCCTGTGTTTGCAGGCAACGAGAAATTCGGCCGTGTTTCTTTTCCCTAAAACCTTCTTCATGCGATTTTTTCAGATCTCCATTCATGCATTTCAAAATCAATCTCTAAAGGTACGTCCTTTTATATTGATGTGTATTTAATTTTGATCTGTTGATTATTGATTTTGGTTGATTTGTTCCCAAAACTGTAGATTCTATAGAGCCAAGATTAATTATTATTTTCATCATTTCGATTAATTATTATAACTAATGATGTGTTCGTCTGCAGTGAAGAAATGAGCATGAGAACAACATAGGTATTTTAGTCGAAAATTAATTGTATTCTTATTACGTATTTTGGTTAACAGTGTTAGTTAATGGTATTAAGTATAATTTTTTTGGTTCATGAACAAAGAACGTGGGTTTCATCTCAAATGGACTTTGTGCCTTGTTAATTCCACCTAAATCAATCATGAATTCATGTAATTTACCACTACTACTCTCCATAGGATCCATCTTGTCATCCTTGATTATAAGAATTACTACGGGAAAACGTAAGTTTAAGGTTTTAAATTCTAATGTACGTTGGTAATATTATCTTATTGATGAAGGGCATTTTAATGTAGCTTAAAGTTTGTACTATGTTTCTCACCAGGGAAAAAACACTTTAGTAATGGATTATAGGATAGACACTCGACGTACTTGATATACAAATGTTAAGCGGTTTTTGAAGTGGTTTGTTGCTTAATTTTACTATGTGACCAGACGCAGTTATTGGTAAAAAAATAACAATGGAGATATTGTAAAAATATATAGCAAGCTGATTCAGCGTCGCAGTAATATTCTCTGAGAAAGAATGTTAAGTAGAAACATTGAAGTCATATAGAACCCCAGTTTAAGTACATGAAAGTATATATAAAAGAAGAGAGCACATATCACAACACTAAAGTGGAAAATAGCAGATAAAATACATTTAAGTGCTCCACATTTTAATAACATGAGATTGCTAAGAGACAAGTGTGTTCTTTGAGTCCACATTTTTGGCATTATTGCACGTGTACAAGATTTTCACTTCTACTCCTAAAATCATGATTGCACTACTCTGAAAATAGATTGAATATTATTGTATGATATGCTGACATAGTTCTAGTAACATTTTATTTATTTATTGGATCATTGATGATCGGTTTAATTTAAAACGGTCAACGTCTATACATTAGTATTATGGTTAAATTCCCTCAAGGGCCAGTGACAACCATCCTTCATTTAGCCTCCATTATTCTTTTTTCTTCAATCTTATTTGCTTCGGAACGTCGATTGATTATGGTTTTCGGGTAGGAATCATCTAAATTTGATCCCAGTCTCCTTAAATCGATTATTGTAAAAAATACTATTTAAGTAGTGTTGGTTGGTCATCATTATTTCATAAAATATCTTTTAGGATGCATAACTTTAAATATTCTTCAGGTACATATATGGAATTATTAAACCCCATTTGTTTTGTCTTCGTGGATGTTAAGTATGGTAGATCCATAGAAATAATACTTGTTCCAATCAATATCAACTTCCATGTTCAGTCTCTACTATTCATCGAATAACAGTGTAAACACCTTTTAAATTCTCATGGATAGTAAGGATTTTCTCCTTGGAATTTGATACTAAATACAACAAGTTCATCTTCAAGAAATCCGATTCATTTATCTTAAGAAAACTTGATCTTTTATATTTAACTCGTTTCTAACATTTCAATCATATCTATCATTGGCTCAGGAATGGACTAGCTGAGCCTGGACAATAGTTGCTTTCGAACATCTCCTTCGTTAAATACCCATATTCAGATCTCATAAATAGAAAAATCAGGCATACTCGTCAGCTTGTTAGAGCCAAGATTAAATTGATTTCTTATTATAGCATTTTGATTTATTTTAATTATTTAACATCTTTAAACAATTTATATAACTTCAAACCAATTTCCAAATCGCTACATCAATCATTAAAAATCATTCACCAAAATATTTAAAAGAAGATTTGTTAAGTTTAAACTCTAATTTCATAATACTTTTCATTGTTTTCCAATAACAAGTAATGGCTTCCCTGCATCTGTGATTTTTCTGTCTCACGACTTGAACTAGCAGCCGACGAGACCAATTTTTCTGTCCCCATTTCCTCTGTCCTCCTATGTCCTTTCAATCAAATCTCCTCATTTCCGCTTTTTTGCATTTAAATCCTCCGACAATTGAGGGATTTAACTGTAAAAGGTGAAAATCAGGGGGCTGCGATTGGGTGGGACAAGCGGAAACATGGTAAATGGGCACAGAACAATTGGTGCGCTAGCAGCCTACTCGTCGCTCTACTTTTTCCTTCCCTTCTCTGATGCCACGTAAGACTAAGTTTACGCTGCTCCTTTTTGACAATGGTGCCCCAATCGCATCTATTAATATTCCATCTCCTGGTTTTCTCTCGCGTCATTCTTTAATGCCTCCTGAAACCGAGTTCCCTATGCTCCAGAATTCGACGTCCGCTTCTGCAATCGGCGATGATTCTTCCCGTCCTTCCCTGGTGTTTGTAAAACAATTAGGTCTCGGTCTTTTTCGTTTTTTACCTGTAAATGGAGTTAATTATTTTTGTAATATGGTTAGTTTGAGGAAGAGTAGTGAGCTTTGTAGCTCGGTGAGTGCAAGGAAGGATGGTTCTAGTCTTTCTTGTGGTGCCACAGATGAATTTGTTGCGTGCCCGCAAGCTGTTTATGGAAACTCCTGTGTGAGTTCTGAGCAGCCTGGGCCTTATCTTCCTATGAATGTTGCAGCCTCCTCTAGGAATTGGACTTCCCTTTTCTCCTCTTTGCCAATGAATGCAGATGATTACAATCCAATGGATTTTGATTTGAATATCGTGGATGGTGTCTCGCTCACGTATTCAATGTATTATTGTTAGAGAGAGATTAGTTTATTCCAACGAATTAGTTGATGTCAGTACGGGTTTCTGGTTGGGTTATGTAGTGGGTTTCTTTCTGGATCCTCTGCAACGTATTTTCGATCATAGATCCTTTTGCAACAGGCTTTGGAAGCTCAGGGGGGATTTACCTAGATTCAATATATTATTTCAAATTCAGTTCCTCTGAAGAGAGACTTTTTGTATTGCAATCAGATCCCACTTTTATTGATGGAAATCCTTTTATAGTCTCTGCTTGATCTCCTTCGATATCTAGTGCTAGGGAGCAAGTGTTTTCTATCCCAGTCTGGACTTATTTCTCTCAAATCCCGTCAGTTCTTCAGCAGTTGATTGGTCTGAATTGGCTTACTTGCCACATTGGTAAATTAAGATGTTTTGATGTCTGCATGATTGTTAGAGATAGAATAGTTTATTCCAAATTTCCTTTGATAAGTCTCTTCTCTCCTCGATAATGGTTCAGCTGACCCCTGACATTATTGCGTAGGTGAGGGTGCACTGTGGTTGGACCCAGATACATGCTCGTCTTGTCACTCGTTTGGCGATGTTTCTCCTTCTTGCTAACTCTTTTCCATTGCGCCTACTCCATCTAAGGTACCTTTTCCTAAACCTCCTCTCAGTCGTTATTGAAAAGTGCTATCGATGGTGTTGTTTTAGTTTAATTGATCAAAATGACATTCCTTTTCAGCAGAAACTTCATAAATTCAAGTTAAATTGCTTTAAAATATTTTAAATATTTTATAAGATTTATTCCATATTTTCATTGAATTTAAAAACTTATTTTCAAACATGTGCACTTTTGGATTTCAGACTGTAAAACCATGATGTTTTCCGAAACTCATTTTGGTCATATTTCAAAATCTACTCAACAGAGTCCTGATTTTTTTTCTATTCCTTGGAATGCTATGGTTATAAGAGTTTGGGAAAATACAATTTCCAAGGATTATGATTCATATTTTTCCATATACAAAAGAATCATCTTTTAAGGCGTGTAATTGCGAGTTACCGTTTTGCTACAACAATATTTCTTCAACTTTCTTATTCTTTCCAGACCTCATTTGAACACTTGGAAATGTTTATGCTTTATTTCTAAAACATTTGAACCATTTTCAAAGTGTTTAACTATCCCTTTTTCATCATTTCATTCAAGAAAGGAAAGTGATTTCCTTTTCACTTATTGACATGTATTTAACGTGAGTTATTAAATAATCTGCACAACATCAAAGAGTCAATCAAACTTAGCAACCAAACCCTATATCAAGCATTAATATCGTTAAACTTCACTATATCAATAGTACTCACTTCATTAAAATATGAATAGTTAAGGATATTATTAGTTTAGTTTCTCATCTTCAATGGTTATTTATGATTTTATAATTTTTCTATAGTTCCATTACGACACTCAAAAATTTCTCAAACTTGAGTATTCTTCTGTAAAATCCTTTGAACTTGCTCTCCCCTTCGAATTTGTGTTTGGCCTTGGCTTGAATCAAGGCTATAACTACTTGATGGTGAAGATGGTAATGGTAGAGAAGGAGGTTAGTAGAAAGAGGATATTTTAAGTGATTTCGCTGATGTTTCCTTTGATTTCTTCTTGCCTTTATTCTTGGTTTCTTCTTATGTTTTTGTTATTAGATTTAGAGAGTTTTGAAGCCATTGTGAAGCTTTAAAGGAATAAAAAGTCCAGAATTTAGGTGTAAGAAATGAGAGAAGAGGTGCGATATTTATAGGAAAACTTAGGAAATATAATAATGGAAGAAAAAGGGTCAGAAACCCCCTATTTCCCATTCCCCTTAATCTTAGTTAAACCCTCACCTTCTCTCTTACATTCTTGCCCTTTTTTGTTAGTGATTTTATGTGTGCATGTAGGTATAATTGTAAGTTATATGTAAGAGTAGGGTATTACTTTATTAAAGCAAACTCCTTTTGTTTTCTTTTGCTTTTTTCATAACCTTTCTTACTTTATTTAACCCTTCATCATTCTTATATATATGTTATCATATGCACATATATAGATGTTTGTATGTATGTAGATGTGTGTCACACTACGTTGTACGACTTTCATTTGTCAAAGCGTTGAGAATTTGGAACCCGTTTATAAGTCATATTTTCAGTTTTCAATTGAACTACTTAGTTGAGTAAAAAAAATGGAAGATTAACTTCTCATAATATTTAAATAATTATAACATGATTATTTAGTAATTAAACAATATTTAACCATTTCTTACAAAATTTTGGATTATACCAACAAAGCGATATTTATATTTTTTTTTTAATATTTTTAGGTTAAGTATATTACTTTATACATCTTGTTCACATTCATATGTTATTACTACATAACCTATTTAAAATGAATTCTTATCATATAGACACATATTTTAATAATTTTAAGAATTATTATTTCTTCTTTATTTAATTCCCAAAATCCATTATCGAATCAATACCCATATTTGGTAATATCACGATATATTTTATGTTCAATAATAATTTACAAGATTTTATTATACATTCTT
The DNA here is from genome assembly GCA_030737875.1 of Allium sativum. Lineage (NCBI taxonomy): Eukaryota > Viridiplantae > Streptophyta > Magnoliopsida > Asparagales > Amaryllidaceae > Allium > Allium sativum. Next base: position 383,274,612 of record CM060924.1, read on the forward strand.
GCCCATACGGGAAAATAAGTGTATGTGTCCAAATCATTAGCTATCTTTATTGCTAGAAATCCGCTTTGTTGATGAAACGATTTTGTTTATTTTATCAGTATTTTCCCTAAGGAAACATTGTCTAGAATAATTTCCTAGAATGAGATCATTATCCTTATAATCACCTTAAACATATTATTAGTTAGAAATAATCCATATTTAAATGCTAAGTATCCCAATTATGGTGATCAAATTCTAGGTTGTTACATTCTCCCCCCAAAAAGACTTAGCACATGAAACCACACCAGAAAAATAAATAAAAGGTAGTTTCCTTGATTTTTTTTTTTTTTTTTTTTTTTACTCTCATAAGATATTTGTGAACTATCCATATGCATTATCTGGCTCAACCATTCATTCTAATTCACAACTTCACTTCCAAACTAGTATCGATCCTTTAATCCTTTGGTGCAAATTCCAACCAGGATCTCCAATCAGAAGACTTTATTTTCCCTGCATAGCTTTCGACTATGCTTGAAAACTTCAGTATTCATTCATAAATCCTAATCAATACTCCGCTTCAAAAATCGAGTGATACATCCTTTTTCGCATTGATGTAAACCCCACAAAGCTCCGTTCTCAAACCTAGATCAAGTTGCGAATAAAACTCTCCGTATACATTATGTATTTGTTTCCCTACTACTAATATCTTTCTCATATCCGAATTTTGTGTTGTTTCTTCATGTTTATGCACATTTTGTAATTTATGTTCATACTTGTATAATACTCCATTACATCTTATGAGTAGATACTAACATCACCTTCATTTCCTTAACAAATATGTTCAACAAATTTTCTTCACTTGCGATCTTCTTAATCCAAGTGTCATATAATCTTGACTTTATATTTTCCCAAATATGTTAACATTAAGTTATAAATCAGTTTCATGGTAAATCCAAAATCTTCAAAAATATCGATTTGTCTAACCGTTAAATTTTTAACAAGTTACTTATTATATCATGATATGCACCCTTATACTTTCCCTTATTCAGTTATGACATTTCTTGCACAAGCGAAGTATTATCTTTAATTAATTCAACAGATAACCACTTAAAAAATTTATCCATTAAATGGTAATTTATTTACATTATAGTTTATTTCCTTTCACTGCTACTATAAACGTCTTATAGTCATGTTGTGAGATTCTAATAATCACAAGATGTTTATCGTTATAATTGTGGGTCCATTATCATTTAATAACATACTTTCAAAAGGTATTCTTTTAGTGAAAATAATCCTAGGTATAGTTATATCTTAACCGGATTTTCAAAGAGAAATCATTTTTATTTAAAAAACACGCTCGTATATATTACTTTCAACTCATTCTTAGACATTATTAATCCTGTCTCAAATGAGTTACTCATCATAGGGTATTGCTAAACAATATTTGACGAGTTTTTTTTTTACCCGGATCAGGCCTTGGAATTTGCTCAACCCAAGCTCTAGTACCAAAATGAAACGACCTGCTTCCTCAACCATTAGAAATCGTTACTAATACATCCATGGTATTTACATGTCACAAATCCAAGAATTGGAGAGGAGAATTATTTACGTTAAGAAAGAAAAGAGAAAGAAGTAGAAAGAACAGAATCTTGCGCATCGGAAAAATGTGTATGTGTGTATATATATATATATATATATATATATATAGATATATGTATTCATCATACAAAATTATTATAGTGGTAAATTTAATCATACTTATCAGAGTGTAATTAATGTTAGCATGGACAGATATAAAACCTGTTCTCACAAATGCTCGAGTAAAGGTAAAAGTAGGAATAAATTACTATCTATAGAATTTTAATCTCCAGGCTCCCTCCAATTGATCCAAGTAAAATATGAGCTACTAGGCTACCATGAGAAAGTTGAGGCACCCATAGTTTAAGGAAAAATAACTCCGGGTTAGTCATGAGATTGGTATGAGAGGCCTAAATCCGTTGTTTTTAGAAAAATATAGTATCATATAAGACCATAACCGCACATTAATAAACATTGCACGGGTTTTTCCCTAATGGTGACCAAACCTTTTCCATGTAAAATCTTCTGATATTATTAAAGACTTATGGTTTGAAAACCATAAAAATAAATGAAATCAAAGTGCGAACTGCACATGTTAGATAATACAAACAAAACCGTAAGCTCTTAGGGATAATGAATTTCCTTACTATGGCAAGGTAAGAGACTACCTATACATACAGTATGCCTCTAGAGGAAAGTATCAAGGAATACTCCCCTTCACTTTTTCGGTAAGGTTGACCTAATTACATAGACCCGAAGATGATGCACTGATCGAATAAGTCATTAAGATGGTCATAACCGACCTATCTATGACATCTCTTTCTCCACTGTTCATAATATAATAAGTAATCTAAAAGGGTGGTAATCATCTCCTAATGGGTGCTACCCACTTAACCTCATTGGACGCTCATTTTATGCCAACTCCGGTTGTTGAGGCATAGGTATTTAATTATGTATTCTTTAGGCATGACCTTTACTTTGAATGCCACGTTGTCAGGTCCAACACAACAACTAATTTCCACTAATGTACAACCACTGAGCTTGTATGTCTCAGAGAACGGTATAGTGTAGGAGAGTTACTTCACATATCACAGACAAATGTACATTTATGGAAATCTATACATGCATAGTAGAAATGCAATGTTAGATATTTATCCATATAAGTCATCATCGGTTTGGATAAACAAAAGGCACTCCTCGTACCATAACCTGGACAAACAATGATGGATAGCAAGGAGCCAATGATTCAAAGATTTAAATGCTGAGCTGCTTTCGATTTGTAATATGGGTAAATTCCCCCGAGGTTCAGTTATAACAACCTTCCATTCAATCTCCATAATTCTTCTTTCTTTGATCTTATTTGCTTTGAAACTTCAATTGATCCGAATTGGTTTTTGGATAGGAATCATCCAAATCTAGTCCCAGACTCCTCGAATCAATCATCGCAAAAATATCGTTTATGTAGTACTCGTTGGTCTTTATTTCTTAATTCATTGCTTCATAAAAAAACTTTTAAAGATGTATAACTCTAAATATTCTTCAGGTACATATATGGAATCATTAAGCCCTGTTTATTTTGTCTTGGTGGATGGAAAATGCAGTTTAGTATGATATATCCTAATAAATCATACTCGTTCCACTCTATATCAATTTCTATGTTCAATCTCTATTATTCGTCGAGTAATGGTGTAAGTATCTTTTAAATTCTCATGGATAGTAAGGACTCCTTCCTAGGAATATGATACTAAATATGACAATATCATCTCCAAGAAATTTGATTTTAAAAATTTTGATCTTTCATAACTAACGTGTTTCTAACATTTCAGCCGTATATATCCCTCGCCAAGGAAAGTGCCAGCTAAGCCTAGGAACTGGTTACTCTTGAACATCTCCTTGGTTATGCACCCATATATGGATCCAAGAAATAGATAATTCAGGCATCTTCGTTGACTTATTAGAGACTAGATTAAGTCGATTGCTTATTATAACTTTTTGATTCAATTCAATTATTTAACATCTTTAGACAATTTATAGAACTTCAAAACAACCTCCAAATTACTTCATTAATGATTTTAAAACATTCATCAATGATTAAGAGAAGATTCATTAAGTTTAAACTCCAATTTCATTCATTATAGAAAAGTGTTGCGAAAAGTTTGTTTAAAGCACTATTTTATTTTAATTCATCAAAATGACTTCTCGTTTCATTGGGAACTTTATAAATTAAAACTAAATAACTTTAAAAATATTTTAAACAATTTATTCCATATTTTATTGAATTTAAAATTGTTTTTTTAAACAAGTGCATTTTCTGGATTTTGAATTGCAAACGTGCGAAGTTTTTCAAATCACATTCTAATCATATTTCAAAATCTACACAACGCAGTATATTTCTCAATTCATTGAAAGATATGGTTATAAGTGTATGAAAAAAATATATTATTTCAAAGAATTAAGATTCATATTTTTCTACATATAAAAGATTTATTTTTAAGCCGTGTAATCGCGAGTTACTGTTTCGCTACACATCATAATTTCAAATTTCTTATTCCTTTCAATCTTCAATTTAGCACTTGGAAGTGTTTATAATTCATTTCTAAAACATTTTGAACTATTTTAAAATGATTTTACCATTTCATTCTAGAATTTAATATGATTTTCTTTGTGTTTATCAACGTGTATTTAACTTGACTTTTTAAATAATCCACACATACATCACAGTGTCTATCAAACATGGCTACCTAACATTATATCAAGCATAATATCATTATACTACACTCTAGCATTCATAATCACTCCATTTACATATGGATAGTTTGGATTGTTTATAGTTTAGTTTCTCATCTTCATTTGTTATTTAGGATTCTACAAATTTGCTATAACTTCACTACGATGCTCATGAATTTTTAGAACTTGAGTATTCTTCTCCAGAATGCTTTGAACTTGCTCTTCCCTTCCAATTTCGGTTCAGACTTGGCTTGAATTAAGGATATGGCTATTTGATGATGGTAGAGAAGGGGCTTTATAGTAAGAGGATCTTCTAGGGGATTTCACTTGCGTTTCCTTTGATTTCTTCTATCTTTCCTTCTTAGTTTCTTCTCATGTTTTTGTTATTAGATTAAGAGTGTTTTGAAGCCATTAATAAAGTTTGAGAGAAGAAAGAAGTGTAAAATTAAGGGGTAAGAAATGAGAAAAAGAGGTGTAGATTTATAAGAAAACTTAGGAAATAAAATATTGAATGGAAAAATATCAAAAACCCTATGTTTCCCCTTCCCCTTAATCACAACCGTACCCCTTTCCCCTTTTCATGATTGTTATTATGCGTATGTGATTGGATGTGTCCATATAGGTGTAAGGGTATGTTGGTGTAATAGTAATTGTTGACATGGGAAATTAGTTATTTACACACGCGAACCACCAAGATTGAGTTTAGATGACAACCCGATATCCAAATAACCAAAAACATTGAAGTGTAAAAGGGCGCACAACTTTTATAGTGGTTTAGCACTAATGCCTATGTCCACTATATAGTAATTATTCATCACAATTTTTTCGATTACAATGTTTATCCAAGTTCGAACAATTTGAATGTACAAAGTTGTTCAATAGAATAACAAATGTCTTGTTAATTCCTAACTTTGACCAAAATGACATTCTTCTTCATTATGCCAAAGTGTGTTAGCGTGAACACTAGTGCTCAGTGAGAAGCTTCAACGTCCATGTCCAATAGCAAGCCAAAAGTACAAGTGAATGCCAAAAAGTTGTAAGCAAACTTTTATGTGAAGTTTACATGTCCAAGATGAAGTCCAAAGCAATGGGAATCACCATGGAAGCCATTAATAAGCTCCAAAGAAAGCACTCCTGTATGCCTAAGGTCAGAAAATACCAAGCCAAGCCAACCCCTTTGAATGTCAAGCAAGGGGGTCTTTATAGGTGAAGTTTCCATGCATCAGCCAAAATTTCGTATCGGAGGAGGGGAGATGCGAAATTCGTACCCTCGATACTTAGCCGAAAAATCGAGTCTAAGACAAAAAAACGAATCTTGTAAAAATATGGAAAAAATGACGATCGACACGTGTTGATCACCTAAAAAACAGTGGTCAACACAACCTTGGGGTAATCAACCATTTTTTGAACCAAGTGCCAAATCTCAATTTTCACATTCCATAAACCATGATCTGGCTGAGTCGTGCAAGAAAAAATGAGTGATCCGCACACATTTAACAGTTTGCTAGATCCTTGCCTTGCCATTTGCCAAATTTCGCATCACTATGCCGATCCTATGATTTTTCGCATCAAATCCCTAATGCGCACACATGAAATTCGCATCGTCTCCTGAGGTGCGCAAGGCTTTCTCGAAGTGCCAATTTCATATCCGAAAATTTTCATCCTTGATCTGCCAAATGCCAAATGCCAAGCGCCGGATTCCCGAGTAAAACCTAAGAAAAAAGGTGATCCGGCAGTGTCGATCTGCCTATTTTTAGTGCCGAATCTGGAACTTTTCCAAATGCCAGATCTTGATGTTATTGAGTTGCGTAACCAATTTTTCGTGATCATGTTTCTTTTGGACTGGTGATAAAGAGACTAAGAAACTCAGCTATCTTGTTTATTGGGATCAGGTTTGTAAGTCCAAAGAATAGGGGGGTTTAGGTATTCTTAATTTGAAAGACATTAACTCTTCTCTTCTATGCAAATGGTTGTGGGTGATGATAAGTGATAGACAAGTTTTTTGGAAGGAGTGGATAATTAATACATGTTACGATGATAGATTTGACTGTAATCTAGATTCATCACATTGTTCTACTTTATGGAAAGGAGTTATGAGTAATTCCCATTGGAATAAGATTGGCACAAAGGTGGCTGTGCGAAGTGGCTTCAACATTTCGTCCTGGCATGATTGTTGGTTAATTCATGTTCCTTTGAAGGATGAATTTTGGGACTTGTTTGCGATTACTTGTAACTGATTGTCTACCGTTAGTGAGATGTACAATTTGGAGGCTGCCAACTTTTAATGGAGATTGTCATTTTGCAGAAATGTTACTGGTAATTCCCTTTATTAGTTGTGCCATTTGTTCAAGTTATTAGAAGTTGTTTGCTTGAATGAGGAGAAAGAAGAGTTTTTTTGGATGTTAGAAGGTGAGAAGAATGTTTTTAGAGTTTGAGGATTGTATAAGATGATGAACTTTGCTTGTAGAAGGTGGTTGGGTTTTGATTATATGTGAAATATTAAGTTAGTCCCTACAAAAATCAAGATACATATGTTGATAGTTATTCATGGTAGGTTAAACACTGTCTGCAGCTTGCGTCATAAAGGATTGACTATAAGTGGTGGTTATGTTTTCTGTGAGGAGGATGCTGAAGATTACATTCATCTGTTTTGGCAAAGTGACTTTTCTTTCTATGTGTGGACAAAATGCTTGGTTAACCTTAATTTGGACCTGGAGTGGTTTTTTTTAATCAAAGATCAATTTAATTTTTGGCAATACATTTTTCCTTCTTTGGATAACCACCTAATAATCACCCTTTTGATTACTAAACTTTGCTTATACATGGGTGTTATGGCATGAACGCAGTTTTAGGAAATTCAAATCCAAGAGAAGAACGGCTGATAAAACCATTTACATTATCCTTAAATATGTTTTCATGAGGGCAGGCAATGACAGCTGGAAGTATGTGGACTCAATAGCAGCTAGGGTTCATGATAGAGTTCATAAAAGGATTGGAGACTAGTGTGCTCGATGTTGTGTTAGATGCTTTATTCAGTGTCGCAGTACTTACTATATTTTCTGTAGTTGTGTTATGTAATATGGTTATGTTATCTGCCTTTTTGGGCGCACAATAGTGTTTTCTATGCTGTTGGTTTTTGCTGGCATTGTATATACGTTGTATATACACGAATGATGTTGTACTAGACTTTTTATGCTGGCATATATGAAGGTGTGAATCTGACAATTCACTACCTTTTTCTTCAAATTTTTTTTGGTGATCGTGCCATGCGAATAAGCATTTTTTGGTGATCGACAACATAATTTTCTAAATGGATGATACAAGCAAGCTGAGTTTGAACAAGCAATTTTGCTTGATCGTATGGTCTCGTGCAACAGTATTTAAGCGATCGAAACTAGAATTTACCAAAATTAATATATTTCTCCTTGACGAGTTTTGTCATATGATCAGACCGAGGTACATTAGGATTTTGAGTTGATTCGACCGAGTCAATCACGTATTTTTACCATGCCGTATTTTTGAAATTTATTGACGACTTTTCTAATCCGATTGTGGCGATTTCGGGAATTAATGATATTTCTCACCTTTTCCGAACACTTCACGACTTCGATCAAATCTCTTTGTGTTTTTCAATGACATTCTCGAGACTTTAGCGCGTCACTAACCATAAACTTGACGTGTGACTGCTTTCCCAAAGAGCAGGTAAACACCTTGCCCTCAAGACATATTTTTCTTAACCAAAGGGAGATGTGTTTTGCGAGTAAACCAGAAATCCAAGAATCTATAAACTAAAGTTAGGAGAAGTCCGAAGGGAATCCAATAACCAGAAAGTCAAAGAGCCACGATCTCACCAGATCGCATTAATCATAAAACAAAAAAACCAGAAAACACAAGAACCTGAAAGATGTGATCTCGTCGGATCGTACTAACCAGAAACCCTGGATCACACTGGATCGTATTAACCATGAGACCAAAGTCTAAAATCCAATGAAAGACGACGATCTTTCTGGATCGTTTCTCAAGGGATAATCAAAATAACCGAATAACCGAAGTAGCTAGAATAGCCAAGGAACCGCAAGGGTCCAAGAGCCAAAATTCCAAAATAACCAATAACTAGTGGACCTTGGAGGTCCAAAACCTAGAATAACCAAAGTAGCAGATAACCGAAGGATCACAATGATCCAATAACATAAATAACCAGAATAATCATAAACAAAAAATTGAGAAAACCCAAAATCCATAAATTCAAAGTAGCCAATAACCAGATAGCCAGATAACCAATAGCCATGAGTGAATAATCTTGTTGCACCACCAACAATTCCAGTCGACATAACCAGACAACCAAATGAATCGTTGTGGTAGGACGATCCAAATCCACAAGTGAATATCTTATCACGTCACTGACCAGTCAATCTGGCGTAGCCGCATAACTAGATGAATCACCTTGATAGGGCGATTCAGAGCAACATGAGTACGATCCAATACTCGCTACTAGACATAGCAGTCTTGTCGAAATATGACAAGATGGACCATCCTTTTAGATACGCAATCCAGTTCCAAGTTTCATACTTCGCAAGCAAGCGTCCCTATTTAGCGAAGTAATTTTATTAAATTTGTAAAAGTTAGGGAGTTTTTACGAAATCCAAAAGAAAATGATTTTGATTTCAAGTTTATTCATGAAGGAGGTTGAATAGTTTATCATCCGAAAAGAGCACGCTTTAATATCTCGTCGGTTCCTAAAACATGAACAAACAGACTTAAATATTCAAAATCCAAAATTAGAGAAAGTAAACCTTTCATTAATAAATAGAGGGGGTAATGGTATTTTGTCGAGCAATGATCATGCAATCTCAACCATCTACAATCAGAATAACCACAAGGACACATCTAGAGGACCGAAGTCCTTAAAGCCACAATCATGGGCCGAGACCCGAATAAGTTAAAGCAAAATAATACCAAGAAACCCATGAGCCAGGAAGCCAATGGTAGGAAAGCCATAAGAGGGAAGACCGTTATCCAAAAGCCAAATAACCAAAGAGTCAAAGATACCAAGATCTGAAAAACCAGAGAAAGCCAAAAGTGGAGCAACCAAAATTCAGTAGTAGTAAACCAAAAAGACCAGGGGCTAAAACACTAAAGGTCGTAATACAAAAATCCAAAGTCGAAGAAAGCCAAAACCAAAAAACAAAACCAAGACCACGATTCGAAGAATTAATAAGAACTAAAAGCCAAGTATCCAATGTAACAAAGTATCCAGAAGACCATAAACCACAAGCCGTAAGATACAGATGTCCAAAAGGCCTGAATCCGAGAAACCAGAACCAAAACCAATAACAATTAATAATCGGACCACAAGTACTAAGCTTGGGCCTATCCTAAGTAGTAGCGGGGGGTTGTTCTTGTCCTGCGCCATAGCCTGAAGCCTAACAAACCGTGCAATCACATCGCATCTGACATGAACCTCGGTTACATCCTTGAGATAACGACCTCTGTTTGTGTTGTAGCTGTCGAGATCATGGAATAAACAATTCCAACCAAAATATCTTTGTCTCTAAGTGGGCTCCTGCCTAGGAGGCCTTCTGAATGGACTGACAGATTGAACATCCAAAAAGATCTCTTTTGAAATGTGAGTAAGTTTCAAGTAAGACGGGAACTTAGATTTCCTCCTAGCTGCTGAGCCATTGTTCCCAAAAGAAGATTTGCGTTTACCAAAATCCTTAACTCAACTAGCCAAAGTTTCCACAACTGCTCTTCCGACAAGATTGGGGATGTCCCCGAGTGTGGCGGGAACGACATCGATCCAAGGACGTATGTTACCCTACTGTAGAGTTTGTGGGGTTGCCCTCAATCCCCAAGTCGCAGTCTGTGGAACATTAGCACTTGTTCCTAGGATGTCTGATTAGTCAGTCGACCTTCCAAAACCTTATGTAGTGGGGTACTTTCTGGATCCTCTACAATGTATTTTCGATCATAGATCCTTTGCAAGAGGCTTTGGAAGCTCAGAGGAGATTTATCTAGATTCTATGTACTACTATTGCAAATTCACTTCCTCTGAAGAGAGAATTCTTGTGTTGCAATCAGATCCCACATTTATTGATGGAAATCCTTTTATAGTCTATGCTTGATCTCCTTCGATATCTAGTGCTAGAGAGCAAGTGTTTTGTATCCCAGTATGGGCTTATTTCTCTCAAACTCCTTCAGTTCTTCAACAGTTGATTGGTCTGAATTGGCTTACTTGCCACATTCGTAAATTAAGATGTTTTGATGCCTGTTTGAGTGTTAGAGATAGATTAGTTTATTCCAAATTTCCTCTGATAAGCCTCTTCTCTCCTCGATAATGGTTCAGTTGACCCCTGGCATTATTACGTAGGTGAGGGTGCACTGTGGTTAGACCCAAATATATGCTCGTCTTGTCACTCGTATGGCGATGTTTCTTCTTCTTGCTAACTCCTTTCCACTGCGCCTACTCCATTTAAGGTGCCTTTTTCTAAACCTCCTACCGGTCGATGGGTACCGAAGGTATTTGCCTCTAGTGGTCTCTCCACCTCCTACCGCGACCATGCCTCCTGTCGTTGTTCCAGCTGCTCCTGATCAGTTTCCTTCTTGGATTTACCCCCTCTTCCTCCCTCCGTCCCTTTGAACTTTGTGGCTTCAGAGTGTTTGGAGCCCCCATACCTTCCCTCTTCGTTTGGGTTCCGAGCGAGGATTCTTAAGTCCATACCCATTCAAACATAAGCATCAATCCCTAGTGGAAAGCTTACTTGCAATATGTTTCTAATGAGTTTGGTGAGCAATGTTTCATTCATTACTTTATTTTTTATGGTGAGATTTATGTAGCCATAGATTGGCCTTTGGATGATCGGAATCAAAGAATTCTGGATGATTCCTCCTAGGATATATCTTCCTTGTACTCAGTGAGTCTGACTTTTTCGTTCCAGGGCCTGCCTCTGCTTTTGCTGAATTTGTTGCACGTAATTTTCCTCCTTTGATCGACAAGCCTCCTCTTCTTTTGAGGAATGAGATTCTAGTTCATGCTATTAGTAGTATAGGCATTTGGTCTAGCCTCTGTTCTGTAATATATGATAGATAAAGTGGTTGGATCACTGACCGTCTATAGTAGCCAAGGTATAATAGCTAGGCTGTCTGTTTATCTACTGTAGTAACCTAGTATTATTATTTGTTATAATAGTAAGTGTTACGGAACACTATAAAAACTGATCAGCCATGCCAAAAAAATTAACTCTAATTTTGGTCGTTATTGAAAAGTGCTGCGAAAAGTGCTATCGATGGTGCTGTTTTAGTTTAATTGATCAAAATGACATTCCTTTTCGTCGGAAACTTCATAAATTCAACTTAAATTGCTTTAAAATATTTTATAAGATTTTTCCATATTTTCATTGAATTTAAAAACTTATTTTCAAACGTGTGCACTTTTGGATTTCAAAATGTAAAACCATGATGTTTTCAAAAACTCATTTTGGTCATATTTCAAAATCTACTCAACAGAGTCCTGATTTTTTTTTCTATTCCTTGGAAAGCTATGGTTATAAGAGTTTGGGAAAATACAATTTCCAAGGATTATGATTCATATTTTTCCATATACAAAAGAATCACCTTTTAAGGCGTCTAATTGCGAGTTACCGTTTTGCTACAACAAAATTTCTTCAACTTTCTTATTCTTTCCAAACCTCATTTGAACACTTGGAAGTGTTTACACTTTATTTCTAAAACATTTTGAACCATTTTCAAAGTGTTTAACTATCCCTTTTTCATCATTTCATTCAAGAAAGGAAAGTGATTCCCTTTGCACTTATCGACATGTATTTAACGTGCCTTATTAAATGATCCACACAACATCAAAGAGTCAATCAAACTTAGCAACCAAACCTTATGTCAAGCATTAATATCGTTAAACTTCACTATATCAATAGTACTCACTTAATTAAAATATGAATAGTTAAGGATATTTATAGTTTAGTTTCTCATCTTCAATTGTTATTTATGATTTTATAATTTTTCTGTAGTTCCATTACGACACTAAAAAATTTCTCAAACTTGAGTATTCTTCTCTAAAATCCTTTGAACTTGCTCTAACCTTCCAATTTGATTTTGGCCTTGGCTTGAATCAAGGCTATGACTACTTGATGGTGAAGATGGTAATGGTAGAGAAGGAGGTTAGTAGAAAGAGGATATTTTAAGTGATTTCACCGATGCTTCCTTTGATTTCTTCTTGCCTTTATTCTTGGTTTCTTCTTATGTCTTTGTTATTTGATTTAGAGAGTTTTGAAGCCATTGTGAAGCTTTAAAGGAGTAAAAAGTTCAGAATTTAGGTGTAAGAAATGAGAGAAGAGGTGTGGTATTTATAAGAAAACTTAGGAAATATAATAATGGAAGAAAAAGGGTCAGAAACACCTTATTTCCCCTTCCTCTTAATTTTTGTTAAACCCTCACCTTCTCTCTTACATTCTTGCCCTTTTTTGTTTGTGATTTTATGTGTGCATGTAGGTATAATTGTAAGTTATATGTAAGAGTTGGGTATTACTTTATTAAAGCAAACTCCTTTTGTTTTCTTTTGCTTTCTTTTTCATAATCTTTCTTACTTTATTTAACCCTTCATCATTCGTATATGTATGTTATCATATGCACATATATAGATGTACGTATGTATGTAATTGTGTGTCACATTATGTTGTACGACTTTCATTTGTCAAACCGTTGAGAATTTGGAACCCATTTGTCGGTCATATTTTCAGTTTTCAATTGAACTACTTAGTTGAGTAAAAAAAAATAGAAGATGAACTTCTCATAATATTTAAATAATTATAACATGATTATTTAGTTATTAAATAATATTTAACCATTTCTTACAAAATTTGGGATTATACCAACAAAGTGATATTGATATATTGATTTTTTTTATATTTTTAGGATAAGTATATTACTTTATACAACTTGTTCACATTCATATGTTATTACTACATAACCTATTTAAAATGAATTCTTATAATATAGACACATATTTTAATAATTTTAAGAATTATTATTTCTTCTTTATTTAATTCCCAAAATCCATTATCGAATCAATACCCATATTTGGTAATATCACGATATATTTTATGTTCAATAATAAATTACAAGATTTTATTATACATTCTTTCCTGTATGGAAAAATAAGTGTATGTGTCCAAATCATTTTCTATATTTATTGCTAGAAATCCACTTTATTGATGAAATGATTTTGTTTATTTTATCAGTATTTTCCCTAAGGAAACGTTGTTTAGAATAATTTCCTAGAATGAGATCATTATTCTTATAATCACCTTAAACATATTATTAGTTAGAAATAATCCATATTTAAATACTAAGTATCCCAATTATGGTGATCAAATTCTAGGTTGTTACATTCTCCTCCCAAAAAGGACTTAGCACATGAAACCACACCATAAAAAATATTAAAAGGTAGTTTCCTTGAAATTTTATTTTATTTGCTCTCGTAAGATATTTGTGAACTATCCATATGCATTATCTGGCCCAACCATTCATTCTAATTCAAAACTTCACTTTCGAACTAGTATCGATCCTTTAATCCTTCGGTGCAGATTCCATCCAGGATCTCCAATCAGAAGACTTTGTTTTCCCTGCATAGCTTTCAACTATGCTTGAAAACTCAAGTATTAATTCATAAATCCTAATCAATATCCATCTTCAAAAATCGAGTGATACATCCTTTATCGTTGATGTAAACCCCTTAAAGCTCCGTACTCAAACCTAGATCAAGTTGCGAATAAAACTGAAACGACCCAAAATCCCCCGATCTCCGAAGAGAAGGAAAACAACGGATTGCTTTGTGTGACACCCCATGTCCGTTAATGTCACTCACTAAGGGAATGCATTAAGTTTCGTGAAGCATTATAGGTAAACATAATAGAAACATTACAAGATAGATATAAAATACAAGATAGATATAAAATAGTAGTGGAATTAAAACTTTTATTTATCATAAAGCATGGTTACACCATATGTCTGAAAATACATAAACTCAGTACATCATTAGAACTTCTGTTTTGTACTTTAAATATAAGAGTATAATAATAAAGAATGCATAATCCCCAAATCATAACCCATAGTAGAGAAAGATGTGAACCAACATTATTTTTAAATAGCTCCAAGCAAGACGATAGCAGAATCCTGACTAAACCTGAGAATTCCCTCCCTTGAGAACTTGATGGGGGGGGGGGGGGGGTAAGAAAGAAAGAAGGAGAAACAAAAAGGGTCAGACATAAAGTCTGGCGAGTCTAATAATTTTTAGCCAGTAAATAAATAAAAATAACATGATAGGCATATAAAGTTGATAAGAGATATCACTACATAAATGGCATGTGTGAAAGGTAGACAGGATAAGGTGTATATGCTTCTAATGATTACTATGCACTGTTACTAGTATATCCAGAAAGAGATGATCCCTTCAACTATAAGGTGGTAGACTTAGTTATACGTCTTAATGTATCCTAACTACTACCCTGATCGATCAGCTTCCTAACCCTCGTAGATACCTTGTGCTGGCCCCACAGTAGGAGGTATCACTTCCTAAAGTGGCAACCCTTTGTCGTAACAATGTGCACAACCATATCTACAGGTGTCACGGTCGTCTTAGCCCCCTCTGCCCGGCCTATGCACGCGCATGTACTCGGTCGGTTTGCGCCACACACACCATCCATCTTGTTTGGATCTCTTACAATCAATCAGTAAGCGTGCCCCTTCTCCGCCTAGTACAGAGTTCTTTACTTGAAACCAACTCCGGGTTACTGACTGAAATGTGTCCCACACATAATGATACAAGCTCTCCTCCTTGTCTTGCATCCCCACTAGGTTTTCCACTGACTATGTATACCCTTAGGTGTCTTTAATTACATGGCCCTATACCGTTATGCTTACCGTAAAGGGGTGTCTTTAATTACATAACTCCAATCTTTCAACCGGTTATGCTTGCCTATAGGTGTCTTTAATACATAACCCCCAATCTTCCAACCGGTTATGCTTACCTACAGGTGTCTTTAATACATAACCCTATCATTTCTACAAGTTTTTCTTACCCTAAAAGGTGTCTTTAATTACATAACTTTATTATTTCCACCGATTATGTATACCACTAGGTGTCTTTAATTACATAACCTTATCGGGTTAAGTTTATGGGCCTATATTTACTAATATTGCCCACCTACCCAAGATTTACTTAACCCTCCCACTAATCCAAGCATGTTTGTTTAATGGTTAAGTTTGTGGGCCTATATATACTAATATTACCCACCTAGCCTAGATTTACTTAACCCTCCCATTGATCCAATCAATTTTACTTAACCCTAACTTCAGTTCTTATTCATACAATGATTAGTTTAGGTTAAGTAGTCCAATTCGTTACTATGTCCATTTATGGTTTATAATAGGCTAGACCTCCCACATTAGGCCTACAACGTGTGGATGCTGGATATGCCGGTCGGGTCCGGGTAGTCTTATTCCACAATTGGGCATAATCTCATGTCTTAGCCCGATTCGTATTTGCATACTTAGACCTCCCACATTAGGTTCAACATTAGTGGCTGCTAGATATGCTGGTCGGGTCCAGGCAGACTTCCACCACTAATGCAACCTAAACACGTGTCATAAGTACAATTACAATTCCTAATTGTAATTACTAGACATTCCATTTATAATTAATTTACCAATTAACTAATCCTTTCCTTTTATAGGTGTCAATACCTATTTTACCCAATAATTTGAATTACATGTCCAAAAATGTTCATATTCAAATTATGCCATTTTTAACCCTTTTTCCCCTGTTCCTTAACTAGCACCCTCACAAAATTGACAACTTGCATAGGCTAGACAATAGCCTAGTCATAAATGATAATAGGGAAAATAATGGGAATATAACTAAAATGATCATCTTGGCATAAACATAAACTTATCATGATAACAAGGTGAGTGGACATGTAATTTTCATCATAACATAATGAACATAAAACTAGTGAACATAATATGATGTCTCAATAAACATAGTAAGATCTAAATCAGCAGTTTAGATGTCCATTTTGTTTAGATCTAACATGGTAACACATGGT
Source organism: Allium sativum (assembly GCA_030737875.1). Lineage (NCBI taxonomy): Eukaryota > Viridiplantae > Streptophyta > Magnoliopsida > Asparagales > Amaryllidaceae > Allium > Allium sativum. Next base: position 383,291,015 of record CM060924.1, read on the forward strand.
AATAGATTATATCACATGATTTAGATCTAGAGGTTAAAATAGATCTAACATGATAACATAAGGTGATAAATTAGATCACATTAAATAGATCTAACATGATAACACAAGGTGATAATCTATAATTGACTAACAGTTTCAATGTCCACATAAATTAAATCTACTAGTTTAGAAACAGATCTACACAAATCCACATCATAGCATGCCATAGAAGTTACAATTTAGATAAAGATTTAGATCCAATCCTAACCAATTCTAGGTGGCATATGTTCATGATATACATAAATGATTAGGTCTATCCAATTACATAACTATTCAAATTAACAGATTTATATTAACCACAATATAGTTACAAACCAAGATCCACAATAATAATATAGTAGAATAATCACCATTGAATTAGATCTAAAGCAATAGATCTATCATGACATAGCAGAATAATCACAATTGAATTGGATCTAAAGAAATAGATCTATCATGACATAGCATAAGATATGATAATAGCATAGAATAGATCTATCATGACATAGCACAAAATCCGATAATAGCATATAATATATCTATTATGGCATAGCATAAGATATGATAATAGCATAGAATAGATCTATCATGACATAAGATATGATAATAGCATAGATTCATCAAAATCACAGTCTTTCATAATTTACATTTATTTAAACCTAAAAACAGTTAGAGCTCACTATGATTGGATTGCTAAGATGATAGAAAAGAAGTGACGGTTGAATCTATGCTTGAATCTCAAAATTTGATTTTCTTTAGTTTTTTGTAGAAAATGGTTCAGTTCGCAATCCAGTAGCATATGGCTCCCATGACTTCCAGTGAAGAAAATATGAGTAAAAGCCACATATTTATAGCTGCAGAACACTCTGAAACCGACTGCCGCCTCAGCCGTACGGGCGTCGACACCCCTATGGGTGGGTCGACTCCTAGGTCGACACCCCTCTAGGGGGATCAACCCCCTAGAGCGTTAATTTTGCCGCTCTGACGAATTTTTTGAATTTGAATCATTCTGGATAAAATTCTGACTCATCTCTGACTTATGTGTATATATATAATATTTTTGTGCGTATACAAACTTAAAACCCTCGTAACTTCTTCATACGGTGTCCGTTTTACATAAACCAAATGTCTATCTTGACCAGAATTTCGAGACGGACGTAATAGTGCAGTCCGTTTCCTCTAATTTGAACATTAACTAATTATTATTTAATTTTATTCTCTTTAATGTCGTTAAAAAATCAGGGTTTTACACTTTGAGAACATGACGCATCGGAACATAAACAATAGAACATTTCATTGCTATTACAACAATTTACATCAGAGTACAAGATATCAGAGAATAAATAAATAATATACAGTGAAAAATATCAGAGCTTTTAATTACAATGCAATGGAAAAATAATACATAAGAATAATGTGCAGTGGAGGACATCAACTACAACAAATGAAAGAAATATACGGATACAAAGCTTTTCGAATATAGCTCCAGCTGTAAATCCAGGATCCTATGTAAAGAAATATCTGCAAATACAAAAACTACTAGCTGCCCGTGTGAAAAATATGGGCACCCAGAGTTTAGGTGGAAACAATAAACTCCGAATCAGTCATGGGACTGCTGTGAGAACTAAAATAGTTATTAATCTTTATTTTAAAGTTACGTAAATCACGGAATCACGCCGTATGACACGGAACAGATTTCCTCCCACGAATACCATAAAACAAAAACACGCAGTACTAAATAAAAGAAAATTGAAGCTATTATACGACTCAGGTCCCATCACACAATGTAACGCAAGCCGGAGGATAGAGTTTTACCTTACAATAGCCAAATATGCTTGGTATGCGAAATTTATCTTTTATTATTACTATAAGTGAAGAAATCAACTTCAAAAGTAAATGTATCAATCCTAGACGGCATAGGTACCATATATTATGTCGCCATACATAGGTTTACAACTAAAACTGAAAAACTCGTATTGGAAGTTTGGATTTCCATCATAATGGCTGCTGATTCGAAAGATCTACCGCATAGTGCAATACTCCATGGCTTACGTCCAGGGCTTTTGGAAAACACCGTAATGCATATCCGCCTTTTTGGGAAACCTAATATCACCGCGGCTTACGTTGCAGCTAGAGAAAACACTACTTACTCTATCCCTTTGGGAATCGGGGGATGTGCCCTATCCCTCTGAGCATGGAGCGACCACACCCAACTCATCTTGGTCGACGGAATACGTGACAACCCTAAAGGTATCTATCCTCATCTCAAAAGCATACTAATCAAACCATCAGTTCACCATCATACCGGTGTGTGAGGCTCGTGAATTAACTCTACACAAAGCTATGCTAATTAAAGCTATGCTTTGATCATCATCCACCAAGCTCTTCTTTTCAACAAAAGCTTGGATCACTGCATCTCAGCATGTCACATTGTCAATCCATACCATACCATTGATTTCTGCCGATATTTAACCTCTAAGCTCGTACGTCTAAGAGAACTGTTAAGCAAGGGAATAAATTCACCGCCACCAAACAGATATATATATATATATATATATATATATATATATATATATATAGCGAAGATTAACGAATACAGCATAAAGGATACAATGTAAGGCACACCATCCATTTGCAAGTCCGTTCTGGGTTTGAACAAAAGCGGAGGCACCTTATTCCTCGTCCCATATGTCCAATATAGGAGAGAGGCCCTCACACATCCGAACAATCCACAAGTAAGTCCGGACAACTACCACTATAACCCCTTCTTGGGAGCTAACCAATCCAGGGCATCAGTAGTAATCCATTCGATGTGAAGATCGTCGGTCTTCAACCACGATATTCAATATCTTCGACTTTTAATCATAAAATCAATTATTCAGAATGGGTTAAACCCGATCATTCTGAATAACTCGCGTATCTTACAATCAAGTGCTATAAAAATACATCACACGCCTCATTCCAATCTAGAATATTCTTTTATTTAAATATTCTTTACGTTGGGAATTATTCCCATAAATCTTATCAAAGATTTAATTCATTTAAAACCATTGTTTAAATCTTCACTTGGAAACCATTTCAAAAGATTTTGTATTATCTTTTAACAAATTAAAACCAAATTAAGGTTTATCCAACTAGTCGGGATCATCGATCCTTATCGAAGTAATCATTTGTTTTATTTTTCCAATCCCAACCTATTTATCTCATGGAGCAAGTACTCCATATCTAACACCCACTGTGTTATTGGTAAATTCAATTACCATTCAACGTTCAAATCTAATTATAGATTTAACTATCGCATGAAGTAAAACTTGTGATACTCCACTCTCGAACACTTCTCAAATTTGGCAAATTTAATTACCACATTAACATTTCAATCTAATTAAAGATTCATTTAAACTCCACTTAGTTTTAAGCTTCAAAAATCATTATATAATGATTATTCAAATTTAGGAAATAAATCCTGTCTTTCACTGGGTTAAAGATCCAGTGTCATTTGAAACACAGTTCATGATAAACCCAAAATCATCTTCCATCAAAATGGAATTCATACGGAAATCATAACGGTATATAATCGATATAAATTCCCATATCCGACTAATAATATAAACGTCATAACGACAAAGCCTTTTAAATTCCATATATAGTAATGGTCTTCCTTCACAGAAGTTCATCTCGATTATTACCGAATCGAATTCCATTCAATTCCAATTTAATATATTAAACTGGAAAACTTTACTTTGGAAAATTCCACTAATAATAATTAAAAGATTTATAACTTCCAAATCATATCCTCATTGTTAATTGGTTAAAGAATAAGTGTTATTCAAAACATAGTTCATGATAAACCCAAAAACCCAATTTTAATTCAATTCCAATTAAATATTAATTAATTGGTAAACTTCTCTAAATCTTAATTAAAAGATTTATTCTTTTCTCAACTGGGTTTAAGAACAGTATTATTTAAGGCACCATTCACGACAAACCCAAAATCCAATTTGATATCAAATATAAGGCTCTAGATATAAATTATATCGGCTTAGATTCAATATCAAATTCTGAAACCAACGGATATCGTATTGGGAATAACGATATCTATATCTTCCAAATTCCTCAACGATATCCGTATAATCATGGAATTTAGTATCGAAATATTCCGAAGATTATTTCCATTCAAATCCATTCCAATTCATACTCTGGAAAATTCTGGTTATTTTAAAAACCATTTTCATTCCAATTTATTATTTCTAAAAATCATTGGATTATTATTCTAGTTATTAACTAGTTCATTTCGATAAAAATATATTTTATCTTTTCAAAACTTGAAATATTTCATCCAGAATCTTTCCAAATCTTTTATTATGATTTTACACAATTTTTCCATATTTTTAATAATTTTATTAAGGCATTTATAGTCATTTCCAATAACGGCTACCGAACTGCATTCATAGCGACCTTTTCTGAAATTGATTTGGACATAATTTAGAAACCAACCGTTCAAATTTAAATCTCTTATATTCATTGGAAATATCTTTTCGATATGAACCAAAGGGTTCCGGTTTTAGGAGAGTCTGACGGTCGGATCTCCTGTTACATCAATTTGAAGTCAATGGTTGGAATTCGCGGACGATCGCTGCGCGGCGCGTTCTATTCAAGCCATTATATATATAATATATATATCGTCGATTTCTATTTAAAATGTATTTCATAAATCGTTTATAAATTCATTTTAAAACGATTCCAACTTCATTTTCAATTTTAAATCAAAACTGAATACTCCATTACATGACAATGTTAAACAATGCATATATATGTTAAAAATTATATTTTTAACAATCTAATAATTATTTCATTACGTGACAATTTTATCCATTTCATATATAGGCTAAAAATAATATTTTTTACGAACAAATATTTATTCCATTACATGACCATTATTCCAAATCACACAATCAATTTTATTGCATTTCAATTCTATACAACGCATATATACTTTATGCAACGCATATATATTTTATACAATGCATATATATTTTATACAACACACACACACACACACACATATATATATATATATATTATACAATGCATTTATATTTTATTTACTCCATTTCCATATCACAATCACAATACACAAATCAAAAAACCATCCATATAAATAAATACTCAACAACCCTATGCCATTTACGGTGCCATAAGTGGCCATTCGCGGAGTATGAAATCCGAGTGTCGGTAATATCCATACATCGCTTCAAATATATGTATTTTGGGCGAATTCGATTGTTGAACTCCATACAACAGGTAAAAATCTATACTAGCAATTTCTATATATTTACAGCTATAAAATAAATTAAATAACTATACAAAATTTTAGTGAGAGAATTCTTGCATTGGGTTCCACTCCGCCATTCTTTATTTGAAGATTTCAGTACAGTTTGGGTAGAAATTTGCCTGAATTTCTAACGTGCTCCATTTTCGTTCTGATCAGTTCCATGTTGTAGCTCTCTTTTCTGCGATTCCAATGGGTCCGAAATCGTTCGATTCCGTTTCCGTATGGATAAGATATCATAGTTTTAAAATTTAATCAAATTAATTAATAAATTTAGATAACTAAACTTTGATTAAACTAATTAATTACCATATTCTTTAATTAATCCCTTATCAAAAAAAAATTTGACCGCTTTCTACCCTTTCTTCCTTTGTGTTCCTCCAGCTAACAGAACCAACCTTCAACCTTGTTTCCTTCTTGTGCACCACCCTAACAACCACCGGCCATCGATCTAATTCTTCCACCATGTTCCCCTTGTCGGCGCCTCTCCACGACCGGACCAGTGACGAACTCGGTCCCCCCCTCAAGCAAGAAAACTGCTCCAAACACTATGACTTTAAGGGTGAAATCCGGCCACATTACTCCATTAAAATCGATCTTAACCATTAATATTAAAGATCCAAACATACTCTTCAAATTTTTTTATATATTTTCTGAAATGGTTGAACGGATTGTAAGATTTAGTGGAAGAAGGATTGGAGCGATTTTATGCGTTGAACTGATGAGTGGCGACTGGTTTTAGAAAGAAAAGAGGGGTTAGGGTTTCTTTTTGAACGTTATATATATATAAAAATTAATATTTAATTCCCCTTATACCTCAAAATCATCACGAACTCCAAACAAACTCCAACGACTGTTGTTCCTAACCAAATACCCCTTTTATGGACACAATGGGATATGTTTCGTAAGCCAATTTGGCTGTTTCGATCTGTTTTCATCAAAATTAAAATATAAATCAATATATATTGAATTTAAACGTATATTTTAATTTACCGGGGCCACATATTGATTCCAAAAATTACGGAAACATAAATCTAGCCATGTTTTGATGGTACGATCCTAACAAAACTAATTTCGTCGAATTTGGAGGCCATTTTTCCAGTCGATTAAATTCATAATTAAATTACCAAACACGTTTAAATTCTCCACGCTCACATATTAATTCCAAAAATTATGATATTTGAAACCTAACAATAGTTTGACATTCCGGATCCAACAAAAGTGGTTTCGTCGAGAACAGAGGTCATTTGCAAAATGACTATATATTATTTAGAAATATATATAAATTCCATAGCGACTATTTTGAATTTTAATGTAATGACCCGCAAATCCATAACATCAGAGTTGACTATATACATCATACGTCCAACCCAAATATCACGAAAATACGAAACATTTTTTTTAGAAGAAAGAGATAGAAGAAGAACAGAAACAACAACACAGAATCTCACATCGCAGCGGAACAAAATATAATATATCATAACTTTTGAAATACAAAATCTTAACTGTATAACATACACTTATCAGAGTACAACACTTACAACACAGCGGAACAAAACTCTATATAACTAACGCTGAAGCCTCCTGCTCCAAGCTCCTTTAGATAGATCTGTAAAATCCTGAACTACTTGACTGCCCGTACAAATTTAGGCACCCAAGAGTTTAGGTAGAACAAAACAAAATAAACTCCGGGTCAGTCATGGGACTAGTATGAGTAAACAGTTTAAACAGTTTCAGAAACTAAATGATATCTCATAAAACCACGCCGTATAACACGGAACGAGTTTTTCTCTTATGAGAATCCAAACACTTGATTTAACTTTCAAAATCCCTTTGAAAGGAACGATAATCTTTATATCAAAACTCCTTTGATATTATAATAATGTCTAAATCAAGTAGATAATAATCTAGTGGAACGTTTGCATCTCACGTTCCACATATATAATATACAATCAAAACCGCAAGCACGTATTGGGTAATGAAATTCCAACTATGACAAGGTATGGAACCACCTTCTGCTAGTATATCTCTAGAGGAGAATACACCGAGTTCAACAAGAACGTCTTGCAACTCAGCCACACATGACCGACCACTCATTTCGCTTGAGTGTATCGAATGTATATCACCAACGGTTGGGATCAGCAACCGTTTGCCGAATGGGACAGCATCGACAATAGATTTTTAGAAGTAAATGAAACTCTAGATCAGGTGATTATACACCCTAATAGGTGCGACCTACATAGACATGCTGCCTGCCCGATTTCTGTCATTTACCGGATGTTGAGGCTTGAGGTTACGCTTCATTATCACATCAGATTCACTTCGAATGCCACATTGTCAGATCCATCGAGAATCACTAATTAATGTCTACAACAGTACATTACGTGTTAGCTAAAGAATTTTCCTTCTCCGCTTCCACTCTTGGTACGGTTGAAGAAATCAATGTACGTGACCTTTCTGGAAATACTCTGTCAGACATTCATCCATACAAGTCACCCAGGAACAGGATGAACCGAAGGCACAATTTCTATTAATAGAAAAAGTCCTTGCACTCTACTCCGTCTTCGATTATCTTTACATAATCTGATTCGCACGCTACTGCCAATACGGAGTGGTTCTTCGGATAATAATCCAACCGGTCTCTCCATATTGACAACGATGGTCAAAACTCCGATAGTCTGTGATTTAACTATCGAATAAAAACAAGTGTTTCGATAGTCGATGATTTAACTATCGAAGAAAACAAGTGTTCATCCAAACATCCAACAATCACTGAGCCTTTAATTAATATTTCATTAATTAAATCTCTTCTCTATTTCTTTATCAATATTTGTTAACCAAATATTTTCAATAACCATATTGGCCTTCTTTATTTTCTAAACATAGAAAATATCTTCTATTTATAATTGGAAAATATTCCAATTTCTTATCTCTTTTCCGATCTCGTTTATTTCTATACTTAGGAAATATTCTTTATTTTATTTCCAAGCTTACATTTTATTTGGGTTAAAACAGATGTTGTGTAAAACATTGTTACGACAACCCAAATACTATAATCAACCAACTCTTATCCAACATTGATCTTCGAGCCTGGAATCTTACTATTTATTTGTTAATAATGAAACCAATCAAGTTGGGGTATAACTACCTCTCAGACCTTGACTAAATAACATTTATAACGTCAAAACAGATATGACTACTTACTCGAATAATCAATACCACACAACTACTTCTTCACTTTTAAACACATATCACTTTCTTTTTCTATTCTTACTAGATTTTATTCTTATGCTACCTTTTTGATTATACTATTCTATTTCTAAGTTCGTTTCCTTATCGACTTCTATATAAATGATACGTTGATTTCTAACTATCAAATTATCTTAAAAATATTCTAACTCCTTAAATTTCCGGAAAAATTCGCCATAACCTCCTTTGTATCGGGAGCATCGGGTAAATCCCCAAACTGCCACATAGGCCTTCTCCAATCAAAAAGAAAAAGAAAAGCCAAGTGGCTAGCCGATACGGCGCATAAAATCTCATATATGAATTAAATACGTACCTGTTTGTCGGGCATTCTATTTATATACCTTCTAACACTTTATTCCAAACCTGTCTCCTGTATATTTATACCTGTCCAATCTATTTTAACTATACCAATCGTTTTAACTAAATTTGTTAAATAAATTTGTTACTTAACTCTTCAGTCTATTTCACCTTCATATTTGAACATGACATGTTCAAATATATTTTAACTTGCATATTAACAAATTCTATTTATATTCACACTCTCGTTTCCTTATCGACTTCTTATTCAAATTCCAATTCAATTCTATTTGAATTTTCTTTATTTAAACTTCATTTGTATTCTATTTTCAAATTCTATAGTTTAAAGTCCATTTGAATTCTATATTCAAATTCTATTTGTAAAGACCCGGGCTTTGCCCGACCCGATCGATCGCAAAATCGACCAAGACCGTTCAAATCCCGAATACTTTAACTTTGGGAATACAACAATCATTAGAACAAAACAGCAGACTTTTATAAACAGTACAAAATGTTTACATCAGAGTACAGAATATCAGAGTACATCGAAAAAAATAATTGCAGCGGAAGATAAATTTTACATTTAATTTATAATACATTGCAGCTGAACAAAACTAATACAGCGGAAGTCTTTTCTATATTCTGGACACAGCTTTATGCTTCAATCCAGTATCCTGCTCAAGAGATAAACCTGTAGACAAACTACTCGACTGCCCGTGTGGAAAAGAGGGCACCCGAGTTTGCAAAAGTGGAAACAAACAACGGGTCAGTCGTGGGACTGGTGTGAGAATTCTTAACTAACATAACTACTAATAAGGCAAATCCAAGGACCACGCCGCTAACGCGGAACGGGTTTACTCCAATGGATTGCTGTGCATAACAGTAAAGTAAATCGTCAAATAACGCAATGCTTTTTAGAAAAATGAAACCACCATAAGACTCAGGTCCCATCACACAATGCAACGCACACCAGAGGATAGAGTTTTACCTTATGGTGATTAAAAGATGATAAATACGTAAAAACGATATTATTATTAGTGTGTATATGTTTTAATAAAACACTTCAATCATAATATCAATCCTAGGAAGCATAGGTACCATATATTATGCCTCCGTACTAGTAATACAATCAAAACCGCATGGGGCGTATTGGAGATTTGGATTTCCATCATGAGTCAAGGCTAGAGCGGAGCTCCTTACCGATTCGAGACACTCTAGCTAATGTCCCAGGATTACCCGCAGTTAACCCTTGGAAATGGCAGGGCCGGTCCTCAAATACAGCTTAGAGGATTGGCAATTCCTAAGCACACGTTTCCCGGTCCTATAGGACCTATCCGAGGCGCGCCTCATTCCATCATCCACATAAGTAAAATGTCAGGCCGTGGTAAAACCCAAACACCACTTCTAGCTAGAAAGAAACGTGCTGCTCTCCCTGCGTTCCCTTCGCCCGTTTTAGACTCTACCGGTTTGTGAGGCTCGCGAAGTTACGTCATAACCTCAAGGCCTGCTTTTCAACAAAGCCTTGATCATCTTCATCTTAGCGTGCCACATTGTCAATCCATACCGTGCCATTGATCGTCCATCAATATATAAATGGGTGTTAAGTAAAGAATAAATTCTTCACCACCAATCATTTATATATAGACAGAAAATCAATAACATGATATTAACGGAGTACAACGTCAGACACACAATCCATTTAAAACTTATGCTCTGGGTTTGAGCGAAAGTCAAATCCGTACAAATCAACACTACGTCCGGACGGCAACCACTGTAGCCCCTTCAAGGTAGCTACTCCAATCATGGGCATCAGCAGTCGTCGTCCATTCGATGTGAAGACCGTCGGTCTTCTATGGTTGTCTTTAAATCTTCAATTTTTAAACGTCGTTTAAATTGTTTGGAATGAGATAAACTCGGACTTCCCAAACAATTCTCGTGTATATATAAGTTGGAAATCATTTCATATCGTTTGATTTTAAATTTTTATATATATAATTATATATATAATTCCTCCATCCATTTCATCTTACTATATTTTCCTAACAACCAATCTTCTTATTTATATGCAATAACTCATCACACCAAACCATGGTTTCTTTTATTAATGTTCTTCAATTTCCATACATATCCTACACACAAAAATGTATTTTGTGTATCATTCCAATTACAACCAAAAATGAATATTTTTGTACGTCCTTCATAATTTAACAAAAAATGAGTATTTTTGTGTCATTTCAATTCCTAGCCAAAACGAAATATATTTTGGTGTTAACTTCATTTCTATACGAACGAATATATTTCTTATCTCTTTCAATGCAAACCAAAAAAAAAATGATTTTTGCTATTTTATATTGGCAATGCAAATTTCCTTCTTAGGTGACGTCATGCAAATATAATTTTTAACATAAAATATAATATCATAACTTAATTACATAACAAGAATGTAATTCTAATTTACAGTGCAAATCCTCATTTATAGTTACATATATAAAAGTGTAAATTTTATTCGCTTACCACATTTCATATCATAGTTTCAAATAAAAGTGTAATTTTAATTAATAAAATGTCCTTCTCATCCTAAATAACCTCTTTTAAACAAAGGGACATGTTTATCTAGTTTAACACTTCTAATATAAGTGACATTCCAATCATATAATTACATCTAAAAAAATGTAATTCTCATTTCTTTTTATTTTGATCACATGAAATGTAATTTCCTTTAACAAAACTTGTCAGTACAAAACAATGTCAACTTAATTTTTAACAAATGAATATTTTGTCATCCTTTTTCGTTTGATCAAAATGCATATTTCTTACTCTTGACAAATGAGTATCTTGTCATCCTTATATTTTCTATCTTTCTTTTATATTTGACAAAATGAATGTTTTGCCATTCTTTTTATCTATTTTTATAAAAATGAATCTTTCTTTTATTCTATCCACATAAAAATAATCTCTCTTTTTCCAATGACATATACAACTATGAATGTACATGTTAACAAACCTTCCATTACAATTGACATATAAACTGAATGTATATGTAAACAAATTTTACTTCATTTCTCTCATTACATATAAAAGTGAATTAATATATACGCAAGCTTATTTCATCTCTCTCTTTACATATAAAAAGGAATTTGTCGCTATTCTTTACCTTAACAAAAATTGAAGTTGTCATACTCTTTACATTAACCAAAATAAATATATTTCATTTCATATGCAATGCTATGCAACGTTAACAAAATAAATATATATCATTCATATGCAATGCTATGCAACGTTAACAAAATAAATATATATCATTCATATGCAATGCTATGTCATTAACAAAATAAATATATATCATTCATATGCAATGCTATGTCATTAACAAAATAAATATATATCATTCATATGCAATGCTATGTCATTAACAAAATAAAAGTATTTTCTTTTATTACATTAAATAAAAATGAAATTTCTATTGTCATTCTTCTTCAATTGTCAAAATGAATCTTTTGTTATTTTAATCTTTCTTCTACATTTACAAAAATATGATTTTTGTCGCTACTTCAATATATTGACAAAAGTGATTTCATTGCTACTTCAATTATATTGACAAAAGTGAATTCATCGCTACTTAATTATATTGACAAAAGTGATTTCATCGCTACTTCAATTATATTGACAAAAGTGAATTCATCGCTACTTAATTATATTGACAAAAGTGATTTTATCGCTACTTCAATTATATTGACAAAAGTGAATTCATCGCTACTTAATTATATTGACAAAAGTGATTTTTTGTCGCTACTTAATTATATTGACAAAAGTGATTTTATCGCTACTTAATTATATTGACAAAAGTGATTTTATCGCTACTTCAATTATATTGACAAAAGTGAATTCATCGCTACTTAATTATATTGACAAAAGTGATTTTTGTCGCTACTTAATTATATTGACAAAAGTGATTTTTGTCGCTACTTAATTATATTGACAAAAGTGTCTGTTTTAATCTAATATTAACATTCCTTACGAAAATGGCATGTGTAATTTACTAAATAAATGACATGTTTATTCTGTCAATTTTAAATACAACATAAATGACACATCCATTTTGTTCATTTTAATACAATGATAGTTTTTATATTAACATAACATTATTAACACAAGCGATGTTCTTATGTTAGCATAACGTTATTAACCAAATGAACATACTTATGTTGACGGTTCTAATTCAACATAACATAAAAATGAATATTTTATGGTTTGCACAAAATTTTCTTTTGCAAACATGAATATTATACATTTTATATATTAACTAAAATGTTTGTCTTCGTCGTGCACACAAAATCATGTCAACATAAATACGCACAATCATCACAAACAATCAACATGGAAATAGTCATACATGCAGCAACAACATGAATTTCATATGATATGAATATAGATTTTGCAGTGAATTAAATAAATAAATAATTTTATTTTAAAAATAGAATTCTCACCTTGATTTTTGCTGAAAATTTGACTGTCTCGGATTCAGCTCTGGTCTGCGCCATCGCGAAGAGCTCGGAAAGACGAGTCCAACGCAATTTACGGTTCGTCAATCGGACCTCGTACGAGAGAGTTATGATTTATTAAAGTTGGACATAATTAAATAATTAATTAATATTCGTGAAAATACCTAAAAATTTCACTGTCTCAGAATTGGACAAAATTAGTGTCCACGCGTCCATCTCGTCGCCACGATCCCAACGCACCTGAAATCGTCGATTTTCGACTTCGTATGAGTGAGTTATGCAATTTTAAAGTTCTGCAAATTAATTAAATAATTTAAAAATAAAATAGAAAATACCCTCAGCCCGTTGACCGCGAAACACTATTCACCGCAGAACTTTGACCGCCATTTGCCGCTGCTTCAGGCCACCTGACGCCACGGGACCACCGCCAACGTCTTCGACTTGGCGAGACGCACCACCACCAGAAAGAGCCGCCCCTAAAGCTTCTCCGATCATCGGGAAATCGCCTACGAACGATTTCGCCTCGCGGGTCCCACAGGCCGCCTCACACCTCCAAACTGCCTGAAATTTGGCGAGCACCTCCACCTCACGTAGACGAAGAACTTCCGTGTTCGTGACTTCGTCTAATTCTTCCTCGATTCACGGGAATTTCTTGATTTATGTTTTGAGCTTTTGAATTTCGAAAACAGCGAGCTTTAAGACGAGATTCCGGCGAATCCGAGCGTTGTTTGACGAAACAGACGACACCATTAGCTTCGTATCGTCGAGACCTTCGAGTGGACATATAATTTGCTATGGTTTGAAGAGATTTTATTTTCGACAAATTTTAGAGGAAGAGAGAGCCGCCATGGAAACTGAGAAAAATGATGGAAAAGAGAAGTGGCTGCTGTGAATTCCGAATTTCAGCCCTAAATTCTGAGGAAAAAGATAATATATACTATGGGTTTAATTTTGGTTTGGGCCCAAATATCATTACGGGTCCAATTACTAAATTTTCAACTGTTTTCTTCAATTCAAAAATTCTTATAAATACAAGCTGATTTCAAAATTAATAAAATTTTAAACATAATTATTTCAGGTCATTATGAATCCAACGAACCTGATTTCGTTCCGAGTCCGTATGAATTTATTATGAATTTCCGAAGTCTGAAAATATGCTATTTTTCACTGTAAAAATTATACCGGCCACAAAATAATTCCAAAAATTATAAATTTTAGAATTTAACCTTATTTTAATATTCCGAATCCATAGAAACTGGTCTCGTCGAATTCGGAGTTCGTTTGCAAAAATTTCATTTTTCAGGCGTATATTTTTAATATTTAAAAATACCAAAAATAGTGGAATTTTTCCGAAACTCAAAAATATAAGTTCTTATAGTCATTTTTATATGTAAACAACATTCCGAAACCAATGGAGATGGTTTCGGGTCCTAATTCCTTATTCTGCAAAAATTTTACGTTTCGGGCCTTATATATAATATATACGAATTCTATAGCGTTTTTCTGAAAATTTAATTTTCTCATAACTTACAATTTATAAACTGGAATCTTAATTTCTAAAACTCTTTGGAAAGATATTTTCAATACGGTCCTAGCGTTTCTTGTTTCGTCCCATTCCGATTTATATTTTATATAATTTTTCAAAGTTGGAATTTCAAATCTGAAATTACCGCGCCGTTTTCAGGCTCGGAATGGATTTAATATAAATTTCAAGTTCGCGCTCGAAATAAAATAAGTTTTTCATCGTTATTATTTAAAATAAATAATTTTAAATATATTCATTCATTAAAATTTCTTAAAATAAAATTTTAAAATTAACCCCAAAAATCAGGGCTGTTACAGTCGCCCCCACTTAAAATCTTTTCGTCCTCGAAAAGGAACTAAGGTAAAAATTGTTTAATTAACTAACCAAATTTTAATTTCACTTATTAATTTCATTTGTTGACTAACTTATCAAATATACATACTCTTTTATATATTCAAAAATCTTATTTTCAAAAATAGATTATATAATCAAAAATACGCTAATCATAAGCTTATCACTCTGAACTCATTCTAGGGCATTACTAACCCCATCTCTAATGAGTTTTCTCATTCTAGGATACTGCTGATCCTATCTCTAATGAGTATTCTTATTGGACATTACTAATCCAATTCTCTGATGAGACTTTTGTTCAGTTCTAACGAGTTGTACCCCAAAGATTTGAGCTAACCAAAGCTCTGATACCAACTGTAAAGACCCGGGCTTTGCCCGACCCGATCGATCGCAAAATCGACCAAGACCGTTCAAATCCCGAATACTTTAACTTTGGGAATACAACAATCATTAGAACAAAACAGCAGACTTTTATAAACAGTACAAAATGTTTACATCAGAGTACAGAATATCAGAGTACATCGAAAAAAATAATTGCAGCGGAAGATAAATTTTACATTTAATTTATAATACATTGCAGCTGAACAAAACTAATACAGCGGAAGTCTTTTCTATATTCTGGACACAGCTTTATGCTTCAATCCAGTATCCTGCTCAAGAGATAAACCTGTAGACAAACTACTCGACTGCCCGTGTGGAAAAGAGGGCACCCGAGTTTGCAAAAGTGGAAACAAACAACGGGTCAGTCGTGGGACTGGTGTGAGAATTCTTAACTAACATAACTACTAATAAGGCAAATCCAAGGACCACGCCGCTAACGCGGAACGGGTTTACTCCAATGGATTGCTGTGCATAACAGTAAAGTAAATCGTCAAATAACGCAATGCTTTTTAGAAAAATGAAACCACCATAAGACTCAGGTCCCATCACACAATGCAACGCACACCAGAGGATAGAGTTTTACCTTATGGTGATTAAAAGATGATAAATACGTAAAAACGATATTATTATTAGTGTGTATATGTTTTAATAAAACACTTCAATCATAATATCAATCCTAGGAAGCATAGGTACCATATATTATGCCTCCGTACTAGTAATACAATCAAAACCGCATGGGGCGTATTGGAGATTTGGATTTCCATCATGAGTCAAGGCTAGAGCGGAGCTCCTTACCGATTCGAGACACTCTAGCTAATGTCCCAGGATTACCCGCAGTTAACCCTTGGAAATGGCAGGGCCGGTCCTCAAATACAGCTTAGAGGATTGGCAATTCCTAAGCACACGTTTCCCGGTCCTATAGGACCTATCCGAGGCGCGCCTCATTCCATCATCCACATAAGTAAAATGTCAGGCCGTGGTAAAACCCAAACACCACTTCTAGCTAGAAAGAAACGTGCTGCTCTCCCTGCGTTCCCTTCGCCCGTTTTAGACTCTACCGGTTTGTGAGGCTCGCGAAGTTACGTCATAACCTCAAGGCCTGCTTTTCAACAAAGCCTTGATCATCTTCATCTTAGCGTGCCACATTGTCAATCCATACCGTGCCATTGATCGTCCATCAATATATAAATGGGTGTTAAGTAAAGAATAAATTCTTCACCACCAATCATTTATATATAGACAGAAAATCAATAACATGATATTAACGGAGTACAACGTCAGACACACAATCCATTTAAAACTTATGCTCTGGGTTTGAGCGAAAGTCAAATCCGTACAAATCAACACTACGTCCGGACGGCAACCACTGTAGCCCCTTCAAGGTAGCTACTCCAATCATGGGCATCAGCAGTCGTCGTCCATTCGATGTGAAGACCGTCGGTCTTCTATGGTTGTCTTTAAATCTTCAATTTTTAAACGTCGTTTAAATTGTTTGGAATGAGATAAACTCGGACTTCCCAAACAATTCTCGTGTATATATAAGTTGGAAATCATTTCATATCGTTTGATTTTAAATTTTTATATATATAATTATATATATAATTCCTCCATCCATTTCATCTTACTATATTTTCCTAACAACCAATCTTCTTATTTATATGCAATAACTCATCACACCAAACCATGGTTTCTTTTATTAATGTTCTTCAATTTCCATACATATCCTACACACAAAAATGTATTTTGTGTATCATTCCAATTACAACCAAAAATGAATATTTTTGTACGTCCTTCATAATTTAACAAAAAATGAGTATTTTTGTGTCATTTCAATTCCTAGCCAAAACGAAATATATTTTGGTGTTAACTTCATTTCTATACGAACGAATATATTTCTTATCTCTTTCAATGCAAACCAAAAAAAAAATGATTTTTGCTATTTTATATTGGCAATGCAAATTTCCTTCTTAGGTGACGTCATGCAAATATAATTTTTAACATAAAATATAATATCATAACTTAATTACATAACAAGAATGTAATTCTAATTTACAGTGCAAATCCTCATTTATAGTTACATATATAAAAGTGTAAATTTTATTCGCTTACCACATTTCATATCATAGTTTCAAATAAAAGTGTAATTTTAATTAATAAAATGTCCTTCTCATCCTAAATAACCTCTTTTAAACAAAGGGACATGTTTATCTAGTTTAACACTTCTAATATAAGTGACATTCCAATCATATAATTACATCTAAAAAAATGTAATTCTCATTTCTTTTTATTTTGATCACATGAAATGTAATTTCCTTTAACAAAACTTGTCAGTACAAAACAATGTCAACTTAATTTTTAACAAATGAATATTTTGTCATCCTTTTTCGTTTGATCAAAATGCATATTTCTTACTCTTGACAAATGAGTATCTTGTCATCCTTATATTTTCTATCTTTCTTTTATATTTGACAAAATGAATGTTTTGCCATTCTTTTTATCTATTTTTATAAAAATGAATCTTTCTTTTATTCTATCCACATAAAAATAATCTCTCTTTTTCCAATGACATATACAACTATGAATGTACATGTTAACAAACCTTCCATTACAATTGACATATAAACTGAATGTATATGTAAACAAATTTTACTTCATTTCTCTCATTACATATAAAAGTGAATTAATATATACGCAAGCTTATTTCATCTCTCTCTTTACATATAAAAAGGAATTTGTCGCTATTCTTTACCTTAACAAAAATTGAAGTTGTCATACTCTTTACATTAACCAAAATAAATATATTTCATTTCATATGCAATGCTATGCAACGTTAACAAAATAAATATATATCATTCATATGCAATGCTATGCAACGTTAACAAAATAAATATATATCATTCATATGCAATGCTATGTCATTAACAAAATAAATATATATCATTCATATGCAATGCTATGTCATTAACAAAATAAATATATATCATTCATATGCAATGCTATGTCATTAACAAAATAAAAGTATTTTCTTTTATTACATTAAATAAAAATGAAATTTCTATTGTCATTCTTCTTCAATTGTCAAAATGAATCTTTTGTTATTTTAATCTTTCTTCTACATTTACAAAAATATGATTTTTGTCGCTACTTCAATATATTGACAAAAGTGATTTCATTGCTACTTCAATTATATTGACAAAAGTGAATTCATCGCTACTTAATTATATTGACAAAAGTGATTTCATCGCTACTTCAATTATATTGACAAAAGTGAATTCATCGCTACTTAATTATATTGACAAAAGTGATTTTATCGCTACTTCAATTATATTGACAAAAGTGAATTCATCGCTACTTAATTATATTGACAAAAGTGATTTTTTGTCGCTACTTAATTATATTGACAAAAGTGATTTTATCGCTACTTAATTATATTGACAAAAGTGATTTTATCGCTACTTCAATTATATTGACAAAAGTGAATTCATCGCTACTTAATTATATTGACAAAAGTGATTTTTGTCGCTACTTAATTATATTGACAAAAGTGATTTTTGTCGCTACTTAATTATATTGACAAAAGTGTCTGTTTTAATCTAATATTAACATTCCTTACGAAAATGGCATGTGTAATTTACTAAATAAATGACATGTTTATTCTGTCAATTTTAAATACAACATAAATGACACATCCATTTTGTTCATTTTAATACAATGATAGTTTTTATATTAACATAACATTATTAACACAAGCGATGTTCTTATGTTAGCATAACGTTATTAACCAAATGAACATACTTATGTTGACGGTTCTAATTCAACATAACATAAAAATGAATATTTTATGGTTTGCACAAAATTTTCTTTTGCAAACATGAATATTATACATTTTATATATTAACTAAAATGTTTGTCTTCGTCGTGCACACAAAATCATGTCAACATAAATACGCACAATCATCACAAACAATCAACATGGAAATAGTCATACATGCAGCAACAACATGAATTTCATATGATATGAATATAGATTTTGCAGTGAATTAAATAAATAAATAATTTTATTTTAAAAATAGAATTCTCACCTTGATTTTTGCTGAAAATTTGACTGTCTCGGATTCAGCTCTGGTCTGCGCCATCGCGAAGAGCTCGGAAAGACGAGTCCAACGCAATTTACGGTTCGTCAATCGGACCTCGTACGAGAGAGTTATGATTTATTAAAGTTGGACATAATTAAATAATTAATTAATATTCGTGAAAATACCTAAAAATTTCACTGTCTCAGAATTGGACAAAATTAGTGTCCACGCGTCCATCTCGTCGCCACGATCCCAACGCACCTGAAATCGTCGATTTTCGACTTCGTATGAGTGAGTTATGCAATTTTAAAGTTCTGCAAATTAATTAAATAATTTAAAAATAAAATAGAAAATACCCTCAGCCCGTTGACCGCGAAACACTATTCACCGCAGAACTTTGACCGCCATTTGCCGCTGCTTCAGGCCACCTGACGCCACGGGACCACCGCCAACGTCTTCGACTTGGCGAGACGCACCACCACCAGAAAGAGCCGCCCCTAAAGCTTCTCCGATCATCGGGAAATCGCCTACGAACGATTTCGCCTCGCGGGTCCCACAGGCCGCCTCACACCTCCAAACTGCCTGAAATTTGGCGAGCACCTCCACCTCACGTAGACGAAGAACTTCCGTGTTCGTGACTTCGTCTAATTCTTCCTCGATTCACGGGAATTTCTTGATTTATGTTTTGAGCTTTTGAATTTCGAAAACAGCGAGCTTTAAGACGAGATTCCGGCGAATCCGAGCGTTGTTTGACGAAACAGACGACACCATTAGCTTCGTATCGTCGAGACCTTCGAGTGGACATATAATTTGCTATGGTTTGAAGAGATTTTATTTTCGACAAATTTTAGAGGAAGAGAGAGCCGCCATGGAAACTGAGAAAAATGATGGAAAAGAGAAGTGGCTGCTGTGAATTCCGAATTTCAGCCCTAAATTCTGAGGAAAAAGATAATATATACTATGGGTTTAATTTTGGTTTGGGCCCAAATATCATTACGGGTCCAATTACTAAATTTTCAACTGTTTTCTTCAATTCAAAAATTCTTATAAATACAAGCTGATTTCAAAATTAATAAAATTTTAAACATAATTATTTCAGGTCATTATGAATCCAACGAACCTGATTTCGTTCCGAGTCCGTATGAATTTATTATGAATTTCCGAAGTCTGAAAATATGCTATTTTTCACTGTAAAAATTATACCGGCCACAAAATAATTCCAAAAATTATAAATTTTAGAATTTAACCTTATTTTAATATTCCGAATCCATAGAAACTGGTCTCGTCGAATTCGGAGTTCGTTTGCAAAAATTTCATTTTTCAGGCGTATATTTTTAATATTTAAAAATACCAAAAATAGTGGAATTTTTCCGAAACTCAAAAATATAAGTTCTTATAGTCATTTTTATATGTAAACAACATTCCGAAACCAATGGAGATGGTTTCGGGTCCTAATTCCTTATTCTGCAAAAATTTTACGTTTCGGGCCTTATATATAATATATACGAATTCTATAGCGTTTTTCTGAAAATTTAATTTTCTCATAACTTACAATTTATAAACTGGAATCTTAATTTCTAAAACTCTTTGGAAAGATATTTTCAATACGGTCCTAGCGTTTCTTGTTTCGTCCCATTCCGATTTATATTTTATATAATTTTTCAAAGTTGGAATTTCAAATCTGAAATTACCGCGCCGTTTTCAGGCTCGGAATGGATTTAATATAAATTTCAAGTTCGCGCTCGAAATAAAATAAGTTTTTCATCGTTATTATTTAAAATAAATAATTTTAAATATATTCATTCATTAAAATTTCTTAAAATAAAATTTTAAAATTAACCCCAAAAATCAGGGCTGTTACACTATTTGAATTCTCTTCATTATTTATAAACAACGTTTATAACTTTACTTAAAATCCCCCATTATATATATTTATAAAAAAAGTTTATAAATTCAATTCAAATCCCACATTTTCATTTATAAACAGAGTTTATAAATTCAATTCAAATCCCACATTTTCATTTATAAACAGAGTTTATAAATTCAATTACTTGTTTTATATATCTTCAAAACAAGTTAATATTTTCTATAGTTCATTAAAAATTCAAATTCTATTTACAAAAATAGAATTACTTTTTTAAATCTCAAATACCCTTTCAGGGTATTTTATAAATCAATATTCCAAGCCCCAGTGATATTTTAAACAATCAAATCAACCAATTTTCAATCACTTGATTTTTAACACATCATATATGAATATATATATGAAATCAAACAAACAACAAACAGATAATATATTTTTCTTGAGGAATCCAGTTGGATTCCTCCAAACTGTTTTCCTGCATCCACAGACGTTAGTTAACATAGTAATACCCATCCTGCTTCGAGGCAGGATGTCGCGGTATGAAGGTCATCCACTATCATAGCGTGGGGCGTATAGGGTAATCATCCTCCAATGAAACCGCGGGCATCCGCTAATGAGACTACGGGAATCCAACCAATCACCAAACCAATATATATATATATATATATAATAGTAAGCCTATATAACTATATATATATATATTTAAAACAAATCAGACAACATTCAAACAAGCACAGACAATTATTTTTAACTATATAAAAATAAATTCTAAATAAAAGGTTAGATTTACTCACCTGATTTTATCGATAATTTGTCTTCGTTTTATCTAATTTTAAACAATTGTTTAAAATTAGACGAGAATTCTGGAAATCTTGAAAGCGCTACAAAACGATTCCAATGCGTGGTCTATGCTCATACAAATTCTACGGATCCTGTTTCGCTTGTATGAAGTAAACACACGCGTTAAAAATTGAACTAAACTAATTTAAACATCATTAAAAATTATTTAAAATTACCCTTAATGTCGAATAAAACTTTCATCTCGAAACAGAATCCGAAGTCGTGCATTCTGGTAACAAAACCGAACTACTCCACCAAGACTACAAATCCCAAATGCCACCAGTTCCTAATGATTCTTCCTTTACCAGTACATGAAACCAAAACTGCGAGCACTCAGTATTGAAAACTGCGCCTTGGCACCTCAAACATCGCCCTTGCTTCCGTTCATCGTCCAGAGTTTACTGACCGAACTTCACCCTTCAAGTCCATCGCTGTATCCACCCACGCGAGCCCCTCCACACTACTAAGTAAAATCGCACACCTTTGTTCATCCATCGTGACTATTACCAGATCGGAATCTGATGCTGGTCCCCTCGAAATCGCAACAAGCCTGAAGCCCTAACCATGCTCTACTCATCGGTCGCGCCTTCCGTTGTCGAGCTTCAGATAGCATCTGGCTTCAATCGCGATTTTAGGAACGACGCTCTAGAGAACTTTGTGGTCTTCGATTTTATCTCGCGATGTCCTGGATTTGATTTCGAATTTGTTTTGGGGTAAGGAGGATCTCATTCGATTTTTGTTTGAGGAGTTTGGTTCCTGAGAAAATGAAATGGAAAGCCAGAAAGGGTAGGTGCGCGATTTATATAAGGAGGGATTCATGGTTGAGAGGGAACAAGAAGGTCACGTTTGGTTTTTCTTCTGTGGTGAGGAAATGAAACAACTAATTCTTTTTGAATGGAGAAGAAACAGCCACCGTTCATTTTTGTTTCTGCCTTGTAGCTTGGTTTATGACCACCGAACTATTATATTTTATTTTAATTTATTTAAATTAAAAACTGTATCCTTAAAACTTTCAATAGCCCTTAATTTCGAACTACTTTCTGAACCCAACAACTGTCAATTCTAGGGTAATACCCCTATTCCGGACACACTGGGATAGGTCACGAGGTCCAATTCGATCATCTGAAGGAGATATAAATTTTAAACCAATATAAATTAATTTCAGACAATTTATTCTTCGATAATAAATTGATATTATTCTTCTAATTCAAATAGGAGTTTTGAATTGATTTTCTGAACTGTTTCTAATTCAGTTTCAATTTCTCGAACTGACGTATTACGATAATTTAATATATTCGATATTAAATCGAAATTGATTATTAAATTGATAACTTAATATAAATATTCATTTAATTTATCAAATTAATATTTAAAACCGTATTAAATATTCAAATTTAACTGATGAAATATCCGGGTTATTACATTCTTCCCCACTAAAAAATAATTTCGTCCTCGAAATTGCTAAGGTAGGAAAAGTGCTACAAACCCATTAACTTTTCAAAACTTATTTATGTTGATACTCAACATTTCCAACTTCCTTACGTCTCTCTTTCGAATAAATCCTTATTCGATAACTCCTCCCTTCGAATAACTATATTCGATAATATCTCTATCGAATAACTAGATTCGAAAACCTTTCTTCGAATAAACTATATTCGATTTACTCTATTCAATTTACTCTTACCAATTAACTCTATTGGATTTAACTTTTGTCGATTAACTCCATCGAATAACTAAATTCGACAACTCCTTCGAATAACCAATATTCTATAACTCATTTCGATTAAACTAATCGATAACTCTTTTTGATTAAACTATAATTGATAACTCATTTCAATCAACAAATAATCGATAACTCCTTCGATTTACTAATAATCGATAACTCCTTCGATTAACTAATCGATAACTCCTTCGATTTACTAATAATCGATAACTCCTTCCAAATAACCAAATTCGATAATTCATTTCGAATAAACTATATTCGATAACTCCTTTAATTCTATTCGAATAACTAATATTTGCTTTAACTCCATTCGCTTGACTCTAGATCGCAGCGATCACAATGGTTACGCCTGATTCCCTCAGGAAACATCCGACCGCCCTAGGCTATCTGCAGCCCTGTGAATTTCGCTAGCAGTCGTACGAAATGGCAATTTATCCTGAGTAACTATATTTGACTAACTCTATCTCAATATCTATATTCGATCAACTTTAATTGAATAACTAACATTCAATTAAATCCTAATTCGATTAACTATGTTTAATTTACTCTATCTGGTTAACTCTAAATTTGAATAACAAATATTCGATAAATTCTAATTGAATAACTAATATTCAATTAACTCTACGGATTAACCGTAACTGATTGACTCCAACTGGTTAATTCTTACTCTAATCGATTTATTCTAACTCTAATCGATTATTTCTAACTCTAATCGACTTCTCCTATTCGAATAACTTCTATTGGATAACATTTATTCATTTATAAAGATTTACTTTTAGTAACGGTTCTTCACTTTATAAATATTCTCTTTAATAACATTACTTCACTTATACAAGTGTTGTGTACCCCCTTCTATTTAAAACTATCGGTGTTAAAAACCAATATCTCTTCTCTATATAAGTTCAGACTTATATATTCCATTTATCGAATGATAAATATTTAACTTAATTTATAAACTGTTATTTATAAATTAATCTTTTCTATTTATTTGTTAAAAACAGATTTCCATTTTCTATTCATCTTCTAAATATTCCTTTGATTAAATTCTATTTATTTAACAAATAAATATCTCATCTATAGCATTCTATTTATTTTCTATAAATAAATATTTCATTTAATCTATTTGTAAATGTTTTACAAATATTCCCTTTTAAATTCTATTTGTAAATGTTTTTACAAATATTTCTCCTTCTACTTGTTTGCACATAACTTCCTTTGTATTTGTGTTACAAATATAATTCCTTTATATTTGTTTTACAAATATATTTTCTTTTATCTCTTTTGGTTTTTCCTTTATCCACACCCAATTCATATTTCATTCACATTGATTTTACTCAATTTATTCATTTCGGTCCATTTAACTTACTTAAGTTAAATTTAATTTCAATCATTCAAATTCCCATTAACTAGTTGCTAATTAACCATTTTGCCTATTTCACCCTTTTTATTTGAATATAACTTGTTCAAATATATGTCAACTTAATTATAAACTAATCTAATTATATTTTCAACTCGGGTTATATATTTGATTTCGAATATAAATTCTCAATCTCTTTCACTTATCCAAAAACCCAATTTCGATTCAAATTTCCTTTAACTAATTATTCTCCAATTTAGTTAATTCTATTTAACCATTTAAAATATGGTTTTTGTCTTAAAAATCATTTCACTTACTTCACTGGAGTTCATATTTATTTTATATCTCCAGTCTGGATTTTCTAATACCAATTCGGATTTTATTTCCTAAAAATTCTTTTATTTATTTAATTAAACCGTTATGGCTTTATAATGGTTCTGGCGCTGCTTTTCTAAAAATTTGATTTTGACATAACTCAAAATCTATATGATGAAATCCAGATTTTTCTCTTTCATTAGAAAACTATCATTCAACCGGTCCCGATGATTCTTGTTTCAAAGAATTCCGACTTCAATTGAGTTCTATATACTAAATTGAAGTTCGAATCGCAAATTTACGAACTGCCGCCCTACGGCGAGCTCGTTTTAATTATATTTATAAATATAACCGTTTTAACTTTGTTTATAATAAATTCAACTCCATTCTGATATATTTTTAATATATATCCAATCCATTTCACATAATATTCCCGATCTATTTCACTTCTAATATTCAAATCCTATATATTTACAATATTCAAATTCCATTTGAATTTCTTTATTCAAACTCTATATTTGAATTTCCTTTATATTTGCAATATTCAAATTCCATTTGAATTTCTTTATTCAAACTCTATATTTGAATTTCCTTTATATTTGCAATATTCAAATTCCATTTGAATTTCTTTATTCAAACTCTATATTTGAATTTCCTTTATATTTGCAATATTCAAATTCCATTTGAATTTCTTTATTCAAACTCTATATTTGTTTTTCCTTTATATTTGCAATATTCAAATTCCATTTGAATTTCTTTATTCAAACTCATTTGAATTCCTTTGAATTCAAATTCTATTTCACTTCTATTTGAATTATATATATTCAAATTCCTTTATTTTACTTCTATTTGAATTATATATTCCAATTCCCATTTCACTTCTATTTGAAATCTATATTCCAATTCCCATTTCAAAATTCCTTTGAAGTAATATATATATTTATATCTATCTCAAATTCAAAACATTTGAATTTTCAAACAATTTGTTTCCTTTCAAACAAATTTCCCATCAAAACTTTTCTAAGGCAGCAATTCATCACTTAGAAACTCGAAAATGAACACTGATGATGTTGCGGCCATCATCAGAATTATTTCCCAATCACTGAAGTGAGTTCAGTGCTTTATCACTTGACATTCATTTAGAAAAAATATTTTCCCAAAGTCCCAGGATTTTAAATTCTTATTTCTGGTTTGAATTCAATTTTAATTCATCTCATTTGTATATTTGACTTCATATACAAATTCCATTGGTTATATATAACTATTTTTGTTTTAATATCTCATTCGATTATAATCCTAACAATCAACTCAACTATTTAAAACAATATCGTGTCCAATCTTCTGTTTAAGTGTTTATAAACTCCTATCGACATCGTGGCGTCCCACGATTCGATCAGAATCCATAATTCACTCAACAGACTAGTCAACACAATATAAAACAGTTTTTATATCAAATAATAAATACGCTCTCTCGTACATATATATATACACTCAACTCATTCTAGGGTGCTACTGACCCTATCTCTAATGAGCACATTCCAACAAGCCTAGGTATTCGCTAAACCTAAGCTCTGATACCAACTGTAATGACCCGCAAATCCATAACATTAGAGTTGACTATGTACATCATACGTCCAACCCAAATATCAAGAAAATACGAAACATTTTTTTTAGAAGAAAGAGATAGAAGAAGAACAGAAACAACAACACAGAATCTCACATCGCAGCGGAACAAAATATAATATATCATAACTTTTGAAATACAAAATCTTAACTGTATAACATACACTTATCAGAGTACAACACTTACAACACAGCGGAACAAAACTCTATATAACTAACGCTGAAGCCTCCTGCTCCAAGCTCCTTTAGTTAGATCTGTAAAATCCTGAACTACTTGACTGCCCGTACAAATTTAGGCACCCAAGAGTTTAGGTAGAACAAAACAAAATAAACTCCGGGTCAGTCATGGGACTGGTATGAGTAAACAGTTTAAACAGTTTCAGAAACTAAATGATATCTCATAAGACCACGCCGTATAACACAGAACGGGTTTTTCCCTTATGAGAATCCAAACACTTGATTTAACTTTCAAAATCCCTTTGAAAGGAACGATAATCCTTATATCAAAACTCCTTTGATATTATAATAATATCTATATAAAGTAGATAATAATCTAGTGGAACGTTTGCATCTCACGTTCCACATATATAATATACAATCAAAACCGCAAGCACGTATTAGGTAATGAAATTCCAACTATGACAAGGTATGGAACCACCTTCCGCTGGTATATCTCTAGAGGAGAATACACCGAGTTCAACAAAGAACATCTTGCAACTCAGCCACACATGACCGACCACTCATTTCGCTTGAGTGTATCGAATGTATATCACCAACGGTTGGGATCAACAACCGTTTGCCGAATGGGACAGCATCGACAATAGATTTTTAGAAGTAAATGAAACTCTAGATCAGGTGATTATACACCCTAATAGGTGCGACCTACATAGACATGCTTCCTGCCCGATTTCTGTCATTTACCGGATGTTGAGGCTTGAGGTTACGCTTCATCATCACATCAGATTCACTTCGAATGCCACATTGTCAGATCCATCGAGAATCACTAATTAATGTCTACAACAGTACATTACGTGTTAGCTAAAGAAGTTTCCTTCTCCGCTTCCACTCTTGGTACGGTTGAAGAAATCAATGTACGTGACCTTTCTGGAAATACTCTGTCAGACATTCATCCATACAAGTCACCCAGGAACATGATGAACCGAAGGCATAATTTCTATTAATAGAAAAAGTCCTTGCACTCTACTCCGTCTTCGATTATCTTTACATAATCTGATTCGCACGCTACTGCCAATACGGAGTGGTTCTTCGGATAATAATCCAACCGGTCTCTCCATATTGACAACGATGGTCAAAACTCCGATAGTCTGTGATTTAACTATCGAATAAAAACAAGTGTTTCGATAGTCGATGATTTAACTATCGAAGAAAACAAGTGTTCATCCAAACATCCAATAATCGCTGAGCCTTTAATTAATATTTCATTAATTAAATCTCTTCTCTATTTCTTTATCAATATTTGTTAACCAAATATTTTCAATAACCATATTGGCCTTCTTTATTTTCTAAACTTAGAAAATATCTTCTATTTATAATTGGAAAATATTCCAATTTCTTACCTCTTTTCCGATCTCGTTTATTTCTATACTTAGGAAATATTCTTTATTCTATTTCCAAGCTTACATTTTATTTGGGTTAAAACAGATGTTGTGTAAAACATTGTTACGACAACCCAAATACTATATTCAACTAACTCTTATCCAACATTGATCTTCGAGCCTGGAATCTTACTATTTATTTGTTAATAATGAAACCAATCAAGTTGGGGTATAACTACCTCTCTGACCTTGACTGAATAACATTTATAACGTCAAAACAAATATGACTACTTACTCGAATAATCAATACCACACAACTACTTCTTCACTTTTAAACACATATCACTTTCTTTTTCTATTCTTACTAGATTTTATTCTTATGCTACCTTTTTGATTATACTATTCTATTTCTAAGTTCGTTTCCTTATCGACTTCTATATAAATGATACGTTGATTTCTAACTATCAAATTATCTTGAAAATATTCTAACTCCTTAAATTTCCGGAAAAATTCGCCATAACCTCCTTTGTACCGGGAGCATCGGGAAAATCCCCAAACTGCCACATAGGCCTTCTCCAATCAAAAAGAAAAAGAAAAGCCAAGCGGCTAGCCGATACGGCGCATAAAATCTCATATATGAATTAAATACGTACCTTTTTGTCGGGCATTCTATTTATATACCTTCTAACACTTTATTCCAAACCTGTCTCCAGTATATTTATACCTGTCCAATCTATTTTAACTATACCAATCGTTTTAACTAAATTTGTTAAATAAATTTGTTACTTAACTCTTCAGTCTATTTCACCTTCATATTTGAACATGACATGTTCAAATATATTTTAACTTGCATATTAACAAATTCTAGTTATACTCATACTCTCGTTTCCTTATCGACTTCTTATTCAAATTCCAATTCAATTCTATTTGAATTCTCTTTATTTAAACTTCATTTGTATTCTATTTTCAAATTCTATAGTTTAAAGTCCATTTGAATTCTATATTCAAATTCTATTTGAATTCTCTGCATTATTTATAAACAACGTTTATAACTTTACTTAAAATCCACCATTATATATATTTATAAACAAAGTTTATAAATTCAATTCAAATCCCACATTTTCATTTATAAACAGAGTTTATAAATTCAATTCAAATCCCACATTTTCATTTATAAACAGAGTTTATAAATTCAATTACTTGTTTTATATATCTTCAAAACAAGTTAATATTTTCTATAGTTCATTAAAAATTCAAATTCTATATATAAAAATAGAATTTCCTTTTTAAATCTCAAATACCCTTTCAGGGTATTTTATAAATCAATATTCCAAGCCCTAGTGATATTTTAAACAATCAAATCAACCAATTTTCAATCACTTGATTTTTAAAACATCATATATGAATATATACATGAAATCAAACAAACAACAAACAGATAATATATTTTTCTTGAGGAATCCAGTTGGATTCCTCCAACCTGTTTTCCTGCATCCACAGACGTTAGTTAACACAGTAATACCCATCCTGCTTCGAGGCAGGATATCGCGGTATGAAGGTCATCCACTATCATAGCGTGGGGCGTATAGGGTAATCATCCGCTAATGAAACCGCGGGCATCAGCTAATGAGACTGCGGGAATCTAACCAATCACCAAACCAATATATATATATATATAATAGTAAGCCTATATAACTATATATATATTTAAAACAAATCAGACAGCATTCAAACAAGCACAGACAATTATTTTTAACTATATAAAAATAAATTCTAAATAAAAGGTTAGATTTACTCACCTGATTTTATCGATAATTTATCTTCATTTTATCTAATTTTAAACATTTGTTTAAAATTAGACGAGAATTCTGGAAAGCTTGAAAGCGCTACAAAACGATTCCAATGCGTGGTCTATGCTCATACAAATTCTACGGATCCTGTTTCGCTTGTATGAAGTAAACACACGTGTTAAAAATTGAACTAAACTAATTTAAACATCATTAAAAATTATTTAAAATTACCCTTAATGTCGAATAAAACTTTCATCTCGAAACAGAATCCGAAGTCGTGCATTCTGGTAACAAAACCGAACTACTCCACCAAGACTACAAATCCCAAATGCCACCAGTTCCAAATGATTCTTCCTTTACCAGTACACGAAACCAAAACTGCGAGCACTCAGTATTGAAAACTGCGCCTTGGCACCTCAAACATCGCCCTTGCTTCCGTTCATCATCCAGAGTTTACTAACCGAACTTCACCCTTCAAGTCCATCGCTGTATCCACTCACGCGAGCCCCCCCACACTACTTAGTAAAATCGCACACCTTTGTTCATCCATCGTGACTATTACCAGATCGGAATCTGATGCTGGTCCCCTCGAAATCGCAACAAGCCTGAAGCCCTAACCATGCTTTACTCATCGGTCGCGCCTTCCGTTGTCGAGCTTCAGATAGCATCTGGCTTCAATCGCGATTTTAGGAACGACGCTCCAGAGAACTTTGTGGTCTTCGATTTTATCTCGCGATGTCCTGGATTTGTCTTTGAATTTGTTTTGGGGTAAGGAGGATCTCATTCGATTTTTGTTTGAGGAGTTTGGTTCCTGAGAAAATGAAATGGAAAGCCAGAAAGGGTAGGGGCGCGATTTATATAAGGAGTGATTCATGGTTGGGAGGGAACAAGAAGGCCACGTTTGGTTTTTCTTCTGTGGTGAGGAAATGAAACAACTAATTCTTTTTGAATGGAGAAGAAACAGCCACCGTTCATTTTTGTTTCTGCCTTGTAGCTTGGTTTATGACCACCCAACTATTATATTTTATTTTAATTTATTTAAATTAAAAACTGTATCCTTAAAACTTTCAATAGCCCTTAATTTCGAACTCCTTTCTGAACCCAAAAACTGTCAATTCTAGGGTAATACCCCTATTCCGGACACACTGGGATAGGTCACGAGGTCTAATTCGATCATCTGAAGGAGATATAAATTTTAAACCAATATAAATTAATTTCAGACAATTTATTCTTCGATAATAAATTGATATTATTCTTCTAATTCAAACAGGAGTTTTGAATTGATTTTCTGAACTGTTTCTAATTCAGTTTCAATTTCTCGAACTGACGTATTACGATAATTTAATATATTCGATATTAAATCGAAATTGATTATTAAATTGATAACTTAATATAAATATTCATTTAATTTATCAAATTAATATTTAAAACCGTATTAAATATTCAAATTTAACTGACGAAATATCCGGGTCATTACATTTAAACTGGACATAACTTTCAATTTATATTATGAAACCTTAATTTTTCACGTCTGCTAGAAAGATATTTTTAAACAGATTCAAATATTTCTGGATTTACTGAAATCTGATTTATTTTGAATCATGTACAGTCATCTGGGATTAGAAATAGAATTTTCAAACTATCACGCCATTTCAAGCTTATTTTATAATTAAAATAAATTTATACCTTCTAACTTACTTTTTTTAGTCGTTATTATTTAAAATAAATCATTTTAAATATTCAAAATCCATTTAAATAGCTAAAATAAAAATTTTAAATTGGTTCCAAAATCCGGTTATTAAAATAACTCTCTGTATACATTATGTATTAGTTTCCCTACTACGAATATCTTTCTGATATCCGACTTTTGTGTTATTTCTTCATGTTTATGCACATTTTATAATTTATGTTCATACTTTTATATTACTCCATTACATCTTACGAGTAGGCACTAACATCAACTTCATTTCGTTAACAAATATGTTCAATAAATTTTCTTCACTTGCGATCTTCTTAATCCAAGTGTCATATAAATTTGATTTTATATTTTCCTAAACATGTTAATTTAAGTTATAACTCAATTTCATGGTAAATCCAAAATCTTTGAAAATATCGATTCATCTAACCGTTAAAATTTTAACAAGTTACTTATTATACGATGATGTGCACCCTTATACTTTCCCTTATTCAGTTATGATATTTTTTGCACAAACGAAGCATTATCTTTAATTAATTCAATAGATAACCACTTAAAAAATTTGTCCGTTAAATGGTAATTTATTTACATTATAGTGTATTTCCTTTCACTGCTACTATAAATGTCTTATAGTCATGTTGTGAGATTCTAATAATCACAAGATGTTTATCGTTATAATTGTGGGTCCATTATCATTTAATAACATACTTTCAAAAGGTAATCTTTTAGTGAAAATAATACTAGGTATATTTATTCTTTTGTCGGAATTTCAAAGAGAAATCATTTTTATTTGATAAACACGCTCGTATATAATACTCTCAACACATTCTTAGACATTGCTAATCCTATCTCAAATGAGTTACTCATCATAGGGTATTGCTAAACAATATTCGATGAGTTTTTTTTACCCGGATCAGGCTTTGGTATTTGCTCAACCCAAGCTCTGGTACCAAAATGAAATGACCTGCTTCCTCGACCATTAGAAATCGATAATAATACATCCACGGTATTTACATGTCACAAATCCAAGTATTGGAGAAGAGAATTATTTACGTTAAGAAAGAAAAGAGAAAGATGTAGAAAGAGCAGAATCTTGCACATCGTAAAAATGTGCGTGTGTGTATAGATATATGTATTCATCATACAGAATTATTACAGTGGTAAATTTAATCATACTTATCAGAGTGTAATTAATGTTAGCATGGACAGTTATAAACATGTTCTCACGAATGCTCGAGTAAAGGTAAAAGTAGGAATAAATAACTATCTATAGAATTTTAATCTCCAGGCTCCCGTCAATTGATCCAAGTAAAATATGAGCTACTAGGCTACCATGAGAAAATTGAGGCATCCATAGTTTAAGGAAAAATAACTTCGGTTAGTCATGAGATTGCAATGAGAAGCCTAAATACGTTGTTTTTAGAAGAAAAAGGTATCCTATAAGACCACAACCACACATGAATAAACATTGCACGGGTTTTTTGCTTAATGGTGACCAAATATTTTCTATGTAAAATCTTCTGATATTATTTTTAAAGACTTATAGTTTAAGAACCATAAAAATAAATGAGATCAAAGTGCGGACCACACATGTTAGGTAATACAAACAAAACCATAGCTCTTAGGGAGAATGAATTTCCTTACTATGGCAAGGTAAGAGACTACCTATACATACAGTATGCCTCTAGAGGGATGTATAAAGGAATACTCCCCTTCACTTTTTCGGTAAGGTTGACCTAATTACATAGACCCAAAGATGATACACTGATCGAATAAGTCATTAATCTGGTCATAACCGACCTATCTGTGACATCTCTTTCTCCAGTACTCATAATATAGTGAGTAATCTAAAAGGGTGATAATCATCTCCTAATGGGTGCTACCCACCTAACCTTATTGGATGCTCATTTTATGCCAACTTCGATTGTTGAGGCATAGGTATTTAATTACGTTTTCTACAGGACCGACCTTTACTTTGAATGCCACGTTGTCAAGTCCAACACATCAACTAATTTCCGCTAATGTACAACCTCTGAGCTTGTATGTCTCAGGGAACGGTATAGTGCAGGAGGGTTACATCACATATCACAAACATATGTACATTTATGAAAATATATACATGCATAGTAGAAATGCAATGTTAGATATTTATCCATATAAGTCATCATGGGTTTGGATAAACAATAGGCACTCCTTATACCAAAACTTGGATAAACAATGATGGATAGCAAGGAGCCCTTGATTCAAAGATTTAATTATCGAGCTGCTGTCGATTTGTAATACGGGTAAATTCCCTCGAGGTACAATGACAACAACCTTTCATTCAATCTCCATAATTCTTCTTTCTTTTATCTTATTTGCTTCGAAAATTCAATTGATCGGAAGTGGTTTTTGGATGGGAATCATCCAAATCTAGTCCTTGACTCCTCGAATCAGTCATTGTAAAAATACCATTTATGTACTATTAATTGGTCTTTATTTCTTAATTCAGTACTTCAAAAAACATCTTTTATGGATGTATAACTTCAAATATTCTTCAGGTACATATATGGAATCATTAAGCCCTGTTTATTTTGTCTTGGTGGATGGTAAATGCAGTTTAGTATGATATATCCTAATAAATCATACTTGTTCCACTCGATATCAATTTCTATGTTCAATATCTACTATTCGTCGAGTAACGATGTAAGTATCTTTTAAATTCTCATGGATAGTAAGGACTCCTTCCTAGGAATATGATACTAAATACGACAATATCATCTCCAAGAAATTCGGTTTTAAAATTTTTGATCTTTTACAATTAACTTGTTTCTAACATTTCAACCGTATATATCCCTCGCTAAGGAAAGTGCCAGCTAAGACTAGACACTGTTTACTCTTGAACATCTCCTTGGTTGTGCGCCCATATCTAGATCCAAGAAATAGATAATTCAGGCATATTCATTGACTTATTAGAGACTAGAGTAAGTCGATTGCTTATTATAGCTTTTTGATCCAGTTCAATTATTTAACATATTTATACAATTTATAGAACTTCAAAACAACATCCAAATTACTTCATTAATAATTTGAAAACATTCTTCAATGATTAAGATAAGATTCATTAAGTTTAAACTTCGATTTCAATCATTATTAAAAAGTGTTGCGAAAAGTTCTATCTAAAGCACTATTTTATTTTGATTCATCAATATGACTTCTCTTTTCATTGGGAACTTTATAAATTAAAATTAAATAACTTTAAAAATATTTTAAACAGTTTATTCCATATTTTATTGAATTTAAAATTGTTTTTTTAAACAAGTGCATTTTCTGGATTTCGAATTGCAAATCTGCAATGTTTTTCAAATCACACTAATCATATTTCAAAATCTACACAATACGCAATATTTTTCTCAATTCATTGAAAGATATGATTATAAGTGTATGAAAAAATATTATTTCAAAGAATTAAGATTCATATTTTTCTACATATAAAAAATTCATTTTTTAAGCCGTGTAATCGCGAGTTACCATTTCGCTACACATCATAATTTCAAATTTCTTATTCCTTTCAATCTTCAATTTAACACTTGGAATTGTTTATAATTCATTTCTAAAACATTTTGAACTATTTTAAAATGATTTGACAATTTCATTTAAGAATTCATTGTGATTTCCTTTGTGTTTATCAATGTGTATTTAACTTGACTTTTTAAATAATCCACACATACATCAGAGTGTCTATCAAACATGGCTACCTAACATTATATCAAGCATTAATATAATTATACTACACTCTAGAATTCATAATCACTACATTTATATATGTATAGTTAGGATTGTTTATAGTTTAGTTTCACATCTTCATTTGTTATTTAGGATTTTACAAATTTGCTATAACTTCACTACGGTGCTCGAGAATTTTTAGAACTTGAGTATTCTTCTCCAGAATGCTTTGAACTTGCTCTTCGCATCCAATTTCGGTTCATACTTGGCTTGAATTAAGGATATGGCTATTTGATGATGGTGATGATGATGGTAGAGAAAGGGCTTTGTAGTAAGAGGATCTTCTAGGAGATTTCACTTACGTTTCCTTTGATTTCTTCTAGCTTTCCTTCTTGGTTTCTTCTCTTGTTTTTGTTAGTAGATTAAGAGAGTTTTAAAGCCAACATTAAAGTTTGAGAGAAGTAAGAAGTGTAAAATTAAGGGGTAAGAAATGAGAAAAAAGAGGTGTAGATTTGTAGGAAAACTTAGGAAATAAAATATTGAATGGAAAAATATCAAAAACCCTATGTTTCCCCTCCCCCTTAATCACGGCCGTACCCCCTTCTCCTTTTCATGATTATCCTTATGCGTATGTGATTGGATGTGTCCATATGGGTGTAAGGGTATGTTATGTGTAATAGTAATTGTTGACGTGAGAAATTAGTTATTTACGCACGCGAACTACCAAGATCGGATTTAGATGAAAACCCGATATTCGAATAACCAAAAACATTGAAGGGTAAAAGAGCGCACAATTTTTATAGTGGTTAGCACTAACACCTATGTCCATTTTGCAGTAACATTCATCATAATTTTGTCGGTTACAATGTTTATCCAAGTTCGAACAATTTGAGTATACAAAGTTGTTCAATAGAATAACAAATATCTTGTTAATTCCTAACTTTGACCACCATGACCTTCTTCTTCGTTATGCCAAAGTGTGTTAGCGTGAACACTAGTGCTCAGTGAGAAGCTTTAACATCCATGTCTAATAGCAAGCCAAAAGTCCAAGTGAATGCCAAAAAATTGTAAGCAAACTTCCATGTGAAGTTTACAAGTCCAAGATGAAGTCCAAAGCAATGGGAATCACCATGGAAGCCATTAATGTGCTCCAAAGAAAGAACTCCTGCATGCCTAAGGTCAGAAAATACCAAGTCAAGCCAACCCCTTTGAATGTCAAGCAAGGGGGTATTTATAGGTGAAGTTTCCATGCATCAGCCAAAATTTCATATCGAGGGGGGGGGGGGGAGGGTGCGAAATTCGTATCCCCGGTACTTAGCTGAAAATTCGAGTCTAAGTCCAAAAAATTGAATCTTGTAAAAATCTGGAAAAAATGATGATCGACACAAGTTGATCACCCAAAAAACAGTGATCAACGCAGTCTTGGGGCAATCAACCATTTTTTGAATCAAGTGCCAAATCTCAATTTTCGCATTCCAAAAACCATGATCTGTCTGAGTCGTGCAAGAAAAAATGAGTGATCCGCACGCATTTTCTAGTTTGCCAGATCCTTGCCTTGCAATTTACCAAATTTCGCATCACTATGCCGATCCTATGATTTTTCGCATCAAATCCCTAATGCGCACACATGAAATTCGCATCGTCTCCTGAGGTGCGCAAGGCTTTCTCGATGTGCCGATTTCATATCAGGAAATTCACATCCTTGATCTGCCAAATGTCGAGCGCCGGATCCTCGAGTAAAACCAAAGAAAAAAGGTGATCCGGCCATGTCTATCTGCCTATTTTTAGTGCTGAATCTGGAACTTTTCCAAATGCTAGATCTTGATGTTATTGAGTTGCACAACCAATTTTTGGTGATCATGTTTTTTTTGGACTGGTGATAAAGAGTCTAAGAAACTCATCTGTCTTGTTTGTTGCGATCAGGTTTGTAAGTCCAAAGAATAGGGGGATTTAGGTGTTCTTAATTTAAAAGACCTGAACTCTTCTCATCTATGCAAATGGTTGCGGGTGATGATAAGTGATAAACATATTTTTTGGAAGGAGTGGATAATTAACACATTTTACGATGGTAGATTTGACTGGAATCGAGATTCATCTCATTGTTATGCTTTTTGGAAAGGAGTTATGAGTAATTCCCATTGGATTAAGATTGGCACAAAGGTGGTTGTGCGAAGCGGCTTCAACATTTCGTTCTGGTATGGTTGTTGGTTACTTCTTATGCCTTTGAAGGATGAATTTGAGGACTTGTTTGTGACTACTTGTGAAAGATTATCTACCGTTAGTGAGATGTACAATTTAGAGGCTACCAGTTTTTAATGGAGATTGTTATTTTCCAGAATTGTTACTGGTAATGCTCTTTATTAGTTGTACCATTTGTTTAAGTTATTAGAAATTGTTTGCCAGAATGAGGAGAAAGAAGAGTTTGTTTGGATGTTAGAAGGTGTGAAGAATGTTTTTAGAGCTATAGGATTGTATAAGATGATGAACTTTGCTGGTAGAAGGTGGTTGGGTTTTGATTATATATGAAGTATTAAGACAGTCCCTACAAAAGTCAAGATACATATATGGATAGTTATGCATGGTAGGTTGAACACTATCTGCAGCTTGCATCGTTAAGGATTGACTATAAGTGGTGGTTGTGTTTTCTATGAGGAGGATGGTGAAGTTCACATTCATCTGTTTTGGCAATGTGACTTTGCTTTCTATGTGTGGACAAAATGATTGGTTAACCTTAATTTGGACCTAGAGTGGTTTTTTTTAATATCAAAGATCAATTAAATTTTTGGCAATACATTTTTCTTCTTTGGATAACACACCTAATAATCACCTTTTTGTTTAACTAAACTTCGCTTATACATGGATGTTATGGCATGAACGCAATTGTAGGAAGTTCAAATCCAAGAGAAGAACAGCTGATAAAACCATTTACATTATCCTTAAATATGTTTTCATGTGGCAGGCAATGACAGCTGGAAGTATGTGGACTCAATAGCAGCTAGAGTTCATGACAGAGTTAATAGAAGGATTGGATACTAGTGTGCTCGATGCTTTGTTAGATGGTCGATTCAGTGCCGCCGTACTTACTATATTTTGTTCTGTAGTTGTGTTAATAGTTATGTTATTTGTCTTTTTGGGTGCACTGTAGTGTTTTCTATGCTATTGGTTTTTGCTGGCATTGTATATATGTTGTATATATACG
Organism: Allium sativum; assembly: GCA_030737875.1. NCBI lineage: Eukaryota > Viridiplantae > Streptophyta > Magnoliopsida > Asparagales > Amaryllidaceae > Allium > Allium sativum. The sequence continues at coordinate 383,330,411 of CM060924.1, forward strand.
AATGATGTTGTACTAGACCTTTTATGCTGGCATATATAAAGGTGTGAATCTGACAATTCACTACCTTTTTCTTCTAAAATTTTTTTTGGTGATCGTGCCATGCCGATCAACATTTTTTGGTGATCGACACCATAATTTTCTAAATGGATGATCCAAGCCAGTTGAGTTTGCCCAAAAATTTTGCTTGATCATGTGGTGTCGTGCAACGGTATTTAAGCGATCGAAACCAGAATTTACCAAAATTAATATATTTCTCCTTGACGAGTTTTGCCATGTGAAAGACCGAGATGCATAATGATTTTGAGCTGATCTAACTGAGCCAATAACGTATTCTTACCATGATGTATTTTTGAAATTTTTAACGACTTTTCTAATCTAATAGCGGGGATTTCGGGAATCAATGATATTTCTAACCTTTCTCGAACACTTCACGACTTCGACCAAATCTCTTTGTGTTTTCCAACGACGTTCTCGAGATTCGAGCACGTTGCTAACCATAAACTTGACGTGTGACTGCATTGCCAAAGAGCATGTAAACACCTTGCCCCCCAAGACATTTTTTTCTTAACCATAGGGAGATGTGTTTTGTGAGTTAAACAGAAATCCAAGAATCCGTAAACTAAAGTTAGGAGAAGTCCGAAGGGAATCCAATAACCAGAAAATCAAAGAGCCACGATCTCACCAGATTGCATTAATAAAAAACCAGAAAACCAAAGAACCTGAAAGTTGTGATCTCGTCAAATCATACTAACCAGAAACCCTGGATCACACTGGATCGTATAAACATGAAACCAAAGTCTAAAATCCAATGAAAGCAGACGATCTTTCTGGATCGTTTCTCAAGAGATAATCTAAATAACTGAATAACCAAAATAAACAAAGTAGCTAGAATAGCCAAGGAACCACAAGGGTCCAAGAGCCAAAATTCCAGAATAACCAATAACTAGTGGACCTCGGAGGTCTGAAATCTAGAATAACCAAAGTAGCACATAACCGAAGGATCGCAAGGATCCAAGAACACAAATAACCAGAATAACCATAGCCAAGAAATCAAAAAACCCAAAATCCATAAATTCAAAGTAGCCAATAACCAGATAAACAATAGCCATGAGTGAATAATCTTGTTGCACCATTAACAATTTCGGTCGACATAACCAGACAACCAGATGAATCGTTGTGGTAGGACGATCCAAAGCCACGAGTGAATATCTTACGACGTCACTGACCAATCAATCTGACGTAACCACATAGCCAGATGGATCACCTTGACAGGGAGATCCAGAGCCAAATGAGTAAGATCCAATACTCGCTACTAGACATAACAATCTTGTCGAAGTAGGACAAGATGGACCATCCTTTTAGAATAAGTAATCCATTTCCAGGTTTCATACTTCGCAAGCAAGCGTCCCCATTTAGCAAAGTAATTTTATTAAATTTGTGAAAGTTAAGAATTTTTTTAGAAATCCAAAAGAAAATGATTTCGATTTCAAGTTTATTCATGAAGGAGGTTGAATAGTTTATCATTCGAAAAGAGCACCCGTTAATGTCTCGTCGGTTCCTAAAACATGAACAAATGGGCTTAAATATTCAAAATCCAAAATTAGAGAAAGTAAAACTTTCATTAATAACTAGAGGTGGTGATGGTATTTTGTCAAGAAATGATCATGCAATCTTAACCATCTACAATCAGAATAACAAAAAGGACACATCTAGAGTACTAAAGTCCTTAAAGCCACAACCATGGGACGAGACCCGAATAACTTAAAGCTAGATAATACCAAGAAACCCATGAGTCATGAAGCCAATGGTAGGAAAGCCATAAGAAGGAAGATCGTTATCCAAAAGCCAAATAACCAAAGAGTCAAAGAAACTAAGATCTGAAAAACCAGAGAAAGCCAAAAGCCGAGCAACCAAAAATTAGTAGTAGTAAACCAAGAAGACCAGGGGCCAAAACACTAATGGTTGGAATAGATAAACCTAAAATCGAAGAAAGCCAAAACCAAGACCATGATCCGAAGAACCAATAAGAACTAAAAGCCAACTAACTAATGTACCAAAGTACCTAGAAGACCATAAACCACAAGCCGTAAGATACAGATGTCCAAAACGCCTGAATCCGAGAAACCAGAGCCAAAACCAATAACAATTAATAATCGGACCACAAGCACTAAGCCCGGGCCTATCTAAGTAGTAGCGGGGGAGGGGGGTTGTTCTTGTCCATGCGCCATAGCCTGAAGCCTAACAAACCGTGCAAGCTCACCGCGTCTTACATGATCCTCGATTATATCCTTGAGATAATGACATATGTTTGTTTTGTAGCCGTTGAAATCATGGAATAAACAGTTCCAACCAAAATATCTTTGTCTCTGAGTGGGCTCCAGCCTAGGAGGCCTTCTGAATGGACTGATAGATAGAATGTCCAAAAAGATCTCTTTTGAAGTGTGAGTAAGTTTGAGTAAGACAGGAACTTAGATTTCTTCCTAGCTGTTGAGACATTGTTCCCAAAAGAAGATTTGCGTTTACCAAATCCTTAACCCAACTAGCCAAAGTTTCCACAATTGCTCTTCCGATAAGATTAGGGATGCCCCCGAGTGTGGCGGGAACGACATCGATCCAAGGACCTATTTCGCCCTGCTGTAGAGTTTGCGGGGTTGCCCTCAATCCCCAAGTCGTAGTCTGCAGGACATTAGCACTTGTTTCTAGGATGTCCAATTAGTTAGTCGACCATCCAAAACCTTACAATATAGCCATGATCCGAGCGAGAAAAGTATTTATAATCTTCGCTTGCTCTTTCTGACAAGCAATCAAACCCTTAGCCAACTCAGTCAAATCCTCTCGAGTTACCAAGCCCAGGAGATCTTCAACCCAAAACCGCTCTCGACTTCCTTTGCAACTAGTACTATATGCCTCAGAAGTGGCGTTGAGCCTCTTGTGTTTAACCGTGATGAAAAGCGAGCGAAATTTGTTTTTGAAACCAAAGTCAAATCCAAAATCCTAAACCAAAAACCAAATCCGAAGACTAATGTCAAGAACCAAAGTCGAAAACTAAATCGAGAACTAAAGTCGGGAACCAAAGCTGAAGTTGTTGCGCTCCCTACCTAGCGTGCCAAAGTGTTGGTGTGGGAAATTGGTTATTTGTGCATGCCAACCACTAAGAGTGGGATCAGAAGCAAACCCGATATTCGAATAACTGAACACAATGAAATTTGAAGGGACACACAACTTTATAGTGGTTTGGCACTAACGCCTGCGTCCACTTTATAGTAATCATTCATCATAATTTTGTCAATTACAATGTTTATCCAGGTTCAAACAATTTGAATGTACAAAGTTGTTCAATAGAATAATAAATATCTGTTAATTCCTAACTTTGACAAAAATGCCCTTTTCCTTCTTCGTTATGCCAAAGTGTGTTTGGGCGAGCACTAGTTCTCAATGAGAAGCTTCAATATCCATTAATGTCTAATAGCAAGCCAAAAGTCCAAGTGAATGCCAAAAGGTTGTAGGCAAACTTTTATTTGAATATTACAAGTGTAAGATGAAGTCAAATGCTATGGGAATCACCATGGAAGTTATTAATGAGCTCCAAAGAAAGCTCTCCTGCATGTTCGAGGTCCAAAAATACCAAGCCAAGCCAACCCTTTGAATGCCAAGCAAAGGGTTATTTATAGGTGAAGTGTCCATGCATCAGCTAAAATTTCATATATAGGGGGATACGAAATTCATATCTCTGATACTTAGCAAAAAAACGAGTCTATGTCCAAAAATTAAACCTCGAAAAAATATTGGAAAAACATGGTGATCGTTGCGTGTTGATCACCTAAAAAACAATGATCAACATGGTCATGGGGTAATCAGCCATTTTCCAGTTTTCCAGAGCCTTGCCTTTCCATTTACAAAATTTCTTATCACCATGCCGATCCCAAGTTTTTTCACATCGAATCCCTGATGCGCACACATGAAATTCGCATTGTCCCCCTGGGTGCACAATGTTATTTCTAAGTGCCAATTTCATATTCGGAAATTCACATACCTGATCTGCCGAATGGCAAGCACTGGATCCCTGAGTAAAACAAAGAAAAAAGGTGATCCAACCATGCATAACTAGGCGTGCCTGATTTCTAGATGATGATCCAAAATGATCTAAAGAAAAGTTGGATGTCTCTTCGATAAAATCTCCGATGATTAAGAAATATTCTAAGAAAAAAATTAAAAACCAAAAACACCAACTTTTTGATCGTGAAAAATCCTTTCGGCGATGTGCTCTGATACCAAATTGAAAGATTGGAAAAGATAGTTTTATTGAAGAATTATTATAATAATGTGATTACATTAGAATATCTTGTACAAGATGTATTCATATATAAAAGAGGGCAACAACTATAATAAGCTTTCCTAAAATAATAAAGAAGAAATAAAATAGTTGGACCCAAGTCCATTGTGTTTGAACAGAAGTCCATGATAACTAAAGCCTATTGTAATATCACCGAATGCAAAAGTATACGGCCTGAAGACAGTGTAAACCTATTTGCATTAATATAAATCCCCATTCTCTGTTATTTTGTAGACTAGACACTTTCCAATTAGCGTCCCTACCCCTCATCTCATATTATCAACTAGCGAGTATCCATTTATCCATGGTTCAGTCCAAAGATGGGTCTCTTTCTTGTAGGGGTGAGCGTTCGGTCGGTTTGGTTGGTTTGTGTAACACCACAAAATTTAATACACTATAACCATACTTTAAAGATAATAAAAGGGAATTTCTTAATTAAATATTCATAATTAAGTAAAATGGGCTTTACCTTTGCGTTCGTCTCAGAATTCTGGTTTAGATAGACCCTAAATTTGCGTAAAACAGACAACGTATGAAGAAGTTATGAACCTTAGGAGTCTGTATACATATAGAGGGCTATTCAGAATTTTCAAAATGAAATGAGTGGGAAAACGTGCGGGAAACCAGTTCGTTGTGGGACAACCCACATACGGCCTGGGTTGACCCAAGGTTGGTTGGGTCGGCCCATGGTTCATCCCAGCGATGATCTGGCCATATGGGTTTTGTGAATCTGGACTGTTTTTCTGACCAGATTCGTTGCTTACTCAGCGCTACATGTACAGTTTGGATTAAAACCCTAGAATCTAAACTCCGAGGTTGACTCTGTGAATCTATAAATAGATGGCTTCTCCCATTCCATTATACATCATTTCTTCATACCTTCTGCCTTTGTAAATCTATTCTAAATATATGTATACAATAGGGGATTGCCGCTGAATCCTAGATCTACAGAGACAACATTCAGGATTTACATACAACAACAAAAGGGATTGGATTGGACTTTTCTATGCCATATAGTTATATATATATAAGAGATTTAATCTCTTCTTCACCAATACCCACTATGAGTTCCCTGTCATTTTCTGATCTGATCTCTTACACTATAACATGACAGTTAAATAAAATTGGGTTAGAATATACAATGTTTATAAAATAACTGCTATACATTTTTTTCCAATGTTAATCACCTATGCCGTTAAGTAATAAGTATGTCATTACTATTGGATAATTAATAAGTTATATGTACCCATCTTCCTTTTCCCTATTTCAACTAGTTAAGTTTATTTCTAGTCTTTCCTATATGCCTATGTGATTTGATTCTATTCTCCTTCCTCGATTTTCCCTTTTTGTTTGTGCTAAACCTAGGCTATATCTGATTAAAGTTTGCGTATAATTGGGGTAATAATGAATGTCATAAATCGGGGAATTTAGGCATGTTGTTAAATTGGGGACTGTTTAACTATAATTTGGGAAAGGGATAATATCCACATGTTTAGACTTGTTGTAAATTGATAAAAGGGGTAATGTGCATATACTTGCTGTAGACTGATAAAAAGGGGTAATATGCATAGACTTGTACATGCTGTAATTTAGGACATAATTGAGTGAATAATATGAATATGTATCAACATGTTAGCTTTGACTTAATAAAAATATTTAGTAAAGGACATGTTAGAATATTGTAAGTACCATACGTAGGCTAATAAACTAAATCACTAGAGCATTTATACATACATATGGGCAGGAGTTTTGGGGAAGGGCTGTACACACATAATGACATGTAATATTACAACCATGCTTATTTGTTAATCTAAACCTACTAGGTCAAACATGATTATCAATAAGCTAAGAGGTCCCTCATTCTTCTGTTATATCGAGTATTGGGAACTTTTAAATCATAGTTATTTGGGGGCACAAGCTTAAGGGGTTTGGCTTGTGTCAATCTACTGTTTGGAACCCATATCAGTCAGTATTCCTATTTGTATTTTGTTAGAGGACCTAGCACTAGGTAGGGGCCAGGGCACGCTTTACTGAACTGGATAGTAAGAGGTTCGCATAGGGAAGGTGGGTACGTGCGCGTTCTGGAGGAGTCATGAGCGTGCCTGGGTCCGATTCGGAAAACTAAGCCATTGTAACACCAGTAAATAAGTTGGTGTTATATAAGTTGATGGGTTAGGGAGTGATACATCCTACTGTTGGGGCTAATACAGGGTATTTATGTATTAGGGAGCCGATCGCATGGGTAGTAATTAGGGTACACCTAATCCTGCTGTTATGTAATTAAGGTAACACCTAATCATGTTATGTAGTTAGGGTATGCCTAATCTTGCAGTTAATCCTACTATTAATTCTCTTGTTATGTAATTAGGTTAAAATCTTAATCTCGTTATGCTAGTATTGGTGCAGACATACCCATTTTGGGATATAAATGTGAAGCATTACTCGATCATAGTTTATCATGTTATTCCTGCCTATCCTGCTGTTCTGTTTAGTTTATATGTTAGCTTATATGATACTGTATTTCTCATCCAGTCTTGTTTACCTGTCTTAGTATTCCTATTTTATGTATATTTGTAAATTACTGGAACTATTTATGTCTGACCCTTTTTGTTTTTGCTTTTTTCTTCCTTCCCCCCTTAGGTCCTTAGAGTGGAAGCACTCAATAGTGACTAGGACTTTCTCTTAAAGCTTGGACTTGGATTCCGTGAGATGTATGCTTTGATTTGCTCTCTGCTCTATTATGGCTTATGACGAGGATATGATTTTATTTTACGGCACTATGTTATTTGGTTTCGAAAGACATATTTGAAATACTTTGTTTTGATGTAAGTGGTTTGATGTAACTGATTTTGAGACTATGATCATTTTTAATAATGAAGTTGAAATTTTTCGGTCCATACTTTATTTCTTTCTTGTGAATTTATGTACTATTTACCTATTGTGCTTCACGAAACTAAATGCATTCTCTTATGAGTGACATTAACAGACGTGGGGTCACATTTGGTTTCAAAACCGAAGGTTACAAGATCAGAGAAAAGATTTTTAAATTTGTTTTCAAAAGAAAAGTATTTTCGAATAAAAAACTGTTTTGGAAAACATATCCCCTCAAGCCATATTCAATGTTCCCTCGATCTCTTGTTGAATCTTTTGTTTTTTCTCTTTTCAGCATGTCTAGGGCACCCAATCTTCCTGAGGGCATTCCATTACCGACATGGTTCCGTAGGTATTTTTGAGGCTACGGCACCAGCCAGAGTTCAAAGAGATTCCCCACCCACTGCTGCAGCCGTAGTAGCTCCACATCCACGAGTAGATAACTTTTCAAAGCTATGTAAATACTTTTGTGCTATGGGTTCCACGGTACCGAGAGATTTGTTGAAGCACGAAAATGGCTAAGAGAAACGGAGAACATGTTTGGTCTTTTTGAGATCGATGATTGAAGGAAGATACCGTTAGCTGCATGGTAATTAAAGGATGACGCTTTTTACTGGTGGGAAGTAACATAGGCAAGACAACCAGTGTAACACCCCGCCTCCGCTAGGGTCACTCGCAAAGGAATGCACTAGCTTTAGAGGGGCATTATTGGTAAACATGCACAGAAATATCACAAGACAGAACATATAAAATAGCGGAAGTAAAATAAAACTTTCATAAACATTAATAATTAAGGTCTAAAGCCTTTTATATCAGAGTACATCAAAACCTGTCTTGCAATAATAAAGAAGCATAAAACCTTTTCATAAATTATTCCCCAAAGTAAAGCGGTGAGGCAGCCATAGCCAAGAGAAGACCAAGCTATACATCAAGCCATACATGATGACCTTCAACAGAAGAAGTCCGAACTAAACAACATCATTTCCTCCCTGAAACCTGGGGGGGGGGGAAACGGAAGACAAAGAGGCGAAAGAAAACGGGGTCAGTCATAAAGACTGGTAAGTCCTATCTACTTCCAGTATAAAAACAGGTAAAGGTAACATGACATGCATAAACTGAAAGTAAACATAAGGATGACTACAAGATAGATTAACTAAACTAGGGTAACAGGCTGAACTACTGTAGCAAGGTAAACTAAGATATCATGATAAACTACGGTGTCATGATAAATCAAGGTATCACATCGTCAGGTTTCTATCAAGTATACTATCCCAAGGTATCTACCCTGTCTAACATCCCCCGGTGTCTATTATGTATATTTTTCCTGGTTCTAACATGTATATTTGCTCTGCACCCTCCGTACTAGTATCCCAGCCTTGTTATGTGTTAACCATGAATGTCCCTTACCCAAAGTCGTGTAATGGTCCATGTCAACCTAATATATCGCATATATAGGTTACTCAAATCATATGTTTCTTTCCATGTATATAAGTTCAGTCCTTTGCCGTACCTCGTACGGGCTTCCTCATGTCGTATTATCCTTGAAATCGTTTGGACTGTCACCCTTGTTCTAGCTAGGCTCTTCCATATGAATCATCGTTTGAACTACTAGGACTTACGCCACCTAGCACCACTAGGGATTACGCTTACCTATTGCACGCTTTCGTATTTCGGTTTGGGTTAAACCACCTAGGCCACTAGGGATTATGCTAACCCTCAACCGCGCCCTTTTTCCCACGCATTCATCGTGAATCGTTTTTCTATAACTGTATGTACATGTATCACATCGTGCCATCCGAGTCCTGTCACAGGGCAAAACAAGAAATACAAGACTCGGTCGGGAGCTTTAGATTTATCTGCCGATGCAGATACTAAGGTCTGCTTTTCTACACGTGGCTATGGTCCCACGAGACCCCTCCCTCAACTAGTGAAAGGCAACACAAGAGAAAATCTTGCATGAGAACTACACTCCGGCCAGCCCACATCCTACGGCCTACCTCACCCATAATTAGATAGCAATTATGGTCTGTTGGGTGTTCCCTGCCTTTCCGTACGTACACGCTTGACTCAAGATGGTAGATGATCGACGAACTTGCTATCTCGGGCACCTTATGTATTCGTCGACTCACTGCTATCCACCCCAGTCTTTAGGTCGCTCGCATAGCAACCAAGGCATATTCTTGGTTCTTCTACCGCAGACCTCAACCTCTCGTGAGCCTAGTATAATGACCTGGCAGCTCACAGAGGGATCCCAAGAATATCCTCACGTTCCCCGAAGCCGCTGCTTCGTTACCCAGTTCGTTGGAGCCTTTATCTAAATCAGATAGCCTGCTCCTACACGCATACTTAAACGTTGACCTAACGTATCGGGTTACTAATCTATCTAAGAAATGGTCCAAATTTCCTTGACTAAGAATTATTACTTAGTTTCCCTTAACTAAGGTTTACCACTTAGCCTTATTTCCATAATCCTTGTTAACTATGGTTATTTACCTAATCCTCCGAATTAGGGTTTATCTAATGGGTTAAGTGTCACTTAAGTTCATAACTTAGCCCGTCTACAAACCATGTCAAAATTGGCTAAGTATCCAAGTCCAAGACTTAACCCTACAAACCAGGTGTCAAGTTGGCTAAGTATATTAAGCAATCCATAACTTAACCTCGTCTAATTATCATTTTAGATTGGTTAATTATATAAATTAACTTGACCTTGTCAAATTACCGAGTCAAATCGGTCAAGCGTATTCAGGTGATTCGTGACTTAGCCTTATCATGTTTTCACGTTAGATTGGTTAAGTATGGATTAACTTAACCCCCCATAAATTCACGAGTTAGATTGGCTAAGTATAGGTCACTTAACCACATCCAATTAACGAGTTAGATTGGTTAAGTTTAGTTCACTTAACCTCATCAAATTAACGAGTTAGATTGGTTAAGTTTAGGTCACTTAACCACATCAAATCTTCATGTATAATTGGTTAAGTATAAGTTGCTTAACCCCATTAAATTATCCCGTTAAGTTGGTTAAGTATTGGTTACTTAACCTCATTGAATTACCAAGTTTAAATTGGTTAAGTGTCTAACTTAACCCCATCGAATTACCGTGTTTAGATTAGTTAAGTGTGGATTACTTAACCCCATCTAATTACCGTGGTTAGGTTAGTTAAGTCTTAATTACTTAACCTCATCTAATTACCCAGTCGGATTAGTTAAGTGTAAATTACTTAACCCCATCCCCTAATCATCTTGCATGGTTAAGTGTCATTAAGGAATCAAGTCCGGTCCCACTTAACCTACCCATTCGTGTCATATCGGTTAAGTGTCATTAGTCAAATTTACTTAACCTTATCATGTGGCATTAATTTAATTAATGCACTCTTAACCTCTCACATTAGACCTTGTTGTGGTTACTAGTTAAGCCGGGCGGGTCCGGGTAGTTTTACACCACAACCTAGTCTAACCTCGGGTCTTAAGCGCGACATGACCAACTTCTCACATTGGGTCCTATTGTTTGCAACTACTAGTTAGGCCGGTCGGTTCCGGGTAGTTTTACGTTGCAAACTCAACCCAACCTCGAGTTGGCCACACTTATATTATCCAAGTTCATCATGTTCCCAAAACATGTTACAAGTTTTCAAGCATTTGGGTAGACCTAACTTAATAGGTAAATTCCCAAGCTCATGTTTTTATGCTTACTTACATGCCAACTTCCATGTTATCTTTCAAGTCATATTTTCAAGTATAAACACATGTCATAATCAAGTTAGGATTTCGTGACATGTTCACATTTATCTAACTACCCAAAATCGTGTTTTCCCAACGCAAGCAAAGCGAGTCAACATAGTAGGTATACTATGGCTACATGTAGACCCCAAAACATGCACGATGCCACAAAAGGGATTGGCTCCAAACATGCATGGCGTCATAAGGGGGTTTGGCCTTAAAACATGCATGATAGAGTCATATAGGGATTGACCATAAGCATGCATACTATCATATAGGATTTGGCCACAAACTTGCATAATATCATAAAGAGGTTTTGCCACAAACGTGCATGAAACATAAGGGGTTTGTGTTCATATGCATGCATAAGCCCCAAGGTCAAGTATTTGCCTATGTTTCACAAGTCAAATGGTTCCCAAAGGTTCATGCAAATCTTCCATAGACAAAGATCCAAACTTGCAAGATAAACTAGGCTAAACATAACATGAGTGACATGATTAAGTTGCTACATCTTAGTCTAAGGTCATAGATCATACAAAAGGGTCAAAGTTAGGTTCACATACATGCATACTTATGCTTTATCTCATTTTATCCCATGTCAACATTAAAAATACCGTTTTGATCCAAACGTAGCTAGAACTTACCTAGGTAAGGCTTAGAAAAGGGGTCATGCATCATCTTGACGAAGAAAGGTGGCTCCTTTGAAGAAGAACCTTCATGAAACTCGCATAGCAATGTTGATTTGGCCTCTATTTGGTGTAGCAAGCTTGCACCTTTTGATTTGAACTCGATTTGAATGCATAGGCTCTAGGGATTTGAGATGGAGGCCATGAGAGTAGAAATTTGGCCATAGTTTAGTTACATGAGTGAATAATGAGGGTTTAGGGGTAGGTTTAGGGTCTTTTTATAGAGATTAGGATAGTTTTAGGCCCTTAGATTAACCCTAGGACCAACCTGAACCGTCAGATTTCAAACCAGGCCCAAAAACCTAGCCAAGATAGAAAATAGGTGCACCAGACCAGAATCAGCCGACAGGGCAAGTCGACAGCCCTGTCGACATGCCTGTCGACTTGCAAGTCGACAGCCCTGTCGACAGCCCAGTCGACTTGTCTGGGCGGGAATTTTCCCGCCTGGCCCCATTTCTGCATGTTTCGAAATTCAAATTTCCCGAAAACTTCTTTGGGCCTTAACCGGGTCATACGGACTCCGATTTACAAAATTTCGAACTCTATTTCGCGTATTTTTCCGAGACGAACGCAATGGCATAACCCGTTTTACTTGATTCTGAATTTAAAATTAAATTCTGCCTTGATTCTCGTTTTAACATGTTATCGAAATACGGGTTGTTACATTCTCCCCACCTTTTAGGATTTCGTCCCCAAAATCTCTAAGTTAGGAAGAACATATCCTACCATCCATCATCCATCTACTCAAAACATCATCCATAAGCAACCATTGTCCTTAGATGATTTCTAATGCTGTATGAATATATGCAAAACGTGTGTGTACATGTTCCTTAGCTAATGCTAATGATCAGGCCTGAATAATCTTTCTAATGCAAAAATATGTATAGTGCCATGAATCCAACATGTATGCAAATAGTCCTAGTCATATAGATACTATATGTGTGCACAATCATTCATTCATATGCAACAACCGCATGATAACACATTCGATTTCATCCATAAACAAGTATAAATGCTCGTGCATATGCAACATGAAACGTGATCGCGTCAATCTAGTACCTAACGTGTATTCGCGCATCCACGAGCAACCACTTGCAACCATTTGCAATCATATCAATCATAACATGTCTCAAATACATGTTTACATCCATAGCGTTCTACCTAAGGTTCCCAAAATAAGATCGAGAAGATAAACAAGACAAACTCCTTACGGGGTTTGTAACAGAAACAGGACCGAGAGGATATCCACCAAGCGATAGCATGCAAGTAAGCTTTACAGGTGAACCAAGGATCAAAGATATACTCTTAAAAAGAGACGTGATGTGCTCGTCCAAGCCGCATTTCCATGAGCTTAATTCCATCGTGCCTTGACCGCCTTTGACTTCATGATTTCGTAGTTCCTTGCTTCCTATTTCCAAGGTGTGAGTGGAACTCATTTCACTGTCGCCTCTCGTTTCACTTTCACTTATTCTTCCCCTAGTATGCTCGGCTCACACATGTCTGCGTACTCATACAAGCTCTCCAAAATTCACTAGTGAATTCTGGATCTCGTTTTCCGATGCCAATCCATGTTGCCAAGGTTTCTTACTAAGGTGATTCCCATAACTCATGCATAATCGAAACGAACCATCCGCCTTATCAGTGAATTCTATTCGAGCGGATTACCAACAACTGCATTCCGGGATTCTAGGTAACTAATTATGACATAACCCAAAAAGGTTACACGAGACTTCGAGGGTATCACCAAGATGAGTCGAGAGTCTAACTACCCTCTTTCCAAAACCGAGAATGGCACCCCTTATTGGGTGACCACTTTATCCTTAGAATCTATCCATAGTTGAGACATGTCATTCTCAAATCCAACAAGTCATGAAGGAATGGACCAACTCTCCAACCAGATTTTTGGGACAAAACTGGGATCCTCTACCATGCTAGTACTAAGGTGCAGAGGCTCAACTATCCAAGCAGACTTAAGTGATACAATGATCAAGACAAAGTCTGGACGGGATGATAGAAAAGAACGGCTAAACCTTTACCAGAAACGGCACCATTTCTTTTAGGTACCCTAGAAATGAGAGCGTACTATTTCCCTCTCCGCTGATCTTGTCCTTGTCCTCCTCGATGGACTAAGCCATAACAACAGTTGCTTATCCTTAAGCTGGTATCCTTTATCCTTGTTCTTACTATCCTTTCATGCATAACTCTGCAACGGTCTCTCGAGAACCACCTCCATCGTACGGGAAACACTTACGCAGCTAGAAGACTAGTCGCAGTCAAAACCACTGTGACTACAGATGGAGGAAAGAAAGGAAAAGAGATTCAATCAAGGAAACAAGGATAATGCTAATGGCCTTTGGGGAATAGCCTTTTTCCTTTTTAAAAGAAAATTTTCTTGAAAAATGCTTCTTTGTAAACGGTTTTTCAAATAATCTTCAGAAGGTCTTTAAAAACTTTTGCCCAGTCTAGTAACCTTCTGCTCTGATACCAAATGTAACACCCCGCCTCCGCTAGGGTCACTCGCAAAGGAATGCACTAGCTTTAGAGGGGCATTATTGGTAAACATGCACAGAAATATCACAAGACAGAACATATAAAATAGCGGAAGTAAAATAAAACTTTCATAGACATTAATAATTAAGGTCTAAAGCCTTTTATATCAGAGTACATCAAAACCTGTCTTGCAATAATAAAGAAGCATAAAACCTTTTCATAAATTATTCCCCAAAGTAAAGCGGTGAGGCAGCCATAGCCAAGAGAAGACCAAGCTATACATCAAGCCATACATGATGACCTTCAACAGAAGAAGTCCGAACTAAACAACATCATTTCCTCCCTGAAACCTGGGGAGGGGGGGGGAAACGGAAGACAAAGAGGCGAAAGAAAACGGGGTCAGTCATAAAGACTGGTAAGTCCTATCTACTTCCAGTATAAAAACAGGTAAAGGTAACATGACATGCATAAACTGAAAGTAAACATAAGGATGACTACAAGATAGATTAAGTAAACCAGGGTAACAGGCTGAACTACTGTAGCAAGGTAAACTAAGATATCGTGATAAACTACGGTGTCATGATAAATCAAGGTATCACATCGTCAGGTTTCTATCAAGTATACTATCCCAAGGTATCTACCCTGTCTAACATCCCCCGGTGTCTATTATGTATATTTTTCCTGGTTCTAAAATGTATATTTGCTCTGCACCCTCCGTACTAGTATCCCAGCCTTGTTATGTGTTAACCATGAATGTCCCTTACCCAAAGTCGTGTAATGGTCCATGTCAACCTAATATATCGCATATATAGGTTACTCAAATCATATGTTTCTTTCCATGTATATAAGTTCAGTCCTTTGCCGTACCTCGTACGGGCTTCCTCATGTCGTATTATCCTTGAAATCGTTTGGACTGTCACCCTTGTTCTAGCTAGGCTCTTCCATATGAATCATCGTTTGAACTACTAGGACTTACGCCACCTAGCACCACTAGGGATTACGCTTACCTATTGCACGCTTTCGTATTTCGGTTTGGGTTAAACCACCTAGGCCACTAGGGATTACGCTAACCCTCAACCGCGCCCTTTTTCCCACGCATTCATCGTGAATCGTTTTTCTATAACTGTATGCACATGTATCACATCGTGCCATCCGAGTCCTGTCACAGGGCAAAACAAGAAATACAAGACTCGGTCGGGAGCTTTAGATTTATCTGCCGATGCAGATACTAAGGTCTGCTTTTCTACACGTGGCTATGGTCCCACGAGACCCCTCCCTCAACTAGTGAAAGGCAACACAAGAGAAAATCTTGCATGAGAACTACACTCCGGCCAGCCCATATCCTACGGCCTACCTCACCCATAATTAGATAGCAATTATGGTCTGTTGGGTGTTCCCTGCCTTTCCGTACGTACACGCTTGACTCAAGATGGTAGATGATCGACGAACTTGCTATCTCGGGCACCTTATGTATTCGTCGACTCACTGCTATCCACCCCAGTCTTTAGGTCGCTCGCATAGCAACCAAGGCATATTCTTGGTTCTTCTACCGCAGACCTCAACCTCTCGTGAGCCTAGTATAATGACCTGGCAGCTCACAGAGGGATCCCAAGAATATCCTCACGTTCCCCGAAGCCGCTGCTTCGTTACCCAGTTCGTTGGAGCCTTTATCTAAATCAGATAGCCTGCTCCTACACGCATACTTAAACGTTGACCTAACGTATCGGGTTACTAATCTATCTAAGAAATGGTCCAAATTTCCTTGACTAAGAATTATTACTTAGTTTCCCTTAACTAAGGTTTACCACTTAGCCTTATTTCCATAATCCTTGTTAACTATGGTTATTTACCTAATCCTCCGAATTAGGGTTTATCTAATGGGTTAAGTGTCACTTAAGTTCATAACTTAGCCCGTCTACAAACCATGTCAAAATTGGCTAAGTATCCAAGTCCAAGACTTAACCCTACAAACTAGGTGTCAAGTTGGCTAAGTATATTAAGCAATCCATAACTTAACCTCGTCTAATTATCATTTTAGATTGGTTAATTATATAAATTAACTTGACCTTGTCAAATTACCGAGTCAAATCGGTCAAGCGTATTCAGGTGATTCGTGACTTAGCCTTATCATGTTTTCACGTTAGATTGGTTAAGTATGGATTAACTTAACCCCCCATAAATTCACGAGTTAGATTGGCTAAGTATAGGTCACTTAACCACATCCAATTAACGAGTTAGATTGGTTAAGTTTAATTCACTTAACCTCATCAAATTAACGAGTTAGATTGGTTAAGTTTAGGTCACTTAACCACATCAAATCATCATGTATAATTGGTTAAGTATAAGTTGCTTAACCCCATTAAATTATCCCGTTAAGTTGGTTAAGTATTGGTTACTTAACCTCATTGAATTACCAAGTTTAAATTGGTTAAGTGTCTAACTTAACCCCATCGAATTACCGTGTTTAGATTAGTTAAGTGTGGATTACTTAACCCCATCTAATTACCGTGGTTAGGTTAGTTAAGTCTTAATTACTTAACCTCATCTAATTACCCAGTCGGATTAGTTAAGTGTAAATTACTTAACCCCATCCCTTAATCATCTTGCATGGTTAAGTGTCATTAAGGAATCAAGTCCGGTCCCACTTAACCTACCCATTCGTGTCATATCGGTTAAGTGTCATTAGTCAAATTTACTTAACCTTATCATGTGGCATTAATTTAATTAATGCACTCTTAACCTCTCACATTAGACCTTGTTGTGGTTACTAGTTAAGCCGGGCGGGTCCGGGTAGTTTTACACCACAACCTAGTCTAACCTCGGGTCTTAAGCGCGACATGACCAACTTCTCACATTGGGTCCTATTGTTTGCAACTACTAGTTAGGCCGGTCGGTTCCGGGTAGTTTTACGTTGCAAACTCAACCCAACCTCGAGTTGGCCACACTTATATTATCCAAGTTCATCATGTTCCCAAAACATGTTACAAGTTTTCAAGCATTTGGGTAGACCTAACTTAATAGGTAAATTCCCAAGCTCATGTTTTTATGCATACTTACATGCCAACTTCCATGTTATCTTTCAAGTCATATTTTCAAGTATAAACACATGTCATAATCAAGTTAAGATTTCGTGACATGTTCACGTTTATCTAACTACCCAAAATCGTGTTTTCCCAACGCAAGCAAAGCGAGTCAACATAGAACGTATACTATGGCTACATGTAGACCCCAAAACATGCACGATGCCACAAAAGGGATTGGCTCCAAACATGCATGGCGTCATAAGGGGGTTTGGCCTTAAAACATGCATGATAGAGTCATATAGGGATTGACCATAAGCATGCATACTATCATATAGGATTTGGCCACAAACTTGCATAATATCATAAAGAGGTTTTGCCACAAACGTGCATGAAACATAAGGGGTTTGTGTTCATATGCATGCATAAGCCCCAAGGTCAAGTATTTGCCTATGTTTCACAAGTCAAATGGTTCCCAAAGGTTCATGCAAATCTTCCATAGACAAAGATCCAAACTTGCAAGATAAACTAGGCTAAACATAACATGAGTGACATGATTAAGTTGCTACATCTTAGTCTAAGGTCATAGATCATACAAAAGGGTCAAAGTTAGGTTCACATACATGCATACTTATGCTTTATCTCATTTTATCCCATGTCAACATTAAAAATACCGTTTTGATCCAAACGTAGCTAGAACTTACCTAGGTAAGGCTTAGAAAAGGGGTCATGCATCATCTTGACGAAGAAAGGTGGCTCCTTTGAAGAAGAACCTTCATGAAACTCGCATAGCAATGTTGATTTGGCCTCTATTTGGTGTAGCAAGCTTGCACCTTTTGATTTGAACTCGATTTGAATGCATAGGCTCTAGGGATTTGAGATGGAGGCCATGAGAGTAGAAATTTGGCCATAGTTTAGTTACATGAGTGAATAATGAGGGTTTAGGGGTAGGTTTAGGGTCTTTTTATAGAGATTAGGATAGTTTTAGGCCCTTAGATTAACCCTAGGACCAACCTGAACCGTCAGATTTCAAACCAGGCCCAAAAACCTAGCCAAGATAGAAAATAGGTGCACCAGACCAGAATCAGCCGACAGGGCAAGTCGACAGCCCTGTCGACATGCCTGTCGACATGCCTGTCGACTTGCAAGTCGACAGCCCTGTCGACAGCCCAGTCGACTTGTCTGGGCGGGAATTTTCCCGCCTGGCCCCATTTCAGCATGTTTCGAAATTCAAATTTCCCGAAAACTTCTTTGGGCCTTAACCGGGTCATACGGACTCCGATTTACAAAATTTCGGACTCTATTTCGCGTATTTTTCCGAGACGAACGCAATGGCATAACCCATTTTACTTAATTCAGAATTTAAAATTAAATTCTGCCTTGATTCTCGTTTTAACATGTTATCGAAATACGGGTTGTTACAACCAGTAGCTACTTGGGATGATTTCTGATAGAGATTCGAGATGAAGTTTTTTCTCTTAGGCTTAAGGGGGATTACAAATGGAGGGATTCTTGGCTTTGAAACAAGGGGACATGTCTGTTAAGGATTATGTGAATAAATTCAATCAGCTGGCGAGATTTGGTCTGGATTTGGTGAATACGCCCCCATAAGAAGGCTCTTAGATTTGCGAGAGTCTTGAATCAACCTCTCCAAGGACTTTCTTTATCTCATATACTGATGGGGGCGATGTTTGAGAGGCTGGTTGATGTGGCTCTTATGCACGAAGATGGCAAGGATGTGAAGAAAGACAGTAAGACTGGAGAGACACGGGCTAAGGGCGAGAAACATAAACAGTGGCCTAGGAATGGAGAGAAAAAAATAGAAAGGAGGAAAGACTAACAAGGATCAAATCAAGAAAGATATCAAGTGTCATGGTTGCACAGCTATGGGTCATTTTGTGAAGGACTGCAGAAAGGAAAAGAAAGCATTCTTTAACTGTGGATAAGTGGGACACTTCGCTAAGCAATGTCCTAACAAGTAAGGACAAGGGGTAGGAACTTCTGGACAAGTACATTATTTAGAGGCTACTACACCTGATCGAGGTTGGAAAATCACAGTTGAAGGTTTGATTTCCCTTTCTGACTATCCTGTTATAACCCGTTTTGATTCTGGCGCTTCACATTCATTTATATCCAGTTCTTTAGTAGATAGTGTGCACCTTAATACTAGTATAGTCTCTGATCCCGTAGGGGTCTCAAACCCTATAGGAAGTACGACTAATTTATCCATGATATGGAAGGGTTTGAGAATTTCTATCTTGGGCGTCGAATTTGAATGCAACGCATACATGCTTGGCTTTATGGTCTATGTTTTGATTCTAGGAATGGATTGGATAGCCATGTATGGTGCCATCCTTGATTGTGAAAAGAAAGTTCTTAGACTTCTTACTTGTTATGGTAAGACTCTTGAAATTTCCTAGAACCTATGGGTATCAGTGAAGCTCAATTTTCTAGAATCACTTGATACTTCTTTTGATGATTTGAGATATGTGCCCATAGTTAGAGATTACTTGGATGTGTTTGAGGAAGTTAAGGTACTACCTACAAGGTGTGAGATAGACTTCCAAATTTACTTGGTAGAGAATGCAATGCTAGTTGCTCTACCAGTGCGCCACATGGCTCCTAGATAGAGGAGGGAGCTTAACAAGCAAGTAGGGGAGCTATTCGAGAAAGGTTTTATTAGGCGAAGCATATCAGAGTAGAGAGCTCCAATCGTCTTTACAACTAAGGCGGGCAACTCACTTCGTCTGTGTGTTGATTATTGGGAGTTGAATAAGCTCGCTAAGAAGAATGTGCACCCGTTACTGAGAATTGACGACATGCTTGATTAGTTAATAGGCGCATCAGTTTTCTCGCAAATGGATTTGGCCATGGGATTTCATCAGCTAAGGGTTACAGAGGATAGCATTGATAAGACTGCATTTAGAACTCCAGACGGTTTCTTCGAGTGGTAGCTAGTTATGCCTTTTGGGCTAACCAATGCACTCGCCTATTTTGTGGATTTGATGAGTAGGGTGTTTAGGGAGTTTCTAAACAAGTTTGTGGTGGTCTTTGTGGATGGCACTTCGATCTTCTCGAGGAATGAGGAGGAGCGTGCTATACACATAGGAGAGGTTCTACGCACTCTCAGATCACACTAACTCAAGGCAAAATTTTCTAAGTGTCACTTTTGGAGAAAGGAAGTAAGATTCCTAGGGCATGTAGTCTCCAAGGACGGGATAGCAGTGGACCCCGCGAAAGTCGTCGTAGTTCAAATTTGGAGGGCTCCAAGGAATGGGACAGAGGTGAAAAGTTTTCTAGGGTTGGCGGGGTATTATTGAAAGTTTATCTAGGACTTTGCTAGTGTATCATCCTTACTTATCCGATTGACGAAGAAGAACTTGGCTTTTTTGTGGAGCATTGATTGCAAGGATGCCTTCTAGACGTTGAAAAGGGCACTGACAACAACCCTAGTTCTGACTCTCCTAGATAGAAGCAAGATGTTCACGGTCTACACAGATGTTTGTGGCATAGGGCTTGGTGTCGTTCTGATGCAAGAGGGAAGGGTAGTATGCTATGATAGCAAACGGTTGAGAGTTCATGAGAAGAACTACCCTACCCATGATCTAGAGTTGGCTATAATAATGTTTGGATTGAAGTCTTGGAGATATTATCTACTTGGAGAAAGATTTGAGCAATACACGAATAATAAGACGCTCAAATACTTATTCTCACAGATGGATCTCAACCTAAGGCAGCAACGGTGGATGGAGTTCCTATCGTACTACGACTTCGAGACAGCTTATACCTCGGGCAAGGGTAATGTAGTGGCAGATGCATTGAGTAGGCAAAGGATGACTCTGAGTCCTCTATTCATAGAAAAGCGGATCTTGGAGTACATATCGACCTTTGATTGTAAGCCATCTACGGATTTCACATCGGGATTGTAAGCATCGTTGGAGGTGTGACCAATCTATTGGAAAGTATTAGAACTATGCAGCCAGAGGACCCGCAAATATCAATCATCTTGGACAAGCTTCGTAGAGGGGAGACTTCTAGTCACCTTGCTAGATATAACGCAGACGAGAAAGGGTGGCTAAGACAGGATGGAAGGCTATGTGTCCCAAGGATCGGGGAATTGCTAAAGGCAATGCCTGAGGAAGCTCATCATTCTTAGATGGCTATCCATCCGAGAGGAGACAAGATGTATTGGGACATGAAGATAGTTTTCTTCTGGACTGGCATGATGAAGGATGTGGCGGAATTTGTAGCTCGATGCTTGACTTGCCAACAAGTAAAGGCTGAACAAAGGAAACCTGGTTGATTGCTTCAGCCCTTAAATGTACCACAATGGAAGTGGGAGAGTATCTCTATGGATTTCATCGATGGATTACCCCGATCAAGGAAGGGAAATACGAGCTTTTGGGTGATAGTAGATAGACTTACGAAGAGCGATCATTTTATTCCTATTAAGTGTAAGAGGACGACGGTTTGGCTGGCATCCGTATATCTCTAAGAGATAGTCCGACTGCATGTGATACCTTCCAGTATAGTTAGCGACCACGACCGCATCTTTACTAGTGAATTTTTGAAGAGATTACAAGAGGCATTAGGTACGAAACTACATTTGAGCACAACATACCACCCTCAGACAGATGGACAGACTAAGAGAGAGGGACTTAGGAGGAGCATCTCCCATTGGTTGAATTCAGCCACAATAATAGTTACCAGTCGAGTATAGGCATGACACCCTTCGAATTACTATATGGACAACCTTATAGATCGCCGATTTGCTGGTGGGAGTCTATTGACAGACTTCTACTTGGACTAGAGATGATTCGAGGTACTTTCGAAAAGATTGATCTTATCCGCCGAAGAATGAAAGCCGCTCAAGACAAACAAAAATTCTATGCCGAAAAAAGAAGGACTGACTTGGAATTCAAAGTGGGAGATATGGTCTTCATTAAAGTATCACCACTAAGGAATGTAGTTTGATTTGGCTCGGTAGGTAAGCTATCACCGAGATTTTTATGGTCGTTCCCTATAGTGGAGAGGACAGTTCAGATGTCCTATAGGATAAAGCTACCGGATAGACTGGCAGGCGTACACGATGTGCTTCACGTTTCCCATTTGAGGAAATGTCTCCATGATATGGCAGAGATAGTGGAGCTTAGCACACTTGAAGGCGTGGAAGTTGAGAAGGAAGCATCAATGAGAAGAGTTCTTACTCATATCCTTGGATCAATAATCAAGAAGCTACGTAACAAGAAAATCAGATTGGTAAAGGTACAATGGGATGAAGACGGCAAAGATGCGACGTGGGAACCCAAAGATAGGATTCACGCTATCCTTTTCTTTTTGAAAGTACGTTCTTGACTTCTTTTCCAATCTTTTACTTTGCATTTTCTTTTATCATTCAAAGTATATTTATCCTATCATTTGAACCTTCGATCCTTAGGTAGAACCTAATGGTTGGAAATATGTGTTTGAAACTTGTTATGATTGATGCTTGCAAGTGGATCCAAGTGTTTACAAGTGGTTGCTCATGGATACATATACACACACTAGGCACTAGATTGGCTCAATCACTTACATATTGCATATGAATATGTGTGCATTTTAATTTTCTACGGATGGAAATGGATGAATCATCATATGGATGCTGCATTTTGGTGAAATATTGTGCACGCGTATAGAGTTTATATGTTATACTAGGATTATTTGTATACGTTCTGCATTCATGGCACAAACATATATTGCATTAAGGAGGTCAACCGAATCAGTCAACCGCCTGATTTACACATTAGCGTAAGGGACATATACACACAACACCTTTGCATATGTTCATACAAGCATTAGAAATTAATGAGGACAATAGATGTCTGTGTATGATGGATGAGTAGACGGTTGCAAGTAGTTGTTAGGATATCAACATTCTTCTTAACTTGGAGATTTCAGGAATGAAATCCTTTAAGTAAGGGATAATGTAACACCCCAAAATTCAATACGCTATAACCATACTTTAAAGATAATAAAATGGTAATTACTTAATTAAATATTCCGAATTAAGTAAAACCGGCTCTACCATTGCATTTGTCTCGGAATTCGGGTTTAGATAGACCCTAAATTTGCGTAAAATGGATAACATATGAAGAAGTTACAAACCTAAGAAGTTTGTACATATATATGGGGCTTATATATAAATATATTATTTAAAAATGTTCAAAATTTTCAAAACGATATGAGCGGGAAACTAGTCCATTGTTGGACAACCCACATGCGACTTGGGTCGACCTAACCCAAGGTCGGTTGGGTCGACCCATGGGTCGGTTGGTCGACCCAACGATGATCTAGGTACATGCGTTTCTGTGAAATTGGACTATTTTTCGGACCAGGTTCGTTGCCGACTCAGCACTTCATGGATGGTTTGGATTAATACCCTAGAATCTAAAGGCTAAGGTTGACTCTGTGAATCTATAAATAGGTGGCTTCTCCCATTCCAATATACAACATTTCTTTATACCTTCTACCACTGTAAATCTATTCTAAATATATGTATACAATGAGGGAGTGCTACTGAATCATAGATCTACAGAGATAACATTCAAGATTTACATACAACAATAGAAGGGACTGGATTAGACTTTTCTACGGCATATAGTTTTATGTTTAAGAAATTTAATCTCTCCTTCACCAAGACTCACTATGAATTCCCTTTAATTTTCAGGTCTGATTTCTTAGACTATAACATGATAGTTAAATAAATTAGGGTTAAAATATACAGTGTTTATAAGATTACTACTATACGAGGTTTTTACTATTAATCACTTATGCCGTTAAGCAAAACATATGTCGTTACTGTTGGATAATTAATAAGTTTTATGTATTTATCTTCCTTTTCCCTATTTCTACTAGTTTGGTTTATTTACAGTCTTGCCTATGTGATTTGATTCTATTCACCTTCCTCTATTTTCCCTTTTTGTTTGTGCTAAGCCTAGGCTATATCCGATTACAGTTTGAGTATATTTGGGGTAATAATGAATGTCATAAAAAGGGGAATTTAGGCATGTTGTTAAATTGGGGACTGTTTAACTATAATTTGGGGAAGGGATAATATGCACATGTTTAGACTTGTTGTAAATTGATAAAAAGGGGTAATGTGGATATACTTATTGTAGACTGATAAAAGTGGATAATATGCATAAACCTGTACATGTTGTAATTTGGGACACAATTGGGTGAATAATATGCATATGTATAAACATGTTAGCTTTGACTTAATATAGACATTAAGTAAATGAGATGTTAGAATATTGTAAGTATCGAATGTAGGCTAATAAACCGAATCACTGGACTAGTTATACATACATCTGGGCATGTGTTTTTGGGAAGGGTTGTACACACACAATGACATGTAATATTACAACCATGCTTATTAGTAAACCTAAACCTGTTAGGTCAAACATGATTATTAATAAGCCAAGAGGTCCCTCGTTCTGCTGTTGTATCAGGTTTTGGGGACTCTTAAATCATAGTTATTTGGGGGCATAAGCTTAGGGGGTTTGGCTTGTATCAATCTGCTGTTTGGAACCTATATCAATCAGTATCCCTGTTAGTATTTTGTTAGAGGGCCTCGCACTAGGTAGGGGCCAGGGCATGCTTTACTGAACTGGATAGTAAGAGGTTCACATGTGAAATTTGGGTACGTGCGCGTTCCGGCGAAGTCAAGAGCGTGCGTGGGTCCGATTAGGGAAATTAAGCTGTTGTAACACCAGTAAACAGGTCTGTGTTGTAAAAATTGTTGGGTTAGGGAGTGATGCACCTTACTGTTGGGGCTAACACAGGGTATTTACGTATTAGGGAGCCGATTGTATGGGTAGTAATTAGGGTACACCTAATCCTGGTATTATGTAATTAGGGTAACACCTAATCCTGTTATGTAATTAAGGTACGCCTAATCCTGTTGTTAATTTTGTTGTTATGTAATTAGGTTAAACACCTAATCTTGTTAATCATGTTATACTAGTATTGGTGTAGACATTTCCGTTTTAAGGATATAAATGTGAAGCATTACTCGATCATAGTTTATTCCTATCTATCCTGCTATTCTGTTTAGTTTATCTGTCACCTTATATGATACTGTATTTCTCATCCAGTCTTGTTTACCTATTTTGGTATTCCTATTTTATGCATGTTTGGAAATCACTAGAACTCGCCAGACTTAGGTCTGACCCTTTTTGTTTTCGCATTTTTCTTCCTTTCCTACCCTCTCAGGTCCCCAGAGTGGATGCACTCAACAGTGACTAGGACTTTCCCTTACATTTTGGACTTGGAATCCCTGAGATGTACCATTTTGATTTGATCTTTACTTTATTATGGCTTATGATGTGGGATATGATTTTATTTCATAGCACTATGTTATTTATTTTTGAAAGATTGATTTGAGATACTTTGTTCTGATGTAAGTGGTTTGATGTTATTGGTTTGTGACTATGATTATTTTAATTAATGAATTTGAAAATTTCCGTTGCTTATTTTATATCTGTCCTGTAAATTTCTGTACTGTTTACCTATTGCGCTACACGAAACTTAATACATTCTCTTATGAGTGACACTAACGGGCGTGGGGCGTCATAGTTTGGACGTAACAAAACTGAAACATCGCTTAAAACCGAAAATTTTCCAAACCAAACCGAACTGAACCAAATTAATTTCAGTTAATTTGGTCAGTAACCGATTTAACCGAACTTGAAGGATGTATTATTATTCATATGATGGATTCACTCAAAGTAAAACATAAGTTCATGTTTGGAGAAATTTTATGTAGTAAATTTTATGTTTATGATAAGATTTGATCTATTTCAAAAAATGCTTCTTTATTATATAACTAAAATAATTATTTAAAGTATTAAAATACCGTAAAATTAGATATAAATTAAAAGTTCGGTTAAACCGATAACCAAAAAATTTATTTTACAAACCGAATTCAAACCGATTTAGTTTTAAAACTGAACCGAACCAAACAAAATGACCCGGTTTGGTTAGTTAATTCGGTTTGAACCGAATATTGTTCACTCTTACTTTTCTATTTGTTATTTGTTTAGTAATACGCCCTTTGAAAGCATGTCTAGTTTTTAATAGATTCTTCCATATTGTTGATGCATTATTGTCCGACTGCATAATCTTGAAATTTTATTTTTATAGTATCAACTTTTGGTTTAGACAATCTAGAAACTATCAATTGTTAAAATTTCCAAAGCAGTTTGACAGAAATTATTTAAGGAAGGTATGCTAATCTTCTTAGTCCTTGGTGGCCTTCTGTTTCCCTTCTACATACGTCATACCAACCCAAACTATATGCATTGTTTTTCATAGGAAATTAGCACATAATGAGTAAATTCTTTGGATAATACTAGAAGATGCCTTATTTGCATCCAAAATGCAACAATTGAATATGCAATGGATTTTATAAGTTCAATCCTACCTCATGTATTTAGAATTATGTTATTCCAATTATATGATATTTTTTTGTCATCTTATCTACCTGGGCACCAAAATTCCCAACCTTGAATTTGTTAGTGGATAATGGAATTCCTATATATATAGTTGAGAGATTTCTTATTAGCATGCCTAAGATTCTCTTTGTTTGTTCCTTATTTTTAGCTCCTTTATCAATAAAATCAATGATATTTGTTTACTTAGATATGGACCTATTGTAATTTCCAAATTGTTCAAAACAATTTGAATTGTTTTTACACTAGTAACACACTCTTTAGTCATGATTAGGATATCATCAGCTTATATAAATGTGTCAAAATTAGCTCAATGTTATAAATTATTTTAATATTTCCTTTGATATGTCTTACATCTATTAGAATAATGAAAAGCTCCATCGTAATAGAAAAGAGATATGGGGACAGTTGGTCCACGTGCCTCAATATTTTATTACTTTGAAAGAAACCATGGAGTTGGCTATCTATCTAGATCGAAAATGATGAGGTGGATATGAATGAAAATAATTATTGGAAAATTCCATCATTTTCATCATATGCAGTATGAATTATTGACTAATTCTATCATAGGCTTTAAGTAGGTTAATTTTGTAATGAATATATCTTGAAGTCTTTCTATTTAAACTTATAACTAATCAATGAATTATCATATACGTTTCTTCCTAGTACGAATGCATTTTGGTTTATTGAGATAAAGTCATTTAATAAAATTTTCATTCGCTTAAATTAGCTAAAATTTTATATAACACATTGCAGAGTGATATGAGTCTATAATCAGTGAGAGAATGGGAGGTTTTGTTTCTTCCGGATAAACATATGAAAGTGTGATTGACTTCTTTAGTTAGTCTCTCTGAACTAAGAATACTGTTCATGACATCTAAAAGATTTACTTTAAACAACACCCAATGCGTTTTATAAAATTTAGCATTGAAACCACAAGGAATTCCATTATCATCCATTTGGGAAACTATTTTTTATAGGTTCTTCAATTTCAAATGGTTTGTCTATTTTCATTCTCATATGAGGGACTGTAACCTTCTAGTGTTATTGGCAAAATGTCCTTAACAACATTGGAATTTTCTCATATGAGGGACTGTAACCAGCCATAGATCCTTACTCGAATCCCAAAACACCGATATCATAGACATCAAATCCTCCATTCAATCCCTAACCAAATCAATGGCTGAATTTAACTTGAACTTGACAATATACATACATCTTCTCCAAACAATTAAACAACTACATCTCATAATCAATCCTTGGCCACCAGACAACCCCCTTTACTATCCACCCTTAATCAACACAAAAATCCAAAAATCACGCTTATCACCTTCGACGACTCCAATCTGCACGACTGGATTTTCCAGGCAGAACGTTTTTTCACATATTAGTCAATACCAAAGTTCAACGTGTGGAGCTTGCAAGATTTTATATGTAGGGACATGCTTTCACATGGTTTCAGTGGATGCACCGTAACATTCAACTATTGTCGTGGCTAGTGCTAGCAAAAGCAGTGGAAAAACACTTTGGTCCACCTACATTCTTAAATCCACAGGCTACATTCTTCAAACTAAAACTACTCACCACCGTAGAAAATTATCAAGCTACCTTTGAAACCCTCTATAACCGAATCACCACCCTACAACCTGACTCCATTCTTCAATGCTTCATTTCCGGCCTCAAAACACATATTCAAAATGAACTACTCTTACTTAAACCTACCACACTCTCCGGCGCAATCGGTGCATATAAACCGATTGAACGAAAAAATTACCGATCAAACCAAATACCTATTTTCTATACCCACCAAACATCTTACCAAATCACCGCCCACCCAAAACAACACTCGAACATTTCCACAAACACCTCCCACTCAAACCACCAAACCAACTATACCCATCAAGCAACCGTCCCAAGCCGAAATGAATGCCCGTAAACAAAAGGGTTTGTGCTTCAACTGCGATGAGAAGTACCAATTCGGTCATCAATGTAAACCGACTCACATACTATTGATTCTCCCAGACATAAACTCTAACGAATCATACAACATAACCGATAAAGGACCCAAAACACAACCACCACCTGACATATCAATTGAAACCGAACCCCCCTCGACTCCTGTAACAACCCGAAAATCTGAACCAATTTAAAAAAATTATTTTGGCAATTTTAATGAATTTTGGATATTTAAAATGATTTATTTTAAATAATAACGACTTTGAATAGAATTCTAACGTATATATTTAATTGAATCGTCGTTAGAATATAAATATTTTATTTTAATTATAAAAGGAAATGAAAATGGCGCGGCAGTTCGAAAATTCGATTTCATGTACAGGATTCAAAATAAACCGGATTTTAGCGAAAACGAAAATATTAGTATCTATTTGAGAACATCTTTCCAACGAATCCGAAAAATTAAAATTTCATAGCGGGAACCAAAAGTTACGTCCAGTTGAAAATTCAGAATAGTCGCTATGGAATTCAGGCCCTTAAAAATGGAAATTTTGCAAACGATCTCAGTTTTTGACGAAACCACTTTTGTTGGATCTGAGATGTCTAGTTATTGCTAGATTCCAAAATTCATAATTTTTCGAATCAATATGTGAGTGTGGCAAAGTAAAACGTGTTTTAACAGTTTCAGTCAATTTCGATCGACCAGAAAATGGCCATTTTTCAAACGATCTCAGAATTTGACAAAATTAGATTTGTTAGGACCGTATCATAAATACGAAGCCAGAAAATATTTTTTGGGAATTTTTAGAGTCCGTATGTGGCCTCGGTAAATTGAAATGCGCGTTCAAATTCAATATATGGATTTATATTTTGATTTTAATGAAAACTGATCGAAACGATCGAATTAGCTTACGACATATATCCCATTGTGTTCGGAATGAAGGTAATTAGCAACGGACGATAGTCGGTGGGTTTGATTTTGAGTTTGAAATAAAAAGTTGCTTTTTTGAGTTTTAAAATAATAAAATATATATATATATTTATAATTAGCACCTCACCCCTCACTTCCTTTCTCTATCTCGTTATGAATAAAAGAAAAAATCGAAGCCGCCATTCGCATCCACCGTCGCCTCAGCGCGACAACGCACACCACCGGAACCCCCCCTCAGCACCCCCTTCTTCCTCCGACCGCCTCATCTCTCCCCTTCAACACACACAAACTCGCAAACCCTAACCCAACCACAAGACAGCCGCCACCGCCTCCCCTGGCTCCAGACCCCCATGCGCCGCCTCCTTCCACCACCCACACCCCTTCCCACGCCACCTCAGCCCAAACCCGACCCCGTGGACCCCCCTCTTCGAAGAACGAGGAAATTTAAGGTAATTTATTGATTTAATTACATAGTTTTCAGTTTATTAAATGTAGTTAATAATGTACATTTTAATTTCAGTTTTAATTCAAGAAAGATTAGGTTTTTGGTGTTAGGAAAGGTTTGATTTTTTT
Source organism: Allium sativum (assembly GCA_030737875.1). Classification (NCBI taxonomy): domain Eukaryota; kingdom Viridiplantae; phylum Streptophyta; class Magnoliopsida; order Asparagales; family Amaryllidaceae; genus Allium; species Allium sativum. Next base: position 383,360,485 of record CM060924.1, read on the forward strand.
TTAGTAGAAAGAAATGATTTTTGTTAAAGAAAAGATTACATTTTAACATGAAAAAGATTGAATTTTTGTAAAGAAAAAAATAGATTTTTATATGAAAGAAAAGATGACAAAGATTTGACTTTTATATATATAACTTCATGATAAAAATTTGATTTTTATATTTATAACTTCGTGGTGAAAATATGATTTTTATATAATAGTGATTATAAAAATTTGATTTTTATATTATAGAGATAATAAAAATATGATTTTTATATTATAGAGATAATAAAAATATGATTTTAGAAGTAACAGCGTAAAAATGTGATTTTTAATAATAAACTGTGTGATACAGATTGCGATGGCACTGTCGAAAAACAAATCTAGATTCAAACCGTTCAGAAATAAGGACTGGAGGAGTGGAAACCAAAGGTGAGAACTCCTCACTTTTATTTCATTTTCTAGTTTGAAATATATACTAGGATGCAGACGGTGCTTAGCAGCACCCAACACCCGTCGTTCACAAACCATGGATGACTTGTTTGTTTGATTGATGTATTGTAAAAATTGATTGTGTGATGTGGAATGGAATAAAATATTTTATCGTTAAAAATATTTTATAGTTAAAATATAATTTTTAACGTGTATATAAAATAAATATTTATAAACAAATCGGAGGATTTGTTTATTTATACTGATTTGACTGATATTGATTGGAACGATAAATTTTACACATCGCCCAACTGCACAAATAAAACCTGTGTTTGACTGTTTGAAACCCCACACGGGTATTGGGATAATATTGGACATTCATAATCCCGATATTTAGTGGTATGTCGATCAATTGATTGACAGGATGTAGTAAGCGTTAAAAATTTATATTTAACGCTTACACAGTGTAGAATGCACTCTGGATGATGGATTGTTGTTTTCATTATGGTTATACACATTTGTTGTGTGAAATCCATATAATCAAATAATTTGGTAATTGACTGTGTCTAATTTCAGTTCATAAAGAATGAATATTTTAAAATAACAATTATTTTAAAATAATGAATATTTTTCCAATAATATTCAGAAAAGAATCAAAATTTGGTTTTGGTGTCCGATTTGGGATGGACACTAATATATTTAAATATATAAAGTCGTGTCCACTAGATTGACGCCATTTGGACTTGAACGATATCTATATCGATTTTATTCATTTTTGTATAGAATATCGAAAAGGAATTGATTTCAAAATATAATGTTTTGAAAATATTATCATTTATATATCGATGATATGGAATATCCAATTTTGATTAGAAATGGAATACGAATTTGAAATCGTTTTGAAAACGAGTTTAAAACGATTTATAAAATACGTTTTAAATGGAAATCAATGAAGTATATATTATATATATTATATATATTATATAATTGCCTGAATAGAACGCGTCGCGCTGTGGTAGTTCGCGAATTTCAACTATTGACTTCGAACGGACATTACGGGAGATCCGACCGTCGGATTCTCCTAAAACCGGAACCGTTGGGTTCATATCGAAAAAAGATTTCTAACGAATACAAGAAATTAGACATCTAACGGTTGGATTTGAAATTATGTCCAAATCAAATTTGGAAAAGGTCGTTGTAAGTGCAGTTCGATGGCCGTTGATGGAAATCGACTGTATGGGCCTTGATAAAATTATTAAAAACATCAATAATTTATGTAAAATCATAAGAAATGATTTGGAAAGAATTAGGATGAAAAATTCCATATTTGAAGAGATAAAAATAGATTTTTATTGAAATGAACTAGTTTTGAACAAGAATTATAATCCATTTATTTCTAAAATAAATAAATTGGATTTGAAATGGTTTTAAAAATAACTAGAATTTCCAATATATAAATTGGAACTGGGTTCGAATCGAAATTTTCTTCGGAATGTTTCGATGTTGGGTTTCATGATTATACAGATATTGTTATGGGAATTTGAAAGATATATTTATATCATTATTTCCAATACGATATTTGTTGGTCGTAAAATTTGATATTGAATATAAGCCGATATATTTTCTATTCAGAGCCTTGTATTTAATATCAAATGGGATTTGGGTTTGTCGTGAATGGTGTCTTCATTAACACTGTTCTTAAAACCCAGTTGAGAAAAGATTAAATCTTTTCATTTAGATTTAATAAAGTATACCAATTAAATAATATTTAATTGGAATTGAATTGAAATTGATTTTTGGGTTTATCGTGAACGGTGTTTTAAATAACACTTGTTCTTTAACCCGATAATTAATGGGATGTGAATTGGGTTTGTTGTGAACTGTGTTTTGACGACATTCATTCTTTAACCCGATTTACAGTGAAATGCGATTTGGAATTTATAATTCTTTTGTTAAGATTTAAAGGAGATTTTCCAAAGTAAAGTTTTCCAATTTAATAAAATTAATTGGAATGGAATGAAATTCGATTTCGTAATAATTGAAGTGAATTTCTGTGGCGGAAGACAACTAATATATCTGGAATTTAAAAGGCTTCACCGTTATTCCATTTATATTATTAGTTGGATACGGAAGTTTATATTGATCTGTTTTCCGTGAAGATTCCATAATTAATGGAATGTGATTTTGGGTTTATCTTGAGCTATGTTTTAAATGACGTTGGTTCTTTAACCCAGTTAAAGACAGGATTTATTTCCTGGATTTGAATAATCATTAAGTAATGATTTTTGAAAATTAAAACTGAATTAGAGTTTTAGTGAATCTTTATATAGATTGAAAGGTGATTTTGATAACTAAATTTATCAAATTCAAGAAACGATCGAGAATGGAGTACCACCAGTTTTACTCCAGACGATAGTTAAATCTTTAATTAGATTTGAACGTAAAATGGTAATTGAATTTACCAATAACACCGTGGTGTTAGATTTGAAGTATTACCAGTTTTACTTCATCGGATGAATAGGTTGGGGTTAACAAATGATTACTTCGGTAAGGTCCGTTAATCCTGACTAGTTTGGATAAACCATAATTTGGTTTGAATTGAAATCCTAAAGAAGATTAAAGAATAAATTTAAAGAATTTATCTTTGATAAATTAATGGGAACCTTTCCCAAAGTATAAGAATATTTGAATAAAGGAATATTCTGGATTGGAATAAGGTGTATGCTGTGTTTTATAACACTTGTTTATTATATATGCGAGTTATTCGGAAAGATCGGATTTATCCCATTCTGAATAACTGATTTTACGATATGTCAAGGATGAAGACGGTGGTTGAAGACTGGAGGTCTTCACATCGTTTGGATAATTACTGATGATCTTGATTGGGCTGTACACCCAAGAGCAGGGAATCAGTTGGTGATCTGTGATGGCCCACCCCGCACCAACCAACATTTACTCCAAAAGTGCGTTGTACACATGTCCAATTAGCACGGAACGGGTCGTCAGAAGGAAAGGGAAGAAGGAAATGAACTAACAAAGAACCTGTAGAATGTCTCACAGCGCATAGAATAAAATATAATAATAACATACTTGACATAAAACAGGTGAGACAGTGCATAAGCTGAAACAACTAACATAGCAGCGGAAAATGTAAGTACAGCTTATGATCCAAAGTTAAACATTATTACAACTTTCAAACTGTCTCAAAGCAAAAACAAGATAAAGGAGGTACACTACTAATGCCCAAGTAGCGACCACCAACGACACAGGGAGAATATATATATATATATATATATATATATATATATATATATATATATATATATCATAAGTGGAAGCCTCCTGCCTGCCTCCGAATCAGCTACTCGCGCATCACCAGCTAACCTGTCTCTAGTCTGCTCGTGTGAGCACCCAGAGTAATAAGAGGAGATGTGACGGCAAGGAATTTCGCTCGATCCGAATCAGTCGTTAAACCAATCTAGACCGTTCGAAACCCCTGATCGTTTTGAGAACAGGACAAAATAGAACGCAGACGGAAGAACATTTCATTGTTATTACAACAATTCCATCAGATACAAGAATAAACAGAGTATAAATGAATATATTACATTCAACAAATATCAGAGATTTAAATACAGTATTGCAGCGGAAAAATAATACAAAGCACAACTGAAGGTGATATACGGATACAGAGCTTTCCAGATATCATTCCAGCTGTAAACCAGGATCCTATGAATATAAATCTGCAAAACCAAAACTACTAGCTGCCCGTGCGGAAAATAGGGGCACCCAGAGTTTAGGTTAAAACAATAAACTCCAGGTCAGTCATGTGACTGGTGTGAGAACTAAAATAGTTATTTAAAACTTTACTTTAAAAGAGAGTAATTCAAGGGAGCACGCCGTATAACACGGAATGGGTTTCCTCCCAAGAATACCAGTGCATAGAATAAACAGCGCAATGCTTTTTCGAAAAATGAAGCTATTATAAGACCCAGGTGCCATCACACAATGCAACGCAAGCCGGAGGATAGGGTTTTCCCTTATAATAGCCAAACATGCTTGGTACGTTTAAAACAAATCATTTGATACTATAATAAGTGTATAGTATCAAAACAATTTCAATCATAAATATCAATCATAGACGGCATAGCATCCCATGCTACTATGTCGCCATACTAGGCTCTACAAATAAAGCCAAAATACACGTATTGGAAATTGGATTTCCGTCATGAGTCGAGGCAAGGGGCAAGCTCCTCTCCGCTTCGAGACACTCTAGCAAATGCCTCGGGACTACACACTCTGGGCAACCCCAGATGCGGCCGGGCCGGTCCTCACTTACGTTAGAGGAATAATTATGCCTGAACACACGTTTTCCGGTCCTTACAGACCTATAATCGAGGCGCCTCATTCCAACAACCACAACGGTGAAAAGTATATAAATGTCAGGGCTGGTAGTCACTGACACCACCAAAGCTAGAAATAAACGTCGTGCTCTCCCAATGATCCGTATCCCGTTTTTAACTCATACCGAGGTGTAAGGCTCGCGAATCCACGCTATACACAAAGCTACTGCACAAAGGCCGTGCTTTGATCATCAATCACAAGACTTTGCTTTTCAACAGAAGCCTTGATCCATGCAACTCAGCATGCCACACAGGCAATTCATGCCATGCGATTGATATCTATCGATATATAACCTCTAAGCTCGTACGTCTTAGAGAAGGGCGTTAAGCAAGAGAATAAATTCTCCGCCGCCAAACAGATATATATTTAACAGAAATCAATCAACACAGAATAAAATCCAATGTCAGACACACAATCCATTTACAAGTTCGTTCTGGGTCTGAACGAAACTGGAGGCACTTTCCTCGCATATCCATCCGTCTCCAAGTTCGTCTGGACGACCACTAACTGATTCCCTCATCTTGGGTGTACAGCCCAATCAAGATCATCAGTAATCACCCAAACGATGTGAAGACTTCCGGTTTTCAACCACCGTCTTCATCTTCGACATATCGTCGAATCGGTTATTCAGAATGGGTATAAACCCGGCCTTTCCGAACAACCCGCGTATATTAAAAACGAATGTTACACAAACACAACGAACACCTCATTCCAATCCAGAATATTTTTTATTCCCAAAATCACATTCCTAGGGGAAAGGTCCCCATTAATTTTATCCAAGATAAATTTTTTAAAATTTATCCTTTAGTCTTCCTTTGGATGTCATTTCAAACCAAATTATGGTTTTCTAAACTAGTCGAGATTAGCGAACCACACCGAAGTAATTATTTATTTTATTTCCCAATCCCAACCTATTCATCCCATGAAACAAAACTGGTAATACTCCATATCTAACACCGGGGTGTTATCGGTAAAATTAATTACCATTTCACGTTCAAATCTAATTAAGATTTAACTATCGATTTGGAGCAAAACTGGTGATACTCCATTCTCGCTCATTTTCCTAATTTGATAATTTAAATTATCAATTCCCATTTCAATCTAATTGCAGATTCAATAAAACTCCTTTTACTGGGTTAAAGAACTAGTGTCATTTAAAACACAGTTCACGACAAACCCAAATCACATTCTAATTATTATCGGGTTAAAGAACTAGTGTTATTTAAAACACTGTTCATGATAAACCCACAAATTAATTCTATTTAAAACCCATTTCAAATCCAATTTATTTATTTAAAAATAAATGGATTTTAAATTTTAGTTCAAAACTAGTTCATTTCGATAAAAATATATTTTTATCTTTTCAAATATGGAGTTTTACATCCCAATTTCTCCCAAATCATTTCTTATGATTTTACACAAATTATTGATATTTTTAATAATTTTATCAAGGCCCGTACAGTCGATTTCCATCAATGGCCATCGAACTGCACTTACAGCGACCTTTTTTGAAATTGATTTGGACATATCTCCAAATCCAACCGTTAGATTTCAAATTTCTAATATTCGTTAGAAAGTTCTTTTCGATACGAACCCAACGGTTCCGGTTTTAGGAGGATCCGACGGACGGATCTCCCGTAATGTCCGTTTGAAATAAATGGTCGAAATTCACGAACTGCCGCAGCGCGGCGCGTTCTATTCAGGCCATTATACTATATATATAATATATATAATATATATTTCGTAGATTTCTATTTAAAAACGAATTTTATAAACAGTTTTGAATTCGTTTCAAAAACAATTTCAACCTTTATTTCAAATTCAAATCAAAATTGAATTTTCTATTATAAATCCTTTTTATTTTCATTTCTATTTGATTTCAATTCAAATCGATTTTAATTCGATTCGAATTCATTTCGTTTTCTATTCAATTTAAATTCAATTCGTTTTCTATTTAATTTGAATTCAATTCGTTTTCTGTTCAATTCGAATTCAAATTGGTTTTCTATTCAATTTGAATTCAAATTCGTTATATATTCAATTGAAATCAAATTTGTTTTCTATTCGATTCAATTCGAAATCGTTTTATATTCAATTCATTTCGAAATCGTTTTATATTCAATTCATTTCGAAATCGTTTCATATTCAATTCATTTCGAAATCGTTTTATATTCAATTCATTTCGAAATCGTTTTATATTCAATTCATTTCGAAATCGTTTTCATATTCAATTCATTTCGAAATCGTTTTCAAATATTTCGTTCAACACATGACTAATCTCAACGGATGAGTACTGTTAACACATGAACCTTTATTTTATATTGATAAAGATGTAAATTTTATTATTAAAATATTTCGTTCAACACATGACTAATCTCAACGGATGAGTACGGTCAACACATGAACCTTTATTTTATATTATTCTTTATTTTCTAAATTGGAATGAGGCCCAACCAATCACCATATAATGTTAATTATATGGATTTTCATACATCACGCATATATAATAGCATTGAAAAATAATCAACCATCAACCAAAGTGCACTACACTGTATAAGCATCAAATATAGATATCTAACGCTTATAACAGCCTGTTAATCAATCGATCGACATATTTAATCAATCAGGATGAGTGAACTTCAAATTTCATCCCAACACCCGTGTGGGGTTTCAAACAATCAAACAAAGATTTTATTTGTGTAGTTGGGCGATGTGTAAAATTTATCGACCCAATCAATATCAGTCAAATCAGTGTATATAAACAAATCGGCCGATTTGTTTATAAATATTTATTTATTCACTTTCACGTTAAAAATTATATTTTTAACGATAAAACATTTTATTCAACCTATGAAAATATTCTATTCAGCTCATTTATTAAATAAAATGATTCCTTTATTTTTCTAACTTATTTTAGAAAATTTCGGCGGCATAACGGCACGATACTAGAAACGGGACGAGGCCTAGCCTTATCCCTGGTCTAGGGAAGGCCCACGCCATTCACACATCAATCAAATCCATTCCATTTCACCAAACAATTCAATTCAAACCAAATAATCTAACCAATTACACCACCAAACAATTTAACAAACAAGCCATCCATGGTCTGTGGATGACGGGTGTCGGGTGCTACTAAACACCGTCTGCATCCTAGTATATATATATATATATATATATAACTAGAAAATGAAATTTAGAGTGAGGAGTTCTCACCAATAGCTATCCAATACCACGACTCTTCATTGATAGAAATCTTCATCGTTCTCGCCTTTCGTCACTTTCGTCGCCCGTATTCTCTACATATGTAAAAATCGAATTTTTACTTTGCTATTCAATATATAAAAATCGAATTTTTATCTAGCTATTCAATATATAAAAATCGAATTTTTATCACGCTTTCTTCTATATAAAAATACGATCTTTCTTCTTCTAAAAATTCAAATCTTTACTTTCGAAAAATCAAATCTTTTCTATTCTAATTTTTAAACCTTCTCCTAATATAAAAATCATATTTTTCTATGCTATACGAATATATAAAAATCATATTTTTATTCCCCCAAATTATATATTGCTAACCTATATAAAAGGTTTATTCGCTACGATATATATCGAATCTTTTGTCACTAAAAATCCGTTTTGAAAATCAAATAAAACCAGTTTTGAAAATCCACTAAAATCTGTTTTAAAATCAATTAAAATCAGTTTTTAAAATCAATTAAAATCAGTTTTAAAAATCAATTAAAAAGCAAGAAAAATTACTGTATTTTTCAGAGGGAGGAGAGGGGCGGATTCGCTGAAGGGAGGAGGAAGAGAACGGAGGACGGTGGCGGCGTTGGGGGGGGGGGTGTGCGGCGGTGGAGGCAGCGACGGAGGGGGGCTAGGGCATCGGGGTTCGCTGCGTCGAGGTGGAGAGAAGCAGGATCGGAGGGTGGGAGTTGAGGAGGGGGAGACGCGGCAACAGGGGGGCTTCGATCGCGGTGGCGCGCCGCCTGAGGGGGGGGGTTATCGCGGTAGTTTAGGGTTTTCTTTTTTTCCCTTTGGAATGATTTTGAACGGAGGGGGGGGTCGGCTGATAAAAGAAGAGAAGTTTTATTATATTTTTTTTTCTTTTTTTCTTTTATTTCAAAAAGTTGACTTTTGCATACGACCTCTAAACGAGGCCCACCGCCTGTCGTCCATAGCTAATTACCCCCATTCCGAACACAATGGGATATGTATCGCAAGCTGATTCGATTGTTTCGATCAGTTTTCGTCAAAACCAACATATAACTCTATATATTGAATTTGAACGCGCATTTCAATTTACCGGGGTCACATACTAACTCGAAAAATTCCAAAAAAATATTTTCTAGCTTCGTATTGACGATACGGTCCTAACAAAACTAGTTTCGTCGAATTCTGAGGTCGTTGGAAAAATGGCTATTTTCCAGTCGATTAAAATCAACTGAAACTGGTCAAACGCGTTTTATTTTGCCACGCACACATATTGATTCGAATAATTATGAAATTTGGAACCCAACAATAGTTTGACTTCACGGACCCAACAAAAGTGGTTTCGTCGAAATCCGAGGTCGTTTGCAAAATTCCCATTTTTAAGGGCCTGATGTAGCGACCCGGGAATTTTCGACACTCGAATCTAGACACTAACACGTCTCGTGTCCAAACTCAAGTACCGAAAACCCAGAAAGCTAATAGAAAGAAGTTAGAGGGTGAGAGAAGAAAGAAAGAAATGTTAGAATAGAAGAATAAGAAGATCAGAGTCTCACAGCGGAATGGACAAAATATAATAATCAATAATACTTTATCAAAGAACTATATATTACAACATCAGAGTATACATTCAAATCATACATCACACAGCGGAAATAAACTAATACCAGTATATATGGAATACGCCTCGACTTCAACTCCATCTTTGTTGCTTCCAGCGGAAACCTGACCTGTAAATATGCTTGGTCTGACCCGAGCACATTTGATTTAAAACAAAATTCACCCGGATCAGTCTGAAATACTTTTCAGTGATAAATTCATATAGTAATCAACTTGTTTAACTTTGAAATCCTTTGAAATAAAAGGATAATAGTAAGACCAGTCCACACATAAACACGGACGGTTTTTACCTTACTATAACCCAAACTATTTTGAAATCAATATCTTCTTCTGATATTATCATAGTGTCTAAATACAAGTAAATAGAATCTAGCAGAACGCTTGCATCTCACGCTCCACATATATAGTATACAATCAAAACCGCGGGCGCTTATTGGAGATTGGATTTCCAACTATGACAAGGTATGGGACCACCTGCCGCTAGTGTATCTCTAGAGACGAATACACTGGGTTCAACAAGAACGTCTTGCAACCCGGCCCACACATGACCGACCACTCATTTCTCTTGAGTGTATCGAGCATATTGTCACCTTACGGCTTTTTGTCGCGCGACCACCGTAATCCCCGGGAGATACAGAAATGAAAAGAAGTAACAAATATGAATATTCTCTAGATGGTGACAATACACCCTAATGGGTGCGACCCACATAGCCATGCTGCCTGCCCGATTTTTTGTCATTTCCCGGTTGATGAGGCTTGAGGCTATAATCGACTTTTGAAACATCTGGCCACCATTCACATCATACACGTCATCCAGGAACAGGATGAACCGAAGGTACTCTCCTACTGCATCCAATATAGGAATCACCCCATGGATCAGCAGCGAGAAGTCCTTGCAACCCATAGATTTCAATCACGACGGAATCACAGTATATCTCTAGGGATCAGCCAGAGATTGTAAGTAACTCTTCCGCTTCATGAAGACCTACGGTCTTCAATTGCTCCATCTCGAACAGCGTCTTCGACGTATTCGTATATATTGGTCGGAATGGTTTTCGAATATAAATTCGATCCCGGTCTTCCCGTACCAATAACGTTGGGTCAGATTTTGATAGTTGGTTCTTTGACTATCAAAATAAACAACCATAAAACAAACAGATCCATTGGTTTATACACAACATCACTTGGTCATTTTAAAACCAATACCTCAGTTGAAATACCCAAAAATAATATGTTGGTTTTAATCATATAATTATACTCAAATCCTTTTTCCTATATATCATATCTCATTTAATCTTCAACTAACATTTCAAAACATGGTTATAACATTTCTTATGATCTTATCGATTCAACTTATCATTCATTAAACAACTATTACGATATCTTCTTTGATTTGTTATTTGAACATCAAAATCACTACTCATACCTTTAGAATAATCCCACTTAAATCTCATTTCAATACTTTGAAAATACCGTTATACTTTCACTAATCTCCCTTTTTATTTCTTTTATTATTGGGATATTATTTCATACCATCAAGCCCCTTTTTATTACGAAATCTCATTATATGAATATATTTCCAAATCCTTCAAATAACGTTACACTATTATTTTTCCAAAATAATTTACCCTGATATCTTCATCATTACGACTAATTTCATCCTTTGATAATCCTGAAGCTATTCAAGTTGGGGTATTTTAATTACCTCTCAGACCTTGATCAACAACGTTCTTATCGAAAGATAGATATTAGTTGTAATACCAAAATGATACCCATTTTCAAAATTTCCATTTTGTTATATCTTGGTAAAACATCATCCCTTATAAAGTATAGCGAACTTTGATCGCACCTTTATAACTTTACTCGTCTAACCATTTTATTTCAAATCGGAGTTTCAGTTCTAATTCTTTACTTTCAAATCCTGGCTTTTTACTTTATTCAAATGTCACTTCTAATAACTCGTCCCATTTATATATTCAATAAAACTAGGTTTTATAACTTCGTATGACTTGGATTCATAGAATCCATGTAAATATAAATCAGTAAAAATTTAGTTAAACTTTGTTTTCACATTATACATATTAAATCGTCATATTAACTATAAACACGGCTTTACCAGTTTTCCTTAGTATATTTCCCATTTCAAATAATCACCTTGATGACAAATAATCAAATTTTAACATTTATTAAAATAAATCTGGATTACTTAACCATTAACTGCTCTCTTTGAACTAATTTGATCAACAACTTCAGTTAACACCGTAACTTGTTCAAAACCTGACTAACCCATTAGTCCAACGTTATTGATCTTGTCATTTAGATTAACAAATAAATAAATAAATCTAAATAATTTTATTTACTTTGATTTTTATTAATCAATATCAATATAAACTCATTTTGTTAATTTTATTCATTTGAAATAAAGTTGTTTAACAAACGGTTAACAAGCACGTGCTTCGCGCACGGTAGATTTGGCACAAAAATGGTGAATCGTGGTTAAACCAATCAATGTATATATGTGGCTGGTTTTATTCCCTTTTTAGAAACTTCATTTAAAATAATATATTTAAAAAAAAAATATTTGGTTATAAAAATAAATTTCATAACTTCATTTCTAGCGATTCACCTAACGGTGAATCGATCTTTTATAAAACGGTGTATATCATGACCATTTGCTATTTATTCCACAATCAATACTATATATTGATTCAAAGTTCAACCACAATCAACAATCAACAACCAACATGGTTTTAAAGTCAACGGGTTTCCAAACAGTTCATATAAAATATGCAATAACAGCATATTAAAGATTTGAGGAACCGGTTTGATTCCTCCTACCTGTTCTTCCCTGCATCACGGACCATTATAATATTTTATGTCAGTACATAGAATCATTTTGAACGATGATAATATAATTAACGTCGACCATTAAATCAACCATAGGCATCCAAGACATCCAATCAACCAATTAAATTTTATGAATTTAACACATCCAAGTATTTCAGAAGTGTGTGAGAATAAACTCACCTTATTTCGGTCGACGGTGCGCGCGTCGCCTCATTAAATTTTAAACAGTTGTTTAAAACGGAACCCGATTCCTTCCAAGCCTTTTTAAATCAGCACAGTAGCATTGTCTTCGTCGATGCGATCTCATCGGACCTGGTTTCGTTTGATTCTTGTTTACTCACGGTTAACCCGTTACGAACCAGTCGTCTAATCGTGCTTTTTCCCTTATTGATCATCCAAAAACCTGACTTTCTTCCTCCAATCTCCATACGCAAATCTGATCCCATTCCATTGCCATCGGTTCTTTGCCTTGGCCTTGTCTGTGCGTTACCTTTGCTGTCTCAACAGCCCAAAACGTGCAAACATGATTTGCATGCGCCTCCTGCTCCTTTGTATTCAAGACTTCCTCCCACTTCATGATATTTTACAGTAAAACGATTATGTCCCCTTCCCTTCCATTTATGTCCTTCGCTAGTACCCAACCGCATTATTCCCACAGTCCACCTTCCCTTGCCTCATTCGCTACAGCAAAAGAATCATCCACCCCCATGTTTACATCATGCATCCCACTTCTCACTCACTTCTCCCCTTCCAACAGAAATTTGCGCCTCACCATCTCCATGTAAAAACACTCCCAAAAACTATTCCTCCTTCAAGTGTTTTTTTTTTTTTTCTTCTTTCCGCATGTTTTTCTTTGGTGACCAACTTTCCACCATGCATGCTGCTCACGTCCCCCCCCCATTTATGCCACGTTTTCCTTCCCAGCAAAACCAATGGCTCCATAGTCCATACCCTTCCAGTTTCGCCTTTCCCTTCTTCTTCTTCTTCTTTTTTTTTTTTTTTTTTTTTTATAAGTGAAACCACCATTTTTTCTTTTCTCGGTAGTTTGGTGCTGAAATGGACAAGAACATGTATATATAATGTCCAGCACCTTGGCACCCACGGCACTAAAAGGTGCATAGGTCTGCTGCTTAGTTTATTAGGTTGGCGGTAGGTTTTGCCTTTGTACAGACAAGTTTTAAATGCCTGTTTCTTCTCATTAAGGCTTGCACATGATTTGGTACTGTGTGCGTTCATTGAGACTGTGTTGATGTGTAGGTAGAGGTTACAGGAGAATAGGGTAGGCTGCATATGTTTATTTGTACAGGTAGCATGTGCGTGTTTTCTTTTTTTGTCCGCAACAGTGTACGTTCAGTCCAATATAGAGTAACTATACACAACTTAGGGGTGGACTTTGTTTTGCTTAAGATTTAAGCCATAGGTAATGGAACACATGCAGCCTATATTCATTTATATATTTGCTTTGTCTTATATTAGATATTTAGGCTAAGGGGTAGATTAGATTACGCATGAACCTACTGCTAAATGGTAGAATAGAATAGTGGCATGATATTTCCTTCAAGCGTGATATACGGAAGAAAGAATGGCAATGCGTGCATGTAGTATGTTCAGTAAATGCATGGAGTATGCTGCAATTGTATAGGGAATGATACTCCATGTTTTAGGTGATGGGTTTCACATTTCGTTTTGTCACTTTAGATTTTAATGAACTATGGGTTGGCAGAGATATTTTTGGGCATGCGCATCTCTTATTTATTTTATGTTTTAAACTTGTAGTGCACCGCGTCATATAAAATTTTGTTCATATCCGAGCCGTTACGGACAGAAATAAAAATATGATCGTGTCCAGCGATGCGCCACGATCCCAAAAATGTAATAATATCGGTAGGTTGACTCATATTTAGAAACCCCAAAATATTGATATAGGGTGCGAAATACTCCAAATAAAAAGTTGCTTATTTTGCGAATTAAAAATTACAGTAAAATTCTAAAAATTACATTATACTTACGTCTCAAAAGAACCTCGTCTAAATTCGAATCCAGTATGCAGTTATTTCAAATAAACTGTTACGGTCGATGAACGATTTTATAGCGACTATTTGAAAATTTGATTTGGACGTAAAATAAAATCTACAACATGAAAATTCGATTTTTCTCCCCCATTAGAAAAATATTATCAACTAGATTCAGACGCTTCTTGTTTCACCGAAATCCGACTTAACACGGATTCAGTATAGTCAATTGAAGTTGAAATTAAATTTTACGAACTACCGCGCTGTTTCGAGTTCGTTTTATAATATAAATATAAACACTCACTCGTCGTTTAATTAACGAACTCGATATTAAATTACATAAATAATTCAAATATAATATTGAAACAAATTTAAATGTTCGAATTCAAATAGCCGAAAAATCCGGGTCGTTACATTCTTCCCCCCTTAAATAAATTTCGTCCTCGAAATTGCTAGGTAAAAAGAAAGCTCCAACTGCATTTATTTCAGAATAATTAATTCAAAATATTATCAAAAATATTTTCTAAATTTTAAAAATTTACGAAAAATTCGTCAGCACCTCTTCTGTACTGTTCGATCTAAACAACTACAACCGCCACTCTGGGCCTCTCATGTTGATCCAAAGAAAATAAAGCCAAGTGGCTATCCAATTCAGGTATAAATTCAAATGCCCAATCAATAATATTAAGGTTTACCTTTTTGTCGGGCAACTCCATCCCAGTTTCGAAGGAAATCAATAAACATCTCTTCATTTCCCAATCTTCTCTTCAATCTCAGTGATCAAGTCAATTATCATAGCCTTCTGGCAGTCTGCTCTTTACTCAGTTTCCAATTCAAAAACTGATACCGGGTTATATCATATAATCCCATTCAAAAGTCGTTATGCTGGAATTCCTTCCTTTTCAATCCATTCAACTTTTTAATTAACTACTAGTGGTTTCAATTTAATTCAACCCAGCCAAGCAAGCAACAATCCCTTAATCAAATTATTTCAATTTCCTTTTTAAATTTCAAATTCAAATTTTATCTACCAATTCTATAATTTAAATTTCCTTCTGGTTTTATTAAACCATTCAAATTTATTTCCCTGAATCTCATTTTAATGAGCCCACTCATTCATTGGTTCCAAATCCAATTCAAATCCATATTCATGAATTCTATTCCAACCTATAATCCAACCAATTCCTATTTCATAGTTGAAATGTTTCCAACTTCATACAAGTTTGAATTCAATAATAACTTGAGTAAATTATAGATTTTAACTTTTTATAAAATATTTTGGGTCAAAACAATATAAAAATAATTCTATATCCAAATTACAAATACGTGCCCTCATATGTATACACTCAACTCGATCTAGGGTATTCCTAGCCCAATCTCTATCGAGTTACACCACAGAGCCAAGGTTATTCATAAACCATTGCTCTGATACCAACTGTAGCGACCCGGGAATTTTCGACACTCGAATCTAGACACTAACACGTCTCGTGTCCAAACTCAAGTACCGAAAACCCAGAAAGCTAATAGAAAGAAGTTAGAGGGTGAGAGAAGAAAGAAAGAAATGTTAGAATAGAAGAATAAGAAGATCAGAGTCTCACAGCGGAATGGACAAAATATAATAATCAATAATACTTTATCAAAGAACTATATATTACAACATCAGAGTATACATTCAAATCATACATCACACAGCGGAAATAAACTAATACCAGTATATATGGAATACGCCTCGACTTCAACTCCATCTTTGTTGCTTCCAGCGGAAACCTGACCTGTAAATATGCTTGGTCTGACCCGAGCACATTTGATTTAAAACAAAATTCACCCGGATCAGTCTGAAATACTTTTCAGTGATAAATTCATATAGTAATCAACTTGTTTAACTTTGAAATCCTTTGAAATAAAAGGATAATAGTAAGACCAGTCCACACATAAACACGGACGGTTTTTACCTTACTATAACCCAAACTATTTTGAAATCAATATCTTCTTCTGATATTATCATAGTGTCTAAATACAAGTAAATAGAATCTAGCAGAACGCTTGCATCTCACGCTCCACATATATAGTATACAATCAAAACCGCGGGCGCTTATTGGAGATTGGATTTCCAACTATGACAAGGTATGGGACCACCTGCCGCTAGTGTATCTCTAGAGACGAATACACTGGGTTCAACAAGAACGTCTTGCAACCCGGCCCACACATGACCGACCACTCATTTCTCTTGAGTGTATCGAGCATATTGTCACCTTACGGCTTTTTGTCGCGCGACCACCGTAATCCCCGGGAGATACAGAAATGAAAAGAAGTAACAAATATGAATATTCTCTAGATGGTGACAATACACCCTAATGGGTGCGACCCACATAGCCATGCTGCCTGCCCGATTTTTTGTCATTTCCCGGTTGATGAGGCTTGAGGCTATAATCGACTTTTGAAACATCTGGCCACCATTCACATCATACACGTCATCCAGGAACAGGATGAACCGAAGGTACTCTCCTACTGCATCCAATATAGGAATCACCCCATGGATCAGCAGCGAGAAGTCCTTGCAACCCGTAGATTTCAATCACGACGGAATCACAGTATATCTCTAGGGATCAGCCAGAGATTGTAAGTAACTCTTCCGCTTCATGAAGACCTACGGTCTTCAATTGCTCCATCTCGAACAGCGTCTTCGACGTATTCGTATATATTGGTCGGAATGGTTTTCGAATATAAATTCGATCCCGGTCTTCCCGTACCAATAACGTTGGGTCAGATTTTGATAGTTGGTTCTTTGACTATCAAAATAAACAACCATAAAACAAACAGATCCATTGGTTTATACACAACATCACTTGGTCATTTTAAAACCAATACCTCAGTTGAAATACCCAAAAATAATATGTTGGTTTTAATCATATAATTATACTCAAATCCTTTTTCCTATATATCATATCTCATTTAATCTTCAACTAACATTTCAAAACATGGTTATAACATTTCTTATGATCTTATCGATTCAACTTATCATTCATTAAACAACTATTACGATATCTTCTTTGATTTGTTATTTGAACATCAAAATCACTACTCATACCTTTAGAATAATCCCACTTAAATCTCATTTCAATACTTTGAAAATACCGTTATACTTTCACTAATCTCCCTTTTTATTTCTTTTATTATTGGGATATTATTTCATACCATCAAGCCCCTTTTTATTACGAAATCTCATTATATGAATATATTTCCAAATCCTTCAAATAACGTTACACTATTATTTTTCCAAAATAATTTACCCTGATATCTTCATCATTACGACTAATTTCATCCTTTGATAATCCTGAAGCTATTCAAGTTGGGGTATTTTAATTACCTCTCAGACCTTGATCAACAACGTTCTTATCGAAAGATAGATATTAGTTGTAATACCAAAATGATACCCATTTTCAAAATTTCCATTTTGTTATATCTTGGTAAAACATCATCCCTTATAAAGTATAGCGAACTTTGATCGCACCTTTATAACTTTACTCGTCTAACCATTTTATTTCAAATCGGAGTTTCAGTTCTAATTCTTTACTTTCAAATCCTGGCTTTTTACTTTATTCAAATGTCACTTCTAATAACTCGTCCCATTTATATATTCAATAAAACTAGGTTTTATAACTTCGTATGACTTGGATTCATAGAATCCATGTAAATATAAATCAGTAAAAATTTAGTTAAACTTTGTTTTCACATTATACATATTAAATCGTCATATTAACTATAAACACGGCTTTACCAGTTTTCCTTAGTATATTTCCCATTTCAAATAATCACCTTGATGACAAATAATCAAATTTTAACATTTATTAAAATAAATCTGGATTACTTAACCATTAACTGCTCTCTTTGAACTAATTTGATCAACAACTTCAGTTAACACCGTAACTTGTTCAAAACCTGACTAACCCATTAGTCCAACGTTATTGATCTTGTCATTTAGATTAACAAATAAATAAATAAATCTAAATAATTTTATTTACTTTGATTTTTATTAATCAATATCAATATAAACTCATTTTGTTAATTTTATTCATTTGAAATAAAGTTGTTTAACAAACGGTTAACAAGCACGTGCTTCGCGCACGGTAGATTTGGCACAAAAATGGTGAATCGTGGTTAAACCAATCAATGTATATATGTGGCTGGTTTTATTCCCTTTTTAGAAACTTCATTTAAAATAATATATTTAAAAAAAAATATTTGGTTATAAAAATAAATTTCATAACTTCATTTCTAGCGATTCACCTAACGGTGAATCGATCTTTTATAAAACGGTGTATATCATGACCATTTGCTATTTATTCCACAATCAATACTATATATTGATTCAAAGTTCAACCACAATCAACAATCAACAACCAACATGGTTTTAAAGTCAACGGGTTTCCAAACAGTTCATATAAAATATGCAATAACAGCATATTAAAGATTTGAGGAACCGGTTTGATTCCTCCTACCTGTTCTTCCCTGCATCACGGACCATTATAATATTTTATGTCAGTACATAGAATCATTTTGAACGATGATAATATAATTAACGTCGACAATTAAATCAACCATAGGCATCCAAGACATCCAATCAACCAATTAAATTTTATGAATTTAACACATCCAAGTATTTCAGAAGTGTGTGAGAATAAACTCACCTTATTTCGGTCGACGGTGCGCGCGTCGCCTCATTAAATTTTAAACAGTTGTTTAAAACGGAACCCGATTCCTTCCAAGCCTTTTTAAATCAGCACAGTAGCATTGTCTTCGTCGATGCGATCTCATCGGACCTGGTTTCGTTTGATTCTTGTTTACTCACGGTTAACCCGTTACGAACCAGTCGTCTAATCGTGCTTTTTCCCTTATTGATCATCCAAAAACCTGACTTTCTTCCTCCAATCTCCATACGCAAATCTGATCCCATTCCATTGCCATCGGTTCTTTGCCTTGGCCTTGTCTGTGCGTTACCTTTGCTGTCTCAACAGCCCAAAACGTGCAAACATGATTTGCATGCGCCTCCTGCTCCTTTGTATTCAAGACTTCCTCCCACTTCATGATATTTTACAGTAAAACGATTATGTCCCCTTCCCTTCCATTTATGTCCTTCGCTAGTACCCAACCGCATTATTCCCACAGTCCACCTTCCCTTGCCTCATTCGCTACAGCAAAAGAATCATCCACCCCCATGTTTACATCATGCATCCCACTTCTCACTCACTTCTCCCCTTCCAACAGAAATTTGCGCCTCACCATCTCCATGTAAAAACACTCCCAAAAACTATTCCTCCTTCAAGTGTTTTTTTTTTTTTTTCTTCTTTCCGCATGTTTTTCTTTGGTGACCAACTTTCCACCATGCATGCTGCTCACGTCCCCCCCCATTTATGCCACGTTTTCCTTCCCAGCAAAACCAATGGCTCCATAGTCCATACCCTTCCAGTTTCGCCTTTCCCTTCTTCTTCTTCTTCTTTTTTTTTTTTTTTTTTTATAAGTGAAACCACCATTTTTTCTTTTCTCGGTAGTTTGGTGCTGAAATGGACAAGAACATGTATATATAATGTCCAGCACCTTGGCACCCACGGCACTAAAAGGTGCATAGGTCTGCTGCTTAGTTTATTAGGTTGGCGGTAGGTTTTGCCTTTGTACAGACAAGTTTTAAATGCCTGTTTCTTCTCATTAAGGCTTGCACATGATTTGGTACTGTGTGCGTTCATTGAGACTGTGTTGATGTGTAGGTAGAGGTTACAGGAGAATAGGGTAGGCTGCATATGTTTATTTGTACAGGTAGCATGTGCGTGTTTTCTATTTTTGTCCGCAACAGTGTACGTTCAGTCCAATATAGAGTAACTATACACAACTTAGGGGTGGACTTTGTTTTGCTTAAGATTTAAGCCATAGGTAATGGAACACATGCAGCCTATATTCATTTATATATTTGCTTTGTCTTATATTAGATATTTAGGCTAAGGGGTAGATTAGATTACGCATGAACCTACTGCTAAATGGTAGAATAGAATAGTGGCATGATATTTCCTTCAAGCGTGATATACGGAAGAAAGAATGGCAATGCGTGCATGTAGTATGTTCAGTAAATGCATGGAGTATGCTGCAATTGTATAGGGAATGATACTCCATGTTTTAGGTGATGGGTTTCACATTTCGTTTTGTCACTTTAGATTTTAATGAACTATGGGTTGGCAGAGATATTTTTGGGCATGCGCATCTCTTATTTATTTTATGTTTTAAACTTGTAGTGCACCGCGTCATATAAAATTTTGTTCATATCCGAGCCGTTACGGACAGAAATAAAAATATGATCGTGTCCAGCGATGCGCCACGATCCCAAAAATGTAATAATATCGGTAGGTTGACTCATATTTAGAAACCCCAAAATATTGATATAGGGTGCGAAATACTCCAAATAAAAAGTTGCTTATTTTGCGAATTAAAAATTACAGTAAAATTCTAAAAATTACATTATACTTACGTCTCAAAAGAACCTCGTCTAAATTCGAATCCAGTATGCAGTTATTTCAAATAAACTGTTACGGTCGATGAACGATTTTATAGCGACTATTTGAAAATTTGATTTGGACGTAAAATAAAATCTACAACATGAAAATTCGATTTTTCTCCCCCATTAGAAAAATATTATCAACTAGATTCAGACGCTTCTTGTTTCACCGAAATCCGACTTAACACGGATTCAGTATAGTCAATTGAAGTTGAAATTAAATTTTACGAACTACCGCGCTGTTTCGAGTTCGTTTTATAATATAAATATAAACACTCACTCGTCGTTTAATTAACGAACTCGATATTAAATTACATAAATAATTCAAATATAATATTGAAACAAATTTAAATGTTCGAATTCAAATAGCCGAAAAATCCGGGTCGTTACACCTGAATTCCATAGCGACTATTCAGAATTTTCAACTGGACATATCTTTTGATTCCCTCTATGAAATTTTGATTTTTCGGATTCATTGGAAACATATTATCCATTAGATCCTAATGTTTTTGGTTTCACTAAAATCCGGATTGTTTTGCACCCGGTACATTAAATTGAAGTTTGAAATCGAATTATCGAACTACCGCGCCATTTTCAATTCCTTTTATAATTATATATAATTATTTATATTCTAACGACGGCGTATATAATATATACGTTCTAAATATATTCAAAATAAATTTCTCGTCGATATTATTTAAAATAATTCATTTTAAATATTAAAAATTCGCTGAAATTGCCAAAATAAAAATTTTAAACTGGCTCAGATTTTCCGGGTTATTACAATCTCCCCTACTTAAAACTTTTCGTCCCCGAAAAGGAACGAAGTCGAAAGTGGTTTGATTAATCAACTCTACGTTCGATCTGGCTTCCATTCTCCAACTTTTTAGTTTCTGAGAATTTTCAAATTTTCAAAAATTTGGCTAACACCCTAAATTTTCGAAAAATTTCGCCATAACCTCCCCTGCACCGGGAGCCACAGGAAAATCCCGAAATTGCCATACAGGCCTTCTGATCTCAAAAAGAAAAAGAAAAAGCCAAGCGGCTAGCCAATAGGCTCATAAAATCATCATCACCCAAACAAAACAGTAAATTATAGTAAACATGTACCTATTTGTCGGGCAAACAAATTTTATTCTCTGCTCTAGCCTCCTTGCTATGACCTGTTCAATGTAAGTATATGTATATGCAAGCAAATGCGACCTATTTCCAATACAGTTCAATATTTGATTCCATTAGGCTAATGGTTCAAAATTATCAAACAAATAAACAAACAACACAAACATCAATCAATTAGTGAATTAGAGTTTCAAATTCATATAATTTGATATATATACAAAAAAATCATGTTTTTGATGTCAATTCACAACAATTAATCTATCTATATAAGTTTTGGTTCTCACACCAGTCTGATGGAAATATATAGAAATCATACCTTCGACACACGAACATAAATATTGATGATGCCATGGTCATTATCAGCATCATCTCCGGGCGAATAGAGCGTGATTCAATATCTATCCAGTATATTAAAACTTCAAATATACGTTCATGACGCGTATATGCAAAATCTTTATATATCATATTGTCCATATTCAAAATAAATAAAATATTCAAATACGTATAAAATGGTTTAAATTTTCAAAACAAAATTGTTTTCATTTGAAAAATATACTCTTCACACTCGTTCTAGAATACTACTGATCCCATCTCTAACGAGTCATTCTAATTGGATATTACTAATCCAATATCTGATGAATTCTTTCGTATGGTTCTAATGTGTTTTGTTCTCGAGCTCTGTAAACCAAAGCTCTGATACCAAATGTGACGGCAAGGAATTTCGCTCGATCTGAATCAGTCGTTAAACCGATCTAGACCGTTCGAAACCCCTGATCGTTTTGAGAACAGGACAAAATAGAACGTAGACTGAAGAACATTTCATTGTTATTACAACAATTCCATCAGATACAAGAATAAACAGAGTATAAATGAATAAATTACATTCAACAAATATCATAGATTTAAATACAGTATTGCAGCGGAAAAATAATACAAAGCACAACTGAAGGTGATATACGGATACAGAGCTTTTCGGATACCATTCCAGCTGTAAACCAGGACCCTGTGAATATAAATCTGCAAAACCAAAACTACTGGCTGCCCGTGTGGAAAATAGGGGCACCCAGAGTTTAGGTTAAAACAATAAACTCCAGGTCAGTCATGTGACTGGTGTGAGAACTAAAACAGTTATTTAAAACTTTACTTTAAAAGAGAGTAATTCAAGGGACCACGCCGTATAACATGAAACGGGTTTCCTCCCAAGAATACCAGTGCATAGAATAAACAGCGCAATGCTTTTTCGAAAAATGAAGCTATTATAAGACCCAGGTCCCATCACACAATGCAACACAAGCCGGAGGATAGGGTTTTCCCTTATAATAGCCAAACATGCTTGGTACGTTTAAAACAAATCATTTGATACTATAATAAGTGTATAGTGTCAAAACAATTTCAATCATAAATATCAATCATAGACGGCATAGCATCCCATGCTACTATGTCGCCATACTAGGCTCTACAAATAAAGCCGAAATACACGTATTGGAAATTGGATTTCCGTCATGAGTCGAGGCAAGGGGCAAGCTCCTCTCCGCTTCGAGACACTCTAGAAAATGCCTCGGGACTACACACTCTAGGCAACCCCGGATGCGGCTGGGCCGGTCCTCACTTACGTTAGAGGATTAATTATGCCTGAACACACGTTTCCCGGTCCTTACAGACCTATAATCGAGGCGCCTCATTCCAACAACCACAAAGGTTAAAAGTATATAAATGTCAGGGCTGGTAAGTCGCTGACACCACCAAAGCTAGAAAGAAACGTCGTGCTCTCCCAGCGGTCCGTATCCCGTTTTTAACTCATACCGAGGTGTGAGGCTCGTGAATCCACGCTATACACAAAGCTATGCCACAAAGGCCGTGCTTTGATCATCAACCACAAGACTTTGCTTTTCAACAGAAGCCTTGATCCATGCAATTCAGCATGCCACACAGGCAATTCATGCCATGCGATTGATATCTATCGATATATAACCTCTAAGCTCGTACGTCTCAGAGAAGGGCGTTAAGCAAGAGAATAAATTCTCCGCCGCCAAACAGATATATATTTAACAGAAATCAATCAACACAGAATAAAATCCAATGTCAGACACACAATCCATTTACAAGTTCGTTCTGGGTCTGAACGAAACCGGAGGCACTTTCCTCGCATATCCATCCGTCTTCAAGTACGTCTGGACGACCACTAACTGATTCCCTCATCTTAGGTGTACAGCCCAATCAAGATCATCAGTAATCACCCAAACGATGTGAAGACTTCCGGTTTTCAACCAC
Source organism: Allium sativum (assembly GCA_030737875.1). NCBI lineage: Eukaryota > Viridiplantae > Streptophyta > Magnoliopsida > Asparagales > Amaryllidaceae > Allium > Allium sativum. The sequence goes on from CM060924.1 coordinate 383,384,920, forward strand.
CGTCTTCATCTTCGACATATCGTCGAATCGGTTATTCAGAATGGGTATAAACCCGGCCTTTCCGAACAACCCGCGTATATTAAAAACGAATGTTACACAAACACAACGAACGCCTCATTCCAATCCAGAATATTCTTTTAATCCCAAAATCACATTCCTAGGGGAAAGGTCCCCATTAATTTTACCCAAGATAAATTCTTTAAAATTTATCCTTTAATCTTCCTTTGGATGTCATTTCAAACCAAATTATGGTTTTCTAAACTAGTCGAGATTAGTGAACCACACCGAAGTAATTATTTATTTTATTTCCCAAACCCAACCTATTCATCCCATGAAGCAAAACTGGTAATACTCCATATCTAACACCGGGGTGTTATCGGTAAAATTAATTACCATTTCACGTTCAAATCTAAATAAGATTTAACTATCGCTTTGGAGCAAAACTGGTGATACTCCATTCTCGCTCATTTTCCTAGTTTGATAATTTAAATTATCAATTCCCATTTCAATCTAATTGCAGATTCAATAAAACTCCTTTTACTGGGTTAAAGAACTAGTATCATTTAAAACACAGTTCACGACAAACCCAAATCACATTCTAATTATTATCGGGTTAAAGAACTAGTGTTATTTAAAACACTGTTCACGATAAACCCACAAATTAATTCTATTTAAAACCCATTTCAAATCCAATTTATTTATTTAAAAATAAATGGATTTTAAATTTTAGTTCAAAACTAGTTCATTTCGATAAAAATATATTTTTATCTTTTCAAATATGGAGTTTTACATCCCAATTTCTCCCAAATCATTTCTTATGATTTTACACAAATTATTGATATTTTTAATAATTTTATCAAGGCCCGTACAGTCGATTTCCATCAATGGCCATCGAACTGCACTTACAACGACCTTTTCTGAAATTGATTTGGACATATCTCCAAATCCAACCGTTAGATTTCAAATTTCTAATATTCGTTAGAAAGTTCTTTTCGCTATGAACCCAACGGTTCCGGTTTTAGGAGGATCCGACGGTCGGATCTCCCGTAATGTCCGTTTGAAATAAATGGTCGAAATTCACGAACTGCCGCGGCGCGGCGCGTTCTATTCAGGCCATTATATTATATATATAATATATATAATATATATTTTGTCGATTTCTATTTAAAAACGAATTTTATAAACAGTTTTGAATTCGTTTCAAAAATAATTTCAACCTTTATTTCAAATTCAAATCAAAATTGAATTTTATTATAAATCCTTTTTTTTTTCATTTCTATTTGATTTCAATTCAAATCGATTTTAATTCGATTCGAATTCATTTCGTTTTCTATTCAATTTAAATTCAATTCGTTTTCTATTCAATTTGAATTCAATTCGTTTTCTGTTCAATTCGAATTCAAATTGGTTTTCTATTCAATTTGAATTCAAATTCGTTATATATTCAATTGAAATCAAATTTGTTTTCTATTCAATTCAATTCGAAATCGTTTTATATTCAATTCATTTCGAAATTGTTTTATATTCAATTCATTTCGAAATCATTTCATATTCAATTCATTTCGAAATCGTTTTATATTCAATTCATTTCGAAATCGTTTTATATTCAATTCATTTCGAAATCGTTTTATATTCAATTCATTTCGAAATCGTTTTATATTCAATTCATTTCGAAATCGTTTTCATATTCAATTCATTTCGAAATCGTTTTCAAATATTTCGTCCAACACATGACTAATCTCAACGGATGAGTACTGTCAACACATGAACCTTTATTTTATATTGATAAAGATGTAAATTTTATTATTAAAATATTTCGTTCAACACATGACTAATCTCAATGGATGAGTACGGTCAACACATGAACCTTTATTTTATATTATTCTTTATTTTCTAAATTGGAATGAGGCCCAATCAATCACCATATAATGTTAATTATATGGATTTTCATACATCACGTGTATATAATAGCATTGAAAAATAATCAACCATCAACCAAAGTGCACTACACTGTATAAGCATCAAATATATCTAACGCTTATAACAGCCTGTCAATCAATCGATCAACATATCTAATCAATCAGGATGAGTGAACTTCAAATTTCATCCCAACACCCATGTGGGGTTTCAAACAATCAAACAAAGATTTTATTTGTGCAGTTGGGCGATGTGTAAAATTTATCGACCCAATCAATATCAGTCAAATCAGTGTACATAAACAAATCGGCCGATTTGTTTATAAATATTTATTTATTCACTTTCACGTTAAAAATTATATTTTTAACGATAAAACATTTATTCAACCTATGAAAATATTGTATTCAGTTCATTTATTAAATAAAATGATTTCTTTATTTTTCTAACTTATTTTAGAAAATTTCGGCGGCATAACGACACGATACTAGAAACGGGACGAGGCCTAGCCTTATCCCCGGTCTAGTGAAGGCCCACGCCATTCAAACATCAATAAAATCCATTCCATTTCACCAAACAATTCAATTCAAACCAAATAATCTAACCAATTACACAACCAAACAATTTAACAAACAAGCCATCCATGGTCTGTGGATGACGGGTGTCGGGTGCTACTAAACACCGTCTGCATCCTAGTATATATATATATATATATAACTAGAAAATGAAATTTAGAGTGAGGAGTTCTCACCAATAGCTATCCAATACCACGACTCTTCATTGATAGAAATCTTCATCGTTCTCGCCTTTCGTCACTTTCGTCGCCCGTATTCTCTACATATGTAAAAATCGAATTTTTACTTTGCTATTCAATATATAAAAATCGAATTTTTATCTAGCTATTCAATATATAAAAATCGAATTTTTATCACGCTTTCTTCTATATAAAAATACGATCTTTCTTCTTCTAAAAATTCAAATCTTTACTTTCGAAAAATCAAATCTTTTCTATTCTATAAAAATTATATTTTTAACCTTCTCCTAATATAAAAATCATATTTTTCTATGCTATACGAATATATTAAAATCATATTTTTATTCCACTAAATCATATATTGCTAACCTATATAAAAGGTTTATTCGCTACGATATATACCGAATCTTTTGTCACTAAAAATCCGTTTTGAAAATCAAATAAAATAATTTTTGAAAATCCATTAAAATCTGTTTTAAAATCAATTAAAATTAGTTTTTAAAATCAATTAAAATCAGTTTTTAAAATCAATTAAAAAGCAAGAAAACTTACTGTATTTTTCAGAGGGAGGAGAGGGGCGGATTCGTTGAAGGGAGGAGGAAGAGAACGGAGGAGGGTGGCGGCACTGGGGGGGGGGGGGGGGGGGGTTATGCGGCGGTGGAGGCAGCGACGGAGGGGGGCTAGGGCATCGGGGTTCGCTGCGTCGAGGTGGAGAGAAGCGGGATCGGAGGGTGGGAGTTGAGGAGGGGGAGACGCGGCAGTAGGGGGGGCTTCGATCGCGGTGGCGCGCCGCCTGAGGGGGGGTATCGCGGTAGTTTAGGTTTTTTCCCCTTTGGAATGATTTTGAACCGGGAGGGGGGGTCGGCTGATAAAAGGAGAGAAGTTTTATTATATTTTTTTTCTTTTTTTTTTATTTCAAAAAGTTGACTTTTGCATACGACCTCTAAACGAGGCCCACCGCCTGTCGTCCATAGCTAATTACCCCCATTCCGAACACAATGGGATATGTATCGCAAGCTGATTCGATTGTTTCGATCAGTTTTCGTCAAAACCAACATATAACTCTATATATTGAATTTGAACGCGCATTTCAATTTACCGGGGTCACATACTAACTCGAAAAATTCCAGAAAAATATTTTCTAGCTTCGTATTGACGATACGGTCCTAACAAAACTAGTTTTGTCGAATTCTGAGGCCGTTGGAAAAATGGCCATTTTCTAGTCGATTAAAATCAACTGAAACTGGTCAAACGCGTTTTCTTTTGCCACGCTCACATATTGATTCGAAAAATTATGAAATTTGGAACCCAGCAATAATTTGACTTCACGGACCCAACAAAAGTGGTTTCGTCGAAATCCGAGGTCGTTTGCAAAATTCCCATTTTTAAGGGCCTGAATTCCATAACGATTTTTTGGAATTTTCAACTGGACATATCTTTTGATTTCCGCTATGAAATTTTGATTTTTCGGATTCGTTGGAAACATATTATCCATTAGACCCTAATGTTTTTTGTTTCACTAAAATCCGGATTGTTTTGCACCCGGTACATTCAATTGAAGTTTGAAATCGAATTTTCGAACTACCGCACCATTTTCAATTCCTTTTATAATTATATATAATTATTTATATTCTAATGACGGCGTATATAATATATACGTTCTAAATATATTCAAAATAAATTTATCTTCTATATTATTTAAAATAATTCATTTTAAATATTCAAAATTCGCTAAAATTGCCAAAATAAAAATTTTAAATTGGCTCAGATTTTCCGGGTTATTACAGGGGACATAAAACTCTGGGTCAGACATAAAGCCTAGTATGAGCGATAAGCATCTAAACAGAACAATAACAGGTAGACTAAAACATACCTGAACCTCCAACCAAAGAGTTAGCACTACATACTGTACAACACTCTAAGGTGCTATATCAAACGGTGTAATGATACGGAGGTGGGGGTGTGCATGTCATAGTGATGGCAAACAATCAAACATAGCAACCATCCTCACATCTCTCACTCAGTGCGTAAAGCATACGATATTCACCACTTCGATCGCCCAACATACCTTGCTACGATCACTTTGCCCCATGAAGTCATAAATGGCTTCACTGCACTGATAACGTAGCCACTAATCCTTCGCTATGTCCACTTGCCCCATGGAGTTATTCACCCCATCTGCGCTGGCTCATAGCCTTACCAATCCTTTACTATGTCAACTCTGCCCCATGGAGTCCTAATGACCCCACTGCAATGGCTCATAGTCTTACTACGCATCACTTTTGTAACACCCCACGCCCGCTATGGTCACTCTCTATGGGAATGCCATAACATCGGTGGAGTATTTTGAGTGAATATAGAACAAAGTAATTACAACAAGACAGATATAAGTAATACTTGAAAATTTAAAACATCATTTCAATTGTAGCGGAAAATAAAACATGTCTGGTTACATCACAAAACCATAATAGGAGTCAAGTACAAATATCCATCATGATAAATAAAAATACATAATCCCAATACATGAACTGATAGCCATAAAAGAAAAGGGTAAGCTGAGCTCTACATCTAGGGTCCAAGCTCCAAGAGAGTAATAAAAGCAGCCTGATCAAAGCCCACTCGTGCTGGGCCCACTCTGAGAACCTGAGGGTTGGAAAAAAAGATAAAAACAACGGGGTCAGACATAAGTCTGAGCGAGTCCTATAACTTTAACAATGTAATCATTAAAGTAATAAGGATATGATACAACTTGGTACGGTGTGACTGGGGATAAATGACTACACTCAGTAGCCAATCAGACTTAGAGTGAACTAAGATAACGATAAAGACGCATTTACCCTCCCAAGGATAATTACTACACTGCACCACACCAGTCATTCCTACTTAAAGGTTGATCCCTCCCAAGGACTTAGAAAATTTACCCAGTAGTTTCGTATACCCCTAGCTGACTACATAGGTGCCGTCTGCCCCTATCTCCACTAGGTGTACCCACTACTCCCAAGCGATCGGCTCCCTACCGTAGATACCCTGCCGGCCCCACAGTGGGGTGTACCACTCCCCAAAGTGGCAGCCCGATATAATTAACGGTGCACGGCTTATATCTACACGATGCCACAACGTCTTACCTACCAGCCCGGGTCCACACACGCATATGAAACCCGTTGGACTTGCGTTGTCACCGCTAACCCGTTTTGGCCTCTTATAGTCAAGCCCAGTACGCGTGTCCCGTCCTCGACATGGGTCGAGCCCAATAAGATACATATGGGTTACTGGTTGAAATGGGCCCCCACAAGCTACCCACCTAAGCTTGTCCCTTTTTCTAGTGCATTCCACTTAACCCTTTAATCATGTTTAATTACATGTTTCCACTTGGTTAAGTATTCTAATCGTATTTTCTATTGCCACCCAAGGCAACCCACTAGATTTCCACATGCCAACCAAGGCACCCACTTAACCCCTCATGTCCCTCTACATGCAAATATGGTTAAGTGTTTCTTAATTAATTAATTAAGATCATGACCTCATAAAGACCCCTCACATTAGACCGTCTTTTACGACTGCTGGATATGCCGGTTGGTTCCGGGCAGACTTCTGTCATCAAAAGGGTCTAACCTCGTGTCTTTACTTTAATCACGTATTTAATTTATGACTAAGACCTCTCACATTGGGCCAATCATTTGTAGCCGCTGGATGGCCGGTCGGTTCCGAGCAGACTTCCACTACAAAAGGGTCCAACCTCGTGTCTTAGTTGATTAATTACACCTAATTAATCACCCCCATAATTAATTATCCCTAATTAATTACACATTTTTAAGAATATGGGTAGACCTAACTCAATAGGTAAATTCCCAATTCCATAGTGTGGGTAGACCTAACTTAATAGGTAAATTCCCAACTCCATAATGTGGGTAGACCTAACTTAATAGGTAAATTCCCAATTATGTCCATTCATTTTATGTTATGCTTAATCCAAACAACTTTACACCTTTTTATAATCATGCATATTAACCCCATCGTTTCCCACGTAATTCGTTTACATAACATGTTATACATAGGGACAAACTTGCATATGTTATGTACATCATAAAAAGAGACAAACTTGCATATGAACTTGCATATAAACTTGCATAAAACTTGCATATGAACTTGCATAAAACTTGCATAAAACTTGCATATGAACTTGCATATGAACTTGCATAAAACTTGCATATGAACTTGCATATCATGTCATATCACAAAGGCAAACTTGCATATGTTATGCATATCATAAAAAGAGACTAACTTGCATATGAATCATTTCATATCACAAAGGCAAACTCGCATATGTTATGCATATCATAAAAAGAGACTAACTTGCACATGAATCATGTCATATCACAAAGGCAAACTCGCATATGTTATGCATATCATAAAAAGAGACTAACTTGCATATGATCTTACATATAAACTTGCATAAAACTTGCATATGAACTTACATGACACATCATATCATAAAAGAGGCAAGTTTACATATGAACTTATAACATATGACAACCACAACTTGCATAATCCACATTTACATCCATAACCTCCTAATATCCTATCCTAATTAGTTTAGCAATTACTTGCTAAAGGCATAGGAACTCACCAAAACCAAGATTAGCAAACTTATGAAGTAAAACTAGTTGCAATATTTGAAGGAGATGATGATTAGAGGTTGATTGGCTTGCAACTTCCTTCATAAACTAGTGGAGGCTCCTCCTAAGTTTGATTTTGGCGGCATGATGCCATCATTTCTATTTTTAGTATGGATTAGGCTTGCATTAGGGTATATTTATAGGATTAGGGTGTGTTTTAGACCATACGATTAACCCTAGGCTAGATTAGGTCCGTCAGATTTAGGAAGCCTCTAGAACACAGCCCAGCCCTAGCCAGAAAACCAGATCTGGTGCACCCAAGCCAACTGGCTCGACACCCTGTGTCGACAGGCAAGTCGACAGGGCAGTCGACTCCCCAATCGACAGGCCTGTCGACAGCCCTGTCGACATGGGTAGGGCGGGAAGCTTCCCGCCTGGCCCCCTGCTGGCTCCAATTTCGAAATCTGATTTTTAATCTTTAAATCTGTTTTTAACTTTGAATTTTCTGCAAACTACATTGGGCCATAACTGGGCCATACGGACTCCGATTTACAAAATTTCGGACTCTATTCTGTGTATTTTTCCGAGACGAACGCAATGACGCAGCCCGTTTCCCCCAATTCTCACATTTGAGATTATTTATTCTGCAATTAGTGAATTTTAGCATTAACCGAAATTCGGGGTGTTACATTCTCCCCTCCTTAAAGGATTTCGTCCCCGAAATCTCTAAGCTAAGGAGAATGCATATCCTACCATCCAAACAACCATCTACTCAATCCATCAAACACGGGCATCCATTGTCCTTAAAACAATTTCTAACGATGTATGAGCATATGCAAAAAGTGTGTGTATATGTTCTCTATCTAATGTATGAACATATGCAAACCATGATAGTGCCATGCATCCATTATGTATGCGAGAGAACCCTATCGACACATACAATATCTACATGAGTGCACAATCATTCACCAAAATGCATCATCCATATGATAACACAATCATTATACATCCATAAATATAGCTTCCTACACACAATTTTATGCAATATGCAATATGAAGTGATTGAGCCGATCTAGTGCCTAGAGTGTGTGTATATGCACCCACGAGCAACCACTAGCAACCACTTGCATCCACATGCATCCATCAAACATAACATGTCTCAAACACATGTTTCAACCATAGGTTTACCCTATCTAAAGGTCAAAGGTACAAATGAGAGGACATACTAAAGATAAGATAAGTACTAGACAAACGATAAAGGAGAAGTTAAAAGACATACCCTCAAAAAGGAACGGGTACAATGAACGCATCTTCGCTTCCGTTTCCCAAGTTGCGTTGCTCTCGTCTTCTCCCCATTGTACTTTGACTAGTTGAACCTCTCGATTCCTCAATTTCCTAGTCTCTGACCCAAGGATGCGGGTAGGAGCTCGTCGAATAGTCGCATCACGCTCTACTTCCACTTCTTTAAGCAAGCTCGGCTCTACCACCTCTGCGGTCTCATGTAAGCACTTCCTCAAATGGGACACATGGAATACATCATGTACACCACTAAGTCTGTCGGGCAACTCCACTCTATACGCCATCCGTCCAATCCTTTCCTTAATAGGAAATGGCCCTACGAACCTTGGTGCCAACTTCCCAACAGATCCAAAGCGAACCACATTTCGTAACGGAGACACTTTGACAAAGACCATGTCCCAACTTCAAACTCAAGATCCGTCCTTCTCTTGTCCGCATAAGATTTTTGCCTATCCTGCGCTGCTTTCATCCTCCTTCGAATCAAGTCAACCTTCTCAGAAGTCTCCCTAACCATATCAGGCCCAAGCAAGATCTTATCTGTAGATTCCCACCAACATGCAGGTGATCGACAAGGCCTTCCATAAAGAGCTTCGAAAGGAGCCATACCAATACTGGACTGAAAGCTATTATTATATGCGAACTCCACCAATGGAAGGTGCTCTTCCCATGTACCTCCAAAATCCAAGATACAAAGCCTCAAAAGGTCTTCTAGGACACGATTCACCCTCTCAGTCTGGCCGTCCGTCTGAGGATGATATGCGGTGCTCAGACACAATTGAGTCCTCACTGCTTCTTGCAAGCTTCTCCAGAACTCGCTAGTGAAGATAGGATCTCGATCACTCACTATGCTAGAGGGTACCCCATGCAATCGAACTATCTCTCGAAGATATACTGAAGCTAGCCATGGAGCAGTCCTCTTGCTCTTCACAGGTATGAAATGGGCGCTTTTAGTAAGTCTGTCTACCACAACCCAAATTCCCGTATTACCCTTTCTCGATCTGGGTAACCCGTCAATAAAATCCATCGAGACGCTATACCACTTCCATTGCGGAACTTCCAATGGGTGAAGCAACCCACCAGGTTTCTTTTGCTCCGCCTTCACTTGTTGGCATACCAAGCATCTAGCGACATACTCGGCCACATCTTTCTTCATACCGGCCCAGAAGAAAACCCGCTTCATGTCTTGGTACATCTTGTCCCCACCGGGATGAATAGTCATCCTAGAACGGTGTGCATCATCAAGAATAGCCTTCCTCAAACCCTCATCTTGCGGTACACAAAGTCTACCGTCTCTACGCAAGCACCCCCTATCGTCTAGGGTGTACCTACTCAAATGGCTGGACGACTCCCCCCTTATGAGCTTCTCTACCAACTCAACCAACTCTGGGTCGTCCCTCTGTGCTTCTCCAATCCGGCCCAAAAGAGTAGGTCTGACCTCCAAGGATGCTAGCAAACCGGGTACATACTCAATGGAATGTCTGAAATCAAACATCGAGATAAATTCCAAGCTTCGTTGTTCCATGAACAATGGACTCAAGGACAACCTTTTCCTGCTCAAGGCATCCGCCACCACGTTACCCTTGCCAGGGGTATACGCTATCTCGAAATCATAGGATGCTAAGAACTCCATCCACCTTTGCTGTCTCAAATTCAAATCCTTCTGAGAAAACAAGTACTTCAATGATTTGTGGTCAGTGAACAATTCGAATCTCTCGCCAAGAAGATAATGGCGCCAAATCTTAAGCGCAAAAACAATAGCGGCCAACTCTAAATCATGGGTAGGGTAATTTTTCTCATGTGCCCTCAACTGCCTTCACCCATAGGCTATCACCCTTCCCTCTTGCATTAATACTGCGCCCAGCCCTGTCCCACAAGCATCAGTATAGACAACAAATGGCTTGCTCCCATCTGGCAACACTAAAACTGGAGCAGTGGTTAAAGCTCTCTTTAACCGTCGGAACGCATCATCACAATCTACGTCCCATGTGAAAACAAGATTCTTCTTCGTTAAGCGGGTTAATGGGGCTGATATCTTCGCGAAGTCTTTGATAAACTTCCTATAGTAACCCGCCAACCCCAAGAAACTTCTTACTTCGGTAGCATTCTTCGGAACCTTCCAATCCTGAATTGATACTACCTTCGCGGGATCCACAGCTATCCCTTCCTTGGAGACCACGTGCCCCAAGAACCGCACTTCCTTCCTCCAGAAGTGACATTTAGAGAATTTCGCCTTAAGGCTATGTGCTCGAAGAGTCTTTAACACCTCCCCAAGATGTAGGGCATGCTCTTCTTCACTCTTAGAAAATACTAAGATATCATCCACAAAGACCACTACGAATTTATTAAGGAACTCCCTGAACACCCTACTCATCAAATCAACAAAGTATGCAGGGGCGTTCGTCAACCCAAATGGCATCACCAGCCACTCATAGAAACCATCCGGAGTCCTAAAGGCAGTCTTGTCTATGCTATCCTCAGCCACCCTTAACTGATGAAACCCCGTGGCTAAGTCCAACTGAGAAAATACTGAAGCGCCAACCAACTGATCGAAAAGATCATCGATCCTCGGCAATGGGTGTCTATTCTTCTTTGTGAGCTTGTTGAGTTCTCTATAGTCTACACAAAGTCTGAGGGACCCATCCGCCTTCGTAGCAAAAACTACTGGAGCACCCCACTCCGATATACTTCGTCTTATGAACCCCTTCTCAAGAAACTCCCCTACTTGCTTATGGAGTTCCCTCCTCTCACGAGGAGCCATGTGGCGCACTGGTAAAGATACAGGTTTAGCATTATCCACCAGATATATTCGGAAGTCAATCTCCCGCTTCGGAGGTAAGCCCTTCACCTCCTCAAACACATCCGAGTATTCCCGGACCACTCTAACAGATTGCAAACTTTCGACCGAAGCGTCAAGCGATTCAAGATAACTTAGCATAACAGAATCCATGGGATTACAAGAGATCTCGAGAGTGTTACCCAAGCGGGTCATGAGCCTAACAACTCTCCTTTCGCAATCAAGAACGGCACCATTACTGGATAACCAGTCCATGCCCAAAATCAACCCATAGCCCGTGAAGCCCAAAACAAAAGCATCACATCTAAACTCAATGCTAAGTATAGAAATCTTCAAACCCAAACATATCATGGACAAATAAGTGGAGCCCCCAATTGGGTTTGAAACAACCAAAGGATCATCTACAAGACTGGTGTCTAAGTGCAGTAACTCAACTAATGATGATGAGATAAACGAATGCGATGCGCCTGAATCAAACAATGTTCGGACAGGATGATCAAATAGAAAAACCAGACTTTCAACGGAAATAGTTCTACCTCTTTCCTGAATCGGTGGAACCGCGAGAGCCTGTACTTGCCCCCTAGCCTGACCCGGTGCCATAAGAGCTTGCACCTGTCCTCCTGAGGTAGATCCCGTCCTTTGCCCCTTCTTAGGGCAATCCTTCACTAGATGTCCTGCTTCGCCACAATGAAAGAAACCAGTCTTCTTCTTCTTTCTACAATCTTTGCTTATGTGACCTGGTATCCCACAATTGAAGCACTTCTTCTTCCCCTTGCCACCGTTGCCTTTCCCACCTTTGTTTTGCTGTTGTTGCTGAGGTCTCTTTTGATCTCCCTTCTTCTCGGGTGCCTTATTAGCATTGGGACCCTTCTCTTCTTCATGCATGAGTGCCATGTCAACTAGCTTCTCAAAAGTGGCCCCCATAGGGATATGAGTCATAGCCAACCCATGCATCGGTTCATTCAAGCCTTTCACGAACCTCAAAGCCTTCTTCTCCGGTGTATTCACCATGTCTAGGCCAAACCTTGCTAATTGATTAAACTTGTTGACATATTCTTTCACTGAGAGATTTCCTTGCTTTAGAGTCAAGAATCTTTCCATATACAAGTTTTCCTCCGCCCTTGAGAGAAACTTTGCCACAAATCTTTGCTTAAAATCCGCCCAAGAGTCAACGGGGCATTCTCCATTAGTGACCTCCCACCAGAATGAGGCCTCTCCCTTCATTAACCAAGAAGCTAACTTGACTTTCTTTCCTTCTTCCATCTCGAAGATATCTATCAACTCTTCCACCTCCTTAAGCCAATCTCTAGCCTCCACAAAAGTTTCAGATCCTTGAAAAGGTTTTCCTCCCATAGCTTTGAATTCCTTGCAAGTCTTAGCAAAAGTATCCGTGCGAGGAGGAGGGGGAGGAGGAAGATCGGGTGCTACGGTTGGTGGAGGAACATTTGCTGGACCCGCAGTGGTGGCCCTAGCCTCCATCAATCTCCTATACCATACTGGTACCGTCACACCCTCCGGAAAGTTAAGATCCTCAGCCATGCTGAAACGAAAAAGGAAAGATTCAAAACGGAGAATTCGAAAGATTAAGATATGGCTATCGGGGATTATGCTTTTCTTTCAAAAACTTTTCTCTTTAAAGACATGTTTTTGAAAATATCTCTTTCAAAAAAATGGTTTTAGAAAAATAGTTTTCTAAAAAACTTTATCTGTTCCGGTAACCTTTGCTCTGATACCACGTGTAACACCCCACGCCCGCTATGGTCACTCTCTATGGGAATGCCATAACATCGGTGGAGTATTTTGAGTGAATATAGAACAGAGTAATTACAGCAAGACAGATATAAGTAATACTTGAAAATTTAAAACATCATTTCAATTGCAGCGGAAAATAAAACATGTCTGGTTACATCACAAAACCATAATAGGAGTCAAGTACAAATATCCATCATGATAAATAAAAATACATAATCCCAATACATGAACTGATAGCCATAAAAGAAAAGGGTAAGCTGAGCTCTACATCTAGGGTCCAAGCTCCAAGAGAGTAATAAAAGCAGCCTGATCAAAGCCCACTCGTGCTGGGCCCACTCTGAGAACCTGAGGGTTGGAAAAAAAAAGATAAAAACAACGGGGTCAGACATAAGTCTGAGCGAGTCCTATAACTTTAACAATGTAATCATTAAAGTAATAAGGATATGATACAACTTGGTACGGTGTGACTGGGGATAAATGACTACACTCAGTAGCCAATCAGACTTAGAGTGAACTAAGATAACGATAAAGACGCATTTACCCTCCCAAGGATAATTACTACACTGCACCACACCAGTCATTCCTACTTAAAGGTTGATCCCTCCCAAGGACTTAGAAAATTTACCCAGTAGTTTCGTATACCCCTAGCTGACTACATAGGTGCCGTTTGCCCCTATCTCCACTAGGTGTACCCACTACTCCCAAGCGATCGGCTCCCTACCGTAGATACCCGTGTCGGCCCCACAGTGGGGTGTATCACTCCCCAAAGTGGCAGCCCGATATAATTAACGGTGCACGACTTATATCTACACGATGCCACAACGTCTTACCTACCAGCCCGGGTCCACACACGCATATGAAACCCGTTGGACTTGCGTTGTCACCGCTAACCCGTTTTGGCCTCTTATAGTCAAGCCCAGTACGCGTGTCCCGTCCTCGACATGGGTCGAGCCCAATAAGATACATATGGGTTACTGGTTGAAATGGGCCCCCACAAGCTACCCACCTAAGCTTGTCCCTTTTTCTAGTGCGTCCCACTTAACCCTTTAATCATGTTTAATTACATGTTTCCACTTGGTTAAGTATTCTAATCGTATTTTCTATTGCCACCCAAGGCAACCCACTAGATTTCCACATGCCACCCAAGGCACCCACTTAACCCCTCATGTCCTTCTACATGCTAATATGGTTAAGTGTTTCTTAATTAATTAATTAAGATCATGACCTCATAAAGACCCCTCACATTAGACCGTCTTTTATGACTGCTGGATATGCCGGTTGGTTCTGGGCAGACTTCTGTCATCAAAAGGGTCTAACCTCGTGTCTTTACTTTAATCACGTATTTAATTTATGACTAAGACCTCTCACATTGGGCCAATCATTTGTAGCCGCTGGATGGCCGGTCGGTTCCGGGCAGACTTCCGCTACAAAAGGGTCCAACCTCGTGTCTTAGTTGATTAATTACACCTAATTAATCACCCCCATAATTAATTATCCCTAATTAATTACACATTTTTAAGAATATGGGTAGACCTAACTCAATAGGTAAATTCCCAATTCTATAGTGTGGGTAGACCTAACTTAATAGGTAAATTCCCAACTCCATAATGTGGGTAGACCTAACTTAATAGGTAAATTCCCAATTATGTCCATTCATTTTATGTTATGCTTAATCCAAACAACTTTACACCTTTTTATAATCATGCATATTAACCCCATCGTTTCCCACGTAATTCGTTTACATAACATGTCATACATAGGGACAACCTTGCATATGTTATGTACATCGTAAAAAGAGACAAACTTGCATATGAACTTGCATATGAACTTGCATATAAACTTGCATAAAACTTGCATATGAACTTGCATAAAACTTGCATAAAACTTGCATATGAACTTGCATATGAACTTGCATATCATGTCATATCACAAAGGCAAACTTGCATATGTTATGCATATCATAAAAAGAGACTAACTTGCATATGAATCATGTCATATCACAAAGGCAAACTCGCATATGTTATGCATATCATAAAAAGAGACTAACTTGCACATGAATCATGTCATATCACAAAGGCAAACTCGCATATGTTATGCATATCATAAAAAGAGACTAACTTGCATATGATCTTACATATAAACTTGCATAAAACTTGCATATGAACTTACATGACACATCATATCATAAAAGAGGCAAGTTTACATATGAACTTATAACATATGACAACCACAACTTGCATAATCCACATTTACATCCATAGCCTCCTAATATCCTATCCTAATTAGTTTAGCAATTACTTGCTAAAGGCATAGGAACTCACCAAAACCAAGATTAGCAAACTTATGAAGTAAAACTAGTTGCAATATTTGAAGGAGATGATGATTAGAGGTTGATTAGCTTGCAACTTCCTTCATAAACTAGTGGAGGCTCCTCCTAAGTTTGATTTTGGCGGCATGATGCCATCATTTCTATTTTTAGTATGGATTAGGCTTGCATTAGGGTATATTTATAGGATTAGGGTGTGTTTTAGACCATAGGATTAACCCTAGGCTAGATTAGGTCCATCAGATTTAGGAAGCCTCTAGAACACAGCCCAGCCCTAGCCAGAAAACCAGATCTGGTGCACCCAAGCCAACTGGCTCGACACCCTGTGTCGACAGGCAAGTCGACAGGGCAGTCGACTCCCCAGTCGACAGGCCTGTCGACAGCCCTGTCGACATGGGTAGGGCGGGAAGCTTCCCGCCTGGCCCCCTGCTGGCTCCAATTTCGAAATCTGATTTTTAATCTTTAAATCTGTTTTTAACTTTAAATTTTCTGCAAACTTCATTGGGCCATAACTGGGCCATACGGACTCCGATTTACAAAATTTCGGACTCTATTCTGTGTATTTTTCTGAGACGAACGCAATGACGCAGCCCGTTTCCCCCAATTCTCACATTTGAGATTATTTATTCTGCAATTAGTGAATTTTAGCATTAACCGAAATTCGGGGTGTTACAACTTTGCCCCTCAAGTCATAATGACTCTACTGCACTGATAACGTAGTCTTGCTACCATCACCTTGCCCCTCGAGTCGCAATGACTCTATTGCACTGATAAGTAGCCCATCTTCCATTTTTAGTGGTGAATCGAAGTTATGAACATCGACAACTCCTTAGCACACGTCCCATAGCAAAGCCCAACCATGAAGTGAACTCATCGGTTCCCAATTGGATCCTGAGCTCTAACTTCCCATATTGGACTACCTTTGCATCTCGGGTTATTGGTCAATACTGGATCGGGTCGGATTTCGCTACTAGCCATCGGTTCGGGTCAGGTCCACTGCATCGCGTCGGTTCTTGGTCTTCCTATGGTAACGGTTCGGTTCGGGTCCACTCCATCGCATCGGTTCGGGTCGGGTGTCCCACTTCGGGCCGGGTCGGGTGCCATCTCCCATCCAGTTCGTGCTTCCGCTCCGATCAGCTCCCTCGCCCTTCATTTGTTCCGATCCGATCCTTCTCCTTTAGCCGCTCCGATCTCCCTCCTTTATCCGATCCGATCCTAATATTGCTAGCATGGCCTTCCTTTTTGCCAGATTTCTCAAGTATCAAGTTCCGATCCGATCGAATTCCTTGCCCAGTTCACTTATCCGATCCGAGCCACCATATCCGATCCGATCCGAAACCTGCACTATTTCCTAAAGCTTTTCCAGCAAGTGTTTACGTCATTCGACGACGTTTTCGACCACTCTAACTGTTGAAATAAATCACAAAGCATATCATACAGTCATAGCAACATGCATAATCAACCACAAACATCAAGACATCAATATGATAGGTTAAAATGGATCAAACATACCCAAAAACCCATATTTCCCCTTAAGCATGTTTAAGTGAAACTAATGATAGGATTAGCAAAACTTAACCAAATTAACCCAAATTCATAACAGAGGTCTAAAACATCATTTAAGAATTTATGAACATTTTTCCAGAATTTTATCAAGTTTAAATTCGCTAATTAACACTAATTACCCTTAATTAGCCATAATTAGCGCAAAACTATGCAAATCACTCACCTTAGTCACAAATAAACTAAGATCTGAAATAAATCTCTGATTTGATGTGAATCCCAATGCTAAACATCAGCTCCAATGTTGATTTGGTGTAGATCTTCCTTGATGTTGCTAAGCTTAATCCTTGATCAAAAGGTGATTTAGACGTTGGAGGCCATTTCTAGGGTTCCTTGGTGATAAGTGGAGGCTAGAAAACTGAAATGGAATGATTCTCTAACTCATTTCAGCCTCCACATAACCCTAATCCCGAAATGGGTTATGGGCCTATTCACTAATCACCCTATTTGGCCCGATTAAGCAGTTTTTCACCTTCCAAACCTTAATTCAGCCATATCTCCCAAACGGTAAGTCCGTTTGGCTATTATGACCACTCTACGGAAAGGTAAACCATCAAACGAATCTAATGGAAGTTGTTTCAGGTCAAAATTCCTTTCCAATCAAAAGTTATGCCCAAAACAAGATCAGCTAGGGGCAAAACGGTCATTTAAAAATCGACAAAAATCATGAACATGGGAAATGACTCTAATGGATGTTTCCCAAAGTTACATGACCATAAGACTTCATATGAGAAAGAAATAAATATTCTACGATCCTCCGATACGTAGAATGCGGGTTGTTACATGATCGTACAGACGTACTTGGAGATCGATGGATATGCAAGGAATAAGGTTCCTCCGGTTTCGTTCAGACCCAGAACGGACTTGTAAATGGATGTGTGTCTGACATCGGATTTCATTCTATGTGATTCACATACATCGGTTGCATAGCATGAATTGCCTGTGTGGCATGCTGAGATGCAAATGATCAAGGCTTCTGTTGAAAAGCAGAGTCTTCTGGTTGATGATCAAAGCACGACTTTAATACAGTGTAGCTTTGTGTAGCATTAATTCGCGAGCCTCACAACCCAGTGTGAATCAGAAACGGGAGAGGACATCAGGGAGGGCATGCGTTTCCTTCTAGCTAGGAGTGGTGTTTTGGGTTTTTCACGCTCGGACATTTTACTTATGTGGATGATGGATTGCGAGGCACCTCGGTTAGATCGGACGATCCGGGTCCGATGGAGTCATTTGGCTCATTTTCGCCCCATAGGGCGGGGGAACGCAGTGTTCAGGCATTTCAATCCACTCCATGTGGACTGGCCCTGACGATCCAAGGGTCACTCGAGCTCTGATCCTGAGATATGGTAGGCTGGATTGTCTCGAAGCGGTGAGGACGATCCCTTACCTTGGTTCACGGATGGAAATCCAACTTCCAATACGTGACTTTGCGGTTTTGATTGTAGAGCCTATTATGGCGACATAGTGGTATGGGGCACTTATGCCGTCTATGATTGATACTTATGATTGAAATTGTTTTGACACTATACACTTGTAGTAATAATAAAAGACGAAATTTAGCGTATCAAGCATTCTTTAGCTATTATAAGGTAAAACCCTATCCTCCAGCTTGTGTTGCATTGTGTGATGGGACCTAGGTCTTATAATGGCTTCATTGTTCTTTATTTAGCATTGCGCTATTGTTTTATGCACTGGTATTCTTGGGAGGAAACCCATTCCGTGTTATACGACGTGGTCCCTTGATTTACTTAACTTTAAAATAAAGATTAATAACTGTTTTAGTTCTCGTACCATCACATGACTGACCTAGAGTTTATTGTTTTAACCTAAACTCTGGGTGCCCCTATTTTCCATGGGTAGCTAGTAGTTTTGGTTTTGCAGATTTATATTCACAGGATCCTGGTATACAGCTAGAACGATATTCGGAAAGCTCTGTATCCATATATCTCCTTCAGTTGTGTTTTGTACTATTTTCCGCTGTAGTAATGTAATTTAAATCTCTGATATTTCTCTGATGTATTTTATTTATTCATACTTTGTATATTCTTGTATTCTAATGAAATTATTGTAATAAGCAATGAAATGTTCTTCTGTTTGCATTCTGATTTGTCTTGTTCTCAAAGCAATCCTGGCTTTCCTTCACAGGGAAGTTCAGGTCGTTTCATTTTGGTTTCAGAGCTTTGGTTTACAAAGCTCGGAGAACAAGGCACGTTAGAACCGAACGAAAGAATTCATCAGGGATTGGATTAGTAATATCCAATGTGAATGACTCATTAGAGATGGGATTAGCTGTACCTAGAACGAGTGTGAAGTGTGATGTTTTTAAAATAAAATTGAAAACAAGTTTTGTTTTGGAAATTTAAATCAGTTATTCGTATTTGAGTATTTATTTTAAATTGATTTGGACAATCGAGTATATATAGATTTTAATATATGTTTGATATACGTATATTAGAAGCCTCAAATATATTCGATAGATATAGAATCATACTCTAGTAGCCCGAAGGTGATTCTGATGATTGAGTACTCGTCATCAGAATTTATGTTCGAGTGACGAAAGTGGGACTTCTATATATTTCCAATTAACTGGTGTGAGAGCCAAAATTAGATAGGGCTTATTGTTGTGATTTGGCATCAAAAATGTGATTTTTGACTATATATCAAAATTATGAATTTGAAAAACTAATCAACTAATTGATTGATGGTTGTTTTGTTTGATTATTGGTTTGATATTTTTAACCATTTAGGCCAAATTGGATCAAATATTGAACTGTATTGAAAATTGTTTGAAATTGCATGCATATACATGTGTATCCATTGAACATGTCATAGCAGGGAATCTAAGCAAAGGAGTAAAATTGTTTGCCTGACAAATAGGTACATGTTTATTGTATTTCTTGGGTTTTGGATGATTTTATGAGCCGATTGGCTGTTTCTTTTTCTTTTTGGATTGGAGAGGCCTATATGGAAATTTCGGGATTTTCATGGTGCTCCCATGCAGGGGAGGTTATGGCGAAATTTTTCGAAAATTTAGGGTGTTAGCCAAATTTTTGAAGAATTTAAAAAGTTCTTAGAAACTGAAAAGTTGAAGAACTTAGGCCATAATGAAAACAATGAAAGTTGAGTTGATTTATAAAACAACTTTCAGCTTCGTTCCTTTTCAGGGATGAAAAGTTTTAAGTAGGGGATATTGTAACAACCCGAAAATCTGAACCAATTTAAAAAATTTATGTTGGCAATTTTAATGAATTTCGGATATTCAAAATGATTTATTTTAAATAATAACGATGATAAATTTATTTTGAATAGAATTAGAACGTATATATTTAATTGAATCGTCGTTAGAATATAAATATTTTACTTAATTATAAAAGGAATTGAAAATGGCGCGGTACTTCGAAAATTCGATTTCAAATTTCAAATGAATATACAGGATTCAAAATAAACCAGATTTTAGCGAAACCAAAAATATTTGAATCTATTTGAGAATATCTTTCCAAGAATCTGAAAATTCAAAATTTCATAGCTGGAATAAAAAGTTATGTCCAGTTGAAAATTCAGAATAGTCGTTATGGAATTTTGGCCCTTAAAATTGGAAATTTTGCATACGACCTCGGTTTTCGACGAAACCACTTTTGTTGGATCTGGGATGTCTAGTTATTGCTAGATTCCAATATTCATAATTTTATGAATCAATATGTGAGCGTGGTGAAGTAAAACGTGTTTTAACAGTTTCAGTCAATTTCGATCGACGAGAAAATGGCCATTTTTCAAACGATACTAGAATTTGACGAAATTAGTTTTGTTAGGACCGTATCGTCAATACGAAGCTAGAAAATATTTTTTGGGAATTTTTAGAGTTCGTATGTGGCCCCGGTAAATTGAAATGCGTGTTCAAATTCAATATATGGATTTATATTTTGATTTTAATGAAAGCTGATCGAAACGATCGAATCAGCTTACGACACATATCCCATTGTGTTCGGAATGTGCGTAATTAGCTAGGGATGACAGTCAGTGGGTTTGATTTCGAGCTGGAAATAAAAATTTGCTTTTTGGAGTTTTAAGATAATAAAATATATATATTTATAATTAAAACCTCGCCCCTCACTTCCTTTCTCTCTCTCGTTCTGAATAAAAGAAAAAATTGAAGCCGCCATTCGCAACCACCGCCGCCTCAGGCGCGCCGCCTCCCACCGCCGGAACCCCCCTCAGCACCCTCTTCTTCCTCCGATCCCCTCATCTCTCCCCTTTCACACACACAAACCCACAAACCCTAACCCAACCACAAGACAGCCGCCACTGCCTCCCCTGGCTCCAGACCCCCGTGCGCCGCCCCCTTTCACCACTTGCACCCCTTCCCGCGCCACCTCAGCCCAACCCC
This sequence comes from Allium sativum, assembly GCA_030737875.1. Lineage (NCBI taxonomy): Eukaryota > Viridiplantae > Streptophyta > Magnoliopsida > Asparagales > Amaryllidaceae > Allium > Allium sativum. The sequence continues at coordinate 383,406,322 of CM060924.1, forward strand.
GACCCCATGGACCCCCCTCTTCGAAGAACGAGGAAGTTTAAGGTAATTTATTGATTTAATTACTTAGTTTTTAGTTTATTAAATGTAGTTAATAGCGTACATTTTAATTTCAGTTTTAATTCAAGAAAGAATAGGTTTTGGTGTTAGGAAAGGCTTAATTTTTATTAGTAGAAAGAAATGACCTTTTTTTAAAAAAAATTACATTTTTAACATGAAAAAGATTGAATTTTTCTAAAGAAAAAGAATGGATTTTTATATGAAAGAAAAGATGACAAAGATTTGATTTATATATATAACTTCATGATAAAAATTTGATTTTTATATTTATAACTTTGTGGTGAAAATATGATTTTTATATATTAGAGATTATAAAAATATGATTTTTGTATTATAGAGATAATAAAAATATGATTTTTATATCATAGAGATAATAAAAATATGATTTTTATATTATAGAGAGAATAAATATATGATTTTTCTATACTAGAGAAAATGAAGATGTGATTTTTATGTATTAAGTAACGGTGTAAAAATGTGATTTTTAATAATAAACTGCGTGATACAGATTGCGATGGCACTGTCGGAAAACAAATCTGGATTCAAACCGTTCAGAGAAAAGGACTAGAGGAGTGGAACCCAAAGGTGAGAAATCCTCACTTTTATTTTATTTTCTAGTTTGATATATATACTAGGATGCAGACGGTGCTTAGCAGCACCCGACACCCGTCGTCCACAGACCATGGATGACTTGTTTGTTTGATTGATGTGTTGTGAAAATTAATTATGTGATGTGGAGTGGAATAATATATTTTATCGTAAAAATATTTTATAGTTAAAAATATTATTTTTAACGTGTATATAAAAAAATATTTATAAACAAATCGGAGGATTTGTTTATGTACACTGATTTGACTGATATTGATTAGGACGATAAATTTTACACATCACCCAACTGCACAAATAAAACATGTGTTTGATTGTTTGAAACCCCACACGGGTATTGGGATAATATTGGACATACACTAATCCCGATATTTAGTGGTATGTCGATCGATTGATTGACAGGATGTAGTAAGCATTAAAAATTTATATTTAATGCTTATACAGTGTAGAGTGCACTCTGGATGATGGATTGCTGTTTTCATTATGGTTATACACATTTGTTGTGTGAAATCCATATAATCAAATTATATGGTAATTGACTGTGTCTAATTCCAGTTCAGAAAGAATAAATATTTTAAAATAACGAATATTTTTCAAATAATATTCAAAAAAGAATCAAAATTTGGTTTTGATGTCCGATTTGGGATGGACACTAATATATTTATATATATAAAGCCGTGTCGATTAGATTGACGCCATTTTGACGTGAACGATATCTATATCGATTTTATTCATTTTTATAATGAATATCGTAAAGGAATTGATTTCAAAATATAATGTTTTGAAAATATTATCATTTATATATCGATGATATGGAATATTCAATTTTGATTAGAACTTGAATATGAAATTGAAATCATTTTGAAAACGAGTTTAAACGATTTATAAAATACGTTTTAAATGGAAATCGATGAAGTATATATATTATATATATATAATATAATGGCCGGAATAGAACGCGCCGCGCTGCGGCAGTTATCGAATTTCGACCATTGACTTCGAACGGACATTACCGGAGATCCGACCGTCGGATTCTCCTAAAACCAGAACCGTTGGGTTCGTATCGAAAAGAGCTACAAGAAATTAGAAATCTAACGGTTGGATTTGGAATTATGTCCAAATCAAATTTGGAAAAGGTTGCTGTAAGTGCAGTTCGATGGCTGTTGATGGAAATCGACTGTACGTGCCTTGATAAAATTATAAAAAATATCAATAATTTATGTAAAATAGTAAGAAATGATTTCGAAAGAATTGGCATGAAAAATTCCATATTTGAAAAGATAAAAATAGATTTTTATTGAAATGAACTAGTTTTGAACTAGAATTATAATCCATTTATTTCTAAAATAAATAAATTGGATTTGAAATGGTTTTAAAAATAACCAGAATTTCCAATATATAAATTGGAAATGGATTTGAATCGAAATTTTCTTCGGAATATTCGATGTTGGATTTCGTGATTATACAGATATTGTTATGGGAATTTGAAAGATATATTTATATCGTTATTTCCAATACGATATTTGTTGGTCGTAGAATTTGATATTGAATATAAGCCGATATATTTTCTATTCAGAGCCCTATATTTAATATCAAATGGGATTTGGGTTTGTCGTGAATGGTGTCTTCATTAACACTGTTCTTAAAACGTAGTTGAGAAAAGATTAAATCTTTTTATTTAGATTTAATGAAGTATACCAATTAAACAATATTCAATTGGAATTGAATTGGAATTGATTTTTGGGTTTATAGTGAACGGTGTTTCAAATAACACTTGTTCTTTAACCCCATAATTAATGGGATGTGAATTGGGTTTGTTGTGAACTATGTTTTAACGACATTCATTCTTTAACCTGATTTACACGTTAATGCAATTTGGAATTTATAAATCTTTTGTTAAGATTTAAAGGAGACTTTTCAAAGTAAAGTTTTCCAATTTAATAAAATAAATTGGAATGGAATGAAATTCGATTTGGTAATAATCAAAGTGAATTTCTGTGGAGGAAGACAACTAATATATCTGGAATTTAAAAGGCTTCGCCGTTATTCCATTTATATTATTAGTCGGATATGGAAGTTTATATCGATTATAGATATTGATCTGTTTTCCGTGAAGATTCCATAATTAATGGAATGTGATTTTGGGTTTATCGTGAGGTGTGTTTTAAATGACAATGGTTCTTTGACCTAGTTAAAGACAGGATTTATTTCCTGGATTTGAATAATGATTAAGTAATGATTTTTGGAAATTAAATTTGAATTAGAGTTTTAATGAATCTTTAAATAGACTGAAATGTGAATTTGATAACTAAATTTATCAAATTCAAGAAATGATCGAGAATGGAGTACCGCCAGTTTTACTTCAGACGATAGTTAAATCTTTAATTAGATTTGAACGTGAAATGGTAATTGAATTTACCGATAACACCGTGGTGTTAGATATGAAGTATTACCAGTTTTACTTCATGGGATGAATAGGTTGGGATTGGGAAATTTAACAAATGATTACTTCGGTAAGGTTTGCTAATCCCGACTAGTTTGGATAAACCATAATTTGGTTTGAATTAAAATCCAAAAGAAGATTAAAGAATAAATTTAAAGAATTTATCTTTGATAAAATTAATGGGAACCTTTCCCAAAATATAAGAATATTTGAATAAACGAATATTCTGGATTGGAATAAGGCGTATATTGTGTTTTATAACACTTGTTTATTATATACGCGAGTTACTTGAAAAGACCGGGTTTATCCCATACTGAAAAACTGATTCGACGATATGTCGAGGATGAAGACGGTGGTTGAAGACCGGAGGTCTTCACATCGTTTGGATAATTACTGATGATCTTGATTGGGCTGTACACCCAAGAGGAGGGAATCAGTTGGTGATCGTCCAGACGTACTTGGAGATCGATGGATACGCGAGGAATAAGGTTCCTCCGTTTTTGTTCAGACCCAGAACGGACTTGTAAATGGATGTGTGTTTGACATCGGATTTCATTCTGTGTGATTGGTATACATCGGTTGCATAGCATGAATTGCCTGTGTATCATGCTGAGATGCAAATGATCAAGGCTTCTGTTGAAAAGAAGAGTCTTGTGGTTGATGATCAAAGCGCGACTTTAATACAGCGTAGATTTGTGTAGCGTTAATTCGCGAGCCTCACACCCCGGTGTGAACCAGAAATGATAGAGGACATCAGGGAGGGCATGCGTTTCCTTCTAGCTAAGAGTGGTGTTTTGGGTTTTTCACGCCCGGACATTTTACTTATGTGGATGATGGATTGCGAGGCGCCTCGGTCAGATCGGACGATCCGGGTCCGATTGAGTCATTATGTTCATTTTCGCCCTATAGAGCGGGGGAACGCAGTGTTCAGGCATTTTAATCCACTCCGTGTGGATCGGCCCTGATGATCCAAGGGTCACTCGAGCTCTGATCCTAAGACATGGTAGGCTAGATTGTCTTGAAGCGGTGAGGACGATCCCTTGCCTCGGTTCACGGATGGAAATCCAACTTCCAATCCATGACTTTGTGGTTTTGATTGTAGAGCCTAGTATGGCGACATAGTGGTGTGGGGCACTTATGCCGTCTATGATTGATACTTATGATTGAAATTGTTTTAACACTATACACTTATAGTAATAATAAAAGATGAAATTTCGTTTATCAAGCATTCTTTGGCTATTGTAAGGTAAAACCCTATCCTCCGGCTTGTGTTGCTTTGTGTGATGGGACCTGGGTCTTATAATAGCTTCATTGTTCTTTATTTAGCATAGCGCTGTTGTTTTATGCACTGGTATTCTTAGGAGGAAACCATTCCATGTTATACTGCGTGGTCCCTTGATTTACCTAACTTTAAAATAAAGATTAATAACTGTTTTAGTTATCATACCAGTCACATGACTGACCTGGAGTTTATTGTTTTAACCTAAACTCTAGGTGCCCCTATTTTCCATGGGCAGCTAGTAGTTTTGGTTTTGCAGATTTATATTCACAGGATCCTGGTATACAGCTAGAATGATATTTGGAAAGCTTTGTATCTGTATATCTCCTTCAGTTGTGTTTTGTATTATTTTCCACTGTAGTAATGTAATTTAGATCTCTGATATTTCTCTGATGTATTTTATTTATTCATACTTTGTATATTCTTGTATTCTGATGAAATTGTTGTAATAAGCAATGAAATGTTCTTCTGTTTGCATTCTAATTTGTCTTGTTCTCAAAGCAATTCGGGCTTTCCTTTACGGGGAAGTTCGGGTCGTTTCAACTCCCCTCAAGAAATTTCTTTCCATTCCTTAACTGGTTCGTCTTACCCACGAGCACTGCGGATGCAAGCCCTTGTCAATGGAAATGAAATCTCAATTTTGGTGGAATCCGGTTCAATGCACAACTACTCGCACCCATAAACGGCGAAATTCGTTGGGCTAACAACAAATACCATAAATTCGTTCACCATCACAGTTGGAAATGGTGAAAAGCTACGAAGCCTAGGATGTTTCCTCGATGTCACTATGGATATTCAAAGAAATGATTTTTCCATCGATTTCCATTTGCTTGAGGTAGTGGGTTTAGACGCAGTATTGGGTATTTAAGGGCTGGAGCAACTAGGGCCGGTTACCATGGATCATAAAAAATTGACCGTGTTATTTGAAATTGCTGGCAAGCCCATATGTTTAACTGGCCTGGGGCAATAACTTGATCCATCTCCTATTTCTCTAAATCAATTAAAACGTCTTGAACTAACCTCCTCAATAGCCACTTTTCTGTACCTGCAACCGACCATTACCACCGTCAAACCTTTGCCAATAAACTACATCCACCCATAGCTTCAAAATTTGCTTACCACTTATTCACATATATATGCTCCACAGACAACCCTGCCTCCAGATCGCTAGTTAAATCACAACATTAACCTCACACCCAACTCGAACCCAATTGCTGACGTCAAAAGTTGGTCACTAGTGATAGTCAACCCCCAGTCTTGTGGAGAGCACATGAATATTGATCATAAAGTGTAAATAAGTAAAGAAAATGGGGAATAGGCAAGACTTTTTATAGTGGTTCGGCAAAGACGGTTCCTATGTCCACTCTATAAATATTGATTCATTTTCGGTTACAAGTACAATGTTGTTTTTATTTTGAAAAAAAGAAGAAGAACTGACTATTTTTAGACTTAGCCGTAAAAGAGAATTTCAGCCAAAAAGTGAAGCAGCTGAAAGAAGTCTGAGAGCATGAGTTGAACAGAAATTTTTATTGGAAGAAGCCTCCTTTTCCATTTTGAGCTTGGAGATATATATAGGTGAAGAGGTGGGCTGAACGAGCCGCCACGTGCATTTCCTCTTTTTTCGGAGCTTGGACCCGTGGAGCTGGATTATAGGTTGTAGTTGCGGCGGTGGGACCCGTTCCACTACCGATTAATAGTATCCTGGAAAATAGTGGCTTACGTGGTACTCAAGGTGAGGTGTATCAAAAGTAGAGCTTTGTTTGGGAGTGGTTGACCGCCTTTATTGCCTTGAGAGTTGGGCTGAGTATTGAATGACTCAGCTAGATATTTCTAGATGAATTCCGAGATATTTGGTCGATCCTACTTTGATGGGAACGATGAACTCGTTCAGTTGAGATGAGCGATTCTTCCGGGCTCGATGAGCCACTTTTTTGAAGGAAAACAATTCGGATTGATCTAGGTTCGGGCCGTTTCTGAAGGAGGTTGGCTTGAACTGAACCTTTCCTTGGCTTCCTGGTGTGTAAGTCATTATATCGGTCAATCGATTGTTACTGAGAATGAACTCTCTGACATTGGTCTTCGATCCGTTGAACTGTGATAGCTTTCGCCAAAAAGTTGGTCAACACTTTACCCCTCAGAATACAACTTTCTTGGTAAAGGTGGTGTGTTATGAATCTTGCATCAAAGTCCAATGTGCAAGCAGCGGTGGTTACGCCGAACCATATTGAGGCCAGAAATACGACGATCCTGATGGTTGTATTAACACCAAAAAACCAACGATCAAATTAGATCATATTAAGGTCAGAAAACCAACAACCATCGAGGACTGTATTAAGGCTGTGAAATTGATTGTTAGCTTTGTTCGTGAGATCTAACACTTGCAGAGAATTTATGGTCCATTCTTGGTCTAAAGAAGGCTCCGACCTTGATTGGGCGAGCATTAACCATACTTGGCTTAAAGATATGGATGAGCAGTTATCGCACTTGGCTTTGAAAGATGGTGAGTATTAACCGTACTCGACTTACAGGGGTGGCAAGTATTAACCATACTTGGCTTATGGTAAGTGTTAATTATGCTTGACCCATGTAAAATTATTCGTGAAGCCCGACAAGTGGGAAGTGCACTTGGTTCAGAGGAAGGGCGAGTATAATCCATACTCGGCTTAAGGAGTAGGCTCAAATATGGTGGCAGGCTTTGATCGTGCACTATGAACGATGACTTAGCACTGATCATATTCGATTTAGCGAGCACTAGTCAGGCTCGACTCACATCATTCAAACATAATCCATCTTTGCAAAAGAAAGATTATTGCTGTTGAAGAATTATTACAAGGAAAAGGAAATAAATTCTAAGAGGACAACTGTCGATTCCAGAGTATGCCTACGAGCTAAATCCTAACCCCGTATATGTGTACATCAACATATCTTTTAGTTGAAAGAAGATATTAATACATAAAAATAAAAAATCTAAATACTATTAGTTGATGATAATGCCGTGAGTACTGGGCTTATGGTCCTTTCCATTTCTAGGAACTCATGGACCGACTTGAGGAGCATGGGCAGAAGATCGAGGCAGCAAGGTTTGTGTGTTTTTTCTGAAATATTTGGGAATTTCTCCTCGCCTGACCGTGTCCTTGATGAGATCGCACAGGTGCCTGCATTCATTGGTGTTGTGACTGGCTATGATGTGGAACATGTAGTGCTTACCAGAATCGAGCTCTTTCTAGGTTGGCTCTCTTCGAGGAGGTTTTGGGAAAGGTAGGAATCCTCGTACGTCAAGGTAGATGTCGAGTAGAGAAGAATTGAGCTCAGTATATTGATCGTACTTATTTTATCTCCGATGTCGTACGTAGCGTTCATTCTTTTCTGAAGCCTTTCCTCTTCCCTTACTCTAGCCATTAGTGTTAGATGGACCCCATTGCTTGGTAGCAAGGACCTCGAGGCTCTCCATCTTAAAATTTTCATCTTCCTATCGGAGGAATTGCTCGGCCTCTGCATAGAAATTTTCTATATCCCTGGGGGATCTCTGGTTAAAGGAATAGATAATTCTGACCGGTTCAGGATGCCTACAATGGCAGCCATGAGCACCATCGATGGCTCCGGTCAATCGACCGATGCTACGATCGCGTTGAATCTTTCGAGGAAAGATCGAAATTTCTCTCCCGGTCGTTGCTTGATGGAGGTCAGGAAAAGTACACTTTTCGGTCGGGAGTTGTGAAGTTTGAACTGCTCAATGAAGCAGGTGACCAAAGTGTTCCAACTGCCTCGACTCCGTTACTAGCAGCCGAAACCACATGCTGGATATATCTATGAGAAAGAGTGGGAAACATTTGGCCAAAATATTGGTTGATGCGTCGAGCACCTCCATGTGATGCATATATCGCATAAGGTGGATGATTGGGTCAGTCCGACCGTTGTAAGGCTCGATAGCTGGGAACTTGAAGTTCGGAGGATTGCATGAGTTCTTGATCGCCCTGGTGACGGTACTGTAGTGGATATTATCTATATCCTACTAAGAAGAGTTGCCCCGGGTGAAAAATCAGATGATGCTTGCAAGTTGGCTTCCATCTCCGAGGAGTCGTTGCCATGAATCCAGCTCTGCATTCGGAACAACACCAACACCAGGATCCAACGAAAACATGCTCGGAAGGGTGGCCGTTGGTTGGGCTCGACCCCCAAGAGTTGAGTGAAGGCGAGGGTGAGGATGATCCCTGGATGGTGGTTCTAGGAAGAATGGCCCCTCTTGTACCTAATGAGAGTTGGATCAAGCCATACCCACGACAGAAGGTTCAGTCTGATCCAGCATAATATGTGATGGCCGGGGCTCAGTGTTGCCCCCAGTCGGGGTGATGTTAGAAGGGTTTACGGTAGTGTGTTCTTCCGCCATGGTGAGAACCGGTATGGTAGAGTGGTCTCCCTGGTTTAAAGGGAAGGCTCCACTAGCTCTTCGTTGAATTGGAAGAGTTCATAAACGAGTCTGCGGTAAGATACCGGGTTGTAATGGAAATGACGTTGATTCTGATGGACCCTGCGGTTGTTTGATTGATAAAAGGTGTTGACCGTGTCCTCAAAGCGGAGGCAATATGGTCGAACGACCTAGATCTTGATTGCAGGCCTCCTGTGAATTTGCAGCTGCGGCTGCCCTAGTTGCTGGAAGTGATACTCCTAGCGGTAATTGGTCGGGAGGTGGAGCCGAGCTAGGAGGAAGCAGAGGTGGGATCTGATCAGTGGCCTGATTCGGTGCAGACTGAAGATTAGTTAGTGCCCCAGTCCCGATCGGTGGAGGAATTGATGTTAAAGCGTTTAATCCCGTCTCCACTCGATCGAGAAGGTGATCCATCAACTGTTGTTGTTGTTCGAGGAGTTTACCTTGATATGCCATCTAGTCGTTGAACTTGGCCATAATCTTGTCTACATCGTCCATGGTAATATATCGGGACACATCTTCATTAGTGGAAGCTTTCAGACTTGCTTTCGCAGCGTTTATCTCGGCTGCATCGGCGTTTGTGGGCAGGAAGATGTTGCATCTTTCTTCCGCTTGTTCACCATGGATTGAAACTTGCTGAAGGTCGTAGGGTATGTCGGTGGGCTTCCCCTTCCTGGCGCGCCAAAGTGTTGACGTCAAAAGTTGGTCACTAGTGACAGTCAACCCCCAATCGTGTGGAAAGCACACGAATATTGATTACAAAGTGTAAATAAATAAAGAAAACGGGGAACACGCAAGACTTTTTATAGTGGTTCGACAAAGATGTTGCCTACGTCCACTTTATATATATTGATTCGTTTTTTGTTACATGTACAATGCTTTTTTGTTTTGAGAAAAGAAGAAGAATTGACTATTTTTAGACTTATCCGTAAAAGAGAAGTTCAGCCAAAAAGTGAAGCATTCAAAAGAAGTATGAGACTAGGAGTTGAAAAGAAGATTTTTTGGGAAGATGCCTCCTTTTCCATTTTGAGCTTGGAGATATATAAAGATGAAGAGGTGAGATGAATGGGCTGCCACGTGGCCTTCCTATTTTTTGGAGCTTGGACACGTGGAGCTCGATTATATGTTGTAGTTGCGGCAGTGGGACCTGTAATGGCCTAAATTTCCGTACCCTTTGAGTTGACTAATAACACCACACATCTAACCCAAATTGCACAGAAATATGAATCATTATTAGAAAGAAGTTAGAGGACGTGAAATAGAAAGAAAGAGAAATTAGAATAGAAAAAAACCGAAGAACATAAATCTCACAGCGGAATGAACAAAATATATTATATAACATAAGTTTTGAAATACAAATTAGTAATTGTTTATACATACCGTCATCAGAGCATAACCGTTATTCCTGGAACAGTTATAAACACATGTTCCCAGATACAACAAAATACACAACAGAAAATATGATAGTCTATAGCTAGCTGATGAAGCCTCCAGCTTCAAGCTTCTCCAAATGAATCTGTAAATCCTGACTACTTTGCTTCCCGTACAAATTTGGGCATCCAAGAGTTTTGGGAAAACAAAACAAAATAAACTCTGGGTCAGTCATGGGACTGGTGTGAGTAAACTCCAACCATTTGTTTAACTTTCAAAAATCCTTTCAAAAGAAATGATAATTGTAAGACAGATCAACTCATAAACACAGATGGTTTTTATCTTATGATAACCAAAAATATTTTTGATATCAAATCCGGTGATATTATAATAATGTCTACATCAAATAAATAGAATCTAGTGGAATGCTTGCATCTCACGCTCCATATATAATGTTAAATCAAAAACCGCAGGGCACTTATTGGATATTGGATTTCCAACATGACAACATATGGAACCACCTTACGATATTGTATCCCTAGAGGGGAATACACTGGGTTCAACAAGAAAGTCTTGTAACCCGGCCCATACATGGTTGGTCACTCATTTAACTTGAGTGTATCGAGCATATTATCACCAACGGTTGTGATCAGCAACCGTTACCGAAAGCATACAGCAGCGAACAGAATAAGAAGCAACTGAAATTTCTCTAGATCTTGTGATAATACCCCTGATGGGAATGACCCACATGGCCATGCTGCCTGCCCGATTTCTGTCATTTCCCGGGTGATGAGGCTTTAGGTCACGATATATTTTCAGAACATCTTGCCACCATTTACTTTGAATATCACATCGTTAGACATTCATCCATATACGTTGTACTGGGACTGGACAAACCAAAGGCAGCATTCTGTTAATCCATCTTGGGCAATTTCCACCTAGGATTGATAGAACAACCCTTGCACTATACCCCGTCTTCAATTATCTTCAGCATAAGTTGATTCATAGCACTTATGCCAATACGGAGTGGTTTTCAGATATTAATTCTGAACCCGGTCTCTCCATATTGATAACGGGGGTATAAGATAAATCAAAACATTGATAGTTGGTGATTTAACTATCAAAGAAAACATCCATACAATCAGCGGTCCTATTTCCAATTGGAAGCTCTACCGATCAAACATCAACAACACTGGCCCCTTTTTATATTAATTCCTTATTATATTATTGATTCCAAATTCCCCTTTTCCCTCTCCCGTATCCTTTCAAAGCTCTATTTTCTCTCTTGATTCTTGGTAAAACATTTCCAATATCCTAATTCCTTTATTCGAGAAAATATCTCTTATTCTAGTTAGAAAACAATTCTAAATTTTCAAAAATCCTTATTTTCCATATTCAGAAAATGTATCTTATTAATATCGGAAAATATTTCCATATTCCATTCATTAGTTCTTTGTTGACCAAGTCATTTCATTTTCTATGCATAGAAAATACCACTCATTTTATTTGGGGAACATTTCAAATCCTTTAAATTAACACGATGTTATAAAATATCGTTATTATAACTCAAACCATTAATCATTTATTAACTTACCATATTGCTAATCAGTCTTCACTATCGAACCTTAACCATTCTTCCATCAATCATGAAGTCAATCAAGTTGGGGTATAATTACCTCCCAGACCTTAATTAAACAACATTCTTAACTTTGAAATAGTCAAAGTTCACAACTTCCAACAAAAAACATCACTTATGCAACTCTCAGCTTCAATCTAAGAATCCACTTCTTTAACGGAAAAACATTGATTATAATGGTAGCTTTATAACCGCTGTTTCCAAATATTTGATTTATAAAAAAAAATTATTATAACAGTAACGCTAAAATCGCTGTTTAGATTTACAAAACATTTATTATAACGACAGCGCTAAAATTGCTGTTTAGGTTTATAAAACATTTATTATAATGACAACGCTAAAATCACTGTTTAGATTTATAAAACATTTATTATAATGATAGCGCTAAAATTGCTGTTTCCAAATATTTGGTACATAAAAATATAACTTGTACTTATTAATAAGTAAACAAATAAATAATTATATAATTAAATTTGATTCAAACGGAAGTAAAAATAACTTCTGCCCAAATTCGATATGATCTAATCCCAATAAATAACCCTCTCTCGAATAATCTATATTCAATTTATATTCCGAACTTCGGAATAAATCTTATCACTTATGGTTAACTCAATTTCCCTTATGATTATTTCCTTTCGCATAACATTTTCCTTCAGTCTTTATTCATTTTCAAATATCAGTTCCTCACCTTAATAGGAATCTAGACTTGTTTAATAATCTTAATTTATATAAATCTTAAACTATTTCAAAACATGGAATGGTATTTCCAAAGCTATAAATATCGAAATATTCACTTCTTAATATATTTAATTTTAAATTATAGTTTTATACTAAATAGAATTCAAATATCTTCCTGAACTAAACAATTATAATAAAATTCGACCTAATCAAAGTATAATTACCTTGGACTTATTTCCATTTGTTTTATATTCCGAACTTTGGAATATAATCCAGCGTTTCCTTTCGAAAACGAATTTCCATTTCCTTCATCATTCAAATTTCTATTTGAATTCACATTTCAAACCCAGATTTCTTTTGTAATGAACCAAAAATTTCCAATGTTAATATATGCTATAAATTTCAATTTTTCTGAATATCAAGTGAAATTAATAGGGTTTAAATACAAATTTTGTTTTAAAAGATATTATATATATATATATGAGTTGAATAAATATTTTGTTTAATTATTTGAATATGAATAACTTATTTTATGATTTTTTTAAAGATTTTATTTAAATAAATATTTTTAATATTGATAAGTGATAATATTATGTTGTTTCGTAAAATAATATATTTCCATAAAAAAATTTGTGTAGTAAAAATCTCATTTTAAATAAGTTATTTTTAAAATTTTAAAATAGTATAAGAATGGTTTGTTTTATTTTATTTTATTTGGATACATTATAATGATGTTTACAAAATTTGTAAGGATTGTTAAGTATAAAAATTTATAAGTTACATTCATAAAACCTTAAGTAATATTTTGGTTACATTCATATGTATTAGAAACTTGCTACACCTACATGTGTTACTTAGTTACAGCTAAAAAAATTAAATAAATAAATAAATGGGTTCTTTTTGTGAAGCATACATTGGTTGAGTTATCAAATGAGTATTAGGTGTCCTTGTGTGGTTTACATGCATGAAAGAGGTTTTATAAACAAAACAAGTGTCCCTTAACTAAATGGCTAAAATACCCTTTGTAAATCTTATACAAACACTCTTCTGATTGAAATCTCATGCCTCATTCCTCCTCTTTCACATTGCAAAACTCCAGTAAATGAAGAAAATCACTCATTCTCTTCATTCAAAAATCCATCACTTCCAATCTATTCACTTTAAGCCAAAATAATTCACACGAATGTTGTTCGGATTCTCATTTAGGATTTCTAGAAATCAACGAGTTCATATTTCATCCATCGGTGAAGGAGAAATCATGAAATTACAGAAATATGAAAAATGGGTTCAAGAGTTCGAAAATCAAATCTCCCAATCCGGGAAGAATTGTTCGATGCTCTCAGCGCTGTTGCGATCAGCAGGAAAGGTAATATTTTTCATGCGAAATTGTTCAATTCTATGACGATGATTTGGAAAGTTGAAATCTAGGGTTGAGGATAATCGGAGAATCGGACATCGATCGACAAAATGGTGGATGGATTTGCGATGAGGATGGAGAGGGCTGAGTTGTGGTATAGTTTGGTGGGATTCGGATAAATTTTGCGTCGATAATTACATAGTAGCCATGAGTATTTCTGCATTCTAGTCTTGGTCAAGTTGATCGGTTTTCGGTGGAGATGGGTAGGTGGATGGCGGATGTGTGAAGTGAGACGAGGAGGTGATGAGAGATTTGTTGGTGAAGATCGTTTATGGTTTTGTGGAGTAGATTGATGGTGCGTGTGCACCACCGTGCACGGCCATGGGTACATGAGTAAGGAGAAAGATGCGAGAGGAGAAGAAGAGGCGTGAGGAAGAAGAGCACGAGTTGGATCGGTGCATTGTCTAGTTGGGCGTGCTTTGGGATCGATGGGGTGTTGGTGTATGCACTATACGATGCGCGTGTGATGGGCGGGAAAGACAGAGAGTAAGAAGAGGCACAGGAGAAGAAGAAGAGGGAGTGGAGGATGGTCGGTTTGGGTTCAATGATTTGGAGCCTGGGATCGGATATGCAAGTGGGCTAGGCCTTTTGGATCTTTAAGTAAGGAATTTCCCTTTTATTTAAATTTAAATAGTCTAACTTTTAAAATTTAATATATCATTCGTTATTGATCCGATTAACCCACTGTTAGTGGCATTAGAATTGTTTCGAGAAATAAGAGCATAATTATATATAGGTTTGGGATCTTAGCTAAGAAATTTTTTATGGAAAATAAGATGAAAAGTCCGTACATATATATGATGATAAATATATATAACAAGTGTTGTTAATTCAAATTTTAATATATATATAATTACCAGAAAATCACCGGCTGCTAATGGATACAGATCGGAAGTGATACGAGTAGCGGTGTCTGTGTTCCTCTTTGTAGTGAAGTTTTTTGGAGCTATTTCGGTGAGAACATTTAATTTAGTTACTTATTTCGTTAGTAGTTATTGAATAATTATAATTAGTTGTTGGTTGGATATGGATGTTCTTATGTGAATGGATGTGCATGTAATTAGTTGACATTGAACACTGAAGCATTATTGACCGTAACGCTTGTGCACAGCTGAATTGTTTGTGTATGGGTGATGATTATAATTTATGATCATCCGATTTATATGGTTGATTTATTTTGCATGATGCACACACAACACTATGGTTGTGGAATCATACAGATAGTCGATTAAATTCTCCTTCCATGTAAATGAAGATTTATTTTTCAAATATTAAAATATTTTCTTTTAAGTCAAATTTTATTTGAAAGATTTGGAAATTTAAATATAATATTTTATAAAATTATACCAGACCGTTCTAGGATGACAGAAATGATGGTGTCTAGGCTTGGGTTTGGAAATCCAGCTTCCTGCTCTCCCTGGCTATCCCTAACTGGTCTGACGGACGGAACAGTTAATTCAAATATAATTTGAATTTGAAGTTGTTTTAAACTTAGAAAAACCGACTTGAATTAAATTAAGAAATGGCATGTAAGGACTATTTATGAAGTTTAAAATTTTTGGAATTAATTTATTTTTAAGTAAAAGAGTTTTTGAATTCCGATGGTTTACAACTTATTCAAATTTAAATTAAGATTGGAAATGATTTTTGATTTAACTTAAAAATCGGTTTTAAAATTAAGTTGTTTTAAATGTTTAAGTCTAAATTGAAAAGGGTTGAAGGAATTATATTTAAATCGTTTATAACGTGCTGCAACGTGACAGTTCGAAAATGTCGATTTAAATTTTCTAACGATTATAACTTGACCGTTTGAAATCGGTTTGACTAGAAAAAAAGAATCGTTGATTTTCAAATATTAACAATTTTGAATAGAAACAAAATTATCAAATTTCAACGTACTATTTTCAACTTATATTTAAAATAAATTTGGAAAAGGTCGATGTACGCGCAGTTCAGCGACCATAACGGAAATTCAAATAAAACCAGCTTTAAATTTTGAGAGAATACATTATAAATCTTACTTTATTAAATTAAAGTAATTTGAAATGAATTATTTTAATTTTGAATTGATTTGAAATCGATTTGAATTAAATGGCTATTGCAGCGTTTTTAGTAACGTTCAAAACGTTATCATATCATTTCCAAAGACAAATGGGTTTTTAAATTTATAAATCATAAACCATTATTTTAAATGGCTAAAGGATTTTTAATGGTTGGAAAGATTTAAGTGATTAAATACTTGTATATGGAATTATTCATCAATTCTAAAAGTTAGAATTTAAAGGGGATGAATTGGATAGAGTTTGTGTCGGATGTTCGATATGTAATTCCAAGATTGAATAAACATTATCAGAAGCATTAAGAAAATATTTACATCAAGGTTCTGATAGTGCTTGTTTAATTGAGAATGGGTATCGAATATAAGTCAATGCATGAGAGAACCCGTAACTTCCCCGTGAAGGAAAGAGCGGATACTTCGAGAACAACACACAAATGAACGCAGACAGAAGAACATTTCATTTTATATTACAACAATTCATCAGAATACAAGAATATACAAAGTATGAATCAATATTACACAGAAAATATCAGAGATTTAAATTACATTTTAATACATCACAACGGAAAATAATACAACACACAACTAGAAGTAATACACGGATACATAGCTTTCCAAGTATCGTTCCAGCTGTAAATCAAGATCCTGTGAATATAAATCTGCAAAACCAAAACTACTAGCTGCTCGTGTCAAAATAAGGGCACCCAGAGTTTAGGTTAAAACAATAAACTCCAGGTCAGTCATGTGACTGGTGTGAGAACTAAAACAGTTATTTAAAACTTTACTTTAAATCAGATATATCAAGGGACCACGCCGTATAACACGGAACGGGTTTCCTCCCAAGAATACTAGTGCATATAACAAAACAACGAAATGATTTTTGAAAAAATGAAGCTATTATAAGACCAGGTCCTATCACACAATGCAACGCAAGCCGGGGGATAGGGTTTTCCCTTATAATAGCCAAACATGCTTAGTACGTTTAAAACAAATCATTTGATACTATTATAGGTGCATAGTGTATAAAACAACTACAAATCATAAGTATCAATCATAGACGACATGGGTACCATATATCATGTCACCATACTAGGCTCTACAATAAAAACCGCAAATGTCACGTATTTGGAAATTGGATTTCCGTCTGTGAACCGAGGCAAAAGATAGTCCTCCCCGAATTCGAGACTCTCTAGCCCGAGCCTTAGGATCAGAGCTCGAGTGACCCTTGGAGCGACAGGGCCGGTCCACCGATGTGGATTAATATGCCTTAACACTGCGTTTCCCCACCCTTTGGGGTGTAAATGAGCCAATGAAGGACTCCATCAGCTTCACATAGTCACTGATATATCTGAGGCGCCTCGCAACAGCAACAACCACATAAGTCTAACTCGTCAGGGCGTGTAAAACCACTAACGCCACTTCTAACTAGAAGGAAACACATTCCCTCCCTGAGGTCCTCTCCCGTTTTTAGTTCACAACCGGGGTGTGAGGCTCGCGAATCAACGCTATACAAAGCTATGCCACACAGGCCGTGCTTTGATCATCAACCACAAGACTTTGCTTTTCAACAAAAGCCTTGATCATCTGCCACTTAGGCATGCCACACAGGCAATTCACTCCATGCGTTTGATATCCATCGATATATAACCTCTGAGCTCGTACGTCTCAGAGAAGGGCGTTAAGCAAGAGAATAAATTCTCCGCCGCCAAACAGATATATATATTTAATAGAAATCAATCACACAGACTAAAATCCAATGTCAGACACACAGTCCATTTACAAGTTCGTTCTGGGTATGAATGAAACCGGAGGCACCTAGTACCCCGCATATCCATCGATCTCCAAGTACATCTGGACGACCACTAACTGATTCCCTCCTCTTGGGTGTACGACCCAATCAAGATCATCAGTAATTATCCAAACGACGTGAAGACCTCCGGTCTTCGACCACCGTCTTCACCTTCGACTTATTGTCGTATCAGTTATTCAGAATGGGATAAACCCGGTCTTTCCGAATAACTCACGTAATAATAAACAAGTGTTACACAAACAAAACATACGCCTCATTCCAGTTCAAAATATTCTTTTATTCAAATATTCTTATACTTTGTGAAAAGGTTCCCATTAATTTTATCAAAGATAATTTTTTTAATCTTCTTTGAATATCAATTCAAACTATTCGGGATTAGCGAACCACACCGAAGTAATCATTTATTTTATTTCCCAATCCCAACCTATTCACCCCATGAAGTAAAAATGGTAATACTTCATATCTAACACCAGGGTGTTATCGGTAAATTCAATTACCATTTCACGTTCAAATCTAATTAAAGATTTAACTATCGCCTGGAGTAAAACTGGTGATACTCCATTCTCGATCTTTTCAATCTAATTAAAGATTCATTAAAACTCCACTTAGTTTTTATCTTTAACTGGGTTAAAGAATTAGTGTCATTTAAAACACGGTTCACGATAAACCCAAAATCACATTCCATTAATTATCGGGTTAAAGAACAAGTGTTATTTAAAACACTGTTCACGATAAATTCAAAAATCAATACCAATTCAATTCCAATTAAATATTATTTAATTGGTACACTTCATTAAATCTAAATAAAAAGATTTAATCTTTTTCTCAACTGGGCTTAAGAACAGTGTTAATGAAGACACCATTCACGACAAACCCAAATCATATTTGATATTAAATACAAGGCTCTGAATAGAAAATATATCAGCTTATATTCAATATCAAATTCTACGACCAATAAATATCGTATTGGAAATAACGATATAAATATATCTTTCAAATTCCTATAACAATACCTGTATCATCACGAAATCCAACATCGAAATATTCCAAAGACAATTTTGATTCAAATCCATTCCAATTCATTTATTGGAAATTCTGGTTACTTTTAAAACCCTTTTCAAATTCAATTTATTTATTTAAAAATAAATAGAATTATAATTCTAGTTCAAAACTAGTTCATTTCAATAAAAATCTATTTTTATCTTTTCAAATATGGAGTTTTTCATCCCAATTCTTCCCAAATCATTTCTTATGATTCTACACAAATTATTACTATTTTTAATAATTTTATCAAGGCCTGCACAATCGATTTCCATCAACGGCCATCGAACGGCACTTACAGCGACCTTTTCCAAATTTGATTTGGACATAATTCAAAATCCAACCGTTATATTTCTAATTTCTAATATTCGTTAGAAAGCTCTTTTCAATACGAACCAAACGGTTCCGGTTTTAGGATAATCCGAATGGTCGGATCTCCCGAGATGTCTTTTCGAAGTCAATGGTCAAAATTCACGAACTACCGCAGCGCGACGCGTTCTATTCAGGCCATTATATATATATAATATATATATTATATATATTTCATCGATTTCCTTTTAAAACATATTTTATAAATCGTTTTAAATTCGTTTTCGAAACGATTTCAACTTCATTTCAAATTCAAATTAAAAAATGAATATTTCCTTATAAATTCATTTTAAATTCATTTCAAATTGATTTAAATTCAAATCGATTTTTAATTAAATTTCATTTCGTTTTCAATTCAATTCAATTTCAATTCGAATTCATTTCTATTCAATTTCAATTCGAATTCAATTCAATTCAATTTCAATTCGAATTCAATTCTATTCGAATTCATTTCAAATTGATTTCCATTCAGTTTCAATTCGTTTCAATTCAATTTAATTCGAATTTCATTTCAAAATATTCGATTTTGAAATCACTTTTCAATTCATTATAAAAACGAATATAATCGATATAAATATCGTTCGCCTCAAAATAGCGCATATCTAATCAACACGGTTTTATATATTTCTATTTCAAATATTCTATTCAAATATTTCGTTTCAAATATTTCTTTTCAAATATTTTATTCAAATATTTCTCTTCAAATATTCTATTTCAAAACTGGAATGAGGCCCAATCAATCACCATAGATTTTATTTTTATGGATTCCCATACAACGCATGTATATATCAACAATGACAAATAATCAACCATCATCCAAAGTGCATTCTACACTGTATAAGCATCAAATATAAATATTTGACACTCATAACAGTCTGTTAATCAATCGACATACAACTAATTATTGGGATTAGTGTATGTCATATATCATCCCAATACCCGTGTGGGGTTTTCAAACTATCAAATACAGATTTTATTTGTGCAGTTGGGCGATGTGTAAAATTTATCATCCCAATCAATATCAATCAAATGTGTGTATATAAACAAACCGTCCGATTTGTTTATAAATATTTGTTTCATATACATGTTAAAAATTATTTTTTTAACTATAAAATAATTTCCCCTATAAAATATTTTATTTCATTTCAAATCACATCACACAATCAACTACACATCAGAATCAAACAAACAAGCATACAAGCCGTCCATGGTCTGTGGACGACGGGTGTCGGGTGCTACTAAACACAGTCTGCATCCTAGCATATATTTTTAACTAGAAATTTAAATTAAAGGTGAGGAGTTCTCACCGACTAGCTAAACCAAACACCGCAACTCTTCATATGTAGAAATCTTCGTCGTGCTCGCCTTTTGTCAATGTCTTGTCCGTAGCGACTACATATATAAAAATCACATTTTTATATTGTTGCTATATATATATATATAAAAATCGCATTTTTATAACCATGCTACATGGATAAAAATTCAATTTTTATATCGCTACTCATATAATAAAAATCGTATTTTTATTCAAATAAAAATCATTGCTTCATAATATTAAAAATCTAAACTTTCATTAATTAAAAATCTTTTCTTTTCACCTTGTTAAAAATCACATTTTTTTAAACCATAAACAAATCCAATTTATTTCATAACCATAGATACAAATTTCCTACCTTTATCTAACAAAAGATCAAAGCTTTTATAAAATTTAATCTAAGCTTTCATGTAGTAAAAATTGTACCATTATATAAATAAAATAAAATAAAAACTGTTTTTCCTATAACTAAATAAAAATTAAAAAAAATCACTGTTTTCAGTCGGAGGGGTCCGCGGTGGTCCTTGGTGGTGGTCAGAGGGGCGCTGGAGATGGCGGCATCCTTCCAGGTGGCGGCGGCCTGGCTACAGGCGGGCCCAGGGGCGTTGCCGATCTCGATTTGGGCATTCAGAAGAGGGGCGTCGGTTTTATTGGAAGAGGGGGGAGCTAACGTCGGGACTGGGGGGGGGGCCTTCAACGGAGGCGGCGGCGGTGCGGAGAGGTGGGTGGCGGCTGGAGCGTGTCGGTGGCGGAGGGCGCTAGGGCACGATCGATTTAGTTTTTTTTTTCTTTTTTTTATTTCGTTGAAGGAAATTGTCGGGGAGAGAGAATGAAGAGGGAGGATTATTATATATATTTAATTTATTAATATTTTATTCAATAAAAGTCGATTCCACATTCGATCTCCAAACGAAGCTCAACTACTGTCACCCATAGTACATTACCCCCATTCCGAACACCATGGGATATGTATCGCATGCTGATTCAATCGTTTCGATCAGTTTTCGTCAAAAACAAAATATAACTCTATATATTGAATTTGACGCATATTTCAATTTACTGGAGTCACATACTAACTCGAAAAATCCTCGAAAAATATTTTCTAGCTTCGTATTGACGATACAATCCTAACAAAACTAATTTCGTCAAATTCTAAGACCGTTTGAAAAATGGTCATTTTCCAGTCGATTAAAATCAACTGAAACTGGTCAAACGCGTGTTACTTTGCCACGCTCACATATTGATTCGAAAAATTATGAAATTTGAAACCAAGCAAAAATTTGACATCGCGAATCCAACAAAAGTGGTTTCGTCGAAAACCGAGGTCGTTTGCAAAATGGCCATTTTTAAGGGCCAGAATTCCATAGCGACAATTCTGAAATTTCAACAGGACATAACTTTTTATTCTCGCTATGAAATTTCCATTTTTCGGATTCGTTGGAAAGATATTCACAAATAGATTCAAATATTTTTGGGTTTACTAAAATCCAGTTTATTTTGAATCCTATACATTTATTAGAAAAATGAAATCGAATTATCGAACTACCGCGCCATTTTCAATTCCTTTTATATATATATAAATAAATTTTTGTATTCTAACGACGATCTATATAAATATATATGTTCGAATTCTATTCAAAATAAATTTCTCATTGATATTATTTAAAATAATCATTTTAAATATTCAAAATTCGCTAAAATTGCCAAAATAAAATTTTTACATTGGCTCGGATTTTCGGGTTATTACTATTTCCCCAACTTAAAAAATTTCGTCCCCGAAAAGGAACGAAGTCGAAAGTTGTTTCACAAATCAACTCAACTTTCATTATTTTCATTACGGCTTAAGTTATTTAGCTTTTCAGTTTCTAAGAACTTTTCAAATTTGGCTAACACCCTAAATTTTCGAAAAATTTCGCCATAACCTCCCCTGCACCGGGGACTTCGGTATATTTCATATAGCCTTCCATGGCCTTCTTCAATCCAAAAGAAAAAGAAAAAGCCAAGCGGCTAGCCAATCGGCTCGTAAAATCATCATCACCCAAACAAAACAGTAAATTATGGTAAACGTGTACCTATTTGTCGGGCAAACAATTTTATTCTTCTGCTCTATCCTCCTTGCTATGACCTGTTCAATAGATATACATGTACTATGCATGCAAATGCATCTTATTTTCAATACAATTCACTATTTGATATAATTTGGCTAAAGGTTCAACATTTAATTAATCAAACTATAATCAAACAACAAAATCAGCAATCAATTAGTGAATTATCATTTCAAATTCATAACATTGATATATAGTCAAAAATCACATTTTTGATGCCAATTCACAACAATAAGCCCTATCTAATTTTGGTTCTCACACCAGTCAATAGGAAATATATAGATATCACACCTTCGTCACTCGAATATAAATTCTAATGATGATATATTAATCATCAGAAACACCCCCGGGCGACTAGAGTGTAATTCTATATCTACCAAATATATTAAAACTTTGAATACACGCGGATCAGACGTATACGCAAAATCTTTATATACTGGATAGTCCAAATCAATATAAATGAATATTCAAATACGAATAATTCGATTTAAATTTTCAAAACAAAAAGTGTTTTCATTTTAAAGATATACTCTTCACACTCGTTCTAGGATACTACTGATCCTATCTCTAACGAGTTATTCCCATTGGATATAACTAATCCAATCTCTGATGAATTCTTTCGTATGGTTCTAATGTGTCTTGTTCTCCGAGCTCTGTAAACTAAAGCTCTGATACCAACTGAGAGAACCCGTAACTTCCCGGTGAAGCAAAGAGCAGGTACTTCGAGAACAACACACAAATGAACGCAGACAGAAGAACATTTCATTGTATATTACAACAATTCATTAGAATACAAGAATATACAGAGTATGAATCAATATTACACAGAAAATATCAGAGAATTAAATTACATTTAAATACATCGCAGCGGAAAATAATACAATACACAACTAGAAGTAATACATGGATACAGAGATTTCCGAGTATCATTCCAGCTGTAAATCAGGATCATGTGAATATAAATCTGCAAAACCAAAACTACTAGTTGCCCATGTCAAAATAAGGGCACCCAGAGTTTAGGTTAAAACAATAAACTCCAAGTCAATCATGTGACTGGTGTGAGAACTAAAACAGTTATTTAACACTTTACTTTAAATCAGATATATCAAGGGACCACGCCGTATAACACGGAACGGGTTTCCTCCCAAGAATACCAATGCATATAACAAAACAGCGAAATGTTTTTTTGGAAAAATGAAGCTATTATATGACCCAGGTCCTATTACACAATGCAACGCAAGCCGGGGGATAGGGTTTTCCCTTATAATAGCCAAACATGCTTAGTATGTTTAAAACAAATCATTTGACACTGTTATAGGTGCATAGTGTATAAAACAACTTCAAATCATAAGTATCAGTCATAGACGGCATGGGTACCATATATCATGTCGCCATACTAGGCTCTACAATAAAAACCGCAAATGTCACGTATTTGGAAATTGGATATCCGACTATGAACCGAGGCAAAAGATAGTACTCACCAAATTCGATACTCTCTAGCCCGAACCTTAGGATCAGAGCTCGAGTAACCCTTGGAGCGACAGAGCCGGTCCACCGATCTGGATTAAAATGCCTAAACACTGTGTTTCCCCACCCTTTGGGGGCGTAAATGAGCCATCGAATGACTCCATCACCTTCACATAGTCACCGATATATCCGAGGCGCTTCGCAACAGCAACAACCACATAAGTCAAACTCACCAGGGCGTGTAAAACCACTGACGCCACTTCTAACTAGCAGGAAACGCATGCCCTCACTGAGGTCCTCTCCCGTTTTTGGTTCACAACCGAGGTGTGAGGCTCGCAAATCAATGCTACACAAAGCTATGCCACACAGGCCGTGCTTTGATCATCAACCACAAGACTTTACTTTTCAACAAAAGCCTTGATCATCTTCCACTTAGGCATGCCACACAGGCAATTCACTCCATGCATTTGATATCCATCGATATATAACCTCTGAGCTCATACGTCTCAGAGAAGGGCGTTAAGAAAGAGAATAAATTCTCCGCCGCCAAACAGATATATATTTAATAGAAATCAATCACACAGACTAAAATCCAATGTCAGACACATAGTCCATTTACAAATTCGTTCTGGGTCTAAACGAAACGGGAGGCACCTAGTACCCCGCATATCCATCGATCTCCAAGTACGTCTGGACGACCACTAACTGATTCCCTCCTCTTGGGTGTACGACCCAATTAACATCATCAGTAATTATCCAAACGACGTGAAGAACTCCGGTCTTCGACCACCGTCTTCACCTTCGACTTATCGTCGTATCAGTTATTCAGATTGGGATAAACCTGGTCTTTCCGAATAACTCGCGTAATAATAAACAAGTGTTACACAAACACAACATACGCCTCATTCCAATTCAGAATATTCTTTTATTCAACTATTCTCATACTTTGGGAAAAGGTTCCCATTAATTTTATCGAAGATAAATTCTTTAAATTTATTCTTTAATCTTCTTTGAATATCAATTCAAACTAGTCAGGATTAGCGAACCACACCGAAGTAATCATTTATTTTATTTCCTAATCCCAACCTATTCACCCCATGAAGTAAAACTGGTAATACTTCATATCTAACACCACGGTGTTATCGGTAAATTCAATTACCATTTCACGTTCAAATCTAATTAAAGATTTAACTATCGCCTGGAGTAAAACTGGTGATACTCCATTCTCGATCTTTTCAATCTAATTAAAGATTCATCAAAACTCCATTTAGTTTTTATCTTTAACTGGGTTAAAGAATTAGTGTCATTTAAAACACGGTTCACGATAAACCCAAAATCACATTCCATTAATTATCGGGTTAAAGAACAAGTGTTATTTAAAACACTGTTCACGATAAACCCAAAAATCAATACCAATTAAATATTATTTAATTGGTACACTTCATTAAATCTAAATAAAAAGATTTAATCTTTTTCTCAACTGGGCTTAAGAACAGTGTTAATGAAAACACCATTCACAACAAACCCAAATCACATATGATATTAAATACAAGGCTCTGAATAGAAAATATATCGGCTTATATTCAATATCAAATTCTACGACCAACAAATATCGTATTGGAAATAACGATATAAATATATCTTTCAAATTTCCATAACAATACCCGTATCACCACGAAATCCAACATCGAAATATTCCAAAGACAATTTCGATTCAAATCCATTCCAATTCAATTATTGGAAATTCTGGTTACTTTTAAAACCCTTTTCAAATTCAATTTATTTATTTAAAAATAAATAGAATTATAATTCTAGTTCAAAACTAGTTCATTTCGATAAAAATCTATTTTTATCTTTTCAAATATGGAGTTTTTCATCCCAATTATTCACAAATCATTTCTTATGATTTTTCACAAATTATTACTATTTTTAATAATTTTATCAAGGCCCGTACAGTCGATTTCCATCAACGGCCATCGAACTGCACATACAACGACCTTTTCCAAATTTGATTTGGACATAATTCCAAATCCAACCGTTAGATTTCTAATTTATAATATTCGTTAGAAAGCTTTTTTCGATACGAACCCAACGGTTCTGGTTTTGTGAGAATCCGACGGTCGGATCTCCCGTGATGTCTGTTCGAAGTTAATGGTCGAAATTCACGAACTACCGCAGCGCAGCGTGTTCTATTCAGGCCATTATATATATATATATAATATTATATATATTTCATCGATTTCCTTTTAAAATGTATTTTATAAATCGTTTTAAATTCGTTTTCGAAACGATTTCAACATCATTTCAAATTCAAATCAAAAATTGATTTTTTCCTTATAAATTCGTTTTAAATTCATTTCAAATTGATTTCAATTCAAATCGATTTTTAATTCAATTTTAGTTCGTTTTCAATTCAACTCAATTTCAATTCGAATTCATTTCTATTCAATTTCAGTTCGAATTCTATTCAATTTCAATTCAAATACAATTCTATTCGAATTCATTTCAAATTGATTTCCATTCAATTTCAATTCGTTTCAATTCAATTTAATTCGAATTTCATTTCAAAATATTCGATTTTGAAATCATTTTTCAATTCATTATAAAAACAAATATAATCGATATAAATATCGTTCGCGTCAAAATAGCGCATATCTAATCAACACGGCTTTATATATTTCTATTTCAAATATTCTATTCAAATATTTCGTTTCAAATATTTCTTCTCAAATATTTTATTTAAATATTTCTCTTCAAATATTCTATTTCAAAACTGGAATGAGGTCCAATCAATCACCATAGATTTTATTTCTATGGATTTCCATACAATGCATGTATATATCAACAATGATAAATAATCAACCATCATCCAAAGTGCACTCTACACTGTATAAGCATCAAATATAAATATTTAACGCTCATAACAGTCTGTCAATCAATCGATCGACATACAACTAATTATTGGGATTAGTGTATGTCATATATCATCCCAGTACCCGTGTGGGGGTTTCAAACTATCAAACACAGATTTTATTTGTGCAGTTGGGCGATGTATAAAATTTATCGTCCCAATCAATATTAATCAAATGTGTGTATATAAACAAACTGTCCGATTTGTTTATAAATATTTATTTCATATACATGTTAAAAATTATATTTTTAACTATAAAATAATTTCCCCTATAAAATATTTTATTTCATTTCACATCACATCACACAATCAACTACACATCAGAATCAAACAAACAAGCATACAAGCCATCCATGGTCTGTGGACTACAGGTGTCGGGTGCTACTAAACACCGTCTGCATCCTAGTATATATTTTAACTAGAAATTTAAATTAAAGGTGAGGAGTTCTCACCGACCAGCTAAACCAAACACCGCAACTTTTCATATGTAGAAATCTTCGTCGTGCTCGCCTTTTGTCAATTTCTTGTCCGTATCGACTACATATATAAAAATCACATTTTTATATTGTTGCTATGTATATAAAAATCACATTTTTATAACCATGCTACATGGATAAAAATTCTATTTTTATATCGCTACTCATATAATAAAAATCGTATTTTTATTCAAATAAAAATCATAGCTTCATAATATTAAAAATCTAAACTTTCATTAATTAAAAATCTATTCTTTTCACCTTGTTAAAAATCACGTTTTCTTAAACCATAAACAAATCCAATTTATTTCATAACCATAAATATAAATTTCCTACCTTTATCTAACTAAAGATCAAAGCTTTTATAAATTCTAATCGAAGCTTTCATGTAGTAAAAATCATACCATTATATAAATAAAATAAAATAAAAACTGTTTTTCCTATAACTAAATAAAAATAAAAAAAACTCACTGTTTTCAGTCGGAGTGGTCCGCGGTGGTCCTTGGTGGTGGTAAGAGGGGCCCTGGACGTGGCGGCATCCTTCCAGGTGGCGGCGGCCTGGCTGTAGGAAGGCCCAGAGGCGTTGCCGATCTCGATTTGGGCATTCAAAAGAGAGGCGTCGGTTTTATTGGAAGAGGGGGGGGAGCTGACGTCAGGACTGAGGGGGGCCTTCACCGGAGGCGGTGGCGGTGCAGAGAGGGGTTGGCGGCTGGAGCGTGTCAGCGGCGAAGGGGGCTAGGGCACGATCGATTTAGTTTTTTTTATTTCGTTGAAGGAAATTGTCGGGGAGAGAGAATGAAGAGGGGGATTATTATATATAAGTAATTTATTAATATTTTATTCAATAAAAGTTGATTCCACATTCGATCTCCAAACGAAGCTCAACGACTATCGCCCATAGTACATTAGCCCCATTTCGAACACAATGGGATATGTATCACAGGGTGATTCGATCGTTTCGATCAGTTTTCGTCAAAATCAAAATATAACTCTATATATTGAATTTGAACGCACATTTCAATTTACTGGGGTCACATACTAACTCGAAAAATCCTCGAAAAATATTTTCTAGCTTCGTATTGACGATACGGTCCTAACAAAACTAATTTCGTCAAATTTTGAGACCAGTTGAAAAATGGTCATTTTCCAGTCGATTAAAATCAACTAAAACTGGTCAAACGCGTTTTCCTTTGCCACGCTCACATATTGATTCGAAAAATTATGAAATTTGAAACCTAGCAAAAATTTGACATCGCGGATCCAACAAAAGTGGTTTCGTCGAAAACCAAGGTCGTTTGCAAAATGGCCATTTGTAAGGGTCATAATTCCATAGCGACTATTCTGAAATTTCAACAGGACATAACTTTTTATTCCCGCTATGAAATTTCAATTTTTCGGATTCATTAGAAAGATATTCACAAATAGATTCAAATATTTTTTGTTTTATTAAAATCCAGTTTATTTTGAATCCTATACATTCATTTGAAATTTGATATCGAATTATCTAACTACTGCGCCATTTTCAATTCCTTTTTTATATATAAATAAATATTTATATTCTAACGACGATCAATATAAATATATACGTTCGAATTCTATTCAAAATAAATTTCTCGTCGATATTATTTAAAATAATCATTTTAAATATTCAAAATTCGCTAAAGTTGCCAAAATAAATTTTTTAAATTGGCTCGGATTTCCGGGTTATTACAATGCAACTCTATCAAACTCATGTCTGAACGTGAATTATTGGAATTATCGTAATGGAATTGTAATTCAAATAAGGATTGGCAAATTGGAAGATGTAAGGATGGAAAAAAGAAGCATGTTTAAAGTGTAAGAATTGGGTGGTTATGTTTGAAAATAAAAGAATTTGTAAATCGAATATTTTATTTCAAAGAAAGAGTTAAGACGATAACAGAAGTTATGATCAATCCAATCTTGATTTGTACATGAATAACCGACGATTGGAAGGAAATTTGAATTGCAACACCATGTGGTCCATAACCATTGTTTTATGAATACGCTTATTACTTGGAAAGACTGGGATCGGATTTAAGTCCGAAAATCATTCCAAGTAATAATACGACGCATGATGCAAATTCAAGACATGAAATCGATGAATGAAGACTGTGGTTCTTCCCATCGAACGGACTGATTGCCGATTGGTTTCTTTACTGATAGCTATAGTAAAGAGATGTCCCTATTATCGGAGTGGCAGGAAGTCCGAACATATGGGGAGAACTTTCGGATTTTGTTCCGTTCAGACCCAGGACGGACTTGTATGGATTATGTGTCTGATATTGTAATTAACGGCATAACATTGATTTCCGTTGATATGTATATGGTTTGTGACGTATGAGCTCGAAGTGGTTACGTATGGATGGAAATCAATGGTTATGTTGTGAATGGATAATGTGACATACTTAAGAGATGAAATGAGCTTGTACGATCAGGGCATTTCTTTTCTAGGCATGCTTTGTGTATGACGTGACATCGACAAACCTCACACCTCGGATGATGAGAAACTAGCGGTTAGGATGTGTGTATATATATGAATTGATGACGACCGCGGGGACAGTGGGAAACCACTTATGTCCTATGGAATAGGGTATGTTCGGGGGACCGTGTCTGGTCGAAAACCGTTGATCTACCTCGCGATTTGTATTGGTGTCCGCGTATGGATGAAAAAACCGTGATTACATTTCATTTGTGTTCTGATTGATCTTTCGTTCCAGGAATCATAAAGTTGGAAACCCAAATCTCCAATACGAGCCATACAATTTTGGGTTGTGTGTGTATATATATATATATATATTATGGCGACATAATATTATGGGTATTATGCCGTCTAGGATTAATACATTTATTTGCCAAATGGTTTTCCACACTATGTAATAATATTAAAAGAGGATTTTCACGTATGAAGGCATTTTGGTTATCATAAAACTCGCCCATCTGGTGTGCGCTTGCATTGTGTGATGTGGGACGAGCTTATGATAGCTTCATTTCCAAAAGTCATTGCATACTTATATGCACGGGCATTCACATGGAGTAAACCCGTTCCGCGTTAGCGGCGTAGTTCGGTGAAATTCCCAACTATAAAATAAACCTTAAAGCAACTGTTTTATGTTCTCACAACCGTCCCATGACTGACCTGGTGTTTATTGTTCCTTTCTAAACTCTGGGTGCCCATAAATTTTTCACATGGGCAGCAAGTAGTTTTTTTTGCAGACAGGCTTCGTTGGAGCAAAGTTCGGTGCGCTTTCTGAGTTGAAGTTCACGCTAGAGTTTAAGCTTCCGCTGTAACATGTGTTCTTCTGCTGAGAGTATATTTCTTTCTTCCGCTGTATATATGTATGTCATAACTCTGATATTCAAGTAACTCTGATGTAATATTGTTTTTGAGCAATGAAAAGTTTGTTATTTTGTTCAGTATATGTATGTACCCATAACAATTCGTCTTTATGAGCGATTTAAGTTAGTTTAATTACTGGCGAAAATCAGGCAAAAAGGTGGGTCGTTACAGTTGGTATCAGAGCTTTGGTTTATACAAAGCTATGGGGTATGACATATTTTGATCAAAGGATAGGACTAATCAGAGTTATAACGTCTCATTAGAGATAGGGTCAGAAATGCCCTAGAATGAGATTTTGGAATATTATGTCGAGAGAGCGTATTTTGAAATCCATATAAAGTATTTTTGAACTAAGTAATTCGGTTTGACAGTATGATTATTTTATAAATATAATTAAGGATAAGGGATTCTTGAGTATTGTGTTCGACGTCGTGATTGGACTATCGAGTATATAAGGAATTTAAATATACGCCTAGCTAATGTATATACGAAGTCCAGTGCATGCTAGATAGATATAGAATCACATTCTAGTCGCTCGAGGATGAATTTACTGATGACCATGGCACCATCAGTAGTGATTTTCGAGTTTCGAAAGTGGGATCACTATATGATTACGACTACGACGTCGAGAAATACTTAAATTATTTCGATATATTGGAAATATTAAAGGAATTTAATATAAGGTAGATAAGCTATAAACATAATTATCCTGGACAATAAGTCATGAGTAGCATGTAAATAGCTGGAAAATGTTTAAGAGTAAAGTTTGTCTGAAGAATTGGAAACTGAATCTTGAATATGCATGTACGTAAGCTTATTCGTTAATCACATGCATCGAACATTTCTCCATTCTAACAAAGTAATTGATCAGGTCATAACAAATTCTTGAATATAAATATTAAGATCTAATAAGTATAATCAGAGAAGATATCCTATTCCTCGATAAGAGTTAAGCAATAGAGTCGAACCTATTCCTGGCAGGAATTGTAAACGGTAAAATGCAAGATTAAGCTATTTTTCTCAGAATTATGTTTCGGCAATCAAACTCCCCTTAAAGAATTTGAAGGTAATTTTACTTAAGCGGAGAATTTGTTTGGAAAAATGGTTAAATTATGACAAATATCTAAGTGGGGGAGAAAACTATCTTTCCCTATTAAAACTGTATGAGCAATCCAAATAGAAGGTATTAAAGAGTAATCGCTCACGATACAATGGAAAACAAAATTTGAAGTAAGATTTACTCAAGAAAAAGTTAACGGAAAACTAGTACACAACAAAACTAGGAACTGATTCGGATTAGGTAATTTCAATTTGTCCAAAACCTTATGTTAACCAAGCTTCAAATAATAAGCCTTGTGTAGTAAGTAGACTAGGAAAATTTTGATTTTTCGAAATATAAATATTTTAGTTTCGGGGAAATCTTCGAAATCAATTGCTAGTGTTTGCAATTGTTTGAAATATGTATACGTTAAATCAGAGTAGCGCAGCGAAAGCATAGTTGTAATTTGAAAAGGAATGTTTCAAAGATTTTTCGCTACACTTATTGAACAAAGTAACTTTCCAAACAAGATTTGGATTTGAAACAAGAATGAATAAATGTCGTAGATCTCGCAATACAAACAAAAAGAAAAGTTGTTCGATTTTATGAATACGACTTCTAAATTTTA
This sequence comes from Allium sativum, assembly GCA_030737875.1. Taxonomy (NCBI): domain Eukaryota; kingdom Viridiplantae; phylum Streptophyta; class Magnoliopsida; order Asparagales; family Amaryllidaceae; genus Allium; species Allium sativum. The sequence continues at coordinate 383,438,813 of CM060924.1, forward strand.
GAATTAGACTCTTGGAAATTATTATATAAAAGTCTTGAAATGTTGAAGTAATATTGAATTTTAAAGAAGTTAATTCCATGTATGAAGTTTAAATGGTTGGAATGTGCAAAAGACCAGGTTATGATAATATGAGTCGATAAGGAGAAAATTCAACTTATGTAAGGGATAAAAATTGAAATTCACAAAGTTTGGTATGAATTCGAAACTCGAATGTTGATGTCGACATAAGTTGCTTGGAAATTTTATTTTCAACCATTTTGATATGATAAATAGGTTATAAAATGTTTATAATAAACAGTGGTTTCGACGACTAGAATCCCGATATTTTGAAGTGTTTGAAAACAATAAATATTTGTAAATTATGGTTACAAAATGATTTACAACTTTGGAATATGAAATGATTTGGATGTTCGAGTAACCATGACTTAAACTGGGTTGTGATGAAAGATTGGATTTTGTGCGATGGGTGATACTCAGTTGCCATGTCATGAGGATGAACTTCTCGAATTAATAACATGAAAATTTCATCATTGTATGTTTGAAAATTTGAAAGCAAATTTTGTTTTGGAAATCCCGAAGTGAAGTATGATTTTCTATATGAAAGGAATATGCAGTATTTCAATGGTTGAAATGGACATTGGGATTCCAAGTCCGGGAAATCATCTTGTGTTTTCAAAAATTGAAAATTGTAGGTAAGATTTATTTTACTTATGTATAATTTTACGAACTTCCCTTTTCAAGGACGAAAAGTCCTTAAGTGGGGGAGATTGTAATGAACCAAAAATTTCCAATGTTAATATATGCTATAAATTTCAATTTTTCTGAATATCAAGTGAAATTAATAGGGTTTAAATACAAATTTTGTTCTAAAAGATATTATATATATATGAGTTGAATAAATATTTTGTTTAATTATTTGAATATGAATAACTTATTTTATGATTTTATTTAGATTTATTTAAATAAATATTTTTAAAATTAATAAGTGATAATATTATGTTGTTTCATAAAATAATATATTTCCATAAAAATTTGTTGTGTAGTAAAAATCTCATTTTAAATAAGTTATTTTTAAAATTTTAAAATAGTATAAGAATGATTTATTTTATTTTATTTGGATACATTATAATGATGTATATAAAATTGGTATGGATTGAAGTATAAAAATTTATAAGTTACATTTATAAAACCTTAAGTAATATTTTCGTTACATTCATATGTATTAGAAACTTGCAACCCCTACAAGTGTTATTTAGTTATAGCTATAAAAAAAAATTAAACAAATAAATAAATGGGTTCTTTTTATGAAGCATGCATTGGTTGATTTATTAAATGAGTATTAGGTGTCCTTTTATGGTTTACATGCATGAAAGAGGTATTATAAACAAAACAAGTGTCCCTTAACTAAATGGCTAAAATACCTTTTGTAAAGCTTATACAAACACTCTTCTGATTGAAATCTCACGCCTCATTCCTCCTCTTTCACATTGCAAAGCTCCAGTAAATGAAGAAAATCACTCATTCTCTTCATTCAAAAATCTATCACTTCCAATCTATTCACTTTAAGCCAAAATAATTCACACGAATGCTGTTCGGATTCTCATTTAGGATTATTTATGAAGTTTAAAATTTTTGAAGTTTAAAATTTTTGGAATTAATTTATTTTTAAGTAAAAGAGTTTTTGAATTCCGATGGTTTACAACTTATTTAAATTTAAATTAAGATTGGAAATGATTTTTTATTTAACTTAAAAATCGGTTTTGAAATTAAGTTGTTTTAAAAGTTTAAGTCTAAATTCAAAAGGGTTGAAGGAATTGTATTTAAATCGTTTGTAACGCGCTGCGATGCGACAGTTCGAAAATATCGATTTAAATTTTCGAACGATTACAACTTGACCGTTTGAAATCGGGTTGACTTGAAAAAAAAGAAGAGTTGATTTTAAATATTAACAATTTTGAATAGAAAAGAAATTTTCAAGTTTCAACGTACTGTTTTCAGGTTATATTCAAAATAAATTTGGAAAAGTTCGATGTACGTGTAGTTCAGCGACCATAACGGAAATTCAAATAAAACCAGCTTTAAATTTAGAGAGAATTCATGATTAATCATACTTTGTTAACTTAAAGTAATTTGAAATGAATTATTTGAATTTTGAATTGATTTCAAATCGATTTGAATTAAATAGCTATTGCAGCGTTTTTAGTAACGTTCAAAACGTTATCATATCATTTCCAAAGACAAACGGGTTTTGAAATTTATAAATCATAAACCGTTATTTTAATAGGTTAAAGGATTTTTAATGGTTGGAAAGATTTAAGTGATTAAATACTTGTATATGGAATTATTTATCAATTATAAAAGTTAGAATTTAAAGGGGATGAGTTGGATAGAGTTTGTGTCGGATGTTCGATATGTAATTCCAAGGTTGAACAAACATTATCAGAAGCATTAAGAAAATATTTACAATTAAGGGTAAGGGATTCTTGAGTATTGTGTTCGACGTCGTGATTGGACTATCGAGTATATAGGGATTTTAAATATAAGCCTAGCTAAGGTATATACGAAGTCCAGTGTATACTAGATAGATATAGAATCACATTCTAGTCGCTCGAGGATGAATTTACTGATGACCACGGCACCATCAGTAGTGATTTTCGAGTTCCGAAAGTGGGATGACTATATGATTCCGACTACGACATCGAGAAGTACTTAAATTATTTCGATATATTGGAAATATTAAAGGAATTTAATATAAGGTAGATAAGCTAAAAACATAATTAACCTGGACAATAAGTCATGAGTAGCCTGTAAATAAATGGAAAAAGTTTAAGAGTAAAGTTCATCTGAAGAATTGGAAAATTAATCTTGAATATGCACGTACGTAAGCTTATTTGTTAATCACATGCCTCGAACATTTCTTTGTTCTAACAAAGTAATTGATCAGGTCATAATGAATGTTTGAATATAAATATTAAGATCTAATAAGTATAATTAGAGAAGATATCCTATTCCTCGATAAGGGTTAAGCAATAGAGTCGAACCTATGCCTGGCATGAATTGTAAACGGTAAAATGCAAGATTAAGCTATTTTTCATGGAAGTATATTCGGCAATCAAACACCCCTCAAAGAATTTGAAGGTAATTTTACTTAAGCGGAGAATTTGTTTGGAAAAATGGTTAAATTGTAACAAATATCTAAGTGGGGGAGAAAACTATCTTTCCCTATTAAAAATGTATGAGCAATCCAAATAGAAGGTATTAAAGAGTAATCGCTAACGATACAATAGAAAACAAAATTTGGAGTAAGATTTACTCAAAAAAAAGTTAACGGAAAACTGAATACCCAATAAAACTAGGAACTGATCCAGATTAGGTAATTTCAATTTGTCCAAAACCTTATGTTAACCAAACTTCAAATAATAAGCCTTGTGTAGTAAGTAGACTAGGAAAATTTTGATTTTTCGAAATATAAAGATTCTAGTTTCGGGGAATCTTCGAAATCAATTTCTAGTGTTTGCAACAAATTGTTTGAAATATGTATACGTTAAATTAGAGTAGCACAACGAAAGCATAGTGGTAATTTGAAAAGGAATGTTTCAAAGATTTTTCGCTACACCTATTGAATAAAGTAACTTTCCAAACAAGTTTTGGATTTGAAACAAGAATGAATAAATGTCGTAGATCTCGAAATACAAACGAAAAGAAAAGTTGTTCGATTTTATGAATATGACTTCTAAATTTTGGAATTAGACTCTTGGAAATTATTATATAAAAGTCTTGAAATGTTGAAGTAATATTGAATTTTAAAGAAGTTAATTCCATGTATGAAGTTTAAATGGTTGGAATGTAAGTTTGAATGTGCATAAGACCGATTTATGATAATATGAGTCGATAAGGAGAAAAATCAACTTATGTAAGGGATAAAAATTGAAATTCACAAAGTTTGGTATGAATTTGAAAATCGAAATGTTGATGTCGACATAAGTTGCTTGGAAATTTTATTTTCAACCGTTTTGGATATGATAAATAGGTTATATACTGTTTATATAAACTGTGGTTTCGACGACTAGAATCCCGATATTTTGAAGTGTTTGAAAAAAAAAATTGTAAATTATGGTTACAAAATTATTTACAACTTTGGAATATGAAATGATTTGTATGTTCGAGTAACCATGACTAAAACTGGGTTGTGATGAAAGATTAGATTTTGTGCGATGGGTGATACTCAGTTGCCATGTCATGAGGATGAACTTCTGGAATTAATAACATGAAAATTTCATCATTGTATATTTGAAATTTTGAAGGCAAATTTAGTTTTGGAAATCCCGAAGTGAAGCATGATTTTCTATATGAAAGATATATGTAGTATTTCAAAGGTTGAAATGGAAAATGGGATTCCAAGTCTGAGAAATCATCTTGAGTTTTCAAAAATTGAAATTTGTAGGTAAGATTTATTTTACTTTTGTATAATTTTATGAACTTCCTTTTCCAGGACGAAAGTTCTTAAGTGGGGGAGATTGTAACGAACCAAAAATTTCCAATGTTAATATATGCTGTAAATTTCAATTTTTCTGAATATCAAGTGAAATTAATAAGGTTTGAATACAAATTTTGTTTTGAAAGATATTATATGTATGAGTTGAATAAATATTTTGTTTAGTTATTTGAATATGAATAACTTATTTTATGATTTTTTTTAGATTTTATTTAAATAAATATATTAAATATTAATAAGTGATAATATTATGTTGTTTCATAAAATAATATATTTCCATAAAAATTTGTTATGTAGTAAAAATCTCATTTTAAATAAGTTATTTTTAAAATTTTAAAATAGTATAAGAATGATTTATTTTATTTTATTTTATTTGGATACATTATAATGATGTTTATAAAATTGGTAAGGATTGCTAAGTATAAAAAATAATAAGTTACATTTATAAAACCTTAAGTAATATTTTCGTTACATTCATATGTATTAGAAACTTGCTACCCCTACAAGTGTTATTTAATTATAGCTATAAAAAAAATTAAACAAATAAATAAATGGGTTCTTTTTGTGAAGCATGCATTGGTTGATTTATTAAATGAGTATTAGGTGTCCTTGTGTGGTTTACATGCATGAAAGAGGTTTTATAAACAAAACAAGTTTCCCTTAACTAAATGGCTAAAATACCCTTTGTAAAGCTTATACAAACACTCTTCTGATTGAAATCTCACGCCTCATTCCTCCTCTTTCACATGGCAAAGCTCCAGTAAATGAAGAAAATCACTCATTCTCTTCATTCAAAAATCCATCACTTCCAATCTATTCACTTTAAGCCAAAATAATTCACACGAATGCTATTCGGATTCTCATTTAGGATTTTTAAAAATCAATGAGTTCATAGTTCATCCATCAGTGAATGAGAAATCATGAAATTACAGAAATATGAAAAATGGGTTCTAGAGTTCGAAAAATCAAATCTCTCAATCCGGGAAGAATCGTTTGATGCCGTCGGCGCCATTGCGACCAGCAGGAAAGGTAGTATTTTTCATGCGAAATTGGTTCAATTCTGTGACGATGATTTGGAAAGTTGAAATCTAAGGTTGAGGATAATTGGAGAATCTGACATCAATCAACGAAACGGTGGATGGATTTGCGATGAGGATGGAGAGGGCTGATTTGTGGTAGTTTGGTGGGATTCTGATAAATTTTGTGTCGATAATTACACAGTAGCCGTGAGTCTTTCCCGTTCCAGTCTTGGTCGAGATGATCAGTTTTCGGTGGAGATTGGTAGGTGGATGGCGATGTGTGCAGTGAGACGAGGAGGCGATGAGAGATTTGTTGGTGAAGTTCATTTATGGTTTCGTGGAGTAGATTGATGGTGCGTGTGCACCACCATGCACGGCCATGGGTACAGGAGTAAGGAGAAAGATGCGAGAGGAGAAGAAGAGGCGTGAGGAAGAAGAGCACGAGTTGGATCGGTGCATTGTCTAGTTGGGCTTGCCTTGGGATCAATGGGTTGCTGGTGTATGCAACATATGTTGTGCGTGTGATGGGCAGGAAAGACAGAGGAGCAAGAAGAGGCATAGGAGAAGAAGAAGAAGTGGGAGTGGAGGAAGGTCGGTTTGGTTTCAATGATTTGGAGCCTTGGATCGGATATGCCAGTGGGCTAGGCCTTTTGGATCTTTAAGTAAGAAATTTCCCTTTTATTTAAATTTAAATGGTCTAACTTTTAAAACTTAATATATCATTATTACTGATCCGATTAACCCACTTTTAGTGGCATTAGAAATGATTCGAGAAATAAGAACATAATTATATATAGGTTTGGGATCTTAGCTAAGAAATTTTATATGGAAAATAAGATGAAAAGTCCGTACATATATATGACGATAAATACATATATAACAAGTGTTGTTAATTGAAAAATTAATATATATAATTAGCAAAAAATCACCGGTCGCTAATGGATACGTATCGAAAGAGATACGAGTAGCGATGTCTCTGTTCGTTGGCTTGTTCATCTTGGTAGTGAAGTTTTTTGGAGCTATTTCGGTGAGAACATTTAATTTAGTTACTTATTTCATTAGTAGTTATTGAATAATTATAATTAGTTGTTGGTTAGATATGGATGTTCTTGTGTGAATGGATGTGCATGTAATTAGTTGACACCGAACACTGAAGCGTTATTGACCATAACGCTTGTGCATAGCTGAATTGTTTGTGTATGGGTAATGATTATAATTTATGATCATCTGATTTATATGGTTGATTTATTTTGCATGATGCACACACGACACTATGGTTGCGGAATCATACAGATAATCGATTAAATTCTCCTTCCAGGTAATTGAAGATTTATTTTTCAAATATTAAAATATTTTCTTTTAAGTCAAATTTTAATTTGAAAGATTTGGAAATTTAAATATAATATTTTATAATATTATACCAGACCGTTCTAGGATGACAGAGAGGATGGTGTCTAGGCTTGTGGTTGGAAATCCAGTTTCCTGCTCTCCTTGGCTATCCCTAACTGGTCCAACGGACGTAACGGTTAATTCAAATATAATTTGTATTTGAATTTGAAGTTGTTTTAAACTTAGGAAAACTGACCTGAATTAAATTAAGGAATGTCGTGTAAGGACTATTTATGAAGTTTAAAATTTTTGGATTTTTTTTTAATTAAAAGAGTTTTTGAATTCCGATGGTTTAAAACTTATTTAAATTTAAATTAAGATTGGAAATGATTTTTGATTTAACTTAAAAATCGGTTTTGAAATTAAGTTGTTTTAAAAGTTTAAGTCTAAATTCAAAAGGGTTGAAGGAATTATATTTAAATCGTTTATAACGCGCTGCGAATCGACAGTTCAAAAATATCGTTTTGAATTTTCGAATGATTATAACTTGACCGTTTGAAATCGGTTTAACTTGAAAAAAAAGAAGCGTTGATTTTCAAATATTAACAATTTTGAATAGAAAAGAAATTTTCAAATTTCAACGTACTATTTTCAAGTTATATTCAAAATAAATTTGGAAAAGGTCGATGTACACGTAGTTCAGCGACCATAACAGAAATTCAAATAAAATCAGCTTTAAATTAAGAGAGAATTTATGATAAATCTTACTTTATTAACTTAAAGTAATTTGAAACGAATTATTTGAATTTTGAATTGATTTGAAATCGATTTGAATTAAATGGCTATTGCAGCGTTTTTAGTAACGTTCAAAACGTTATCATATCATTTCCAAAGACAAATGGGTTTTGAAATTTATAAATCGTAAACCATTATTTTAAGTGGTTAAAGGATTTTTAATGGTTGGAAAGATTTAAGTGATGAAATACTTGTATATGGAATTATTTATCAATTCTAAAAGTTAGAATTTAAAGGGGATGAGTTGGATAGAGTTTGTGTCGGATGTTCGATATGTAATTCCAAGGTTGAACAAACATTATCAGAAGCATTAAGAAAATATTTACATCAAGGTTCTGATAGTGCTTGTTAAATTGTGAATGGGTATCGAATATAAGTCAACGCAACTCTATCAAACTCATGTCTGAATGTGAATTATTGGAATTATCGTAATGGAATTGTAATTCAAATAAGGATTGGCAAATTGGAAGATGTAAGAATGGAATAAAGAAGCATGTTTAAAGTGTAAGAATTGGGTGGTTATGTTTGAAAATAAAAGACTTGTAAATCGAATATTTGATTTCAAAGAAAGAGTTAAGATGATAACAGAAGTTTTGATCATTCTAACCTTGATTTGTACATGAATAACCGACGATTGGGAGGAAATTTGAGTTGAAACCCTATGTGGTCCATAACCATTGTTTTATGAACGCGCTTATTACTTGGAAAGACCGGGATTAGATTTAAGTCCGAAAACCATTCCAAGTAATAATACGACGCATGAAGCAAATTCAAGACTTGGAATTGATGAATGAAGACCATGGTTCTTCCCATCGAACGGACTGATTGCCGATTGGTTTCTTTACTGATAGCTACAGTAGAGAGATGTCCCTATTATCGAAGTGGCAGGAAGTCCGAACGTATGGAGAGAACTTTCGGATTTTGTTCCGTTCAGAGCCAGGACGAACTTGTATGGATTATGTGTCTGACATTGTAATTGACGGCTTAACACTGATTTCTGTTGATATGTATCTTGTTTGTGACGTATGAGCTCGAAGTAGTTATGTATGGATGGAAATCAGTGGTCAGTTGGGAATGGATAATGTGACATACTTAAGAGATGAAATGAGCTTGTACGATCAGGGCATTACTTTTCTAGGCATGCTTTGTGTATGACGTGACATCGACAAACCTCACACCTCGGATGATGAGAAACTGGTGGTTAGGTTGTGTGTACATATATATGGATTGATGATGACCGCTGCAGCAGTGTGAAACCACTTATGACCTGTGGAATAGGGTATGTTCGGGGGGCCGTGTCTGGTCGAAAACTGTTGATCTACCTCACGATTTATATTGGTGTCCGCGTCTGAATGAAAAACCCGTGATTACATTTCGTTTGTGTTCCGATTGATCTTTTGTGCCAGGAATCATCAAGTTGGAAACCCAAATCTCCAATACGAGCCATACGATTTTGGGTTGTATATATATGGCGACATAAAATTATGGGTATTATGGCATCTAGGATTAATACATTTATTTACCAAATGGTTTTCCACACTATGTAATAATATTGAAAGAGGATTTTCACGTATGAAGGCATTTTGGTTATCATAACATAAAATTCGCCCATGTGGTGTGCGCTTGCATTGTGTGATGTGGGACGAGCTTATGATAGCTTCATTTCCAAAAGTCATTGCGTATTTATATGCATGGGCATTCACATGGAGTAAACCAGTTCTGCGTTAGCGGCGTAGTCCGGTGAAATTCCCAATTGTAAAATAAACCTTAAAGCAATTGTTTTATGTTCTCACACTAGCCCCATGACTGACCTGGAGTTTGTTGTTCCTTTCTAAACTCTGGGTGCCCATAAATTTTTCACACAGGCAGCTAGTAGTTTAGTTTGCAGATAGGTTTCGTTGGAGCAAAGTTCGGTGCGCTTTCTGAGTTGAAGTTCGTGCTAGAGTTGAAGCTTCCGCTGTAACATATGTTCTTCTGCTGAGAGTATATTTCTTTCTTCCGCAGTATATATGTATGTCGTAACTCTGATATTCATGTAACTCCGATGTAATATTATTTTTGAGAAATGAAAAGTTTTGTTATTTTGTTCAGTATATGTATGTACCCATAACAATTCATCTTTATGAGCGATTTAAGGTTGTTTAATTACCGGCGAGAATAGGGCAAAAAGGCGGGTCGTTACATCTTTTATAGATGCTTTCATTTGCAAAATCTCTGCACTAAACGATTATTCACTTTAATCGTGAATAATATTTCTTTTTACATAATCAAAACCATATTCCATTTATAACTTCTATTTACAATTATGTATAAAAATCTCATTATTAATTTCAAACATTTGTAATCTCGCTTATAATTTCCTTTATAATTTACTAAGTTCAAATCTCATTTCAGATATTGGTTTTCAAAACTAATTTCCACTTTTCCGCATAAATTCAAACTTGAATTTATATTTTTATTTATCCAATGATAAATAATTCACTTAATTTATAAACCCATTTAAAATTAACTTCTTGTTTAAATAACAAGTTTCTACCTCTTAACTCCATTCGAAATTAAACTTCAATTTTTTTTGAAAAAATAAATATATATTTCCTTTTTAAATCTCAAATTTCATTTTCTATTCGAAAATATTTTTCGGTATTTAAATACCAAACAATAGTATAAATGTTGAGGAATCCAGTTGGATCCCTCTAACCTGTTTCCCTGCATCCACAGATGTTAATCAACATTAATTTCACATAAATATGAGATACCATAGTAAACAGAACTAATAATCGATCAATGATAAATATCAACCATTTCAACCAATTTCATCAACCATTCATCCCAACAACCATCATACAGTATAAAACTGCTATAAATTAATTTAAAACTCGTTTATATAAAAATATAAACGAGGCAGAGTTAATGAGTTTACTCGCCTAGTTTTGCAGTTGATGGTTCCGCTTTTTTCTGTTAAAATTAAACAGCATTTGATTTAACCACGGAATCCCAATAGCTTTGTTCTCAACCAAAATAGTTGTACAATGTAGATTTCTTCGTTGCAACTCCAGCATAACCGGTTTAATCTGATTCTGATAACATATGTATGATATATTAGTTTTATAAGTTCTAAATGATACTAATGTCATTATCTTAACAAATAATTTAATCATTCCCTTAATCATTCTTTTAAATCCTTATTGTTTTTAAGCTCTTCTTCTTCGTGGTAAAACGAACACGCTGAGGTTCCCTTATTTCCATCTTCACTGTGCTTTCAAGTCGTCCACCTTCTTCATGACTCACCCAAATCGGACTTACAATAACCCCCTCCTAATTTTTGAAAGATACCCAATATCCTCCTTTTTTCCTTTACTTTCAGTCATGGACTTTGTTCTTCCCGTATATATTTCTTTTTCCAATGCCTACTGTCTACTCATGCACCACTTCCTATACTCCTTTATCTCCTCAATCCTGCTGCGCAACACCAAAACAAGAGGCACTGACCTCCTCCATCTACAGCCTTACTCATCATCCAATTACACTACCTTCACGAATCATAGTTTCAAACATCAACAGAAAATCTGTAGCACACCTTCATGCATACTATCACAACTAACTGTCATACACAAATCACTATGCCTCCTATGGAACCGTCTCTAAGCTATCCTCACGTACTACATTACAATAATCAATGCCAAACAGTACGGGTTTCCACCAAGAATTTCCTCAATCACCAAATTGATGCCAATAAAACACTTCATGTAAATGGTTCGAGCTATTAAAGCTCACATCATAATTCCATGACCATACTTCGTTTCTACCTCCTAATCTCCTGTTTTATCCAATAAACCCTCCTCGCTTCTCTTACATCCCTTTCTTACTCTCTCTCGCCTTTTCATCTTACTATAGCTTCCAATATTTATTCAACATACCCACTCCTTTTAATTCATAACCAGACCTGAAAATTTCTTCCCATCTGCTCGTTCCAACCCCCCAGCTATCGTCCATTCGTCACACAATCGTTTAGGCTCAACAATCCTACCATCCTGGTAGTAGCATCACGCAGCCACCAATAATAAGTAATCGAACTTTTTTAACACTGAAATCCATCAACATTTTCTATCCGATACTAGCTCCAATATTAACCACAAATATAATGACGAAATTATCGATTAATCACTGAATCACCCAAATTCAATCATTATCTCGGATGCATCAAATATGGAGAAGAACCAAACCCTTAATCAGCGACTTTAATGTCACGTTGCCACCCCTGAGCACCCAACTCTCCCTCTAGATCCCCTTTATGAACTCAATTACCACAATCAATTTGCAGTACGTTGCTTAAAGTTCGTGAATCCCTCAACCTTAGCTCAACTGCCTCAATTTGACTCCCTTAGGAATTTCATCACCAGCAGCTATATGAGCATAAGGCTCTCAGGAAAACAAGAAGAACGAATCAAAAATCAAATGATTTCGTTAAGTGTTTGATTCATATGATTTTCTGATTAGATTAAAAAAAATCATGATTTTTGTTGAAAGGTGAAAATGGATGTGAAGTGAAACGAAGAGAGGTGATCCCTGTACCAACATAAGTAGCTTAAATAGGAAATTTTGTTATTATTTTATTAAATATATATGAGTTGCGTGGTTCCCACGGTTTGGACTGCTAAAATTGGTAGGCACGGATACTGGCTTGGAGAGCATGGTTTTTGTTTTTTTTAATATAAGTCACGTGGTGGTCGAAAGAAGTATAAACAGCAAGAAACTATTATTGTATTTGTTTTTATTTTATTAGTCAACAAGGTCAGAGAATCTACTTAATGAGTATGGACCAATTTTCTTTGCTCTGCCGAAACTTTTGAGCAATTGAGAAACAAACCAATAATTGGATCACATCTGATATTTTTGTTTAAATTTAGAACCAAGATTTTTTGTTAACATTTGTCTATTTTACAACTACATAGAATCTTGAAAACGATGTCTTGATTTCTTTTCTAGCGTCCCTATCCTCTACAGAAAAAGAGAAACAATGGACAAAACAACAATTACGTTTACTTCCTTCGCCAAGTTTTGTTGACTATAAGAATTGCAAATCTCCCTATTTGGACTTAAGATAAGATATGGGGGGTGTGATGGGATGGGATTTCTTTTGTTGAAAATTTTTACATACTATGTTTGATAAGGACCGAACGAGGAGGAAAAGTATAAAAATAAAAATAAAAGATGCCGCGGTTTTTGTGTAGGGTATGGCAAAGTTATGATAAGATTTTGTAAAGGTACGGTCACAACAACGTAATCTTACCTTGGATGATCCACTAATATAATTATATTACCAATACCAGATGGAACTTTTTATTTAAAGCCGACAATCACATAACTGTTATAAATATATATTCATACAGCAGTATTTTAACCATTACTTTAAAATATTGGATCATGTATCTTATCGACATAATAAAAATATATGAATATATGGGAAATTATATGTTAAGCTCATTTGGAAATTCATTATCAAACTCGAATATGAATTTGATTAAATATTTTATATTATCCAATTTACACAACAATGTCAATTTCAGCTAATTCCAAATATTTCGAAATTAAAATTTATTATTCCACTGTTTATACTAATTAAATATTCAAAATATTTGAATTCAATTCATTTAAATTATTAAACCAACTAATTATTATATCGCTAAAATTCTGGGATGTTACATTCCTTCCCCCTTAAAATAATTTTGTCCTCGAAATAGCTAAGCAGTAAAAATACTATAACTCTAACTCCTCATAACCAACTTAGTTGAAATCTTATGTTCCATATCTTTATAACCCAGCTCATATCCGACCCTTCGAATTCACATACCGATACTCGACCATTCGTAATTTTTTCCAAATGATATGTCCACCATTTTTGGACAATCCCTCATCACTTTCTCACCTTCAATCCATATCCACATCCATTCCAATAAATTTTAAATCCATTTACAAATTTCATTATTCCACTTGATATTTTTTTAACCAGCTCTGGTTTTCTTATTTCATTCACAATTAACACTTTATTTTAAATTATCAAAAATTTCTTGAAAATTTTCTAACTCTTTATATTTTTGAAAAATTTCTCCAGCATCTCCTTTGCACGGCTCAATTGGTGCAACCACAACTCGCCTTTCTAGGCCTTCTCCAATCCAAAAGAAAATCAAAAAGCCAACCGGCTTGCCCTATAGGCTTATAAAACCATCAAACCTAAGTAATATTGTAAACATGTACCTTTTTGTCAAGCATAATTATATCTCTTGCATTTGCTTCCATTCAATATTTGTTCAACATATACGTATCCATTTCCAGTCGGTTTCAAATCAATCCAACTTCCAGTTTTTAACTCTCTAATCAACTTCTGATTAGTTCACTTCCATTTTACCAATTCAAATTAAATTCTATTTCCAAAAATCAACCTTCTTATTCTGCTTGAGTTCAATTCCATCAGGGATTAATTCTAAACAACATCCAATATATATTCAACTTGTTCATACATAAGTCGAATTTACTTTATTAATTCCATTTTCAAACATTTCTCTTTGTTTAATTTCATTCTGGATTATCTCTAATCTAGTCCAATTTCATTTAACTAAACTTAAATTTTAATTCATTTAATACATTTTTACTTTTTCAGTCTATTCAACTTATACAAGTTAAAATTTAATTTCAGAATTCAAATTCCCGGGTTTTATTTCAAATCAGTTTTAAAACCATATACATATATTTATAATCATTCAATTCAAAACATTTGAATTTTTAAACCAATTTGTTTTTCTCAAATAAATTTTCCATTTACAAATTTTTATATTAGCAATCCGTCACTTAGAAACTCAAAAATGAATACCGATAATGTCGCGATCCATTATCGGAATTATTTTCTTGCCACTGAAGTGATTTCAGTGCTTAATCACTTTCAAAACCAATTTAAACCATTCTTATTCAAAAATCCTTCAAAATAATAATATATTACTTTTAAAAAATACTTTAGAAAATATTTTCTAAATAACCCAGGATTTAAATTCTCAAATTCAGGTTTGAACACAATTTTAGTTCATCTTATTTGTATATTCCATTCTTATACAAATTCGATTTGGTTTTATATAACCTTTTAAATATATAATCTCATTTGATTATAATAACACCAACCAAATCAAAAATTTTGGAAAATTATTCCTTTATAACAAAATAAATTTTAGGGAAAAATTATTTCATTTACCCATTTAAAACAATACTGTATCGAATTGCTTTTTTCGAGAGTTTAGAAACACCTATTTATACAATTGTACATTCTGTATCGACCAGAATTCATAAACCACTCAACAAATCAATCAACACAATATAAAACAATTTTATATCAAATCTACAAATTCATGCTCATACATATACGCTCAAACTCAATCTAGGGTATTACTAACCCTATCTCTACCGAGTTACGCCACAGAGCCTAGGTCACTACTCATCCTTCAGCTTTGATACCAAATGTAATGTACCGGCGATTTCGGTTGGCTTTTCAACCATCCCTGAACCCCCAAGTCAGCGGGCTAACATCCCACCGTGGCTTACACTGGTACCCCAAGAACTCATTTTACGGCCAGCCTTTCGTATTCGCAACCAAACCTCCCTTAATTTCGAGGGACATTTAGAGGTAAGAGTCTCCCATCTGCCACCTAACGCGAAGCGAGAACCCTCTATCATGCGTACCCAGCTCACACAGCCAGCAACGAATTGGGGTATAATTACCACTCAGACCTTAATTGAAATACATTCTCAACTTTGAAATAGTCAAAGCTCACAACTTCCAACAAAAACATCACTTATGCGACTCTCAGCTTCAATCTAAGAATCCACTTCTTTAACGGAAAAACATTGATTATAACGGTAGCGTTACAACCGCTGTTTACAAATATTTGATTTATAAAAAAACATTTATTATAACGACAACTTTTAAAATCGTTATATAGATTTACAAAACATTTATTATAATGACAGTGCTAAAACCACTGTTTAGATTTATAAAACATTTATTATAACGACAACGCTAAAATCGCTCTTTCTAAATATTTGGTACATAAAAATATAACGTGTATTCATTAATTCAATTAATAAGTAAATAGATAAATAATTAAATAGTTAAATTTGATTCAAATGGAAGTAAAAATAACTTCTTCCCAAATTCGATATGATCTAATTCCAATAAATAACCCTCTCTCGAATAATCTATATTCGATTTATATTTCGAACTTCGGAGTAAATCTTATCATTTAAGGTTAACTCAATTTAAATTATGATTATTTCCATTCGCATAACATTGGCTTTCAGTTGTTATTCATTTTCAAATATAAGTTCCTTTCCTTAATAGGAATCTAGACTTGTTTAATAATCCTAATTTATATAAATCTTAAACTATTTCAAAAATGGAATGGTATTTCCAAAGCTATAAATATCGAAATATTCACTTCTTAATATATTTCATTCTAAATTATAGTTTTATACTAAATAGAATTCAAATGTCTTCCTGAATTAAACAATTATAATAAAATTCGACCTAATCAAAGTATAATTATAAATTCCTTGGATTTATTTCAATTTGTTTTATATTCCGAACTTTGGAATATAATCAAGCGTTTCCTTTCGAAAACGAATTTCCATTTCCTTTATCATTCAAATTTTTATTTGAATTCACATTTCCAACCAGATTTCTTTTATAGATGCTTTCATTTGCAAAATCTCTGCTCTAAATGATTATTCATGAGATTATTCACTTTAATCGTGAATAATATTTCTTTTTACATAATCAAAACCATATTCCATTTATAGCTTCTATTTACAATTGTGTATAAAAATCTCATTATTAATTTCAAACATTTATAGTCTCGCTTATAATTTCCTTTATAATTTGCTAAGTTCAAATCTCATTTCAGATATTGGTTTTCAAAACTGATTTCCACTTTTCCGTATAAATTCAAATTCAAATTTATATTTTTATTTATCCAACGATAAATAATTCACTTAATTTATAAACCCATTTAAAATTAACTTCTTTTTTAAATAAACAAGTTTCTACCTCTTAACTCCATTCGAAATTGCACTTCAGTTTTTTTGAAGAAAAAAATATATTTCCTTTTTAAATCTCAAATTTCATTTTCTATTCAAAAATATTTTTCGGTATTTAAATACCAAAATTATAGGGTTAGGGTAATTCAACACAGCACAATCAATCACAGTATATATCACAATATATAACACAGTAAATACCAAACAATAATATAAATGTTGAGTAATCTGTATCCCTCCAACCTGTTTCCCTGCATCCACCAATGTTAATCAACATTAATTTCACATAAATATGAAATACCATAGTATACAGAAATAATAGTCGTTCAATGATATAACTATATCAACCATTTCAACCAATTTAATCAACCATTCATCCAAACAACCATCACACAGTATAAAATTGCTAGAAATAAATTTAAAACTCGTTTATATAAAAATACAAACGAGGCAGAGTCAGTGAGTTTACTCACCTAGTTTTGCAGTTGACGGTTCCACTTTTGTTTTTGTTAAAATCAAACAGCATTTGATTTAACCACGAAATCCCAATAGCTTTGTTCTCAACCAAAATAGCTGCACACTGTAGATTTCTTCGTTGCGACTCCAGCATAACCGAATTAATCTGATTCTGATAACATGTGTATGATATATTAGTTTTATAAGTTCTAAATGATATTAATGTCATTATCTTAACTAATAATTTAATTATTCCCTTAATCATTCTTTTAAATACTTACTTATTATTTTTAAGCTCTTCTTCGTCGTGGTAAAACGAACTCGCTGAGGTTCCCTTATTTCCATCTTCACTATGCTTTCTAGCCGTCCACCTTCCTCATGACTCACCCAAATCGGACTTACAAAACCCTCTCCTAATTTTTGAAAGATACCCAATATCCTCCTTTTTTCCTTTACTTTCAGTCATTGACTTTGTTCTTCCCGTATATGTATTTCTTTTTCCGATGCCTACTGTCTACTCATGAACCTCTTCCTATACTCCTTTATCTCCTCAATCCTGCTACGCAACACCAAAACAAGAGGCACCGACCTCCTCCATCTACAGCCTTAATCATCACCCAATTACAATACCTTCACGAATCATAGTTTCAAACATCAACAGAAAATCTGTAGCACACCTTCGTGCATAATATCACAACTAACGATCATACACAAATCACTATGCCTCCTATGGAACCGTCTCGAAGCTACCCTCACGTACTACATTGCAATAATCAATGCCAAACAGTACGGGTTTCCACCAAGAATTTCCTCAATCACCAAATCGATGCCAATAAAGCACTTCCTGTAAATGGTTCGAGCTTTTAAAGCTCACTTCACAATTCCATGACCATACTCGTTTCTACCTTATAATCTCCTATTTTATCCAAGAAACCCTCCTCACTTCTCTTACATCCCTTTTTACTCTCTTCTTCCTTTTAATCTTACTGTAGCTTCCAATATTGATTCAACATACCCACTCCTTTTAATTCATAACCAGACCTGAAAATTTCTTCCCATCTGCTCGTTCCAACCCCCAACTATAGTCCATTCGTCACGCAATCGTTTAGGCTCAACAATCCTTCCATCCTGGTAGTAGCATCACGCAGCCACCAACAATAAGTAATCGAACTATTTTAACACTGAAATCCATCAATATTTTCTATTCGATATTAGCTCCAATATTAACCACAAATACAACGAAGAAATTAGCAATTAATCACCGAATCACCCAAATTCAAACATCATTTCAGATGCATCAAACCTGAAGAAGAACTGAACCCTTAATCAGCGACTTTAATGTCGCATTGCCACCCCTGAACACCCAACTCTCCCTCCTGATCCCCTTTATGAACTTGAATACCACAATCGATTTGCAATACACTGCTTAAAGTCCATGAATCCCTTTACCTTAGCTCAACTGCCTCAATTTGACTCCCTCAGGAATTTCATCGCACCCATCAACAACTATATAAGCGTAAGGCTCTCAGGAAAACAAGAAGAACGAATCGAAAATCAAACGATTTCGTTAAGTGTTTGATTCATTATGATTTTCTGATTAGATTAAAAAAATCACGATTTTTTTTGAAAGGTGAAAATGGATGTGAAGTGAAACGAAGAGAGGTGGTCTCTGTACTGCCATAAGTAGATTAACTAGGAATTTTTGTTATTATTTTATTAAATATATACGAGTTCCGTGGTGCCCACGATTTGGAAAGGCGTGGTACACATGGGTGCTAAAACTTGGTAGGCATGGATGCTGGTTTGGAGAGCACGGTTTCTTGTTTTTTGTTTTTTTTAATATAAGTCATGTGGTGGTCGAAAGAAGTATAAACAACATGAAACTATTATTGTATTCATTTTTATTTTATTAGTCAACAATGTCAGAGAAGCTACTTAATGAGTACAGACCAATTTTCTTTGCTCTGCCGAAACTTTTGAGCATTTGAGAAACAAACCAACAATCGGATCACATCTGATATTTTTGTTTAAATTTAGTATTAACATTTGTCTATTTTACAACTGCATAGAATCTTGAAAACGATGTCTTGATTTCTTTTCTAGCGTCCCTATCCTCTACAGAACAAGAGAAACAAAGGAAAAACAGCATTTACGTTTACTTCCTTCACCAAGTTTTGTTAACCATAATAATTGCAAATCTCCCTATTTGGACTTAAGATAAGATATGGGTGTGATGGGATAGGATTTTTTGTGTTGAAAATATTTACATACTGTGTTTGACAAGGACCGAATGGGGAGGAAAAGTATAAAAATAAAAATAAAAGATGCCGCAGTTTTTGTGTACGATATGGCAAAGTTATGATAAGATTTTGTAAAGGTACGGTCACAACAGCGTAATCTTACCATGGATGATCCACTAATATAATTATATTACCAATACCAGATGGAACTTTTTATTTAAAGCCGACAATCACATAATGTTATAAATATATATTCATAAAGCTGTATTTTAACCATTACTTTAAAATATTGGATCATGTATCTTATCGACATAATAAAATATATGAATATATGGGCCGTTATATGTTAAGGTCATTTGGAAATTCGTTACAAACTCGAATATGAATTTGATTAAATATTTTATATTATCCAATTTACACAACAATGTCAATTTCAGCTAATTCCAAATATTTCGGAATTAAAATTTATTATTCCACTGTTTATACAAATTAATATTCAAAATATTTGAATTCAATTCATTTAAATTATTTAACCAACTAATTATTATGTTGCTAAAATTCCAGGATGTTACAGGACCCATTCCACTGTCGATTTATAGTATCCTCGGAAATAGTGGCTTACGTGGTACTCGAGGTGAGGTGTATCAAAACTAGAGCTTTGTCCAGGAGTGGTTGACCGCCTTCGTTGCCTTGAGAGTCGGGACGAGTATTGAATGACTCAGATGGATATTTCTAAATGAATTTTGAGATATTTGATCGATCCTACTTTGATGGGTTTGACGAACTCGGTCAGTTGAGATGAGCGATTCTTTCGGGCTCGATGAGCCACTTTTTTGAAGGAAAACAATTCGGGCTGATCTAGGTTCAGGCCATTTCTTAAGGAAGTTGGCTCAAACTGAATCTTTCTTAGGCTTCCTGGAGTGTAAGTCGTTCTATCGGTTGATCGATTGTTACTCAAAATGAACTCTTTGACATTGGGCTTCGATCCGTTGAACTGTAACAGCTTTTACCAAAAAGTTGGTCAACACCAATAAACACTAAACCGTATCGATATTCGTACTTCCAAAAAAGATATCGAACGACATATCCAAGAAATGATCACTTCCAAAATCATCCAACCATCCACTAGCCCATTCTCCTCACCCATTTTCATGGAAAAGAAAAAAAGACGGCTCATGGCATTTTTGTGTCGATTATAGGGCACTTAACGCAATTACCATTAAGACTGCTTCCCCATCTCAATGGTGGACGAATTATTGGATGAACCTCATGGTGCAATAATTTTTGCAAAACTCGATCTTCGAAGCGGCTATTTCCAAATTCCTGTCCACCCACCCGATATTCCCAAAACCGCATTCCGTGCTCACGAAGGACATTACGAATTTTTGGAAATGCCCTTTTGATTAACCAACACCCCATCCACATTCCAAGCAAAGATAATATCTTTCGACTATATTTACAAAAGTTTTTTCTTGTTTTTTTACGATGTCCTCATTTATAGCTCTTCATGGGATGATCATTTGAAACACCTCACCACCACTCTTCAAATTTTAGACCAACACAAATTCTATGCAAATTAGACCAAATGTAGCTTCGGCCTCAACGAATTGGAATATTTGGGCCACATTATTTCTGATAAAGGGGTTTGTGTCGATCCAGCAAAAAATGAATGATTCAGTGGCCAATACCATGATCAATAACAACTATTCATGGATTTATCGGCTTAACAGGCTACTACATGCATTCTATTCGAAATTACACATCCATTTCAAGCCTATTATCCGATTTCTTAAAACAGCCATCTATTTCTTGGAACCCACAAGCCCAAGACGCTTTTGAAAAACTCAAGATAGCTGTTACCCAAACCCTAATCATTTCTCTCCCAAATTTTACCTAAACCCTCACAGTCACCACGAATGCCTCTACCACAACCATCTGTGCCGTCCTAGCCCAAACAGACCACCCGATTGCCTTCTTCTCCCTCAAATTACCTTGCCACTTTCAAAAAGCTTCAACATATTCCATAGAGATGTTTGCAATTACTTCTTCCACCCAAAAAAATGGCGACATTACTTGTTAGGTCGTCCTTAGTAGATTTACACAGAACATCAAAGCCTCCGGGAACTGACGTCGCAAACAATTCAAACACCAGAGCAGCAAAAGTGGCTTGTGAAACTTTTGGGATTTGATTTTAGTATCAATTATCGACCAGACAGACAAAACGTGGTGGCATGGCTTTTTGCGGTACACCAGTGAAACAACAATGCACGTAATTTTAGCACCGACTTTTCCCTTGTTGGCCGACATCGAAGCCGCACTACAACAAGATCTGGTAGCACAAACCATCATCACATAATTGCGTGCAGGTACCTGCTCTAACCCTAAATTTCAATTAAAAATAACCTATTATTTTGGGACAATTGTTTGTATGTGCCTGTGTAACAATCCGCATTTTACGTATCGGAGGATCGTAAAATATTTTTATTTTATTCCCTGAGGGTTGGAACATTTTCATATTTTAATATGTTTCTTATGGTGATGTGATACATGTCCATAATTTTGACCAATTTTGTTTGTGACCATTTCTCCCCTGTTAATCTTATACAGGGCATAACTTTTGACTCAGATTGAATCAAGTGTCGAGACCTATTCTATTGGAAAGGAAATGATGTTTCCCATTCCGTAGAGTGGTCATATTGAAGATTTGGCTAAGCGGTTTGGGAGGAATCACTGTTTTAAGGTTTACAGTCGGTTGTTCAGGTTTGTTAAGCAATAATGGGCTAATTTTGGAGGCACATTAGTGGGCTGGCGGAATGCTATAATTAGGGGGTAAGAGGCATGAAGAATAGTTTACTTTCTTCATTCTCCCA
The DNA here is from genome assembly GCA_030737875.1 of Allium sativum. Lineage (NCBI taxonomy): Eukaryota > Viridiplantae > Streptophyta > Magnoliopsida > Asparagales > Amaryllidaceae > Allium > Allium sativum. The sequence continues at coordinate 383,461,095 of CM060924.1, forward strand.
TTTTGAGGAGCTTGTGATCCTCCATTCCTCCATTCTCATATACCTTTCCACCATTAAAATTCGAGATCTACATTAGAGAATCGAAGATCTACATCGTCGGAAGCTCGGTCTACATCATTCCAAGGGAGAGATCGTCAAATTGAAGATTTTGGATCAAATCTTCGCTGTCCGGATCTAGATCTAAGTGTTTTTGGTTTATTTTAGAGAATTGGTGAGTGATATGCATCTATCACATGGATTCAATCAAGTATATGAGTGTTTGATCTTGTTTTTCATCAAATTCAAATCGTTTTCCTTAGATCTACGTCATTGCAAGCTCATTTTCATATGAATCACCATTGGATCTAATTTAGCAACTTAAAACCAGTAATTTCTATGTAATTTCACATGTTTATGCAAGTTAGATCCATCGTTTTGTTTATATGTTCATTTATCATGATTTTGGTAAGTTTACATAAATTTTGGTGAAAAATGTCATTTTCATGTTGTTATTGATTTCATAACATGTTTGTGGCTGTATTGGATGAATCAGATGAGTTGGTTTCGTCGAATTGGTCATTTGGCGAAGTTTTGGTTGAATTCGGGGGTGAATTGGGTCTGTTCAGGAGTTGGGTCAGTCGATATAGTTGGGTTTGTCGGTCATTAACCGAGCCGACTGAAATCCTTGTCTTAGCGAACAAGTCAGAGGATGGTCGGATGGAAGTGGATCGGTCGAGGGTGATGGTTAGGTCGATCAGTCCTTGCTTCAGATATTGGGTCGGTCGGTCATCATTTCAGGAGTTGGGTTGGTCGAAAGTGGGTCGGTCGGTCCTTGCTTCAGATATTGGGTCGGTTGGTCATCATTTCAGGAGTTGGGTCGGTCGGGATGTGTCTCAGTCAGTCCTTGCTTCATATATTGGGTCGGTCATGTTTCACAAGAGGTCGGGTCGACCGACCTAGGTGCTGAGGGATGGGTCGGTCGGCTACAAGAGAATGGGTCGGTCGCATGGTTATTTCTGAAAAATTATATTTTTGGCTCAGTAATGTTGTGACTTCAATGTAAATTCAAGTGGGAATATTCGAAGTGTTGTATGTGTTCGTTGATCGGTGCAGAATAAGGAATGAGGTGGCAACTCAAAGGTCATGAGTTGGTGGACAATGGTTGCTCGAGAAGGTTGTTTAAGCTATGAAAAGTCGTCGGGTCAGTTGACTAGAGATGCGAAGGCCGAGGAATTATCGTTATTGTAAGTTCTACTAGGCTCGAAGCAGGGGTACAATATAGGAACCTAAAAGACCAGAAGGTTGCTGGTCGAGTACCTTGGGTGTCATTGAAAGGCCTAGTTGTCAAGGTTGGACAAACATAATTATCGTTGAAAGGCTTATGGAGTTTATGCTAGAACTGGGGTTACCATTAGCCCTTGACGTATGGCAAGGTTGGTCGTCATATGATTAAGAATGGTTTCGAAGTAGGATTGATAGTGATAGCCAGAATTTTCATGGTTGATCAGTTGCTTTGTTTGAACTGTCTCATGTAAATTGTCCAACGTCGAAGGAGATGTTCCATGGGTGCTTGTCTGATATTGGTTTAGGCCTCTGGGGCTTGTGCTTGAGGGATGTTGATTTCGATTTTGATGGTTTACATAAGATATATAATTTGGATGTCATGAGTGCTTTGCCATGATTGAATGGGTATTCTAGTTTCCGTGGATGTATGGTTGCAATATTGATTGTAAAGGCTATCACTATCTGATGTGGGGAAGATAGGGTTGAGTTCTTCTCTGGTATTGTCGGTAGATTTGTTTGTTCATCTATCCAATCTCATATACTTTATTGTTTATGTTTGCTTGCTGTTTTATCACTCATTAAGACTATTGTCTGACTCAAGGTTTTATGTTTCTCTCTTATTACCTTGGGTTGTTCGTCCGGTTGTGGATGGGCAGACTAGGTGGCAGGTGATAGCTTAGTGAGGATGATGTTGCAGTTCAGTGGCGAGCAGGAGGCTTACATACCAGTTTATTACTATCTAGTATTTCTGTTTCCACTATTTGAGTTGCTCTATGATTGTTGTAGTGAGGTTTTATGTAGTTTGATATTTCCTATGATGTTTGGATAATCTTTCAAGATGTCGTGAAAGTTTCAAAAGTTTGTTGTATGATGCTTCACTATTATTACATGTTGTATATTTTCTACTATATTTTATCCTTGCGCTATGAGTTCTACGATAGGTTCCAATGTTGTGTTCCCTACCTTGATAATTGTCCATAGCTGCCTGGCACACCTTTCAGAGCATTATTCCACTTTTTTAGTACAAAGGCCACGGGCGGTCGTCACAGGCTGCAAACATGGAGTTAAAGTACCAAATTATCACTGAGTTACATGCATCAAAAATCAAGGGACATTCTGGAATTAAAGCCACAATTGCTAGAGTCGCAAGTAACTTTAATTGGCCAAAATTAGCACATACTGTCCAAGAATTTGTTCGGCAATGTCAGACTTGTTCGCAAATTAAACCAGATAACAATCCTTATAAGGGTCTACTGTAGCCTTTGCCGATACCAGCACACATATGGGAAGATACAACCATGGACTTCAATACCCATCTTCCACCAGCAAATGGTCGAACATTTATATGGGTGATAGTAGATCGACTCTCTAAATATGTCCATTTCTGTTCTCTACCAACATCGGTCTCCGCATCACAGGTCGCTTCGTATTTCTTGCAAGAAGAATATGTACAATTGCACGGATTTCCAAAATCAGTTGTATCTGACAGAGATAGATTGCTCACCTGCCTATTTTGGAAAGACTTGTTTCTCCTGCATGGCAATAAACTACAAATGAGTAGTGCCTTCGACCCACAAAGCAATGGTCAATTGGAAGTCGAAAACGCTGCTTAGAAAATTACTTATGAGGAGTTGTCAATGACATACCAAACAAATGGGTGAAGTGTCTTCTTTGGGTCGAATGGTGGTACACCACCACAAAGCATACTTCACAGGGCATGTCTCTGTTTCAAGTGGTGTATGGCACCAGTCTTACCTGATTATATTGCGCCTACAACTACAATACCTGAACTCAACGAATGGGTAACTTCAAGAGATGACATGTTACGACTAATCAACACCAACATGTTATGAGCTCAGACAAGGATAAAGAATCATGTAGACCAACATCGGAGTGATAAACAGTTCGACATCGGCTCATCGGTCTTTCTCAAACTTCAACCCTATCGCCAGCACACACTGAGGAACAATCACGACAAACTATCAAGAAATACTTCGGGCCCTTTCAGGTAATTGAACGAATTGGACCGGTTGCATATAAGCTCCAGCTACCATCAGAATCTCACATTCACCCAGTGTTCCACGTTTTACTGCTCAAACATTGTTCAAACCCAGCCATATCACCAGTACATCACCTGCCTGCTATCATTGATAACCAAGAAGAATAGCCAAGAAGATAGATCTAACATTCATGCATGACCAAGAAGAAGAATACAAATTCCGATAAGGTTCAGAGATTAAACGAGGCTGCAAAGTTGTTACAAATAGTAGCACCGAAAAATATGAATTGCGTGTTTGTTAGAAAAAGTAGAAGCATCTTTTATTTTGTTTTTATGTTTATTTTAGTTAATTATTGGTGCCAAAAATTAGTAGTGGCCTAGCTAGAAAGTAGAATAGTGGTTATATATGTACGGGAAATTACAGAAATGAGTATGGAAGAATCAGTTATGAACTCTCTCTCTCTCCCTTTTAATCTTTCTTCCCCAACTTTTCTTTTGCTTCTCTACCAATTCCCCTTCTCCTTCATCCTAAAATTTTTGTCACCACATCAGATAGTTTCCTAGATTGTATATCTCAGCAACTTTATTTGAACCTAAAATTTGGGAAATTTTTACACCTTAAGAGAAGGGAAAGATTACTGCATTCATATTGAGATTGACTAGTTGTTCCTTAATTTTGAATGCATTATCTTTTTTTTAATTTCAAAGTGCTTTGATAATCATTAAACAAGTGATCACATACCAATTATTTCTGATCTTAATAAGCTTATGGCTTCGTTCAAACAAAAGTCTTTTTAATATGACAGTTAATGGCGTATGAAGGAAGGTTTTACTAACTTATAATATACCAGTTTCAATGTCAAGTATTTGGCAACCCACTTTTCAAATTCATATAGAAATTCAAGACTGTTAAGATGGTGATTTATTAGAAAAATCCAAATCAAAATTCAATGCAGTGAAATAATTTATGAAGGGTAAATGATTCAGTGTATAATGCTACGGTCTAGAATCCTATAGATATGGATTTTCTAGTCAAATACAGAGACGACATTCAAAAAATAAACAAGTTGTTTCACGTGATATTTACACAAGGCTTGCAAAGGAACAAATTCGAATGGCTAACACAAGGCGATAGACATTTAATTTTTTTCGGTTCAAAAACTTGCAGATTTGTTGACACAGCAGAATTTGGGCAGAGGAAGAAAATAGAGAATTAGTTGGAAAAAGAAAAAGACATTGGAGATAAATGAGGAAAGAACAGTAAGAAGTTTCAGCAATAATTTTTCTATCCGTTCATCACTGAATTTGTTACATACTTATAGGCAAATTGGTTACAACTCTTCTTCCTATGTGGCACAATAGATGCCTACTCTATGCAGCAATTTGTAACAACCCAAAAACCAATGATAGAAAGTAATAATAATAAAAACATTATAATGAAATAACTACTTTAGCAGAGAGGTGCCATGTTCATATGCTGGTGCAGCTGTTATATGCGTATCACTATCAGTAAAGAATATGTTTGTGTCAACATTGTTTTCCCTATCAGTATTATAAATTGTAGTGTTAAAATCACCCATTAATACTAATGACAATTTAATTTAACTAGCTTGAAATTTGTTTTATTGCAGTAGACTTTTTCTTCCTACCCATTTGTTGTAAGCATACACAGATATGGCCATTATTTCTAGTCCGCCCGCCTACTTCATGTGATGAGTAATAAACTGATCGTATGATGTTAACTATATTACTACATTAAATCTTGTCCCATAAAAGTAATACTGAGCCATCTGCTTTTAATCTTATTCACTATTTGTTGTTTATTTTCGGATTGGAGTGTTCTTTAACAAGACGATAAAGGAACACTGTTTAGAATTTATGTAATTTATAAAGTCTACTTAGTTTGACGATGCACTTATCCACCACTTCTTCCATAATAGAAAAGACATTAATTTTCATGTCGATTCTCTTACTTTCCAAGGATGGAGCATTCCCATTTGCCATTTTTGTTCTTTTAGATTTACGTGTTTTGGTATTTATTGGATGAACCATCTTTTTCTATGCAGGGTTACCACTACATTTCGATGAAGAGTAGATTTAAGTCCAAATGCAGTTGCTTCTTGTTTGAGTCTCCTTCATACCTGTTGTTTTGATGAATTGTGTTGAGATGATTAAGAAATTGGATTGCTTCCGTCTCTTGAAGTTTCTGTGGTGATATCTGTGCATATGTTTTCGAAGTGATCCACCATAGCCATATCATTCTGCTCCATCAAGATTTGTGATTTGTTCTAGATTCCATGAATCATTCTCCACTTATAGCTTATATAAACATGCACCAATTGTTCTGTCCCCATTCCCACTGTACCCCCGTGTCCCACCCAATCACAACCCCTTGATTTTCGCCTTTTGCATGTAAACCCTTGAATTGTTGGGGGACTTAAATGCAAACAACGAAGATCAAGGGATCTGATTGGAGGGACAAGGGGGACAGTGGGAATGGGATAGAAGAATTGGTCTCCCTATAAGCAGTTCACTTTTAGCCCTTTTTTATCTATCACTGTGTTATGACCACAATTTTCTTTCTAACATTATTTCATTTACTAATTTGACATTGTGAATTTACATTAGGGGTTTACCATCTACTTTGCTAAGAGTATCTCTAACAACAGTGATTTGAGTGAATTTGGGAAGAATTGATATTTTTTTTCTCCTCTCCTACGCTTCAGCAGTGGCAGTTTGGATGCAAGGGAAGGGGAAAAATAGGGATTTTCACCTTTCTTCTTTTTGTGCGTGAGTTAAAATCGGGGAAGTGAAAACCGTTTATATCTTAAACGGTATACAGGTGCTCATTTCCTATCAAATAGGATCAAAAATGCATGTAAATAGGGTTTTAAATTTTTTTTACTCTTTAAACAGTTTTCAAAAGTCCGTTTATTTTTTTCTAAAGAACTGTTTCCTCCTACTAAATTGTCGGAGAGGTGGGAGGAATTCACGCTTTTTTTGTGTGTTTTCCCCACCGAAAACATCTCTACTCCTAGAGATGCTACAAGGTTGAAACCTGTTGTATTGGGATTAGTGTTAATATAGACTATGAATTTGTTACCATGCATGTTTTGTCAGTTGAACATGTGTTCATTTTGAGCCTATGAGGCCACACCATTAGGGAAATTAGTACATATGTCAGGTTGCTACTCATGTTCAACCGATTGCCATGAGGTTATTATTCACATCCAAAATGGGATTTTTTTTATGGAAAGTATAATTCAATTCAATCTTTATAAGAACACGAGAGAATGATATATGAATCATCCCATTGGTTATTTGATCAGGTTTTATATTCCTACCCAACACATATGTTATTATTTCCATTGCTTCCTCAATCCATAAACCCAAGACGTGTCTCAGTAATCTATTCCACATAGGTAATGACTATAGAAGTTCTTAGGATATTTTCATTTCTTTCTTCCTTTTTTTAAATTATAAGCCTTTTATCTTAGAAATATGGTCGTCCCGCAAAGGCTTTTGTAGAGTCTTCTTGTTTTTCAAATTTTAGCAGATATAAACGTTATCTCTAGAGAAAATCTAAAATTCACCATCGATTTTCCAAACTCCGATAATGTATGATTTAAAATAATTATAATAGGATTGGGGTCCCATGACATACAATGCTATAACATTGTTCCATATCTATCTTGCTTTGTTCGCTATTTTAAAATCCATTATTGAACACTTCATGTTGTTGAAATCGGTCGGATGTAAAGTAATTAATCGGTGAATAGGGAGAAACTTCCATCTCCATAATCACTTAATTCCATGATTTAGGCATATGGGAAGGAATTAGCATCTTTGATTTTTAATCAGTTTAAGCTGAATTTACCTGATTGTCACCATGGGTACAGCAGGGAAATAGTTTGAAATATGAACATATATGATCAATTGATCTTTGATTTAGACGTAGAAATATGTAGTAGAGAAAATGTAAATTATTGCAGAATTTGTAAGAATGTAAAATCCTCTTTATTGCTAAATGGTAAATAATTGTACAAATAGGCATAGCCTATTTATAAGTGCAGAATGATATTCTGGGCCAAGACCATTATTACATAACGATAATATGAAGTGGTACAATGGTAACTAATGTGAAGCAGATATTCGTCCCATACAATATGTGATGTATATATTATCCTTAGGGTTTGCAGAAGCCTTCATTCTAATACCCCCTCAAGCCGGCATTAGGGTAGGGTTTTTCCTCTTAAATTTCCCAAACTGGTTTTGCTCCTCAAACTACCGTTCTTTTTCAAATTGTAGTCTTTGGATGCTTCATTTGTGCTTTGGACTCTCTGAGAGGATTTGAGAAGCAGTCTTGAGTTCGTTTGAGCAGTAGATAGATTTGGCTTTCTATTGACTTTGCTTTGTTCATGAATGTCAGGAAATTCGTTAACCTTGAGATCGCCTCTGTACCTGATGAAATTGGGTGCTAATAGCGATTTATCAGTGTATCTGCTCGTTGATAATATGCTAGTATGTGATTAATCTCAATGCTTCCTTTTTCTACTTATTCTCTGATGAAATGTAGATCTATTTCAATGTTCTTGGTTCTTGCATGTAGTACTGGAGTGGCTGCCATATATACAATAGTTTGATTATCAAACCATAATGTCGATTTGGCATCTGTTTTGACTTGTAGCTATTTTAGTAATGACTGAATCACATTACTTCTACTCTTGCATTTTCCACACTTCTATATTCTACTTCCATGCTTGATCTGGATATAGTTGTATTCTTCTTTAAACACCATGATATTAGATTGTCCCCTAGGTAGATGCAGTAACAAGTAGTTGACTTCCTGTAATATATGTTTGATGCCCAATCTGCATCTGCATATTCTGTGATGTTTAGACTTTTTGTACCTTTTATGGATAGTCCATGATTGATTGTTCCCTTCGAGTATCTCAGTATCCTTTTTACTGCTTTCTTTTGTTCATTCATTGGAGCCTGCATGAATTGACACACTTTATTAATGCTATATGTTATATCCGGACGAGTTATAGTCATTACTGTAGTGCACAAACTAAAATCCAATATTTAGATGTATTAAGTATTGGTTCCCCCTGTTTTTAGAATATTGCTGATTGCTTATCATGGAAGTAACTTGTGACTTTGCTTCAATCATTTTGTTTCTTTTCAGTAATTCACTGTGATAATTTCTTTGTAATAGCACGATTTCTGAATTTGGTACTCCTTTCACTTCAATTCCCAAGAAGTAATTCATTTCACCTAAATCCTTTATTGATAATTGCTTGTCTATATATTGCACTAGTTGATCTATGTCTAAGTTGCTGTCACCCGTCACAATAAGTTTATCAAAATATATAAGCACAATCATAATTGTGTTATTGCAGACCCTGATAAGAAGTAAATTGCCTGATTTGGCCCATTGAAACCCTAGCTTTACTAGAGTGTTTTTCAATATGTCAAACCATATTCTAGGCGCTTGCTTTAACCCATAGATGGCTTTGCTGCGTTTACACACAAGAAGTGTATTTTTGTTGTATCCTTATGGCTATTCCCTATGGAATTCTTCTTGTAAATTGCTATTTAAGAATGCGTTATTTACATCAAGTTGTCTAAGACACCAACCCCTTTGAAGTGCAACTATTAGAACTACTCTAACTGTTGTATGCTTTACAACTGGGGAGAATGTCTTATTGAAGTCAAACCCTTGTTGTTGTTTGTATCCTTTTGCTATCAGCCTTGCTTTGTGTCTATTGATTGTTCCATATGTGTTTCTCTTGACTTTATAAGTCCAAGTGCACCCAATAATATTCTTGTTCTCTGGTTGTTTAAGTAACTCCCATGTCTTATTTTTAGTGAGAGCTTGAAATTCTTCGTTCATTGCAGTATTCCATTTGTCATTAATAATGGCTTGACTGTAAGAGGTTTGCTCATCATCTATTAAGATTGTTGAGTTTAGTTTTGGCTTGAAGATACCACTTTTGGCTCTAGTGGTCATTGGGTAGGATGGTGCAGGGGTTTGTCTGGTTTTAGGTTGCACCTCTTTACTTGATTGTGTATTGCTAATTTCAGTATTTTCTTATTTATTTCCTGCATTTTCTTCTGATGTCTGACTTTCTTGATCTGTTACTTTTACAAGTATATTGATGTTCTGATCTGGTGGGTCATGAACACCATGCCTTAAATCGTCAGATTCTACTTTGTCTTTACCTGTTTTCTTTCAATTACCCTTGCATCTTCTATGCTATAAAGCAAATGCATATATATATATATATATATGTATGTATGGCGAATTCTTTTGCAATGTATACCTTGTTTATTGTTTTTATCTCCAATTCTTCCATTTTCATCAAGACATCTATAAACCTTTTTATGCGAACTGTATCATATAAATGTACATGGCCTAGGTCTAAGTTCAAGTTTAAGTTTATTGTATGGCCTTAGGTATGGATAGCATAAACATCTAAATTTTCTCAAATAGTTGTAATCAGGTTTAACTTCATATAATTTTTCATATGGATTTTTTCCATTCAACACTTCAGTTGGTAACCTATTTATTAAGTATACTGCAGTGTTGAATGCATCAGGCCAGAATTTCAAATTCATTGATGCCTTAGCTAATAAAGTCAAACCTGTTTCAACTATATGTCTGTGTTTCCTTTCTACAAAGTCATTCTATTCAGATGTGTATGGACATGTAGTTCTATGATTTATCCCTTTTTTTGTTAAAATATTCTGATAGAGGTTTATGTTCAGTTCATCCATCAGTTTGGACTATTTTTACTTGTGTGCCTAACTGGTTTTCCACATGTGTGATGAACTTGATTACTGTATTGCGTGTTTCATCCTTAGACATCATAAAATATATCCATGTGTACATTGTGCAGGCATCTACAAATGAAATGTAGTACTTATATTTGTAATCAAAATGTATAGGGGAAGGTCCCCATAAATCAGTAGCTATATTTCTAAAGGTTTAGTAAACTTTGTAGTAGAGTTGGGAAAAGTCAGTTTATGACTTTTTCCCATCTGGCTATAAGTGCATATATAAGAGTTAGGAATACCAGAACATGAGATATTGCTATGATTAAGAATTTTCTTTACAATGCCTCTACTTGGATGCCCAAGCTTGTTATGCCATAAATCAAACACTTCACTACTTCTTTCTACATTATTTACTGCAAGATTGCACCGACCATCTTTACTGATATTATTGCACTTCACATGATTAAATCTATATAGGCCATTTTCTTCTTTACCCTGCAAAAAAAACATCTTTAGTGAGTATGTCTTTAACCAAGCAGTATGTATGATAAAATTCAAAGTATACCTTGTTGTCATGGGCAAATTATGTTACACTCATAAGGTTTTTCTTAATTTTAGGTAATCTAAGTAGATTATTTAAGAGAAGAGTTCTTTTGCCATTGATTGTACCCTTACCTATATGAGTGGTAGGTATGGACTTACCAATTCCCATGTACACACTTTGTTTACCTTTATAGTCTTTGTTTCCTATATTCAGGTTATCTAAGTTGTTTGTTATGTGGTTGGTTTCCCCTGAGTCTGGATACCAACTATCATTTTGCATAGTTTCTTGATTTGCTGTTTCACTTTGCTTGATATTTATGTTATTTTCTTCACCTTGCATGCTTGCATCATTACTGACTTATGCCACTTTTGCATTTGGGTTTCTCTCATTCCTAGAATTTTGACCTGTAGTGTAACTTTGATTGAACCTGAAATAGTACTTTATTGCTGTATGACCTATTCTTTCACAAATTTGACATTTGGGCCTGTTAGCATTGTTATTGTATCTGCCTCTTCCTCTTGATCTATTGGAGTATTTCCCTTCTGATTTTTTAGTTCACCTTTGTTGAATTGTCCCTGATTGTTTTTAGTTGCAGCATAGTTAATTGACAAATCACTTTCTCGTGGTTTCTTGATCTCAATTCTTGTTTCACGTGCAAGAAGTATATCATGTGCATCCTCTATTGAACACATAATTTTTTGAGATGATACTACTGCTGCTATAGCTTCATATACATCACTGAGTCCATATAAGAATGAAAGAATTTGTTCATATTCACCCACTTTCTGACATGAAGCTTTAAGTGTATCACGAATAGTTTTGATTTTCCCAAATATTCTCTCATTGGAAAATCTCCTTTCTTCATATTCCATAACTGCTTCACGTAATACATGACCTTTGCCGCTGATTGAGAATTAAAGTTTCTTTCTACTGTTGACCATATGTCATTAGCACATTTACACCCTATAACTTGAGACAGTAGGGAGATATGGTCTTCGTTAAAGTATCATCGTTGAGGAATATAGTTCTCTTTGGCTCAGTAGGGAAGTTGGCACCAAGATTCATAGGGCCATTCCCTATGGTGGAGAGGTTAGGTCAGATGGCCTATAGGATTAGACTACCGGACAGACTAGCAGGCGTACACGATGGGTTTCACGTTTCCCATTTAAGGAAATGTCTACATGATACAACAGAGGTAGTGAAGCCAAGCACACTTGAAGATGTGGAAGTAGAGAAGGAAGCATCGGTGATAAGAGTTCCTACTCATATTCTGGGATCAGAGGTTAAGAAACTACGCAGAAATCAAATTGGTGAAGGTGAAATGGGGAGAAGATCACGAAGATGCGATGTGGAAACCTCAAGACAAGATTCGCGCTTCTTACCCTTTTCTTTTTGAGAGTACGTTCTTAATTTCTTTTCCAAGATGATAAATTCACATTTTCTTCTATCATTCAAGTATGTTTATCCTATTGTTCGAACCTTTGATCCTTAGGTAGAATCCAATGGTTGGAAACATGTTTTTGAGACATGTTATGGTAGATGGTTGCAAGTGGATGTAAGTGTTTATTAGTGGTTGCATGTGGATGTATACACACATACACACTAGGTACTAGATCAGATCAAGAACTTACATACTGCATATGGATGTGTGTGCATTTTAATTTTCTATGGATGGAAATGGGTGAATCGTCATATGGATGTTGCATTTTGGTGAATGATCGTGCACGCATATAGAGCTTATATGTTATACTAGGACTCTTTTTGCATATATATTGGATACATGGCACAAACATATGTTGCATTAAGGAGGTCAACTGGATCAGTCAACCGCCTGATTTTCGCATTAGTGTAGGGATATATGCACATAACAACTCTACATATGTTCATACAAACGTTAGAAATCCTTAAGGACAATGGATGCCATTGCATGATAGATAAGTAGATGATTGTAGGTGGTTGTTAAAGTAATAACACTCTTCTCAACTTGGAGATTTCAGGGACGAAAACCTTTAAGTAGGGGAGAATGTAACATCCCAAAATTTAATACATTATGACCGTACTTTAAAGACTATAAAATGAATATTATACAATTAAATATTCAGAAGTAGGTAAAACTGGCTTTACCGTGGAGTTCGTTTATGTATTCTGGTTCGGATGACCCTAAGTTTGTGTAAAATGGATAACGTCTGAAGAAGTTATGAACCTTAGAAGTTTGTATATATAAGAAGATTATATGTGAATAAATTAAGATAAAATCAAACCGAGTCATCAACGCAGAAAGTAACGGTCGTGGGACGACCCAACCAGCACTGGTCGACCCAAAGCTAAGTGGGTCCACCTATGAGTTGACCCAGTATGTCGGTGGGTTTACCCACCTGTATATAGGCTCGATTCTTAGCTTTGCACATGGACTGTTTGTTTGCTAGGTTCATCTGTTGACTTAGCATTACCTGTATGGTTTAGATTGAAAACCTAATATCTAACGGTTTAGGTTGGCTTTGTTAATCCGCAAAAAGGGGCTCTCTCTCATTTTATCTACACACACTTAATCTTCGTTTCTCTCAGCCTCCATGACGTATTCTAATTTAAATAATAAAATAGGGAGATGCTGCTGAAATATAGATTAACAAAAAAGATTCAAGATCTGTAATCAACCTCCAAACCTGCAATCAGCATACAACTCTGCATACAACCTTTTCTTCAACGTCATACATACATACATACATACATATATACATATATATATATATATATATATGTATATATATAAAGAGAGAGATAATCACTTCTTCACTAAGACCCATTGTGAGTTCCATGTTATTTATAGATCTGATACATAGAACTATATCATGATAGTAAATAAAAGTGGATCTAGAACATGCAGTACCTATAAGTTATGCATGTTCTTTTATTATTGTTCATCTATGTCGTTGTTACAGTAATATATGTCAATTGATTAATTAGTTATGTATTTCTACCTTACTTTTCCCCTACTTCAACTATTTTAATTTATTTCTATGCCAACTTTTTACAGTTTGATTTGGTTCTATTCTTCTCCTTCTATTTTTCCCTTTTATTTAAGCCAAGCCTAGGCCATTGGATGCCTAGTCCATGTCCGATTTAAGACTGCGCATAGTTAAAATTGGTATAATAAGAAATGACATGAAAGGGGGGAATTTGGGCATATTGTTAAATTGAGGACTGTTCGAATGCAATTTGGGAAAGGGATAATATGCATATACTTGTACTTACTGTAATTTGGAAATATAATAAAAAGGGAAAATACGCATAAACTTGTACATGCTATAATTTGGGAAATGTTATTGAAAGGAATAATATGCATATGCATAAACATGTCAGATTTGACTTAATATAGACGTTAAGTAAAGGACATGTTGAAATAATGTAAGTACCAAATGTAGGCTAGGTAAACTAAATTACTATAGTAATTATACACATCTAGGCAGGTGTTTATTTTGGGAAAGGGTTGTACACACATAATAACATGTAATATTACAACCACACTTATCCGTTAACCTAAACCTGCAAGGGTAGACTGATTATTAATAAGCTAAGAGGTCCATCGTTCTGCTGTTGTGACTCTTAAATCCTAGTTACTTGGGGGCACAAGCTTAGGGGGTTTGGCTTGTGTCAATCTTGTTGCGTGGAACCCACATCGATTAGTATCCCTATTGATATTTTGTTAGAGAGTCTTTCACTAGTTAGGGGTCAGGGCGCGCTTTACTGAACTGGATAGTAAGAGGTTCAAACAAAGAAGGTGGGTACGGGCGCATTCTAGCGGTGTCATGAGCGTGTATCGGTCCGATTAGGGAAACTAATCCGTTGTAACACCAGTAAATAGGTATGTGTTATATAATGCTGGATTAGGGAGTGATACACCCTACTGTAGGGGCTAATACACTGTTTTTACGTAGTAGGGAGCCGATCGCATGGATAGTTCTTAGGGTACACCTAATTCTACCATTATGTAATTAGGGTAACAACTGATCTATTATGTAATTAGGGTACACCTAATCATGTTGTTTAATTCTGCTTTTTAATCTTGTTGTTTAATCCTATTGTTATGTAGTTAGGTTAACACCTAATCCTGTTGTACTAGTATTGGTGTAGAAACCTGTTTTGGGATATAAATGAGAAGCATTACTCGATCACTATTTATCCTGTTTTATTCCTATTGTTCCTATTTATCTTTTTACCTGTTGCCTTATATGTTACCATACTTTCTCATCCAGTCTTGTTTATCGGTCTTGATACCTCTATATTACATATACTTAAAATCGCTATAACTCGCCAAGCTTTATGTTTGAACTTTTTGTTTCGCTTCTTTCTCTTCCTTTCCCCCCTTATGTCCTTAAAGTGGTAGCACCCCTCAGTGATTAGGACTTCCTATTTCAAGTTGGATCTGGACATTCTCAGATGTACCACTTTGATTTACTTTCTACTCTGTTATGGATTACTATGAGGGATATGGTTTTTTATAGTTGCACTCTGTTATTTTACATTATGAGACAGATGGATTAATTGAGATTCTTGATTTTTGATGTAACTGGTTTGATGATGTAACTTGATTTGAGACAATGTTTTATAAAGCTGATTTTTTTGCTTCTTATTTCTATTTGTCTTGTAAATTTCTATTACTATTTACCTATTGCGCTTCACGAAACTTAATGCATTCTGTTAAGAGTGGCATTAACGGACGTGAGGTGTCACAACTTCCCTCCTCAACTTCTTTGTATTGTGTCTGATAATACAAATTAGCCTATGAGGTTCGTATGCTTCTGGCACAATCTCGATGTCATCTAATTGATTCTATGTGATGGTTGTATTAGGATCATGCATACTTTCGAAATTGAGAAACATGGAATACATTATGCACTCCGGGCATCTTCTAAGTTAAGTCTATTTTATAAGTACGGTTCCCAATCCTCTCTAAGATCGGAAAAGGACCTACAAATCTTAGTGCAAACTTCCTTCTATCAAACCAAACAACATTTCTCAAAGGAAAAATCTTGATTAACACCATATCATCGATAGAGAATTTCAAATCTCTCTACCTCCTATCAGCATAGCACTTTTATCTGTCTTGAGCGACCTTCATACGTTGTCCAAAAAGCCCAATCTCATGGAAGTATACTTCACCATTTCCGGCCTAAGTAGTAGTATCTTGTCCTCTTCCCATTAACATGAAGGAGCGTTGCCTCATACATATATAGCCTCAAATGGTGCCATGTCGATGCTAGACTAATAATTATTATTGTATGTCAGTTCCACAAGATGAAAATGATCATCCCATGAAGCCCTAAAGTCTATTATGCAAGCACGGATAATATATTCTAATACCACTCTTGAGATTTAACCGTCGGTCTGAGGGTGGTAAGCTGTACGATGGTATAGCTTAGTCCCTAGTGGCTCTTTTAAGCTTCTCCGAAACCCACTAGTGAATAACGGATCTTGGTCACTCACAATGCTCTTTGGTATACAACGAAATCATACTATCCATTTCACATACAAATCGGCCAGCAAGGCTGTCGTTCTATTCGATTTAACTGGTATAAATCTGTCATTCTTGGTTAATCGATCAACTATAACCAAATGGTACCATAATTGAGTTCTCGACATTCCATCGATGAATTCCATTGACACCTGTTCCCAATTCCACTCGGAAACTTCTTGTGGTTACATCAAAACAACTCGGTTCTTCTTCTTGCCTTAAACAACTAACAGTTCATATATTTGATATGAATAACCTAACATCCTTCTTTATCCCTTCCTAATAATAGGTCCGCTTCATATAACAGTACATCATATTACTATCGGAATGTATGGCCAGTCTTGAGTGATGACATTCTCAAAGTACTTCATCTCTCAAACCATTTACCTATAGGACAACTAACCTCCACTAATCATAGAGCCAACCACTTCAGTTAAGTCCGTACTAGTTTACATCAACCAACACTTAGGATCATGCCTTTGACTATCTCAACTCCTCTAGATCAAAGTAGGTCTAATAGTCAAACTTGCCAATATCTCTAGCTCTAACTCACATTTTGGTCAAAAATCATAACCTGCAATATATTCCAACTGCTTCCACTCAATGAACATGGCCCCAAAAAGGGCTTATTTTCGACTTAAAGCATAAAAAACTGCATTAGCCTTCCCTGGCATGTACGCTATTCCAAAGTCATAGGAAGCTATAAATTCTAACCCTTATTGCTGGAAAAATTCAAGATCCTTTTATGGAAAAAGTAATTTAACGACTTATTATCGGTAAACAAATCAAACCTCTCTCCTAGAAGATTGTACCTCCATGTCTTAAGAGAAAACATGATCGCTGCTAATTCCAAATCATAGATAGGATAGTCCTTCACATGTGGTTTTTACTGTCTTTGAACATAAGCTACGACCTTACCTTTTTACATTAGTATTGCTCCCAATCTGGTACTACAAGCATCTGTGAATACCGTCATCTCCTCATTCCCACCCAGAATAACCAACACTAGTATACTTGCCAACCTTTCCTTCAGGCTTACAAATGCATGCTCACATCTAACATCCTGAGTAAAAGCATGATTCTTCTTAGTCAAATTGGTCAATAGTGTTGCTATTCTAGAGAAGTGTCGGATGAACTTCCAACAATATAATGCCAATCCCAAGAAACTAGTCACATCTGTAGAATTCTTGGGTGTAATCAAATCTTGTACCACTGCCACCTTCGCAGAATCTACAATGATACCAACATGGCCTAAGAATCTTACCTCTCTACTCTAGAAGTGAGATTTTGAAAACTTTTCCTTCAGTTAGTGTTTCTTCAACACCTCAAGAACAATCCTCAAACGTTTCTTTAGTTCCTCCTCTGACTAAGAATATGCTAAGATATAATCTACGAACACAAGCACAAACTTATTCAACTAGTCTCTGAAGATACGGTTCATAAGATCCACAAAGTAACCAAGTGCATTAGTCAGCCCGAATGACATAATCTGGAATGACTCTGCTTTTAAGCTAAAATTCTGGTATGTGTTTTTTTGTTGTTGGATTCAAATGGTTCTTAAATTTTTAAAGTTATAATCCAAAGCCATTCGATCCTAATCAAAATCCAGGATCCCAAAGATTTACCAATATAAAAATATTAGTTTATACAAAAATATTTTGATATATATATATATATATATATATATGAAGGTATATATATCCCTCTTGCTTTAAACTGGAGTAGAAAGAAAGCAAGAGATCCATTGACCTCATTATAGATCAATGTTAAACACATATTTGAAACTGATACTTTTATGCCTACAAAAGTGAAACTTTTGTATCATAGGGCTAAAAAATGACACTCTTATACATGCAAAAATGATATTGTTATGCCTACTGAAATGATGCCTTCAAAAATGACACCTAAATACATGCAGAAATGATACTTGCAAAAATGGTACCTTTTAAAATGATATTCTGGCTCATGCAAAAATGGTACTTTCAAAATAATGTTATCAAAAATGATACTCTCTTACGTACATAAATGATACCTTCGAAATGATGATAGCAAAATTGATACTCTTATGCTTATATAAATGATGCCCTTCAAAATGGGGTTATCAAAACTGATAATCTTATGCGTGCATGAATGATACTTTTGAAAATGTGTGTGTAACGTGTGCATGTTTATTATTTTGATCCTTGATGTATGGGTTAACACTACATCCTTGGCTAACCTCTTCTGATATGAGCTGAGCCAAGTGTGCCCATGTGCACCACTTATGTATTTGAGTTTTCTAAAAGAACACACCAATGAACCAGCATACAAACATGTACATGTGCACATTACTTTTCTAAAATGATTCCAGATTGGCTAATACAAATAATATTGGTAACTTTCCATAATTCAAAACATATGTTTTCTCAATTTTAGTTTACAAAATGATCATATAAAATACTGCTTTAGCTCAGTCATCAATATATCACATTGTACTTAATTTTTCTACCATCTAAACATAACTATCCCTGACTTAACTTAATATTTACAAAACCGATTCTTAAAACAATTCTCAAGGATTGATGCAGATGCAATAATTTGGAACCTTTTATTTTCTACTTAAGCATGCTAACATCCATGAAAATCAGTCAAACTCTCAACCCAGATCTTACTTAGCTCCATCATTTCCTGAAAAAGCATTAGAGGCTTCCTCAACATATAATGAGACACTCCATTTTCCATGAGCAAACAAGGTTAGAATAATGTGCCTGGTATGAGCATCTCAATTAAAACACAATGAATAAAACAGAGATATAATTTGTGAAGAAATTCTATTAAAAAGACATACTCCTTTTCATGTTAGATAAATAGTCTTGCGCAAGTGCACTTCTACTGATTTATTCAATATTTAACATCAGTGCTCAGATTAGAACATACAAAATCAATCATACATATGTGCATAACAGGTAAATCCATCCTAATAGTGTCATGATTTGTATCCATAACTGCCCTAGAAAACCTTTCAGGAAAACTCAAGTTCCTTGTATCTATGTTTCCTAGCACAACAATTTCTTTATATATCCTTGTCCCATTTATAAAGGAATCACTGGGGCACATTGTAGTAATCTAATTCACACCACTACACAAAGATGTTAGGACCAAAATTGGGCCATGTGCTAGACTTACAACTCAAGGCAAGCCATTCCGCAGCATCTTGACCAAAAATACCTTAGTTAAATTACTAAGTGTTCTCTTATATTTTCCAGTGACTACTTACCTAAAATAAGGTAAACTAACATAGTTAGATTCACTGCATAATGCCATGGATTTCATAGAAACCCTCCAATCAATCAAAACAACCTTTCAAACAAGAACATAAGCCATCCAGTACATATATATATATATATATATTCCAGAAATTCATTTTATTTTGGTGTTTAAATAAGGTAAAATCCTTGTCTGAATAAGGCTACTTATACATATTGATGTGCTTGTCTGGATATGGGTTTGATGTTAATCTATGGCTTTAGTGAATGTTTTTAAGGGTTTTTGCTGCTATACATAAACTGGTTTTAAATGGATTTCAAAACCTAGCTGAGACATAGAGTTAGAATTCTTGATTAGAGACCAGCACATAGAAAATCTATTGCTCTCTAAATCAATCATTTATAGAGCCTCATCACCTATACACAAGTATATTGCAGCTCATATATATATTTCATGAGAGATGGCGATAGATCAATATCATATATATTTCTAGATTTATGGGGTTTTCAAAGGTATCATAAAAGAGGTTTTCAAGGGATCATAAAAGTAAATAGATTTAAATAATAACTTTGAATCCATAATGCTAAACTTCAACAATGATTTGAAATAAAATCATTAATATGATCGTAGTCGCCCAAAAACAGGTAAAACATTCAGAGAACAAAATTCAAAGCAAAATAAACATAAGGAGATATTGGCTGCCTATTTAACTTAGGACTTAATGCCATGTTTTAAGTGAGAATACTCACCAAATCTCCTTCTTCTAAGCTAAAGAAAATTAGAGAACCCTTGCTTTATCCCCAATCTTCCTTCTTCCTTTTGAAAATAGATTTTATTTATTTTTACTTGTTTATACTAGGCAGTTTAGTTTTGCCCGTATACCCGTATTTATGCCATCAAATTCCTAGGGTTTTCCCATGTTACCCAAAGTCAGTTTTGCCTCTTAACAAATCATGTTATTTGTGTGAGTGTTATTGACATGATTTTGTTTGGTTTTCTTTATAGTGCTCGGGTGTAAAACTGCATCACTTTTTCATAGATACAGAATGTTTTTTAAAAATCATTTTCCCTCCAAGACAAGTCATGACAAAACAATAATCCCTCCTTTTTCTATATCTGGCTATGCACTATTTAACCTTGGCGCACTTGTCTTTGCCATATACATGAATATGTATTATCTCAAACTTCTTTATATTATACACTAAATCAGTCCATATGATTTGATTTAATGGCCACTAGAAACACATGTATATTCACATACATGAATCATAGTATATATTGGAATAATGGTGTTGCCTTGCGCATATCCATGTTGTACACATGTGCACACACACTCATACATGCACACTGATCATAAAATCCCTAATTCCATGTTAAAATTGAGCAAACATTTTAAACCATGTTAAAATAATTTTAGTAAAAGCTTTTGGTCATTACAAATACTCCATCTGTTAGGAATTGTGTCCTCACAGTTTCCTTCATAATTGAACAAGATTTTCAATTTGACTCATAGATTATGTAACACCCCTCTTGAAAAGCTAACACAAAGATCTTTTAGCACAGTGGTTAGTGCATGGTGTTGCTTTCCGAGAGGTCGGAGGTTCGAATCTCGTGATTGTCACATTTGGTATCAGAGCCTATACCCAGCCGGAATAGTGTGTGTAATGCTGCGGATGTCAGTTGGTATGGTACTGATGCAGGTTACATGCACAACGTCTGGGTGGTGAGTGATATGAGCCAACGAGGACGTTGGGATCTTTAAGGGGGTAGTCTGTAACACGCCTCTTGAAAAGCTAACACAAAGATCTTTTAGCATAGTGGTTAGTGCGTGGTGTTGCTTTCCGGGAGGTTGGAGGTTCGGATCCCGTGGTTGTCACAGATTATAAACGCTGACTAAACGTATCCATCCAATCAATTAAATTGTCTAAACAAGAATAAGACATACACTTATGAAATAATTTCAAAAATAAAGATACCTTTAATTTGCAAATAGCATAGGATAATTCACCCTAACCTTACCTTCTAATTTCTATGTGCAATCATTTGGATCAATAAACCACTGCACTTTCACAAGCTTCAAGGTTTTATTTCTCAATTTCTTTATCTCTTTAGCCAAAATTCCCACTAGTTATTTTTCATAGACCAAATCAGAATTTATCTGGACCTGTGATGATGATTCCAGAATATCTTGCTTATCATGAACCCACCCCATTAATTGTGATACATGAGAAACATTGTGTATCATCTGTATATCTTCAGGTAATTCTAATTTATAACCAAAGAACCAATCCCCTCCAGAATTTAGTATGGTCCTATATACCTAGGTATCAGTTTGCCTTGCTTGCCAAACCTTAACACCTTTTTCATTGGTGAAATCTTGATGAAGACAAATTCCCCACCTTGTTTTCAACTTGTCTCCTCTTTCTATCTGCATATTTATTTTGTCTGCCTTGTGCAGCTGCCATCCTTTTATCAATGCAACTTTTTCAGTCGTTTCCTTTATGTATTCAGAGCCTAAAATTGCCCTTTCCCCGGTTTCAACCCAACATACTGGAGATGAACATGGCCTGCCATATAACGCTTCAAATGGAGCCATCCCTATAGTACTTTGATAATTGTTGTTGTATGTAAATTCAGCTAAGTGGAGGTGTTTTTCCCAGTTACCCCCAAAGTCTAAAATACAGGCTCTCAACAAATCCTCAAGCACTTTGCTAACTACTTTTGTTTGCCCATATGATTGAGGGTGGTAAGATGTGCTCATGCAAAGCTCAATTCCCATAGCCTCCTGAATAGTTTTCCAAAATTTAGATGTGAAGATAGTGTCTTTATCACTCACAATAGTCTTGGGTATACCATGCAATTTTACTATCTCCTTTATGAATATTTGAGCTAGTTTTGGTGCATTTCTATCTGACTTCACTGGAATGAAATGTGCTACCTCAGTTAGCCTATCAACCACTACCCATATGATAGTATTTCCCCTTTTTGATCTTGGTAGACCATCTATAAAATCCATGGAGATATTCTCCCATTTCCACTAAGGTATACTTAAGGGTTGAAGTAAACCTGAGGGTCTTTGTGTCTATGTCTTTATGTTTTGGAAAATTACACATTTGGCGACAAATTTTGCTACATCACTTTTCATTCCTTTCCACCAATAATCCCTCTTAAGATATGATACATCTTGGTATTTTCTGGATGTATGGAGTATTTGCTCCTATGGTATTCATTCAATATCTCCTCCTTTAATTCTAAATTTCCAGGTACCCAAATTCTATTTTTATTTCTCACATATCCCTTCTCATCAATGTGCAGGTTTTTCACTTCTTCTCCTGCTTCCGAAAGGGTTTTCTTTTCTAAAATGATGGGATCTTGATTTTGCATGTTTCCTACCTTCAGAATTAAATCAGACTGCAAGGTAACCATACTTAATCTTCCCATGTCTTCTTGTGTATCCTGCACCTCCATGTGCACATTATTATCTTTTATTTCCAGATCAGTGAGTATCATTAAATTCTTGAATTCTTCTATCATCATTAATCTTATTTTAGCAAGTTGCCTACTCAAAGCGTCAGCTACTTTATTTGCCTTTCCTGGTGTGTAGAGTATATCAAAATCATTTGAAGATAAGAACTCAACCCATCTATGTTGCCTCATATTTAAATCGTTTTTTGATAATAAGTATTTCAAAGATTTGTGGTCAGTGTAGAGCTCAAATTTGGCTCCTAACAAATAATGTCTCCATAATTTTAAGGCATACACAACTGCAGCTAATTCCAAGTCATGTGTTGCATATCTGGTTTCATGTGGTTTTAATTGCCTTGATGCATATGACATTGTTGCATCAATACTGCTCCTAAATCATATCCACATGCATCTATGTATATTGTTAAATCATGGTTTCCTTTTGGTAATTTTAAGACCAGTGCATTTACTAATGCTTCCTTTAATTCTTCAAACGCTTTCTCACATTTTTCAGTCCAAACATAGGCTTGATTCTTCCTAGTTAGGTTAGTCAGTGGTGCTGAGATCTTAGAAAAATCTCCAAAAAATCTTCTATAATATCCAGCCATCCCCATGAATGATCTAACTTCACTCACTATTTTGGGTCTTTGCCAAATCTGTATGGCTGTCACTTTACTATGATTCACTGAAATCCCTTGTGCAGAGATTATATGTCCAAGGAAGTTTACCTCCTTTCTCCAAAAGGTGCATTTAGAGAATTTTGCCTTTAAATTGTTTTGCCTCAATCTGCTCAAAACTAAATGCAAATGATTTTTGTGTTCCTCCATTGTTTTTCAGTAAATCAAAATGTCATCTATGAAAACTAACACAAACTTATCCAAATAGTCCTTGAATATCCTATTCATCAAGTCAACAAAATAAGATGGTGCATTATTCAATCCAAAGGGCATTACTAAAAATTCATATAACCCATATCTAGTGTTGAATGTTGTGTATTTCATGCTAGACTCTTCCACTTTCATTTAGTGAAAGCCAGAGGCTAAATCAAGTCTAGAAAATAGTTTTGATACAGCCAATTGATCAAAAAGATTATCAATTATTGGTAAAGGATACTTGTTCTTTATTGTCAATTTATTTAATTCCATATAACGTATACACAACCTTAAAGAACCATCTTGTTTCTTCACAAAAACCACTGGTGCACCCCAACAAGAATTACTTTGTCTTGTAAAACCTTTTTCTTCTAATTCCTCTAACTGTTTCTTCAGTTCTATGAGTTCACTTGGCCCCATTTTTGTAGGCTTTTTAATCACTGGACATGCCCTTGGGATTAAATTAATTTGAAATTCCACTAGCCTATTGTGTGGGATACCTTTAACTTCCCCAAAAAACATCCAAGCATTCATTTCTATGGGTATGTACTCATTTGAAAATTCAGAAATTTCACCACCTAACCCACATAAATGAAATAACCTTCTTTCCTTAGCAGATTCACAAAGAACTGTAATTCTTTGTTTCTTACTGTTTTGGAACGAAATGGTGGATGTTTCTAAATTAATTTTAGCCTTATGCTGCTTTAGCCAATCCATACCCAATATAATACCTGTATCTGGGTAATTTAAAACATATAAATTAGAAATGAAAACATTTCCTTCTATAATTAACTCTGCATCCACACACATCATATCCAAGACACAATAACTTCCTAGAGGGCTTTTAATAAGAAAATGTCTCTCTACGAAAATGCAATTCAGTTTCGGGTTTTAACTATATCATAGGAGATCAAAGAGTGTGTTTCTCCTATATCAAATACTACTGATATAGGCACATAAAAAATAAGTAATATACCTTCCATTTGTTCAATGTTTTCTGCATTATATTCCACAATGGATTTGCCTTTTGACTCTAGAGTTGCCACTTTGCCTTGTTGCTTATTCTCAAGGCAATTCCTCTTCAAATGGCCTTCCTTCCCACAAGTATAACACTTGAATGCTTAGCCTTTCAACCCTGGATACTTTGATTTTAAATGATCCTCTTTGCCACAGTGATGACACACCAATTTCTTCTTGTTTTAACCAGTTTTGGCATCACTGGTTTTCTTACTTCCAGCATCTTCCTGTTTCTTTTCATATGGATGGTACTTTCCCTTACCCTTCTTATTATTGTTGTTCTTAAAATTCATGAATTTTTTCCTTTCTTTATCATGTTGTTCAAAGTTTAAAGCAAAATCAAAAGTTTTGTCAATATAGGGTATCATAGCTCTACTTAAGCTTGGACTTAACCCCTTAATATTCCTGCTATTTTTGGAAGCTTCATCAGCACCTAGCATAGCTCCATACTTTTATAGTCCTTAAAATCTTTGATTGTACTCGGTGACACTTCAGTTCCTTTGTCTAAGTCATATAAACTCTTCAAGCAAATCTGCCTTAGCAGATGCAGGCGCAAATCTAGCTTTAATCAACTCCTTAAATTGCTTCCAAGTAATGTCATTCTCAACTCTTCCAGCTGTGACTACCTCCCACTAACTCAAAGCTGCTCCCTTCAACTGTCTAGAAGCTATTTTTTTTCCTTTGATCATCCAGTTGCATGTCTCCAAAAATACTTTCCAAGGTTCTAAGCCAAAACTGGATTTCCATTACACTTTCAGTCCCTTCAAATCTTTTTCCTCCTAAATGAGTATAGGTCTTTAATAATTTGGAGAGCTCTTCATGTGGTTTCTCAGGTCTATGCCCTATTCCTTCTCTTAAAGCATTCACTAATTCTTGCATATTCACCATAGGTGTTCCTCTTCCTCTTCCTGCAATGTATCTTAAGTAAAAGGGATCTTTGGGTCAGATAAATTTTCTACTCGTATATGGTATAATTCCCCCATATATGTATATAATAATCAGGCACACACAAGCAACCAATCACACAAATTTAGTTAAATTATTCTATCAGCCAATAATGAATATTATCTGCATTTTCCATTAACACATCTCTAATACCACAATGGAATGACCCTGCTTTTAAGCTAAAACTCTGGTATGTGTTTTTTTGTTGTTGGATACAAGTGGTTCTTAAATTTTAAAGTTATAAGCCAGAGTCATTTTATTCTAATCAATCCAAGAGCCAACGTTTTACCAAAATAAAAATATTAGTTCATACAAAAATATTTTGATATATATATATATATGTGAAGATATATATATATATATATCCCTCTTGCTTTAAATCAGAGTAGAAAGAAAGCAAGAGATCCATTGACCTCATTATAGATCAACGTTAAACACATATTTAAAACTGATACTTTTATGCCTACAAAGTGATACTTTTGTATCATAGGGCAAAAAATGATATTGTTATACATGCAAAGAATGAAATTGTTGTGCCTACTGAAATGATGCCTTCAAAAATGACACCTAAATACATGTAGAAATGATACTTGCAAAAATGGTACCTTTTAAAATGATATTCTGGCTCATGCAAAAATGGTCCTTTCAAAATAATGTTATCAAAAATGATTCTTGCGTACATAAATGATACCTTCAAAATGATGATAGCAAAATTAATACTCTTATGCTTATATAAATGATGCCCTTCAAAATGGGGTTATCAATACTGATAATCTTATGCGTGCATGAATGATACTTTTGAAATTGTGTGTGTAACGTGTGCATGTTTATTATTTTGATCCATGATGTATGGGTCAACACTACATCCTTAGCTAACCTCTTCTAATATGAGCTGAGCCAAGTGTGCCCATGTGCACCACTTATGTATTTGAGTTTTCTAAAAGAACACACCAATGAACCAGCATACAAACATGTACATGTGCACATTACTTTTCTAAAATGATTCCAGATTGGCTAATACAAATAATATTGGTAACTTTCCATAATTCAAAACATATGTTTTCTCAATTTTAGTTTACAAAATGATCATATAAAATACTGCTTTAGCTCAGTCATCAATATATCACATTGTACTTAATTTTTCTACCATCTAAACATAACTGTCCCTGACTTAACTTAATATTTACAAAACTAATTCTTAAAACAATTCTCAAGAATTAATGTAGATGCAATAATTTGGAAGCTTTTATTTTCTATTAAGCATGCTAACATCCATGAAAATCAGTCAAACTCTTAACCCAGATCTTACTTAGCTCCATCATTTCCTGAAAAAGCATTAGAGGCTGCCACACCATATAATGAGACATCCCATTTGCCATTAGCAAACAAGGTCAGAATAATGTATCTGGTATGAGCATCTCAGATAAACACAATGAATAAAAGATAGATATAATTTGTGAAGAAATTCTATTAAAAAGACATACTCCTTTTTATGTTATATAAATAGTCTTGTGCAAATGCACTTCTACTGATTTATTCAATATTTAACATCAATGCTCAGATTAGAACATACAAAATCAATCATACATATGTGCATAACAGGTAAATCCATCCTAATAGTGTCATAATTTGTATCCATAACTTCCCTAGGAAACCTTCCGAGGAAACTCAAGTTCCTTGTATCTATATTTCCTAGCACATCAATTTATTTATATACCCTAGTCTCTTCTGTATAAAGGAATCATTGGTGCACATTGTATGTAACGTCCTGGTTTTTCGACCAATTTTATAATCTATAAATTTAGATTATATCTGGAAACTAATTTCAGTTGAACAATATTTAATTTTAATATTTTAGAAAATATAATAGTAATGGTTTTTAAAGCCGTATGTATATATATGAAATGTCGTTTTAACATTTTTGTTATATCTATGTCTTGATTTAAGTTGTTTAAGTTTGCATAAATAAATGCATATACATGAGTGTATAGATGTAAATATATATGAGTGTATATATGTAAATATATAAGTATGGTGTCATTTTGTTTTGGTGTTTTTAAGTTCTTGTTTTTACTCTTGTAAAGAAATGAATATACGTATATATATGTATATGTATGTATGTATGTATGTATCTATATGTACATGTGTAAAATTTGTTTCGATTCGCGTATAAACAATTGAACTAGTAAGAATAAAGTGGTCTACAACTTTCATTTCTTACTAAACTAAGGCAAGGTAGTAATAGTTTACAAATATCAAAGTTTTATGAATAGCAAGAATGAGATAGAAGACCAAACCAAACTGTACATATCGAATGAGAGTAAATCAAATGCTTTACAGTCATTTTCACGTGGGTAAGCTCAACACTACACTGCTATAAAACTAGCTTTGCAGAAGATCAATGAAGATTTTCCCCCAACCGCTTTTCAATTTCACATCAGCTACAACTAGAATCCTAAAACAGCCTAAGTCTACTTCTTTTCAATCAAATTGTCTGCTAAAACTTAAGAGCTAAGCTTTAATTTATATAAACATATAATAGTATAAGCATTATACCATATTGTACACTATTATAAACAGCAGTGTATAAGAAGCAAATAGAAAGATCGTGTAAAGATTTTTAGACTCTCTTTTCAGTTAAATTGCACAGAAGCTATACCCGTAAAGTCAAACCCTGTATCAACTCTATACCTTCATGTGCAAGTCTTGGCCATCTATAAATACGTTGTTGCACACACTTATCACTCAAAGATGTAATGGTAGCAAGTAGATGATCAAAAAGCCTGGAACCCTTGCACACCAGTAAACACTATGTGAGCAAACTCTTGTCTGTTTCTCCTTTTAAACTGATCTGTTTGTACATTTGGATATACATACATACATATATATAGGTATTTATGTTGGAATATATTGAATAAAGTAGTTAGATCTGGTTGTAAATATGGAAACAAAAACCAGTTTGAAAATTTATGTTTTAAAACCTATGAATAAAACACATAGCAATAGCAGAGTATATTTGTAAATATACTCTCCTTTAATCCATGTAAATATATTATAGACTGTTATATACTCTAGTGCAAAACATATGTATATGAACATCCACCTCTGGATTTGTTATATTGAGTTACTTCAACCTTTTATATCAACACTGAAATGTTTTGAATGACTAGAAAACTAAATAGTTAGAAAAGAAAAGGAAAAAGACAGTGAGAAAAAAACCCAAGTTCTTTGTTGTTTCATATGTGTGCTATGCATTATCATGTATAGTTCAGATATTTAAGTTGTTTAAATGGGTTAATTAAAACAAGAAGGTTGAAAATGAGGATGGTAAGGACAATGAACAAAATGGGAAACAAGTAGTATGTGTGTACAACATTTCAAGCTACATAGTGTATTTTGGGTGAGTAAATTTCTCTTTACCCATTTAATCTATCGCTGATTGTGTAAACCATAAATATAAAGATACATACATACATATATTCTTTCAAAGCAGATTAAACTTAGCAAAATTTATCTTCATAGCAAGTCTGGAAACAAAAATATATGAACTAAAACCAGTGTACAAAATTCCAAAGCTGCAGTAGTATATTTCTGGGTAAGTAAATTTACCTTTACCCATTTAACCTATCACTGATTAAAAAGAAAAATATAAAGTTATATAAACATATATGCTTTCAAATATGAGTATACTTAGCTAAATTAAAACTGCATAGCAAGCCGGGGAAATGAATCATGGAACCTGAAAATAGAGTAATGGAATTGTCACGGAAACCTCACTTTCATTCTTTTATTTTTAATCACCACTGGACTATCTTGTTGATGCCTAGTATATGCATTTCTTTTTTTGTTTATGAGTATGGTGCAATCATGTGAGTGTTGATGCATTTGAACCCAATTAACCTTTGAAAAACACATCTATATGTCGTTAAACCAGTAAAACATTCCACTTCTCACATTTTCGAAAATCCATATCTTTAATGTTTGGGAGTTATGGGATAGAAGACCTGCATGAATACTTTGAATCCATATCTGTATTGTATTATAAAAACATCTGCAACTCATCTAACATTTATATATACGGTTATAAATAAAAATACCGTGAGGAGTTTGAAAACGTAAAAATTCAAACATTTAACTTCTGAGAACCAGGTATAATAATGAAATAGAAGTAGGAAATTGTGATTTTTAAAAGAAAATTTGAGATTTTTAGTCATAGGAATAAATAGAATTTAGTGTTAATCAGAAAAGAGAACCTGGGTAAAATTCTGGCGATGTCGTGGACTATGGGTCTTGCGTTTGGGGATGGAGTAGCGTTAAGGACTAGGGATGAGGGGGAAAATGTCAGATAATTTTTCAATGTCTTTACTGTTGATATTTTAAGCAGTATAGGATTTTGTGTACTATGATTTGGGTATAGGTTTTAATCACGTCGTACGGGCAGATGATTGGATCGAGTGGCGTCAAAATCATGGTGGAGGAACTCGAAGGTGTGGGAAGTCGAATGGTGGCAGCTGCAAGAGGTCCGATGGTCAGAGTCGACCTGGGGAGGTTGATGAGAGTCCATGAATTGGAGCAGGATTACGATTGAAATTGGGGAGTGAATTTTTGAAGGAGGAGTTTGTGGGGCTGATCGACTGGTCGTTGACGATGGGGGTGATAAATGTGACTAATGGGTGGTAGAGCGGCAAGGGTATGGTCAAGGGATGAGATGTGCAGGTGCACGAGGATGCACCAACATTTGAATATAAGAGGAAAGAAAAGGGACGCAGTGGCAATATAGGAGAAAAGGGGGTGGATGGTTAAATGGGAACTGGGCTTCAGCCCAGTAAAGTAAAATAAAAATAATATAAAAAAATAGAAAATGGGAGTGGGCCGAAATATAATGGGTTGAAGAAATCAAATATAAGAAAGAAAAGGGAAAGTGAGAAAAAGGAAAGAAAGAGGAAGTGCCGATTTATCGAGGTAAATCAAGCAGTTATGAAATCTCCAAATTTATCTTAATGTGATGCTTATTAAATAATAACAAGAAATGGTAATATATGTTTGTATATTTAATTAAACAGATCATTTTAATTAAATGGCAAATTAGGAATAACGAATAAAAACAATCGACATAAATTAAAGTTGAACTTTCATAAATATATATAGTTGTTTATCAAAGTTATAATTATAGAATGTATATTATTCTTTTTTATTTAAATAATAAGGTAATGAAGTTTATTCAATTATTTTTCAAAGCTAGATAATTAATAAAAATCCAATGTGTTAGAATAAAATCAACAGTGTGTCATGATTTCGGAAAGAAAGATGAATATCACTGATGTGTTCAACATTTTGAAATAAATATTGATGTGTTACTTAAATTTTATTGAATTAAGTCAATAATCGTTTTATAATCAGATGATAAATAAGGAAAGAAAATTTATAACCAATAAATAACTCTATGAACTACCCGTAACCACATTCCCAAATGAAATCAAGATGATTAAATAAAAGGAGACCCGAAGGAATGATATTCACATTTCTAAGTGAATAACCGTAGAAACGAATGTTGCAAATGAGAATGGTTGTAAGAGGAATTAGGAAAGGAGAATCAGGTAAATCATGTAATGATAAGATTATTTCAAAATTCGAAAAATAAATAAAATGAAGATGAATTGGAAGAGAAGTTGAATTGGTAATCGATTATATCAAATTTAGAAAATATCATTTACTTTCCTTCTTAATGAAGACTCAATAAATTAATTATTTACTTATTTAAAGAAAGAAAGTTCTGGATGGATATAATATGAAAATAATCAAGATTAACCAATATATAAACGATGATTTATTGAATTTGAATTGCCAAACCAGATATGTTAGATATATTGTGGAAGTTGATTGTCGATTGAATTGCTGATTGATTGATGGTTGTGTTAAAATGTGATTATCCTGACTTGAATATTAAAGTAAACATGGACGTTAACCCATCCTGTATTAGATCATTATTTAAATATGTAAGTTGAATCTTATATGTGAAATGATTTTATTTTAATCCTGATAATCAATTGGGATATAGAAACCATATAAACATGTTAACTGATTGCTATTATGTATCACTTGACCCTAAAAGATATTAAAAATGTCGTTTTGTAGAGTCTGAAAACTATATTCCACTTTGATTCGATTTATATGAGTAAGAGATTATTGAAGATAATTGAAGACGGAGTTATGCAAGGGCTATTCCGTAAATCCTAGGTCGAAATTGCCTAAGATGGATTTACAGAATAGTGCCTTCAGTTTGTCCAGTCCCAGGACAACTTGTATGGACGAATGCCTGATAAAGTATTTCTTAAGAGTCACGTACATTGATTTTTACAAACGTACTTCTGTTCAGTGGCAGAGACTCTTCTCTAGCGTAATTCCCACATTTTTTTAGACGTTAATTAGTGATTTGGCGGGTCTGACAATGTGGCATTCAAAGTAAATGATAGCTAAATGTTCTAAAGGTAAATTCTAACCTCGAGCTTCACAACCGGGAAATGACAAAAATCGGGCAGGCAACAAGGCTATGTGGGTCGCTCCCATTAATGTGTTATCACCTATCTAGAAAAAATGCATTTTCTACTTTAATCTATTTCGATGCTGTCCCTTTCAGAAAATGGTTGCTGATCTCAACCGTTGGTGATATACATTCGATATACTCAAGCGAAATGAGTGATCGGTCATGTGTGGGCCGGGTTGGAAGACGTTCTTGTTGAATCCAGTGTATTCCCCTCCAGAGATACACTATCAGAAGGTGGTTCCATACCTTGTCATAGTTGGAAACCTGTTATCCATAAGCGCCAAGTGGTTTTGTTTGTATACTATATAGTTGAATGTGAGATGCAAGCATTCTTCTAGATTCTAGTTATTTGTGGATAACCCTGGAAATTATCGTAATATTGGATTTAAATATACAAAAATGTTAGTTCTCATAAGGTAAAAACCCGTTCCGTACTTACGGCGTAGTCTTATGAGATATTTTATTTTCTTAAAATACTTTAAAATCATTTTGCTTACACTAGTCCCATGACTGACCCAGAGTTTATTTTTCTATGTTTTCCCTGAACTCGTGGGTGCCCAAATTTGTACGGGGAGTCAAGTAGTTCAGGATTTTACACATATTGGAAGAAGCTTGGAGCAAGAAGCTTTAGTATTAGATAGAGTTTTGTTCCGCTATATGGTATATATGATATACTTTGATGATGTATGTAAGTGCAAATACCAATTTGTATTTTAAATGATAATATATATATATATATATTATATTTTGTTCATTCTGCTGTGAGATTCGTGTTACTCTGATTCTTTAGTGTACTTCTTTTTCTTCTATTCTAATTTTCTATCTTTTCTATCCTCACCCTCTAACTTCTTTCTTTTAATGACCCGGTAAATTTCTGGTGCTTGGCTAGTCGACATGGTATTTATATCAAT
Source organism: Allium sativum (assembly GCA_030737875.1). Taxonomy (NCBI): domain Eukaryota; kingdom Viridiplantae; phylum Streptophyta; class Magnoliopsida; order Asparagales; family Amaryllidaceae; genus Allium; species Allium sativum. The sequence continues at coordinate 383,494,193 of CM060924.1, forward strand.
AATCAGGATCGAGAATTTGGTGGTTCGTTGCAGTGGTATCAGAGTATAAAGTTGAGTAGTAACCTTGGCTCTGTGGCGTAACTCGATAGGGATGGAGTTAACAATGCCCAAGATTGAGTTTCAGTGTATATATATGAGCGCGTATTTATAGATTGTGTAAAAAAATGTTTTATATTGCGATGATTGGTTTGTCAAGAGGTTTAAAATTTCTGGTCGATACAGTCGTCGAACACTGGATTGAAAAGTTTTTCTAAACTCTTAAATAGAGTAATTCGACATAGTATTATTTTAAAAAGCCAGGTAAATGGAATAATTTTACCTAAATTATATTTTGATATGAAAATAAAATTTTCTGAAATTATTTTAAATGGCTATGTTGATTATTATTTTAATCTGATAACCAGATTATAACATTGAGATGGTTAATTAAAACCAAATTAGAATTTGTATACGGATGAATATACAAATATAACAAATCGGGAATTTAATTTGAAATTCTAGAAAGTTGGAAAATTGTTTAAGTTAAACAATAGGTTTTGAAAATGCAAAAGTTCTTGAATTTAAAATGAGGTAATATGGGTTGATAAGGAATTTAGATATGGAGTTAAGAAATTAGAACCTAACTGGAAGCTGGTTGAGTCAAATGATTTTCTAAGTATTGATCTGATGTTGATTTCGGTCTTCGGGGTTGATACTAAGAGCACTATTTTCTTGCCATTTTATGGTTAGGGACTGATAAATGTTGAGTTGAATACATGAATAAGAAATGGAAATGTTTTCCAAATTGAAATAACAAGTATTTCTAATAATGAAAATGTTCGTGATTGACAGCCAATCGCTGATATATTAAGTGTTTTTATTGTTGTAGAATGTTCTGGTAGGTAACCTGTGTGTTTAAAATGCCTTGTTTGTTGTGATTGCTAGGGCATGACCCATATGTGGTTTTGATATAAGTGTATGATTTTGATTATAACTGAAATTTTCTCGTACACTTTAATTTCGGGTACGAAATTCTTTTAAGGGGAAAGCAATGTAACGTCCCGGTTTTTCGACCAATTTTTCTAATCTATAAATTTAGATTATATCTGGAAATTGAATTCAGTTGAACAATATTTAATTTGAATATTTTAGAAAAATATACTAATCATGGTTTTAAAAGTCGTATGTATATATATGAAATGTCGTTTTAACATTTTTGTTATATCTACGACTTGATTTAAGTTGTTTAAATTTGCATAAATAAATGCATATACATAAGTGTATAGATGTAAATATATATGAGTGTATATACGTAAATATATAAGTATGGTGTCATTTTGTTTTGGTGTTTTTAATTTCTTGTTTATACTCTTGTAAAGAAATGAATATATATATATATATGTGTGTGTGTGTGTGTGTGTGTGTGTACATGTGTAAAATTTGTTTTGATTCACGTATAAACATATGAACCGGTAAGAATAAAGTGATCTACAACTTTCATTTATTAGTAAACTAAGGCAGGGTAGTAATAGTTTACAAATATCAAAGTTTTATGAATAGCAAGAATGAGATAGCAGACCAAACCAAACTATACATATCGAATGAGAGTAAATCAAATGCTTTACAGTCATTTTCACATGGGTAAGCTAAACACTACACTGCTATAAAACTAGCTTTGCCGAAGATCAATGAAGATTTTCCCCTACCCCTTTTCAATTTCACATCAGCTAAAAATAGCCTCCTAAAACAGCCTAAGTGTACTTCTTTTCAATCAACTTGTCTACTAAAACTTAAGAATGATCATGTAAAGATTTTTAGACTCTCTTTTCAATCAAATTGCACAGCAGCAAAACCCCTAAAATCAAACCCTATATCTACTCTATACCTTCATGTGCAAGTCTTGGTTGTAACAACCCAGAAAATCCGAACCAATTTTTTTTTTTTTTTTTTTGCTAATTTAATGGATTTAGAATATTTAAAATAATTTATTTTAAATAATAACGATGAAAATTTTATTTAAATCGAGGTTAGAACGTATAATTTTATTATAATTATATAACGAGCTTGAAATGGCGCGGCAATTTGAAAATTCGATTTCAAATTTCAATTGAATGTACAAGATTCAAAATAAATCGGATTTTGGTGAAACCAAAAATATTTAAATCTGTCTAAAAATATCTTCCAACGAATCTGAAAAAATGAAATTTCATAGCAGGAATAAAAAGTTATGCCCAGTTTAAAATTTAGAATAGTCGCTATGGAATTTATATATATATTTTTAATACAATAAATAGCCATTTTGCAAACGACCTCCATTTTCGACGAAACCACTTTTGTTGGATCCTGAATGTCAAATTATTGCTAGATTCCAATTTTCATAATTTTTGGAATCGATATGTGAGTGTGGCAAAAGAAAATGTGTTTTGTCAATTTTAGTCAAATTGGATCGACCAGAAAATGGCCATTTTTCAAACGGTCTCCAAATTTGACGAAATTAGTCTTGTTAGGACCGTATCGCCAAAACATAGTTATATTTAATTTTCAGTATCAGTATGTGGACCCGGTAATTTAAAATGTACGTTTAAATTCAATACATTTATTTATATTTTAATTTAAAGGAAAACTGATTGAAACAGTCGAATCGGCTTACCGGACATATTCCATTGTATCCGGAATGGCAGTAATTGGTTAGGGGCGATAGTCGTTGGGTCTCTTTTGGAGTTTGGATGGTTTAACAAGCTATATTTGAATTAAATAATTAAATAATATGGAATATACTATATATATATATACCGTGGAAATACACCATATTCCCTTAACCCTAATACGCTACTCAGTTTTCCGCCGCCTCCTTTTGAAACTAATGGTCGATGTTGTCCTAAATTCAATTGATAATCTCTCCTCATCCTTCCCGAATTAAATCATGATTGTCTAATGTATTTCAAAGAGCGTTTCAAGCCCTTTCAAATCATACGGATTTGTTCTGTTCTAGTGGGATGAGCTGCTCGATTTCCAAGCTGGAACCATGGCTATTCGCATGCCATTTGAAAGCGACGTGGGGGACCGAGCCTCTAGCTGCTCAGCGCGGAGGTGGACGATGTAGGCGGCTTCAAAGTGGCGTTGCCCGATGAGGTTCTAACGCCTCGATTCTTGCGCAACATGAAGACCTAGTTCGGAAACAATGGGTTACTGGGGAACACATGCAATGAAGAAGAAAGGAGGAAGGGCAGCGTTTTGTAAAACGCGATTAAAGGTTTAAGTTTTTCTTTTATATGCAAATTCATTGTTTAAAAAAAACCTGAAATATATATATACACACATACATACACACAACTTGTTTTAAAATCTGAAATTTTGTATAAATAGATTAGTTATAAAAATGATTTTTTTTTAAAAACCATTAAAGAAGGACATGGTTTCGAACATTAAAGAAGAACATGGTTTCGAACAATAAAGAAGAACACGGTTCTAGAAATAAAAATAGATTTGTTTTACAAATAAAAGTAGATTTGTTTTGAAAATAAAAATAGATATGTTTTGAAAATAAAATAGAACACTATTTTGAATAATAAATAAGCATTGATTTCAAAATCATTGTTTTAAATATAAAATAGCTTTAAATAAAAATCGTTGTTTGTAAATATATGGATAGCATTGTTTTTAAAATAAAGTTAGCATTGTTTTACAATAGAAAATTTACATTGTTTTATAATAGAAAATTTACTTTGTTTTGTAATAGAAAAATTGCATTGTTTTGAAATAAAATGAACATTGTGTTAATAATAAAATCGCATTGCTGTTAATAATAAAATTTACATTGTTTGTAAACTAAATTTGCAGTGTTTGTAAAAATAAAATTTACATTGTTTGTAAAATAAATTTACAGTGTTTGTAAAAATAAATTTTGCATTGTTTGTAAAATAAAAGTAACAATATAAAAATACAATTTTTATATAAACATAATGTAAATAAAAATATGATCTTTACCATATATATAGAACAGCATTAAAAATATGATTTTTAATATATATACCGCGTGAAGCAGATTGCGATGGAACTGACTGGAAGCAGAACGGAATCAAAATCGCTAGTTAAAGACTGACGGAGTGGAAATGAAGGTGAGAACTCCTCACAAAAATTTCTGCATAATTATTTATTTATTTTCATAACTGAAAAATAAATGGAATTGCCAATTTAGTTTTTTTAATCATTATAAACTGTATACAGTGTTCGATAGACCACCTTCCTCGTCCACAAACCATGGACGATTTAAATTGACTGTATTGCATGTTGTTTGTGATGTGAAATGTTTAACACATTAAAAACGTTAATATTAATATGATAGTGAAATTAAATCATAAATATTCATATATAATTTGAACAGTGAAAATTGGTTAAATTCCTTAACCAATAATTTATTTAAAATAAACTGTTGTTTGAAAACCCCACATGGGTATTGGGATGATATTTGACATACACTAGTCCCAATATTTAGTTGTATGTCAAGGATTGACAGCCTGTGATGAGTGTTATTTATTTATTTTAATGCTCACACAGCTGTAAATTTCACTCTGGTTGTGAATGGACTGCTTGTTGATTATTTGTCATTATTGTGCATACATGCGATGTATGAAATCCATATAATCGAAATTATATGGTAATTGATTGAGTCGCATTCCGATTCAGAAACTAATAATGTTTTATTAAAAAGACATTTTAGAATTAAAATTTATATTTTTGTTGAAATAAAATAGTTGAAACCAAAATTTACATTTTTATTGAAATAAAATAGTTGAAACCAAAATATCATTTTTTTTTAAATGGAATAGTCAAAACAAAAATAACATTTTTGTTAAATAGTGTTGTATCAAAACAAAAATAACATTTTGTTAAATAACATTTCTATCAAATAGATTTGTATCAAAACAAAAATAACATTTCTGTTAAACAGATTTGTGTTAAAACAAAAAAGTCAATTTTGTTCAATTAGATTATTGTAAATAAAATGAAGTTATCATTTTAATTCATTTTGTTAAAATAGAATTGTTAACAAAATGAAGTTGTCGCTTTTTAGTCAGTTTGTTGAAATAGAATTGTCAACAAAATTTAATCATTTTAATGTAAAAGAATCATTTTAATGTAATCAAACATTTTTAATGTAAATAATGTAAAGAAACATTTTGTGTAAAAGAATCATTTTTATATTAAAGAATCATTTTTAATGTTAAAGAAACAATTTATGTAAAAGAATCACTTTTAATTGTAAAGAAACATTTTTAATGATAAAGACATTTTTATGAAAAGAACATTTTAATGTAAAAGAATATTTTAAAATAAAGAATCTTTTAAAATAAGAATATTTTAAAATAACGAAAATTTTAAAATAATATTCAGTAAAGAATAAAATTATGATTTTGATGTCCGATTTTGGATGGGCCCAAAAATATAAAAATATGAAACCGAATTAAGTAGCAAACGCCATTTTAACCCGAACAGGTTTATCGACCAATTTTATTCATTTTATAAGGAATATCGAAAAGAAGTGATTTCAAAATTTAATATTTCGAAAATATTATCATTTTAATATCTTAAAGATATAGAATATTCTATATTGATTTAAAATTGAAAATAAAGTTGGAATCGTTTTAAAACGAATATATAAATGATTTATAAAATATGTTTTAATTGGTAATCGACGAAATATATAGAATATATATATTATATATATTTTATGGCCTAAATAGAACGCGTCGCGCAGCGACTGTTCGCGAATCTCGACCGTTAACTTCAAATTGGCGTAGCGGGAGATCCGACTTTCGGATTCTCCTAAAACCGGCACCATTGGGTTCGTGTCAAAAAAAGCTTTCAAATGAATATAAGAGATTTGAAATCTAACGGTTGAATTTGGAATTATGTCCAACTAATTTTAGAAAAGGGCTATGAATGCAGTTCAGTGACCGTTATTGGAAACTGACTGTAAAGAACTTAATAAAATTATTAAAATTATGTAAAAAATTATGTAAAATCATAATAAATGATTTGGAAAGATTTTGGATGAAAAATTCCAAGCTTGAAAAGATAAAAATATATTTTTATCGAAATGTACTAGTTATTAACTAGAATAATAATCCAATTATTTTAGAAATAATAAATTGGATTTGTAACGGTTTTAATATAATCAAATTTTCCAACTTATTAAATAAATGGATTGGATTTCGGGTTTGTTGTGAATGGTGTCTTAAATAACACTTCTTAAACCCCGTATGAAAAGACTAAATCTGTAATGTCCCGTATTTTTACGATATAATAATTAATTAATTTAATTATTTAAATAGTAATTTAGAGATTTAAAATGGTTTAATTATATAATAATGAATATTTAATTAATATTTATAATATATTATATTATGATGTCGAAATAGTCGGGAATAACTGAATTCACAATACTGTGTGAATTGGACTATTTATAATATTTAATTAATTTAGAATTGAATTAGAATAACGAATATATTATTTGAACGACAGTTGAACGTATAATTATATTATAATTATAATCGAGCTCGAAATGGCACGGCAGTTCGTAATTTGGCAATTCAAACTTTAAACGAATATACAGAATCCGTTTTAAGCCGGATTTCTATAAAACAAGAAACGTTCGAAGCTGGTGAAGTATATTTTTCTAATGGAAGAGAAAAATCGGGATTTCGTCGTGTAGATTTTGAGTTATGTCCAAATAAAATTTTAAAATAGTCGCTGTGGAATTCCTTTATAATTTATAATGATTTATTTATATTTTAAATGGATTTTCTATATAAATTGAATACTAATTTAACACTGGATTTGAAATATCGAGTTATAAATTCAGATAGAAATATTATGGAGATGTATGGTATTCCACTGTGAATATATATACGATAATATTTGTTGAGAAATATTTAATTTAATTATTTTTTAATGTATTAATATATAAATGGGTTATTTAAAGCTTTAAAAATAGTCAGTTTTGCAAACGACCTTCATTTTCGACAAAACTAATTCTGTTGGATCCGGAATATTAAATTATTGTTAGATTTCAATTTTCGTGATTTTTGGTGTCAGTATGTGGTCGTACGGAATTTTAATGTGAATAACAGTCGATAATTTGACTTTAAAAATGCGCTGTGTGAGCAAACGGAGTTAGAATTCGATGAAACCAGTTTTGTTGTGTCCGTAATGTCAAACTATAGTTGCATGTCCAGTTTCATTGAAATTGGGTATCGTATGTGGCTTCAGGAAAATTTTAACGATAAATTAAACAAATAATCGAATAAAAATATATATTAAAATATGAAGCTTACTTCTTAAGCTAACGTTACCTATAAATATAAACAAACTAAACCTAATGCATATCTCTCTCTGGTCAACAAACTTAACATTATAGCTGCCACCATTTTTCTGCTCAAAACCATTTTCGTCCCTTCCTAAATTCATCAAAAATAATGATAAATTCTACAAATCCCAAATTAAATCTTTTTATGATCCTCGGAGATTTCTCTACAAACTGATATCAAATTTTAGGATGTTCGAACAATTTTGTTTCGCTGGAAAATCACATCGTTGATTAGGGTTCACGAAAATTCAAAAAATAGGTTTTGATTGAGGCAACGGTTATGGTTTTTGAGTTTTGGAGAGTGTATTTGATATTGTAATGGGATTTTGGTGTTGGATTTAGGCTTGTGGGAGTAGCGACAGTTTCCAGTAAGCATGATGATGAGGAGGGGAGCGAGTATCGATTTATGGGGTTTTCCCAGAAGAGTGCGTATTCTTTTAGAAATCGCAAATCTGAAGGAGGACTCGAGTTCTTTGTTTTCGGTTTACTGGAAAATGGGTTTGATGTCGAATCTTGCCTGGGTGCTGCGAGTATGGGATGTTGATGATGGCAAGGATGGTCTTGAAAGGAGGAGGCTAATGGAGAAGTTCATTTGCTAAATTGTTAATCGGAGAAGGAGATGGGTGGATGTGAAGTGCGGCGATGTTGGTGGAGTAAAGTATCGTGAGTGTCTGAGTGGAAGAGAGGAAGCGATCGTGGGTTTCAAAGGGGTTGTTGGGCCGGGTTTAATATGGTAAGGCCCATGGTTTTAAATTGAAATAGAATGAAATTTTATTTAATTAATATACTCAACCTTGTAATTGTTATAACTTTGTCGTATGTTGTCCAAATCTAACAAAATAGGATCCGTTAGGATCGTAGGGACGACGGCTACACAATGGAACTGACTGGGAGTGAATTGGAGTTGTTACAATTTATAGTGAAATAAATTGTCAGAATCAAATCAAAGATAGTTAATCATTATTTAACGATAACTGTCCAATGTGAGTAAAACTCACCAACTCTACCGGTTCATATTTTTATAATGTATTTTTAGAACTGATAAATGATGACTGATTGCTGTGTGTTGACTGTTTGGTTGAACGACAACTTGATTGGTTGAAAATATCGATATAGTTTTATATATATCGTTAATCAAGTATTGATTCTGTTTATCAAAATATTTCATATTGAAATGAAATTGATCTGAATTATACTGTGTAACTTCGGCAGATGTAGGGAAACAGGTCGGAGAAATCCAACTGGATTCCTCAAAATTTATTTTACTATTTTTTTATATATTGTGTATATGATGTGATACGAAATCTATTGTTGATTTTGTATGTTTGAATGATACCGATCATTGTTATATGGTACATTAAATACCATAAGGAATACTGGAATGTTAAAAAGGAAATATTCAATGTTATACTGAAAAAGAAATATTTATAAAATCAAAAGATTTTATAAAAAGAAACATTTTTAAAACAAATAGAGTTAGAAAAGGAAATATTTGTGAAACAAATATAAAGGGAACTATTTGTGAAACAAATATAAAAGGAAATGTTTGTGAAACAAACATAAAAGAAAATATTTGTAAAATAAATGTAAAAGGAAATATTTGTGAAACAAATAGAATAGAAAAGAAATTATTGGGAAAATAAATAGAATTATGAAAGGTATTATTTATAAAATAAATAAGATTTTATAAAAGGAATATTTGGAAAATGAATAGAATTCGAAATAGAGTTAATCAAATAGAGTAACGGATTAGAGTTAAAAGAAAAGGAGTTAATCGAATAGAGTTAATCGAAAGGAGTTAATCGAATATAGTTTATTCGAAAAGGAGTTAATAATCGAATAGAGTTAATCGAATATAGTTTATTTGAATGGAGTTAAATAGAGTTAACCGAATATTAGTTATTCGAATAAAGTTAAATGGAGCTAATCGAATATAGTTTATTCGAATAGAGTTAAAGGAGTTAATCGAATAGAGTTATTCGAAAGGAGCTAATCGAATATAGTTTATTCAAATATAGTTTATTCGAACATAGTTAAAGGAGTTAATCGTAGTTTATTCGAAAATGAGTTATTGAATAGAGATTTTCAAAAGAGAGTTATACATTGAAATTCGATTATATCGATACTGTTTACTTTATGATTTTTAATCAATATTTATTTATTTAGTTATAAATCGTCTATTTAGTTATTTAGTTAAATTAAGGAATAAAAGTTATATTTTGAAGCTAGATAATTCAGAAGTAGGGATTATTATGCTATAGTTATAATCAATGTTTTCAATAAGGAAGTGGATTCATAAATTGAATCCGAGAGTTACGTAAGGAAGTTTGTTAAACATTTGAAAGGGGTACTTTGTCTATTTCGAGGTTAGAAATGTTGTTCAGTTAAGGTCTGAAAGGTAGTTATACCCCAACTTGGTTGACTCCATTTATAACTAAGAGATGGTTAAGGTTCGATAGTGAAGGTTGGTTAAGAAAATTTAGTTAATGAAGGAGCTTTGGAAATATTTTCCAAATAAGAAATCAGAAATATTTTCTAATATAGAAAATTGGAAATGGAAATGTTTTCCAATGTTAATAACGTATATTTTCTAAATTTAGAAAATAAGAAATGTTGAATATACGGAAATAGGAAATGAAAATGAATAAATTAATGAACTAAAGAGATAAATGTTCAATGATGATTGATCGATATAATTTCCATCTGTAAATAATATCGTTGTTTGCACACATGTTTTTCTTTGATAGTTAACTCACCGACTATCGGAGTTTTTGACCATTTTTCTGTCGTTAATACGGAGAGACCGGGATCAAACTCATTATCTGAAAACCACTCTGTATAGACGTTAGTGTTGCATCAAATATGATGAAGATAATTGAAGACGGAGTTATGCAAGGGCTATTCTGTTTACAGAATAGTGTCTTCGGTTTGTCCAGTCCCAGGACGACCTGTATGGAAGAATGTCTAACAGAGTATATTTAACGGATCACGTAAGTTGATTTCTTCAAATGTATGTACGTTTGGTGGCGGAGGAATTTATTTCTAACAGAGTATATTTAACAGATCGCTTAAGTTGATCTCTTCAAACGTATGTACGTTTGGTGGCGGAGGAATACTGGAATGTTAAAAAGGAAATATTCAATGTTATATTGAAAAAGAAACATTTATAAAATCAAAAGATTTTATAAAACGAAACATTTTTAAAATAAATAGAGTTAGAAAAGGAAATATTTGTGAAACAAATATAAAGGGAAATATATATGAAACAAATATAAAAGGAAATATTTGTGAAACAAATATAAAAGAAAATATTTGTAAAACAAATGTTAAAGGAAATATTTGTGAAATAAGTAGAATAGAAAAGAAATTACTGGGAATATAAATAGAATTATGAAAAGAATTATTTATAAAATAAATAAGATTTTATAAAAGGAATATTTGGAAAATGAATAGAATTTGAAATAGAGTTAATCAAATAGAGAAATTGATTAGAGTTAAAAGAAAAGGAGTTAATCGAATAGAGTTAATCGAAAGGAGTTAATCGAATATAGTTTATTCGAAAAGGAGTTAATCAAATAGAGTTAATCGAATGGAGTTAATTGAATATAGTTTATTCGAATAGAGTTAAATAGAGTTAATCCAATATTAATTATTCGAATAAAGTTAAATGGAGCTAGTCGAATATAGTTTATTCGAATAGAGTTAAAGGAGTTAATCGAATAGAGTTATTCGAAAGGAGCTAATTGAATATAGTTATTCGAATAGAGTTAAAGTAGTTAATCAAATATAGTTTATTCGCAAAGGAGTTATCGAATAGAGATTTTCGAATGAGAGTTATACGTTGAAATTCAATTATATCGATTTCAAGAAAGTACTGTTTACTTTCTGATTTTTAATCAAGATTTATTTATTTATAAATAGTCTATTTAGTTATTCAGTTACATTAAGGAATAAAAGTTATATTTTGAAGTTAGATATTTTAGAAGTAGGGATTATTACGCTATAGTTATAATCAATGTTTTCAATAAAGAAGTGGATTCGTAAATTGAATCCGAGAGTCACGTAAGGAAGTTTGTTAAAGATTTAAAAGGGGTACTTTGTCTATTTCGAGGTTAGAAATTTTGTTCAGTTAAGGTCTGAGAGGTAGTTATACCCCAACTTGGTTGACTCCATTTTTAATTAAGGGATGGTTAAGGTTCAATAGTGAAGGTTGGTTAAGTAAATTTAGTTAATGAAGGAGCTTTGGAAATGTTTTCCAAATAAGAAATCATAAATATTTTCTAATATAGAAAATAGGAAATGGAAATGTTTTCCAATGTTAATAACGTATATTTTCTAAATTTAGAAAATAAGAAATGTTGGATATACGGAAATAGGAAATGAAAATGAATAAATTAATGAACTAGAGATATAAATGTTCAATGATGAATGATCGATATAATTTCCATCTGGAAATAATATTGTTGTTTGCACACTTTTTTTTCTTTGATAGTTAACTCACCGACTATTAAAGTTTTTGACCATTTTTCCGTCGTCAATACGGAGAGACCGGGATCAGACTCATTATCTGAAAACCACTCTGTATAGACGTTAGCGTTGCAATCAAATATGGTGAAGATAATTGAAGATGGAGTTATGGAAGGTTTGTCTTGTTTACAGAATAGTGCCTTCGGTTTGTCTAGTCCCAGGACGACCTGTATGGAAGAATGTCTGATAGAATATATTTAACAGATCGCGTAAGTTGATCTCTTCAAACGTATGTACGTTTGGTGGTGGAGGAATTCGTTTCTCTTAGCTGTATACCCGTTGTATTTTTGGGGAAACCAATTTGTGATTTGGCGGGTATGACGATGTGACATTCAAAGTGAACAAATGTGTGATCTATCAGAGATAAGCGTCGCCTCTAGCCTCACAACCAGGAAATGGTATAAAATCAGGTAGGTCGCACGGCTAAGTGGTTAGCTGCCAATTTGGGTGTATTGTCACCTAATCTAGAGAAATTCCATTTACTTCTATAATATACTTCGATGCTATCCCTTTTGGGAAACAGTTGCTGATCCCAACCGTTGATGATAATACATTTGGTACACTCAAGAGAAATGAGTTACCAGTCATGTTTGGCCTAGGTTACAAGATGTTCTTGTTGAACCCGGTGTATTTCCCTGTAGAGATACACTGTCGTAAGGTAGTCCCATACCTTGCCAGCTGGAATTCATTACCCAAATAAGCACTTACGATCTTTGATTATATATTATGTATGTGGAACGTGAGATGAAAGCGTTTCCGTTAGATGATTATTATATTGTGATTGATAGACACTAATATAATATCAAAGAAGTTTTGATATAAAAGATCATTGTTCTGTCAAAATGATTTGAAAGTTAAATCTAATTGATTTGGATTCTCCTAAGGAAAAAAAACCGTTCCGTTATACGGCGTGCTCTTATGAGATATCATTTAATTGCTCAAACTATTTTTAAATTGTTTTACTCACATGAGTCCTATGACTGACCCAGAGTTTGTTTTGTTTTCCCTAAACTATTGGGTGCCTAATTTGGTACGGGCAGTCAAGTAGTCAGGATTTTGCAGATATACTTGGAGAGCTTGGATCAGGAGGCTTCAGGATTATATAGCCATTGTTATTTCTGTTGTGTTGCAAGTGTTATACTCTAATAATGTTACTGTATACATATACTGATTTTATTTCAAAGTTATGTATCTATTATATATTGCTCGTTCTGTTGTGAGATTCGTGTTTACTCTAATGTTGCATGTTATTCTTCTTCTATTCTAAGTTTCTATCTTATCTATTCTCACCCTCTAATTTCTTTCATGGACTATTCGGTGTTTTCCGATGCTTGGGTAGTTGACATTGAGTTTCTGTCGATAATCAAAGTCGCGAAAACCCTGGGTCGTTACAATGGTATCAGAGCTAAAGGTTAAGTGATTACCATGGCTTTGTGGCGTGACTCAGTAGAGATAGGGTTAGTAATACCCTAGATTAAGTTTTAGTGTATATATATGAGCGCGTATTAGTTGTTCAATATAAAATGATTTTATATTATGGAGATTTATTGATTAAGTTGTTTATGAGTTCTGGTCGATCAGTTTGATCAACTGTATCGGTAGGAGTAAATAAACACTTGAATACGATGAACCGACACGGTATGTTTTGAAAAGAGGGTAAATGAAATAATTTTACCCGAAATATATTTTGTTATAAAAGGAATCTATATATTGGAATTATTATATTATATAGGATGTGTTGGTTGTTATTATAATCGAATGAGATTATAAATTGAAATGGTTATATAAATAACCAATCAGAATTCATATAAGTGTAATGTATGAAATCAGATAATTAAATCTGAATTTAAATCAGAAATGGAAATAAAATTCCAAAAACATGAAAAGTGTTTGTAACTAGAATTAGATTAAATATATGATAATTTTAAAATACTGGGAGATTTTAAATTGTTTACAAGCATTGTGAAGGATATTTTGAAAGTGATTTCAAAATGAAGGCGTATAAATATGGTTTTGAAATTGTTATAGTATTGAACTAACTTCGATAGCTGGAAAATAACCCTGATGATGATGGCCACATTATCAGTGTCATTTTCGAGTTGCTAAGTGTTGGATTACTACCAAAGAGATTGTTTTTGAATTATTTTTGGGAAAAAGAGTTTTTTTGATATTTCGAAATGAATATTTGATTTTTGAAAAGCAAAGCTGTTTAAAAACTCGTAGAAATAGATTATTTGAATTAAAACAAATTAGATGGAAATTTGTGAAACTAAATTGAAAATCAAGAATAATACTTGAGATTGATAATGGGATTTGGCTTGGATAAATGAATGGTTGTGTTGGAGATAAAAGTGATTTGAGTTTGATTAGGATGATATGGGTATATGCTGAATTAGTAGCAGACGGAAATGATATAATGATATGCCCGACAAAAAGGTACCAATTTATATTTATACGGATTTGAGATTTTGATGAGCCGAATTGGCAAGCCGCTTGGCTGTTTGATTTTCTTTTGGGTTGAAGAAGGCCTAGAGAGCCGAGTTGGAGTTTGAGCTATTGACCAGTACAGAGGAGGTGCTGGCGGAATTTTTTGAAAAGCTAAGGTGTTAGAAAAATTTCAGGAGTTTTGAAATTTTTCGTTAGTAGGAATGAATAAATATTTAATTGAAATTAAATTGGTTCAGTTGAAACTGAAATTTAGAAGTGAACAAATAAATTCTAACCAGTCAATAAGGTTTATTTTCTACCTTAGTAATTTCGAGGACGAAATTATTTTAAGGGGGGTAGAATGTAATGTCCCGCATTTTTACGGTATAATAATTAATTTATTTAATTATTTAAATAGTAATTTAGAGATTTAAAATGGTATAATTAAATAATAATGAATATTTAACTAATATTTATAATATAATAATATACTATAATGCCGAAACAGTCAGGAATAACTGAATTCACAATACTGTGTGAATTGGACCATTTATAATATTCAATTCAGTTTAGAATTGAATTAGAATAACGAATATATTATTTAAAAGACAGTTGAACGTATAATTATATTATAATTATAATCGAGCTCGAAATGGCGCGATAATTCGTAATTTGGTGATTCAAACTTTGAACAAGTATACAGAATCCGTTTCAAGCCGGATTTCTGAGAAACAAGAAACGTTCGGAGCTGGTGAAGTATACTTTTCTAATGGAAGAGAAAAATGGGGATTTCATCGTGTAGATTTTGAGTTATGTCCAAATCAAATTTTAAAATAGACTCTATGGAATTCCTTTATAATTTATAATGATTTATTTATATTTTAAATGGATTTTCAATATAAATTGAATACTGATTTAACACTGGATTTGAAATATCGAGTTATAAATTCAGATAGAAATATTTTGGAGCTGTATGGTATTCCACTGTGAATATATATACGATAATATTTATTTATAAATAGTTAATTTAATTATTTTTAAATATATTAATATTTAAATAAGTTACTTAGAGCTTTAAAAATAGCCAGTTTTGCAAACGTCCTCCGTTTTTGATGAAACTAATTTTGTTGGATCCGGAATATTAAATTATTGTTAGATTTCAATTTTTGTGATTTTTGGAGTCAGTATGCGGCCATACGGAATTTTAATGTGAATAAAAATTGATAATTTGACTTTAAAAATACGATGTGTAAGCAAACGGAGTCGGAATTCACCGAAACAAGTTTCGTGGGGTCCGTAATGTCAAACTGTAGCTGCATGTCCAGTTTCACTGAAATTGGGTATCGTACGTGGCTTCAGAAAATTTTTAACGATAAATTAAACAAATAATCGAATAAAAATATATATTAATATATGAAGCTTACTTGTTAAGCTAACGTTACCTATAAATATGTAATGAACAGGATTTTCGATCCCGAAAATCGACACAAAATACCATGTCGAACATCCAAGTATCGAAAATACCGGAACGTTATTAGAAAGAAATTAGAGGGTGAGATAAGAAAGGAAGAAATGTTAAGAATAGAAGAATAAGAAGAACCAATATAACACATCACAGAGTCTCACATCGCA
Source organism: Allium sativum (assembly GCA_030737875.1). NCBI lineage: Eukaryota > Viridiplantae > Streptophyta > Magnoliopsida > Asparagales > Amaryllidaceae > Allium > Allium sativum. The sequence goes on from CM060924.1 coordinate 383,510,127, forward strand.
GCGGAACAAAATATAATATATAAATAAACTTTATAGAGAGCTTTGAAATAAAACTTACAGCCATCAGAGTACATCATCACATCTGGACAGTTATAATAATCCGTCCTCATATACATCACACAACGGAAATAATACTAGATAATATCATATGTCTGAACACCTCCAGTTCGTCATTGGACATCACAACATCTGATAACCTGAACCTGTACAACCCGGTCTAAACCGAGCATTTACAAATACCGGGTCAGTCTGGTGAACCAAAGTGAGAAAAACTCGCTAAGTTTATAATATCATCCGACTTGATTCTAAAGTTCAAAATCCTTTTGAAAGAAAAGGAAAATCGTAAGACCAAATCCACACATAAATACAGACGGTTTTTACCTTACGATAACCCAAAACATTTTTGAAATCCATATCTTATTCTGATATAATGATAGTATCTAAATACAAGTAAATAGAATATAGCAGAACGCTTGCATCTCACGCTCCGCATATATAGTATACAATCAAAACCGCGGGCACTTATTGGGGATTGGATTCCGACTATGACAAGGTATGGAACCACCTGTCGATAGTGTATCTCTAGAGGCGAATACACTGGGTTCAACAAGAACGTCTTACAATCCAACCCACACATGACTGACCACTCATTTCGCTTGAGTGTATCGAATGTATATCACCGACGGTTGGGAGCTACACACTGTTTCCCGAAAAGGGACAGCATCGATAGATTAAAGAAGCAAAAGGAATTTCTCTAGATAGGTGATTATACACCCTAATGGGTGCAACCCACATAGCCATGTTGCCTATCCGATTTTTAACATTTCCCGGTTGATGAGGCTTGAGGTTGTAATCGACTTTTGGAACATCTGGCCACCATTCACTTTGAATGTCACATTGTCAGATCCGCCAGATATCACCAATTGATGTCCACAAAAATACTGGTTGTTAAGCAAAGAGAAGGTGTCTTCTCCGCTACCAACATAAATACATTCGAGGAAATCAACGTAAATGATTCCTTTGGAAATACTCTGTCAAACACTCATCCATACAAGTTGTCCTAGGACTGGACAAACCGAAGGCGCTCTCCTACTACATCCTTGAATTACCCTATGGATCAGCAGCGAGTAGTCCTTGAAATCCGTAGATTTCAATTACGATAGAATTACTATCGGACACCTCTAGAGATCAGCTAGAGAAATCCAACAATAGTCCTTTCATTCATGAAGAAATACGGTATTCAATAGCTCCATCTCTACCAACATTAGATATCTTCTTTGTTTACGTATTCGTTAGTTCGGAACGGTTTTCGAATATAAATTCGATCCCGGTCTTTCCGTACCAACACGTTGGGTAATGTTTTGATAGTCGGTTATTTAACAATAAAAATAAACAATTAATAAAATAAATCCATTGGTTCAGTATGCAGCGTCACTTAGTGAGACGACCCCAAACCCCGTACTGACGGTGGCAAGGGTTATCTTTGGAATATAACACATAAAAAGATAATAACAGAACGGAATTAAATAAATACACCAGATAATGAACAATAAAATATACTGGATAAAAGTAATCATCAGAGTTACACAGTATACAGGATCTTACTTAGTACAAATACAGTTCAGCTATACATAAATGTCTACAGTGGAAAACAAACAAAATATGTACAATAGGAGCTAAACAACATAAAAAGAGATAAATGATAGAATCCATCTTCAGCTCCAGCTATCCAGAAAGAACCAGCTAAACCTGAATACAAGGTTGCCCGTGTAGAAAAAGGGGCACCCGAGTTTGAAAGTGAAACAAACTACGAGTCAGTCATGGGACTGGTATGAGAAATCTACTCGACACATTTATAATATGGCCAATCATAGGACCACGCCACTTTCGTGGAATGGGTTTACTACGTTGGATTGCCAGTGCTTTAAAACAAATCATTCTTTTAACCATCGCAATGCTTTTTATAAAAATGAAGCCATTATAAGACTCAGTTCCCATCACACAATGCAATGCAAACCGGAGGACAGAGTTTTTACCTTATAACGGCCAAAATATGCTTGATACGAATAAAACGAAGGCATTTGATATAATTGCTAGTGTTTATCTGTTTTGAAAACAATTTCAAATCATAACTATCAATTATAGACGACATTAGTGCCCCATACCACTATGTCGCCATATATAGGTATACAATCAAAACCGCACGATGTCGTATTTGGAAATGGGATTTCTGTCCTGAACCAAGGCAATAGATAGTCCTTACCGAATTCGAGACGCTCTAGCCCGCTCCTCAGGCAAGTACTCAGTCAAGCCTTTGGATCGTCAGGGCCGGTCTACCGATGTGGATTAAAATTCCTGAACACTGCGTTTCCCCACCCTTTAGGGTGTAAATGAGCCAACGAATGGCTCCATCGGACCCGGATCGTCCGATCTAACCGAGGCGCCTCGCAACAGAAACAACCACACAGGTGAAAAGTATATAAATGTCAGGGCTGGTAGGTCACTGATACCACCCTAGCTAGAAAGAAACGCAGGCCCTCCCTGATGTCCTCTCCCGTTTCTGGTTCATACCGGGGTGTGAGGCTCGCGATTTTGCGTTATACATAAAGCTACGCCACATAGGCGGTGCTTTGATCATCACCACAAGACTTTGCTTTTCAACAAAAGCCCTGATCACTACATCTTAGCATGCCACACAGGCAATTCATGCCATGCGACTGATGTCCATCGATATACAACCTCTGAGCTCGTGCGTTTCAGAGAAGGGCGTTAAGCAAAAGAATAAATTCTCCGCCGCCAAACAGATGCATATTTAATAGAGATCAATCAACACAGAATAAAATCCAATGTCAGACACACAGTCCATTTACAAGTCCGTTCTGGGTCTAAACGAAACCGGAGGCACTAAATACCTCGCAAACCCATCGATCACCACGTACGTCTGGACGATCACCACTCATTATCCATATTTCGGGATGCCTCCCAATCAGGACCTCGGTTACCATCCAAACGAGGTGAAGATCTCCGGTCTTCGACCACCGTCTTCACCTTCGACTTTCAATCGTCGGTCAATTATTTGAAATGAGAATTAACTCGGCCTTTTCAAATAATTCACGTATATTTAGAATTTCAAATCAATTTATTTCAATGGTTAAATCATTCGACAACACCAATTTTGTTCTTTAATGTAATTTTCACACCAAACACATTCAACCATCAAATACCACATAAATCGAGCAAATTCAGTTTATTTCCATTCCACATCGTTTATGATATTTTACAACGATTTATCGCTATTTTTATTTATTTTAAAATAGCCAATTTATTCAAAACGACGCTTCGGGCCATAACGCGGCCGTGGCGCTGTTTTTCTTCAGATTTGATTTACACATATCTGAAAATCTAACCGTTGGATCTTCACAAAATTTACATCACTAGAAAGGTCTTTTCAAAACGAATCCAACGGTTCCAGTTTTGGGAAAATCCGACGGTCAGATCTCCCGGTACAATCGTTTGAAGTTTCGATTTCAAAATACGAACTGCAGCGTCGTTATTCGATTAAATATAATTATATATATATATAAATAAATATAATCATTTCTGGCGCTGTTTTTCTTCAGATTTGAATTAAACATTCCAAACAATCCAACCGTTGAATTTTTACAAAGTTGGTGCCGTTGAAAAGATTTTTCCAAAGCGAACCCAACGGTTGCGATTTCAGGAAAATCCAATGGTCGGATCTCCCGTACTAATCGTTTGAAATCACGGTTTCAAAATACGAACTGCACGGCCACGTTTCGTTTTAATTTTATTTATATTTATATATTTATATAAATATAGTTCATTCAAAAATTCCTATATTGTTCCCACTTCAAATATTTCACTAACGCCTTTAAATTTTGGAAACATTCGCCATAACCTCCTTTGTACGGGAGGGGCTAGGAAAATTCTCAAATAGCCACACGGGCGTCTCATGTCGAAGAGAAAAAGAAAAAGCCAAGCGGCTAGCCAATAGGCTCATAAAATCATCACCCAAACAAAACAGTAAATGTGTACCTATTTGTCGGGCACAAAATTTTATTCCTCTTCTCTAGCCCCTTTGCTATAACCTGTTCAAATAAATATGCATGTACAGATACACTTCACATTCACATTTTTAACACTTCACATTTTCTACAATTCATGTATATAATAAAAATGTGATTTTTATTGTAAAACAAATTATTTCAAAACACTATTTTTTTGTATAGTTTATATAGTCGATAAAAATAGGATTTTTATTATAAAACAATTTCTTTTAAAACGAGATTATTTTACATAGTCCATATAGTCGATAAAAGGTGATTTTTATTATGAAACAATTTATTTCAAAATATGAATACCATTCAACACATGAATTTCAAATCAACGAATGAATATCGATTCAACACATGAAGGTTTTCTATAGTTTCTATATATAGATAAAAATGTGATTTTTATATTTAAAACACGAATACCATTCAACACATGAATTTCTAATCAACGAATGAATATCGATTCAATACATGAAGGTTTTCTATAGTTTCTATATATAGATAAAAATGTGATTTTTATATTTAAAACACGAATACCATTCAACACATGAATTTCTAATCAACGAATGAATATCGATTCAACACATGAAGGTTTTCTATAGTTTCTATATATAGAAAAAAATGTGATTTTTATATTTAAAACACGAATACCATTCAACACATGAATTTCTAATCAACTAATGAATATCGATTCAACACATTAAGGTTTTCTATTCAATGAATAAATATAGTTTTAGCAAATGAAAATAATTCAAACACATGAATATTATTCAAAATTTCGGCAGCATAACGGCAGGGTAGTTAAAACCGGGACCGTCCCTAGTACGGCTCCTCGCTCTACCTTAAAACCTCGCGGTTTTTGACAATGGGGATCATGCATCTAGTTCGCACGCAGGCGGCATGTATATATTTATTTCATTTCCACAAACTAATCCTATGTGGTTTCAACCAAATATTTCTCAACCACAAACGGGTATTTTTCAACCACAATCAATCAATATCAACCACAAACAATCCCAAACAACCATTCGCTATCAATCAATTTTCACACCAATCATAATCAATAAATATCGTCCATGGTTTGTGGACGAGGGGCGTATATATATATATATATATATATATATATATATATATATATCAATTCACTTCTATTTCAACACATATATAATTTATACAATGCATATACAACTTATACATCGAACGTACAACTTATACAACGCTTATACAAGAGGTGTACAACGCTTATATAACTCATACATCGACTATATAATTTATACATCGTCGTTTTCCATATCGTTTATAAATTAGAAATCTCACATTGGGTTCCACTCCACCAAAAATAGCAGAAGGCTCAGAAAAATATGCGGTCTCTTCTAGAAGGTAGAAGACGTCCTCACGGTCACGATGTTTCCTCAGCTGAAAGGTTCAAAACTAGGTTTGCGATTTTCTATCAAACCGTGAATCGATAGGAGGATCGGCTGATGCAGCGACAAAGAGGGAGGAGACGCGCGTCTGTGTGCGGTGGTGGGGGCCCACTCGGTGGCGCCAGGCGGCCGCGGCAGCGGTTGGAAGTTCGAAACTTCCTGACGTCGATTCTCCCTCCACAGGCCACGAAAAATCCCAAACTTTATATGGATTTTAAGATCTCCCCGAGCTCTACAAAATCTTCAACTGGAGCAGGGGCTAATTTTGCGTGGATTGATCGGAAAATGAGGGGGAAGGTTTTGAACGTTTTCCGCCTTCGATCGGGGAGAGAGAAAAGGAATTTTCCTTTTTTTTTATCAAAATTCTGATTGGTCGGGAAAGTTTTAAAGGGGTTTTCTGACGCGACCACCAATCTAAACCCAACGACTGTCGTCCCTAGCGTTTTACCCCCATTCCGAACACAATGGGATATGTTTCGAAGGCCTATTCGAATGTTTCAGTCAGTTTTCCTTCCGATTAAAGTATAAAACATTCAATATTTAATTTGAACGTACATTTCAATTTGCCAGGGCCACAAACTGATTCGAAAAATTCCAGAAAAATAAATCTAGCTATGTTTTGACGATACGGTCCAAACAAAACTAGTTTCGTCGAATTCTGAGACCGTTTGCAAAAAGGCCCATTTTTGGTCGATCCAATTTAACTGTAATTGACCAAAACACATTTTCCTTTGCCACGCTCACATACTAGCTTAAAAAATTATGAAATTTGAAACCTAGCAATAACTTCACATCCCAGATCCAACAAAAGTGGTTTCGTCGAATTCCGAGGTGGTATGCAAAATGGCCAATTTCACGGGCTATATAAATTCCATGGCGACCTCTCTGAAAATTCATTTGGCCAAAACTTTTGCTTTCCGTTATGAAAATTCAATTTTTCAGATTCGTTAGCAAGGTATTCACTAACAGGTTTAAATATTTTTGGTTTCACTAAAATCTGTTTTGTTTTGCACCCGGTACAGTCCGACAAAGTTTGAATTCAATTTTTGAAACTGCAGCGCCATTTCAGGCCTTGTTTATAATAAAAATTAATTATATTCGTTTTCAATTGTCGATTCAAACTCACTTTTCATTGCCATTATTTAAAATATTTATTTTAAATATTTAAAATCCATTATTTCAGCCAATTTAAAAAATTTAAATTGGTTCAGATTTTCTGGGTCGTTACAATCTCCCCCACTTAAAACTTTTCGTCCCCGAAAAGGAACAAAGTCGAAAGTGGTTTGATAAACCTACAATCACACAACACAACCAACAATCAAATCGTTTTAACCTTCCAAAAATATACTGATCAACTTCTATACTCTTTTTTAAAATCATTCAGACTATAGAATTTAAAAGTGCACATCCATGTAAAGGAAATAACAACAGTGTAGAGAATTAAATGGTAATACAAAGTAGGGTAAATGTACCTTGCACCAGAGTCAATCAGAGATATCCACTCGGCATCTAGGATAAGCTTTCTGAATGCTCTCCTCAGTTTCCCAAGTACAATCTCGCGGATCTCCACTCCATTGCACTTTGACTAAGTGAACCTTCTTGTACCTCAGCTCTTTGGTTTCTTTGCCGATAATCTTTAGCGGCTCTCGTCTCACAGCAAATTCAGGGGTAATTTCAATGTGCTGTTGAGCTGCTTCTTCCACGATCAAGTCTGGATCATGAACGTGCTTTCGAAGTTGAGATATATGAAATACATCATGAACTCCATGCAACCAGTCAGGCAATTTGACCCTATAAGCGAGAGTTCCGATCCGTTCCAGAATAGGAAACAGACCAATGAATTTGGGCGCCAATTTTCCAGTTTTACCGAACCGGATTACTCCTCTCATCGGCGATACTTTCAAATATACATAGTCGCCAACATCAAAGGATATATCTCTTCTTCTTCTATCGGCATAGCTCTTTTGTCGGCTTTGAGCGGCGAGTAATCGCTTCTTAATAAAATCGACTTTGTCGGCAGCTTCTCGGATCATATCAGGCCCCAATACAAGTCTATTACCGGGTTCGACCCAACAAGCAGGAGATCGGCATGGTCTACCATACAATGCTTCGAATGGAGACATTGTCAGACTCGCTTGGTAGCTGTTGTTATATGAGAATTCAGCCAAATGCAGATGGTCTTCTCATGATCCACCGAAATCTATAACACAAGCCCGCAATAGATCTTCTAAAATACGATTCACCCTCTTAGTCTGACCGTCTGTCTGAGAATGATAAGCGGTGCTCAAGTTCAATTTTGTTCCCAGCTCGACTTGAAACGCCTCCCAGAATTTGCTAGTGAATATTGTATCTCTATCACTGACTATACTGAGCGGCACTCCATGCAGTCTAACTATTTCCCTGAAGTATATCTGCGCCAGACTCTGAGCAGTTCTGTTTGATCTGACAGGTATGAAATGGGCGGTCTTCGTGAAGCGATCTACGATCACCCAAATACTGTCATTCCATTTTCTGGTTCTGGGCAGACCATCAATGAAATCCATAGAAATAAGTTCCCACTTCCAACCAGGAACTTCAAGTGGTTGTAACAATCCAGCCAATTTCTGTTGGTCGCTCTTGACTAGTTGGCAAGTAGGGCATCGGCTAACATATATTGAAACATCTCTTTTCATAGCCTTCCACCAGAACATTCGTTTGAGATCGTTATACATTTTGGCCACACCAGGATGGATACTCAGCTTGGACTTGTGACACTCGTCTAACACTTCCCTTTTTAACTCTGGGATATCAGGAACACAAATCCTTCCTTTCAACCTCAAGGTCTCGTCGTTATCTATTTGAAAACACGAGGGTTCGCCTTTCTGAATCCTTTTAATCATATCCTTAATAAAGTTATCCTCCTTCTGAAGAATAGATATTTTGTCAATCAAGGAAGTCGTGATAATAAAGCTGGCGATCATTACATTCTTTCGGCTCAGCGCATCGGCCACGACATTGGCTTTCCCTGGAGTGTATATAATCTCAAAGTCGTATGCTGCAAGGAACTCCAGCCAACGTTGCTGCCTTAAATTCAGGTCTTTCTGAGTGAACAGATACTTTAACGACTAATGATCTGTAAACAGTTCAAATCTCTCACCCAGAAGATAGTGTCTCCAGATTTTCAAAGCGAATACTATAGCCAATAACTCAAGATCATGAGTTACGTAGTTCTTCTCGGGTGGCTTCAGTTGACGGCTAGCATAAGCAATCACTTGGTCTCTTTGCATTAACACTGCGCCAAGGCCTTCTCTAGAAGCATCAGTCCAGACTTTCAAATCCTGATTGCCATCGATGATGGTTAACACTGGAGCTGTCGTCAGTCTTAACTTTAGCTCTTCAAAAGCCTCCTCACTTTCTGGAGTCCATTTGAATTTAGAGTGCTTCTTTGTAAGCTTTGTTAAATGACCAGATATCTTCGAAAAGTTCTTAACGAACTTCCGGTAATAGCTAGCTAATCCGAGAAAACTACGGATTTCAGTGGGGTGCTGGGTTGTTTCCAATTTTGAATAGCCGTGATTTTACTTGGATCCACAGTGATTCCTTCTTTCGATATGACGTGGCCCAGAAATTTCACTTCATCTTGCCAGAATATACATTTGGAAAACTTTTCTTTCAATACATTCCTTCTGAGGATTTCTAACACTTGTTCCAAATGTTTTTCATGTTCGGCCTTTGATTTAGAGAAGATTAGAATATCGTCAATGAAAACCAGAACAAATTTATTCAATACTCCTCTGAATACTCTGTTCATTAGATCGACGAAGTAAGCGGGAGCGTTACATAAGCCGAACGGCATTACTAACCACTCGTAGAATAAGTCGGGACCTCTGAATGCTGTCATTGGAACACACTCTTCGTTGATTCGAAGTTGATGGAAGCCCGTAGCTAGGTCCATTCGTGAAAATACCTGTGCGCCATTTAATCGATCCAACAAATCATCAATCCGCGGCAATGGATATTTGTTCTTTATTGTCTGTTTGTTCAGATCACGATAATCCACACATAGACGTAGAGTACCGTCAGATTTTGGGCCAAACACCACTGTTGCTCCCCAATCAGAGAAACTAGGCCTGATCAGACCCTTCCATACTAGCTGTCGTGTTTGATTGTCTAATTTCTCCTTCTCTTTCAAGGACATTCTTCGAATAGCGTGAACTACTGGCCTTGCATTGGGAATTAAAGCAATTTTGAAATCTATTTCTCTCTGCGGAGGTAAGCGAACAACTTCTTCGAACACATCCGCATAGTTCTTGACGACAGGAATATCTTTGATGAGATCTAGAATATTCTCTGCAACTTCAGGGATATTTTCTATTTGGGCTGGAGAAACATCGGGAGCTGCTCAGAAGTCTTTTCTATTAGATTTCTGACCTTCACACGGTATGGTTATATAACTCCCTGATTTAATCTTAGCTCTAACAACTCTCTCGGCGCATCTAACCTCTGCTTCATATTTGGTTAGCCAATCCAACCCCAGAATAAGATCGAATTCATTAAAATTCATAACGATAGAGATAGTAGGGAAATTATAGCAGGAAAAAGAGACAGGCACCCTACAAACCCAACTTAGACCGATAGAACCCCCAACTGGATTTTGGACAGTCATTGGTTCCTTGAGCTTCTTCAATTTTAGATCTAACTTCTTGACTGCACTCTTTGCAATAAAGCTTCGTAATGCGCCAGTATCAAATAGTACTTTAACTGGAATGTTCTTGACATTGAGCATGCCTTCTAAAACATCAGCCCTTTCTTGACTAGCTGAGGGCTCGGAAGTCTCTGCCAATTCATTTATATGTACGGATTCAGATTTCTTTGAGAGTTGGCACTCGGGTGCAATATGACCTACTTGGTGGCACTTATGGCATCTCCTTTCCCCATGTGGGTTCCTTTGTTTCTTAGTGGGCTTAGATCCACTTTTTCTTCGTTTGTTCCAAGATTTGCAACTTATCGCCAAATGTCCTTTTCTATTGCAGCTTGAGCACGTGTCGGTCGTTATTCGTTCGTTCCCAGATTCGGCCCTTTTTCTCTTGCCACTGGGCTTCTTATTGACCTCCGACCTCGTACTGGCTTCAGGAATATCAGTTTCCGACTCTGCTTTGTCACTAGAACTGACTTCTTCTTCGTCACGTAACATCCCTCTCTTATGGAGATCTTCGTACTGGTAGGCCATATAAATCATTTCAGAGAAAGGAAGTTTTACATTCCTCAGTACACAATTCTGATATCTCCTTTGCAGGCCATGAATAAATCTCAGATTTTTCCTCTTTGGATCTTGAATCAAATGAGGAGAAAAGTGAGCAAGTTCGTTGAATTTCTTGTGATATTCTGGGATGGTCATATCACCTTGTATCAGATAGGAAAATTCATCACATAATCGCTCTGTCGCTTCAGGAGGAGTAAATCTTTCTAGGAAAATCACTTTGAATCTGTCCCAGGTGATTTCACCTTCTGGATTATCTTTGATGATTGTTTCCCACCAGATTAAAGCTTCTTCTTTGAGCGCCCAAGAGGCTACTAATCTTTTCTGATCATCTCTCAACTGGATGCGCTCAAATATTCTTTCGACAGAACTCACCCAAGCTTGAGTCTGAATTATAGATTCATTGTCCGAGAACTGTGCTCCGTTCAGATTTCGATATCTCTTTAATAGAGCCTCTAGATCGGGTTCTGCATTTCTCCTATTTCTGACACTCATTTTTCTAGTACTTCTGCAAATAGCAGATCAAGTGTCAGGTCACAGAAAGGGTATTTTAAAACATAGAAACATATACTTTAAATGTAGATGTGTCTATCGAGGTGTAATTTCATTCTGTTTTACTCATACTAGGATATTGCTGATCCTATCTGTATAGAGTTACCCGTCCTAGTACACTACTGGTTCTATTTCTGACGAGTTCGTTCAAATGTTATATTCCAGAACTAAGCTTAACCAAAGCTCTGATACCAAATGAGACAACCCCAAACCCCGTACTGACGGTGGCAAGGGTTATCTTTGGAATATAACACATAAACAGATAATAGCAGAACAAAATTAAATAAATACACCAGATAATGAACAACAGAATATACTGGATAAAAATAATCATCAGAGTTACACAGTATACAGGATCTTACTTAGTACAAATACAGTTCAGCTATACATAAATGTCTACAGCGGAAAACAAACAAAATATATACAATAGGAGCTGAACAACATAAAAAGAGATAAATGATAGAATCCATCTTCAGCTCCAGCTATCCAGAAAGAACCAGCTAAACCTGAATACAAGGCTGCCTGTGTAGAAAAAGGGGCACCCGAGTTTGAAAGTGAAACAAACTACGAGTCAGTCATGGGACTGGTATGAGAAATCTACTCGACACATTTATAATATGGCCAATCATAGGACTACGCCACTTTCGTGGAACGGGTTTACTCCGTTTGATTTCCAGTGCTTTAAAACAAATCATTCTTTTAACCATCGCAATGCTTTTTATAAAAATGAAGCCATTATAAGACTCAGTTCCCATCACACAATGCAATGCAAACCGGAGGATAGAGTTTTTACCTTATAACGGCCAAAATATGCTTGATACGAATAAAACAAAGGCATTTGATATTATTGCTAGTGTTTATCTGTTTTGAAAACAATTTCAAATCATAACTATCAATCATAGACGGCATTAGTGCCCCATACCACTATGTCGCCATATATAGGTATACAATCAAAACAGCACGATGTCGTATTTGGAAATGGGATTTCCGTCCTGAACCAAGGCAAAAGATAGTCCTTACCGAATTCGAGACGCTCTAGCCCGCCCCTCAGGCAAGTACTCAGTCAAGCCTTTGGATCGTCTGGGCCGGTCCACCGATGTGGATTAAAATTCCTGAACACTGTGTTTCCCCACCCTTTGGGGTGTAAATGAGCCAACGAATGGCTCCATCGGACACGGATCGTCCGATCTAACCGAGGCGCCTCGCAACAGCAACAACCACACAAGTGAAAAGTATATAAATGTCAGGGCTGGTAGGTCACTGACACCACCCTAGTTAGAAAGAAACGCAGGCCCTCCCTGATGTCCTCTCCCGTTTCTGGTTCATACCGGGGTGTGAGGCTCGCGATTTTGCGTTATACACAAAGCTACGCCACACAGGCGGTGCTTTGATCATCACCACAAGACTTTGCTTTTCAACAGAAGCCCTGATCACTGCATCTTAGCATGCCACACAGGCAATTCATGCCATGCGACTGATGTCCATCGATATACAACCTCTGAGCTCGTGCGTTTCAGAGAAGGGCGTTAAGCAAAAGAATAAATTCTCCGCCGCCAAACAGATGCATATTTAATAGAGATCAATCAACACAGAATAAAATCCAATGTCAGACACACAGTCCATTTACAAGTCTGTTCTGGGTCTGAACGAAACCGGAGGCACTAAATACCTCGCAAACCCATCGATCACCACGTACGTCTGGACGATCACCACTCATTATCCATATTTCGGGATGCCTCCCAATCAGGACCTCGGTTACCATCCAAACGAGGTGAAGATCTCCGGTCTTCTACCACCGTCTTCACCTTCGACTTTCAATCGTCGGTCAATTATTTGAAATGAGAATTAACTCGGCCTTTTCAAACAATTCACGTATATTTAGAATTTCAAATCAATTTATTTCAATGGTTAAATCATTCGACAACACCAATTTTGTTCTTTAATGTAATTTTCACACCAAACACATTCAACCATCAAATACCACATAAATCGAGCAAATTCAGTTTATTTCCATTTCATATCGTTTATGATATTTTACAACGATTTATCGCTATTTTTATTTATTTTAAAATAGCCAATTTATTCAAAACGACGCTTCGGGCCATAACGCGGCCGTGGCGCTGTTTTTCTTCAGATTTGATTTACACATATCTAAAAATCTAACCGTTGGATCTTCACAAAATTTACATCACTAGAAAGGTCTTTTCAAAACGAATCCAACGGTTCCAGTTTCGGGAAAATCTGACGGTCGAATCTCCCGGTACAATCGTTTAAAGTTTCGATTTCAAAATACGAACTGCAGCGTTGTTATTCGATTAAATATAATTATATTTTTATATATAAATAAATATAATCGTTTCTGGCGCTGTTTTTCTTCAGATTTGAATTAAACAATCCAGACAATCCAACCGTTGGATTTTTACAAAGTTGGTGCCGTTGGAAAGATTTTTCCAAAGCAAACCCAACGGTTGCGATTTCAGGAAAATCCGATGGTCGGATCTCTCATACTAATCGTTTGAAATCACGGTTTCAAAACACGAACTGCACGGCCATGTTTCGTTTTAATTTTATTTATATTTATATATTTATATAAATATAGTTCATTCAAAAATTCCTATATTGTTCCCACTTCAAATATTTCACTAACGCCTTTAAATTTTGGAAAAATTCGCCATAACCTCCTTTGTACGGGAGGGGCTGGGAAAATTCCCAAATAGCCACACGGGCGTCTCATGTCGAAGAGAAAAAGAAAAAGCCAAGCGGCTAGCCAATAGGCTCATAAAATCATCACCCAAACAAAACAGTAAATGTGTACCTATTTGTCGGGCACAAAATTTTATTCCTCTTCTCTAGCCCCTTTGCTATAACCTGTTCAAATAAATATGCATGTACAGATACACAGTTCTTATCACTTATCATTTTCCATTCAACTTCAGATTTGATTCCATTTGGTTTAAAAACACCATTCATTCTACTGTTGCATGCATAGGCAAAAATCATATCATTAGCTAATTAATGAATATTTCAACTCATGCCTATTTATTTGAACGAGTTGCTATTTTTAACACTTCACATTTTCTACAATTCATGTATATAATAAAAATGTGATTTTTATTGTAAAACAAATTATTTCAAAACACTATTTTTTGTATAGTTTATATAGGTGGTAAAAATAGGATTTTTATTATAAAACAATTTCTTTTAAAACGAGATTATTTTACGTAGTCCATATAGTCGATAAAAGGTGATTTTTATTATGAAACAATTTATTTCAAAATATGAATACCATTCAACACATGAATTTCAAATCAACGAATGAATATCGATTCAACACATGAAGGTTTTCTATAGTTTCTATATATAGATAAAAATGTGATTTTTATATTTAAAACACGAATACCATTCAACACATGAATTTCTAATCAACGAATGGATATCGATTCAACACATGAAGGTTTTCTATAGTTTCTATATATAGATAAAAATGTGATTTTTATATTTAAAACACGAATACCATTCAACACATGAATTTCTAATCAACGAATGAATGTCGATTCAACACATGAAGGTTTTCTATAGTTTCTATATATAGAAAAAATGTGATTTTTATATTTAAAACACGAATACCATTCAACACATGAATTTCTAATCAACTAATGAATATCGATTCAACACATGAAGGTTTTCTATTCAATGAATAAATATAGTTTCAGCAAATGAAAATAATTCAAACACATGAATATTATTCAAAATTTCGGCAGCATAACGGCAGGGTAGTTAAAACCGGGACCGTCCCTAGTACGGCTCCTCGCTCTACCTTAAAACCTCGCGGTTTTTGACAATGGGGATCATGCATCTAGTTCGCACGCAGGCGGCATATATATATTTATTTCATTTCCACAAACTAATCCGATGTGGTTTCAACCAAATATTTCTCAACCACAAACGGGTATTTTTCAACCACAATCAATCAATATCAACCACAAACAATCCCAAACAACCATTCGCTATCAATCAATTTTCACACCAATCATAATCAATAAATATCGTCCATGGTTTGTGGACGAGGGGCGTATATATATATATATATATATATATATATATATATATATATATATAGCAATTCACTTCTATTTCAACACATATATAATTTATACAACGCATATACAACTTATACATCGAACGTACAACTTATACAACGCTTATACAAGAGGTGTACAACGCTTATATAACTCATACATCGACTATATAATTTATACATCGTCGTTTTCCATATCGTTTATAAATTAGAAATCTCACATTGGGTTCCACTCCACCAAAAATAGCAGAAGGCTCAGAAAAATATGCGGTCTCTTCTAGAAGGTAGAAGACGTCCTCACGGTCACGATGTTTCCTCAGCTGAAAGGTTCAAAACTAGGTTTGCGATTTTCGATCAAACTGTGAATCGATAGGAGGATCGGCCGGTGCAGCGACGAAGAGGGAGGAGACGCACGTCTGTGTGCGGTGGTCGGGGCCCACTCGGTGGCGCTAGGCGACGGCGGCGGCGGCTGGAAGTTCGAAACTTCCTGACGTCGATTCTCCCTCCACAGGCCACGAAAAATCCCAAACTTTATATGGATTTGAAGACCTCCCCGAGATCTACAAAATCTTCAACTGGAGCAGGGGCTAATTTTGCGTGGATTGATCGGAAAATGAGGGGGAAAGTTTTGAATGTTTTCCGCCTTCGATCGGGGAGAGAGAAAAGGAATTTTCCTTTTTTTTAATCAAAATTCTGATTAGTCGTGGAAGTTTTAAAGGGGTTTTCTGACGCAACCACCAATCTAAACCCAACGACTGTCGTCCCTAGTGTTTTACCCCCATTCCGAACACAATGGGATATGTTTCGAAGGCCCATTCGAATGTTTCAGTCAGTTTTCCTTCCGATTAAAGTATAAAACATTCAATATTTAATTTGAACGTACATTTCAATTTGCCAGGGCCACAAACTGATTCGAAAAATTCCATAAAAATAAATCTAGCTATGTTTTGATGATACGGTCCCAACAAAACTAGTTTCGTCGAATTCTGAGACCGTTTGCAAAAAGGCCCATTTTTGGTCGATCCAATATAACTGTAATTGACCAAAACACATTTTCCTTTGCCACGCTCACATACTAGCTTCAAAAATTATGAAATTTGAAACCTAGAAATAACTTCACATCCCGGATCCAACAAAAGTGGTTTCGTCGAATTCCGAGGTCGTATGCAAAATGGCCAATTTCACGGGCTATATAAATTCCATGGCGACCTCTCTGAAAATTCGTTTGGCCATAACTTTTGCTTTCCGTTATGAAAATTCAATTTTTCAGATTCGTTAGCAAGGTATTCACTAACAGATTTAAATATTTTTGGTTTCACTAAAATCCGTTTTGTTTTGCACCCGGTACAGTCCGACAAAGTTTGAATTCAATTTTTGAAACTGCAGCGCCATTTCAGGCCTTGTTTATAATTCAAATTAATTATATTCGTTTTCAATTGTCGATTCAAACTCACTTTTCATTGCCATTATTTAAAATATTTATTTTAAATATTTAAAATCCATTATTTCAGCCAATTTAAATTTTTTAAATTGGTTCAGATTTTCTGGGTCGTTACACTTAGCTATTAAAAATAGTATATCAGTTGAAATAACAAAATAATGTATCAGCTTGAATATATCAATACTTTTAAATCATTTATTTACATACATAGAAAAATATCTTAAAATCCTACCAATGTTTCTTGTTAACTATCCTTTCAAAACATTTGTTATAACAATATTTATTATCTAATATTTGGAAATCTGATTCAACTTATCCTTTTAAACAATTGTTACGATATCTCCTTTGTTTCGTTATTTGAATGCCATAATCGTCACTTCTCTTTTAGAATACTCATTCCAAATCCCATCTTCTTACTTTTTGAAGATATCATTATATTTTCGCAAATCTCCTTTTTATTTCACTTATAATGGAAATAACACTTCATATTCTCAAGCCTCCCTTTAATTCCTTATATTTTGGAATATATTTCCAAATCCTTCATATAATGTTATATTACTTCTCAAAATAATTTACTGCTTACATCTCCATCATTACAACTAATATCATCTTTTGATAATCCTGAAGTCGTTAAAGTTAAGGTATTTTAATTACCTCTCAGACCTTGATCAACAACGCTCTTATCTTAAGATAAATATCAGTTGCAATACCCAAACCGATATTTATTTCCAATATCAACAAACCCCTTTTTAATTCTATCTTGATAAAACATCATCTTTTATTTAAAATCACGAATCTATATTACATCTTTATAACTCCACTCGTTTAACTACTCTAATTCAAACTTAGGTTTTCGTTTGATTTTCGTTTCATATCTCCATCAGTTCTTAACCGTAAATCAGTAAGATTTTTTTTCTTCTAGATATCAACCCCAAAGGCCAAAACCAACATCAGGTCAATATTCAGAAACCATTTGTCTCAACCATCTCCAGTTAAATTGAAATTGTTTAATTTCATATCTCCGCTTTTATTTCCATTTCAAAAACCAATTTCTAATAACTCTTTAAAATAATATTCACTAAACTCGGGTTTGTAACTTCGTCAAAATCTTAGATTTCATAAATCCATTTAAATAGAATCTCAAATAAGAATTCGCTTTAAATCGCAATTTAAACTTAACTTATGTTATCATTAATATGGTTTTCTTTAAAATATAACTTTATTATAAATAAGCCTTCTCGTTTCATATACCTAAATTAATACCTTTTAAATCTCATGACTAACTCCTTCGATTATTATTAAATAAATATCAACATTTTATAAAAATGTTTTACTTAACTATTAAATAAATAAGTAAATTTAATGAATCCATTTCAGTTACTATAGTTGACTTAGTCAACTCTAAGCATGATTAACTTGTAAATCAGATCCTAATCCATCTTTCCATTTAAATTAATTAAATTTTAAATTAATTTAAATAATCCCATTAGATTATTATAATAATCAAATCAACATAATCTTATTTTAAATTGTTTCTTAAAACAATTAACCTCGATTATTAAACATCACATTAATATCTGTTCACTCGCTAACCAGTCTGGTAAATATAAGAATTATTTTTACAAGATCATTTAATAATTGATATGGCACGTGCTTCGCACATGGATAGATTTTGTTACCAAAAATGGTAATTGGTGGTTAAAATAATCAATGTATATAAGGTTGGTTTATTTCTTTTTTTTTATTTATAAACCCAATTAAAATAATATAAAAAAATCTATATTCATTATAAAATAAATTTCATAACTTTATTTGATGGTAATTTAATCTCTATAAACAGTTTGTATTTTGGCCATCTACTGTAAATTCCTCAACCGATATCACCCATTGTTTAATAACCAAACAAATGTTTAATTTGGGTTTAACAATCAATAGTCAATTCAATAATCCAATAATATGGTTTCAACAGTTCATGTAATGATCATGTAACGACCCGCATTCTACGCATCATAGCATCGTAGAATATTTATTTCTGTCACATACGAAGTCGTATGGTCGCGTAACTTTGGGAGACGACTATTGTGGTCATTTCCCATGTTCATGATTTTTCCCGATTTTTAAATGACCATTTTACCCCTAGTTGGCACTGTTTTGGCCATAACTTTTGACTGGAAATGAATTTTGACCTGAAACCACTTCCATTGGCTTTGAATGATAGTTTCTCTTTCCGTAGAGTGGTCACATTAGCCAAACGGACTCACCGTTTGGGAGATATGGCTGAAACAAGTTTCAGATAGTGAAAGACAGCTTAATTGGGCTTAACCGGGTGATTAGCAGTTAGGCCCAAGGGGAATTTCGGGTTTAGAGGTATAGGAGGACTGATTGGGGTTAGGTTATCACTTTCATTTCAGTTTTGAGCCGCCACAAACCTCCTTGAGACCTTAGTAATGGCTTCCTACATCTAAAACACCCAAAATCACTCACTAATTGAAGATTAGGCTTAGCAACACCAAATTAAGGAGAAAAAGCACCAAAGCAAGGTTAGAGCCGCTGTTAGACATCAGTATTCGCCCCAAATCAGAGGAGTTTCAGTTCTGAGAATTTCATTTGTGGCCAAGGTGAGTGATAGCATCATTTTGACACTAATTACGGTTGATTAAGGGTAATTAGTGAAGATTAGCGAATTTATACGTAAATAAATTCTGGAAAAATTCTTAAAATTCTAAAATAAAGTTTTAAGGCTCTGTTAGAAATTTGGGTTAATTTCGATGTGTTTTGCTAATCGTATGCTTAAGCATGATTAACAGGGACTATAGGCAAATGTGAGGTTTTGGCCACTTTTGATCCATTTTGATTCATTTAAAATGTTGTTTGTTGTTTGTGGTTGCTATTACATGTTACTATGACTCTATGGTATGTTTCATGATTGATTAGAATAGTTAAATTGCTCGAAAACGTCGTCGAATGGCGTAGAAAGCTTGCTGGAAAGTTACAGAAGTGTGCAGGTTCCGAACCGGTTCGGATCGGAGAAAGGGGGTCGGATCGGATTTGTGAACTGACCAAGGGGATTCGAACTGGATTGGAACTTGTCGCTGGAGAAGGCTTGGCAAAAAGGAAGGCTGTTCACTTAGAGTTGGGGTGGACAAGGGGATCGGATCGGAGTAAGCTAGGGAGCGGAGCGGATCGGATCGGAAGAGTGATTGGAGGCCAGATCGGATCGATTGAGATGCAGGGCTCGGATCGGAAGCAAACACTCGGGAGAACTAGCAAGAGGGAAGGCCACGCGGATCAGATGGTAAGGAGGGATCGGATCGGAATACGTGAAGAAATAAGCTAGGGATTGGAGCGCTGGAGGGAAGGACACCCGACCCGACCTGGAGGAGGACCCCGACCCGACCCGGAGCGAAGTACCCGACCCGAATCGAATGAAAGAAGACAAGGAGAAGGACCCGAACCCAGAGGAAGGTGGCACTCCGAACCGAACCGAGCATGGGTGACCGAACCGAACCGAATTCTAGAGCTGCTACTGCACGACAACTTTTCTGAAGACCCACTCCAATTCGACAAAACCCGAGATGCAAAGGAAGTCCAAATGAGAAGTTGGAGCTTAAGATTCAGATGGGAATCAACGAGTTCGCTTCATGGTTGGGCTTTGCTGCGGGACGCGTGCCAAGGAGTTGTCGACGTCTATAGCTTTGGACCACTATGGTAGGAGGTACGAAGGCGGATTCAGGGCCATTATGGCATTGGTAGAACCAAGGGCTATGACCAATGAAGTGGGTCATTGAAATGTTTGGTCATGACTCCAAGTGTTTGGCTTGGTCACAGCAGGGTTTCTACAAGTCGGGATTCGTCGTTACCTCAGTTTGTCTAGTGTTCCAAAGTGGTAGATGTCGTACACTTTAGGCACTGAGTGAGAGGTGTGAGGATGGTTGTTATGGACGATTTGTTGCTATCATTTTGACATGCACACCCCACCCCCGTATTCTTACACTAATTATTATGGCACCTTGGAGTATTGTACGGTATGTGGTACTAACTCTTTGGTTGCAGGTCCAGGTTCAGGTATGGTTTAGTATACCTGTTATTTCCCTGTTTAGATGCTTATCGCTCATACCAGGCTTTATGTCTGACCCAGAGTTTTATGTCTCTTCTTATTACTCTAGGTGCTCACACGAGCAGACTAGAGACAGGTTAGCTGGTGATGCACGGGTAGATGATCCGGAGACGAGCAGGAGGCTTCCACGTACTATATACATAATATTCTCCCTGTGTTGTTGAAGATCACTGCTTGGGCATTGTTGGTGTATCTTCTACTTCAGCTTTCTTTTGTTTAGAGACAGTAAATTTAGAAAATTGTAATAAGCTGTATTTGGATTTCCGCTGCTTTGATGATTGATGTTGATTCTAGTTATCAGCTTATGCACTGTCTCGCCTGTTTTGTGTCAAGTATATTATTATTATATTTTATTCCATGCGCTGTGAGACATTCTACAGGTTTCTTGATTAGTTCATTCTCTTCTTTTCTTTCTTATGACGACCGTCTTGTGCTAGTCGGACATGTGTACAGCGCACTTTTGGAGGAAATGCAGGTTGGCGCGGGGCGGACCGTCACATTTGGTATCAGAGCTCTAGGTTGCGTAGTTAACCTAGGGAAGTTATCAGGGAGAGATATTATACGTATACGAGAGAGCGTATTTGTGATTACTTTGGTTTTTAAAAAGCTATATATATATATATACTATTAGTAGTATAAGGATGAAGTCGTACTGCACTAGCACCACTATGGAGTCGTTAATCATTTCCTTTTTCAGATTGACGATGAGCCGAGATACTAGAGGTGCTGGTAGGGGAGCTAATAATGGGATTGCTGCTGACATGAGGACGATGTTTACTGACCTCATGAGAGAGATGCTTAGAGATGTGCAGAGGGCAGCTCCCAATGGTGGAAATGGTGGTGGTCCAATAGTGCAGGCGCCAAGAGTCGACTTCGCCAAGCTGAATAAGGATTATACTAGCCTTGGTGGGAAGCCGTTCCACGGAACGGAGTCGGCTACGGATGTTCAAGATTGGTTGGATAGTTGCGAACGTATCTTCGAGGATTTGGGTATCGAGGATGCGATGAAGAGAAAGCTAGCGTCCCGTCAGCTGCAAGGGCGGGCAATGAATTGGTGGAATGCTATAAAGGCAGCTACTCCCGAAGATCAGATTACTTGGGAGCAGTTTAAGGCTCGCTTTAGTGAGAAGTTCATTCCAGCTGCTCAGAAGTCAATGTTGTTTAAGAAATTCTTGGAGCTCAAGCAGAATGGCAGGGCTGTCTCGGAGTATATTGCTGAATTTGACACCTTGTCAAAATATGGGTTATCTCTTATAGATACTGCCGAGAAAAAGAATGAGAAATTCATAACTGGTTTGGATCAATACTTGGGGGAAAAACTTATTAACCACATCGATGAGACGTTTGAATCGATTGTGGGGAAAGCGTTAAGGTCGGAAAGTCTCTACCCTAAGCCGAAGACTGAAGTTGCATCCGCAGATGAGCCAAAGCCACAAGCTAGTGGTGGAGGCAAAGGTGGTTCCCAGAATAAGAGAAAGCAGAATCAGGCTAAGGATGGCCAGAAGAAAAAGAATAAGCAAGATGTGGAGTGCTTCAGCTGTGGTAGGAAGGGCCATTATGCTAGTAATTGTCGGGCCAAGCCAGCAGATAGGAAGTGTTTCAACTGTGGCCAAATGGGACATCACAAGGACAAGTGTCCGCAACCCCCTAAGGAAAAGCAAATGGTGAAAGCATATGCTCTTAATGTTATTCCTTCTTCGTCGAATGCCCCAACTGCGGCGGAGAAGGGAAAGAGTGTCGTCATTCAAGGTATGCTTTCTGTTTATGATGTTCCTATTAGAGTTTTGTTTGATACCGGAGCTTCCAGTTCTTTCATATCTAGTGACCTGGTAGATAGGTTGGGATTGGAGCCCGAGATTGTCGATAGACCTTTAGTAGTGACGAACCCGATTGGTGGTTCGACTAGTCTTAGCATGATTTGTCGTAATGTGGTTCTATCGAGTCATGGATGCATGTTTGTTTGTGATTGCTTTGTTTTGGGCTTTACTGGGTTTGGCATTATTTTGGGAGTAGATTGGCTCCAAAGATACGGGGTGGTGGTAGACTGTGAGGGCTTGTTGGTGACAGCTAGAGCGGATGATGGGCGGAGGATAGTGTTTGGTGGTCTACCCAGTAAGGGGGTATTGGCTAGTTTTCTAAACTCCCTCGACATTCCGCATAGTGAGTTGTCAGGTTTGCCCGTGGTTGGCCAGTATCCGGATGTTTTCGAAGAAGTGACCGGACTTCCACCACACCGAGAAATTGAGTTTCGTATTGATTTGGTAAAAGATGCCAGACCTATAGTGATGCCACTTCGTCGTATGGCACCAAGAGAGCAGCGGGAGCTCGAGGTGCAAGTCAGCGATCTTTTGAAGAAGGGATTTATCAGAAGGAGTGTTTCTGAATGGGGAGCACCAGTTGTGTTTGCTACCAAGGCGGATGGTTCCCTTCGTTTGTGTGTAGACTACCGCGAGTTGAATAAAGTGACGAGGAAGAACAAGTATCCTCTACCGTGGATAGATGATTTGTTTGATCAGTTGAGTGGCGCGAGAGTATTTTCTCAGTTGGATCTCGCGACAGGTTTTCATCAGCTTAGAGTGGAAGCTGAGAGTATAGCTAAAACGGCATTTCGAACGCCGTCTGGGTTTTATGAATGGTTGGTTATGCCATTTGGACTGACTAATGCCCCGGCATATTTTGTGGACCTTATGAATAGGGTATTCAGAGATCAGCTGAATAAGTCTGTCCTTGTGTTCGTTGATGATATTTTGGTCTATTCGAGGACAGAGGAGGAACACAAGGAACATTTAAGAGTAGCGATGGAGGTGTTGAGAAAACACCAATTGAAAGCAAAGTTTTCTAAGTGTCACTTCTGGAAGAGGGAAGTGAGGTTCTTGGGCCATGTTGTATCAGAGAGTGGTATTGCCGTGGACCCAGCGAAGGTGGCTACGGTACAGGATTGGCCTACGCCCAAGAACGCAACAGATGTAAGAAGTTTCTTGGGATTAGCGGGATATTATCGTAAGTTTATCCAAGGCTTCTCCAAGATAGCAGCACCGTTGACTCAGTTGACAAAGAAGAATCAAGCTTTTATCTGGGATGAAAGGTGCGAGAATGCATTCAGAAGTCTAAAGGACAAGTTGACAAGCGCACCAGTGTTAGTCATTCCTAAGGGGGATGAAGAGATGACGGTATACACGGATGCCTGTGGTACCGGGCTGGGTGCTGTATTGATGCAAGGCGGTAGGGTTGTAGCTTATGCAAGTCGGCAATTGAAACCGCACGAGAGAAGATACCCTACCCATGATTTAGAATTGGCAGCGATCGTGTTCGCGTTAAAGATGTGGAGACACTATCTCTTGGGAGAAAGATTTGAGCTGTTTACAGATCATAAGTCGTTAAAGTATCTCTTCTCTCAGAAAGATCTGAATCTCCGTCAGCAGAGATGGTTAGAGTTCTTAGCTTCCTATGATTTTGACATCGCATACACACCAGGAAAGGGCAATGCGGTGGCTGATGCATTGAGTAGAAGACATGCCAGCTTAGGGGCTATGTTCCTTGAATGGAAGCAACTGGAGTTTATCGCGGGGTTTGATTTCAGACCAAAGTGCGAACTGGATCCAGAAATGTTAGCAAGTTTGACGATCAGACCCACTTTGATTGAACGGATCGGCTCTAGTCAGAGGGACGATCCTAACCTATTGGAAATCATCTCCAAGTTAGAGATGGGAATCGATGAGGAGATGAACAAGTATGGGCTTGATCGAGATGGATGGCTTAGAAAGAATGGAAAGCTTGTTGTACCCAATGTCAATGGATTGAGGGATGAAGTGCTTAGAGAATGTCATCACTCAAAGTTGACTATACACCCCGGTGGTAACAAGATGTATCGAGATATGAAGCAGACTTACTACTGGGAAGGAATGAAAAGAGACGTTGGGAAGTTTATATCCAAATGCATGAATTGCCAGCTAGTTAAAGCCGAACAAAAGAAGCCTAGTGGTCTGTTACAGCCCTTAGAAATTCCCGAATGGAAATGGGAGCAAGTCTCGATGGATTTCATCGATGGTTTACCAAGGACTAGATCGGGATATGATAGCATTTGGGTGATTGTAGACCGACTGACTAAAAGTGCAAGGTTTATACCAGTTAAGTCGAACAGAACCGCAGCTAAGTTAGCAGAACTATATATGAAGTGGGTAGTGAGATTTCATGGAGTACCTAAAAGCATTGTGAGTGACCGAGACCCGTTGTTTACTAGTGGGTTTTGGAAGAGCTTACAAGAGGCTCTAGGGTCAGAGTTACATCTCAGTACCGCATATCATCCTCAGACCGACGGCCAGACGGAGAGGGTGAACCGTATTTTGGAGGATCTCTTGAGAGCATGTATATTGGATTTTGGTGGGTCATGGGATGACCATTTGCATCTAGTAGAGTTTGCATATAATAATAGCTACCAATCCAGTATCGGTATGGCTCCGTTTGAAGCTTTGTATGGAAGGCCGTGTAACTCACCATCATGTTGGATAGAGACTGGCGAGAAGTTTATGCTTGGACCAGATGTGGTGAGGGAAACTTCAGATAAGATCAAGATCATTCAGCAACGAATGAAGGCAGCCCAAGATAGGCAGAAGAGTTATGCTGATAAGAGGCGAAGAGACTTAAAATTCTCCGTTGGTGACTTGGTGTTTGTCAAGATTTCCCCATTGAAGAGCGTAATACGATTTGGCAGGAGAGGCAAGTTGGCACCAAGATTTGTTGGCCCATTCCCTGTTCTTGAACTAGTCGGGAATTTGGCATATAGGATTGACTTACCAGAGAGGATGGCGGGAGTTCATAACGTATTTCATGTTTCCCAACTAAGGAAGTTCGTTCACGACTCAGATATGGCTATTTCACCTGATCAGTTAGAGGACTTCGAAGTAGAACCCGAGGCGGTTGGGAACCGCAAGCCGGTCCGTATTGTCGAGCACGACATGAAGCAACTTCGAAGAAAGGCGGTGAAGCTAGTCAAGGTTCAGTGGGGCGAGGACGAGAACGACTGTACTTGGGAGACAGAGGAGAACATTAGGAAGACGCACCCAGAACTCTTTGTCTGGTAAGATTTTGACTTCGATTTAGTTTTTCCGCATGCTAGGATAGGCTTGTTTGCTTGTTTTGCACATTTGATTGTTGTATATGGTTGTTAGGCATGCGGGATCCTTTGTATGTTTTGGGGTTAAGGAATTTCGGGGACGAAATTTCTTAAGGGGGGAAGAGTGTAACGACCCGCATTCTACGCATCATAGCATCGTAGAATATTTATTTCTGTCACATACGAAGTCGTATGGTCGCGTAACTTTGGGAGACGACTATTGTGGTCATTTCCCATGTTCATGATTTTTCCCGATTTTTAAATGACCATTTTACCCCTAGTTGGCACTGTTTTGGCCATAACTTTTGACTGGAAATGAATTTTGACCTGAAACCACTTCCATTGGCTTTGAATGATAGTTTCTCTTTCCGTAGAGTGGTCACATTAGCCAAACGGACTCACCGTTTGGGAGATATGGCTGAAACAAGTTTCAGATAGTGAAAGACAGCTTAATTGGGCTTAACCGGGTGATTAGCAGTTAGGCCCAAGGGGAATTTCGGGTTTAGAGGTATAGGAGGACTGATTGGGGTTAGGTTATCACTTTCATTTCAGTTTTGAGCCGCCACAAACCTCCTTGAGACCTTAGTAATGGCTTCCTACATCTAAAACACCCAAAATCACTCACTAATTGAAGATTAGGCTTAGCAACACCAAATTAAGGAGAAAAAGCACCAAAGCAAGGTTAGAGCCGCTGTTAGACATCAGTATTCGCCCCAAATCAGAGGAGTTTCAGTTCTGAGAATTTCATTTGTGGCCAAGGTGAGTGATAGCATCATTTTGACACTAATTACGGTTGATTAAGGGTAATTAGTGAAGATTAGCGAATTTATACGTAAATAAATTCTGGAAAAATTCTTAAAATTCTAAAATAAAGTTTTAAGGCTCTGTTAGAAATTTGGGTTAATTTCGATGTGTTTTGCTAATCGTATGCTTAAGCATGATTAACAGGGACTATAGGCAAATGTGAGGTTTTGGCCACTTTTGATCCATTTTGATTCATTTAAAATGTTGTTTGTTGTTTGTGGTTGCTATTACATGTTACTATGACTCTATGGTATGTTTCATGATTGATTAGAATAGTTAAATTGCTCGAAAACGTCGTCGAATGGCGTAGAAAGCTTGCTGGAAAGTTACAGAAGTGTGCAGGTTCCGAACCGGTTCGGATCGGAGAAAGGGGGTCGGATCGGATTTGTGAACTGACCAAGGGGATTCGAACTGGATTGGAACTTGTCGCTGGAGAAGGCTTGGCAAAAAGGAAGGCTGTTCACTTAGAGTTGGGGTGGACAAGGGGATCGGATCGGAGTAAGCTAGGGAGCGGAGCGGATCGGATCGGAAGAGTGATTGGAGGCCAGATCGGATCGATTGAGATGCAGGGCTCGGATCGGAAGCAAACACTCGGGAGAACTAGCAAGAGGTAAGGCCACGCGGATCAGATGGTAAGGAGGGATCGGATCGGAATACGTGAAGAAATAAGCTAGGGATTGGAGCGCTGGAGGGAAGGACACCCGACCCGACCTGGAGGAGGACCCCGACCCGACCCGGAGCGAAGTACCCGACCCGAATCGAATGAAAGAAGACAAGGAGAAGGACCCGAACCCAGAGGAAGGTGGCACTCCGAACCGAACCGAGCATGGGTGACCGAACCGAACCGAATTCTAGAGCTGCTACTGCACGACAACTTTTCTGAAGACCCACTCCAATTCGACAAAACCCGAGATGCAAAGGAAGTCCAAATGAGAAGTTGGAGCTTAAGATTCAGATGGGAATCAACGAGTTCGCTTCATGGTTGGGCTTTGCTGCGGGACGCGTGCCAAGGAGTTGTCGACGTCTATAGCTTTGGACCACTATGGTAGGAGGTACGAAGGCGGATTCAGGGCCATTATGGCATTGGTAGAACCAAGGGCTATGACCAATGAAGTGGGTCATTGAAATGTTTGGTCATGACTCCAAGTGTTTGGCTTGGTCACAGCAGGGTTTCTACAAGTCGGGATTCGTCGTTACCTCAGTTTGTCTAGTGTTCCAAAGTGGTAGATGTCGTACACTTTAGGCACTGAGTGAGAGGTGTGAGGATGGTTGTTATGGACGATTTGTTGCTATCATTTTGACATGCACACCCCACCCCCGTATTCTTACACTAATTATTATGGCACCTTGGAGTATTGTACGGTATGTGGTACTAACTCTTTGGTTGCAGGTCCAGGTTCAGGTATGGTTTAGTATACCTGTTATTTCCCTGTTTAGATGCTTATCGCTCATACCAGGCTTTATGTCTGACCCAGAGTTTTATGTCTCTTCTTATTACTCTGGGTGCTCACACGAGCAGACTAGAGACAGGTTAGCTGGTGATGCACGGGTAGATGATCCGGAGACGAGCAGGAGGCTTCCACGTACTATATACATAATATTCTCCCTGTGTTGTTGAAGATCACTGCTTGGGCATTGTTGGTGTATCTTCTACTTCAGCTTTCTTTTGTTTAGAGACAGTAAATTTAGAAAATTGTAATAAGCTGTATTTGGATTTCCGCTGCTTTGATGATTGATGTTGATTCTAGTTATCAGCTTATGCACTGTCTCGCCTGTTTTGTGTCAAGTATATTATTATTATATTTTATTCCATGCGCTGTGAGACATTCTACAGGTTTCTTGATTAGTTCATTCTCTTCTTTTCTTTCTTATGACGACCGTCTTGTGCTAGTCGGACATGTGTACAGCGCACTTTTGGAGGAAATGCAGGTTGGCGCGGGGCGGACCGTCACAGATCACGTGAAAATAAACAATAAATTTAACCAATAACGGTTGACTAGTAATAATCATTCAAGAATCTAATTTAAGATGTTTATATTATTATAAACGTAACCAACAATGTAAGTTACCTTGTTTGGGAATAATCATTTAAAAATAACGATGTCATTTCATTTAAATTAAACAACTGTTTAATTTAAATAATCAATATAATAATATTCAACAACATCCAATCAATCAAATCAACCAACGATTAGCAAACATGGCGTACAATTTATAAACCTGACTTATAATAACTATAAGTGGGAGAACTGAGTGAGTTTAACTAACCTTGATTTTCGTCCGTCGTTAAAACGGTTTGTTCTAATTAAATTAAACTAATGTTTAATTTAATTTAAACTCCGGCTGCTTTCCACTTTGTCCGCTGCAATGCCCAATTTGAGGTGCGTTCCGATTCAGTTCCAATGCCCCTGGTTTGTTAAATTCTATGAACGAATTAAGATGTTATTATCAATACAACTAACAAGGTCTTATCATGATGTAATTAATTATAAGTAATATTTTGACTTCATTTAACTAAATTCGTTCAGCGCCTCACTACTTTCATATATTCACATGGTTTATTTCAACTACCTACATTAATACCCTACCAATCATATATATACATATTGTAAAGTTTAATATTAATTAAAGTAAATTTTCCTTAATTATTTTAGGTCTTACTTGTAGAAATCGATCCAATTCCACTTACCAGCATCATTCAAACAGAACGCCCTCTTCTACTGTAATTAACACGCTTTGAACTTCCTTCAGCTATTTTCGTTCATGTGAAACCATGCATTAACTCCACTGTTACTCCACCACACCCATTTCTTTTTAGTTCTTTGTTTTTTTCTTTTCAAACAGGGCCAAAAATCCCATCACATAATCAAAGCCCACGCCCCTTTTTATTCCCATGAACCCACCATCCATACCATGCCACAATTCTCCTCGCCCTGTTCATAGAAAAGCACCCACGCAAGCATAGACACGTACCCCAAGTTTTCTACAGAAATCCTTATTCCCATCTTTCTTTCCTCCTGCACTATTATCCTCTTTTCCTTTTTGGTTCCTCAAATCTTTTTTTTTTCTTTCTTGCCCAAGGCCCACGCCCCTTAAAGCCCACGCCTCCATACTTAAAACCAGACCCACGTTGTAACACCCCGTAATTCTGTAACATTAAGTTTCGCAAATTAAAGTATAAATAAATTTTAAATTAAATATCAACGGAAAAGGGTTTCTCCATTGCGTTCGTCTTGAAATTCTACTTAGAAACGAGTCCGAGTTTTCGAGAAACGGAGTCCGTATGAGGGAGATATGACCCTCCGAAGTTTCAAGGATTTTCAGAACAGAAAAACAGCTC
This sequence comes from Allium sativum, assembly GCA_030737875.1. Taxonomy (NCBI): domain Eukaryota; kingdom Viridiplantae; phylum Streptophyta; class Magnoliopsida; order Asparagales; family Amaryllidaceae; genus Allium; species Allium sativum. The sequence goes on from CM060924.1 coordinate 383,540,308, forward strand.
GAAATTCGAATTCAAAACCCAGAACAAGCTGGGTGGGAAATTTCTCGCCCAGGCCCAGGTCGACCTGGGGGTCGACCATAGTGTCGACCTCCCAGGGACCAGGTCGACCATAGTGTCGACCTGGGGGTCGACCTGGTGCCGAATTCCAGTTTTTGAACCTGATGCATTGCGATGTATTTAGACATGTTTTCTGACTAGATTCGTAATCCTAAACCTATATAAACCTCCCCTAATCCCCACTACTCCTCACACCATTCTTCTCTATCATTATGCTGCACAAATTCTTAATGAACAAGATGACTTCTTCTTCTCCAAAGGCTACATGATTCAATTAAAACAAGATTAATCAAATTAAGAGAGTCCTTCTACCTTCTTCTTCAAGCAATGCGAGATTCGCAAATTGGAGATTCAAATAAAGTTAAAGCTTCAAGAAGGGAAGCAAAGTCTAATTCAACGGCTTCGAGCAACGTCGCGCGAACCATAGCAAATCACCTCAGTGTTATTATCCTTTTCTAAAACCGATCAATGTAAGTCGGTTACTTTTTAGATTTGAACGCCTAGATCTATTTGTGACATGTAATTAAAAGGATATGAGAATATGCCTAATCCTTTCGTTTAATCTGTGCTTGTATATGCCTTTGGATCTGATTCTCGATTATGGCCTAGAACTTATTGTGGCTATTTGTCAATGTCTATGATTATAGGACTTTTTCCTAAGACTATGACTATGAAACCGTGGCCTATGACTATGAACATAAGACTATGCCTATGACTATGAACATAAGACTATTACCTATGACTATGATTCATAACTATAAGACTATGACTAGGACTATTTTGTGGTTAATTGCCTAGGACTATTTTGTGGTTAATTGCCTAGGACTATTGTGGTTAATTGCATATGACTATTATGGTTAGTGGCTTACGCCTATAACATTATAGTTACAAATCATGATTGTATACCGAACTGGCATTATGTTGGATCAAATCACCTATGTCTCCCTTGATTATGTTGGATCTCATACTTGGGGTGTAATTTTCTTAGTTTATTCATGTTCGCTAGTATGTATACCAAACCCATTGGATCCATTATCTTTGTATTTTTGTATTTTGGTTCTCTTTTTCATGCCTATCCTCTTATGTAAATTCTCGTGCTTATCCCTATTCCTTTTGTTAGTTTCATGTCATGAGTGCCTAGAAACTTGTGAAATCATGTTGTACGTACGACCACGGCGGGGGAATTTAGGCGTAGCTTAATTAAGATAATTTGGCATAACAAATATGTTGGCACATTCTGGTTTGGCTATAATTGTAAATAATTTACATGCGTATTAGACTTGGGCGTAAAATGGCAAATTGTTAATTGGCCGCAAAGTATGTAATTGGCATGTAAGCCAAGTTTGGATATAAACTGTAAACTAGAATATTAAATCTAGTTTTGACATGAACTGATATAATTTGGCGTAAACTGCAAGTTGGGTTAAATGATAGGTAAATCAAGATTTGGGCCTAGAATATAGGTATGTTAGTGGGAATGAAAAATGAATATGATATAGGCCAAATTTGTTTAAAAGAGTCGTAAGCAATTTACATATAGACAAAAAGGATAAATATGTAAATCTAGGAAAGACGAATATGCCTAACCCCAGGTTAGATTGAGTTACGGTATAAGACTGCCCGTAACCACCCGGCAAATCCAGTAACCATAACAATACCTATCTAATGTGGGTGGCTAGAGCATTGAGCCCAAAAAGGACCTGAGGTTAGACTGAGTTGCGGTGTAAATTTGCCCGGAACCGACCGGCACATCCAGTGACTGCAACAATATCTGTCTAATGTGAGTGGTTGGTGCTTTAAATGAATAATTTAAAGCTAAGAAACAGTTAAGTTAGAATGGGATGCTTAAGTCCATAGGAACACTTAACCAATTTAACATGTTAACTAGATTAGAAGGTGGGGTTAAGTAAAATACACTTGACCAATTTAACATGTTAACTAGACCAGAAGGTGGAGTTAAGTAAACTTAGAACACTTAGCCATCATAGTGTGCCAAATGAACAAGGTTAAGTTAAAACATGAAGGGACAATACTTAACCATTAGGGCGTGTGAATTAAACAAATGTTAGGGTTAAGTTAACTAAGAGAACACTTAACCGTTATAAAATGTTAGCTAAACAGATGGGCAGGGTTAAGTTAAAGGGAACACTTAACCAATATAACTTGATTTGTGGTAGGGTTAAGTCAACATGAACTGCTGATAACACTTAACCAGTTTAACACGACAAATGAATGGGTTAAGTTAACTTGAATTGACTAATGACACTTAACCAATCCAACTTGACGAGAAAAAGAACTAAGTAGTAAACCTTAGCTAAAAGGACTAAATTGTAAACCTTAGTTAAGAAAACGATGATTCAAGAACTAAGTAGTAAACCTTAGTTAAGGGAACTAAGTAGTAAACCTTAGTAGAACACAAGAAGGAGCGAACGTCCATCTGATCTTAAAGAAGGCTCCAACAAACTGGGTTACGAAGCACGCGGCTTCGAGGGGATGTGAGGGTACTCTTGGTATCCCTCTGTGAGGCTGTAGATGATTCGCCTGGGCTCACAGAGGTTAAGGCTTGCGTTAGAAGAACCAAGGGTATGCCTTGGTTGCAATATAAGGCAACCTAAAGACTAGGATGGACCAGCATGATTCGGCGAGACTAGTAGCCCTGTGATAGCAACTCGTCGTCCACCTACCATCTTGAGTCAGTCGAGATACGTACAGCGGAAAGGCGGAGAACTCCAAAAGACCATATACTTGCTATCTAGTTATAGGTGCAGATGGCCATAGGTTAGTGGGGCATAGAGGGCCTGCGTATAGTTCTCATTTTTCAAGGTGTGCCTTTCATTAGTTGAGGGAGGGGTCAAGTGGGACCATAGCCACTGGAAAAATAGACCTTGGCATCTGCATCGGTAGATATCTGAAAGCTCCCGACCGAGTTTCGTGTTTCTTGATTTGCCCTGCCATGAGACTCGGGTTGCACATATAGAGGACATGTGCATCTAGACAGCGATAACGATCCACGACACATACGTGGGGAAGTCTAGGAACATATACCGCTCTGGATAGTGTGTCCTTGATTAGGGGCGTCGTTCGATAGGTAGCATAATCCCTAGTTGGACCTAGGTCGCGTAAACCCTAAAATCCGAGAAACGTTCAATAGGTAGCATAAACCCCAGTAGCCCTGGGTAGCGTTGGATCTAGAATGCGCTCGATAGAAAACCCTAGATTAGATCTAGGTAATAAATAATAGTTGAACACCTAAAACAACCACAATTGTGGGAATTGGGACCACGTATCTGTTCTTATCAGTTTATACAGATTACTAGTTAGGTGGTGTAGAGATATAGAAATTAGAATAGCAAGGTAGTAGCGAAGCAGAGAAAGTATAGAAGTGCATCCAGTTTATCTTAACTTAACATATCTTTTGCTAACCTTATGATTCCCGTCATCATGTTGTTGTCTTGTATTCAGTTAAATTCATGTCATGTTGCTTTTATCTGTTCACATGCTGAAAGTTACTGAACTTACCAAACTTTACGTCTGAATCTGTTTTCTTTCGCTTTCTTGTCTTCCGTTCCTCCTCCCTCCCAGGTTCGCCGGGAGGGAATATTACTACTTAGTCTAGTTTTTTTCCAAGCTGAAGAATAGTCGAAGTTTTGCTGGGATTCTCTTTTCCATTGCTATGGCTGGCTCACGCTACATTGGGGAATATAAATGTTATTTTATGCTTCTTTATTTTGTAAGACAGACATTCTGGTATTGGAAAACAATTTTTATACAAACTATTTTATCAATAAAGTAAAGTCCTATTTTCCGTTGTTTTAATTTTGTCTGTTTTGTAATTTATCTGTATCTTTTACCTATAACTCTCCACCGAAGTTAAGGCATTCCCTTCGTGATTGACCTTAACGGATGTGGGGTGTTACACACGTCACCCCTTAAACCTAGACCGCACCTCTCTCTTCTTTCCCAAAGTTGGTTTCTTCCTCCTGCCATCCTTGCGTGTACAGCCATGCACAAACATTGATACAACACCACTCTTTTCCTACCCGCGTTCTCTTCTTTCATCTTCCATGTACCCTACAGACCTTCCAGTCCCTCTTTAAACCCATGCGAGTCCTCCTCTGTCTGAAACAAGTGCAGCTTTGTTTCCCACCCCACTTTTAATGCAAACTGAACTTCTTTATCTTCCAGTTTCCCGACTTCACCTTTGATCATCTCAAATACTAACAGCCCCCAAAACGTGGCTACCCGAACCCATGCTCAACTCCAACATCACTCCTTGTTCGCTGCATCGCCCAGCACCCTCCTACCACTATAGTACATGTAGCGGACAAAAATATCACCCAATTCCACCCGCAACTTCAACCTACCGCCCCGCCATCATCAGAGCTCTGATGCCAGTTCTCCCTTCTGCTGCTGTATTGAACTCAAAGACCACGACTGAAAATGTTTTTCTGTTTTTTTGTTTTGCTGGGTTGAAAATTTAGAAGGGTGGTGCTTACGTTTAAAAAAAATGAACAGGAGTAACGGTTTTAGTTGTTGAGAGGAGAACCATGATTTCTAAGCAAAATCTCTGGCGAAAATGTGTGTATTTATAGTTGAGTTTGCCTTGGCTCGCACGGTATTTGTTTGCTTGTCCATCACAGATTAGCTAATTTGGGGCGCAAGTAATTGTAGATATAGGTATCAGGTTAGCTGTAGTTCTTTCCTTTCAGAGATAGGTAATGGTTATAGGGAAGTAGGGGGCAGGGTAGGCATGATTTATACTTCAAGCTTTAAGTCTAAATGTTTTTATTTGTTTATATATTTTTCCTTCCAACTCCTTTGTATTATATCGGATGCACCCTGTAGTAGTACTGACGTGCTGCAAAGTCTATGCGTGTTGGATGTCGAACGAAACAGGTGGACATTCATGTGTTTTATTCTCAGTTTATTGATAAATTTGTATGATAGGGTCACCTAGTGGTAAATTCGAACCATCACTTCTCTAATCCTCAATGATTACATCATCCGAATAAGAATCTTTTTGAAATGCAGATTGATTAGGATCAGTTCCATTTTAAATGGATACGACTAATTGAAGTTTGGTAGCTGCATTGTTTAGGGTAAAATTTGCTTGGAAAAAAGAAGAGAGATACAATGTACAAATTTCTTAACCATAAAGTTTATTTAATTTATTATAATCTTTTATTTTAGCTTAGGTTTTAATCTTAAGTTCTTATTATAAATAATTAACCTTTCACCGTTCTCTAACGTTGTACATTAAACATACGCTCCATCACACATTGACTCCAAACGCAATGAAAATGAATGCACTACTATGTCTTGACATTCCGGATTCAATAAAATTAATTTCATTGAAAATGGACTCCATTTGCACAACGACAATATTTAAATTTATCAGTTCACCTTTAAACTTCTTCTACAGACAAAACAACATTGTTTGGCTCCAAACTGGAAAACTAGCAATAGCTAACGATACGTTTTCTAATAAATTTTGTTTTGTCCAAAACGGAGGTCATTTGGAAAACACGTATTTTTAACGCTTATATAATAAATTACAAAACAATTAAATTAAATAAAAATATAATTGTTCTATCATCGTTTTAATAACAAATTCAATATTAATAATCAATTAATATTTCCAAATATAATATTTAAAACCAATTTAAATATTCAGAGAAAATCCGGGTCCTTACATTCTTCCCACCTTAAAAGAATTTCGTCCCCGAAATTACTAAGTTAAGAAGAATGCTCTAAACATAATTATTTTAAAATATTATCTAAATTTTAAAAATTTTACGAAAAATTGGTCAGCATCTCCTTTGTACTTTTCGATTCAAACAACTACAACAAGCCACTTCGGGCCTCACATCGATCAAAGAAAATGAAAGCCAAGCGGCAACCCAACACAGGGGTAAAAATTCAATGACCCAAATTAATATAGTTAAGGTTACATATTTGTCGTGCAATCAATACTTTAAGTGAAGCAACTAGCAGCTCTTTCATCTCTGATCCTGCATAACTCTGCTTACAATGATAATATAGGGTTATCATTTGGTTTTATCTCATATTCGTTCAATTATCAAGTTTATTATACTGAAATATATTCTCTTAGTTTTTAGCTCATTCACTTGTTGGTGAAATTTATGATCCAACTAATTTATCATCCAATAAACAAACAACGCATAATCAACATAATCCAACTATCCCATATTTACTTATCTTCAGTTGACATTAGGTTTATTTAATTCCATATTGAAATTATCATTCATAATGTTATATGTGAAATTTCTCTTTTGGTAATATCAACTATTAAAATTTATTATCCGATTTGAATTCCCATTCAAATCAATCAAACACACCAATATATTAATAATTTGATAAAATTGTTCCGTTTTGATATAAAAATATATTTTGGGCGAAATTATTTCATCTACCCATTTCAAAACAATATTGTACCAATTTCCAGTTCAACTTGAACTGATCAAACAATACAATACAAACCATTTGTATATAAAAGCTACAAATACGCACTCTCATATATACACTCAATCTCGATCTAGGGTATTACTAACCTAATCTCTATCGAGCAACACAACAGAGCCAAGGTTATTCCGAAACCTCGCTCTGATACCACTGTAACGAATAGGATTTTCGATCCCGAAAATCAACGCAAAATACTATGTCGAACATCCAAGTATCGAAAACACCGGAACGTTATTAGAAAGAAATTAGAGGGTGAGATAAGAAAGGAAGAAATTTTAAGAATAGAAGAATAAGAAGAACCAATATAACACATCATAGAGTCTCACATTGCAGCGGAACAAAATATAATATATAAATAAACTTTATAGAGAGCTTTGAAATAAAACTTACAACCATCAGAGTACATCATCACACCTGGACAGTTATAATTATCCGCCCTCATATACATCACACAGCAGAAATAATACTAGATAATATCGTACGTCTGAACACCTCCAGCTCGTCATTGGACTTCACAACATCTGATAACCTAAACCTGTACAACCCGGTCTAACCCGAGCATTTACAAATACTGGGTCAGTCTGGTGAACCAGAGTGAGAAAACTCGCTAAGTTTATAATATCATCCAACTTGATTCTAAAGTTCAAAATCCTTTTGAAAGAAAAGGATAATCGTAAGACTAAATCCACACGTAAATACGAATGGTTTTTTACCTTACGATAACCAAAAACATTTTTGAAATCCATATCTTATTCTAATATTATGATAGTGTCTAAATACAAGTAAATAAAATCTAGCAGAACGCTTGCATCTCACGCTCCACATATATAGTATACAATCAAAACCGCGGGCGCTTATTGGCGATTGGATTCCGACTATGACAAGGTATGGAACCACCTGCCGACAATGTATCTCTAGAGGCGAATACACTGGGTTCAACAAGAACGTCTTACAACCCGGCCCACACATGACCGACCACTCATTTCGCTTGAGTGTATCGAATATATATCACCAACGGTTGGGAGCTACCCACTATTTCCTGAAAAGGGACAACATCGATAGATTAAAGAAGCAAAAGGAATTTCTCTAGATATGTGATTATACACCCTAATGGGTGTGACCCACATAGCCATGTTGCCTGCCCGATTTTTGTCTTTTCCCGGTTGAAGAGGATTGAGGATATAATCGACTTTTGGAACATCTGGCCACCATTCACTTTGAATGTCACATTGTCAGATCCTCCAGATATCTCTTATTGACGTCCACAAAAATACTAGTTGTTAAGCTAAGAGAAGGTGTCTTCTCCACCAACAACATAAATACGTTTGAGGAAATCAACGTACATGATTCCTTTGGAAATACTCTGTCAAACACTCGTCCATACAAGTTGTCCTAGGACTGGACAAACCGAAGGCACTCTCCAAATGCATCCATGAATTACCCTATGGATTAGTAGCGAGTAGTCCTTGAAATCCGTAGATTTCAATTACGACAGAATTACTATCGGATACCTCAAGGGATCAGCTCGAGAAATCCAACAATAGTCCTTTCATTCATGAAGATATACGGTCTTCAATAGCTCCATCTCGACCAGCATCAGATATCTTCTTCGTTTACGTATTCGTTAGTTCGGAATGGTTTTCGAATATAAATTCGATCTCGGTCTTTCCGTACCAACACGTTGGTTAAGATTTTGATAGTCAGTTATTTAACTATCAAAATAAAAATCAATAAAATAAATCCACCGGTTCAGTATACAGCGTCACTTGGCCATTAAAAATAGTATATCAGTTGAAATACCGAAATAATGTATCAGCTTGAATATATTAATACTTTCAAATCATTTATTTATATACATAGAAAAATATCTTAAAATCCTATCCAATTTTTCTTGTTAACTATCCTTTCAAAACATTTGTTACAACAATATTTATTATCTAATATTTGGAAATCTGATTCAACTTATCCTTTTAAACAATCGATACGATATCTCCTTTGTTTCGTTATTTGAACTCCATAATCATCACTTCTCTTTTAGAATACTCATTCCAAATCCCATCTTCTTACTTTTTGAAGATATCGTTATATTTTCGCAAATCTCCTTTTTATTTCACTTATTATGGAAATATCACTTCATATTCTCAAGTCTCCTTTTAATTCCTTTTATTTCAGAATATATTTCCAAATCCGTCATATAATGTTATATTACTTCTCAAAATAAATTACTGCTTACGTCTCCATCATTACAACTAATATCATCTTTCGATAATCTTGAAGTCATTCAAGTAGGGGTATTTTAATTACCTCTCAGACCTTGATAAAAAACGTTCTTATCTTAAGATAAATATCAGTTGCAACACCCAAACCGATATTTATTTCCAATATCAACAAATCCCTTTTTAATTCTATCTTGATAAAATATCATCTTTTATTTCAAACCACAGATCTATATTACATCTTTATAACTCCTCTCGTTTAACTACTCTAATTCAAACTTAGGTTTTCGTTTGATTTCCGTTTCATATCTCCATCAGTTCTTAACCATAAATCAGTAAGAAAACAATTTTCTAAATATCAACCCCGAAGGCCAAAACCAACGTCAGGTCAATATTCAGAAACCATTTGTCTCAACCATCTCCAGTTAAATTGAAATTCTTTAATTTTATATCTCCGCTTTTATTTCCTTTTCAAAAACCAATTTCTAATAACTCTTTAAAATAATATTCACTAAACTCGGGTTTGTAACTTCGTCAAAATCATAGATTTCATAAATCTATTTAAATAGAATCTCAAATAAAAATTTGCTTTCAATCGCAATTTAAACTTAACTTATATTATCATTAATATGATTTTTTTTTTAAAATATAACTTTATTATAAATAAGCCTTCTTGTTTCATATACCTAAATTAATACCTTTTAAATCTCATGACTTACCCCTTCGATTATTATTAAATAAATATCAACATTTTCTAAAATGTTTTACTTAACTATTAAATAAATAAATTAATTTAATAAATCCATCCGGTTACTATAGTTGACTTAGTCAACTCTAAGCATGATTAACTTGTAAATCAGATCTTAATCCATCTTCTCATTTAAATTAATTACAATTTAAATTAATTTAAATAATCCTATTTGATTATTATAATAATCAAATCAACATAATCTTATTTTAAATTGTTTCTTAAAACAATTAACCTCGGTAAACATCACGTTAATATCTGCTCACTCGCTAACCAGCCTGGTAAATATATGAATCATTTTTATAAGATCATTTAATAATTGATATGAGGCACGTGCTTCGCACACGGATAGATTTTGGTACCAAAAATGGTAATTGGTGGTTAAGATAATCAATGTATATAAGGTTGGTTTATTTCTTTTTTTATTTATAAACCCAATTAAAATAATATAAAAAATCTATATTCAGTTATAAAATAAATTTCATAACTTTATTTGACGGTAATTTATTCTCTATAAACAGTTTGTATTTTGGCCATCTACTATAAATTCCTCAACGGATATCACCCATTGTTTAATAATCAAACAAATGTTTAATTTGGGTTTAACAATCAATATCAATTCAATAATCCAATAATATGGGCTCAACAGCTCATGTAATGATCATGTGAAAATAATTAATAAATTTAACCGATAACGGTCAACTAATAACAAACATTCAAGAATCTAAGTTAATATGTTTATATTATTATAAACGTAACCAATAAGGTAAGTTACCTTGTTTGGGAATAATCGTTTAAAAATAACGATGTCATTTCATTTAAATTAAACAACTGTTTAATTTAAATAATCGATATAAAAATATTCGACAACATCCAATCAATCAAATCAACCAACGATTAGCAAACATGGCATACAAATAATAAACCCGACATATAATAATTATAAGCGGGAGAACTGAGTGAGTTTAACTCACCTTGATTTTTGTCCGTCGTTAAAACGGTTTGTTCTAATTAAATTAAACTAACCTTTAATTTAATTTAACCTCCGGCTGCTTTCCACTTTGTCCGTTGCAATGCCCAATTTGAGGTGCTTTCCGATTCAGTTCCAGCGCCCCTGGTTATCTATATAATTAACACGGTCTTGTCAAGATGTAATTAACTCTAGGTAATATTTTAAATTCATTTACCTATGTTCGTTCAACGCCACACTACTTTCATATATTCACATGGTATATTTACCCTACTGATCATATATATACATATTGTAAAGTTTAATATTAATTAAACTAAATTTTCCCTTAATTATTTTAGGCCTTACTTGTAGAAATCGATCCAATTCCACTTACCGGCATCATTCAAACAGATTGCCCTCTTCTAATGTAATTAACATGCTTTGAACTTCCTTCAGCTATTTTCGTTCATGTGAAATCATTCATTAACTCCACCGTTAGTCCACCACACCCATTTCTTTTTCGTTCTTTGTTTTTCTTCTTTTCAAACAGGGACAAAAAGCCTGTCACATAATCAAAGCCCACGCCCCATTTTATTCCCATGAACCCGCCGTCCATACCATGCAATAATTCTCCTCGCCCTGTTCATAGAAAAGCACCCATGCAAGCATGGACCCACACCCCAAGTTTTCTACAGAAATCCTTATTCCCATATTTCTTTCCTCCTGCACTGTTATCCTCTTTTCCTTTTTGGTTCCTTATATCATTTTTTTTCTTGCCCAAGGCCCACGCCCCTTAAAGCCCAAGTCCCCATACTTAAAACCAGACCCACGTTACCCTTTAAACCCAGACCGCACCTCTCTCTTCATTCCCAAAGTTGGTTTATTCCTCCTGCCATCCTTGCGTGTACATCCATGCATAATCATTGATACCGCACTACTCTTTTCCTACCTGTGTTCTCTTCTTTCATCTTCCATGTACCCTATAGACTTTCCAGTCGCTCTTTAAACCCATGCTAGTCCTCCTCTGTTTGAAACAAGTGCAGCTTTGTTTCCCACCCCACTTTTAACGTAAACCGAACTTCTTCATCTTCCAGTTTTCTGACTTCACCTTTGATCATCTCAAATACAAACAGCCCCCAAAACCTGGCTACCCGAACCCATGCTCAACTCAAACATCACTCCTTGTTCATTGCATCGCACAACACCCTCCTACCACTACAGTACATGTAGCAGACACCACCCAATTCCACCCACAACTTCAACCTACCACCCCGCCATCGTCAGGGCTCCGACGCCACTTCTCCCTTCTACTGCCGTATCGAACTCAAAGACCACGACTGAAAATGTCTTACTATTTTTTTTTGCTGGGTTGAAAATTTAGAAGGTTGGTGCATACATTTAAAATAAATGAATAGGAGTTATGGCTTTAGTTGCTGAGAGGAGAATCATGATTTCTAAGCAAAAACTCTGGTGAAAATGTGTGTATTTATAGTTGAGATTGCCTTGGCTCGCACGGTATTTGTTTGCTTGGCCATCACGGACTAGCTAATTTAGGGCGCAAGTAATTGTAGATATAGTTCTTTCCTTTCAAAGATAGGTAATGGTTATAGGGAAGTAGGGGGCAGCGTAGGCATGTTTTATACTTCAATCTTTAAGTCTAAATGTTTTTATTTGTTTATATATTTTTCCTTCCAACTCCTTTGTATTGTATTGCACGCACCCTATAGTAGTACCGACGTGCTGCAAAGTCTATGCATGTTGGATGTCGAACGAAACAGGTGGACATTCATGTGTTTTATTCTCAGTTTATTGATAAATTTGTATGATAGGATCACCTATGGTAAATTCAAACCATCTCTTCTCTAATCCTCAATGATTACATCATCCGAGTAAGAATCTGTTTGAAACGCAGATTGATTAGTATCAGTTCCGTTTTAAATGGATAGGACCAATTGAAGTTTGGTAGCTGCATTGTTTAGGGTAGGATTTGCTTGGAAAAAAGAAGAGAGAGATACTATGTACAAATTTCTTAACCATAAAGTTTATTTAATTTATTATAATCTTTTATTTTAGCTTATGTTTAAATCTTAAGTTCTTATTATGAATAATTAAACTTTCACCATTCTCTAATGTTGTACATTAAACATACGCTCTGTCACGCATTGACTCCAAACGCAATAAAAATGAATGCACTACTTTGTCTTGACATTCCAGATTCAATAAAATTAATTTCATTGAAAATGGACTCCGTTTGCACAACGATGATATTTAAATGTATCAGTTCACCTTTAAACTTCTTATACCGACAAAACAACACTGTTTGGCTCCAAACTGGAAAACTAGCAATAACTAACGATACGTTTTCCAATAAATTTTGTTTTGTCCAAAGCGGAGGTCATTTGGAAAACACGTAATTTTAATGCTTATATAATAAATTACAAAACAATTAAATTAAATAAAAATATAATTGTTCTATCGTCGTTTTAATAACAAATTCAATATTAATAATCATTAATATTTCCAAATATAATATTTAAAACCAATTTAAATATTCAGAGAAAATCCGGGTCGTTACAAAATATAAATCAAACTAAACCTAATACATATCTCTCTCTGGTCAACAAACTTAACATTATGGCCGCCATCATTTTTCTACTCAAAACCATTTTTGTCACCTCCTAAATTCATCAAAAATAAAGATAAATTCTACAAATCCCAAAGTAAATCTATTTATGATCCTGGGAGCTTGCTTCAGAAACTGATATCAAACTTTAGGATGTTCGAACAATTTTGTTTTGCTGGAAAATCACAGCGTTGATTAGGTTTCACGAAAATACAAAGAATAGGTTTTGATTGAGGCAACGGTTATGGTTTTTGAGTTTTGGAGAGTGTACTTGATATTGTAATGGCATTTCGGTGTTGGATTTAGGCTTGTGGGAGTAGCGACAGTTTCCAGTAAGCATGATGATGAAGAGGGGAGCGAGTATCAATTTAGGGCTTTTTTCCAGGAGGGTGCGTATTCTTCTGGAAATCGCAAATCTGGAGGACTCGAGTTCTTTGTTTTCGGTTTACTGGGAAATGGGTTTGATGTCGAATATTGCCTGGATGCTGCGAGTATGGGATGTTGATGATGGAAAGGATGGTCTTGAAAGGAGGAGGCTAATGGAGAAGTTCATTTGTGAAATTGTTAATCGAAGAAGGAGATGGGTGAATGTGAAGTGCGGCGATGTTGGTGGAGTAAAGTATCGTGAGTGGCTGAGTGGAAGAGAGGAAGCGATCGTGGGTTTCAAAGGGGTTGTTGGGTCGGGTTTAATATGGTAAGGCCCATGGTTTTAAATTAAAATAGAATGAAATTTTATTTAATTAATATATTCAACCTTGTAATTGTTATAACTTTGTCGTACGTTGTCCAAATCTAACAAAATAGGATCCGTTAGGATCGTAGGGACGACAGCTACGCAATGGAACTGACTAGGAGTGAATTGGAGCTCATTACAATTTATAGTGAAATAAATTGTCAGAATCAAATCAAAGATAGTTAATCGTTATTTAACGATAACTATCCAATGTGGGTAAAACTCATCAACTATACCAGTTCATATTTTTATAATGTATTTTTAGCACTGATAAATGATGATTGATTGCTGTGTGTTGACTGTTTGGTTGAACTGCTAATTGATTGGTTGAAAATATCGATATAGTTGTATATATATCATTAATCAAATATTGATTCTGTTTATCAGAATATTTCATATTGAAATGAAATTGATGTGAATTATATTGTGTAACATCTGTGGATGCATGGAAACAGGTCAGAGGAATCCAAATGGATTCCTCAACATTTATTTTACTGTTTTTTTATATATTGTGTATATGATGTGATATGAAATCTGTTGTTGATTTTGTATGTTTGAATGATACCGATCATTGTTATATGGTACGTTAAATACCATAAGGAATACTGGAATGTTAAAAAGGAAATATTCAATGTTATATTGAAAAAGAAATATTTATAAAATCAAAAGATTTTATAAAAAGAAACATTTTTAAAATAAATAGTGTTAGAAAAGGAAATATTTGTGAAACAAATATAAAGGGAAATATTTGTGAAACAAATATAAAAGGAAACATTTGTGAAACAAATATAAAAGAAAATATTTGTAAAACAAATGTAAAAGGAAATATTTGTGATACAAATAGAATAGAAAAGAAATTATTGGGAAAATAAATAGAATTATGAAAGGTATTATTTATAAAATAAATAAGATTTATAAAAGGAATATTTGGAAAATTAGTAGAATTCGAAATAGAGTTAATCAAGTAGAGTAATTGACTAGAGTTAAAAGGAAAGGAGTTAATCGAATAGAGTTAATCGAATATAGTTTATTCAAAAAGGAGTTAATCAAATAGAGTTAATCGAATGGAGTTAATCGAATATAGTTTATTCGAATAGAGTTAAATAGAGTTAATCGAATATTAGTTATTCGAATAAAGTTAAATGGAGCTAATCGAATATAGTTTATTCGAATAGAGTTAAAGGAGTTAATCGAACAGAGTTATTCGAAAGGAGCTAATCGAATATAGTTTATTCGAATATAGTTTGTTCAAATAGAGTTAAAGGAGTTAATCGTAGTTTATTCGAAAAGGAGTTATCGAATAGAGATTTTCAAAAGAGAGTTATACGTTAAAATTCGATTATATCGATTTCGAGAAAGTACTGTTTACTTTATGATTTTTAATCAAGATTTATTTATTTAGTTATAAATCGTCTATTTAGTTATTTAGTTAAATTAAGGAATAAAAGTTATATTTTAAAGTTTGATATTTCAGAAGTAGGGATTATTACGCTATAGTTATAATCATTGTTTCCAATAAAGAAGTGGATTCGTAAATTGAATCCGAGAGTTACGTAAGAAAGTTTGTTAAAGATTTAAAAGGGGTACTTTGTTTATTTTGAGGTTAGAAATGTTGTTAAGTTAAGGTCTAAGAGGTAGTTATACCCCAACTTGATTGACTCCATTTTTAACTAAGGCATGGTTAAGGTTCGATAGTGAAGGTTGGTTAAGTAAATTTAGTTAATGAAAGAGCTTTGGAAATATTTTCCAAATAAGAAATCAGAAATATTTTCTAATATAGGAAATAGGAAATGGAAATGTTTTCCAATGTTAATAACGTATATTTTCTAAATTTAGAAAATAAGAAATGTTGAATATACGGAAACAGGAAATGAAAATGAATAAATTAATGAACTAAAGAGATAAATGTTCAATGATGATTGATCGATATAATTTCCATCTGGAAATAATATCGTTGTTTGCACACGTATTTTTCTTTGATAGTTAACTCACCGACTATCGGAGTTTTTGACCATTTTTCCGTCGTTAATAAGGAGAGACCTGGATCAGACTCATTATCTAAAAACCGCTCTGTGTAGACGTTAGCGTTGCGGTCAAATACGATGAAGATAATTGAAGATGGAGTTATGCAAGGGCTGTCCTGTTTACAGAATAGTGCCTTCGGTTTGTCCAGTCCCAGGATGACCTGTATGGAAGAATGTCTAACAGAGTATATTTAACAGATCGCGTAAGTTGATCTCTTCAAATGTATGTACGTTTGGTGGCGGAGGAATTCGTTTCTAACAGAGTATATTTAACAGATTGCATAAGTTGATCTCTTCAAACATATGTACGTTTGGTGGCGGAGGAATTCATTTCTCTTAGCTGTATACCCATTGTATTTTTTGGGAAACCAATTTGTGATTTGGCGGGTATAACAATGTGACATTCAAAGTGAACAAATGTGTGATCTATCAGAGATAAGAGTTGCCTCTAGCCTCATAACCAGGAAATGGTATAAATCGGGTAGGTCACATGGTATGTGGTTAGCTGCCAAATAGGGTGTATTGTCACCTGATCTAGAGAAATTCCATTTACTTCTATAATCTATTTCGATGCTGTCCCTTTCGGAAAACAGTTGCTGATCCCAACCGTTGGTGATAATACATTCGGTACACTCAAGCGAAATGAGTGATCGGTCATGTTTAGCCTGGATTACAAGATGTTCTTGTTGAACCCGGTGTATTTCCCTCTAGAGATACACTGTCGGAAGGTAGTCTCATACCTTGCCAGTTAGAATTCCTTACCCAAATAAGCGCCTACGATTTTTGATTATATATTATGTATGTGGAACGTGAGATGAAAGCATTTCCGCTAGATGATTATTATATTTTGATTGATAGACACTAATATAATTTCAAAGGAGTTTTGATATAAAAGATCATTGTTTTGTCAAAATGATTTGAAAGTTAAATCAAATTGATTTGGATTCTCATAAGGAAAAAAAACGTTCCGTTATACGGTGTGGTCTTATGAGATATTGTTTAACTGCTCAAACTATTTTTAAATTGTTTTACTCACACCAGTCCCTTGACTGACCCAGAGCTTTTTTTGTTTTCCCTAAAGTCTTGGGTGTCCAATTTGGTACGGGCAGTCAAGTAGTCAGGATTTTACAAATATACTTGGAGAGGTTGGAGCAGGAGGCTTCAGGATTATATAGCTATTATTATTTCCGCTGTGTTGTAAGTGTTATACTCTGATAATGTTACTGTATACATATACTGATTTTATTTCAAAGTTATGTATCTATTATATATTGTTCGTTTCGCTGTGAGATTCGTGTTTACTCTGATGTTATATGTTCTTCTTCTTCTTCTATTTTAAATTTCTATCTTATCTATTCTCACCCTCTAATTTCTTTCATGGACTATTCGGTGTTTTTCGATGCTTGGGTAGTCGACATTGAGTTTATATCGATAACCAAGGTCGCAAATTCCCCGGGTCGTTACAAATTTTTTTTAACTAAGATTATTAGATTTTTCCAATTATATTTAGTGATCGGAATAAAATGAAATGTGAATTAGGTTTATTGTGAACTGTGTTTTCAACGACATTCGTTCTATACCCTGATGAACAATGAAAATATAATTTTGGAATTTATAAATCTTTTATTAAGATTTAAATGGAAATTTTCCAAAGTAAAGTTTTCCAATTTTATATATCAAATTGGAATTGAATGGAATTCGATTTGGTAATAATCGAGATGAGCTTCTTTGAATGAAGACTGTTACTATATATGGAATTTAAAAGGCTTTGCCGTTATTCCATTTATATTATTAATCTGATACGGAAATTTATATCAAATATATATTAATCTGATTTCTGTGAAGATTCCATATTTAATGGAAGATGATTTTGGGTTTATCGTGAACTATGTTTTAAATGACATTGGTTCTTTAACCCAGTTAAAGATAAGATTAATTTCTTAAATTTGAATAATCATAAAGTAATGATTTTTGATATAAAAACCAAATTGGAGTTTTACTAAATTAGATTGAAATGGAAACAAGATAATTAGATTTATCAAATTCTTGTAATGATCGAAATGGAGTACCACCAGTTTTACTCGAGGCAATAGTTAAATCTTTAATTAGATTTGAACGTGAAATGGTAATTAAATTTATCGATAACACTGTGGGTGTTAGATATAGAGTACTGCTAGTTTTTCTCCATGGAATGAATAGGTTGGGATTGGGATTAATAATAAATGATTACTTCGGTAACGTTCGCTAACCCCGACTAGTTAAATAAATCTTTTGAAAATGATATTCAAAAGAAGATTAAAGAATAAATTTAAAAGGATTTATCTTTGATAAAATTATTGGGAACCTTTCCCTAATAATATGAATATTTTATTAAAAGAATATTTTGAACCGTAATGAGGCGTATGATGTGATTTTATAGCATTTGATTATAAAATATGCGAATTATTCGGAAAGACCGGGTTTAACCCATTCTGAATAATTACTGCGATGATCAAGAGTTGATGATGAAGACGGTGATTGAAGACTTTTAAATGATATGGATTGACAATGTGGCATGCTAAGATTCAAATGATCAAGCCTTTTGTTGAAAAGCAGAGCCTTGTGGATGATGATCAAAGCACAGCTTATGAGACGACCCGAACTTCCCCGTGAAGGAAAGCATGGATTGCTTTGAGAACACGACAAATCAGAACACAAACAGAAGAACATTTCATTGTTTATTACAACAATTCCATCAGAATACAATAATATACAGAGTGAATAAATAAAATACATTCGGATAAATATCAGAGATTACAATACATTTCATAGCAGCGGAAAATGATACAAAACACAACTGAAAGAGATAAACGGATACAGAGCTTTTCGAGTATCATTCCAGTTGTAAATCAGAATCCTGTGAATATAAATCTGCAAAACCAAAACTACTAGCTGCCCATGTGGAAAATAGGGGCACCCAGAATTTAGGTTAAAACAATAAATTCCAGGTCAGTCATGTGACTAGCGTGAGAACTAAACCAGTTATTAATCTTTATTTTAAAGTTAGGTGAATCAAGGGACCACGCCGTATAACACGGAATAGGTTTCCTCCTAAGAATACCAGTGCATAAAACAAAAGCGCAATGCCAAATAAAGAACAACGAAGCTATTATAAGGCCCAGGTCCCATCACACAATGCAACACAAGCCGGGGGATAGAGTTTTACCTTAAAATAGCTAAAGAATGCTTGATACGCTAAATCTCATCATTTATTATTACTATAAGTGCATAGTGTCAAAACAATTTCAATCATAAGTATCAATCATAGACGGCATGGGTACCATATATCATGTCGCCAATACTAGGCTCTACAATCGAAATCGCAAAGTGTCGTATTGGAAGTTGAATTTCCATCTGTGAACGGAGGCAAGGGATCGTCCTCACCGCTTCGAGACTCTCTAGCCCGAGCCTTAGGAACAGCCGCAACTACCCCATGGATCGTCAGGGCTGGTCCACTTGATGTGGATTATAATGCCTGAACACGGCGTTTCCCCGCCCTTTGGGGCGTAAATGAGTCCTAAGACTCCATCGGCTCCACATAGTGTGACGGCCCGCCCCGCACCAACCGACCTTTACTCCAAAAGTGCGCTATACACATGTCCAGTTGGCACGGAACGGGTCGTCAAAAGGAAAGGGAAGAAGGAAATGAACTAACAAAGAACCTGTAGAATGTCTCACAGCGCATAGAATAAAATATAATAATAACATACTTGACATAAAACAGGTGAGACAGTGCATAAGCTGAAAACCAGAACTAAACATCATAGCAGCGGAAATCCAAAATACAGCTTATTACAACTTTTCAAACTGTCTCAAAGCAAAAGTAAGATAAAGGAGGTACACTACTAATGCCCAAGTAGCGACCACCAACGACACAGGGAGAATGTGTGTATATATATATATATATATCATACGTGGAAGCCTCCTGCCCGCCTCCGAATCAGCTACTCGCGCATCACCAGCTAACCTGTCTCTAGTCTTCTCATGTGAGCACCCAGAGTAATAAGAGGAGACATAAAACTCTGGGTCAGACATAAAGCCTGGTATGAGCGATAAGCATCTAAACAGAATAATAACAGGCATAATCCAATCATACCTGAACCTAGACCTGCAACCAAAGAGTTAGCACTACATACCGTACAATACTCTAAGGTGCCACTAACATACTGTGTAAGAGATACGGGGGTGGGGGTGTGCATGTCATAGTGGTGTCAAACAATCAAGCATAGCAATCATCCTCACATCCCTCACTCAGTGCGTAAAGCATACGATATCCACTACTTTGGTCACCTAATACTTTGGGCCATGACGGAATCCAATCCCGTGTAACTATCACTACAAGCCCACCATCCATCTCTCAGTGGTGAACCAAAGTTATGAATACCGACAACCCCTTTGCACACGTCCCGCAGCTAAGCCCAATCACGAAGTGAACTCATTGGTTCCCATTTGGATCCTGAGCTCTAACTTCCATTTGGACTACCTTTGCATCTCGGGTTTTTGGTCATCACTGGATCAGCTCGGCTTCAGCTCCTCATCATCAACACTGTTCGGTTCAGCCTTCACTACCCCACTCTGGATCGGTTCGGACGCAACCAGGTCGTGCTTAACGTCTCGGTTCATGACTAGCTCCCCCGGGTCGGATCGGAGGGTACCATCGGTTCGGGTCGTACTCCATACTCCAGCTCCTGGTGGTTCGGATCGTGGCCATGCTCCGGTCGTATCATCCCATCGTTCACGATCGGATCGGTCGAAGAACTTCAGGTGAAAGGAGTCGGCTCGTGGTCACCTTCCATGGACGGATCGGGTCGGGGTCTTATGAACGGGTCGGGTCGGGCTATCCGATCCGATCCGGTCTCCTGCACTTCTTCCAGCAAGCAACTTACGCCACTCGACGGCGTTTTCGGCCATTCTACCTATTCTAATCAATCACAAAGCATACCATACAGTCATAGCAACAAGTAGAAGTGACCTCAAACACCAAAACAACAATATGATGGGTTAAAATGGATCAAACATAGCCAAAATCCCATATTTCCCCTTAAGCGTGTTTAAGAACAACTAAGCATAGGATTAACAAAACTTAACCAAATTAACCCAAACTTCTAACAGATGTCTAAAACAATACTTATCAATTTATTAATATTTTTCCAGATTTTTAACATGCATAAATTCACTAATTGTCACTAATCACCCCTTAATCCCCCAAATTCCGGGATTTGCAAAATTAGTCGAAATTAACCCAAATTCATATCAGAGACATAAAATGATGTTTTAGAATTTTACGAATTTTTCTAGATTTTTCTGAGCCATAATTTCGCTAATCTTCGCTAATTACCATAATTAGCCGTAATTAGTGAAAAACAATGCAAATCACTCACCTTAGCCACAAACAAACTTTAGATCTGAAATAATCTCTGATTTGGATCCAATCCCTATGTGTTCCAGCAGCCCTCTCTCTGATTTGGTGCTACCCTCCCTTGATTTGTTGTAGTTTTGCTTAATCTTCGATTAGAAAGTGATTAGAGACGATTTGGGATGAAATTAGAAGGTGGAGGCCATTACTAGGGTTTCAAGGAGGAAAGTGGCGGCTCAAAACTGAAATGAAAATGATTTCCCAAACCCTATCAGCCTCCCCATAACCCTAATCCCAAAATGGGTTATGGGCCTAGCTGTTAACTACCCGGTTTAGCCCAATTAAGCTGTTTTTCACCTTCTAAACCTTGTTTCAGCCATATCTCCCAAACAGTAAGTCCGTTTGGCTAATGTAACCACTCTACGGAAAGAGAAACCATCATTCGAAGCCAATTGAAGTAGTTTCAGGTTAAAATTCCTTTCCAGTCAAAAGTTATGGCTAAAACAGTACCAACTAGGGGCAAAACGGTCATTTAAAAATTGACAAAAATCATGAACATGGGAAATGACCCCAATAATCGTCTCCCAAAGTTACATAACCATACGACTTCGTATGTGAAAGAAATAAATATTCCACGATCCTATGATTCGTAGAATGCAGGTCGTTACACATAGTCACCGATATATATAAGGCGCCTCGCAATCCAACAACAACACAGGTGAAAATAATATAAATGTCAAGGCTGATAGGTCACTGACACCACCCTAGCTAGAAGGAAACGCATGCCCTCCCTGAGGTCCTTTCCCGTTTCTGGTTCATACCGGGTGTAAGGCTTGCGAATTAACGCTACACAAAGCTATGCAACATAGGCGGTGCTTTGATCATCAACCACAAGACTTTGGTTTTCAACAGAAGCCTTGATCATTTGCATCTCAGCATGACACATAGGCAATTCACGCTATGCAATCGATATCAATCACACAGAATGAAATCCGATGTCAGACACACATCCATTTACAAGTCCGTTCTGGGTCTGAGCGAAACCGAAGGAACCTTATTCCTTGCATATCCGTCGATCTCCAAGTACATCTGGACGATCACCAACTGATTCCCTCCTCTTGGGTGTACAGCCCAATCAAGATCATCAGTAATTATCCAAACGATGTGAAGACCTCTGGTCTTCGACCACCGTCTTCATCCTCGACACCTCGTCGAATCAGTTATTCAGAATGGTATAAACGCGGTCTTTCTGAATAACTCGCGTATATAATAAACAATTATTACACAAACACAACATACACCTCATTCCAATTCAGAATATTCTTTTATTCAAATATTCACATCTATAGGGAAAGGTTCCAATTAATTTTATCAAAGATAAATCCCTTTAAATTTATTCTTTAATCTTCTTTTGGATTTCAATTCAAACTAAATTATGGTTTATCCAAACTAGTCGAGATTAACGAATCTTACCGAAGTAATCATTTGTTTTAAATTTCCCAATTCCAACCTATTCATCCCATGAAGTAAAACTGGTAATACTTCATATCTAACACCACTGAAACGACCCGAACTCCCCCGGTCTCCGAAGAGAAGAGAAAGAACGAATTGTTTTGAGAACACGACAAAATAGAACGTAGACGGAAGAACATTTCATTGTATATTACAACAATTCCATCAGAATACAAGAATATACAGAGTATAAATGAATATATACTACACAGAAATATCAGAGATTTAAATTACATTTAAATACATAGCAGCGGAAAATAATACAATACACAACTAGAAGAGATATACGGATACAAAGCTTTTTGGATATCATTCCAGCTATAAACCAGGATCCTGTGAATATAAATCTGCAAAACCAAAACTACTAGCTGCCCTTGTCAAGGTAAGGGCACCCAGAGTTTAGGTTAAAACAATAAACTCCAGGTCAGTCATGTGACTGGTGTGAGAACTAAAACAGTTATTAATCTTTATTTTTAAAGTTGGGTAAATCAAGGGACCACGCCGTATAACACGGAACAGGTTTCCTCCCAAGAACACCAGTGCATAAAACAAACAACCCAATGCTAAATAAAGAAAAATGAAGCTATTATAAGACCCAGGTCCCATCACACAATGCAACGCAAGCCGGATGATAGGGTTTTTACCTTATAATAGCCAAGAATGCTTGATACGTTTAAAACAAATCATTTGATACTATTATCAGTGTATAGTGTATAAAACAACTTCAAATCTTAAGTATCAATCATAGGCGGCATAAGCGCCCATCCCACTATGTCGCCATACTAGGTTCTACAAATAAAACCGCAAATGTCACGTATTTGGAAATTGGATTTCCATCTATGAACCGAGGCAAAACATAGTCCTCTACCGATTCGAGACTGTCTAGTCCGAGTCTCAGGAACAGCCGCAACTGCCCCTTGGATCGTCAGGGCCGGTCCACCGATGTGGATTATAATGCCTGAACACTACGTTTCTCCGCCCTATGGGGCGTAAATGAGCCAACAAATGACTCCATCGGACCCGGATAATCCGATCAAACCGAGGCGCCTCGTAACAACAACAACCACATAAGTCAAACTCGTCAGGGCGTGTAAAACCACTGACGCCACTTCTAACTAGAAAGAAAACGCATGCACCCTCCTGAGGTCCTTCTCCCGTTTTTAGTTCATACCGGGTGTGAAACTCGTGAAGTAAACGTTACACAAAGCTACGCCACAAAGGTCGTGCTTCGATCATCAACCACAAGACTTTGCTTTTCAACAGAAGCCTTGATCATTTGCCACTTAGGCATGCCACATAGGCAATTCATTCCATGCGATGGATATCCACCAATATATAACCCCTGAGCTCGTACGTCTCAGAGAAGGGCGTTAAGCAAGAGAATAAATTCTCTACCGCCAAACAGATATATATTTAATAGAAATCAATCACACAGACTGAAACCCAATGTCAGACACACAGTCCATTTACAAGTCCGTTCTGGGTCTGAATGAAACCGGAGGCACCTAGTACCCCGCATATCCATCGATCTCCACGTACGTCTAGACGATCACCAACTGTTTCCATCTTCTTGGGTGTACAGCCCAATCAAGATCATCAGTAATCACCCAAACGACGTGAAGACCTCCGGTCTTCAACCACCGTCTTCATCTTCGACTTATCGTCGTATCAGTTATTCAGAATGGGATAAACCCGGTCTTCCCGAATAACTCGTGTATATAATAAACATGTGTTACACAAACACAACATACGCCTCATTCCAATTCATCAGTCACTAACCGTAAATTAATCAAGAGAATAATCCCCCAAATATTAACCCCGAAGGCCGAAACCAATATCAGATCAATATCCAGAAAACCATTCTGCTTAGCTAACCGATAGTTAGTTCCTAAATTTTGCATTCTTAGGGAAAGGTTCCCATTAATTTTATCAAGGATAAATCCTTTAAATTTATTCTTTAATCTTCCTTTGAATATCAATTCAAACTAGTCGGGATTTAACGAGCCTTACCGAAGTAATCATTTGTTTTAATTTCCCAACCCCAACCTATTCATCCCATGAAGTAAAACTGGTAATACTTCATATCTAACACCACAGTGTTATCGGTAAATTCAATTACCATTTCACGTTCAAATCTAATTAAAGATTTAACTATCGCCTGGAGCAAAACTGGTGATACTCCATTCTCGATCATTTCAATCTAATTAAAGATTCATTAAAACTCCACTTAGTTTTAATCTGTGACTGGGTTAAAGAATCAGTGTCATTTAAAACACGGTTCACGATAAACCTAAAATCACATTACATTTCAATCAGTCCCTAACCGTAAATTAGCAAGTGAGCAGTTCCCTAAGTATTAACCCCGAAGGCCGAAACCAACATCAAATCAATACCTCTGAAACCATTCAACTTAACTAATCTCCAGTTAGTTTCTGATTTTCTTAACTCCTTTAGGTCTAAGAACAGTATTATTGAAGATATCGTTCACAACAACCCAAAATCACGTTCCATTAATTATCAGGTTAGAGAACATGTGTTATTTAAAACACTGTTCACGATAAACCCAAAAATCAATACCAATTCAATTTCCAATTAAATATTATTTAATTGGTACACTTCATTAAATCTAGCTAAAAAGATTTAATCATTTTCTCAACTGTGCTTAAGAACAGTGTTAATGAAGACACCATTCACGACAAACCCAAATCACATTTGATATTAAATACAAGGCTCTGAATAGAAAATATATCGGCTTATATTCAATATCAAATTCTACGACTAACAAATGTCGTATTGGAAATAACGATATAAATATATATCTTTCAAATTTCCATAACAATATCTGTATAATCACGAAATCCAACATCGAAATATTCCGAAGACAATTTCGATTCAAATCCATTCCAATATAATTATTGGAAATTATGGTTATTTTCAAAACCATTTCAAATCCAATTTATTTGTTTAAAAATAAATAGAATTATAATTCTAGTTCAAAACTAGTTCTTTTCGATAAAAATCTATTTTTATCTTTTCAAATATGGAGTTTTTCATCCCAATTCTTCACAAATCATTTCTTATGATTTTACACAAATTATTACTATTTTTAATAATTTTATCAAGGCCCGTACAGTCGATTTCCATCAACGACCATCGAACTGCACTTACAGCGACCTTTTCCAAATTTGATTTGGACATAATTCCAAATCCAACTGTTAGATTTCAAATTTCAAATATTCTTAGAAAGCTCTTTTCGATACGAACCCAACGGTTCCGGTTTTAGGAGAATCCGACGGTCGGATCTCCCGTAATATCCGTTCGAAGTCAGTGGTCGAAATTCGCGAACTGCCACGGCGCGGCGCGTTCTATTCAGGCCATTATATTATATATATATAATATATACTTCGTCAATTTCCTTTCGAAATGAATTTTATAAATCGTTTTAAATTCGTTTTCGAAACGATTTCAACTTCCTTTTCAAATTCAAATCAAAATCGAATTTTTCAATCATAAATTCATTTTAATTTCATTTCAAAACGATTCAATTCAAATTGATTTCTAATTCAATTTCAGTTCGTTTTCAATTCGATTCAATTTCAATTCGAATTCATTTCTATTCGATTTCAATTCGAATTTATTTCTATTCAGTTTCAGTTTGAATTTCAATTCCTTTCAAAATATCAGATTTTGAAATCACTTTCGATATTCATTGTAAAATGAATAAAATCGATATAAATATCGTTCACGTCGAAATGGCGTCAATCTAATCTACACGGCTTCATATATTTCTATTTTCAAATATTCTATTTCAAATATTTCTTTTTCAAATATTTCTCTTTCAAATATTTTTACTTCAAATATTTCTTTTTTTTTAACTGGAATGAGGCCCAATCAATTACCATATAATGTTGATTATATGGATTTTCTACAACACATGTATACAATAACAACGATGAATAATCAACCATCATCCAAAGTGCATTCTACACTGTATAAGCATCAAATATAAATATTCAACGCTTATAACAGTCTGTCAATCAATCGATCGACATACAACTAACTATTGGGATTAGTGTATGTCATCCATCATCCCAATACCCATGTGGGGCTTTCAAACAATCAAACACAGATTTTATTTGTGCATTTGG
This sequence comes from Allium sativum, assembly GCA_030737875.1. Lineage (NCBI taxonomy): Eukaryota > Viridiplantae > Streptophyta > Magnoliopsida > Asparagales > Amaryllidaceae > Allium > Allium sativum. The sequence continues at coordinate 383,567,199 of CM060924.1, forward strand.
GCGATGTGTAAAATTTATCGTCCCAATCAATATCAGTCAAATGTGTGTATATAAACAAATCATCCGATTTGTTTATTTTTATTTCATTTCATATACACATTAAAATTCTATTTTTAACTATAAATTATTTTCAACTATATAATTATTTTATTTCATTTCACATCACATCACACAATCAACTACACATCAAAATCAACCAACCAAGCAAACAAGACGTCCATGGTCTGTGGACGACGGGTGTCGGGTGCTACTAAACACCGTCTGCTTCCTAGTATATATTTTGACTAGAAATAAAATAAAATAAAGGTGAGGAGTTCTCACAGATTAGCTAATTCAATCCCACGACTCTTCTTTGTAGAAATCTTCGCCGTTCTTGCCTCTTGTCACTTTCTTTGCCCGTATTCTCTACATATGTAAAAATCGAATTTTTACTTTGCTATTCAATATATAAAAATCGAATTTTTACTTTTCTATTCAATATATAAAAATCGAATTTTTACTTTGCTATTCAATATATAAAAATCAAATTTTTACTTTGCTATTCAATATACAGAAATCCTATTTTTACTTTTCTATACAATATATAAAAAACGTATTTTTACTTTGCTATTCAATAAATAAAAATCGTATTTTTACTTTGCTATTCAATATATAAAAATCGTATTTTTACTTTGCTATTCAATATATAAAAATCGAATTTTTACTTTGCTATTCAATATATAAAAATCGAATTTTTACTTTGCTATTCAATATATAAAAATCGAATTTTTACTTTGCTATTCAATATATAAAAATCGAATTTTTTACTTTGCTATTCAATATATAAAAATCGAATTTTTACTCTGCTATTCAATATATAAAAATCGAATTTTTATTACTTCTACTTTATAAAAATTATATATTTTTATACACTAAAAATCGCAACTTTATACCACTAAAAATCGCATTTTTATACCCAAAAAAAATGGTTACTTCATATAATGCTGTATATAAAAAAAACTGAAAATTAAAATTCAATTTATTTTTACTTACATTGAATCTTTGGTGAAGGGTATTCACGGACCAGCGGTGAGCTGCCAGAGAAGGGCGCTGGAGGGTCTAAACTAAAGGGAGGCGGAGTGGCAGGTTGGAGGCGGGCCCAGCGTGGCCGACGACAGTGGATTAGTGATGAGTTTCGCGATTGGAATGGGAGAAGAAGAAGAGAGGGCGTCGAAGGGTCTGAGGGGAGGCGCAGGTGGGTCTTGTGGTTGTTGCGTCGATTTGGGTAGGGTTTGGGTTGTCTTCAGTTTGTAAAGGAAGGAGGAGGGAGAAACGAGGGGAGGAAGGGGTGGAGGAGGGTGGCTGAGGTTAGCGGCGGAGGCAGGGCGGCGGTGGCGCAGGCCTGGAAGGGGCGACGGGTCTGACATTTTCGATTTGGGGATCGGCTATTTTCTGATTGGTAAAAGAATGGAGATGGGGGGGTTAAGTATAAAAGGAGATATATATTTATTTTTTATTAATTTTATTTTAATTCTCCTTTAAAGTTGGCTTTCCATTCAAACACGAAATCTAACCCAACGACTGTCGTCCCTAGCGTATTCCCCCCATTCCGAACACAATGGGATATGTATCGTAAGCTGATTCGATCGTTTAAATCAGTTTTCGTTGAATTTGAAGTATAATTCTTTATATATTCAATTTAAACGTACATTTCAATTTACTGGGGGCACATACTAACTCTAAAAATTCCCGAAAAATATTTTCTAGCTTCGTATTGACGATACGGTCCTAACAAAACTAGCTTCGTCGAATTCTGAGACCGTTTGAAAAATGGCCATTTTCCAGTCGATTAAAATTAACTGAAACTGGTCAAACGCGTTTTCCTTTGCCACGCTCACATATGGATTCGAAAAATTATGAAATTTGAAACCTAGCAATAACTTGACATCCCGGATCCAACAAAAGTGGTTTCGTCGAAATCCGAAGTCGTTTGCAAAATTTCCATTTTTAAGGGCCTGAATTCTATAGCGACTATTCAGAATTTTCAACTGGACATATCTTTTGATTCCCGCTATGAAATTTCAATTTTTCGGATTCGTTGGAAAGATATTCTCAAATAGATTCTAATATTTTTGGTTTCACTAAAATCCGGTTGATTTTGCACCCGGTATGTTCAATTGAATTTTGAAATCGAATTATCGAACTACCGCGCCATTTTCAATTCCTTTTATATATATATAAATAAATATTTATATTCTAACGACGATCTATATAATATATACGTTCGAATTCTATTCAAAATAAATTTCTCGTTGTTATTATTTAAAATAATCATTTTAAATAATCAAAATTCACTAAAATTACCAAAATAAAAATTTTAAACTGGCCCAGATTTCCGGGTTATTACAATCTCCCCCACTTAAAACTTTTCATCCCTGAAAAGGAACGAAGCCGAAAGTTGTTTAACAAATCAACTCAACTTTCGTTATTTTCATTACGGCTTAAGTTCCTCAACTTTTCAATTTCTAAGAACTTTTCAAATTTTTCAAAAATTTGGCTAACACCCTAAATTTTCTAAAAATTTCGCCATAACCTCCCCTGCACTGGGAGCCACGGGAAAATCCCGAAATTGCCATATAGGCCTTCTGATCTCAAAAAGAAAAAGAAAAAGCCAAGCGGCTCATAAAATCATCATCACCCAAACAAAGCAGTAAATTATGGTAAACATGTACCTATTTGTCGGGCAAACAAATTTTATTCTTCTGCTCTAGCCTCTTTGCTATGACCTGTTCAATGTAAGTACATGTACATGCAAGCAAATGCGACCAAATTTCAATACAATTCACTGTTTGATTCAATTTGGCTATATGGTACAAATTTTAATAAATCAACCAATAATCAACAACACATCCATCAATCAATTAGTTGATTAGCATTTCAAACACATAATTCTGTTATATAGTCAAAAATCACATTTTTGATGCCAAATCACAACAATAGGCCCTATCTAATTTTGGTTCTCACACCAGTCAATAGGAAATATATAAATATCACACCTTCGACACTCGAACACTAATTCTGATGATGTAGCTACAATCATCAGAATCATCTCCGGGCGACTAGAGTGTGATTCTATATCTATCCAGTATATTAAAACTTCGAATAGACGCTAGCTAGGCGCATACGCAAAATCTTTATATATTGGATTGTCCTAATCAATATGAAATAAATAATCAAATACGAATAATTGATTTTAAATTTTCAAAACAAAATTCGTTTCGTCTTTAAAAACATACTCTTCACACTCGTTCTAGGATACTACTGATCCCATCTCTAACGAGTCATTCTCATTGGATATTACTAATCCAATATCTGATGAATTCTTTCGTATGGTCCTAATGTGTCTTGTTCTCTGAGCTTTGTAAACCAAAGCTCTGATACCACACTGAAACGACCCGAACTCCCCCGGTCTCCGAAGAGAAGAGAAAGAACGAATTGTTTTGAGAACACGACAAAATAGAACGTAGACGGAAGAACATTTCATTGTATAATACAACAATTCCATCAGAATACAAGATTATACAGAGTATAAATGAATATATACTACACAGAAATATCAGAGATTTAAATTACATTTAAATACATAGCAGCGGAAAATAATACAATACACAACTAGAAGAGATATACGGATACAAAGCTTTCCGGATATCATTCCAGCTGTAAACCAGGATCCTGTGAATATAAATCTGCAAAACCAAAACTACTAGCTGCCCGTGCCAAGGTAAGGGCACCCAGAGTTTAGGTTAAAACAATAAACTCCAGGTCAGTCATGTGACTGGCGTGAGAACTAAAACAGCTATTAATCTTTATTTTAAAGTTCGGTAAATCAAGGGACCTCGCCGTATAACACGGAACGGGTTTCCTCCCAAGAACACCAGTGCATAAAACAAACAACGCAATGCTAAATAAAGAAAAATGAAGCTATTATAAGACCCAGGTCCGATCACACAATGCAACGCAAGTCGTAGGATAGGGTTTTTACCTTATAATAGCCAAGAATGCTTGATACGTTTAAAACAAATCATTTGATACTATTATCAGTGTATAGTGTATAAAACAACTTCAAATATTAAGTATCAATCATAGGCGGCATAAGCACCCCATCCCACTATGTCGCCATACTAGGTTCTACAAATAAAACCGCAAATGTCACGTATTTGGAAATTGGATTTCCATCTATGAACCGAGGCAAAAGATAGTCCTCTACCGATTCAAGACTGTCTAGTCCGAGTCTCAGGAACAGCCGCAACTGCCCCTTGGATCGTCAGGGCCGGTCCACCGACGTGGATTATAATGCCTGAACACTACGTTTCTCCGCCCTATGGGGCGTAAATGAGCTAACAAATGACTCCATTGGACCCGGATCATCCGATCAAACCGAGGCGCCTCGTAACAGCAACAACCACATAAGTCAAACTCGTCAGGGCGTGTAAAACCACTGACGCCACTTCTAACTAGAAAGAAAACGCATGCCCCCCCTGAGGTCCTTCTCCCGTTTTTAGTTCATACCGGGTGTGAAACTCGCGAAGTAAACGTTACAAAAAGCTATGCCACAAAGGTCGTGCTTCGATCATCAACCACAAGACTTTGCTTTTCAACAGAAGCCTTGATCATTTGCCACTTAGGCATGCCACATAGGCAATTCATTCCATGCGATGGATATCCACCAATATATAACCCCTGAGCTCGTACGTCTCAGAGAAGGGCGTTAAGCAAGAGAATAAATTCTCCGCCGCCAAACAGATATATATTTAATAGAAATCAATCACACGGACTGAAACCCAATGTTAGACACACAGTCCATTTACAAGTCCGTTCTGGGTCTGAATGAAACCGGAGGCACCTAGTACCCCGCATATCCATCGATCTCCACGTACGTCTAGACGATCACCAACTGTTTCCATCTTCTTGGGTATACAGCCCAATCAAGATCATCAATAATCACCCAAACGACGTGAAGACCTCCGGTCTTCAACCACCGTCTTCATCTTCGACTTATCGTCGTATCAGTTATTCAGAATGGGATAAACCCGGTCTTCCCGAATAACTCGCGTATATAATAAACATGTGTTACACAAACACAATATATGCCTCATTCCAATTCATCAGTCACTAACCGTAAATTAATCAAGAGAATAATCCCCCAAATATTAACCCCGAAGGCCGAAACCAACATCAGATCAATATCCAGAAAACCATTCTGCTTAGGTAACCGATAGTTAGTTCCTAAATTTCGCATTCTTAGGGAAAGGTTCCCATTAATTTTATCAAGGATAAATCCTTTAAATTTATTCTTTAATCTTCCTTTGAATATCAATTCAAACTAGTCGGGATTTAACGAGCCTTACCGAAGTAATCATTTGTTTTAATTTCCCAACCCCAACCTATTCATCCCATGAAGTAAAACTGGTAATACTTCATATCTAACACCACGGTGTTATCGGTAAATTCAATTACCATTTCACGTTCAAATCTAATTAAAGATTTAACTATCGCCTGGAGCAAAACTGGTGATACTCCATTCTCGATCATTTTAATCTAATTAAAGATTCATTAAAACTCCACTTAGTTTTAATCTGTGACTGGGTTAAAGAATCAGTGTCATTTAAAACACGGTTCACGATAAACCCAAAATCACATTACATTTCAATCAGTCCCTAACCGTAAATTAGCAAGTGAGCAGTTCCCTAAGTATTAACCCCGAAGGCCGAAACCAACATCAAATCAATACCTCTGAAACCATTCAACTTAACTAATCTCCAGTTAGTTTCTGATTTTCTTAACTCCTTTAGGTCTAAGAATAGTATTATTGAAGATACCGTTCACAACAACCCAAAATCACGTTCCATTAATTATCGGGTTAAAGAACATGTGTTATTTAAAACACTGTTCACGATAAACCCAAAAATCAATACCAATTCAATTTCCAATTAAATATTATTTAATTGGTACACTTCATTAAATCTAGCTAAAAAGATTTAATCATTTTCTCAATTGGGCATAAGAACAGTGTTAATGAAGACACCATTCACGACAAACCCAAATCACATTTGATATTAAATACAAGGCTCTGAATAGTAAATATATCGGCTTATATTCAATATCAAATTCTACGACTAACAAATGTCGTATTGGAAATAACGATATAAATATATATCTTTCAAATTTCCATAACAATATCTGTATAATCACGAAATCCAACATCGAAATATTCCGAAGACAATTTCGATTCAAATCCATTCCAATATAATTATTGGAAATTCTGGTTATTTTCAAAACCATTTCAAATTCAATTTATTTATTTAAAAATAAATAGAATTATAATTCTAGTTCAAAACTAGTTCTTTTCGATAAAAATCTATTTTTATCTTTTCAAATATGGAGTTTTTCATCCCAATTCTTCACAAATCATTTCTAATGATTTTACGCAAATTATTACTATTTTTAATAATTTTATCAAGGCCCGTACAGTCGATTTCCATCAACGGCCATCGAACTGCACTTACAACGACCTTTTCCAAATTTGATTTGGACATAATTCAAAATCCAACCGTTAGATTTCAAATTTCTAATATTCGTTAGAAAGCTCTTTTCGATACGAACCCAACTGTTCCGGTTTTAGGAGAATCCGACGGTCGGATCTCCCGTAATATCCATTCGAAGTCAATGGTCGAAATTCGCGAACTGCCGCGGCGCGGCGCGTTCTATTCAAGCCATTATATATATATATATAATATAATATATACTTCATCGATTTCCTTTCGAAATGAATTTTATAAATCGTTTTAAATTCGTTTTCGAAACGATTTCAACTTCTTTTTCAAATTCAAATCAAAATCGAATTTTTCAATCATAAATTCATTTTAATTTCATTTCAAATCGATTCAATTCAAATTGATTTCTAATTCAATTTCAGTTCGTTTTCAATTCGATTCAATTTCAATTCGAATTCATTTCTATTCGATTTCAATTCGAATTTATTTCTATTCAGTTTCAGTTCGAATTTCAATTCCTTTCAAAATATCAGATTTTGAAATCACTTTCGATATTCATTATAAAATGAATAAAATCGATATAAATATCGTTCACGTCAAAATGGCGTCAATCTAATCGACACGGCTTCATATATTTCTATTTTCAAATATTCTATTTCAAATATTTCTTTTTCAAATATTTCTCTTTCAAATATTTTTACTTCAAATATTTCCTTTTTTTTAAACTGGAATGAGGCCCAATCAATTACCATATAATGTTAATTATATGGATTTTCTACAACACATGTATGCAATAACAACGATGAATAATCAACCATCATCCAAAGTGCATTCTACACTGTATAAGCATCAAATATAAATATTCAACGCTTATAACAGTCTGTCAATCAATCGATTGACATACAACTAACTATTGGGATTAGTGTATGTCATCCATCATCCCAATACCCGTGTGGGGTTTTCAAACAATCAAACACAGATTTTATTTGTGCAGTTGGGCGATGTGTAAAATTTATCGTCCCAATCAATATCAGCCAAATGTGTGTATATGAACAAATCATCCGATTTGTTTATTTTTATTTCATTTCATATACACATTAAAAATTCTATTTTTAACTATAAAATATTTTCAACTATATAATTATTTTATTTCATTTCACATCACATCACACAGTCAACTACACATCAAAATCATCCAAGCAAGCATACAAGCCGTCCATGGTCTGTGGACGACGGGTGTCGTTTGCTACTAAACACCGTCTGCATCCTAGTATATATTTTAACTAGAAATAAAATAAAATAAAGTTGAGGAGTTCTCACAGATTAGCTAATTCAATCCCACGACTCTTCTTTGTAGAAATCTTCGCCGTTCTTGCCTCTTGTCACTTTCTTTGCCCGTATTCTCTACATATGTAAAAATCAAATTTTTACTTTGCTATTCAATATATAAAAATCGAATTTTTACTTTGCTATTCAATATATAAAAATCGAATTTTTACTTTGCTATTCAATATATAAAAATCGAATTTTTACTTTGCTATTCAATATATAAAAATCGAATTTTTACTTTGCTATTCAATATATAAAAATCGTATTTTTACTTTGCTATTCAATAAAAATCGTATTTTTACTTTGCTATTCAATATATAAAAATCGTATTTTTACTTTGCTATTCAATATATAAAAATCGTATTTTTACTTTGCTATTCAATATATGAAAATCGAATTTTTACTTTGCTATTCAATATATAAAAATCGAATTTTTACTTTGCTATTCAATATATAAAAATCGAATTTTTACTTTGCTATTCAATATATAAAAATCGAATTTTTTTACTTTGCTATTCAATATATAAAAATCGAATTTTTACTTTGCTATTCAATATATAAAAATCGAATTTTTATTACTTCTACTTTATAAAAATTATATATTTTTATACACTAAAAATCGCAACTTTATACCACTAAAAATTGCATTTTTATACCCAAAAAAAATGGTTACTTCATATAATGCTGTATATAAAAAAAACTGAAAATTAAAATTCAATTTATTTTTACTTACATTGAATCTTTGGTGAAGGGGTTTCACGGACCAGCGGTGAGCGGCCAGAGAAGGGCGCTGGAGGGTCTGAACTAAAGGGAGGCGGAGTGGCAGGTTGGAGGCGGGCCCAGCGTGGCCGACGACAATGGATTAGTGATGGGTTTCGCGATTGGAATGGGAGAAGAAGAAGAGAGGGCGTCGAAGGGTCTGAGGGGAGGTGGAGTGGGTCTCACGCCTCGAGGTGGAGGAGACGCAGGTGGGTCTGGTGGTTGTCGCGTCGATTTGGGTAGGGTTTGGGCTGTCTTCGGTTTGTAAAGGAAGGAGGAGGGAGAAACGAGGGGAGAAAGGGGTGGAGGAGGGTGGCTGAGGGTAGCGGCGGAGGCAGGGCGGCGGTGGCGCAGGCCTGGAAGGGGCGACGGGTTTGACATTTTCGATTTGGGGATCGGCTATTTTCTGATGGGTAAAAGAATGGAGATGGGGGGGTTAAGTATAAAAGGAGATATATATTTATTTATTATTAATTTTATTTTAATTCTCCTTTAAAGTTGGCTTTCCATTCAAACACGAAATCTAACCCAACGACTGTTGTCCCTAGCGTATTACCCCCATTGCGAACACAATGGGATAGGTATCGTAAGCTGATTCGATCGTTTAAATCAGTTTTCGTTGAATTTGAAGTATAATTCTTTATATATTCAATTTAAACATACATTTCAATTTACTGGGGGCACATACTAACTCTAAAAATTCCCAAAAAATATTTTCTAGCTTCGTATTGACGATACGGTCCTAACAAAACAAGCTTCGTCGAATTCTGAGACCGTTTGAAAAATGGCCATTTTCCAGTCGATTAAAATCAACTTAAACTGGTCAAACGCGTTTTCCTTTGCCATGCTCACATATGGATTCGAAAAATTATGAAATTTGAAACCTAGCAATAACTTGACATCCCGGATCCAACAAAAGTGGTTTCGTCGAAATCCGAAGTCGTTTGCAAAATTTCCATTTTTAATTGCCTGAATTCTATAGCGACTATTCAGAATTTTCAACTGGACATATCTTTTTATTCCCGCTATGAAATTTCAATTTTTCGAATTCGTTGGAAAGATATTCTCAATTAGATTCTAATATTTTTGGTTTCACTAAAATCCGGTTTATGTTGCACCCGGTATGTTCAATTCAATTTCGAAATCGAATTATCGAACTACCGCGCCATTTTCAATTCCTTATATATATATATAAATAAATATTTATATCCTAACGACGATCTATATAATATATACGTTCGAATTCTATTCAAAATAAATTTCTCTTCGTTATTATTTAAAATAATCATTTTAAATAATCAAAATTCGTTAAAATTGCCAAAATAAAATTTTTAAACTGGCCCAGATTTCCAGGTTATTACAACCACGGTGTTATTGGTAAATTCAATTACCATTTCACGCTCAAATCTAATTAAAGATTTAACTATCCTTAGAGCAAAACTGGTGATACTCCATTCTCGATCATTTCAATCGAATTAAACTCCACTTGGTTTTAATCTTCCCAAAAATCAATATTAATGATTGTTTAACTTGGGAAATCATATCCTGTCTTTAACTGGGTTAAAGAACCAATGTCATTTAAAACACGGTTCACGATAGACCCAAAATCACATTCTATTCCATCAGCCTTTAACCGTAAATTAGCAGGTGAACAATTCCCTAAGTAATAACCCCGAAGGCCGAAATCAACTTCAGATCAATACCCAGAAAAACATTCAACTTAACTAACATCCAGTTAGTTTCTGATTTTCTTAACTCCGTTAGGTCTAAGAACGGTATTATTAAAGATACCATTCACGACAACCCAAAATCCATTTGATATTAAATACAAGGCTCTGAATAGAAAATATATCAGCTTATATTCAATATCGAATACTATAACCAACAAATATTGTATTGGAAATAACGATATAAATATATCTTTCAAATTTTCGTAACAATGTCTGTATAATCATGAAATCCAACATCGAAATATTCCGAAGACAATTTCGATTCAAATCCATTTCCAATCTGTATATTGGAAATTCTGTTTATTTTTAAAACAAATTCAAATCCAATTTATTTATTTTAAAAATAAATGGATTATAGTTCTAGTTCAAAACTAGTTCATTTCGATAAAAATCTATTTTTATCTTTTCAAATATGGAATTTTTCATCCTAATTCTTTCCAAATCATTTCTTATGATTTTACACAAATTATTTCTATTTTTAATAATTTTATCAAGGCCCGTACAGTCGATTCCCATCAATGGCCATCGAACTGCACTTACAGTGACCTTTTCCAAATTTGATTTGGACATAATTCCAAATCCAACCATTAGATTTCTATTTTCTTGCATTCGTTAGAAAGCTCTTTTCGATACGAACCCAATGGTTCCGGTTTTAGGAGAATCCGATGGTCGGATCTCCCACAATGGCCGTTTGAAGTCAATGGCCGAAATTCACGAACTGCCGCAGCGCGGCGCGCTCTATCCAGGCCACTATATTATATATATATATATATAATATTGTCGATTTCCATTTAAAACGTATTTTATAAATCGTTTTAAATTCATTTTCAAAATGATTTCAACTTCCATCTCATATTCAAATCAAAATTGAATTTTCCAATATAAATTCGTTTTAAATTCATTTCAAATTGATTTCAATTCAAATCGATTTCAATTCAATTTCAATTTAATTCTATTTAAATTTAATTCGAATTTCAATTCTATTTCAATTTAATTAGAATTTCAATTCTACTTCAATTTAATTCGAATTTCAAACCATATTTCAATTTAATTCAAATTTCAAATCATTTCAAAATATCAGATTTTGAAATCACTTTTCGATATTCATTGTAAAATGAATAAAATCGACAAAATTCCCATTCATGTTAAAATTGCGTTTAACTACTTAACACGACTTCACATTTCAATATTCACTGAATATTATTTTAAAATATTCGATAATTCTGAACTGGAATCAGACACAATCAATTACCATATAATGTTGATTGTATGGATTTCACACAACAAATGTGTATAACAATAATGAAAACAGCAATCTATCATCCAGTGTGCATTCTACACTATATAAGCATTGAACATAAATATTCAACACTTACAAAGTTTGTCAATCAATCGATCGACATACAACTAATTATTAGGATTAGTGTATGTCCAATTTCATCCCAATACCCCTGTGAGGTTTCAAACAATCAAACACAGGTTTTATTTGTGCAGTCGGGCGATGTGTATAATTTATCGTCCCAATCAATATCATTCAAATTTGTGTACATAAAAAATCGTCCGATTTGTTTATAAATATTTATTTTATATACACGTTAAAAATTATGTTTTTAACTATAAAATATTTATTCAATCCACATCACATAATCAATTTTCACAACACATCAATCAAACAAACAAGTCATCCATGGTATGTGGACGACGGGTGTTGGGTGCTGCTAAGCACCGTCTGCATCCTAGTATATATTTCAACTAGAAAATAAAATAAAAGTGAGGAGTTCTCACCGAGGGTTCCACTCCTCCGTGCTTTCCTTCTGAACTGTTCGGGTTTCGTTTTGATTTTAGTCGATACCATCGCCATCTTTTCCCGCTGTTCACTGTAAAAATCATATTTTTATCGCTTTATCCCAACAAATAAAAATCATATTTTTATTTCTACTTCATATATTTTACAAGGCTTCTTTCTATACAAAAATTATTATTTTTTGAAAAACAAAATAATGTGTGATCCTCTAAAAGGAAGAGAGCACACATATATATATAAATGAAAAAAAGATAAGATACAATATCCAATCACCAACCCAAACATGATTGCCAAAAGAAAGTAGAGGATAATAGATAGATGAGTTCCGGCAAGGCCACCACCCATCATACTTCAATATTGAGTTCCGGCAAGGCCACCACCCAATATTAAGTATATCTATTTCCTTACATATGGCAATCAAAATAATAAACAATGAGGATAATCATTCCCCTAAAACACAACACTCCAACACTGTATACATAAATGACTAAACTATCAATAAATCCCAATCCAGACAGCACTCCCATAAGCTCCCCAGCTAAGTCCATAACCTGCCATAAGCTCCCCAGCTAAGTCCATAACCTGTAATCTGAAATACTAAAGAAAACCATCAGTAACAAACCTGTATATATGATTATATACCTATACATATATATTTAAGTATATATGCACATAACTGTATAAATAGTTATACTTATATGTACATATTAACATGTATATATGCACAAACATATAATCATATATACCATGAAAAAAAATAGCATATATAGAGAAAGTTCTAGCAAGTACCAAATATCAACAGAGACGAAAGGTATTATTTCAGAAATATCTATTGTATCTAATAAATAGACCCAAATTTGATCTAACATTGTACAAGAAACATCCAAAACGTAAGTTACCAAAAAGCTTATAATGTAGGTTACACATCCAATCCAGACTAAATCTTACAATACTAATAGTTAAATTATCAGCTGAGTCAGACTTAGTATGAAATAATCTCTGGTTTCTTTCCAACCAGATATACCAACACGAGATTACTACTAAGGAATCCAATATATATCTCTGCCTAGTATTAAAACTTAATCTAATACAATTCCAATAATCTGCACAATCATTTAGAACATTAAAACCATCAAATGTAAAAATTTTCAGAATCGTGTTAAAAATAGAAAAAGTGAAATGACAAGAGAAAAATAAATGATCAACGTGCTCCTCACCAATATAACAAAAGCAACATTTACTGTCAATTAAGATATTCTTTCTTTTCAAATGCTCGATCGTATTAAGCTTCTTATGTATGATCAACCACATAAGAAACTTAGATTTGGGGGGAGCATTTGTCTTCCATAAGAATTTAAAAGGAAATGTGGAAACTCCAGAAAAATTAATAAAATTGTACATAGAGTTAACCGTATATACTAGTTTCTTATCTAGACTCCAACTCAGAGAATCCCCGTACTCGTCCAAATTGTACATATCTAACTTAGCTTTAAGTAATGCGAATTGTCTTAACAAGTCTTCTTCTAAAATGTTATCAAAGGAAAACACCCACGGAGGGCTTAGATCCGCCCTAAAAACGTCTTTAATAAATGCATTCTTAAAGATACAATTATCATAAAGCTTATTGAATTCAATTTTTAGCGGCACATTAGAGATCCAGGGGTCGTGCCAAAAATAAGTAAGGTCCCCAGAGTGAACTATTACTTTGTAACCTATTTTAAAAAAGGGAAAGCAATTCAAAATGGATTTCCAAAAGTGTGATAATCTACTTTCCCATACACCACTATTTCCAATTAGAAACTCCCCTCTAGAATAGTAAGATTTAACTACAATGGACTTCCACGATGTTATCACCTCAGGACTTCTGAATTTCCATAACCATTTGGCAAGCATGGAAGAATTAAAATTATGTAAATTTAAAATGCCCAAACCCCCATCTTTTTTAGGTTTACAACAGATGTCCCAATTAACTAAACATTTGTGAACTCTACCGGAAGCATCACCATTCCAAAGAAAGTTACGCCTAATCCTATCAATCTTCTCTATTACCCATAACGGAAATCGATGTACAGCCATCCAGTATGAAGGAATAGCCGATAACACCGAATTGACTAAAACTAACCTACCTGCTCTTGACAAGAATCTGTTATTCCAACTAAGTAGTCTATTATTGATCTTATCAATGATTACTAACCAATCATCTTTTTTAAGCTTTGAAGGTCTAATCTTAAACCCTAAGTAATCAAAAGGAAATTTCATAATGGAACAGTTTAAGGTATTGGCTACCAATGTCTCCACATTATCGACATCATTTAAAACCATAACCGCACTTTTATCAAAATTAATCCTAAGACCAGATAACATTTCAAAACAGTAAAGTATAAACTTAAGGGTAGTTATGTGCTTCGGCAGGTGTGAAGAAAATAATAACGTATCATCTGCAAATTGGAGAATAGATAATTCATTATTAAATTCCTCATTCCCAACACTACCCAGTAACCCTATCCTACCCGCTCTTTTAATAATTCTTGCAAAGACATCCACCGCTAAATTAAACAGAAAAGGCGATAAGGGGTCTCCTTGTCTAAGACCCCTCTTAGATTGAATCTTCTTACCCACTATCCCAATAACAACTATATTAGAGCAACCAGATCTTAACAATAATAATATCCAGTTGGTCCATCTTACACTAAAACCTCTAGCAAGACATAGTTCACATATGAAATCCCAATCTATAGAGTCAAATGCTTTCTCAAAATCTAACTTTAAAATGGCACAAGTAATGTTATTCTTACAATAGGCATTAATGTATTCTTGAACCGCTGCCACTCCATCAACTATATTCCTACCTTTAATGAAGGCAGTTTGAGAACAATCAATAAGATCATTCATCCTAGTACTAAGCCTATTAGCTAATAGTTTAGATATGATCTTAACAGAAACATTAATAAGGGAAATCGGCCTAAAATCTTTTAGAGAGTTTGCCCCCTCTCTCTTATGAATAAGGATAACATTTGCAAAATTAAAACTACCTAAACGTAGTTCACCATTATAAAATTCATTAAATAAATTTATTAAATCTGACTTTAAGACTTCCCAGAATTGCTTATAAAAATTAACTGAGAATCCATCTGGACCAGTAGCCTTGTCACTAGGCATATCACATATTGCCTTCCAAATCTCCTGCTCCGTAAATGGTACGTCTAAACTATCAAGATTGGTCCTAACTGCGTATGGATATAATTCACTCCATCTAACGTTAGTTCTCCTCTTAATCTTTGCACCAAATATCTGCTTATAGTAACTGGTGAAGGCTTCATTTAAATCCTTTTGTGCAGTTAATTCTACATTATTAACAAAAATAGAATGTATCATATTATCACGTCTCCTCTTATTTGCAACACTATGAAAAATTTTGGTGTTATTATACCCTTCCTTAATCCACTGTATGCGAGATCTTTGTCTCCACATAACTTCTTCTT
Organism: Allium sativum; assembly: GCA_030737875.1. Classification (NCBI taxonomy): domain Eukaryota; kingdom Viridiplantae; phylum Streptophyta; class Magnoliopsida; order Asparagales; family Amaryllidaceae; genus Allium; species Allium sativum. Next base: position 383,582,836 of record CM060924.1, read on the forward strand.
TTTCTAAAATCAATTTGAGGTCTTGTTTAAGATTACAGTATTTTTCCTTTTTAGCTAAATTGAGGATCCTCAACTCACTAATTTTATCCAAATCTAACAATCCACACATAATCTTATTCTTCTTAATTCTTACATTACCAAATACAAATTTATTCCAACGCTTAAGAAAGAATCTCAATTTACCTAACTTAGCGACAAAAATCTTAGCACTATTACCTCTATATAAATCATTAAAATAAAATAAAGATTTCCATTTAACCGAAACTAGATTTATGAAACTAGAATCAAGTAACCATATCTTCTCAAATTTAAAACTGTTGCTAATAGTTATGTTCGATTCACAAGTAAGTATGACTGGACAATGATCGGAGAGCAAAAAAGGTAGTCCTTTTACACTACAAATTGAAAATCTATCTTCTACCTCAGAATTAATAAAAAATCTGTCTAATAATGCAAATGAAGGGATATCACGAACATTCGACCAAGTGAATAATCTATTATCCATATGAATCTCTATCAAATTATTTTCTAGAATAAAGTCGTTGAATTCCTCCATATCAGAGAAGTCCCCTTCTCGGGGTGATCTCTCCCCTAGAAATCTAGTAACGTTGAAATCCCCCCTACAATCCAAAGATTGGAGGATTGATTTCTGAAATTAGAGACTTCATCCCACAAATTTCTCCTCTCCATCTTGGTATGAGGACCATACACATTAGATATACACAAGACAGAATCATCAGAATGTGAAGCTAATATAACGTTTAAGGAATATGTCTTTACAGACTCCTGCACGAGTCTATATTGGTTCTCTTTCCAACCAATCATGAGTCCACCAGCAGTACCAATTGCCGGTAGACACACCCAATTACGGAAAGTAGTCCCACCTAGTCTAAGATAAAATCTAAAGTCAGGACACTCAATTTTAGTCTCTTGTAATAAGATAATATCAATGTGATTGTCTCTAAAAAAAGATCTAACTACAGCACATTTTTTAGGTTCATTTAAACCCCTAATATTCCAACTAACTATCCTCATCTACGCAATGATGATACCCTCTCTAGTTCTCTACTCCTAATATACTCAGCATCCAACTCAATATCAGTAAAAACAAACGCAGTATCACTAGCCAACTGAAATAGCTGACTAGTATTAAGACTACCTAGTGCAAAAGGCGTATAATCGCTACCAAACGTCGTAGAAATACCTGAGCCCCTGTGCGTACTGCTACTACTAGCAACCGGACTTGAGGACTTACCTCGTGATGATGATGAACCATATCTGATCCGGGCACTGCGACGAATCAGCCCAGAACTGGGAATCTCTCTCCTACGTCTCCCTCTCCTGCCCGAAGGGGTGGATACTTCAATGCTCCGGGAATGACCTTCCCTAATCTCTGAACCCGAGTCCGCAGCAAAATAACTGGGTCTCCCCCTTCTTGCTGGTGAAACGGAATCCCCCCTGCTCTGTGCTGACAAACCAGAACTATTCGACTGTAAGACTACGTCATCCTCTGTCGAGATGCTTGACTTAAATCCTTCATCCACCAGTGGATTAGACACAAAAACAGTTCCAATAGAGCTCAGCAAATGATGTAGAACATCCTCCCAACTAAATAAGCAGGAACTCGGCCTCAGTATCAAAGAACAAAGTTTAAAATTGCCAACGCTAACAACAATCGTGTAACCACAATTTATCCACGAGGCATTACACAGAAAGCTGGCCGAGAATGATTCCATCAGGATTGGAAGCTTTTGTTCAGAAGTCATGTCTATCAACATCCATTCTGCGCCCTCATTACTGTTCATCCACAACCCCGACTGACCACTGTCTCCTCTTTCCACCTCCCCAATAATTACTATATCATTATAAAATAGGCTTTTATCCATACTACTATGTACACTCTTCTCCGCTTTGCTTCTTGCCAGTCTAACCTTTTTCTTTTCTACCCAACAACCTCTCCTCAAACGATAATCGAAACGCAAACCCTCCTCCTTAACAGCACCAGTCGTATCCTTCCATTCTAATGATTGCCCATCAACATCTGACAAAACTTCGAAACTATTAGAAAGAACTTCAAAACTGTTTGTGAGAGCCACGTCCTTTGCCACAATCCATTTGTTCTCTATCACTTTCCCTGAAACAGACAACCCCTCCATACCACCCTCTTGACCCTTCTTCCCCATGTCAGAATCAATCACCTCAAACATTACGTCACCCACCATGTTACCCCCATTACAGACCCCCTTATACCGTGTACCCAACATGAGTCCCATGCGATTCAATACGGACGGGTCATCAAACATAGGGTCACAGCACCATGCACCATAAGAAACAGTATCATTAATCATTTCCTTTTCAAAGCATATCAACCCATTACAGTCCCCCTTATATCGTGTATCCAACATGAATCCCATGCATTTCAAAACGGACGGGTCATCAAACATAGGGTCACAGCACCATGCACCATAAGAAACAGTATCATTCATCAATTCCTTTTCAAAGCATATCAACTCATTCACCATATATTTTGCATTAAAACTCCTAACCCCCACTTTATTGAAATTTTCAGTCAACCCACCATGTCTCATAAAATCATTATCATTAACAGAGTTGACCTCCCCTTCAAACAGTCCACCATGTCTCGAAACTTTAGTGTTTGACTCTACATCAACCATCCCATCAAATCTCGTAAATACTCTATCATTGACTGTATGGAACTCCACGACTCTGAATTCACTAATTAAAGCAGAATTTACAGTATCAAAGTGTAATAGAATCTTGTCCAATATCCTGATTGCCCTCACTTTATTACTGAAATTCTGGTCGGAGTACAATCTTCTTAACTTGACCAGATTCAAGCTGAATGAAAAAGCGTGCTCTTTTTTATTCATCGGCTTTGGCATCGGAGGGAAAACCTTCCGATTATCAACCTCCTTATTCCACAATATTCCATCCATCATCCCTTCTATATTCCATCCCAACAACAATAATAGGTAAGCCCCTTCGTTTGAGCAACCCGAGAAATCCAGAGCATGTAACTCAAGGAGTTCGATTATATTCAGACAAATTCTCAAACAGTTAAAATGCATTATTTCCCAAACCGATTTTCCAGAGAAATTCAATGAACAACTGGCCTTTCGATGACCAATTCCACCGCAGTTATAACATCTCAGGCCATTTCTACAATCCCTAGCTATATGATTCAATTCACCACATCGAAAACATGCTTTGGAACCTACATTTTTACTAACTCGAAACTGTTTAAACTTAGGCAGATTCCAATTTGATAAATCAAGCGCAGGATTCTTCACAATATCAACATATGAACTATTAAAGTTTGAGATATAATGCTGAGGGTGACTTACAGTATTGATAGAGCGATTTCGAGATGACTGACATTGTCTAAAAGTCAAATTGAGCCTACCCCCATTCATATTTGTCCTGCTTCTGATCTCCTCCGGAGCCGTATTGTTGAAGATACCTGAGATGCCATGGTATATTCCTCTTGATTTACCACCGAAAATCAGAACATCTCCTGATTCTAAGATTAACTTTCTGACAGAGCTTCCTTCATCCCTATACATGAACTCGGCTGCATCACCTAACGAAATGGACACCACAGGAAGACCGAGAGCCTTGCTTTCCTTGCTTTCATCCTTATCCTGATGCATCCCCAGTTTCCCATCCCGATTGTAAAAATTAATTATACAAACATCTGGTATCGTGAATGGGATTTCCTCTGATTTTCGTCCTTTCTTCAGTAATTCTCTGTGCGCAACCTCCATGGAATCACATACCATCTGAATGAACTCTTCAGGAATTTTTGGGGGAATAGATCCATCATTATTCCTTCTATCTTCATAAATTCTGGATTGCGGGTTCCAGTTTTTACCCAAGCACATCATGAACAAATTAAACATTGCGCCGTTATCAAAGCTCGGCCTATAAAATCCTCCATCCCCAATTCCAAGATCTTGAACTCTTTTGATAGTCTGAATTTGTTCTTCTAGACTAATGAAATTCTTTAGTAAGATCATACCCGGATTTAGAAACTGTACATTATGAATCTTTAAACGATTATTACCAGCGTCCCCTGACAGATCCGAATTAATTTTCCTGTGCCGATTCAAAAGCCCACCGTTATGTTGATCCCTACAATCTCTCGCTAGATGATTGCATTCACCACAGCGAAAACATCTCTTCCGAAATCGAATTGAAACCAGATCTGGTCTAGAGATAACACTCGCCCTTTTCCTTTTTACATTCAACAGAGATTGGTTTGAACGACGAGGTCCAATCGAGGAAAAAGAAGATTGAGACGAACTAGAAATATTCAAGAAAGAAGAGGGTAAAAAATCCGCCATGGTTGTATCACACATACGTGATGTTGTGCAATACATTTGGAAATACACCTACCGTAAAGTGTGTTATTCTATACAAAAATTATATTTCCCTATTCCTACTTCTTATATAAAGATTGAATTTTTATCTCTACTTCATACATGTAAAAATCGAATTTTTATCTCCAACATCGCTATAAAAATTACATTTTTATATATTCAACATCGCAATAAAAATAATATTTTTATATTCTCAACATCACTATAAAAATCATATTTTTATATTTTCAACATCGCTATAAAAAACATATTTTTATATTTACTATATAATAAATTAAACCATATGTTTAGAAATAAAAATCATTTCTTATAGATAAAAATCTCACCTTTGTGTATTTATAAAATCTCACTACCTCTATAAAACTGATTTTTTTTACATACATTTTTATCATACAAAAACTTATTTTTTTATAAAATCAGATCTAAAAATAAAAATAAAATAAAAACACACCTTTCAAGGTCTGGACGTCAGTCGACAGGGGGGAAGTGGAAGCAGGTGGAGGAGTGGTGGGGCCGAGGTGGCGCGTAGGGAAGCGCAGGCGGTGGTTGGCTCTTGGGTTTGGAGTGGGCCCCAATGCGGTTGTTGCGGTGTTTTCGTCGGCGGGATTCTCGAGCTTGAGGGGGTCGCGGGTCTGCATCGGAGAGGGGGCGAGAGGGGGTCAGGGTCGCCGGAGATAGGGGAGCACGGCGGCGGCTCCTGGCAGCGCGTGGCTGAGCGCGGGGGATTTGGGGGAGGGTTCCTAGGAGGGTTCGATCCCCTTTCCGTTTTTTTTTATTTGAGCATTGACTTAGTAAGGGGAAAGGGAAAGAAATTTGAATATATATAAAAATTTAATTATTATTTTATTTTATTCTTCAAAAAGTAACTTTTTATTTCGACCTCCAAACGAGACCCACAGACTGTCGCCGCTAGCTAATTACCCCCATTCCGAACACAATGGGATATGTATCGCAAGCCAATTCAGCTGTTTCAACCAGTTTATGTCAAAATCCAGATATAAATCTATATATTGTTTTTGAACGCACATTTCAATTTACCGGGGCCACATATGGATTCTAAAAATTCCTGAAAAATATTTCTAGCTTCGTATTGATGATATGGTTCTAACAAAACTAATTTCGTCAAATTCCGAGACCGCTTGAAAAATGGCCATTTTCTGGTCGATCGAAATTGACTGAAAACTGTTAAAACACGTTTTACTTCGCCACGCTCACATATTGATTCAGAAAATTACGAATTTTGGAATTTAGCAATAACTTGACATCCCTGATCCAACAAAAGTGGTTTCATCGAAAACAGAGGTCGTATGCAAAATTTCCATTTTTAAGGGCTAAAAATTCTATAGCGACTATTCTGAATTTTCAACTGGGCATAACTTTTTATTCCCGCTATGAAATTTCAATTTTTCGGATTCGTTGGAAAGATATTTTCAAATAGATTCAAATATTTTTGATTTCGCTAAAATCCGGTTTATTTTGAATCCCGTACATTCATTTGAACTTTAAAATCGAATTTTTAAACTACCGCGCCATCTTCAATTCCTTTTATAATTTAAAATAAATAATTATATTCTAACGACGATTCAAATAAATATATTCATTCTAATTCTATTCAAAATAAATTTCTCTTCGTTTTTATTTAAAATAATTCATTTTAAATGTTCAAAATTCAATAAAATTTCCAAAATAAAAATTTTAAATTGGCTTAGATTTTCGGGTTATTACAATCTCCCCCACTTAAAACTTTTCGTACTCGAAAAGGAACGAAGCTGAAAGTTGCTTAATAAATCAACTCAACTTTCATTATTTTCATTACGGCTTAAGTTCTTCAAGTTTTCAGTTTCTAAGAACTTTTCAAATTCTTCAAAAATTTGGTTAACACCCTAAATTTCCGAAATATTTTGCCATAACCTCCCATGCACGGGAGCACCGGGAAAATCCCGAAATCGCCATATAGGCCTTTCCAATCCAAAAAGAAAAAGAAACAGCCAATCGGCTCATAAAATCATCAAAAACCCCAAGAAATTAGTAAACATGTACCTATTTGTTGGGAAAACAATTTTATTCCTCTGCTCTAGCCTCCTTGCTATGACCTATTCACACATATATATGTACATGCATGCAATTCCAAACAAATTTCAATACAGTTCAATATATGATACAATTTGGTTATATGTAACGTTCTTTCACATAATGGTTTTATTGGTTAACAAATAATCGTACAACACAACCATCAATCAATTAATGAATTAACGTTTAACGTTTCAAATTCATAATGTTGATATTTATAAATACAGAAAATCATGTTTTTGGTGCCAAATCACAACAATAGACCCTCTCTAGTTTTGGTTCTCATACCAGTCAATTGGAAATATATATAAATCCACCTTTCGAAACTCGAACACAAATTCTGACGATGAAGCTTCAATCATCAGAACCATCTCTGGGCGACTAGAGTGTGATTCTATATCTATTCAGTATATTAAAACTTCAAATACACGTGGATCAGACGTATACACAAAATCTTTATACACTAGATTGTCCAAATCAATATAAAATAAATATTCAAATACGAATAATCGATATAAATTTTCAAAACAAAACTGGTTTTCACTTTTATTTTTCAAAACAACCCTCTTTCAACTCATTCTAGGATGCTACTGATCCCATCTCCAACGAGTCATTCTCATTGGATATTACTAATCCAATCTCCGATGAATTCTTTCATTTGGTTCTAACGTGTCTTGTTCTCTGAGCTTTGTAAACCAAAGCTCTGATACCAAACTGAGACGACCCGAACTTCCCCATGCAGGAAAGCATAGATTGCTTTGAGAACACGACAAATCAGAACACAAACAGAAGAACATTTCATCGTTTATTACAACAATTCCATCAGAATACAATAATATACAGAGTGAATAAATAAAATACATTCGATAAATATCAGAGATTACAATACATTACATAGCAGCGGAAAATAACCCAAAACACAACTGAGATGAGATAAACGGATACAGAGCTTTCCGAGTATCATTCCAATTGTAAATCAGGATCCTGTGAATATAAATCTGCAAAGCCAAAACTACTAGCTGCCCATGTGGAAAATAGGGGCACCCAGAGTTTAGGTTAAAACAATAAACTTCAGGTCAGTCATGTGACTACTGTGAGAACTAAAGCAGTTATTAATCTTTATTTTAAAGTTAGGTAAATCAAGGGACCACGCCGTATAACACCGAACGGGTTTCCTCCCAAGAATACCAGTGCATAAAACAACAGTGCAATGCTAAATAAAGAACAATGAAGCTATTATAAGACCCAGGTCCCATCACAAATGCAACACAAGCCGGGGGATAGGGTTTTACCTTACAATAGCCAAAGAATGCTTGATATGCTAAATCTCATCTTTTATTATTACTATAAGTGCATAGAGTCAAAACAATTTCAATCATAAGAATCAATCATAGACAACATGGGTACCATATATCATGCCGCCAACACTAGGCTCTACAATCAAAATCGCAAAGTGTCGTATTGGAAGTTGGATTTCCATCTGTGAACCGAGGCAAGGGATCGTCCTCACCGCTTCGAGACTCTCTAGCCCGAGCCTCGGGAACAGCCGCAACTGCCCCATGGATCGTCAGGGCCGGTCCACTCGATGTAGAATATAATGCCTGAACACTGCGTTTCCCCGCCCTTTGGGGGCGTAAATGAGTCCTATGACTCCATCGGCTCCATATAGTCACCGATATATCCAAGGCGCCTCGCAATCCAACAACCACACAGGTGAAAATAATATAAATGTCAGGGCTGATAGGTCACTAACACCACCCTAGCTAGTAGGAAACGCATGTCCTCCCTGAGGTCCTCTCCCGTTTCTAGTTCATACAGGGGTGTAAGGCTCGCGAATTAATGCTATACAAAGCTATGCCACATAGGCGGTGCTTTGATCATCAACCACAAGACTTTGCGTATATAATAAACAAGTGTTACAAAAACACAACATACGCCTCATTCCAATTCAAAATATTCTTTTATTCAAATATTCACATATATAGGGAAAGTTTCCCATTAATTTTATCAAAGATAAATCCTTTTAAATTTATTCTTTAATCTTCCTTTGGATTTCAATTCAAACAAAATTATGGTTTATCCAAACTAGTCGGGATTAACGAACCTTACCGAAGTAATCATTTGTTTTAAATTTCCCAATCCCAACCTATTCATCCCATGAAGTAAAACTGGTAATACTTCATATCTAACACCACAGCGTTATCGGTAAATTCAATTACCATTTCATGTTCAAATCTAATTAAAGATTTAACTATCGCTTGGAGCAAAACTGGTGATACTCCATTCTCGATCATTTCAATCGAATTAAAGATTCAATAAAACTCCACTTGGTTTTAATCTTCCCAAAAATCAATGTTAATGATTGTTTAACTTGGGAAATCATATCCTGTTTTTAAATGGGTTAAAGAACCAATGTCATTTAAAACACGGTTCAAGATAAACCCAAAATCACATTATATTCCATCAGCCTTAAACCTTAAATTAGCAAGTGAACAATTCCCTAAGTAATAACCCCGCAGGTCGAAACCAACATCAGGTCAATACCCAGAAAACCATTCAACTTAAATAATCTCCAGTTAGTTTCTGATTTTCATAACTCCATTGGGTCTAAGAGCAGTATTATTAAAGATACCATTCACGAGAACCCAAAATCCAATTGATATTAAATACAAGGCTATGAATAGAAAATATTTTGGCTTATATTCAATATCAAATGCTATAACCAACAAATATTGTATTAGAAATAACAATATAAATATATCTTTCAAAATTCCATAACAATATATGTATAATCACGAAATCCAACATCGAAATATTCCGAAGACAATTTCGATTCAAATCCATTTCCAATCTATATATTGGAAATTCTGGTTATTTTTAAAACCAATTCAAATCCAATTTAATTATTTTAAAAATAAATGGATTATAGTTCTAATTCAAAACTAGTTCATTTAGATAAAAATCTATTTTTATCTTTTCAAATATGGAATTTTTCATCCCAATTCTTTCCAAATCTTTTCTTATGTTTTTACACAAATTATTGCTATTTTTAATAATTTTATCATGGCCCGAATAGTTGAGTCCCATCAACGGCCATCGAACTGCACTTATAATGACCTTTTCCCAATTTGATTGGGACATAATTCCAAATCCAACCGTTAGATTTCTAATTTCTTGCATTCTTAGAAAGCTCTTTTTGATACGAACCCAACAGTTCCAGTTTTAGGAGAATCCGATGGTCGGATCTCCCGTAATGGCCATTCGAAGTCAATGGCCGAAATTCACGAACTGCCGCAGCGCGGCGCGCTCTATTCAGGCCATTATATTATATATATATATATTATATAATATATATTTCGTCGATTTCCATTTAAAACATATTTTATAAATTGTTTTAAATTCATTTTCAAAATGATTTCAACTTCCATCTCAAATTCAAATCAAAATTGAACTTTCCAATATAAATTCGTTTTAAATTCATTTCAAATCGATTTCAATTCAAATCGATTTCAATTTAATTCTATTTCAATTTAATTGGAATTTCAATTCTATTTCAATTTAATTCGAATTTCAATTCTGTTTCAATTTAATTAGAATTTCAAATCATATTTCAATTTAATTCGAATATCAAATCATTTCAAAATATCAGATTTTGAAATCACTTTTCGATATTCATTGTAAAATGAATAAAATCGACAAAATTCCCGTTCGTGTTAAAATGGCATTTAACTACTTAACACGGCTTCACATTTCAATATTCACTGAATATTATTTTAAAATATTCGATAATTCTGAACTGGAATCAGACACAATCAATAACCATATAATGTTGATTATATGGATTTCACACAACAAATGTATATAACAACAATGAAAACAGCAATCCATCATCCAGAGTGCATTCTACACTGTATAAGCATTGAATATAAATATTCAACGCTTACACAGTCTGTTAATCAATCGATCGACATACATCTAATTATTGGGATTAGTGTATGTCCAATTTCATCCCAATACCCATGTGGGGTTTCAAACAATCAAACACAGGTTTTATTTGTGCAGTCGGGCGATGTGTAAAATTTATCATCAAACTCAATATCATTCAAATGTGTGTACATAAACAAATCGTCCGATTTGTTTATGAATATTAATTTTATATACATGTTAAAAATTATTATTTTAACTATAAATTATTTATTCAATCGACATCACACAATCAATTTTCACAACACATCAATCAAACAAACAAGTCATCCATGGTCTGTGGACGATGGGTGTCGGGTGCTGCTAAGCACCGTCTGCATCCTAGTATATATTTCAACTAGAAAATAAAATAAAAGTGAGGAGTTCTCACCGAGGGTTCCACTCCTCCGTGCTTTCCTTCTAAACTGTTCGGGTTTCGTTTTGATTTCAGTCGATACCATCGCCATCTTTTCCCGCTATTCACAGTAAAAATCATATTTTTATCGCTTTATCCCAATAAATAAAAATCATATTTTTATTTCTACTTCATTTATTTTACAACGCTTCTTTCTATATAAAAATTATATTTCCCTATTCCTACTTCTTATATAAAGATCGAATTTTTATCTCTACTTCATATATGTAAAAATCAAATTTTTATCTACAGCATCGCTATAAAGATTACATTTTTATATATTCAACATCGCCATAAAAATCATATTTTTATATTCTCAACATCGCTATAAAAATCATATTTTTATATTTTCAACATCGCTATAAAAATCATATTTTTATATTTACTATATAATAAATTAAACCATATGTTTAGAAGTAAAAAATCATTTCTTACAGATAAAAATCTCACCTTTGTGTATTTATAAAATCTCACTACCTCTATAAAACTGATTTTTTTTACCCACATTTTTGTCATACAAAAACTTATTTTTTTTATAAAATCAGATCTAAAAATAAAAATAAAATAAAAACACACCTTTCAAGGTCTGAACGTCAGTCGACAGGAGGGGAAAGTGGAAGCAGGCGGAGGAGTGGTGGGGCTGAGGTGGCGCATAGGGGAGCACAGGCGGCGGTTGGCTCTTGGGGTCGGAGTGGGGCCCAATGCGGTGGTTGCGGTGTGTTCGTCGGCGGGATTCTCGAGCTTGGGGGGCCGCGGGTCTGCATCGGAGAGGGAGGCGAGAGGGGGTCAGGGTCGCCGGAGATAGGGGAGCACGGCGGCGGCTCCTGGCGGCGTGAGGCTGAGCGCCGGGGGTGGGGGGATTTGGGGGAGGGTTCCGGGGAGGGTTCGATTCCCTTTCTGTTTCTTTTTTTATTTGAGCGTTGACTTAATAAGGGGAAAGGGAAAAAGATTTGAATATATATAAAAATTTAATTATTGTTTTATTTTATTCTTCAAAAAGTAACTTTTTATTTTGACCTCCAAACGAGACCCACCGACTGTCGCCTCTAGCTAATTACCCCCATTCTGAACACAATAGGATATGTATTGCAAGCCAATTCAGCTGTTTCGACCAGTTTCCGTCAAAATCAAGATATAAATCTATATATTGATTTTGCATGCACATTTCAATTTACCTGGACCACATACTGACTCTAAAAATTCCTAAAAAATATTTTCTAGCTTCGTATTGACGATACTGTTCTAAAAAAACTAATTTCGTCAAATTCCGAGACCGCTTGAAAAATGGCCATTTTCTGGTCGATAAAAATTGATTGAAATTGTTAAAACACGTTTTACTTCGCCACGCTCATATATTGATTCAGAAAATTATGAATTTTGGAATATAGCAATAACTTGACATCCCGGATCCAACAAAACTGGTTTCGCCGTAAACAGAGGTCGTTTGCAAAATTTCCATTTTTAAGGGCCAAAAATTCCATAGTGACTATTCTGAATTTTCAACCGGGCATAACTTTTTATTCCCGCTATGACATTTAAATTTTTCGGATTCGTTGGAAAGATATTTTCAAATAGATTCAAATATTTTTGGTTTAGCTAAAATCCGGTTTATTTTGAATCCTGTACATTCATTTGAACTTTGAAATCGAATTTTCAAACTACTGCGCCATCTTCAATTCCTTTTATAATTTAAAATAAATAATTATATTCTAACGACGATTCAAATAAATATATTCATTCTAATTCTATTCAAAATAAAATTCTCGTCGTTTTTATTTAAAATAATTCATTTTAATTATTCAAAATTCAATAAAATTGCAAAAATTAAATTTTTGAATTGGCTCAGATTTCTGGGTTATTGCAGCTTATTTAGGCATGGCTTTGTGTATAGCGTTACTTCGCGAGCCTTGCACCCCGGTATGAACCAGAATTGGGAGAAGGACCCCAAGGAAATGGACATATGTTAGTTTCTAGCTAGGAGTAATGTCATGGTATGGAGCTCAGACTGTTTACTCATGTGGATGTTGCTTATTACTTGATGGATAGAGAGGTGCCTCAGATATATATATCCATAGTGGTCTGGTCGATATTACAAACCAGATTATTTTATGCCCCATAGGGCAGGCTAACATATAGTTTATGGTATAACTAATCATCGACGGATGACCGGACCTGGCGCTCCTAGGTGCAGTTGCGGCTGAGTCCCAAGGCACGGGCTAGAGTGTCTCAAATTCGGTAGGGACGATCCCTTGCTTGGTTCATAGATGCAAATCCAACTCACAATATGACATCATGCGGTTTTGATTGTAAAACTAGTATGGCGACATGATATATGGTACCCATGCCACCTAGGATTAATACATTTATATTCGAAGTTGATTTCTTCACTTATAGTAATAATAAAAGATGAATTTCGCGTATCAAGCATTTTTGGCTTTTATAAGGGAAAACTCTATCCTCCGGCTTGTGTTGCATTGTGTGATGGGACCTGAGTCTTATAAGAGCTTCATTTTTCCAAAAAACATTGCGTTGTTTCCTTTTGAATTAGGGGCCATATGGAGTAAACCCATTCCATGTTATACGGCGTGGTCCCGTGATTTACCCAACTTTAAAATCAAGCTAATAACTGTTTTAATTCTCAAACCAATCCCATGACTGACCTGGACTTTATTGTTTTAAACTAAACTCTGGGTGCCCATATTTTCCACACGGGAAGCTAGTAGTTTTGGTTTTGCAGATATTATTCACAGGATCCTGGTTTACAGCTGAAGCGATATTCGGAAAGCTCTGTATCTGTGTATTTCTTTTAGTTGTTTTTTTTATTATTTTTTCGCTGCTATTTAAATGTAATTTAAATCTCTAATAAGTTTCTGTTGTATGATATTTACTTACACTCTGTTATATTCTTGTACTCTGATGTAATTGTGGTAATAGCAATGAAATATTCTTCTATTTGTGTTCTGATGAGTGTTGTTCTCAATTCAATCTATATTTTCCTTTATGGGGAAGTTTGGTTCGTTTCATTTGGTATCAGAGCCTTGGTTTACAGAGCTCGATAACAAGACACATTAGAATCGAACGAAAGAATTCATTAGAGATTGGATTAGTTATATCCAATAAGAATAACTCGTTAGAGATGGGATCGGTATTATCCTAGAATGTGTCCGAAGAGTGTTATTTTTAAAATAAAAACAAATTTTGTTTTGAAAATTTAAACCTTATTATTCGTATTTGAATATTATATTTTAAATCGATTTGGACAATCGAGTATATAAAGTGTAACACCCCACATCCGTTAAGGTCACTCACAAAGGAAATGCCTTAACTTCAATGGAGCATTATGGGTACTGGAATAGAAATATTGCAAGATAGACATATATAAAACAGCGGAAAGTAAAGTAGAAATACTTCAAATCATTTATTAAATATAATTGTTTACAATAAAAGCCCATCAACTTCCGATACCCAATTACATAGTCAAAATATCCGTCTTGCTCAAAAACATAGAAGCATAAAAATAAATTGTAGTATTCCCCAATAAAGCAAAGCAAGCCATAGCCAAGAGAAATCCAAGCCGTACATGAAAGGGCCTTGAAGCTTGGTAAGATCTGAACTAAGCTGTATTCTCATCCTGCAAACCTGGGGGGGGGAATGGAAGAAAAAGAGGCGAAACAAACCGGGTCAGTCATAAAGACTGAGTAAGCTCTAGTGACTTTCAGCATAAAAACAGGAGAAGATAATATGGCATGAATAAAATGAAAGTAAACATAAGCATGATGACGAGGTAAGCTACAGGCACGATGAATCAAGTATAACATCCTATACTTCCTATCAAGAGTAGCATCACAAGGTTCCTACCAAGTATCACATCGCAAGGTTTCTATCAAGTATAACATCGCAAGATTTCTAAGCTTCACCATTACAGTATTTTCCTTGATTTCCTATGTTCTCTGCACCACCTAACTAGAGTTCCAATTAGTTTACTCAGTTATAATTGCTAGATAAGTGATCCCCCATAACCCACATGATAGTTTTATAGGTACATATCCCAGGATGAGGGTCCCACCTCATATTGACAGTTTCATGTCCCCACCGTACCTATCTTAATTGATCGACTCTTACTTACAATGTTTCACATGTGTTATATACTAAGGTTATCCCAACCCCGTAGTTGTGGTAGCCTTCAGGACTACATCTAATATAAGGATTTCACCTCAACTAGCCTAATTGCCATGAATGTGTTAGATGTACCCTTACTATCCTAATCGATCGGCTCTTACTCGACCTAGTTCTTGTTTGTGTCACGCGACCCCCTATTCGTAGATACCTGTGCTGGTCCTACCCTAGGGTGTATCAATCCCCAGGATGGCAACCCCGACACAATTCTTGATGCACAGCTTTATATTTACTGGTGCCCAGTGGCTAAATTTTCCACTCCGGAATACGTGCACGCCCGTAATCCGTCGGAACCTGCACTGCTGCATCACCCGCCGCCGTTTTGACCGCTTATAATCAGCCCAGTAAACGTGCACCACCCTGCCTAGCTCAGAATACCGTTGATACTTAATGTGGATTACTGCTGAAATGGGTCCCGCTACTAGGATTTTCCTAGGGTCTATTCGTATACCCCACAGGTTGGTTTAGTATTATCCATTCAAGTTAACTTAACCCCACCCCCCATCATGTTACTTTGGTTAAGTGTTCACTCTTGTGTTACTTAACTCTACCGCATGTCTTGTTATATCAGTCAAGTGTTGCCTTCACGTGTTTACTTAACCCTACCACACACCATGTCATATTGATTAACCATCGCCAACCCATTTAACTTAACCTCCCATTCATCAGATTGCATTGGTTAAGTGTTTTCAAGTAATTCATGGCTTAACCCACCCATGTACCATGTCAAGTTGGTTATGTGCTGTATAGCGATTCATAACTTAACCCCGCTACCTTAGCTTATCAAATTGGTTAAGTGTTTTCAAGAATTTCCTGACTTAACCCGCCCACGTATCATGCTAAGTTGGTTAAGTATTATCTATATGTTCAAGTTGACTTAACCTTGCCACGCGTCATGTTATGTTGGTTAAGTGTCATTATTCTAGTCATATTACTTAACCCACCCATTCATGTCATATCGGTTAAGTGTCATTAGCCTAGTCATATTACTTAACCCACCCATTCATGTCATATCGGTTAAGTGTCATTAGCCTAGTCATATTACTTAACCCACCCATTGGTCTGATTAACAGTTATGTTGGTTAAGCGTTCTTAGTTTACTTAACCCTACCCACTGGTCTAATTAACATGTTATGTTGGTTAAGCGTCAACTATTCATATGTTACTTGACCTTCCCATTCTTAGCATGCCTGTTTATTGGCATTAATTAATTATTAATGCATCAACCACTCACATTAGACCTGTTGTTGCGGTCAATGGAAATGTCGGGCGGTTCCGGGCAGAATTACACCACAACTCAGTCTAACCTCGGGTTTAAGCACGATATGACTAACTTCTCACAATGGATCTTATTATTTGCATTCATTGGATATGCCGGGCGGTTCCGGGCAGAATTACACTGCAAACTCAACCCAACCTCGAGTTAGCCATGTTCACGTTCGTGTTCATGTTTCAACCACGTACAAATTTCCAGTTATATGCCAATTATCAAGTTCATAATTCACGTTTTGCCCCAAAACGTATTCCCAAATTATTATCATAATTCACTATAAGGTTATGCCAAGTTATAGCCTTTTATTTACAATACATGCCAACTACCCAAAACCCAACTTAGGCGCGTTCATATTAAACATCTACCAAGTCATAAATTATCATATATGTTTCAACTCCAAATTTTACATAATTAACATATGCCCAAGTTCCAGATTACATGTCAGTTTTACATATGCCCAATTCATACTAAATTAACATATGTTCAATTCATGTCGTTTTACATGTATGCCAATTTTATGCCAATTTACACATATACCAAGTTTCATGCCATTTTACATATGACAAGATTCATGATTTACATGTTTACAAAGCTATGCTTAATTTACATAGATCAAGTTTTATACCCAAAATTACATGTATACTACGTTTACACCAATTTACCCATAACAAGTTCTAGCCAAATTACATATATCAAGATCCATGTCAAATTACATATATCAATCCCAATTGCGCAATAACCACTATAATGATAATACACAAAATTACCCCATTTCATGTTAATCGTAAATTATCCCCAAACATCCAATTTTCATATTATGCCTTTAATTCCAACAAATACATATTTTCCACTAGGCAATATTCCAGTATTTCCCCCGTATACCATTGCACGTATATCGTAGTTTAGGCCTAGGTCCGAAATTGACCTAGGTTCATCAAAAGAAAATAAATAGGGGAAGGTAGAAGTTGCAATAAAAACAAGATCAGAGAGAAAACGGCATAGAAACATCATCTCAGGCATAAAGAATAGATCTTGATAATAATATCAACATAAACCAAGAAAATTGGTTTACAACAAGCTGAATAGACCATAAACTTGTCATGAGAATAAAGATAGAAAAGTTTCCAAAATCAAGATCTAAGAAGAAACAAGAATAGACTTGAATCAAAAGTCCAATTTCACTTCATTACATGTCTATACTAAATTTAATTATTTTAATCTGAAAATAACTAGACATTACAGATCGTGAACAAGGAATTAAGAACTGAATTTTGTTGTAAAAATGTTGCGTCGTTGTTGATTTATTGTCTTGAATCATTGTTGAAGCTTTGTTCTTTGAATTGATTTGAGTTTGAATGCTTGTACTTTGACATGGAGGCGGCGGCCATGGTTCAAGAGGGAGTTCAGCAGCATTTTGGTGTAAGAATGATTTGTTGTGAATTAGGTTAGGTCTAAGGGTGTTATTATAGGTGTAGCAACTAGTTTGGGCTCTTAGATTAACCCTAGAGTCAATCCTGACCTTCAGAAATCGTCCCAGCCCACTGACTCAACCGGTGCACCAAACCAGGCCAACCTGGCCCGACCAGGGAAGCCAGGTCGACCTGGTGGCCAGGTCGACCCTATGGTCGATCTGGTCTAGTCAGGTCGATCCCCAGGTTGACCCTATGGTCGACCTAGGCTCAAGGCGGGAATTATCCCGCCCAGCCCGCTTCTGGGTCTTGAATTCGAATTTCTGAGCTGTTTTTGATTTTGAAAACTTGTGAAACTTCTAGAGGTCGTAACTCGGTTGTACAGACTCCGATTGTAACGACACGATTTGACCCGGACCTAATTGATCGCTAAATCGACCAAGACCGTTCGAATTCTGCATACACTAACTCTGGGTATACAACACATCAGAACAAATAACAGAAGACTTTTATAAACATCATAATAATGTTACATCAGAGTACAGAATATATCAGAGTAATCGAAATATAATCAATACAGCGGAAGATGATTTTACAATAAATGTAATACAATGCACAACGGAAATATAAACTACACAGCGGAAGACTGTATATGCCTAGACACAGCTTAAAGCATCAATCCAGAATCCTGCTCAATATATCTGCAAAATAAAACTACCCGATTGCCCATGTGGAAAATAGGGGCACCCGAGTTTACAAGGGAAAAGCAAACTATAGGTCAGTCATGGGACTGGTGTGAGAAACTCTACAGTTAAAATTAAATTATTTAATCATAAGACAAATCACAGGACCACACCGATAACGCGGAACGTGTTTACCCCCATGAATGCCAGTGTATAAACAATAATCAATAGAGATATATGGATCTACTATGCATCAATCAACATGCAATATCCCAATCTACCCATTTAGATTAATCACCACACTTAGATTTTCCAAATCAATTCAATTTACAAAAATTATTCCTTTGGATTTTATTTCTGATTTCTTATTTCAAATCATTTGAAATACATATCTAACTTTCTATATCAAAGTAGATTTCACTTCGGGATCTCAAATCAAATCGTCTGGAAATATGAATTCCAAAACATAACAATGCATACAAACAAGTATGGAACCAAATATCGTGCTCCCCATAGACAATGCAAAGGGTACGCACCTCGCAACTCGATATATATAAATGTGCACCTATCCCACATAGAAGCAGGCTACACCGACGATGCACCTCCCACACATGGAGAGCGTACACCGCCATCTTACCCATACTTTTAGTCTCAGGGTTACCCGAATCTTTAGCCACATACTAAATCATTTCATATCCCGAAGTAGGGAAAATCATTTCACAACATAATAATCACAAGTACTTTCAAAATATAGTACTTCACATGATTAATTCACATATATAATCAATCACTACTAATCACATAACCTTTGAGCTCGTACGCCTCAAAGAAGGGTGTTAAGCAAGAGAATAAATTGTTCGCCACCAAACAGATACATCATTAATAGCAACTAATCAAACATGTGATGAACCACAATGTAACACATAATACATTTCAAAATCTCTTCGATAATATCGGGTTTATGCCTCGAAATCCTTTCTGTTTTATAAAACATTTTTATAAAACATTCCCTGTCCAAAATCGGGAATACATTTCTTTTCACTTAAGAAAAATATATCATTTCACAATCATTAATTAAATTTGAAATGAACACAACATCGCTAAACACCTTATCATCAAATCGTGAAGTGTTTCACAAGGCGTTAACACACAGATATCTTTACCCAACCCAATGCTAAATGTAAAGGCATATTCTGCTCATAAACTGGTCGAGCACCATCCAAACAATCAATCAACCACAATCAACATCAACAACTAAGTAAATTTGGTTTAATCACATCACGTGTTTTGGTAAATTTAACCACCATTCATTCATCCAAATCTAATTAAAGATTTATTCGAACCCCAATTCGTTTCATCTCTAAAATCATTTCATATTGATTGTTCTACTTTTTGGAAATTAACCCTACTTTTACGTGGGTTAAAGAACTAATGTCATTTAAACACAGTTCACGACAAACCCCAAATCCAATTTGATATTAAACACAAGGCTCTGAATAGAAAATAGTATCGGCTTATATTCAACATCAAATTCTGAAACCAACAAATATCGTGTTGGAAATAACGATATTAATATATCTTTCAAATTTCCACAACCATATCTGTATAATCACGAAATCCAACATCGAAATATTCCGAAGATAATTTCGATTCAAATCCATTCCAATTCATATATTGGAAATTCTGGTTATTTTTAAAACCATTTCAAATCCAATTTCTTTTTTTTAAAATAAATAAATTTTTATTCTAGTTAATAACTAGTTCATTTCGATAAAAATCTATTTTTATCTTTTCAAATATGGGATTTTTCAGCCTAATTCTTTCCAAATCATTTATTATGATTTTACACAAATTATTGATATTTTTAATAATTTTATCAAGGCACGTACAGTCGATTTCCATAAACGGTCATCGAACTGCACTTACAGCGACCTTTTCCAAATTTGATTTGGACATAATTCCAAATCCAACCGTTAGATTTCAAATCTCTAATATTCGTTAGAAATCTCTTTTCGATATTAACACAACAGTTTCGGTTTTAGGAGAATCCGACGGTCGAATCTCCCGTAATGTCCATTCGAAGTCAATGGTCAAAATTCGCGAACTGCCGCAGCGCGGCCCGTTCTATTCAGGCCATTATATTGTATATATAATATATATATAATATATATTTCGTCGATTTCCTTTTTAAAATAATTTTATAAATCGTTTTAAATTCGTTTCAAAAACAATTTCAACTTCCATTTCAAATTCAAATCAAAATTGAATTTTTCCTTATAAATTCATTTTAAATATTTCAATTCAATTCAAATTTCAAATTCATTTCAATTCGAATTCATTTCAATTCAAATTTCAAATTCATTTCAATTCGAATTCATTTTCTATTCAATTCAATTCGAATTCATTTTCTATTCAATTCGAATTCATTTTCTATTTTATACCAAAATCGAATATTTCATATACATGACAATTTTATACAGTGTATATATATATATATTAAAAAAAATATTTTTAACAATCAAATCATTTTCACATTTCATATATATATATATATATATATCGTTTTCATTTCATATATATATCGTTTTCATTTCATATATTTTTACCATTCGCATATATATATCATCATTCACTTTTCATATATATTTACTATTCACATATATATAATCATTCACTTTTCATATATATTTACCATTCACATATATATATATAATCATTCAATTTTTCATATATATTTACCATTCGCATATATATATAATCATTCAATTTTCATATATATTTCATTTCAATTCACGATCAATTTTCACACAGAATACAATCAAACAAGTCGTCCATGGTCTGTGGACGACGGGGAGTAGTTCATATATGCAGTTATACAATAAATAACTGTACAGAAAATTCAAAGTGAGAGAATTCTCACCTTGATTAGTTTTGAAATCGTTAATTAACGATTGTTTTAATTGAATTAAATTGTGCGTTCAGTTCAGTCAAAAATCTCAATTAGCTCTATTTCTGTTCTGGTCTCTTCCGAAATGTAGTGCTTGTTGTCGCGATCGCAACGAAACTTGTTTTGTCTGATTTAGATCTCGTATGAAAATTATACAGTAGTTTATACATTACATTGAATAATTAAATATATAATTGCTTTCTTAATTACTTTTAACCAATCACGTGCCGCTCCCCTTTCATCCTCTTCTTCATTGAAAGCTTCAGGAGATAAAGCCAAACCCACATCGACGCGAAACCCTCCCCACCGCCATCTCTATACATGACCGGAGTTCGATCTGGAACTATCACGTCAAGCGCCTTGGCGGCGCCACCCTACGATGGTCATCCCGTTGATCTCGGTGCACCCAGTCAGCCACAATCATTCTTCAAAAGCGCCGAGTTTCAGCTTAGAAATCGAGCTTCACTCCACACGATAATGAATCACATTCATATCATCTCAAAGATCACAAAATTCTCTTCCATTTGTGTTTGTAAGTTTTCGAAATAAGTTGAGGGATTGGAGGTGTAATGACCCGGATATTTGACGGTGAAATAATTAACTTATTTAATTAAATAACGAATATATTAATTAATCGACGACGTTAGAACGTATAATTATATTATAATTAAAACCCAGCTCGAAATGGCGCTGCAGTTCGCTATTTGGCGATTCAAACTTCAACTGAATATACAGAAGCCGTTTTAAATCGGATTCCTGTGAAACAAGAAAAGTACGGGGCCGGTGGAGTATATCTTTCTAGTGGAAGAGAAAAATCAGGATTTCGTTGTGTAGATTTTGAGATATGTCCAAATCAAATTTTAAAATAGTCGCTATAAAAATCGTTTATCGACTGTAAAGGTTCATTCGATATAACTAGAGATCGGGTTTGAATCTAGACAAGGTTCTTTTGGGAAACAGTGATAAAATAATTTTTAGAATTTTACTGTAATTTTTAATTAATTTAACAAGCGACTTTTTATTTGGAGTATTTGGCACCCTGTGTCGACATTTCGAGGTTTCACAATATGAGTTAATCTACCGGTATTATTTTGTATTTGGAATCATGACACCGAGCTTATCTCAATGGTGTAATTATCTCAGTTCGCAACCTCATACATGGATATATTTATAATGCACCAGGTAGAAGATTTCAAAAGGGACGATGCTCAAAACACCCTTAAGTACTTGTAAAATAAAATATCTAACTTTCTGTGGTCAAAGGGAAGGCCACGCCTTCATTACTTCTCCACCGCCACAAACAACGAAGAAAACGTGGAGATAGGGAGTCCATACAAATCAAATTTTCATTCTATATAATACCCCACTCGTAAAATACCTTAAGACCTAAATCGTTTTCTGTAAACCAAAGAAAGAGCGCCGCCGGTTTCTTTCTAACAAAACCAATTCGTGACCTCCAAAAATCAATAGTAATTCAAATAAAATTCCTTAAATCTTGAAACAAGGTTTGTTCAGATCACCTTGAGTCACTCTTCATTTCTGTATGCGTTTCAGTGTGTGCAATTCATTTTGGTCGAGTTCGTTTCTGTACAGGGGAAGTTGGCCTGAAGCCGTGACCTAGACAGAGGAGCTCGAGTTCAACTTTTAGGGCATGGGGCGATTGTATTCTCGAAGGGATGAAGGTTGGAGGTCTGGGCATGGGAGTTCGTGCCAAACGAGGAGGAGACAGGTTTGCTGAGAGGGGTTGTCGAGCTGAACAGTTGGGTGTGCGATAAGTTGTGGCATCAGTAGTGTTTTAAGGAAGGGTAGGGACGTTTTAAGTAGTGAAGTTTGTTTTGTTTGTTTTGTTTACTATGAAAGGACTGGGTATGTGAATGGGGTACGGTATCGTGAAGAGCATGCTGGGAGACGAGGAGATGTATTTGTGAGGAAACGTAAAGAATGGGTTTGACAGGATTTAACAAGTCAACGCAAGTATAAAATGAAATGGTGAGGTCCTTGCATGAAAATGTTTCTTGCGGAGGTGTGTTGATGATGTAGAAGGGAACAAAAAGGGGTACCGTGCTTTTGTTTAAATGGAGGAGATGGCAGTGATGGGGAAACTCAGTTTGCTTGACTACTGCTTGAGGTTGTTTCATGGTTCGACATTCAAGAGGTATAAGTGAAAATCTAATTTTGGGACAACCAGTATCTTCCAACAAGATACTCTCCTCAACCGTTAAGGGTAGTATGTGCATGATTATGAGTAAAAGCCAGAACAGGCTGACGTGAATATGCAGAGATGTGAGGAGAGAAAGATTGATAGGAGGGACCAATGTTTTGCAAAACGTTATGTACAGGTGCTTGGGTGCCTGTGCCGGAGAACTTGCATCGAAAAAGCAGTGTTCGAGTTCCACAAGGATTACACGGTTGTAAGGAGAATTTAGGGTGATGAATGCTGATGGTAATAGTTTGAATTTCCGTGGAAACTTAAATTGGGAAGAAGAAGATCTAGTATAAGCGGGTTGGTGGGTGTAAGCTTGGTCCGAAATAATGAGATGGCCCATTATTATAAAAGAAGAATATATTGCGTGGAAAGTAAATATGTAGTAACTACTAAAACATTTGCTGGTGAATCAAGGATCCTACAAACGTTCTTGGGCTTACTAGGCTTTGGGGTTCTGGCACTTTCAGCTTGCAAATAGTGGGAACAGATGAAATAAATTAAATTGGATTGATATTGGAAAAGACTACACATTCAAACTGGTTTGAGCAATTGGGAGCTCGTTGGAAGTTAAGGAAAAATTAAACGTCGTGCTAGATCATCGACCGCTAATCGTTATTCAAAACGGTTACCAACCAAAGTGAGTAAAACTCACCAACTCTGAATAGTTATATTTTTATAATGTACTTTTAGAAATGTTAGATATTGATAGACTGTTGTGTGTAGATTGGTTGATTGAACTGCTAGTCAGTTAGTTGAAATTATATATATATAAACCGTTATATATATATATATATATATTGATGTTGTTTATCAGAAAATTTCATACTGAAATGAAGTTGATGTTAATTATATGGTTTAACATCTGTGGATGCAGGGAGTCAGGTTGGAGGAATCCGACTGGATTCCTCAACAATTATTTTACTGTTTTCATATATTGTGATATATGTTGTGATTTATAATCTGTTATTGATTATGGATGTTAGAACGATATTGATCATCGTTGTTTGATATTTTAAATATCATAAGAAACCCTGAGTAGGAAAAAGGAATATTTCAATGTATATCGAAATAAAGGAGTTTTATAAAATCAACCGATTTTATAAAAGGAAACAATTTGAAAATAGAGTATTTATAAAACGAACACGGTTTTATAAAAAGGAAGTATTTATAAAATCATAGGATTTTATAAAAGGGATATTTATTTAGGAAATAAATAGAATTGAAAAGGAAAATATTTATTTAGAAAATAAATAGAATAAAGGAATATTTTTTTAGAAGATAAATAGAAGTTCTAAATAGGGAATATTTGTAACGGTAAATAGAAGTTATAAATAGGAAATATTTGTAACGGTAATTAGAAGTTATAAAAAAAAGGGAATAGTTGTAACGGAAAATAAACGTTATAAAAAGGAAATTGACGAGATATAAAAGAGATAATCAAATAGAGTTAAATCGAATTTGGTATTCGAAGGAGCTAATCGAATTTAGTTATTTGAAAAGAGTTAATTGAATGTTAGTTAATCGATTAAAGATAATCAAATAAACTTAATTGATTAAAGATAATCAAATAAAGTTAATCGATTAGAGATAATCAAATAAAGGTTAATCGAATTAGTCGAAGTAAGTTAATCAACTATTAGTTAATCAAACGTAGTTTATCAAAAGGAGTTAATCAAACGTAGTTTATCAAAAGGAGTTAATCAAACGTAGTTTATCAAAAGGGGTTAATAGAATATAGAAATTAAGAAGTGAAGTTAAACAAAAATTAGAAACTGACTAGAGATTAGTAAGTTGAATAGTTTTCTGAGTATCGATCTGATGTTGGTTTCGGCCTTCGGGGTTTATACTTAGAGAATTGTTCTCTTACTAGTTTACAGTTAGGGACTAATAGTTGTGGAATGGTAGTGATGCGTAAATGAGGATTGGAAATGTTTTCCAATGTTGAAAACATATATTTTCTAATTTTAGAAAATAAGGAAATATGAATATATATATATGGTTGATGATTGGATCGATAATTCCATTAGGAATTTAGATCGTTGTTTGTACACCGACATGTTTTCATTGATAGTTAAATCACATACTATCAAGTTTTGACCATATTTACGTTGTTGATATGGACAGACCGGTTGGATTCTTATCCAAAGAACCACTCTGTATTGGCATAAGCGTTGCAAATATGTCAAAGAAAATTTGAAGACGGAGTAAAGTGCAAGGGCTATTGTATAAGTCTTAGATAACATGGACTAAGACGGATGTACTGAATAGTGCCTTCGGTTTCGTTCAGTCCCAGAACGAACGTAAATGGACGAATGTATGACAAAGTATTTCCAATGATCGAATGGGTCGGTCTGTATAAATATATATTGTTGCAACGGATTTATCCCTTAGCATAACATCCAGGATATTTGTATAAACCAACTAATGATTTACGGATCTGATAATGTGGCATTCAAAGTGATCGTGTTATAAATGAATGGAAAGTAAGCGTAGCTTCTAGCCTCACATCCGGTAAATGACAGAAATCGGGCAGGCAGCATGGCTAAGTCGGTCGCACCGAAGTAGGGTGTATAATCACCTATCTAGAGAATATTCATTTGCTTCTTAAATCTATCAATGCTGTCCCATATATATTTACGGGAACGGTTGCTGATCCCAACCGTTGGTGATGTATATTCGATACACTCAAGCGAAATGAGTGGTCGGTCATGTGTGGCTGAGTTGTAAGATGTTCTTGTTGAACTCGAGTGTATCGTTCCTAGAGTACACTGATCGGAAGGTGGATCCATACCTTGTCATAGTTGGAAATCCATTACCCAATACGTGCTTGCGGTTTTGATTGTATACTATATATGTAGAACGTGAGATGAAAGCGTTTCTGCTAGTTGATATCTATTTGTACATAGACATTATTATAATATCAAAAGGTTTTTGATATAAAGATATTTTGGATTCTCATAAGGGAAAAACCCATTCCGTTATGCGGCATGGTCTTATGAGATATCGTTTACTTGTTCAAACTGTTTTAAAATGTTTTACTCATACCAGTCCCATGACTGACCCGGAGTTTACTTTGTTGTTTTTCCTAAACTCTTGGGTGCCTAAATTTGTACGGGCAGTCAAGTAGTTCAGGATTTTACAGATACTGGAAAAGCTTGGAGCAGGAGGCTTCAGGATTCTATAGCTATATTTATTTCCGCTGTTGTTGTAAGTGTTGTACTCTGATAAGTGCTATTGTATATATAACTGTTTGTATTTCAAAAGTTATGTTTATATTTTATTCGTTCCGCTGTGAGATTCGTGTTTACTCTGATGATGATGTTCTTCTTCTTCTTCTATTCTACTAGTTCTATCTTATCTATCCTCACCCTCTATCTTCTTTCTATTAATTTCTTGAATTTTCAGTGCAATTTGGGGTTGGACTTGTGTTATTTAGTCAGCTCAAATTGGACCAGATTTTCGGGTCATTACAGTTGGTTTCAGAGCTTAAGTTAAGCGAATTACCTTGGCTCCGTGGCGTGACTCAGTAGAGATGGGGTTTGTAATACCCTAGACTGAGATTGAGTGTATATATACGAGTGAACGTATTTGTTATTTGATATAAAAATTTGTTTTATATTGTGGAGATTTATGGGTTGAGTGGCTTATGAATTCTGGTCGATAGTGGGGCACCACAATATTGATAGGAGTTACTAAACACTTGAATACGATAAACCGACATGGTATGTTTTGAAAAGAGGGTAAATGAAATAATTTTACCCAAGTATATATATTGGAAATATTAATGTGTTGGTTGTTATTATAATTGAATAAGATTATAAAGGTGAAATGGTTATAAATAACTAAACAGAATTCATATAAGTAAAGTATATGAAATAAGATGAATTAAATCTGAAATTAAAGTTAGAATTGAAATTTAAAACAGGAAATTCAGACCAGTGTTTGTAATTGAATCTGGATTAAGTATACGTGAATTTTAAAATCCTGGGAGGTTTTAAATTTGTTTTGATAAGGATATCTGGGATTGATTTCAAAATGGGAAGTGTTTAAAAGTGGTTTTGAAAGGAATATAGTATTGAACTCACTTTGATCGCTGGGAAATAATTCCGATGATGGATCGATACATCATCGATGTAATTTTCGAGTTGCTAAGTGACGGATTACTACCAAAGATTTTGTTTTGAAATTGTTTTGCAAAAACAAGTTATTCAGGAATACAAAGGATTTTGAATTGTTATTATGATTTCAAGTGATTTGAATAAACCCAGGAATTTAAATTCGGAAATTAAATTAACTTATGAGTTAAATAGATGAACTGGTAAAAATGATTTATAAATTGGAATTTAACTTGAAATAAGTGAATATGAAATTGAGTTGGTAAGTTGGGAGATTGAAATTTGATATTAGAGTTTGAATGGAATTTTACTTGAGTACAAGCCAATAATTGTGTTGAGAATAAAGACAGACTGGAGTTTGATTTGGATGGCATGATATATGCAAAGTGATAGCAGATGGTAGGGATATAATGATATACCCGACAAAAAGGTACAAGTTTATTTTATATATGAGTTTGGATTTTATGAGCCGAATTGGTAAGCCGCTTGGCGTTTTGATATTCTTTTGGGTTGGAGAAGGCCTAGAGAGGCGAGTTGGAGTTTTACCGATAGGGCTGTACAAAGGAAGTTATGGCGGAATTTTTCGAAAGGTTAAGGTGTTAGAAAATTTTCAGAAATTTTGAAAATTTAGTTAGTCGGAATAAATTAATATTTTAGTCGATATTAATTGGTTCAGTTGAAACCGGAGATAAGAGGTAAACAGATAAAATTTTACCCAGTAGATAGGGTCGTCCTCAAACTTAGCAATTTCGAGGACGAAATTATTTTAAGTGGGGAAGAATGTAATGACCCGGATATTTGACGGTGAAATAATTAACTTATTTAATTAAATAACGAATATATTAATTAATCGACGACGTTAGAACGTATAATTATATTATAATTAAAACCCAGCTCGAAATGGCGCTGCAGTTCGCTATTTGGCGATTCAAACTTCAACTGAATATACAGAAGCCGTTTTAAATCGGATTCCTGTGAAACAAGAAACGTACGGAGCCGGTGGAGTATATCTTTCTAGTGGAAGAGAAAAATCAGGATTTCGTCGTGTAGATTTTTAGATATGTCCAAATCAAATTTTAAAATAGTCGCTATAAAAATCGTTTATCGACTGTAAAGGTTCATTCGATATAACTAGAGATCGGGTTTGAATCTAGACAAGGTTCTTTTGGGAAACAGTGATAAAATAATTTTTAGAATTTTACTGTAATTTTTAATTAATTTAATAAGCGACTTTTTATTTGGAGTATTTGGCACCCTGTGTCGACATTTCGAGGTTTCACAATATGAGTTAATCTACCGGTATTATTTTGTATTTGGAATCATGACACCGAGCTTATCTCAATGGTGTAATTATCTCAGTCCGCAACCTCATACATGGATATATTTATAATGCACCAGGTAGAAGATTTCAAAAGGGACGATGCTCAAAACACCCTTGAGTACTTGTAAAATAAAATATCTAACTTTCTGTGGTCAAAGGGAAGGCCACGCCTTCATTACTTCTCCACCGCCACAAACAAAGAAGAAAACGTGGAGATAGGGAGTACAACCAAATCAAATTTTCATCCTATATAATACCCCACTCGTAAAATACCTTAAGACCTAAATCGTTTTCTGTAAACCAAAGAAAGAGCGCCGCCGGTTTCTTTCTAACAAAACCAATTCGTGACCTCCAAAAATCAATAGTAATTCAAATAAAATTCCTTAAATCTTGAAACAAGGTTTGTTCAGATCACCTTGAGTCACTCTTCATTTCTGTATGCATTTCAGTGTGTGCAATTCATTTTGGTCGAGTTCGTTTCTGTACAGGGGAAGTTGGCCTGAAGCCGTGACCAAGACAGAGGAGCTCGAGTTCAACTTTTAGGGCACGGGGCGATTGTATTCTTGAAGGGATGAAGGTTGGAGGTCTGGGCATGGGAGTTCATGCCAAACGAGGAGGAGACGGGTTTGCTGAGAGGGGTTGTCGAGCTGAACAGTTGGGTGTGCGATAAGTTGTGGCATCAGTAGTGTTTTAAGGAAGGGGAGGGACGTTTTAAGTAGTGAAGTTTGTTTTGTTTGTTTTTTTTACTATGAAAGGACTGCATGTGAATGGGGTACGGTATCGTGAAGAGCATGCTGGGAGACGAGGAGATGTATTTGTGAGGAAACGTAAAGAATGGGTTTGACAGGATTTAACAAGTCAACGCAAGTATAAAATGAAATGGTGAGGTCCTTGCATGAAAATGTTTCTTGCGGAGGTGTCTTGATGATGTAGAAGGGAACAAAAAGGGGTACCGTGCTTTTGTTTAAATGGAGGAGATGGCAGTGATGGGGAAACTCAGTTTGCTTGACTACTGCTTGAGGTTGTTCCGTGGTTCGACATTCAAGAGGTATAAGTGAAAAGCTAATTTTGGGACAACCAGTATCTTCCAACAAGATACTCTCCTCAACCGTTAAGGGTAGTATGTGCATGATTATGAGTAAAAGCCAGAACAGGCTGACGTGAATATGCAGAGATGTGAGGAGAGAAAGATTGATAGGAGGGACCAATGTTTTGCAAAACGTTATGTACAGGTGCTTGGGTGCCTGTGCCGGAGAACTTGCATCGAAAAAGCAGTGTTCGAGTTCCACAAGGATTACACGGTTGTAAGGAGAATTTAGGGTGATGAATGCTGATGGTAATAGTTTGAATTTCCGTGGAAACTTAAATTGGGAAGAAGAAGATCTAGTATAAGCGGGTTGGTGGGTGTAAGCTTGGGCCGAAATAATGAGATGGCCCATTATTATAAAAGAAGAATATATTGCGTGGAAAGTAAATATGTAGTCACTACTAAAACATTTGCTGGTGAATCAAGGATCCTACAAACGTTCTTGGGCTTACTAGGCTTTGGGGTTCTGGCACTTTCAGCTTGCAAATAGTGGGAACAGATGAAACAAATTAAATTGGATTGATATTGGAAAAGACTACACATTCAAACTGGTTTGAGCAATTGGGAGCTCGTTGGAAGTTAAGGCAAAATTAAACGCCGTGCTAGATCATCAACCGTTAATCGTTATTCAAAACGGTTACCAACCAAAGTGAGTAAAACTCACCAACTCTGAACAGTTATATTTTTATAATGTACTTTTAGAAATGTTAGATATTGATAGACTGTTGTGTGTAGATTGGTTGATTGAACTGCTAGTCAGTTAGTTGAAATTATATATATATATATATATATATATATATAAAAAAAAACCGTTATATATATATATATATATATTGATGTTGTTTATCAGAAAATTTCATACTGAAATGAAGTTGATGTTAATTATATGGTTTAACATCTGTGGATGCAGGGAGTCAGGTTGGAGGAATCCGACTGGATTCCTCAACAATTATTTTACTGTTTTCATATATTGTGATATATGTTGTGATTTATAATCTGTTATTGATTATGGATGTTAGAACGATATTGATCATCGTTGTTTGATATTTTAAATATCATAAGAAACCCTGAGTAGGAAAAAGGAATATTTCAATGTATATCGAAATAAAGGAGTTTTATAAAATCAACCGATTTTATAAAAGGAAACAATTTGAAAATAGAGTATTTATAAAACGAACACGGTTTTATAAAAAGGAAGTATTTATAAAATCATAGGATTTTATAAAAGGGATATTTATTTAGAAAATAAATAGAATTGAAAAGGAAAATATTTATTTAGAAAATAAATAGAATAAAGGAATATTTTTTTTAGAAGATAAATAGAAGTTATAAATAGGGAATATTTGTAACGGTAAATAGAAGTTATAAATAGGAAATATTTGTAATGGTAATTAGAAGTTATAAAAAAAAGGGAATAGTTGTAACGGAAAATAAACGTTATAAAAAGGAATTTGACGAGATATAAAAGAGATAATCAAATAGAGTTAAATCGAATTTGGTATTCGAAGGAGCTAATCGAATTTAGTTATTTGAAAAGAGTTAATTGAATGTTAGTTAATCGATTAAAGATAATCAAATAAAGTTAATTGATTAAAGATAATCAAATAAAGTTAATCGATTAGAGATAATCAAATAAAGGTTAATCGAATTAGTCGAAGTAAGTTAATCAACTATTAGTTAATCAAACGTAGTTTATCAAAAGGAGTTAATCAAACGTAGTTTATCAAAAGGAGTTAATCAAACGTAGTTTATCAAAAGGGGTTAATCGAATATAGAAATTAAGAAGTGAAGTTAAACAAAAATTAGAAACTGACTAGAGATTAGTAAGTTGAATAGTTTTCTGAGTATCGATCTGATGTTGGTTTCGGCCTTCGGGGTTTATACTTAGAGAATTGTTCTCTTACTAGTTTACAGTTAGGGACTAATAGTTGTGGAATGGTAGTGATGCGTAAATGAGGATTGGAAATGTTTTCCAATGTTGAAAACATATATTTTCTAATTTTAGAAAATAAGGAAATATGAATATATATATATATATATATATATATATATGGTTGATGATTGGATCGATAATTCCATTTGGAATTTAGATCGTTATTTGTACACCGACATGTTTTCATTGATAGTTAAATCACAGACTATCAAGTTTTGACCATATTTACGTTGTTGATATGGAGAGACCGGTTGGATTCTTATCCAAAGAACCACTCTGTATTGGCATAAGCGTTGCGAATATGCCAAAGAAAATTTGAAGACGGAGTAAAGTGCAAGGGCTATTGTATAAGTCTTAGATAACATGGACTAAGATGGATGTACTGAATAGTGCCTTCGGTTTCGTTCAGTCCCTGAACGAACGTAAATGGACGAATGTCTGACAAAGTATTTCCAATGATCGAATGGGTCGGTCTGTATAAATATATATGGTTGCAACGGATTTATCCCTTAGCATAACATCCAGGATATTTGTATAAACCAACTAATGATTTACGGATCTGATAATGTGGCATTCAAAGTGATCGTGTTATAAATGAATGGAAAGTAAGCGTAGCTTCTAGCCTCACATCCGGTAAATGACAGAAATCGGGCAGGCAGCATGGCTAAGTCGGTCGCACCGAAGTAGGGTGTATAATCACCTATCTAGAGAATATTCATTTGCTTCTTAAATCTATCAATGCTGTCCCATATATATTTACGGGAACGGTTGCTGATCCCAACCGTTGGTGATGTACATTCGATACACTCAAGCGAAATGAGTGGTCGGTCATGTGTGGCTGAGTTGCAAGATGTTCTTGTTGAACTCCAGTGTATCGTTCCTAGAGTACACTGATCGAAAGGTGGATCCATACCTTGTCATAGTTGGAAATCCATTACCCAATACGTGCTTGCGGTTTTGATTGTATACTATATATGTAGAATGTGAGATGAAAGCGTTTCTGCTAGTTGATATCTATTTGTACATAGACATTATTATAATATCAAAAGGTTTTTGATATAAAGATATTTTGGATTCTCATAAGGGAAAAACACGTTCCATTATGCGGCGTGGTCTTATGAGATAACGTTTACTTGTTCAAACTGTTTTAAAATGTTTTACTCATACCAGTCCCATGACTGACCCGGAGTTTACTTTGTTGTTTTCCCTAAACTCTTGGGTGCCTAAATTTGTACGGGCAGTCAAGTAGTTCAGGATTTTACAGATACTGGAAGAGCTTGGAGCAGGAGGCTTCAGGATTCTATAGCTATATTTATTTCCGCTGTTGTTGTAAGTGTTGTACTCTGATAAGTGCTATTGTATATATAACTGTTTGTAATTCAAAAGTTATGTTTATATTTTATTCGTTCCGCTGTGAGATTCGTGTTTACTCTAATGATGATGTTCTTCTTCTTCTTCTATTCTACTAGTTCTATCTTATCTATCCTCACCCTCTATCTTCTTTCTATTAATTTCTTGAATTTTCAGTGCAATTTGGGGTTGGACTTGTGTTATTTAGTCAGCTCAAATTGGACCGGATTTTCGGGTCATTACAGGAGGATTTTGGTTCCTGAAATTTCAAGCTTTCCAGCTGTTGAAAATAGATGGTGGCGCCCTCTGATTAAATCCCTAGGGTTTTTGCGGAATTTTAAGTATATATACCAATAAAATACTATTATTTAATTTCTAATTTATTTAGTTTTCACATTTTTACATTCGAACTCTAAATCAGGCCCAACGACTGTCGCCCCTAGCTAATTACCCCCAATCCGAACACAATGGGATGTGTGTCGTGAGCTGATTCGATTATTACAGTCAGTTATTCCTCAAATTAAAATATAAAATATTCAATATTCGATTTGAACGTACATTTCAATTTTCCAGGGCCACAAACTGATTCGAAAAATTCCAGAAAAATAAATCTAGCTATGTTTTGACGCTACGGTCATAAAAAAACTAGTTTCGTCGAATTCTGAGATCATTTGAAAATGGCCCTTTTCTGGTCGATCCAATTTAACTGTAATTGACCAAACACATTTTCTTTTGCCACGCTCACATATTGACTTCAAAAAATTATGGAATTTTGAATCTAGCAATAAAATGACATCCCGGATCCAACAAAAGTGGTTTCGTCGAAAACAGAGGTCGTTTGCAAAATGGCTATTCTTAAGGGCTTCATATATATATAATATATATATAAATTCCACACCGACTTTTCTGAATTTTAAACTGGACATATCTTATAACTTCTAAAGTGAAATCTCAGTTTCTTACATCCGTTAGAAAGATATGATTTAACTGATTCAAATATTTCTTGTTTCCTTCAATTCCGATTTATTTTGAATCCTGTACATTCATTTGAAGTTTGAAATCGAATTATCGAACTACCGCGCCATTTTCAATTCCATTTATAATTAAAAATAATTATTTATATTCTAATGACGATCTATATAAATATATACGTTCGAATTCTATTCAAAAACGAATTTCTCGTCGTTATATTATTTAAAATAAATCAGTTTAAATATCAAAATTCATTAAAATTGCCAAAATAAAAAATTTAAACTGGCTCAGATTTCTGGGTTATTACAATCTCCCCTACTTAAAACTTTTCGGCCCCGAAAAGGAACGAAGCCGAAAGTTGTTTAACTAATCAACTCAACTTTCATTATATTCATTACGGCTTAAGTTCTTCAACTTTCCAGTTTCTAAGAACTTTTCAAAATTTTGGCTAACACCCTAAATTTTCGAAAAATTTCACCATAACCTCCCCTGCACCGGGAGCTTCGGGATATTTCAAATAGCCTCCCATGGCCCTCATCAATCCAAAAAGAAAAAGAAACAGCCAAGCGGCTAGCCAATCGGCTCATAAAATCATCCAAACCCAATAAATTAGTAAACATGTACCTATTTGTTGGGCAAAAAATTTTATTCCTCTTCTCTAGCCTCCTTGCAATGATCTGTTCGATGTATACACATGTATATGCATGCAATTCTAACAAATTTTCAATACAGTTTAGTATTTGATTCAGTTAGGCCTAAATGGTTCAAAATTCTAATTAATCAACCAAAAATCAAACAACACAGCCAACAATCAATTTATTGATTAAATTTTCAAATATATAGAACTTTTATATATTCAAAATTCATATTTTCTAAAACCAAATTACATATATAATCACAAATACGTTATTTATAAACATATAACATCAACTCATTCTAGGGCATTTCTAACCCCATCTCTAACGAGCCACTCATTCTAGAATGCTAATGATTCTATCTCTAATGAGGATTCTTCTATAGGATATTACTAATCCTACCTCTGATGAGTCTTTTGTTCAGTTCTAACGAGTTGTACCCTAAAGATTTGAGTTAACCAAAGCTCTGATACCAGCTGTAATGACACGGATTTCGCTCGGACCTAATCGATCGCTAAATCGACCAAGACCGTTCGAATTCCACATAACTATGGGCCTACAACACATCAGAGCAAATAACAGAAGACTTTTATAAACATCATAATAATGTTACATCAGAGTACATAATATATCAGAGTATATCGAAATATAATCAATACAGCGGAAGATGATTTTACAATAAATGTAATACAATGCACATCGGAAATATAAACTACACAGCGGAAGACTGTAAATGCCTAGACACAGCTTAAAGCGTCAATCCAAAATCCTGCTCAATATATCTGCAAAATAAAACTACTCGACTGCCCATGTGGAAAATAGGGGAACCCGAGTTTGCAAGGGAAAAGCAAACTACAGGTCAGTCATGGGACTGGTGTGAGAAACTCTACAGTTAAAATTAACTTATTTAATCGTAAGACAAATCACAGGACCACGCCGCTAACGCGGAACGGGTTTACCCCCATGAATGCCAGTGTATAAACAATAATCAATTGAGATATATCGATCTACTATGCATCAATCAACATGCAATATCCTAATCTACCCATTTAGATTAATCACCACACTTAGATTTTCCAAATCAATTCAATTACAGAAATTATTCCTTTGGATTTTATTCCCGATTTCTTATTTCAAATCATTTGAAATACATATCTAACTTTCTATATCAAAGTAGATTTCACTTCGGGATCTCAAATCAAATCGTCTGGAAATATGAATTTCAAAACATAACAACGCATACAAACAAGTATGAAACCAAATATCGTGCTCCCCATCGACAAGGCAAAGGGTACGCACCTCGCAACTCGATATATATAAATTTGCACCTACCCCACATAGGAGCAGGCTACACCGACGATGCACCTCCCATACATGGAGAGCATACACCGCCCTCTCACCCATACTTTTAGTCTCAGGGTTACCCGAATCTTTAGCCACATACTAAATCATTTCATATCCCGAAGTAGGGAAAATCATTTCACAACATAATAATCACAAGTACTTTCAAAATATAGTACTTCACATTAGTAATTCACACATATGATCAGTCACTACTAATCACATAACCTTTGAGCTCGTACGTCTCAAAGAAGGGTGTTAAGCAAGAGAATAAATTCTCCGCCACCAAAAAGATACATCATTAATAGCAACTAATCAAACATGTGATGAACCACAATGTAACACATAATACATTTCAAAATCTCTTCGATAATATCGGGTTTAGGCCTCGAAATCCTTTCTGTTTTATAAAACATTTTTATAAAACATTCCCTGTCCAAAATCGGGAATGCATTTCTTTTCACTTAAGAAAAATATATCATTTCACAATCATTCATTAAATTTGAAATGAACACAACATCGCTAAACACCTTATCATCAAATCGTGAAGTGTTTCACAAGGCATTAACACACAGATATCTTTACCCAACCCAATGCTAAATGTAAAGGCATATTCTGCTCATAAACTGGTCGAGCACCATCCAAACAATCAATCAACCACAATCAATATCAACAACTAAGTAAAGGTTTAATCACATCACGTGTTTTGGTAAATTTAACAGCCATTCATTCATCCAAATCTAATTAAAGATTTATTCGAACCCCAATTCGTTTCATCTCTAAAATCATTTCATATTGATTGTTCTACTTTTTGGAAATTAACCCGGCTTTTACGCGGGTTAAAGAACTAATGTCATTTAAACACAGTTCACGACAAACCCCAAATCCAATTTGATATTAAACACAAGGCTCTGAATAGAAAATAGTATCGGCTTATATTCAACATCAAATTCTGAAACCAACAAATATCGTGTTGGAAATAACGATATTAATATATCTTTCAAATTTCCACAACCATATCTGTATAATCACGAAATCCAACATCGAAATATTCCGAAGATAATTTCGATTCAAATCCATTCCAATTCATATATTGGAAATTCTGGTTATTTTTAAAACCATTTCAAATCCAATTTATTTATTTAAAAATAAATAAATTATTATTCTAGTTAATAGCTAGTTCATTTCGATAAAAATCTATTTTTATCTTTTCAAGTATGGGATTTTTCAGCCTAATTCTTTCCAAATCATTTATTATGATTTTAAACAAATTATTGATATTTTTAATAATTTTATCAAGGCCCGTACAGTCGATTTCCATAAATGGTCATCGAACTGCACTTACAGCGACCTTTTCCAAATTTGATTTGGACATAACTCCAAATCCAACTGTTAGATTTCAAATCTCTAATATTCGTTAGAAAGCTCTTTTCGATACGAACCCAACGGTTCCGGTTTTAGGAGAATCCGACGGTTGGATCTCCCGTAATGTCCATGGTCGAAATTCGCGAACTGCCGCAGCGCGGCGCGTTCTATTCAGGCTATTATATATATAATATATATAATACATATTTCGTCGATTTCCTTTTTAAAACGAATTTTATAAATCATTTTAAATTCGTTTCAGAAACAATTTCAACTTCCATTTCAAATTCAAATCAAAATTGAATTTTTCCTTATAAATTCGTTTTAAATTCATTTCAATTCAATTCAAATTTCAAATTCATTTCAATTCAATTCAAATTTCAAATTCATTTCAATTCGAATTCATTTTCTATTCTATTCAATTCGAATTCATTTTCTATTCAATTCAATTCGAATTCATTTTCTATTCAATTCATTTCGAATTCATTTTCTATTCAATTCATTTCGAATTCATTTTCTTTTCAATTCAATTCGAATTCATTTTCTATTTTATATCAAGACTGAATATTTCATATAAACGACAATTTTATACAGTGTATATATATATGTTAAAAATTATATTTTTAACAATCAAATCATTTTCACATTTCATATATATATATATATATATAGTTTTCATTTCATATATATATCGTTTTCATTTCATATAGATTTACCATTTGCATATATATATAATCATTCACTTTTCATATATATTTACCATTCACATATATATATAATCATTCACTTTTCATATATATTTACCATTCACACACACATATATATATATAATCATTCAATTTTTCATATATATTTACCATTCACATATATATATATAATCATTCAATTTTCATATATATTTCATTTCACTTCACGATCAATTTTCACACAGAATATAATCAAACAAGTCGTCCATGGTCTGTGGACGATGGGGAGCAGTTCATATATGCAGTTATACAATAAATAACTGTACAGAAAATTTAAAGTGAGAGAATTCTCACCTTGACTGGTTTTGAAATCGTTAATTAACGATTGTTTTAACTGAATTAAACCGTGCGTTCTGTTCAGTGAAAAATCTCAATTTGCTCTGTTTCTGTTCTAGTCTCTTCTGAAATGTAGTGTTTGTTGTCACGATTGCAATGCAACTTGTTTTGTCTGATTTAGATCTCGTATGAAAATTATACAGCAGTTTGTACATTACATTGAATAATTAAATTAATAATTAAATAATTGTTTTCTTAATTACTTTTAACCAATCACGTGCCGCTCCCCTTTCATCCTCTTCTTCATTGAAAGCTGCAGGAGATAAAGCCAAACCTACATCGACGCGAAACCCTCCCCACCGCCGTCTCTATACATGACCGGAGTTCGATCTGGAACTATCACGTGAAGCGCCTTGGCGGCGCCACCCTACGATGGCAATCCCGTTGATCTTGGTGCACCCAATCAGCCGTAATCCCTCTTCAAAAGCACTGAGTTTTAGCTCAGAAATCGAGCTCCACTCCACATGATAATGAATCACATTCATATCATCTCAAAGATCACAAAATTCTCTTCCATTTGTGTTTGTAAGTTTTCGAAATCAGTTGAGGGATTGAAGGATTTTGGTTCCTGAAATTTCGTGCTTTCCAACCGTAGAAAATAGACGGCGGCGCCCTCTGACTAATGCCCTAGGGTTTTTGCGGAATTTTAAGTATATATACCAATAAAATATTATTATTTAATTTCTAATTTATTTAGTTTTCACGTACACCAAATCAGGCCCAACGACAGTCGCCCCTAGCTAATTACCCCCATTCCGAACACAATGGGATATGTGTCGTGAGCTGATTCAATTGTTACAGTCAGTTATTCTTCAAATTAAAATATAAAACATTCAATATTCGATTTGAATGTACATTTCAATTTGCCAGGGCCACAAACTGATTCGAAAAATTCCAAAAAAATAAATCTAGCTATGTTTTGACGCTACGGTCCCAACAAAACTAGTTTCATCGAATTCTGAGATTTTTTGAAAAATTGCCCTTTTCTGGTCGATCCAATTTAACTGTAATTGACCAAACAAATTTTCTTTTTCCATGCTCACATATTGACTTCAAAAAATTATGGAATTTTGAATCTAACAATAAAATGACATCCCGGATCCAACAAAAGTGGTTTCGTCGAAAACAGAGGTCGTTTGCAAAATGGCTATTCTTAAGGGCTTAATATATATATAATATATATAAATTCCACAGCGACTTTTCTGAATTTTAAACTAGACATATCTTTCAACTTCTAAAGTGAAATCTCAGTTTCTTACATCCGTTAGAAAGATATGATTAAACAGATTCAAATATTTCTTGTTTCGTTCAATTCCGATTTATTTTGAATCCTGTACATTCATTTGAAGTTTGAAATCGAATTATCGAACTACTGCGCCATTTTCAATTCCTTTTATAATTAAAAAAAAATATTTATATTCTAACGACGATCTATATAAATATGTACGTTCGAATTCTATTCAAAAATGAATTTCTCGTCGTTATTATTTAAAATAAATCATTTTAAATATCAATATTCATTAAAATTGCCAAAATAAAAATTTTAAACTGGCTCAGATTTCCGGGTTATTACAATCTCCCCCGCTTAAAACTTTTCGTCCCCGAAAAAGAACGAAGCTGAAAGTTGTTTAACAAATCAACTCAACTTCCATTATTTTCATTACGGCTTAAGTTCTTCAACTTTTCAGTTTCAAAGAACTTTTCAAATTTTTAAAAAATTTGGCTAACACCATAAATTTTCGAAAAATTTCGCCATAACTTCCCCTGCACCGGGAGCTTCGGGGTATTTAAAATAGCCTCCCATGGCCCTCATCAATCCAAAACGAAAAAGAAACAGCCAAGCGGCTAGCCAATCGGCTCATAAAATCATCCAAATCCAATAAATTAGTAAACATGTACCTATTTGTCGGGCAAACAATTTTATTCCTCTTCTCTAGCCTCCTTGTTATGACCTGTTCGATGTATACACATGTATATGCATGCAATTCTAACAAATTTTCAATACAGTTCAGTATTTGATTTAATTAGGCCTAAATGGTTCAAAATTCTAATTAATCAACCAAAAATCAAACAACACAACCAACAATCAATTTATTGATTAAATTTTCAAATATATAGAACTTTTATTCAAAAATCATATTTTCTAGAACCAGATTACATATATAATCACAAATACGTTATTTATAAACATATAACACTCAACTCATTCTAGGGCATTTCTAACCCCATCTCTAACGAGTCACTCACTCTAGAATGCTACTGATTCTATCTCTAATAAGGATTCTTCTATAGGATATTACTAATCCTACCTCTGATGAGTCTTTTTTTCACTTCTAACGAGTTGTACCCCAAAGATTTGAGTTAACCAAAACTTTGATACCAGTTGTAACGACACGGATTTCGCCCGGACCTAATCGATCGCTAAATCGACCAAGACCGTTCGAGTGTCTAATGTGCGTGTATATGCATCCACGAGCAACCTCTAGCAACCACTTGCAACCATCAATCATAACATGTCTCAAACACATGTTTACACCCATTTGTTCCTACCTAAAGGTATAGTCGAACGATAGAAGAAAGTAAAAACTTTGTGCCTATTAGGCAATGTCTAAACTAAAAATCTTTGTCACATATATATACTGATTAGGAGAAGAACTCCCTAAGCACCAGCCCCGAAGACCGGAATCAACATCAGACTGATACCGAAAGAATTACTCAACCAATATATATATATATGTTTCTAGGAAACTAAGCATGATGAACTCCTTTTAGGTCACAAGAGATCCCTTCCTAAGACCAACCCATATCCTATAAAACCCAAAAAGTTTAGTCAACCTAATGGATATCCTCAAGCCCCAACGTGTATTACTAACAGATGAGTCATACTCCCTATGGGGTTTGCAACAGAAATAGGATAGAGAATAGGACCGAGAGGATATGCTTAAAAGATAGCATGCAAGTAAGCCCTATAGGAAAAGAGGGATCAAGGATATACTCTTAAAAAGAGATATGATGTACGTATCTAGTCTTCAATCTTCTAAGCCGCATTTCCTTGAGCTTAACTCCATTGTGCTTTGACCGTGTTTAACTTCATAATTTCGTAGCCTCTTAATTCCTATTTCCAAAATATGAGTTGGAACTCATTTCACTGTCGCCTCTTGTTCCACTTTCACTTATTCTCCTTCTAGTCTACTCGGCTCAAACATAACTGCGTACTCATGGTTTCATGCAAGCTCTCCAAAATTCACTAGTGAATCTCGGATCTCGTTCACTTACTAGAAGGTATTCCACATAAATGAATTATCTCTTGAAAATAAACAAATGCTAACCATGTTGCTAAGTGTACCTACTAAGGTGATTTTCTATAACTCATGCATAAGCGAAATGAACCATCTGCCTTAGTGGTGAACACTACTCGAGCGGATTGATAAATGTATCACGAGATTCTAGGTAACTAAGCATGGCAGAACCCTAAGGGTTACACTAGACTTCGAGGGCATTACCGAGGCAAGTTAAGAGCCTAACTACCCGCCTTTCATATTCGAGAATGGTACCATTTCTAGATAACCACTCCATCCCTAGGATCAACCAATAGGCTAAAGACGTAAGGTTTACTTCTAAACTCAACACTTAGCATAGACTTTCTCAAATCCAAACGAGTCATGAATAAACGAGCCGATTCCCCAACAGGATTTGAGACAAAAATGGGATCCTCTACTACGCTAGTACTAAGGTGCAGAGACTCAACTATCGAAGCAGAATTAAAAAGAATGCGATGTACAAAAACAAAGTTCCCATGGTATGATAAAAAAGAAAAGCTAAACTTTTAATAGAAACGTTACCACCTCTCTCGGGTATGCTAGTAGTGAGAGCATCCAATTGCCCTCTCGACGATCTTGTTCTTTGCCCTCCTACATGTGTCGTACACCTACAAAACTATGGTGAAAAAGAAAGAGAGAAAAGACTCAAGGAGAGAATAAAGAGATAGTGCATATGGATTTGGGGAATATGCCTTTCGTAAAACAAAACTTTTCTTAGAAAATGCTTCTTTGTAAATGTTTTGAAAATAATTTCAGAAGGTTTTTAAAAGCTTTTGCCCAGTCTGGTAACCTTCTGCTCTGATACCAAATGTAACACCCTGCATCCGTTAAGGTCACTCACAAAGGGAATGCCTTAACTTCAATGGAGCATTATGGGTACTGGAACAGAAATATTACAAGACAGACGTATATAAAACAACGGAAAGTAAAGTAGAAGTACTTCAAATCATTTATTAAATATAACTGTTTACAATAAAAGCCCATCAACTTCCAATACCCAATTACATAGTCAAAATATCTGTCTTGCTCAAAAACAAAGAAGCATAAAAATAAATTGTAGTATTCCCCAATAAACCAAAGCAAGCCATAGCCAAGAGAAATCCAAGCCGTACATGAAAGAGCCTTGAAGCTTGGTGAGATCCGAACTAAGCTGTATTCCCATCCTGCGAACCTGGGGAGGGAGGGGGGAACGGAAGAAAAGGAGGCGAAACAAACTGGGTCAGTCATAAAAACTGAGTATGTCTTAGTGACTTTCAGCATAAAAACAGGTGAAGATAATATGGCATGAATAAACTGAAAGTAAACATAAGCATGATGACGAGGTAAGCTAAAGGAACGATGAATCAAGTATAACATCCCATACTTCCTATCAAGAGTAGCATCACAAGGTTCCTACCAAGTATCACATCGCAAGGTTACTATCAAGTATAACATCGCAAGATTTCTAAGCTTCACCATTACAATATTTTCCTTGATTTCCTATGTTCTCTGCACCACCTAACTAGAGTTCCAATTAGTTTACTCAGTTATAATTGCAAGATAAGTGATCCCCCATAACCCACATGATAGTTTTATAGTCACATATCCCATGATGAGGGTCCCACCTCATATTGATAGTTTCATGTCCCCACCGTACCTATCTTAATTGATCGGCTCTTACTTACAATGTTTCACATGTGTTATATACTAAGGTTATCCCAACCCCGTAGTTCTAGTAGC
The DNA here is from genome assembly GCA_030737875.1 of Allium sativum. Taxonomy (NCBI): domain Eukaryota; kingdom Viridiplantae; phylum Streptophyta; class Magnoliopsida; order Asparagales; family Amaryllidaceae; genus Allium; species Allium sativum. The sequence continues at coordinate 383,626,618 of CM060924.1, forward strand.
CTTAAGGACTACAATCTAATATGAGGATTTCACCTCAACCAGCCCAATTTCCATGAACGTGTTAGATGTACCCTTACTACCCTAATCGATCGGCTCCTACTCGACCTAGTTCTTGTTAGTGTCACGCGGCCCCCTATTCGTAGATACGTGTGCTAGTCCCACCCTAGGGTGTATCAATCCCTAGGATGGCAACCCCGACACAATTCTTGATGCATAACTTTATATCTACTGGTGCCCAGTGGCTAAATTTTCCACTCCGGAATACGTGCACACCTGTAATCCGTCGGAACCTGCACTGCTGCATCACCCGCCGCCGTTTTGACCGCTTATAATCAGCCCAATAATCGTGCCCTACCCTGCCTAGCTCAGGGTACCGTTGATACCTAATGTGGGATAATACTGAAACGGGTCCCGCTACTAGGGTTTTCCTAGGGTCTATTTGTATACCCCACAGGTTGGTTTAGTATTATCCATTCAAGTTAACTTAACCCCACCCCCCATCATGTTACCTTGGTTAAGTGTTCACTCTGGTGTTACTTAACTCTACCGCATGTCTTGTTATATCGGTTAAGTGTTGCCTTTACGTGTTTACTTAACCCTACCACACACCATGTCATATTGATTAAGCATCGCCAACCCATTTAACTTAACCCTCCCATTCGTCAGATTGCATTGGTTAAGTGTTTTCAAGTAATTCATGGCTTAACCCGCCCACGTACCATGTCAAGTTGGTTAAGTGCTGTCTAGAGATTCATAACTTAACCCCGCTATCTTAGCATATCAAATTGGTTAAGTGTTTTCAAGCAGTTCATGACTTAACCCGCCCACGTATCATGCTAAGTTGGTTAGGTATTATCTCTATGTTCAAGTTGACTTAACCCTACCACACGTCATGTTATATTGGTTAAGTGTCATTAGTCTAGTCATATTACTTAACCCACCCATTCATGTCATATCGGTTAAGTGTCATTAGCCTAGTCATATTACTTAACCCACCCATTCATGTCATATCGGTTAAGTGTCATTAGCCTAGTCATATTACTTAACCCACCCATTGGTCTGATTAACAGTTATGTTGGTTAAGCGTTCTTAGTTTACTTAACCCTACCCACTGGTCTAATTAACATGTTCTGCTGGTTAAGCGTCGACTATTCATATGTTACTTAACCTTCACATTCTTAGCATGTCTGTTTATTGGTATTAATTAATTATTAATGCATCAACCACTCACATTAGACCTGTTGTTGCGGTCAGTAGATATGCCGGGCGGTTCCAGGCAGAATTACACCATAACTCGGTCTAACCTTGGGTTTAAGCACGATATGACTAACTTCTCACATTGGATCTTATTATTTGCAGTCACTGGATATGCCGGGCGGTTCCGGGTAGAATTACACTGCAAACTCAACCCAACCTCGAGTTAGCCATGTTCACGTTCGTGTTCATGTTTCAACCACGTATAAATTTCCAGTTATATGCCAATTATCAAGTTCATAATTCACGTTTTGCCCCAAAACGTATTCCCAAATTATTATCATAATTCACTATAAGGTTATGCCAAGTTATAGCCTTTTATTTACAATACATGCCAACTACCCAAAACCCAACTTAGGCGCGTTCATATTAAACCTCTACCAAGTCATAAATTATCAAATATGTTTCAACTCCAAATTTTACATAATTAACATATGCCGAAGTTCTAGATTACATGTCAGTTTTACGTATGCCCAATTCAAACTAAATTTACGTATGTTTAATTCATGTCGTTTTACATGTATGCCAATTTTATGCCAATTTACACATATACCAAGTTTCATGCCGTTTTACATATGACAAGATTCATGATTTTACATGTTTACAAAGCTATGCTTAATTTACATAGATCAAGTTTTATACCCAAAATTACATGTATACCACGTTTACACCAATTTACCCATAACAATTTCTGGCCAAATTACATATATCAAGATCCATGTCAAATTACATATATCAATCCCAATCGCGCAATAACCATTATAATGACAATACACAAAATTACCCCGTTTCATGTTAATCATAAATTATCCCCAAACATCCAATTTTCATATTATGCCTTTAATTCCACAAAATACATATTTCCCACTAGGAAATATTCCAATATTTCCCCCGTATACCATCGCACGTATATCGTAGTTTAGGCCTAGGTCTGAAATTGACCTAGGTTCATCAAAAGAAAATAAATAGGGGAAGGTAGAAGTTGCAATAAAAACAAGATCAGAGAGAAAACGACATAAAAACATCATCTCAGGCATAAAGAATAGATCTTGATAATAATATCAACATAAACCAAGAAAATTAGTTTACAACAAGCTGAATAGACCATAAACTTGTCATGAGAATAAAGATAGAAAAGTTCCCGAACTCAAGATCCAAGAAGAAACAAGAATAGACTTGAATCAAAAGTCCAATTTCACTTCATCACATGTCCATATTAAATTTAATTATTTTAATCTGAAAATAACTAGAACTTACAGATCGTGGACAAGGAATAAAACTGAATTTTGTTGTAAAAATGTTGCGGCGTTGTTGATTTATTATCTTGAATCATTGTTGAAGCTTTGTTCTTTGAATTGATTTGGGTTTGAATGTTTGTACTTTGACTTGGAGGCAGCGGCCATGGTTCAAGAGGGAGTTCAGCAGCATTTTGGTGTAAGAATGATTTTTTGTGAATTAGGTTAGGTCTAAGGGTGTTTTTATAGGTGTAGCAACTAGTCTAGGCCCTTAGATTAACCCTAGAATCAATCCTGACCTTCAGAAATCGTCCCAGCCCACTGACTCAACCGGTCCACCCAACCAGGCCAACTTGGCCCAACCAGGGAGGCCAGGTCGACCTTATGGTCGACTTGGTGGCCAGGTCGACCCTATGGTCGACCTGGTCTGGTCAGGTCGACCCCCCAGGTCGACCTGGGCTCTAGGCAGGAATTTTCCCGCCTAGCCTGCTTCTGGGCCTTGAATTCGAATTTCTGAGCTGTTTTTGATTTTGAAAATTCGTGAAACTTCTAGAGGTCGTAACTTGGTCGTACGGACTCCGATTTTCGAAAACTCGGACTTGATTTCATGCAGAATTCCGAGACGAACGCAATGGCACAACCCTTTCCCTTGATCCTCATTTTAAAAAATTAATCATACCTTGATTTCTAGTTTCAACATGTTATTAAAATTCGGGTTGTTACATAAATATTTTGAATATACGCGTAATTAACAGATATTCGAAGTTTTAATATAGAAGATAGATATATATAATCACACTCTAGTCGCCCGGAGATGCAACTGATGATTGAGTACTCATTATCTGAGTTTATGTTCGAGTTTCGAAAGTGGTATATCTATATATTTCCATTGACTGGTGTGAGAACCAAAATATAGATAGGGTTTATTGCTGTGACATAGCATCAAAAATATGATTTTTGACTATATATAAGAGTTATATATATTTGAAAAGTTAATCACCTAATTGATTGCTGGTTGCGAATTTTGATAATTAGTTTAACTAATTAGAATATTGGAATGATAATTAATTTAACCAACATAAGAAAGAATGATGAAATTTAGCTAAATCGAATTTAATATTGAACTGAATTAAAATTTGATTAGAATTGAAAGTTGAGTTGGTTATTTAAACATCTTTCAGCTTCTTTCCTTTTCAAGGACGAAATGATTTTAAGTGGTGGCGATTGTAATAGCCCGGAAAATCCGAACCAATTTAAAAAAAATTATTTTAGCTAATTTAATGGATTTAGAATATTTAAAATAACTTATTTTAAATAATAACGACGGAAAATTTATTTAAATAGAAATTAGAATGAATAATTTTATTATAATTATATAACGAGCCTGAAATGGCGCGGTAGTTTAAAAATTCGATTTCAAATTTCAATCGAATGTACATGTTTCAAAATAAATCGGATTTTGGTGAAACCAGAAATATTTAAATATGTTTAAAGATATCTTTCCAATGAATCTGAAAAATTGAAATTTCATAGCGGGAATAAAAATTTTAAGCCCAGTTTAAAATTCAGAATAGTCGCTATGGAATATATATATATATATTTTAATATAATAAATAGCCATTTTGCAAACGACCTCCGTTTTCGACGAAACCACTTTTGTTGGATTCAGAATGTCAAATTATTACTAGATTCCAATTTTCATAGTTTTTGGAATCAATAGGTGAGCGTGGCAAAAGAAAATGTGTTTTGTCAATTTCAGTCAAATTGGATCGACTAGAAAATTGCCATTTTTTCAAACGGTCTCCAAATTTGACGAAATTAGTCTTGTTAGGACCGTACCGTCAAAACATAGTTATATTTATTTTTCTGTAATTTTCGGAGTCAGTATGTGGCCCCTGTAATTTAAAATGTGCGTTTAAATTCAATATACATTGATTTATATTTAAATTTAAAGGAAAACTGTTCGAAACAGTTGGATCGGCTTACCGGACATACTCCATTGTTTCTGGAATGGGGGTAACTGGCTAGGGGCGACAATCGTTGGGTCTCGTCTGGAGTTCGGATGGTTTAACAAGCTATATTTGAATTAAATAATTAAATAATATGGAATATACTATATATATATATATATATATATACCATGGAAATACACCGTATTCCCTTACCCTAATACGCTACTCAGTTTCCCGCCACCTCCTTTTGAAACTAATGGCCGATGTCGTCCGAAATTCAATCAATAATCTCTCCTCATCCTTCCCGAGTTAAATCACGATTCTCTAATGTAATTCAAAGAGCGTTTCAAGCCCTTTCAAATCATATAGCTTTGATCTGTTCTAGTGGGACGAGTTGCTCGATTTCCGAGCTGGAACCATGGCTATTTGCATGCCATTTGAAGGTGCCATGGAGGACTAAACCTCCAACTGCTCAGTGCGGATGTGGACGATGCATGCAGCTTTGAAGTAGCGTTGCCTGATGAGGTTCTGGCGCCTCAATTCTTGCGCAAGATGAAGACCCAGTTCGGAAACAATGGGTTACTGGAGAACGCATACAACGAAGAAGAAAGGAGGAAGTGCAACGTTTTGTAAAACATGATTAAAGGTTTAAGTTTTTCTTTTATATGTAAATTCACTGTTTAAAAAAAACCTGAAAACAATATTTATATACCTTGTTTTAAAATCTAAAATTTTGAATAAATAGATTAGTTATAAAAATGGATTTTTTTTAAAAAAACCATTAAAGAAGAATATGGTTTTGAACATTAAAAAAGAACATGGTTTCGAACAATAAAGAAGAACATGGTTTTAGAAATAAAAATAGATTTGTTTTACAAATAAAAATAGATTTGTTTTGAAAATAAAAATAGATTTATTTTGAAAATAAAATAGAACACTGTTTTAAATAATAAAATAAGCATTGATTTCAAAATCATTGTTATAAATATAAAATAGCTTTAAATAAAAATCGTTGTTTGTAAATATAAGGATAGCATTATTTTTAAAATAAGGTTAGCATTGTTTTAAAATAGAAAATTTACATGTTTTATAATAGAAAATTTACATTGTTTTGTAATAGAAAATTTGCATTGTTTTGAAATAAAATGAACATTGTGTTAATAATAAAATCGCATTGTTATTAATAATAAAATTTACATTGTTTGTAAACTAAATTTACAGTGTTTGTAAAAATAAAATTTACATTGTTTGTAAAATAAATTTACAGTGTTTGTAAAAATAAATTTTGCATTGCTTGTAAAATAAAAGTAACAATATAAAAATATGTTTTTTATATAAACATAACGTAAATAAAAATATGATCTTTACCATATATATAGAACAACATTAAAAATATGATTTTTAATATATATATCGCGTGAAACAGATTGCGATGGAACTGACTGGAAGCAGAACGGAATCAAAATCGCTAGTTAAAGACTGACGGAGTGAAAACAAAGGTGAGAACTCCTCACTAAAATTTCTGCATAATTATTTATTTATTTTCATAACTGAAAAATATATGGAATTGCCTATTTAGATTTTTTATTAGTTTAATCATTATGAACTGTATACAGTGCTTGTTAGATCACCTTCCTCGTCCACAAACCATGGACGATTTAAACTGACTGTATTGCATGTTGTTTGTGATGTGAAATGTTTAACACATTAAAAATGTTAATATTAATAGGATAGTGAAATTAAATCATAAATATTCACTTATAATTTGAACAGTGAAAATTGGTTATAACCAATAATTTATTTAAAATAAACTATTGTTTGAAGACCCCATACGGGTATTGGGATGATATTTGACATACACTAGTCCCAATATTTAGTTGTATGTCAATCGATGGATTGACAGCCTGTGATGAGCATTATTTATTTATTTTAATGCTCACACGGTTGTAAATTTCACTCTGGTTGTGAACGGACTATTTATTGATTATTTATCATTATTGTGCACACATTCGATGTATGAAATCCATATAATCGAAATTATAAGGAAATTGATTGAGTCGCATTCCGATTCAAAAATAAATAATGTTTTATTAAAAAGACATTTTAGAATTAAAATTTACATTTTTGTTGAAATAAAATAGTTGAAACAAAAATTTACGTTTTTGTTGAAATAAAATAGTTGAAACCAAAATATCATTTTTTTGCTGAAATGGAATAGTCAAAACAAAAATAACATTTTTGTTAAAATAGAGTTGTATCAAAACAAAAATAACATTTTTGTTAAATAGGTTTGTATCAAAACAAAACTAACATTTTTGTTAAATAGATTTGTGTTAAAACAAAAATGTCAATTTTGTTGAATTTGATTATTGTAAATAAAATGAAGTTATCATTTTAATTCATTTTGTTAAATTAGAATTGTTAACAAAATGAAGTTGTCGCTTTTTACTCAATTTATTGAAATAGAACTGTCAACAAAATATAAGAATCATTTTAATGTAATCAAACATTTTTAATGTAAATAAGGTAACGAAACATTTTGTGTAAAAGAATCATTTTTATATTAAAGAATCATTTTTAATGTTAAAGAAACATTTTATGTAAAAGAATCACTTTTAATTGTAAAGAAACATTTTTAATGATAAAGACATTTTTATGAAAAGAACATTTTAATGTAAAAGAACATTTTAAAATAAAGAATCTTTTAAAATAAGAATATTTTAAAATAACAAATATTTTAAAATAATATTCAGTAAAGGATAAAATTATGATTTTGACGTCCGATTTTGGATGGACACAAAAATATAAAAATATGAAGTCGAATTAAGTAGCAAAGCCATTTTAACCCGAACGGGTTTATCGACCAATTATATTCATTTTATAAGGAATATCGGAAAGAAGTGATTTCAAAATTTAGTATTTTGAAAATATTATCATTTTAATATGTTAAAGATATAGAATATTCAATTTTGATTTAAAATTGAAAATAAAGTTGGAATCGTTTTAAAATGAATATATAAACGATTTATAAAATACGTTTTAAATGGTAATCAATGAAATATATAGAATATATATATTATATATATTTAATGGCCTAAATAGGACGCGCCGCGCAGCTACCGTTCGCGAATCTCGACCTTTAACTTCAAATTGGCGTAGCGGGAGATCCAACCGTCGGATTCTCCTAAAACAAGAACCATTGGGTTCGTATCAAAAAGAGTTTTGTAATGAATATAAGAGATTTGAAATCTAATGGTTGGATTTGGAAGTATGTCCAAATCAATTTTAGAGTAGGTCGCTATGAATGCAATTCGGTGACCAATATTCGAAACCGACTGTAAAGGCCTTAATAAAATTATTAAAAATATATAAAAATTAAGTAAAATCATAATAAATGATTTGGAAAGATTTCGGATGAAAAATTCAAAGCTTGAAAAGATAAAAATATATTTTTATCAAAATGTACTAGTTATTAACTAGAATCATAATCCAATTATTTTAGAAATAATAAATTGGATTTGTAATGGTTTTAATATAATCAAATTTTCCAACATATTAAATAAATGGATTGGATTTTGGGTTTGTCGTGAATGGTGTCTTAAATAACATTGTTCTTAAACCCCATATGAAAAGACTAAATCTTTTAATTAAGATTATTAGATTTTCCAATTATATTTAGTGATTGGAATAAAATGAATTGTGAATTAGGTTTATTGTGAACTGTTTTTTTAACGACATTCGTTCTTTAACCCGATGAAAAATAAAAATATAATTTTGGAATTTATAAATCTTTTATTAAGATTTAAATGGAAATTTCCCAAAGTAAAGTTTTCCAATCTAATATATTAAATTGGAATTGAATGGAATTCGATTTGGTAATAATCGAGATGAGCTTCTGTGAATGAAGACTGTTACTATATATGGAATTTAAAAGGCTTTGCCATTATTCCATTATATTATTAGTCTGATACGGAAATTTATATAGATTATATATTGATTTGATTTCTGTGAAGATTCCATATTTAATGGAAGATGATTTTGGGTTTATCGTGAACTTTGTTTTAAATGACATTGGTTCTTTAACCCAGTTAAAGAAAAGATTAATTTCTTAAATTTGAATAGTCATAAAGTAATGATTTTTGATATTAAAACCAAATTGGAGTTTTACTAAATTAGATTGAAATGGAAACGAGATAATTAGATTTATCAAATTCTTGAAATGATCGAGAATGGAGTACCACCAGTTTTACTCCAGGCGATAGTTAAATCTTTAATTAGATTTGAACGCGAAATGGTAATTAAATTTATTGATAACATTGTGGGTGTTAGATATGGAGTACTGCTAGTTTTTCTCCATGGGATGAATAAGTTGGGACTGGGATTAATAATAAATGATTACTTCGGTAAGGTTCGCTAAACCGACTAGTTAAATAAAACTTTTGAAAATGATATTCAAAAGAAGATTAAAGAATAAATTTAAAAGGATTTATCTTTGATAAAATTAATGGGAACCTTTCCGTAATAATATGAATATTTTATTAAAAGAATATTCTAAATCGGAATGAAGCGTATGATGTGATTTTATAGCACTTGATTATAAAATACGCGAATTATTTGGAAAGACTGGGTTTAACCCATTCTGAATAATTACTACAATGATCAAGAGTCGAAGATGAAGACGGTAGTTGAAGACCGGAGTTCTTCACATCGTTTGAGTGATTACTGATGTCTTGATTAGGCCATACACCCAAGACAAGGTAATAAGTGGTGATCGTCCAAACGTACTTGGAGATCAATAGATATGCGAGGACCTCTCTCCTGTATTGGACATATGGGACGAGGAATAAGGTGCCTCCGGTTTCGTTTAGACCTAGAACAGACTTGTAAATGGATGGTATATCCGACGTTGTATTCCTTTATGCTGTATTCGTTGATCTCTGCTAAATATATATCTGTTTGGTGGTGGAGAATTTATTCTCTTAATTAACACCCTTCTTTTAGACATACGAGTTTAGAGGTTATATATTGGCAGAAATCAATGGTATGGTATGGTTTGACAATGTGGCATCCTAAGATGCAAATGATCAAGGATTTTTTTGAATAGCAGAGCCTTGTGTAAGACGATCAAAGAATAGCTTATTTAGGCATAGCTTTGTGTATAGCGTTACTTCGCGAGCCGCACACCCCGGTATGAACCAGAAACGGGAGAAGGACCCCAGGGAAATGGAAATATGTTAGTTTCTAGCTAGAAGTAACGTCATGGTATGGAGCCCAGACTGTTTACTCATGTGGATGTTGCTTATTACTTGATGGATAGAGAGGCGCCTCGGATATATATATCGACAGTGGTCTGGTCGACATTACAGACCAGATTATTTTATGCCCCATAGGGCAGGCTAACATATAGTTTATGGTATAACTAATCATCGACGGATGACCGATCCTGGCGCTCCTAAGTGCAGTTATGGATGAGTCTTGAGGCACGGGCTAAAGTGTCTCGAATTCGGTAAGGATGATCCCTTGCCTTGGTTCATAGATGGAAATCCGACTACCAATACGACATCATGCGGTTTTGATTGTAGAACTAGTATGGCGACATGATATATGGTACCCACGCCACCTAGGATTGATACATTTATATTTGAAGTTGATTTCTTTACTTATAGTAATAATAAAAGATGAAATTTCGTGTATCAAGCATTTTTTGCTATTATAAGAGAAAACTCAATCCTCTGGCTTGCGTTGCATTGTGTGATGGGACCTGAGTCTTATAATAGCTTCATTTTTCAAAAAAACATTGCGTTGTTTCTTTTTAAATTAGGGGTCATCTGGAGTAAACCCGTTTCGTGTTATACGGTGTGGTACAGTGATTTACCCAACTTTAAAATCAAGCTAATAACTGTTTTAGTTCTCACATCAGTTCCATGACTGACCCGGAGTTTATTGTTTTAACCTAAACTCTGGTTGCCCATATTTTCCACACGGGCAGCTAGTAGTTTTGGTTTTGCAGATATTATTCATAAGATCCTAGTTTACAGCTAATGCGATATTCGGAAAGCTCTGTGTAACACCCCACCTCCGCTAGGGTCACTTACAAAGGGAATGCACTAGTTTTGGAGGGGTATTATCGAGATAACATCACTGAATTATCACAAGACAAAACATCAATAAAAAAAAATTTAAGTAAACAGCGGAAGAATTTATGAGCAAAACAGACTTCATTTTATTCCAAAATAAACCATGTCTCTTACAAGCATTTCAAATAACTTCATTACAACTGTCTTGTAATAATAGCCAAAGAAGCAATAACTTAAAAACAGAAAAACAGCTTATTCCCCAGGTGCAGTAAAAAGAAGCAGCCATAGCAAACCATACATGCTGAGCCAAAGCAAGTGATATCCAAGCTAAGAGCTAGTGTTTCCTCCCTGAGAACCTGGGGGGGGGGGGAACGAAAGAAAAAGAGGCGAAAGGAAAAGGGTCAGTCATAAAGACTGAGTAAGTCCTAGTGACTTTCAGTGTAAAAACGGTTAAAACAACCTGTCATGTATGAACTGGAACTAAACTTAAGAATGGTGTCAAGGTGAACAAGATAGACTAAGGTGATCAGGATAAGTCAAGACAAGTCAAGTAAAGCATCACATGTTCGAGATTCGTTGCATCGACTGTACTAGTATGCTAAGCCCATATCACAAGTTAATCACAAAATAAATCCCACGGCCCAATATCATGAAATGACCCTGAAACGGGGTCTGACCCAAGTACGGGGTCCTACGGAGCGATTATCTAGTCGATCGGCTCCCTACAAGTTCTAGCTCATCAAGTGTCCGTGTCATACGGCTAATCACGAATGTAGTCACCTGTGCTGGGTCCACCTTCGGGTGTATCAGCCCTAGGGTGTCAACCCCTGACACGATTCAAGATGCACAGATAAATCTACGGATACCCAGTGCCTGCCCCGGAATACGTGCACGACCGTAGTCCACCGAACCTACACTGGCATACCCCACTGCCGTCGTTCACCTCTTACAATCAGCCCAGTAATCGTGCCCCACCCGGCCTAGCCCCAGGGTACCTTGATACATCTAGAGGGTTACTGCTGAAAAGAGTCGTGTCTAGGGTTTCGCCTAACAGATTAGGTCATGTAATTCGTGACCTAACCCGTGTAACCGATTAAGTCATGTAATTCGTGACTTGATCCTTTTCCAGTCTAGTCGTGTCAAGATGGTTAAGTATGTCATTTAAATTCGTGACTTAACCCGCCTACGTGTCATGTCAAGTTGGCTAAATGTTGTCGTTTTCAAGTTCATGACTTAGCCCTACAAATCGTGTTCAAGTTGGTTAAGTTGTCTTTTCATGTTCATGACTTAACCCTAATTGTCATTAATTGATTCGTTAATGCACCGAACCACTCACATTGGATCCTATTGTTCGTAGCCACTGGATTTGTCGGGCGGTTCCGGGCAGGTTTACGCTACGAACTCAACCCAACCTCGGGTTTCAAGCACGATGTGACCAACTACCCACATTGGATCCTATTGTTTGTAGCAACTAGATTTGCCGGGCGGTTCCGGGCAGGTTTACACTACAAACTCAACCCAACCTCGAGTTGGCCACTTTCTTGTTTTCTAAAGTCATGCCCATGTTCTTATCAAATTCGTGCTACTTTCATAGCATGTTCATATAAATTTTATGTCCAACTAAGGCATGTTTCAAGTCATGTTATGGCATGTTCAAGTCAAGTTTTCGTGCCATATTTCATGTTCTACTTATGCCAAATTTCACGATTTATGATTATAATCAATTCAAGTTTTGCCTATTCTACCCAATCGTATCCCCAACGCATATAAACGTACTTCGTTCACAAGCATAAACAATTCAAGAGATAAAGGGGAATAACACCAAACATGTGATAGGCATATGTGACAATTCCACCATCACTTGCATAATAAACAGGCTATAACATATCACATGGTTTCAATACTAACATGATGATAACTTGGCATAATAATGGTTCCAACTTGGTTTAACTTGATGATTTCAACTTTACATCATAGGCATAATATTCCTTGCGGGCATAATAATCATTTTATTACAGTCATGAAACATTAAAGGGATGGTAATTCTAATAGGCATAGAGGATTCCAATTTAGCATTTTTAACATAGTGATTCTCATCTAGCATTATAAACATAATGATTCCAACTTTTCATCATAACCTAGCAATTCCCAATTTGTCCTTAACATGATAGGTATATTAACATCTCAGGCATAGTTTCATTAATATCATAGACATGGTTTAATTAGCATCATAGGCATGGTTCAATCAACATGAGGATTTCAATGAACATATGATTCCATGGACATGTATTTGTTCAACTTGCAATAAAATTTAGCCCAAGTGATTCATAACAACATCAACATCATGATAAGTTTAACTTGCAACATTAACATAGCAATATTCCCAAATTTTGATTCAAAGTTAAACAATATAAACATGGATTAATAATAGTTCTTAAATCCGGTTTCAATTCATAGCATGTCCATGTTATTTTAGCGTTTTTGCCTAAAAAGTGACATAGAACTTACAATATGAAGCAAGCAATCCAAATCAAAACTTTAAATCAAATAGCCCCAAATCCGTTGTTCCGTTGTCTAAAGCGTCGTAGTTGTTGTAGCTTCTAGTTGTAGCCTTCAAGAATCGTCCTTCGTCTTCTATAATTTTGTTCTTTTTATTTTTAATTTAGAGTTCTAGGTTTAATGGCGGCTGCATGAGGCTAAAATGAAATAGTATGATGTAAGCTAGGTCTTAGGGTCTTTTATAGTGTTTAGAATTAGTTTTAGCCATAGGATAAACCCTAGGATAGATCTGAGCCATCTAAAATCGTCACAAGCCCCCAAAACAAGACCCAGGAGCCAAAACAGGTGCACCAGGCCAACCTGGCCGACCAGGGAGGTCGACCCCCAGGTCGACACCCAGGTCGACTCCCCAGTCGACCTGGGGGGGGAGGTCGACCCCCAGGTCGACACTAGTGTCGACCTGGTTGGGGGGGAGGTCGACCCTAGTGTCGACCCCCCTGTCGTCCTGTCTGGGCGGGATTTTTCCCGCCTACCCTGAATTCTGAAAATTTGAATCTGTTTTTGAATTTGAATTTTTCGTGAAACTTTGCGAGGCCATATCTTGATCATACGGACTCCGATTTACGAAATTTCAGACTCTATTTCGCGTATTTTTCCGAGATGAACGCAATGGCGCAACCCGTTTTCCCTGATTCAGAATTTAACATTTAATTCTGCCTTGATTCTTGTCTTAACATGTTGTTAAAATTCGGGTTGTTACATTCTCCCCTCCTTTAAGGATTTCGTCCCCGAAATCTCCAAGTTAGGAAGAACGCATCCTACCATCCATCATCCATCTACTCAAAACATCATCCACAAGCAGCCATTGTCCTTAAAAGATTTCTAATGCTGTATGAACATATGTAGAAAGTGTGTGCATATGTTCCTTATCTAATGCAAATGATCAGGCCTGATTGATCTTCTCAAATGCAAAATATGTTTAGTGAAATGAATCCAATATGTATGCAAAAAAAATTCCTATTATAATTCATAATTTCTACATGAGTGCTCAAACATTCAATCATATGCAACAACCAAATGATAGCACAACCAAGTTTCCAAAATAAACACTCATGCATATGCAACATGAAACTGTGACTGAGCCGATCTAGTGCCTAATGTGTATTCATGCATCCACGAGCAACCACTTGCGACCACTTGCAACCATTTTGCAATCATAACATGTTTCAATTACATGTTTACATCCAAAAAGATTCTACCTATGGTTCTCAAGATAGGATCGAGGAGATAACAAGATAAAACAAAGCATCTAGAAAAAGAAGTTAAAGATGTACCCCCAGAAGGTCCGGTCTGCTTCTTAGGGCAGTCCTTGCTGATGTGTCCAGTCTCCCCACAATGAAAACATTCACCTTGCTTTCTCTTTCTCTTTCTACAATCCTTGGCTATGTGCCCTTCCGTAACACAGAAATTGCATTTCCTTTTATCACGTGAGTTGTCGTTCTTGCCTCCTTTCTCGGAGTCTACCTTCTTATTCTGAGAATCGTTGGGCTTGACCTCTTTCTTTCCCTTCTTATCTTCCTCATACAGTAGGGCCATATCCACCAAGCTTTCAAAGGTCGCCCCCATGGGAACATGAGTCATGGCCAAACCATGTAGTGGTTCGTTCAAGCCTCGTGCAAAACGTAGCGCCTTTTTCTGAGGAGTGTTGACTAACTCCAATCCGAAGCGAGCAAGCTAATTGAAACGGTTCACATATTCTTTAACTGTCATATTTCCTTGTTTAAGGGCCAGAAACCGTTCCATTTGGAGACTCTCCTCTGTCGATGACAAGAACTTAAGCCCAAATCTCCCTCTAAAGTCCGCCCAAGTCTCAATGGGCCTAGTAGTGTTGGTGACTTCCCACCAATAAGAAGCTTCCTCTTTCATGAGCCACGCCGCCAACTGTACTTTCCTATTGTCCTCTACCTCAAAGATAACGAACAAGTCTTCGGTTTCCTTCAACCAATTCCGTGCCTCAACAAAAGTCTCAGTTCCTAGGAAATCCTTTCCGCCCATGGCCTTAAAGTCCATGCATATCTTTGAAAAAGCAGTTTCTCGCGGAGGTTGAGGAGGATGAGGAGGAGGATTGGCTGGGCCTGCCACATTAGCCCGAACCTCGAGGAAACGACGGAACCAAGTGGGTATATTGAAACCCTTGGGAAGATTAAGATCGTCGGCCATGATAAGCTGAAAACGAAAAAGGAAAAGATTCAAACGAGGAAACAAAGATTGTGCTAATGGCTTTTTGGGGAATAGCCTTTTAAAATAAACCAACTTTTCTTGAAAAGTGCTTCTTTGTAAATGGCTTTGAAAAAAGAAATTCAAAAGGTTTTCAAAACTTTTTCCCAGTCTTGGTAACCTTCTGCTCTGATACCAAGTGTAACACCCCACCTCCGCTAGGGTCACTCACAAAGGGAATGCACTAGTTTTGGAGGGGTATTATCGAGATAACATCACAGAATTATCACAAGACAGAACATCAATAAAAAAAATTTAAGTAAACAGCGGAAGAATTTATGAGCAAAACAGAACTTCATTTTATTCCAAAATAAACCATGTCTCTTACAAGCATTTCAAATAACTTCATTACAACTGTCTTGTAATAATAGCCAAAGAAGCAATAACTTAAAAACAGAAAAACAGCTTATTCCCCAGGTGCAGTAAAAAGAAGCAGCCATAGCAAACCATACATGCTGAGCCAAAGCAAGTGATATCCAAGCTAAGAGCTAGTGTTTCCTCCCTGAGAACCTGGGGGGGGGGGACGAAAGAAAAGGAGGCGAAAGGAAAAGGGTCAGTCATAAAGACTGAGTAAGTCCTAGTGACTTTCAGTGTAAAAACGGTTAAAACAACCTGTCATGTATGAACTGGAACTAAACTTAAGAATGGTGTCAAGGTGAACAAGATAGACTAAGGTGATCAGGATAAGTCAAGACAAGACAAGTAAAGCATCACATGTTCGAGATTCGTTGCATCGACTGTACTAGTATGCTAAGCCCATATCACAAGTTAATCACGAAATAGATCCCACGGCCCAATATCATGAAATGACCCTGAAACGGGGTCTGACCCAAGTACGGGGTCCTACGGAGCGATTATCTAGTCGATCGGCTCCCTACAAGTTCTAGCTCGTCAAGTGTCCGTGTCATACGACTAATCACGAATGTAGTCACCTGTGCTGGGTCCACCTTCGGGTGTATCAGCCCTAGGGTGTCAACCCCTGACACGATTCAAGATGCACAGATAAATCTACGGATACCCAGTGCCTGCCCCGGAATACGTGCACGACCGTAGTCCACCGAACCTACACTGGCATACCCCACTGCCGTCGTTCACCTCTTACAATCAGCCCAGTAATCGTGCCCCACCCGGCCCAGCCCCAGGGTACCTTGATACATCTAGAGGGTTACTGCTGAAAAGGGTCGTGTCTAGGGTTTCGCCTAACAGATTAGGTCATGTAATTCGTGACCTAACCCGCCTAACCGATTAAGTCATGTAATTCGTGACTTAATCCTTTTCCAGTCTAGTCGTGTCAAGATGGTTAATTATGTCATTTAAATTCGTGACTTAACCTGCCTACGTGTCATGTCAAGTTGGCTAAGTGTTGTCGTTTTCAAGTTCATGACTTAGCCCTACAAATCGTGCTCAAGTTGGTTAAGTTGTCTTTTCATGTTCATGACTTAACCCTAATTGGCATTAATTGATTCGTTAATGCACCGAACCACTCACATTGGATCCTATTGTTCGTATCCACTGGATTTGCCGGGCGGTTCCGGGCAGGTTTACGCTACGAACTCAACCCAACCTCGGGTTTCAAGCGCGATGTGACCAACTACCCACATTGTATCCTATTGTTTGTAGCAATTGGATTTGTCGGGCGGTTCCGGGCAGGTTTACACTACAAACTCAACCCAACCTCGAGTTGGCCACTTTCTTGTTTTCTAAAGTCATGCCCATGTTCTTATCAAATTCATGCTACTTTCATAGCATGTTCATATAAATTTTATGTCCAACTAAGGCATGTTTCAAGTCAAGTTATGGCATGTTCGAGTCAAGTTTTCGTGCCATATTTCATGTTCTACTTATGCCAAATTTCACTATTTATGATTATAATCAATTCAAGTTTTGCCTATTCTACCCAATCGTATCCCCAACGCATATAAACGTGCTTCGTTCACAAGCATAAACAATTCAAGAGATAAAGGGGAATAACACCAAACATGTGATAGGCATATGTGACAATTCCAACATCACTTGCATAATAAACAGGCTATAACATATCACATGGTTTCAATATTAACATGATGATAACTTGGCATAATAATGGTTCCAACTTGGTTTAACATGATGATTTCTACTTTACATCATAGGCATAATAATCCTTGCGGGCATAATAATCATTTTATTACAATCATGAAACATTAAAGGCATGGTAATTCTAATAGGCATAGCGGATTCCAATTTAGCATTTTTAACATAGTGATTCTCATCTAGCATTATAAACATAATGATTCCAACTTTTCATCATAACCTAGCAATTCCCAATTTGTCCTTAACATGATAGGTATATTAACATCTCAGGCATAGTTTCATTAATATCATAGACATGGTTTAATTAGCATCATAGGCATGGTTTAATCAACATGAGGATTTCAATGAACATATGATTCCATGGACATGTATTTGTTCAACTTGCAATAAAATTTAGCCCAAGTGATTCATAACAACATCAACATCATGATAAGTTTAACTTGCAACATTAACATAGCAATATTCCCAAATTTTGATTCAAAGTTAAACAATATAAACATGGATTAATAATAGTTCTTAAATCCGGTTTCAATTCATAGCATGTCCATGTTATTTTAGCGTTTTTGCCTAAAAAGTGACATAGAACTTACAATATGAAGCAAGCAATCCAAATCAAAACTTTAAATCAAATAGCCCCAAATCCGTTGTCTAAAGCGTCGTAGTTGTTGTAGCTTCTAGTTGTAGCCTTCAAGAATCGTCCTTTGTCTTCTATAATTTTGTTCTTTGTATTTTTAATTTAGAGTTCTAGGTTTAATGGCGGCTGCATGAGGCTAAAATGAAATAGTATGATTTAAGCTAGGTCTTAGGGTCTTTTTATAGTGTTTAGAATTAGTTTTAGCCATAGGATAAACCCTAGGATAGATCTGAGCCATCTAAAATCGTCACAAGCCCCCAAAACAAGACCCAGGAGCCAAAACAGGTGCACCAGGCCGACCTGGCCGACCAGGGAGGTGGACACCCAGGTCGACTCCCCAGTCGACCTGGGGGGGAGGTCGACCCCCAGGTCGACTCTAGTGTCGACCTGATTGGGGGGGAGGTCGACCCTAGTGTCGACCTGTCTGGGCGGGATTTTTCCCGCCTACCCTGAATTCTGAAAATTTGAATCTGTTTTTGAATTTGAATTTTTCGTGAAACTTTGCGAGGCCATATCTTGATCATACGGACTCCGATTTACGAAATTTCGGACTCTATTTCGCGTATTTTTCCGAGACAAACGTGATGGCGCAACCCGTTTTCCCTGATTAAGATTTTAACATTTAATTCTGCCTTGATTCTTGTCTTAACATGTTGTTAAAATTCGGGTTGTTACATTCTCCCCTCCTTTAAGGATTTCGTCCCCGAAATCTCCTAGTTCGGAAGAACGCATCCTACCATCCATCATCCATCTACTCAAAACATCATCCACAAGCAGCCATTGTCCTTAAAAGATTTCTAATGCTGTATGAACATATGTAGAAAGTGTGTGTATATGTTCCTTATCTAATGCAAATGATCAGGCCTGATTGATCTTCTCAAATGCAAAATATGTTTAGTGAAATGAATCCAATATGTATGCAAAAAAAATTCCTATTATAATTCATAATTTCTACATGAGTGCTCAAACATTCAATCATATGCAACAACCAAATGATAGCACAACCAAGTTTCCAAAATAAACACTCATGCATATGCAACATGAAACTGTGACTGAGTCGATCTAGTGCCTAATGTGTATTCATGCATCCACGAGCAACCACTTGCGACCACTTGCAACCATTTTGCAATCATAACATGTTTCAATTACATGTTTACATCCAAAAAGATTCTACCTATGGTTCTCAAGATAGGATCGAGGAGATAACAAGATAAAACAAAGCATCTAGAAAAAGAAGTTAGAGATGTAACCCCAGAAGGTCCTGTCTGCTTCTTAGGGCAGTCCTTGCTGATGTGTCCAGTCTCCCCACAATGAAAACATTCACCTTGCTTTCTCTTCCTCTTTCTACAATCCTTGGCTATGTGCCCTTCCGTACCACAGAAATTGCATTTCCTTTTATCACGTGAGTTGTCGTTCTTGCCTCCTTTCTCGGAGTCTACCTTCTTATTCTGAGAATCGTTGGGCTTGACCTCTTTCTTGCCCTTCTTATCTTCCTCATACAGTAGGGCCATATCCACCAAGCTTATAAAGGTCGCCCCCATGGGCACATGAGTCATGGCCAAACCATGTAATGGCTCGTTCAAGCCTCGTGCAAAACGTAGCGCCTTTTTCTGAGGAGTGTTGACTAACTCCAATCCGAAGCGAGCAAGCTGATTGAAATGGTTCACATATTCTTTAACTGTCATATTTCCTTGTTTAAGGGCCAGAAACCGTTCCATTTGGAGACTCTCCTCTGTCGATGACAAGAACTTAAGCCCAAATCTCCCTCTAAAGTCCGCCTAAGTCTCAATGGCCTAGTAGCGTTGGTGACTTCCCACCAATAAGAAGCTTCCTCTTTCATGAGCCACGCCGCCAACTGTACTTTCCTATTGTCCTCTACCTCAAAGATAACGAACAAGTCTTCGGTTTCCTTCAACCAATTCCGTGCCTCAACAAAAGTCTCAGTTCCTAGGAAATCCTTTCCGCCCATGGCCTTAAAGTCCTTGCATATCTTTGAAAAAGCAGTTTCTCGTGGAGGTTGAGGAGGATGAGGAGGAGGATTGGTTGGGCCTGCCACATTAGCCCGAGCCTCGAGGAAACGACGGAACCAAGTGGGTATATTGACACCCTCGGGAAGATTAAGATCGTCGGCCATGATAAGCTGAAAACGAAAAAGGAAAAGATTCAAACGAGGAAACAAAGATTGTGCTAATGGCTTTTTGGGGAATAGCCTTTTAAAATAAACCAACTTTTCTTGAAAAGTGCTTCTTTGTAAATGGCTTTGAAAAAAGAAATTCAAAAGGTTTTCAAAACTTTTTCCCAGCCTTGGTAACCTTCTGCTCTGATACCAAGTGTAACACCCCACCTCCGCTAGGGTCACTCACAAAGGGAATGCACTAGTTTTGGAGGGGTATTATCGAGATAACATCACAGAATTATCACAAGACAGAACATCAATAAAAAAAATTTAAGTAAACAGCGGAAGAATTTATGAGCAAAACAGAACTTCATTTTATTCCAAAATAAACCATGTCTCTTACAAGCATTTCAAATAACTTCATTACAACTGTCTTGTAATAATAGCCAAAGAAGCAATAACTTAAAAACAGAAAAACAGCTTATTCCCCAGGTGCAGTAAAAAGAAGCAGCCATAGCAAACCGTACATGCTGAGCCAAAGCAAGTGATATCCAAGCTAAGAGCTAGTGTTTCCTCCCTGAGAACCTTGGGGGGGAAACGAAAGAAAAAGAGGCGAAAGGAAAAGGGTCAGTCATAAAGACTGAGTAAGTCCTAGTGACTTTCAGTGTAAAAACGGTTAAAACCACCTGTCTTGTATGAACTGGAACTAAACTTAAGAATGGTGTCAAGGTGAACAAGATAGACTAAGGTGATTAGGATAAGTCAAGACAAGTCAAGTAAAGCATCACATGTTCGAGATTCATTGCATCGACTGTACTAGTATGCTAAGCCCATATCACAAGTTAATCACGAAATAAATCCCATGGCCCAATATCATGAAATGACCCTAAAACGGGGTCTGACCCAAGTACGGGGTCCTACGGAGCGATTATCTAGTCGATCGGCTCCCTACAAGTTCTAGCTCGTCAAGTGTCCGTGTCATACGGCTAATCACGAACGTAGTCACCTGTGCTGGGTCCACCTTCGGGTGTATCAGCCCTAGGGTGTCAACCCCTGACACGATTCAAGATGCACAGATAAATCTACGGATACCCAGTGCCTGCCCCGGAATACGTGCACGACCATAGTCCACCGAACCTACACTGGCTTACCCCACTGCCGTCGTTCACCTCTTACAATCAGCCCAGTAATCGTGCCCCACCCGGCCTAGCCCTAGGGTACCTTGATACATCTAGAGGGTTACTGCTGAAAAGGGTCGTGTCTAGGGTTTCGCCTAACAGATTAGGTCATGTAATTCGTGACCTAACCCGCCTAACCGATTAAGTCATGTAATTCGTGACTTAATCCTTTTCCAGTCTAGTCGTGTGAAGATGGTTAAGTATGTCATTTAAATTCGTGACTTAACCCGCCTACGTGTCATGTCAAGTTGGCTAAGTGTTATCGTTTTCAAGTTCATGACTTAGCCCGACAAATCGTGTTCAAGTTGGTTAAGTAGTCTTTTCATGTTCATGACTTAACCCTAATTGGCATTAATTGATTCGTTAATGCACCGAACCACTCACATTGGATCCTATTGTTCGTAGCCACTGGATTTGTCGGGCGGTTCTGGGCAGGTTTACGCTACGAACTCAACCCAACCTCGGGTTTCAAGCGCGATGTGACCAACTACCCACATTGGATCCTATTGTTTGTAGCAACTGGATTTGCCGGGCGGTTCCGGGCAGGTTTACACTACAAACTCAACCCAACCTCGAGTTGGCCACTTTCTTGTTTTCTAAAGTCATGCCCATGTTCTTATCAAAATCGTGCTACTTTCATAGCATGTTCATATAAATTTTATGTCCAACTAAGGCATGTTTCAAGTCAAGTTATGGCATGTTCAAGTCAAGTTTTCGTGCCATATTTCATGTTCTACTTATTCCAAATTTCACGATTTATGATTATAATCAATTCAAGTTTTGCCTATTCTACCCAATCGTATCCCCAACGCATATAAACGTACTTCGTTCACAAGCATAAACAATTCAAGAGATAAAGGGGAATAACACCAAACATGTGATAGGCATATGTGACAATTCCAACATCACTTGCATAATAAACAGGCTATAACATATCACATGGTTTCAATACTAACATGATGATAACTTGGCATAATAATGGTTCCAACTTGGTTTAACATGATGATTTCAACTTTACATCATATGCATAATAATCCTTGCGGGCATAATAATCATTTTATTACAATCATGAAACATTAAAGGCATGGTAATTCTAATAGGCATAGTGGATTCCAATTTAGCATTTTTAACATAGTGATTCTCATCTAGCATTATAAACATAATGATTCCAACTTTTCATCATAACCTAGCAATTCCCAATTTGTCCTTAACATGATAGGTATATTAACATCTCAGGCATAGTTTCATTAATATCATAGACATGGTTTAATTAGCATCATAGGCATGGTTCAATCAACATGAGGATTTCAATGAACATATGATTCCATGGACATGTATTTGTTCAACTTGCAATAAAATTTAGCCCAAGTGATTCATAACAACATCAACATCATGATAAGTTTAACTTGCAACATTAACATAGCAATATTCCCAAATTTTGATTCAAAGTTAAACAATATAAACATGGATTAATAATAGTTCTTAAATCCGGTTTCAATTCATAGCATGTCCATGTTATTTTAGCGTTTTTGCCTAAAAAGTGACATAGAACTTACAATATGAAGCAAGCAATCCAAATCAAAACTTTAAATCAAATAGCCCCAAATCCGTTGTCTAAAGCGTCGTAGTTGTTGTAGCTTCTAGTTGTAGCCTTCAAGAATCGTCCTTCGTCTTCTATAATTTTGTTCTTTGTATTTTTAATTTAGAGTTCTAGGTTTAATGGCGGCTGCATGAGGCTAAAATGAAATAGTATGATTTGAGCTAGGTCTTAGGGTCTTTTTATAGTGTTTAGAATTAGTTTTAGCCATAGGATAAACCCTAGGATAGATCTGAGCCATCTAAAATCGTCACAAGCCCCCAAAACAAGACCCAGGAGCCAAAACAGGTGCACCAGGCCAACCTGGCCGACCAGGGAGGTCGACCCCCAGGTCGACTCCCCAGTCGACCTGGGGGGGACGTCGACCCCCAGGTCGACTCTAGTGTCGACCTAGTTGGGGGGGAGGTCGACCCTAGTGTCGACCCCCCTGTCGACCTGTCTGGGCGGGATTTTTCCCGCCTACCCTGAATTCTGGAAATTTGAATCTGTTTTTGAATTTGAATTTTTCGTGAAACTTTGCGAGGCCATATCTTGATCATACAGACTCCGATTTACGAAATTTCGGACTCTATTTCGCGTATTTTTCCGAGACGAACGCAATGGCGCAACCCGTTTTCCCTGATTCAGATTTTAACATTTAATTCTGCCTTGATTCTTGTCTTAACATGTTGTTAAAATTCGGGTTGTTACACTCTGTATCCATGTATTTCTTTCAGTTGTGTTTTGTATTATTTTTCCACTGCTATTTAAATGTAATTTAAAACTCTGATATGTTTTTGTTGTATAATATTTATTCATACTCTGTTACATTCTTGTACTTTGATGTAATTGTGGTAATAGCAATGAAATATTCTGTGTTCTGATGAGTGTTGTTCTTAAGTCAATTCGTACTTTCATTTACTGGGAAGTTTGGGTCGTTTCAATGGCCATCTATAAATACGCTTCTACGCACACTTATCACTCAAACCCAAGATCTGAAATAACTTAAGATGTAATGGTAGCAAGTAGATGATAAAAAAGCCTGGAACCCTTGCACACCAGTAAACACTATGTGAGAAAACTCTTCTCTGCTTCTCCTTTTAAACTGATATGTTCATACGTTTGGATATACATATACATATATATATGTATTGATGTTTGAATATATTGAATAGAGTAGTTAGATCTGGTTGTAAATATGGAAACAAAGACTACTCTAAAAATTTAAGTTTTAAAACATGTGAATAAAACACATAGCAACAGCAGAGTATATTTGTAAATATACTCTCCTTTAATCCATGTAAATATATTATAGATTATTCTATATTCAAGTGAAAAACATATGTATATGAACATCCACCTCTGGATTTGTTATATTGAGTAAATTCAACCTTTTATATCAATACTAAAATGTTTTGAAAGACTAGAAAACCAAATAGTCAGAGAAGAAATAGAAAAGACAATGAGAAAACAACCCAACTTCTTTGTTGTTTTATATGTGTGCAATGTATATGTCATCTATAGTTCAGATATTTAAGTTGTTTAAATGGGTTAATTAAGATAAGAAGCTTGAAAATGAGGCTGGTAAGGACGGTGAACAAAATGGGAAACACAGTAGTATGTGTGCACAACATTTCAAGCTACATAGTGCATTTTGGGTGAGTAAATTTCTCTTTACCCATTTAATCTATCACTGATTGTGTAAACCATAATGTAAAGATACATGCTTACATATATGCTTTCAAATAGGATTATACTTAGCAAAATTTATCTTCATAGCAAGTCTGGAAACAAAAATATATGACCTTAAACCCGTGTACAAAATTCCAAAGCTGCAGTAGTACATTTCTAGGTAAGTCAATTTACCTTTACCCATTTAATCTATCACTGATTAAAAAGAAAAATACAATACAAAGTTATATAAATATATATGCTTTTAAATACGAGTATACTTAGCTAAATTAAAACTGCATAGCAAGCCGGGGAAACAAATCATGGAAACTGAAAACAGAGTATTGGAACTATCACAAAAACCTCACTTTCATTCTTTTATTTTTGAATCACCACTGGACTATCTTGTTGATGCTTAGTATATGCATTTCTTTGTTTGTTTATCAGTATGGTGCAATCACGTGAGTGTATGATGCATTTGAACCCAATTAACCTTTGAAAAACACATATGTATGTTGTTAAACTAGTAAAACATTCCAGTTCTCACATTTTAGGAAATCCATATCTTTGATGCTTGGGAGTTATAGGATAGAAGACCTGCGCTAGTACCGTGAATCCATATCTATAATGTATTATAAAAACATCTGCAACTCTTCTAACATTTATATATACTGTTATAAATAAAAATACTTGAGGAGTTTGAAAACTCAAAAATTCGAACATTTAAATTCTGAGAATCAGGTATAACAATGAAATAGAAATAGGAAATCGTGTTTTTTTAAAAGAAATTTGAGATCTTTAGTCATAGGAATAAAGAGAATTTAGTGTTAATCAGAAAAAGGAACATGGGTCAAATTCCGGCGATGTCGTGGATGATGGTTCTTGCGGTTGTGGACGATGGTTCATGCAGTCGGGGACGGAGTAGCGTTAAGGACCAGGGATGAGGGGAAAATGTCAGATAATTTTTTAATGGATTTACTGTTGAGAATTTAAGCAGTATAGGATTTTGTGTATTATGATTTGGGTCTAGGTTTCAATTGCATCGTACGGACAGATGATTGGATCGAGTGGCATCAAAATCAGGGTAGAGGAATTCGAAGGTGCGGGAAGTCGAATGGTGGTAGCGGCAAGAGGTCGATGGTCCGAATCGACCTTGGGAGGTCGATGCGAGGCCGTGAATTGGAGCAGGACTTCGATTGAAATGGTGGAGGAGTGAATTTTTGAAGGAGGAGTTTGTGGGGCTGATTGACTGGTCATTGACGATGGCGGTGACAAATGCGATTGATGGGCGGTGGATCGGCAAGGGTATGTTCAAGGGTCGAGGTGTTCTGGTGCACGAGGATGCACCAACATTTGTACAGAAGAGGAAAGAAAAGGGACGCAGTGGCAATATAGGAGAAAAGGGAAAAGAGGGTGGACGGTTAAATGGGAACTGGGCTTCGGCTCAGTAAAGTAAAAAAAAATTGAAAATGGGAGTGGGACGAAATATAATGGGCTGAAGAAATCAAATATAAGAAAGAAAAGGGAAAGTGAGAAAAAGGAAAGAGAGAGGAATTGCCGACTTATCGACGTAAATCAAACAGTTTTGAAATCTCCAAATTTATCTTAATGTAATGTTTATTAAATAATAATAAGAAATTGTGATATATGTTTGTGTACATAATTAAATAGATTATTTTAATTAAATGGCAATTTGGGAATAACAAATAAAAACCATCGACATAAATTAAAGTTGAACTTTCATAAATATATATAGTTGTTTATCAAAGTTATAATTATAGAATTTAAATTATTCTTTTTAATTTAAATAATAAGGTAATGAATAAAATCAACAGTGCGTCATGATTTCAGAAAGAAAGATGAATATCACCGATGAGTTCAACATTTTGGAATAAATATCGATGTGTTACTTAATTTTTTTTGATTTAAGTCAATAATCGTTTTTTAATTAGATGATAAATAAGAAAACAAAATTTATAATGATTAAGTAACTTGATGAACTACCCGTAACAACATTCCCAAACAAAATCAAGATGATTAAATAAAAGGAGACCCGAAGGAATGATATTCACATTTCTAAGTGAATAACCATAGAAACAAATGCTGCAAATGACGATGGTTGTAAGAGGAATTAGGAAAGGAGAATCGGTAAATCATGTAATGATAAGATTGTTTCAAAATTCGGAAAATAAATAGAATGAAGATGAATTGGAAGAGATGTTGAATTGGTAATCGATTATATCAAATTTAGAAAACATCTTTTACTTTCCGGTTTAACGAAGATTCAATAAAATAAATATTTACTTATTTAAAGAAAGAAAGTTCTGGAAGGATATAATATGAAAATAATCAAGATTAACCAATATATAAATGACGATTTATTGAATTTGAATTGCCAAAACAGAGATGTTAGATATATTGTGGAAGTTGATTGTCGATTAAATTGTCGACTGATTGATGGTTGTGTTAAAATGTGATTATCCTGACTTGAATATTAAAGTAAACATGGACATTAACTCATCATGTATTAGATCATTATTTAAATATGTGAGTTGAATCTTATATGTGAAATGATTTTATTTAAATCCTGATAATCAATTAGGATATAGAAACCATGTAAACATGTTGATTGATTGCTATTAAGTATCACTTGACCCCAAAAGATATTAAAATTGTCGTTTCAAAGAGTCCGGAAATTATATTCCACTTCGATTCGATTTATACGAGTCAGAGATTATTGAAGATAATTGAAGACGGAGTTATGCAAGGGTTGTTCCGTAAATCCTAGGTAGAAATTGCCTAAGATGGATTTATAGAATAGTGCCTTCGGTTTGTCCAGTCCTAGGACAACTTGTACGGACGAATTTCTGACAAAGTATTTCTTAAGAGTCACGAACATTTATTTTTACAAACGTACTTCTGTTCGGTGGCGAAGAAGACTGTAGCGGCCAGGAATTTCGCTCGATCTGAATCAGTCATTAAACCGATCTAGACCGTTCGAAACCCCTGATCGTTTTGAGAACAGGACAAATCAGAACGCAGACGGAAGAACATTTCATTGTTATTACAACAATTCCATCAGATACAAGAATATACAGAGTACAGATGAATAAATTACATTCGATGAATATCAGAGATTACAATAAATTACATAGCAGCGGAAAATAATACAAAGCACAACTGAAGGTGATATACGGATACAGAGCTTTCCGGATACCATTCCAGCTGTAAACCAGGATCCTGTGAATATAAGTCTGCAAAACCAAAACTACTAGCTGCCTGTGTAGAAAATAGGGGTACCCAGAGTTTAGGTTAAAACAATAAACTCCAGGTCAGTCATGTGACTGGTGTGAGAACTAAAACAGTTATTTAAAGCTTTACTTTAAAAGAGAGTAATTCAAGGGATCACGCCGTATAACACGGAACGGGTTTCCTCCCAAGAATACTAGTGCATAGAATAAACAACGCAATGCTTTTTCGAAAAATGAAGCTATTATAAGACCCGGGTCCCATCACACAATGCAATGCAAGCCGGAGGATAGGGTATTCCCTTATAATAGCCAAACATGCTTGGTATGTTTAAAACAAATCATTTGATACTATAATAAGTGTATAGTGTCAAAACAATTTCAATCATAAATATAAATCATAGACGTCATGGGTACCATATATCATGTCGCCATACTAGTTCTACAATAAAAACCGCAATACACGTATTGGAAATTGGATTTCCGTCATGAGTCGAGGCAAGGGGCAAGCTCCTCTCCGCTTCGATACACTCTAGCAAATGCTCAGGACTACGCACTCTGGGCAACCACTGGATCGGTTGGACCGGTCCTCACTTACGTTAGAGGATTAGTTATGCCTGAACACACGTTTCCCGGTCCTTACAGACTTACAATCGAGGCGCCTCATTCCAACAGCCACAAAGGTGAAAAGTATATAAATGTCAGGGCTGGTAAGTCACTGACACCACCAAAGCTAGAATGAAACGTCGTGTTCTCCCAACGGTCCGTATCCCGTTTTTAACTCATACCGAGGTGTGAGGCATGCGAATTCACGTTATACACAAAGCTACGCCACAAAGGCTTTGCTTTGATCATCAACCACAAGACTTTTCTTTTCAACAGAAGGCTTGATCCATGCAACTCAGCGTGCCACACAGGCAATTCATGCCATGTGATTGATATCTATCGATATATAGCCTCTAAGCTCGTACGTCTCAGAGAAGGGCGTTAAGCAAGAGAATAAATTCTCCGCCGCCAAACAGATATATATTTAACAGAAATCAATCAACACAGAATAAAATCCAATGTCAGACACACAATCCATTTACAAGTTCGTTCTGGGTCTGAACGAAACCGGAGGCACTTTCCTCGCATATCCATCGATCTCCAAGTACGTCTGGACGACCACCAACTGATTCCCTCATCTTGGGTGTACAGCCCAATCAAGATCATCAGTAATCACCCAAACGATGTGAAGACTTCCGGTCTTCAACCACCGTCTTCATCTTCGACATATCGTCGAATCGGTTATTCAGAATGGGTATAAACCCGGACTTTCCGAACAACCCGCATATATTAAAAATATTACACAAACACAACATACGCCTCATTCCAATTCCACATTCTTAGGGAAAGGTTCCCATTAATTTTATCCAAGATAAATTGTTTAAAATTTATCTTGTAATCTTCCTTTGGATGTCGTTTCAAACCAAATTATGGTTTTCTAAACTAGTCGAGATTAGCGAACCATACCGAAGTAATTATTTATTTTATTTCCCAATCCCAACCTATTCATCCCATGAAGCAAAACTGGTAATACTCCATATTTAACACCACAGTGTTATCGGTAAAATTAATTACCATTTCACGTTCAAATCTAATTAAAGATTTAACTATCGCTTTGGGGCAAAACTGGTGATACTCCATTCTCGCTAACTTTCTAAATTTGATAATTTAAATTATCAATTCACATTTCAATCTAATTGCAGATTCAGCAAAACTCCTTTTACTGGGTTAAAGAACAAATGTTATTTAAAACACAGTTCACGATAAACCCAAATCAATTCTATTTTAAACCCATTTCAAATCCAATTTTATTTATTTAAAAATAAATGGGTTTTAATTTTAGTTCAAAACTAGTTCATTTCGATAAAAATCTATTTTTACCTTTTCAAATATGGAGTTTTTCATCCCAATTTTTCCCAAATCATTTCTTATGATTTTACACAAATTATTACTATTTTTAATAATTTTATCAAGGCCCGTACAGTCGATTTCCATCAACGGCCATTGAACTGCACTTACAACGACCTTTTCCAAATTTGATTTGGACGTATCTCCAAATCCAACCATTAGATTTCAAATTTCTAATATTCGTTAGAAATCTCTTTTCGATACGAACCCAACGGTTCCGGTTTTAGGAGAATCCGACGGTCGGATCTCCCGTAATCTCCGTTCGAAGTTAATGGTTGAAATTCGCGAACAGCCGCGGCGCGGCGCGTTCTATTCAGGCCATTATATTATATATATAATATATATTTCGTCGATTACTATTTAAAATGAATTTTATAAATAGTTTAAATTTTTTTTCAAAAACAATTTCAACCTTTATCTCAAATTCAAATCAAAATTGAATTCTCTATTATACATCCTTTTTATTTTCATTTCTATTTGATTTCAATTCAAATCGATTTTTAATTCGATTCGAATTCATTTTCTTTTCAATTCAATTCGATTCCAATTCGTTTTCTATTCAATTCGAATTCATTTCGTTTTCTATTCAAATCAAATTAAATTCGTTATATATTCAATTGAAATCAAATTCGTTTTCTATTCGATTCGAATTCAAATTGGTTTTCTATTCAATTCGAATTGAATTCCTTTTCTATTCCATTGAAATCAAGTTCATTATATATTCAAATCAAATTCAATTCATTTTCTATTTAATCGAATTCATTTCGTTTTCTATTTAAATCAAATTCAATTTCTATTCGATTCAAATTCAATTCGAATATAATCGATATAAATATCGTTCGCGTCAAAATAGCGCATCACTAATCAACACGGCTTTATATATTTCAATAAATTCGTTATTCTATTCAACAAATGAATATTTATTTTGTTCAATATGTGAATAAATATTTCGTTCAACACATGACTAATCTCAACGGATGAGTACGGTCAACACATGAACCTTTACTTTATAGTGATAAAGATATAATTTTTATTGTTAAAATATTTCGTTCAACACATGACTAATCTCAACGGATGAGTACGGTCAACACATGAACCTTTACTTTATAGTGATAAAGATATAATTTTTATTGTTAAAATATTTCGTTCAACACATGACTAATCTCAATGGATGAGTACGGTCAACACATGAACCTTTACTTTATAACGTTCTTTATTTTCTAAATTGGAATGAGGCCCAATCAATTACCATATAAAGTTAATTATATGGATTCCATACAACAAATGTATATAATAGCAACGATAAACAATCAACCATCATCCAAAGTGCACAACACAGCTGCATAAGCATCAAATATAAATAATTAACGCTTACACAGCCTGTCGACCAATCGATCGACATTCAATTAAATAATTGGGATTAGTGTGCGCCAAATGTCATATATTATCCCAATACCCGTGTGGGGTTTCAAACAATCAAACACAGATTTTATTCGTGCAGTTGGGCGATGTGTAAAATTTATCATCCCAATCAATCAGTCAAATCAGTGTATATAAACAAATCGGTCGATTTGTTTATAAATATTCATTTATTCACTTTCACGTTAAAATTTATATTTTTAACGATAAAATATTTTATTTTAACACATGAATTTTTATCCAGTTCATTTATCAAATAAAATGATATCTTTATTTTTCTAACTTGTTTTAGAAAATTTCGGCGGCATAACGGCACGATACTAGAAACGGGACAAGGCCTAGCCTTATCCCCGGTCTAGTGAAGGCCCACGCCATTCACACATCAATCAAATCCATTCCATTTCACCAAACAATTCAATTCAAACCAAATAATCTAACCAACTACACAACCAAACAATTAAACAAACAAGCCATCCATGGTCTGTGGATGACGGGTGTCGGGTGCTGCTAAACACCGTCTGCATCCTAGTATATATATATATATATATATATCTAGAAAAAGAAATTGAAGAGTGAGAAGTTCTCACCAAAGCAATTCCAATCATCTCGACACTTCATTTAGAGAAATCATCGCCATTCTCGCCTTTTGTCATCTTCGTTGCCCGTATTCACTACATATGTAAAAATCAAATTTTTAATTCGCTTTTCAGTGTATAAAAATCGAATTTTTACTATGCTATTCAATATATAAAAATCGAATTTTTACTATGCTATTCAATATATAAAAATCGAATTTTTATAATCACGCTATATGGATAAAAAATTCTATTTTTACATTGCTACTATATAGATAAAAATTATATTTTTACCTCGCTATTCTCTATATAAAGATTTCGCCTTTTCAAATATATCATTATAAAAATCACAATTTTATTTTGCTACACATATAAAGATGATATTTCTAATATTCCTATCATGTAAAAATTATATTTTTAATTCTCTACATAAACAAAAATCATATTTTTACATCTTATATAGTAAAGATTATATTTTTAATACTTTAAAAATATAAAAATCATATTTTTACTACTTTAAAAATATAAAAATCATATCTTTATTATCCTCTTCATTCTATTTTTCAAAATCTAACTTTTTATTAGCCATAAAAATCGAATCTTTATTAAATAAAATCTTACATTGATCGGAGGAAGGCTTGGCGGCAGGAGAGGAGCTTCACCGTCGGAGGCGGGGTTTGCTGGTGGCCGGGGTTCGATGCTTCAGGCGTCGGTTGTCGGCGGAGGAGGAAGAAGAGGCGGAGGAGGGTGCGGATGAGGGGGGGCTTTGCGGTTGCGCGCAGGGGGGGGGGTCTCGCTTCGCACGCCAGCAGGGGGGTCTCGCGGTGGTCGGCGCCGCTGGGGGGGGGGGGTCTTCGATTTCGTTCGTTTTTTTTTTCTTTTTTCGTTTTCGATTTTTGACTGAAGGAAGGGGGGCCAGCTAAAGGAATAAGGAGAGGAAAGAAAGGAAGGCTTTATTTTATTTTATTTATTTTAATTATTTAATTTCTCAGCAAAAAGCAACTTTTATTTTCGACCTCAAAACGAGGCCCACCGCCTGTCGTCCATAGCGTTTTACCCCCATTCCGAACACAATGGGATATGTATCGTACGCTGATTCGATCGTTTCGATCAGTTTCCGTTAAAATCAACATATAACTCTATATATTGAATTTGAACGCGCATTTCAATTTACTAGGGTCACATACGAACTCTATAAATCCCAGAAAAATATTTTCTACCTTCGTATTGACGATACGGTCCTAACAAAACTAGTTTCGTCGAATTCTGAGACCGTTGGAAAAATGGCCAATTTCCAGTCGATTAAAATCAACTAAAACTGGTCAAACGCGTTTTCCTTTGCCACGCTCACATATTGATTCGAAAAATTATGAAATTTGGAATCTAGCAATAATTTGACATCACGGATCCAACAAAAGTGGTTTCATCGAAATCCGAGGTCGTTTGCAAAATTTCCATTTTTAAGGGCCTGAATTCCATAACGACTATTCAGAATTTTCAACTGGACATATCTTTTGATCCCCGCCATGAAATCTCAATTTTTCGGATTCGTTGGAAAGATATCATCAATTAGATCCTATTATTTTTGGTTTCACTAAAATCCGGATTGTTTTGCACCCGGTACATTCAATTGAAGTTTGAAATCGAATTATCGAACTACCGCGCCATTTTCAATTCTATTTATAATTATAAATAATTATTTATATTCTAACGACGACGTATATAATATATACGTTCGAATTATATTCAAAATAAATTTCTCGTCGATATTATTTAAAATAATTCATTTTAAATATTCAAAATTCGCTAAAATTGCCAAAATAAAAATTTTAAACTGGCCCAGATTTTCGGGTTGTTACAATCTCCCCCACTTAAAAAATTTCGTCCCCGAAAAGGAACAAAGTCGAAAGTGGTTTGATTAATCGACTCTATGTTCGATTTGGCTTCCATTCTCCAACTTTTCAGTTTCTGAGAATTTTCAAAAATTCAAAAATTTGGCTAACACCCTAAATTTTCGAAAAATTTCGATATAACCTCCCCTGCATCGGCAGCCACGGGAAAAATCCCGAAATTGCCATATAGGCCTTCTGATCTTAAAAAGAAAAAGAAAAAGCCAAGCGGCTAGCCAATAGGCTCATTAAATCATCATCACCCAAACAAAACAGTAAATTATAGTAAACATGTACCTATTTGTCGGGCAAACAAATTTTATTCTTCGGCTCTAGCCTCCTTGCTATGACCTGTTCAATGTAAGTACATGTATACGCAAGCAAATGCAACCAATTTTCAATACAGTTCAATATTTGATTCAATTAGGCTAAATGGTTCAAAATTATCAAACAAATAAACAAACAACACAAACATCAATCAATTAGTGGATTAACGTTTCAAATTCATAATTTGATATTTATACAAAAAATCACATTTTTGATGCCAATTCACAACAATGTATTCTAGCTATATTGTTTTTGGTTCTCACACCAGTCTAATGGAAATATATAGATATCACACCTTCGTCACTCGAAAATAAATGCTGATGATGTTTCGAACCACCATCAGAACATCTCCGGGCTACTAGAGTGCGGTTCTATATCTATCCGGTATATTAAAACTTCGAATATACGTTCATGACGCGTATATGCAAAATCTTTATATATTGGATTGTCCATATTCAAAATAAATAAATAATCAAATACGTATAAAGCGATTTAAGTTTTCAAAACAAAATTGTTTTCATTTGAAAAATATACTCTTTACACTCGTTCTAGGATACTACTGATCCTATCTCTAACGAGTCATTCTAATTGGATATTACTAATCCAATATCTGATGAATTCTTTCATATGGTTCTAATGTGTCTTGTTCTCGAGCTCTGTAAACCAAAGCTCTGATACCAAATGTAGCGGCCGGGAATTTCGCTCGATCCGAATCAGTCGTTAAACTGATCTAGACCATTCGAAACCCCTGATCGTTTTGAGAACAGGACAAATCAGAACGCAGACGGAAGAACATTTCATTGTTATTACAACAATTCCATCAGATACAAGAATATACAGAGTATAGATGAATAAATTACATTCGATGAATATCAGAGATTACAATAAATTACATAGCAGCGGAAAATAATACAAAGCACAACTGAAGGTGATATACGGATACAGAGCTTTCCGGATATCATTCCAGCTGTAAACCAAGATCCTGTGAATATAAGTCTGCAAAATCAAAACTACTAGCTGCCCGTGTAGAAAATAGGTGCACCCAGAGACTTAGGTTAAAACAATAAACTCCAGGTCAGTCATGTGACTGGTGTGAGAACTAAAACAGTTATTTAAAGCTTTACTTTAAAAGAGAGTAATTCAAGGGACCACGCCGTATAACACGGAATGGGTTTCCTCCCAAGAATACTAGTGCATAGAATAAACAACGCAATGCTTTTACGAAAAATGAAGCTATTATAAGACCCAGGTCCCATCACACAATGCAACGCAAGCCGGAGGATAGTGTTTTCCCTTATAATAGCCAAACATACTTGGTACGTTTAAGACAAATCATTTGATACTATAATAAGTGTATAGTGCCAAACAATTTCAATCATAAATATAAATCATAGACGGCATGGGTACCATATATCATGTCGCCATACTAGTTCTACAATAAAAATCGCAATACGCGTATTGGAAATTGGATTTCCGTCATGAGTCGAGGCAAGGGGCAAGCTCCTCTCCGCTTCGAGACACTCTAGCAAATGCTCAGGACTACTCACTCTGGGCAGCCACTGGATTGGTTGGGCCGGTCCTCACTTATGTTAGAGGATTAGTTATGCCTGAACACACGTTTCCCGGTCCTTACAGACCTATAATCAAGGCGCCTCATTCCAACAACCACAAAGGTGAAAAGTATATAAATGTCAGGGCTGGTAAGTCACTGACACCACCAAAGCTAGAAAGAAACGTCGTGTTCTCCCAACGGTCTGTATCCCGTTTTTAACTCATACCGAGGTGTGAGGCTCGCGAATTCATGTTATACACAAAGCTATGCCACAAAGGTCGTGCTTTGATCATCAACCACAAGACTTTGCTTTTCAACAGAAGCCTTGATCCATGCAACTCAGCGTGCCACATAGGCAATTCATGCCATGCGATTGATATCTATCGATATATAACCTCTAAGCTCGTACGTCTCAGAGAAGGGCGTTAAGCAAGAGAATAAATTCTCCGCCGCCAAGCAGATATATATTTAACAGAAATCAATCAACACAGAATAAAATCCAATGTCAGACACACAATCCATTTACAAGTTCGTTCTGGGTCTGAACGAAACCGGAGGCACTTTCCTCGCATATCCATCGGTCTCCAAGTACGTCTGGACGACCACCAACTGATTCCCTCATCTTGGGTGTACAGCCCAATCAAGATCATCGGTAATCACCCAAACGATGTGAAGACTTCCGGTCTTCAACCACCGTCTTCATCTTCTACATATCGTCGAATCGGTTATTCAGAATGGGTATAAACCCGGACTTTCCGAACAACCCGCGTATATTAAAAATATTACACAAACACAACATACGCCTCATTCCAATTCCACATTCTTAGGGAAAGGTTCCCACTAATTTTATCCAAGATAAATTCTTTAAAATTTATCCTGTAATCTTCCTTTGGATGTCGTTTCAAACCAAATTATGGTTTTCTAAACTAGTCGAGATTAGCGAACCATACCGAAGTAATTATTTATTTTATTTCCCAATCCCAACCTATTCATCCCATGAAGCAAAACTGGTAACACTCCATATTTAACACCACAGTGTTGTCGGTAAAATTAATTACCATTTCACGTTCAAATCTACTTAAAGATTTAACTATCGTTTTGGAGCAAAACTGGTGATACTCCATTCTCGCTCACTTTCTAAATTTGATAATTTAAATTATCAATTCACATTTCAATCTAATTGCAGATTCAGTAAAACTCCTTTTACTGGGTTAAAGAACTAATGTTATTTAAAACACAGTTCACGATAAACCGAAATCAATTCTATTTAAAACCCATTTCAAATCCAATTTTATTTATTTAAAAATAAATGGGTTTTAATTTTAGTTCAAAACTAGTTCATTTCGATAAAAATCTATTTTTACCTTTTCAAATATGGATTTTTTCATCCCAATTTTTCCCAAATCATTTCTTATGATTTTACACAAATTATTACTATTTTTAATAATTTTATCAAGGCCCGTACAGTCGATTTCCATCAGCGGCCATCGAACTGCACTTACAGCGACCTTTTCCAAATTTGATTTGGACGTATCTCCAAATCCAACCGTTAGATTTCAAATTTCTAATATTCGTTAGAAAGCTCTTTTCGATACGAACCCAACGGTTCCAGTTTTAGGAGAATCCGACGGTCGGATCTCCCGTAATGTCCGTTCGAAGTTAATGGTCGAAATTCGCGAACTGCCGCGGCGCGGCGCGTTCTATTCAGGCCATTGTATTATATATATAATATATATTTCGTCGATTACTATTTAAAACGAATTTTATAAATAGTTTCAAATTTGTTTCAAAACCAATTTCAACCTTTATCTCAAATTCAAATCAAAATTGAATTCTCTATTATACATCCTTTTTATTTTCATTTCTATTTGATTTCAATTCAAATCGATTTTTAATTCGATTCAAATTCATTTTCTTTTCAATTCAATTCGATTCGAATTCGTTTTCTATTCAATTTGAATTCATTTCATTTTCTATTCAAATCAAACTAAATTCGTTATATATTCAATTGAAATCAAATTCGTTTTCTATTCGATTTGAATTCAAATTGGTTTTCTATTCAATTCGTTTTCTATTCCATTGAAATCAAATTCATTATATATTCAGATCAAATTCAATTCGTTTTCTATTTAATTCGAATTCATTTCGTTTTCTATTTAAATCAAATTCAATTTCTATTCGATTCAAATTCAATTCCAATACAATCGATATAAATATCGTTCGCGTCAAAATAGCGCATCACTAATCAACACGGCTTTATATATTTCAATAAATTCGTTATTCTATTCAACAAATGAATATTTATTCTATTCAATATGTGAATAAATATTTCGTTCAACACATGACTAATCTCAACGGATGAGTACGGTGAACACATGAACCTTTACTTTATAGTGATAAAGATATAATTTTTATTGTTAAAATATTTTGTTCAACACATGACTAATCTCAACGGATGAGTACGGTCAACACATGAACCTTTACTTTATAGTGATAAAGATATAATTTTTATTGTTAAAATATTTCGTTCAACACATGACTAATCTCAATGGATGAGTACGGTCAACACATGAACCTTTACTTTATAACGTTCTTTATTTTCTAAATTGGAATGAGGCCCAATCAATTAACATATAAAGTTAATTATATGGATTCCATACAACAAATGTATATAATAGCAACGATAAACAATCAACCATCATCCAAAGTGCACAACACAGCTGCATAAGCATCAAATATAAATAATTAACGCTTACACAGCCTGTCGACCAATCGATCGACATTCAATTAAATAATTGGGATTAGTGTGTGCCAAACGTCATATATTATCCCAATACCCGTGTGGGGTTTCAAACAATCAAACACAGATTTTATTCGTGCAGTTGGGCGATGTGTAAAATTTATCATCCCAATCAATCAGTCAAATCAGTGTATATAAACAAATCGATCGATTTGTTTATAAATATTCATTTATTCACTTTCACGTTAAAAATTATATTTTTAACGATAAAACATTTTATTTCAACACATAAATTTTTATCCAGTTCATTTATCAAATAAAATGATATCTTTATTTTTCTAACTTGTTTTAGAAAATTTCGGCGGCATAACGGCACGATACTAGAAACGGGACAAGGCCTAGCCTTATCCCCGGTCTAGTGAAGGCCCACGCCATTCACACATCAATCAAATCCATTCCATTTCACCAAACAATTCAATTCAAACCAAATAATCTAACCAACTACACAACCAAACAATTAAATAAACAAGCCATCCATGGTCTGTGGATGACGGGTGTCGGGTGCTGTTAAACACCGTCTGCATCCTAGTATATATATATATATATATATATATTTATATAGAAAAAGAAATTGAAGAGTGAGAAGTTCTCACCAAAGCTATTCCAATCATCTCGACACTTCATTTAGAGAAATCATCGCCATTCTCGCCTTTTGTCATCTTCGTTGCCCGTATTCACTACATATGTAAAAATCGAATTTTTACTTCGCTTTTCAATATATAAAAATCGAATTTTTACTATGCTATTCAATATATAAAAATCGAATTTTTACTATGCTATTCAATATATAAAAATCGAATTTTTATAATCACGCTATATGGATAAAAAATTCTATTTGTACATTGCTACTATATAGATAAAAATTATATTTTTACCTCGCTGTTCTCTATATAAAGATTTCGCCTTTTCAAATATATCATTATAAAAATAACATTTTTATTTTGCTACACATATAAAGATGATATTTCTAATATTCCTATCATGTAAAAATTATATTTTTAATTCACATAAACAAAAATCATATTTTTACATCTTCTATATAGTAAAGATTATATTTTTAATACTTTAAAAATATAAAAATCATATTTTTACTACTTTAAAAATATAAAAATCATATCTTTATTATCCTCTTCATTCTATTTTTCAAAATCTAACTTTTTATTAGACATAAAAATCGAATCTTTATTAAATAAAATCTTACATTGATCGGAGGAAGGCTTGGCGGATGGGGAGGAGCTTCACCGTCGGAGGCGGGGTTTGCTGGTGGCCGGGGTTCGATGCTTCAGACGGCGGTTGTCGGCGGAGGAGGAAGAAGAGGCGGAGGAGGGTGCGGATGAGGGGGGGCTTCGCGGTTGCGCGCAGGGGGGGTCTCGCTTCGCACGCCAGCGGGGGGGGGGGGGGGGGGGTCTCGCGGTGGTCGGCGCCGCTGGGGGGGTCTTCGATTTCGTCCATTTTTTTTTTCTTTTTTCGTTTTCGATTTTTGACAGAATGAAGGGGGGAAGCTAAAGGAATAAGGAGAGGAAAGAAAGGAAGATTTTATTTTATTTATTTTAATTATTTAATTTCTCAGCAATAAGCAACTTTTATTTTCGACCTCAAAACGAGGCCCACCGCCTGTCGTCCATAGCATTTTACCCCCATTCCGAACACAATGGGATATGTATCGTAGGCTGATTCGATCGTTTCGATCAGTTTCCATTAAAATCAACATATAATTCTATATATTGAATTTAACGCGCATTTCAATTTACCGGGGTCACATACGAACTCTATAAATCCCAGAAAAATATTTTCTACCTTCGTATTGACGATACGGTCCTAACAAAACTACTTTCGTCAAATTCGGAGACCGTTGGAAAAATGACCAATTTCCAGTCGATTAAAATCACTGAAACTGGTCAAACGTGTTTTCCTTTGCCACGCTCACATATTGATTCGAAAAATTATGTAATTTGGAATCTAACAATGATTTGACATCACGGATCCAACAAAAGTGGTTTCGTCGAAATCCGAGGTCGTTTGCAAAATTTCCATTTTTAAGGGCCTGAATTCCATAGCGACTATTCAGAATTTTCAACTGGACATAACTTTTGATCCCCGCTATGAAATCTCAATTTTTCAGATTCGTTGGAAAGATATCATCAATTAGATCCTATTATTTTTGGTTTCACTAAAATCCGGATTGTTTTGTACCCGGTACATTCAATTGAAGTTTGAAATCGAATTATCGAACTACCGCGCCATTTTCAATTCTATTTATAATTATAAATAATTATTTATATTCTAACGACGACGTATATAATATATACGTTCGAATTATATTCAAAATAAATTTCTCGTCGATATTATTTAAAATAATTCATTTTAAATATTCAAAATTCGCTAAAATTGCCAAAATAAAATTTTTAAACTGGCCCAGATTTTCGGGTTGTTACAAAGACTCTTCTCTAGCGTAATTCCCAGAGTATTTTGTAGACGACAATTAGTGATTTGGCGGATCTGACAATGTGGTATTCAAAGCAAATGATAGCCATATGTTCTAAAGTTAAATTCTAACCTCAAGCTTCGAAACCGGGAAATGACAAAAATCAGGCAGGTAGCAGGCTATGTGGGTCGCTCCCATTAGATTGTATTATCACCTATCTAGAGAAAATTCGTTTCCTTCTTTAATCTATTTCGATGTTGTCTCTTTCTAGAAACGGTTGCTGATCCCAACCGTTGGTGATATACATTTGATACACTCAAGCGAAATGAGTGGTCGATCATGTGTGGGTCGGGTTGCAAGACGTACTTGTTGAATCCAATGTATTCCCCTCTAGAGATACACTATTGGAAGGTTGTTCCATACCTTGTCATAGTTGGAAGTCCGTTATCCATAAGCGCCAAGCGTTTTTGTTTGCATACTATATAGTTGAATGTGAGATGCAAGCATTCTTCTATATTCTAATTATTTGTGGAAAAACCTAGACATTATCATAATATCAGATTTAAATATACAAAAATGTTTGTTCTTATAAGGTAAAAACTCGTTCCGTACTTATGGCGTGGTCTTATGAGATATTCTATTTTCTTAAAATACTTTAAAATCATTTTGCTCGCACTAGTCCCATGACTGACCCAGAGTTTATTTTTCTATGTATTCCCTTAACTCAGGGTGCCCAAATTTGTATGAGCTGTCAAGTAGATCAGGAATTTACAGATATTGGAAGAAGCTTGGAGCAGGAAGCTTCAGTGTTAGATAGAGTTTTGTTCCGCTATATGGTATATATGATGTACTTTGATGATGTATGTAAGTGCAAATACCATTTTGTATTTCAAATGATATTATTATATTTTGTTCATTCCACTGTGATATTCGTGTTACTCTGATTCTTTTGTGTTCTTCTTTTTCTTCTATTCTAATTTTCTATCTTTTCTATCCTCACCCTCTAACTTCTTTTAATGACCCGGTAAATTTCTTGTGCTTGGCTGGTCGATATGGTATTTATATCGATAATTAGGATCAGGAATTTGGCGGTTCGTTACATTGTAGTAATCTAATTCACACTACTACACAAAGATCTCAGGACCAAAATTAGGCCATGTGTCAGACTTACAACTCAATGCAAGTCATTCCACAACATCTTGACCAAAAATACCTTAGTTAAATTACTAAGTGTTCTTTTATATTTTCTAGTGACTACTTACCTAAAATAAGGTAAACTAACACAGTTAGATTCACTGCATAATACCATGGATTTCATAGAAACCCTCCAATCAATCAAAACAACCATTCAAATAAGAACATAAGCCATCCAGTACATATATATTCCAGAAATTCATTTTATCTTAGTGTTTAAATAAGGTAAAATCCTTGTCTGAATAAGGCTACTATACATATGTATGTGCTTGTCTGGACATAGATCTGATGTTAATCTATGGCTTTAGTGAATGTTTTTAAGGGTTTTTGCAGCTATGCATAAACTGGTCTTAAATGGATTTCAAAACCTAGCCGAGACATAGAGTTAGTATTCGTGATTAGAGATCAGCACATAGAAAATCTATTGCTCTCTAAATCAATCATTTATAGAGCCTCATCACCTATACATAAGTATATTGCAGCTCATATTTTTTTTCATGAGAGATGGACATAGATCAATATCATATATATTTCCAGATTTATGGGGTTTTCAAAGGTATCATAAAAGAGGCTTTCAAGGGATCATTAAACTAAACAGATTTAAAAAATAACTTTAAATCCATAATGCAAAACTTTAACAATGATTTGAAATAAAATCACTAATATGATCACAGTCACACACAAACAGATAAAACATTCAGAGAATCAAATTCAAAGCAAAATAAACATAAGGAGATATTGGCTGCCTCTTTAACTTAGGACTTAATGCCATTTGTTTTAAGTGAGAATACTCACTAAATCTCCTTCTTCTAAGCTAAAGAAAATCATAGAACCCTTGCTTTATCCCCAAGCTTCCCTTCTTCCTTTTGAAAAATAGATTTTATGTATTTTTACTTGTTTATACTGGGTAGCTTAATTTTTCCCATATACCCTTATTTATACCATCAAATTCCTAGGGTTTTCCTATGTTAACCAAAGTCAGTTTTGCCCCTTAACAAATCATGCTATTTGTGTGAGTGTTATTCACATGATTTTTCTTGGTTTTCACTATAATGCTCCGATGTAAAACTGCATCACTTTTTTAGAGATAAAGAAAATGTTTTTTAAAAATAATTTTCCCTCCAAAATAGGTCACAACAAAACAATAATCCCTCCTTTTACTATATCTAGATATGCACTATTTAACCTTGGCGCACTTGTCTTTGCCATATACATGTATATGTATTATCTTAAACTTCTTTATATTATACACTAAATCAGTCCATATGGTTTAATTTGATGGCCACTGGAAACACATGTATATTCACATACATGAATCATAGTATATCCTGGAATTATGGTGTTGCCTTGTGCATATCCCTGTTGTACACATGTGCATACACACACACACTCATACATGTACACAGATCAAAAACCCCCTAATTCCATGTTTAAATTCAGTAAACATTTTAAACCATGTTAAAATAATTTTACTAAAAACTTTGGGTCATTACATAACCAACCACTCATAAAATCCAGATGGCATTCAAAACGCCCTTACTGACACACTCTCTCTAGCCACTCTAAGCCGATGAAATCCAGTAGCAAGATCTAACTGAGAAAACACCCTCACACCAAAACGCCGATCAAACATATCATCGAGATACGGGAGATGATACTTACTCTTCATAGTCACCTTATTTAGATCACAGTAACAGTACACAATCTAAGGAAATCATCCGCCTTCATCGTGAACGCCACTAGCGCACCCCATTTGGATACACTTCTATGGATGAAGCCTTTCACCAAAAGATGCTTCACTTGCACCTCAACCTCCCTCTACTCTCTGGGTGCCATCCTTCCCAAAGGAATCGCTATTGGTCTAGGGTCCTTTATCAGGTCAATAAGGAATTCGATCTCTCTGTGACATGAAAGTCCGGTAACTTCTTCGAATACCTCTAAATACTCCATATTGATTGAACTGTCGAGAACTCATCGTTTGGAACTTC
This sequence comes from Allium sativum, assembly GCA_030737875.1. Taxonomy (NCBI): domain Eukaryota; kingdom Viridiplantae; phylum Streptophyta; class Magnoliopsida; order Asparagales; family Amaryllidaceae; genus Allium; species Allium sativum. The sequence continues at coordinate 383,670,527 of CM060924.1, forward strand.
GACCTACCGTAAATAACTGGCCATTACCTCCTTAACTGATTAAAAGCTTACCACTTCTCTCCGCTCGTCATCTGTCCCTATCATCACCGATATCCTCTCCTAATCCACTACTACTCCATACATACTCACCCAGTCCATCAAAAGTATGATACCAAACCCCAAAACAAACCGGTCACAACCAAAGAGAATCCATAACTTGATAATGCAAGATTATGAAAAATCATAATAAGATTGGCAGAGCTGCCAAAAGGGTTTATTAATACTAAAGGTATGTTAATGTTTTCGGGTTCCAATCCTAATCTATCTACCAAGTCTTCAAATATAAAGGAATGGGAATCCCGGTATCAAACAAAATGTGAATAGGAACATTGAAAATGGAAAGAATACCTTAATAGAAAACACCCTTTCCCTTTTCCTTCATTGAAGGGGCATTCAACGAACTAGGAATGGTATTGATAGCATATGCTTTCATAACCTTCTTACCCCCCCCCCTTTTGGGCAATCCTTTTTAAGATGTCCAGTCTTGTGATAGAGATAACACTTCTTCTTGCCACTAGGACATTGATTTTTATAATGGCCTTCCTCTCTATAGTTAAAGCAAGTTACTCTGGACTTGGCCTTCTACTTATATCATACCTTATTTTGAGATGGTTTCCACTTTTTATTCCATTTATTCTTGCCTCTACCCTCGCCTGTGGATTTGGCTCTTTCTTAGGAGCAACATTAATGCAGCCTTTGATTTGTGATAGCTAATCTCATGCAAAAGAGCTTTCCCAACCGTTGACTCAAAGGCCTCCTCAACATGATTCAAGAGCTTATCTCCGAAACGATCATCCAAGAAAAGAATAAACTTTTCATTTTTCTTATGCACGGTGTCAACGAGAGATGCCAGGTACTGAGATAAAGTATAGAACTCAGCCATATACTTGAAGATAGCCATGTTTCCTTGCCATAACTTACTACAAGAAAATTGATTTTTTTTGTTGCAAAAATTGGTGGCGTTTATTATCAAATGCAAGAAAAAGTGTTTTTAGTACCAACGTAAGCGCGGCAAAAAAATATTCACATTCCGGCCTCTTTGAAAACATAAGTCCGCGTTTCCAAAGTAAACGTAACCGACCTATTCTCTTTTCCTATTCCCTCATACTTAAAATCTTTTAACTCTCATTCCTTTTTATTCCTTTTTCCTTAAAAACCCTAGCTTCTAACCACTTTCAATATACTGCTTATTATTTCTCTGTTTAATTTGATTTTGTAAAGACGATCTCGTTCAACGTTGGTATGGGTACCATTAGAGGCGGTTCATCTCATCAACGCTACAAAGCGATTTGATTCAATTCCTAATCATATTCAAGTTCGTGAAAACGCTAAAGCTAGAAAGGTATAAAATCAAACTTGATTTATCTATTTTTGTTTGGATTTATCGTTTAGGGTTTTGAACAGTTGAAATATGTTCCGTGTTGATTTCTACAACCACAAACCAAAATAGTTGATTTCTACAAACAATGTTTGTAAATGGGTTTTATATATGGGTTTTTAAGTTACTTTTGAACTATGGGTTTTGATAGTATACCAAATTAAATTCTTATGCATATGATCCCCTTGTTTGCTTCAAATTTAGGTCTAGATATAAGTATAAATGTTTCATAACAGTGTGTATGAAAGAAAATGGTTTTTATACTTGGTTAAAATAACTTCCATGTTGTTTGCATTTGAATTGAATGGTTTTTGAACCTGTTTTGTATATATATGTTGATTGCCTGAATTATATGGATTGAAATTTAATATGGACATTGATTTTAAATGTTAACATGTTCATTTAAATTGCTTGATTGAGTACTTGCAGCAAACATATTACACTGATACACACACACACACACACACACACACACACACACACACATATATATATATATTTGTATAGGAACCTTTCCATGCATGAATTATATATATGAGTTACACAGTATATAAATTGTGCATCATAAGACTTGGGAGTTTATGAATTTTGCAATATGTGTTATTATGCAAGTATATCAGAATGTGTTTATATATATTAATTTATTTTATTTTATTCCACCTGATTTGCATGTGTAGGAGTATACATGAATACTGTAATTATGCAGCTTAAAAAGTGACACCAAACCGATACATTTCATACCAAATTTCCTTGTAGGCTCAGGAGAAGCATTATGTTTTATTGGGCAACTCATTTTCTTCTTAACTGATCGCCCCAAGTGACGAAGGAAATTTGTTTTAGGCTCCTGTCCCATCAATATCAATAATCGATATTGCAAAAATTTGTATTAGGCTATCAATGATCAAGTTGAACCTGAACCGTATTTGCAATATCGATATTGATATTAATGAGGCAAGAGAAACATGAACTGATATGGGAAACTCAATAGAGAAGCAGGTTCAAAAACGGTATATCTACTTTGCAATCAGAATGTGTTTATGTATGTTGATTTATTTTATTTAATTCCATCTGATTTGCATGTATAGGAGGAGTATACATGAATACTGAAATATGCCATATATTTGTTGTGATTGAAAATGTAAATCCGCGTTGTCCACACACACACACACACACACACACACACACACACACATATATATATATATATAGTGATATACATGAAATATTACTGCTTTTAAATATAGCTAAATAATGATAGGCTAAAAGAGTGGCACTTTATAATTATTAATACCTACTTACCTTGTGTTTGACATTAGGATATGCAAATGGTATTTATTTTACTTTAATTATATGCTAGTTGCTTCTGGACATATAATTGGATAACTTGTTATATATAAACATTATCTGGGCATACTAATTCACTTAAAGTTTTCATATGAATGTTAGGTTGTAAACAAAATTGGATAAATATATGTTTAATGTAAGACCTTTGCATGCACATATATATATAACATACAATGATTATAAACATACAGACTGAGACGACCCGAACTTCCCCGTGAAGGAAAGCACATATAGAATTGAGGACAAGACAAAATAGAACGCATACAGAAGAACATTTCATTGTTATTACAACAATTCCATCAGATACAAGAATATACAGAGTATAAATGAATAAACTACATTCGAATAATATCAGAGATTACAATAAATTACATAGCAGCGGAAAAATATACAAAACACAACTGAAAATGATACACGGATACAGAGCTTTCCGGATATCGTTCCAGATGTAAATCAGGACCCTGTGGATATGAATCTGCAAAACCAAAACTACTAGCTGCCCGTATGGAAAATGGGGGCACCCAGAGTTTAGGTTAAAACAATAAACTCCAGGTCAGTCATGTGACTGGTGTGAGAACTAAAACAGTTATTAATATTGATTTTAAAGTTTGGTAAATCAAGGGACCACGCCGTATAACACGGAACGGGTTTCCTACCAAGAATACCAGTGCATAGAACAAACAGCGCAATGCTAAATAAAGAAAAATGAAGCTGTTATAAGACCCAGGTCCCATCACACAATGCAACGCAAGCCGGAGGATAGGGTTTTCCCTTATAACAGCCAAAGCATGCTTGATACGTTTAAAACACATTCTTTGATACTATTATAGGTGTATAGTGTCAAAACAATTTCAATCATAAATATAAATCATAGACGGCGTGGGTACCATATATCATGTCGCCATACTAGTTCTATAATTAAAAACGCAATACACGTATTGGAAATTGGATTTCCGTCATGAGTCGAGGCAAGGGGCAAGCTCCTCTCCGCGTTCGAGACACTCTAGCAAATGTCTCAGGACCCCACTTTGATCCTTGGAATCGGCTGGGCCGATCCTCTCTTACTTTTGAGGATTGGCAATTCCTGAACACACGTTTCCCGGTCCTTACACACCTATATCCGAGGCGCCTCGTATCTAACAACCACACAGGTGAAAAGTATATAAATGTCAAGGTTGGTAGGTCACTGACACCACCCTAGCTAGAAAGAAACGTCGTGCTCTCCCAGCGGTCCGTCTCCCGTTTTTGACTCATACCGAGGTGTGAGGCTCGCGAATTCACGTTATACACAAAGCTACGCCACACAGGCCGTGCATTGATCATCAACCACAAGACTTTGCTTTTCAACAGAAGCCTTGATCAATTGCCGCTTACGCGTGCCACACTGGCAATTCAATCCATGCGACTGATGTCCATCGATATACAACCTTTGAGCTCGTACGTCTCAGGGAAGGGCGTTAAGCAAGAGAATAAATTCTCCGCTGCCAAACAGATGTATATTTAATAGAGATCAATCAACACAGAATAAAATCCAATGTCAGACACACAATCCATTTACAAGTTCGTTAGGGTCTGAACGAAACTGGAGGCACTTTCCTCGCATATCCATCCATCTCCAAGTACGTCAGGACGATCACCAACTGATTCCCTCATCCTGGGTGTACAGCCCAATCAAGATCATCAGTAATCACCCAAACGATGTGAAGACTTCCGGTCTTCAACCACCGTCTCCATCTTCGACATCTCGTCGAATCGGTTATTCAGAATGGGTATAAACCCGGCCTTTCTGAACAACCCACGTATATGATAAACAAATGTTACACAAACAAAACAAACGCCTCATTCCAATTCAGAATGTTCTTTTATTCACAAAATCACATTCTTAGGGAAAGGTTCCCATTAATTTTATCCAAGATAAATTCTTCTAAATTTATTCTTTAATCTTCCTTCGAATATCATTTCAAACTAGTCGGGATTAGCGAACCACACCGAAGTAATTACTTATTTTATTTCCCAATCCCAACCTATATATCCCATGGAGCAAAACTGGTGATACTCCATTCCTAACACCACGGTGTTATTGGTAAAATTAATTACCATTTCACGTTCAAATCTAATTAAAGATTTAACTATCGCTTTGGGGCAAAACTGGTGATACTCCACTCTCGATCACTTTTCAGATTTGATAATTTAAATTATCAATTCACATTTTAATCTAATTAAAGATTCATTAAAACTCCACTTAGTTTTAATCTTTTCAAAAATCGATATCTTGCCTTTAACTGGGTTAAAGAACCAATGTCCTCTAAAACACGATTCACGATAAACCCAATCACATTTGATATTAAATACAAGGCTCTAAATAGAAAATATATCGGCTTATATTCAATATCAAATTCTGAAACCAACATATATTGTATTGGAAATAACAATATCTGTATAGTCACGAAATACAACATCGAAATATCCCGAAGATAATTTCGATTCAACTCCAGTCCAATCCACGTATTGGGAATATTGATTATTTTTAAAATCACTTTCAAATTCAATTTATTTATTTCAAAAATAAATTGATTTTAATTCTAGTTCAAAACTAGTTTATTTTGATAAAAATCTATTTTTATCTTTTCAAATGTGGAGTTTTTCAGCCCAATTTTTCCCCAATCATTTTTTATGATTTTACACAAATTGTAGATATTTTTAATAATTTTACCAAGGCCCGTACAGTCGATTTCCATCAACGGCCATCGAACTGCACTTACAGCGACCTTTTCTAAATTTGATTTGGACATAATTCCAAATCCAACCGTTAGATTTCAAATTTCTAATATTCAATGGAAAGCTCTTTTCGATACGAACCCAACGGTTCCGGTTTTAGGAGAATCCGACGGTCGGATCTCCCGTAATGTCAATTCGAAGTCAATGGTCGAAATTCACGAACTGCCGCGGCGCGGCGCGTTCTATTCAGGCCATTATATATATAATATATATATATATATATATATATATATATATATATTTCATCGATTTCCTTTTTAAAACGTATTTTATAAATCGTTTAAATTCGTTTTCAAAACCATTTCAACACTATATTCAATTTCAAATCGATTTGATTTCAATTCAATTCGAATTCATTTCAATTTTATTTAACTCGAATTCAAATTCGTTTCAATTCAATTCTAATTCTAATTCGTTTTCTATTCAATTCGAATCGAATTCATTTTCTATTTAATTCGAATCGAATTCATTTTCTATTCAATTCGAATCGAATTCATTTTCTATTCGATTCGAATTCATTTCAAATTGATTCAATAAAATTTCAATTTTTATCTAATTCAATTTGAATTTCATTTCAAAATATTAGATTTTGAAATCACTTTTCAATATTCATTATAAAACGAATAAAATCAATATAAATATCGTTCACGTCAAAATAGCGCATCTCTAATCCACACGGCTTTATATTTCTCAAAAACTTCTTTATTCTATTCAACAAATGAATATTTATTCTATTCAACACGTGAATCTATATTTCTTTCCACACACGACTATTTTTGTTATGTAAAATATTTTAGAAAAATATGGTATCTATCGTTTGATTTTAATTAGACTCCATCGTAAAGTAGTTCTAATCTTAAATATGATAAAGATGTAAATTTTATTATTAAAATATTTCACTCAACACATGAATAGTTTCAACACATGAATTTTCCTTTATCATATTCATTATTTTCTCGATTGGAATGAGGCCCAATCAATCACCATATAATGTTAATTATATGGATTCCATACAACACATGTATATAATAGCATTGAAAAATAATCAACCATCAACCAAAGTGCACTACACTGTATAAGCATCGAATATAGATATCTAACGCTTATAACAGCCTGTCAATCAATCGATCGACATATTTAATCAATCAGGATGCGTGAACTTCAAATTTCATCCTAACACCCGTGTGGGGTTTCAAATCAACAAACACAGATTTTATTTGTGCAGTTGGGCGATGTGTAAAATTTATCATCCCAATCAATGTCCTTCAAATAGGTGTACATAAACAAACCGTCCAGTTTGTAAATGAATATTTATTTATTCACATTCACTATATTCATATTCACGTTAAAAATTATATTTTTAACGATAAAACATTTTATTTTAACATATGAATTTCTATTCAGTTCATTCTTTAAATAAAATGATATTTTTATTTTTAGAAAATTTCGGCGGCATAACGGCACGATGCTAGAAACGGGACAAGGCCTAGCCTTATCCCCGGTCTAGTGAAGGCCCACGCCATTCACACATCAATCAAATCAATTCATTTCACCAAACAATTCAAATTCAAACCAAATAAACTAACCAACTACTCAACCAAACAATTTAACAAACAAGACATCCATGGTCTGTGGATGACGGGTGTCGGGTGCTACTAAACACCGTCTACATCCTAGTATATATATATATAACTAGAAAAAGAAATTTAGAGTGAGAAATTCTCACCGACTAGCTATCCAACTTCACGACACTTCTTTTATAGAAATCTTCATCGTTATCGCATCTTTGTCATCTTCGTTGCCCGTAGCCACTACATATATAAAAATCACATTTTTACTTCGCTATTCAATATGAAAAAACCCAATTTTTACTTCGCTATTCAATATATAAAAATCGAATTTTTACTTTGATGTTCAATATATAAAAATCATATTTTTACTTTGATGTTCAATATATAAAAATCAAATTTTTACTTTGATGTTATATAGATAAAAATTATATTTTTACATCGTTATCATCTATATAAAGATCTCGCCTTTTCAACTATAAAGATTTATCCTTTTCAAATATAAAGACTTCATCTTTTCAAAAATATAGATTTCATCATTATAAAATTCACCACTTTATTTCAATGTATATAAAATAAAAAAACAGATTTTTATTTCGCTACATATACAAAGATGATATTTTTATATTCTCTATCTCATAAAGATTACATTTTTATAGTTTCTACTATGTAAAAGTCATATTTTTAACCCACTACATATGTAAAAATCTCACCTTTCTCCATTTAAAAATATCGTCTTTCTTCCTTTAAAAATCTAATCTTTTCTATTTTAAAAATCACGTCTTTTCTATTTTAAAAAATCATGTCTTTTCTATTTTAAAAAATCTAATCTTTTATAGTTTAAAGATCACCTCTTTTATATTTTAAAAATCACGCCTTTTATATTTTAAAAATCACGTCTTTTCACTTTTAAAAATATGATCTTTCCTATTTTAAAAATGCGAACTTAACTAATTTTAAAAATATACAAAAACTGATTTTTATAATTGCTAATACCAATTACATAGAAAAAGAAGAAAAAAAAAGAAAAAAAATAAATAAGTAAAAAGGGCTTATAGTCAAAATCGAAGGCTGGGGGGGGGGGGGCTTCACCGTCGCAGGTGGTGGAGGCGGAGGGATCGGCGGCTTAGGGTTTAGAAAAGGGAGGGGGCGGTTTTTATGCAGAAGAAGGAGGAGATGGAGGCGAGAGAGGGAGGAAGAAGAAGAGAGGGAGGTGGCGACAGAGGTGGCGCCCCACCTGGGGCGGCGGCGGCTCATCGGGGGGGGGGGCGATGCAGCGACGGCTCCCCCCCCCCCCCCCCCCCCGTCGCTCTCCTCCGTTTTTTTCTTTTTTTTTCGTTTCTGAAATGAATCGGGGGGGTCTGACGTGGATAAGGAGAAGGGGTTTTTTTTTATTTTTTTTCCACCCAAAAAGTTGACTTTTACATACGACCTCTAAACGAGGCCCACTGCCTGTCGTCCATAGCGTATTACCCCCATTCCGAACACAATGGGATATGTATCGTAGGTTGATTCTATCGTTTTGATCAGTTTCCGTTAAAATCAACATATAACTCTATATATTGAATTTGAACGCGCATTTCAATTTACCGGGGTCACATACTAACTCTAAAAATTCTCGAAAAATATTTTCTAGCTTCGTATTGACGATGCGGTCCTAACAAAACTAGTTTCGTCGAATTCTGAGACCGTTGGAAAAACGGCTATTTTCCAGTCGATTAAAATCAACTGAAATGGTCAAAACACGTTTTCCTATGCCACGCTCACATATTGATTCGAAAAATTATGAAATTTGGAATCTAACAATAATTTGACATCACGGATCCAACAAAAGTGGTTTCGTAGAAATCCGAGGTCATTTGCAAAATGTCTATTTTTAAGGGCCTAAATTCCATAGCGACTATTTAGAATTTTCAACTGGACATGTCTTTTGATTCCCGCTATGAAATTTCAATTTTTCGGATTCGTTGGAAAGATATCATCAATTAGATCCTAATGTTTTTGGTTTCACTAAAATCCGGATTGTTTTGCACCCGGTACATTCAATTGAAGTTTGAAATCGAATTATCGAACTACCGCGCCATTTTCAATTCTATTTATAATTAAATATAATTATTTATATTCTAACGACGACGTATATAATATATACGTTCGAATTATATTCAAAATAAATTTCTCGTCGATATTATTTAAAATAATCTATTTTAAATGTTCAAAATTCGCTAAAATTGCCAAAATAAAAAATTTAAACTGGCTCAGATTTTCCGGGTTATTACAATCTCCCCCACTTAAAACTTTTCGTCCCCGAAAAGGAACAAAGTCGAAAGTGGTTTGATCAATCAACTCTACGTTCGATCTGGCTTCCATTCTCCAACTTCTCAGTTTCTGAGAATTTTCAAATTTTCAAAAATTTGGCTAACACCCTAAATTTTCGAAAAATTTCGCCATAACCTCCCCTGCACCGGGAGCCATGGGAAAATCCCGAAATGGCCATATAGGCCTTCTGATCTCAAAAAGAAAAAGAAAAAGCCAAGCGGCTAGCCAATAGGCTCATAAAATCATCATCACCCAAACAAAACAGTAAATTATAGTAAACATGTACCTATTTGTCGGACAAACAAATTTTATTCTCTGCTCTAGCCTCCTTGCTATGACCTGTTCAATGTAAGTATATGTATATGCAAGTAAATGCGACCAATTTTCAATATAATTCAATATTTGATACAATTAGGCATAATGGTTCAAAATTATCAAACAAATAAACAAACAACACAAACATCAATCAATTAGTGAATTAGAGTTTCAAATTCATAACTTTGATACATACACAGAAAATCATGTTTTGATGCCAATTCACAACAATGTATTCTAGCTATATTAGTTTTGGTTCTCACACCAGTCTAATGGAAATATATAGAAATCACACCTTCGTCACTCGAAAATAAATGCTGATGACGGTATACTTCATCATCAGGACCATGTCCGGGCGACTAGAGTGTGACTCTATATCTATCTAATATATTAAAACTTCGAATATACGTTCATGACGCATATATGCAAAACCTTTATATACTAGATTGTCCAAATTCAAAATAAATAAATGATCAAATACGTTTAAAATGGTTTAAATTTCAAAACAAAATTGTTTTCATTTGAAAAATATACTCTTCAAACTCGTTCTAGGATACTACTGATCCTATCTCTAACGAGTCATTCTAATTGGATTTTACTAATCCAATATCTGATGAATTCTTTGGTATGGTCCTAATGTGTCTTGTTCTCGAGCTCTGTAAACCAAAGCTCTGATACCAAACTGAGACGACCCGAACTTCCCCGTGAAGGAAAGCACAGATAGAATTGAGGACAAGACAAAATAGAACGCATACAGAAGAACATTTCATTGTTATTACAACAATTCCATCAGATACAAGAATATACAGAGTATAAATGAATAAACTACATTCGAATAATATCAGAGATTACAATAAATTACATAGCAGCGGAAAAATATACAAAACACAACTGAAAATGATACACGGATACAGAGCTTTCTGGATATCGTTCCAGCTGTAAATCAGGACCCTGTGGATATGAATCTGCAAAACCAAAACTACTAACTGCCCGTGTGGAAAATGGGGGCACCCAGAGTTTAGGTTAAAACAATAAACTCCAGGTCAGTCATGTGACTGGTGTGAGAACTAAAACAGTTATTAATATTGATTTTAAAGTTTGGTAAATCAAGGGACCACGCCGTATAACACGGAACGGGTTTCCTCCCAAGAATACTAGTGCATAGAACAAACAGCGCAATGCTAAATAAAGAAAAATGAAGCTGTTATAAGACCCAGGTCCCATCACACAATGCAACGCAAGCCGGAGGATAGGGTTTTCCCTTATAATAGCCAAAGCATGCTTGATACGTTTAAAACACATTCTTTGATACTATTATAGGTGTATAGTGTCAAAACAATTTCAATCATAAATATAAATCATAGACGGCATGGGTACCATATATCATGTCGCCATACTAGTTCAACAATTAAAACCGCAATACACGTATTGGAAATTGGATTTCCGTCATGAGTCGAGGCAAGGGGCAAGCTCCTCTCCGCGTTCGAGACACTCTAGCAAATGTCTCAGGACCCCACTTTGATCCTTGGAATCGGCTGGGCCGGTCCTCTCTTACTTTTGAGGATTGGCAATTCCTGAACACACGTTTCCCGGTCCTTACAGACCTATATCCGAGGCGCCTCGTATCCAACAACCACACAGGTGAAAAGTATATAAATGTCAGGGCTGGTAGGTCACTGACACCATCCTAGCTAGAAAGAAACGTCGTGCTCTCCCAACGGTCCGTCTCCCGTTTTTGACTCATACCGAGGTGTGAGGCTCGCGAATTCACGTTATACACAAAGCTACGCCACACAGGCCGTGCTTTGATCATCAACCACAAGACTTTGCTTTTCAACAGAAGCCTTGATCAATTGCCACTTACGCGTGCCACACTGGCAATTCAATCCATGCGACTGATGTCCATCGATATACAACCTCTGAGCTCGTACGTCTCAGAGAAGGGCGTTAAGCAAGAGAATAAATTCTCCACCGCCAAACAGATGTATATTTAATAGAGATCAATCAACACAGAATAAAATCCAATGTCAGACACACAATCCATTTACAAGTTCGTTCTGGGTCTGAACGAAACCGGAGGCACTTTCCTCGCATATCCATCCATCTCCAAGTACGTCTGGACGATCATCGACTAATTCCCTCATCCTGGGTGTACAGCCCAATCAAGATCATCAGTAATCACCCAAACGATGTGAAGACTTCCGGTCTTCAACCACCGTCTCCATCTTTGACATCTCGTCGAATCGGTTATTCAGAATGGGTATAAACCCGACCTTTCTGAACAACCCACGTATATGATAAACAAATGTTACACAAACAAAACAAACGCCTCATTCCAATTTAGAATGTTCTTTTATTCACAAAATCACATTCTTAGGGAAAGGTTCCCATTAATTTTATCCAAGATAAATTCTTCTAAATTTATTCTTTAATCTTCCTTCGAATATCATTTCAAACTAGTCGGGATTAGCGAACCACACCGAAGTAATTATTTATTTTATTTCCCAATCCCAACCTATATATCCCATGGAGCAAAACTGGTGATACTCCATTCCTAACACCACGGTGTTATTGGTAAAATTAATTACCATTTCATGTTCAAATCTAATTAAAGATTTAACTATCGCTTTCGGGCAAAACTGGTGATACTCCACTCTCGATCACTTTTCAGATTTGATAATTTAAATTATCAATTCACATTTTAATCTAATTAAAGATTCATTAAAACTCCACTTAGTTTTAATCTTTCCAAAAATCGATATCTTGCCTTTAACTGGGTTAAAGAACCAATGTCCTCTAAAACACGATTCACGATAAACCCAATCACATTTGATATTAAATACAAGGCTCTGAATAGAAAATATATCGGCTTATATTCAATATCAAATTCTGAAACCAACATATATTGTATTGGAAATAACAATATCTGTATAGTCACGAAATCCAACATCGAAATATCCCGAAGATAATTTCGATTCAACTCCAGTCCAATCCACGTATTGGGATATTGATTATTTTTAAAATCACTTTCAAATTCAATTTATTTATTTCAAAAATAAATTGATTTTAATTCTAGTTCAAAACTAGTTTATTTTGATAAAAATCTATTTTTATCTTTTCAAATGTGGAGTTTTTCAGCCCAATTTTTCCCAAATCATTTCTTATGATTTTACACAAATTGTAGATATTTTTAATAATTTTACCAAGGCCCGTACAGTCGATTTCCATCAACGGCCATCGAACTGCACTTACAGCGACCTTTTCTAAATTTGATTTGGACATAATTCCAAATCCAACCATTAGATTTCAAATTTCTAATATTCAATGGAAAGCTCTTTTCGATACGAACCCAACGGTTCCGGTTTTAGGAGAATCCGACGGTCGGATCTCCCGTAATGTCAATTCGAAGTCAATGGTCGAAATTCACGAACTGCCGCGGCGCGGCGCGTTCTATTCAGGCCATTATATATATAATATATATATATATTATATATATATATATATTTCATCGATTTCCTTTTTAAAACGTATTTTGTAAATCGTTTAAATTCGTTTTCAAAATCATTTCAACACTATATTCAATTTCAAATCGATTTGATTTCAATTCAATTCGAATTCATTTCAATTTTATTTAATTCGAATTCAAATTCGTTTCAATTCAATTCTAATTCTAATTCGTTTTCTATTCAATTCGAATCGAATTCATTTTCTATTCAATTCGAATCGAATTCATTTTCTATTCAATTCGAATCGAATTCATTTTCTATTCGATTCGAATTCATTTCAAATTGATTCAATAAAATTTCAATTTCAATTTTTATCTAATTCAATTTGAATTTCATTTCAAAATATTAGATTTTGAAATCACTTTTCAATATTCATTATAAAACGAATAAAATCGATATAAATATCGTTCACGTCAAAATAGCGCATCTCTAATCCACACGGCTTTATATTTTTCAAAAACTTCTTTACTCTATTCAACAAATGAATATTTATTCTATTCAACACGTGAATCTATATTTCTTTCCACACACGACTATTTTTGTTATGTAAAATATTTTATAAAACTATGGTTTCTATCGTTTGATTTTAATTAGACTCCATCGTAAAGTAGTTCTAATCTTAAATATGATAAAGATGTAAATTTTATTATTAAAATATTTCACTCAACACATGAATAGTTTCAACACATGAATTTTCCTTTATCATATTCATTATTTTCCCAATTGGAATGAGGCCCAATCAATCACCATATAATGTTAATTATATGGATTCCATACAACACATGTATATAATAGCATTGAAAAATAATCAACCATCAACCAAAGTGCACTACACTGTATAAGCATCGAATATAGATATCTAACGCTTATAACAGCCTGTCAATCAATCGATCGACATATTTAATCAATCAGGATGCGTGAACTTCAAATTTCATCCCAACACCCGTGTGGGGTTTCAAATCAACAAACACAGATTTTATTTGTGCAGTTGGGCGATGTGTAAAATTTATCATCCCAATCAATGTCCTTCAAATAGGTGTACATAAACAAACCGTCCAGTTTGTAAATGAATATTTATTTATTCACATTCACTATATTCATATTCACGTTAAAAATTATATTTTTAACGATAAAACATTTTATTTTAACATATGAATTTCTATTCAGTTCATTCTTTAAATAAAATGATATTTTTATTTTTAGAAAATTTCGGCGGCATAACGGCACGATACTAGAAACGGGACAAGGCCTAGCCTTATCCCCGGTCTAGTGAAGGCCCACGCCATTCACACATCAATCAAATCAATTCATTTCACCAAACAATTCAAATTCAAACCAAATAAACTAACCAACTACTCAACCAAATAATTTAACAGACAAGCCATCCATGGTCTGTGGATGACGGGTGTCGGGTGCTACTAAACACCGTCTACATCCTAGTATATATATATAACTAGAAAAAGAAATTTAGAGTGAGAAATTCTCACCGACAAGCTATCCAACTTCACGACACTTCTTTTATAGAAATCTTCATCGTTATCGCATTTTTGTCATCTTCGTTGCCCGTAGCCACTACATATATAAAAATCACATTTTTACTTCGCTATTCAATATGAAAAAACCCAATTTTTACTTCGCTATTCAATATATAAAAATCGAATTTTTACTTTGATGTTCAATATATAAAAATCATATTTTTACTTTGATGTTCAATATATAAAAATCAAATTTTTACTTTGATGTTATATAGATAAAAATTATATTTTTACATCGTTATCATCTATATAAAGATCTCGCCTTTTCAACTATAAAGATTTCTCCTTTTCAAATATAAAGACTTCATCTTTTCAAAAATATAGATTTCATCATTATAAAAATCACCACTTTATTTCAATGTATATAAAATAAAAAACAGATTTTTATTTCGCTACATATACAAAGATGATATTTTTATATTCTCTATCTCATAAAGATTACATTTTTATAGTTCCTACTATGTAAAAGTCATATTTTTAACCCACTACATATGTAAAAATCTCACCTTTCTCCATTTAAAAATATCGTCTTTCTTCCTTTAAAAATCTAATCTTTTCTATTTTAAAAATCACGTCTTTTCTATTTTAAAAAATCACGTCTTTTCTATTTTAAAAATTCTAATCTTTTATAGTTTAAAGATCACCTCTTTTATATTTTAAAAATCACACCTTTTATATTTTAAAAATCACGTCTTTTCACTTTTAAAAATATGATCTTTCCTATTTTAAAAATCCTAACTTAACTAATTTTAAAAATATACAAAAACTGATTTTTATAATTGCTAATACCAATTACATAGAAAAAGAAAAAAAAAGAAAAAAAAAGTAAAAAGGGCTTACAGTCAAAATCGAAGGCTTGGGGGGGCTTCACCGTCGCTGGTGGTGGAGGCGGAGGGATCGGCGGCTTACGGTTTAGAAAAGGGGGGGGGCGGCGGTTTTTATGCAGAAGAAGGAGGAGATGGAGGCGAGAAAGGGAGGAAGAAGAAGAGAGGGAGGCGGCGGCAGAGGTGGGGCCCCACCTGGGGCGGCGGCGACTCATCGTGGGGGGGGGGGGATGCAGCGGCGCCCCCCCCCCCCCCCCCCCCGTCGCTCTCCTCCTCCTTTTTTTTTCTTTTCTTTTTCGTTTTCTGAAATGAATCGGGGGGTCTAACGTGGATAAGGAGAAGGGGTTTTTTTTAATTATTTTTAATTATTTTTCCACCCAAAAAGTTGACTTTTACATACGACCTCTAAACGAGGCCCACTGCCTGTCGTCCATAGCGTATTACCCCCATTCCGAACACAATGGGATATGTATCGTAGGTTGATTCGATCGTTTCGATCAGTTTCCGTTAAAATCAACATATAACTCTATATATTGAATTTGAACGCGCATTTCAATTTACCGGGGTCACATACTAACTCTAAAAATTCTCGAAAAATATTTTCTAGCTTCGTATTGACGATACGGTCCTAACAAAACTAGTTTCGTCGAATTCTGAGACCGTTGGAAAAACGGCTATTTTCCAGTCGATTAAAATCAACTGAAATGGTCAAAACACGTTTTCCTATGCCACGCTCACATATTGATTCGAAAAATTATGAAATTTGGAATCTAACAATAATTTGACATCACGGATCCAACAAAAGTGGTTTCGTCGAAATCCGAGGTCATTTGCAAAATGTCTATTTTTAAGGACCTGAATTCCATAGCGACTATTCAGAATTTTCAACTGGACATATCTTTTGATTCCCGCTATGAAATTTCAATTTTTCGGATTCGTTGGAAAGATATCATCAATTAGATCCTAATGTTTTTGGTTTCACTAAAATCCGGATTGTTTTGCACCCGGTACATTCAATTGAAGTTTGAAATCGAATTATCGAACTACCACGCCATTTTCAATTCTATTTATAATTAAATATAATTATTTATATTCTAACGACGACGTATATAATATATACGTTCGAATTATATTCAAAATAAATTTCTCGTCGATATTATTTAAAATAATCTATTTTAAATGTTCAAAATTCGCTAAAATTGCCAAAATAAAAAATTTAAACTGGCTCAGATTTTCCGGGTTATTACACAGACACATATAGCGCAGGTGATACTTTGTTTTGTATGAGTGAAGCATGAGCACATATGTTTATGAGGGGTGTATGTATCAAGAGTGTGTGAACATTTCGCGATTTATCAGAAATATGAGCAAGTTAATTTTGTTGTCAAGAGGTCTAATTTATATGAGCTGACAATTAATTTACTTGGGATTTACAAAGTTAAGTTAATTTGACTTAGGAGTTATAAAATTAAGTGACTACATTCAATTTATTTTGGGAGTTACTAAATTAAGTGACTACACTCAATGGATTGACAATTAGTTTGAAACGTAAGACTAACATGGTAGGATCTCCTATCAAAGTTCATTGTTAGTGTATAGTAGTGCTGTCAAGAGGTATACTTTAGATCCATGTCGGCAGGTGTTTTAGTATTTTTAGGATATTATGACTTATTTCCATGAAAATGGAACATTCACGGGTTATTAAGAATCAAATCACGAGTTATATGCGTATACGTAGAGGTTAGAGAGGTATTGACCTAGCTTTCTGTGGTCTGGTTGAGGAAACATTTCGAAACGATGATAAATTTAAAATAAAATTTTCAGTCATTAAAGAGCTTCGAAATTTAGTAACTCAAGTTCCAAAGATCAATAAGTTTCAATGGATCAATTTAGTAACTCCTAAAATAAGTCGAGGTTAGTTGGTTTGTTAATCAGACCAAATTATTAAATAATAAGCGGTAAAAATATCCGTCTATATGATCAACTTTATCATTTCGAAGTGTTTCCTCAACCATCCCATAGATTGCTTGTTCAGTTTCCCTTTTATCTTCAAGTATACGCATATAACTCGTGATTTAGTACTTAATAAAACGTGAATATTCCATTTTCATGGAATTTGGTCGCAGTATCTTAAAATTACTGAATACCTTGTCGACACGGTTCTGGAATATACTTTCTGGCAGTACTACATAACAGTGTCAGGATCTTCAAAATTTTATCTTGGTTGTGCCTTTTTTCCTACATTGCTGAATGTTACATATCATAAAAATGTCATATTTATCCTAAAAATGTTTGTACAAGCATGGCATTGGTTAACAATACAAGGATTATGTAACATTCAGGTACATTTCGTACGAAATTTCCATGTAGGCTGTGGAGAAGCACTATGTTACATAGGGCAACTCAGTTCCTTCTTAACTAATCGTCCAAAGGGGACGAAGACAATTATTTTGCATTTAATCTCTTCCCCAATCAATACTAATACTCGAGATTGCAAATTTTTGTGTTAGGCCATCAATGATCAAGTTGAAGTTGAACCGTATTTGCAATCTCGATTATTAATATTGCTGAGGCTAGAGAAACCTGAATTGATGTAGGAAACTGAACGGAGAAACCCACCTTCTTCTAAGTATTTTATAGGTAGTTTAGTTTGTATTTAACATATAGAGAAAGGTGGTGTTATAGACGAAATGGTTATACTATACCAGCGGAGTTTGAGATCTAGTCATACGTAGAGAGAAAGGTGGTGTTGCGATGACACAAATACAAAATCTGGTGTTGCGGTGAGTATTGGTATTTACCATTATGTTTATTTTTATCATCCAAGCATTTATTTTTGATAAAATAAAGTGTATATTCCTATTGATTTTTCAGATGACTGATTTCGATCCTTGTTCGGACAATTATGTTTCTTCTTATTAGAATATGCCTGCAGTTCAAAAGGCATTTCATGCAAATGTCACAAGTTTATCGCTGGGAACTCTACAGGCATTCCCATTACATACGAAAACTTCGTCTATTTTGTTAATTTACCATTTTTATATATCTTATTGCTGCATGTTAGCTTATTTTATCTGAAAACTAATCCAAAGTTACTGTTGTTTAAACTGGTTTGCATTCTATTTTAATATAAGTGCACACCAAATCAGTTACTTGCTCACTCTGCTCACCATTGCTCATTTAGCAAGAGTTCTTACCAAAAGGATGACCGTTTATTACAGTTGTGGATCGAATCTTTTTGACACACTGGTAAGAATTTTTGTTTTTCTGGATCTGGCGTAGTCTGAGTGACGGCTGTTGGTTGTTGTTGTTGTTCTGTCTTATGGGATTTTCGACCTGAGTTAGCAGGTGGTTTTGGATTGTCTGTGTTGTGTGAATATGTAGGCTTGTTTGGTGATTAATTTTGATTGTTGAAGTTGAATAGGCTGACAATATGGAAGGAAGACCCAGTATCTCGATTTGTTTGTGAGTAACTATGACAGTCTTATATACCACTGTAGTTTTTTGCTCTTGTCATTAGATTTGTAGCTGCACCGTCTTTCTGTTTCTTCTTTTTTTGGATCTTTTGAAGGTGGCTAGTGCAAGGGAGTTTTTGGGAGGCAATGTGTGGCTCTGCGTGAAGGAAGATAATGTCTTATGAGTTTTGAATGTATTTTTTATAACTTAGCTAATAACCATGATCTGGAAAAATTCTCACGACATGTGATAGGTCTAACATGGACTGCTGATGGTCGCCGATTATACAGCTATGGTCAAGTATCATCTTTGCTCATTTCAGTATCATAATATGATAGATTTAGATTATAAGGAAAATTGAAATTCCTAGTTATGCTTACATGTTGTACTGTTCGATTATGCATGTGATTAGGTGAAGCATACATGAGATCTGGAACAGAGTATAATATACACACACTATAAATTTGCAATAAATTCAACATCTATTTGATTAAATTCTATGTGGAGGATTGAGGTCTGTGTATCTTTTCGTAAGATCGCGAAGGATTTCAGAAAAAATTGGCTAGCTTATATGTTTGTGTCTGCAGATTTGTACTATGTGCAGATTTGTGTATCTTTTTTTGGAGATCAGGAGCTGCCTGACTATATGTTGTGCTTTCACTTGTGCAAGCATTGAACATTCAAAGAGCAAAGTTGAACTTTTATGGTGCTAGGTTTCACTTGTGCATACAACAAAGAATTATGGATAATCAAGCGTTTTGTAAGTACTAGTTAGGTATAACATTTTCTTTGTACTAGATGTGTAAATTTGTATATCAGTGGTTATTGTATGTCGGTTTGGTCATTTATTAAGAAAACTAATGTATTGAAATGGGTATGCATATTCTACCTGATTATATAGTTAATTTTTTCTGATTGTTTGAACATGATGATTATGTGAATGATTATTGATTGATATTGTAGAAACAAATAGACTATAAGAAATAATTGCAGGAAAAAGTACAGCAAATCAATCGATATTTTTTAGTAGCATTTTAAAAAAGCTACAGAAATACATGTAGCCGCGTTGAGTTAACGCAACCGTAAATCAGGGGTAAAATTGGAAATTTTATTAGCAACATCAAAAGCTCTGTTATGACGTTTTTAAAGCGCTACAGAAATATTTATGGTGGCGTTTGTAAAAGGTTACAATAAAAGTATTTACAGTGGCGTTGTTATAACTGCAACTAATAGTCAACGATTTTTAGTGGCATGTTTTCTCGTAACGATTATCAAAATGCCACCAAAAATGCTTAATAGCAGTTTTTGGGCGCTACAAAAAATCAATTTTCTTGTAGTGACTCCAAAAGCTCCTATACAAAGCCAATATATATGCAGCTGGATGAAACTTCTCTTCAAAATGAGTCTTGAACTAATTCTAAGTGAACTCATCCTCTGTTATAGCAACCTTCAATGGATTCCACTAATTCATTGCTCACCGAAGGAGTTGATGCAAGGCCAACGTTCTCTTTATGGCATCCTTCAGATTAAGATCAACAAAGATTCACTCATAAGTGTCGAGCCAATCCTGAACCTCTGCTACTGACTTTGTTCCTATAAAAGGTTTGTCACCTAAGTCGGCAAAGTCCTTATTCAGCTTAGCGAAATTAGCTCCAAGCACCTGCGGTCGAGTACCATTCCCAACGGTAGCATTAAGAGCAGATATTTGAGAATTCTATAGCATGTTACTCATGAAGGTATTAAAATGGTTTGCAAGTCAGGATTAGCATTCCTGAACCATTCCCTTCTACAAACATCGGATTTTGATACTTTGTAGAACTACTAGTCTAGAAACTCAAGTTTTAATCAGGAATAAAGATGATTATCCTTTTTATAAGAAATCAGACCTAGCTAATGCTCATGCTGTGTGACTTACATTATACTACATATATTATAGTTTTGAAAACCAAAACATTTTACAAGTACGTGCCCATGTATATACTTTCGATTCATCTCTTAGGTTAAACAACGCAACCTATGTTGTGATATCCGACACTGAAAACTAGGTAAATACATTGTCGTAGTGTCTAAATAATGTAAGGTAGCCATTTAAGAAGGAAATAACTAGAAATTACATATAACCTATTGTACATCTCACAATGCATGGAATAAAGTATAATAGTAAAACTTACTAATATAAAAAATAGGCGAGGCGATAAATAGATAAAATGAATCCGAAAATTAGAGTAAACATCCGAAAAAGAAAATCACAATGCCAAAAAATAATATAAAATAAATAACTCCAACCTAAACTATTTCTAAGCAAAATGATAAAGACACTACTGAGCCCTACAGTAGTGAACAATGAAAAAAGATAAATTACATATAAATAGTACGTTGATAGCCTCCTGCTCGTCTCCCGATCTGCTACTCATGATCACTCCAAACCTGACTCTAGTTTACTCATATGAGAGCACTCAGGATAATAAGAAGTAAGTATAAAACTGTAGGTCAGAAATATTCTGGTGTGAGCGATAAAATCTCAAGTACAGTAAATAAATGGAACACGTAGTACGGTAAAACATACCTGATCTATCTCTGTATCCAAAGAGTTAGCACACAGAAGTATATACTACTCTAATAGAATCAACAATATAAGTGTACTCTACATCTTAGCATTGGGGTGTCTGAATGTCTATATCTAGACTATTGATATCTGTGTCAATGCTACCTAATCTAATGACATCCTTGAGGGTGACAAATTAATAAACAAACATATAAAACATCATCCATCCTCACATCCACTCAATCAATGCATTGTACATATAATATTTTGTTCCTATGTGACTATACCATTTCGGAGCTGAAACAGTCAGCATCAGTCCGACAACCTCTATCTGGTTGAGAATGTGAATAAGTAGTATCTATGAGTCCCCTGCCTTGGATAAAAAACTAGCAGTTTGGTTGGATATCCCATAGGTAGTCTCCAAATTGGCTTACAACCTACGCTAGTTTGAAGACTCGATAGATGCTTAAACATTAGCTCTCTAAGTACCCCCTCCCCCAAACCTAGATACTAATGATCCTCCTTTCACACATATCTCCACTGCAGAGCTATTTTGGGACTATCTTTATAATCCATCTGAAGTCTTTTGGTTGGGAACTACCTAGAAAACTACATTTGTCATCCAACTCTTCTCCCTAAACCCATCATGTCAGCTTCCCCATCCCAATTCATAGTTTATTGCTCTGCTCTTAGGAGTTAAACTGGTCATTGCTGTAGTCATACTCTTCAAGTTGAATGATCCCTTAATCTATGCAAATACGATATCTTCATGTCGATGTTGCTGTGAAGTTTACCTTTATTTAATTACCACCATCTACTAGGGAAGTTGTGTTAAATATTAAATCATTCGCGTAGGGTCACAAGACCCCAACTTTACCCTTTTCGAATCGGTACTGATCCCTATTGTTGGTATCAAAACCTGGTTGGTCCAACTCATATCGGTGTAACAACCGGATCGGTGTAATTGGCCAACCCGAAGTCCACCTACCCGAAGAGCCTTCCTCATACCAATCCAAAGTTCTCTCTTCATCTTAGACGACCTGAAGTCCATTGACCTAATCCGAAGCTCCGTGGCGACCCAACCACCTACCAATCCAAACACCTACTAATTTAGTTCGGCATTCACCTAGGTCGATGAAGATTATTTTTGTCACATCTCCTTCGTTTCTGATACAACTGACTTGGAATTTGAACCATACCTCCTTAGGACATCCTCTAACTCCCATAAAAATTTCATCTAATTCTGGGCACTTTTTAGTTTTGGTTGACCCGAATACTTCTGGCCATAACTCCGCTATAGGAAATCCAAATGATTTCAAACTTCTCACACAACCTTCGGAGACCTTCCATCTCATCTCCTCCAAATTTGGTGTTATTCTGGGTAGCTTTGGTTTATGGATTTTTTCGTAAATTCCTAGTTCTACATCAAACATTAAACACAAGCCAGGCATAAAAATCATCCAAAATAACATACAAGAACAATCTTTTACTCCAATTATTTTATAGCGTCTAGATTAAAATATAAAAATCATATATTTGCATACACATGCAAGTGGTTTCATAGGAAAATGTAGTTGTCTAACCTAACCCTTTTAAATTCACAGTTTTAATCTTAAGTTGTAAGTTCCTAACAACTTTAGCTTTTCAAAATAATTTTGGGATTATGAAGTTTAGAATTATTTAAATAAGATTAATATCACTCACTTGTGCCTATGAAATTTTAAATCTGAATGGAATTAATAAATCTAGATATGTCTCCCCTTCTATCAGTTACAGATATGCCTCTCTAGTTTGGACCTTTCGGTCTCCATAGTTTAAATTTAAGTTTAATGGAAAATTTAAGTTTTGGATGAAGAATTTTTTTACTGTAATGAAGGGAGTAGATCCAAGGAAGAAGGATAGGGAAATGAAAATAAAGAAATGAGTTACAGTAATTCATTCCATCCCTTTATCTCCCTAATCTTGAAATTCAAACTGGACCTACCCAAAAACGTGCTCAGATGGCTGGTAATGTGGTATATGTCTCCTAAATATCCTTAAAACATCTATATCTCCCAAATGATATCTCCGTTTTCAACATATAACCACTCTACAGAAAGGAAAACCATCACCTTGGTCCAGTGAAAGTGGTTTTGAAACAAAATTCCACTCCAGTCAAAAGCTGCGGATGAAATAATATATCGTTTGGGGTAAAATAGTCACACAAGAAACCTAAGAAAACTCTAAAAGTGAGAAATGCCCGTAATATCCATCTATCAAAATTTTAGAGTGATATGACCAAATTTGAAAATAATATTTCATATTTATGCATTAAAAACACGCAAAACTTCGGATCGTTACATCAACGATAGGCCCAACGGGAATAAAAGCTTGATATTATGATGCGACAACATAAAAGGAAGGCTCTGCTAGAACGACGATGATGGACATCATTGTTAAAGATTCCTCCTTTGATGGAGTCGAACTCTCTTCTCTAACCTTGAATCAAGGTGGGAGATGACTCATTTACAAAGCATGACTTGTGTTCAAAACTGCAGGTTATATTTTATTTCTAACCATGGATGTCAAATTTTTGGAATTTAAAGGAAACCGACGTGTGTTGGCTAATTGAATTCTGAGCACTAACAAGACAAGTATAACATGCTATCTGTGTGAATAGAGTCTGACATGTCCTAATCTTTACAAGTGGACCATCATGCGTAGATAGGTTATATGTACTGGCAAAATAGTCTATGGCATTTCTTTTTCTTTTTCAGAACTAACATGTTACCGACCAAATAATGGAGGATCTGTCGCCCGAAGTTGCACAGAAAGTATTTCTTTTCAAGACCGTTGAACATTCGAAAGCAATGTAGAGAAATGATCAAAGTGTTAACATGCTTAAATTTTTTTCACGTTCAGTTCGGTAATTTATACTTAATCAGATTTATCAGGATGAAAAATCAAGTAAACACATTTATGTTTTTTTTGGAAGTTGTACATATTCGATTAGGCATTAATTTCAGTTCAATGTGATATAATATGCTAAAAATCAAGCGTAAAGTCATTAGTTCTAATCTTATTCAAAATTTAATTAAGTCTAGGAGTAGCAAAACCCTAAGACCTAAAACCCTAAGAAACTCCACTTCATTCGAACCTCCAAATTCAAAGAAGATCCGGGCAATGTCCAAATTCAATCAAAGAAGGGGCAAAATCAAGATGGGTTGAAGCTAGGATTCCAGTTTGAGAATTTGGATTCGAATAAAACCGCATGATCTCCAAGCAAAGTGACTTGGTTAGGTAGGCAGTGGTCATTTCAGGCATCAGTGACAACAAAGCTTATAGCAACACATCGCTAGTGATGGCGGGAAATAGACTCGGGAGTTGGATTAGCAAACTAAAGGCTGAACTGAGCCAGCTTAGGTAGGAATACACTAAAGAATAAAGTGAATAAGCTTGGGCGAACCAAACAGAGTATATTAGGAAAATATAGGTTAAAAATTATTGTCCAAGTATTAGGCTCAATAGAGAGTCATGCCCTATGACTTGATATAGAATCAAATGCGATAATTTTGTCAACTCCAAATTTATTGGATGATCTATTACATATTCAAAAACACTATGGAAACTTGGGAATCAAAATTGCACGGTTTAAGAAGCATTGATGACTCGAAATAGAAGGCTCAACTAAATAATAGATAAGTCAAAGACAACTTCCAAAACCATCTCAACGTAATTAGATAGATTTCTCATGATAGAAAATCAAAGATAGCTTATACCAAAGTACGTCTTGTTTTTAATAAAGACATACTCTGTGGAGATAATGTTAACCCAGTTTTTCCCCAAACATAAGTCTAAAAGAGTTGGAACATAGAGATGAGGCCATAATGAATTCAAACTTGGTCAAAGCACTAAAAACAAATGAAAAGAAACCTCATGGAAAACCACTCAAAATGAAATAAGGAGATAAGTTAACAAGGAATTATATCTTATGACTTAGTACTAATTTATATCCACCTAGGGAGAGTCAAGCTCACTACTTTTATCTTGCTCAATTTGATCTTGTTAGCACACTCACCAAGTTTGGTAGTAATCTAATGTGCCTAGCTCCAATATCTAATTACTTATTCAATTCGAATTGTATTTCAATCCTACTCGAGGATGAAGTACTATCAAACCAAGTCAACAAGCTATGAAATTTTACATGAAACATCACAAGAAAGTCAAAAGACCAACACAAAAAGTCACAACAACCACAACTCAATAGGTTAGACTCACTACCGAGTCATAGGTTATAACTTAGCATCGAGTCGATTTTATGAGTCGAATGGCCATGAAACTATTGGTACGACTTCAAGCCTCCAATACACACTCTTTAACGTTCGTAGGTTGACAAATTCATCTTCAAACTCATATAAATACTAGATCACCTGCAATGTAAATATGGTCTAAACTTTGTCTGCTTACACGCTGCTGAAATTATTTTTCAAACTTCTCCTTCTTAACAGCAGTTACCAGAGAGGGTACCACGACTCATCTATCAACATTTGCACTTATGACTCTAATTTAGTCAACTGCACTCAAACAACTTGTAATAGACAGTCAGTGAATTAAAAATCATCAAAGTGAAAGCAAACGTCGTTAACAGTTGAATCACTCTAAAACATTGTCTTTTCTTCATAACTTTCTATCTTTTCAATTTATTCTATAAGGTTGCCAATTATCAGGATTGGATCTATAGTTGAGGTTACTCAAATTATCTATAAAGACCTATGCTTTCATCCCCATTAGGTGTTGATTCCATTTTTGGAAATACCAAATGGTAAAGAAGAAAAAATTTCGAACCTTCTTAAAATTCACACAATTTTACATTCAAATCCTTTTAACTTGTAAGTTATCTACTAAATATGATTAAAGCAAAATTTCTTAAATGTTTTTTTCAGTCTTCTTCTCATTACAATTTCGTTTAAGTCATTTGTATTCATAAACATGATAATCTTGCAAAAGACTGATCATAGAAGCTAATTAATTTATCTTAAATTATCATTAGTCGATGGAGAGTAATGTGACTATTATCTTTCCCATTGTATCTTTCTTTTAACTCCCCATTTTTTGCAAATACATATGAGAATAGAGTCACGGTAACTACAATAACTTGGAAAAAGAATTTATAGAAAGTATGTGAATATTAGTCCAAAGTTAGTCTGCCGCATCACTCCCATGCGTTAATATTAATCATGATAAATCAGTATTAATTATCTTCCATATTGAGTCTACCCAAGTCATTCTCATATGTCTAGACCCTTTGTATCTTCGTATTATCAACTACATACCTTCCTTCTTTTAAATATTCATTAAAAATTTTCACCCAACTTCTTCTTGGTTTACAAATTTATATTTGCTCCATTTGAAATCATTGCCAATATTCCAACTTAAATCCTCTCAGTTATTCAATTAATCATTCTTCGAAATACAGGCACTTCACCTAAATTATTCACCTCTTCAAAATCCATCCATTTAAGTATGAAAAATTCAATTTCATAATCATATCTTGGTAAATTTTCTAAATATACAATTTTTTTTCCATGTAAAATAGTTTGTTCAACAAAATAGTTTTACCTTATAAACCATTTCGGTAAGTAAATATAAGTAGTCACTCGATTATTCATGTAACAAGCATTAAACCTCAAAACAATAACAAATTTAATGTATAACTCATTTATCATATCAAAGTTGTTAACTTAAATGATTTACACATATAAAAGATAATAAATATATAACTTAATTTTGAAAATAATGGGTTGATTCTAATTCCCATTTTCTATTATTCGTGGATCTTAATAATGATTTTCTTTGTAATAGATATTGTAACGACCCGTGTTCTACACATCATAGGATTGTAGAATATTTATTTCTTTCCCGAGTGAAGTTGTATGGTCATGTAACTTTGGGAAACAGTTATTAGAGTCATTTCCCCTGTTCATGATTTTTGTCGATTTTTAAATGACTATTTTGCCCCTAGTCAGTACTGTTTTGGCCATAACTTTTGATAGGGAAGGAATTTTGACCTGAAACCACTTCCATTAGATTCGTTTGATGGTTTCTCTTTCCGTAGAGTGGTCATAATAGCCAAACGGATTTACCGTTTGGGAGATATGGCTGAAACAAGGTTTGGAGGGTGAAAAACTGCTTAACCGGGCCAAATCGGGTGATTAGTGAGTAGGCCCATAACCCATTTCGGGATTAGGGTTATGGGAGGGCTGAAATGAGATGGAGAATCATTCCATTTCAGTTTTCTAGCCTCCACTTATCACCAAGGATCCCTAAAAATGACCTCCAACCTCTAGATCACCTCCAAATCATCTCTTGGTCAAGGATTTGGCTTAGCAACCCCTAATCAAAGAAGATCTTCACCTAATCAACCTTGGAGCTGCTGTTAGCATTGGGATTCGCATCAAATCAGAGAATTATTTCAGATCTTAGTTTGTTTTGTGGCTAAGGTGAGTGATTAGCTAGCTTTTTGCACTAATTATGGCTAAATTAGGGTGATTAGTGCTAATCAGCGTTTTTAAAGGAAAATAAATTCTGGAAAAATGTCTATAAAATCATAAACGATGTTTTAGACCTCTGATATGAGTTTGGGTTAATTTGGTTAAGTTTTGCTAATCATACCATTAGTTATGCTCACATATGCTTAAGGGAAAACATGGGGTTTTGGGCATGTTTGATCCATTTTACCATGTCATATTGTTGTTTTGGTGTTTGAGGTCACTTGTATGCGTTGCTATGACTCTTTGGTATGCGTTGTGATTGGTTTCAATAGTTAGAATGGTCGAAAACGCCGTCGAGAGGCGTATAAACACTTGCTGGAAAGTTGCAGGAATTAGTGCAGGAAATCGGATCGGATCGCCCCCTACCCGATCCGAACCGCCCATTTCCCTTCACCACGAACCGAACCGGATCGTTATAGCGAAGCAAGCTGCGCCACGAGCTGAAGGATCCGAACCGATCCGAGAAGTCGCGATCCAAGGCTTGGTGATTGAAGACTCCGACCCGACCCGCCTGGAGTGATAACGACACGATCCGATCTGATCACCTTGAGGACAACGAACCGGAGACTTGAAGGAGGGCGAGGGGCTTGGAGCTATGACCAGGAGGCGTGACCCGAGCCGTTGCGTGGTGGAGGACCCGATCCGATCCAGATGGGACTGGAAGCCACGAACCGATGGTGCACTCCGATCCGACCCGAGGTAGCAGTCACGAACCGAGACGATGAAGACCACAATCCCAATGATGATGAAAGGGATCCGAACCGATCCAATGGAGATCCATAACCCGAAATGCAAAGGTAGTTCAAGTGGAAGTTCGAGCTCAGGATCCAGACGGGAACCAATGAGTTCACTTCGTGATTGGGCTTTGCTGCGGGACGTGTGCTAAGGAGTTGTCGGTGTCTATGACTTTGGATCACTATGTATTAGAGGTGTATGGACGGACTCGGGCTTTGGATATGGTGCGACTAGGGAGCTATCTACCAATGGAGTGGGATCATGGATACGTTGGGCGTGGTCCCATAGGTTTGGCGTTGGTGGTAGTAGGAATGGACATAGTCGTACAAAGTCGAGTTCTGTCGTTTTCTTGAAGGGTTATGGTGATCAAAGAAGTAAATACCGTATGCTTTACGCACTGAGTGAGAGATGCAAGGATGGTTGCTATGCTTGATTGTTTGACACACACATCCCCACCCCCGTATACTTATATTATGTGTTTGTGACATCATAGAGTGTTGTACCGTGTAGTACTAACTCTTTGGTTGCAGGTCCAGGTTCAGGTATGACTTAGTATACCTGTTATTATTCTGTTTATGCTTGCTACCACTCATACCAGACTAATGTCTGACCCAGAGTTTTATGTTTCTTCTTATTACTCTGGGTGCTCACACGAGCAGACTAGAGACAGGGATAGCTTGTAGTGCGCAAGTAGATGGACTGAGGACGAGCAGGAGGCTCCACGTATGCTAGATAGTTATTCTCCCTGTGTCGTGATCGGTATCTACTTTGGGCATTAGTAGCATACCTATTTTGTTTATCTTAGAGACAGTATTTTGAAGTTGTAATAAGCTGTATTCGATTTTCCGCTACTCTGATGATGTTAGTTCAAGTTTTCAGCTTATGCACTGTCTCATCTGTTCTATGTCAAGTATATGTTGGTTATTATATTTTATTCCATGCGCTGTGAGACATATTACAGGTTCTTTATTTGGTTCATCTTCTTTCTTTCTCTTCTTTGGCGACCGTCCCATGCCAATTGGACATGTGTACAGCGCACAATTGGAGTAAATGTTGGTTGGTGCGGGGCGGGCCGTCACACTTGGTATCAGAGCCCAGGTTGCGTAATTCACCTAGGGAAAGACACTAGGGAGAGATAGTACGTATATGAGAGCGCGTATTTGTGATTATTTTGGTTTTCAAAAGCTATATCTATATATAGTATTAGTATGTTTAAGAGTGAAGTCGCATTGCACTGCACTGGCACCACTATGGAGATGGCTAATCGTTTTCTCTTTAACAGATTTGACGATGAGCCGAGGAAGAGGTGCTGGTAGAGGGGCCAATAATGGGAATCCCCCTGACATGAGGGCTATGTTTACCAACCTCATGAGAGAGATGCTTGTGGATATTCAGAGGGAGGCTCCTAATGTTGCCAATGCTGGAGGTGCAGCGGTGCAAGCGCCTAGGGTCGATTTCGCCAAGCTGAGTAAGGATTACACTAATCTTGGTGGAAAGCCGTTTCACGGAACAGAGTCGGCCACGGATGTTCAGGATTGGTTGGATAGCTGTGATCGGATCTTCGATGACTTGGGTATCGAGGATGCGATGAAGAGAAGGCTAGCGTCTCGTCAGCTGCAAGGACGAGCGATGAATTGGTGGAATGCTATTAGGGCAGCCACACCAGAAGATCAAGTTACTTGGGATCAGTTTAAAGCTCGCTTTAGCGACAAGTATATCCCAGCTGCCCAGAAGTCGGAATTGTTTAGGAAGTTCTTGGAGCTTAAGCAGAATGGAAGGGCAGTATCGGATTATGTTGCTGAGTTCGACACTTTGTCGAAGTATGGGTTATCTCTAATCGATACTCCCGAAAAGAAAAATGAGAAGTTCATCACTGGTTTGGATGAATACTTAGGGGAGAGGCTAATTAATCACATCGATGAGACGTTTGAGTCGATCGTGGGAAAAGCTTTGAGGTCAGAAAGTCTTTACCCTAAGCCGAAGACTGGGGTTGTTGCTGCATCTGCTGAAGAGCCAAAGCCGCAAGCAAGCGGTGGAGGCAAGAATAACTCTCAGAATAAGAGGAAGCAGAACCAAGCTAAGGATGGCCAGAAGAAAAGCAGGAAAGAAGTCGAGTGCTTCAAATGTGGAAAGAAGGGCCATTATGCAAGGGAATGTAGGGCCAAGACAGTGGGAAAGAAGTGCTTTAACTGTGGCCAGGAGGGACATTTTAAGGATAAGTGCCCGCAACCTCTGAAGGAGAATCAGCTTGTGAAAGCATATGCTATCAATGCTGTTCCTTCTTCGTCGAATGCCCCAACTGCGGCGGATAAAGGAAAGGGAGTCGTCATTCAAGGTATGCTTTCCATTTATGATCTTCCTGTTAGAGTTTTGTTCGATACCGGGGCTTCCCATTCCTTCATATCTAGTGACCTGGTAGATAGGTTGGGATTGGAACCCGAGTTAGTCGATAGACCATTAGCTGTGACGAACCCGATTGGTGGTTCAACAAACCTCAGTATGATCTGTCGTAATGTGGTCTTATCGAGTCATGGATGTATGTTTGTTTGTGATTGCTTTGTTTTGGGCTTTACTGGGTATGGCATTATTTTGGGAGTCGATTGGCTCCAAAGATACGGGGTGGTGGTAGACTGTGAGGGCTTTTTGGTGACAGTTAGGGCGGATGATGGGCGGAGGGTAGTGTTTGGTAATCTACCCTGTGATGGGGTAATGGCTAGTTTTGTAAATTCCCTCGACATTCCGCATGATGAGTTATCAGGTTTGCCCGTGGTTGGCCAGTACCCGGACATCTTCGAGGAAGTGACCGGACTTCCACCACACCGAGAGATTGAGTTTCGTATTGATTTAGTGAAAGATGCCAGACCTATAGTGATGCCACTTCGTCGTATGGCACCACGAGAACAGCGAGAGCTCGAGGTGCAAGTTAGCGATCTTTTGAAGAAGGGATTTATTAGAAGAAGTGTTTCCGAGTGGGGAGCACCAGTTGTGTTTGCTACTAAGGCAGATGGTTCCCTTCGATTGTGTGTGGACTATCGCGAGTTAAATAAGGTGACGAGGAAGAATAAGTATCCTCTACCACGAATAGATGATTTGTTTGATCAACTGGAAGGAGCGAGAGTGTTCTCCCAGTTGGACCTCGCGACAGGATTTCATCAGCTCCGTGTAGCAGCTGATAGTATAGCTAAAACGGCATTTAGGACGCCGTCTGGGTTTTATGAGTGGTTGGTCATGCCATTCGGGTTGACCAATGCACCAGCATACTTCGTGGATCTTATGAATAGAGTATTCAGAGACCAACTGAATAAGTTTGTTCTTGTGTTCGTAGACGATATCCTTGTTTACTCGAGGACAGAAGAGGAACACAAGGAACATTTGAGAATTGTGTTGGAGGTGCTGAGAAGACACCAACTGAAAGCGAAATTCTCTAAGTGTCATTTTTGGAGGAGAGAAGTGAGATTCTTGGGCCATGTTGTTTCAGAGAATGGTATTGCCGTGGACCCTGCAAAGGTGGCTACGGTACAAGAATGGTCTACGCCCAAGAATGCAACAGACGTAAGAAGTTTCTTGGGATTAGCTGGATATTATCGTAAGTTTATCAAAGACTTCTCCAAGACAGCGGCACCGTTGACTCAGTTGACTAAGAAGAATCAAGCCTTCGTTTGGGACGGAGGGTGTGAAAATGCATTCAAGAGTCTAAAGGAAAAGTTGACGCATGCGCCAGTGTTGGTCATTCCTAAGGGAAATGAAGAGATGACGGTATACACGGATGCTTGTGGTACCGGACTGGGTGCGGTATTGATGCAAGGAGGTAGGGTTGTAGCTTATGCTAGTCGACAGCTAAAGCCACATGAGAAGAAGTATCCTACCCATGATTTGGAATTGGCAGCGATTGTATTTGCGCTGAAGATGTGGAGACATTACCTCTTGGGAGAAAGATTTGAGCTGTTTACCGATCATAAATCGTTAAAGTATCTCTTCTCTCAGAAAGATCTGAATCTCCGTCAGCAGAGATGGTTAGAGTTCTTGGCTTCGTATTATTTTGATATCGCGTATACACCTGGGAAGGGTAATGCGGTAGTCGATGCCTTGAGTAGGAGACATGCCAGCTTAGGGGCAATGTTTCTTGAATGGAAGCAGCTGGAGTATATCGCGGGGTTTGATTTCAGACCAAGGTGCGAATTGGATCCAGTTATGCTAGCTAGCTTGACGATCAGACCCACTTTGATAGAACGGATTGGTTCTAGCCAGAGGAACGACCCTAACCTATTAGAAATCATCTCCAAGTTAGAGATGGGTATCGAAGAGGAGATGAATGTGTATGGGCTTGATCGAGATGGATGGCTTCGGAAGAATGGAAGACTAGTTGTGCCCAACGTGAATGGTTTGAGAGATGAAGTGCTTAGAGAATGTCATCACTCAAAACTGACTATACATCCCGGTGGTAATAAGATGTATCGAGACATGAGACAGACTTACTACTGGAAAGGGATGAAAAGAGACATTGGGAAGTTTATATCCAAATGCATGAATTGCCAGCTAGTTAAAGCCGAGCAAAAGAAGCCTAGTGGGTTGATGCAACCATTAGAAATTCCCGAATGGAAATGGGAACAAGTTTCGATGGATTTCATCGATGGTTTACCGAGGACTAGATCGGGACATGATAGCATTTGGGTAATTGTGGATCGACTGACCAAGAGTGCAAGATTTATACCAGTTAAGTCGAACAGAACTGCAGCTAAGTTAGCAGAACTATATATGAAGTGGGTAGTGAGATTTCATGGAGTACCCAAAGGCATTGTGAGTGACCGAGATCCGTTGTTTACTAGTGGATTTTGGAAGAGCTTACAAGAGGCTTTAGGATCAGAATTACATCTCAGTACCGCATATCATCCTCAAACCGATGGTCAGACAGAGAGGGTGAATCGGATATTGGAAGATCTCTTGAGGGCTTGTATATTGGATTTCGGTGGAGCATGGGATGACCATTTGCATCTAGTGGAGTTTGCATATAATAATAGCTACCAATCCAGTATTGGTATGGCTCCATATGAAGCTTTGTACGGAAGACCGTGCAACTCACCATCATGTTGGATAGAGACTGGCGAGAAGTTTGTGCTTGGACCAGATGTGGTGAGAGAAACTTCCGATAAGATCAAGATCATTCAGCAACGAATGAAAGCTGCCCAGGATAGGCAGAAAAGCTATGCTGATAAGAGGAGAAGAGACTTGAAATTCTCCGTTGGTGACTTGGTGTTTGTCAAGATCTCTCCGTTGAAAAGCGTGATACGATTTGGCAGGAGAGGCAAGTTGGCACCAAGATTTGTGGGTCCTTTCCAAGTTCTCGAGGAAGTTGGGAATTTGGCGTATAGAGTTGGCTTACCAGAGAAAATGGCAGGAGTTCACAATGTGTTTCATGTTTCCCAACTAAGGAAGTTCGTTCACGACTCAAAGGTGACTATTTCACCTGATCAGTTAGAGGACTTCGAAATAGAACCTGAGGCGGTTGAGAACCGCAAGCCGATTCGTATTGTGGGGCATGATACGAAGCAACTTCGAAGAAAGTCGGTGAAGCTAGTCAAAGTTCAGTGGGGCGAGGACGAAAATGATTGTGCTTGGGAGACAGAGGAGAGCATTAGAAAGGCTTATCCAGAACTCTTTGCCTGGTAAGATTTACTTTGCGATTTAGTTATTCCGCATGCTAGGATAGACTTGTTTTGCTTGTTTTGCATGTTTGATAGTTGTTTTATGATTGATAGGCATGCGGGACCCTTGTGTGTGTTTTGATTAGGGAATTTCGGGGGCGAAATTTCTTAAGGGGGGGGGGGGGAGAGTGTAACGACCCGTGTTCTACACATCATAGGACTGTAGAATATTTATTTCTTTCCCGAGTGAAGTTGTATGGTCATGTAACTTTGGGAAACAGTTATTAGAGTCATTTCCCCTGTTCATGATTTTTGTCGATTTTTAAATGACCATTTTGCCCCTAGTCAGTACTGTTTTGGCCATAACTTTTGATAGGGAAGGAATTTTGACCTGAAACCACTTCCATTAGATTCGTTTGATGGTTTCTCTTTCCGTAGAGTGGTCATAATAGCCAAACGGACTTACCGTTTGGGAGATATGGCTGAAACAAGGTTTGGAGGGTGAAAAACTGCTTAACCGGGCCAAATCGGGTGATTAGTGAGTAGGCCCATAACCCATTTCGGGATTAGGGTTATGGGAGGGCTGAAATGAGATGGAGAATCATTCCATTTCAGTTTTCTAGCCTCCACTTATCACCAAGGATCCCTAAAAATGGCCTCCAACCTCTAGATCACCTCCAAATCATCTCTTGGTCAAGGATTTGGCTTAGCAACCCCTAATCAAAGAAGATCTTCACCTAATCAACCTTGGAGCTGCTGTTAGCATTGGGATTCGCATCAAATCAGAGAATTATTTCAGATCTTAGTTTGTTTTGTGGCTAAGGTGAGTGATTAGCTTGCTTTTTGCACTAATTATGGCTAAATTGGGGTGATTAGTGCTAATCAGCGTTTTTAAAGGAAAATAAATTCTGGAAAAATGTCTATAAAATCATAAACGATGTTTTAGACCTCTTATATGAGTTTGGGTTAATTTGGTTAAGTTTTGCTAATCATACCATTAGTTATGCTCACATATGCTTAAGGGAAAACATGGGGTTTTTGGCATGTTTGATCCATTTTACCATGTCATATTGTTGTTTTGGTGTTTGAGGTCACTTGTATGCGTTGCTATGACTCTTTGGTATGCGTTGTGATTGGTTTCAATAGTTAGAATGGTCGAAAACGCCGTCGAGAGGCGTATAAACACTTGCTGGAAAGTTGCAGGAATTAGTGCAGGAAATCGGATCGGATCGCCCCCTACCCGATCCGAACCGCCCATTTCCCTTCACCACGAACCGAACCGGATCGTTATAGCGAAGCAAGCTGCGCCACGAGCTGAAGGATCCGAACCGATCCGAGAAGTCGCGATCCAAGGCTTGGTGATTGAGGACACCGACCCGACCCGCCTGGAGTGATAACGACACGATCCGATCTGATCACCTTGAGGACAACGAACCGGAGACTTGAAGGAGGGCGAGGGGCTTGGAGCTATGACCAGGAGGCGTGACCCGAGCCGTTGCGTGGTGGAGGACCCGATCCGATCCAGATGGGACTGGAAGCCACGAACCGATGGTGCACTCCGATCCGACCTGAGGTAGCAGTCACGAACCGAGACGATGAAGACCACGATCCCAATGATGATGAAAGGGATCCGAACCGATCCAATAGAGATCCATAACCCGAAATGCAAAGGTAGTTCAAGTGGAAGTTCGAGCTCAGGATCCAGACGGGAACCAATGAGTTCACTTCGTGATTGGGCTTTGCTGCGGGACGTGTGCTAAGGAGTTGTCGGTGTCTATGACTTTGGATCACTATGTATTAGAGGTGTATGGACGGACTCGGGCTTTGGATATGGTGCGACTAGGGAGCTATCTACCAATGGAGTGGGATCATGGATACGTTGGGCGTGGTCCCATAGGTTTGGCGTTGGTGGTAGTAGGAATGGACATAGTCGTACAAAGTCGAGTTCTGTCGTTTTCTTGAAGGGTTATGGTGATCAAAGAAGTAAATACCGTATGCTTTACGCACTGAGTGAGAGATGCAAGGATGGTTGCTATGCTTGATTGTTTGACACACACATCCCCACCCCCGTATACTTATATTATGTGTTTGTGACATCATAGAGTGTTGTACCGTGTAGTACTAACTCTTTGGTTGCAGGTCCAGGTTCAGGTATGACTTAGTATACCTGTTATTATTCTGTTTATGCTTGCTACCACTCATACCAGACTAATGTCTGACCCAGAGTTTTATGTTTCTTCTTATTACTCTGGGTGCTCACACGAGCAGACTAGAGACAGGGATAGCTGGTAGTGCGCAAGTAGATGGACTGAGGACGAGCAGGAGGCTCCACGTATGCTAGATAGTTATTCTCCCTGTGTCGTGATCGGTATCTACTTTGGGCATTAGTAGCATACCTATTTTGTTTATCTTAGAGACAGTATTTTGAAGTTGTAATCAGCTGTATTCGATTTTCCGCTACTCTGATGATGTTAGTTCAAGTTTTCAGCTTATGCACTGTCTCATCTGTTCTATGTCAAGTATATGTTGGTTATTATATTTTATTCCATGCGCTGTGAGACATATTACAGGTTCTTTATTTGGTTCATCTTCTTTCTTTCTCTTCTTTGGCGACCGTCCCATGCCAATTGGACATGTGTACAGCGCACAATTGGAGTAAATGTCGGTTGGTGCGGGGCGGGCCGTCACAGATATTGTGCTTTAAGCTTGGAACTATGCTCATTTTGTAATATGTGCTTTTGGATAATTTTACCTTAGGAAGGCTGGTTTGGATCTACTTACATAAAGTATTTTCTAACTTTTTAAAGTCAAAACCTATTCATTTTGATTTAAAAAGAAGCTTATATAAGTAGATCCAAACGTAACATAAAAAAATATTATCAATTATTAAATTAGCTATAAGTACTAACCAAAATTTTGTAAACGGTAACTTTTCATTTTAGAACTCCGAGTTAAAAAAAAAAAAAAAAAAAAAAAAGTTTTACCAGTTTAGTCTTTGTTTGGCATTGTGATATTTTTTTTCTTCTACGTAATACAATGTTTTTGTACATATACATTCAATGAATAAGCAGGTTAAGTTTTTGTTTTGTACTTGCACAAACTCAGGTGCACAAGTATATTCTGTTTTTAGAAGGAAATTGTACATGCTTATTTATGCAATGCGCATAAACATAATCACGGCATTCTGAAAAGTGTGTATGTTATCCTAATAATTTGTCCTTTCTTTGTAAACTATTTTCCTGTTTACAATAATAATTGAGCTCACATAACAATATTATCCTAATACTAACCAAGCAGGAGATAACTTATTGTTATCATCTCTGACGAATGCACGCCTGAAAATTGAAATTATATTAAAAAAAAAGCCTTCCAGTTAGCATTCGCCATTATAAATGCAAACTATGATGTCCATATCAAACTGCTTGTTAGAGAAAATAACCAGAAGCTGTCACAATATGAAAATACACATGGTTGGATAGTAATACATCATTCCCTATCAGTCTAAATCCTGGTTTTGAGCATTATACGCCACTATATTCAGTTAATATCATCCCAAACTATTAAGTTCTTTTGATTTATTCATCCATTCTATTTATGCAGCATTTCGACCGTTGCCTGAAATTTTTTGGAGCCATGCACGAAACTCTTGACCGAGATGAAATCGTATAAATATAAACTGGCGAATATAACTCAATGTCAATTTAGTGCTACCAAATATTAGGCCAAGTCGACAAAAATCAAAGATTTTTTGGCCTGTAAGATATGATACTATTTAGGAATTAAAGATCATAGTGGATAATTATACCTACTTGACGTTGCTTACTTACAGTTTTGGAAACTATTTCTCAATAATTAATTTGAGATACCTTCCTCAGATGATAAGCATGAAACTGTTACTATAATTATATAAGAAGAAGCATACATATCTGTAAACCCTCCGACCTACGTAGATCCATCTATATCTACTTCATATCATTCATAGAACATGATGTTCCTTTCAAATTTACATATAATATAATAGGCTGTTGTTGTTATATACCCCATCCATGTCATATAGCTAGTAGGCCAACTGGATTAAAAGCTTTGTTGGCATTGCCAGTCAGTGTATATCTGTATGGTTGTGAAATCTTTATCAATGTCGACTAGATAATTGGACACCTATGTACTCTTATTGTTAAAGCAACCCAATTATTCCTCTCATTCATTCGAAATTTCACACTTGTGCCATATGTGTCTAAAATCTAAAATATGAACATCATGTTTGTCAAATAATGCATGGCCATAAGAAATTTAGAACTCCTATGGTAAACAACTCAAATGCTTAACCTATTTGATTCTTTCAAAATATTTGGAAACTGTTTTGTACTCATTTCAATTAATAGTCTGATTTTAGTACATTCTACAAAATAAAACATTTGGAAACTGTTTTGTGTTCCTTTTGTGATACAAATAAAATACTGGATCGGTACTTAGTTTGAGTATAGCTTACGAAATGCAACAACTTTGTGTGGACTAAACCCTCAATTTTATCCTCCACCTGTTAATGAAGACCCACATCTAAAATATAAAAGAGAACGGAATCATTCATTTGAAAATGAAATGAACAGGTTATTGTGGGTGAATCTCTATCTGGAATTAAGAATACAAAGACAAATGAATTGGACATATGCGAGTCCGACACATGACCCCATTCATATTCTCTTTGTGCATATGCACATCCAGCATCTTCATGCACAGAAGCAGATGCAAGGTGTCAGGGGCCAGGGCACAAATCCTAGCTACTCAATTCTGGGCATTTCCTTAACAAAATTGTTTTCTTTTTCTTTCCCTGTATCGTAGGAAAATAAGTAGTCAATTCTAGGCATTTCCTTTGTTTTCTTTTTCTTTCCCTGTATTGTAGAGACTTGTAGTACATCATAATCTTGACACAGATTGATCTTTCTTCTTAAGTGATCAATCATAATGTTTTCCATCTAATCCCAATTCCAAACATCCAATCTGAAAATAAACTTCACTACATCAGTGTACTAATCTACCTCTTAGGCATGTTTAGAATAATTTGTCTTTAATCCTCAAACAGTATAAACATTCACCATCTGATACAACCATTTTTGTCTTCAAATATCCAGAAATTAGTAGACCAAAGATTTGTATAAACTTGCTGTACTGAGTCAAGCAACTCTGTACTGAAAGCATTCTCCTTTTAATTAAACACAAAGCAAAGCATCTATAACTCCTTGTTTTCCTTCCTGGAGTAAGATTGAAATTTTGTTCTCGTATGCTGCAGCACGAATGCATTCTGAGATTGTAAAAATGTTGTGGTTCAAATACTACATCACAATGCGAAGATAGGACAAAGAAAATGCAGATATTGTAGCATTCTCCTATGGCTAAACTTATAAGAAAATGAACTATTAGAGGTAAGTCAATCCCTGTAGTCAATGGAAATTACGTTCTATTATTTGTCTATATTCATGCCACTTCTAGCTTATTCTTAACTTGTATTCAACTTTTTATCATTTAGGAAAGTCAATTTTTTATCCATAACAACAACAGGTGTAGATACCATTTTCAATTCAACGTGTTTTTGTTTTTGAAGGTTAATGGGTAACTTCAGGTATACATAGCTAAAATGTCATGACAGCAACATGTCTATCTCAATAATTTAGCTCCATGTTCCTCCAATATATCAACGACACGGCATTTAAAAAAAAGAAAAGAAAAGAAAAAGGTTTGATCATATGATTCACAAAATCTAATTCTTTATTAGTTAAATACTTTTTATTCCAGTTGATGGATAAAACAATTCAATGCATTAATATTGAAATATAATCCAGTTTAATTTTTTAAATATGATGAAGAGAAATGCTGAAAACATGAAATCATAAACAATCTGTCACCTAGAATAATAAATAAGTCACGCTGGGCTCTAATTGACTCAATGAGAAAATATTGGCCAATTCCGAACCATATAACATATATTTGGCCATTCCAACAGCCCAAAAGAAAAAGGTTTTTCTACACTGCTTAAATCTTAGTTTTATTGCTCAAGAAATTTACCTTGCAAAATCCTAACAATACAATCACCAGACCCAAAATACATTTCATTTTGTTGTGAAAATAAAGAGAAAAAAAATACTACAAGGATATCGATCCACAAACAAAAATAAATAACAATGCAAATGCATACTGTTCTTGTTGGGGAAAACACACGATCGAGACCACTCAAATCAAATCCCTAACGCAGCGGAAAACAAGCTAGATTGTGCATAAAAAATCAATCTATGATCAAACCAATCTCAAACGATTCAAACCTAATCACAAACATAAAACAAGCAATTTAAAAGAACAATAACAATAACCTAAATCATACCAAAATTTATAGTGGTTCCACTAATGATTTGTTAGTGTATATCCGCTTTGAAAGGGAACTTTAATTAACACCAAATGAGAAGAGTAAAAGAGATTGATTATAATGATCCAATATTAAATAGAGAATATATGTTTGTGGAGATTAGAATTGAAGAAACAATTATGATTGTCAAACCCTAATTAATGGAGGTCTAAACCCTTGATGAATTAATCTTATCATAGGGTGTTGTTGTTAGTGACACTCCCTTTTTGGTTAAGAGGTGTCATATTTTAAGGGGACACCGGTCTATAAAAATTTTG
The DNA here is from genome assembly GCA_030737875.1 of Allium sativum. NCBI lineage: Eukaryota > Viridiplantae > Streptophyta > Magnoliopsida > Asparagales > Amaryllidaceae > Allium > Allium sativum. The sequence continues at coordinate 383,711,710 of CM060924.1, forward strand.
TTAAAGGGCAACACCAGTTATACTTTTAAGGGACACAAATAACCCTGCTGTATTTCAATGTTCGCGCTCGAACCAGAAAAAACGGTAAGAGTATATCGTTTTTATTTAATAAAAACGGTAGCATTAAAACATCTTTTCTATCTCTATAACAAACTTAATAAAAACAACGGAAACGGTTATACTCTAACGTGTTTGCACACTAAAAACGGTCATAAATTTTTTTTTTTATAATGATTGTTCGGTGTTTGCAGGCCGTTTTTCGTATTTTCACATCTACGTCGTGCTTCGAAAAACGGTGGCACGCGACCGAATTTCACCATGTCGTGCTTCTTCTTCAGATTAAGGGTAATTTTGTCTTATTATTGTGTATTGTTAAGGGGTGTTTAGACTGTAGTGTACTCCCCTTAACAAAATTTTAAAAATTGAAATTTGTGTCACCCCTGAACCAAAAAGGTAGTGTCATGAACAAATCCCTTATAATAACCTTTCAAATCTAAAAATAGATTAAATACTTATATAGAACACCTAAGCAAATGCCCAAAATGCCCCTTGTAGCTTCACAAATCAGCACTAGATTTCTCAGTCCCGAATTAGGCTAAAAACAGCCCCAGCTCCCGTTTTAGACGTCTGGCATAGGATTCAAGATGTCTGGAATCACTCCCGAGATGTTCCCAGGCTCGTTCCCAGGTTTTCGACATCTGGATGCCTTCAGACGTCTGACATAGGTTGTCAGACGTCTGGCTCTAGTCTTTGGTTTGTACAGACAGCTCCCAAACGTCTGGCTCTGGCTACTCCTCCCAGGCATCTGGTCATGCTCCCAAATCACTTCTTCCAGCTTTTTTAGTCGTATTTTACACATACGAGCTCCAATTTGCGAATCGTCTTCTCCTATACAAAGCTACTTCCATCCTCTTCAATTCTACCATATAGTATCGTCAAAATTCAACACTCCACCTCGACACTATATTTATCTCCAACACCAATGGTACCATACCATCATCTACAATCGATAACACTAACTACCACCACTTTTGCCTTCACTCAAGCTTGAATGCTTTCCCAATGGGTTCCGACAAACCACCCTCATTGCACTTTATCAACGAGTTCAGGCAAAACCCCCACCCACTAATAATGTGTTAAAAGCACTCAACTTTAAAACCGTCTCAATCAAAGACTAAAGTAGTTAGGAGTGTCAACTAGTACGTGCTAAGAAGATAGAACTTCAATCTTGAACCGCTAATCTTTCTGATCAAAACTAATCTCCTCACTCACCGTGCCGCCCAGTGGCACCTAACACTTCTCCAAGCGAATCATGTTCGAGCAATACTCAAACTTCCCAACCGACAATGTCTTGGTGATCATATTCGCCGAATTGTCATTTGTGCCCACTGGTTATACTGAAAGCATTCGCCTTGTAAACACAAAGCAAAGCATCTATAACTCCTTTTTTTTCGTGGAGCAGGTTTGAAATTTTGTTCTCGTATGCTGCAGTACGAGTACAATCTGATATTGTAAAAAAGTTGTGGTTCAAATACTACATCATAAAGCAAAGATAGGACACAAAAAATGCATATATTGTATTTTTCCCCCCATGGCTAAACTTACAAGAATGAACGATTAGAGGTAAGTCAATCCCTATAGTCAATGGAAATTACGTTCTATAATTTATCTATATTCATGTCACTTTTAGTTTATTCTTAACTTGTATTCAACTTTTTATCTTTTAGGAATTTCAAATTTTATCCATGACAAAAACAGGTGTAGATGTCGTTTTCAATTTTACATGTTTTTATTTTTGAAGGTTTAATTAAAATGTCATGACAGCAACGTATCTATCTCAATAATTTAAATATTTCATGTTCCTCCAATATATTACCGGTGTTATTTTTGAAGATAAGTATTCTTGTTTTTATTGATAAAATGATTGTACAATTTGATAGATTGAATAGGCGCAGCAGCACATGTACATATACACAGAATATAGAAAAGAGAAGCCCGGCAAGCTAAATGGGATTGGCCCAATGCGGTCTCCCTCTTTCATTACAAGATCCAAAATCGCACTAGAAGTAGGTAAATGGAAATTAGGACAGTAAGAGAAAGAGGCCAGCAGGCAAGAGGAACTGGAGGAGACAAGAAAAGATGGTGCCAGGACTGGCAAACTATCTCAATTTGAGGAGGTATACCAGAGATAATGGCAGGGATGAGAAAATGGTCGGTTTCGTTCGATTTGATCTAAAATAGGGCTGTCAATGGATATCCGAAAAATCCAAAACCTGTCTGAATTCGTATCCGATAAATGAATAATTATCTGATATTAAAAAACGGATGCGGATACGGATACATAGATATTCGTATCCAAAAATTATCCGTCCGATTTTTTAACATTATAATCAAAATTATTTGTATTTTGGTACAATAACTGAGATTTATTTATTGTTTTACTAAGTCAAAGTTTTATATTATATGCACTAAATTCATATTAGTTACTCAAAACTATTTATTTCACCATATATGTTTATTTTTAATGTTTTTGTGATTAATGAAATTGAAAAACATTTATGTTAAACTAAAAATTTTCATTTTTATTTCTTAGTGTACAAATCGTTGGAGGATAGGATAATTATCTGATATCCGTTCGCATCTGCAGATACGGATATCCAAAAATGATTTTGGATGCGGATACAGATATAGCACTATCCATATCCGAAAGTATCCGCTGACAGTCTTAATGTAAAATTTTGAAAACCAATTTAAAACCAAATAATATTTTAACTAACTAGACCGAACCAATTTAATGTGAAACCAAACTTGAACCAAACCAAAATTAAATTGGTATGGTTTAGTCGATTAATTCGGTTTTTGTTTTTTTTAACATAATGTAAATTGCTTATACTTTTTGGACATGACAAAAATATGTTTTTTATTAAATGATTCAAGGCCGTCGTTTATCTTGTGTTCGATAAAATAAATGTCGCTTATTTACACATTCACATCAACATATTATTAAGAAGCATACAGAATTACACAATAAGTACGGGAAAAACTACAATCCATAATTTATATAAACCATAAATACTATTGAAACCACTTTCACAAATGCCATAATAATCTTCATCATTACGGTGCTTCAGCTACTGTGAGAAGCGAAACTAGCTTGTTTGCATGGTTTGTTGCCATAAGATCATCACGACGACCAATATGTTTTCCACCAGTAAGGATATTCGGAACAGCCCTTTGCCCAGTTGTTTCTAAAGGAGTAGCTTGATTTTCTACACCATCGCTTTCATGGTCCAACTCAATTGCTACAAACTTAGCCTTGAGCTCTTTTAGGAAATTTTTAGCACAAACACAATATGGGCAATGGCTTTTGCTGTGGACGACTACAGGGCTTGAAGCGATAGTGTCCTTATCTTTAGCGAGAGCCATTGAGACTTCTGTGAATTGTTTAGGGCTACTAATAAATCCTCCCATTTTGTTTCAACACAAATATGAAATGTTACAAAAATATGTTCCATTAAAATCTGATCCTTATAAATATGGAGTACTAAATCTTGGTCTTAGTAGGGTGTTTTGAATTGGTATTTCAAAATTAGTAGAAGGTTCATTTACTTCTAGTTTATTCTTAACTTGTATTCAACTTTTTATCTTTTAGGAATTTCAATTTTTATCCATGACAAAAACAAGTGTAGATGTCATTTTCAATTTTACATGTTTTTATTTTCGAAGGTTTAACTAAAATGTCATGACAGCAACGTATCTATCTCAATAATTTAAATATTTCATGTTCCTCCAATATACTACCTGTGTTATTTTTGAAGATAAGTATTCTTGTTTTTATTGATAAAATGATTGTACAATTTGATAGATTGAATAGGTGCAGCAGCACATGTACATATACACAAAGAATATAGAAAGGAGAAGCCATGCTGGCTAAATGGGCTTGGCCCAATGCCATCTCCCTCTTTCATTACAAGATCCGAAATCGCACTTGAAATATGTCAAATGGATAAATCTGAAGGGAAATTAGGACAGTAAAAGAAAGAGACCAGCATGCAAGAGGAATTGGAGGAGACAAGAAAAGATGGTGGCAGCACTGTCAGACGATCTCAATTTAAGGAGTTATATCAGAGCGATTACAGACCATTGTAGGGATGATCAAATAGTCGGTTTGGTTCGATTTGATCTAAGATAGGGTTGTCAATGGATATCCGAAAAATTCTAAATCTGCCCGTATCTGTATCTGATAAACAAATAATTATCTGATATTCGGAAAAACAAATGCAGGTACGGATACGTAAATATTCGTATCTAAAAATTATCCGTCCAATTTTTTACGATTATGTTCAAAATTATTTGTATTTGAGTACAATAATTGAGATTTATTTATTGCTTTACTAAGTCAAAGTTTTATATTATATGTACTAAATGCATATTAGTTATTCAAAACTATTTATTTCACTATATCTGTTTATTTTTAACGCTTTTGTGATTAATGAAATTGAAAAACATTTATGTTAAACTAAAAATTTTCATTTATATTTCTTGATTTACAAATCGTTGTTCGATATCCGTTCGCATCTACAGATATAGATATCCGATATCCGAAGATGATTTTGAATGAGGAGCAGATATAGCACTGTCCGTATCCAAAAGTATTTGTTGACAGCCCTAATTTTAAAATTTGAAAACCAATTTAAAACTAAATAATATTTTAATCAAACCAAACCAAACCAATTTAATGTGAAACCAAGTTTGAACCAAATCAAATTATATTTATATGGTTCGGTCAGCTAATTCGGTTTTTTTTTAAATAATGTAAATTTGCTTATTCTTTTTGGACATAATGAAAATATTTTTTTTTTAAATGATTCAAGGCCATCATTTATCTTGTATTCGATAAAATAAATGTCACCTACTAACACATTCACATCAACATATTATTAAGAGGCATACATAATTACACAATCAGCAGGGGAAAAACTACAACCCATAATTTATATAAACCATTAATAATATTGAAACCTCCTTCACAAATGATATAATAATTTTCATTCTTACAGTGCTTCAGCTTCTGTGAGAAGCGAAACTAGCTTGTTTGCACGGTTTGTTGTCATAAGATCATCACGACCACCAATATGTTTTCCACCAGTAAAGATATTCGGAACAGTCCTTTGCCCAGTTGTTTCTAGATGAGTAGCTTGAGTTTCTACACCATAACTTTCATGGTCCAACTCAATATTACAAACTTGGCCTTGAGCTCTTTCAGAATTTTTTTATCATGAACACAATATGGCAGTAACTTTTGATGTAGACGAACATAAGGTTTGAAGCGATGGTGTCCTTATCTTTAACGAGACTTATGTGAATTGTTTACGGCTTCTAATAAATCCTCCTATTTTGTTTCAACACAAATATGAAATGTAACGGAAATATATTCTGTTAAAATCTGATCATTATAAATATGGAGTACTAAATCTTGGTATGATTAGGAGGTTTTGAATTGGTATATCAAAATTAGTAGGAGGTTCATTTGTTGCTTAGCCTTTGCTTTGAATCCATGAGAGAGAAAAATGCAGAATGCTTCGTATTCTTCAACAAATTTTTAAAACATGTGAAAGTGGCTCCAAACGATAATGATAAACAAAAAGCATAGGCTATTTTGGTACAACCGAACATTTTCTTCTCAAATCCAGATCCAACCAATATAATCCAAACTTAGTCAAAAATAAAATCCTAACTCAACCGATTAGCATCAACAACTAAACCAAACCGATCAAATTAGTTTGGTTTAGCCGGTTAATTCGTTTGAACCAGATCATGAAGCAACTCTACTGCATTCATAAGTGTGTTGATAAGTGCAGTGCCTTTTGTAAACTCTTCCACGCTTATATCTTTCTTTAGTCTAAGAAAATTTGTTATTGATAGGGGCTTTATTAAAATGTCTGCTCTTTGATATATGCTTGGTACATGATTGACTTATAGGGTTTTGTTTAACACTTGTTCTCTAACAAAGTACAAATTCAACTCCATATGTTTTGTTCTAGAATGTAGAATTGGATTAGCAGTTAGTAGTTAGGGAAACTGTGCTTAATCTATCACACCATAGAGTTTTCATGTTTCTTGTGATGACCTTTCATTCTAAAAATATTTATTTTATCCACATTTTTAGTTGTTGCACTCGCAACACTTCCGAACTCAGCCTCTGTGCTTGACCGGGATACTATAGTTTGTTTTTTGAGTAGCATGAGACTGGGTTAAATCCCAAGTATATACAATATCCAGAAGTTGATATACGATCATCTGGATCAGTTCCCCAGTTAGCATCTGTAAAACCAAAAAACATAAATCAGTGTAGTGTTTTAGGTTAGAACATGGTCAATTGTGCCTCTTAAGTATCTTAAAATTCTTTTCACAACCTCCCAATGTTCGTCTAGAGGGTTCTGCATGAATTGACTGACTTTGATCACACTGTAAGCAATATTTGGTCTAGTGATTATTGCATATTGTAGAGCACCGACAGTGCTTTTGTATTGTTTTGCATTGGGTATGGCTTCACTGTTATACTTGGATAGATGGGGATTAGTTATCATAGGAGTTGCTATGTGACGACCTCCCATAACTCCTGCACTTACAAGAGAAATAATGCGTTGAAAGACGTGTCAGGTAGCTATGGACGATCATTATGGTAAAATTATATATATGAAACCTGTCGTATAACTCATAGTGCAATGATAAAATATAATATAACATATACAACAAGCCATAATAGTGGAGCAGAATTGAGCAAAATCTTAAATTTTTTCATATCACCATAAAATATCCATACAACATTGGATAACACTATAAGAGTCTGTACAAAGTGTCTCACTGCAACTCTCTCAAAGGATACATCAACATAGCAATAGAAAAACAACAAATAGTACATAGTAGGAAATAATACACTAGCCTCCTACTCCTCGTCGCTCAACAACATCGTCCTCATCAAGATCTACTACATGTCACTTGCTACTCAGTCTTCCCATCCACAACCGGATGAACAACCCAAGGTAATAAGAGGGAGACATAAAACCTTGAGTCAAAAAATAGTCTTAATGAGCGATAAAATAGCTATCTAATATCATTAATAAAGTGTATGAGAATAGGCAGATTAATCAACTAATCTACCAAAAACATCATAGAAGAACCCAACGCGTCTTCCTAACATCCGACAGTGATAACCTTTATACAATCAGATAGAAACAAACAGTATGTTCATGGCAATCAGTTATCAAGCGCATACCATCCTACTCGATATCGACATCTCCCAAGCACAAGCCCCGAAGGCCTAAACCGACATCACACAAGCACCCAAGAGATATCTCCTTCGATGTCGAATAATCCACACAAGATGATACAAGCAAAACAATCACCATCCATGACTTTGGCTATCACCGCCAATCTTGCTTCAAAACCATCGTTAATCATATGATTGGCTAAACACCATGTCGTCTATCAAGGGCTAATGGAAAATCTTGGTTCTAGCAAAACTCCATACGCCATCGCGACTCATATCTAGGCCTTTCAACGATACCCAGGGTATTCGAACAGCTAACTTCTAGTCTTTTGGGCGTCACCATTATACCTCCGCTTTTAGTCCGCTAGAACCTACGATCAACGATAATTCCTTAGCCTTCGATATCTCTAGCCATTCAACCTGATGACTGTTCATAAACTCAAGCAACATCTTGAGCGACCATTGTCCACAACTCAACATCTTTGAGTCGTCTTCACATTCATTTCTTTTCATCGACCAACGAACGTCCTACAACACTTCAAACATTCCACCTTGGACGACCTGAATTGTACTCAAGCAGGACGACCCGCTTCCTTCAGAAATCCAACCATCTGATTCCTTCAGGTTCTCAACGACTTGAATCCAATCACATTAGCTGACCCATTAGCATATGCATACAAGCGATCTGCCATGGGTCGTGAATGACCTGACAATGTGCCCCCGACCCGAACGACCAATCGTTTCGTGGAACACAAGCCATGCGACCTGACTTGATTCTCCACCAATCCCTCTCTTTTCCAACCGATCTATCGCTAGACTTGACTAGCCCATCGATGAACTTGATGCCAATGCACATACATCATCCAAATCGATCAATTCAATCATCAACACTTCATGAAATTATCAAACGACACTTACACAACAATTAATCAACAACAACCATATGGAATTCACCAAATCATGATAAATCAATGAATAAACAAAACAATGGATCTAAACTTGTATATACATATGAATTATCACAAGAATTTACCAATTTAAGTTGCTATGTTAGTTCCTATGGTGATTCAAATGAAAATATACTTACCATGATGTAGATCTTGGTAAAAACAATTTGAAATGGTGAAAATAAGATCAAACAACCCATATACTTGATTGAGTCCGTGTGAGAGATGCTCATCACTCACCAATTCTTCAAAATAACTTGAATCACTAAATTTCCAATCCGGATAGCGAAGAATGATCTTCAAACCTCTCAATTTGATGTGATCTCCCTTCACTTTATGTAGATCTTGCTTTGTTAATGTAGATCTTCAATCTTCTTGTGTAGATCTTAGAATTTTAATGGAGGGAAGATGTATTTGATTAAGCAAGGTCGATCACAAGCTTAACCAAATGAGAGAATGAAGAAAAGTAACCCCCTCTCCATGCCTCTAACCTCATATTTATAGCCTCCAACCAGCCCACTAATGGTCCACACCAATTCAGCCCTTTTATGACTACCCAAACCTATATAGGAATTGTGCAGCACTAAAACAACGATTTCCCCCAAACCACTTAATCAAATCTTTAATGTGACCACTCTACGGAATTGGAAACATCATTTCCTTTCCAATGAAATCGATCCCAGTCAAAAGTTATCCCCTATACAAAACTGACAAGGGAAAAATGGTCACAAATAAAATTGGTAAAAATTATGGGCATGTCTCACATCGCCATAAACAACATATAAAAATATGAGAATGATCTAACTTTCAGGGAATTAAATAAATATATTTTATGATCCTCCGATTCGTAAAATATGGGCTGTTACATTCTCCCTTCCATAGGATTTTGCCCCTGAAATTCCAAGCAATCACAGATAACCAAAACAATTCTGCATGCCTACCATCCAGAAGCAACCAATTTATCATTCAAACTAGCATCCATCAAGCCATGCATCCATATCCTTAACCTAGCATGCAGAATTCTAGTAACAATAGTATAGGCTACAATGATGTAAGGTGATATGGCATTAATCGGTCATACCAACGAAGTGTTCTGTATGGATCATCTTCATACCCTCTTCCGTCTCCCACGTACAATCGTCATCCTCCTCACTTCACTATACCTTGACTAGCTTAACCGTCTTCCTACTAAGATGTTTCATGTCATTCCCTGTGACGGCCCGCCCCGCACCAACCGACATTTCCTCCAAAGGTGCGCTGTACACATGTCCAGTTAGCACGGGACGGTCGCCAGAAGAAAAAGAAAGAAGAGAATGGGCTAATCAAGGAACCTGTAATATGTCTCACAGCGCATAGAACAAAATATAATAATAACATACTTGACATAAAACAGGAGAGACAGTGCATAAGCTAAAAACCAGAACTGAGCATCATAGCAGCGGAAATCCAAAATATAGCTTATTACAACTTTTTAACTGTCTCAAAGCAAAAGCAAGATAAAGGAGGTACACTACTAATGCCCAAGTAGCGACCACCAACGACATAGGGAGAATATCTATATATCATACGTGGAAGCCTCCTTCTCGCCTCCGAATCAGCTACTCGCGCATCACCAGCTAACCATAACCTGTCTCTAGTCTGCTCGTGTGAGCACCCAGAGTAATAAGAAGAGACATAAAACTCTGGGTCAGACATAAAGCCTGGTATGAGCGATAAGCATCTAAACAGAATAATAACAGGTATAATCCAATCATACCTGAACCTGGACCTGCAACCAAAGAGTTAGCACTACATACTGTACAACACTCTAAGGTGCCCTTTCAAACGGTGTAAAGATAACGGGGGTGGGGGTGTGCATGTCATAGTGATGTCAACAATCAAGCATAGCAATCATCCTCACATCCCTCACTCAGTGCGTAAAGCATACGATATCCACTACTTTGGTCACCTAATACTTTGGTCCATGACGGAATCCAATCCCGTGTAACTATCACTACAAGCCCACTATCCATCTCTCAGTGGTGGACCAAAGTTATGAATACCGACAACCCCTTTGCACACGTCCCGCAGCAAAGCCCAATCACGAAGTGAACTCATTGGTTCCCATCTGGATCCTGAGCTCTAACTTCCATTTGGACTACCTTTGCATCTCGGGTTTTAATCTCCTCCTCCGGATCGGTCTTCATTCAGTTCATAACCTCCTGGTTCGGTTCGCAGTCACCAGCTCGTGGTCAAACTCCAGGTCGTGATGATACTCCAGCTCGGATCGTGCTACCTTCGTCAGGTCGGATCGTGATATGCTCTCCAGGTCGGGTCGCCATCATCGGATCGTGCTTCATCAGTTCGTGGCACCCCTGTCGGGTCGGGTCGTGGCACCCTGGTACTCATCGCATCGCGAGCTCCTTCATCCCCCTCTGGTTCGGATCGCGAGCTTGAAGTGACTCGTAGCATCAGTCTCTCGTTCGTGGCCTTCGAAGTGGAGCAGATCGTCATGGTGGTGCGGCTCGTGATGACTCTTCACGAATGGAGGGGATCGAATCGTGGAGGGTGGTTTGTCCCGGATCGTGGCTCACCTCCTGCCTTGGTCGTGGCACATACCCCACGAACGGGGAGGGGGCTCACGAACCGATTCCTGCACAACTTCCCTGCGACTTGTTTCACGCCATTCGACGGCGTTTTCAACCAATCTAACACTTCTAAACAATCACAAAGCATACCATACAGTCATAGCAACATGTAGTAGTGACCTCAAACACCAAAACAACAATATGATGGGTTAAAATGGATCAAACATAGCCAAAATCCCATATTTCCCCTTAAGCATGTTTAAGAACAACTAAGCATAGGATTAACAAAACTTAACCGAATTAACCCAAATTCATATCAGAGGCATAAAATGATGTTTTAGAATTTTGAGGATTTTTCTAGATTTTTCTGAGCCATAATTTCGCTAATCTTCGCTAATTACCATAATTAGCCAAAATTAGTGAGGAACTATGCAAATCACTCACCTTAGCCACAAACAAACTTTAGATCTGAAATAATCTCTGATTTGGATCCAATCCCTATGTGTTCCAGCAGCTCTCTCTCTGATTTGGTGCTACCCTTCCTTGATTTGATGTAGTTTTGCTTAATCTTCGATTAGAAAGTGATTAGAGATGATTTGGGATGAAATTAGAAGGTGGAGGTCATTGCTAGAGCTTGAAGGAGGTAAGTGGCGGCTAAAAAATGAGTCTAAAACCGAAATCCTAACCCTAGCAGCCCTTAAATACCCCAAATCCCGAAATTCCCCATTGAGCCTAGTTGCTTATCACCCGGTTAAGCCCGATTAGCTGTTTTTCACCTTCTAAACTTTGTTTCAGCCATATCTCCCAAATGTTAAGTCCGTTTGGCTAATGTAACCACTTTACGGAAAGAGAAACCATCATTCGAATCCAATGGAAGTGGTTTCAGGTCAAAATTCCTTTCCAGTCAAAAGTTATGGCCAAAACAGTACCAACTAGGGGCAAAACGGTCATTTAAAAATCGACAAAAATCATGAACATGGGAAATGACCCCAATAATCGTCTCCCAAAGTTACATGACCATACGACTTCATATGTGAAAGAAATAAATATTCCACGATCCTATGATGCGTAGAATGCGGGTCGTTACACTCTTCCCCCCTTAAGAAATTTCGCCACCGAAATTCCCTAACCAAAACACAAAAAGGGTCCCGCATGCCTATCAACCATAAACAACAATCAACATGCAAAACAAGTCTATCCTAGCATGCGGTTTACTAACAAGGGAAGAAACTATCACTACCAAAACCTTACTAGGCAAAGAGTTCTGGATACTTCTTCCTTATATCCTCCTCTGTTTCCCAAGTACGGTCTTTTTCATTCTCACCCCACTGAACTTTGACTAGTTTCACCGCCTTCCTTCGAAGCTGCTTCGTATCGTTCCCAACAATACGCATAGACTTGTGGTTCCCAACCGCCTCGAGTTCAACCTCGCTATCATCCAACTGATCTGGTGAAGTAGCCACGTTAGGGTCTTGCACAACTTCCTTAACTGGGAAACATGAAATACGTTGTGAACTCCCGCCATCTTGTCAGGTAGCTCTACTTCATACGCCAAATTCCTAACTTGCTCGAGGACTGGGAATGGGCCAACAAATCTTGGTGCTAACTTACCTCTCCAACCAATCCGAATCACATTCTCTATGGAGAGATCTCGACGAACACCAAGTCGTTAACGAAGAATTCCAAATCTCTTCGTCTCTTATCGAGATAAGCCTTCTGCCTATCTTTATCCCTTCCCAGTAGTAGATCTGCTCTATGTCTCAATACATCTTGTTACCACTGGGATGTATAGTCAATTTCGAGTGATGATATGCTCTAAGCACTTCACCTCTCAGTCCATCTACGTTGGGTACAACTAGTCCCTTATTCTTTCGAAGCCACCCTTCTCGATCAAATCCTTACTTGATCATTCTCTTTCCATCGATACCCATCTCTACCCTAGAGATGGTTCCCAATAGATTAGGATCGTCCTTCTAACTGGAAACAATCCACTCAATCAAAATCGATCTAATCGTCAAGCTTACTAGCGTTTCTGAATCCAATTCAGTCTTGGGTCTGAAATCATATCCTGTGACATACTCTAGTTGCTTCCATCCTAGAAACAAAACCCCTAAACTGGCATGTCTCCAACTCAATGCAACTAGTATTGCACCCAAATCCTTTACTATGATCACTCTGCCCCATGGAGTCATGGCGACTCCACTGCACTGATCCATAGTCACTAGTCCTTTGGTATGTCCACTCTACCCCATGAAGTCATAACAACTCCACTGCACTGGCTCATAGCCTTACTAATCCTTTACTATATCCACTTTGCCCCTCGAGTCATGACGACTCTACTGCACTGGCTCATAGTCCTACTACAATCACTGTGTTCCCCATCGCTGGAACCCTACAGGTGATAGTCTACTCAAGAGAAGAAAGATAGGAACAAACATAGCAACCATAACATCCATCAAACAAATCCTATCTATCACCTGCTAAAGTCATAAACACATCGACACCTACATGATTGGTCTAACCAATCCCAATATGTCGATTCCAGTCTGTCTGGTCCAACCAACATCAAAAACTAATGGAAGCCCAGCCTCCATACATACACCGATGCCTACTTGACTGGTCTAACCAATCCCAGGCCAATGGAAGCCCCGCCTCCCTTTGGACTACCGTACGTCCAACGTACGTTTATCCTCCAAGGATAATTAAACTAATGGAAGCCCAGCCTCCAATCGGACTACCGTACGTCCAACGTACGTTTATCCTCCAAGGATAACTAGATCACGTCCAACGAATCCAAGGTAACGGGCATCCCCAGATACCCCTGCTTTTAGTCCTCCTAAAATACTTGAGTCCAACCCAAGTCTATCCATTATCTTGCTGCCCTCTCGAGTCCAACTCGAGCTGAATCCAATTCCTTGCAGCCTTCTCGAGTCCAACTCGAGTCACTCTATAACTCAGACCCAGTCTTGAGTACCGACAAACTCTAGTCCAACGTGAGTCGTCTCCCTATTCGTTGCATCTCCAAGATCAACGAACACCTATTTTCTTTTACGAGTTCAAGTCCAACTTGAATCGCTCTAATCTTCGTTGTATCATCCATGATCAACGAACACATCCTATTCCTTCAAAATTCTACTATCCAATAGAGAACATCAACATAGGGTCCTAAACAATCCATTACTTTGCATCTTTCTCGAGTCCCACTCGAGCAATCTCATAACCCTATCGAGTCCAACCCTGGGCAGTCTATACCATTGAACAGTCTTATCATGTTCCATCTGCCCGTCACTCCTCGAGTGAACCAAGATATCATCCAATGAAAAATCACAACAACTATTTACCCCTCACGCAACCCATCCTAGTCGAAATCGACATTCCCCAAGCACAAGCCCCAAAGGCCTAAACCAATATCAGACAAGCACCCAAGGAACATCTCCTACGAGTTCGGACAATCCACATGAGGTGATACTAGCAAAACAATCTAGCACTGGAGTACTCATTTGCCTCCCAGAGACAACTAGAACTTATTACAACGATAACCTCTTAGCTTCCTTAACTCCAGTTACTATCGCCATCACTAGGTAGGTATCTAATACCACCCTATTCCTTTGGAGTAGATCGACTCCCCAAAATAATGCTAAACCCAGTAAAGCCCAAAACAAAGCAATCACAAGGAAACATACATCCATGACTCGATAAGACCACATTAACAAATCATGCCAAAACTAGTCGAACCACCAATCGGGTTCGTCACTACTGGAGGTCTATCAACTAACTCAGGTTTGTCAAACAAAACCCGATCAAAACATCTTAAATAGAAAGCATACCTCGAATAACGACACCTTTTTCCTTCTGCGCCGCAGTTGGGGCATTTGACGAAGAAGGAACAGCGTTGATAGCATACGCTTTCACAATCTGCTTCTCCCTAGGAGGTTGTGGGCAATCATCCTTGTGATGTCCCGCCTGGCCGCAGTTAAAGCACTTCCTTTCCCCAGGCTTTTCTCGACAATCTCTGGCGTAATGGCCCTTCTTGCCGCAACTAAAGCATTCGCCATCTTTCTTATTTTTCTTACTCTGACCATCCTTGGTCGGGTTCTGCTTCCTCTTGTTCTGAGAATTCTTCTGGCCTTCACCGCCTGCTTGCGGCTTTGGCTCCTCTGCAGATGCCGTAGCAACCTCGGTCTTCAACTTAGGGAAAAGGCTCTCTGACCTTAATGCCTTTCCTACAATAGACTCGAACGTCTCATCGATATGGTTTATAAGTCTTTCCCCCAAGTACCCATCCAAGTCGGTTATGAACTTCTCGTTCTTCTTTTCGACTGTATCGATAAGGGACCATCCATATTTCGATAGTGTCAAATTCAGCGATATACTCCGAGACTGCTCTACCATTCTGCTAAAGCTCCAAGAACTTCCTGAACAGTTCCGATTTATGAGCAGCTGGAATAAACTTATCACAAAAGCGAGTCTTAAACTGATTCCAAGTAACTTGATCTTCTGGAGTATCTGTTCTAATGGCATTCCACCAATTCAACGCTCGACCTTGCAGCTGACGAGACGCTAGCCTTCTCTTCATCGCATCCTCAAGACCCAAGTCGTCGAAGATACGATCACAGCTATCCAACCAATCCTGAACATCTGTGGCCGACTCCGTTCTGTGGAACGGCTTCCACCAAGGTTAGTGTAATCCTTGCACAACTTGGCGAAATCGACCCTCGGCGCCTGCACTACTGGACCACCACCATTTCCGGGATTGGGAACTGCCCCCTGAACATCTCTAAGCATGTCTCTCATGAAGTTAGTGAACATTGTCCTCATGTCAGGAGCATTCCCACGGTTGGTCCCTCTACCATCACCTCTAGGATATCGGCTCATCGTTAATCTGTAAAAAGGGAAACGATTAACGATCCCATAGTGATGCTAGTGCAGTACGACTTCATTCTTATACTACCAATAGTACATATATATAGCTTTTGAAAACCAAAGTAATCACAAATACGCGCTCTCGTATACGTACTATCTCTCCCTAGTGTCTTTCCCTAGGTTAACTACGCAACCTAGAGCTCTGATACCAAGTGTGATGGCCCACCCCGCACTAACCGACATTTCCTCCAAAGGTGCGCTGTACACATGTCCAGTTAGCATGGGACGGTCGCCAGAAGAAAAAGAAAGAAGAGAATGGGCTAATCAAGGAACCTGTAATATGTCTCATAGCGCATAGAACAAAATATAATAATAACATACTTGACATAAAACAGGAGAGACAGTGCATAAGCTAAAAACCAGAACTGAGCATCATAGCAGCGGAAATCCAAAATATAGCTTATTACAACTTTTCAAACTGTCTCAAAGCAAAAGCAAGATAAAGGAGGTACACTACTAATGCCCAAGTAGCGACCACCAATGACACAGGGAGAATATCTATATATCATACGTGGAAGCCTCCTGCTCGCCTCCGAATCAGCTACTCGCGCATCACCAGCTAACCATAATTTGTCTCTAGTTTGCTCGTGTGAGCACCCAGAGTAATAAGAAGAGACATAAAACTCTGGGTCAGACATAAAGCCTGGTATGAGCGATAAGTATCTAAACAGAATAATAACAGGTATAATCCAATCATACCTGAACCTGGATCTGCAACCAAAGAGTTAGCACTACATACTGTACAACACTCTATGGTGCCCTTTCAAACGGTGTAAAGATAACGGGGGTGGGGGTGTGCATGTCATAGTGATGTCAACAATCAAGCATAGCAATCATCCTCACATCCCTCACTCAGTGCGTAAAGCATACGATATCCACTACTTTGGTCACCTAATACTTTGGTCCATGACGGAATCCAATCCCGTGTAACTATCACTACAAGCCCACTATCCATCTCTCAGTGGTGGACCAAAGTTATGAATACCGACAACCCCTTTGCACACGTCCCGCAGCAAAGCCCAATCACGAAGTGAACTCATTGGTTCCCATCTGGATCCTGAGCTCTAACTTCCATTTGGACTACCTTTGCATCTCGGGTTTTAATCTCCTCCTCCGGATCGGTCTTCATTCAGTTCATAACCTCCTGGTTCGGTTCGCAGTCACCAGCTCGTGGTCAAACTCCAGGTCGTGATGATACTCCAGCTCGGATCGTGCTACCTTCGTCAGGTCGGATCGTGATATGCTCTCCAGGTCGGGTCGCCATCATCGGATCGTGCTTCATCAGTTCGTGGCACCCCTGTCGGGTCGGGTCGTGGCACCCTGGTACTCATCGCATCGCGAGCTCCTTCATCCCCCTCTGGTTCGGATCGCGAGCTTGAAGTGACTCGTAGCATCAGTCTCTCGTTCGTGGCCTTCGAAGTGGAGCAGATCGTCATGGTGGTGCGGCTCGTGATGACTCTTCACGAATGGAGGGGATCGAATCGTGGAGGGTGGTTTGTCCCGGATCGTGGCTCACCTCCTGCCTTGGTCGTGGCACATACCCCACGAACGGGGAGGGGGCTCACGAACCGATTCCTGCACAACTTCCCTGCGACTTGTTTCACGCCATTCGACGGCGTTTTCAACCAATCTAACACTTCTAAACAATCACAAAGCATACCATACAGTCATAGCAACATGTAGTAGTGACCTCAAACACCAAAACAACAATATGATGGGTTAAAATGGATCAAACATAGCCAAAATCCCATATTTCCCCTTAAGCATGTTTAAGAACAACTAAGCATAGGATTAACAAAACTTAACCGAATTAACCCAAATTCATATCAGAGGCATAAAATGATGTTTTAGAATTTTGAGGATTTTTCTATATTTTTCTGAGCCATAATTTCGCTAATCTTCGCTAATTACCATAATTAGCCATAATTAGTGAGGAACTATGCAAATCACTCACCTTAGCCACAAACAAACTTTAGATTTGAAATAATCTCTGATTTGGATCCAATCCCTATGTGTTCCAGCAGCTCTCTCTCTGATTTGGTGCTACCCTTCCTTGATTTGATGTAGTTTTGCTTAATCTTCGATTAGAAAGGGATTAGAGATGATTTGGGATGAAATTAGAAGGTGGAGGCCATTGCTAGAGCTTGAAGGAGGTAAGTGGCGGCTGGAAAAATGAGTCTAAAACCGAAATCCTAACCCTAGCAGCCCTTAAATACCCCAAATCCCGAAATTCCCCATTGGGCCTAGTTGCTAATCACCCGGTTAAGCCCGATTAGCTGTTTTTCACCTTCTAAACCTTGTTTCAGCCATATCTCCCAAACGTTAAGTCCGTTTGGCTAATGTAACCACTCTACGGAAAGAGAAACCATCATTCGAATCCAATGGAAGTGGTTTCAGGTCAAAATTCCTTTCCAGTCAAAAGTTATGGCCAAAACAGTATCAACTAGGGGCAAAACGGTCATTTAAAAATCGACAAAAATCATGAACATGGGAAATGACCCCAATAATCGTCTCCCAAAGTTACATGACCATATGACTTCATATGTGAAAGAAATAAATATTCCACGATCCTATGATGCGTAGAATGCGGGTCGTTACATTCCCCACAGTGCAAAGCAGCTTACAAGGTCTCGTAACTACAGTTTCGACTTCTAGGTCTTCGTACTTCTCTGGAGATACCACCACATTCGAATCGTGCATGCACTTCCGTAGAAACGACACATGGAAAACATTATGCACCCTCGACATCTTCTCGGGGTAAATCCAATCTATATGCGAGCTTCCCAATTCGCTCAACTATCGGAAATGGTCCAACGAACCTTGAGGCAATCTTTCCTTTGCTTCCGAACTGAACAACATTCTTTAATGATGAAATCTTCACGAAAACCATATTGCCTACATTGAATTCCAAATCTTTTCGGTGCTTGTCAGCATAACTCTTCTGACGGTTTTGAGCTGCCTTCATCCATTGTCGAACAATCTCGATACAATACGAAGTCCCTCTGATTATCTCTGGCCAAGTACCAATTTATCTCCAGTTTCTAACCAACATGCCATAGAATTACATGATCTTCTATATAACGCTTCATATGGTGTCATCCCAATACTCGATTGGTAGCTGTTATTATAAGCAAACTCAACTAGATGCAGATGGTCTGTAATGGCCCAACAGATTTTTGACCCCGAAAATAGACATGAAACATCATGTCGACTATTCATGCATCCTAAAACCCTGGAACGTTAATAAAAAATATATTAGAGGGTGAGATAAGAAAGGAAGAAATACTAGAACACAAGAAGAAGAAGAAGAAACACAGAACACAGAGTCTCACATCGTAGCGGAACAAAATATATTATAGAAATAAATCTTTATTGAGAGCTTTATAAATGCTTACGATCATCAGAGTACATCAACACATCTAGACAATTATATTAACATGTTCTCATATACAACACACAACGAAAAAATATTATATAGTATCAAACGTCTGAACCCATCCAGCTCGTCGCTTCATAGTATCCGATAACCTGAACCTGTACAACCCAGTCTAACCCGAGCATTACAAACGTTGGATCAGTCTGGTGAACCAGAGTGAGAAAAACACCCTAAGTTTAAAGGTATCACACAACTTGGTTTTAAAGTCAAAATCTTTTCGAAAGAAAAGGAAAATCATAGGACCAAATCCACACATAAATACAGACGATTTTTACCTTATGATAACCCAAAACACTTTAGAAATCAATATATTTTCTGATATTATAATAGTGCCTAAATATAGATAAATATCAACCTAGCAGAACGCTTGGATCTCACGCTCCACATACATATTGTACAATCAAAACCGCTGGCTCTTATTGGTGAATGGATTTCCTAGCAAGATATGGGACCACTATGTACCTTTGGAGAAGAATATATTGGGGTTCAACAAGAACAACTTGCAACTCAGGCTAAACATGATCGTCCCCTCACTTCTCTTGAGAGTACCAAATATATCATTACCACGGTTGGGGCCAGCCAACCGAACCGATAGCATACAAAAATAAAAGGACATACAAAGGCATTTGATTTCACCAGATCAGGTAATGACATACCCTTTTGATGGGTGCGGCCCACATAGCAATGCGACCTACCCGATTTTGTGTCATTTCCCTGTTGATGAGGCTTGAGGCTTAAATCTTCATGAAACATCTAGTCACCATTCACTTTAAATGTCACATTGTCAGACCCGTCAAATCACTAATTGACGTCCAGAAAAATATCTAGTTGTTAAGCTAAGAGAAGTGCGCTCTTCTCCGCTATCAACAAAAATACGTTTGGAGAAATCAACGTACGTGACTCCTTTGGAAATACTATGTCAGACACTCGTCCATACAAGTCACTCAGGAACAAGATGAACCGAAGGCACCCTGCTACCACATCCTAGGAGTCAACCCATGGATCAGTAGCGAGCAGTCTTTACTATCCATAAAATCTCACTACTAAGTCACATCAGAATACCTGTGGTTGCAATCGAAAGAATATTCGATAAGTAATCCTTCCACTTATGAAGATCCACGGTCTTCAATTGTTCCATCTACAGTCAGCACCTTCATGTATTTGTTGGTTTGGAATAGTTTTCGAATATAAATTTGATCCCAGTCTTTCCGTACCAACAATCGTATGAGCCATATTTGATAGTCGGTTATTTAACTATCAAATGAAAATCATGAAAATAAAATGAGTTCACTAGTTTAGTACTCAACATTACTTGGCCTCTTCAGTTAAAAATAATTAATGAATGTTAATTTAAAACTTAAAAATCTTTTCAATATATCGACATAGCATTTCACTTATTATTTAACATAAGATTATTTTCAAAACTATTTTATTATATCATTTCTCATTATTTATAATTGGGTAAATCAATTCAGTATTATTCGTAAAATAACGTTACAAAATCTCTTTTGTTTTATTATTTAAAAACAATAACCAAACCTTATTCTTTTAGAATAAACTCATTCCAAAAACACAATTTTTTATTTCCTTCTTACTTTTGGAAATATCATTATAAGTATTTATATATTCTCAAAACTTTCCATTTCTGTTACTTTGGAAATCTTATTTCATATATATTCTCTAATCTTGTCATTTCCGTTACTTTAAAAATCTCATTCTATATTCTCGGTTCTTGCAGTTAACGTTGCGTTATTATTTCTCATATGGAAATAAATAATTATTCATAACCTCTTTCCCGTTACCAACTAATATCTTCCTCAGATAATCCTGAAGTCGTTCAAGTTGGGGTATTTATTTACCTCTCAGACCTTGATCAACAATGCTCTTATCTTAAGATAGATACGAGTTGTAACTCGAAACCCATATTTATTCTAATATCCAACAAATCTCGTTAAACTATTTTATTAATAATATGGTTTATAAAACCTTCTTACTTTTGAAAATATCTCTTTTTAAATATATCTTATTTTTACTTAATATGTTGATTAAGTAATTCCTTAATAAAACCCACTTCTTAAACTTGACTCCATTCAAGAATTCATTTTGTAACTTGAGTTATTATTACCAAATCCCATTACTAATTCCTTTACCAAATTCAACTATAAATTTCTTTTTAATCTTTCCTTTTTGAAATTCTCTATTCGATTCCATTCATTTCTCACAATTCCATAGTGTTAATTTAAAATTAACGCTTTAACTTCACATCTCTTTTATATAAACCTTATTTACGAGACTCAGGTTTAATATAAAACCATTTTTTATCTTTATTCCCTTTACTTAATTCAAATATTAAGTAATCATTTATTTTAAGCTATCATATTCACTTAAAATCCCTTTTATAACATCGTTATAAAAACTCAGATTATAAAAACCCTTCTTTTCTCCTTTCACAATTCAGTTTGATTTCATTACCCATATACTTAAATTATTATTAATTAAAATAATAATTTACTTCATCATTAACTACTATAGAAGTAGATAAATTATTTAATAACTTAAATAAAAAGTGAATTCCTTTTTAGAACTTATTTAAATTAAAATAATTGTTCGTTAAACTGTTTTATTAGATAAATTCAAAAGAAACTGGTAAAATTATCAGTTCCGGTTAAAACGGTTGACTTAGTTAACTCAAGTCACTATTATTCTTTAACCTATTTCAATTAGTCCTTCGTTTAAATTAATAAATAATATAATTAATTTAAATAATTCCATTTAATTGTTTTTCTCATAAACAATTATTAACTCTTAACCGTTAGGTTAATTTTCTACTTTCGGGCTTATAAATCTGGTTAAACATTAGAATTTATTTTATAAAATCATTTAATAATCACTTATAAACTTAAATAGTAAATAATAAATATTTGTTTCCTTTTAATAAACTTTTATTTAAAAAATAGATTTAAAAATCTATTTTCAGTTATAAAATAAATTTTGTAACTTCATTACCATCGATTCACCTAATGGTAAATCGATATTTATAAAACAATTGATTTTATAAGCCATATATTGCCAATTACTCAACCAATATCACCCATTGGTTTAAGCAAAACAAATGTTTAATTTCAGGTCAACGGTCAATAACCAAATCAATCGTCCAATCAGAACAGTTCATGAGACGACCCGAACTTCCCCGTATAGGAAAGCACGGATTGACTTTGAGAACAAGACGAACCAAAACACAAACAGAAGAACAATTCATTGCTTATTAAAACAATTCCATCAGAATACAAGAATATACAGAGTTTGAATAAATATTATACATCAGAAAAATATCAGAGATTACCATACATTACATAGCAGTGGAAAAATAATACAATACACAAATGAAAGGGATAAACGGATACAGAGCTTTCCGAATATCATTCCAGCTGTAAACCAGGATCCTGTGAATATAAATCTGCAAAACCAAAACAACTAGCTGCCCGTGTGGAAAATAAGGGCACCTAGATTTTAGGTTAAAACAATAAACTCCAGATCAGTCATGTGACTGATGAGAGAACTAAAACAGTTATTTAAAACTTTTCTTTAAATTAGATATATCAAGGGACCACGCCGTATAAAACGGAACGGGTTTCCTCCCAAGAATACCAGTGCATATAACAAAACAGCGCAATGCTTTTTGGAAAAATGAAGCTATTATAAGACCCAGCTCCTATCACACAATGCAACGCAAGCCGGGGGATAGGGTTTTCCCTTATTATAGCCAAACATGCTTGGTACGTTTAAAACAAATCATTTGATACTATTATAAGTGTGTAGTGTATAAAACAACTTCAAATATAAATGTATCAATCCAAGACGGCATGGGTACCATATATCATGTCGCCAATACTAGGCTCTACTATAAAAACCGCAAATGTCACGTATTGGAAGTTGGATTTCCATCTGTGAACCAAGGCAAGGGATCGTCCTTACTGCTTAGAGACTCTCTAGCCCGAGCCTTAGGATCAGAGCTCGAGTGACCCTTGCATCGTCAGGGTCGGTCCACTCGATGCGGATTAAAATGCCTGAACATTGCGTTTCCCCGCCCTATGGGCCGTAAATGAGCCAAATGACTCCATCGGCCCTGGATCGACCGATATAACTGAGGCGCCTCGCTATCCATCATCCACATAAGTAAAATGCCAGGGCATGCAAAACGCTGACACCACTCGTAAGTAGAAAGAAACGCATGCCCTCCCTGATGTCCTCTCCCGTTTCTGGTTCACACCGGGGTGTGAGGCTCGCGAATTAATGCCACACAAAGCTACGCCACGAAGTCTGTGCTTTGATCATTAACCACAAGACTCTGCTTTTCAACAGAAGCCTTGATCATTTGCATCTCAGCATGCCACACAGGCAATTCACGCTATGCAACCAATGTCAATCAATCACACAGAATGAAATCCGATGTCAGACACACATCCATTTACAAGTTCGTTCTGGGTCTGAACGAAACCGGAGGCACCTTATTCCTCCCCCATATGTCCAATACAGGGGAGGGGCCCTCGCTTATCCATCGATCTCCAAGTACGTCTGGACGATCACCACTTATTACCTCGCCTTGGGTGTACAGCCCAACCAAAACATCAGTAATCATCCAAACAATGTGAAGACCTCCAGTCTTGGACCACCGTCTTCATCCTCGACACATCGTCGAATTAGTTATTCAGAATGGGATAAACCCGATCTTTCTGAATAACTCGCGTATACAATAAACAAGTGCTATAAAAACACAACATACGCCTCATTCCAATCCAGAATATTTCTTTATCCAAATATTCATATACTTTGGGAAAGGTTCCCATTAATTTTATTAAAGATAAATTCTTTAAATTTATTCTTTATCTTTCTTTGGATATCTATTCAATCTAATTAAAGATGCATTAAAACTCCACTTGGTTTTAATCTTCCCAAAAATCAATATTAACGATTGTTTAACTTGGGAAACCATATCCTATCTTTAACTGGGTTAAAGAACCAATGTCATTTAAACCACGGTTCTTGATAAACACAAAATCACATTCCATTCCACCACCTCTAATTGTAAATTAGCAAGTGAACAATTACCTAAGTATTAACCCCGAAGGCCGAAACCAACATCAGATCAATACCCAGGAAACCATTCAACTTAACTAATCTCCAGTTAGTTTCTGATTTTCTTAACTCCATTGGGTCTAAGAATAGTATTATTAAAGATACCATTCACGACAACCCAAATCACATTCCATTAATTATGGAATCTTCACGGAAAAACAAATCAATATATAATTGATATCAATTTCCATATCCAACCAATAATATAAATGGAATAACGGCAATGCCTCTTAAATTCCATATGTATTAACAGTCTTCCTCCACTGAAGTTCACTTCGATTATTATCAAATCGAATTCCATTCAATTCCAATTTAATATATTTAATTGGGAAACGTTACCTTGGAAAATTCCCGTTAAATCTTAATAAAAAGATTTATAAATCCCAAATCTAATTTCATCGTAAATCGGGTTAAAGAACGAATGTCGTTAAAAACACAGTTCACAATAAACCTAATTCACATCAGCCTCTAACCGTAAATTAGTAAGAGAATAATCCCTTAAGTATTTACCCCGAAGGCCGAAACCAACATCAGATCAATACCCCCGGAAACCATTCAACTTAACTAATCTCAAATCAGTTTCTAATTTTCTTAACTCCGTTTGGGTTTAAGAACAGTATTATTAAAGATACCATTCATGACAAAACCAAAATCCAATTTGATATTTAAATACATGGCTCTGAATAGAAAATATATCGGCTTATATTCAATATCAAATTCTGAAATCAACAAATATCGTATTGGAATAACGATATATATATCTTCCAAATTCCTCCACAATCTCCGTATAATCACGAAATCCAAGATCGAAATATTCCGAGTATAATTTCGATTCAAATCCATTCCAATTCATATATTGGAAATCCTGGTTATTTTTAAAACCATTTCAAAACCAATTTATTTATTTTAAAAATAATTGAATTATAATTCTAGTTCAAAACTAGTTCATTTCGACAAAGATCTATTTTTATCTTTTCAAATATGGAATTTTTCATCCCAAATCTTTCCAAATCACTTCTTATGATTTTACACTAATTATTGATATTTTTAATTATTTTATCAAGGCCCATATAGTCGGTTTCCATAAAAGACCATCAGACTGCACTTACAGCGACCTTTTCCAAATTTGATTTGGACATAATTCCAAATCCAACCGTTAGATTTCAAATCTCTAATATTCTATAGAAAGCTCTTTGCATAGAAATCATAAGAAAAATCAAATCCTTTGCATAGAAATCAGAATTTTATAATATAAAGAAATCAGTTTTTATTTTATAATTTAAGGAAATCATAAACACTTGCAGCGGGGGAGGGGGGATTTCTGATTGTCGGAGGGGGCATGGGGAGGCGGTGCTGGCACAGAGGGAGGCGATGGGTGGTTGGGGCGGCGGGTAGTGGTGGCTATAGGGTTTCGGGGATGGGATTCTTTTTGGGGTTCGAGTTTTCAACTGTGGCCGAGGAGAGAGAGAAGGGGAGGAGGATGGCGGCGGTTCTCTGACGTGGCGGCGCGGCAGTGGGTCTCCTCCAATGCGGCGACGGCTTCGAGAAAGGGGGGCGACGAGGACTACGGGTTTCTTTCTTTCTTTTTTTTATTTTAAATAACGTGTTGACCAGAAGAGAGAAGGAGAGGGGGTAATATATAATTAATTAATTATTTAATTTATTTCTCCAAAAAGTTAACTTTTCATTTGAACTCTAAATCAAACCCAACGACTGTCGTCCATATCTAATTACCCCCATTCCGAACACAATGGGATATGTTTCGTAAGCCAGTTCGGCCGTTTCGATCATTTTTCATCAAAATCAAAATATAAATCTATATATTGAATTTGAACGCACATTTCAATTTACCGGGGCCACATACTGACTCCAAAAATTACAGAAAAATAAATCTGGCTATGTTTTGACGATACGTTCTAACAAAACTAATTTTGTTGAATTTGGAGACCGTTTGAAAAATGGCCATTTTCTGGTCGATCCAAATTGACTGAAACTGTCAAAACACGTTTTCTTTTGCCACGCTCACATATTGATTCAGAAAATTACAATTTTTGGAATCTAGCAATAATTCGACATCCCGGATCCAACAAAAGTTGTTTCGTCGAAAATGGAGGACGTTTGCAAAATTTTCATTTTTAAGGGCCAAAATTCCATAGCGATTATTCTGAATTTTCAATTGGGCATAACTTTTTATTCCCGCTATGAAATTTCAATTTCTCAGATTCATTGGAAAGATATTCTCCAATAGATTCTAATATTTTTGGTTTCGCTAAATTCCGGTTTATTTTGAATCCTGTAAATTCATTTGAATTTTGAAATCGAATTTTTGAACTACCGCGCCATTTCAATTCCTTTTATAATTAAAATATAAAATTTATATTCTAACGTTGATTCAAATAAATATATACGTTCTAATTCTATTTAAAATAAATTCCTCGTCGTTATTATTTAAAATAATCATTTTAAATATTCAAAATTCACTAAAATTGCCAAAATAAAAATTTTAAATTGGCTCGGATTTTCCGGGTTATTACAATCTCCCCCACTTAAAACTTTTCGTCCCTGAAAAGGAACGGAGCTGAAAGTTGTTTTAAAAACCAACTCAACTTTCATTATTTTCATTATGTCTTAAGCTCTTCAACTTTTCAGTTTCTAAGAACTTTCCAATTCTTCAAAAAATTTGCTAACACCCTAAATTTTCGAACTTTTTTGCCATAACCTCCCCTGTACGGGAGCACCGGGAAAATCCTGAAATTGCCATACAGGCCTCTCCAATCCAAAAAGAAAAAGAAACAGCCAAGCGGCTAGCCAATCGGCTCATAAAATCATCAAAAACCCCAAGAAATACAATAAACATGTACCTATTTGTCGGGCATACAATTTTATTCCTCTGCTCTAGCCTCCTTGCAATGACCTGTTCACACATATATATGTACATGCATGCATTTCCAAATAATTTTCAATACAGTTCAATATTTGATACAATTTGGCCCAAATTTACCATACATCTATATGTTGGTTTAAATGAATAATCACATAACACAATCATCAATCAATTAGTGGATTAACGTTTCAAATTCATCATTTTGATATATATACAGAAAATCATATTCTTGATGCCAATCTATAACAATAAACCCAATCTAATTTTGGTTCTCACACCAGTCTAATGGAAATATATAGAAATCCCACTTTCGAAACTCGAACATAAACACTGATGATGCCATGGTCATTATCAACATCATCTCCAGGTGGCTAGAGTGTGATTCTATATCTATCCAGTATATTAAAACTTCAAATACACATGGATCAGACGTATACACAAAATCTTTATATACTTGATTGTCCAAATCAATATAAAATAAATATTCAAATATGTAAAATAAGGCTTGTATTTGCAAAACAAAATTTGTTTTCATTTTTCAAACCAACATTACTCTTCATACTCGTTCTAGGATACTAGTGATCCTATCTCTAACGAGTCATTGTTATTGGATATTGCTAATCCAATCTCTGATGAATTCTTTCGCATGGTTCTAATGTGCCTTGTTCTCAAGCTCTGTAGACCAGAGCTCTGATACCAAACTGAGACGACCCGAACTTCCCCGTATAGGAAAGCACGGATTGACTATTAGAACAAGACGAATCAGAACACAAACAGAAGAACATTTCATTGCTTATTAAAACAATTCCATCGGAATACAAGAATATACAGAGTTTGAATAAATATTATACATCAGAAAAATATCAGAGATTACAATACATTACATAGTAGAGGAAAAATAATACAATACACAATTGAAAGGGATATACGGATACAGAGCTTTCCAAATATCATTCCAGCTGTAAACCAGGATCCTATGAATATAAATCTGCAAAACCAAAACTACTAGCTGCCCGTGTGGAAAATAGGGGCACCTAGAGTTTAGGTTAAAACAATAAACTCTAGATCAGTCATGTGACTAGTGTGAGAACTAAAACGGTTATTTAAAACTTTTCTTTGAATCAGATATATCAAGGGACCACGCCGTATAACACGGAACGGGTTTCCTCCCAAGAATACCAGTGCATATAACAAAACAGCGCAATGCTTTTTAGAAAAATGAAGCTATTATAAGACCCAAGCCCTATCACACAATGCAACGCAAGCCGGGGGATAGGGTTTTCCCTTATAATAGCCAAACATGCTTGGTATGTTTAAAATAAATCATTTGATACTATTATAAGTGCATAGTGTATAAAACAACTTCAAATATAAATGTATCAATCCTAGACGACATGAGTACCATATATCATGTCGCCAATACTAGGCTCTACAATCAAAACCGCAAATGTCACGTATTGGAAGTTGGATTTCCATTAGTGAACCAAGGCAAGAGGTCGTCCTTACCGCTTCGAGATTCTCTAGCCCGAGCCTTAGGATCAGAGCTTGAGTGACCCTTGGATCGTCAGGGCCGGTCCACTCGATGTGGATTAAAATGCATGAACATTGCGTTCCCCCCACCCTATGGGACGTAAATGAGCCAAATGACTCCATTGGCCCCGAATCGACGATATAACTGAGGCGCCTTGCTATCCATCCTCCACATAAGTAAAATGCCAGGGCGTGCAAAACGATAACACCACTCCTAACTAGAAAGAAACGCATGCCCTTCCTGATGTCCTCTCCCGTTTCTGGTTCACATCGGGGTGTGAGGCTTGCAAATTAACGCCACACAAAGCTATGCCACGAAGACCGTGATTTGATCATCAACCACAAATTTCTGCTTTTCAATAGAAGCCTTGATCATTTGCATCTCAGCATGCCACACAGGCAATTCACGCTATGCAACCGATGTCAATCAATCACACAGAATGAAATCCAATGTCAGACACACATCCATTTACAAGTTTGTTCTGGGTCTGAACGAAACCGAAGGCACCTTATTCCTCCCCCATATGTCCAATACAGGGGAGAGGCCCTCGCATATCCATCGATCTCCAAGTACATCTGGACAATCACCACTTATTACCTCGCTTTGGGTGTACAACCCAATCAAGACATCAGTAATCATCCAAACGATGTGAAGACTTCCGGTCTTTGACCACCGTCTTCATCCTCGACACATCGTCGAATCAGTTATTCAGAATGGGATAAACCCGGTCTTTCTGAATAACTCGCGTATATAATAAACAAGTGCTATAAAAACACAACATACGCCTCATTCCAATCCAGAATATTTCTTTATCCAAATATTCATATACTTTGGGAAAGGTTCCCATTAATTTTATCAAAGATAAATTCTTTAAATTTATTCTTTAATCCTTCTTTGGATATCAATTCAATCTAATTAAAGATGCATTAAAACTCCACTTGGTTTTAATCTTCCCAAAAATCAATATTAACGATTGTTTAACTTGGGAAACCATATCCTATCTTTAACTGGGTTAAAGAACCAATGTCATTTAAACCACGGTTCTTGATAAACACAAAATCACATTCCATTCCACCACCTCTAATTGTAAATTAGCAAGTGAACAATTACCTAAGTATTAACCCCGAAGGCCGAAACCAACATCAGATCAATACCCAGGAAACCATTCAACTTAACTAATCTCCAGTTAGTTTCTGATTTTCTTAACTCCATTGGGTCTAAGAATAGTATTATTAAAGATACCATTCACGACAACCCAAATCACGTTCCATTAATTATGGAATCTTCACGGAAAAACAAATCAATATATAATCGATATCGATTTCCATATCTGACCAATAATATAAATGGAATAACGGCAATGCCTCTTAAATTCCATATGTATTAACAGTCTTCCTCCACAGAACTTCACTTCAATTATTATCAAATCGAATTCCATTCAATTACAATTTAATATATTAAATTGGAAAACGTTACCTTGGAAAATTCCCATTAAATCTTAATAAAAAGATTTATAAATCCCAAATCACATTTCACTGTAAATCGGGTTAAAGAACGAATGTCGTTAAAAACACAGTTCACAATAAACCCAATTCATATCAGCCTCTAACCGCAAATTAGTAAGAGAATAATCCCCTAAGTATTAACCCCGAAGGCCGAAACCAACATCAGATCAATACCCTGGAAACCATTCAACTTAACTAATCTCCAGTCAATTTCTAATTTTCTTAACTCCATTTGGGTTTAAGAATAGTATTATTAAAGATACCATTCACGACAAACCCAAAATCCAATTTGATATTTAAATACAAGGCTCTGAATAGAAAATATATCGGCTTATATTCAATATCAAATTCTGAAATCAGCAAATATCCTATTGGAATAACGATATATATATCTTCCAAATTCCTCCACAATCTCCGTATAATCACGAAATCCAATATCGAAATATTCCGAGTATAATTTCGATTCAAATCCATTCCAATTCATATATTGGAAATCTTGGTTATTTTTAAAACAATTTCAAAACCAATTTATTTATTTTAAAAATAATTGAATTATAATTCTAGTTCAAAACTAGTTCATTTCGATAAAAATCTATTTTTATCTTTTCAAATATGGAATTTTTCATCCCAATGCTTTCCAAATCACTTCTTATGATTTTACACTAATTATTGATATTTTTAATTATTTTATCAAGGCCCGTACAGTCAATTTCCATAAATGGCCATCCAATTGCACTTACAGTGACCTTTTCCAATTTGATTTTGACATAATTCCAAATCCAGCCATTAGATTTCAAATCTCTAATATTCTTTAGAAAGCTCTTTTCAATACGAACCCAACGGTTCCGGTTTTAGGAGAATCCAACGGTCGAATCTCCCATAATGTCCGTTCGAAGTCAATGGTCGAAATTCGCGAATTGCCGCAGCGCAGCGTGTTCTATTCAGGACATTCTATATATAATATATATATTATATATTTCGTCGATTTCATTTTAAAACGTATTTTATAAATCGTTTTAAATTCGTTTTCAAAACGATTTCAACTTCATATTCAGTTTCAAATCAAAATTGAATATTCCATATTATCGATATATACATGATAATATTTTCAAAACATTAATTTTTGAAATCAATTCTTTTTCGACATTCATTATAAAAATGAATAAAACCGATATAACTATCGTTCACGTAAAAATGGCGTTAATCTAATCAACACGGCTTTATATATTTAAATATATTCGTGTCTATCCCAAATCGAACATCAAAATTAGGTATTGATTCTTTTCTGAATATTATTTGAAAATATTTTTTATTTTAAAATAATCGTTATTTTAAAATATTCATTCTTTCTGAACTGGAATCAGACATAGTCAGTCACCATATAATGTGAATTATATGGATTTCATACACACATGTACATAACGACAATCAAACACAGTCAACCATCATCCAAAGTGCATTCTACACTGCATAAGCATCAAATAAAAATATTCAACGCTTACAACAGCCTGTCAATCAATCGACTGAAATATTGGGACTAGTGTATGTTATATATCATCCCAATACCCGTGTGGGGTTTCAAATAATGAAACACAGATTTTATTTGTGCAGTTGGGCGATGTGTAAAATTTATCGTCCCAATCAATATCAGTCAAATGTGTGTACATAAACAAATCGTCTGATTTGTTTATGGATATTTATTTTATTCATATACACGTTAAAAATTATATTTTTAACTATAAAAATATTTATTTCCATTCCACATCACAAAATCAAATTTTCACAATACATCAATCAAATAAACAAGTCATCCATGGTCTGTGGACGACGGCTGTTGGGTGCTGCTAAGCACCGTCTGCATCCTAGTATAAATTTCAACTAGAAAATAAAATAAAAGTGAGGAGTTCTCACCTTGGAGTTCCACTTTGCCATTCTATATTTCTGAATGGTATCTTGCCCCTATCTATACAAAAATTTTATTTTTACTAACTCAAAAATCATATCTTTACGTTATGAAAAATATAATCTTTTCTTTAAAAATCATTCCTTTTCATTTTATAAAAATCTATTCTTTCATCATGTTAAAAATCCAACCTTTATCATGTTAAGAAAAAATCTTGTCTTTCTAACTATAAAACCAAATCCTTTTATCATAAGAAAAATCAAACCCTTTGCATAGAAATCAGAATTTAATAATATAAAGAAATCAGAATTTATTTTATTTTATAATTTAAGGAAATCATAAACACTTACAGTGGGGGGGGTTTCTGATTGTTGGAGGGAGCATGGGGAGGCGGCGCTAGTACAGAGGGAGGCGATGGGTGGTTGCGGCGGCGGGTAGTGGTGGCTGTAGGGTTTCGAGGTCGGGGTTCGGGTTTTCAACTGTGGCTGAGGAGAGAGAGAAGGAGAGGAGGATGGCGGCGGTTCTCTGACGTGGCGGTGCGGCGGTTGGTCTCCTCCGATGCAGTGACGGCTTCGAGAAGGGGGGTGAGGGCTACTAGTTTTTTATTTTTTTTATTTTAAATAACGCGTTGACCTGAAGAGAGAAGGACGGGGGTAATATATAACTAATTTTTTATTTAATTTATTTCTCCCAAAAGTTGACTTTTCATTTGAACTCAGAATCAAACCCAACGACTGTCGTCCATAGCTAATTACCCCTATTCTGAACACAATGGGATATGTTTCGTAAGCCAGTTTGTCCGTTTCGATCAGTTTTCGTCAAAATCAAAATATAAATCTATATATTGAATTTGAACGCACATTTCAATTTACCGGGGCCACATACTGATTATTTCTATAATAGTAAATAACAACTATTTATCATCAACCAAACAATCCAAAAAATTTATTAAATTAACACGTCTATTTTATAAATGTGACCAATAAGTACCTCCATTGGATCCAACCGTTAAAATAACGATTTGGTTTTCCACAGAAATTAAACAACGTTTAATTTGATGGGTTCAATTAATAATAAAGATATATTTAACAAACAGTCAACTATTAACAACCATAGCACACAAATTATTAAACCCGACTTATATAAAATATAAGTGGGAAGAACTGAATGAGTTTAACTCACCTTGATTTTTATTGTCGCTAAGCGATTCATTTTCACTAAATTAAACTAGTGTTTAATTTAATTAAAATGGTCAGATGTTTCCAGATCTGTCCAAACTGGTCGTAAAATGTAACGTTCGTTGATGCGGTCCCAACGCCTTTTATTTCATTCCATTTTAATAAGATAGGAATTAGTTATTAATAATTTAAGTTAATATATTTTGAATCAATAATTAATAACTAATTTTCCTTAATCACAATCATTATAAATTGATTACGTTGGTTATCTTATATCATGGCTGAAAAAATTTACTATCGCTATTTCGAAGAATATTAGCCCGATTAACTATCTCCCTCTTCCCGCATATTCCTCTACTTCACATTTTTAGCCCGATCCCAACTCCTTTGCAAATTCACGATTTAGTCACCATGATTTAATAAAAAAAATAAAATTTCTTAATTAATAAAATTATTAACGTTAACTTAACTGGTTAATCCTTGCTTTAGAAAGAAAACGGGCCATACCCATTCTATTTTCATTCGAACTGGTTTCTGCCTATCCTTGAAGCTCGTGCTTCCACTTTGTTCGTTCATTTGATTTTCACGTTGTTGCGTGGGTCATCACATTTTGTCTTTAATAATGCAGGCACCAATTTATTTCAGCCTGCTTATTTCTCTGTTCCAAAACTGCTGCATTCGTGTTCCCTATATACTGCTCCTCATTCGAACTACACAATTTGTACATTATATAATACGGTTTTAATTAAATACATAACTTATAACTATATTTTTAATTAACGTAATTACTTCAAGTTGCTTACTGCAGTAAACCATCGTCCTCGTTCCTAACTCTAGAAACCAGTTCGAATTTATTCCCATCCACAACGTGATAACCCATTCAAAAGTAGTCTCCAGGCCCTGTTGCTCTTTTTTTGCTCTGCAAAACCCACATCGACCAATTTCTGAGCCGTTGCACCTCCATACCGTCCACTTGAGCTCGATCCAACATCACCAAATCCTCCGCCCCAATCACCTCGGTCAGCGCCTCAAGTCGCCTGATAGATCCTAACTCCAGCAAAGCACCATGAAGAGTTATGGGTTTCAGGCAGAATTCGGATCAGCACAACCCTTTAAACTTGATCATGACTATACAGCTTATCGATCTCATTAAGTTTAAGGGAATTGCTGTTGAGAAGTTTCGAATTCGATGAAGGAATCAGAAGAAAAATGATGAGAAGTTGGTGAGTTTATGGTCGTTGATCATATTAGATGGGGGCGGAAGACCGAGTTGACCACGAGAGAGAATTTTGGACCGAAATTAGGGTTTACATTACAGTTATATATTGGAATGGATATAATTTATTATTATTTTATTATACCGAGACTTAGCGATGAAGTATCGCGTTAAATCAAGTAAATACGTTGTCCATGCGAGATGAAACTCCTAATCCAAGCATAAAAAAAATTCCGGACCCGATGGGACAGGTTTCGTCAAATTCTGAGGTCGTTTGTAAAAAGTCCTTTATAAATCATAGGCTAAAAATCATGCGTTTAAATTTCCCACAATCACAAAATAAATCCAATCAACTTGAAACTTTGAAATTATACTAGACCTTTTCCTTATAGATCCAATGAAATTTGTTTCGTTAAAATGGAGCTCGTTTGGCCAGCCGTTTATTCCTCCAAAGTTATCCCTATCTAAATTAGTCAAAATAATATAGTTGATCAAGGCGTTTATCGTTGCCACGATCAAACGGTAAGTCTGATTGACACAAAAATTGAAATCTTATAATAATTAATTAATACGAATCCAATGGCACAAGTTTCGTTACATTTCGAGACTGTTTCCTAGTACGCTATTTTTATATGCCAAACTACGTTATTTTGGACACCAAAATACGCAATGTCCAAAAATTACAAATTACCTGCCTATTCTGACACTAAAAATCAATACAAACTCAACAGAATTGGTTTCGTGGCCTAATTTCATCGTCTACTCAAGTTATACACAAATACCTCTTT
This sequence comes from Allium sativum, assembly GCA_030737875.1. Classification (NCBI taxonomy): domain Eukaryota; kingdom Viridiplantae; phylum Streptophyta; class Magnoliopsida; order Asparagales; family Amaryllidaceae; genus Allium; species Allium sativum. The sequence continues at coordinate 383,746,997 of CM060924.1, forward strand.
GTTAAATTAATTTAATTACGTGTTATAGAAAATGATTTGGCCTTTATGGCAGCAGTTGTCACATACGACATCAGTTTGTCACGAAATTTGACATTACAATAATTTGACATTACAGTTCCAATGAAATTAATTTCATCGAAAACTGAGCTCGTTTGCAAAAATGGTCGTTTTAAAGGCTCATATAATATAAATAAAATATTATATAAATTCCAAAATAATCGAATTAAATAACTTAAAAATTATTACTATCGTAAATATCCAAATAAATTTGTCATATGGTTTCAAATATTAACCAATATAGATTATACAACTCAATATCATCGATTTCGAGTTAAAACCGTATCGAAATTATATTAAAACCCTTTTGTATTAATTAATAAACATTATATTTTAATAACGATTTCCATAGCTACTATTTTAAAATTTGATTTGGACATAACTAACAATCTATAACACGAAATCTGGATTTTTCTCTTTCATATGAAAATTATAATCAACAAGATTCAAACATTTCTTGTTTCACAGAATTCTTACTTAAAACGGATTTTGTATATTCAATTAAAATTCAAAACTCAATATTGCGAAATACTGCGCCATTACGAGCTCGTTTTAAATTATATAAAAACTTAACGTTCAAACTTTTTATTGATAAACGAATTATATATTAAAATCCATTAATATTCCAAATATAATATTTAAAATAATAAATTAAATTAAATATTGACTACCAAATATACGGGGCATTACATTATCCCCCCTCCCCTTAAAAGAATTTTGTCCCCAAAATTACTAAGGTGGAAAGAACGTTACAAACCCATTAACTTCTCTGAAATACAATTTATTTTAAATCAAAAACCTATTCAATATTGTAAAGGAATATTTTTCAAAAAAATCGAAAAAAAATTCTAACACTTTAAATTTCTGGAAAAAATGGGCAGAGTCTCCCCTATACGGAGTGACATCTGCGATATTGCAGGAACAAATAATATACCACACGGTCAGAAAACAAAAATCAAAAACCAAAATTGATATTTTCGCATAGGCGTACCTTTTGCAAGTGCTACTGAACAGCTATTGAACAAAATTGCTCAATTTACGTGCAATCTACGCAATCAAAATCAGCCCTGAGGCCTTCTGCTACATGTACTTAACTCAATTCAACATGTAAACAATTACACGTAATTCTTAAATAATATTCCATTAATCCATATGTTAACTACACCCATTCCCAAAATCAAACATGAACATCATCCATTTGCAAATACATGGATAAATCATTAATTTTTACTCATATGCAATTTCACTCCAGTTTATTATACTAGAATTCATTCTCTTGGTTTCCAATTCATTCGACTGTATATTCAACCATTGATGAATTATTTCAACCAATCTAACACACAATCAATATGCTCAACCATCTTAATTAAATCATGAATTTATATTCAATATTAACATTTACTTTGGTTAAACATATTTGGACATTAATCGGTTAATATTCGATTGATTTCTAATTAATTTATTATTCATTCAATTTCCTAATTCAAACCAATATTATTTAATTTCTATATTATTTCTTAATTTAATTCACTTAACCAAGTTAAGTTCCAATTCAAATTTTTAATCCAATCTAAATTCCATTTAAATCAATCGACAAACAAAGAAATCTATCAATAATCTGATAAAATTATTTCTTTACTATAAAAAAATATAATTTGGGTAAAATTATTTCATTTACCCCTTTATAGAACAATATTGTCTCCATTGCCAGTTCAAAGGCTTCTTAACACTTGAACCGAACAACCAGCAAAAACATTTGTAAATGAAATCTACAAATACACTCTCTCATATATACACTCAACTCAATCTAGGGTATCACTAACCCCATCTCTAAAGAGCTGCACCACAAAGCCAAGGTTATTACTAAACCATTTCTCTAATACCACTGTAACAACCCAACAGATTTTCGATCCTGAAAATCTACACGAAACATCATGTCGACTATTCAAGCATCAGAAATCACTGGAACATTAATAGAAAGAATATTAGAAGGTGAGACAAGAAAGGAAGAAAATTATAATAGAAGAAGAAGAAACACACAATGCAGATTATCACATCGTAGCGGAACAAAATATAATATAGAAATAAATCTTTATTGAGAGATTAAAAAATGCATACAATCATCTGAGTACATCAACACATCTGGAAAGTTATATTAACCTGTCCTCATATACAACACACAACGGAAAAATATTATATAATACCATATGTCTGAACCCATCCAGCTCGTCTCTTCATAGTATCTGATAAACTAAGCCTATACAACATAGTCTAACCCGAGCATTACAAACGCTGGATCGGTCTGGTGAACTAGAGTGAGAAAAACACACTAAGTCTAAAGGTATAACACAACTTGATTTTAAAGTCAAAATCGTTTCGAAAGAAAAGGATAATCGTAAGACCAAATCTACACATAAATATAGATGGTTTTTACCTTACGATAACCCAAAACATTTTTGAAATCAATATATTTTCTGATATTATAATAGTGTCTAAATATAAGTAAATATAAATCTAGCTAAACACTTGCATCTCACACTTTACATGCATAGTATACAATCAAAACCGCAGGCTCTTATTGGAGAATGGATTTCCTGGCAAGGTATGGGATCACCTTACCGATAATGTACCTCTGGAGATGAATATATTGGGGTTCAACAAAAACATCTTGCAACCAAGGCTAAACATGACCGGCCCCTCAATTTTCTTGAGAGTACCGAATATATTGTTGTATATAACGGTGTTGTATACACAATTATATGATTTTTGTTTGATGATAACAACCAAATATATTTCTATTATAAATGTGTTTGGTACTGTACTGTTATATATATACATCACAGCAATGAATATAATATTTATATTTAAATAAAATACGACTGTACAGAAATTCAAATATTAACACAGTATTTTATTTAAATAGAATATTTTATTTCAATATTCAAACAGTACAACTATTTGTAACTCCACTATTTATACATTCACAGAATATTTGTACTTGTATATAAACAGAATAAAATAGACAAGTTCGTTTGACAACAATAAAATGATATTTTATTTCAATCAAACTTGTTTATTACAGACATCAGTACATTTCATATATACACAGCTCCTTACTGCAACACTCATACATTCATTCAGTTTACATTTCATATATATCCATTTTCACTTGTATATACAGACTCATACATTCACTGACTGACACCACACACTATCTTCTTATCCTCAGCTTTCAGTCCAGTCATCACAGTCAGTCCAGTCATCCCCGCTTACCTGTCACACATGAAACAGAAACACACAGTATACTGCAATAGAAATAATACTGAATATATGCAAATATAAATTTTATTTTTAAAATTTTATTTGCCTCAGATTTCTGGTGTGTTTCTCATCATTTTTCATGACTTGATCTGAATTATAAAACCAACAATCTGTGTCTAGACAGCTTGTGATATTCACAGTGATACACTGTAAATACCACCAGGCAGACAACATATATCTCAATGCAGGGACAGAGACAACTCGTTTGATGGCTGCATGTACACACGTGTACACGTGTGCACTGCCATGCCAGTCAGATTGCAACTGAGGAGTAGCCACGAGGACCTGCTCAACTCAGTGCAATACACAAGTCAACAATAATTCAAAGTGTCGAGGCAGCACAACAGTAAAAGCAACAAAACAAATGTCAACCAGCAAATGTCAAAGCTAACAAAGAGTAAAAATGGTCGAGCCATGCTAAGCAAAACAAGCCAAAGTGAAATTACACAGCAAAGAAGTGATAAAGCAACAAGACAGCTTAGTTTCAAAGGCATGAACATAACATGGTAGAGCAGCAGCAAAAACAGACAAGGGGACAACACAAACAAGAATGAAGACACAACAAAGTTAACACATGATGGAGACACAGTGGTGATGAATACAACATGATCAAAGGAGCAACATGGTAGTTCAGCAATGTGCAAATCTCAGCACATGGAGTCGAGGCAGTTTTTAAGTTCAAGGCATCAACAAAATGGTGATCAAATACAGCAACAAGGCTGGTTGATACAGCATGTACAAGGTGCACGACACAGTTTTAAAGAAAGTACCGAGCCATCAAACCAAATGTTTTTATGACAACCGCAAACAAATTCAAAATTCAGGTACAAGTTTCCAGTTTTTGGCAAAGCAGATAGCAAGTATACAAACAGGTGACACAGAAACTAATCAGCATGATACCATGGATGCACAAATACAAGTGTACATTTTCAAGTATCATAGTCAACATTCAAAACAGTCAGACTTTATGCATGCAGACAGAAACTCAGTGAAAGCAGTTTTTTTTTTTCATAGCCAAAGCAGGTACACGAATGTTCAAATCAATGGACAATGCATCATGTTAAGAATTCAAATATTTCCAGCTTTGGCAAGGTTTAGAAACATGCAAGAATTATTTTTTGGGAAGTAATGGATTCTATCTCGGCCTCAAAAAATTTCCAAATATTCATTTATGTTTTTGAGTCAAAGTTCATTTCGGTTTTAAAAGGGGAAAGCCAATAGAGATTTTTTTTTCAAATTCAATCTCACTCTGATAAATCAAAAATCATGCAAAGGATTTCAGGGGACCACAAATTATTTCAATCAAGGAGATCAATCATGTTAAATGGGGGGCAATTTATTTGGCCAGATTACCATATTAATGTTTTTCCAGAAATCAACACTCGGCATTCAAGAAATGATTTTACTCAAGGGGAACACGTCAAGCAATCTCGTAAATTCAAACGAAGTCCAGAAAAGCACAAGAAATTTTATTCAACAGTTTATGGAAAGTTTTTCAAAAATTTTTCAGAGTGTATCAAGTGAAAGGGGAAAACTGATTTCAGTTTTGGCAACATTTCAATCGAGAGAAACAATTTAAGGTTCATCCATGACTATCAAAAGAAGAAATCAAATCATTCACGGCATGGAAACTTTTTCCAGAAATTAAATCATGGCAATTTACAGAGGATATTAAAAGCCGTGGAAATCATCTCAAATAAGGTAACAAATCTGTTTGAAGCAATCTCGCAACATGTCAAAAGAGGAAACCCAAGCAATCAGATCGAATCAACGTTTTTGAAATCAGAGCGCAATTAAAGGATTTCAAAATCCTATATTTACACCAATTACATCATCGGCTAAAAAATATCGAAAACCAAAAACTCGCAATTTCAAAGAGCACAAATCAAACTCAAAAATACTCACATAGGTTTCGATCGAGAAAAGGAGCAACCCCAAAATCGAAGCATCATAGAGCCAGACAATTCGAGCATCAAAGAGATAGCCAATTCATCAAGCAAACGATCGATTTTGGGAAGATTCAGTGAAACCCTAGTTATCGCAGCCGCCATTTTTGTTTTCCAGAGCAAAAGAGAAAGTAAAGGGATCGGGTGCAAACAAAAGGAGAATGGGCCGGCCGTTTTTAATGGGAAAAGGGGATGACCCCTTTAATATAAACTCTTCTTTTATTTTTATATTTTAAAAACTAGGGTTTACATTTTTTTTTACATTCTGTTGTTTTTTAAATTGTGTTGTAAAATCATTTCTGAACAGTTCTAGGTCTGCAAAATCTAAGGGGATTTAGTCAAGGAGTTGACTGTCAGTTTCAGAGTCTGTAAATCTGAGTTACGAGTTACAGGGTTTGTAATTCGGGAAATCTGATCTAGGGGTTTAGATCAGTCTAGGGTTTTGAGCGTAGGGTTAGAATAGGAGCAGGGGTTTGCGAGTGTACATGGTCTTGTATGCGGGAACTGTTCTATCACCTAGTAGAAACCTTAGAAATGCAGCAGTAGGCAGGGTTTTGCTGAAGCTGGGTATATCTGTGTGTGATTTACTTTCTGCATTTCAGTTTCTGCTATTTTCTGTGATCAGTTTATTATTATATATCTCGTTAAGTTTTTAATTCAGTTAAAAACTGTAAAAAAAACCTATTCACCCCCCCCCTCTAGGGTTATTCTAGATCCAACAAGTGGTATCGGAGCAGGTTATTTCACTAACTCTAGAGTCATGGGTCATCGTAGTTGTCAACCGATAGAGAGTCAGTCCAGTTCATCTCCAAATGTTTTTGATGGAACAGATTTTTTTACCTGGAAATCCAAAATGGAATTTTATTTAAAATCTGTTAATATTAAATGTTGGGATGTTATTATCAATGGGTTTGATAGTGTAGATATTAATTTCAATACTCGTGCTATGAAAATCATATTTGATTATCTTAATACTGAACAGTTTAATCTTATCTATCATTGTTTATCTGCACAGGAAATCTGGGATACTCTCAATACGAAGTATGGAAAATCTGACAACCACAGCTCAAAACCCGATAAAGTCAAATCAGATTCAGAGTTCTGCTTAACAGGATTTACAAATGAAAATTCAGATGAATCAGATGATGGAGAATCAACAGATGCTGAAACAGAAAATTTCTCATACGAAGATTTAGTTTATATGTGCGTTGATTTGACTAAATCTGTTGATAAACTCAAATCTAAAAACAAGTCTTTGAAATCTAAGAACTCTGAGTTGACCAGCAAAATTGATAATTTGGAATCACAACTTGAATATTTTAAAAACCTTTCAAATTCTGATTGTAAAAATTGTTTGAAATTGAAAATCAATCTTGTTCGTCTCAATAAAAATATTCAAAAATTTGAAAATGAAATTCTGATCTTAAAAGAGAACAAGATTGAGTTATCAAATTTGAACAATCTTCTACAAAAGGAATTTGAGGTTTTTAAGACTGACGTAAATTCCAAACTTGAAATTGCTGAAAATGAAAATTTGGTGAAAAGTAACTTGATTTTGAAAGAACTTGAAAATGAGATTGAAAAGTCCAGGAATTTTGAGTCTGAAAAACAAAAACGATTTGAATTTGAAATCTCGGAATCTCAAGCCAAAATTAAATTTCTTAAAGATGAAAACTTGTTTTTGAAAACGGATTATGAAAGGAATAAGATCACTGAAAGTCGTTGTTCAGATTTAACAAAAGAAAATGGTGATCTTATATTTAAAATTCAACAACTTGAAACAACTTTGAAAAATTTTTCTAATGGTGAAAAATCTTTGAATATGTTGTTGAAAAATCAATTTTCTTCTAAAAACAAATATGGTCTTGGCTTTGGAAAGAATCAACTTGAAAATTCAAACTTTGATAATCTTGGAGGTTTGTTGAATCATAAACGTGATGGAAACTTGTTTTATAATAATCCATCTAAACAATCTTGGATCCAAAAAGGAAATAAAACAAACTTCGTCAAGTTCAAACAGATTTGGGTCCCTAAGGGTACAAAGGTTAATTCTGATGGTTTGTTATACGAACAGGTTTGGGTACCAAAAGTGGTAAACATATTTCAGAGTGGTTTTACAAATTTTGTTAGACCACTTAATTCACTCAACTGCTAGGTACCAGTGAAGGCTAAGGAACTGCTGTGCTAAAAAAAAATTTGAAATCAAGATTGTCTATAATCCTGTGTCATTTACAGTTCCTTTAGGTCAAGATCTGTTGAGTTAGAGATTCTGCTTTACATTGGATTCTGGTATGATCTCTAAACTCACCTTTGTATATTCTCTTTGTTTGTTTTTTATTTTCTGTTTTTATTTCTTCCTCTATCTCTTTTTTTTTTGTTTTGTTTTTTTTATTTGGCACTGCCATATTCTTCTCTGTCTGTACTTCTTAAACTTCCAGTTGCAGAATTCATGATCTTTCTTGAAATATGCTTTATTTGTATAAAATCATCGTGTGTTAATCATTTCCATATCCTAAATTTAATCTTGTAAATATCTGCAATTGTTTTTGAGATTTTTTTATTTCTGAATTCATAACAGTGTTGATGTATTCTTATCATATCTTGAACACTGTTAATTTGAATCCTAAATTTTTTTTTGAAGATCTGAATATTTAATGAAATGTCACACACCTTTGTTGTTCTGAGTTTATTCTAATTCATTTTAGAAAAGCTCAAAATATTATACTCATTACAACACTCTGTTATTTATCAGTTGTGATAATTTCATTGATTTTCAGATTGGCTTGTATCAGTGATACATCTTGGAATTCATCTTTATTCATGATCATTATATTGAAATATGTTTGTTTGAAATCATCTGAAATTCTAGATATTTTGAATATCACACACCTCTTATTTTTTGAAACTGTCAATCTCGTGTGACTGATTCATTATATCCCAAAACTTTACATTGATTCATGTGATTTCAAATAAATTATCCCGATCATGAATATTTTCAAATTTGATGTAAATGACCTGAAATTTCTCTTGGGCTTGTCGGAAATAGTTTTGAGAAATTCTTGAACATGTTCTTTTTGAAAATGGTCTTTGAAAATCATTGTTATTTCATGATTATTTGATTTGAATATATGTTTGTTTAAAATCATTTGAAATTATTGATTTATTGGATCTCACACATATCTTGAATCTGAAATATAACTTGGTGTGATTGATTCATTAAATCCTAATACTTTTACATTTCTTCAAATGATTTAAAATAGAGTGTATTTGCAAATCTTGGATCATGAACCACCTTATGTGACCAACATCTTGACAAGTCTGTTGTGATACTGATTTCTATGTGCTGCTCTGATACTGTTTTTTTTGAAAAAATGTTTGTTTTGGAATCATGCTGCTCTGATTATAAGAAATTGATTTGTAAATATATTTTTGAGGACCGCTTGATTTGGTATCAAAGATTTATCGTACTCTGATAAATGAAATTTGTGTGCTTGAATTGCTTGCTTTTTGATTAAGTCTTTTCTGTTGACTGAGGTACCATTGTTTGCCACCGGGGTGTCATTAAAATCCTCAAGAAAGCGAGAACATTTGGTATCAGAAGCGCCTTATATTTGTCTCATCCATCTGTTCTGATTTTTCACTTTGTAGAGACACCATGTGGTATCAGTTTAAAAAGTGCTGCATATTTTTTGCTGTATATATATATTTTTTTCCCTCTTGTCATGTATAGATCAGCATATTTCTCTTGTAATTGTTTTTCAATTTTAAAATTATTTATTGATTATTCATTCAGAAATTGAAATCTGTATTTATAATTCATCAAAATCATTATTAGATTTTGAAATTGTGATGAATTGTGACTGCAATATATTTCATAATAAGAGGAGATTTTATTTGGACTTTCATGATGGTTGAATATTTATTATAATATCTTTGAACTGGCAATTATTTCACGGCCATCTTCATTACTTATCATCCTTCTGCCATCCGTTATGATTTTATATAAATGTGGAGAGTTTAATTTTTTTTTCTTAAAATAAACAGTGAAAATATCTGTGATGGAATTGTGGTTATATTATTATTCAGAGTTAGTGATAATTGAAAATATTCAATAATCCCGGTACAGTTGGTCATATCTCATAATATAATTAATTTAGAAATTTATTTCACAGTCCATTTCTGTACCTACCACATTTTCTATCATCCATATAGTGGTTTTATACCAAGGAGTTTTTTTTTTCTTTTTTAAAAGCTGAAATGATAAATATACATATATAAGTGTGTCTCTAACCTCATTTAAAAATCCAAGCTCTGGTCATGCATGGTTAAGAGACAACTTATAATTTAAGCTGCGACTGACTTCATTTAAAAATCCAAGCTCTGGTTATGCGTGGTCAGTGTGCTCTTAAATAAAAAAAAAAGGAAAATTGTGCTATAAATTGAAATTAATTTGAAAATTCTCCTTTGTGTATATAAAAACTAGCCTATCAATCCATATTCTAATTTGTGAAATGTGTTGAAATATTATGACGTATTATGATTTGTTGATTGATAGATATTGAGATTTGAGATTATTCGATTTTCTCACTTAAATTGAATTTTTAATTATAATCCAAATCCATCACCGTTTTTGGTGCTTTAATTTTATAAAATTCTTTTGAAAATATTTGGGAAATATTCATTTTTTTTATAACTCTCCTCATTTTTATAAAATTCATCGTATATCCGTCATTTTCTACAATGTGAAATATGCTACCTGTTCTTAGAATATTATGATTTTTGTTTGACTGATTGAAATTTATGATGACCATTCTTCCTTTTCAGCTGAAATTATATTTTTAGTCAATTTTTCATCTGTATTTTAAAATCTGTATCCTTTTGATGATAACAAAAGGGGGAGAATGGATTAGATTTTGATTTATGAGTGAATATTTTATAAATATTTTTAATTTTGAAAATTTAATCATTCATACATTTCACTCATGCATAGTCATAGGGGGAGTTTCTGTTGTAGGGGGAGCATTTAAATAGGGGGAGTTCAAATATCCACGAACCAACACATTTATTATATTCAAAATCCTTTATTTGTTTGTCATCATCAAAAGGGGGAGATTGTTGTATATAACGGTGTTGTATACACAATTATATGATTTTTGTTTGATGATAACAACCAAATATATTTCTATTATAAATGTGTTTGGTACTGTACTGTTATATATATACATCACAGCAATGAATATAATATTTATATTTAAATAAAATACGACTGTACAGAAATTCAAATATTAACACAGTATTTTATTTAAATAGAATATTTTATTTCAATATTCAAACAGTACAACTATTTGTAACTCCACTATTTATACATTCACAGAATATTTGTACTTGTATATAAACAGAATAAAATAGACAAGTTCGTTTGACAACAATAAAATGATATTTTATTTCAATCAAACTTGTTTATTACAGACATCAGTACATTTCATATATACACAGCTCCTTACTGCAACACTCATACATTCATTCAGTTTACATTTCATATATATCCATTTTCACTTGTATATACAGACTCATACATTCACTGACTGACACCACACACTATCTTCTTATCCTCAGCTTTCAGTCCAGTCATCACAGTCAGTCCAGTCATCCCCGCTTACCTGTCACACATGAAACAGAAACACACAGTATACTGCAATAGAAATAATACTGAATATATGCAAATATAAATTTTATTTTTAAAATTTTATTTGCCTCAGATTTCTGGTGTGTTTCTCATCATTTTTCATGACTTGATCTGAATTATAAAACCAACAATCTGTGTCTAGACAGCTTGTGATATTCACAGTGATACACTGTAAATACCACCAGGCAGACAACATATATCTCAATGCAGGGACAGAGACAACTCGTTTGATGGCTGCATGTACACACGTGTACACGTGTGCACTGCCATGCCAGTCAGATTGCAACTGAGGAGTAGCCACGAGGACCTGCTCAACTCAGTGCAATACACAAGTCAACAATAATTCAAAGTGTCGAGGCAGCACAACAGTAAAAGCAACAAAACAAATGTCAACCAGCAAATGTCAAAGCTAACAAAGAGTAAAAATGGTCGAGCCATGCTAAGCAAAACAAGCCAAAGTGAAATTACACAGCAAAGAAGTGATAAAGCAACAAGACAGCTTAGTTTCAAAGGCATGAACATAACATGGTAGAGCAGCAGCAAAAACAGACAAGGGGACAACACAAACAAGAATGAAGACACAACAAAGTTAACACATGATGGAGACACAGTGGTGATGAATGCAACATGATCAAAGGAGCAACATGGTAGTTCAGCAATGTGCAAATCTCAGCACATGGAGTCGAGGCAGTTTTTAAGTTCAAGGCATCAACAAAATGGTGATCAAATACAGCAACAAGGCTGGTTGATACAGCATGTACAAGGTGCACGACACAGTTTTAAAGAAAGTACCGAGCCATCAAACCAAATGTTTTTATGACAACCGCAAACAAATTCAAAATTCAGGTACAAGTTTCCAGTTTTTGGCAAAGCAGATAGCAAGTATACAAACAGGTGACACAGAAACTAATCAGCATGATACCATGGATGCACAAATACAAGTGTACATTTTCAAGTATCATAGTCAACATTCAAAACAGTCAGACTTTATGCATGCAGACAGAAACTCAGTGAAAGCAGTTTTTTTTTCATAGCCAAAGCAGGTACACGAATGTTCAAATCAATGGACAATGCATCATGTTAAGAATTCAAATATTTCCAGCTTTGGCAAGGTTTAGAAACATGCAAGAATTATTTTTTGGGAAGTAATGGATTCTATCTCGGCCTCAAAAAATTTCCAAATATTCATTTATGTTTTTGAGTCAAAGTTCATTTCGGTTTTAAAAGGGGAAAGCCAACAGAGATTTTTTTTTCAAATTCAATCTCACTCTGATAAATCAAAAATCATGCAAAGGATTTCAGGGGACCACAAATTATTTCAATCAAGGAGATCAATCATGTTAAATGGGGGGCAATTTATTTGGCCAGATTACCATATTAATGTTTTTCCAGAAATCAACACTCGGCATTCAAGAAATGATTTTACTCAAGGGGAACACGTCAAGCAATCTCGTAAATTCAAACGAAGTCCAGAAAAGCACAAGAAATTTTATTCAACAGTTTATGGAAAGTTTTTCAAAATGTTTTCAGAGTGTATCAAGTGAAAGGGGAAAACTGATTTCAGTTTTGGCAACATTTCAATCGAGAGAAACAATTTAAGGTTCATCCATGACTATCAAAAGAAGAAATCAAATCATTCACGGCATGGAAACTTTTTCCAGAAATTAAATCATGGCAATTTACAGAGGATATTAAAAGCCGTGGAAATCATCTCAAATAAGGTAACAAATCTGTTTGAAGCAATCTCGCAACATGTCAAAAGAGGAAACCCAAGCAATCAGATCGAATCAACGTTTTTGAAATCAGAGCGCAATTAAAGAATTTCAAAATCCTATATTTACACCAATTACATCATCGGCTAAAAAATATCGAAAACCAAAAACTCGCAATTTCAAAGAGCACAAATCAAACTCAAAAATACTCACATAGGTTTCGATCGAGAAAAGGAGCAACCCCAAAATCGAAGCATCATAGAGCCAGACAATTCGAGCATCAAAGAGATAGCCAATTCATCAAGCAAACGATCGATTTGGGGAAGATTCAGTGAAACCCTAGTTATCGCAGCCGCCATTTTTGTTTTCCAGAGCAAAAGAGAAAGTAAAGGGATCGGGTGCAAACAAAAGGAGAATGGGCCGGCCGTTTTTAATGGGAAAAGGGGATGACCCCTTTAATATAAACTCTTCTTTTATTTTTATATTTTAAAAACTAGGGTTTACATTTTTTTTTACATTCTGTTGTTTTTTAAATTGTGTTGTAAAATCATTTCTGAACAGTTCTAGGTCTGCAAAATCTAAGGGGATTTAGTCAAGGAGTTGACTGTCAGTTTCAGAGTCTGTAAATCTGAGTTACGAGTTACAGGGTTTGTAATTCGGGAAATCTGATCTAGGGGTTTAGATCAGTCTAGGGTTTTGAGCGTAGGGTTAGAATTGGAGCAGGGGTTTGCGAGTGTACATGGTCTTGTATGCGGGAACTGTTCTATCACCTAGTAGAAACCTTAGAAATGCAGCAGTAGGCAGGGTTTTGCCGAAGCTGGGTATATCTGTGTGTGATTTACTTTCTGCATTTCAGTTTCTGCTATTTTCTGTGATCAGTTTATTATTATATATCTCGTTAAGTTTTTAATTCAGTTAAAAACTGTGAAAAACCCTATTCACCCCCCCTCTAGGGTTATTCTAGATCCAACATATATCATTACCACGGTTGGGGGCCAGCCAACCGAACCGATAGCATACGAAAATAAAGGGACAACCGAAGGCATTTGATTTCACCACATCAGGTAATGATATACCCTTTTGATTGGTGCGACCCACATCGCCATGCGACCTACCCGATTTTGTGCCATTTCCCTGTCGATGAGGCTTGAGGCTTAAATCTTCATGAAACATCTAGTCACCATTCACTTTGAATGTCACATTGTCAGATCCGTCAAATCACTAATTGATGTCCACAAAAATATCTAGTTGTTAAGCTAAGAGAAGTGCACTCTTCTTCGCCATCAACAAAAATACGTTTGGAGAAATCAATGTACGTGAATCCTTTGGAAATACTCTGTTAGACACTCATCCATACAAGTCACCCAAGAACAGGATGAACCGAAGGCACCATCTTACCATATCCTAGGAGACAACCCATGGATCAGTAGCGAGTAGTCCTTGCAATCCGCAAAATCTCACTTACGACTAAATCACGTCAGAATACCTCTGTTCAATCCAGAGAATATTCAATAAGTAATCCTTCTGATTATGAAGGTCCACGGTCTTTAATTGCTCCATCTTTAGTCAACACCTTCATGTATTTGTTGGTACGGAATGGTTTTTGAATATAAATTTGATCCGGTCTTTCCGTACCAACGATCATATGGACCAGGTTTGATAGCCGGTTATTTAACTATCAAATAAAAATCATGGAAATAAAATGAGTTCATTAGTTTAGTACTCAACATTACTTGGCCTCTTCAGTTAAAAATAATTAACGATGTTTATTTAAAACTTAAAAATCTTTTCAATATATCGACATAGCATTTCACTTCTTATTTAACATAAGATTATTTCCAGAACTACTATCGTTTCTGATTATTTATAATTGGGAAAATCAATTCAACTTATTATTCGTAAAATAACGTTACGAATTCTCTTTTTTTTATTATTTAAAAATAATAACCAACCCTTATTCTTTTAGAATAAACTCATTCCAAAAACTCAACTTTTTATTTCCTTTTTACTTTTGGAAATATCATTATAAGTATTTATATATTCTCAAAATTTTCCATTTCCTATAGTTTGGAGATCTCATTTCATATATATTCTCTAATCTTGTCATTTCCGTTACTTTGGAAATCTCACTCTATATTCTCAGATCTTGTAGTTAATGTTGCGTTATTATTTCTCATATGCAAGTAAATAATTATTCATAACCTCTTTCCCGTTACCAACTAATATCTTCCTTAGATATTCCTGAAGTCGTTCAAGTTGAGGTATTTATTTACCTCTCAGACCTTGATCAAGAACGCTCTTATCTTAAGATAGATACGAGTTGTAACTTGAAACCCATATTTATTCTAATATCCAACAAATCTCATTAAACTATTTTATTAAAAATATGGTTTATAAAACCTTCGTACTTTCAAAAATATCTCTTTTTAAATATATCTTATTTTTACTTAATATGTTGATTAAGTAATTCCTTAATAAAACCCACTTCTTAACCTTGACTCCTTTCAAGAATTCATTTTACAACTCAAGTTATTATTACCAAATCCTATTACTAATTCCTTTGCCAAATTCAATTACAAATTCATTTTTAATCTTTCCTTTTTGAAATTCTCAATTCTATTCCATTCATTTTCTCTCAATTCCATTATTTAATAATTTTAATTTAAAATTAATGCTTTAACTTCACATCTCTTTTTATATAAACCTTATTTACAAAAATCAGGTTTAATATAAAACCCCTTTTTATCTTTATTCCCTTTACTTAATTCAAATATTAAGTAATCATTTATTTTAAGCTATCGTATTGGCTTAAAATCCCTTTTATAACATCATTATAAAAATTCGGGTTATAAAAACCCTTCATTTCTCCTTTGACAATTCAGTTAGATTTCATTACCCCTATACTTAAATTATTATTAATTAAAATAATAATTTACTTCATCATTAACTACTGTAGAAGTAGTTAACTTCTTTAATAACTAAAATAAGTAGTAAATTCCTTTTTAAAACTTTTTAAAATTAAATCAATTAATCATTACACTATTTTATTAGATAAATCCAAAACAAACTGGTTAAATAATCTGTTCCAGTTAAAATGGTTGACTTAGTCAACTAAAGAAACGATTATTCTTTAACCTTTTTCAATTAGTCATTCCTTTAAATTAATTAATAATATAATTAATTTAAATAATTCCATTTAATTGTTTTTTTCAGAAACAATTATTCAACTCTTAACCGTTAGGTTAATTTTCTACTCTCGGGATTATAAATCTGATTAATCATTAGAATTTATTTTTGTAAAATCATTTAATAATCACTTATAAACTCAAATAATAAATAGTAAGTATTTACTTCCTTTTAATAAACTTTTATTCAAAGTAATCGATTTAAAAATCCGTTTTCAGTTATAAAATAAATTTTATAGCTTCATTATCGTCGATTCACCTGACGGTAAATCGATATTTATATAACGATTGATTTATAGGCCATATACTGCCAATTACTCAACCAATATCACCCACTGGTTTAAACAAAACAAATGTTGAATTTTAGGTCAACGGTCAGTAACCAAATCAATCGTCCAATCAGCATAGTTCATATGAAGATAATATGAGAATAGTTAACATCTAATATATTTGAGGAATCCAGTTGGATCCCTCCAACCTGTTCTTCCATGCATCAAAATAGATTATCGCAAATAAACTTATTCTATTCAATTTAACCAATTATTTCTATAATCGTAAATAACAACTATTTAACATCAACCAAACAATTCAAACAATTTATTAATTAACATGTTTATTTTATAAACATGACCAATAAGGTAAGTTACGTCCATTGGATCCAACCGTTAAAATGACGATTTGGTTTTCCTCTGAAATTAAACAACGTTTAATTTCATGGTTTCAATCAATATATAATGATATATTTAACAAACAGTCAACCATTAACAACCATAGCACATAAATTATAAAACCCGACTTATATAAAATATAAGTAGGAAGAACTGAGTGAGTTTAACTCAATTTGATTTTCGCTGTGGCTAAGCGATTCATTTTCACTAAATTAAACTAGTGTTAAATTTAATTAAAATCGTTAGGTGTTTCCATATCTGTCTAGACTGGTCCCAGAATGTAATGTTCGTTGATGCAATCCCAATGCCTTATATTTTGTTTTTTTAGCAAAGTCGACGGGGTTGAGTGGACCCCTACCACTTTTATTAATATACCAAAGAAGAGTACATAGATACAAAGATAGACAACAAGTAAAAAGAAAATAAGGGTACACATGGCATATTAATGCTACAAGAAACTAAACAAAGGACAAATAAAAACCAAAAACTGCAAGCTGCAGTAGCTTCGCTCCTACAGCGTTATATTCCAAAAATGCCCGGATCGTATGTGAATTTCAAAATTTTCAATCCGTTCTTCATTTCATGCCAAAGTTTTAACTTGAATAGAACTTTATCAAAATTCCTTTGCGTCTCAAAAACCAAACTATTCCTTTCAGCCCAAACACTACCAACGAATTTTTTAAGTACATAGTTGTAGAATCTGGCTTTCGGTTGTTTGCCTTTGATTTTGCACTTAATCTCCTCCCACTCTACTTCGCTGGAATGCTGAACGTAGTCAATGTTAATCGACTCATGCGTTTCTTTCCAAAGTTGCCTAATGACAGCACAATCAAAGAACAAGTGAGCACAAGTTTCTGCAGAAGCCACAGTGCTGATCAATTTGCATCCCACGTTGAACAAGCTTGTCTTTAGTAAGAATGGCACCATTCTTGATTTTCCACAAGCACCAGTTCTCCTTAGCGCTATTATTCCTCCTCCAAATTTCCTTGTGCCAAATGCAATTTAACATGTTGCAGAACCATGAAGAGCATCATATTATAAATTTATTTGAAACTTCTCACCTATCCATTTCCAATGTGTGAAGGCATTAGTACTGGGCTTGACCCAAGCATTCGATATATTGTTCCACAATTGCATAACCCTCTGGTTAGAGGAGAAAGGAAGCGACAGATGGTTGCTCAAGATTGTATTTGCAACAGTGCTCGACAAGGGAATTCCCGATTGTTGTTTGTCCAGATAAGCAACAGACCTGCCAATTATCATCCCATAATCACACCAAGGTTCTTGCCAGAAGCTGACAGTATCATAAGCTAGCACACCGAACTTGAAGAAAGGTAAATGGAGTTCCTTGAGTTTGTTTAAATTCCGCCACGTCCAACTCAGATTAGAGCTACCACTCATAGACCAGATGGTTTCATCCTTGAGCACATGCCGGTATGACCACGTGACCCAAAGACTAACCTTCCTGTTCACTATGTCATCAAAGTGTTTGCCAAAGGCTGCTTTATTCCACGTGCACATATTCGTAATTCCTAAACCGCCTTTAGATATTGGCTTTTCGAGCAAAGCAAAGGAGGTGGGAGGGAGATACTTCAAATGAATGTTGCCTTTCCATAAAAATCGCATGACAGCAGTATGAATCATAACAAGAAGCTTTTGGGGTAAAATAAAAGCGCGAGCCCAGTAGACATGCATAGCAATAATTACTGATTTTATAAGTGTAACTCTTCCCGCTTGACTAAGAAGTCTCACAAACCAACAATCAAGTCTTTTAGTAATTTTTGTAAAAAGCGGTAAACATTGTTGATTGGTAATTCTAGAAGTGGCCAGCGGCAAGCCTAGAAACGAAATAGTAGCATAGTTATGGCATAACCCAGTTTGAGCATGAATTTGCGCTATCTGAGCTTGACTAATACCGGCAGCCATGAACTCAGATTTTGCCAAATTTATTCTCAAACCGGTCATGTGATAAAATTTATCTAAAGTGGACATAACATTTGCAAGAGTGTCAGTATCTGGTTTGCAAAAAATTATAAGGTCGTCCGCAAACATCAAAGAAGTGATTCTCCGGTTTGCACATTAGGGATGTAACTTAAGAAGACCAGTATCTACAAGATCATCAAGCAAACGAGTAAGTAATTCCATAACTATGATAAACAAATAAGCATAAATGGGGTCGCCTTGCCTAATGCCTTGTCTACTCTTAAAGAAATCAACAGGGGTACCGTTAACATTTATAGAAAAGTGAGGAGTGCTAATACATTCATAAACCCGGGCATTAAAGAAAACAGGGAAATTCATGAAACTAAGCAAACGAGTAATAGAGGACCACTGTATAGTATCAAAGGCTTTTTTAATGTCAAGTTTTAGCATAATACGCGGCGAGATATGTTTAGTGTTATACCCTTTAAGCAACTCATGAGCTAACAAAACCTTGTCAAGAATATTTCTACCAGGCAGAAACGTTGCTTGGTTCAGAGAGATGATCGAGGGAAGTACATGTTTCATTCTGTTAGCTAGGATTTTAGCAATACATTTGTAAATGGAATTGCAACACGAGATCGGCCTAAATGCATCCACCGTATATGCATTAGCAATCTTAGGAATAAGGGCTATAACCGTATTATTATAAGAACAAAACATGTTAGCTCTCTTAAAAAATTGCTTGACAGCTCTACAGAAATCAAACTTAACCACTTCCCAAGAAAATTGGTAGAAAAAGGCATTAAAGCCGTCAGGTCCCCTACACGAACTTTTATTCAAAAAAAACAAAGCAATCCTGATTTCATCATCGGTGACGGGATTGCATAAGCTGTTATGATTCTCAGTATTAAGTTGCGGTAACAACATGGGGTTAATGTCATCAATAAGGGGAATGAAGTTATTAGTGTTACCAAACAAGTTAGAAAAATACCTCACAAAAGCATCATGAATCTCATTATGAGAAGTGTAGGTGATACCTAACATATCCGTGATGCTAAGAATATTCTCTCTGTTTTGCTTCGCCTTCAAAGAAGCGTGAAAATATGTCGTATTTCTGTCCCCATCCTCATGCCAATGAATTCTAGCTTTCTGCTTACTCATGCATGATTCTTGAAGAAGAGCTTGCTTAAGATTGGTACTGATATGCGTTTCCAAAGATGCAAGGTTCGGATTGGACGGCTCCTCGTTCATCTGGAGCTGGATTTTTTCAAGTTCCTACATCCAGTGATGGGAATTTCTACTACCACTACCATACTTGTTACGAGCCCAAACAGTAAGGGAATTCTTAACAGCTTTCAACTTTTTATGGATAATGAACATCGGATTACCATTGAAAGAGGAACTCCACTCATTTTTCAGAATAATCTTGAATTGCGGATCCTCGACCCAAGTATTGAAGAATTTAAAACTTGGCCTTCTTTCTATCATTCTTTCACCCAAATGAAGAATTTGCGGTGAATGATCGGATAACATCGGAGGAGGAAGTTATTGATTAAACTAGGCCATTTAGCAAGAGAGATTACATTACAAAACGCATGATCTATTTTAGTGAATGTTCTAATGCCTTATATTTTGTTCCATTCTAATAAGATATATTAATAATTTAAGTTAGTATATTTTAAATAGATAATTAATAACTAATTTTCCATAATCACAATCATTATAAAACAAATTATGTTGGTTATCTTTTATCAGGGCCGAACAAATTTCCTTTCACTACTTCGAAGAATATTATCCCAATCAACTATCTCCCTTTTCTTGAATATTTCCTCTGCTTCACATTTTTAGCCCGATCCCAACTCCTTTGCAAATTCCTGATTTAGTTATATTGATTTAATTTAACAAATAAAATTTCTTAATTAATAAAATTATTAACGTTAACTTAATTGGTTAATCCTTGTTTCAGAAAGAAAACAAGTTGACCCCGTTCTCTTCTCAATCGAACTGGTTTCTGCTTATCCTTGTGGCTCCTGCTTCCACTTTGTTCGTTCTTTTGATTTTCACGTTGTCGTGTGGGTCCATCACATTTTCTCTTCAATAATGCATGCACCAATTTATTTTAGCCCGCTTGTTTCTTTGTTTCAAAATTGCTACCTTCGTATTCCCCGTATAATGCTCCTCATTCGAACTGCACAATTTGTACAGAATATAATACGGTTCTAATAAAATACTTAACTTATAACCATATTTTTAATTTACGTAATTACTTCAGGTTGCTTACTGCAGTAAACCTTCGTCCTCGTTTCTAACTCCAGAAACCTGTTCGAAATTGTTCCCATCTTCAACGTGATAACCCATTCAAAAGAAGTCTTTAGGCCTCATCGTTCTTTGTTTGCTTTGCAAAACCCACATCGACCAATTTATGAGCCGCTGCACCTTCATACCGTCCACTTAAGCTCGACCCAACATCACCAAACCCTCCGCCCTAATCACCTCAGTCAGCGCCTCCAGTTACCAGTCGCCCAACAGCTCCTAAATCCTGCAAAGCACCACAAAGAATTGTGGGTTTTAGGCGGAATTTAGATCAGCACAACCCTTTAAACTTGATCTTGAGCGTTCAACTCATGGATCTCGTTGAGCTTAAAGGAATTGCTGTTGAGAAGGTTTGAATTCAATGAAGAATAGGAAGAAAAATGGATGAGAAGTTGGTGAGTTTATGGTCGATGATTGTATTAGATGGAGGCGGAAGACCCAGTTGACCATAAGGAGAATTTTTAACCGAAATTAGGGTTCACGTTACAATTATATATAGGAATGGATATAATTTATTAATATTCTATTATACCAAAACTTAGCAATGAAGTATCGCGTCAAATCAAGAACATACGATGTCCATTCGAGATGAAAAGCATAAAAAAATATTCTGGACCCGATGGGACAGGTTTTCGTCAAATTTCGTGGTCATTTGTAAAAATTCCTTTATAAATCACAAGTTAAAAATCACGCGTTTAAATTTCCTACAAGCACAAAATAAATCCAATCAACTTGAAACTTTGAAATTTTGCTAGACCTTTTCCTTACGGAACCAATGAAATTTGTTTCGTTAAAATCGGAGTTCGTTTGGCCAGCCGTATATTCCTCCAAAGTTACCCCTGTCTAAATTGGTCAAAATAATATAATTGATTTAGGCATTTACCGTTGCCACGATCAAAAGGTAAGTCCGATTGACACGAAAATTGAAATCTTATAATGATTAATTAATAAGAATCCAATGGCACAAATTTCGTCGCATTCCAAGACTGTTTCCTAACACTATTTTTATATGCCAAACAGCGCTATTTCGGACACTAAAATACCCGATGTACAAAAATAACAAACTACCTTCCGATTCTGACTCTAAACATTTATACGAACTAAACGGAATTGGTTTCGTGACTTAATTCGATCATCTGCTCAAGTTATCCACAAATACATATCTATTAATTTAATTTAATTTAATTATGTGCTATAGAAAATGATTGGGCATTTATGTCTGCTGTTGTCACATACGACAACGGTTTGTCATGAATTTGACACCATACAATAATCTGACATTGTAGTTCCAATGAAACTAATTTCATCAAAAACTGAGCTCATTTACAAATATGGTCATTGGAAAGGCTCATATAATATAAATAAAATATTATACAAATTCCAAAATAATCGAATTAAATAATTTAAAAATTATTATTATCATAAATATCCAAGTAAATTTGTTTCAAATGTAAACCAGTATAGATTATACAACTCAATATCATCAATTTTGAGTTAAAACCATATCGAAATTATATTAAAACCCTATTATATTAATTAACAAACGTTATATTTTAATAACGATTTCTATAGCGACTATTTTAAAATTTGATTTGGACATAACTAACAATCTGTAACACAAAATCTGGATTTTTCTCTTCCATGTGAAAATTATAATCAACAAGATTCAAACGTTTCTTGTTTCACAGATTTCGACTTAAAACGGATTCTGTATATTCAATTGAAGTTCAAAACTCAATATTACGAACTACCGCACCATTACGAGCTCGTTTAAAATTATATATAAACTTAACGTTCAAACTTTGTTTTAATAAACTAATAAAATATTAAAATCCATTAATATTCTAAGTATAATATTTAAAATAATAAATTAAATTAAATATTTCACTACCAAAAATGCGGGACATTACATGGTTCTCCCATGATCCCCCAAAATCTATTACACAAGCTCTTAGGAGATCTACTAAAACTCGGTTAACTCTCCCAGTTTGTCCATTGGTTTGGGGATGATAAGCCATGCTTAAACACAACTCGGTTCCTAAAGTCTCTTGCAAACTCTTCCAAAATCCACTTGTGAACAATGGATCTCGATCACTGACTATGCTCTTTGGGATACCAGGGAATCGAACTATCCATTGTATATAAAGCTCAACCAACTTCGATGTTGTCTTAGTCGATTTGACAGGAATAAACCTTGCACTCACTGTCAAGCGATCCACGATGACCCAAATTCCTTCGTTTCTTGTCCTGGTTCTATGTATTCCATTGATAAAATCCATCGATATCTACTCCCACTTCCACGTAGGAACTTTCAATGGTTGAAGCAATCCACTTGGCTTCTTCTGTTCAGCTTTCACCAACTGACAGTTCATGCACTTGGAAAAGAATTTTCCAACATACTCTTTATAACTTCCCAGTAGTAGGCTCACTTCATGTCTTGATACGTCTTATTAACACTAGGTTGAATCGTCAACTTTGAATGATGGCATTCCCTCAAAACCACATCTCTCAGTCTGTCAATATCAGGAACAACTAGTTGTCCTTTCATTCGAAGCCAACCCTCTCAATCGACCTCGAATTCCTTATTCTCTGGTTCCAACTTTTGGATAATATCGACAAGCTTTACGTCACGCTTCTGGCCCTCGCCAACCCTTTCGATGAGAGTAGGTCTTATTGACAAGCTTGTTAACATTTTAGGTTCCAACTCACACTATTGTCTGAAATCAAATCATGCCAAGTACTCTAGGTGCTTCCATTCCGAAAACATTGCTCCCAAACTTGTGTCTCTTCGACTCAATGCATCCGCCACTTCGTTACCTTTACCAGGAGTATAGGCTACACCAAAATCATACGATGCAAGAAACTCTAACCACCATTGGTGCCGAAGATTCAAATCCTTTAGGGAGAAAAGATACTTTAATGACTTATGATCCATAAACAACTCGAATCTAACTCCCAACAGGTAGTGTCTCCATATCTTCAGAGAAAACACGATCGCTACCAACTCCAAATCATGAGTTGGATGACTCCTTTCGTGCGGCTTTAGGTGTCGACTCGCGTAGGCCACAAATCTATCCTTTTGCATCGGCACTACTCAAAATCCAATACCACATGCATCGGTGTATACCACCATCGCTTCATTCTCGCTTGCAATTGTCAAAATGGGAGCACTCGTCAGTCTCTCTTCTAGGATTTCAAAAGCTTGCTCACACTTTGCATCCCATGTGAACACTTTATTCTTTTTCATCAATCCTGTTAATGGTGCTGCTATCTTGGAAAAATCCTTTATAAAATGATGATAATATCCCACCAACCCAAGAAAACTCCGAACATCTGTCGCATTCTTAGGTCTATCCTAGTCCTGTATTATTGCCACCTTAGGGGGGTCAACCGCTATTCCATTTCCAGAAACAACTTGGCCTAAGAATCTCACTTCGCTCTTCCAGAAGTGACACTTCAAAAACTTATCTTTCAGCATATTCCTTCGCGAAATTTTCAAAACAACTCGCAAGTGCGTCTTATGCTCTTCCTCATTCTAGGAGAAAACCAGAAAATCATCCATGAACACAAGCACGAACTTGTTCAGCGAATCTATGAATACCCTATTCATATGATCCACGAAAAACACTAGCGCGTTAGTTAACCTGAATGGCATCACCAACCATTCGAAGAAACCGGATGGTGCCTAAAAGCAGTCTTCGACACACTATCCTTTGCCACCCTCAACAGGTGGAATCTTGTTGCCAAATCAATTTGAGAAAGCACCTTGTCCTCATGAAGTTGATCGAACAAGTCGTCTATCCTCGGCAACAGATATTTGTTCTTTTTAGTCACCTTGTTCAGCTCATGATAGTCCACACACAGTCTCAAAGATCCATCAACCTTGGTTGCAAACACAACTGGTGCACCCCATTCGGATACACTTCTTCGAATAAACCTTTTTCCCAAACGGTCACGTACTTGCACCACTAATTCTCTCTGTTCCTTAGGCGTCATCTGCCTAAGAGGCATGACAATAGGTCTAGCACCCTCGACCAAATCGATTCTGGAGTCAATCTCGCAATGCAGCGGCAACCCTTTGACCTCGTCAAAGACATCATCAAATTCACTAGCGATCGGCACCAAGGACAAGTCTTCCCATGGAATCACAAGAGAATCAAAATAGCTCATGAAAACACCATCTTCGGGCTTACATCGAATCACAACTATTCGCCCTTCCACATTCCCGACTGTCCCCTCGAGCTTCTTGCAATCCACTTCTGCCGCATACCTCATGAGCTAGTCCATAAACAAAATAATTCCAAGCCCAGCGAAGTTCATGTTGGAGAATGGAGTTTTGATGACAACAACATTATTTCAATATTAATTAATTATAAAATATAATTTAACATCTCTATTTAGAATATATATATACATATATGCAGGAGTCATATACAGGAATTAATACTAATGACTGAACATTTTTAGAGATTCAAGAAATTAAGAGAAGATTCAAGACTCATGGGTAATCAATAAATCAAGAGTTCAAGATAAATATAGTAATAGAGTCTAGTTTATATGTAAGACTCTGAATAGTACTCTAGGCTCAAATTCAAATTCTATTTTTCAAATTCTGATTTTAAAATTTCAAATTCTATTTTCAAAATTTAAATTTTAATTCTAATTAAGTTATCAATCTTACCTTTGATTTTAAATTTGAGTTTTAAAGTTTTTATATATTTATACAGTTATATTCTTTTATAGTTTTAAACTTTATAATTTTACAAACATGTTTATATAAAGAATATTTACGATTTCATATGTTTTCCTACCTTATAATACTTATTTATGTCACTATGTTTTAATTCAAGAATTTCCTGAATTATTTATATATTAAAACACTTCAAAAGTACTCAAATTTCAAATTTTGAAATACATATATATGTTGACATTTATATGTTGGCATGTCGACATACAACTATCATATTTTCAGTTTTGAAAGGAAGTGTCTTTTCACCATTTGTAACATTTTAGAAGAGTTGCAACCTTTCAAATCTTATAAATAGGGGTTGATTTCGAATTTTTTATTCATTCTTTTTCTCTATCTTCATCCCTTTTCATTCCTCCATTATTATTTCATATTTTTATGTACTCTGCCGATTTTTATTCTAAATACATAAAACTTCTTCTCTTCTCACTCTCTACTCATTACTCTCTAAATTGAAGTGCTACTGAAGAGTTATAGGGCTATTGTAATCATTTGGGATAGTTTGGAAATGGTGTGTTCCTTATTGCCGTGAAATCAAGGAAGGGAACAGTGTTAACCTTGTAGCCGAGAAATCGAAGGTGGTGGAAACGGTGTTAACCTTGTAGCCATGAAATCAAGGGTATTGTAATTGGATATTGATAGTAATTAAACTCTGCACAATCCAGTGTTGCGTGGGACTAGACGTAGGAGTAATCTGAACTAGTATAAAATACGGTGTGTTCTTTTCTTTTCTGCATTTTATTTATGTTTATTTTTGTATTTTTGTTTGATTCTATGTCTTTGATCATCTCTATAGTGTATGATTCATATATTAGATCATATAAGTTTTAGATTTTCTTAAATTTTTTGAAAACACTATTCACCCCTCTCTAGTGTTAGTTGTTGCCTTAACGATTCATTCCGCATTCCCTAATAATTGGTATCGGAGCAAGGTTTTTCAAAAAGTTTACAATCTGATTTTTGAAAATATTAAATGGAAAATTTTGAAATGATTTATAACACTAGTTTAAATTCATGCATGCCTTGCATCAATATGAGATGAGTCTGCATTAAATTTTATTGAAAAATCAAGTTATCATGATATGATTTCTTGAAAAGTTTAAATGGATATATCACGGAATCATCATGATGTTATTGTTTCAAATTACAATTAGTTATTTTGAAAAGTCACTTGACTATTTGAAAAGGTATGTTGTTTTGCAGGAAAAGAAGTTATATTTGATGATTGTTGGCCAAAAGACATCAAGATGATCATTCATCGATCAAGAAAAGAAAAGTTTATGAAGGGATATGACTTTTGGGCTTATAATAGTTGAAGTGTCCATTCATTCAAAATTCAAATTCAAAATTTTGATGCTAAAAATGAAAACAGATGCTATAACTGTAACAGACCATGCCATATAAAAAGGATATGTCCTTATCCAGATGATTCAGATTCATCATCAAGCGACGAAGAACCATAAACCAGAAATCAAATATGTGTTTCGCAGAAATTTAGAATTCAGACAATATTGAAGAAATGGATCTAAAAACCGGGTATGCTTTGATTAATTTTTGAAATTTTTGGTTGAATGGATGCTTTGATTATCTTGCTTGTTTGCTTTGCTTTCAATTTGAAATTTAAAATTTAAAATTCAAACTTGAAATTTAAAATTCAAATTTGAAATTCAAATTTTGAAATTCAAAATATCAGTAAAATAATAAATATAATAATTTAATAAATTTTGGATGTTTATTAGGATTAATATTATTTCAGGAAATGTTTGGTTTTATGTTTGAATTGATGTTTTGTGACAACAAAACTTAAATTGATTGTTTGGATTAAACTGCTTTACTTAACTTATATCATAATTTTAATAATATCTTATCATAGTTAATTCCTAGTCTAAATTGAAGTCTTATTATAGTTTGAAGGGAACTAGAGTTTAGGATAGGTTTAGTCTTGTATTAGATTAAGGATGAGTTTTATAGTTTTTAAGGATTAGTTGAAGTTTCAAAGTGTTTTTGAATTGACATATACTTTTGCTTTGGTTGTTTACATTGTTTGTTTTAATTGCATCTTTGTTTGAATTGCTTGTTTGTTTGAATTGCTTGTTTGGATTGATTTGATTGTTCGAATTGATTATTAAATTTGATTGCTTAGTTTATTGTCCTTTTATTTAGTTTATTGGACTAGCATATTCATAATTTTAGGGGGAATTATAATATTTTAAGTTTAGAATTATAGATTTAAAAGGAAATATTAGGATATTCAATTCATGGGGTATTATATAATCATCAGGATCATTTATAGCATAGATTTAGGGGGAGTTGTATACATTAAGTATTTTGATAACAAGTTATACATACATATCTTATTACTTTAGGATTTAGAATAATAATATGATATAAATAAATATAAGATTTAAGGGGAGTATTTTTAAAATGTCTTTTTGATAATGCCAAAGGAGGAGAAATTATAAAATATAGACTTAGTTTTAGAAGAGTATATAGGATTCATAGTGAAATGGGTAGTATTAGAAGGATCAGCATCAACAGATACGAACAGATATGAATATTTTATAAACTAAGGTTGTCATCATCAAAAAGGGGGAGATTGTTGGAGAATGGAGTTTATATGACAACAACCTTATTTCAATATTAATTAATTATAAAATATATACTAACATCTCTATCTAGAATATATATATATACATATATGCAGGAGTTGTATATAGGAATTAATACTGAAGAATGTACAGTTTTAGAGTTTTAGAGATTGAACGAATTCAGAGTTCAGAGAAGATTCAAGACTCGTGAGTAATCAACAAATGAAGAGTTCAAGAGTTCAAGATAAATATAGTAATAAAGTCTAGTTTATATGTAAGAGTGAATAGCACTCCAAGATCAAATTCAAATTATGTTCTTTAAATTCTAATTTTTAAATTTCAATTTCAAATTCTAATTCTAATTAAGTTTTCCTATCCTACCTTTGATTTTAAAGTTTTAAAGTTTATATATATTTATACAGTTATATACTTTTATAGTTTTAAACTTTATAATTTTACAAACATGTTTGTATAAAGTATATTTATGATTTCATATGTTTTTCTACCTTATAATACTTATTTATATCACTATGTTTTAATTCAAGAATTTCTAGAATTATTTGTATATTAAAACACTTGAAAAATACTCAAAATTCAAATTTTGAAATACATATGTCGACATACATATGTTGGCATGTCGGCATACAACTATCATATTTTCAGTTTTGGACGGAAGTGTCTTTTCACCATTTGTAATGTTCCAGAAGTGTTGCAACCTTTCAAATCTTATAAATAGGGGTTGACTTCAAATTTTTTATTCATTCTTCTTCTATATCTTCATCCCTTTTCATTCCTCCATTACTATATCATATTTTTATGATTCTATACTTATACTTTGCCAATTTCTATTCTAAATACATAAAACTTCTTCTCTTCTCACTCTTTACTCATTACTCGCAGAATTGAAGTGCTATTGAAGAGTTATAGGGCTGTTGTAATCATTTGGGATAGTTTAGAAACAGTGTGTTCCTTGTAGCCATGAAATCAAGGAAGGAAACGACGTTAACCTTGTAGCAGGGAAATCAAGGGTGGTGGAAACGGTGTTAACCTTGTAGTGGGGAAATCAAGGGGATTGTAATTGGATATTGATAGTAATAAAACACTATGTAATCTAGCGTTACGTGAGATTGGATGTTGAAGCAATCCGAACCAGTATAAAATTTAGTGTGTTCTTTCCTTTTCTGCATTTTATTTTTGTTTATTTATGTATTTGTGTTTCATTCTATGTCTGTGATCTTCTCTGTGGTGTGTGATTCATATAGTAGATCATATAAATTTTAGAATTTCTTAAATTCCTTGAAAACACTATTCACCCCGCCTCTAGTGTTAGTTTTTGCCGTAATGATCCATTCTGCATTCTCTAATAGTTCAAAACAAAGAAATCACACACAAAGGAGTAACCATGATTTGACAATACTAGATCATGACAAATCATACACAAACTGGACGAACCGCCAACTAGATTAGTCACAACAAAAGGTCAGTCACAAGTCTCAGGTTCCAAACCCAAGCGGCACACAAGCTCATTGCAAATGAAAGAATGTGATGCTCCAGTATCGAACAACACATGAACTCAAACATCTTTAATGGAAAGAATACCTTGAACAACGATGCTCTTCCCTTTCTCCTCTGTCGTAGGAGCCCTTGAAAACAATGGCACAACTTCCAAAGCATGTGCCTTAACAACCTGCTTAACGTTAGCTAGTTCTGGACAATCTGTCTTGTCATGCTAAGGCTTTCCACACTTAAAGCACTTCCTTTTAGCTTTTAGATTCTTGCAATCTCTGGAATAATGGCCCTTCTGCTAGTAGTTCACATCACCTTTCTGCTTTCTCTGGCCATCTTTTCCTTTTTGTTGTTGCTTATTCCTCTTTTTGTTATTACCACCTTGTTATAGTTTTAGTTTTTCCTCAACTGCAACAACAATCTATTCTTTGGGAAACAAACTCTCGTGCCTTAGAGCTTTTTCCACGATCTTCTCATAAGAGTCATCCAAGTGATCAAACAGTTGATTCCCAAGGTACATGTCTAAGCCCATGACAAATTTTTCTTTCTTTTGATAAAATGTCTTGACATAAGAATGAGCATACTTCGACAAAGCTTCGAAGTCAGAAACTAGTCCAGCACTGGTCGACCATTCTGCTTAAGCTCGACAAACCTCTTAAATAGAATAGAATTCTGAACATAGAAATAAACTTCGTTTCAAATTTGAAATGAAATTGCTCCCATGAAATCCCATCTTCTGGAGTATCCTGAGTGATAGAGTTCCACCAATCCATAGTCCTTCCCTGTAGCTGTCTCGATGCAAGATTCCTCTTAGTCGCATCATCAATTCCTAAGTCTTCAAAAATCTGAATGCAAGTATTTAGCCACCCTTGAATCTCTACAATTGCCTCTGTTCCTTTAAACAACTTCCCTCCTAGAGTGGTGAAGTCTTTGCATAGCTTCGCGAAGTCCGCGACCCCAGAAACTTGCATTTGAACTCCTACATCTACTACGACTGTCTCCTTGAGTTAGACAGTAGTCTTAATGAGCGATAAAACAACTATTTAACATCATCAATAAAGTGTATGAGAATAGGTCGATTAATTAACTAATCTACCAATACATCAGAGAAGAACCAACCCATCTTCCCTACATCCGACAGTGGTAACCTTTATACAATCAGATGGAAACAAACAGTACATTCATGGCAATCAGTTATCAAGTGTAGACCATCCTACTCGATATCGACATATCCCAGGCACAAGCCCCGAAGGCCTAAACCAAATAGGATAAGCACCCAAGAGATATCTCCTTCGATGTCGATTAAGCTACACAAGACGATACAAGCAAAACAATCATTATCCATGACTCAGGCTATCACCGCCAATCTTGCTTCGAAACCATCGTTAATCGTATGACCGACTCAACACCATGTTGTCCGTCAAGGGCTAATGGAAAACCCTGGTTCTAAGAAAAACTCCATACGCTATCATGACTCATATCTAGGCCTTTCAAAGATTCCCAGGGTACTCGACCAGCTAACTTCTAGTCCTTTGGGCGTCCCCATTATACCTCAGCTTTGAGTCAGCTAGAACCTACAATCAATGATAATTCCTTAGCTTTCGATATCTCTAGCCATCCAACCTGATGACTGTTCATAAGCTCAAGAAATTTCTTGAGCAACCATTATCCACAACTCAACATCTTTGAGTCTTCTTTACATTCGTTGCTTTTCATCGATCAACTAAGTACCTACAACACTTTGAACTTTCCACCATGAATTCACTTCAAAGCCATGTCCGTCACTGGACCCAAAACTCAATAACATATGGTCAATATGAGTCAGGTCATCTTCCTTCATAATTCGAGTCGTCCACCGACCAATCACCAGGTCGATCCACCAACCCAACGTCCAAACTTCCTTGGATCGTTCCACAAGCTCAACGACCCGACTCAACTTTGCCACGACCTACCTTTCATTGTTCCTCAGAACCTCAGACGACCTAATTTGCACTCAAGCAAGACGACCCGCTTCCTTCAAAAACCCAACGAATCGATTCCTTCAGGAGCTCAACGACCTGAAGCCATCCATACTAGCCGACCCATCAACATATGCATACGAACAATTTTCCATGGGTCGCGAACGACCAGACCATGTGCTGACGACCCGACCTGAACAACCCATCATTTCTTGGAGCACAAGCCATGCAGCCCGACTTGAATCTCCACTAATCCTTCTCTTTTCCAACTGATCTATCGCCAAACTTGACCAATCCATCAATGAACTTGATGCCAATGCACACACATCATCCAAATCGATTAATTCAATAATCGAAACTTCACGAAATAATCAAATGACACTTTCATAACAATTAATCATCAACAACCATATGGAATTCACCCAATCATGATAAATCAATGAACAAACAAAACAATGGATCTAAACTTGTATATACATATGAATTATCATAAGAATTTGCCTTGCTAGATTAGAACCTATGGTGATTCAAATGAAAACATACTTACCACGTTGTAGATATAGATGAAAACAACTTGAAATGATGAAAATAAGATCAAACAACCCATATACTTGATTGAATCCATGTGAGAGACGCTTATCACTCACCAATTCTTCAAAATAACTTGAATCACTAAATTCTCAATCCGGACAGCGAAGAATGATCTTCAAACCTCTCAATTTGATGTGATCTCTCTTCACTTGATGTAGATCTAACTTTGCTTAATGTAGATCTTCATTTTTCTTGCATAGATCCAAGAATTTTAATGGAGGAAAGATGTATTTTATTGAGTAAGGAGGATCACAAGCTCAACCAAATGAGAGAATGAAGAAAAGTAACCTCCTCTCCATGCCTTTAACCCCTTATTTATAGCCCCCAACCAGCCCACTGATTAGCCACACCAGTTCAGCCTATTTATGATTAGCCAAACCTATACCGGAATTATGCAGCACTAAAATAACGATTTCTCCCAAACCTCTGAACCAAATCTTTAATGTGACCACTTTATGAAATTGGAAACATCATTTCCTTTCCAATGAAATTGATCCCAACACCTAATTTGATCACAATTAAAAGTTATCCCCTGTACAAAACCGATAGGGGCAAAATAGGCCCAAATAAAATTGGTAAAAATTATGGGCATGTCTCACATCCCCATAAACAACATATCAAAATATGAGAATGATCCAAATCTCAGGGAATTAAATAAAAATATTTTACGATCCTTTGATACGTAAAATGCGGGTTGTTACATGCTAGGTGCAACGCCCCACCTCTATACTCGCGTTATCCAAGATCTTTACAAGCAATGATGTCAACTAACCCAAAGAATAAGGCTGTTAAGGAGCGATCATCTATATAATATCTTTGAATGAGTGTTAAACATGTCGGATAATGTGGTCCTACTTTTTGAATCTCATAGGGGAATACAACACATCTAATTCAAGTTCAAATATACTTCACAGTGGCTATATATAATTCAGAATCAATATAAAATACAAAATGATATAATTAGAGTCAAACACAAATACTCACATCACTAAGGCAAAAATAGATATGAATATACCACCTAAGTGTATACACCAAGATAGTGGTCAAATAAGATCCACTATATAACATATTAATAGATACTAGTGCTGGCCAAAAGAATATTATACATAAGGAGTCACTATCTCATATACATATAATCAAAATCTACAACTCTAGTGTAGAAAGTCAAAAGCCAAGAATGGTCTCCACTAGAAATGATATAGAAGCACCTGCAAAACTGGGTCTGACCCGAGTATTATTTATAAGAAAATAAACAATAAACAGATTAGTCTAGCTGTACTTATCATAATAAACTGAGATAGAAATAGAGATATAAACAGGTAATGGCATATATGTAATACACAATAATGTTCACAAGAAAATGTAAAACCCCAAGAACGTTCACATAGTAACTCTAAGATGTCTCAGTGCTACAAAAGAATGTCACTTTTTAATGTCATACAGCTACTCACCCGAAATGATATATCCTATCAAGTCAGCACAAGATCGATAATATGATATCGAAACGACAACGACTGATAACCCATATCAAAGAAACCTGAATTGATAACACAATTCAAGATAAACCGAAGATCGAGGAATACACAATTCCAGTAAATGAACCGAAGCTCAACAAATATTCTGAAGACTCCCAAGATGGACCGAAGTTCCTCAGGATGATCCTAATATCCACTGGAACTGAAGTTCCGAAGGATGATCCGAAAATCATCAGAGTGACCCGAAGGTCGAAATGATCTGAAGATCCTCGATGATTAAAATTGATCAAGTAAAGTGTAAACTACGCCAAGCTAGTAAATATAAGAGTCGAGCTACATGTCACATAACCGTTTTCTCTACTCGAATATTTACGAACAAGTTTTATATTCCACTAGAAATACGGAACGATCATTGCCATGGTTTTCAATCGAACGAGTCCAAGAATTAACCATCGAAGAAAACGCAAGGATTCATAGTCCTTGTTTTTACTAAGGTGTTTAATTGGATTTCTCATATGAACGAGGAAAAGGTTTATGTAAATATATACTAGTAGAATAAAAGACGGTTTATAAAATGGCTTTGTACGAAAAATACCGTTAGAAACCATTTTAACTAAAGTTTTGGTATCTACTAATAATATAAAACCCTTAGTAGTTTGAAGTGGCAAATCTCATCAAATATTGATTGCAATAACAATTGATATCGAAATTCACATTTTATTAACGTAAATCAAATCCCACGACTATCGATAAAAATTCGTTTGTCACGAATCAATCGAGAGTCCATCTATCTGAGATGATGAAATAAATGGAGTAGAGAAACTAAAAATTCAGAGGAAAAGATTAAACGGCCCGAAACTCGACCAGGGATAAGCCTGTAACAACCTAAATTATCGACTATGATCTCCACCAGTCAATAGAAGAAAAATAGAGTCAACAACATATTTCATACGTCTGGACCTATTTCCAGATGTCTGACTTGGTTCAAATGTCTGAAAATAGGTTTCAAACGTCTGAATTGGTATTGGCCAACTCCCAGATACCAGTTTAGACGTCTAAAAATTATTTCAGTCATCTGACCTACTCTGATGTTGTTTTTCAAGGAGGAAAACATCGCTTTTTGGCTCCGAATCGATACGTGCTTACTCTAGACTCTTGGAGAGGTTAAAAACACACCCTATAATACTAAAGCACATGAACAAACATCCATACATGGGTTTACACTAGAAATCATTGGAATGATATCAAAACATCATGACCGGAAAGTTCACACACAAACAATCCAACTCATGCAATTCAAATACAGTACAAATGTAACAACCCATATTTTGAATAACAAGTTATAACATAAATCAAGGCAGAATTAAATGATAAAATCTGAATCAAGGGAAACGGGCTGTGCCATTGCGTTCGTCTCGGAAAAATACGCGAAATAGAGTCCGAGTTTTCGAAAATCGGAGTCCGTATGACCAAGTTATGGCCCGTCGAAGTTTTCAGAAAATTTCAAATTCAAATTTGAATTCAGAAATTCAAATTCAGCTGGGCAGGGCAGGTGGGAAAAATTCCCGCCACCCCAAGTCGACTTGGGAGTCGACACACCCCAGGCTGTGTCGACTGCCCAGTCGACACCCCTGTCGACTTGGGTGGTCGGCCAGTCTGGTCTGGGTGCACCTGACTTGTTTCTCAAGACATGTTTGGAGGCTAGTGACGTGAATTGATGGCCCAGATCTGAATTAGGATTAATCCTATGGCCTAAACTAACCTAATCTTCTATAAAAGGACCCTAATACCTAGCCTAAATCATCATAAATCAATCCTACAACTAAACTATGCCAAAATGTTTAATCATGGCCTCCACCCTCTTGTCATAGCCTCCATCTTCATTCATATGAGAGTTCCTAAGCTTGTTTGAGAGTTCCAAAGCTTGATTCAAGGCCAAAGTTCAATCTTTCTTCATTAAAACAAGGATCTTTCTTCATATAATCAAAGGAGCTTCTTGGAGCTTGTATTCATTTGGGGTTTTTAGAGTTGCTAGTGGCTTCGTCTCAATCTTATTTATATTTTATAAGTCTTCATAGCATTGTAAGCCCTATACTACTCTTAGATTCTAACTATGAAGTTAAATATGACATGTTGCAAGTTTGAGTTTGGGCCTAAGTATGATATGTGCTTTGATTCTAACATGTTATGCATAGATTTATTCTATGCATGTTTGTAAAGCTATCACCTTGACCTTGTGGGATAAAAGCTATAAGCTTTATGTTGAAATGTTGCATTATGCAACATGAGAACTCTCATAACCTTTATGATAACTTGCATATAATGTTATATGCGAACTTCTAGTCATCATTCTATGTCATCTAGGACCATGTATCACTTATTCGCTAAGTTTGAATGTTATGCATGTTTTGAGGCTTATAATGTAACATGCAAGTTTAAATGAACATATTTATGCCCCATATGCCACCATGTGTAACTTGTGGCCAACCTTATTACATTATGCCCTTTTTGTCATGCTTTTGCCAAGTTCCCTCTTTTGATCTATGTTATGTTATGCGAAACGTACATGCGATGGGAATGCGTTGGGTTTGGGTAATATTAATGACATGAAAACATGGTTTTAAAATATGACATGAACATTGACTTGTGATTATGTTTGTAAACATAATGATGGACATGACACTTAGAAAATATGAGTGTGGCCAACTCGAGGTTGGGTTGAGTTTATAGCATAAATCTACCCGGAACCGACCGGCTTAACTAGTGGCTACAAACAATAGGACCCAATGTGAGTAGTTGGTCATGTTGTGCTTAAACCCGAGGTTAGACTAGGTTGTGGTGTAAAGCTACCCGGACCCGCCCGGCTTAACTAGTAACCACAACAAGGTCTAATGTGAGAGGTTGGGTGCATTAAATTAATTAATGCCACATGATAGGGTTAAGTCATGGACCACTTGAATACTTAACCAATTAAACACGATGGGTTGATAGGGTTAAGTCATGAACCTTGGGTACACTTAACCAACTTGATTGGGTAGGGTTAACCACATTTAACCCGTTAGAAACCCTAGTTATGAGACGACCCGAACTTCCCCGTGAAGGAAGGCACGGATAGAATTGAGTACAAGACAAAATAGAACGCATACGGAAGAACATTTCATTGATATTACAACAATTCCATCAGATACAAGAATATACAGAGTATAAATGAATAAATTACATTCGATAAATATCAGAGATAACATTAAATTACATAGTAGCGGGAAAATATACAAAGGCACAACTAGAAGTGATACACGGATACAGAGCTTTTCGAGCATCGTTCCAGCTGTAAATCAGGACCCTGTGAATATAAATCTGCAAAACCAAAACTACTAGCTGCCCATGCGGAAAATAGGGGCACCCAGAGTTTAGGTTATACAATAAACTCCAGGTCAGTCATGTGACTGGTGTGAGAACTAAAACAGTTATTAATCTTTATTTTTAAAGTAAGGTAAATCAAGGGACCACGCCGTATAACACGGAACGGGTTTCCTCCCAAGAATACCAGTGCATAAACAAACAGCGCAATGCTAAATAAAGAAAAATGAAGCTGTTATAAGACCCAGGTCCCATCACACAATGCAACGCAAGCCGGAGGATAGGGTTTTCCCTTATAACAGCCAAAGCATGCTTGATACGTTTAAAACACATTATTTGATACTATTAAAAGTGTATAGTGTCAAAACAATTTCAATCATAAATATCAATCATAGGCGGCATGGGTACCATCTATCATGTCGCCATACTAGTTCTACAATTAAAACCGCAATATCACGTATTGGAAATTGGATTCCGTCATGAGTCGAGGCAAGGGGCAAGCTCCTCTCCGCGTTCGAGACACTCTAGCAATGCCTCGGGACCGCACACAGCAATCCCCTGGATCCTCCAAGGCCGGTCCTCTCTTACTTTTGAGGATTGGCAATTCCTGAACACACGTTTCCCGGTCCTTACAGATCTATATCCGAGGCGCCTCGTATCCAACAACCACACAGGTGAAAAGTATATAAATGTCAGGGTTGGTAGGTCACTGACACCACCATAGCTAGAAAGAAACGTCGTGCACTCCTTGGGTCCGTATCCCGTTTTTGACTCATACCGAGGTGTGAGGCTCGCGAATTCACGTTATACACAAAGCTACGCCACACAGGCCGTGCTTTGATCATCAACCACAAGACTTTGCTTTTCAACAGAAGCCTTGATCAATTGCCACTTACGCGTGCCACACAGGCAATTCATTCCATGCGACTGATGTCCATCGATATACAACCTCTGAGCTCGTACGTCTCAGAGAAGGGCGTTAAGCAAGAGAATAAATTCTCTGCCGCCAAACAGATGTATATTTAATAGAGATCAATCAACACGGAATAAAATCCAATGTCAGACACACAGTCCATTTACAAGTTCGTTCTGGGTCTGAACGAAACCGGAGGCACTTTCCTCGCATATCCATCGATCTCCAAGTACGTCTGGACAATCACCAACTGATTCCCTCATCCTGGGTGTACAGCCCAATCAAGATCATCAGTAATCACCCAAACGATGTGAAGACTTCCGGTCTTCAACCACCGTCTTCATCTTCGACATCTCGTCGAATCGGTTATTCAGAATGGGTATAGACCCGGCCTTTCTGAATATCCCACGTATATAATAAACGAATGTTACACAAACACAACAAACGCCTCATTCCAATTCAGAATATTATTTTATTCACAAATCACATTCTTAGGGAAAGGTTCCCATTAATTTTATCCAAGATAAATTCTTCTAAATTTATTCTTTAATCTTCCTTTGGATATCATTTCAAACTAGCCGGGATTAACGAACCACACCGAAGTAATTATTTATTTTATTTCCCAATCCCAACCTATATATCCCATGGAGCAAAACTGGTGATACTCCATTCCTAACACCACGGTGTTATCGGTAAAATTAATTACCATTTCACGTTCAAATCTAATTAAAGATTTAACTATCGCTTTGGAGCAAAACTGGTGATACTCCACTCTCGATCACCTTTCAGATTTGATAATTTAAATTATCAATTTACTGGTGTTATCGGTAAAATTAATTACCATTTCACGTTCAAATCTAATTAAAGATTCATTAAAACTCCACTTAGTTTTAATCCTTTCAAAAATCAACATCTTGCCTTTAACTGGGGTAAAGAACCAATGTCATCAAAACACGATTCACGACAAACCCAAATCACATTTGATATTAAATACAAGGCTCTAAATAGAAAATGTATCGGCTTATATTCAATATCAAATTCTGAAACCAACAAATATCGTATTGGAAATAACGATATAAAATATCTTTCAAATTCCCATAACAATATCTGTATAGTCACGAAATCCAACATCGAAATATTCCGAAGATAATTTCGATTCAATTCCAGTCCAATTCACGTATTAGGAATATTGATTATTTTTAAAATCACTTTCAAATTCAATTTATTTATTTCAACAATAAATTGATTTTAATTCTAGTTCAAACTAGTTCATTTCGATAAAAATCTATTTTTATCTTTTCAAATGTGGAATTTTCCACCCCAGTTCTTTCCAATTCACATATTATGATTTTACACAAATTATCAATATTTTTAATAATTTTATCAAGGTCCGTACAGTCGATTTCCATCAACGGCTATCGAACTGCACTTACAGCGACCTTATTCAAATTTGATTTGGACATAATTCCAAATCCAACCGTTAGATTTCAAATTTCTAATATTCATTGGAAAGCTCTTTTCGATACGAACCCAACGGTTCCGGTTTTAGGAGAATCCGACGGTCGGATCTCCCGCAATGTCCTTTTGAAATAAATGGTCGAAATTCACGAACTGCCGCGGCGCGGCGCGTTCTATTCAGGCCATTATATATATATATATATATATATATATATATTATATATTTCGTCGATTTCCTTTTAAAACGTATTTTATAAATCGTTTTAACTTCGTTTTCAAAACCATTTCAACTCTATATTCAATTTCAAATCGATTTGATTTCAATTCAATTCGAGTTCATTTCAATTCAATTCAAACTCAAATTCGTTTCAATTCAATTCAAATTCAAATTCATTTCAATTCAATTCAATTCGAATTTTCCTTCTATTTGATTCAATTCGAATTCGTTTCAAATTGATTTCAATTCAATTTCAGTTCGTTTTAAATTTCAATTTCAATTTAATTCAATTTGAATTCATTTCTATTTTATTCGAATTCAAATTCGCTTCCTATTCAATTCGAATTTTAATCTAACTCAATTTGAATTTCATTTCAAAATATTTAATTTTGAAATCACTTTTCAATATTCATTATACAACGAATAAAATCGATATAAATATCGTTCGCGTCAAAATAACGCATCTCTAATCAACACGGCTTTATATTTTTCAAAGCTTCTTTATTCTATCCAACAAATGAATATTTATCCCATTCAACACATGAATCTATATTGCTTTCAACACACGACTAATCTCAACACATGAGTACTGTCTTTGTTATGTAAAATATTTTATAAAACTATGGTATCTATCGTTTGATTTTTAATTAGACTTCTACTGGGAAGTAGTTCTAATTTTAAATATGATAAAGATGTAAATTTCATTGTATAAAATATTTCACTCAACACATGAACATCGTCAACACATGACTATTTTCATATTCAACACATGGATTTTCTTTTATAATATTCATTATTTTCCCGATTGGAATGAGGCCCAATCAATCACCATATAATGTTAATTATATGGATTCCATACCACACATGTATATAATAGCATTGAAAAATAATCAACCATCAACCAAAGTGCACTACACTGTATAAGCATCAAATATAGATATCTTACGCTTATAACAGCCTGTCAATCAATCGATCGACATATTTAATCAATCAGGATGAGTGAACTTCAAATTTCATCCCAACACCCGTGTGGGGTTTCAAACAATCAAACACAGATTTTATTCGTGCAGTTGGGCGACGTGTAAAATTTATCGACCCAATCAATATCAGTCAAATTAGTGTATATAAACAAATCGGCCGATTTGTTTATAAATATTCATTTATTCACTTTCACGTTAAAAATTATATTTTTAACGATAAACATTTTATTTTAACACATGAATTCCTATTCAGTTCATTTACACAATAAAATGATATTTTTATTTTTCTAACGTATTTTAGAAAATTTTGGCGGCATAACGGCACGATACTAGAAACGGGACGAGGCCTAGCCTTATCCCTGGTCTAGTGAAGGCCCACGCCATTCACACATCAATCAAATCAATTTCAATTCACCAAACAATTCAATTTAAACCAAATAGATTAACCAACCCCACAATCAAACAATTTAACAAACAAGCCATCCATGGTCTGTGGATGACGGGTGTCGGGTGCTACTAAGCACCGTCTGCATCCTAGCATATATATATATATAACTAGAAAACAAAAAGAATTTAGAGTGAGAAGTTCTCACCGAAAGCTATCCAATACCACGACTCTTCATTTATAGAAATCTTTGTTGCTCTCGCCTTTTTATCACCTTCGTTGCTGTAGCCACTACACATATAAAAATCACACATTTTTATATTTTGATGTCTTTAAAATAAAAGTCACATTTTTATTTGTTCACTTTCAATTTAAAAATCATATTTTTATAATCACTTCATATATATAAAAATCGAATTTTTATTTCGATGTTTTCTATATAAAGCACTCGCCTTTTTAAATATAAAGATTTCGCCTTTATAAAAATGAAGTTTTCGCCTTTATAAAAATAAAGTTTCGCCTTTACTAACATTAAAATATCGTCTTTTATGTTTTAAAAATATCGTCTTTTATGTTTTAAAAATATCGTCTTTTATGTTTTAAAAATATCGTCTTTTATGTTTTAAAAATATCGTCTTTTATGTTTTAAAAATATCGTCTTTTATGTTTTAAAAATATCGTCTTTTATGTTTTAAAAATCAAACTTTTATAATTTAAAAATCCTAATCTGAAAAATAAATAATAAAGTAAATAGAGTATATAAATAAAAACAAAATTAACATAAAAAAAAACTTACAGTGTTTTGCCG
This sequence comes from Allium sativum, assembly GCA_030737875.1. Taxonomy (NCBI): domain Eukaryota; kingdom Viridiplantae; phylum Streptophyta; class Magnoliopsida; order Asparagales; family Amaryllidaceae; genus Allium; species Allium sativum. The sequence continues at coordinate 383,788,794 of CM060924.1, forward strand.
AAGAAGGGGGGGCGTCAGCCGTACATCGGAGGGCAGGAGGAAGAGGGCGGAGGGCTGAAGTGGCGGTCGGGTACGGGGTGGCAGGGTCGGGGTTTGCTTCTGGTTTTGGTGGTTGGATGTTTCGAACGGGAGAGAGAAGAAAGGCGGGCGAGTAGAGGAGCGAGGGGGGGAGGGTCGAAGGGGGAGGCGCCGGCCTGAGGAGGCACGGCGGTGGTCGACGGCGAGCACAGTGCTGGAGGCCTCGCGATTTAGGTTTCAAGCTTTTTTTTTTATTTCGATTACTGTTGGAACGATAAGGGGGGGGGGGTGTTTGACCTGGTAAGTGAGTATAAAGGGCTTGGCCCACTTATGTTTTTAATTATTTTATTATTTTATCCTCTTTTATAGTTGACTTTTCAAACGAGCTCCGCATCGGGTCTAACGACTGTCGTCCCTAACGTAATACCCCCATTCTGAACACAATGGGATATGTTTCGTAACCCAATTCGGCTGTTACGATCAGTTTCTGTTAAATTTAAAATATAAATCCTTATAATTTAAATTCAAATGCACATTTTAAATTACTGGGGTCACATACTAACTCTAAAAATTCTCGAAAAATATTTTCTAGCTTCGTATTGACGATACGGTCCTAACAAAACTGGTTTCGTCGAATTCTGAGACCGTTAGAAAAATAGCCAATTTCCAGTCGATTAAAATCAACTGAAATGGTCAAAACACGTTTTCCTTTGCCACGCTCACATATTGATTCGAAAAATTATGAAATTTGAAACCTAGCAATAATTTTACACTGCGGATCCAACAAAAGTGGTTTCGTCGAAATCCGAGGTCATTTGCAAAATGTCCATTTTTAAGGGCCTGAATTCCATAGCGACTATTCAGAATTTTCAACTGGACATATCTTTTGATTCCCGCTATGAAATTTTGCTTTGTCGGATTCGTTGGAAAGATATTATCAATTAGATCCTATTATTTTTGGTTTCACTAAAATCCGGATTGTTTTGCACCCGGTACATTCAATTGAAGTTCGAAATCGAATTATCGAACTACCGCGCCATTTTCAATTCTATTTATAATTATATATAAATATTTATATTCTAACGACGACGTATATAATATATACGTCGGATTATATTCAAAATAAATTTCACGTCGATTTTATTTAAAATAATCCATTTTAAATGTTCAAAATTCGCCAAAATTGCCAAAATAAAAATTTTAAACTGGCCCAGATTTTCGGGTTATTACAATCTCTCCCACTTAAAACTTTTCGTCCCCGAAAAGGAACAAAGTCGAAAGTGGTTTGATTAATCAGCTCTACGTTCGATCTGGCTTGCATTCTCCAACTTTTCAGTTTCTGAGAATTTTCAAAATTTCAAAAATTTGGCTAACACCCTAAATTTTCGAAAAATTTCGCCATAACCTCCCCTGCACCGGGAGCATCGGGGAATTTCAAATAGCTTCCCCGGTCCTTCAGATCTCAAAAAGAAAACGAAAAAAGCCAATAGGCTCATAAAATCATCATCACCCAAACAAAATAGGAAATTATAGTAAACATGTACCTATTTGTCGGGCAAACAAATTTTATTCTTCGGCTCTAGCCTCCTTGCTATGACCTGTTCAATGTAAGTATATGTATATACAAGCAAATGCGACCAATTTTCAATACAATTCAATATTTGGTTTAATTAGGCTAAATGGTTCAAAATTATCAAACAAATAAACAAACAACACAAACATCAATCAATTAGTGGATTAGAGTTTCAAATTCATAAATTTTGATACATATACAGAAAATCATGTTTTGATGCCAATTCACAACAATGTGTTCTAACTATATTGGTTTTGGTTCTCACACCAGTCTAATGGAAATATATAGATATCACACCTTCGAAACACGAATATAAATACTGATGATGTGGCCACATCATCAGAATTACCCCCGGGTGTCTAGAATGTGATTCTATATCTATCCAGTATATTAAAACTTCGAATATACGTTCATGACGCGTATACGCGAAATCTTTATATACTCGATTGTCCATATCAATATAAATAAATATTCAAATACGTTTAAAACGATTTAAATTTTCAAAACAAAATTGTTTTCATTTGAAAAATAGACTCTTCACACTCGTTCTAGGATACTACTGATCCTATCTCTAACGAGTCATTCTAATTGGATATTACTAATCCAATATCTGATGAATTCTTTCGTATGGTTCTAATGTGTCTTGTTCTCGAGCTCTGTAAACCAAAGCTCTGATACCAAACTGAGACGACCCGAACTTCCCCGTGAAGGAAGGCACGGATAGAATTGAGTACAAGACAAAATAGAACGCATACGGAAGAACATTTCATTGATATTACAACAATTCCATCAGATACAAGAATATACAGAGTATAAATGAATAAATTACATTCGATAAATATCAGAGATAACATTAAATTACATAGTAGCGGGAAAATATACAAAGGCACAACTAGAAGTGATACACGGATACAGAGCTTTCCGAGCATCGTTCCAGCTGTAAATCAGGACCCTGTGAATATAAATCTGCAAAACCAAAACTACTAGCTGCCCATGCGGAAAATAGGGGCACCCAGAGTTTAGGTTAAACAATAAACTCCAGGTCAGTCATGTGACTGGTGTGAGAACTAAAACAGTTATTAATCTTTATTTTTAAAGTAAGGAAAATCAAGGGACCACGCCGTATAACACGGAACGGGTTTCCTCCCAAGAATACCAGTGCATAAACAAACAGCGCAATGCTAAATAAAGAAAAATGAAGCTGTTATAAGACCCAGGTCCCATCACACAATGCAACGCAAGCCGGAGGATAGGGTTTTCCCTTATAACAGCCAAAGCATGCTTGATACGTTTAAAACACATTATTTGATACTATTAAAAGTGTATAGTGTCAAAACAATTTCAATCATAAATATCAATCATAGGCGGCATGGGTACCATCTATCATGTCGCCATACTAGTTCTACAATTAAAACCGCAATATCACGTATTGGAAATTGGATTCCGTCATGAGTCGAGGCAAGGGGCAAGCTCCTCTCCGCGTTCGAGACACTCTAGCAATGCCTCGGGACCGCACACAGCAATCCCCTGGATCCTCCAAGGCCGGTCCTCTCTTACTTTTGAGGATTGGCAATTCCTGAACACACGTTTCCCGGTCCTTACAGACCTATATCCGAGGCGCCTCGTATCCAACAACCACACAGGTGAAAAGTATATAAATGTCAGGGCTGGTAGGTCACTGACACCACCATAGCTAGAAAGAAACGTCGTGCACTCCTTGGGTCCGTATCCCGTTTTTGACTCATACCGAGGTGTGAGGCTCGCGAATTCACGTTATACACAAAGCTATGCCACACAGGCCGTGCTTTGATCATCAACCACAAGACTTTGCTTTTCAACAGAAGCCTTGATCAATTGCCACTTACGCGTGCCACACAGGCAATTCATTCCATGCGACTGATGTCCATCGATATACAACCTCTGAGCTCGTACGTCTCAGAGAAGGGCGTTAAGCAAGAGAATAAATTCTCTGCCGCCAAACAGATGTATATTTAATAGAGATCAATCAACACAGAATAAAATCCAATGTCAGACACACAGTCCATTTACAAGTTCGTTCTGGGTCTGAACGAAACCGGAGGCACTTTCCTCGCATATCCATCGATCTCCAAGTACGTCTGGACAATCACCAACTGATTCCCTCATCCTGGGTGTACAGCCCAATCAAGATCATCAGTAATCACCCAAACGATGTGAAGACTTCCGGTCTTCAACCACCGTCTTCATCTTCGACATCTCGTCGAATCGGTTATTCAGAATGGGTATAGACCCGGCCTTTCTGAATATCCCACGTATATAATAAACGAATGTTACACAAACACAACAAACGCCTCATTCCAATTCAGAATATTATTTTATTCACAAATCACATTCTTAGGGAAAGGTTCCCATTAATTTTATCCAAGATAAATTCTTCTAAATTTATTCTTTAATCTTCCTTTGGATATCATTTCAAACTAGCCGGGATTAACGAACCACACCGAAGTAATTATTTATTTTATTTCCCAATCCCAACCTATATATCCCATGGAGCAAAACTGGTGATACTCCATTCCTAACACCACGGTGTTATCGGTAAAATTAATTACCATTTCACGTTCAAATCTAATTAAAGATTTAACTATCGCTTTGGAGCAAAACTGGTGATACTCCACTCTCGATCACCTTTCAGATTTGATAATTTAAATTATCAATTTACTGGTGTTATCGGTAAAATTAATTACCATTTCACGTTCAAATCTAATTAAAGATTCATTAAAACTCCACTTAGTTTTAATCCTTTCAAAAATCAACATCTTGCCTTTAACTGGGGTAAAGAACCAATGTCATCAAAACACGATTCACGACAAACCCAAATCACATTTGATATTAAATACAAGGCTCTAAATAGAAAATGTATCGGCTTATATTCAATATCAAATTCTGAAACCAACAAATATCGTATTGGAAATAACGATATAAAATATCTTTCAAATTCCCATAACAATATCTGTATAGTCACGAAATCCAACATCGAAATATTCCGAAGATAATTTCGATTCAATTCCAGTCCAATTCACGTATTAGGAATATTGATTATTTTTAAAATCACTTTCAAATTCAATTTATTTATTTCAACAATAAATTGATTTTAATTCTAGTTCAAACTAGTTCATTTCGATAAAAATCTATTTTTATCTTTTCAAATGTGGAATTTTCCACCCCAGTTCTTTCCAATTCACATATTATGATTTTACACAAATTATCAATATTTTTAATAATTTTATCAAGGTCCGTACAGTCGATTTCCATCAACGGCTATCGAACTGCACTTACAGCGACCTTATTCAAATTTGATTTGGACATAATTCCAAATCCAACCGTTAGATTTCAAATTTCTAATATTCATTGGAAAGCTCTTTTCGATACAAACCCAACGGTTCCGGTTTTAGGAGAATCCGACGGTCGGATCTCCCGCAATGTCCGTTTGAAATAAATGGTCGAAATTCACGAACTGCCGCGGCGCGGCGCGTTCTATTCAGGCCATTATATATATATATATTATATATATTTCGTCGATTTCCTTTTAAAACGTATTTTATAAATCGTTTTAACTTCGTTTTCAAAACCATTTCAACTCTATATTCAATTTCAAATCGATTTGATTTCAATTCAATTCGAGTTCATTTCAATTCAATTCAAATTCAAATTCGTTTCAATTCAATTCAAATTCAAATTCGATTCAATTCAATTCAATTCGAATTTTCCTTCTATTTGATTCAATTCGAATTCGTTTCAAATTGATTTCAATTCAATTTCAGTTCGTTTTAAATTTCAATTTCAATTTAATTCAATTTGAATTCATTTCTATTTTATTCGAATTCAAATTCGCTTCCTATTCAATTCGAATTTTAATCTAACTCAATTTGAATTTCATTTCAAAATATTTAATTTTGAAATCACTTTTCAATATTCATTATACAACGAATAAAATCGATATAAATATCGTTCGCGTCAAAATAACGCATCTCTAATCAACACGGCTTTATATTTTTCAAAGCTTCTTTATTCTATCCAACAAATGAATATTTATCCCATTCAACACATGAATCTATATTGCTTTCAACACACGACTAATCTCAACACATGAGTACTGTCTTTGTTATGTAAAATATTTTATAAAACTATGGTATCTATCGTTTGATTTTTAATTAGACTTCTACTGGGAAGTAGTTCTAATTTTAAATATGATAAAGATGTAAATTTCATTGTATAAAATATTTCACTCAACACATGACTATTTTCATATTCAACACATGGATTTTCTTTTATAATATTCATTATTTTCCCGATTGGAATGAGGCCCAATCAATCACCATATAATGTTAATTATATGGATTCCATACCACACATGTATATAATAGCATTGAAAAATAATCAACCATCAACCAAAGTGCACTACACTGTATAAGCATCAAATATAGATATCTTACGCTTATAACAGCCTGTCAATCAATCGATCGACATATTTAATCAATCAGGATGAGTGAACTTCAAATTTCATCCCAACACCCGTGTGGGGTTTCAAACAATCAAACACAGATTTTATTCGTGCAGTTGGGCGACGTGTAAAATTTATCGACCCAATCAATATCAGTCAAATTAGTGTATATAAACAAATCGGCCGATTTGTTTATAAATATTCATTTATTCACTTTCACGTTAAAAATTATATTTTTAACGATAAACATTTTATTTTAACACATGAATTCTTATTCAGTTCATTTACACAATAAAATGATATTTTTATTTTTCTAACGTATTTTAGAAAATTTCGGCGGCATAACGGCACGATACTAGAAACGGGACGAGGCCTAGCCTTATCCCCGGTCTAGTGAAGGCCCACGCCATTGACACATCAATCAAATCAATTTCAATTCACCAAACAATTCAATTTAAACCAAATAGATTAACCAACCCCACAATCAAACAATTTAACAAACAAGCCATCCATGGTCTGTGGATGACGGGTGTCGGGTGCTACTAAGCACCGTCTGCATCCTAGCATATATATATATATATATATATATAACTAGAAAAAAAAAAGAATTTAGAGTGAGAAGTTCTCACCGAAAGCTATCCAATACCACGACTTTTCATTTATAGAAATCTTTGTTGCTCTCGCCTTTTTATCACCTTCGTTGCTGTAGCCACTACACATATAAAAATCACACATTTTTATATTTTGATGTCTTTAAAATAAAAGTCACATTTTTATTTGTTCACTTTCAATTTAAAAATCATATTTTTATAATCACTTCATATATATAAAAATCGAATTTTTATTTCGATGTTTTCTATATAAAGCTCTCGTCTTTTTAAATATAAAGATTTCGCCTTTATAAAAATGAAGTTTTCGCCTTTATAAAAATAAAGTTTCGCCTTTACTAACATTAAAATATCATCTTTTATGTTTTAAAAATATCGTCTTTTATGTTTTAAAAATATCGTCTTTTATGTTTTAAAAATATCGTCTTTTATGTTTTAAAAATATCGTCTTTTATGTTTTAAAAATATCGTCTTTTATGTTTTAAAAATATCGTCTTTTATGTTTTAAAAATATCGTCTTTTATGTTTTAAAAATCAAACTTTTATAATTTAAAAATCCTAATCTGAAAAATAAATAATAAAGTAAATAGAGTATATAAATAAAAACAAAATTAACATAAAAAAAAACTTACAGTGTTTTGCCGAAGAAGGGGGGGCGTCAGCCGTACATCGGAGGGCTGGAGGAAGAGGGCGGAGGGCTGAAGTGGCGGTCGGGTACGGGGTGGCAGGGTCGGGGTTTGCTTCTGGTTTTGGTGGTTGGATGTTTCGAACGGGAGAGAGAAGAAAGGCGGGCGAGTAGAGGAGCGAGGGGGGGAGGGTCGAAGGGGGAGGCGCCGGCCTGAGGAGGCACGGCGGTGGTCGACGGCGAGCACAGTGCTGGAGGCCTCGCGATTTAGGTTTCAAGCTTTTTTTTTTATTTTTTTTATTTCGATTACTGTTGGAACGATAAGGGGGGGTGTTTGACCTGGTAAGTGAGTATAAAGGGCTTGGCCCACTTATGTTTTTAATTATTTTATTATTTTATCCTCTTTTATAGTTGACTTTTCAAACGAGCTCCGCATCGGGTCTAACGACTGTCGTCCCTAACGTAATACCCCCATTCTGAACACAATGGGATATGTTTCGTAACCCAATTCGGCTGTTACGATCAGTTTCTGTTAAATTTAAAATATAAATCCTTATAATTTAAATTCAAATGCACATTTTAAATTACTGGGGTCACATACTAACTCTAAAAATTCTCGAAAAATATTTTCTAGCTTCGTATTGACGATACGGTCCTAACAAAACTGGTTTCGTCGAATTCTGAGACCGTTAGAAAAATGGCCAATTTCCAGTCGATTAAAATCAACTGAAATGGTCAAAACACGTTTTCCTTTGCCACGCTCACATATTGATTCGAAAAATTATGAAATTTGAAACCTAGCAATAATTTTACACTGCGGATCCAACAAAAGTGGTTTCGTCGAAATCCGAGGTCATTTGCAAAATGTCCATTTTTAAGGGCCTGAATTCCATAGCGACTATTCAGAATTTTCAACTGGACATATCTTTTGATTCCCGCTATGAAATTTTGATTTGTCGGATTCGTTGGAAAGATATTATCAATTAGATCCTATTATTTTTGGTTTCACTAAAATCCGGATTGTTTTGCACCCGGTACATTCAATTGAAGTTCGAAATCGAATTATCGAACTACCGCGCCATTTTCAATTCTATTTATAATTATATATAAATATTTATATTCTAACGATGACGTATATAATATATACGTCGTATTATATTCAAAATAAATTTCACGTCGATTTTATTTAAAATAATCCATTTTAAATGTTCAAAATTCGCCAAATTGCCAAAATAAAAATTTTAAACTGGCCCAGATTTTCGGGTTATTACAAGTTACGTGGTCCTTTTCACCAGTAACCCTCTTGATTGTATCATGATACCCTAGGGACTAGGCTAGGGTGGGGCACGATTACTGGGCTGACATGTAAGCGACCAAAACGACGGCTGAGTAGGTGCGCCGGTGTAGGTTCAGGCGGACTATGGTCGTGCACATGGTCCAGAGTTGAAAAAGCAGACACGAGCACCCGTAGGTTTAGACTGTGCGTGCTTGATTTGTGTCCGGGGTTGGCACCCTAGGGCTTGATACACCCTAGGGTGGACCTATCACAGTTTGACTACACTTCGTGATTGGGCCGTATGACACCGACACTTGACGAGTTAGGCTTTTAGGGAGCCGATCGACTAGACCGTGTTGTTGGACCTTGATCTAGGTCATCTCAGGATATTGGGCCAAGATTGGGCCAAGGGATCACTTCTTGTTTATACTTGACATGGATTACTAATACACACTTGGTGCAACTTAACCTTGTATATGCGATGCCACACTTGATCTATCTCTTCACCATGCCAGTTATCACCCTATGTTTCATCTCTGCTTTACATGTCCAGTTAACTTTATTAGTTTTTATACTAATAGTAGGTAGGACTTACCAGTCTTTTTGACTGACCCATTTTCTTTCGCCTCTTTTCTTCCGTTCCCCCCCCCCCAGGTTTGTAGGGTTGGAACACTGGTACCTAGCTGGATCTTTAGCTGCTTTTCTGGATAGCTCATGTACGGTTTGGACTTGAGCATGCTATGGCTTTATTCTACTTTGGGGATAGTTACTTTATGTTTTTTTTTTCAGTTTGCAGTTTATGTTCTAGACTTTGTTTTGTGGGAAAATAATGACCAAGTACTTTGATGTAACTTGACTATGGTTTTGAAATGTTAGTTTTGTCCGCTGCTTTACTACTCTGTTTTACTTATATGTTCTGTCTTGTGATATCTGCATGCATGTTTACCTCGTTTAACGCCGCTCCAAAGCCAGTGCACTTGCAAGAGTGGCATTGGCGGAGGTGGGGTGTTACAACAAATGTGCCATAGGAACACTATACAAGCATATAGCTTGAGGCATAGATGTGAGTTCTCTAATAACTCACCTTTGATCTTAAGAAGCAAGGAATTGATCTAATAGCAAGCAAGAGCAACCTCTCTTCCAATATAGCTGGCAAATCTTTAATCTAAGCACATATAAATGAATTTCCTAAGAGTTAGGTTTAGGAAAATATCCGAAATTAAAAAGAGAAAAATATGGAGAAGATGTAGAAGCTTACTTAAGTCTTTACACTTGATTTCATCAAGAATTTGGATTCCTAAGATTAACTAGGGCTTAGGACACTACGCCATAGATGATGGCCCACTGTAATGAAAATCCAAGGTGTTGCTTGCTACATTTTTACCATAGCTATGCTGATTTTTATCTATTACAATGCATGCTTCAATGTGTTAGCACATATATCAAAATGTGTTGCAGTAGCTATAGATATATTCTAATTAAAAAATTAATAAAATTACCAGTCCGCGTGATTACAATCCAACGGTCTACGTTATCAATCCACGTCAATATGATTTTCTTTCACCGTTGTAACAACCCGAAAATCTGGGCCAGTTTAAAATTTTTATTTTGACAATTTTAGCGAATTTTGATTATTTTAAATAATATCATCGAGAAAATTATTTTGAATATAAATCGAATGTATATATTATATAGTTCGTCGTTAGAATATAAATAATTATTTATAATTATAAAAGGAATTGAAAATGGCGCGGTAGTTCGATAATTCGATTTCAAACTTCAATTGAATGTACCGGATGCAAAACAATCCGGATTTTAACGAAACCAAAAACATTGGGATCTATTTGTGAATATCTTTCCAACGAATCCGAAAAATCAAACTTTCATAGCGGGAATCAAAAGATATGTCCAGTTGAAAATTCTGAATAGTCGCTATGGAATTCAGGCCCATAAAAATGGGAATTTTGCAAACGACCTCGGATTTCGACGAAACCACTTTTGTTGGATCCGTGATGTCGAGTAATTGCTAGATTCCAAATTTCATAATTTTCTGAATCAATATGTGAGCGTGGCAAAGGAAAACGCGTTTGACCAGTTTCAGTTGATTTTAATCGACTTGAAAATGGCCATTTTTCAAACGGTCTCAGAATTTGACGAAATTAGTTTTGTTAGGACCGTATCGTCAATACGATGCTAGAAAATATTTTTCTAGAATTTTTAGAGTCCCTATATGGGCCCGGTAAATTAAAATGTGCGTTAAAATCAAGTTTGACTATAATATTGATTTATATTTTAATTTAAAGAAAAACTGATCGTAACAGCCGAATTGGATTACGAAACATATCCCATTGTGTTTGGAATGGGGGTAATTAGCTAGAGGCGACAGTCGTTGGGTTTGATTTGGGGTTTGAATGCAAAGTCTCTACTTTTGAAAATTAAATAATATATAAATAAATATATAACCCTAGTCAAACCCTAGTTTCTTTATCCCCGTGGTCAAACCCTTTTCAAGCCGTCAGCCCCCAAAACCGAATGGCCCCAAACGCACTAAATTTCTTCCAATGAATTTGAATTGAATTGAATAGAAAACGAATTTGAATTGAATTAAATAGAAAACGAATTCGAATTGAATTTAATAGAAAACGAATTTGAATTGAATAGAAAACGAATTTGAATTGAATTGAATAGAAAACGAATTTGAATTGAATTAAATGGAAAACGAATTTGAATTTGAATTGAATAGAAAACGAATTCAAATTGAATTGAATAGAAAACGAATTCAAATTGAATTAAATAGAAAACGAATTCGAATTGAATTGAATAGAAAACGAATTTGAATTGAATTTAATAGAAAACGAATTTAAATTGAATAGAAAACGAATTCGAATTGAATTAAATAGAAAACGAATTTGAATTGAATTGAATAGAAAACGAATTCGAATTGAATTTAATAGAAAACGAAATCGAATTGAATTGAATAGAAAACGAATTCGAAATGAATTGAATAGAAAACGAATTCAAATCGAATTTAATAGAAAACGAATTCAAATTGAATTGAATAGAAAACGAATTTGAATTGAATTGAATAGAAAACGAATTTGAATTGAATTGAATAGAAAACGAATTTGAATTGAATAGAAAATGAATTTGAATTGAATTGAATAGAAAACGAATTTGAATTGAATTGAATAGAAAACGAATTCAAATTGAATTGAATAGAAAACGAATTTGAATTGAATTGAATAGAAAATGAATTTGAATTGAATTGAATAGAAAACGAATTTGAATTGAATTTAATAGAAAACGAATTTGAATTGAATAGAAAACGAATTCGAATTGAATTAAATAGAAAACGAATTTGAATTGAATAGAAAACGAATTCAAATTGAATTGAATAGAAAACGAATTCGAATTGAATTGAATAGAAAACGAATTCGAATTGAATTGAATAGAAAACGAATTCAAATTTAATTGAATAGAAAACGAATTCAAATTGAATTGAATAGAAAACGAATTCGAATTGAATTGAATAGAAAACGAATTTGAATTGAATTTAATAGAAAACGAATTTGAATTGAATAGAAAACGAATTCGAATTGAATTAAATAGAAAACGAATTTGAATTGAATTGAATAGAAAACGAATTCGAATTGAATTTAATAGAAAACAAAATCGAATTGAATTGAATAGAAAACGAATTCGAAATGAATTGAATAGAAAACGAATTCAAATTGAATTTAATAGAAAACGAATTCAAATTGAATTGAATAGAAAACGAATTCGATTTGAATTGAATTGAATAGAAAACGAATTTGAATTGAATTAAATAGAAAACGAATTCAAATTGAATTTAATAGAAAACGAATTCGAATTGAATGGAATAGAAAACGAATTTGAATTGAATTGAATAGAAAACGAATTTGAATTGAATTTAATAGAAAAAGAATTTGAATTGAATAGAAAACAAATTCGAATTGAATTAAATAGAAAACGAATTTGAATTGAATTGAATAGAAAACGAATTCGAATTGAATTAAATAGAAAACGAATTTGAACTGAATTGAATAGAAAACGAATTCGAATTGAATTTAATAGAAAACGAAATCGAATTGAATTGAATAGAAAACGAATTCGAATTGAATTGAATAGGAAACGAATTTGAATTGAATTCAATTGAAAACGAATTGAAATAGAATTGAAATCGATTTGAATTGAAATCAAATAGAAGTGAATGGAAAAGGAATTTATAAGGAAAAATTCAATTTTGATTTGAATTTGAAATAAAGGTTGAAATTGTTTTTGAAACAAATTTGAAATGATTTATAAAATTCATTTTAAAAAGGAAATCGACGAAATATATATAATATATATATTATATATATAATGGCCTGAATAGAACGCGCCGCGCCGCGGCAGTTCGTGAATTTCGTCCATTGACTTCAAACGGACATTGCGGGAGATCCGACCGTCGGATTCTCCTAAAACCGGAACCGTTGGGTTCGTATCTAAAAGAGCTTTCTACAAATATTAGAAATTTGAAATCTAACGGTTGGATTTGGAATTATGTCCAAATCAAATTTGGAAAAGGTCGCTGTAAGTGCAGTTCGATGGCCATTGATGGAAATCGACTGTACGGGCCTTGATAAAATTATTAAAAATAGTAATAATTTGTGTAAAATCATAAGAAATGATTTAGAAAGAATTGGGATGAAAAACTCCATATTTGAAAAGATAAAAATAGATTTTTATCGAAATGAACTTGTTTTGAACTAGAACTATAATTCTATTATTTTTAAATAAATAAATTGAATTTGAAAATGGTTTTGAAAATAACCAGAATTTCCAATAATTATATTGGAATGGATTTGAATCGAAATTGTCTTCGGAATATTTCGATGTTGGATTTCGCGATGATACAGATACTGTTATGGGAATTTGAAAGATATATATATATATATCGTTATTTCCAATATGATATTTGTAGGTCGTAGAATTTGATATTGAATATAAGCCGGTATATTTTCTATTCAGAGCCTTGTATTTAATATCAAATGTGATTTGGGTTTGTCGTGAATGGTGTCTTCATTAACACTGTTCTTAAGCCCAGTTGAGAAAAAGATTAAATCTTTTATTTAGATTTAATGAAGTGCACCAATTGAATAATATTTAATTGAAATTGAATAGGTATTGATTTTTGGGTTTATAGTGAATCGTGTTTTAAATGACACTGATTCTTTAACCCAGTTAAAGATTAAAACTAAGTGGGGTTTTAATGAATCTTTAATTAGATTGAAAAGATTGAGAATGGAGTATCACCAGTTTTGCTCCAAAGCGATAGTTAAATCTTTAATTAGATTTGAACGTGAAATGGTAATTGAATTTACCGATAACACCGTGGTATTAGATATGGAGTATTACCAGTTTTGCTTCATGGGATGAATAGGTTGGGATTGGGAAATAAAATAAATAATTACTTCGGTGTGGTTCGCTAATCCCGACTAGTTTGAAAAACCATAATTTGGTTTGAAATGATATCCAAAGGAAGATTAAAGAATAAATTCAAGGAATTTATCTTTGATAAAATTAATGGGAACCTTTCCCTATGAATGTGAAAGTTAGAAACTAACTATCGGTTAGCTAAGCAGAATGGTTTTCTGGATATTGATCTGATGTTGGTTTCGGCCTTCGGGGTTAATATTTGGGGAATTATTCTCTTGATTAATTTACGGTTAGTGACTGATGAATTGGAATGAGGCGTATGTTGTATTTTTGTAACACTTATTTAAAATATACGCGGGTTGTTCGGAAAGGCCGGGTTTATACCCATTCTGAATAACCGACTCGACGACAAGTCGAAGATGATGACGGTGGTCGAAGACCGAAAGTCTTCACATCGTTTGAGTGATTACTGATGATCTTGATTGGGCTGTACACCCAAGATGAGGGAATCAGTCGGTGGTCGTCCAGACGTACTTGGAGATCGACGGATATGTGAGGAAAGTGCCTTCGGTTTCGTTCAGACCTAGAACGGACTTGTAAATGGATGATGTGTCTGACATTGTATTCCTTTATATTGTATTCGTTGATCTCTGCTAAATATATATCTGTTTGGCGGCGGGGAATTTATTCTCTTGCTTAACGCCCTTCTCTGATACATACGAGCTCAGAGGTTATATATTGGCAGAAATCAGTGGTACGATATGGATTGATAGTGTGGCATGCTGAGATGCAGTGATCTAGACTTTTGTTGAAAAGCAAAGTTTGGTGGATGATGATCAAAGCGCAGCTTTAATATAGCATGGCTTTGTGTATAGCGTTGATTCGCGAGCCTCACATCCCGGTATGGTGGTAAACTGATGGTTTGATCAGTATGCTTTTTAGTGGATGGGCACCTTAGTGGTGTCGTGGATTCGGTCGACCGAGATGAGCTTAGTGCTCAGGGATATATAGAGTAAGCGGTGTTTTCTCTCGCTGGGACGTAAGCCGCGGTGATACTCTGGTCCCAAAAGTGCGGATGTGCAGACGGTGTTTTCTCTTGTTGGGACGTAAGCCGTGGGGAATTGCATTACGCGATCGATCTTTCGAATCAGGAGCCACCATGATGGAAATCCAATTTCCAATACATGTATTCCGGTTTTATTTGTAGAGCCTAGTATGGCGACATAGTGGGATGGGGCGCTTATGCCGTCTATGATTGATACTTATGATTTGAAGATATTTTATACAATATGCACTTATAATAGTATCAAATGATTTGTTTTAAACGTATCAAGCATTCTTGGCTATTATAAGGTAAAAACCCTATCCTCCGGCTTGCGTTGCATTGTGTGATGGGACCTAGGTCTTATAATAGCTTCATTTTTCTTTATTTAGCATTGCGCTGTTTGTTTTATGCACTGGTATTCTTGGGAGGAAACCCGTTCCGTGTTATACGGCGTGGTCCCTTTATTTACCTAACTTTAAAATAAAGATTTACAACTGTTTTAGTTCTCACACCAGTCCCATGACTGACCTGGAGTTTATTGTTTTAACCTAAACTCTGGGTGCCCTTATTTTGACACGGGCAGCTAGTAGTTTTGGTTTTGCAGATTTATATTCACAGGATCCTGGTTTACAGCTGGAACGATATCCGGAAAGCTTTGTATCCGTATATCTCCTTCAGTTGTGTATTGTATTATTTTCCGCTGCGATGTATTTAAATGTAATTTAAATCTCTGATATTTCTGTGTAATATTCATTTATACTCTGTATATTCTTGTATTCTGGTGCATTGTTGTAATATACAATGAAATGTTCTTTCGTCTACGTTTTGTTGTGGCTTATTCTCGAACTATCCGCGCTTTCCTCAACGGGGAAGTTACGGGTTTTCACAACCGTCTTAGCTACTTTGCATCAAATTTTCGTTTTCCCGCTGGAACATATCTTGTTATTTACCTTTGTTTTTTCCACATAAAATATCTGATCCAAACTATCTTCTGTGATGATTGGTTTATATTTTTGTTTATTCAAAATTAATCCACAAGAA
This sequence comes from Allium sativum, assembly GCA_030737875.1. NCBI lineage: Eukaryota > Viridiplantae > Streptophyta > Magnoliopsida > Asparagales > Amaryllidaceae > Allium > Allium sativum. Next base: position 383,804,899 of record CM060924.1, read on the forward strand.
AAAAAGTAAGACTATCGTTCAAAAGTTGGGAAAATTATAAATCGTAATCGCTTCTGGTGTGGGTTTGAGTTGATTAGAGATGGCAATAGGTCTAGAGAATCGCGGTTGTGATTTGGGATGCTGCTTGATTTGGGTAATTCAGGGAGAAAGAGGAGCTACGATGTTGTAGGAGTGATTTGGGTGATTTGGCAGTTTGATGTGGTGTTGACGCGATCGAATTTGTGATAATATTCGGAGTTCTGATTGCCAAGAAGATAAATAAATTGATGTCCGGAGTTTTGATATGAGTTATCGCGACTGTGATTTCTTTACTCGTTACTTTAGCCCAAAAATGTATCTAATAATCTTTGTTTTTGTCCACTAATAGAATATTTCAACTTTAAATAAGATAAGAATCCACCTCATTATCATTGTTTAAACTCATATTTTGAGTAATTAATTATTTTGCTGGTATGCCTAATACTTTGGCAGTTAACAATCATGTTAACTATGGTTATGAGAGTTTATAAGATCTGCAAACGCTGGATTGTTTAAGCTTTGATAATAACCTTTAAGGCAGTAGTAGGCAAGTCTTTCTGAGATCGGATAAACTTATTTGCCCGCTTTTACACTATAATTATCTATGCTATAGTTTTTTTATGGCATTTTTTTTTCTTTAGTTAACATTATTCATCATCTCTTAGAATTATATTGAAGTTATACGAATATCTATTTTGTCTAATCTTATGTAGTTATATCAGTAAAACAAACTGAGTTCAAAATAAAGTTAAGTAAGTAGTCGCCGTTATTCCAGAAAAAAGGTTGTAATTCGTACTTAAAGAATGATCAAACAATGTGGATAAATTTTTAAAGATGAAAAATAAAATAAAAGAGAGAAAGTTAGAAAATAAATGACAACTTGAGAGAGACCAGTAGAGCGGAGTGAAACGTAGTAGAGGAAACTGTAGGCAGAGGAGGGATTGGGATACATCATGACATTTAGTATAATGGACCTTTTGGCCTATAGCAGTGTAGTATAAATTATGCAATTTACCTTTTTTCTCTTTACTATTAACATGACATGGTATTAGTACAACAACTATTTATGCAATATAGCATAAAGCTTATAGATCATTTTTTTCTCCTGTGTCGCAGAACTTTTTACAAGGGGCAATTGACATCCAAGCTGTAAATGTTGTTATTTACTTTGACTTCTCTAAAAACTCTGAGACATGTCTACATAGGGTATGCATTTTAAGCTAAGAGAGTTTAGAATTTCGACAGGTCTGTTTTAACAAGTTTAGCATTTATACTAAAGTAGTGTTTTTTTATAGGTTGGTCGTTCTGGAAGGTATGGCCATCTTGGCTTAGCTGTTAATTTGATAACATATGAGTACCATTTCAACTTGTAAGTTTCTTGGGTTATTTCACTGCAACTGCATCAAACATTGTGATTTTTTCTTTCTTTTTTCTTTTGGGAAACTGTATTTATTCTACTCACAATAACAGGTATAGGATCTAGCAAGAACTAGGAACAGTGATGCAGTAGGAAAAAATAAAGTAGTTACCTGAGTAGCTTGAGTAGCCTGAGTTGTGCTGTAAAAAATAGTGATGCATCAGATTATGTGAAGACAACTTCTCTAGAGAATTATGCAGTACCAAGTTGTAATAGAGTCACAGATCAACATAGTGAAAACAACGCAAATTTCATGGTCAGTTCCTCTGATTTTCTGAGTTTAACAAAATCAGGCTCAGCTCAAACTTTGTAGGAAGTCCAATTAGCATTATTGAATACAGGAGGTATATTTAAATGTGTATGTAATTTACCATTGGACATTCAATTTACAACTCTATAGTCACAATGGTATCCATTCAACTTATATTTTGAGTTCTGTATCTGTCATACATATAGTTATAATTAGCACGTTATGTTGCTTGATATAGGGATCCTTGGTTGATCTCAAGTTTGATGACGTTAATGATGCCTAATATAAGGATCATTGGTTGATCTCAAGTTTGATGAGGTTGCTAATGGGTGTGTTTGCATTCATCTTCATTTCATTTTTTTGTTCTTGTTCTCAGTTTTTTCGTTAGTGAGGAGCTTGAATTCTGCAATGGTTGTTACTACAAGGATAACTGTATACTGCTTCTTATGGTTAGTGGACAAAAAGTTGTGTGATTTCAGTACATATAGTTGGGTAAGTGACCCGCTTCTTATTGGTTTTTTCGAATTGGTAACTTCTAACTGTAATGACGGGATCTAACAATGTTAGAAATACCAAATGTATTTTGGTTACAGATATACTTGCATATTGCATAAGAGAGTAGAAATAACTAAAGAGGAAATTATAAACGCATACCCTGGAATCTAAATCTCACTTCAGGAAGAGGTCACATTGATGATTCAATTCACAGGTATAATGATATTTTTTTAATAGAAAATATTTGATTAATCTCGTTGGTGCTTGATGTTTTGACAGTGAGGTCTTCAACTTTGAGTTTGCATGGAGTTATCTTCAGTAGTGTTAGTTATGCGATGATTCAGTTTTCCAGTGGCTTAAACATTGGGCATCAGTTTAGTTCTTTGGATCTGGATCTTTTCTTGCTGGTTTGTTTCTGCATTCAGTTGAGGTGAGGTGCTTATAGTATTTATGCTTTGTGTTTTGTTGTTGGAGGCTTATTCTGGGTGAAGGCTTCATGCTTCTTTGGTGCTTTATTTTGGCTTTGTGTAGCTCGAGTTGTACTGTGCATTATATTATGGGGTTGTCTGTTATGTGTATCTGTAGTGATGTATTTTTTTTGGTTTGAGTTTGCCTTCTCTTTTTGCTTGTAAATATTCTTTGTGTTGTATTGTTATACTTTTTGCTAACTCAAACTTCCTGTAACTCTTTTTATTATGTAATTAAGTACCCTTGTTTGTTCACAAATGGTGTAAATTTGAATTGTTTTTTCTTTCTAAATGTGAGTAATTATATATGTTATTAGTGAAATAGTGGTTATAATTATAATATTATAAAATCCTTGGTTAATAACAGTTGAGGTATAATTACTTTTAGCAGTTGTAACACCCCACGTCCACTAATGTCACTCACAAAGGGAATGCATTAAATCCCATGGAGCATTTTAAGTGTGTATAGAACAGAAACTTAATAGCAAGACAGATATAAACAGTACTAAAACTTTAAAAAAAACTTTATTCATTGCAGCGGATAAACACATAGGTTTGATTACATCATCAAAAACCAAAGTCAAAGTACATAATATCCATCTTGACTAAATCAAAGTACGTAAATTGAAAGACATAATCCCCAATACAAAATAGCCATTAATAAGAGAGTCAGAACTTTACTTCAACGATCCAAGCAATCTTCTAAAAGCAGGGAAACATTAGTCCAAAATCAAACTCCACTGGTGCTAGTTCCAACCTAAGCACCTGGGGGGGAAAGAAGAAAAGAGGAGGAAACAAAGGGGGGTTAGACATAAAGTCTGGCGAGTGCGATAACTTTAACAATATACTTACCAAAATAGCCAGGCTAAGGCATAAGTTGGAAAATAAGGAAATGACTATGAACCATTGAGTATGGCAGAGTAAACAAGGAACAAGTTTGAACAAAGATAACGTTAAAGCGCACCTAAACCACTATAAGATAATTACTATACTGCACCACCACTAGTCACCCTAAGGTTGATCTCGCCTACTGAACTTAATAATGATATTGGTAGTTTCGTTCACCCCTAGCTGCCTTCATAGGTGTCGCCTGCCCCTATCTCCACTAGGTGTACTCACTACCCCCAAGCGATCGGCTCCCTAACTCGTAGATACCCATGCTGGCCCCACAGTGGAGTGTATCACTCCCCAAAGTGGCAACCCGATACAACCAACAATGCACGGCTTATACCTACACAATGCAACAACGTCTTACCTACCAGCCCGGGTCCACACACGCTTATGAACCCGTTGGACTTGCGCTGCCACCGCTAACCCGGTTTGGCCTCTTACAGTCAAGCCAAGTATGCGTGTCCCATCCTCGACTTGGGTCGAGCTCACAAAGATACGTATGGGTTACTGGTTGAAATGGTCCCCCATTACTTGACATAAGCTATCCACCTAAGCTTGGTCCCCTCTAGTACATCCCACTTAACTCACTTCTTATTCATGTTCACTTACATGTTCCAAATTTTGGTTAAGTGTTTCTAATCGTATTTCAAATGCCACCCAAGGCACCCACTAGATTCCACATGCCACCCAAGGCACCCACTTAACCCCCTCATGTCCCACTACATGTTTATCTGGTTAAGTGTTTCTTAATTCATTAAGACTGTAACCTCATAAAGACCTCTCACATTAGACTGGCATTTGTGGCAGCTGGATTTGCCGGGCGGGTCCGGGCAGTCTTACACCACAAACAAGCCTAACCTCGTATCTTTACAATTGTTACATATTTAATTTATGCCTAAGACCTCTCACATTAGGCTTGCTTTTTGTGGCAGCTGGATTTGGCGGGCGGGTCCGGGCAGTCTTACACCACAAAAGAGCCTAACCTCGTGTCTTAGACGATTAATTACACCTAATTAATCATTCCCCAATTTGAATTAATTTCCCTATTCAAATTATCAATTAATTCCAAATTTAACTATGGCCATAATTGACTCAATTATGTCCATCTATTTATGGTATGTAAACTCAAACCAATTTTCATCACAATTATATGTTATGCCTTTTAAGGCATTTATGCCAATTAAATCTTTTAATATTATCCTCTTTACCCCACGTTGTACGTTCGTTCGTTTAACGTAAAATATACGTTAGACTCGAATAGTCTAACTCATGGAATAAAGAGAAAACATCACAACATACATATAATTAAAACTAGATCTAAACATAAGGGGTGAACTTGCATGTGTGAATGATGTTCTACATCTAAAACTTGCATAGGCCAAAGTTACAACTTGCATAAAACTAAATATGTCATAGACCCAAATCTAAAGGTGTGAACTTGTTGAGATAATGGTCACAAACTTGCATAAATCATGTATGTCATAGATCTACATCTAAAGGTGTAAACTTGCATAGGCAGTAACCACAAACTTGCATAACATGGTTCATATTCCAAACTCATATTTTTATATAAACTTGCATATGTGATTTATGCAACATAACAATGGTGTAAACTTACATCTAAACATGTAAACTAGCATGTAGAATTCAGCATATAACTCACACATGTCATAGCCTAACTTTTAGATCCAATTCACATAAAATAGGTGTCATGAAACATGTAAGGTTATGCATAAAATTTACTAACTTGCATATGATCCATATCCAAATCCACGCCTTAACTTGCATACATACATATGATTTGTCATATGAATCGACATAACCAAACTAGCATATGAACAACATGATGATTTGATTATATAGAATTACAACATAGATGATAGCATCATAACTTTACAACATAGATGATAACATCACAATTTTACAACATAATTATAACATGCGGTCAATAATTCACATCATGTCTATATAATCCACATCATAACTTAATCTAATTAAATTACTAATCATTTTATTAAAGAAATCGAACTCACAACTCAAAGAAGGTCTTGAGTTCCGAATTCTGAGTTTTGAAGTTGTAATAGCATTCCTTTGAAGAAGATTCGTTGTTAAAGTTGAAAAGAATGGATTTAGACTAGCTTTCTTCCACTCTAATTGGTGGCGGCTATTCTGAGTTGCTAGGTGACGGCATGGAGGCCATGAGTCTAATTTTGTTTTGATTTTAGGGTTTGAGTCTAGAGGTGTTTTTATAGAGTTTAGGATTAGTTTAAGCCGTCCGATCAACCCAGAATTAATCCCAGCCAATCAGAGCAAATCAGAAACCCTAATGAGTCAGCATCTAGTCACTAACAGGTCATAAATCAAATCTGCCCGGGGGGGCAGGTCGACCCCCAGGTCGACCTGGTCAGAGCAGGTCGACCCCTAGGTTGACCCTATGGTCGACCTGGCCCTGACGGGAATTTTCCCGCCTAGCCTGTCTGACTCTGAATTTTTGAAATTGGAAATCTGTTTTGAATTTTCTGAAACTTCCGATGGCCATAACTTCTTCATAAGAAGTCCAATTCACGCAAACTCAGACTCTATCTCGACCAGAATTCCGTGACGAACATAATGGCGTAACCCGTTTCCCTTAATTCTCCCATCTGAGATTAGTTATTCTTTAATTTGTGAATATTAATGTTAACAGAAATACGGGGTGTTACAGCAGTTGTAAAACAAATTTTAACAACTATTAGAAACAGTTGTAGAAAAGGTTGACTCAATTATGATTGCCAGTATTAACAGACATATTGCAACTGTTTTATGCAGTTGTAAAAGGGTATTTTTTTGTTGTAGTGGTACATGTGGCAACACCTGTACCGATGTTGCCATAGGGTCACAAAGATGTTGCCTTTGACTCTACGGCAACGTGGCAAAACGCAACACCGAGAAAGTGTTGTCATAGATCATTTTTGGCCTATAGCAACGCTTTTTGGCACTTTTTGCATCACTTCTCCGGTGTTGCAATATGCAATCTATGGCATAGTTGGAATTGTGATTTCCACTTCCTCTCCCCATTTCTATTTTCATGTAAGTGTTAAAAGTGAATGAGAAGGACAGGGGCTGTGGAGTTATAAGGGTGTGGGTTAGGTTAGCTAACCCAATCCCCAATCAAAGTCCTAATTTTCACAAACTCCAAACATATCAATGTTTACAATTTTTGTTGTCGTAAACGACATTTTGAACTCAATGGAAGTGGTTTTGAGTCCAAATTCATCTGTATGCAAAATCTTTTTGGACCTATACTCAATTAACGACATTATATTTAAATAAAATATTTAAATATATTATCGTGAAATATGTGAGTGTTACGTACTTCCCTCTTAAAGAAATTGCGTCCCCGCAATTACTTAGGGAAAAACCCATAAATAACAACCAAGCGTCAACAAAATCTATATAGAAATGGATTAACTCAAGAAATTCACTTTCATTTTTATATTTAGTATGTCATTCTTATACTAAAATTCACTTATGAATAATTTCATAGATTTTAACTTTGAGTAATAAATCAATGCATAACATTTTTTGTAACAGATATAGAACATATATACAAACCAAAACGAAGGTAATAGCCAACCTCTTGTGGCTCACAAAAACGATCTAGCAAGCGCTAAAGACAACAAAGCCCACTCACACAAAAAAGGGGAAGAGCAAGAGTATAGGAATTAACAAGCCGAGCAGGAATCCATACTCCATCGAACAAAGATAAAATCCACAATGCAAAACGAATACAAGAAGCCAAAAATCCTAGCACTCGTCATAAACTCCAGCATCCTAACGCTGATGTAGCCTACTACTACAACGATCCTAATCCTTGTCGCAGTGATAGCTTCTGCTCCAAGCCACTGAAAATGTAACCTTGCCTTTCTTGTAATCCAGGACCTGCACGAAGCAAAAACTAATCAGTCGGGGGGAAAAGGAAGGAGGGAGTAAAAACACAATGCCCACACACACCAAATAAACGAAACTTCAGCCGATACCCGCCCGTCGACGGGAAGCACCTGTCGACACATAAAAAATATGAGCCAAAATGCTCGAACGGGATCTGATTTCTCCCATGAAAGGCAAGGAAAATATCTTTCTTTACCCTTTGTATGATGGCAGGACGATCCATCACATTCTCATCAAAAATTGCCTTGTTCCGAGTGCACCAAATATGCCAACAGATAAGGCAAGGAAGCAGACCGAAAAGGATGGAACACAGAGATTTGGCAGAAGAACCACCCGAACAGAGGTGAAGCAAAGTACAATGAAAGTCTGCATTTCCTCAGTTTCCTACTAGGTTCCCGAAGAAATTCTAGAAAGCGATGGCACAAGAACCCACTACAACAAATATACCATATTACAACGGTGCAAAAACGTTGTAAAAGGTTTTTACAACGGTGGAGCCACCGTCATGTATTAAGAAGTAGTAATATAATTATATCTTTTACAACGTTTCTGCCCGTTGCAACACCATTGTGAAATAGGGTATTTATCAACTTTTACTCACCGTTGTAATAAATTTTATTACATCTCTTTCACACCGTTGTAAAATGCTTTATTACAACTTTTTTTTGCTGTTGTAACTTATATACACCTTAATAATATAAAGAATTCATATATATTAATAATAATATTCCATATTTCAATGCAACAAATATAACTATGCGGAATCATTCATATATATTGATTAACATAATCTTCGATTAACATACACATAGTATGTAACAACCCGAATTTTAACAACATGTTAAAATGAGAAATCAAGGAAGAATTAAATTTTAAAATCAGAATCAAGGTAAACAGGTTGCGCCATTGCGTTCGTCTCGAAATTCTGCTTGGAAACGAGTCTGAGTTTGCGAGAATCGGAGTCCGTATGAGGGAGATATGACCCCCCGAATTTTCAGAGTTCAAAACAGTTCGAATTCAAGTTCAAATTTGAATTTCAAAACGCAGACAGACTGGGCGGGAAAAATCCTGCCCACCACCCAGGTCGACTGGTGAGTCGACCCCCCTGACCAGGTTGACTGGGCAGTCGACCTGGGTGTCGACCTGGTCCCCGAGTCTGTTTTTGAGCCAGAATTCATTCTAATGTTTCCAATCCGATTTCTGTCTAGATTCACTTGTCTAACCCTATATAAACCCCCCTAATGCCTAAACCCTAATTCACTACGACACGTCTAGCCACCGTCATGCTGGAAAAATGAAACCTAAGAATATAGCCTCCAACTAAAATCAAATTGGGATTAATCTACAAAGCAAAGCAAAAGAAAGAGGGGGTTCTAACAAATCAAAGCAAGGATTGTGCAAATGGACGAATTGACAGCAACGACGCCTAGACCATATTGAATCAAATCAGAAGATTAATCAAGTTATACGTTTCAACGCGACAACGAATTGATTTGTCCTCTCTTAGCCAAGCAATGTAAGTTCTAGTTACTTATTAGATTGAAATGCTTAATTATAATATGGCCATGGAATAAAGTGTAATTGGATGTAAGCATGTTCATCGGTTCAAGTCTATTTCTGTTTCCTCTTGAATCTTGAGTTTTGGGCTTTTCTATCTTTATTCTTTTGTCAAGTTCATGATCTATTCAGCCTGTTGTAAATCAGTTCATGTTAATGTTATTCTCAAGATCTATCTTTTATGCCTGAGATGATGTTTTTATGCCAGTTTCCTCTCTATACCTATTGTTATACAAATTCTACCTTCCTCTATTTATTTTCTTTGATGAACCTAGATCAATTTCGGATCTAGGCCTAAACCGCGATTTGCATACGATTGAATACGGGGGAATCTTGGGATAATACCTATTTGGATCTATGTGTTTGGTGGAATTGATGGCATAACATAAAAATTGAATATTTGGGTATTATCATTATAAGAGTAATTGCAAGAATGGGGATTGGCATATATAATTTGACATGGATTTTGATATATGTAATATGACATGGATCTTGATATATGTAATTTGGCTAGAACTCGTTATGGGTAAATTGGTGTAAACATGTTATACATGTAATTTTGGGTATAAAACTGGATCTATGTAAATTGAGCATAGCTTTGTAAACATGAGAATCATGAATCTTGACATATGTAAAACGACATGAATTGAACATATGTAAATCTGGTATGAATTGGGCATATGTAAAAACTGACATGTAACCTAGGACTTGGGCGTATGTTAATTATGTAAAATTTGGAGTAGAAACATATATGATAATTTATGACTTGGAGAAAGTTTAATATGTACGCGCCTAAGTTGGGTTCTGGGTAGTTGGTATGTATTGGACGTCTAGAAGGCACGTAAACATGCTTATGAACTTGAAACATGAATTGGTTATGAATATGAATCATTAACTTGATAATAGGCATAAGTGAAAACATGAAACTTGACATGAAATTCGCCATGAAACTAGACACGAACTTGACATGAAAACTTGAACATGGACATGACATTTAGAATGAACTAGAAAATGGCCAACTTGAGGTTGGGTTGAGTTTGCAGTGTAATTCTGCCCGGAACCGCCCGGCAAATCCAGTTACTGCAAACAATAGGATCCAATGTGGGTAGTTGGTCATATCGCACTTGAAAACCCGAGGTCAGACTGAGTTGTGGTGTAATTCTGCCCGGAACCGCCCGGCATATCCAGTGACCACAACAACAGGTCTGATGTGAGAGGTTGGGGTGCATAAATGAATTAATGACTTGATAGGGTTAAGTCATGAACCACTTGAATATACTTAACCAATTTGACACGATGACTTGATAGGGTTAAGTCATGAACCGCTTGAATATACTTAACCAATTTGACACGATGACTTGATAGGGTTAAGTCACGAACCGCTTGAATATACTTAACCAATTTGACACGATGGTTTGGTAGGGTTAAGTCAGGAACCGCTTGAATATACTTAACCAATTTGACACGATGGTTTGGTAGGGTTAAGTCACGAACCGCTTGAACATACTTAACCAACTTGACACATGATTCGTAGGGCTATGTCATGAACTTGAACGACAACACTTAGCCAATTTGACATGACACGTAGACGGGTTAAGTCACGAACTTGAATGACCACACTTAACCAACTTGACATGCTAGTCTGATGGGGTTAAGTCTCGAATTTAAATGACAACACTTAACCTGCTGGACGGAAACCCTAATTACGCGGTCCTTTTGAGCAGTAACCCACTAGATGTATCAAGGTACCTTGGAACTAGGCAGGGTGGGGCACGATTACTGGGCTGATTGTAAGCGACCAGAACGACGGCTGAGTTGGTGCGCCATTGTAGGTTCAGGCGGACTACGGTCATGCACGTAGTCCGGAGTTGAAAAAGCAGGCATTGGGCACCAGTAGGTTTACACTGTGCGTGCTTGATTCGTGTCGGTGGTTGGCACCCTAGGGCTTGATACACCCTATGGTGGACCTAGAATAGGTGACTACATTCGTGACAGGGCCGTATGACACAGACACATGAACGAGATAGGACTTGTAGGGAGCCGATCGATTAATAGATCGTTTCGTGAGACCAAGTAATGGATCATTTCATGACATTGGGCAAGGGATCATTTTATAGTCAACACATGACACGGGTTGGGATACTAGTACGGTTGGTGCAGAGCAAATAGATATCATAGAAATATTTTAATGGTAAAGCAGAGAAATCTTGCGATGCTTGATAGAAATCTTGCGAAATTATACTTAGTTTATCTTGAATGGAAACCTGGCGATGTTATACTTGACAAAAAAACATACGAGGTTATTCTTAGTTATCTTTCCTGTAGCTTATCTTGTCATCATGCTTATTTTTACTTTCAGTTTATTCATGCCATGTTATCTTTACATGTTTTTATGTTGAAAGTCACTAGGACTTACTCAGTCTTTATGACTGACCCATTTTGTTTCGCCTCTTTTTCTTCCGTTCCCCCCCCCCCCCGGGTTCGTAGGGTGGGAATACAGCTTAGTTCGGATCTTACCAAGCTCCAAAGCTCTTTCATGTACGGCTTGGATTTCTCTTGGCTATGGCTTGCTTTGCTTTATTGGGGAATGATTTATAACTATGGTTTTATGCTTCTTTACTATTGCAAGACAGATTTCGATGTAATTGACTTAATAGCATTTTGATGTAAAAGGCTTTAGACCTTACAAGATTTTAAAGCAATGAAATTTGGGTTTTCCTTCCGCTGTTTTATTTATGTTCTGTCTTGTAATATTTCTGTGTATGTTTACCTATATAATTCTCCACCAAAGCTAGTGCATTCCTTTTGTGAGTGACCCTAGCGGAGGTGGGGTGTTACAATTTGGTATTAGAGCAGAAGGTTACCAGACTGGGCAAAAGCTTTTAAAAAACCTTCTGAAACTATTTTCAAAACGTTTACAATGAAGCATTTTTCTAGAGAAAAGTTTTGTTTTACGAAAGGCATGTTTCCCAAAGCCATATGCACTATCTTTTGATTCTCTCCTTGAGTCTCTTCTCTCTTTCTTTTTCACCATAGTTGGTAGGCATACAACACATGTCGAAGGGCAAAGTAGTGCCCAACCTCCATCTGTAGCCGCAGTAGTTCCATCTGCGACTAATCTTATTTCAAGCTTTGTAGGGTTGCCGTGCGATGGAGGTAGCTTTCGAGAAACTTGTCAACAAGCTATACAAGGATAGTAAGAATGAGGATAAAGAAAACAAGCCTAAGGATGAGAAACTTGTTGATAAGGCGTAATCCACAAAGGAGGAAAAGGTGAAAGGGAAGAGGTCAAAGTAAAAGAATAATAAAACCCATGACAAGAAAGAACATCGTTGGTATGGTAAAAAGGGACATGTAGTTAAGTATCATAGGACAAGGACAAGGGCAAAGAACAAGATCGTCGAGAGGGCAATTGTATGCTCTCACTACTAGCATACCTAAGAGAGGTGGTAACGTTTCTGTTAAAAGTTTAGCTTTTCTTTTCTATCTTACCATGGGAACTTTGTTTTTATACATCGCATCCTTTTAATTCTGCCTCGATAGTTGAGTCTCTGCACCTTAGTACTAGCATAGTAGAGGATCCCATTTTTGTCTCAAATCCTGTTAGGGAATCGGCTCATGTATTCATGATTTGTTTGGATTTGAGAATGTCTATGCTAAGTGTTGAGTTTAGAAGTAATGCTTATGTTTATGTTTTGGGCTATGGGTTGATTCTAGCGATGGAGTAGTTATCCAGTAAGGGTGACATTCTCGGTTTTGAAAAGAGGGTAGTTAGACTCTTGACTTGCCTCAGTAATACCCTCGAAGTCGCGTGTAACCATTAGGGTTCTCTCATGATTAGTTACCTAGAATCTCTTGATACATTTATTGATCCGCTCGAGTAGTGTTCACCACTAAGGCGGATGGTTCATTTCACTTATGCATGAGTTGTAGAAAGTCACCTTAGTGAGTACATTTGGCAACATGGTTGATATTTGTTATTTTCAAGAGATAGTTCTTCTACGTGGAATACCTCCTAGTAAGTGAACGAGATCCAAGATTCACTAGTGAATTTTGGAGAGCTTGCATGAAACCATGAGTACGTAGTTAAGTTTGAGCCGAGTATACTAGAAGGAGGATAAGTGAAAGTGGAACGAGAGGCAACAGTGAAATGAGTTCCAACTCATATTTTGGAAACAAGAATTAAGAATCTGTGAAGTTAAAGACGGTCAAAGCACAATGGAGTTAAGCTCAAGGAAATGCGACTTAGAAGATTGAAGACTAGATACGTGCATCATATCTCTTTTTAAGAGTATATCCTTGGTCCCTCTTTTCCTATAGAGCTTACTTGCATGTTATCTTTTTCCTCTCGGTCCTATTCTCAATCAAATTTCTGTTGCAAACCACATAGGGAGTATGACTCATCTGTTAGTAATACATTTTGGGGCTTGAGGGTGTCCGTTGGGTTTTATAGGATACAGGTTGGTTTTAGGAAGGGATTCCCTTGTGACCTAAAAGGAGTCCATCATGCTTAGTTTCCTCAAAATGAATATTGGTTTGATTGAGTAATTCTTTGGGTGTCAGCCTGATGTTGATTTCAGTCTCCGAGGCTGGTGCTTAGGGAGTTCTTCTCCTGATCAGTATATATGTGACATATATTTCCAGTTTTGACATGGCCTAATGGGCACAAGGTTTTTACTTGCTTCTATCATTCGGCTATACCTTTAGGTAGGAACAATTGGGTGTAAACATGTGTTTGAGACGTGTTATGATTGATGGTTGCAAGTGGGTGCTAGTGGTTGCTCGTGATTGCATAACACACATTAGGCACTAGATCGGCTCAGACACATTTCCATATTGCATATGCATGAGTGTTTATACTTGTTTATGGATGAAATTGGATGTGTTATCATATGGATGATGCATATGGATGGATGTTTGTGCACACATATAGTGTTTATGTGACTAGGACTATTTGCATACATGTTGGACTCATTGCACTAAACATATTTTGCATTAGGAAGATCAATCAGGCCTGATCATTTGCATTAGACAAGGAACATATACACACACTTTCTGCATATGTTCATACAGCATTAGAAATCTATTAAGGACGATGGATGCCTGTGATTGATGATTGAGTAGATGGATGATTGGATGGTAGGACACATTCTCCTTAACTTGAAGATTTCGGGGACGAAATCCTTTAAGGAGGGGAGAATGTAACAACCCGAATTTTAACAACATGTTAAAATGAGAAATCAAGGCAGAATTAAATTTTAAAATCAGAACCAAGGGAAACGGGTTGCGCCATTGCGTTCGTCTCGAAATTCTGCTTGGAAACGAGTCCGAGTTTGCGAGAATCGGAGTCCGTACGAGGGAGATATGACCCTCCGAAGTTTCAGAAATTTTCAGAGTTCAAAATAGTTCGAATTCAAGTTCAAATTCGAATTTCAAAACCCAGACAGACCGGGCGGGAAAAATCCCGCCCAGCACCCAGGTCAACTGGGGAGTCGACTGGGCAGTCGACCTGGGTGTCGACCTGGTCCCCGAGTCTGTTTTTGAGCCAGAATTCATTCTGATGTTTCCAGCCCGATTTCTGTCCAGATTCACTTGTCTAACCCTATATAAACCCCCCTAATGCCTAAACCCTAATTCACTACGACACGTCCAGCCACCGTTATACTGGAAAAATGAAACCTAAGAATATAGCCTCCAACTAAAATCAAATTGGGATTAATCTACAAAGCAAAGCAAAAGAAAGAGGGGGTTCTAACAAATCAAAGCAAGGATTGTGCAAATGGACGAATTGACAACAACGACGCCTAGACCATACTGAATCAAATCAGAAGATTAATCAAGTTAGACGTTTCAACGCGACAACGAATCGATTTGTCCTCTCTTAGCCAATCAATGTAAGTTCTAGTTACTTTTTAGATTGAAATGCTTAATTATAATATGGCCATGGAATAAAGTGTAATTGGATGTAAGCATGTTCATCGGTTCAAGTCTATTTCTGTTTCCTCTTGAATCTTGAGTTTTGGGCTTTTCTATCTTTATTCTTTTGTCAAGTTCATGATCTATTCAGCCTGTTGTAAATCAGTTCATGTTAATGTTATTCTCAAGATCTATCTTTTATGCATGAGATGACGTTTTTATGCCAGTTTCCTCTCTATACCTATTGTTATACAAATTCTACCTTCCTCTATTTATTTTCTTTGATGAACCTAGATCAATTTCAGATCTAGGCCTAAACCGCGATTTGCGTACGATTGAATACGGTGGAATCTTGGGATAATACCTATTTGGATCTATGTGTTTGGTGGAATTGATGGCATAACATAAAAATTGAATATTTGGGTATTATCATTATAAGAGTAATTGCAAGAATGGGGATTGGCATATATAATTTGACATGGATTTTGATATATGTAATATGACATGGATCTTGATATTTGTAATTTGGCTAGAACTCGTTATGGGTAAATTGGTGTAAACATGTTAGACATGTAATTTTGGGTATAAAACTGGATCTATGTAAATTGAGCATAGCTTTGTAAACATGAGAATCATGAATCTTGACATATGTAAAACGACATGAATTGAACATATGTAAATCTGGTATGAATTGGGCATATGTAAAAACTGACATGTAACCTAGGACTTGGGCATATGTTAATTATGTAAAATTTGGAGTAGAAATATATATGATAATTTATGACTTGGAGAAAGTTTAATATGAACGCGCCTAAGTTGGGTTCTGGGTAGTTGGTATGTATTGGACATCTAGAAGGCACGTAAACTTGCTTATGAACTTGAAACATGAATTGGTTATGAATATGAATCATTAACTTGATAATAGGCATAAGTGAAAACATGAAACTTGACATAAAACTCACCATGAAACTAGACACGAACTTGACATGAAAACTTGAACATGGACATGACATTTAGAATGAACTAGAAAATGGCCAACTCGAGGTTGGGTTGAGTTTGCAGTGTAATTCTGCCCGGAACCGCCCGGCAAATCCAGTTACTGCAAACAATAGGATCCAATGTGGGTAGTTGGTCATATCGCACTTGAAAACCCGAGGTCAGACTGAGTTGTGGTGTAATTCTGCCCGGAACCACCCGGCATATCCAGTGACCACAACAACAGGTCTGATGTGAGAGGTTGGGGTGCATAAATGAATTAATGACTTGATAGGGTTAAGTCATGAACCGCTTGAATATACTTAACCAATTTGACACGATGACTTGATAGGGTTAAGTCATGAACCGCTTGAATATACTTAACCAATTTGACACGATGACTTGATAGGGTTAAGTCACGAACCGCTTGAATATACTTAACCAATTTGACACGATGGTTTGGTAGGGTTAAGTCACGAACCGCTTGAATATACTTAACCAATTTAACACGATGGTTTGGTAGGGTTAAGTCACGAACCACTTGAACATACTTTACCAACTTGACACATGATTCATAGGGCTAAGTCATGAACTTGAACGACAACACTTAGCCAATTTGACATGACACGTAGACGGGTTAAGTCACGAACTTGAATGACCACACTTAACCAACTTGACATGCTAGACTGATGGGGTTAAGTCTCGAATTTAAATGACAACACTTAACCTGCTGGACGGAAACCCTAGTTACACGGTCCTTTTCAGCAGTAACCCACTAGATGTATCATGGTACCCTGGAACTAGGCAGGGTGGGGCACGATTACTGGGCTGATTGTAAGCGACCAGAACGACGGCTGAGTTGGTGCGCCATTGTAGGTTCAGGCGGACTACGGTCGTGCACGTAGTCCGGAGTTGAAAAAGCAGGCATTGGGCACCAGTAGGTTTACACTGTGCGTGCTTGATTCGTGTCGGTGGTTGGCACCCTAGGGCTTGATACACCCTATGGTGGACCTAGAATAGGTGACTACATTCGTGACAGGGCCGTATGACACAGACACATGAACGAGATAGGACTTGTAGGGAGCCGATCGATTAATAGATCGTTTCGTGAGACCAAGTAATGGATCATTTCATGACATTGGGCAAGGGATCATTTTATAGTCAACACATGACACAGGTTGGGTTACTAGTACGGTTGGTGCAGAGCAAATAGATATCATAGAAATATTTTAATGGTAAAGTAGAGGAATCTTGCGATGCTTGATAGAAATCTTGCGAAATTATACTTAGTTTATCTTGAATGGAAACCTGGCGATGTTATACTTGACAAAAAACCATACAAGGTTATTCTTAGTTATCTTTCCTGTAGCTTATCTTGTCATCATGCTTATGTTTACTTTCAGTTTATTCATGCCATGTTATCTTTACCTGTTTTTATGCTGAAAGTCACTAGGACTTACTCAGTCTTTATGACTGACCCATTTTGTTTCGCCTCTTTTTCTTCTTCCCCCCCCCCCAGGTTAGCAGGGTGGGAATACAGCTTAGTTCGGATCTTACCAAGCTCCAAAGCTCTTTCATGTACAGCTTGGATTTCTCTTGGCTATGGCTTGCTTTGCTTTATTGGGGAATGATTTATAACTATGGTTTTATGCTTCTTTACTATTGCAAGACATATTTCAATGTAATTGACTTAATAGCATTTTGATGTAAAAGGCTTTAGACCTTACAAGATTTTAAAGCAATGAAATTTGGGTTTTCCTTCCGCAGTTTTATTTATGTTCTGTCTTGTAATATTTCTGTGTATGTTTACCTAGATAATACTCCACAAAAGCTAGTGCATTCCCTTTGTGAGTGACCCTAGCGGAGGTGGGGTGTTACATAGTACATCACCAACTAAACCCATCACAAAAAACAACCATTTCAAAATACATACATTGATCTAACACATAAGAAAGATAGAAGCTTTGTCCACAAAAGATACATAAGCATACCCTACGAAAGCACTCTTTCTAGTAGCCACATTATCTAAGGGATCAGTCGAAACAGAAATAGAAACCATAGGCTTCTTAGTGACATTTTCATGAACATCGGGTGGACATCCTGAATCAAATGTGTGGATAAAGCTTGCAACAGATTTGAAAGGGTCAAATACATTATCGTGCTACAAGACATTCATTAGTAAAGAAGCATTACCAAATTTCATAGCACCAACCTCGATAGATCGACACAAGGTAGTAGTACCTGAATTATCTAAAGCACCGACAGTAGCTTTCGTAGTATCACTAATTTTCCAGCGGCCAAAAAGAGGAGGACCAACAAGCAGGGAAGTGAGTAGCATCACACCTGTTTTATCAATACCAAACATTGGATTAATAGGTAACAGGCATAATAAACTCGAGATCCCAAAGAAAATCAAAACCAAAAACTGTTAATAACCGAAGTTCGACCTGTATATCTGATGCTGACCCAGACCAAAATGAAAACCCGGTTAAAATTTTTAAAACCCTTGTTGTAATACTTCCAAACCTGTACATCGGAAAAATCCTCCGGCTCCTTCAGATCGTCAACCCGTCACCACTATACTTCACTCTCTGGATCCCTGCATCTTTCGTTCACATATAGTGGGTGAGTAGTCCAAACAAGACCGGAGAGGCAAATGAATCGAAGGAAACGAGAAAGAAGAAGATGCGGAGTATGCTGATCATTATCTTGAATAGAAGGGTTGTAGTTGATATGAAGTATGACGAAATCGAGGGAAACTAAAAGGGATTTTTGAAAAGCTCGTTCTTTAACAGTGATGGAAAATTTAGGAAGAGGTGGTAGGAAATCAAAGCTGTGGGATGGACCGAAGAAAGCAGAATAGGAAAAAAGGCGTTGGTGGAAAATGGGAGAACCAGTCTCTATGGATGAATAAAGGACGAGCTTTTCTGGTGGCGGCGATTCAAAACACGAGAGTTAGGGTTTCTCTTTTGAGAAGAAGTGGGCGGTGATGCAAAATTTTGGTTTGGAGCCAGAAATTTTTGGTTTGGAGCCAAACAATTTTTTTGCATTGGAGCAGGCAAACTGGTGTACTTTCACGTGATCTACGAAACCACGCATTGCTGTAGTTTTAACATGTAACTACTTTCATAAAAAAATATTATTAAATGTTAATCACTAGTGTTTAATAGTGAATTATTTGCTAATTATCAATTAAATATTAATTATTTACTACTACAATCGCTAATTACTAGTTGTTAATAGGAATTATTTCATTTTTCAAATTAATTATTACTACTTATTAACTATTTAATAATAATTGATAAATATTATTGATTCCTATGTTTATTATTAACTATTAATTATTATTATTAAATATTAATATAATTAGTTATTAAATATAGATATTATAAACATGAAGTTTGTAATAGGCATCTATTACAACTAATAAAATGTAAAGTTGTTAAAAATATGTTTATTACAACTTTAGAGAGCTCACAGAATTAATATGTAAAATTTTATGTTAAATAAAATATGAATTTCTTGAGAATTAAATTTTACCAAAATATTAAATATTACTTACTAATAATAGTTATTATTAATTATCACTAATTTTTTCTTAGTTATAATTGAATTTTAACTATTAAAAGTTAGTTATTATGTACGTATTACTAATTACTTACTATTAAATATTTAATTGTATTTATTGAAAAAACTACTATTTATTAATAAAATCATACCAAAATTAATTACTAATATTAAATGTTACTTCTTATTTATTACTTCTTCATTATTAATATTGATGATTATTTCTTAATTATTTATTACTAAAAATTAATTATTAATTATTTAACAATACCGATAACTTATTATTTAATATAATAGTTATTAATATTAATTATTAAAAATTATTTAATAATTATTGATTATTTAATAGAAATTATTAATATTATTAATTAATTATTATTACTATACTAATTATAAAATGTTAATTGTTAAAACTGTCACTTATTACAACAGGTAAGAGTGAAAAGTTGTAATAGGCATTTATTACAACAGTCACAATAAACAAGTTGTTAGAAATATGTTTATTACAACTTTAGTGAACCGAGTATTTTAAAAAACATTTATTACAACTTTGCATTTTCAACCGCTGTAAAATGAAAGTTGTAATATGGTATTTTTGTTGTAGTGACCCTGAAAGAATAAATGAGTCATAGTTTCCAAACCACCAGCTCTACAACAACGAGGCACTAAAGGAATGCCAATCCTAATAAGGTTATCTTCTAGTTGTAGCCTATTATGAAGGGCCTTACATACAACCAGAGATACCTCAGGCGGAATACGAGTATGCCAAATGGCGGAAAAAACCGGGATCCAGGAAGCTAGAGTCTGTGCTGAACCCCAAGCCACCCGAATAGAGAAAAGTCTACCATCCAATCCTACTCCTCCCCCATGAGCATCGGAGAAGGCCTTCACAAATTGCATCTGTTTCCATGTTTCACTAGTGTAAAATGGAATTCCAGAGAAATTCGCAATCAAAATTCTGTGGTAGTTGGCGTGAAGAAATAACACCCATAGGGAGTTGTTAGAAGAGAACCTAACCCACAATTTACATGCATAGGTTGAACAGCTGTTCTTCGAATTACGAAGGCCTAGGCCGCCTTCTGTCTTGGGATGACAAATGATGTCCCAAGATATCCAATAGTGACGGCTGGCATTGTCCTTTTCTCCCAGAAGAAGGACGAAGCCAGCGAGCGAAAAGAGCAGAAAAAGGAGGAAGTAGGAGTCATGGACGTGAAGACATGAGATCCTATTGAGTCAAGAACCGACTTTACAAGAACCAGTGTACCCTTCTGAGAAAGGAGAGACGCATTCGAATGAATTATCTTGCCCTTAGCTTTATCACTTAGGTGATTAAAGATAGCATTAAGCTTCCTTCCTCTGTATAGGACAATACCAAGTTAAATCAAAGGCAGGGACACTGCCTTGAATCCGGAGAAGGTTTCAGTCCAAGAAATCCTTTGCGGAGACAAAACAACTTTTAGAAGAATTCACAAGTTGGTCAAAGCTTCTCTCGTATTGATGGATAAAGTTAACCAAACAGCGGGAAGATTGTTTATTGCCATTAGAAAATATGATAATGTCCTCTGCAAAGGATAATGAGGAGATAAGGGGCATCAATTGGGAATGCTGAACCGATGTCTTTGACCCGTTGTCGAAAGAGAATTCAATCCATGAACGAAAGCCTCAACAACAATGACAAACAAAGTCAGGGAATAAGGACCAAATTGGTGGATGACCATCCCTGAGGGAGATTTCCACCCGAAAAGAGAAACTGGATAATGAGACAAAGGGCTCCCTGAATGGTCGACCACACTCTGGAAAAAGACCCCATTAAAACCATCTGGTCCACTCGCACTATCCTTGCTCAGTACAAAGTCCACGCACTATATAACTTAAGTCTATACTAGTATAAAGTTCAAATAAAACCCATAAGCATACATAAGAAGATAACTTATTTTAATCATAATTGTTTTCAACAAATTAGGCTTCTCCTTATTAAATTCAAAATATTCTAAACCTAAATTTCAATAATTATTTAAAATTTAAATCACAAACTACTACGCCATGATTTTTCCGAAAACTTGGTTTAGACATATCTCAAAATTTACAAGATGAAATTCAAATCTTTTCTTTCATTAGAAAAATATAATCCAATAAATTCGGGTTATTCTTGTTTAAAAGAATTCTGACTTAAATTGGATTCTATATACTCAATTGAAGTTCATATCTTGAAATCATGAATTATCGCTACGTGGCAGGCTCATTTTAATAAAAAATTAATTAATTCATTTAACGTTCAACAAATTTATAAATTTTAAACCGATTCTCTTGCGTTTTTAATATAAACTTATTAAACATTCAAATTCACTTGGAAATATCAACTATCTAATCATTGAACATTCCCTATCATGTTTTAGCTAGAAAATTTTTATCCATTAAAATTTCTCATAAATAATCTAGCTTACCTAATTTTTTATATTGAAAAGGATGTATACGACAGTCATATATATCCCATTCACAAGGATAAGCGATCCCGTTAGGGAAATAAGATAAAGAAATAAAATCCGGGTTATACACCCTGAATTGAAAATATTAGCACATCCTCTAACATTCCCAAAAATAAATAAACTGGAAATTTAAGTTTCCACTAGACCCCTGAAATCTCAAAATTTGAAATATTAGCACATTCTCTCATATTTCAAGAACAACTTCTAAATCATGAAACATGACAAATGGTAAAAATTAAAAGAATTCAATAAAACTTAAAAACTTTTGGGTTTTCTAATTCACAAGGATATCACCAACAAGGATAAGGTCAAACCAATCGGGATATGACTTCAAAATTTTGGTTCATTAAGGTTAAAAAAATAATCTAGAATATTTGTTAATTCCAATGACAAAACGAGCACAAAAACAAACAGTTGGTGAAAACCGGTTGCTAAGTCAAATAGTGGAATGACTTTAGCACTACCAACCTATTGAATAGGTCATCGATCCGAGACATGGAATTTAATAAGCTTGTCATGGTCGCAAAGCCATAACATTCCATCGGATAGCTTCACAAAGATAGCTCCCCCTTTATAACCTTAGTGAACAGTCACTAAGAAGGATAAGCAAATAGATTAGCCATGGGAATAACAACCAAATTCGAACTCACTTACCCATCAAGGTGGTCATCCATAAACAGGTGTAGAGATCTCAGAAAATTCACGAGAAATGTGAATAATAGAAACACGACATCTTTAATGTTATATTAAAGAGAGCTCATCATCCTAAAAATATTATTCTAACTTCTCACCGAAGTTTGCCTCAAGAATTTTTCTCCCAAAGCAATGATAACTGAATTACCCAAATTCTAGAAAATAATAAGATGGGAAGACACTTGGGCTATAATAAGGGCGGCCATACACACCTATAATTGGTACTTGTAAACCAAAAGGGATACATGAAAAAGCATAAACGAGCTCACGGCTCCTCAGAAGAACACATAAGCAAGCACTCAAATCCAGAGATCGCAAAAAGGGTGGAGGAGGCCTATCACAAGATGAGACACGATCTCTATATAGCTAGCCTATCATTCTGAGTACACAGCTTATGTGGGCACACAACTCAATGATGAGAACACAAATAATGTGAGCACACAGATCCAATGAGCACACATCTCGAGTGTGAAATAGCTCAAGTGAGCACACATCTCGAGGGTGAACACATAGCTCGAGGGTGAGCACACGGCTCGATCATGAGCCCACAGCTCGAGTAAGCACACAACTTGACAAATGGTCATAAGAAGAAAAACTCAACAAATGATCAAATGATCAAAACCCCAAAGTGATAATCAAAGATCAACAAGGATAGCACAATTTACATTAAGTTAATAAATAGGAGAGTTTAGCCAAATGTCCCATAAGCACTGACTTAGCTCAAGTATTTATGAATGAATTGAAAATCCCACTATCAGACACAATACACAAAACCTTTGTGTCGTAATTTGTCATGTCGAAGTGTCTATAAATCCCTATCGATAACATGGCGTCCTACGTCTCAATAAGAATTCATAACATACTCCAAGGGGAAAGTAACACAAAAATTTTATGATGCTAAGCGGAAATAATTTATCCACTTTCGACTCACCAAACTAATCCCAAATGGATTAGTGTACTACTTGGCCAAGAATTATTTTATTGACCCATTATATAAAACGATTCAAAGTCTTCACAAATAAGTCCCAAAGATGATTTCAACTTAAAATAGAAAACAACTCTAAATTCTCAACCATGAAAGGGGGCGGCACTCAAAGTTTATCTAGACCAAGATTCTACATTAAACTAAGTATTGTGGAACTATCGGCTGGATTCACAATCTTTGGAAAGGTCGCTAAACACGAACCATGCAAAGAATTCATGAACAAGCACAGGATGTCTATAAAACTTAGTAATTGAGAAAGAAAGAAAAATGTTATTTTTAGGAAGAATTCAAATAAATTTGATTCAATAAACAAGGAATCACAAAGATTAACTCAAATAAATTTGATTGGTCAAATAAAGGATCAAGATATAAGATAGGATATGATGGGTCCTAAGACCCAAGTTAAATCCTAAACACAATTTCCTAAGAGATACTTAAGACAATGATCCTCGTCATAATATCTTAAATTGTTTCAAACAAGGCTCTGATACCAAGTGTAACAACCCACCTCTATACTCGCGTTAGCCAAGGTCGTTGCAAGTAATGATATCAATTAACCCGAAGAATAAGGCTGTTAAGGAGCGATCATCTGTATAATATCTTTGAACGAGTGTTGAACATGTCGAATAATGTGGTCTTACTTTTTGAATCTCATGTGGAAATCCATCACATCTAATTCAAGTTCAAATCTACTTCATGGTGGCTATATATGATTCAGAATTAATATACAATACATAACAATATAATTAGCGTCAGACACAGATATTCACATCATTAAGGCGAAAACAGATATGAATATACCACATAAGTGTATACACCAAGATAGTGGTCAAAAAATATCCACTATACAACATATGAATAGATACAAGTGCAAGCCAAAAGAATATTATACATGAGGAGTCACTGTCTCACATACATATACATGTAATAGAGATCTACAACTCGAGTGTAGAAATCCAAAAGCCAAAGAATGGTCTCCGCTAGAAATGATATGAAAACATCTGCAACACTCAGTCTGACCTGGGTATTATTTATAAGAAAGTAAACAATAAATGGATCAGTATAGCTGTACTTATCACAATAAATGGAGACAGAAATGGAGATATAAAAAGGTAATGTCATATTTGTAATGCACAATAATGTTCACAATAAAATGTGAAACCCCAAGAATGTTCACATAGTAACTCCAAGATGTCTCGGTGCTACAAAAGAGTGTTACATTTTAAAGTCATAAAGCTACTCACCCAAAATGATATCTCCTATCAAGTCAACACAAGATCGATAATATAATATCAAAACGACAACAACTGATAACCTGTATCAAAGAAACCCGAATTGATAACACATATCAAAGTAACATAAGGTTTGATAACACAATTCGAGATTATCAGAAGATTGGGGAATACACAATTACACTTGGAACACACAAATCCAATAATGAACCGAAGCTCAACAAATAGTTCGAAGACTCTCAAGATGAACCAAAGTTCCTCAAGAAGATCCACCTGAACCGATGTTCCTAAGGATGATCCGAAGACCATCAGAGTGACCCGAAGGCCGGAATGATCTGAAGATCTTCGATGATAAAAATTGATCATATATAGTGTAAACTACTCCAAGCTAGTTTAATATATGAGTCGAGCTACATGTCCCATAACCACTTGCTTTACTCGAATATTTACGAACGAGTTGTATTTTCCACTATAAATACGAAACAATCATTGCCACGTTTTTTAATAGAATGAGTCCAAGAATTAACCGTCGAAGCAAACGCAAGGATTCATAGTCTTTGTTTTTACTAAGGTGCTTAATTGGATTTCTCATACGAATGAGGAAAAGGTTTATATAAATATATACTAGTGAATTGGAAGACAATTTTGTACAAAAAATACCATTAGAAATCATTTTAATAAAAGTTTTGGTATTTACAAATAATATAAAACCCTTTATAGTTTGCAGTGAAGTGGTAAATCTCATCAAATATCAATTGCAATAACAATCAATCTCAAAATTCACATTTTAATAACGTAAAACAAATCCTACAACTATCAATTACAAAATTGTTTTTCACGAATCAATCGAAAGTCCATCAATTTGAGTTGTTGAAATACGTGGACTAAAGCAACTGAAAAGTCACAGGAAAAGAGAAAATGACCTGAAACTCAGTTGGGGATAAGCCTGGAACAAGCTAAATTACTGACCATGGTCACCACCGGTTGATAGAAGAAAAACAAAGCTAGAACCATATTTTAGACATCTGGGCCGATTTCCAAACGTCTGACCTGGTTCGGACGTCGGAAAATGGGTTTTAGACGTTAGAAATTGGTCTTGGCCAATTCCCGAAGAACTGTTCTGACGTCCGAGATTTATTTCAGATGGCTGACTTGCTCTGATGTAGTTTTAAAGGGGAAAACATAGTTTTTGGCTCTGTATCAATACGTGCTTACTCTAGACTCTTGGATAGGTTAAAAACATTCCTTGTAATACTAAAGCACGTGAACAAACATCTATATAAGGATTTACACTAGAAATCATTGAAATAGGATCAAAATATCATAAACTGGAAAGTTCACACACAAACAATCCAACTCATGTAATTCAAATACAACACAAGCGTGCCAAAGGCACGCTATCCAAGCATATAGCTTGAGGCATAGATGTCAGTTCTCTGAGAACTCACCTTTGGTCTTAAGAAGCAACGAATTGACCCAATAACAAGCAAAAGCTACCTCTCTTCCAATATAGCTTGCTAATTTTCAATCTAAACACATATAAATGAATTTCCTAAGAGTTAGGTTTAGGAAAATCTGAGAAATTGAAGAGAGAACAAGATGGAGAAGCTTACCCAAATCTCTATATTTGATTTCGTCAAGAATTTGGATTCCTAAGATTAACTAGGGATTAGGGCTTTTTATTTCCCCTTCCTCTCCCAGTTTCTGTTTTCTTTTAAGGGTTGAAAGTGAATCAGAAGGAGGGGGCTATGGAGTTATAAGATTGTGGGCTAGGTTAGCTAACCCCAGTCCCAACTAAAGTCCCAATTTTCAAAAACTCCAAACATATCGATGTTTACAGTTTTTGTTGTCGTAAATAACATTTAGAACTCAATGGAAGTGGTTTCGAGTCCAAATTCATCCATATGCAAAAAGTAACTTTTTGGACCTATACTCGATTAACGACATTGTATATAAATAAAATATTTAAATATATTATCGTGAAACATACGGGTTGTTACACTAGGTCGTTGGCTTGTTCCATCTTGGTTTTGATAAGAATTTTTGTAACACATTTTTTGACTCAGGTGAATGTCTGAATTTGAGTTTCTCTTCACTCATATACCCAAAAAATAGTTTACTTCCTCCATGTCTTTAATTGAGAATTTCTGATTTAAATGATGTATCAACTGTTTGATTCCATGATTTTCACTCCTAGTAACCAGAAAGTCATCCACATATACAAGCATATATGTTACAGCCTTATCGTGAAATTTTGTGAATAATGACATGTTTGACTTTGTTGAAGTATATCCAACTTTGGTCAGAGTGTCACTAAGATTCTCAAACCATACTTTGAGTTCTTTCATTAGACAATAAATTTCCTTTTTTAGTTTTCATGTTAAGTTTTCATTCCTAGTTTGCACAAACCCATGAGGTTGTTCCATGTAGACTTCCTTTTGTAAAGTTTCATTTATGAAAGCATTGTTTGCATCCAGTTGTCTTATTTCCCATCTTCTATGTAAAGCAACTGTAAGAATAATTTGGATAGATGTTATCTTGACAACATGGGGAGAAAGTTTCATTAAAATCAAAACCTTATCATTGAGAGAAACCTTTTGCTACTAGTATTGCTTTGTACTTAGGTATAGTACCATCAAGATTTCTTTTTAATTTATAGGTCCACTTGCACCCAATGACATTTTTATTACTTGGTGGTGAAATAAGTATCCATGTATTGTTCCTTTTGAGGGCATTATATTCCTCTTGCATTGTTGTCTTCCATTTGTAGTTTCAAATTGCTTGCTCATATGTGTAGGGTTCTTCATTATCCAGGCACGAGTTGAAATTTTTTGGTTTAAATATGTCACTCGTAGCTTTAGTAATCATTGGGTGTTCATTTTTCATTTTATCAGATTGTTGGTTGTGCTCATTACTATCTGATTCAAATTGAGTACTGGATGATACATTCTATTCTTATTCTGCTTTAGGTTGAGATGAACTAGAGACATTACCAGGTGAAGTTGAGTGTTCTTCACTGCACTCTATTAAGGAGGGTGTGTAATGAACCTTAATTTCATCCAATTTATCTTCTATTTGCTCAGGCTCCAAACTCTGATCAATGGGAATAGGTAGGATGGATAATTTGAACTTGTATATTTCTTGAGTGGTTTTAATATCCTTTTCCTTATAAGTAAAAAATCATTGAATATAAAACGTATGGATATGAACGCTCTGCCATTGCTGTCAATACACTTGTAACCTTTAATATTCTTTTGGTAACCAAGAAATGTACATAGTTAGGACCTGAAATTCAATTTATGCTTGTTGTATTGCCTTAAGCAAGAGAATAAGAGACATCCAAACATTCTTAGCCTTCTGTAGTTAAATGTCTTATTGAATAAATTCTCTGTTGGACTTCTGTGTTTCAGATTTTTTGTAAACAGTCGATTGATTAAAGAAACCGATGTGGCAAATGCATCTAGCCTAAACTTAAGGGATAAGAATGCTTGTGCAAATATGACCAATGTCGTTATTTGCAATGGATTCCTCTACGCTATATGACCCACCGTTGCCAAAATGGTCGCCCTCAAACCGCTCCCCTGAAAACGCGACACGACACCACCTAACTGCTGAAAGATCCTCAAGTTGCATGCCTTATAGATGAATTGCAAACTCCAAACTCGAACCCTAAGCTCTACTTCACCCTACAAGCTCAAATCAAAACTCCAATTCATATAAAATTAGATAGAAATCAAGAAAAATCAAACCTCGGTATAGAACTGAACATAGACATCGCCCACAACATGATTGAACACATTTATACCAGTACAAAAGTGAGCACCTCAATACGAGTTCAAAAATTCTACATTTATAATTTTTAATTAAATTGAGGAATTGATATTAATATTTTTTTCAAAACTAGAAATAAAATTTTCCTTTTGCTATGAAGTCTACTAGAAGATAAAGGAGGCAGGCAGATAAAAAAAATAGTTGAATCAGAGAAAGTGTGTGCTAATATGTATTGTTGGTTTGTATTAATTTTAAATTTTTGGGAATCACGTTATGCTGACTTTTATTTATGAATGAACTACAAATAATAAAACAAAATCATTATTGTACTCAAAATAGCTACATGAATCCAAAATAACTATAGCATACCATAGTTTATGAAATCACAAAAATACTACCGTTTTGCTGAAAAATCTTCAAAGACCAATTTGATATGGAAAAAGTTCAATAAATTAAATTAACAATATATCATGAAAAAATCAAGTTGTATTATTAACAATTTATTATATTATTTTTTATTTGTTCAATTCATCATTGGAAATAAATTTACAATATGATTTTATAATTCCATTAATTGAAAAACTTAAATGAGATTATTAAATCAATTTAATTAATATTTGATTCAAATTAATATTTAAATAATCACTAAATTATTATTCAAGTCATTAAATTCTAATAAATCAATAATTTGTATATTTTAGAAGTAATTAAATACATAAAATTCAATAATTAAAATTCTTGTTTGTTACATTCTCCCTTCCTTAAATGAATTTTGCCCCAGAAATTTTCGAAGTAGGAAAAATGCCTACAAATCTTAAGTCTAAAGTATTAGTTAAAATCAGTTGCTAAACTTAGTTTACTTACTTCTAAATTTATGGAGAATTTTAGTAGTATCTCCTTTGCGAGTCTTGCTCCGAAAACTACATATTACCATTATAAGGCTCTAACCAACTCCAAAGAAAATAGAAGCCAAGTGACTAATGTTATATAGGACATAAATCATCAATCAATTCAAAATCCAATACTTAATAGCCACTTCGTACCCTTTTCAGTTTATATTTATTTTTTAGTGTTTAATTTATTATATTTATGTAGCATTTGTGCAAGAAACAAGTGGAAATCTCTTGCTTCTTTGCATGTACACAACCAAAATGAAATCAGACTAGCGAAAACGTAATATGATGCAACATGTAATAAGGATGCAAACAAACAACATAAAAAGCATATGCAGCTTAGTCAGAGGATACCTTATAACATAATAGGCATCCAATATTTCAAAAGATGATTTAGAACTAAATGCTCGGGTTTTATGTTCAAGTTGTATTTTCAAATTTCTTTGAAGAGATATAAATCAAAACAAGCAAAATTGTGACAAGGAGGGGGATCCTCCTATTGAAAAATGGTGTAACTCTAGAATAAAAAAACATGGAGCATATGATGGTATTCCAACTTCTCCTAAACCAAAACAAAAGAGAAATAAATATACCTAACAAGTCTCTCAATCGAGAAACTTCTAATCATCGAACTTTAGCTATAATAAAAATATTTGAAAATCATTTCACAGATATATATACACACACACATCAAATTTCTTCAAAATTACTGCTCAACTTCACCAAAATTTAAGTTATAATAATGATAAAAAATTATATACCATAGTTTATAAAATACAAAATCAATCAGTTCAAAGCAATCAAATTCTATAAAGGAATCAACTAACACAACAATAAACCAAATTATGCAAGGGGAGTTCTATCACTATTTAAAATGTCAAATGACTATCCACTATATTTAGGATATTTCTTAGACTCCTAGACTAAATATTTAATTATACCGAGCTTGTATAATATGCATAAATCATTTATATGCTATATTTGATCTAATCACTTGCTCGGATACATATATCTCACCTTTGAACTTTTGTCACACTCTTAACCTTCTAAGTGCAGACTCTAATTGGGTTTCTGGATTAGGACCTTTTCCTTCCTTACATAGCCTCATACTATGATAGAAATCACCAGTATTATAACCATAATCCAAATAAAGTGTTCTTTGTTAGAACTAAATGAGAAATCCTTCTTCAGATTGGTGTAACTCACCACAAAGTTATGATTCGAACTCTAGATCTTGATCATGTCAATAAAACAATTCATGAATATCATACTTACTAAACCTAATTGGTTTTTTAATTGCACCAATTTTTTAAATTATTTTCACTTCTATTTATTGTATTTTATTAAATAGAAAATTATTTTTAAATTACTTCAAAAATTTCATATAAGTTTTTACTCATTTTATAACAATGAATCCTTATAAAATATCAAATTGAAACATAATCTATTTTAATATACTTGACATAATGTTCTCTTAAGTCTTAAGATATATGAAAGCACTAATTTTATTTTATTTCTTATTTATTTATTATTTCTCAAGATTCAAATGGGTTGTAACAGCCCGGAATTTCTGAACCAATTTAAAATTTTAATTTTAGCTATTTTAATGTATTTTAAGAATTTAAAATGATTTATTTTGCGAATTAACGATTTAAAATTTATTTAAATCGAAGTTAGAGCGTATAAATCTATATTAATTATAAAATGAACTCGAAATGGCGTGATAGTTCGAAAATTCGATTTTGAATTTCAATTGAATGTACAAAATTCAGTATAAATCAGATTTCAATAAAACAAGAAACATCAGAATCTATTTAGAAATATTTTTCTAATAAATGTTAGAAACTAAGATTTTACTTTATAAATTGTTAAGTTATGTCCAGTTTGAAATTTAAAATAGTCGCTATGGAATTTATATATATTTTATATAATATATAGCCCTTAAAAATAGCCATTTTGCAAACGACCTCCATTTTAGACGAAACCACTTTTGTTAGATTCGGAATGTCAAATTATAGTCAGGTTTAAAATTTCATAATTTTTGGAATTAATATATGAGCATGGTGAGTTTAAACGTATTTTGAATTCCAATTTAAATTTAATCGATTGGAAAAAAGACCATTTTTCAAAAGATCTCCAAATTCAAAGAAATTAGTAGTTTTGTTAGAACCGTATCGTCAAAACATAGCTAGATTTATTTTTCTGTAATTTTTGAAGTCAGTATGTGGCCGCGGTAAATTAAAATGTACGTTCAAATTCAATATCGACTGTTATATTAAATTTATATTTTAATGACAAAAACTAACTAAAATGATCGAATTGGCTTACGAAACATATCCCTTGCGTCTGGAATGGGGGTATTTAGCTAGGGGCGACAGTCCTTGGGTTTGATTTGGAGTTTGTATTAATAAACAGGTATTTTTGGAATTAAAATAATAATAAAATAATTACATATATATATTCAAAATCAGAAAACCCTCGTCATTTTTCTACCAGCCCTAGCAACGAATGGGCAAAATTGCTCAAGAATTCAATCCCAAAAATCTTCCAACCCACTTCGAAATTCAACCCAACTCCAAACAAAAATTAAAGAGGGAAGTTTGATCTTCAAATCCATAGTAGTTTAATCTGAATCGGTAAAGCATGTTGCTCGAATTGGGGGCTCAAAGTCATTGCGTTTTCATGCATTTCCTGGCGCCGTCGTCCGATCGAGTTCACCCGAACTCCTGGAGTTCAAAGGCGATGTGGAGGCCGAGGACGTGGCACCTCGTGATCGGTCGATAGAGGCCTGTGGCGGCTTGCTTTCTTGGTCAAAGGGTTTGAGAAATGGGTTTAAGCATAGGTTCGTTGTACTAAAGGAAGAGGGGAGTTACGGGGAGAGAGAAAATTAAGGAAAGGATTATTTTAATTTTTATTAAATTAAATATTAATGTAATCTAAAGTTTGTAATCTCATATCTTATTCATATGGAATCAGAATTTGACAATTCAAGTTGCTTTGGATTCGCGACAACGAACACTACAACATGGAACTAACCAGAACAGAAACAGGAGCAGTTAGAATTTTTGACTAAATTAAACATCCAGTTTAATTTAGTTAAAGCCATCCTTCAGTAAAGAATGAAGGAGTGGAGACCAAAGTGAGAATTATCTCACTAAAATATTTGTACCATTTATTTATTTTATAACTGAAAATAAATAAATTATCATTATTGATTATTATATGTTATTTATTTTTGGAATTCAACACACGAACTCCCACAAATCATATGAATTGGAAGCGATGTATGGATATTAGCGACACTCGCATTTCATACTCCGTGGATGGCCACTTGTGGCGCCGTAAATGGCATTGGGTAGTTGAGTATTTATTTATATGGATGATATTGTTGAATTTCTGTGTTATGATTATGACTGTGATTTGGAATGTTTAATACATTAGAAAAATAATTATTGTGATAGCTAAAATGGACATAAATATTTATTTATAATTTAAACAATGAAAATTGGTTAAGTAGAAATATAATTCAAACCGAATTTAAATTGGTTAAATTTATTAACCAATGATTTATTTAAATTGATTGTTGTTGTTGGTTGAAAACCCCACATGGGTATGGGATGATATTTGACATACACTAATCCCAATGTTTAGTTGTATGTCAATCGATTGGTTAATAGAATATGGTGAGGTCTATTTATTTGTTTTAATGCTTATACAGTTGTAGAATGCACTCTGGATGATGTATGAATGTTTAATGATTGTTTATCATTATTGTTGAATACCTGCGATGTATGAAATCCATATAACAGAAATTATATGGTAATTGATTGAGTCGCATTCCGATTCAGAATATGAACGAATGTTTTAAAATAATATTCAGTGAAGAATTATATTATGATTTTGATGTCCGATTTTGGATGGACACGAAAATATTGGAATATACGAAGCTAAGTTATGTAGCTAAATGCCATTTTAACTCGAACAGGTTTATCGATCGGTTTTATTCATTTTATAACGAAAAGGAAATGGATTTAAAAATCAGATATTTTGAAAATATTATCATTTTAATATAAAATGATATGGAATATTCAATTTTGATTTAAAATTGAAATGGAAGTTGGAATCGTTTTAAAATGAATTTATAAATGATTTATAAAATACGTTTTGGATGGAAATCGATGATATATATATTATACATATTTAATGGCTTGAATAGAACGCGCCACGCAGCGATCGTTCGCAAATTTCAACCATTAATTTCAAATTGATGTAACGGGAGATCCGACCATCGGATTCTCCTAAAACTGGAACCGTTGGGTTTGTATCGAAAAGATCTTTCCAATGAATATAAGAGATTTAAATTTGAATGTTGGGATTTCAAATTATGTCCAAATCAATTTCAGAAAAGGTCGCTATGGATGCAGTTTGGTGGCCGTTATTGGAAACCGACTGTAAAGGCCTTAATAAAATTATTAAAAATATGGGAAATTGTGTAAAATCATAATAAATGATTTGGAAAGATTTTGGATGAAAAATTCCAAGTTTTGAAAAGATAAAAGAATTTTTTATCTAAATGAACTAGTTATTAATTAAAATAATAATTCAGTGTTTTTAAATAAATAAATTGGACTTGTAAATGGTTATAGAAATAACTAGAATTTTCCTATGAATGAATTGGAATGGATGTGAATGGAAATTATCTTCGGATATTTTGACATTGGATTCCGTGATTATACGGATATTGTTGAGGAATTTGGAAGATACAGATATCGTTATTCCTAATACGATATCCGTTGTTTTCAGAATTTGATATTGAATATAAGCAGATATAATTTCTATTTAGAGCCTTGTATTTAATATCAAATTGGATTTTGGGTTCATTGTGAAAGATGTTTTAAATAACATTTGTTCTTAAAATCTAATTAACAGTGAAGATATGATTTGAGATTTATAAATCCTTTAGATAAGATTAATGGAATTTTCCAAAGAAAAGTTTTCCAGTTTAATATAATAAATTGGGATTGAATGGAATACGATTTGGTAATGATCGAGATGAGCTTCTGTGAAGGAAGACCGCTGATATATATGGAATTTAAAAGGCTTTATCGTTATCCCATTTATATTATTAGTCTGATACGGAAATTTATATCAATTATATATTGATCTGTTTTCCGTGAAGATTCCATAATTAATGGAAGTTGATTTGAGTTTATCGTGACCTGTGTTTTAAATGACGTTTTTTCTTTAAACCAAGTAAAAGAAGGATTAATTTCCAGAAAGTTGAATAATCGTTAAATAATGAATTTCACAGATTGAAACCAAGAAGAGTTTTAATAAATCTTTAATTAGATTTGGAGTGAATGAATGGTAATTATATTTACCAAAACATGAAATGTAATATAAACCAAATACTTGGTTTTTGGTATTGAATATGATTGATTGATTGTTTGGATTGTGTTCGACCAGTTTATGAGCAAAATATGCTTTTATGTTTAGCATTGGGTTGGGTAGAAATATTGGTATGCTAACATCTTGTGAAACACTTCACGATTTGACTATGAGATGTTTAGCGATGTTGTTGTGTTCATTTCAAATTTAATGAATGATTTTGAAATGATATTTTTCTAAAGTGAAAAGAAGTGTTTTCCCGATTTTGGATAGGGAATGTTTTATAAAAATGTTTCATAAAACAGAAAGGATTTCGAGGACTAAACCCGATATTTCCAAAATGATTTGAAAAAGTATTATGTGTTTGTCATTGTAGTTCACTACATAACTGATTAGTTGCTATTGATGATATATCTGTTTGGTGGCGGAGAATTTATTCCCTTGCTTAACAGCCTTCTTTGAGACGTATGAGCTCAAAGGTTATGTGATTAATGGTGACGGATCATATGCGTGAATTGCTAATGTGAAGTACTGTATATATTGGAAGTACTTGTGATTATTATGTTGTGAAATGATTTTCCCTACTTCGGGATATGAAATGGTTTACTATGTGGTTAAATGTTCGGGTAGCCCTGAGGACAAAAAATATGGGTGAGATGGCAGTGTAGTTTTCCCCGAGGGCGTGGGATAGTGCATCGTCAGTGTAGCATGCTCCATCATGGGAGGTGCACACACACACACACACACACACACACACATATATATATATATATATATATATATATATATCGAGTTGGTAAGGTACGTACCATTTGCCTTGTCGACGGGGGAAACCTCCCAATATTTGGTTTCATATTTGTTTGTATGCATTATGATATTTTAGAATTCATGTTTCCAAAGATTTTGGTTTGAGATCCCGAAGTGAAATCTACTTTGATATAAAAGCTAGATATGTATTTCAAATGATTTGAAATAAGAATTCGGGAATAAAGTCCAAAGAAATAATTTCTGTAAAGTGAATTGGATTTCGAAAAATCTAAGTTTGGGGTTAAGCCTAAATGGGTAGATGGGGAATTGCATGTTGTATGATGCATTGTAGATACGTATGACTGTTATTAGTTGTTATTTATACACTGGTATTCATGGGGGTGAACCCGTTCCGTGACATACGACGTGGTCCCGTGATTTACCTTATTTTAAAGTAAAGTTTAATAACTGTTTTGAGTTCTCACACCAGTCCCATGACTAACTCAAATTTTTATATTTCTACCTAAACTCTGGGTGCCTATATTTTCCACACGGGCGGTCAGTAGTTTTGGTTTTGTAGATTATTTCATTTAGCAGGATTCTGGATCGAAGCTTAAACCTGTGTCCAGAGCATTGATAGTCTTCCGCCGTGTTAGTTTATTTGTTTCCGCTGCATCGTATTACATTTATTGTAAATTTATTTTTCGTGGTATTTTATTCTTGATACTCTGATATTCTGTACTCTGACGTAACATTATTATGATGTTTATAAAAGTCTTCTGTTGTTTGTTCTGATGTGTTGTGCGCCCAAAGTTAGCGTATCCGCCTTTTTGGTTCGATTTTAGTCAGTTTAACGATCAGTTCTGATCGACCGAAAAGGAGGGTCACTACATTGTTAGTTAACAAAATGTGGGTCTTCAACCGAGTCGACCTTTCAAAAATTCTGTCTTAAAGTATTCTACGGAAAATTATCTACGGATTATCCCTAATGACATCCAACAATATATAAGAATTAAATGTTCAAATGAAACTATGGTTTTAATAAAACTAGGCTAATAATTTTTGTATCTAGTTTAACTCATTTCAATCTTTAGTTATACTACCTATTTTCAATTGAAAATTACAAATTTCCACATTACAATTCAAAATGTCTTTTATTCCAAATCAGTTTCCTCTTAAGGGAGCTTAAAATTTCAATATCCAATTTTTATTTAAAAAATCCTTTTGAAAAATCATATATCATTTACTTCTATGTATATGAAATAAATTAAAAAAAAATTATTCACTAATACTCACCTTGTATTCATTTGGATTTGAACTCATCTTGATCGCACAATGATAAAGATGATAATTTGCTAAGTGCACCATAACCTTCGCCCAAGCAAACATTCACTTAAAAAGTTATTTAGATCTCCACAAAACTACTGATCAAGATATTTATCCCAACTATCCAAAGGAAAAAATTCACTTTAAATTTCATTTTGAAATATTTTAAAGCAATACTACAATTACTTTTCTCAAAATCTTTTCGGAAGTATAGAAAAAACCAAGAGTGTAGCATGTGTGCTTCTTCTTTGATACACAGAGCTAGTTTAATCTTCAAAATCGAAGAGCCATGGCGAGATTCACGAGATTATTTATGGCGGTTTGAAAGTTCTGGGCTGCCTTTGGGACCTTCAATTGACTTTAAATTCCTGTTATAAAGCTTCTTTTCTCTTCTCTTATAGTCTAAAGCAATTAATAAAGAATTAATCTCTGCTAAAATTAATTTAACTTTCACTGCCATGGGAATAGATGCCTTTTTGAACACAAGAATACACCATTCTTTCTATATGTGAAATGTAAAGGCTATAATTGCAATTTTTGATTTTGCCAATAGATCCTTGTTTTTTCGAGTAAAATAGATCAGGTTGGAAGTTTTTTGAACTATTCATGGATGTTTTGAGTTTTAATTTGAAGATTGTCCTTAATAAAATCCTAGATATATTTAGAGTATTTACATTTGAAAAATAGATGATCCTTTTTTCTTCTTCTGATAAACAAAGTTCATAGTTTTTCCCATCGTCGACAAACTATTTTCCCAACTTATCCAAAGTTTAAAGTCTATTAGTACAAGCTAGATACGTAGTAAAACCGAATTTTTGAACATTAGGATTCCTCCATACCAGATTAGACCATTAAAAATTAGCAGAAGCAAGGGAGATTGAGTTATAAGAAGATCTCAGATATCCATCTTCTAAATGTTTTATCTTTCCATTTAGATTATATTGAACAATTTTTTTTTTGGCAAACTCTATTCAAACACTCGTAATTTCGTAATATACACCACTGTTTTAATACAAAAACTATGACTATGTCATCCTTTCCTTTAATTTCATTTTTAGTCCTTTTCTTATAATGCATCTTATAAATAATATTTGATGAAACCTATAAAATTTTATGAAGTTAACAAATCCTATTAGACCATTTAAGACAACTTCTGAACTAAATAATTTAATTCAAATGTGTTTAATCATTCAAAATTAGAGTTGATTTTTAAAATAAAAACAATAAAATAATTTAAAATGTTACTGTCAATTTTTTTTTGAATTTTAGGTAAATTTATTGCAAAGAATTGTTAATTTTGTGTAACTTAGTTTTAAGGTTAAAAAGGAAGATGGTGAAAATATAAAAGCATAATTTTCTGAAAAGCATGGTGTGTAAAAAGAAATATTTGGCGTATTCTATTTTATTTCAGCTCACGGTGTATGTTAAGAAATTATGGGTGTACGAATTGAATTAGCCTTTTTTTATTTGATTTCCCTCAACCTAACATTATTAAGAGATGTCTTTCAACTTAACACACCTATCTAATACTCCATAGTAGAATCATGAAATTTAATTCACACGAGCTTTGATTCTAATATACTTAAAAATTGTCAAGAAATGCTCATATGTTGGTAGAATCTAAATTAACAATCAAACAAACAGTAGTCAATACTCTTAAGCTATTTGAGCATGACAAATAAGTAATAATGAAAATTGAAAAAATACTACCATAATTAAGCAACAAAATATTGATAATTATAGAATTTTGAAATTTTAATTCTTTATGTATATATATATATATAATAAATCCTAGATAAAATATTTCATTTATCAAATTTTCAAAAATTATTAGCACACCTGTTTGTCATGTTCAAATATTTTAAATTTCCTATCGACAAGGAGGCATCCTAGGTTCTCGATAAAATTACAAATTTTACACTAACAAAACAATTAACACTACACATTCTTATAACATGATATATATATATATATGTATGTATGTATGTGTGTGTATGTATATAAATATATAGGGAAAGTCTATTTAGACACAAAATGAGGGACATAAAATCTAAACATAAGATTACCCCATGATTTGCACCCCTTACATATAGACAAATTAATCATGTGGCTGAGATTTTGTCTCCTGATTTGTGTCAATATTTTTTGTTCATATAGCCGCTCTCATATATATATATATATATATATATATATATATATATGTGTGTGTGTGTGTGTGTGTGTGTGTGTGTGTGTGCACACAATCTCTCTCTATGTGTGTGTGACTCATTCTAAGGTCTCACTTACTATATTAAATGAGTTATCCTACCAGATCCAAGGTTCTTCCTTAACTTTTAGCGTTAATACCAAATGTAATGGCCTTCCTTTTTGAACATCGAAAGTCAACACTGAATACGCCTATGGTATCTGAATGTCGAACATTGAATCCTCGAAAAGGAAATTGTTGGGACAAATAAAAGAGAACAACGGAAATAGAATCTCATAGCGGAAACAACAATATTTAATAATAGTGATAATAATAAATTAACTGTCAATCCAAGACACAAAGTATATTAAAGTTAAGAGACGTCTCATCGATTAGGCAGTTATTATTTTCTAACCTTACAATTGTTAATAGTAATGTGTGTACATATATGGTACAATGAAAATAAAACTATAACACAGATGAGCATTTGGCTTTTCTCGATGAGCTACATGTCTAGCTAATGACAATCTGGAAAATTGCTCGGTTTGATCCGAGAATCATAATGAAATTGCACACAAGTCGGTTTGGAAAACCAGTATGAAAAACTCAAGTACTAAATAACAAAAGATAATTCTACGAGACCATATCTGTAACAACTTGCCCGGAATGGGCCTAAATTTCAACCTAGAAAAGGCGTATCGAAATTTGGAGCCATTCTACATGGGTCATTGGTTCCTATAAGGATTACATTTGCACAAATAATACTAACACACACTTCGAATGGAAATCGCACACACGGAAAGAGAAAATACAATACCAAAATTAAGATGTACCATTTATTTCAAAATCATAGAAATACATAGTTGCGTTTACATTTATTCAATAGGTACATCAAATAGTTCAATCTCATAAGATTCCAAAAGAAGCAAAGAATTAACTGCTAATGATATCATAATAACTTCATCTTCTCCGTCGTCTTCAATCAGGGCTTCATCCATGGCTTTACCCCATATATTCACCTCGTTCTTTCTTATTTAATCATAATTCCGTCTTACACTGGCACTACAACTTTTCGTTGTTTACTTATTAACTTAGTTCTCTTAGCTAAGGTTTACTAATAAGTTCCCTTTCCATTTATTATAACTTATGTTATAATTTCCACTTGTCCCTAGGACAGGCCTACCTATTATATAACATTCTCATTAATGTAATTAATTATAATAGGTTATTATCATTCCTTGTTCATGTATGTTAATGCACCAGACCTCTCACATTAAGTTGACCACTTGTGGATGCTGGATATGCTAGGTAGTTCCGAGTAGGCTTCTACCGCAAGCTAGACTTAACTTCGTGTCTTGACACCGTCACATGTATACTTATGCACTAGACCCTCACATTAAATTAACAACATGTGGATGCTGGATTTGTCGGGCGGTTCCGGACAGACTTCTACCACAAGTTGAATTTAACCTCGTGTCTAAGTGCGATTACAATTTCTATTTACTATAAATTTAGGCATATTTATTCTTAAACAATTATTCATGTTCATCATAGGTTTTTCAATTAAAGTATTCAATTTCAACAGATTTCAGCAGATTAGTCATTTTAACAGATTAAACATCTCCGCAAGTTACAGCAGGTTACTTGCAATTTCATTAACATGTTCTGTTTAATCTTAAATTAAGCCTACAGATTTATATACCCCAAATTACGGTCATAATTCACAGTATAACATATACTCCAAGTTTAGTCTTACATTACAGTATAGGTTATGCCCCATATCCCTGTCATTATTCATAATACAAGTTATGCCCCAAATTACGGTCATAATTCAAAGCATAACATATGCCCCAAATTTATCTTTCCCAACCATTCAAAATTTCGTCTGTTCACATATTTCGGCGATAGGCCTAGGCTCGAAGGTAGCTAGGATATAAAAATAAAAAGGGAAAGATGGATAGAAGGGAATAGAAATAGGCCTAATAACAGAATATGCATATGATGACAGAAATAGGCATAACAACAGAATAGGCATATGATGACAGAAATAGGCATATGAAAA
This sequence comes from Allium sativum, assembly GCA_030737875.1. Taxonomy (NCBI): domain Eukaryota; kingdom Viridiplantae; phylum Streptophyta; class Magnoliopsida; order Asparagales; family Amaryllidaceae; genus Allium; species Allium sativum. The sequence continues at coordinate 383,846,150 of CM060924.1, forward strand.
CTAAACAGTAGATCAGGTGTACAGAGGAATAATGACAGATCTGTTTAGGTATGAATCAGATTCTTAATAGGCATAGGTTTAGATTAAGATTTATAAACATGTCAAGATTACTTGTTAAATGTTATATATAAAAATAACATGAACTCATAGAGATTGGATCTAAAGAACAGAGAACAATAGGATAAAGCTATAGAAGAAATTCTTGAATGCATATAAGTTGTTGTTGAAGAAAATAGGCTAATTCAATCTAAGATGGGGCAGCATCTCGTTGTCTCCATTAATTTTTATGTGTAAAAACAATAGAAATGGAGTCCTATTTATAGCCTAAAGCCAACGAACCAAGCCAACAAATCAGTCTACGTTCAAAAATTCGAATTTGCCCAGATCTGTAGAGGGGTCGATTTCTCGCGCCTTCCTGCCTTCTAATTTTGATTTTTTGTATTGGTTTGTTTATATATATTTTGCTTATACGTATACAAACTTCAAACCTTAATATCTTCTTCATACGATTGCCGTTTTACGCAAACTCAGAGTCAATCTTAAGCAGAATTCCAAGATGAACACAATGGCGCAGTCCATTTTACTTAATTACCAATATTTAATTGATTTTTTATCGTTATAGTGTTCTTTAAAATTACAGGGCGTTACATTCTCCCCTACTTAAAGGATTTCGTCCCCAAAATCTCCAAGTAAAGAAGAATGCATATCCTAACATCCACATCCATCCACTCATTCATCAATCACAAGCATCCATTGTCCTTACAAGATTTATAATGCTTATATGGATATATGCAAAGGTGTGTGTATATGTCCCTATACTAATGCGAAAAATCAGGTGGTGTACTGATTCAGTTGACCTTCTTAATGCAATGTATGTTAGTGCCATGAATCCAACATGTATGAAAACAATCCTAGTATATCATGTGAACTCTATATGTGTGATCCAAATGCAACATTCATATGATGATACACCCATTTCCATCCATAAAAGAAGAAAAATGCACACATCTATATGCAATATGAGAGAGATTGAGCCGATCTTGTGCCTAATGTGTGTTTATATGCATCCACGAGCAACCACTAACAAACACTTGCATCCACCTGCATCCGTCAAACATAACATGTCTCAAACACATGTTTACACACGTTGGTTTCCTACCTAAAGGTCGAAGATTCGATCGATAGGATATACTTAAATGACAGAAACAAGTACGAATAAAGCTTTGGAAAAAGAAGTTAAGAACATACTCTTGAAAAGAAAAGGGTACGAAGCATGAATCTTTTCTTCAGTCTCCAAAATTGTATCCTTGCAGTCCTCGACCCATTAAATTTTCATCAACTTGACCTCTCGGTTGCGAAGCTTCTTAACCTTTGATCCAAGAATACGGATTGTAACTCGTCTAACAGTTGCCTCCCGTTTTGCCTCTACTTCCTCAAGCATACTCGGGTCAACTATTTATGCGGTATTATGCAGACACTTCCACAAATGAGAAATGTGGAAAACATCATGAACACCTGCAAATCTTTCTGGTAGCTTTACTCTATAGGCCATTTGACCTATTCTTTCCACTATGGGAAATGACCCTACAAACCTTGGCACTAGTTTCCCTACTGATCCAAAATCGAACCACATTCCCCATAGGTGATAATTTGATGAAAACCATGTCTCCCACCTCAAACTCAATATCGGTCCTCCTCTTATTTGCGTATGACTTCTGCCTGTCCTGAGCTGTCTTCACACGTCTACAGATAATATCAACATTGTCTGAAGTTTCTCTATTCATCTCAAGTCCAAGTAGAAGCCTATCTCTGCTGTATCAATTTGATATCCTTCTACGGGAACATATACTTGTGCGACTTGTGGTCTGTGTATAACTCGAACCTCTCTCCAAGCAGATACTGTATCTTAAACGCGAATATTATAGCAGCAAATTCCAAAACATGGGTAGGGTAGTTCTTCTCACGAACCGTCAATTGTCTACCACCGTAACATATTACGCTCCTCTCTTGCATCAAGACGGCACCAAGCCCCATACCACATCCATCAGGGTACACTGTGAAAACCTTGCTCCAATCAGGCAATGTCGGAGCTGGGGATGTTGTCAGAGCCCTCTTTAATCGCTGAAAAGCATCCTCACAATCAATGTTCCAAGAGAAGGATAGATTCTTCTTCGTTAGTCTGGTAAGTGGGTTGATATCCTCGCGAAGTCTTTAATAAACTTACTATTGGTAGCCCGCTAAACCAATAAAACTCCTTACCTCCGTTGCATTCTTTGGTACCTTCCAGTCTTGAACTACAACTTCTTTTGTGGGATCCACTGCTATCCCATCCTTAGAGACCACATGCCCCAGAAATCTCACTACCTTTCTCCAAAAATGCCATTTAGAGAATTTTTCCTTAACCTGATGCGATCGGAGAGTCTTCAAAACCTCCCATAAATGTAGCGCATGCTCTTCCTCGCTCTTCGAGAAGATCAGAATGTCATCCACAAAGACCACAACGAACATATTTAGAAATTCCCGAAAAACCCTACTCATCAGATCCACAAAATAGGCAAGTCCATTTGTCAACCCAAAAGGCATGACGAGCCACTCGAAGAAACCATATGGAGTTCTAAAAGTGGTCTTGTCTATACTGTCCTCGGCCACCCTCAACTGATGAAACCCTATGGCCAAGTTTAGTTGGGATAAAACAGATGCACTAACAAGCTGGTTAAACAGACCGTCTATCCTCGGAAATGGGTGCCTATTCTTATTAGTGAGCTTATTCAACTCCCTGTAATCCACACATAAGCAAAGCGAGCCATCTCCCTTAGTCTTGAAAATGATTGGAGCACCTCATTCCGATATGCTTCTCCTAATAAACCCTTTCTTAAGTAGCTCCCTACTTGCTTGTTGAGCTCCCTTCTTTCCCTAGGTGCCATGTGGCACACAGGCAATGCGACTGGCTTCGCATTATCCGTCAAGTATATCTGGAAATCAATCTCGCGCCTCAGAGGTAAGCTCCTAACCTCCTCAAAAACATTTGAATACTGACAGACTATTGGTATAAATTGCAAATCATATACAAAAGCATCAAGTGATTCTAGGAAACCAAGCATGACAGGCCCTTTTGGGTCACAAGTAATCTCGAGGGTCCTTCCTCGACAACTCAAAAAAATCTAACAACCCTCCTCTTGCTGTCTAGAATGGCACCATACATGGCTAGCCAATCCATCCTTAGAATCAAACCATTACCCATAAACCAAGCACATATGCATTGCACTCAAACTCGAAGCCCAACACAGATATCCTCAAACCCTGACAAACCATAAACAAATGAGCCGAGCCCCCAATGGGTTTTGAGACGACAACAGATCCAAAACCTTACTAGTACTATGGTGCAGAGACTCAACCACATAATCAAATATAAAAAAATGTGAAGCGTCAGAATCAAAAAGAGTCCTAAAAGGATGATCGGTTCCCTTCGACATCTGCCATGGTTTTAACATGCTTACGAAATCATGCCGCAATAGGGACACCCTTCGGGAAAAATCGGTTTCCCAGACATGCTGAAAATAAAAGGAAAAGGGATTCAAGCGGAAAATCGAAAGATATTTCATATGGCTTTGGGGAATATGTTTTTCAAAAACAGACTTTTCTTTTGAAAATGCTTTCTTTTTAAAACCTTTTGAAAACAATTTTTCAAAACCTTTTTATCTGATCATGTAACCTTCAGCTCTTATACCAAATGTGACATCCCGTGTCCGTTAATGTCACTCTTTAAAAGAATGCATTAAGTTCCGTGAAGCATTGTAGGTAAATAGAAACAGAAAAATCATAAGATAAATATAAAATAGCAGCGGAATTTAAAACTTTATTTTTCAAACAGAAAACATCATCAACCAAAAATCCAGTTACAACGTAAGTCTGAAATACTAAAAAATCATTACATTAATTTAAAATATCTACCTGTACTAAAACCATTAGAGTACAGTAATATAAATCATAGTCCCCAAAAAGAGCCATATCAGAGTTGACAAGTAGTCAAAGCGGTACATCTAAGAAGCTCCAAGCATAAAAAGAAGAGAGAATCCTAATCAAGCCTGATTATTCCTGTCTTGAGAACTTGAGGGGGAAGGAAGAGAGAGAAAAGGAAACCAAACGGGTCAGATATAAAGTCTGGCGAGTCTAGTTATTTTAGCATATAAATAAGTAAAAGCATCATGACAGATACATAAACTAGATGAGAGAGATAATAGTATCATAAGACAAGTGAAACAAACTGAACAAGATAAGCAGGATGATCAGAACAGAACAGATTACGCTTCCCAAATACTTTTCTCTGCACCAATACTAGTATAACAGAAACAGAATGATCCCAACAGAAACAGAATGGTAGAGTTAGGCGTACTTCTAGTGACAGGTTTTACCCCCAACAATAATAGCAGGCAGCTCAACAAATATAATGGGAGTTACCCCAAACGATAATAACGGGCTCCTAAATAGGCAGAACTAGATTTACCCTAATTACTACCTCCAATTGATCGGCTCCCTATCCCGTAGATACCCTGTGTTGACCCCACAGTAGGATGTATCACTTCCTAAAGTGGCAACCCCTTTTCTGATAGGCACAACCATATCTACTGATGTCACAGCGTCTTAATTTCCCGAGTAATCCGGACCATGCGCGCACTTGACTTCGTTGTCATGCGCCGTCAACACATCCACCTATATGAGCATCTTAAAATCAGCTCAGTAAGCGTGCCCCTGACCCCTACCTAGTTCGGGATCCTCATTTGGATACCCATATGGGTTATTGACTGATACAGGTTCCACACAACAGATGACACAAGCCACACCTAGGCTTGAATCCCTACTACTAGGATTTTGACAGGTTATGCTTAACAGATTAACAAGCCTGCATAACCCCAACATATAAAACATGTTAAGTTTATTGGGTTTATATAACCCCGCCCCCAGATTTAACAGATTTACTTACACCATACCTTTAGATTGTAATTAACGAAAGTAGTCTACAATCCCTACTCCTTGATTGTAATTAACGAAAGTAGTCTACAATCTTTTATCCCCGGATTGTAATTAACGAAAGTAACCTACAACCCCTTACTCCTAGATTGTAATTAACAAAAGTAATATACAATCTTTTATCCCCGGATTGTAATTAACGAAAGTAATCTACAACCCATTTATATTATTCATTGTTTGATTCCATAGTTACAATAACATGTTTGACTTAATATGTAAATAAGTATACTTCATCTCAATTCAGTTGTTTTCTATTTAACATGTCACTTATTATTTATGACTAAATATAACTTATTTCACCTCGTTCTTTCTTATTTAGTCATAATTCCGTCTACACTGTCACTAAGAATTGTCGTTGTTTACTTATTAACTTAGTTCTCTTAACTAAGGTTTACTAATAAGTTCCCTTTCCATTTATTATAATTTATATAAGATTTCCACTTTTCCCTAGGACAAGCCTACCTATTATGTAACATTCTCATTAATGTAATTAATTATAATAGGTTATTACCATTTCCCATTCATATATGTTAATGCACTAGACCTCTCACGTTAAGTTGACCGTTTGTGGATGCTGGATATGCTAGGTAGTTCAGGGTAGGCTTCTATCGCAAGCTAGACTTAACTTCGTGTCTTGACACCGTTACATGTATATTTATGCACAAGACCCCTCACATTAAATTAACAACTTGTAGATGCTGGACTTGCCGGGCGGCTCCGGGCAGACTTCTACCACAAGTTGAATTTAACCTCGTGTCTAAGTGCGATTGCAATTTCTATTTACTATAAATTTAGGCATATTTATTCTTAAACAATTATTCATGTTCATCATAGGTTTTTCAATTAAAGTATTCAATTTCAACAGGTTTCAGCAGATTAGTCATTTTAACAGATTAAACATCTTTGTAAGTTATAGCAGGTTACTTGTAGTTTCAATAACATGTTCTGCTTAATCTTAAATTAAGCCCACAGATTTATATACCCCAAATTATGGTCATAATTCACAGTATAACATATGCACCAAGTTTAGTCTTACATTACAGTATAGGTTATGCCCCAAATCCTAGTCATGATTCATAATACAAGTTATGCCCCAAATTACGGTCGTAATTCAAAGTATAGCATATGCCCCAAATTTATCTTTCCCAACCATTCCCAATTTTGTCCGTTCGCATATTTCGGCGATAGGCCTAGGCTCGAAGGTAGTTAGGATATAAAAATAAAAAAGGAAGATGGAGAGAAGAGAACAGAAATATGCCTAATAACAGAATAGACATAAGATGACAGAAATAGGCATATAAGAACTGAATAGTAGATCAGGTGTACAGAGGAATACATGTAATGACAAATCTGTTTAGGTATGAATCAGATTCTTAATAGACATAGGTTTAGATCCAGATTTATAAACATGTCAAGATTACTTGTTAAATGTTTATATCTAAAAATAACATGAACTCATGGAGGTTAGATCTAAAAAACAGAGAACAATATGCGAAAGCTATAGAAGAAATTCTTGAATGCGTATAAGATGTTGTTGAAGGAAATAGGCTAATTCAATCTAAGCTGGGGCAGCATCTCGTTGTCTCGATTGGTTTTTATGTGTAAAAACAATAAAAGTGGGGTCCTATTTATATTCTAAAGCCAATGAACCAAGCCAACAAATCAGTCCACGTTCAAAAATTCGAATCTGCCCAGATCTATATAGGGGTCGATTTCCTACGCCTTCTCGCCTTCCGATTTTGATTTTTCGGACCGGTTTGTTTATATATATTTTGCTTATATGTATACAAACTTCAAACCTTAATGTCTTCTTCATACGATTTCCGTTTTATGCAAAATCAGAGTCTATCTTAAGCAGAATTCCGAGATGAACACAATGGCGCAGTCTGTTCTACTTAATTCCCAAGATTTAATTATGTATTCTTTTATTTATCATTATAGTGTTCTTTAAAATTATGGGGTGTTACATTCTTCCATACTTAAAGGATTTCGTCCTCAAAATTTCCAAGTAAAGAAGAATGTATATCGTAACATCCACATCCATCTTCTCATTCATCAATCACAAGCATCCATTGTCCTTACATGAATTTTAATGCTTATATTAACATATGCAAAGGTGTGTGTATAAGTCCCTATACTAATGCGAAAAATCATGCAGTCTTCTGATTCAGTTGACCTCCTTAATGCAATGTATGTTAGTGCCATGAATCCAACATATATGCAAACAATCCTAGTATATCATGTGAACTCTATATGTGTGCACAATCATCCATCCAAATGCAACATTCATATGATGATACACCTATTTTCATCCATAAAAGAAGAAAAATGCACACGCATGCATATGCAGTATGAGAGTGATTAAGTCGATCTAGTGCCTAATGTGTGTGTATATGCATCCACGAGAAACCATTAACAAACACTTGCATGTATCAAACATAACACGTCTCAAACACATGTTTACATATATTGGTTTCCTACCTAAAGGTCGAAGATTCGATCGATAGGATATACTTAAATGACAGAAACAAGTACGAATAAAGCTTTAGAAAAATAAATTAGGAACATACCCTTGAAAAGAAAAGGGTACGAAGCGCAAATCTTGTCTTCAGTTTCCCAAGTTGCATCCTCACGCTCCTCTCCCGATTGAACTTTCATCAACTTGACCTGTCGGTTGCTAAGCTTCTTAACCTCTGGTCCAAGAATACGGGTAGGAACTCGTCTAATTGATGCCTCCCGTTCTGCCTCTACTTCCTCAAGCATACTCGACTCAACTACTTCTGCGGTATTATGCAGACACTTCCGCAAATGATAAATGTGGAAAACATCATGAACACCCGCAAATCTTTCTGGTAGCTTTACTCTATAGGTCATTTGACCTATTCTTTCCACTATGGCAAATGGCCCTACAAACCTTGGCGCCAGTTTCCCTACTGATCCAAAAACGAACTACATTCCCTAGAGGTGATACTTTGATGAAAACCATATCTCCTACCTCAAACTCAATATGGGTCCTCCTCTTATCTACATATGACTTCTGCCTATCCTAAGCTGTCTTAATGCATCTGCGGATAATATCAATCTTTTCTGAAGTTTCTCTAATCATCTTAGGTCCAAGTAGAAGCCTATCTCTGTCGTCTCAATTTGAGATCCTTCTACGGGAACAGATACTTGTGCGACTTGTGGTCCGTGTATAACTCGAACCTCTATCCAAGCAGAAACTGTGTATTAAAAGCGAATACTATAGCAGCTAATCGTAAAACATGGGTAGGGTAGTTCTTCTCGTGAACCCTCAACTGTCCACTACTGTAACATGCTACCCTTCCCTCTTGCATCAAGTCGGCACCAAGCCCGTACAACATGCATCAGTGTACAATGTGAACACCTTGCTCCCATCTGGCAATGTCAGAACTGGGGCTGTTGTCAGAACCCTCTTTAATCGCTGAAAAGCATCCTCATAATCAATGTTCCAAGGAAAGGTCAGATTATTCTTCTTCAGTCTATTGAGTGGGGCTGATATCCTCGCGAAGTCTTTAATAAACTTCCTATAGTAGCCTGCTAAACTAAGAAAACTCCTCACCTTCGTTGCATTCTTTGGAACCTTCCAGTCTTGAACTACAACTTTTTTTGCGGGATCCACTGCTATCCCATCCTTAGAGACCACATGCCCTAGAAATCTCACTTCCTTTCTTCAAAAATGTCCTTTGGAGAATTTTGCCTTAAGATGATGCACTCAAAGAATCTTCAAAACCTTCCTTAAATGTAGCGCATGCTCTTCCTCGTTCTTCGAGAAGATCACAATGTCATCCACAAAGACCACAACGAACTTATTTAGAAACTCCCGAAACACCCTGCTCATTAGATCCACAAAATGGGCGAGTGCATTCGTCAACCCAAAAGGCATGACGAGCCACTCGAAGAAACCATATGGAGTTCTAAAAGCGATCTTGTCTATAATGTCCTCAGCCAGCCTCAACTGATGAAACCCCGTGGCCAAGTCTAACTGGGAGAAAACAGATGCACCAACAAGCTGGTCAAACAGATCGTCTATCCTCGGAAGTGGGTGCCTATTCTTATTAGTGAGCTTATTCAACTCCCTGTAATCCACACATAAGGAAAACGAGTCATCTGCCTTAGTCGTGAGAACGACTGGAGCACCCCATTCCGATATGCTTCGCTTAATAAATCCTTTCTCAAGTAGCTCCCCTACTTGCTTGCTGAGCTCCCTTCTTTTCCTAGGAGCCACGTGGCGCACAGGCAATGCGACTAGCTTGGCGCTATCCGTCAAATATATCCGGAAATCAATCTCACGCCTTGGAGGTAAGCTCCTAACCTCCTCAAAAACATCTGAATACTCACAGACTGTCGGTATAAATAGCAAATCATCGACAGAAGTATCAGTGATTCTAGGAAACCAAGCATGATAGACCCCTTTGGGTCATAAGTAATCTCGAGGGTCCTTCATCGACAAGTCAAAAAAAATCTAACGACCCTTCTCTCACTGTCCAGAATGACACCATACATGGCTAGCCAATCCATTCCTAGAATCAAACCATAGCCCATAAACCAAGCACATATGCGTCACTCTCAAACTCGACGCCTAACACAGATATCCTCAAACCCCGACAAATCATAAACAGATGAGCCGATCCCCCAATGGGTTTTGAGACGACAACGAGATCCAAAACCTTACTAGTACTAAGGTGTAGAGACTCATCCACAGAATCAAATATAAAAGAATGTGAAACGCCAGAATCAAAAAGAGTCCTAACAGGATGATTGGAAAGAGAAATCAAACCTTCAACAAAAACTTTCCTACCTTCGTCTGGTCCACTGCCCCCGAAAGCATGCACCGGCTCTCCAGATGGTCCTGCCTTTTGCCCATGTCCTTGCTACTTCGGGCATTTCCTAGTATAATGTCCAACTTTGCCACAGTTGAAACAAGTGTTCTTTCTTTTTCAGCAGTCTTTGACCAAATGACCCATGTTCCCACAAACATGACATTTCTTCTTGCCTTTATTTGAACTTTATTAGGCTTTCCTTCTTTCATCTATGTTCCTTTCTTATACCACCATTTTTCTCATCCTTGAGTTTTGCTCCTCAGCCTTAACTCCCTTATTCTCCTCTTTACCATCCTTGTGTAACATGTTAACAAGTCTCTCGAAAGCTGCCTCCATCGCACAGAAATCCTTACGATGTCTGAGAGAAAATTAGCCGTAGGTGGAACTGCTGCGGCTACAGATGGAGACTTCCTTGCCCTTCGACTTGTGTCGAATTTTTAACATGCCTACGGAACCATGCCACAATAGGGGCACCCTTCGAGAAGAATCAGTTCCCCGGACATGCTGAAAAGAAAAGGAAAAGGGATTCAAGCGGAGAATCGAAAGATATTTCGTATGGCTTTAGGGAATATGTTTTCCAAAAACAGACTTTTCTTTTGAAAATGCTTACTTTTTAAAACCTTTTGAAAATAATTTTTCAAAACCTTTTTATCCGATCTTGTAACCTTCAGCTCTGATACCAAATGTGACACCCCACGTCCGTTGATGTCACTCTTGATTAGAATGCATTAAGTTCCATGAAGCATTATAGGTAAACGGAAACAGAAATATCACAAGACATGTAAAATAGTAGCGGAATTTAAAACTTTATTTTTCAAACATAAAACATCATGATCCAAAAATCTAGTTACAACATGTCTGAAATACTGAGAACCCATTACATTAATTTAAAATATATGCCTTGTACTAAAACCATCAGAGTACAGTAATATAAAATCATAGTCCCCAAAAAGAGCCATATCAGAGTTGACAAGTAGTCAAAGTGGTACATCTAAGCAGCTCCAAGCAGAAAAAGAAGAGAGAATCCTAGTCAAGTCTAAGTATTCCCACCCTGAGAACTTGGAGGGAAAAAGGAAGAGAGAAAAGGAAACGAAATGGGTCAGACATAAATCTGGCGAGTCTAGTTACTTTTAGCATATAAATAAGTAAAAGCATCGTGACATGCATATAAAGTTGATGAGAGAGATAACAATATTATAAGACAAGTGAAACAAACTGAACAATATAAGCAGATGAACAGAACAGATTACGCTTCCCAAATACTTTTCTCTGCACTAATGCTAGTATAAGAGAAACAGAATGATCCCAACAGAAACAGAATGGTGGACTTAGGTGTACTTTTAGTGATAGATTTTACCCCGAATAATAATAGCAGGCAACCCAATAGGTATAACGGGTGTTACCCCAAACGATAATAATGGGCTCCTGAACAGGCAGAACTAGATGTACCCTAATTACTACCCCAATTGATCGACTCCCTATCCCGTAGATACCCAATGTTGGCCCCACAGTAGGATGTATCACTTCCTAAAGTGGCAACTACTTTTTTGATAGGCACAACCATATCTTTTGATGTCACGGCGTCTTAATTTCCCGAGTAATCCGAACCTACGCACGCACATGACTCCGTTGGAATGCGCCGTCAACACCTCCACCCATATGAACCTCTTATAATCAACTCAGTAGCGTTCCCTAGACCCATACCTAGTCTGTAGTCCTCCTTTGGATACCTGTATGGGTTAGTATTGATATGTGTTCCACACAACAGATGGCACAAGCCACCCCCTAGGCTTGCATCCCCACTACTAGGATTTTGACAGATTATGCTTAACAGATTAACAAGCCCGCATAACCCTAACATATAAAACAGGTTATGTTTATCGGCTTTATATACCCTCACCCCACCCCCACCCACAGATTTACTTAACCCCTTACCTTTAGATTGTAATTAACGAAAGTAATATACAATCCCTTGCTCCTTGATTGTAATTAACGAAAGTTATCCACAATCTTTTATCCTCGGATTGTAATTAACGAAAGTAACCTACAACCCCTTACTCCTAGGTTGTAGTTAACGAAAGTAATCTACAATCTTTTATCCTCGGATTGTAATTAACGAAAGTAATCTACAACTCCTTTATATTATTCATTGTCTGATTCCATAGTTACAATAACATGTTTTACTTAATATGTAATTAAGTATACTTCATCTCAATTCGCCTGTTTTCTGTTTAACATGTCACTTATCATTTATGATTAAACATAACTTATTTCACCTCATTCTTTCTTATTTAATCATAATTCCGCCTTACACTGACACTAAAACTTGTCGTTGTTTCCTTATTAACTTAGTTCTCTTAACTAAGGTTTACTAATAAGTTCCCTTTCCATTGATTATAACTTATGTTATAATTTACACTTTTCCCTAGGACAAGCCTACCTATTATATAACATTCTCATTAATATAATTAATTATAACAAGTTATTATCATTCCCCGTTCATGTATGTTAATGCATCAGACCTCTCACATTAAGTTGACCACTTATGGATGCTGGATATGTTGGGCAATTCTGGATAGGCTTCTACTGTAAGCTAGACTTAACTTCGTGTCTTGGCACCATTACATGTATATTTACGCACTAGACCCTCACATTAAATTAACAACTTGTGGATGTTGGATTTGCCGGGCAGTTCCGGACAGACTTCTACCACAAGTTGAATTTAACCTCGTGTCTATATGCGATTACAATTTCTATTTACTGTAAATTTAGGCATATTTATTCTTAAACAATTATTCATGTTCATCATAGGTTTTTCAATTAAAGTATTCAATTTCAACAGGTTTCAGCAGATTAGTCATTTTAACAGATTAAACATCTCCGAAAGTTACAACAGGTTAGTTGCAGTTTCATTAACATATTCCGCTTAATCTTAGATTAAGCCTACAGATTTATATACCCCAAATTACAGTCATAATTCATAGTATAACATATGCCCCAATTTTAGTCTTACATTACAGTATAGGTTATGCCGCAAATCCCAGTAATGATTCATAATACAAATTATGCACCAAATTACGGTCATAATTCAAAGTATGACATATTCCCCAAATTTATCTTTCCCAACCATTCCCAATTTCGTCCGTTCGCATATTTCGGTGATAGGCGTAGGGTCGAAGGTAGCTAGGCTATAAAAATAAAAAGGGAAAGATGGAGAGAAGAGAACAGAAATAGACCTAATAATAGAATAGGCATATGATGACAGAAATAGGCATAATAACAGAATAGGTATATGATGACAGAAATAGGCATATGAGAACTGAACAGTAGATCAGATGTACAGAGAAATACATGTAATGATAGATCTGCTTAAGTGTGAATCAGATTTTTAATAGGCATTGGTTTAGATCCAGATTTATAAACATGTCAAGATTACTTGTTAAATGTTTATGTCTAAAACTAACATGAACTCACAGAGATTGGATCTAAAGAACGGAGAACAATAGGCTGAAGCTGTAGAAAAAAAATTTGAATGCGTATAAGCTGTTGTTGAAGGAAATAGGCCAATTCTATCTAACCTGGGGCAGCATCTCGTTGTCTCCATTGTTTTTGATGTGTAAAAACAATAGAAATGGTGTCCTATTTATAGCCTAAAGCCAAAAAACCAAGCCAACAAATCAGTCCACGTTCACAAATTTGAATATGCCTAGATCGGCGTAGGGGTCGATTTCCCGCTTCTTCCCGCCTTCTGATTTTGATTTTCTGGACTGGGTTTGTTTATATATATTTTGCTTATATGTATACAAACTTAAAACCTTAATATCTTCTTCATACGATGTCAGTTTTATGCAAAATCGGAGTTGGTCTAAAGCAGAATTCTGAGATGAACACAATGGCGCAGTCCATTTTACTTAATTCCCAATATTTAATTAAGTATTATTTAGTTTTTCATTATGGTGTTCTTTTAAAATTACGGGGTGTTACAGAGGTGGACCCCTAACCCTTTAAGAACCCCGTCCAAGTACACTAACGTTTTTGTGTCTATTCTCTCATTTGTGATACGAGAAGTAGTATTGTGAACGTTACTACTTAACTGATATTACCTGGTAGGACACCTATGTCACTTAATACTTCCCTTAGACAGTTGGTGAGCACGCAATGGCTACATATACTTTAATTACCAACTTATCCCTAGTTGACCCCTTACAAGCTTCTAGAGGATGTAGACATCCCCCGTGAACTACACTACTCAGTTAACCATTTTATACCTAATAACTTAAAGAAGGAGGACCCAATGACTTACCTTAGTACTAAGAAGGGTGGGTCCCATGACTTGGGTTCCTCCCCAAGGAATAAACATTCAGAGGGATCATAGTCCTAACCACTTAATACCCGAATTAGATAAATAGGTGAGTCAGCCACTTAAGACCTTCTTAAGGCGTAGTAAGCCTACTTATTTTCACACATCAACTTATATATATAGTTATATATATATACACACACACACACGACCTCTCACATTAACTCATACACTTGTAGATGCTGGATATGCCGGTCGGTTCCGGGATGGCTTCTACTACAAGTCGGTTTAACCTCGTGTCTAGTGTACTAAGCTTATGAATGACCCATGGCACCTAGACATCTCACATTAGTTGGGCCTACTTGTGGTTTCTGGACATGCCGGTCGGTTCCGGGCAGGCTTCTACCACAAATGGCAACTAACCTCGTGTCTACGTGTCATATATATATATATATATGTATATATATAGATATATATATATATATACATATATATATAAGCCATTCTATATATATGCATACACAAGCAAACAAATATATATGTATGGTTGTTAAGGGGACATTTCAAATTCAAACTCTAACCTAATCGCATTTATTATGAAAATATAACGTTAATTATGATTAAATTACTAATATAATAATAGCGCCTAATTAACGTAACATTCATATAAATGGGGAAACGTTCTAATCGAGATGGAAATTGTCATTTATCCAAATTAAGGCATACAAGTTTAGGTCTTTCCATATTTTACCGCTACAACATAACATGATGGCATAATGAACATATAGCCAATTGCAGTAATGGAAAACATACAGATACATAACAATTACAACTTGTATCCTAGGCATGTAGAAAAAGGTTTCAATATTACATTAAAAGTAAAGTATTTCATACATTCATACATGTAAGTTTACAATCTATATTTCTCCCAATTCACCCTTTTTTTGGTGTTATACACCCAAAAATATTCGCATTTGACTTATTCCAATTTATGAATGCGTTTACACCCAGCTTAGGATCCAAACCTAATTCAACTATGAAACAATTCAAATTCCGACCTTTTTAGGCTTAGATCAAATGAAATAACGGTGAATTGTATAAAATATAAATAATAATACTATACCCATGTTTACCTTTAATTCAATACAACAACCACAATTCCACAAAACCAACACAACAGGACAATTTCCTACATGATTACAAAGTAGAACATTTGAGGATTTTTCATGTTATATTATCGCATAGCCAAATCTTCATAGGCATAACAATTCATATAGCAAACTGATAATAATATGAATATGCCTTTAAGCAAGATTAGATTTCACTCACAAACTAAGTGGAGATGTTATAGAAATCTCAAGATCTGCGATGGTTCTCAATGTTCAAGCGAGCTCTAATTGATCTCCTAACAATATCAATATAAGAAACATATAATATATATTGTTTGTGCTAAATTCCAATTTCCTAAATTTAAATAAAATTGAAATAAAGAGATATAGAATGGAAGTAGAGAAGTAGAAGAACCTTCACACTTTTTCTCTTTACTTTCTTACGGAATTCAGCAGCATGGAGGCAGAGATTCGGAATAATTAGAGTTTCTAGTGTGTTGTTTGAGGGGTTATTTATACTTGCTTACATGAGAAAGAGTCGTTGGATTAATAAAATTTAATCTGAACCATCCATATAAACATAACCTCTTAGAAAACCCTGATCACATAGCCTTATTAAGCTGTTCCAACCGTCAGGGGGTCAACCTCTAGCGGTCAACCGCCGGTCGACACCCCTAAGGGGGGCGGTCGACCTCCTTCTGGCTGGAACACCCATTTTGGCTCGTTTGCCGAGCTGTTAATTTTTATTAATATGTTTCCAATTTTTTTATGTTATTCCATATTTACAAGATACGTTGTCCCCTTCATCTTATCTCACATTCAAAATTGAATTTCCATCTTTTATTATAAATTATTATCTAGACAATATATACATAATTATATATATATATATGTATATTTTCTGCGTAAACTGTCCAAATTCATTTGTTCATAACTTTTTCATACGTTAACCGTTTTCAATATATTATATGTGGAAACGATTCAGATTTACCACGAATCCAAATAAAAGAATTTCCTAGCCAAATTCCTAAAGGTGCAAAATTTCATTTTCCAGCCATACCATTTAATTGCTTGTTTCTAATTATTTAATTTATTATTAATACTTATGAATTTTACAGGGTGTTACATTCTTCCCCATCTTAAAATAGATTTCATCCCAAAATTTGTTTAAGGGGCCAAAAATACAACTCGCATGAAACACCCATGTTGTACACCCGTGTTACTTATAATTCATCCATAAGCATCCACGACTCATAGTCATTATGAACTGCAAACCCACTAAAGTGAGCTCTATCCTATCATGTAGGTATAATAAGTGATGCTACATGTATGCAAACAACCTAAATATGCATATATTTCTATATGAGTGCTTGGTGCGATGGTGTTGCATCCATTTCCTAACATCCAATCTAGCAATCATGATGCATCCATAAACGGAAATTTGGAGGAAAACTTACCCGTGAAAAACTCTAGGTGAGTTTTCTCACCTTATCCACGGTTTCCCATGTACTTTCCGCTGGGTCATTCCCCCATTGTACTCGGACAAGGCGAACGGTTTTATAGTGGAGTCTCTTGATTCCGTGCTCCACAATCCTTACAGTTGCATGGGGCACCCTGGACTCCAACTCGAGTTTCTCTACATCCCAATTTCGTCAAGCTCGAGTCCGATAGAAGAATCATGAAGGCATTTTATTAGATGAGATACATGAAAAACATTATGGATTGCCGATAGACGCTTTGGGAGATCCACTCGATAAGCCAAAGATCTTATCTTCTTGATGACATTGAAAGGCCTAATAAACCTGGGAGCTAACTTCTCAGTCTTTACGGACCGTACAGTTTTCTTAAGAGGGGATACTTTCACAAACACCAAGTCTCCAATATTAAATTCTACTTCCCTCCTTCGCTTATCGACATACGATTTCTAATGGTCTTAGGATGCCTTCATTCTCTATCTAATCAAAGATATATTCTCTGTGGATACACGGACGAGGTCTGGTCCGAGTGCATGGCCTCCCATAGAGCGCTTCGAATAGTACATACCAATCGTCGTTTGAAAACTATTATTATACGTGAACTCCACAAACGGTACATGCTTCTCCCAAACACTTCCAAAGTCGATGATACAAGCTCTGAGCAAGTCTTCTAAGATTCTGTTTAATCTCTCTGTCTGTCCATCGGTCTGCAGGTGATAAGTTGTGCTTACGTTGAAGCTCGTCACCAATGATGTTTATACGCTTCTCCAGAATTCGCTTGTGAATAAGGGATCTCTATCACTCACGATACTTAATGGAATACCATGGAGTCTGACTATCTCTTTGACATATAATTGGGCTAATGAGGCTGCAGTCCTTGTCTTCTTGACTGGTATGAAACAGGCGCTTTTGGATAAACGATCTACCACAACCCAAATAGCCTAATTCCCTTTTTGGCTTCTAGGAAGTCCATCTATGAAGTCCATGGAAATATGATCCCACTTCAACATGGGGACCTCGATAGGTAACAACAATCCTCATGGCTTCCCTCGCTCTACCTTGAATTTTTGGCATGTTAAACATTTGGCCACGAACTCGGCTACGTCTCTCTTTATTACTTCCAAACGGAGATTCCTTTTCATATCCTTGTACATTTTATCCCCACCGGGGTGTATGGTCAATCTCGAGCTATGGAACTCTTCTAAAAATTTCTTTCCTCAAACCTTCATCGTTAGGGACGTAAAGTCGTCCATCTTAAAGTAAACTCCCATCATCATGGATCGAATACCTAACCGAATGGGGAAAGGTATCTCTCTTTACCACTTTCTCCTTTATGCCTTTAACTCTTCGTCATGATCTGGTGCACTTCGGGTTCTTTCTCTTAGGGTAGGTCTAATCAATATATCACCAAGAAAACCATTGGAAGTTGTTGGTGAGGGTTGCAAATTAAAATTGGATAGGAACTCTAATTGTTCCCATTCTATCATCGCATTCAATGTCGCATGTTTCCTACTTAAAGCATCTGCCACAACATTCCTCTTGCCCGGGGTATACTGAATCGTAAAGTCAAATGAGGCAATATATTCCATCCATCTTTGTTGTCTCAAGTTCAAGTCACGTTTAGAAAATAAATACTTAAGGGATTTATGGTCGGTAAACAATTCAAACTTCTCTCCTAAGAGATAATACC
This sequence comes from Allium sativum, assembly GCA_030737875.1. NCBI lineage: Eukaryota > Viridiplantae > Streptophyta > Magnoliopsida > Asparagales > Amaryllidaceae > Allium > Allium sativum. Next base: position 383,864,593 of record CM060924.1, read on the forward strand.
TCCACATCTTAATGGTGAACACTTTTGCGGCTAACTCAAGGTCATGCACTGGATATCTTTTCTCTGGATTCTTGATAACATAGGCTACTATTCTTCCTTCTTGCATAAGGTCTGCTCCTAAACCGGTCCTGCAAGCGTCAGTGTAATGGTAAATGATTTTGAACCGTTGGGTATAATAAGGACTGGTGCGCTAGTCAATGCTTCCTTTAATTTCTTAAAGGTTGTATCACTTTTATCATTCCAAATGAATACCGAATTCTTCCTCGTCAATTGGGTTAATGGTGTAGCAATCTTTGCAAATTCTTTAATGAACTACCTATAATATCCGGCCAATCCAAGGAAACTTCTTACCTCTGTAGCATTTCGAGGTATCCTCCATTTCTTGATTGCCTCGACCTTCACGAGGTCTATGACCAAGCCTTTACTTGACACAATATGTCCTAAAAACCTTACTTCTTCCCTTCAGAAATGGCACTTTGAGAATTTTTCTTTCAGTTGGTTCTTTCTTAATATCCTAATACTTTTCTCAAGTGTTTTTCATGCTCTTCACGATCTTTCGAAAATACAAGGATATCATCAACGAAAACAACCACAAATTTATTTAGAATGCCCTTACATACTCTACTCATGAGGTCTACAAATAAAGCGGGTGCATTCATTAATCCGAAGGGCATCACTTCCAATTGGAACAATCTGTTTGGTGTTCTAAATGCAGTTTTTTCATTGTCGTGCTCCGCAATTCTTAACTGGTGAAATCCAGTAGCAAAGTCTAGTTGGGAAAATATTCGGGCTCCTTCCAAGTGGTCAAAAAGATCATTGATTCTTGGTAAAGGGTACCTGTTCTTTATGGTCAATTTAATAAGTTCTCTATAGTCCACACAAAGTCACAAAGATCCATCTGTTTTGGTGGCAAATGCAACAGGTGCACCCCATGCTGAGGTACTTCGGCAAATAAAATCCTTTTGCAACAACTCTGAAATCTGCTTATCTATTTCCCTTCTTTCCTTGGGCGTCATATGCCTCAAGGGAATTGCTACAGATCTAGCATCCTTCTCTAGGTCAACGCGGAAGGAGATTTCTCAGTGAGGCGGAAGTTCTGTGACTTCATCAAAAACGTCCAAGAACTCACAAACAATAGGGACCAAAGATGGTCCTTCAAAACAAGGAGACAAGGAATATAAAAAAGCTTTGTCCTTGTCTCTAACGTTACAAGGAATATTTAGGTTGTGTCCTCCTTACCTCCTAAGATGAACGAGTGTCTTATCACAATCTAGGAAGGCCCCATAAAACGGTAGCCAATCCATACCTAAGATAAGGTCATACTCCATAAAATCCAACGCATATGCTTCGCAATGGACCTCGACATTATCGACCTCCAATACTAGGTCTTTACACAACAGGTTAAGATGATTAGATCCTCCGATAAGGTTAGCCACCTCAATTGGACTATTCAAGATAGATATGGAAAGGTTCAACTTATCTACTAATCACTTGGAGATAAAAGAATAGGTAGCTCCAGAATCAAATAAGGTGTATGTTGAATTTCCTAAACTAGAGATTATACCTTCAAGTACAGGTTGCTTTCGATCTCTCAGGGGTCGGCTTTGAATTCGGTTTCTTCAATTGCATAGTTCTGGCCACTTTTGGCAACTTTGGGCGGCCTTTGGACATATGTCCTTCTTCGTGGCGGTTGTAACATTCGCCCTTAAATTCCTTCTTTGCTAATGAGACCCTACAGTCCTTAGCCTCATGGCCCTTGCGATTGCACCTAGCGCAAGTCTTTGCATCCTTTTTGAAGTTCTTCTTCTTGTTTATCCACTCTTCTTTCTTCTTTTTCTTGTTGGAGCTTTCTCTTCCTCACCCTCCTTATCCTCCTTGGAGCTTTAGCCATGCAAAGGGTAGCTGTCTCAACTAGCGCCTCAATAGTTGCCCCAACTACTACTTGGGATAATAAGGTTGCTTTCAACGGGGAGTTCAGTCCTTTCACAAATCTAAGGGCTTTGTTCATGGGGGTGTCTACCAATCCTCTACCAAACTTACATGATTGAGTGAATTGGATACGTATTCTTATTGACTCAAGCTTCCTTGCTTGAGGTGGATGAAATTCTCTAGCTGAATAGTCACTTCTGCCCTTCGCAAAAATTTCGCTTCAAAACGGGTCTCGAATTCGGCCCATGCGCAGATCTGACCCTCATTCTCCATTGATATTAAGTTCCACCACTCTAAGGCTTCATCCTTCAAATGCCAGGTCGCTATCCTTCTTCTTATTTCATAGGCCCAGGTTGTAGCCTCAAAGATTCTTTCACAGTCCATAACCCAAGATTGGGAACTAGCAAAGCCTTCCTTTCCAGAAAACGGTTTCCCTCCAAAATTTGTAAAGACCTTACATAAGCGAGAAAAATTAAAGGCCACATCATCGGCAGGAGCTGCGGGAGCCGTCGGGGCAAGATTAGCTACATGGACCTGCACCACAGTATGTAGGTACTGTTGGAACCATTCTGGCAAGTAGCGATGTCTTGCCTGGTTTCCCTATTCATTAGGATTTTCAGCCATTTTACTATCTGAAAAGAAAAGGAAGAACCCCCTAGTGGATACTCCTGAGATAGTATTTAAGCTGAAAAAAGGAAGAAACGATAAAGGTGCCTAGTATAAATGTGTATGCTTATTGAGGTAAACATATATTATATACATATATATAAGTTTGAAAAATCTTTTTCAAATCTCAAATACGCCTGTCATACGTATATTTCAATTATAATCGAGTAACCTAGGCTCTGATACCAAAGGTAACAACCCACCCAGAATGAGCCTAAATTTCGACCTAGAAAAGGCCCATTCGAAACTTAGAGCCATTTTAAACGGGTCGTTGGTTCCTGTAAGGATTATATTTGCATAGATAATACTAACACATACTTCGAATGGAAATCTCGCATAGCGGAAAGAGAAAATATAATCCCAAAAATAAGATGTACCATTTATTTCAAAATCACAGAAATACATAGTCGCAGTTACATTTATTCAAAAGGTACATCAAATAGTTCAATCTCATAAGATTCCAAAAGAAGCAAAGCAGTAACCACTAATAATACCATAATAACATCATCTTCTATGCCGTCTTCTATCAGGAGTTCATCCATGGCTTTACCCCATCTACTGACTTGTTTGGATGTTAAGGAGAGGGGGTCAGAACATAAAATTCTATGTGACTGGAATACAATATTACTTAATGTTCATACCCTATAATTTTAGTAGGTTACATATGTCAAGGTATGTCTACGTAGTACACAATATTCCACACAAACATAAGTATCTAACCAATGCGGTGTATATCCAAGTCAATCGCCCATTAGTGTCTTTAGGGTAAACACCCAACGAGGTAGCATTCTCAATCACTAATGTCCCTATTAAAGGTGGATTCTTACAGTCTCTTATGACCCTGAGGTGGAACCTTAGTCCTTTAAGAACCCTAGCCCTTTAATTACCAACCTGTCCCTAGTTAAGCCCTTGCAAGCTAGTAGAGGAAGTGAACATCCCCCGTGAACTACCCTACTTTGTTAACCATTTTATGCCTAACCACTTTTAAAGAAGGAGGACCCAAAGACTTACCTTAATACTAATAAGGTTGGGTCTCATGACTTGGGTTCCTCTCCAAGGAATAAACATTCAGAGGGGTCCTAGTCCTAACCACTTAAGACCCGAATTAGATAAATAGGTGAGTCAACCACTTAAAGACCTTCTTAAGGCATAGTAAGCTTATTTACTTTCACACATCAACTTATATATATATATATATATATATATATATATATATTGTTACACACTAGACCTCTCACATTAACCCATATACTTGTAGAAGTTGGATATACCGGTCGGTTCTGGAAAGGCTTCTACTACAAGTCGGTTTAACCTCATGTCTAGTGTACCAGGCTTATGTATGGCCCCATGGCACCTAGACATCTCACCTTAGTTGGGTCTACTTGTGGTTGCTGGACATGCTGGTCAGTTCCTGGCAGGCTTCTACCACAAATGGCAACTAACCTCGTGCCCATGTGTCATTTATTTATATATATATATATATATATAAGCCAATCTATATGTACGTACACATAAGCAAACAAATATATATGTATATTTGTTAAGGGGGCATTTCAAATTCAAACTCTAACCTAATCGCATTTATTACGCAAATAAAACGTTAATTACGTTTAAATAAATAATATAATAATAGCGCCTAATTAACGTAACATTCGTGTAAACGGGGAAACGTTCTAATCGGGATGGCAATTGACATTTATCCAAATTAAGGCATCCAAGTTTAGGTCTTTCCATACTTTACCGCTACAACATAACATGATGGCATAATGAACGTATAACAAATAACAGTAATGGAAAACATATAGATACATAACAATTACAACTTGTATCCTAGGCATTTAGAAAATGTTTCAATATTAAATTAAAAGTAGAGTATTTCAAACATTCATACATGTAAGTTTACAATCTATATTTCTCCCAATTCACCCTTTTTGTGGTGTTATACTCCCAAAAATATTCGCATTTGACTTATTCCAATTTGTGAACACATTTACACCCAACTTAGTATCCAAACCCAATTCAACTATGAAGAAATCCGAATCCTAACCTTTTTAGGCTTAGATCAAATAAAATGACGGTGAATTGCATAAAATATAAATATTAATACAACACTCATGTTTACCTTTGATTCAATACAAAAACCACAATTCCACAAAACCAATACAACATGACATATCCTACGTGATTACGAAGTAGAAGTTTTGGGGATTTTTCATGTTATATTATCGCACAGCCAAATCTTCATAGGCATAACAATTCATATAGCAAACTGATAATAATATGAATATGCCTTTAAGCAAAACTAGATTCCACTCACAAATTAAGTGGAGATGTGATAGAAATCTCAAGATCTGTGAGGGTTCTCAATGTTCAAGCGAGTTATGATCGATTTCCTAACAATATAAATATATGAAACATATAATTAGATTCTTATATATATTGTATGTGCAATATTCCAATTTCCTAAGCTTATATAAAATTGAAATAGAGAGATACAGAATGGAGGTAGAGAAGTAGAAGAACCTTCACCCTTTTTCTCTTTATTTTCTTATGGAATTTAGCAACATGGAGGCAGAGGTTTAGAATAATTAGTGTTCCTAGTGTGTTGTTTGAGGGGCTATTTATACTTGCTCGTGTAAGCAGGAGCCGTCAGATTAATAAAATTTAATACAAACCATCCATATAAACATAACCTCTTAGAAAACCCTAATCACATAGTCTTATTGTGTTGTTCCACCCGACAGCAGTCGACCCCTAGCGGCCGACCGCCATTCGACACCCCATAGGGGGGGTCGACCTCCTTCAGGCTAGAACGCCCAATTTGGCTCGTTTGTTGAGCTATTAATTTTTATTAATACGTTTCCAATTCTTTTTATGTAATTCCATATTTACAAGATTTGTGTCCCCTTGATCTTATCTCACATTCAAATTTGAATTTCCCTCTTTTATTTTAAATTATTATCTGGACAATATATACACAATTATATATATATATGTATATTTTCTGCGTACACTGTCCAAATTCATTTGTTCATAACTTTTTCATACGTTAACCGTTTTCAGCATATTATATATGAAAACGATTCAGAATTTCGCCACGAATCCAAATAAAGAATTTCATAATCAAATTCCTAAAGCTGCAAAATCTCATTTTCCAGTCATATCATTTAATTGCTTATTTTTAATTATTTAATTTATTATTAATACTTATGAATCTAACGGGATGTTACAATACCACTAACGTGGAACATGTTTTTTTTACCTTACAAGAACAATATCCATACGTGATAAAATAGAAATAAATAGAATAATAATATACTCAAGAAAGAAAATGACATTATATATTTATCCAAACCTAAAGAAATATATGGAATAATTAAACATAAAGAAGAGCGCAAAGCATTTCTCGGTGTAATTAAGAAAACAAGTCAAAATTTTGAACCAATGAAGAAAAATGATTTTATTCCAAGTGACTAGGAGGTTGTGCCTTCCTTTTTTCCGAAAAGTATACCTCTAGAAATATACTTTGAGAGGGTCATTCTCTCATGTGATTCACTCTAAGCTAGACCCCACTAACTTTATTGAGCATCCAAGTATTTCACATCTCTGAAGCATACGATCGAATACCACCTAAAAAGAACGTGAAAATATCTTAGTAGGAATAAGTTCGCATAACGTGGCTTCCATTCACTTTTTGATTGTAATCATTTTAGACAAAGGATAAAATTTCCCAAAATAAGCAACAAATCAACACAAATTAAAGAAACTAAGGAAGGAAAATTGGTTTCAAGTTTAAACTTGACATGAGAAGAATGAATTTATTCAATATAACTATAAGGATACTCTCTTCTTTCACAAAAGTGTACCTCTAGGTCACTTGAGAGCACATGGACCCCGCTTCACATGGGCTTCCGAATATACTCAAATCAATGTACGCATGATAAACAACAACCACTAGACAAATGTGAGTATACTCTAATGGGTGCAACCCACATGACATGGCTCCCTATCATGCTTTTGTTTTAATTTCAGATGTCAGAATCCGAAGCTCGAATTAACATAAATCCTATTAGAATTAGGAAGCACAACAATGACTATGAGTGTGTTCCCTCCTTTACCTACTATTTGGATTTAGTCATTTTCAATGAAAGGTATCAAAGCTTGTAGAACAACAAATTGTGATGAAATAAAAAAAAGTAGTAGAATTGAAATTGATAATCGATAAATCAACTAGTGATGATAGTAAGGTGGGTTGCATATATAAATTAAACCGAATATAGTTATCATAGACGAACCAAACTTGTTCAACATTCGATTTGCAAGTGCTTGGTCTTCACATTCTAAAAAGTGTGTAACACATTAAAAAGATTTGTTTGAAATATATTTTTTAATACGGTGATTTCTAATGTATTAAACCAAGGTATAAACAACTTTTTTTAAAGCATTACTTACTACAAACCCAAGAATATTAACACTTAGCTTTATTTGAAATAATTCCTTTTTTGCAAATGTCTTCTAGTTTATAAACTATTATTTAGAAATATGAAAATGGTACTTATTATCCAAGAGGATAATAAACCATTTTAATACTATTATTAGTTTAAACAAATATAATCATCCTATAGGATGATTCATAATATACATTTATTAAATTAATTTATTAAATTCGAAAATCCTTTATTAAATCATTTATTATTATTTCATTTGTTTTAACAAATATGTTTATTTACTTTAATCCATCAAAATGTAACATATTAATTATATTCAAATAACATTAGTTAAAATGTGTGACTAAAATCAAACATCTTAAATTAAAATGATGTAGTTAATTTCAACTATCATTAATTAAAATGATAAATTAAAGTTTAACATCATTTATCGTAATCAGTAATTAAATTCAAAATCATTGATTAAAATGATAAATAAATTTAAGAAATCGTTAATTGAAATAATTCATTAAATCCAAAATTATTAATTAAAATAATTAATAAAATGAGTAATTACCTAGTTTCGTTAATTAAATTCAATTATCATCAACTAAAATGGACAACTAAATTCCATTATTACTAATTAAATTTTTTCAATGCATTCGCAAATATCATTAATCAAAATGATAATTAAATTCAAACGTAAATTTTGTGAAAACTTAAGATCAAGCTGAGTAGGATGTCATAACTATTTAAATCAACGATAATATAAGTAGTATATAAATTTGGGCAAATAAATCAGAGCAGTAAATAAATTATAAATAAATTATAGCAACATATGCATAATAGTGAATAATATGAAGGATGATTCTATTTATACACCTGTAGTTTCTTTACATACACAATAAAATACAATATCCTGGCATACACCAAAACTTACTTTACATACACCATGACTTTTATCAAAATTGCCCTTTTTTACATCTTTATCCTTTTCCCTTTTTAAACTGCAGAACTAAATTACACAAAGAGAGAAATTTCTTCTAATAAATTTACTTAAATAAAAAATCAAATTTTAATTTGTGACACTCGTATTGTAAATTGTTATGGTCGTTTTTCTGTATATTATTTCATCAAAATGGGTTCTAATTTTAAAAGAAAAAATTTGAACACTTCCAATATACATTAGTTAATTGTAAAGGTTGTCTTACTTTATATTTTAGATTACATTAACTCCATAAATTTTTATAAATTTAATCAATTATTATTGTATTTAATATTTAATTATATGGATTATAAGAAAAATATTAAGAACATAATTTAGGAAAGGGTAATTTAGTCATAAACTTTTGAGTAAAATAACGGTGTATGTTAGGTAATTTTTGGTGTATGAATAGAATATGAACATAAACAAGTAAGAAAATGTTAGTGAGAAACCCCGTAATGTCTCTCTACAAAATTCAATGGAAATCGCACATAAATGTGAACGCTCTAGGGTGCTCCATCGCAATTGATTCGCTATGTAGACTATGTTTACTTTTTTATTTTGTCCTTACAGCAAAATAATTATTCATGTAATCCATTTGTAAAATGAAAAATTCAAATCCAACTAGACAATTTAACGATAGTATAAGATTTCAACCAAGCATTCAAAAGTAATTAATAGCAATATCAATATTGTATAATAAATTCGGGGATGAGTTCACTTATCCACATTCTAATTGTCCTCGAAGGGGTCTGGTTTGAAATAAAATCGGGTATTCATTCAATTTTAGCTCAGAGTTCAATTAGTTTGAGCTCTAGTGAATCCAATTCTAAAGCGCAGACATCGTGGACACAAGTCCAATGTGATAGACGACGTCTGATTTTGATGTATCATGAACAAGTTATTTGGTATATAAGATACTGGAATAATCAATATATAAGATATTGCAAGTTAAATAATCTTTATTAATAGTTAGCTTGGAAGTGCAAATATTTTGGTCCGACCGCGAACTTCCCAAAATACCCCTATATATATGACTTTTAAATATTAAATTGATTTCCCCAGTAAACTAGGAAATAATATCTCCTTATAATTATCCATAAAATTGAATTGTTCAAATGTAAATTTGATTTGATTTCGAGGCAAGTCAAATATATGACAACAGAAAAGTCAAATACATGGCAACATAATAGATAAAGCAATACTTTTTTGAATAAATAAAATGCTCTATAAATATCTTAATAAACTATTAAGTTTGGTGTCGTACACTTTTTACATCAACATAAATTATCAAAAATGCCCTCTAATATTCCATTAAAATCCGATCTAATAATTATTATTTTTTAATAAATTTAAACCGCATATTACCATATAATAACAAAATTTAAAATCACTTATAAATAGGATCTAATGAACTTTCAGTACAAAATCGTTATTCTTTTTTTGAATTTGTTTAGGAGGCAAAATGACCGAAGTCGTAAAACCCTCTTTAGTGCACCTAACCGGTCCGCGATCACCATAAAGTGGCTGATCTTAGCGTATGCACAAGGTAAGCTCTCAGCATGTCATTCCGGGTTTCGAACCCGCGCCAATATTATCATGGCGCAAATCCTTAATCGTTGGGCTACTACTACGGACTAAAAATTATATTTCAGCTTAATAATAAAAATTCAAACTAATTACACATGGTTTCGACGAAAAGGTATAATTAAGTATCCATGCAAATCATTTTTCTTAAATATGTTAAACCTATACTGTTTGTAAAAAACAATGAATGTGTAAAATATATCGTTTGTCACATACGAAGCGCATGTCGTAATGCTTGTAATATATAATTACTAATTAGTCATCATTATTCCAATTACCACACACTAACACATACATATCCTTCTTCCCTAAACACAGAGCACGGAAACACACCTAAGTCATGCACTATCCTCAAAGACACAGAGCTAGAGTTGCAAAAACGAATGTCGTTAACTCTGTTGGAATCCTCTCCGCAAACCCGACAAATCAAAGCCAAAATGGTTGCCTCCAACCACTCCCCTAAAAACATGGACCGACGCTCCCTAACTACTAAAAGCTCCCCAGGTCGCATGCCCTTAGAGCATCTCCAATGTATATGACATGTATTGTCTAATTTAATCTATGTGTCCACTCCACAATGTTAAACCTATGTAAGTAGACAACACTTTAAAAAGAATAAAGAACATTTCAATGCAAATGTTATTTAAACAATAATTTGATGCATGTAGCCAATCAAATTAGGACAAATAATATATTTATTTTAGTTGGTTATATTTAATTAATTGTTATTGGTTTCACATTGTGAAATACAATGTTTACAACTAGACATTCCAATTGACAATGTTTCTATTTTGTTAAACACATCATATTAACAATTTATTACACATTAGCAATGGAGATAGAATTTCACTTTAAATTGTTAAATGCTTATGTGTAATGTATTCAACATACAACCATAATAGCATTGAAGGTGCTCTTAAGATGTACTGTACGATCCAAAACTTCAAACCTAAGTGCCACTCTAGCCCATAAATATAATACAACCTCTAATTTGCCTCGTATTGGCTAGAATTTCAAGAAAAAACTGACCTTAGTTCACAACAAAATACCGACATCAGCCATAGGCCCATAACGCACTAGCAGACATCCAGACTAGTATAGAAATGAAGAAGAACTGAACTCAATATTAGTTCAAAGATTCAACGTTTATAATTTTTCATTGAACGAATAAACTGATATTGATTATTTTTTGAAAGTGGAAATCAAAATTTCCTTTTACGAGGGAGGCAGACAAAGAAAGGATGGATCAGAGAAAATTTTGTGCTAGTACGCAGTGTTCGCTTATATTTATTTAGATTGACCGCATTTCAAAAAGGACTAAGGGTAAAATCATTGAAATTTGGTGAGGTCTTTTTCGTATTTGTTCACGGATTTCTTTCGGGGGGCGTGGTTGTGTTTCACCCTTAATTCGACGAAGAGCCACCGAAAATAAAAAAGAAACGGTGGATGCACACCGAATTTTATTTCCGAATGTGTCTCTACCTTAATCTTTCTGAAGTGTTAATAACAAATACCTTTTAAATTTTCTGAGATGAGAGTAGACTGTACTCATTCTGTTTTGTATATATGACTTTTAAATGACAAAACAATATTATGATTGCATTTAGAAATGCAGCTCAGCTTAAAACATTTATAACATACATCGGTTACTATGTTTTATGAAATCACAAAAATGTTGTCGTTTTGCTAAAGAATTCTCAAACAAAAAATTTGAATATTTTACATATTAAGAACTATGGAAAAGTCTGGTGAATGAAATTAATAATATGTCATCAAGAATCTAGTCATGCAAAGTCGGTCCTGGTCCAGTGCTAACTGGGCTATTACACTGGGTAGCAAATCATGCGAAGGGCATAAAAAATCCTAAGTAGAAAATGGGTGCATGAAAGAAAGAAAACTTAATTTTTAATTAATCAACAAACTGTGATATAGTTCTGCTTGTTAAGTGGATGTATCTTTTATATCTAAAATTTCTGTGTTGAAATGGAGATCCATTAGTAAGCTAAAGGATTCCTATCATGTTCAGGTTTCTATGGAATTGCGTATTTTTAATCAGATTAAGTCTATAAAATTTGAATCATAAATATCAGCTTTTTGATGAAATTTTTGCTTGAGCTATATGTATAGCTTTTGCTTTTGCATTGTACAACTCTTGCATGAAGGCAATTAAATTATCCTATTTTAGTTTAACGGCTGCAACACTTGATTAAGCTTAAAACTGAAATTCACATCTGCCGACTTTTCTAAAACGTAAAGGAATAGACTCCACCCACTTGAAGTATGATTCGATTGAGCACATCAATGCAATAGATTAAAACACTCATAGTTGGTATTTTGGAGAATATGCTAGCTGATTGTGACATTCACATCTTCGTTAAAAGTGAAAAACCTAGTTCGGCCATTTTCTTTAATTCCTCTGGTTAAGGTATGAGCAGAATCACACAAGAGAGACTTAAGACTTTTATATGTTTTACAGCTTAGTTTGCAAATTCATGAATACAGCATCTGAAAACAAAAATGAAATGAGAAAATTAGAACATAATCATAGCTGGCTACTCCTAATTTGTTCTCTTATTTCGACTAAAAAAGGAAAAGAAAATGAATGTATTTTTCGCATTAGGTATTTGGAGAAGAATTTGAATTTAGGTACATATAATAGAATTTCTAATTGTTAAATATGTTAAGGAAAATCAATTTGTAAATGAAAAAGACGATTTAAAGTAGTCGAAATAGTTCAAGTCTTGTATGTAAAATTTCTTTAAATAGACTTATTATTTATGATTTTTTTGTATTACAACCATGTTATTTTTAGTGAAAATTAGGCTTAGATCCCTAAAAGGTTGGAAATTAGGCTCACATCCAGTCAAACGTTACATATTTATATCCCTATTTTCCGAAAATTCATTAAAAAAAATCACGTAAATTCATATTTAAATTAGATTCATTAACATAATAAATTTCAGACAAAAAACCACACCAAAAACCAAAACAGGAATATAGTGTGAAGAACAAAAACACCAAAAAATTTACCCAAAAGGACAAAAGGCAAAAAATTTGCCTAAAAGGACAATTTGTAGTGCAAAATGGAAAAACATGAGAACCCCACCACCACCCCCCCCCCCCCCCCCCCGAATTTCACCATTTGCACTAAAAGTTGTCCTTTTGTCCTTAAATCCCCAAACCAAAACAGGAATATAGTGTGAAGGACAAAAAAACCAAAAAAATTACCCAAAAGGACAATTTGTAGTGCAAAATGGAAAAACATGAGACCCCCCCTGAATTTCACCATTTGCACTAAAAGTTGTCCTTTTGGGCAAGTTTTTTGCCTTTTGTCCTTTTGGGCAAAAATCCCCAAACCAAAACAGGAATATAGTGTGAAGGACAAAAAAACCAAAAAATTTACCCAAAAGGACAAGAGACAAAAAATTTGCCCAAAAGGACAATTTGTAGTGCAAAATGGAAAAACATGAGACCCCCCCCTGAATTTCATCATTTGCACTAAAAGTTGTCATTTTGGACAAGTTTTTTGCCTCTTGTTCTTTTGGGCAATTTTTTTAATGACTTTGTCCTTATGGCAAAAATCCCCAAATGCATATATATTTATATATATGCAGTTAAACTGCAATATACGCATCCTTTTATGCATATATTCAATTCTGACCTGTTTTTTTCAAGCATTCACGGTTTCAGATATTGTTGCACACATTTATACACTTATACGGAATAAACGCATACATTCATGCACATATTCAGAAGTCTTCATCCCTTTTAACTTTGTTGCATACATGTATGCATATATACAAAATAGTTGCATACATGTATGCAAATATTCGTAACACATGCATCTCAGTTCAACTTTATATGCATACATGTATGCAACTATTCGTAACACATGCATCTCAGTTCAACTTTATATGCGTACATGTATGCAACTATTTGTAATAGTTGCATTTATGCATGCATATATTTAGTATAGTTGCATATATGTATACAACTTTTTTTTCTTCGGGTTGTTTCCGAGAATATTTCCGATTTTTTGAAAGAAAAAAAAATAGTGGTTAACGCATTATTTTTTCTGGAAAACATGTAACATGAAAAATTGGGACCCGCTTTGAAATTGAAACATCGGGAGGATGTCGTTTCTATTTTGAAACTTTCCAGGGACGTGAGCCAAAAGCACCCTATATTTGTCTTCTTTGCATTATTAGTCGTAATAACAGTATTGAATTTCCAAATGTTAACATGCCATACAATTATGAATATTACTCAATATCTTTATGCAAAATTTTATATTGGAAACATTATTTATAAGGGGAAAAATTATAATGACAAATTGTTTAAAGATTTAGCCACAAGGACAAAATACAGCCCAACCCAAATTCAATACACTTTATTTTCGTGCTTATTCATCTCCATCAACACGATACTGTAAATTTCACGACTTTCATTTCAAACCATATATCAAACTCACGAAATTCATCACTAATGGCGACCGAATCACGAACAACTTCATCTCCTATATTCGATTTAATGAATGTAACCAAACAACCAAAATCAACACCAGATGAAGCTCAAATCAAACATGAAACGCAACAACAAACCGAAACCCTAAGTGAATTGCAACAACAAACCGAAATCCTAAGTGAATGTGGTAGAAAGTTACAACCGACATTCAAACCCCTAGTTGAAGAACAATATATTCAAACCGAGTTACAAAACGTAGAAGAGACTGCAACTCAAAAAGAAACAAGCAAAATCAAACATTGAAATTCCACTTATCAAAGGAAAAAGATGCAAACTAGAGAGAAGAGGCCGAAAAAGTATAACGATCTAAAACGCAGAGAAGAACTTAAAAGATTAAGACAAAAGAAGAGAATATTAACATAAATAATACCTTAAAAATTAAAAAACTGATACTGTTGTTGTCATTTTCTAAGAACACTTTACATATTCAACATGAAATTGCTCAGAGAAAAGGAAAACAAATTCAAGCCCAAGAGTCCGAAGATAATGAGTAGAACTCAGTAAGGTAATATGAAATAATATTAAGTTAGGCTTATTGGAGTGAAAACGATACCATTGTGGTACTATTAATAAACACTAATCTGATAATACTGTTAGGTTAGTATCATTAAACAAAAAATGATACTATTAAGTTAGTATCATAACAAAAAATGCTTTAAGTTTGATACTACTGTCTTACAAAAAATGATACTATTGTGTTAGAAAAATTGATAGTTAGAACAAAGTAAAATGATCCTATTGACTTACAAAAATAATAGTGAACTGGTACTTAGAAAACAGTAAACTGATATTGTTGTGTTAGAATCATTAAAATATATAAAAAAAACTGACACCTAAATGCTTCAACCTTGATCGAAAAAGTTATTAGGTTAGAACAAATTAGACTGTTGAGTTAGTATCATTAAAAAACTGATACTATAGTGTTAGAATTTATTTAAGTTTCATAAAAAATGGTACTTATAATGTAGTATATAAAAACTGATACCATACACCTAGCAATAGCAGAATTTAAGTAGTATATGAAAACTTTACCATAAAACATGCAAAACTGATACCCAAAAACTTAACTCATTAGATTGATTTCTTATTTACATAAAAATGATACTATAGTTTAAGCAAAAATGATATCATAAACCTAATCAAGTAAAAATGATTTAATTTTTTGTCAAAACTGATCATACCATTTCACTTGCAAGACTAGTACCATATCACATGTTAAGCTCATAGCATACACATGTACATTTATAAAATGTGCATAATTGCATCACATGTGAAACTGATACCAAACAAATATAAAACTGATATCTAAAATATTCAACTACATCCAATTTTATACTATTTTTTCTAAAAAATCAGGATAATGATTTTGTTAACCCAAGACCTAGGGATACTGAAGCGGTGACAACAACAGACACAAACAAGGATATAGCTACAGGTGATGAGTCGAAAAGTGATACCGCATATTAATGTGGATTTCAAGTAGCTTACAAGATGATTAAATTGGTGAAAGATAAAAAAGCCCTGACCAAGAAACAAATTGATTTCTTGAAAAGCACTCTATTCTTTGAGTTTTTCAATGTTTTCTACGAAGAGAAAGTAGCTTTGAAGGAGTGCAAAAAATATCAAGAAACTATGGATGTAGTGTACACTTGTTACTCGCTGGTAGAAGAAGCATTTGTTTTTGGCTATGATAAAATGAAAATAACAGAAAAGGACATAAGCTTACTATTCTACAAGCCATTGGAAGGAAATATTTTAGAACCAAGGCAAAAAATGACAAATTGGACAGTACCATCCAATTGGAAAGATTTTATATCAAGGAATTTTAGATCAACATCATTTATCACTCGAAATTTGATAGAGAAAAGAATTAAACAAGAAGTTAGGAAAACAAAGGGGACCTAACCATTCTTATAATCATAGAGATACTTCTAAAAAAATTCTTTCCCAAAAATCAACAAAAGCTACGATGGGGATTAGTACCATTCTTGTCGGATTTAGAGAAAATGAATGTTGTCTCATGGCAAAAAACAATCAAACTTTTTTTTGCTAAATTTGTAAACAAAAAAAAAATTATCCACAAGCCTAGGAACATGTCCAGATGTTTAATGCTTCCTTTGGTAAGAAAAGTTATTTACAAAATTCTTACTTTTAATCCAAACATTACAATATGAATTCGTGTTTAATTTTTTTTATACACTGTATTGCATGTGTGAGAAAATGACACTTATTAGACAAAGAAGACACTTCATCAACACACTCCCAAAATTTGCAAGGTGGGATCTGAGGGGTCTAAAGTCGATTCTCGTCAAAAGTGTCTTGAATAAAGTAAAGCATGGACATGTATGAAGTTTAAATTTTACTTACTATTTCATCTCTGTTTAATATATAAAACACTATTTTTCAAATTTGATACCTAGGTATCCTATCATATTGATATTTTTAATAACTGATACCTAAATAATACTTAAACTGACACCTTAAAACTAATACCTAAATAGTACTAAAACTGCTACCTTAAAACTGACACATTAAAACTGATAACTAAATAATGCTAAAACTAACAACTAAAAAATGCTAAAAATGCTACCTTAAAACTGACTCCTTAAAAATGATACCTAAAAAATGCTAAAACTACAACCTTAAAACCGACTCCTTAAAATTGATACCTAAAAAAAAACGCTAAAACTGCTACCTTAAAGCTGAAACCTCAAATGTAATACCTAAATTATACGAAAACTGCTATCTTAAAATCAAGACCTTAAAAATAATAACTAAAAAATTATAAAACCGATGCCTATTTAATACCTTTTTAATGTTTCAAAATATGCTAGTTCAAGAAATAACGAATATTGAACCACATGAGGCTAAGCTTTTGGAGACATCATAAGCATAACAACAAGACCTAGAAAAGGAAAAGTTGTGGACATAAAAAAAACATGGTGAAAATCAAGAACAAATGGGTTCACTAGAACAAGACGTCACGATCCGAATATTAAAACTGCACATTCAAGAAGTTGAAGACAAAAATAAAAAGTTAAATAAGAAGCTAAAAAAAGAAAGAAGTTTGAGAGAAGAGGAAGAAGAAGAAATATTCAAACTGAGACAGCAATGGAAACAATAAAAGTCAGATTCTAAAGATGAAAGAATAGAGCAAAGAGCGGATTCAGAAGCAACATTGGATGATTTTCCAATTGCAAACAAAGCAGAAGTTCAGGAAAAAGCACAAACTGATTTGAATGTTGAAGTAGAAGTGGTAGAAAAACAAAAGGAGAGTACTTTAGTTGATAAAGAAAATACACCTCATAAGGAAGAAAATTCTATTGAACAATAATATCAAATCACACCAGAAAATGATACTAAAATCACCACAGATAGCGCCACAATTGAACAAAAAACCAAACAATTCAAGACATCGCTCCTCTCCGCTTCGATTGGAATCTCACTCAAGCATGTACATAAGTAAAAAATCAATGAAGGTAACAACGAATAACCATCCCAAAAAGGACAAAAAAGCAGCCATCAATCCGAAAACTAGCAAAACACCTTCTTACATTCGAAGACTGAAGGAAAAAGCAAGAAACAAAAAAGGAGTGCTATGTATGAATATTCAAAAAAACCAAGCAAAAAAGCAAAGAAAATAGAAAATAAGAATCAAGATGAAGCAGTTGGAGAAAAGAAGGAAGCACTACAACTTGCATTGGTAAAAAAAGATGAAGCAAAGTCAGAAAAACAACAAACAAAACTAGATGAAAAAGAATAAGAACCAAAACTAGACCCAGTAGTGCTAATTGCAATAATAGGACCTACATGGAGAGACCTATACATGTCACACTACAAAGTGTAGTTCATCTAAATCTTGAACAACAAGGAATTATAAAGAATTTTTTTTCAGTTGCAAAATCTACAGAAAAGTAAGTTTTCAAGTTTTCTTTGTCCTATTACATTTTATTTATATATATATTGTAACACCCCGAATTTCAGTTAATATTAACATTCACAAATTAAAGAATAACTAATCTCAGATGTGGGAATTAAGGGAAACGGGTTGCGCCATTGTGTTCGTCTCGGAATTCTGGTTGAGATAGAGTCCGAGTTTGCGTGATTTGGAGTCCGTATGACCCAGTTATGGCCCAACAAAGTTTTCAGAAAAATTCAAGTTCAAAAACTAGAGCAAAATTCGAAATTCAACACATAGGGGGCAAGGCGGGAAAATTCCCGCGCAGGCCAAGTCGACAGGGGTGTCAACTGCCCAGTCGACACCGCCCCAACCCATGTCGACTGCCCAGTCGACACGGGTGTCGACCTGGGGGCTCGGCCAGGTTAGCCTGGGTGCAGTCTGAAGGGGTTTGGGCTGTGTTTTGGGGCTTGTGACGAAATCTGATGGCTCTAAACTAATCTAGGGTTAATCTAAGGACCTAAACTACATCCTAAATCTATAAATACACCCTAAGACTACCCTAATCCATACTAAAAATAGATACAACGTCGTCATGCCGTCAAAATGCAATTAGAAGGAGCCTCCATCAATTTTTAGAAGAAGATAGCTTCTCAAATCAACTTCTAATCAACTCTAGCAACTTAATCTTCTTCATAGGAGTGCTAATCAACAAGTTGTGAGTTTCTATGCCTTTAGCAAGCAATTGCTAAACTAATTATGGTAGGATATAATGAGGTTATGGTTATGAATGTGGATCAATGCAAGTTATGTTATCATATGCTATGTGCTCATGATGTTAGTTATGCAAGTTTTATGCTATATGTCCATGATGCTAGTTATGCAAGTTTTATGCTATAGTTCATGATGCTAGTTATGCAAATCACTATGATAAACATTGATCCATTATGACACCATGTTATGCAAGTTTGGTGTTTGATTATATGCAAGTTCATATATGACATGTTATGCAAGTTTGGTGTTTGATTATATGCAAGTTCATATATGACATGTTATGAAAGTTTGGTGTTTGATTATATGCAAGTTCATATATGACATGTTATGCAAGTTTGGTGTTTGATTATATGCAAGTTCATATATGACATATTATGCAAGTTTGGTGTTTGATTATATGCAAGTTCATATATGACATGTTATGCAAGTTTGGTGTTTGATTATATGCAAGTAACATTGTAACACCCCACACCCGCTAAGGTCACTCACTAAGGGAATGCCTTAACTTCGGTGGAGTATTTTAAGTGAATATAGAACAGAAAAATTACAACAAGACAGATATAAATAATACTTGTTAACTAAAACATCATTTCATTGCAGCAGAAGGTAAACATGTTTGGTTACAATAACAAAACCATAAAACAAGAGTCAAGTACTAAATATCCGTCCTGATAAAAACATAAGTACATAATCTCACTACATAACTAATAGCCATAATAGAAAAGATAAGCTGAGCTTTACATCAACGGTCCAAGCTCCAAAAGATAGATAAAGCAATCTGATCAAAGCCCACTAGTGCTAGGCCCACTCTGAGAACCTGAGGGTTGGGAAAAAGATAAAAACAACTGGGTCAGACATAAGTCTGAGCGAGTCCTATAACTTTAACAATACAATCATTAAAGTAATTAGGGTATGATATAAACTTGGTACGGTAACGACTGGGGATAAATGACTACACTAAGCAGCCAACTAGACATAGGAAGAACGAAGATAACGGTAAAAACGCATCTACCCACCCAAGGATAATTACTACACTGCACCATACCAGTCATTCCTACTTAAAGGTTGATCCCACCCAAGGACTTAGAAAATATAACTAGTAGTTTCGTGTACCCTTAGCTGACCACATAGGTGCCGTCTGCCCCTATCTCCACCAGGTGTACCCACTACTCCCCAAGCGATCGGCTCTCTAACGTAGATACCCGTGTTGGCCCCACAGTGGGGTGTATCACTCCCCAAAGTGGCAACCCGATACAACCAACGGTGCACGGCTTATACCTACACGATGCAACAACGTCTTCTTACCTACCAACCCGGGTCCACACACGCATATGAAACCCGTTGGACTTGCGTTGCCACCGCTAACCCGTTTTGGCCTCTTATAGTCAAACCCAGTACGCGTGTCCCGTCCTCGACATGGGTCGAGCCCACAAAGATACATATGGGTTACTGGTTGAAATGGGCCCCCACAAGCTACCCATCTAAGCTTGTCCCTTTTCTAGTGCATCCCACTTAACCCTTTAATCATGTTTAATTACATGTTTCCACTTGATTAAGTATTCTAATCGTATTTTCTATTGCCACCCAAGGCAACCCACTAGATTTCCACATGCCACCCAAGGCACTTACTTGATTTCCACATGCCACCCAAGGCACCCACTTAACCCATCATGCCCCACTACATGCTTATCTGGTTAAGTGTTTCTTAATTGATTAAGAACGTAACCTTTGTAAAGACCTCTCACATTAGACTGTCTTTTATGGCAGCTGGATTTGCCGGTCGGGTCCGGGCAGCCTTACGCCATAACAGAGTCTAACCTCGTGTCTTTACACATGTCACGTATTTAGTTTATGCCTAAGACCTCTCACATTGGGCCAATCATTTGTAGCCGCTGGATTTGCCTGTCGGGTCCGGGCAGTCTTATGCTACAAAAGGGTCCAACCTCGTGTCTTAGTCGATTAATTACACCTAATTAATCACCCCCATATTTTGAATTAATTTTCCCTAATTAATTCCAATTAAATGATGTAAATAATTGACTCAATTATGTCTATCCACTTATGGTATGCAACATCATACCAATTTCACCACAATTTTGTTAACATGAATATTAACCCCATCGTTCCCCACGTAATACGCTAACATGACATATTTAAAAGGGAAGATTCATCACAAATACAATTGGTTCAACTTAGCATAACATTAGCATCAACATGGGTTTTAAAGGTGTCAACTTGCATATATGACCATAGCATCAAACCCAACTAGCATAAATAATCAACCCAAACTTGCATGAATCACATATGTCATAAAGAGGGTAACTTGCATAGACGTTCATGTCATAGACCTATCATAAAGGGATAAACTTTCATACATGTCATAGGTATAAAAAAAGGATGAACTTGCATATGTTACTCACATCATAAAAAGGGGTAAACATGCATATATATGCATGACATACAAAGGGGGTAAACTTGCATATGTATGCATATCATACAAAGGTGTAAACTTGCACATGTTACTTGCATAAAATCAAACACCAAACTTGCATAACATGTCATATATGAACTTGCATATAATCAAACACCAAACTTGCATAACATGTCATATATGAACTTGCATATTATCAAACACCAAACTTGCATAACATGTCATATATGAACTTGCATATAATCAAACACCAAACTTGCATAACATGGTGTCATAATGGATTAATGTTTATCATAGCGATTTGCATAACTAGCATCATGAACATATAGCATAAAACTTGCATAACTAGCATCATAGTATAAAACATGCATAACTAACATCATGAGCACATAGCATATGATAACATAACTTGCATTGGTCCACATTCATAACCATAACCTCATTACATCCTATCATAATTAGTTTAGCAATTGCTTGCTAAAGGCATAGAAACTCACAACTTGTTGATTAGCACTCCTATGAAGAAGATTTAGTTGCTAGAGTTGATTAGAAGTTGATTTGAGAAGCTATCTTCTTCTAAACATTGATGGAGGCTCCTTCAAGTTGCATTTTGACGGCATGATGACGTTGTATCTATTTTTAGTATGGATTAGGGTAGTCTTAAGGTGTATTTATAGATTTAGGATGTAGTTTAGGCCCTTAGATTAACCCTAGATTAGTTTAGAGCCATCAGATCTCGTCACAAGCCCCAAAACACAGCCCAAAACCTGACCAACTCACTCAAATGGTGCACCAGGCAAAACTGCCCGGCCACCTATGTCGACTCCCAAGTCGACAGGGCAGTCGACTTGGGTCCAGTCGTGTCGACTCCCAAGTCGACTCCCCAGTCGACTTGGGGTGGCTGGCGGGAATTTTCCCGCCTAGCCCGCCTGGCCTGAATTTTGAATTTTGAACTTGAAATTTAAATCTGTTTTGAACTTAGAATTTTCTGAAAACTTACATGGGCCATAACTGGGTCATACGGACTCCGATTTACAAAAACTCGGACTATATTTCGCGTATTTTTCCAAGACGAACGCAATGGCATAGCCCGTTTCCCCTGATTCAGATCTTAAAATTTAATTCTGCCCTGATTTATATTATATCAAGTTATTCAACATACGGGGTGTTACATTCTCCCCTACTTAAAGGATTTCGTCCCCGAAATCTCTAAGTCAAGAAGAACGTATCCTACCAACCAAACAACCATCTACTAAACCATCAAACACTGGCATCCATTGTCCTTAAAATTTCTAATGACGTATGAACATATGCAAAAAGTGTGTGTATATGTTCCCTGTCTAATGCAAAATCAGGCGGTCTACTGATTCAGTTGACCTCCTTAATGCAAACCATGATAGTGCCATGCATCCAATATGTATGCGAAAGAACCCTACGACACATACTATCTCTACATGTGTGCACATCCATACACCAAAATGCATCATCCATATGATAACACAACCATTATACATCCATTAATATAACTACCTACACACAATTATATGCAATATGCAATATGAAGTGACTGAGCCGATCTAGTATCTAAAGTGTGTGTATATGCAACCACTAGCAAACACTTGCATCCACATGCATCCATCAATCATAACATGTCTCAAACACATGTTTCAACCATAGGTTTACCCTATCTAAAGGTCAAAGGTACTAACGAGAGGACATACTAAAGATAAGATAAGTACTAGACAAACGATAAAGGAGAAGTTAAAAGATGTACCCTCAAAAAGAAATGGGTACAGTGAACGCATCTTCGCTTCTGTCTCCCAAGTAGCGTTGCTCTCATAATCTCCCCATTGTACTTTGACTAGTTGAACCTCTCTGTTTCTCAACTTCCTAATCTCTAACCCAAGGATGCGAGTAGGTGCTCGTCGAATCATCGCATCACGCTCTATCTCCACTTCTTTAAGTAAGCTCGGCTCTACCACCTCTGCAGTCTCATGTAGGCACTTCCTCAAATGTGACACATGGAATACGTCATGTACACCACTAAGTCTCTCGGGCAAATCCACCCTATATGTCATCTGTCCAATCCTTTCCTTAATAGGAAACGGTCCTACAAACCTTGGTGCTAACTTTCCAACGGACCCAAAGCGAACAACATTCCGTAATGGAGATACTTTAACAAAGACCATATCCCCAACATCAAACTCAAGATCCGTCCTCCTCTTATCCGCGTAAGATTTCTGTCTGTCTTGCGCCGCTTTCATCCTTCTTCGAATCAAATCAATCTTTTCCGAAGTCTCTCTAACCATATCGGGCCCAAGCAAGATCTTATCCGCAGACTCCCACCAACATGTAGGTGATCGACAAGGCCTTCCATAAAGAGCTTCGAAAGGAGCCATACCAATACTAGACTGAAAGCTGTTATTATACGCGAACTCTACCAATGGAAGATGCTCTTCCCATGTACCTCCAAAATCCAAGATACATAGCCTCAAAAGGTCTTCTAAAACACGATTCACCCTCTCGGTCTGGTCGTCCGTCTGAGGATGATATGCGGTGCTCAAACACAACCGAGTCCCTACCGCCTCTTGCAAACTTTTCCAAAACTCGCTAGTGAAGATAGGATCTCGATCGCTCACTATGCTAGAAGGTACACCATGCAACCGAACTATCTCTCGAAGGTAAACTGAAGCTAGCCATGGAGCAGTTCTCTTACTCTTCACGGGTATGAAATGGGCGCTTTTAGTAAGTCTGTCCACCACAACCCAAATTCCCGTATTACCCTTCCTCGATCTCGGTAACCCATCAATAAAATCCATCGAGACGCTATCCCACTTCCATTGCAGAACTTCCAATAGGTGAAGCAACCCACCGGGTTTCTTTTGCTCCGCTTTCACTTGTTGGCACACCAAGCATCTAGCGACATACTCGGCCACATCCTTCTTCATACCGGCCCAAAAGAAAACTCGCTTCATGTCTTGGTACATCTTGTCCCCACCGGGATGAATGGTCATCTTCGAACGATGTGCATCATCAAGTATAGCCTTCCTCAAACCCTCGTCTTGCGGTACACAAAGTCTACCGTCTCTACGCAACCACCCCTTATCATCTAGGGTGTACCTACTCAAATGGCTGGACGACCCCCCCTTATGAGCTTCTCCACTAACTCAACCAACTGTGGGTCGTCCCACTGTGCCTCACCGATCCGTCCCAAAAGAGTAGGTCTGACCTCTAAGGATGCTAGCTAACTAGGTACAAAGTCAACGGAAGGTCTAATGTCAAACATCGAGATAAATTCCAAGCTTCGTCGTTCCACGAACAATGGACTCAAGGACAACCTTTTTCTGCTTAAGGCGTCCGCCACCACGTTACCCTTGCCAGGGGTATACGCTATCTCGAAATCATAGAATGCTAAGAACTCCATCCACCTTTGTTGTCTTAAGTTCAAATCCTTCTGAGAGAACAAGTACTTCAATGATTTGTGGTCAGTGAACAATTCGAACCTCTCGCCAAGAAGATAATGGCGCCAAGTCTTAAGCGCAAAAACAATAGCGGCCAACTCTAGATCATGTGTAGGGTAATTTTTCTCATGCACTCTCAACTGCCTTCCCCCATAGGCTATTACCCTTCCCTCTTGCATTAAGACTGCGCCTAGTCCTGTCCCACAAGCATCGGTATAAACAACAAATGGCTTACTCCCATCTGGCAACACTAAGACTGGAGTTGTGGTTAAAGCTCTCTTTAACCGTTGGAACGCATCATCACAATCTACGTCCCATGTGAAGACTAGATTCTTCTTTTTCAAGCGAGTTAATGGGGCTGATATCTTCGCGAAGTCCTTGATAAACTTCCTATAGTAGCCAGCCAACCCCAAGAAACTCCTCACCTCGGTAGCATTCTTCGGAACCTTCCAATCTTGGATGAACATTACCTTCGCGGGATCCACAGCTATCCCTTCCTTAGAGACCACATGCCCTAAGAACCGCACTTCCTTCCTCCAAAAGTGACATTTAGAGAATTTAGCCTTAAGGCTATGCGCTCGAAGAGTCTCCAACACTTCCCTAAGATGTAGGGCATGCTCTTCTTAATTCTTAGAAAAGACTAAGATGTCATCCACAAAGACCACCACGGACTTATTAAGGTACTCCCTGAACACCCTACTCATCAAATCAACAAAGTATGCAGGGGCGTTCGTCAAACCAAATGGCATTACCAGCCACTCATAGAAACCATCCGGAGTCCTAAAGGCAGTCTTGTCTATGCTATCCTCAGCCACTCTCAACTGATGAAACCCCGTGGCTACGTCCAACTGTGAAAACACTGAGGCGCCAGCCAACTGATCAAAGAGATCATCAATCCTCGGCAATGGGTGTCTATTCTTCTTTGTAAGCTTGTTGAGTTCTCTATAGTCTACACAAAATCTGAGGGACCCATCCGCCTTCGTGGCAAAAACCACTGGAGCACCCCACTCCGATATACTTCGTCTTATGAACCCCTTCTCAAGCAACTCCCCTACTTGCTTATGGAGTTCCCTCCTCTCACGAGGAGCCATGTGGCGCACTGGCAAAGATACTGGCTTAGCATTGTCCACCAGATATATTCGGAAGTCTATCTCCCGCTTCGGAGGTAAGCCCTTCACCTCCTCAAACACATCCGAGTATTCCCGGACCACTCTAACAGATCGCAAATTCTCGACCGAAGCGTCAAGCGATTCAAGATAACTTAGCATAACAAAATCCATGGGATTACAAGAGATCTCGAGAGTGTTACCCAAGCGGGTCATGAGCCTAACAACTCTCCTTTCACAATCAAGAACGGCACCATTACTGGATAACCAGTCCATGCCCAAAATCAACCCATAGCCCGTGAAGCCCAAAACAAAAGCATCACATCTAAACTCAACGCTAAGTATAGAAATCTTCAAACCCAAACATATCATGGACAAATAAGTGGAGCCCCCAATTGGGTTTGAAACAACCAAGGGATCATCTACTAGACTGGCGTCTAAGTGTAGTGACTCAACTAATGATGATGAGATAAACGAATGCGATGCGCCAGAGTCGAATAAAGTACGGACAGGATGATCAAACAGAAAAACCAGACTTTCAACGGAAATAGTTCTACCTCTTTCCTGAATTGGTGGAACCGCGAGAGCCTGAACTTGCCCCCTTGTCTGACCTGGTGCCATAAGAGCTTGTACCTGTCCTCCTGAGGTAGATCCCGTCCTCTGCCCCTTTTTAGGGCAGTCCTTCACTAGATGCCCTGCTTCGCCACAGTGGAAGCAGCCGGTCTTCTTTTTCTTCCGACAATCTTTGCTTTGGTGGCCTGGTGTCCCACAATTGAAGCACTTCTTCTTTCCCTTGCCACCGTTTCCTTTCCCACCCTTGTTTTGCTGTTGCTGTTGAGATCTCTTCTGATCTCCTTTCTTCTCGGGTGCCTTATTAGCATTGGGACCCTTCTCTTCCTCATGCATAAGTGCCATGTCTACTAGCTTCTCAAAGGTGGCCCCCATAGGGATGTGAGTCATAGCCAATCCATGCATCGGTTCATTTAAGCCTTTAACGAACCTCAAAGCCTTCTTCTCCGGTGTATTCACCATGTCTATGCCAAACCTTGCCAACTGATTAAACTTGTTGACATATTCCTTCACTGATAGGTTTCCTTGCTTTAGAGTCAAGAACCTTTCCATATACAGATTTTCTTCCGCCCTTGAGAGAAACTTTGCCACAAACCTTTGTCTGAAATCCACCCAAGAGTCAACAGGGCGCACTCCATTAGTGACCTCCCACCAGAACGAGGCCTCTCCCTTCATTAACCAAGCAACTAACTTGACTTTCTTTCCTTCTTCCATCTCAAAGATGTCTATCAACTCTTCCGTCTCCTTAAGCCAATCCCTAGCTTCCACAAAAGTTTCTGATCCTTGAAAAGGTTTCCCTCCCATAGCCTTAAATTCCTTGCAAGTCTTAGCAAAAGTATCCGTGCGAGGAGGAGGAGGGGAGGAATATCGGGTGCAACTGGTGGTGGAGGAACATTTGCTGGACCCGCAGCGGTGGCCCTAGCCTCCATCAATCTCCTATACCATACTGGTATCGCTACACCCTCCGGAAAGTTAAGATCTTCTGCCATGCTGAAACGAAAAAGGAAAGATTCAAAACGGAGAATTCGAAAGATAAAGATATGGCTATTGGGGATTATGCTTTTCTTTCAAAAACTTTTCTCTTAAAAGACATGTTTTTGAAAATACTTCTTCCAAAAATGTTTTTAGAAAAATAGTTTTTCTAAAAGTTTTATCTGTTCTGGTAACCTTCAGCTCTGATACCACGTGTAACACCCCACACCCGCTAAGGTCACTCACTAAGGGAATGACTTAACTTCGGTGGAGTATTTTAAGTGAATATAGAACAGAAAAATTACAACAAGACAGATATAAATAATATTTGTTAACTAAAACATCATTTCATTGCAGCAGAAGGTAAACATGTTTGGTTACAATAACAAAACCATAAAACAAGAGTCAAGTACTAAATATCCGTCCTGATAAAAACATAAGTACATAATCTCACTACATAACTAATAGCCATAATAGAAAAGATAAGCTGAGCTTTACATCAACGGTCCAAGCTCCAAAAGATAGATAAAGCAATCTGATCAAAGCCCACTAGTGCTAGGCCCACTCTGAGAACCTGAGGGTTGGGAAAAAGATAAAAACAACTGGGTCAGACATAAGTCTGAGCGAGACCTATAACTTTAACAATACAATCATTAAAGTAATTAGGGTATGATATAAACTTGGTACGGTAACGACTGGGGATAAATGACTACACTAAGCAGCCAACTAGACATAGGAAGAACGAAGATAACGGTAAAAACGCATCTACCCACCCAAGGATAATTACTACACTGCACCATACCAGTCATTACTACTTAAAGGTTGATCCCACCCAAGGACTTAGAAAATATAACTAGTAGTTTCGTGTACCCTTAGCTGACCACATAGGTGCCGTCTGCCCCTATCTCCACTAGGTGTACCCACTACTCCCCAAGCGATCGGCTCCCTAATGTAGATACCCGTGTTGGCCCCACAGTGGGGTGTATCACTCCCCAAAGTGGTAACCCGATACAACCAACGGTGCACGGCTTATACCTACACGATGCAACAACGTCTTCTTACCTACCAGCCCGGGTCCACACACGCATATGAAACCCGTTGGACTTGCGTTGCCACCGCTAACCCGTTTTGGCCTCTTATAGTCAAACCCAGTACGCGTGTCCCGTCCTCGACATGGGTCGAGCCCACAAAGATACATATGGGTTACTGGTTGAAATGGGCCCCCACAAGCTACCCATCTAAGCTTGTCCCTTTTCTAGTGCATCCCACTTAACCCTTTAATCATGTTTAATTACATGTTTCCACTTGGTTAAGTATTCTAATCGTATTTTCTATTGCCACCCAAGGCAACCCACTAGATTTCCACATGCCACCCAAGGCACTTACTTGATTTCCACATGCCACCCAAGGCACCCACTTAACCCATCATGCCCCACTACATGCTTATCTGGTTAAGTGTTTCTTAATTGATTAAGAACGTAACCTTTGTAAAGACCTCTCACATTAGACTGTCTTTTATGGCAGCTGGATTTGCCGGTCGGGTCCGGGCAGCCTTACGCCATAACAGAGTCTAACCTCGTGTCTTTACACATGTCACGTATTTAGTTTATGCCTAAGACCTCTCACATTGGGCCAATCATTTGTAGCCGCTAGATTTGCCGGTCGGGTCCGGGCAGTCTTATGCTACAAAAGGGTCCAACCTCGTGTCTTAGTCGATTAATTACACCTAATTAATCACCCCCATATTTTGAATTAATTTTCCCTAATTAATTCCAATTTAATGATGTACATAATTGACTCAATTATGTCCATCCACTTATGGTATGCAACATCATACCAATTTCACCACAATTTTGTTAACATGAATATTAACCCCATCGTTCCCCACGTAATACGCTAACATGACATATTTAAAAGGGAAGATTCGTCACAAATACAATGGGTTCAACTTAGCATAACATTAGCATCAACATGGGTTTTAAAGGTGTCAACTTGCATATATGACCATAACATCAAACCCAACTAGCATAAATAATCAACCCAAACTTGCATGAATCACATATGTCATAAAGAGGGTAACTTGCATAGATGTTCATGTCATAGACCTATCATAAAGGGATAAACTTGCATACATGTCATAGGTCTAAAAAAAGGATGAACTTGCATATGTTCCTCACATCATAAAAGGGGGTAAACATGCATAAATATGCATGACATACAAAGGGGTAAACTTGCATATGTATGCATGTCATACAAAGGTGTAAACTTGCACATGTTACTTGCATAAAATCAAACACCAAACTTGCATAACATGTCATATATGAACTTGCATATAATCAAACACCAAACTTGCATAACATGTCATATATGAACTTGCATATAATCAAACACCAAACTTGCATAACATGTCATATATGAACTTGCATATAATCAAACACCAAACTTGCATAACATGGTGTCATAATGAATCAATGTTTATCATAGCGATTTGCATAACTAGCATCATGAACATATAGCATAAAACTTGCATAACTAGCATCATAGCATAAAACTTGCATAACTAACATCATGAGCACATAGCATATGATAACATAATTTGCATTGATCCACATTCATAACCATAACCTCATTACATCCTATAATAATTAGTTTAGCAATTGCTTGCTAAAGGCATAGAAACTCACAACTTGTTGATTAGCACTCCTATGAAGAAGATTTAGCTGCTAGAGTTGATTAGAAGTTGATTTGAGAAGCTATCTTCTTCTAAACATTGATGGAGGCTCCTTCAAGTTGCATTTTGACGGCATGATGACGTTGTATCTATTTTTAGTATGGATTAGGATAGTCTTAGGGTGTATTTATAGATTTAGGATGTATTTTAGGCCCTTAGATTAACCCTAGATTTGTTTAGAGCCATCAGATCTCGTCACAAGCCCCAAAACACAGACCAAAACCTGGCCAACTCACTCAAATAGTGCACCAGGCAAAACTGCCCGGCCACCTGTGTCGACTCCCAAGTCGACAGGGCAGTCGACTTGGGTCCAGTCATGTCGACTCCCAAGTCGACTCCCCAGTCGACTTGGGGTGGCTGGCGGGAATTTTCCCGCCTAGCCCGCTTGGCCTGATTTTTGAATTTTGAACTTGAAATTTAAATCTGTTTTGAACTTAGAATTTTCTGAAAACTTACATGGGCCATAACTGGGTCATACGGACTCCGATTTACAAAAACATGGACTCTATTTCGCGTATTTTTCCGAGACAAACGCAATGGCATAGCCCGTTTCCCCTGATTCAGATCTTAAAATTTAATTCTGCCCTGATTTATATTATATCAAGTTATTCAACATACGGGGTGTTACAAAGATGTGCAAGTTTACACCTTTCTATGATATGCATACATATGCAAGTTTACCCCTTTGTATGTCATGCATATATATGCATGTTTACCCCTTTTTATGATATGAGTAACATATGCAAGTTCATACCTTTTTAGACCTATGACATGTATGCAAGTTTATCCCTTTATGATAGGTCTATGACATGAACATCTATGCAAGTTACCCTCTTTATGACATATGTGATTCATGCAAGTTTGGGTTGATTATTTATGCTAGTTGGGTTTGACGCTATGGTCATATATGCAAGTTGACACCTTTAAAACCCATGTTGATGCTAATGTTATGCTAAGTTGAACCCATTGTGTTTGTGATGAATCTTCCCTTTTAAGTATGTCATGTTAGCGTATTACGTGGGGAACGATGGGGTTAATATTCATGTTAACAAAATTGTGGTGAAATTGGTATGATGTTGCGTACCATAAGTGGATGAACATAATTGAGTCAATTATGTACATCATTAAATTGGAATTAATTAGGGAAAATTAATTCGAAATATGGGGTGATTAATTAGGTGTAATTAATCGACTAAGACACGAGGTTGGACCCTTTTGTAGCATAAGACTGCCCGGACCCGACCGGCAAATCCAGCGGCTACAAATGATTGGCCCAATGTGAGAGGTCTTAGGCATAAACTAAATACGTGACAAGTGTAAAGACACGAGGTTAGACTCTGTTATGGCGTAAGGCTGCCCGGACGCGACCGACAAATCCAGCTGCCATAAAAGACAGTCTAATGTGAGAGGTCTTTACAAAGGTTACGGTCTTAATCAATTAAGAAACACTTAACCAGATAAGCATGTGGTGAGGCATGAGGGGTTAAGTGGGTGCCTTGGGTGGCATGTGGAAATCTAGTGGTTGCCTTGGGTGGCAATAGAAAATACGATTAGAATACTTAACCAAGTGGAAACATGTAATTAAACTTGATTAAAGGGTTAAGTGGGATGCACTAGAAAAGGGACAAGCTTAGGTGGGTAGCTTGTGGGGGCCCATTTCACCCAGTAACCCATATGTATCTTTGTGGGCTCGACCCATGTCGAGGACGGGACACGCGTATTGGGCTTGACTATAAGAGGCCAAAACGGGTTAGCGGTGGCAACGCAAGTCCAACGGGTTTCATATGCATGTGTGGACCCGGGCTGGTAGGTAAGACGTTGTTGCATCGTGTAGGTATAAGCCGTGCACCGTTGATAGTATCGGGTTGCCACTTTGGGGAGTGATACACCCCACTGTGGGGCCAGCACGGGTATCTACGTTAGGGAGCCGATCGCTTGGGGAGTAGTGGGTACACCTAGTGGAGATAGGGGCAGACGACACCTATGTGGTCAGCTAGGGGTACACGAAACTACTAGTTAAATTTTCTAAGTCCTTGGGTGGGATCAACCTTTAAGTTAGGAATGACTGGTGTGGTGCAGTTTAATAATTATCCTTGGGTGGGTAAATGCGTCTTTACCGTTATCTTGGTTCTTCCTATGTCTAGTTGGCTGCTTAGTGTAGTCATTTATCCCCAGTCGTTACCGTACCAAGTTTATATCATACCCTAATTCATTTAATGATTGTATTGTTAAAGTATAGGACTCGCTCAGACTTATGTCTAACCCCGTTGTTTTTATCTTCCCCCCCCCTCAGGTCCTCAGTTTGGGCCTAGCACTAGTGGGCTTTGATCAGATTGCTTTATCTATCTTTTAGAGCTTGGACCGTTGATGTAAAGCCCAACTTATCTTTTCTATTATGGCTATTAGTATGTAGTGGGATTATGTACTTATGTTTTTATCGAGATGGATATTTTGTACTTGACTCTTGTTGGTTTTTGATATGTAACCAAACATGTTTACCTTCTGCTGCAATGAAATGATGTTTTAAATTTCAAGTATTACTTATATCTGTCTTGTTGTAATTTTTCTGTTCTATATTCACTTAAAATACTCCACCGAAGTTAAGGCATTCCCTTAGTGAGTGACCTTAGGGGGTGTGGGGTGTTACACGTGGTATCAGAGCTGAAGGTTACCAGAACAGATAAAAATTTTTAGAAAAATTATTTTTCTAAAAACATTTTTGAAGGAGTATTTTCAAAAACATGTCTTTTAAGAGAAAAGTTTTTGAAAGAAAAGCATAATCCCTAATAGCCATATCTTTATCTTTCGAATTCTCCGTTTTGAATCTTTCCTTTTTTCGTTTCAGCATGGCTGAAGATCTTAACTTTCAGGAGGGTGTAGCGATACCAGTATGGTGTAGGAGATTGATGGAGGCTAGGGCCGCCGCTGCAGGTCCAGCAAATGTTCCTCCACCACCAGTTGCACCCGATCTTCCTCCCCCTCCACCTCCTCGCGCGGATACTTTTGCTAAGACTTGCAAGGAATTTAAGGCTATGGGAGGGAAACCTTTTCAAGGATCAGAAACTTTTGTGGAAGCTAGGGATTGGCTTAAGGAGACGGAAGAGTTGATAGACATCTTTGAGATGGAAGAAGGAAAGAAAGTCAAGTTAGCTGCTTGGTTAATGAAGGGAGAGGCCTCGTTCTGGTGGGAGGTCACTAATGGGGGAGCGCCCTGTTGACTCTTGGGCGGATTTCATACAAAGGTTTGTGGAAAAATTTCTCTCAAGGGCGGAAGAAAATCTGTATATGGAAAGGTTCTTGACTCTAAAGCAAGGAAACCTATCAGTGAAGGAATATGTCAACAAGTTTAATCAGTTGGCAAGGTTTGGCATAGACATGGTGAATACACCGGAGAAGAAGGCTTTGAGGTTCGTTAAGGGCTTGAATGAACCGATGCATGGATTGGCTATGACTCACATCCCTATGGGGGCCACCTTTGAGAAGCTAGTAGATATGGCACTCATGCATGAGGAAGAGAAGGGTCCCAATGCTAATAAAGCACCCGAGAAGAAAGGAGATTAGAAGAGACTTCAACAGCAACAGCAAAACAAGGGTGGGAAAGGCAACGGTGGCAAGGGAAAGTAGAAGTGCTTCAATTGTGGGACACCAGGCCACCTAAGCAAAGATTGTCGGAAGAAGAAGAAGACTGGCTGCTTCCACTGTGGCGAAGCAGGGCATCTAGTGAAGGACTGCCCTAAGAAGGGGCAGAGGACGGGATCTACCTCAGGAGGATAGGTGCAGGCTCTTATAGCACCAGGTCAGGCAAGGGGGCAAGTTCAGGCTCTCGCGGTTCCACTGATTCTGGAAAGAGGTAGAACTATTTTCGTTGAAAGTCTGGATTTTCTGTTTGATCATCCTGTCCGTACTTTATTCGACTCTGGCGCATCGCATTCGTTTATCTCATCATCATTAGTTGAGTCACTACACTTAGACGCCAGTCTAGTAGATGATCCCTTGGTTGTTTCAAACCCAATTGGGGGCTCCACTTATTTGTCCATGATATGTTTGGGTTTGAAGATTTCCATACTTAGCGTTGAGTTTAGATGTGATGCTTTTGTTTTGGGCTTCACGGGCTATGGGTTAATTTTGGGCATGGACTGGTTATCCAGTAATGGTGCCGTTCTTGATTGCGAAAGGAGAGTTGTTAGGCTCATGACCCGCTTGGGGAACACTCTCGAGATCTCTTGTAATCCCATGAATTCTGTTATGCTAAGTTATCTTGAATCGCTTGACGCTTCGGTCGAGAGTTTGCGATCTGTTAGAGTGGTCCGGGAATACTCGGATGTGTTTGAGGAGGTGAAGGGTTTACCTCCGAAGCGGGAGATAGACTTCCGAATATATCTGGTGGACAATGCTAAGCCAGTATCTTTGCTAGTGCGCCACATGGCTCCTCGTGAGAGGAAGGAACTCAATAAGCAAGTAGGGGAGTTGCTTGAGAAGGGGTTCATAAGACGATGTATATCGGAGTGGGGTGCTCAAGTGGTTTTTGCCATGAAGGCGGATGGGTCCCTCAGACTTTGTGTAGACTATAGAGAACTCAACAAACTTACAAAGAAGAATAAACACCCATTGCCGAGGATTGATGATCTCTTTGATCAGTTGGTTGGCGCCTCAGTGTTTTCGCAGTTGAACTTAGCCACGGGGTTTCATCAGTTGAGAGTGGCTGAGGATAGTATAGAGAAGACTGCCTTTAGGACTCCGGATGGTTTCTATGAGTGGCTGGTGATGCCCTTTGGTTTGACGAACGCCCGTGCATACTTTGTTGATTTGATGAGTAGGTGTTCAGGGAGTACCTTAATAAGTTCGTGGTGGTCTTTGTGGATGACATCTTAGTCTTTTCTAAGAGTGAAGAAGAGCATGCCCTACATCTTAGGGAAGTGTTGGAGACTCTTCGAGCGCATAGCCTTAAGGCTAAATTCTCTAAATGTCACTTTTGGAGGAAGGAAGTGCGGTTCTTAGGGCACGTGGTCTCCAAAGAAGGGATAGCTGTGGATCCCGCGAAGGTAGTGTCCATCCAAGATTGGAAGGTTCCGAAGAATGCTTGTAACAACCTCAAATTTTAAGTGTATTTTTATTTGATTATTTAATTTAAATTTTGATTTTTTTATTTATTCGTTTAAACTCAGTTTGTGTGCATTTTTTTTGTAACTATTTTGATTTTGAATTTAAAACTATATTTACTTTGGTTTTATTACGAATGAATTTGATTTGGTATAAATATATTTTAATAATATTTTTATTTTCGATCTTATTTAGTATATAAATTTAATCTAGTTTATTTAGTTGAATTTGAACTTATTTAGGAAAATTAAAACATGAAATTGATTTATAATGAAACAGTTTATCTTTAATATTTTGTTATTTCCATTTAGAAGTGATTTAAATAATTTCATATTGAAAACTTCAAATTTTAGTCATTTCGTTTGAATCAGTTTTTGACGATTATTTGCGGTAGCGGTAACCGATATATCTCAAATAAAAATGAAAATTTACAATAAATATAAAAATTCAAAAAAAAAATACTTGAGATGCGTCTAACCAGACATAGATCAGAAATAAATTTCGTCGAAAAATTTGAATGTTTGCCGATCGTGCATTTTTCAGTGCAAAGCTATGCCTAACAATTCAAATTTTAACGATTTTAAAATCTCTTCGAAACCAGTTCGGACAAACATGAAAAATATTTTATTCGTTGTCAGTAATCCACGGTGAAATTCGTTTCACAAAAATCAGACGTTTTGATCTCCGTTTTCCGTCCGCATTTTTACGTTAAAAGGGGTCCGTAACGCACTTTTGAACGGTGCATCCCGACACTGCAAATTATATACCGTTGTGTCCGTCTCATCGCGTTGATTAGCGCAATATATTCACTTGCCAGTTTCAGTGCTCAGTTCGCACTGAAATTGTGAAAAGGCTTGCACAGTTCATTTTTGAAATAAAGCCATTTGAGTACGAAGTGTCCATATTTGGATTCTGCATAACTTTTTAGTAATTTTGGGTCTGCTAAATCCTTTATTTTATTTTACCAAATCATCTGTTTATTTTTTTGTTTATTACCCTTCTTAGCATGGAACATTCATATGTATAAATGCATGCATGCGATGGTTCCCTTTTGCTTTTTCATTTCAAAACCTAAAGCCATGCATGTTAACTAAACGTGTCCACCATTTCTTTCTAAATTCTTTGCCTTTTATTTTAATTTTTGTATGCCTTTCTAGGTTGAAAATGTCCCTTACCATGTATACCTACATTACCCATTCTTTTTGAAGTTTTGTCTTCCGCGCATGGCCTATGCATTCAATGCATGAGTTTTGTCTCGTTGCATGCATCAGTTCAGTGATGCGCGTTGATTGTTCTCCGTTAACATTTCCAAAGACCATGCGTTTATAGTTTTTTTTGTGTCTTTGCATTGTCTTCCAATTCTCTTGTAACTTGCATGAAGAAAAAAGAAGTTAAATATCTAATATTTGAATCGGTACGAGATCCGATTCGTTTGCCTATTAAATATGCACGTTCTCTGTTCTCGCTACCTTTTATATTTACTACTTTGAACAGCATTTCTTTTCCCAAAGTGAACGCAAGAAAAAAATCTCACGTAAAGGGTGTGGTAAAATGGTGTACCCGGTAAATAAGGATTTAGATGCTACATGCTACCTCATTCACGTTTGTTTTATTTATATATATATGGTTACTGTTTTGTACACCATCCCTTATTTCATTGTTTTGCCCATTTCTTTCCCCTCTTTCATTTTATTTTCACTTCAGCCAACGTTAATCTTCCACAAACAAATCAATGGCCTTCTGTAAAATCACCAAAATAATTTTCCTTGGCAAAACGAATCGGCAATCGATCCTTTCCAAAATCATTTTTCCAAATCGTTCTCCCTCCATGACGCCTCCGCCGACCTACTGCATCGCCGCCGAACCCGATCCTTCCTCTTTCATCGCTTTTCCAAGCCACTAGCATTCGTTTCCAGATCTCGACAGCTTAAAGTCGCCGCCTTTATCCAATCCGAGCCCAAGCCGTGAATATTGCTGCCATTTAGAAGCCACTGCCTTCATGCGTAGCGCCTTCCATCAAGCTCCTCCGCGCTTGCGCCACGAAGTTTGCCTTCGAATCCATGACAATCACCAGCAAACCCTCTTTTGAATTAAGCACGGTCGTGCTTCACCGAAGCCGACTCGAGACCGACGTCGTCGTGAACGCAGATATGTCTCTTCATAGATGTAAGCATAGCTTACGATTGAATTTATTTCAAGTTCCGCTATTTCACTTACGCACTAAATATGATTGTTTGGCTGTTGTTTGTTATCATCTAGTTGGCTGCTTCAGTTTATTTTCAGTCATTTGTTGTGGAGTTTTGAGTTTGCTGAGTTGGTTGTTTACACATGTACATACCTTTGCTGCTATTAACATTGCTGCAAGTATATTTTCAACTGTACATGTTCTCACTAAACCTGAGGCTTGCTTTCACTTAGTAAATAAGAATGCATGATTGTTCCTTGTCCAAATTCCCTATTGAAATCCCTCACGGTTGGCTGTCCTTGCATGCATCATGACTGAGTGTGGCTTTCCCTGTTATGTAAGCCTAGTTATTTGGAAATCTAGCACATATAATTCATTGAATATTTAGTTTAACAAAAGGGTTGTGCTTGCAATATGTTATCATTAAGTTTTAATGTTAAAACAACACTTTAGTTTATGCTTATCTTCAATTTTGCTGTGCAGTTATACCTGTTCTGGGTACTTTCATATTTTCCTTATTGATGTTATACAAGTCATGTTTATGGTTTGTGCCTTAGCTTATGAAAGGTTCCCTTAACCAATTATATGTTTGGGTACTTCTGTATTTTCTATTTTGTTAAAATCACAATGAACATAGTATTCCTTTTATTCCATTATGACAATAGCTCTTTAATAGTAAAACCCACTGCATGTACTCGAAAGAAAGCTAGAACCTGTTCCTTATTTATAAGTAATACATGGATTTTGGTTTTAGACATGAGAAGTTTTGTTTAGGACAGTAGCGGGTATAAAAGAAGAGAAATTAATTGGGTAAGGTCTGCATTATTCTTTTCATGTGCATTTGTTTGAGTTTTACATGTGAGTATGTATACAGCATACAGTCCTATTTATATGTGCGTCCTTGATTGATAAAAATGGGTACTACGGTGTGGTATAGTATATGTATTTATAGTAAATCAGTTGATTAGATTCAGGATTATTTAGACCAGAATTTCCAATGTTATCACTGTCTCACTTGGTATACTCATATGTACACTTTCCGTATTGGGCTGTTATCACCTGTCACTGCTGATACTACTTCAGTGCTCATCTATGT
Organism: Allium sativum; assembly: GCA_030737875.1. Lineage (NCBI taxonomy): Eukaryota > Viridiplantae > Streptophyta > Magnoliopsida > Asparagales > Amaryllidaceae > Allium > Allium sativum. The sequence continues at coordinate 383,903,035 of CM060924.1, forward strand.
TTTGGACGCACCTTATTATATGTGCTGAATGCATGTTGTCTCTTGAATTTCATACAACTTGTCACCGTTTGCTTCCACCCAGGATATTATTTACATGCTAGATTTTAGCGTATATGTTCCCGTAATACCCTATCTATTACACTTGGATTATTCAATAATTTGCCAGGATTAAACAAATTTTATTCGTGTGATTTTATCGAAATTTGCTAACTTGAAATAAGTTTAGTCCTGACTCGAGTGTTTTGTGTTCTGCATGGAATACTCGGGTCAGGCCCTAAGTGTTCCAGATTTAGAGTTAGCTCGCAAAGACTGGAGAGGAACGCAAAGACGCAGGACGCATATGCGCGTGCATGACAAATTTGTAAAGTTTTTATTATAAAATTCATGTATATATTTTATCTTCCGCTGTGAAAAATGTTTGTAAAACTGTGATATTTTCCTATATAAATTCGACTGTGAGACATATTGTAGTCTTTTTGTGATATATGATTCTGTGATTTATTCTATTTACCTCAGAAGCTAATAACTATTTGTCATTTTGAACGTTTCGAGTTGGTTTAATTACCGACTTGGAGCGGTCAGAAAGGCGGATCGTTACAATGCTACCGAGGTGAGGAGTTTCTTGGGGTTGGCTGGCTACTATGGGAAGTTTATCAAGGACTTCGCGAAGATATCAGCCCCATTAACTCGCTTGACGAAGAAGAATCTAGTTTTCACATGGGACGTAGATTGTGATGATGCTTTCCAACGGTTAAAGAGAGCTTTAACCACAGCTCCAGTCTTAGTGCTGCCAGATGGGAGTAAGCCATTTGTTGTTTATACCGATGCTTGTGGGACAGGACTAGGCGCAGTCTTAATGCAAGAGGGAAAGGTAATAGCCTATGGGGGAAGGCAGTTGAGAAAGCATGAGAAAAATTACCCTACGCATGATCTAGAGTTGGCCGCTATTGTTTTTGCGCTTAAGACTTGGCGCCATTATCTTCTTGGCGAGAGGTTCGAATTGTTCACCGACCATAAATCTTTGAAGTACTTGTTTTCTCAGAAGGATTTGAACTTAAGACAGCAAAGGTGGATGGAGTTCTTAGCATCCTATGATTTCGAGATAGCGTATACCCCTGGCAAGAGTAATGTGGTGGCGGACGCCTTAAGCAGAAAAAGGTAGTCCTTGAGTCCATTGTTCGTGGAACGACGAAGCTTGGAATTTATCTCAATGTTTGACTTCAGACCTTCCGTTGACTTTGTACCCGGTTTGCTAGCATCCTTAGAGGTCAGACCTACTCTTTTGGGACGGATTGGCGAGGCACAGCGGGACGACCCACAGTTGGTTGAGTTGTTAGAGAGGCTCATAAGGGGGGAGTCGTCCAGCCATTTGAGTAGGTACACCCTAGATGATAAGGGGTGGTTGCGTAGAGACGGTAGACTTTGTGTACCGCAAGATGAGGGTTTGAGGAAGGCTATACTTGATGATGCACATCGTTCGAAGATGACCATTCATCCCGGTGGGGACAAGATGTACCAAGACATGAAACGAGTTTTCTTTTGGGCCGGTATGAAGAAAGATGTGGCCGAGTATGTCGCTAGATGCTTGGTGTGCCAACAAGTGAAAGCGGAGCAAAAGAAACCCGGTGGGTTGCTTCACCCATTGGAAGTTCCGCAATGGAAGTGGGTCAGCGTCTCGATGGATTTTATTGATGGGTTAACGAGATCGAGGAAGAATAATACGGGAATTTCGGTTGTGGTAGGCAGACTTACTAAGAGCGCCCATTTTGTACCCGTGAAGAGTAAGAGGACTGCTCCATGGCTAGCTTCAGTCTACATTCGAGAGATAGTTCGATTACATGGTGTACCTTCTAGCATAGTGAGCGATCGAGATCCTATCTTCACTAGCGAGTTTTGGAAGAGTTTGCAAGAGGCGGTAGGGACTCAGTTGTGTTTGAGCACCGCATATCATCCTCAGACGGACGGCCGGACCGAGAGGGTGAACCGTATTCTAGAAGACCTTTTGAGGCTATGTATCTTAGATTTTGGAGGTACATGGGAAGAGCATCTTCCATTGGTGGAGTTCGCGTATAATAACAGCTTTCAGTCTAGTATTGGTATGGCTCCATTCGAAGCTCTTTATGGAAGGCCTTGTCGGTCACCTACATGTTGGTGGGAATTTACGGATAAGATCTTGCTTGGGCCTGATATGGTTAGAGAGACTTTGGAAAAGATTGATTTGATTCGAAGAAGGATGAAAGCGGCGCAGAACAGACAGAAATCTTACGCGGATAAGAGGAGGACGGATCTTGAGTTTGATGTTGGGGGCATGGTCTTTGTTAAAGTATCTCCATTACGGAATGTTGTTCGCTTTGGGTCCGTTGGAAAGTTAGCACCAAGGTTTGTAGGACCGTTTCCTATTAAGGAAAGGATTGGACAGATGGCATATAGAGTGGATTTGCCCGAGAGACTTAGTGATTTACATGACGTATTCCATGTGTCACATTTGAGGAAGTGCCTACATGAGACCGCAGAGGTGGTAGAGCCGAGCTTGCTTAGAGAAGTGGAGGTAGAGTGTGATGCGACGATTCGACGAGCTTCTACTCGCTTCCTTGGGTCAGAGATTAGGAAGTTGAGAAACAGAGAGGTTCAACTAGTCAAAGTGCAATGGGGAGATGATGAGAGCAACGCTACTTGGGAGACAGAAGCGAAGATGCGTTCACTGTACCCATTTCTTTTTTAGGGTATGTCTTTTAACTTCTCCTTTATCGTTTGTCTAGTACTTATCTTATCTTTAGTATGTCCTCTCATTAGTACCTTTGACCTTTAGATAGGGTAAACCTATGGTTGAAACATGTGTTTGAGACATGTTATGATTGATGGATGCATGTGGATGCAAGTGTTTGCTAGTGGTTGCTCATGGATGCATATACACACACTTTAGACACTGGATCGGCTCAGTCACTTCATGTTGCATATTGCATATAACCGTGTGTAGGTAGCTATATTAATGGATGTATAATGGTTGTGTTATCACATGGATGATGCATTTTGGTGTATGGTTGTGCACACATGTAGAGATAGTATGTGTCGATAGGGTTCTTTCGCATACATATTGGATGCATGGCACTATCATGGTTTGCATTAAGGAGGTCAACTGAATCAGTAGACCGTCTGATTTTGCATTAGACAGGGAACATATACACACACTTTTTGCCTATGTTCATACAGCATTAGAAACTTTAAGGACAATGGATGCCAGTGTTTGATGGTTTAGTAGATGGTTGTTTGATTGGTAGGTTACGTTCTTCTTGACTTAGAGATTTCGGGGACGAAATCCTTTAAGTAGGGGAGAATGTAACACCCCGAATTTCAGTTAATATTAACATTCACAAATTAAAGAATAACTAATCCCAGATGTGGGAATTAAGGGAAACAGGTTATGCCATTGTGTTCGTCTCGGAATTCTGGTTGAGATAGAGTCTGAGTTTGCCTGATTTGGAGTCCGTATGACCCAATTATGGCCCAAAAAGTTTTCAGAAAAATTCAAGTTCAAAAACTAGAGCAAAATTCGAAATTCAACACACAGGGGGCAAGGCGGGAAAATTCCCGCGCAGGCCTAGTCGACAGGGGTGTCGACTTCCCAGTCGACACCGCCCCAACCCATGTCGATTGCCCAATCGACACGGGTGTCGACCTGGGGGCTCGGCCAGGTTGGCTTGGGCGCAGTCTGAAGGGGTTTGGGCTGTGTTTTGGGGCTTGTGACGAAATCTGATGGCTCTAAACTAATCTAGGGTTAATCTAAGGGCCTAAACTATATCCTAAATCTATAAATACACCCTAAGACTACCCTAATACATACTAAAAATAGATACAACGTCGTCATGCCATCAAAATGCAATTAGAAGGAGCCTCCATCAATTTTTAGAAGAAGATAGCTTCTCAAATCAACTTCTAATCAACTCTAGCAACTTAATCTTCTTCATAGGAGTGCTAATCAACAAGTTGTGAGTTTCTATGCCTTTAGCAAGCAATTGCTAAACTAATTATGATAGGATATAATGAGGTTATGGTTATGAATGTGGATCAACGCAAGTTATGTTATCATATGCTATGTGCTCATGATGTTAGTTATGCAAGTTTTATGCTATATGTCCATGATGCTAGTTATGCAAGTTTTATGCTATATGTTCATGATGCTAGTTATGCAAATCACTATGATAAACATTGATCCATTATGACACCATGTTATGCAAGTTTGGTGTTTGATTATATGCAAGTTCATATATGACATGTTATGCAAGTTTGGTGTTTGATTATATGCAAGTTCATATATGACATGTTATGCAAGTTTGGTGTTTGATTATATGCAAGTTCATATATGACATGTTATGCAAGTTTGGTGTTTGATTATATGCAAGTTCATATATGACATGTTATGCAAGTTTGGTGTTTGATTATATGCAAGTAACATGTGCAAGTTTACACCTTTGTATGATATGCATACATATGCAAGTTTACCCCTTTGTATGTCATGCATATATATGCATGTTTACCCCTTTTTATGATATGAGTAACATATGCAAGTTCATCCCTTTTTAGACCTATGACATGTATGCAAGTTTATCCCTTTATGATAGGTCTATGACATGAACATCTATGCAAGTTACCCTCTTTATGACATATGTGATTCATGCAAGTTTGGGTTGATTATTTATGCTAGTTGTGTTTGACGCTATGGTCATATATGCAAGTTGACACCTTTAAAACCCATGTTGATGCTAATGTTATGCTAAGTTGAACCCATTGTGTTTGTGATGAATCTTCCCTTTTAAGTATGTCATGTTAGCGTATTACGTGGGGAACGATGGGGTTAATATTCATGTTAACAAAATTGTGGTGAAATTGGTATGATGTTGCATACCATAAGTGGATGGACATAATTGAGTCAATTATGTACATCATTAAATTGGAATTAATTAGGGAAAATTAATTCAAAATATGGGGTGATTAATTAGGTGTAATTAATCGACTAAGACACGAGGTTGGACCCTTTTGTAGCATAAGACTGCCCGGACCCGACCGGCAAATCCAGCGGCTACAAATGATTGGCCCAATGTGAGAGGTCTTAGGCATAAACTAAATACGTGACAAGTGTAAAGACACGAGGTTAGACTCTGTTATGGCGTAAGGCTGCCTGGACCCGACCGGCAAATCCAGCTGCCATAAAAGACAGTCTAATGTGAGAGGTCTTTACAAAGGTTATGGTCTTAATCAATTAAGAAACACTTAACCAGATAAGCATGTAGTGGGGCATGAGGGGTTAAGTGGGTGCCTTGGGTGGCATGTGGAAATCTAGTGGTTGCCTTGGGTGGCAATAGAAAATACGATGGAAACATGTAATTAAACATGATTAAAAGGTTAAGTGGGATGCACTAGAAAAGGGACAAGCTTAGGTGGGTAGCTTGTGGGGGCCCATTTCAACCAGTAACCCATATGCATCTTTGTGGGCTCGACCCATGTCGAGGACGGGACACGCGTACTGGGCTTGACTATAAGAGGCCAAAACGGGTTAGCGGTGGCAACGCAAGTCCAACGAGTTTCATATGCGTGTGTGGACCCGGGCTGGTAGGTAAGACGTTGTTGCATCGTGTATGTATAAGCCGTGCACCGTTGATAGTATCGGGTTGCCACTTTGGGGAGTGATACACCCCACTGTGGGGCTAGCACGGGTATCTACGTTAGGGAGCCGATCGCTTGGGGAGTAGTGGGTACACCTAGTGGAGATAGGGGCAGACGGCACCTATATGGTCAGCTAGGGGTACACGAAACTACTAGTTAAATTTTCTAAGTCCTTGGGTGGGATCAACCTTTAAGTTAGGAATGACTGGTGTGGTGCAGTTTAGTAATTATCCTTGGGTGGGTAGATGCGTCTTTACCGTTATCTTGGTTCTTCCTATGTCTAGTTGGCTGCTTAGTGTTGTCATTTATCCCCAGTCGTTACCGTACCAAGTTTATATCATACCCTAATTACTTTAATGACTGTATTGTTAAAGTATAGGACTCGCTCAGACTTATGTCTGACCCCGTTGTTTTTTATATTTTTCCCCCCCTTAGGTCCTCAGGTTGGGCCTAGCACTAGTGGGATTTGATCAGATTGCTTTATCTATCTTTTGGAGCTTGGACCGTTGATGTAAAGCCCAGCTTATCTTTTCTATTATGGCTATTAGTATGTAGTGGGATTATGTACTTATGTTTTTATCGAGATGGATATTTTGTACTTGACTCTTGTTGGTTTTTGATATGTAACCAAACATGTTTACCTTCTGCTGCAATGAAATGATGTTTTAAATTTCAAGTATTACTTATATCTGTCTTGTTGTAATTTTTCTGTTCTATATTCACTTAAAATACTCCAGCGAAGTTTAGGCATTCCCTTAGTGAGTGACCTTAGCGGGTGTGGGGTGTTACATATATTCACTGTTTTTTGTTAAAAAAAAGTCAAGTTGTTTGCTCAAACGATGATGTAGTAAAAGGAGGATGTGTGATTACAAAGGATATGTTGAAACATGTATTGGAAGGAGGCTTCGCAGAAGGCCGGGTATATACTTGTGTCATATTTAAAAATCGATATCCAACTTCATAACGAATTGATACCCAAAATCCGTTTCTTAAATAGGATAAGTGTTAACATAAAACTGATACTTACATACATATATATATATATATCAAACTGATACCCAAAAACTTGAAATTTATTATTCAACCTATACAATATTGAAAATGATACCTTCAGAGATACAAAACTGCTACCTAATAATTGTTACACTAAAAACTGGTACCATCAAATATATAAATATGATACCAAATAACTGTAAGACACAAAATTGATACCTTCCAACATAAAAAATTGATACCTAATAAATAATAAATAAAAAACTGGTACATCAACATATCGAACTGTCTTATAGCAAATGCGAATATTTCAATTTCGTTTGAGTAACATTTTGTTTTCATTCATAACACAGAATATTGACTGGTTCAGCATAAAATGTGACATGGTCCAAAATAATTATGCAACGTCAACAACAATAACGATAAGTACAATTTCAAAACATGTTTTTTTTACATAATTGAATTACTAATTAAATACTAACATGCACTCTGATTTGAACAGAAAGGCATAGTTTAAAAAAAAGATGGAATGGACTAGATCTTGTAATTAGATATTTTCCTTGGTCCTATCATGAAATTAGTGTTAGATCCATGCTTTAAAGAGGACTAATGGCGGTTGGAGATCACTTGAGTGAATTGAAGCGAGAAGTAATGTTGTTTGGAGAATATGAGATCCACTTGATGCTGGAGGAAGAAGGAGTGAGTTTAAGAAGCCATTAATGGAGCTTGAGAAGCTTAGGAATGGTGGAGACCCGAAACGACAGCCCTTTGGGGTGGTTTCGATCGGACCCTTGAATGCTAGAAAAGTGGGCCATTTATAGGTGTAGTGTGCAGTGTTTGGGTCAGTCTGAAGCTTATTTACAAAAAATCCACGGGGTTGATTTTGGTGCCGACCCAAACTCGAGGCCGACCAGACTTGATGCTGACCCAAACTTGAGGCCGACCTGGTTACTTCATTTTGCAACCGAACAGGATTTCATGTTGAAGCTGACCAGCTTGCTTCCTTACACGACCGACCAGCTTGTTCATTACAAGTCCGACCCAATGTATATTTTAGTGACGACCTACTCTTTAGTTTGTTGTTACGCTCTTTACTATATGGAGTCTTAACCGACCACGTGTACATTGAAGCTGACTTTTTCCATTTTGTTGCGTGATTAAAAATTGAAACTGCAACCAATTCACGGTTACTAAGTTGTACCACATTCTATGTTCAATGCATAAATATGTACTTTGCATGGTTCCAGGTTGCTACATCACGTTATACTTTAATGCATTAACGAACCGACCTGGATGAATTGTATTGAAGCCGACCCAACTTTTGATGCTCCAGACCTTGACACATGTCCCATATTTACACAGAGCCCATACTTTTGTACATATATAATGTCTATAATCCACATGTGCTTAAGTTGCCTGCTAGTTTAATTTAGGACTGACCCGTTATTGTTTGGATATGGACAACCCGTTGAAAAATTAGTGCCGCTCCTTTTATATGCGTTACACGCCATTGACTTCATGATTTTTGGTCATTGTGGCATCTCTTTAGTACCGATCCAACTTTAACGCTTGCAATGCCAACCCATATTATATTTTTATGGACCGACCGTGCTTTATCTCATTGAAGCCGACCCGTTATCAAAGCATGAAACTGATCCATATACTCTTTACTAAGTGTCAACCGATTTATTAGTTTAGTTCAGACCGACCCATAGAAATGCGACTGTCCAACACATTATATCTAAAGCCGACCGACCAGTTCAGTGGTAACCGACCGACCGACCTGGTGATTTGAACGGATACAATACCAGTCCTTGGCACTTTTGTAATGACCCGCATTGTCAGGGGTATTATAATTAATTTATTTAATTATATAAATAGTGATTTAGGGAATTAAATCGTCGTTAATTAAATTATAGTGAATATTTAATTAAATTAAATAATAGAATAATATATTTAATTCAGAAATAATCAAAAAATATTGGAAATCACAATATTCTATGAACGGGGTCGTCCCTTATATTTAATTTAGCTTAGAGTTGAATTATATTGGCGAATATATTCAATCGACAACAGTTTGAACGTATAATTATATTATAATTAAAATCGAGCTTGAAATGGCGCTGCAGTTCGTAATTTGGCGATTTGAACTTCAACTGAATGTACAGGATTCGTTTTAAGCCGGATTTCTGTGAAACAAGAAACGTGTGGAGCTGGTGGAGTATATCTTTCTAGTGGAAGGGAAAAATCGGGATTTCTTCGTGTAGATTTTGATGTACGTCCAAATCAAATTTCAGAAAAGTCGCTTTGAAATTCCTTTATAATTCGTAACGCTTTATATACGTTATAAAAGAGAATTTTAATATAAATTGAAATTCGATTCAATCTGGACTCGGAATAGCGAGTAAATAAATATAATGGAGCTGTATGATATTCCTCGGTGAAGATATACGATAATATAAATTATTTAAATTTAATTTTATAATATTTAAATATATTTATATATTTAAATGGGTCATCCAGAGCTTTAAAAATAGCCACTTTTGAAAACAAAGTCAAAATTCGACGAAACTAATTTTGTTGAATCTGCAATGTCGAATAGTTGTTAGATGTCAGTTTCCGTGATTTTTAGGGTCAGTGTGTGGCCGTACGAATTTTTAGAGTGAGAAACAATCAGTATTTTGACAGTTAAAAATACGCTGTGTGAGCATACGGAGTCGGAATTCGACGAAACCAGTTTCGTTGGGACCGTAAGGTCGAACTCTAGCTGCATGTCAATTTTCGTGATTTTTGGGTATCGTGTGTGATCACACGGATTTTTAGAAGTCAGAAATGAATATAAAGGATTAAATAAAAATATTAAAATATTAATATAAAAATATCTAGATATTTTTGTGGTCTATAAATACACCCCCTTACCCCTCCTTAAGACCTAATCTCATTCACTGATAAATCTTCAGCCGCCACATTTTCATTTCTAACTCCACAACAAAACCATCGATCAAAGAAAAATCCACAACAAATCGAAGTAAAATCTATAAATCGAAAATCAAATGTTTTCGAGATCGTGAAGCCCTTCTCTTCATTTCTGTGTACTTGTTAGTGGGTTCGACGCTCATCTCTGAGCTCGATTTTGGTGACAGCGTGAATTAGGGTTAAGGATTCAATCAAAACGAAGAAGAATTGGCTCGATTTGAATTCATTTTTGAGGTCTGTGATTGAATCCGCAACTACTACATGAGTTTCGAAGGGTTCGGATGGAAATAAGGTCGCGCGAGCTCTTGTAGCAGCAGTTTTTGAGCTGAGAACGGAATCTTCTGGAGGTGTGTGAGATGAGCGAAACGATGTGTAGATGGAAGGGAGTGTAGTGAGAAGCAATCCGGTGGTGTTCGTTTTGGATATAATGGTGGGACGAGTTGGATTTGGTGAGGTCAAAGTAAATCGATGAAGTGAAAATAGGAGCAGGTCACGGCAAGGTGGTTTGAGGAAGAAGGAACCGGTTTTGAGCAGGTGGGTTGAGTTCGGTGATGGGCCAAGGATGAATAAAAGGGGTGAGGCCCATTTAAAAGAAATGTTTTTTTTTATTTCGATTTAAATGTATATTAACTTCTAAGGATCGTAACTTCACCATACGGTGACAGAATCACGAACGGTTCGATCCGTTAGAATCGCATGGACGGGAGCAACGCAATGGAGCTGACTGGGAGTGAATCCGAGCTCATTACAATTTATGGTGAAATAATTTGTCCATCGAAAATCAAATAACGCAAACCATTATTTGACGGTTAACGCGCAAATGTGAGTAAAACTCACCAACTCTGAACAGTTATATTTTTATAATGTATTTTTAGAACTGTTAATCATCTGTTGATTGCTGTGTGTTGGTTGCTTGATTGAACTTCTAGTCAGTTAGTGAAAATTATATATATATATAAACCGTTAAAATATTTATATATTGATTCTGCTATCAGAATAATTTATATTGAAATGAAAGTGATGATAATCATATTGTGTAACATCTGTGGATGCAGGGAGACAGGTTGGAGGAATCCGACTGGATTCCTCAACAGTTATTTTACTGTTTTTCATATATAATGATATATGATGTAGTTAAACATGTGGTTGATTATATGGGTTTGAATGAGATTGGTCATCGTGATTTGAGGTGTTAAGTACCATAAAATATCGAAAGGGGAAAAAGGGGATTTTCAAATTGATATTTAAAACCGAATATTTATAAACTGGAATATTTATAAATAAGAGATATTTATAAATTCGAATATATATAAATAAGAAATATTTTAAATTTGAATATTTATAAATAGGAGATACATAGAAAAAGAAAATAATTTCAAAACATTTTCTTTTGAGTGGAAAGGCCTGTGTGGCGGTTTGGGGATTTTCCCGATGCTCCCGTTACAAAGGAGGTTATGGCGAATTTTTCCGGGAATTTAAGGAGATAGAATATTTTTAAGAATAAATTAGAAAAAAGAGAAATATTTGTAAACATTTACAAATAGAATAGAAAGAGGAATAGTTGTAAAACACTTACAAATGAAATCAAAAGAGAAATATTTGTAAAACACTTACAAATGAAATCAAAAGAAAAATATTTGTAAAACATTTACAAATGAAATAGAAAGAGAAATATTTGTAAAACATTTACAAATAGAATAGAAAGAGGAATATTTGTAAAATCATTTACAAATAGAATTGAAAAGGAAATCATTTGTAAAGTGAAGATCCGTTACTAAAAGTAAATCTTTATAAATGAATAAACGTTGTTAAAAAGGAAATCCTTTTAAATGGATAAACGTAATTAGAAAGGAGTTAATCGAATATGGTATTCGAAAGTAAGTTAATCGAATATGGTATTCGAAAGTAAGTTAACCGAATCTGGTATTCGAAAGTAAGTTAATCGAATCTGGTATTCGAAAGTTAGTTAATCGAATATGTTATTCGAAAGGGGGTTAGTCGAGTTAGAGTAAATCAGTTAGAGTTAACCAGTTAGAGTTAATCAGTTAGAGTTACCAGTTATAGCTAATCAGTTAGAGTCAACCAATTAGACCTAATCAGTTAGAGTTAATCAAATAAGTGTTAATCCAAATGAGTTGCCATTTCGTTCGACTGCTAGCATAATTCGCAGGGCTGTAAATAGCCTACGGCGGTCGGATGTTTCCTGAGGGAATCAGGCGTAACCATTGTGATCGCTGCGATCTAGAGTCAAGCGAATGGAGTTAAATAGAGTTATCGAATATTAGTTATTCGAACGGAGTTAAATAGAGTTATCAAATATTAGTTATTCGAATAGAGTTAAACGGAGTTAAATAGAGTTAATCGAATTAGTTATTCGAATAGAGTTAAATAAATAAGAGTGATTCGAATTAGTTATTCGAATAGAGTTAAACACAAAGGAGTTATCGATTAGTTAAATCGAAAGGAGTTATCGATTAGTTAAATCGAAAGGAGTTATCGAATTTAGTTATTCGAAAAGGAGTCATCGATTTGTTAAATCGAAAGGGAAGATTATCGAATATAGTTTATTCGATAGGAGTTAAGTGAATTAGTTAAGTTAAACTAAGTGAATTAGTTAAGTGAATTGGTTAAGTTAACCAAAGTGAATTAGTCGAGTTAATCAAAGTGATTAGTTTAGTCAATCGAGATAAGTAAATCAAGTTAGGTTAATCGAGTTGAATTAGTCAGTCAAGTTAATAAATTGAGTTAGTCAAACCAAGTAAAACCAGTTAGAGTTAATTAATTAAGGTTGACCAGTTAGAGTTGATCAGTTAGAATTAACCAGTTAGAGTTAATCAATCAGAGTTAATCAAATAGAGTTAAGTAAAATTAGAACTGACTAGAGATTAGTAAATTGAATGGTTTTCTAAGTGCCTATCTGATGTTGGTTTCGGCCTTCGGGATTTATACTTAGGGGATTGTTCTCATACTAGTTTACAGTCAGGGACTGATAGTTGGGGAAGAGTAGTGATTTGTAAATAAGCAAATGGAAAACGTTTTCCAGTGTTAATAACATATATTTTCTAAACATAGAAAATAAGGCAATGCGAATATATATATATGTTGATGATTTACCGATATAATTTCCATCTGGAAATAATATCGTTGTTTGCACACTTGTTTTTCTTTGATGGTTAAATCACAGGCTATCGAAGTTTTGACCATTTTAACGTTGTTAATATGGAGAGACCGGTTGGATTATTATCCAAAGAACCACTCTGTATTGGCATAAGCGTTGTGAATCATATATGCCAAAGATAATTGAAGACGGAGTAAAATGCAAGGGCTGTTGTATAAGTCTTAGATAACAGTGACTAAGATGGATATACTGAATAGTGCCTTCGGTTTGTCCAGTCCCAGGACAACTTGTATGGACGAAGGTCTGACAGAGTATATCCAATGGATCGCGTAAGTTGATCTGTTCAAACGTATTCACGTTTGGTGGCGGAGGAATTCATTTCTCTAAGCTGTATAGCCGTGTTACTTTTGGATAAATCAATTTGTGATTTGGCGGGTATGACGATGTGACATTCTAAGTGAATGAGGATGACTTGTGTTGATGAACGTCTGACAGAGTATTTCCAGAAAGGTCACGTACATTGATTTCTTCAACTTTACCAAGAGTGGAAGCGGAGAAGGAAACTTCTTTAGCTAACACGTAACGTACTGTGGTAGACGCCAATTAGTGATTTTCGATGGATCTGACAATGTGGCATTCGAAGTGATTCTGATGTAATGATAAAGCGTAGCTTCTAGCCTCATCAACCGGTAAATGATAGAAATCGGGCAGGCATCATGGCTAAGTCGGTCGCACCGAAGTTGGGTGTATAATCACCTATCTAGAGAATATTCATTTGTTTCTTAAATCTATCAATGCTGTCCCATATATATACGGGAACGGTTGCTGATCCCAACCGTTGGTGATATACATTCGATACACTCAAGCAAAATGAGTGGTCGGTCATGTGTGGCTGAGTTACAAGATGTTCTTGTTGAACTCCAGTGTATCGTTCCTAGAGTACACTGATCGGAAGGTGGTTCCATACCTTGTCATAGTTGGAAATCCATTATCCAATACGTGCTTGCGATTTTGATTGTATACTATATATGTAGAACGTGAGATGAAAGCGTTTCTGCTAGTTGATATCTATTTGTACATAGACATTATTATAATATCAAAAGGTTTTTGATATAAAGATATTTTGGATTCTCATAAGGGAAAAACCCGTTCTGTTCTGCGGCGTGGTCTTATGAGATATCGTTTACTTGTTCATATACCTGTTTAAATTGTTTTACTCACACCAGTCCATGTTGCGTGCTTTGCATGTGTCGCATGATAGGGGGTTCTCGCTTTTCGTTAGGTGGCGAACGGGAGACTCTTACTCCTACATGTAGCTATAGTTTATTTCCGCTGTGTTGTAAGTGCTGTACTCTGATAAGTGCTATTGTATACATAACTGTTATATTTCAAAGTTATGTTATATATTATATGTTATTCGTTCCGCTGTGAGGTTCGTGTTACTCTGATTTTGTGTTCTTTTTCTTCTTCTATTCTAAGTTTCTATATTATCTATCCTCACCCTCTAATTTCTTTCATTAATTACCAGGATTTTTCGATGTTTTGGTTATCGACATCGAGCTTATGTCGATAACCAAAGTCGCACAAAATCCGGGTCGTTACAGTTGGTATCAGAGCTTAAGTTAAGAATTACTTGGCTCTGTGGCGTGACTCGGTAGAGATAGGGTTAGTAATACCCTAGATTGAGTTGAGTGTATATATACGGGTGCTTATTTGTATTTGATATAAAAATGGTTTTATATTGTGGAGATTCATTGGCTGAGTTGTTTATGAGTTCTGGTCGATCAGTTTGATCCACTGTATCGGTAGGAGTAAATAAATACTTGAATACGATGGACCGACACAGTATGGGTATGTAATATATTATCATATATTAGATATATTGGTTGTAATTATAATCGAATGAGATTATATAGTGAAATAGTTATATATAACCAATCAGAATCATATAAGTATGTGAAATAAGATGAATTAAATATGAATTTAAATCAGATTTGGAATTAAAATAAGGAAATTTTAAGTTCTTGGGAGATTTTGAGATGTTTTCAAAATGGATTTATTTAGTAAGGGTTTTGAAATGATATAGTATTGAAATCACTTGGGTCGCTGGAAAATAATCCTGATGATGACTGCGCAGTATCATCGGTGTGATTTTCGAGTTTCTAAGTGGTGGATTACTACCAAAGATTTTAATTTGAATTGTTTGAGAAAAACAAATTGTTTTGGTACTTTGAAATAAACACTTTGATTTTTGATATGATAAAGTGATTTAAAATTCCCAGGAAAAGATTGTTGAATTAAAACCAATTTGAATTGAAGGTTGGAAAAGCAATTGAAATTAAAATTGAAATCAATCAGGTGAAAATTGAATTAAATTGGGTTAGAATGATATCAAGACAAATTGGATTGATGAGTTAAGAATTTGAAATCAAGAATTGGACTTTGATTTGAAATGAAATTCGACTTAGATATAAGCGAATGGTTGAATTTGTGGATAAGAATTGTTTGGAGTTTGATTGGAAATACACCGGTATATGTTGGATTGATAAAAGGTGAAAGTGATAGAGTTGATATACCTGACAAAATGGTACAAGTTTAAATTTGATATAAGCATGAGATTTATGAGCCGATTTGGCAAGCCGCTTGGCTGTTTGATTTTCTTTAGGGTTGGAAATGGCCTAGAGAGGCGAGTTGTGGTTTTACCGATAGGGCTGTACAAAGGAGGTTATGGCGAAATTTTCCGAAAATTTAAAGTGTTAGAAAATTTTCAGAATTTTTGAAATTTTTAGTTGGTCGGGATGAATTAATATTTTAGTCGATATTAATTGGTTCAGTTGAAATCAAAAATAAGGGGTAAACAAATCTTAGGAATTCCAATAGGTAGGGTCGTCCTCTAACTTAGCAATTTCGAGGACGAAATTATTTTAAGTGGGGAAGAATGTAATGACCCACATTGTCAGGGGTATTATAATTAGTTTATTTAATTATATAAATAGTGATTTAGGGAATTAAATCGTCGTTAATTAAATTATAGTGAATATTTAATTAAATTAAATAATAGAATAATATATTTAATTCAGAAATAATCAAAAAAATATTGGAAATCATAATATTCTGTGAACGGGGTCGTCCCTTAGATTTAATTTAGCTTAGAGTTGAATTATATTGGCGAATATATTCAATCGACAACAGTTTGAACGTATAATTATATTATAATTAAAATCGAGCTTGAAATGGCGCTGCAGTTCGTAATTTGGCGATTTGAACTTCAACTGAATGTACAGGATTCGTTTTAAGCCAGATTTCTATGAAACAAGAAACGTGTGGAGCTGGTGGAGTATATCTTTCTAGTGGAAGGGAAAAGTCGGGATTTCTTCGTGTAGATTTTGATGTACGTCCAAATCAAATTTCAGAAAAGTCGCTGTGAAATTCCTTTATAATTCGTAACGCTTTATATACGTTATAAAAGAGAATTTTAATATAAATTGAAATTCGATTCAATCTGGACTCGGAATAGCGAGTAAATAAATATACTGGAGCTGTATGATATTCCTCGGTGAAGATATACGATAATATAAATTATTTATATTTAATTTTATAATATTTAAATATATTTATATATTTAAATAGGTCATCCAGAGCTTTAAAAATAGCCACTTTTGAAAACAAAGTCAAAATTCGACGAAACTAATTTTGTTGGATCCGCAATGTCGAATAGTTGTTAGATGTCAGTTTCCGTGAATTTTAGAGTCAGTGTATGGCCATACGGATTTTTAGAGTGAGAAACAGTCAGTATTTTGGCAGTTAAAAAAACGCTGTGTGAGCATACGGAGTCGGAATTCGACGAAACCAGTTTCGTTGGGACCGTAAGGTCGAACTCTAGCTGCATGTCAATTTTCGTGATTTTTGGGTATCGTGTGTGATCACACGGATTTTTAGAAGTCAGAAATGAATATAAAGGATTAAATAAAAATATTAAAATATTAATATAAAAATATCTAGATATTTTTGTGGTCTATAAATAGCCCCCCTTACCCCTCCTTAAGACCTAATCTCATTCACTGATAAATCTTCAGCCGCCACATTTTCATTTCTAACTCCACAGCAAAACCATCGATCAAAGAAAAATCCACAACAAATCAAAGTAAAATCTATAAATCGAAAATCAAATGTATTCGAGATCGTGAAGCCCTTCTCTTCATTTCTGTGTACTTATTAGTGGGTTCGACGCTCATCTCTGAGCTCGGTTTTGGTGACAGCGTGAATTAGGGTTTAGGGTTCAATCAAAACGAAGAAGAATTGGCTCGATTTGAATTCATTTTTGAGGTCTGTGATTGAATCCGCAACTACTACATGAGTTTCGAAGGGTTCGGATGGAAATAAGGTCGCGCGAGCTCTTGTAGTAGCGGTTTTTGAGCTGAGAACGGAATATTCTGGAGGTGTGCGAGATGAGCGAAACGATGTGGAGATGGAAGGGAGTGTGGTGAGAAGCATTCCGGTGGTGTTCGTTTTGGAATAGTGGAAGGACGAGTTGGATTTGGTGAGGTCAAAGTAAATCGATGAAGTGAAAATAAGAGCAGGTCACGGCAAGGTGGTTTGAGGAAGAAGGAACCGGTTGTGAGCAGGTGGGTTGAGTTCGGTGATGGGCCAAGGATGAATAAAAGGGGTGAGGCCCATTTAAAAGAAATGTTTTTGTTTTTATTTCTATTTAAATGTATATTAAATTCTAAGGATCGTAACTTCATCATACGGTGACAGAATCACGAACGGTTCGATCCGTTAGAATCGTATGGACGTGAGCAACTCAATGGAGCTGACTGGGAGTGAATCCGAGCTCGTTACAATTTATGGCGAAATAATTTGTCCATCGAAAATCAAATAACGCAAACCGTTATTTGACGGTTAACGCGCAAACGTGAGTAAAACTCAGCAACTCTGAACAGTTATATTTTTATAATGTATTTTTAGAACTGTTAATCATCTGTTGATTGCTGTGTGTTGGTTGCTTGATTGAACTGCTAGTCAGTTAGTGAAAATTATATATATATATATATATATATAAACCGTTAAAATATTTATAAATTGATTCTGCTATCAGAATAATTTATATTGAACTAAAAGTGATGATAATCATATTGTGTAACATCTGTGGATGCAGGGAGACAGGTTGGAGGAATCCGACTGGATTCCTCAATAGTTATTTTACTGTTTTTCATATATTATGATATATGATGTAGTTAAACCTATGGTTGATTATATGGGTTTGAATGAGATTGGTCATCGTGATTTGAGGTCTAAGTACCATAAAATATCGAAAGGGGAAAAGGGGGATTTTCAAAGTGATTGAAAACCGAATATTTATAAACTGGAATATTTATAAATAAGAGATATTTATAAATTCGAATATTTATAAATAAGAAATATTTATAAATTTGAATATTTATAAATAGGAGATACATAGAAAAAGAAAATAATGTCAAAACATTTTCTTTTGAGTGGAAAAGCCTGTGTGGCGGTTTGGGGATTTTCCCGATGCTCCCGTTACAAAGGAGGTTATGGTGAATTTTTCCGGGAATTTAAGGAGATAGAATATTTTTAAGAATAAATTAGAAAAAAGAGAAATATTTGTAAACATTTACAAATAGAATAGAAAGAGGAATAGTTGTAAAACACTTACAAATGAAATCAAAAGAGAAATATTTGTAAAACACTTACAAATGAAATCAAAAGAGAAATATTTGTAAAACATTTACAAATGAAATAGAAAGAGAAATATTTGTAAAACATTTACAAATAGAATAGAAAGAGGAATATTTGTAAAATCATTTACAAATAGAATTGAAAAGGAAATCATTTGTAAAGTGAAGAACCGTTACCAAAAGTAAATCTTTATAAATGAATAAACGTTGTTAAAAAGGAAATCCTTTTAAATGGATAAACGTAATTAGAAAGGAGTTAATCGAATATGGTATTCGAAAGTAAGTTAATCGAATATGGTATTCGAAAGTAAGTTAATCGAATCTGGTATTCGAAAGTAAGTTAATCGAATATGGTATTCGAAAGTTAGTTAATCGAATATGTTATTCGAAAGGGGATTAGTCGAGTTAGAGTAAATCAGTTAGAGTTAACCAGTTAGAGTTAATCAGTTAGAGTTAACCAGTTAGAGTTAATCAGTTAGAGTCAACCAATTAGAGCTAATCAGTTAGAGTTAATCAAATAAGTGTTAATCCAAATGAGTTGCCATTTCGGACGACTTCTAGCGTATTTCGCAGGGCTGTAAATAGCCTACGGCGGTCGGATGTTTCCTGAGGGAATCAGGCATAACCATTGTGATCGCTGTGATCTAGAGTCAAGCGAATGGAGTTAAATAGAGTTATCGAATATTAGTTATTCGAACGGAGTTAAATAGAGTTATCGAATATTAGTTATTCGAATAGAGTTAAACGGAGTTAAATAGAGTTAATCGAATTAGTTATTCGAATAGAGTTAAATAAATAAGAGTGATTCGAATTAGTTATTCGAATAGAGTTAAACACAAAGGAGTTATCGATTAGTTAAATCGAAAGGAGTTATCGATTAGTTAAATCGAAAGGAGTTATCGAATTTAGTTATTCGAAAAGGAGTTATCGATTTGTTAAATCGAAAGGGAAGATTATCGAATATAGTTTATTCGATAGGAGTTAAGTGAATTAGTTAAGTTAAACTAAGTGAATTAGTTAAGTGAATTGGTTAAGTTAACCAAAGTGAATTAGTCGAGTTAATCAAAGTGATTAGTTCAGTCAATCGAGATAAGTAAATCAAGTTAGGTTAATCGAGTTGAATTAGTCAGTCGAGATAATAAATTGAGTTAGTCAAACCAAGTAAAACCGTTAGAGTTAATTAATTAAGGTTGACCAGTTAGAGTTGATCAGTTAGAATTAACCAGTTAGAGTTAATCAATCAGAGTTAATCAAATAGAGTTAAGTAAAATTAGAACTGACTAGAGATTAGTAAATTGAATAGTTTTCTAAGTGCCTATCTGATGTTGGTTTCGGCCTTCGGGATTTATACTTAGGGGATTGTTCTCATACTAGTTTACAATCAGGGACTGATAGTTGGGGAAGAGTAGTGATTTGTAAATAAGCAAATGTAAAACGTTTTCCAGTGTTAATAACATATATTTTCTAAACATAGAAAATAAGGCAATGTGAATATATATATATAGATATATGTTGATGATTTACCGATATAATTTCCATCTGGAAATAATATCGTTGTTTGCACACTTGTTTTTCTTTGATGGTTAAATCACAGACTATCGAAGTTTTGACCATTTTAACGTTGTTAATATGGAGAGACCGGTTGGATTATTATCCCAAGAACCACTCTGTATTGGCATAAGCGTTGCGAATCATATATGCCAAAGATAATTGAAGACGGAGTAAAATGCAAGGGCTGTTGTATAAGTCTTAGATAGCAGTGACTAAGATGGATATACTGAATAGTGCCTTCGGTTTGTCCAGTCCCAGGACAACTTGTATGGACGAAGGTCTGACAGAGTATATCCAATGGATCGCGTAAGTTGATCTGTTCAAACGTATTCACGTTTGGTGGCGGAGGAATTCGTTTCTCTAAGCTGTATACCCGTGTTACTTTTGGATAAATCAATTTGTGATTTGGCGGGTATGACGATGTGACATTCTAAGTGAATGAGGATGACTTGTGTTGATGAATGTCTGACAGAGTATTTCCAGAAAGGTCACGTACATTGATTTCTTCAACTTTACCAAGAATGGAAGCGGAGAAGGAAACTTCTTTAGCTAACACGTAACGTACTGTTGTAGACGCCAATTAGTGATTTTCGATGGATATGACAATGTGGCATTCGAAGTGAATCTGATGTAATGATAAAGCGTAGCTTCTAGCCTCATCAACCGGTAAATGACAGAAATCGGGCAGGCAGCATGGCTAAGTCGGTCGCACCGAAGTAGTGTGTATAATCACCTATCTAGAGAATATTCATTTGTTTCTTAAATCTGTCAATGTTGTCCCATATATATACGGGAACGGTTGCTGATCCCAACCGTTGGTGATATACATTCGATACACTCAAGCAAAATGAGTGGTCGGTCATGTGTGGCTGAGTTACAAGATGTTCTTGTTGAACTCCAGTGTATCGTTCCTAGAGTACACTGATCGGAAGGTGGTTCCATACCTTGTCATAGTTGGAAATCCATTATCCAATACATGCTTGCGATTTTGATTGTATACTATATATGTAGAACGTGAGATGAAAGCGTTTCTGCTAGTTGATATCTATTTGTACATAGACATTATTATAATATCAAAAGGTTTTTGATATAAAGATATTTTGGATTCTCATAAGGGAAAAACCCGTTCCGTTCTACGGCGTGGTCTTATGAGATATCGTTTACTTGTTCATATACATGTTTAAACTGTTTTACTCACACCAGTCCATGTTGCGTGCTTTGCATGTGTCGCATGATAGGGGGTTCTCGCTTTTCGTTAGGTGGCGAACGGGAGACTCTTACTCCTACATGTAGCTATAGTTTATTTCCGCTGTGTTGTAAGTGCTGTACTCTGATAAGTGCTATTGTATACATAACTGTTATATTTCAAAGTTATGTTATATATTATATGTTATTCGTTCCGCTGTGAGGTTTGTGTTACTCTGATGTTGTGTTCTTCTTCTTCTTCTATTCTAAGTTTCTATCTTATCTATCCTCACCCTCTAATTTCTTTCATTAATTACCAGGATTTTTCGATGTTTTGGTTATCGACATCGAGCTTATGTCGATAACCAAAGTCGCTCAAAATCCGGGTCGTTACAACTTTAATGTTAACTATCTATTTCACATGCATTTAACTGATTATTTCTAACTTGGTTTTTAACAGGGCTAACATTTTCCCCTCGAAGCTTGTATTCTTTTCTTGTGAAAAATGTAGGCTTCGAAATGAACATTGTTATTAATATATTATGTGTTAAATTCACAAGAATAGATCGTAGAAAACATTTGAGATGGGTTAGAGTGTATTTATTTTCTAGAACTTAAACCGTTGGATTTGGGCACCCAATCTTGTTCGCATTACATATGGAATTTTGATCTTGGCCTTGAATTCCCATTTGAAGTGCTCTATTGTGCAAATCTTGTTGTGCTAACAGATGCCCCAGTTTTGAATTCGAATGTTTGTCTCTTTTGAAGCTAACGACTGCTGTGCCTTTTTATTGTTGCAACCTGTTCTGCCGATTTCTAGGCTAATATTTTGTTATCGACTACCCATATCGACAGCAGATTAGTCAGTTAAAATTTTAACTATAACGAATTTTATTTTGAACTGAATGAGGTGTTTGTGTAGGATTATTTTATTCAATGGTTCATAACTCGTCGAATATTATTTTTACAAACACGATATTCCAATTCGAATTCACGTTAATGCTAAAGACAAACTAATCGACTGAAGCCGACTGCGGATTTCAAACGTCATCGTTTTAACGACTTATATGATGATACACGACATTTCTCATATGGGAAATGCATATCAGTGATTCATTTTCTGCTTCCTCTTTGAGAAGCTTTAATATTCATGCCCCTTGTTTAGGAGGTCATTATTAGTCTTCTCTACAGGAAGTACTTTGGATTTCATTCCCCTGCTTGAGCTAAAATTGAACACTAGTCATTTTTAAGATTCTCAGACACAACACAAGTTAATTGGTCAAATCCAAACTCCGTTTATAATCTAGCTTGTTTAATTTAGGAATTGGAGACTTTTGTCACTCAATTATACTGATTACTCCAAGCATCAGTAGGTTCAAAAAGAATGCCCTTAGGAAGGACTTTGGTTAGAACCCCAATGTTTGTCGTAATCAGATCAGGTACTTCCTGTTACTGACGATCAATTGATTGGTTCCCCCGGAGAGATCTTTGGTTAGGATCCCAATGTTTGTTGTAATCGGATCAGGTACTTCCTGATACCGATGATCAATTGGGTAGTGCCCGTGGAGAGGTCTTTGGTTAGAACTCCAATGATTGTTGAAATCGGATTAGGTATTTCGTGATACTGGCAATCAATTGGGTGGCCAACATTCTTCACATCTGAAGATTTTCATATGCTATGCAAATGGTTTTCATTCTTCACATCTAATATTTTCATATGCTACGCAAATGGTTTTCATTCTTCACATCCAAGGATTCCAAATGCTACGCAAATGGTTTTCATTTTGCACATCTGGGGATTCTAGATGCTACGTAAATGGTTTTCATTCTTCACATCTGGGGATTCCAGATGCTACGCAAATGGTTTTCATTCTTCACATCTGTGGATTCCAGATGCTACGCGAATGGTTTTCATTCTTCACATCTGGGATTCCATATGCTACACAAATAGTTTTAATTCTTCACACTTGGGGATTGTAGATGCTACGCAAATGGATTGGTCATTCTTCACATCTTAGATTTTCAGATGCTACGCGAATGATTTGGTCATTCTTTACATCTGAGATTTTCAGATGCTACGTGAACGATTTGGGCGGCTGTTGTATCGTTTCACGAGGCAGCTATTAGTTCCTTTGTGGAATGCTTGACTTGGCAGACTATTCCAGTCTATGAACCGAGGCTTGAACCTCTTACTTAGGGAAGTGCCCTTTCGATAAAAGTTACAGCTTTCGTGCTTGTTTGTCATGGCGCTTGTTCGTTGTTTGGATCTTTGCAACTTTCCCATTCATTTCTCAACGCGGTGCTTTTCTATCTTTGTATTTGTGCATGTCGATATTTACAGCATTTGGCTCTTGAACTAGCGTTGTTGAAGTCGCTAGGTTATAGGAAGAAGCAGTCGACAGATGGCCTGCAATATGAAATCATCTTTTAAGCAAGTTTTGATTTGACATATAATTTTGCAAGCAAGAAATTCATTCAGACAGACATGCTCTTAGCCGTAGAGCTAATTTTCAATACATCACTTGCAGATTATTACAGACTATTTACAAGAATTTTTGAATATAAAAGAAAGTAAAATATGAAGTAAAGCATGAACTAAAGCAGGAAATAGAGCATGAAGTTAAGCAATGGCGATGTTGATCGCTTATTCAGAGCCATTGAAATTGAAGCACCGTTAGTGGTTATCAGTTGATGATCAGCCTTGGATTGGTTTGAGCTGAAGCTACATTGCTTGGACTAGATTGATCATTTAATGCCACTTACTCCTGGGGGGTTGCAGAAGGATTGACAATCTACAGATTCTTTACATACTGTTGCAGTCTAATTTTCCTGATTAATTCCTCGATGAGGTTCATTAGGTGTCGGCACTCCTTAGTGTTATGACCATACTGGTTGTGAAATCTACAGAATTTTCTTGAGTTTGTCGCTTTGTCGCTTATCCTTATTGGATTTGGCTCCGCATACTCTTCAGAATTATTTGTTGTAAGATAGATATTTTCTGGAGTGTCGTTCAAAGGCGTCAGCTCTGATTAGTTAAAAAGGCGAGACTTCTTATTATCCTTGTTGTCGTTCCCATCATTGGCGCACTTCTTCCCTTGAGTGTTCTTTTGATTATACTGAGCAGCAGCATTTTTGGGAGCTTTAAGAAGTGGGTTAGCATCAATAATCAGAATAGGCACAGGATTATTGTCGAATCACGTGTACTCCTCTGCCTTTTTATAGAATTTTTCAAGCGTTTTTGTCTCTTTCATTTTAATCCATTTCCCAAACTCGCTCTTCTCATCTATGGCGCCAATTAGAGACATTAAGATCATGCGGGGCTTAGGATTTCCTACTTCGGCCAAAGCATTATGAAATCTCTTGAGGAAGGCTTTAATAGATTCTCCCAGATTCTGCTTCATCGATGTAAGAAAAATAAT
Organism: Allium sativum; assembly: GCA_030737875.1. Classification (NCBI taxonomy): domain Eukaryota; kingdom Viridiplantae; phylum Streptophyta; class Magnoliopsida; order Asparagales; family Amaryllidaceae; genus Allium; species Allium sativum. The sequence goes on from CM060924.1 coordinate 383,927,637, forward strand.
GCCCTTAGTCTTGGTAGCCTACAGCTTGAACTGCTCTTTGAATTTCAAAATCAAATCGGTCGATGGATTTGGGAGGCAACCTTGTGAACCATAACGATGCAACACCTTCTAGAAAGAGAGGGAAGCACAAGCATTTGATCTCATCTATTGCTTTGGCTACATTCATATACCACTCATATCTATACAGGAAGTGATTCAGATCAGAAGTCCCATTACACGGAGGCAGAGTAGGATGAGTGAACATTTTAGGAAATTCAGCTTTGCGGATCCTCTTTGTGAATGGATTTTTGCCGAGGGAGAAGTCCCATTCCCTTTCACTATCCTTGCGGGGCATGTTATCTTTCATGATTTGCTTTACCAATCCGCGATTTATTCCTTTGAGTTGTGTTGTTCCGGAGAGCAAACTTCGGTCTCTTTTCCGAATGTTCGTCGTGGCAAGCGATCGCGAGAAGAGGATCTAGGTCTTTTACTTCCGCTATGGGAAGGTGTCCCCTTAACGGGACTTGCAACTCATTGGTTATTTCGATCAGAATGGTTTTTAGCTTTCAACTTTGAGTCTTCGATATTTGCGTTGTCTTTGCCAACAAATCCTTCCAAGTTGTCATTATGAGGATCAGAGTCTAATGAATTTGCATTCTCTTCAAGGTTGATATGGGTTTTCGGAGGAGGAGCGGGATTTGCTTGAACGTTTAGGAGAGCACTTATTATATCCATTAAAGCTTGATTAGCATCCATGAGAGTTTTATTAGCTTCCATTAAAGCTTTGTTGGAATAGAGTTCGTCGATTGGCATAGATCTTAAATTTGTAGAATCTATGGTAGAAGTAGGCGTTGAACTCCAATGGTAAGATCTTAAGATTGAGGGAACTGTGAAGGAAGGAGATGCTAACGCGTCCCCATGGTGGCCGCCAAGTGTTAAAACCCAAATTGGATTTCAACACCAATGGTACGTGAATCGTACTTTACCAATGCAGTTAGAATTTAAAAGGAGCCACAATCGCAAAATAAACAGGAAAAAGTAAGTAAAAACACAAGGGTTTTTATAGTGGTTCGATCTACGAAAGATCTACGTCCACTTTTGAAGTGATTTTCATTATCATGAGAAAGTATACATAGAACATCATCTCATACATTTCATTTATTACAATTGTTCACTCTTTACAATGATTCTCCACTTTTCACTATCTTTACGTTTTAGATCTCACTTGAATTCGAGAAGGAACAGACTAGATCTTGTGATTAGATAATTTTCCTTGATCCCATCATGAAATTAGTGTCAGATACATGCTTTAAAGAGGAGTAATGGAGGTTGGAGGTCACTTGGAGTGAACTGGAGCGAGACATAATGGTGTTTGGAGAAGATGAGATCCACTTAATGTTGGAGGAAGAAGGAGTGAGCTTAAGAAGCCATTAATGGAGCTTGAGAAGCTTAGGAATGGTGGAAAACCGAAATGACAGCCCTTCGGGGAGGCTTCGACCGGTCCCTTGAATGGTGGAGAAGTGGCCAATTTATAGGTGTAGTGTGTAGGTTTTGGGTCGGTCTGAAGCTTATTTACGAAAATGTCACTGGGGTGATTTTGGTGCCGACCCAAACTTGAGGCGGACCAGACTTGATGCTGGCCCAAACTTGTGGCCGACCAGGTTATTTCATTTTGGAACCGAATAGGATTTCATGTTGAGGCCGACCAGCTTGCTTCCTTACACGACCGACCAGCTTGTTCATTACAAGACCGACCCAATGTATATTTTTGTGATGACCCGCTCTTTAGTTTGTTGTTCCACTCTTTACTGTATGGAGTCTTGTCCGACCACATGTAATTTGAAGCCAACTTTTTTCCATTTTGTTGCGTGATTAACAATTGAAACTGCAACCAATTCACGGTTACAAAGTTGTACCACGTTCTATGTTCAATGCATGAATATATACTTTGCATGGTTCCAGGTTGCTACATCACGCTATACTTTAACGTATTAAAGAACTGACCTCGATGAATTACATTGAAGCCGACCCAACTTTTGATGATCCAGACCTTGACACGTGTCCTATTTAACACGGAGCCCATATTTTGTATATATATAATGTCTATAATCCACACATGCTCAAGTTGCCTGCTAGTTTACCGACCCGTTATTATTTGGATATGGCTAACCCGTTGGAAAATTAGTGCCGCTGCTTTTAAATACATTGCAGGCCCATGGACTTCATGGTATTTGGTCATTGTGGCATCTCTTTAGTACCGATCCAACTTTAATGATAGCAGTTCCAACCCATATAATGTTTTTATGGACCGACCGTGCTTTATCTCATTGAAGCCGACCCGTTATCAGAGCATGAAACTGATCCATATACTCTTTACTAAGCGTCGACCGACTTATCAGTTTAGTTCAAACCAACCCTTAGAAATGAGACCGTCCAACTCATTATATCCAAAGCCGACCGACCAGTTCAATAGTGACCAACCAACCCAGTGATTTGAACTGAGACAACACCAGTCCTTGGCACTTTAACATTAACGATCGGTTTCACATGCATTTAACTGATTATTTCTGACCAGCTTTTTTACAGGGTTAATAACATGTTTCATCAAATGAACATAAATGTGTAATTAATATGTTTTAACATCAAATGAACATAAATGTCTAATTAACATGTTTTACCAAATTAACATCAGATGAACATAAATGTCTAATTAACATGTTTTCCAATATTAATGTTGAATTAACATGTTTCCCCAATAAATTAACGTTAACATGTTTTTCTCAATCAAATGTCCAATGAGCTTAAATGACAAATTACATATTTTCTAAATTAACATGAACATATAAATTAACGTCCATTAACATGAATAATAAATTACCATGTTTTCAAATTAACATATTCTCCTTAATGTTAATTAACATCTTCCTCAAATTAACATAAACATATATGTTAGACCAAAAATAGGTTCTAACACCCAAATTAATTATGATTTCAATGAAATAGAATCAAAAAGCAACAAAGAACACGCGATTTATAGTGGTTCGGCGTTAACGAGCCTACGTCCACTTTGTTTTCTTTTAATTGATGATTTGAATACGAATACAGCGATGATTCTCACTCAACTTCATGATTACAATGCATAAACTCACTCAAATCTCTCAAAAATAGACTTTAAGAGATGATTTTGATCTGAATGTAGCTATGAAATTCGGCTATGGAGGAAGTTACAACTGAGAATTTACCAAAAGATCCTTTCAAATGCCTCTAGATGGTGTACTTATAGGTGAAAAATCTCTATGAAGTGGCTCCGGTTCGGAATTGTGTGGCACCCATCCCATACGAGTCAGGTTCGGAGGCTTCTAGATGGTGACAGCGCATTGATTTGGTAGGAGATCGTGGGAGAAATGGTCATGCTTGGTCCGAGTCTTTAGGAAATGTGTGAAACAACGGTCACAAGCTCAGAGAAAAGGGTTCGGATAGGCTGCCTCCGATCCGATCCGATGAAGCCACCTGCTTTATGATGTTGCTGTCATACTCCTCCGATTCGATCCGATGAGGCCATTTGTTGTTTTCTGATGTTGCTGACGTATCTCTCCGATCTGAACCGATGAGGCCACTCACTATCTAATGTTGCTGACGTATCTCTCCGATCCGATCCGATGTGATCTCCGCTTTCTTGATCTTTACTTTCCTTCTGCGCTATCTTCCTCCGATCAGAACCTATTGGTGTCTTTCTCACTATTTGCTCTTTGTGCAACCTAGTTCACAAAGTAGGCTAACATTTTGCCCCCTCGAAGTACACTCTTATTTAAGATAAAGTGTGCTTCGAAGTAATTTACAAAACATCCTTTGAATTAGAATCATTGAATGATCGCCTCCATTTACTTGTAGTACCGTGTCGGTTCATAAAATCGTGGCTTTTGCTGCTTATATATATCCATAATCCATATGAATTACTTTCTCCATTTTCAAACAACTTTGAGAGCTTTTATTTAATGTCCAATGATTCCTCCAGGTAAGCTTTTTCTTTACTTTTCTTTGAGTTTAACTCGAATGCCAAGTTGTTGTGTTCAATCCCATTTAGTTCAGAACCGATCTGAATGGACTTTTCTCCTGCACTGCTTCACATTGGATTAATCATGCAAGAATATTTTCATAATCTTAATTTCTGGTCCGAACAGGGCAAAAAACAAAGAGGGTAAGCACCACTGGTCCGAACAGTTTTTCTTTTACCCATTGTTAACAAATGGACGTGCCTGGTCAATCAACGCGGGCTTTTATTCCGGTCTGAGCGGAATCAAAGGCCTGGAATACAAAGGGCCATCTTGAATCTATATAAATTCACTACTCCTCTTCTTCCATTTCTCTTCCTTTTACTATTCTCATTCTCTGGCTCTTACATCAAAAACCTAGCTCTTAAAAACTTTGAAATTCTGGTTTTAATCCCCGAATCAAACACATAGGTAGTTTTATAATCTTGAATCTCATCTTTATAATTGTTTTTAGCTTAGATTCAAGGTTACCTTGGACAATTCTAGCGAGGTATTTAATGGATTTTTTCGCCATGACCTCCTCCACTTCGCCATCGTCGTTAATGGATTTAACTCCATCTCGAGGCGACGGTGGAGGGGGTTAAGATCCTTCGTTGAGAATTTGAATGCATCGGTACTCGATTTCAGTTGGGACTTTCGACATAGGATCGAGCTTGACCCCAAAGAGGAGGAAGAGGGAGAGGAGAAGTGCAGGGAATCGGTTCAAGTGACAAGATGGAGACGAAATGGCGGTCAACTGACCGGATCGGGTCGGACTTGCAAGCGAAAAGAAGAACAAGACTTACTTGACCGGATCAGATCGGAATGTGAAACAAAGGAGGGGAGAAGCACGGTTGCTCAATTCGATCCGGACTGTCCAAATACTCACCTCCGAACCGACCCGACTTTGATCACTGGGCAACAACTTTTGTCCCAGGCTAGCACAAGGCTTTCTCCCCGATCCGACCCTAATGCATGTATCCGAACCGAACCGAAAAACGGCCCAAGATTGTACATAAGACCTTGCTTAGCTGGTCAAACCAATTCTTGATATAATCTTCAACTTAATGGACAGTTAGGATAGTGCCTTGCGAACATAAACAAATATCAAGAGTTGTTCTGAACATTACGGCTTCCTTGGACCTTTACATTATGCTTTCATGTATTTTCTCTGCATTTTTGTTACACGTAGCACACACTTTAGTTCACATACACACACGGGGGACACGGGCAACTTTACTCTAATTCTTGCTATTGTTTCTTCAATAGTCTAGTGATCATGGCCGAAATACGTTCATCTAGATTGGCAAAGAAGATGGAAGTTGTGGAAACTTCTGAAAAAGTTACCATTGATGACATATCTTCTTCTTCAGACCCTGAATAGAACGACGAGGGCCCAGATTATGAAGTAGGAGCACATAACAACAAAACGCATTCTGATAGCGAAGTTTCTCTGGGCTACGAGGAGGAAGGAGGGATTGGAGATAATCGAGCTCCTGACGAATTTGAGTCTGCCATTATCTTGGAATCACCCGTAGACTCTGTTGAATCAACGATGATAGACTTGTCCACATATGTTTAGAGCACGGGATACTAAAAAGGGATACCCTGATGCCATCGAAAACTGACCGTCCTGACAATCCCCCAGAAGGATTTATGGAAATTACCCGATTGATGTGTATGGTTGGGGCTATTCCACCATTTCCGCCTTTTGTTGTCGACTTTCTAAGATAGATGCGGATTGCCCCCATGCAGCTACATCCTAACTCCTATGCTTACTTATATACCTTATATATAACATACCGAGAGATTTTAAGTACAGAGCTCACTTTCGACGACATTCACTTTTTTTATAATTTCAAGCATCGGACTCGAGAAACTCCTTCCTTCTCTTACTTCGAATCAGTCCCAAAAAGGAAAATCATTTCAGCACCATTCAGCACCAAGGCCGGCGACTCCAAGCTAGAATGGTTTTATATAAGGCAACAGCCGGGGTGCGCCAGGAGATAGACAAAATCAAGTAAAGCATTGATTTTCTAGATCTCGATTTTGAACGTTCATGCCAATACACTAACTTGCTTTTTGTTTTGTTTGCAGTTGATAACCCAAAACAAATATCGAGTCAAGTGTACTTTGATCGGATGCATCGGCTCCTCAATGGTGATAAAAATTTCTTACCATCGATGAAGTCTTTAAGGATGAATACCTTCATCATCACGGGGTATATTGTCCATAACCCGTAGCATAGGTCACGGGTCGGGTCCATATGTATACATCCCCCCAGTGGACATAATTCCTGAAACAGGCGAGGGCTCGAAAAGTCCAAGAATACCTCTTCGGACTTTACCTTCTCCATCTTCAACCAAGACGATGAGCTGGCCAACATAGACGAAAAGCACCGAGAAGGGTACATCGTCCCTGGGGATGCTATTTCTCCCGAGAAATCACTATCTCCTAAAGAACTGCCAATAGTGTCTTCCCAAGGAGATGCCCCTACTACCGATGATCCTACATTTCAAGGCTTAGGAGATCTCCGCCTACCTGAAACTATCTATACTTCAGAGGATTTTGGCACAAATCCTTTAGTTTTTACTTCTTCAAAGGAGACTACTCCTGTTAAGGCCAAAGAGCCCACTCGTGCTGGCTTGGCTTCAGACTCGGGTTTGTCGGGGGGAACACCACTTAGGATGCACTTAACACAATAGCACCACACTTCACAGCACTTACTTTTCATGAGAATACTGACTCTGAATTCCACTTACATTGTTGCGCAGGTACAATGTCTCGCCCTTACTATGACGTCAGGAAAATACGTCGCAGCATGACTAGACCCCCTTCCGATGTCGAGCATGATCGCCGCGAAAGCCGGGGTAGAGAGGACAGAAGGCCTCATGATTCTTATCAATCGCGCACCTCGCGCTCTCGCTCCCCCATTTGATCGGATCCAGAACGATACAAAAGCTACCAGGGTCGTCAAGGAGAAGACACATCACAGCCAAAAGGCCAAACTTCTCCTCAAGACAAACGCAGTAGGGAAAGGAGCCCGCCGAAAGATACCGACTCACGAGGCAAACATAAGGTTTCTGATAAGCGGCCTAGAAAGGGTGATGCAGCCATCGTGCCCACTAAACATAAGGATACTGAACTAACGTACTGCCCACCTCCACCGCTGGATGCTGAGTCTAAGGTTAAGCGGGCATATCTGGAGAAGCAATTCCCCGACCACTATTTTGAAACTCTGACTTTATCACCTGCTCTCGAGCCTATTTCCTCGAGGTGGGCAGACGAGGCCAAAACAAAGATTGACGCAGTCGAAAAACAATATTCTGAGATGTTCAAGTATTCACGTAACCTCTCCTGAATCATTCGAACTTTAATTACGGATATTGAATCAATGAAAAAGACTACAGGTGCCGACGCAAAGGCCTTGAAAAATTTGGAGAAGGACCTCGAGGACACACAGGCCCAACTTGTAATCGCTCAACGAGACGCTACCAACTTTAAGCAGCAATTTGAAGAGTTACATAAGCGTTATCATAACTTGCTAGAATATCATAGCCAAGAGCGCTTAGAGTTGAAAAAGCAAGCAGAAGATGCTAAGTCGGATAACGCCAAAATGTAACTTGCTTACAATGCTCTTGAGCGAGAAAAAGCCGAGTTAGCGAGAAAGAACGCTGAATTGGAGAAGAGAAATGCTGACTTGGCTTCCAAGTTGATGGAGGCCGAGAATAGGGCTGCCGTAGCAGAGGGTAATGTGGAAAGTGTTATTAAGTCCGCCAAAGAGACCCGCAAGCAGCTGTCAGAGGCCCAGGAGGAAGTGCATGGTTTCGGCGAATTACTGATCGAATTCTGCGTGCATATAATTCGTCGTCGAAACATCTCTTGGATTGAAGATTATCTGACTACCTTGGTTCACGTATGGAGCAAAATTATCGAATGGGAGAAAGAGGAAATCAAGGTAGATTCCGTCGATGAAGACAAGCTTATGGAAAAATATCTAAGAGATGATGAGTTGGCACGTCTGGCCGAGGGGCGTCGCCTCATCGTTGCTGCTATGGAGGAGGAGAAGCAGATGGCCAAACAAAAGAATATCTCCGAGGCTGGTTCTTCTTCTACTGCCGCTGAAACTTCTGAAGTTGAGGGATATGACCCCAAAAACCCAGGGATCCCTCAGGCATCTCTTTTATTCCCCATACCCAAGACGGCGTCAGAGACGGCAGTCACTCCAGCTGAGAAATCATCGGAAGGTATTTCTACCTTTTCACCCCAATTCGTCAAAGTTGTCTCCACTTTTCATCACATAATCGGGTAATCGATGAAGGATCCTTTATTATCTCCTGAGTTGATAAATGTTACTTCTCATTCTGTAGGTGTTGAACCGACCGAGAAGACAGACGTGCCTCAGGAAACCACCACCAGAGCAAAATCCGCGGAGAAGGCTCAAGGAGAAAAGGATAAGGCTGCCTCAGCAGAATCAGGAGGGGGAGCTGAACTGTCCAAGGCTATGCTCCTTATGATGACGAGATGGTAGACGCCTTGAAGGACGATGACGATAGCGAGGGACATGAGGAAGACCTTGATGTGGCTATAGTCGAGGATTCAAAAAGCGCAGACGACATCACTTTGGCTGAAATCAAAGCCGAACAAGATAAATGTATATAGCTAAAAGTTGAAGACCTGAACCCCGAAAGCCTTATGCCTCTTGCAGTGATGGATCCTGGATCAATGTTAGTCGTTAAGCTTTCAACTAGATCTACTACAGAAGAGCTTGCTAAAAAGTCTTCTCTTGATTCCAGTGTTCCATCTCCTGGGAAAAAAATCAACTGATTCTCGCACTTCGGTTACAGGGAAGAAAAAGTTGAAACGCGTTATGATCGATGCTGAAAAGGAAGCTAAGGCTGCTCAGAAAGCTGCCAAAAAATCCAAGTCCGATCCAAAGCCCAAATGATGAAGTGCTTTGTTTTATTTTGGCATTTAATTGGTTCGCAATTGTTGCAACGAGTGCGGCCATCGCATCTTTTTTCTTCTTGTTTTCCTTGTACAAACTCACACGTTTGTGAATAAAAATAGTTTATTTCCTGCAATGCCTGATAGTCATTAGTTCAACACTTAAGTGAAAATACAAAAGTATGTCATACTAAAGTTATGTAATGAAGTCATGGTGGAGGGGAATATGTGTGCACATGTATGCCCCCAGTCAATCTTGGATAACTGAGCAAGAACTATTTAAGATTAAATTAATTAAAAAATCCAAATGTCCCCGATTCTCTGACGGGGCCATATTCCTTTCATCATTGATGCATGTTCTTTCTGGAATCTTTATACTCTCCTGTCTCATATCCAGGTTAGAGTTTTCGTTGAGGCGGTCTCTCATCTGGGTGCACCTTCACACCTCAGAGGACGTCGTCTTCCCGTCCTTTATACTCTCTCTCGATTCTAGAGAGTTAGAGTTAAGAATGTCGTCTTCCCATTCTTCTATGTCATATCGTACAAACAGTCATTTTGTTTGTTCCTGCATATAGGTCATCTCCAACTTTCCAAATTTTAATTTAACATTTCGTGTTTCACAGTCATAATAGAATAATTATTGAAGATATAAATAATGCAGGAAAGTAAATGGCACACGATATTTTTATAGTGGTTTGGCTAAGTCGTAGCCTACATCCACTTTATAATCTTTTGTTCACATAAATAGACTTTTAAAGGCAAGTCATGCCTTTTTACATAGCTTATGAAAATAAAAGAAATGACATTTCATATTTAGCTCAGATATCGTCGTAGGTGCTGAGCGTTCCAGGCTCTGGGAATCTCCTCACCGTCCACGGTCGTTAGCCTGAATGCTCCTGTATCAAGCTTCCGTTGGATGGTGTATGGTCCTTTCCATTTTGGACGCAATTGCGTTGAAGGCGGGAAGACTCGCTTCAGTACTAGCTCTCCTGGTTCAAAGGTTTTGAGCCGAACCTTCCGGTCATAATAATGTGCTACTTGATGTCGATGTCTTGAGGCACGCAAGTCGGCTTCATCTCTTTTTTCTTCAATCATATCCAGAGATTCTAGGAGGAGCACTTTATTCGTCATTGGGTCATAGTACGCAACTCGATGAGAAGGGACTTCCAATTCTACCGGGATCACCGCTTCAGACCCAAAGGAAAGTGAATAGGGAGTATGGTCGGTAGCCGTCTTAAAGGTCATCCTGTAGGCCCATAAAGCTAATGGCAATTCATCTACCCATCTGGCTTTGGCCTGCTCCAGCCGCTTCTTTAGAATTGATTTAATGACTTTATTTACGGCTTCGACCTATCCATTTGACTGCGGATGAGCTACTGCAGTGTATCGTTTATCAATCTTATATTTCTGGAAGAAGTTTTTGAACTCGATGCTGTCAAATTGCGTCCCATTGTCGGTTATGATTGTCTTCGGGTTCCCGAATCGACAAATAATGTTTCTGACTACAAAACTGATCACCTTCCTCGTCGTGATGGTTGTTAGAGGTTCTTCTTCCATCCATTTTGTGAAGTAGTCCACGGCAACGATCGCGTACTTAGCTCATCCTCTGGCAATAGGTAGCACTCCAATAATGTCAATTCCCCACATGGCAAACGGCCACGGACTTACCATTGACTTGAGCTGAGTCGGAGGCGCTATGGGAACTTTGGCATATCATTGACATCTATCGCAGCATCGTGAATAATCAGCCGCGTCTTTATTCACGGTAGGCCAGAAATATCCGTACCGTAACACTTTCTTTGCTAGGGTTTGGCCCCCAGTATGATTTCCACACTCACCTTCATGCACCTCTTGCAGTACACGTTTGATGTCGTCGTGTGCGACACAATGTAATAGGGGAATTGGAAACCCTTGACGATAAAGGACGTCGTCCTGTAAAATGTATCTTGTGGCCTTACGTCTTACAGCTCGTCTTTCGCTCTTTTTCAACGGGAGGGTTCCATTTTTGAGAAAGTTCTTAATTGATGTCTTCCAGGATTCTCTTTCTGGTTCAACTTCCAAGGCTAGCTCTGTTTCCATTAGATCGAAACTTGGTGAATCCAACACCTCTATCAGAACCATTTCGGATTCTTTAGGACTATCAGAACTTGCAGCTTCGCCAATCGATCTGCTTTCTGATTTTCCGCTCTTGGAATGTGTGTTATGCTATAATGCTCCAAACCTTCCAACATCTCCTTTACTTTCTTGAGATAAGTGATGAGACGAGGTCCTTTAGCAACAAATTCTTCCCGAACTTGACATACAACTATCTTGGAATCGCAATATATATCTAGTGTCTTCACTCCCAAATCTTTGGCGAGTTTCAGCCCGGCAATCAGGGCTTCATACTCGGAATTGTTGTTCGTAGCAGCAAACTCTAACCGTAATGCATAGTAGTTAGATCGTCCTTCAGGAGTTATTAAAACAACTTCGTCGCCGGACTTTCTATCATTCTTGGCTCCATCCGTATATAATTTCCAAGGACTATGCTCTAATTCTTGATCCAAAGCAACTACCTTGTCGCCCACCGTTTCCTCTTCCGGAAATGTAAACTCTGCTATAAAGTCAGCCAAGGCCTGCCCCCTTATTGATCTTCGCGGCTGAAAGTTCAAATCAAACTGACTCATCTCGATATTCCATTTAAGTAACCGCCCTGATGCTTCAGGTTTCAGCAACACTTGTCTCAAAGGTTGGTCGGTATACACAACTATTGGGTGTGCCTGAAAATAATGGCGGAGTTTGCGGGAAGCAAACAGGAGGCTATAAGCAAGCTTCTCTATCTCTGGGTAGTTACGTTCTGCAGCAGCTAGTTTTTTGCTTACGTAATACACAGGTTTCTATACTTTATCCTCTTCACGTACTAGTGCTGCACTAACGGCGTGAGATGATACCGCCAAGTAGACGAACAAATCCTCATGTTGCACAGGCTTTGATAATATTGGTGGCTTTTCTAAGAAGTATAACAGATTCTGGAACGCCTCCACACAGTCGGGAGTCCACTCAAAATTTTGCTTTCCCCGTTTTATGAGTTCGAAGAAAGGTACACACTTGTCTGTTGCTTTGGAGATGAACCTGCCCAATGCTGCGACCTTCCCAGCTAAGCTTTGAACATCCGTAATCTTTCGCGGCTCCTCTATATTCCGAATTGCTTCTATTTGGTCCGGGTTGATTTCAATTCCTTTGGAACTCACGATAAAGCCAAGGAACTTGCCTGATGCCACGCCAAAAGAGCACTTCAAGGGGTTCAACTTCATCCCATACCTTCGTAGTATGCCGAACATTTCTACTAAGTCCTTTGTATGATCGGGAGATTGCTTGGATTACACGAGCATATCATGCACGTAAACTTCCATGGTTTTCCCGATTTGATTGTAAAACATGCGGTTGACTAGGCACTGATACGTGGCTCCCGCATTTTTTAATCCAAAAGGCATTACGACGTAACAATACAATCCCAAGTCTGTGATAAAGCTTGTATGCTCTTGATCTGGTATGTGCATGGGAATTTGATTGTACCCAGAATAAGCGTCCATAAAGGATAAAAGTTTGTGCCTTGCATTTGAATCTACTAGTTGATCAATTCTGGGAAGAGGAAAGCTATCCTTCGGGCAAGCTTTTTTTAAATCAGAAAAGTCGATGCATGTTCCCCACTTCCCGTTTGACTTTTTGACCAGGACAGGATTCGATATCCAGTCGGGATATTTCGAATCCTTAATAAATCCGTTACCTTTTAACTTCTCTACTTCTTCTTTCAAAGCTGCTGACCGCTCTAGGCCCAACATCCGTCTCTTCTGCTTTCTGGTGGGTGCTTTGGATTAATACACAAAGAATGGCTCATAATGGTAGGCAAAATTCCACACATGTCAGCATGAGTCCAGGCAAACACGTCCAGATTTGCCTTTAAAAAATCAGTCAATTCCCTCGCTCTAACTGGATCCAGTTGCGAGCCGATCTTTAGTACTTTTGTTGGATCTGCTTCATCAATAGGTATATCAACTGTTATTTCGTTGGGAGTTTCCTTCTTGTCCCCGGGTTCTCTATCCTCTCTGGGATCTATATCCTCGAGCATGTCTGAGGGCGACTCTCTTGGGGTAAGACCCCTTAGTTGCTATGTTGAGGCCTCCTTTGGAGGGGCGGAATCATCTTTAGCATCTATATTCAACCCCTTCATTAACATCTTTAACTCTGCCACGTAACAAGCTCGTCCCGTAGCTTGGTCACCCCTCATCGTCCCAACTCCTGAGTCAGTCGCGAATTTAAGCAGCAAGCACTAAGGCGCAATACATGCCCTAAATTCGGCAAGGGCCGGTCGGCCTAGGAAGGCATTGTACGGTGACTCCAAATCCAAAACTACAAACGGCAGGATCCTTACTCTTTGGCGATCTCCCTGCCCTAGAGTGACTGGTAATTCCACAAAACCCATCGGAGCTATAGATACTCCGTTAAAGCCACGTATCCATCCTTGACATGTCTTTAAGTCTTTTGCTTTGAGCCTCATTTGTTCGAAAGCTTTCTTGAAGAGGATATTAACCGAGCTCTCGTTGTCCACTAACACTTTATGGACTAAGGCAGGGCCAATTGTCGTGGTAATCACTAATGGATCATCGGTTGGAGATTGAACTCCGAAATCATCTCTATTGCGGAAAATGACATCATCTGACATTGTTTTTTGCTATTTTATGGAGTGACGTCTTCAAGGCTACTGCATTCTCCTACTTCAAAATGCTTGGCGGCGTTGACGTACTGATCCATTGCTTTAATACTACGACCAACTAGGTGAGGTCCGCCTATAATAGAATTAATGACGATCCTCTTACCTTTTTGTTGAGCTGTGGGTTTTGAAGCAGGCTGGTCTTGGTTCGGGGCTTGTCCCCCTTGCCCCCTGTCTCTTGGGGCGGCCTTGTACTCATTCAACTTCCCTTCTTGCAGCAATTTTTCGACGATATCCCTCAAATGACGGCACTCATTGGTGGAATGACCGTGTATACCATGAAACAAGCAAAACTTTCCTGTTTCAATTTCTTTCTCTGTAGAATCTCTGGGTGGCGGTTTTTTGTACTGTAATATGCTGTATGTATCTAAATAAATGTTCTCCAACGTATCATTTAACGGCGTGTAATTTTCAAAAGTCTGGAATCTGGGTATTTTATTAGAGCTATTCCCTCAGTTTCTGTTCCTTCTATTACTGTTCCCATTTCTGTTGCTATTACCACCACTCTGGTTGCCAACATTTACTTCCACCTTTCCTGAACTGTCACCAGATTGTTTCACAGCAATGTTACTCTGGACACCCTCCTTCGAGGCCCTTTCGGACTTTCTCTTTCGATTTGCCTTAGCTTCTTCTCGCCTTAAGCGAACATTAGCCTTTTCATAGAACAATTCTCTAGTAGGAGGTGGTTTTCTAGCTAAGTAATCCCCAAACTCTGTGTCAGGATCTACCCCTTCTATCAAGGCCATTAGGATAGTGGGCTCATGGGGATTACTAACTTCGGTGACGACCAGGTTGAAGCGATCCAGATATGACTTCAAAGATTCTCCTGGGGTTTGTTTAATTCGTGACAATTCGATGACGGTCTTGGACTTTTGGGCATGGAGTCGAAATTGATTCATGAAACGCTCACTCAACTCTGTGAAATATGATACTGACCGAGGAGGGAGTCGGGTGAACCACATCAACGCTACATCTTCAAGATAGATTGGAAAAGCTTTGCATTTTATGGCATCCGGAGCTGCTGCCGCATTCATGAACCATGCATATCTCATCAGATGCTTCCCTGGGTCTTTTCTTCCTGAATATCGATCCGTCTGAGGCAAGTTGAATCACCGGGGGAACTGGAAATTCAGTATGTCGTCTGTGAAGGGGGTATGACTTCGTTCAATGCCCCAGTCTTCATTAGTATAGTGACGGCTTTTGGACATGATCTTGCGCACCATTGCCCATACATCGGCATTTGTTAATGTTTGCACAGGCTCTCTCAATCTGATGTTCAGGTTACCCCTGGGTTCCTGATCAGGGGATAACCTCTTGTTTCTGGCGACAGCTGCTCTACGTTGCTCTATGTGTTCCCGGTCGATCTCAGGAGGTAGAGGTTGGAGAAGCTGTTGCTGCATGGGGTTGGTAATATTAGGATCTCTGGGTAAGACGTGAGATCCGCGCATAGGTAGCAACATAAGCTGTTGTAGGCTCGGGTCATCAGGGCCCAATACACGAGCAGCTTCTTCTCAGGATCCCAAAGATCCAAAAGTCAATTGATCAAGGTTCTAAGGTCGTTCAAGCGGCCTCTTCTTGCGAGGGCATTCCTCCTTCGAAGAAGACGAATCATCTGTAGTAAGACGGCGTGTCGGGGAAGGAGACTTCTACCTCCGGAGCTCCTATAGTTCTCTACCCATAATGATCATGTTTTACTGCATGCGAAGGTTGTCACACCTTTGGGCTTTTAATGCTTCTTTGGTGCTCTGAAGCATGTCAAGAAAACGTGAAAAGTCTCCCTGAGTAATGGTGCAGATGGATCAGGCTGAACATTAGTCATCGTGGCTGGAATCGGAGCATTAGAGGGAGCTCGAGTAGAAGTTCCAGCTTCATTCTGGTTCGGATCGGATTGGTTCATAGCAGCCTGGTCGGGGAGGTTCGGATGGAGAGAGTAAGTGCCTCAGATCGGATCGGATCGGTGCCTTCCACTCGGTTCGGATCGGCACTTCCGATTCGGTTCGGATCCTCCTGATCGGAGTGATCTGCTCCAGAGCTTTGAGCGCGTGACCTTGTTAACACAATAGCTAGCTGATCTTCTCTGGAATCATTTCCCCTAGTGCCTTGCACTTCTTTTCCTTTGGTCTTAGCCATAACACTTGATTCTTCAACGGTTAGTCAACAAGTACTGAAAGATGTCAGAGAGAAGGGATTAACTTCTTTGAACTTGAAAGTTCAAATAGTAGAATGATAATCCCGAAAAAGCTGAGAATTCGAAGGTTCTCAGTGAAAGCACCAAAATGTTAGACCAAAAATTGGTTCTAACACCCAAATTAATTATGATTTCAGTGAAATAGAATCAAAAAGCAACAAAGAACACGCGATTTATAGTGGTTCGGCGTTAACGGGCCTACGTCCATTTTGTTTTCTTTTAATTGATGATTTGAATATGAATACAACAATGATTCTCACTCAACTTCATGATTACAATGCATAAACTCACTCAAATCTCTCAAAAATAGACTTTAAGGGACGATTTTGATTTGAATGTAGCTATGAAATTCAGCTATGGAGGAAGTTAGAACTGAGAATTTTCCAAAAGATCCATTCAAATGCCTCTAGATGGTGTATTTATAGGTGAAAAATCTCTTCGAAGTGGCTCCGGTTCGGAATTGCGTGGCACCCATCCCATACGAGTCGGGTTCGGAGGCTTCCAGATGGTGACAGCGCATTGATTTGGCAGGAGATCGTGGGAGAAATGGTCATGCTTGGTCCGAGTCTTCAGGAAGTGTGTGAAACAATAGTCACAAGCTCAGAGAAAAGGGTTCAGATCGGCTGCCTCCTATCCGATCCGATGAAGCCACCTGCTTTATGATGTTGCTGTCATACTGCTCCGATCTGATCCGATGAGGCCATTTGTTGTTTTCTGATGTTGCTGACGTATCTCTCCGATCTGAACCGATGAGGCCACTCGCTGTCTAATGTTGCTGACGTATCTCTCTGATCCGATCCGATCCGATGTGATCTCTGCGTTCTTGATCTTTACTTACCTCCTGCGCTATCTTCCTTCGATCCGAAACGATTGGTGTCTTTCTCACTATTTGCTCTTTGTGTAGCCTAGTTCACAAAGTAGGCTAACAATATATACAAATTAATGTAAATTACATGTTTTACAATCAGTGCTAACATATCTACAAATTAATGTCAAATACATTTTCCGGTCAATCCCATATTAACATGTTTACAATCAATATCAAATAACATGTTTACTTATGACATGTCTACTTAATATATAATTAAGTTCAACCTATACAGATTAATATGTTTACAATTCTTCCTTTATAGTTACCCTAATTATATAGTCAATAGTTTTCATATTCCAATATGCCCAAATCTCATTTTTATTGATATTGCGTGCTATTCCAATTTATCCCAATTTTTCCGCAATTCTAACGGAAAAAGGCCTAGGCTCTCATTGGCCTAGCCTCAACGCAAAATAGAAGCAAAAGTAGAAATATAACCAAACTCAGATATGAACAAACTGATAAAATAGGCATAACAAGACTGTAAATAATATAACGACAAAAATGGGATAAAGAAGAAAGATGTACACATAAACATATAGTAACTGAAAATGAACATGTAATTGACAGTATTAAAAGAATAATAACATATAAGAATAAACTTATAAGCACTGTTACTTTTCTGATCCAATATATATTTACTGTCAAAATTCTTTTTATTTAGATTACTACAATAACAATTGTATCTATTTAACTTTAACTGAAAAGAAATATGAAAATCACAGTAATACTCATAATAGTTGTTGTAGATCCGGAAAAGGCCTTTGAAATAGTTGTAGAAGAAGAATTATCCTTTCAATCTATATTCTGACAGCGCCTCGACATTTTCTTATTTTATTTCAGAACATAACTTAGAGGAAGAAGAAGATGAAGAAATCTTTGTGTAAGAAAAATGATGAGGTTGCTTGCCTATTTATAGA
This sequence comes from Allium sativum, assembly GCA_030737875.1. Classification (NCBI taxonomy): domain Eukaryota; kingdom Viridiplantae; phylum Streptophyta; class Magnoliopsida; order Asparagales; family Amaryllidaceae; genus Allium; species Allium sativum. Next base: position 383,945,323 of record CM060924.1, read on the forward strand.
TATGTTAGGATAATATAAACCATAGGATACTAGGTGTTAAAATCAAACCATTAAAGACACATCATGCTGAGTCAGCATATGAATATAACCAAAAAATAAGTCCAAGTTCATTAGATTTATTGTCTAAGTTCAACGTATTTTACACATCAGCAATACATAAGCAATTATCCACAGCAGGCTCGAAGGTGGGTCGACCTACCTTAGACATGAGTCGACCCGGTTAAAGGCTGAGTTGCCCATTTACCATTGTTTTATTTTCTATTTATTAATTTTTATTTAAACTTCATTTTATCATAACTTTTTCATACTTAGCGCGATTTACGCAAACCAAAAGTTTATCTGAATCATAATTTCGTAGCGGACACAGTGCACAAATCTATTTTGCTCGATTATTAATATTTTTCTAATTAATATTTATTTTACTAGTTCATTCCTCAATTAATTATCCATTAATTAGTTATTATTTGTTAAAATTTGGGTTATTACATTCTCCCCTCCCTAAAGGATTTGATCCTCAAAATATCCAAGGCTAGAAGAATGTTATGAATGCTAACACCCATCTACACAACCAACATCCATTGGCATCCATTTTTCTTAGAATTTCTAATGCTTTATATGAATATATGCAAATGTGTCATGTATATGTCCCTAAGCTAATGTGAAAATCAGGCGGTCTACTGATTCAGTTGACCTCCTTAATGCAATTCATATTTATTTCATGCATCCAATATGTGTGCAAAAGAATCCTAATAATACGTATAAAATTCTATATGTGCGCAACAACCATTCACCAAAATGCAACATCCAAGAGACGATTCAATCATTTTTTTATCCATAGTGGAAATAAATTAAAATGCACGCACATCCATATGCAATATGTAAGTGTTTGAGTTGATCCCTAATCTAGTGCCTAGTGTGCATATGCATCCATTGCATCTACTAGCAAACACTTACATCCACTTGCAACCATCAAATATAACATGTCTCAAACACATGTTTCATCCATATCCTATCATCCATTAGCTCAAATCCTTAGATCTCCACTTCCTAAGGATATACTATAAGGGAGTCCTTAATCAAAGGAAGAAGTTACTGACATAATATTAAAAAAAAAGAACTTGTCAAACGGATACGGGAAAGAAACTTGAATCCCTCGGTGAAGTTCTTTCATCTTACTCATCTTAATTACTTCAGGGAGAAACTCTCAAGTTAACTAATTCAAAAGCTCACCTTAATCTTACAAGTAAAGTGACACTTTTTCTCCTTTCCACATTTCTAGTCTTTAATTTACCCATATTGCTCCTCGGTTCATTCCACTTATATTATTCAACCCCATAAAGACTTACTTACCGCCCCACTTTTTTTAATATATAATTTTTCAAATCCTTATTTGAAAAATCTTAATGAGGAAAAATTTTAGTTGGAAAATTTTCTTTTTGAAATATATATAATTGTTTTTATGAAATTTCTAAAATACAAATTTCATATCAAAACAGAATAATCTTTCAAAATTCTGTTCTTTAAAACTTTATACATATAGGATTTCGAATCAAAGTGGTTCCACAAGTTTCCATAATACACCTCCTTGTTACACTCTTGTCTAAGAACACAATTATTTCAAAAATCCTTTTACTTGGCTTTTTTTCCGAAAACTTTTTCGTTATAACTGAAGTCCAAATAATTCCTTAAAATACATGCGGAAAGTTCTAACATAAGGGCAATACTATTCTTTTCAAAAGATAGGTTTTAGAAAGTAAAATATTACAATCTAACTAATCCTTCCCAGAGCAACATACGAGTTTGAGTACCCTTAAGAAAACCCACTTTCCTTCCAACATCTGAGACGACTTATTATACTAATAGCTTGCCTAGCTTCCAACCCATCCATTGAGGGTATATTCCCATAGCTAGGAAAGATTCCAGTCAAAATCATGAAACTCAATTCTCAATTAGACCACCAATTTAGCATTGCTACAAAGATCCGAGAACTAATCTCTCTCTCCTAGAGATAATCTTTCAACCACTTATTATATTCGTAATATATATAGCGCAAAGAGAACTGAACCGATACTTCCTAGAGATACACTGAGAAAAATAGGAATATCAACATAACAGACCCTTTAGGTCATAAGAAGTCAAAAATTAGTCATAGCCCTACTATAATCAAATAGCCCCATAAATACTTAACATATATTTGGTCCGTAACTTTTCCCTATAAGTCCATATGTCATAGGAGGCCTAATCATGTAATCTAATACATAACCGGAAATGCCCCAAACACCAAGATTTTAGTTTCAATCCCGACTCACTGCAGATAAACAGTTAATCAAGTCGATCCCTACCGGGATCAGAAACTACAGAGCCTAAGTGCAAAACAATCACTAGTGTTATCATCTCACCCTCCACGATTTACCCTATCTGTAAAGGACCACTCCACTAAGTCTACAATACAAATGCTCTAAAAGATTCAACTTATCGTGGCTATGGCCCCACGGAGCCAATACATCAAAGGAAAAAGGGACAAAATATTCCTAAACCAAATAGGAAAGCTGGCAAGAACTAAAAATGGATAACGTTCTCTCTTCCACCAATCCTTACATTTTTACCATTTCTCTCTTAATGTCCAACTTATTACGGCTTATATGTTCCCTATAATCCTTTTGACATTAGTATACCCATGTTGATCTTTTTCTTGTCATCCTTAATTTCACCTTTTTGGAATTTCCCTAATTGGTTGGTTACCAGAAAACCTAGTTCCACAGTATAAGATAATCTATTTTATAGAAATTCGTAATTGCAAGATATTTCTTCTTTAATTATCTTTAAGTCGGCGGTTAGTGCGTAATACGATGAAACCCCTATTCTGCGCCAATCCATTCATTCTTGAAATGATGTTTTATATGTTAATTTCGAACTCAACTATTCCATTCCTTTTTCTTAACCAGTAAATCTAGGTCATTATTATCTTTCAAAGTTTCCTTTTTTATCCCTAAACTAATAAGGCAGTTCCAGCCATGATTAACCCTTTTTAATATTTTTCTAGCAGCAAGTTCCTTTTTAACACCAACCTTTCCCAACTACTCAGTTAAACATGTTTGTCCCTTAATCGAATTTTAACTTATAAAGGAAAGCCTAGATAGAATGCCATATAACTCAACTAAAAAAAGATAAATATTTAGAAAAGTCAAACGAAGGTTGTAACTGACTACATGGGATATTTTATTTTCAAAAGTAACTTTTGATTTCTAAAAAACGCATTTCCTTTTGAAAATTCTTTCTTTTAAAACAAAACTTTAATGATCTTTGTAATCTTAGGCTCTAATACCAAATGTAACACCGCACATTCCTTAATGTCACCCGTATGATGATTTCATTAAGAAAGTATGGAGTAATGCAGGTATAAAGACATAAACATCGCAGAGACTAAGATTTCGCAAGACATAAAATAATAAATTTAAGCGAAAGAAGAAACTATCATTTTATAAAAAAAACGTCTTTGTTTCGTTTAACCAAATAGTTACAATGTCCTAATTATTGTAGGATCTAAATTAACCCTAGAAAGGGGGTGAATAGGGTTTACCGCAGATTTTTGCTGAGTTATTAAATAAAAACAACACAGATAATAATCAAAATAAATGCGGTAAATAAATAACATAGAGATATACCCAGCTTCGGCAAAACCCTGCCTACTGCTGCATTCCCCAAGGTTTCTACTAGGAGTTAAAACAATCTCTACGCTTACAACCACTGTAAACTCGCGACACTCGCTCCCAACTGTTCTTAACCCTACGCTCAAAACCCTGCACTGGTTTCTATCACCGAAACCAGATTTTCCCAAATTACAAGTCCCGTAATTCGTCTCCCTAGTTTTAGAGACAAACTAGAAAACTCTCAACACAATTACAAATTGAAATAAATAAATTAAAACAATTAAAATAAAACCCTAGTTTAAATTTAAAAAAACCTTTTTAAAATCAGAACCCTAGTTTATAAGCCCTTTCCCTTTTAATTAACTTGGCCGGCCACTTCTTATTTGCTTCACCCCTTTTCACTTGAGCCTAATCACTTTTGCTACTCTCTGAAAAAAATGGCGTCGACGGCTTTGCTCCTAGGGTTTCTCTGGAATCGGTCTTCCTCCAATGATTTGATCAAACTTGAGGCTCTGATTATCACCAATTCTCGATGTTAATTGCTCTGAAAAATCGTATGTATTTTTGCCCTCTTTCTCTTTTGTTATGATCAATTTTCGATTTTGATTTTTCGTGTTAATGCCGATGATGAAGACGTGTGTATTTATAGCGTTTAGAAACCCATCTGGTTCTAGATAATTCATAATCCTTGAATAGTTCGAAATTGCCAGTTTTGCCTTGCCATATATGAATTAAAACCTGAATAAAGTTGCTACGATATGCCGTGATCATGTGAAAACTGCTGACTTGAATTGTCTTGTCTTGTTTATTTATGCCATGTACCCTTGCTCATGAACTTCTCGGCCTAAACATTATATCATTTCCACTGTCTTGTTTGTGCCTTGTCTTTGTATTACTTGCTTTGTCCCATGACTAGTTGAACCGATTTATTCACGCTTTGATAAGAACAGACACTGTACTTGATCCCTCGATTACAATGTCAATTTGTGACACCCTTGACTGATGCTTTGATCACTTAGTTGCTATAAAATCTTGAAATGGTACTACACATGCTTGTGATACTGTCATGTATTACTTTACTGTTTGACTTTGTACCTTGTATATTATTTTCACCTCTTGGCATATTGAGGTTATGTTGGCCCCTTAAATAAATGCCTATGTTGACCTTATTGAGTTCATGTGACCTGACCATTTAACTAATGATCCATCATTTTTATGCATAAAATGCTATGCTTGTTATGTTTCCCGCATGCAGCTTGAACCTGAACCATGAAAACGTGACTTCAACTGGCTTGAATTTGTTTGTATTCTAAAACTGTTGCACACCTATGTCATCTTGTGCCCCTATGTTCATGTTCATGTCACTGAGCTTTGGCTGATTTGCTTTGACAATCTCGAACATGCTGCTATACCCTTTTTACACACTTTCTTGTTTTGCCATGGCCCATCTGTTTGAATATACCTAACTACTCCATTTTGATCACATGACTTTGACCATAGGCTTGCACATGTTTGCTGCCTTGCATTTGTACCATGTTACACTTGCACATACACTTGTGCATGTTGATATAGCTCCATGTAGTTGATTTACTTGCACCTATGATTATTTGAATGTGCACACTTGCACTGCACTTGAATAATCCATGTGTGCCAATGCTCCATGCTACTTTGATCATGCCAGTTGCACTTGAATGATGCAGCATCCATTTGCTTGTCTCATTTCAGTTTTTTTTTAACGCTGAGCTTGACCACACTTGAAATCCTTCTATTATCATGTGCACTTTTAATCTTGCTTGTACTATTTTTACATTGTGTCGAACCATTATTTAATCTGAAACTTCCATGCTATCACTTTGTTGTTTACACTCTCGACCATGTGTGTTGGTGACTATATACATATGCTCGGCCATTTATCTTGGTTCATGCTCTCGACTATATTCACATGCACTGAGTTGAGATGGTCCTCGTGGCTACTCCTCAGTTGCTCGCTGATTGGCGAGGCAGTGGACACGTGTATATTCATACACGTGTGTACATGCAGCCATCAGACAATTTTTCCTATCCCTACATATCAAACCAAGTCTAGAAAAATGACGAGAAATACACCGAAATTCTGAGGAAAATAAAATTTAAAAATAAAATTTTATTTACTTGTATTTAATTTCATTTCTATTGCAATGTATTGTGTGTGTTTCGTGTGACAGGTAAGCAGATGATGACTGGACTAACAGTGAAGATGCAGTGAAGACATAGGACAATAACAGTGTCAATGTATGAGTTAATGAGAGTGTCTGTATATGTAAGTGTTATAGAGAGGAGCTAAATATGAAATTGAATATACTGAAATGTATATCAGTGATGTATGTACAAATAGTGGAGTTATAAATCTATACTGTTTAAATATTGAAATAAAATATTCTTATATAAATAAAATACTGTGTGAATATTTAAATTTTTGTACAGTTGTATTTTATTTAAATAGAAATATTATATTCCTGTCTGTTGTGTAGTATACCAGTACAGTTACAAACGCATTCAATAATAAAATATATTTGGTTGTTATCATCAAACAAAAATGATATAATTGTGTATACAACACTACTATATACAACAATCTCCCCCTTTTGATGATAACAAACAAATAAAAGATTTTGAATGTGTTTGAACGTGAAATATATTACTCCCCCTATTTGTATACTCCCCCTACAACTGAAACCCCCTATATATGTGGAAAATAATTGAATTCAATTGATCATTCTGCCCCTAGATATTTAATTTCCATTCTTAAAATATTTTTGAATTAAATACTAATCAATCAAAATATTGACAATTATCCCCCTTTTGTTATCATCAAAAGGATAATAGAAATTGTAGCAATGATGAATGTAGACTAAAATATAAATTCATATTAAGAGAGAGATTATATATCGTTAAACCCATTTAATCAAATAAAAATCATAATAATCTTTAAATCAGAAGCAAAATTTCACTTTCAGAATGAATGGATTTACGATGGATTTTATAGAATGAGGAGAGTTCAATAAAAATTGAATATTTGAATATGCATTTCGAAGATTTTAAATATGCTCAAAATGTGTTAAACACTTGCTAACCATGCATAGCCCAAAGGTCTTTTAAATGGGGTTAGTAGTAACTTAACTTTATCCTCTCTAATGAGTTCCATCCATGCACAGCCCAAAGGTCTTTTAAGTGAGACTAGAAGCACATAGAGATTAAGGTAACCCACCCACGCATAACCGCGAGGACTTTTAAATGGGAGTGAATATCAAGGATAAATTATTTATTTATTTATTTTTATTTTATTTTTAATTTCAAGAATAATTAGAACTCCCCAAATGAAATAAAACCATGATGAATGACAGAAATATGGTAGACATAGAAGATGGTCGTGAAATAAGCTCTAATTCAAAGATATTATAAAATCTGTCCAATCATCATGAAATTTAAAATAACATCTCCTCTAATTATGAATTATACCATAGTCACTACTCACCACAATTTTATAAATCTATTAATAATTTTGACAAGTCACAAAACGATTCAAATCAATCAATAATTTCAATTTTTGAATAAATAATTTTAAAATTGAAAATATCAATTTCAAGAGGAGTTTTTGAAAATATCAATGCAAGTTTGAAAATCAGTTTAAAAAATCAATCAGTAGAATATGAAATTATCTAATATTTCTAATGCTGATTGCTCCTAGACAATTTTAAAACCACTTATATATTTAGTTCAAATTGTCTATGGAATTTAAAGATATTTAATCACCGATTTTTCAATGTATCGTCCAGTCACCAAGATATTCAAACGAATCAAATCATTTTCCTTATCAGAGCAGCACAAGATCATTTCCAAAGAAGGAATCATAAGTGAAATTTTTAGAGAACTTTTAAAATAAGCACAAGAAACAGTCAATGATCAAATCTAAGATAATTATTTGAGATCACTTAAAAAAAAATCAAATTTTTTATAATCTAGGAAATTCAACAATCAATGACGAATGATTTCAAAATCAGCCAAGTAAAAAATAAGGAAAATAAAAGAAATAAAAACTAAAAAAGGAAAATAAACTAAAAGGGAATTAAAATAAAAATACGAGTTTAGAGATCATACCTGACTTACCATAATCGATGTGATCCACTGAATCTCCAACTCTGAATCTATGGCTAAGGAACTTCAAACAATTCAAGATAATGGAACAATTTGAATTTTTATCTTCTAAACACAATTGTTCCTTATCCTATCCCCGGTACCTAAATGTTTATAGGATCGAATGGTCTAACAAAAATTGTTTTACCACTCTTATCTTCGTTTACACGTTTTGGTACCCAAACCCATTTATATAACAATCCATTACTATCCACTAGCATACCCTTTGGAACCCAAATTCGTTTAGATTTATTCAAATTCATTTTGTTATTTTTTGGAATCCAAATTTATTTAATTGAATTGTTTCTAAACGATTTTTCATATCGTTCATGATTTAAAAACTCTTTTTTATTAGAGTTCAAAATTTCAATTTGATCAATTTCAAAGCCATTAAAACGATTTTTAAAATCATTAGTTTTTCAAATGGATCAAATCCAAAACCAAGTCCCTTTTTATTCCGAACAAAAAAATGATTTTTCAACAACATATTCAACGATTACTCTCCTTTAGAAAATTTAGTCAAAGCTGACTCAGGTCGTTGAATTTTAAATTTAAGACCGTAATTTTCTTTCATTAAATTTAAACAACAATTAATAGCGATTTTCCTCTTTTCAGCATCAGTTTGTTTTAAAATCAAATTTTCGTTTTCAAGTGCTTTGATTTTTTGTATTGGACTTAGAAATTTCAATTTCAAATTGTTTTCGCTTTTCAAAATCAAGTTTTTCAGATTCTCTAAACTTTTCAATCTCCTTCTCAAAATCACGATTTTTTTTTCAAATTTTCGTTTTCACTTTTAAGTAATTCAAAATCAGTTTTTAATTTCAAAGGATCATTACTTAAAAATTGACATTTTTTGCATTCTGAAAATGGTGAATTCTTAACTTTTTCAAGTTTTGTTTCTAAACTGTTATTTTCTTGAACTAGTTCTGACCTATCAGATTTCAATTTCTTAACTTTTAGTTAAAGAGAATCAACGGTTTTTGTGAGATCATGACACATTAAAATTTAATCTTTATAAGTAAAATTTGATACCTCACTTGAATCCTCTTCACTACTTTCTGAATCAGATTGAGGCATAAGACACAAATTAGCTTCCTTTTCATCACTTTCAGAAACTTCTTCTCCTTCCTTGTCACCCCATGTAGCAGCAAAAGCCTTCTTCTTCCTTCTGAACTTCTTCCTCTTTTCATTTTTAAGCTATGGGCAATTTGGTTTGATATGTCCGGGTTTCTTGCAATTGTAGCAAAACACTTCATCATTTGAACTTTCTGAACTTTCGGACTTGTCTGTTTTTGAATTCTTCTTTTGTGGTTTGTATTTTCCTTTGGCCCACTTTCTCAAAACCATGGCTAGCTCTTCAGCGGGATCTTCATCATCACTTCCAACAGTATTATTTAGAGCGATCGTCTTTTTCTTTGATTCAGAATTCTTTCGATCTTCTCTTGCTTTTAACTCCATCTCGTAAGTAATCAGATTCCCGATCAACTCTTCCGTGCTTGTTTTATTCAGATCTTTTGATTCTTGAATTGCCGTCACTTTTGCTTCAAAATTCATCAATAGCGCTCTCAATATTTTTCTGATTAATTCCACTTCGGTATAGGTTTTGCCAAGAGCTTTTGTATTGTAGACTAGTGATGAGAAGCGTCCATACATCTCTTTTATATCTTCATCTTGTTGCATAGAGAAATTTTCATATTCGTTGCTGAGAAGAGCGAGACGAGATTCCTTCACTTGAGATGTTCCTTCGTGTGTGACCTCCAACGTATGTCGTATTTCCTACGCAATTTCACAATGAGAAATTCGATTAAATTCAGTTTTATCAATAGCACAAATTAAAGCATTCATCGCTTTGGCATTAGTTGAAAATAATTTTTTATCGTTCGCATCCCACCTGTCTTTCGATTTAGGAATTTCAACCACTAACAATAACAGTGGAAGATCTATAACCCGTTTCAATAATATCCCACACATCATAATCAACTGAACTCAAATAAATTTTCATCCTAGCTTCCCAATATGCATAATCAGTTCCATTAAACATTGGTGGCCTAGTTATGGACTGACCCTCAGAAAACGCGTTATTAGACAGATTCATGACTCTAGAGTTAAAATAAAATAAAAAATACCTGCTCTGATACCAGTTGTAGGATCTAAATTAACCCTAGAGGGGGGTGAATGGGGTTTATTGCATATTTTTTCTGAGTAATTAAATAATAACAACACAGATAATAATCAGAATAAATGCGAAAAATAAATAACACACATATATACCTAGCTTCGGCAAAACCCTGCCTACTGCTGCATTCCCCAAGGTTTCTACTAGGAGTTAAAACAATATCTACGCTTACAATCCCCTGTGAACTCGCGACACTTGCTCCCAACTGTTCTTAACCCTACGCTCAAAACCCTACAGTGGTTTCTATCCCTGAAACCAGATTTCCTCGAATTACAAATCCCGTAATTCGTTTCCCTAGTTTTAGAGACAAACTAGAAAACTCTCAACACGATTAAAATTGAAATAAACAAATTAAAACAATTAAAATAAAACCCTAGTTTAAATTAAAACCCCCTTTTTAAAATCAAAACCCTAGTTTATAAGCCCTTTCTCTTTTAATTAACTTGGTCGGCCACTTCTTATTTGCTTCACCCCTTTTCACTTGAGCCCGATCACTTTTGTTACTCTCTGGAAAAAATGGCGGCGACGGCTTTGCTCCTAGGGTTTCTCCGGAATTGGTCTTCCTCCAATAATTTGATCAAACTCGAGGCTCTGATTATCACCAATTCTCGATGTTGATTGAAAATCGTATGTATTTTTGCCCTCATTCTCTTTTGTTACAAGAAAACACTGATTTTCCAGCGGAAAAATTCGTTGCTAAACCCTCGCTAAAGGCCTGTTAGCGACGGATTTGCAGCAGAATACGACTGGCGCTAAAAAGCACTTCGGTATTTTAGGCACAATTTTGCGACGGAAATTAACGTTGATTCTCCATCACTTCACCGTCGTTTTTTGATATATTATCATTTCATTTTAAAATACTTCACCGACGGATATATATTACATAATAAAATCAGTAAATATTTTTCTGTCACTAAATACACACTATTTAGCGAGGGATTACCGGCGGAAATATATAGCAAACATTTTGCATTCCAGTTTTCCGTGGGTAAACCGTCGGTATCTTTAAAATATCGGTTTCTACTTAACGACGTTTTAGTGTCGATTTTGATAAAATTTCCGTCAGTATTCCCTTTCTATTTTGGTTATATATTGTTTTTTTACCATCGCTATCAATCAATATATATATATATGCACATAAAATAAGCGACATTAACAAAAAAGGAAATGCAATTGTTAGTTTTTTATTACAACAATATTTTTTATTAGAGTTAATATTCCATACAAAAAACAATACCATCCACAATCATCCATCAATTCATACATACACTAGACTGAATTATAACTAACAAAACTATTCAGCTAGTGCTAGTAGTATTCCATACAAAAACATCATCCTTACTCATAATACCCATACAAAAAAACCACATAAAAGAAGCATCAACAAAATATATCCAGCTACCATACCCGAGTAACTCCTGAAGATGACGATGCCGAAGGATCTTCATAATCAGATTCATCGTTTCTTTGAAGCATTGCCATCACTTGTTTCATTTGTGCTTGAAATTTTTCTCCGTCTTCTTTTTGTTGTTGTGCAAGCCTCGCCTGCTCTTCCTCAAGTCTTTAGCAATTAGATCGCTCATGCTCTCTCTCTTCCTCAATCATAATCAAGTAATGGTTAGGATTGGTATACATGAATTCAGTTTGGCAGCCTAAAAGCTTCACACAATGATACACAATTTCATTCGTTTTCAACAGTGGGAATTTCCACGGATTACTGCTCTAGCTGACGCAAATGCCCATGAAGGTGTGATAATGAACTGTGCTTTTTTTCATACATAGTTTTGCGAAGAACCATCAACCAAATTTTGTGTAAATGGCTAGTCAACTTTATATAGACATAAAAATGCACAAAATATTACCAAGCCTGCCGTGCCTCTATCACTCGCTACCATATATTTATTTTATTTTAAGCATACATATAAAAATGAAGATAGAATGGACCAAACCAATGTATAGCAATTTACCCCTACTAAAGTAACAATTATACGAGCTCCACTGCAACCAAGAGGATGTCCCAAAGAAACAACACCACCATGAATATTGAGCTTTTCCTGCACATGAATTGCAAAAAGGCTTAGTGCAAAAACACTGAATAAAGGAAAAGATAAATAGGTATTAGTTTGTTACTTACATAAGTAATTCCGTGTAATTTCTGATTAGCTAGTGCTACAACCTGAAACATACGAATTAATGTTAACCTATTTGTTGAAACACCCCACCTCCGTTAAGGTCACTCACAAAGGGAATGCCTTAACTTCGATGGAGCATTATAGGTAAAAGACACAGATAATTTACAAGACAGATGTATATATAAGCAGCGGAAAAATAAAACTAACTTTATTTCAACATGGTTCATAACAAAACATTACAGCAAACTGTTTCAAACCAATTTCCAAACCATTACATCATAATTTCTGTCTTGATTATTATATAAAGAAGCATAAAAAAACTGCATAAATCCACAAGTCTAGTGTGTCCCAAGCCATAGCCAAAGATAATAGGTTCCAAGCCGTACATCACAGAGTCTTCAAGCTTGGAAAGATGAATGGTCCAAATTAGGCTGAGCTATTCCCTACCTGGCTACTTGAGGAGGGGAGACGGAAGAAAAGAAGATGAAGGAAAAATGGGTCAGACATAAGTTAGAGTAAGTATAGTGACTTTTCAGTGTGTGAATAAGGAAAAGGGTCATGATAGGAATAAAATGAAAATAGGACAGTACCAGAACAGCAAACTAACATAAAACTATATAAGGCAGGATAAACCGAATATACATCGCACCCATGTTTAATTCTCTGCACCTACTTATATTTGTCCAACTAGCACCACGTGTTCTTGGTGAAATGATCCCCTTATATCGATCGGCTCCTACTCGCATGCATTTATCACGTGTGTCATTCGGCCCCCGCTTGACTATAGATACCTGTGCTGGTCCACCATGTGGTGTATCAAATCCTATGGTGGCAACCCGACACGATTCAAGATGCACAGTGTATGACTACTAATGCCCAGTGCCTTCTTTTTCCACTCCGGATTACGTGGACGCCCGTACTCCGCCGGAACCTACACAGATCCACCACCGCCGATGTTTTTGACCGCTTATAATGAGCCCAGTAATCGTGTCCCATCCTGCCTAGTTCAGGGTCCCATGATACATCTATACGGGTTACTGCTGAAATGGGTCCCCATTACTAGGGTTTTCTAGCCAACATGTTAAATTGGTTAAGTGTCCAGATTCACCTAACCCCACCCATCAGTTTAGCTAAATGTTGAATTGGTTAAGTGTTTCCTTAATTGACTTAACCCTACAATTCTTGACTTAGCTTTATTAGAGCACCAACCACTCACATTAGACAGGTAGTGTTGTGGCCACTGGATGTGCCGGTCGGTTCCGGGCAGTTTTACACAGCAATTCAGTCTAACCTCGGGTCCTTTTTGGGCTCAATGCACTAACCACCCACATTAGACAGGTATTGTTGTGGTCACTGGATGTGCCGGTTAGTTCCGGGCAGTTTTACACCATAACTCAGTCTAACCTCGGGTTAGGCATATTCATCTTTTCTAAATTTACATATTTATCCTTTTATGCCTATATGTAAATTAGCCAACAATTTATTGTCATGGCCCACTTTCTTTCTAAATTAAATTCATAATTTTTGGTAAGTAAATTATACCATTTCAATGCCATACCATTTACATGGTTATGAGCCAAATATGTCAATTATGTATAATTCTCATGTTTTCTCCAATGTTACCCCCGTCGTACGTTCGCAAAATTACATAGGATGTTAGGCTCGACATTTTACCCTAACTAATAAACTAAAAGGGGAAAAAGGGCAACTTGCAACATTCCAACATCATACAAAAATATGGATCTAACTACAGATATGTCACATTAACTTGGCATAATATACTTTTAATTATGAACTTGCAAACTAGATCCATACAACATGAGTCATAAAATAATAGTTTTCCAAAGAACTACCAAAATCTAGTTAGATATGTAGTGGTGAAGTTGCATAGGGATTGAATCATGCTAATATTGATCTAACATAAAGGCATATGGTTCTAACATATAAAGTTGTAGATCTAAACATATAGGTTTACATAATCATGTTTTCAACCTATAAACTTGCATGTATTCATAACATGATAGCATCACTTAGCTTGCACAAACATGGCATAATTTTTAAATTGACATACAACATATATATATATATATATATATATATAAAATCACCAAATTATACAAGGTCGTAGATCTGAACATGTATGCATAATGGATCTAAACAATTAGGCATAAACTACATGACTTAGCCTAAAACTTGTATAATATCACCAAACTTACATATGATAATTTCATAACAACAAAGGTTTATTCACCAATTTCCACATAACATAATAGGTTCGATAGACCATAATAATCCATAGGCATATACGATAGAATAGACATGAATAAACGTAAATCAGCATCACATACAACTTGATACAATTCTGTTTTACAATTCATTACAAACCATGTCTTTAATTCATTCACATCTGAAAGATAACTACACTTACAAACAAAAAGGAATTCTTGAGTTCTAGGATATGTATTCTAAAATTGAATTGCTTACCTTTGATGTAGATCGTTGAATTTTCTTAGTTGAATTCGATTAGATTTAATTTTGACGTAGCTTCAATCTTGCCTAAGAGATGACAACTATTCTAGGTTCACCATTGACGCCATGACGGCTCTTGGTATGAATATTTGTGATTTAGGGTTGAGAGTTAGGTTGCTTTTATAGAGGTTTAATTAATTTAGAGCCATCAGATTAACCCTAGAAATAATCAAGACCATCCAGTCAAGATAGGATAACACCTCAGCCTTAATGACTCAGTAGGGAGTCAGAAATCGTCATCCTTTCAGATCTGCCCGGGGGGTAGGTCGACCACCAGGTCGACCTGTAGGGTCGGTCGACACTAGGGTCGACCTCCTGGTCGACCTGGCCTAGGCAGGATTTTTTCCTGCCCTGCCCTCTTCTAAGTTTAAATTTGAATTTTTAATTTTTTTGAAACTTCCGAAGGCCATAACTTCTTCATACGAAGTCCAATTCATGCAAACTCGGACTCTATCTCAACCATAATTCCGAGACGAACGCAATTGTGTAACCCATTTCCCTTAATTCTCACATTTAGAATTAATTATTCTTTAATTCGTTACTTTAAGGTTTATCAAAAACATGGGGTGTTACATTCTCCCCTCCTTAAAGGATTTCGTCCTTGAAATCTTCAAGTCAAGAAGAACGTATATCCTACCATCCAATCTTCCATCTAATCAACCCTCAAACACAGGCGTCCATTGTCCTTAAAAGACTTCTAATGCTTTACGATCATATGCATAGTGTGTGTACATGTCCTTATCTAATGCAAAATCAGGCGGTCTACTGATTCAGTTGACCTGCTCAATGCGAATTATGTCGGTGCCATGAGTCCATCATGTATGATATTATTCCTAATCGAACTTTATAACTTTTACATGAGTGCACAATCATTCATACAAATGCAACATCCATATGATAACGTAGCAAGTTTCAATTCAAAAATTCACTCATGCATATGCAATATGAAAGTGACTGAGCCGATCTAGTGCCTAATGTGTGTATATGCATCCACGAGCAACCACTAGCAAACACTTGCAACCACTTGCATCCACCAAACATAACATGTCTCAAACACATGTTTACATCCATTGGCTTCTACCTAAGGATCGGGAATAGGACCGAGAGGATATACTTAAAAGATAAAAACTAGCATGCAAAATTTTTTTAGAGAAAAAGTGGAATCAAGGATATACCCTCAAAAAGGGTATGGTGCGCGTATCTAGTCTTCTAAGTCGTATCTTCTTGAGCTTCACTCTACTGTACCTTAACTAATTTAACTTTACGATTGCAAAGCTTCTTGACCTCCATTTCCAAAACCCACTAGTAAAGATAGGACCTCGATCACTTACTATGCTAGAGGGTATCCAATGTAGTCGAACTATCTTTCCAAGATAAACAGATGTTAACCATGATACCAAGTGCATATACTAAGATGATTATAGGTCTCTCCTCTACTTAGCGGATCCATCATGTCAAAAATGTGAGGGTTGATATCTCTTATGCAAACCATCCTAGTCGAACTTGACATCCCTCAAGTACAAGCCCCAAAGGCCTGAACCAATATCAGACAAGCACCCAAGGAATACCTCCTCCGAATTTGGACAATCTATGTGAGATGATGCTAGCAAAACAACCAAACAATTGAGCACTTAACCGACTCTGGCTATCCTCGCCAATCTTGCTCCAAAACTATCGTTGATCGCATAACGGGCTTTGCATTGTCAACTTGATATATGTGGAAGTCTACCTCACGTTTTAGGGTACAAACCCCTAACCTTAATCAAAAACATCTGCGTACTCATGGACTACTCCAACGGATTGAAAATCGTCAATAAATACATAAAGTGATTCTAGGTAGCTAAGACAAACTGATCCCTTAGGATCACACGAAATTTCGAGGTTATTCCCGAGGCAAGATGAAAGTCTAACTACCCTTCTTTCACAATTACTAGCTAACCAATCCATGCCTAGAATCAACCCATAGCCCATGAAACCAAAAACATAAGTATCTCGAATCCTTACAAACCAAAGATAAATGAGCCGAACCACAAATTGGATTTGAGACAATAATGGGATCTTCTACTATACAAGTACTAAGGTGCAGAGACTCAACTATGGAAGCAGATATAAACGAATGTGAAGCGCTAAAATGAAAAAGAGTACTAACAGGATGATCAAAAAGGAAAAACCTAACTCCCTCTCTCTCTCAGGTACGCTAGCGGTGAGAGCATGCACTTGCCCTCCGGAAAATCCTATCCTTAGTTCTTGCCCTTGTCCCGTTATACCATAATAAAGATACCTCCTCTTGTCTTTTGATTCTTCCACTTACACCTCCTCCTTTGTGAACCAAGTCCATATCCATGAGTTCCTCATCCTTGGGTTGTGCTCCTTAGCAAAACTCCCTCAGTCTCATCTTTACTATCCTTGTGTAACATGTTGACAAGTCTCTCGAAAGCTGCCTCTATTGCATGGAAAATACTACAAAGCTCGAAAGGAAATTAGCCGCAGGTGAAACTACAGTGGCTATAGATGGAAGTTGGGCACTTCTTCGCCCTTTGACAGGTGTCGTAGTCTCATCAAGCCTACGGAACCATGCCGCGATGAGGTTACCTCCCGGAAAGCCAGGAGCCCTGGAGACTAAGGAAAGAAGGAAACAAAGATTCAAACAGAGGATCAAAAAGATAGTGCATATGACTTTGGGGAATATGCCTTTAAAACAAACCTTTCTTTTGAAAATGCTTCTTTTAAAATAGTTTTGAAAATAATTTTTCAAATCTTTTATCTGATCCGGTAACCTTTAGCTCTAATACCAAGTGAAACACCCCACCTCCGTTATGGTCACTCACAAAGGGAATGCCTTAACTTCGATGGAGCATTATAGGTAAAAGGCACAGATAATTTAAAAGATGTATATATAAGCAGCGGAAAATAAAACTAACTTTATTTCAAACATGGTTCATAACAAAACATTACAGCAAACTTTTTCAAACCAACTTCCAAACCATTACATCTTAATTTATGTATTGATTATTATATAAAGAAGCATAAAACATAAATAAAACTGCATAAATCCCCAAATCTAGTGTGTTTAAAGCCATAGCCAAAGATAATAGGTTCCAAGCCGTACATCACAGAGTCTTCAAGCTTGGAAAGATGAACGGTCCAAATTAAGCCGAGTTATTCCCTCCCTGGCTACCGAGGGGGGGACAAAAGAAAAGAAGACGAAAGAAAAATGGGTCAAACATAAGTATGAGTAAGTCTAGTGACTTTTCAGTGTGTGAATAAGGAAAAGTGTCACTATAGGAATAAACTGAAAATAGGATAGTACTAGAACAACAAACTAACATAAAACTATATAAGGCAGGATAAACCAAATATACATCGCACCCATGTTTAATTCTCTGCACCTACTTATATTTTTCCAACTAGCACCACGTGTTCTTGGTGAAATGATCCCCTTATATTGATCGGCTCCTACTCGCGTGCATTTATCAGGTGTGTCATTTGGCCCCCGCTTGACTGTAGATACCTGTGCTGGTCCCACCACGGGGTGTATCAAATCCTATGGTGGCAACCTGACACGATTCAAGATGCACAGTGTGTTAGCCTACTTTGTGAACTAGGCAACACAAAGTCAAGATGTTAAGCATTGAACAGCTGCAATCATTCGGGTCGGGTCAAAGCAACATATCGGTTCGGATCGGATAAAGTCTCCTGTTCGGATCGGTGAGCTATCGCTGTTGAAAACAGAGAGCGCATGTTCGGATCGGAGGGCAGTCTTCTTCAAGATGGATCGGAAAGCCACCCAATTGCTACAGAGATGGGTCGGAGCGGAGCAGAATAAAGAGAAGAGAGAATTGTCACCAAGTCAATCCGGGTCGGATCGGATATCCCGATCCGAACCCCTGGTATATATACCTCCGACCCGAACCCATTTTCCATATCGTTCCCCTGCATAAGCGCCTGGATATCAGGATCGGCTATGACTAGTTCCTGCCCGTAACGTTCATTACTCTGATGCGTTGTCAACACAGTAATCCATCCGAACCCGAGGCTAATGGGATGGATGACACGTGGCTCCGATCCGGATCGGGTTTTGAGCAAATTCACACCTATAAATACCCCGTCTGGATACAAAGAAAGGGATCTTTTTTTGGCATTTCGAGAATTCAACCACCTCCATAATCCGATCTCCAGTATTCCCGGAGAATCCAAATCTTTTTTCATTATTTGTTTCAGTCAACTAAGTGGATATAAGTGAGTTGTGAGTGGAATCAAGTAAATATTTCATTGTATTTGCAACTGAATCATTGAATATAGTGAAAGATAAGTGGACGTAGGCATTTCTTTGCCGAACCACTATAAATCCTGTGTGTTCATTTTCATTTTTATCTCATTTCATTTGCTTTTAATCAATTTGGGTGTTAGAACCACTTTTTGGTCTAACATTTTGGTGCTTTCACTGAGAATTCATCTGAATTCTTTGTTTTCCGGGATTATCATTCTACTTTTTAGACCGTTGAGTTCAAAGAAGTTAATCCTCAAATCTCAACGCCCTTGGATATTTGTTGAAGTGATTGTCGAAGAATTATGGCCAAAGGAAAAGGCAAAGAAATTCAATCTGTTCGAGGAAATGGAGCTGGCGAAGATCCGCAAAATACGGTTGTGACAAGGTCTCATGGGCAGAGTTCAGCGG
The DNA here is from genome assembly GCA_030737875.1 of Allium sativum. Lineage (NCBI taxonomy): Eukaryota > Viridiplantae > Streptophyta > Magnoliopsida > Asparagales > Amaryllidaceae > Allium > Allium sativum. Next base: position 383,964,661 of record CM060924.1, read on the forward strand.
CAGGACGAACCGATGCAGGAAACCCGAACCGCCATCATGGGGAGAGCTCCGATCCGATCCGGGTAGGAGATTCTGAAGCAGTGCATTCCCCCAATCTGAACCGACCCGAGCAGCTTGCCACGTACCGACCCGACCAGGCTCCCCAGCTCCGAACCGACCCGACCTCCTACCTTCGATCCGATCCGACACTTGGTGAAGCTGGAACCTCTACTCGAGTCCCTAAAAATGCTCCAATTCCAGCCACCAGGGTCAGTGATCAGGTCAATCCATCTGCGCCCATTACTCAAGGAGATTTCTCGCGCTTACTTGACATGCTTGAGAGCACAAGGGAGGCTATGAAAGTCCACGAGCGCACTAATCTCATGATGCAGGAAAATATGAGGCTCATGAGTCGGGAGATTAGCGAACTCCGTCGACAGAGGACCCCATCACCGGTTCATCACACCCCAGTGGATCAGTCTTCATCTTCCGAGGAAGAGCGGCCCCGTGAACGAAGGCCACTCGAACGACCTCAGAATGTGGAGCAGCTGACATTTGGATCTTTGGGATCTCGTGAGGATATTGCACGAGAACTAGGAAACAATGACCCCACTAGGGGGCAAAGGCTCCAATCCCCTCCTCCCGAGATCGACCGGGAGCGTAGGGAACGGAATAGAGCAGAAGCAGCTCGAAGAAGAAGGGCATCTCCTGAACAAGAGCCCAGAAGGAACTCGGATACTAGGGCCAGGGAACCTGAGCGGCCCCTAACTAATGCTGATGTTCAGGCAATGGTTCGCCAGATCATGTCCGAGAGCCGGAACTATACAAATGAAGATTATGGCATTGAGCGAAGCCATACTCCTTTCACCGACGATATCCTCGACTTCCAATTTCCCCGGCGCTTTAACTTGCCATAGATGGACAAGTACAACGGAAGGACTGATCCGGGACAGCATTTGATGCGATACTCGTGGCTCATGAATGTTGCGGCTGCCCCTGATGAAGTGAAGTGCAAAGCATTCCCAATCTACTTAGAAGATGTGGCGCTGTTCTGGCTTACCCGACTTCCTCCTCGTTCGATTTCGAATTACAGGGAACTGAGAGAACGCTTTATGAACCAGTTCCGACTCCATGCCCGAAAGTCCAAACGTGTTATTCAATTATCGAGAATCAAGCAGGCACTAGGAGAGTCTTTGAGGGCATATCTTGACCGTTTTAACCAAGCTGTAACCGAGGTCAGTGACCCGCATGAGCCCACTATTCTGATGGCATTGAAGGAAGGAGTCGATCCTGAATCTGAGTTTAGAGATTACCTTTCTGGGAAAACGCCCTCCACAAGAGAGATATTCTACGAAAAAGCCGATATTTATCTAAGGCGAGAGGAGGCCAGGGCAAACCGAAAGAGAAAGACTGAGACGGCTTCAAAAGAAAATGTGCAGAGTAATATCGCCGTGAAGCAGTCTGGGGAAAGTTCTGGCAAGGTTGAAGTAAATGTGGGAAACAAGGGTGGAAACAACAATGCTGGAAGCGGGGGTAACAACAACAATAACCGTAATCCGAACGGTAACAGAAGATACAGAAATAGGGGAAGTGATCCTAACAAAAGACCCCGATTCCAGACCTACGAGAATTATACACCATTGAACGACACCCTGGAGAATATTTACCTGGATACGTACAATGTTTTGCAGTACAAAAGACCGCCACCTCGTGATTCGACCGAGAAAGAAATGGCGATAGGGAAATTTTGTTTGTTTCATGGAACTCATGGGCATTCAACCAATGAATGTCGGCATTTGAGGGATTTGATTGAGAAGCTGCTACGTGAAGGGAAGTTGGATGAATACAAGGTTGCCCCGAGGGACAGGGGGCAAGGAGAGCAAGCTCCAAAACAGATTCTACCTGCTCCCAAGCCTACAGCGCAGCAGAAAGGTAAAGGAATTGTTATCAACTCCATAGTGGGCGGACCTCACCCGGCAATCCGAAGTTTCAGATCAATGGATCAATATGTAAATGCTGCCAAACATCTAGACGTGAATGAGGGTGATGATTTGGAAGATATCACCCCCATAAAACAACAGAAGACCATGTTTGACGACGTGGTATTCCGCAACCGAGATAATACTGGGATCCAATCACCCACTGCTGATCCGCTGGTTATTACTGCCACCATTGGGCCGGCCTTGGTTCATAAGGTATTAGTAGACAACGGAAGTTCCGTTAATATTTTGTTTAAAAAGTCATTTGATCAGATGAAGCTTGAGTCTGAGGATTTGAAGCCATGTGAAGGATGGATTAGAGGCTTCAACGGGGCATCAACAGCTCCCATGGGATACATAGAATTGCCCGTGACCTTGGGGCAAGGAGAACGCAGAAGAGTGCGGATGCTTCAGTTCGTAGTATTGGACGTAGATTCGCCTTATAATGCATTTTTGGGGAGGCCTGCCCTTGCTGAATTCAGGGTTTGTATCGCCCCCTGGTGTTTATTGCTTAAGTTCCCAACCGAAGCTGGAACTGGAGTAATGAGAGGGGATCAAGTTTCCGGACGGGCCTGTTATGTGGTCGAACTAAAGATGTTGATGAAAGGACTTAACATCGAGAGTGAAGATGCCTCGCCTCCCCCAAAGGGGGGCTCGGCGTAGCAATTAGAGAAATCGGCCCCGAAGGAGTTGCTAAAAGGAACGCCTGAAGACCTGGATCCCAGAAAAGACGAGGAACCAGAGACTAAGAATGCAACTCCTAATGAAGCGACAGTGGAAATTCCCATTGATGACGCTGATCCGACAAGAGTCTTGAAGATTGGGTCTCAATTGGATCCATGTCGGGCCAAAGAACTAACGGACTTTTTGAAGGCGAACTTGGACGTGTTTGCCTGGACCCACGCTGACATGTGTGGGATATCACCATCCATTATAAGTCACAAATTGAATGTAAACCCAAAACATCCACCTGTGAAGCAAAAGAGACGCATGCTGGGCCCAGAGAGGTCGGCTGCTCTCAAAGAGGAAGTAGAGAAGTTGAAGCAGAATGGATTTATTCGAGATTCGACATATCCCGACTAGATATCGAATCCCGTCTTGGTAAAGAAGCCGAATGGAAAGTGGCGGACTTGTATTGATTTTTTAGATTTGAACAAAGCCTGCCCTAAAGATAGTTTCCCACTTCCCAGAATTGACCAGCTTGTAGACTCGACAGCAGGTCATGAACTTCTCTCTTTCATGGATGCGTATTCTGGATACAACCAAATTCCTATGCACGTGCCAGACCAAGAACATACGAGCTTCATTACAAATTTGGGATTGTGTTGTTATGTCGTAATGCCATTTGGATTGAAAAACGCTGGAGCCACTTATCAGCGCTTGGTGAACAGAATGTTTTATAATCAAATAGTAAAGACTATGGAAGTTTATGTGGATGATATGCTTGTCAAATCGAAACAGTCCTCCAGCCATACGCAAGACTTGGCGGAAATGTTTGGTATCCTGCGAAAGTATCGGATGAAATTGAATCCTCTGAAATGCTCATTTGGAGTGGCATCGGGAAAGTTCCTTGGCTTCATTGTGAGCTCCCGAGGAATTGAAATCAACCCTAGCCAGATAGCAGCGATAAGAAATATCGAAGAGCCGAGGAGAATTAAAGACGTCCAAAGTCTTGCAGGGAAAGTAGCGGCGCTGAGTAGATTCATCTCCAAAGCCACAGACAAATGCGTTCCGTTTTTTGATCTATTAAAAGGGGAAAGAAAAACTTCGAGTGGACCACGGACTGTGTTGAGGCCTTTCGAAATTTATTGGAACTGCTAGAGAAACCGCCGATTTTGTCAAAGCCAGTGGATCATGAAGAATTGTTTGTTTACTTGGCAGTCTCGGCTCACGCCGTTAGCACAGCCCTGGTTCGAGAAGAAGACAAAGTACAAAGGACAGTGTATTATGTAAGCAAGAAATTAGCAGTGGCAGAGCGCAACTATCCAAAGATTGAGAAGCTTGCTTACAGCCTCATAATCGCATCCCGAAAACTTCGTCACTATTTCCAAGCTCATCCAATAACCATATACACCGACCAGCCCTTGAGGCAGGTGCTGCATAGACCCGAAGCATCGGGTAGGTTGATTAAATGGAATATAGAATTAAGTCAGTTTGATTTAAATTTTCAACCACGAAAGTCGATAAGGGGGCAAGCTCTGGCAGACTTTATTGCGGAGTTCTCCATCCCAGAGGAGGAAGTAATCGATGACAGGGTGATTAAGACTGAGGATAAGTTAAAGATAGATCCGTGGAAACTATACACAGATGGAGCCAAGAACGACCGAAGGTCCGGAGCTGGAATTGTTTTAGTCACTCCCGAAAGACGGTCGTTATATTACGCCCTGCGATTAGAATTTTCGGCAACTAACAATGACTCTGAATATGAAGCCCTGATTGTCGGGCTAAAGCTTGCTAAAGACCTCGAAGTAAAAATGTTAGACATATTCTGTGACTCTAAAATCGTTGTTTGCCAAGTGCGAGAGGAATTTGTGGCTCGGGGGCCTCGACTTATCGCTTACCTCAGGAAAGTGAGGGAGCTATTGAGTAGCTTGGAGCGGTACAACATAACACATATCCCAAGAGCTGAAAACCAGAAGGCAGATAGGCTGGCAAAGCTAGCTAGTTCCGACAATCCAGAAGAGAATGAAATAATTCCAATTGAAACGTTGGAATCGCCAAGCTTTGAGTCAATGGAAATTGAGTTCGCTTTTGAAGCGGAACTGGAGAAAGAGTCGTGGATGACCCCAATCAAGATCTTCCTTAAGGATGGAACACTCCCGTCAAAGAAGAGTGAAAGAAGGGCTGTAGTTCGCAAGGCTACCAGATATGTCATACAAGATAATACTCTTTATAGGCAAGGATTTTCTATGCCCCTGTTACGATGTATAGCACACGACGACATCAAGCGTGTACTGAGAGAAGTACACGAAGGTGAGTGTGGAGATCATACAGGAGGTCAGACTTTAGCAAAAAAGATATTGCGATATGGATACTTCTGGCCTACAATTAACAAGGATGCAGCTGATTATTCACGACGCTGCGATAAGTGCCAGAGATTCGCCAAAATCCCCAGAGCACCGTCGACCCAACTTAAATCAATGGTGAGTCCTTGGCCATTTGCCACATCGGGAATTGATATCATTGGAGTTCTTCCGATTGCTAAAGGAGGAGCAAAATATGCAATAGTGGCCGTGGACTATTTTACGAAGTGGGTGGAAGCTGAGCCCTTGACCAAGATCACGGCAAGAAAGGTGATAAGTTTTGTGGTCAGAAATATTATATGCCGATTCGGGATCCCAAGGACGATTATAACTGACAACGGAACCCAATTTGATAGTACTGAATTTAGAAATTTCTGCCAGAAGTATAAGATAGACAAACGATATACTGCAGTTGCCTATCCGCAATCGAATGGGCAAGTGGAGGCAATAAACAAAGTAATAAAATCCATCCTCAAGAAACGGTTAGAGCGTGCAAAGGCAAAATGGGTTGACGAATTGCCCCTAGCTTTGTGGGCATATCGAACAACATTTAAAACGGCCACCGGTCATACCCCATTCTCTCTCTCCTTTGGCTCAGAAGCTGTAATTCCAGTTGAACTGGAAGTTCCTTCCCACAGGGTGACATATTATGACCCGATGACGAATCGGGCACTCTTACTTGAGTCTCTTGATGAAGTCGAAGAAAAAAGGGACGAAGCAGATTTGCGAGCGGTAAGACATCGACGTCAGATGGCACGCTATTACGACAAAAAAGTTCGCCTCAGGACTTTTGAACCAGGAGATTTGGTGCTAAAGAGAGTCTTTCCATCCCTTCCTCACCTCGGTCCAAAATGGGAAGGACCCTTTGTCATCCAACGGAAACTTGAAAAAGGAACCTTCAAGTTAACGACCGTAGATGGCGAAGAAGTCCCTAGAGCATGGAATGCCCAACACTTAATGCGATATTTGGATCAGAAATGTTGTACTTTGTGTTATTTTTCTTATGAACTCTGTAATAAGGCACGACTTGCCTTGGGAAAATCTGACGATATGAATGAAGAACTATAAAGTGGATGTAGGCTATGACTTAGCCGAACCACTATAAAAATATTGTGTGTTATTTACTTTTATGCATTACATATATACATTCATCAGTTATTCTGTTGTGATTAGAAAATACAGGATGACTCAAAGCCTAAAAAGGTTGAAAACAGTTTAGACATAAAAAGAAGCACAACGACTATTTGTGCGATAAGACATAAAAGAATGAGAAAACGACATTCTTAACTCTAACTCTCCAGAGAGAGAGAGAGAGAGTACAAAAGCGTCTCCGACTGAGCGCTGAAAAAGAAATTCTTCTCCTAACTCTAACTTTCCAGAGAGAAAGAGAGTATAAAGGCGTCTCCGACTGAGCGCTGAGAAAGAAATCTTTCCCCGCTGAAAGACCGGGGAATGAATATATTACTGAGCTCGAACTCTAACTCTCAAGAGAAAGAGAGAGAGTATAAAAGAAATGCCAGAAAAAACGACAGGTACTGACGACACAGGAAGTGCTATCCCGTCAGAGAATCGGGAGCATTCAGATTGCTTGATTAAGCATTAAATAATTTGTGGGAATTGACTGGGGACACGTATGTATACGCATATTTCCCCCCTCCACAACTTCGTTTCATAACTATAGACATGCGTTTTTACATAAGTGCAGAACTACTAACAAACAAACATTGCAGAAAATGAGTTATTTTTATTTACAAATGAATGAATTTGTACAGGAAAATAGCTAAAAAAGAAAGTGCAGGAGCCACTCTTGCAGCAGCAATTATTGGTTCACTAAATGCTAAAATGATACAAGGCAATCCACTATTTAGATTTTGAATGAGCCTTGGACTTCTTGGCGGCTTTCTCCGCATCCTTTGCCTCTTTCTCAGCCTCTGTCAAGATTCGTTTTGACTTCTTTTTTCCTGAAGATACGGTGCTGGAGCCAGTAGACTTCTTCCGGAGGGCGAGGCGCTGGAATCAAGAGAAGATTTTTTAGCGAGTTCCTCTGTAATAGATCTAGTTGAGAGCTTAACAACTAACCTTGATCCCGCATCCACAACTGCGAGGGGCTTGAGGGCTTCAGGGTCTAGTTCTTCGGCTTTTAATTGCAAGCGTTTGTCTTAATCAGCTTTCATTGCAGCCAAGGTAACATCATCAGCATTTTTTGTCTCCCCGACTATAGCAACTTCTGGTTCCTCTTCGTGCCCCCCGTCACCACTATCGTCCTTTAAAGCTGCTATCATTTCTTCATCATGGGAGGTGGCGACCTTAGTTGGCTCACTTCCTTCTCCCAAGTCTATAGGAGTAGCCTTATCCTCCCCTCTTTTGGCCTTTTCTGCGGGCTTTGCCCCGGCGGTGGCTCCCTGAGTCACATCTGTCTTTTCGGATGGCTCAACACCTACAGCATGAGAAGCAACAGTTATCAACTCGGGCGAAAACAATGGGTTTTTCATCGATTGCTCAATCACATGGCGAAAGGTAGAAATAGCCTTGACAAATTGAGGAGAAAAGGTAGGGATACCTTCCGAAGACTTCTCGGTAGGGGTGACTACTACCTCTGATGCTGTTTCAGGGATAGGGGATAGAAGAGTTGTTCGGGGAATTCCCGGATTTTCAGGATCATACCCCTCTACTTCAGAAGTCGCAGGGGCAGAAGAAGAGGAACCAACTTCGAAAACATTCTTCTGTTTAGACTTCCGTCTCTCTTCTTCCATGGCCTCAACAATGAGACGGCGCCCTTCAGCTAGGCGCTCAGGCTCATCATCCCTCAAGTATTTTTCCATTAGCTTATCCTCATCGATAGAGTCGGTTTTGAGCTCCTCTTTTTCCCACTCAACAATCTGATTCAATACTTGAACTAGAGTGGATGGGTAATCTTCGATCCAAGAAATGTTTCGGCGACGGATGATATGTGCGAAGAATTCAATCATTAATTCGCCAAAGCCTTGAATCTCAGCCTCCGCCTCAGATAATTGTTTGCGGGCCTCCTCCGCAGATTTGATAGCACACTCCACGTTGCCCTCAGCCAGGGCAGTTCTGTTCTCTGCCTCCAATAGCTTTGAAGCCAAATCGGCATTCTTCTTTTCTAATTCAGCACTCCTCTTTGCTAACTCGGCGTTTTTCCGTTCAAGCTCAGCATAAGCAAGGCGTGTCTTAGTAACTTCTGACTTAGCCTCATCAGCTTGCTTTTTTAATTCAGAGCGTTCCTGAGTGTGAGATTCAAGCAAGTCATGATAACGTTTTTGCATGTCCTCAAATTGTTGTTTAAAGTTAGAAGCGTCCCTTTGAGCGACAGCTAGCTGAGCTTGAGTGTCTTCCAAATCTTTTCCTAGAGCTTTTAAAGCCTTGGCATCCTCCTCCGCAGTCTTTTGCATTGAATCAGTATTCGTGATTAGAGTGCGGATGATTCTGGAAAGGTTGCGTGAATATTTAAACATCTCAGAATACTGGTTTTCCACCGCATCAATCTTTGCTTTGGCCTCATCTGCCCACTTAGAAGAAATAGGTTCAAGGGAAGGTAAGAAAGTCAAAGTCTCGAAGTAGTGTTCGGGAAATTGCTCCTCCAAATATGCCCGCTTTACTGCGGTTTCCGCATCTAGTGGGGGAGGAGCGGGGATTGTCAATTCAGTGTCCCTGTGTGAGGAGGATTCGGTAGTTTCTTTGTCTGCCCTAGGTCGTTTAGTAGCAGGGACCTTGTGCTTACTCCGAGACCCGGTTTCTTTTGGAGGAGTTCTCTCTCTACTGCGCTTTTCATGGGAAGAAGTGGAGTCTTTAGATTGTGGTCTGTCCTCTTCCCTACGGCTTTGATAACCCTTGTATTTCTCTTGTTCCGGCCGAACTGGTGAGCGAGAGCGTGAAGGTCGAGAACGATAGGGATCATAAGGCCTTCTCTCATCCCTGCCATGATCATCACGACGATCATACTCGACATCTTGAGGAGGATTGGACATGCTGCGGCGAAGCTTCCTGATATCATAGTAGGATCGAGACATCGTGCCTGCACAATAAGACAAACGAAATTTAGAATTAATGGATTCACGGAGAAAGAGGTGCAATGAATGCTAATGCTGTTGTATAAAGTGTGTCCTAAGTGATGTGTTTCCCCCCAACCAACCCGAGTCTGAAGCTAGACTAGTACGGGCAGGCTCTTTGGCCTTAACAGGAGTGGTCTCTTCAGAAAAGGTGAAGACTAAAGGATCCTTCCTGAAATCCTCTGAGGTGTATATAGTTTCAGGTAAGGGGAGATCCCCCAAACCCTGAAATATTTGCTCATCAGTACTAGGAACATCCCCCTCGGAAGCATTAAGTGGCGACTCTTGAGAGGATGTTGACTTTTCCAGAGAAGTAGCCTCCTCGGGGGCAATATATCCTTCACGATGCTTTTCGGCCAGATTAGTCAATTCATCATCTTGTGTAGAAGATGGAGAAGGTGAAGTTCGAAGAGGCGCTGTAGGAAATCCTGAGCCTTCTCCTGTCTCTGGGACTACCTCCACTGGAGGAATGTATGCGTATGGAGCCGTCCCATGACTGATGCTACGAAAAACGGATAACAGCCCATGAAAGTGAAGGTATTCGTCTTTAAGGACTTCGTCGATAGTCAAGAATTTCTGATCGCCATTAAGAAGTCGGTGCATCCGGTCAAAGAACACCTGATCTGATATCTGTTTGGGATTGTCGACTGCAAACAAAAAGGAAAACAAGTTAAGGTGATGATTCAAGTGTATAGAGCCCGGATTTAGAAAATTAGCGCTTTACTTGATTTTGTCCACCTCCTGGCGCATCCAGGCTGTCGTTTCACGAAGAACCATTCTAGTCTGGAATCTCCGGCTTTACTGCTGAATGGTGCTGAGATTATCTTCCTTTTTGGAACTGACTCAAAGTAGCAGAAAGATGGAATCTCTCGAGTCCGATGCTTGAAATTATAGAAGAAGTGAACGTCATCGAACGTGAGTTCTATGCCTAAGATTTCGCGATATGCTATGTACAAAGTGTGCAAGTAGGCATATGAATTGGGATGCAGCTGCATGGGGGCAATCCGCATTTGTCTTAAAAAGTCAATGATGAAGGGAGAGAATGGAGGAATGGCGCCGACCATGCACATCAATCTAGTGACCGCCATATATCCTTCTGGAGGGTTGTGGGGACGGTCAGAGCGTGAGGGCACTAGAGTGTCCCTTTTCATTATCCCGTACTTTAAGCAAATTCGGATCAGTCGATCATTGTCGATTGTTGATTCAACAGAGTCTGGAGGTGATTCCAATATAACGGCCGATTCAAATTCATCAGGGGCTCGATCGTCGCCAATCCCTCCTTCCTCCTCAAAACCCAGAGAAACTTCATTCTCTGAAGACACCTCGTTGCTTTCCCGATTTCCAACCCCGTAGTCTGAACCCTTACTGTCCCATTCTGGATCCGAAGGAGAAGATATATCCTCGAGAGTGATTTTGTTAGAGGTTTCCGGGGCTTCTTTCCTCTCAGCTAGTCTGGAAGAGCGTCTGGGTCTCATTGTCATAGAACTATTGAAGAAGCAATAACACGAATTAGAGTAAATTAGCCCGTACCCCCCTGTGCATGTGCGTGAACTAAAATGTGTGCAGTGAATGTGAGAAATGCAAAGTAAAGATGCAACAATGTAAGGCGAACTTTGAAGAGAAAGTGATGGTCGGAGTAGTTCTTAATGTTCATTTATGTTCGCAAGGCACTATCCTGACTGTTCATAAAGTTGGAAGTAATATCTAGCATTGTTTTAAATAGTTGGACAAAATTTTGTGCTTTAGATTGAGTGGTTCTCGGTTCGGTTCGGGCAGGCATCATGGGATCGGACTGAAGAAAAGTTGTGCTCTAGATGAAAAGTTATATTCAACCGGGTCGGTTCGGAGACATGTAATAGGAGCGGATCAGATAAGTTTGAATACCGACGCCCCCTATTAATCTGTTTTCATCCTCCGATCCGACCCGATAGGCTATCCCCTGTTTTTCATTTCCACTCTCCCGACCCGAACCGGAAAGATAAAACTTTGCTCTCCTCCTCCATCTTTCCTGTTTCCTCGCCCGAACCGATTTCTCATGTCTTTTATTTTCTTCTTCTTCCTCAATCACCTCCGAACCCAATCCCATGTCAACAGCTCCAATTAGGGGAAAGCGTACGTCTTCTTCAACCTATCAGCGCCTCGAGGTGGTAGCAGAAGTATCCGCGACGGTGGTAGAGGAGGGGACAGCCGTGTCATGGAGATTGAATAGTAAATATGCTCAAGTCATTCATATTAAACCGCAGATTACAACTGAAATCAGTTAAAGAGAAGCTTAATTGAAGTTATGACCTACCGATGCAATTGATTTAAGAATACGAAAAGGAGTTTTGATTTTTTGGGAAGTTAGGATTTTCGTTTTTTCCTTTGGAGTAATTCCTGGAAGAACGGCGAAAGTAAAAGAAGAAGAAAGAAAGAAGGAGACAGGGGCAGAGAATATATACAGGAGGGGGTGGCTACTCGTATTCCCCTCCTATTTTTCCGCTTGGTCCGGAGTGCGAGCCCAACAGCCCACACTTTCTGGCCCATTGATCTGTTGCAAGGCATAGAGAATCCATTCAGGTCGGAACTCAAACTATAAATCCGTTCGGGTCGGAACCCGAACCGAACAGGATGATGAACAACAACTTGACATGTGAATTCAAAAGGAAGGATGAAAGTATTGTGCAATGGCAATCAAAGCATGCTCCGTTTCCAACAGAAGCATCCTTTGAGGGGGCAAAATGTTAGCCTACTTTGTGAACTAGGCAACACAAAGTCAAGATGTTAAGCATTGAAGAGCATTTTTAATTAGAAGACTTCGGTTCGGATCGGAGAGACCATCACTACACAGATCGGAGAAGACACTACAACCTAGATCGAACAGCTGCAATCATTCGGGTCGGGTCAAAGCAACATATCGGTTCGGATCGGATAAAGTCTCATGTTCGGATCGGTGAGCTATCGCTGTTGAAAACAGAGAGCGCATGTTCGGATCAGAGGGCAGTCTTCTTCAAGATGGATCGGAAAGCCACCCAATTGCTACAGAGATGGGTCGGAGTGGAGCAGAATAAAGAGAAGAGAGAATTGTCACCAAGTCAATCCGGGTCGGATCGGATATCCCGATCCGAACCCCTGGTATATATACCTCCGACCCGAACCCATTTTCCATATCGTTCCCCTGCATAAGCGCCTGGATATCCGGATCGGCTATGACCAGTTCCTGCCGGTAACGTTCATTACTCTGATGCATTATCAACACAGTAATCCATCCGAACCCGAGGCTAATGGGATGGATGACACGTGGCTCTGATCCGGATCGGGTTTTGAGCAAATTCACACCTATAAATACCCCGTTTGGATACAAAGAAAGGGATCTTTTTTTTTGGCATTTCGAGAATTCAACCACCTCCATAATCCGATCTCCAGTACTCCCGGAGAATCCAAATCTTTTTTCATTATTTGTTTCAGTCAACTGAGTGAATATAAGTGAGTTGTGAGTGGAATCAAGTAAATATTTCATTGTATTTGCAACTGAATCATTGAATATAGTGAAAGATAAGTGGACGTAGGCATTTCTTCGCCGAACCACTATAAATCCTGTGTGTTCATTTTCATTTTTATCTCATTTCATTTGCTTTTAATCAATTTGGGTGTTAGAACCACTTTTTGGTCTAACACAGTGTATGACTACTGATGCCCAGTGCTAGCTTTTTCCACTCCAGAGTACGTGCACGCCCGTACTCCGCCGGAACCTACACTGATCCACCATCGCAGATGTTTTTGACCGCTTATGATGAGCCCAGTAATCGTGCCCCACCCTTCCTAGTTCAGGGTCGCATGATACATCGACGTGGGTTACTGCTGAAATGGGTCCCCGTTACTAGGGTTTTCCAGCCAACATGTTAAATTGGTTAAGTGTCCAGATTCACCTAACCCCACCCATCAGTTTAGCTAACATGTTGAATTGGTTTAGTGTTTCTTAATTGACTTAACCCTACAATTCTTGACTTAGCTTCATTAGAGCACCAATCACTCACTTTAGACAGGTATTGTTATGGTCACTGGATGTGCCGGTCGTTCCGGGCAGTTTTACACCACAACTCAGTCTAACCTGTGGCCCTTTTTGGGCTCAATGCACTAACCACCTACGTTAGACTGGTATTGTTGTGGTCACTGGATGTGCCGGGTAGTTCCGGGCAGTTTTACACCACAACTCAGTCTAACCTCGGGTTAGACATATTCGTCTTTTCTAAATTTACTTGTTTGTCCTTTATTCCTATATGTAAATTAGCCAACAAATTATTGTCATGGCCCACTTTCTTTCTAAATTAAATTCATAATTTTTGGTAAGTAAATTATACCATTTCAATGCCATACCATTTACATGGTTATGAGCCAAATATGTTAATTATGTATAATTCTCATGTTCTCCCCAACGTTACCCCCGTTGTACGTTCGCAAAATTACATAGGATGTTAGGCTCGACATTTTAGCCTAACTAATAAACTAAAAGGGGAAAAAGGGGAACTTGCAACATTCCAACATCATACAAAAATATGGATCTAACTACAGATGTGTCACATGAGCTTGGCATAATATACTTTTAATTATGAACTTGCAAACTAGATCTATACAACATGAATCATAAAATAATAATTTTACAAAGAACCACCAAAATCTAGTTAGACATGTAGTTGTGAACTTGCAAAGGGATTGAATCATGGTAATATTGATCTAACATAAAGGCATATGGTTCTAACATATAAAGTTGTAGATCTAAACATATAGGTTTACATAATCATGTTTTTAACCTATAAACTTGCATGTATTCATAACATGATAGCATCACTTAGCTTGCATAAACATAGCATAATTTCTAAATTGACGTACAACATATAGATATAATCACCAAATTGTACAAGGTCGTAGATCTAAACATGTATGCATAATGGATCCCAACAATTAGGCATAAACTACATGACTTAGCCTAAAACTTGTATAGTATCACCAAACTTATATATGATAATTTCATAACATCATAGGTTTATTCACCAATTTCCATATAACATAATAGGTTCGATAGGCCACAATAATCCATAGGCATATACGATAGAATAGACATGAATAAACATAAACCAGCATCACATACAACTTGATACAATTCTATTTTACAATTCATTACAAACCATGTCTTTAATTCATTCACATCTGAAAGATAACTACACTTACAAACAAAATGGAATTTTTGAATTTTGGGATCTGTATTCTGAAATTGAATTGCTCGCCTTTGATGTAGATCGTTGAATTTTCTTAGTTGCATTTGATTAGATTTAATTTTGACGTAGCTTCAATCTTACCTAAGAGATGACGGCTTTTATAGGTTCACCATTGACGGCATGGCGGCTCTTGGTATGAATATTTGTGATTTAGGGTTCAGAGTTAGGTTGCTTTTATAGAGGTATAATTAATTTGGAGTCGTCAGATTTACCCTAGAAATATTCAAGACCATCCAGTCAAGAATTTTTCCTGCCCTGCCCTATTCTGAGTTTAATTTTGAATTTTTTTTTGAAACTTCTGAAGGCCATAACTTCTTCATACGAAGTCTAATTCACGCAAACTCGGACTCTATCTCAACCAGAATTCCGAGAGAACGCAATGGCATATCCTGTTTCCCTTAATTCTCACATTTAGAATTAATTATTCTTTAATTCGTTACTTTAAGGTTTATCGAAAACACGGGGTGTTACGTTTGTTGTTTCAAAAATAATTAACATCTCATGCAAAAAGTAATGTACACGTACAGAGAAAGCTTCATTAATTTCATACAAGTCAATCTGAGATGATGTAAAGCCTGCATTTGATATAGCCTTTGGAATTGCAAGAGCAGGGGCGGTGGTAAATAGCTCAGGTGCCTATATGTGTATTCACCAAGTAAGATATAGTTTTTTTTTGTAATTTGGTATTAAATAAAATTTGAGATGGATACCTATGCTGTATCTGCATACCCTGTTATTTTTGCAAGTACTTGCAATCTTAGTTCTCGAGCCTTTGCTCCACTAACTAACACTAGCGCAGCATCCCCATCACTACCAGCAAAAAGGGACAATAATGTCTAGGAAATTAAAATGTTTTGTCTAAAATAAAAGGAAATGAGACTCATAAACTAATTAGCTCTACTAAAATACCTATTGGAGATTAAAAATAAAAAAATTCCTTGGGATAATAAATCCTCTTACAACAGTGCGATGGGCAACATTAACTGAATTATGTTACCGATCTTATACTTATGATCATCTTTAATTCATATATTCACTATTTAAAGGATTTCACTATACAATCTGGTTCAATAATATTACATCTCATAAATTCCACACAAGAAATTAAGTACCTTATACTAGAAGCATTTCTAGCAATAACAGTGCCTCCATTTTCTTTAAAACTGGGGCGGAGCTTCTTCAGCTTTGCTGGATCGAACTACATACCCAGAAAAAGAGCAAAACATATATCAGAAAATGTGTTACAAAAAGATTTACCGAAAATAGAATTCATAGACAATGGTGTTCAAAGAACATGAGCACAAATATAACTGAAGAGACTGGTGTACAAGTTCGGCTGGCGATTAGCGCTCTCCATGTATCCATCTATTCCTGTATACCCAGAGACAAACATGATGGCTTTTGCAGCAGCCTGACTGACTGCTGATATTACTGACGCCGGTGGAACCAACAAGCTTTCAAAATCACCTAGCACATGGAAGCAAGAGATCAGGTCTCTTCTTCGATTTCCCATTATACTTATTTCTTTATGCTTCATTTGTTCGAACAGAGCACTGGAATTATTTACTTCTTCTTCGATTAAATTTCTAACTGCAAGTGTAGTAATTGAAAGTAACATGCACAGTCGTGAATCAAGGCGAGGTACAGGACCTTCTTGAGGATCCTTTTCCTGTTAAGAATAAATAATTAAATAATTAAATAATTAATAATACCTAGTAATGTCAAGTTCTATATGAATTCTAAAAAGCTATCATATGAATTCTCTCTTAACATGGTAGCTATCCTAACAAAATCACAATTCTTTAGCAAACATAAATACATAACAGTGACCAGCCACAACATGAGTTTAACCCAAACAAAAGTATTCAGCAAACATTTCAATTCTGGCAGTAACGCCAAAGGACTCAGCCAAACATGTACACAACGCACCAACGTTGCACAAATAATGGAGTGGTGCCACAAATAACAAGTACAAGCATATGTAAAAACACAGGTCGCTATGCAATAATGGGAAGACCAGCATCCATTGTCGCCAATTTATTTTTTTTGAAAATCTAATCTGCACTTATTCTACAATTATTAATATATTATTTTTCTATCTTTTTTAATATAATATGCAAATATTTGCAGTCTAATTAAAACTAAAAGCAGCGATGCTATTTAAAACATGTTTTTGAGAAAGGATAATCGCGCATTCTGAAACTTAACAGAGGATAATTTAAGAAATTTCCATTTTATTGAATTGTCATGAATTTCGCCTATGCATATAAAGGGGGCATTGTCACAAATTTACTACTTAATGCTCATCTTATTTCTGACTAGTATTTGGATTCATTTCAACCATGGTTGCATTTTACATTAGATTTTTTGCGATTTCAGGTCCTAATGATAGAAGTAAACACTGTTCCTTGCATGACTCCATCAATCGTCTTAATTCATTAGGTGATTTTATTGGTATGGAAAGCTATTGAATTCATTTGACTTTCAAACTGCCAAAAATAAACTAGCTTATTTAACTCTGCATGTATTTTTCATGTATTTAAATATTGGTTTACACTTCAAGCATTCACACTACATTGCACATTGCAAATTAATGTACCCTTATGTTGTGTTTTCCTTTTTAATTTTTTAGGGTCTTGCAGTAAACCCACCCATCTATCCTCAAACGTTTTTCCGATTTCTTCTGGATTTGTCTCCTAGAAGGTCCAAGTAGAAGCTTTTATAATACAAGGCTCGCTTGATCACATTCCAGTTATGATAATAAAGACCATGTATTCTTTTAACCTTGCTTGTGTTACCATTATTCCTTTAATGTATTAACTTTTCTAATTGTCAGAAAAAACCACTTTTAACAGCCCAAAATAAAATAGGATTTATTTAAATATTTGCATGTGTACTTTGAAAGCATACACAGGTGGAAAGGCTCAAATTACATGCACAACTAGAAGTCATCAAAATAAAATTTAATACAAGAACATTACGCAACAATAAGAAAATGATTACCAATCATCTCAGATTGCATGAGTTCCTACATTTGGGTTCTTCAATTTATTTCAAGTTGCTTAGCCACCTGATATAAGGTTACTCATAATTTGTGAGAAGCTGCCAAAAAGTGCATATCGGCGTAGGGGAAGAAAATATAATATAATAGTGAATCTCTATATGCATATAAAATCTTGCATACGTTCATACATCCCTAGATTAAATGGATTTTGTACGTTGGACATAAAATGTGCCAGAAGCAATTGTCTTTTTAGGTCTAGGCTTAGCTATATATATCAAAATAATACTTCTTGGATTTCTAAATTTTCCTTTTGTTTAGTTTTTTATTTTTATTTTTTTGAAACCTATATTTGCATGTATGTTTGCAATGTATTTCTTTGTGCAAGTTTTATATAATGCGTACGTAAATACATAGATAATGGCTTAGTAAAAAAGATAAGCACCACTTCAACAGTGCTTTCAACAGTGCTAGTGATCTGTTTCCTCGATAGAAGATATTTTAAGCATCCAAAATTGGTAAGACTCTCATAATATACCAGATTGGTAAATTATCCATATATTTATAACTAATTACCAGTTTATACTATAGTGTAATTACGCACAGAAGCCCTTAAAAATCAACTGCATGTTGATCGAGCAGCTGAAAATGTATATTGATAGATATGTTTACATTTTTATGTATCAGGTATTCATGTACATTTTGAAAGAACATTTCAGTATAGTAACATTAATAATAATTCTCTGTGTAGTCCTTTTTACCTAAATAGGATGACTTGCTACCAAATTTAAATTTCTGAACCCAAAATGTAACCACAATAAATTTTCTTAGTTAATTATATACCTTATGCACATTAAATTTCCTATTACTTTAATGTTTACGCTAAGTATATAAAAAACAGATTTTGAATTGGTGGACTGACAGTGTTAATAGTCATTCAATGAAAAAAAATTGGTTAATGTTTTTTTGCCTAATATGATGGTACTTTGCGTCTACAATTAGTTAAACATGTATAACCAGAAAGTAATTGATTTCCCATTGTAGATCATGATGCATTAAAGAAAGATTTCATGGATTAAGCGAAATACAGTTAGTAGTTTAATGATTTACATTTATTCTTCTTTTTTCCTTTTTAGTTTAATTAGGAATATGATTTGTGAATCAATCAAGCTCTTGAATCATCCAAACGGTCATGTATTTGCTGCTTAATGTTAGCATGAGTGACGGTTTGGATTAAAGCATGGAAAACTCTTAATGGACAATGAAGCAAAAAAATAGGGTTGATTTGTTTTTAAATTCACAGTTATACCATCTATTTATTTAATTATTTGTTGGTATTTTTAGCCTGCTAAATCTTACGTAGTCGAAATGGAATAAGATCTTTTCATATTTATATATCTATATTTATTTATTTGTTGTTTACATTTATTAAACTGATTTTAATTAGCTGCTTACTATAACATATTATTAGTGGATGCAATCTGAGTGTTTTTAGCTTTGCGCTATATAAAGACAACTTATTCTTATATGAAGGTAGATTTATGATTTGCAACTGATTGAAACAATGTCAGATTTTTTTTGGATATTTTATAAATACTTTATTTTTATTATTTAATTAACATTCTACAGTGAGATTGTTTCCCCTTTTTTATAAAGCATGCCATAAAGAAATAGTTTCTAGTTTAGGGAAATAATTTTAAATACTGATGCTGAATTTAGAATCAAATTATTTTATGGCTTATTTTTTATATTGATACTTTTATGAATTATCGGTACTCCATAATCAAAATCTTTCTACATTTGCTTATTTCACTTCCACTTTCTCTAATGCACGAAGCATCTTCCCTACATATCTTCTCAGCAGATCCACTGTTTTATAAATTGGATTTTACTTTTATTGTAAACAAAATAAATTTTGTTTCTTCAATGTTTACAGATTATATTCACGACGATTTTTATATCATGCATTCACTTCCGTTGAATCCTTTTATTAGTTTACAAGCATGTAAACTTCCAAATTCAAATCTCTGCCGATTTTTATATCATGCATTCACTTCCGTTGAATCCTTTTATTAGTTTACAAGCATGTAAACTTCCAAATTCAAATCTCTGCTGTTAAGATAGTGTTCAAGGTAAAAGTAGCAAAAATTAAATATTTACCGCACGAAGAGGATAAATTCTAACCCATACTGCCCCTTTTATCACCAAAAAAAATTCATAAAAGCATTAAAAACTCCTCCAAGTAAAACTGTGTTTCTTTATCTTGTCCCTGATACCCATTAGTCCAGACTGATTCAAAATTTCATTGTTTTGATATTTTACCATTTGCAATAACATACAAAGTATTCATTATTATCTGCAAATGGAATCAGTGTCATATGAGAAACTTTAATAATATATATTTTTATAGGAAGCAATAATGCCAAACGGAAAGTGGAAATAACTAGTGTATTGTTCCATACAAGGTACTAGCTTTGGATAGAAGGTTGCATTTCATAACAAAGTAGCAGCCTTAGACAAAATTGCCAACTTAAGCATTTCACTAAAGAAAGATTGCCTAAAATTCTATTTATGCGTCTATTTTTTAAATTAAATTTCACTAAACTTTCAAATCTGCCATAAAGCTCAAACAAATAAGGAAAAAGTAATAATTTTAGTTCTATATTTCTATAGTCCACTTCATTTTTATTCCTGAATATAGGAGCAACTCACCCCCCTCCCCTTCCCTCCCCCTCCCCCCTCCCCTTCCCTCCCCCTCCCCCCTCCCCAACCCAAAAAAACAATTTATGCACTTTATTAAGAGAACCCGCACTTGGCCAATATTGTGTTGTCCATCTTACTCCATTTGACATTAGAGAATCCTTTGATACTTGACTTCAAGACGTATTAGGATGAACATTACAAAGACCTCGAACTGGTTTAGAATTTTAAGGAAGTAAAAAACAAATTCACTTGCTTTCATTCCAATATAATTGATTTACCTTCAATTCAAAAATTGATTTAATATCTTTCATTTCAAAAGCAAGATGTAAACAAAAGGATCAAAAGTGAAATGTTAGAAAAAAAGATAGATGCCAAATATAGTTGTCCAAAAGATAAATGTATTCATATTTTCATTCAAAAGTTAACTATTTCATAACAAACCAAGACATAGTTGTAGATCAAGTTGAAATTAAAATCACTATGAAACTGTGTTACTATTGATTTGATTGGTTTCACAAACAATGGAATGACGAACAACAAATGTTACTAGTACCTGGAAAGTCCATGTTAGAAGTATACATACCTAAGAAACTGCAAATGCTATGAAGTCAGGCAAGCTCAGGTATGTAATCAATGAGAAACTACAAATTCAGCACAGAACATGCATCAGAACCGAAAATAAAGCATCGTACCCCCCAATAGAAACTACTTGGTCGAAACCTACAACTCGTAAAATTAAGCTCCCAATTCCAGTGATAGTGCCAATTATGCTAGTACCTGGTCCAATTACTTTCATGGATCAATGACTGATGGACAGGAAATTACGTACTGTGATGAATTCATGCCTGATGTGTATTAAGAAAGGTCATTTTAATAATCTTCATTAAACAAATATCGCATTAATTCTAACAATCTGTTTTAATAAAATTGCAGATATTGTCCATAAATCATGCATTCATTGTATATAGATCCACTACTAAATGTAAAATTGTGCTTCTGAAACATTATGAACACCTATAATCTATGTTTCAAAATGATCTTATTTTTTGGTCCACCTGTTATACTGCACCCGAATTCCCGTAAAATTTCACTTAATTGCTAATTGTGTAGCTTCAAACACTGTACGGGTGTTAAAAAAGAAGAGGGTTGTATTTCTCTAAGATGACGATAATAAAGCCGCAAACTATCATTAACCATCAGCATGTGTGATAAACTGTTAAAAAGAAATAGTACCTTCGACTGCTAAAAATACATTACAATTGTATGAATTAAACTGCCTGCCATACAACATGCTTATCCTGTTCTTCACAGCCATCTCTACCACAGTTCAACCTTAAAATCACATAAACCATCAATAAAAAATATACAATTATAAAACATTTCTAATAAGTTAATTTTATGGCGACACATACCTAAAGTCGAAAATATTATCTATGAGGTTTTAAAAACATAGTATTGTGGGGAGATCCCTTAACTATTCATGTCTAAATTTAAAAGTTATGCCCCATGAATTCATATAAGAAAGCATATATTACTGATCTTATTTTTCAGGATGCATATAGATATGTGCATTGGTAATCATTCCACATTATAAGAAGACTAAATATTTCAAACAAAACGGCTAACGTATTCCATATTATCATGGTTTATTGATCAAGTTAAGACACGTCTTTCCAATAAAGACAAGGCAATACATAACTTATGCATCTCAGCTTCTCCCAAGTAGGAGTTTGCATTCCACAATATATTAAAGATTAAGGGATAACACGGATTTGCATTCCATGTTTTGGACAATTTATTAAAAATTAATTACTTCATTGCACTAATCAGAAAAATCATATGTTCTTTCAAATTGACCACCATGACTTAAGGCAAAATTTCAGAAATTGGTAATTTAAAGGTAGGCGAATTTCCATTTCTTCTACGTCAGACAACATTATGTAAAATTCAGACTACTACCCTACCTTAGCCTAAGCTATAAAATACAGGTATTCAATGTAATATTTTCTTGTACGGTGTTTGCTTCTTCCATACAGTAAGACTTTTTCATGCGCGCGCACACACACACACACACACACACATACACACGCACATACACACATACATGTTTGTACGTATATTATATGAGCAAACACAACTTTTTAAATTCACAAGCCTATCCAAAAATTATGCATTTAGCTTCTTCTATTAAATCCAAATATAAATGAGATATGCGAAAAATTTAACTACAAAGACTAAAACTAATTAATACTCACACCTGAGTTGCTGGCTACGAAAATGTAATATTAAATTTGGCATATTCAGAACCAGACTTCCATTTAATGAAAGTAGTAACAAGCAAAAATAAATTTTACTTTGATTTAATTTTTATTGTATTTCTTAAATGCATTATAATTTTTACTTGATCAATAGGGTAATTCCAATCAAGAAATTATATTTACATATTGTTGAAATCCTAAACGGGAAAAATCTGAAAAACTATACAGAAGCAATACCAATATGAATATGGGAAATGATAATGTGCTCCTCCAGGAGAGCTTCTCTTCCGACGGTCCATTAAATAAGAAATCCTAGCTTATAAATCAATTAACCAATGAAATTTAAAATTAGAATTTAAAAATACCAAAACAATAAAATCTCCAGGGACTGAGTTAAACAACCGATCTTAAGCAGATGAACTCAAAGTTATATGTTGCTGTTACTCTCAAGTTTCTAAAGCCCTAGATCAATACCAATTATAAACCGTAAATTACATAAAGAAGATCTTTTATCAAAGAAAACAGTTGCAGATACCTATTTAACGAAGCGAGCAACAACCAAGGCTAGCGGCAATCGAGGTGAGCATCAACCGAGGCGAGCATCAAACGAGGAGAGCAACAATCGAGCCGAGCAACGTAGGCGAGAAGATGGCGGAAAGTGGCGGATTTGCAAGAGGGCTTCGATAATTTTAGCCTGACATCGAAGCCAGAAAATGAGATCGAAATCGATTTTCGTAGGAGGCCATTTCAACAATGAATAGAATTTGGGAAAATTTGGGGCAAATAGCGTGAATAGTGTGAAAAGGGAAATTTTGGGGCAAAGCAACGAAGGAAATTGAGAATGACACAGACCGGTAACCTAGACCGTTGGATCGAATTCACGCGAATTAATAATTTTATCTTAGAAAAATAATATTATAAACATCTCTTGCAAATCTATTGGAATTCCGTGGTAAAATAGCTTCGATAAATATCCATCGGTATTTCGTCTGGATTTGCAGCGGAAAACAGCGACATAATTTTTCTATCGATAATTTGACGAAATTTGCAACGGCTTAGTTAGGGATGTCAGAAAACGACGGTAATAAATAAAAGAGAAAAAGTTTGAAAAAAAAATATCCCTTGCAGATCACATGAAAATCTATCGCAAATTAGCAACGAAAATTTCCTCTAAATATTTGACGCTAAATCGTTGTTCTCTTGTAGTGTTATGATCGATTTTGATTTTTCGTGTTAATGCCAATGATGAAGATGTCTGTATTTATAGGGTTTAAAAACCCGAGAATCTCTGATTCTAGATAATTCGTGATCCTTGAATTGCTCTTAAGATTTGGGTTTCTGATTTGAATTTGTCTTCCAAAATTTCCTTGAATTTGAGCTTTGCCGTATATTCTGAAATAAGTATCGATTTACATTATCTTCTGGAATTTTGAATCGGTCTTCAATTTAAGAAAAAAACTTGCGTGTTGTTTAAATTTGTAAAGTCCTTTCCAAGTTTGAACAGTTCGAAATTGCCAGTTTTGCCTTGCCATATATGAATTAAAACCTGAATAAAGTTGCTATGATATGTCGTGATCATGTGAAAACTGCTGACTTGAATTGTCTTGGCTTGTTTATTTATGCCATGTACCCTTGCTCGTGAACTTCTCGGCCTAAACATTAAATCATTTCCACTGTTTTGTTTGTGCCTTGTCTTGTATTACTTGCTTTACCCATGACTAGTTGAACCAATTTATTCACGCTTTGATAAGAACAGACACTGTACTTGATCCCTCGATTACAATGTCAATTTGCGGCACCCTTGACTGATGCCTTGATCACTTAGTTGCTATAAAAACTTGAAATGGTACCACACATGCTTGTGTTACTGTCATGTATCACTTTACTGTTTGACTTTGTACCTTGTATATTACTTTCACCTCTTGGCATATTGAGTTGATGTTGGCACCTTAAATAAACTCCTATGTTGACCTTATTGAGTTCATGTGACCTGACCATTTAACTTATGATACATCATTTTTATGCATAAACTGCTATGCTTGTTATGTTGCCCACATGCAGCTTGAACCTGAACCATGAAAACGTGACTTCAACTGGCTTGAATTTGTTTGTATTCTGGAACTATTGCATACCTATGCTGTCTTGTACACCTATGTTCATGTTCATGTCACTGAGCTTTGGCTGATTTGCTTTAACAATCTCGACCCTGCTGTTGTACCCTTTTTACACACTTTCTTGTTTTGCCATGGCCCATCTGTTTGAACATACCTGACTACTCCATTTTGATCACATGACTTTGACTATAGGCTTGCACATGTTTGCTGCCTTGCATTTGTACCATGCTACACTTGCACATACACCTGTGCATGTTGATATAGCTCCATGTAGTTGATTTACTTGCACATATGATTATTTGAATGTTCACGCTTGCACTGCAATTGAACAATCCATGTATGCCAATGCTCCATGCTACTCTGATCATGCCAGTTGCACTTGAATGATGCAGCATCCATTTGCTTGTCTCATTTCAGATTTTTTTTAAATGCTGAGCTTGACCACACTTGAAATCCTTCTATTATCCTGTGCACTTTTAATCTTGCTTGAACTATTTTTATTTTGTGGCGAACCATTATTCAATCTGAAACTTCCATGCTATCACTTTGTTGTTTACACTCTCGACCATGTGTGTTGGTGACTATATACATATGCTCGGCCTTTTATCTTAGTTCATGCTCTCGACTATATTCACATGCACTGAGTTGAGATGGTCCTCGTGGCTACTCCTCAGTTGCTTGCTGATTGGCGAGGCATTGCACACGTGTATATTCATACACATGTGTACATGCAGCAATCAAACAATTTTTCCTGTCCCTGCATATCAGATCAAGTCTAGAAAAATGATGAGAAACACACCGAAATTCTAAGGCAAATAAAATTTAAAAGTAAATTTTTATTTGCTTGTATTTAATTTGATTTCTATTGCAGTGTACTGTGTGTGTTTCATGTAACAGGTAAGATGATGATGACTGGACTGATAGTGAAGATGCAGTGAAGATAGAAGACAATAATAGTGTCAATGTATGAGTTAATGAGAGTGTTTGTATATGTGAGTGTAAATGTTGTAGAGAGGAGCTGAGTATGAAATTGAATATAATGAAATGTATATCAGTGATGTATATACAAATAGTGGAGTTGTAAATCTGTACTGTTTAAATATTGAAATAAAATATTCTTATTTAAATAAAATACTGTGTGAATATTTAAATTTTTGTACAGTTGTATTTCATTTAAATAGAAATATTATATTCCTGTCTGTTGTGTAGTATACCAGTACAGTTACAAACACATTCAATAATAAAATATATTTGGTTGTTATCATCAAACACAAATCATATAATTGTGTATACAACACTATTATATAAAAAAATTACTAGTTATCATCATTGTCTTTTTATAAGAATAGCCAGTTCTCATAATCAGTTCATATCAGTTATTGTTCACCTTTAAATATGTGCAGACACTTACCCTTTTATGACACTAGAACCACTATTTACCTATTTTACTTAACTTAGCAAGTCAATCTGGTAATCACAGCAGCTCACCAGGCTTTATGTCTGGCAAATTTCCTTTCTTCCTTTCCCCCAGGATTATAGGGAAAAAGTACATAGTTCAGATTTCTTTGTTAGCTTTGTCGTGATGGATTTCTGCAAGTTGGATTACTTCCTGTTCTCTTTCCAATGTTAGGTTGTATATTTATTGCTATATTTGGGGGATAATGTTATTTTACTCTGATGTTGTTTTTGACTGAGATTTTGAGACATGGCATTTTATAACTGTTTGGTTAAATGAAACGAAGATGGTTTTTTATTTTATAAAATGAAAGTTTCTTCTTTCGCTATAAATTTATTATTTTATGTCTTGTGAAATCTTAGTCTCTATGATGTTTATGTCTTTATACCTACAATGTTGTATACTTTCTTAATGAAATCCTCATACGGGTGACATTAAGGAATGCAGAGAGTTACAATTTGTTATATTGATAAAAAATGTCACTGAAAAATACATTCAATTGCCCCTAAAAAAATCATTGATGGATTGTGGGAATTTGAAAATATGATAGAAATCATACTTGTGTTAATTCGATTATTGATTCAAATTATAAACAAGCTACAAACATATTTATTGCTAACAAAGTACTTCCTTTTATGAAATCGAATTCCAATACCACTCCTTTTGTGATTCAAGTTTTAATGTCAGAAACATTTTTTTAATCAAAATCGATTACTTCAAGGCATATAGAGCATCGCATAAAGCACTTGAGAGAGTTTTTGGAGATTGGGAAACATCATATGCTATGTTACCATAATATTTAGCTATTATTAAAAAACATAATTTGGGACTCGTCATATAATTTGAATTATGTTTTGGAAATAGAGCATTTTGAGTATTCGGTGCACCGATTGAGGGTTTTGCATATTGTCAACCATCGATCTGCATTGGCGGCACTTGTGTATATGGAAAATATCAAGGTGCCTTGCTAGCTATGACTAGAATAGATGCAAACGTTAGTATGTTTCCATTAACATATGCAATTATAGACTCTGAATCAAAAGATAGTTAGGATTGGTTTATTAGATGCATGTACTACTTTATACCTAGTGTTCACAATAGATGTTTGAATTTCATATCCAATCAAATGAAAGGTATTCCGAGAGCCCTAGATAATTGGCCAAAAGAACACTAGCACCACTTTTATGCTAGACATCTCAAAGCTAACCTCCAAATTGTTGAATTTACTCAAAAAAATTGGTAGACTTGTTTTATTCATGTGCTAGTGCTACAGATGATTTGCAGTAAAAAGAGTTTAGGGGACACATGAAAATTATTGCTCTAGATGCACATGCATAGGTTGAAAAGAGTTTAAGAGGTGCATATGAAAATTGGGATCTATGCAAGGATAATGATGGAAGATTTATGATGATGACAACAAATGTGTCCGAAATTTATAATGAAGTTCTAAGAGGTGCTCGAGCTTTGCTAGTCAAGTCCTTAGTAGCAAGAACATTTTATCGTTTAAAGGACAATTTCATGAAGCATCATTCCAATGCCAAGGGATTTGAAATGCGAATGAATCCAAAAGTTGAAACACTTTTAGCCAAAGGAGACAAACAAGCAAGATGTTGTGGAACTGCTATATTCAATCAAACCGAATGGCAAGTGAATGATCAATTTGGAAGAGCATTTAAAATGGCACTACAAGATAATATATGTAGTTGCACTTGCAACATTCGTTTATTGCAAAATTTGCAATGTTTGCATGAGATGGCCGCTTATGCTTGGACCACTGGAGGAGCGAATAGATCATATTACAATCATTAGTCAATGTGATTTTCATTCAAAAAATATAAAGCATGTTACGCTTCAAGTTTTCATCCTATTCCAAATGGTAGATGTTGGGATGCATAGGTCCGATCAATTTGTCACCGCCTACAAAAATAAAGATGGGACTTCCACGTTTGACACGAATCAAAGGCATAATGAATAAAACAGTAGAAAATAAACAAAATATATATAGCAAGTATGATTAAAAGGGCATAAAAGATCAACTTGTCCATCAAAATAACTTGTATTTGACTTATGTTAGCTTTTTGTGTTGACATAATGTATTATTTGTATTTTGTATTGATATTTTGTTTGGATGTTTTCTACTAAATGATAAGTATATTGCATTATTGTAGTTAGTATATGTTGAATTATAGTGTAAATATTGTAGTTAGTATTTGGTATATGTTTTCATATGGCTTCTTGTGTCGATATATGTTGTGGCTAGGATTGGATATATTTGGAATTTGGTCATGTTGCATTCTTGTGTCGAGGTGCATTTTGTTGCTTGGTGCATTCATGGTGCATTATGCCGAGGTTCATGGTGCATTCATGCTAGTATTGTGTATATATATTATGTTGTGAATAGTATTTCTATTGCATTCTCAATAGGGCTACATAAAACCTGTTTCTGTTTAGGGAGCATTATACCGGTGTGCCTTTGCAAATTCACGAAGGCGCATTTGCAAAATGTGCCCTATGCTATGTAATACACTTCCAGCCTTCCTTTCTTCTCACTTCTCCTCATTCCAAATTTCAACTCGAAACCCCAAAATTTCTGAATTCGTTATCCGACATCAATTGCAATCATTTCTTCATTAAATTTGCTAGAAAATGGAAGGATCGTCATCATCTTGTCAAATTAGAGGTAAAATCTTCATTCCTTATAGAGTTGGCATCTGATCTAGAGAATGCAAGTGTTTGTATCTTTAAAGTGAGCATCGAAGCAATGATAGAGACTTTATGAAGGTACTTTTTTACAATAAGAAGTTGTTATATGATTTTTTGTATTTATGGCATGAATCTATTATGTGAACTCATTGACAGGTATGTGTACATGTGAGCTAACCCAAGAAAGAGAGGAAAACTAATACAAGCAAGGTGATTTGAGATTTTTGAATGCTTGGTTAATGATCAAGTTTTGTAGAAAATTCATCCACAAACATGGATGAGACTTTGTTCATCTTTCCCATGTGATGTTTTAGCATTGTGGTACAATAATTAAAAGATACCAGAATCGTGTTATTAATTAGTTTGAACTCATGCTACACACAGGTAATTTTTAACCATTTGTTTCCCATATCATTTTGTATATTCACTGTTTCGGGTTTTAAAAATACAATACTTTAAACTTTTAAAAGAACATTGTAAATTTCGTTATACTTTAAATGGCTATTTTATAAGATTGTTATAAGATGTCATTATGTTTTGGTCAAATATTAATACTTTCGATAAAATCTAATAATTTTTTTATTCTTTATAAGATGCTTATTTAGATAAGATTGACTATCCGGTTGAAATTAAAAAATATATTTTTACCTTTTTAGTGAATTATTTTTAATTTATTCATTTTTCTATTCTTTTGGAAAATATATGAAATTTCTCTGAGAAGATTAAAACCTATTTGAAAATTCTTATTTCATATTAGTTTTCGACTTGCTCCATATAATGAATTATCATTTTAAAAAGACGTTAATTGGATATTACATTATTCAACACAAAACGATGCTTATTACAGTTTTCTTCTATTTGCAATGACAAATAGTATAGTTGGATCCGATGAAGTCAATCAATATGAGATAGTATGTGATTTATTATCTTTTGATTTGTTATTGTCATTCAATGAAAGCACTATTATATATGTTGCATTCAATGAAAGCACTATTATTGTAACGACTCGTTTTTTGCCAGGTTTTCGTCGGTAATTAAACCGACTTAAACCGTTCATAAAGGCGGATTGTTATGTGTACTAACATATATTGAACAAAATAACAGAACTTTTCATGTCATAATACAATATTATATCAGAGTTACATGGAATATCGGAGTTACAACATATGCAACAGAAGAAATAAATATACTCTCAGCGGAAGAGGCAGTACGGAAGCTCCAAACTCTAGCGTGGACTCCAACTCAAAAAGCGCTCTGAATCTTACTCCAAAGGTCTATAACTGTAAAACTAAACCACTAGCTGCCCATGTGGAAATTAGTGGGCACCCAGAGTTTAGGAAGGAACAATAAACTCTAGGTCAGTCGTGGGACTGGTGTGAGAACATAAAACAGTTATTTCTTTAGGGTTTATTTTAAAGTTGGGAAAATTCACCGGACCATGCCGCTAATGCGGAATGGGTTTACTCCATATGGATATTCGTATATATAAATTCGCAATGACTTTTGAAAAAATGAAGCTATCATAAGCTCGTCCCACATCACACAATGCAAGCGCACAAGAGATGGACGAGTTTTGCCTTATGATAACCAAACATTCTTTCATATGTGAAATTCCTCTTTTATATTATTAGTGCATAGTGTGAAAACAATTTTGAATATAAATGTATAAATCTTAGATGACATAGTACCCCTTCCGACTATGTCGCCATATATATACAAACAAAACCGGTGGCGCGTATTGGAGATTGGGTTTCCAACTTGATGATTCCTGGAATAAAAGATCAATCGGAATACAAACGAAGTGTAACACGGCTTTTTTATTCAGATACGG
Source organism: Allium sativum (assembly GCA_030737875.1). Lineage (NCBI taxonomy): Eukaryota > Viridiplantae > Streptophyta > Magnoliopsida > Asparagales > Amaryllidaceae > Allium > Allium sativum. The sequence goes on from CM060924.1 coordinate 383,995,033, forward strand.
ACACCAACTACAAATCGCGAGGTAGATGAATGGTTTTCATCCAGATACGGACCCCTGAACATACCCTATTCCCAAATTCAAAAGTGGTAACATGGCCCAGCTATCAATCACAGAATCATGTATATATATCTATAACCTAACCACCAGTTTCTCATCATCCGGGGTGTGAGACTTGTCGATGTCGCGGTATACACAAAGCTTCGCTTAAATAAGCCGTGCTTTGATCATCGTTAGCTCATTCCATAACTTGAGTATGCCACATTGTTAATCTTCCGCATGTCACTGATTCAAATCAATACATAATCTCTAAGAAGGTAACTTAGAAACGGGAATAATTATTGCCACAAATCCGATATATATATTCACAGGAATCAGATCTATGCGGTAAATTACAATGTTAGAACACAATCCATACAAGTCCATTTTGGGTGTGAACGGAACAAAATCCAAAAATCCTGAAATATATTCAGACCTCATGCCACTTATAACCCCGTACCAGGTGATCGGCCTGATTCGAGACATCAGCAATTAGCCCGAACAATCTAAAGGTCCCCGGTCTTCATTTCCATAGCATCGTATTATTACTTGGAAAGGTTTTTGGACTTAACCCCGATCCCCGGTCTTTCCAAGTAATAAGCATACTTAAAACAAAAGCTACGGACTATACCAGTTTCAATTCAAATCTCCTTCCAATTTTTATCAATTCATGTTAGGACAAGACTGTATTCATTGCGCATTCCTTAAATCTCATTTTTATCTCATTTCTTTTCTTCAAATCCTATATTCAAATTCCTTTATTCATTGTTATCATTTTACCAAATCTAATTTTGATTTTTGAGTTTCATTCACAAATATTTATCACTTTGAAACCTCCTAAAATATTTAAGACCTCTTTGGAAAGATAGTTCTTGTTTCATACATTTTTCAAATCCAGATTATTTCAAGTAAGTGTTAGATCGTTACTAAAGTGCTATAAAATAGTCATTTAACCAATTTGTTCAAAAACCATTCAAAGGTTCAAAATAAACAATGCTTGCTAAATTTCAAATTTTGTTCAAATTCTAATAAGATTTAAATTAAATTCTAATTCGTTTAAATTCAAAGGATTTTAATTAAACATCAAATTAGATTTAAAATGACTATCCCGTCCGTCGGATCAGTTAAGGATAGCTAGGGAAAGCAGGAAACTGTATTTTCCAAACCCAAGCTTTAGACACTATCCTCTCTGTCACCCTATGATGGTTTGGTATATATACATATGTTATTGGAAGGGATGTTAATATATATTTTTGATAACGGTTCAAAACATAAATTTGTCCAATCCTTTTTAAATTCATAATTATAGTTTTATAATCTTAAACAAAACCGAAATTTAAATTTGCATTGGAAGAATAAATATAGTATTGCCAAACTCGTCTAACCGTTTTAAAACTTACAATGGTCTTTTAAATGAACCAAGTGTATTTATTAAAGCTAATCAAAATTTTCTTTTATAAATAAATTTCAACGCTTATGGATGGTTATAAATTTAAACATTTACATAAATAAATATAATCAAAATCAAATTTTTAGTTAGATTCCAACTTGTTTCAATTCCTAAGAGTCCGAATTTTTTTAAATATATTTCCAAAATCGTTCATTGTTAAAAAAATCGTTAAATATTCATGATTTAGATTTCAAATTATTCAAATATCTAAATTGAAATATTAACTTTAATTTTTTTTCTTTAAACTAAATAGTCGTCATTCATGTGAGAAGGAGATTTAAATCAACTACCCATATATCTCCACAACCATGATGTGTGATACAACAAAATCAATACATATGAACACAACATTGCAATATTTAAAACAACTATCAAAGTTGTGCGCAAGCGTCATGGTAAATAACGCTTAGTGTTTTAAGGTTCCTAACTTACACAAACATCCACTCAAATCATCATAGCAGTAGCAACCATCGATATGAACGTGATAATCATCAACTAGTCAATTACTAGTAATTTTAATATATCTGTTTATTAAAATAAATTTAAATAAATGTTATCACCAGCCATTGCTTTCCAAATTTCCACTATCAATCCTGCTTTCGTATCAACTGTCAAAAGTTTCCGAATGAACGCATGCGATGTGCATTACTTCTTCCTAACATATTGATTTCCACCTTATATCTTCGCATGTACTCACTTAACATCAACGTCTCTTCCTTCTTTCCGCACGCAGACATCGTTGAGTAGTAAACACACTACTCATTATACTGAAATTAACGCATGCGACATGCTTTTCCGATAGTAAAACCTTTCCGTCATCGCTTCCTCCTTATAAATAAATATATATACCTCAAAGTAAGAGGGCCGAGTTTGGGTTCATGGTCAGACCAAGGAGGATAGAAAAGTTACTAGTTCCCGGGTAGGCTCTGGCCTTGCTGGTGTATATTAGAAGAGGGGAAAGGAAAATGATGGAGGCTTGTGTGTGGCATGCGGGTTTGAGGAGCCAACTGTTCCCAATGATTTAAGGCAGCGGGTGCTATAGAATGAAGTGATTCACTTGTGGTTCACAGTGGTTAGTGGAGTGGTTTTACATCAAGGAGGCATTAGTCTTGAACGGAAGGGAAAAGGCAGTGGAGAGGCATGGCGAGGTGGGCGGAGCTGGTGACTGATGGTGTTGGTGCAAAGCGAAGTGCAGTGTATGAAGAAAGTGGAGTATTTGATGCGTGTAAGAAGGGGTGTTTGTTGTGCAAGATGGTGGCCAATGTGGTGCATGCAGGCGTGGTGATTTGAAACGGGTGGTGGAGACAAGAAGGTGTTGCGCAATTAGTGGGTGTGGCTGAAGTGTTGGAGTAGGCTTGTGGTGAAGTTGTTATGACCGGGTGGAAGAGGTGTTAGACTGTAGTTTTGTGATGGAGCTGAAAGGTAGTTAAAGGGTCGACGTGTGATGAAGTGGAGCTGCGGCTGTTTTAGAGAGAAGGGGAATGAGTGTGGCCACGGCTGAGGATGGGAACACGTGGAGAAGGAGGAGCAGCTCGGGTGGTTGGCAGAGGAGGTGACTGTCAAGGAGGGCTGTATGTGGTGCAAAAAGGGAAGAAGATGAGCGGTGAGGCCAAGGCTTTCTACTTTGACAGTTAAGCGGAGGCTTAGAGTACAAGGAAGAAAAAGGTTTAAAAGAAAATGGGTTAGTGCTGCAATCAGCATAGGGGACGAGATGATTTAAGGGTGTGGAGTTTTCTGGTGTTCCGATTTGAGGGAAAACAGGAAGAAGGAGCTACGCATTATATAATGCAAAAAGGGGGAACAAAGGATAACACGTGGTGTTGGGCTCATTGTGCATGAACAATTCTTAAATCTTTGGTTACTATTACAAAATGTTTGCACAGATATGGCAAGATTTTTGCCTAGATTTTGTCAGATAAGGTTGCGCGCAATATCTCTTCCAAAGAGGAAACGGGGTTGGTTAGTAGTGAACGGTACACGAACATTATGCTAAAATACGGACTAACGAACAATGTTGTTTATGTTATTTCAAAACGTTATAAATTCTGCTGTTATAAAACATATGCAAAATATATGAGTTTTATTTTTCCATTTATTTTATTTTATTTTATTTATTTTTTTGTTGAACGCCTCTCGGTAGTTGAATCTTGAAATTGATTTAACATTGTGTTTTGCCGTTTTCATTCAACGGTCTTGACTTAATCTCAACGATACTTTTCCATGCAACTAAATTTCTTTGTTTTAAAATCAATAAATTGTTTCTAAATTAAATTTCAGAATTTATTGCAATGTTTATTTTATTTTCACTGTCACTTTCCAAAATATGTACTATCATTGATTCTGGCATAGGTGTTTAAACTTTTATTTACAAATGCCATTTATTCTAAGAGTGAATACTTCATTTAAAACAAATGTCCAAGTTATGAATTGTATTTCATATATTTTCTCAAACCAAATTATGAAAATAAAAATAATTCAACAAATTATTTTCAAAGTTGATTTTATTTTTATTGTAATACCGTAAATTTTGGCGAAATGTTTAACTAAGCTTATATTTACAAATGTCAAATTTGAATATTCCAAACGGCTCACTATTTGTTAATATCATAGATTTTGGTAAACATTAACATTGATACTATTATTGACAATGCAATTTATTTTTAGAATGAACACTATATTAGATAGCAGTCCAAATTCTAAATTGCATTTCAAGCATGTATTTTCTTCTTAAGAATTTGCAAGTCCAAAATAATTTCTTAAAGTAAATTTACAATGGTAACAACTCTAGTTGTTTCAATGGACTTCTATTGTTAAGATTGTTTCAATGGATTTCTATTGTTAAGATTCAAGTCGGTTAGCAATGTAAATCTTGTTTTTAAAATGTTTATCAATCCACGGAAATGATTATTCCAATATCGTTCAAAAATAGATAAAATTCCAAATACAAATATTTAATTTAATTTAAATCTTAATTTAATTTGTATTTCAAACGTCAAAATTTCTAGTTCGTTGCAGCCTCCCCTACTTGAAGCTTTTCGTCCTCGAAAAGGAGAGCGGTAAAATTTTACTTAAGTAAAATAAATCTTACTTATAAAATTTATTACGGCCAACCGATATATAAAACTTTATTAAATAAAACTTCTTATAAGCTTGAAAATTGTTCCAAAGATTTTTAATAGATTGAACGCAAATTTATCACACAACTAAATGAGTAAACTTCTTATATCAAATTACTATTTAAGCAACTTAAATTATTGCGTAACATTTAAATAAGGAATTTGCTATAGATATAGAAATAATCTAAGTAAAAGTGGTTTAAACGATAAAGTTACTTTATAATAAGCCATTTTGGTTAAAATAGGTTTTATAAAATTCAAAGGTTTAAAATAAGATAGCCTTAAAATTGAAATAAAATGGAAAAATATAAGAAATTTAGTAACTTGATTAAAAGTAGATAATATAATAAAATAGTATACCAATACATGTAAAAGAACTTGAAGTACAGATGCAAAATATAGTAGTTTAGCGGGATAATAGATAACTGGATAATTAGATAAGTTATATTAAAGTATTATTTAAATTACTATATTTCAAAACCTTTGGAAACCTCTAAATGATTTATCCGACTTAGAATCCTGTTTTATTTCAAACAGTTGAAATACTACATATTTTCTTTCATATAGAAAATCATACTTCACTTCGCGATTTCAAAACCAGAATTTCAGTATTCTATAATGAATTCAAATCAACTATATATTAATATTAGTTCGAGAAATTTTCCCACATGACGGGCTACTAGGTATCACCCCTTACACTAGATCTAATCTCCCTTTAGTTTTGTCATGGGTTACTTGAACAAACCAAATCATTTCATATCCCGAAGTTGTAAATCATTTCGAAATCCATAATTTACAAATATTTTAACCAAGATATTGTTTCCAAATATTTCAAACTATCGGGATTCAAGTCATCGAAATTCTTTTTTGTTTATAAACTACTTTCATAAACCATTCATCATATCCAAAATGGTTGGAAAACAAATTCGAATAAAATTTTGACTTCCAGATATATCACTTATGGTTCATATTTTGGAATAATGAAATTTCTAGGTCAAAGATTTTAAGAATCATATTCAGCTTTAATTTATTTCAAAACATCCACTATTAACCATACAATTTTCCTTTGGAACTCAAATTTAAATTTTCCAGAATTTAATTTTACTTAAATTCAAGCCTTCTGCATTTTAAAGTTTCAGGAATCCTTTTGCACTCCATACATCAGTTTCCATTCCCAATTGTTTCAAACGTTTTAAGATTTCCAATAGATTCCATATAAAATTTCCAAAAGCTTCAATCATATGGTCGAATACTTTTTCCTTTTTCAAACATTATTTTTGAAAATAGTTCGAGACAAATCTTAGTTTAAATCTTTTCCCTAATTAGTATAGGACTTTATTTTCATCCTTCTTTCAAATATCAATTCTCATTTGGAAAATCTTCGTTATTCAACTGGTCGGAAAAGTCACTCAATACATCTTTATTCAAAAATACCATCACGCTTTCGCTGCGCTGCTCTGATTTGTCATATCCATATTTTAAACAATTTGTTATAAAATGTTAATCATAAATTCATTTAAGGTTCAAAACCAATCTTCAAGATTAAAAACCCAATTTTCCTTACATAAATTAAATCTATATTCATACCATTTTCATTGCAAAGCTTTATTCAGTGAAGTTTTGTTAACATAAGGTTTTAGACAAATCAATATTACCTACTTCAAATTAAGTCTCGGTGTCATTCAATACGTAGCACAAAGAGTTATATATACATGGAGCAAGTCAAATCCCATGTGTTCGAGTCAAGCGGGGATGCATAAATAAAAGTTCCCAATTAAACGAGCGCCAAAGTATGATGGTCAAAATGAAAGGTTCGAATTCAAACGATGGAACTAACTAGGCCAAGATATGAAAATCAAGTGTACCTAAGGATGTAATCATTAGTAGTTAAATTAGGGGTACTTTAAATCTTACTCCAATATTTCGTGTTCCTGTTTGCGTTATAATCGAATTATTTCCAACCCACCCATATGGGAAAAGAAGTTTCTCGCTCGCTTAAATGTTTGTTATACTTGATCAAATACCTATATCCTAAATATGATTTAATAAATTATCTCACTTACGTGTACTTCCAAAACTTTCTTTCCAATTCTATTAGGTGGCATTTACTTCAAAATACATCTTTTCAGCCATAGCTTGATTTGCGCTTATAGATTCTTGTTCATATTAATTTATTAAAACGGTTTTTAAAACATCATTGAACGCTTATATGACTGGTTTCAAGTATCTCTCGAAAATTATTATTAAAAGTTGCATTATGCTTTTCAAAAATGTTTGAAAATAATGTATTTTCCAATTTACGTTCTTTGAACAAAATATTCCAAAATCTCTTTCTTGGGCATTCCTAACCCTATCTCTAATGAGGTATTATAACTCTGATGAGTTCTATCCTTTGTTTAAGATATGTCGTACCCAGTAGGTTTGTATAACCAAAGCTCTGATACCACTTCGGTAGCGACCCATCTTTTTGCCCGGTTTTCACCGATAATTAAACCGACTTAAACCGTTCACAAATGCGGATTGTTATGGGTACTAACATATATTGAACAAAATAACATAACTTTTCATTTCATAATACAATATTATATCAGAGTTACATGGAATATCTGAGTTACAACATATACAATGGAAGAAATAAATATACTCTCAACGGCAGTACGGAAGCTCCAAACTCTAGTGTGGACTCCAACTCAGAAAGCGCTCTGAATCTTGCTCCGAAGGTCTATAACTGTAAAACTTAACCACTAGCTACCCGTGTGGAAATTAGTGGGCACCCAGAGTTTAGGAAGGAACAATAAACTCCAGGTCAATCATGGGACTGGTGTGAGAACATAAAACAGTTATTTATTTAGGGTTTATTTTAAAGTTGAGAAAATTCACTGGACCATGCTACTAATGCGGAACGAGTTTATTCCATGTGGATATCCATGCATATAAATTTGCAATGACTTTTGTAAAAATGAAGATATCATAAGCTCATCCCACATCACACAATGCAAGCGCACACCAGATGGGCGAGTTTTGCCTTATGATAACCAAACATGCTTTCATACGTGAAAATCCTCTTTTATATTATTAGTGCATAGTGTGAAAACAATTTTGAAAATAAGTGTATCAATCTTAGACGGCATAGTACCCCATCCTACTATGTCGCTATATATATACAAACAAAACCGGGGGTGCGTATTGGAGATTGGGTTTCCAACTTGATGATTCCTGGCACAAAACATCAATCGGAATACAAACTAAGTGTGATGTGGGTTTTTCATCCAGACACAGACACCAACTATAAATCGCGAGGTAGATCAACGGTTTTCGTCTAGGCACGGACCGCCGAACATACACTGTTCCCAAATTCAAAAGTGGTACCACCGCTGCAGCTATCAATCACAAAATCATGTATATATGTCAACAACCTAACTGCCAGTTTCCCATCATCCGGGGTGTAAGGCTTGTCGATGTCGCGGTATACATAAAACTTCGCTTAAATAAGTCGTGCTTTGATCATCATTAGCTCATTCCATAACTTCAGTATGCCACATTGTCAATCTTTCGCATGTCACTGATTCAAATCAATATGTAACCTCTAACAACGTAACTTAGAGACGGGAATAATTATTGCCACAAATCCGATATATATATATTCACAGGAATCAGTGCTACGTGGTAAATTACAATGTCAGACACACAATCCATACAAGTCCATTCTGGGTCTGAACGGAACAAAATCCGAAAATCCTCAAATATATTCAGACCTCATGCCACTTATAACCCCATACCAGGTGATCGGTCTGATTCGAGACATCAACAATCAGCCTGAATAATCCAAAGATCCCCGGTCTTTATTTCCATTTCCAAGTCTTCAAATTGCATCGTATTATTACTTGGAATGGTTTTCGGACTTAAACCTGATCCTGGTTTTTCCAAGTAAAAAAGCGTATTTTAAAACAAAAGCTATGGACTATACCCGATTCAATTCAAATCTCCTTCCAATTGTTATCAATTCATGTTAGGAAAAGACTGTATTCAAAGCACGCTCCTTAAATCTCATTTTTATCTCATTTCTTTTCTTCAAATCCTATATTCAAATTCCTTCATTCATTGTTAGCATTTTACCAAATCTAATTTGGATTTTTGAGTTTCATTCACAAATATTTATCACTTTGAAGCCTCCCAAAAAATTTAAGACCTCTTTGGAAAGATAGTTCTTGTTTCATACATTTTTCAAATCTAGATTATTTCAAGTAAGTGTTAGATCGTTACTTAAGTGCTATAAAATAGTCACTTAACCAATTTGTTCAAAAACCGTTCAAAGGTTCAAAATAAACAATGCTTACTAAATTTCAAATTTTGTTTAAATTCTAATAAGCTTTAAATTAAATTCTAATTTGTTTAAATTCAAAGGACTTTAATTAAACTTCAAATTAGATTTGAAATGACCACCCCATCCGTTGGATCAGTTAGGGATAGCCAGAGAGAGCAAGAAACTGTATTTTCCGAACCCAAGCCTTAGACACTATCCTCTCTGTCACCCTATGACAGTTTGGCATATATATATATATATGTTATTGGAAAGGATGTTAATACATATTTTTGATAACTATTCAAAACCTAAATTTGTCCAATCCTTTTTAAATTCATAATTAAAGTTTTATAATCTTAAATAAAACTGAAATTTAAATTTGCATTGAAAGAATAAATATAGTATTGTCAAACTCGTCTAACAGTTTTAAAACTTACAATGGTATTTTAAATGAACCAAGTGTATTTCTTAATACTAACGTTTGGTTAAATATTCAAATCAAAATTTTCTTTTATAAATAAATTTCAATGCTTATGGATGGTTATAAAGTTAAACATTTACATAAACAAATATAACTTAAAATCAAATTTTTAGTTAGATTCCAACTTGTTTCAATTAATAAGAGTTCAAACAAATTTTAATATATTTACAAAATCGTTCATTGTTATAAAAAATCGTTAAATATTCATGATTTAGATTTCAAATTGTTCAAATATCTAAATTCAAAGATTGACTTTAATTTTTTTTTCTTTAAACTAAATAATCGTCATTCATGTGAGAAGGAGATTTAAATCGACTACCCATATAACTCCACAACCATGATGTGTGATACAACAAAATCAATACATATGAACACAACATTGCAATATTTAAAACAGCTATCAAAGTTGTGCTCAAGCGTCACGGCAAATAACGCTTAGTGTTTTAGTGTTCCTAACTTACACAAATATCCATTCAAATCATCACAGCAGTAGCAACCATCCATATGAACGTGATAATCATTAACTAGTCAATTACTAGCAATTTTAATATTTCTATTTATTAAAATAAATTTATATAAATGTTCTCACCAGTCACTGCTTTCCTAATTTCCACTGTCAATCCTGCTTCCGTATCAACTGTCAAAAGTTTACTGAACGAAAATGTGCACTGCTTCTTCCTAACACATGGATTTCCACCTTATATCTTCGCATGTTCTCACTTAATACCAATGTCTCTTCCTTCTTCCCGCATGCAGACATCGCTGAGTAGTAAGCACACTACTCACTCTACAGAAATTAATGCATGCGACATGCTTTTCCGATAGCGAAACCTTTCCGTCATCGCTTCCTACTTATAAATAAATATATATACCTCAAAACAAGAAGGCCAAGTTTGGGTTCATGGTCAGACCGAGGAAGACAGTAAATTAACTGGTTCCTGGGTAGGCTCTGGCCTTGATGACGTATATTAGAAGAGGGGAGAGGAAAGATGATGGAGGCTCGTGTGTGGCATGCGGGTTTGAGGAGCCAACTGTTCCTAATGGTTCGAGGCAACGGGTTCTATGGAATGAAGTGATTCACTTGGGGTTCGCAGCGGTGAGTGGAGTAGTTTTACACAAGGAGTTGTAAGACTTGAATGGAAGGGAAAAGATAGCGGAGAGGCTTGGCAAGGTGAGCGGAGCTGGTGACTGATGGTGCCGGTGCGAAGCGGAGTGCAGTGTAGGAAGAAAGTGGAGTATTTGATGCGTGTAAGAGGGGGTGTTTGTTGTGCAAGGTAGTGGTCGATGTTGTGCATGCAGGTGTGGCAATTTGAATGGGGTGGTGGAGACAAGAAGGTGTTGCGCGATTAGTTGGTGTGGGTGTTGGAGTAGGCTTGTGGTGAAGTTGCTTGAGGGGGTGGAGGAGGCGCTAGACTATAGTTTTGTGATGGAGCTGAAAGGTAGTGAAAGGGTTGATGTGTGGTGAAGTGGAGCTGCGGCTGTTTTAGAGAGAGGGGGAATGAGTGTGGTCACGGCTGAGGATAGGAACATGTGGAGAAGGAGAAGCAGCTCGGGTGGTTGGCCGAGGAGGTGACTGTCAAGGTGGGGTGGATGCGGTGCAAAAAGGGCAGAAGATGAGCGGTGAGGCCAAGGCTTTCCACGTTGACAGTTAAGCGGAGGCTTGGAGTACAAGGAAGAAAAAGGTTTAAAAGAAAATGGGTTAGTGCTGCAATCAGTATAGAGGATGAGATGATTTAAGAGAGTGGAGTTTTCTGGTGTTCCGAATTTCGTTTGAGGGAAAACAGGAAGAAGGGCTACGCATTATATAATGTAGAAAGGGGGAACAAAGGAAAACGCGTGGTGTTGGGCTCACTGTGCATGAACAGTTCTTAAATCTTTGGTTACTGTTATAAAATATTTGCACAGATATGGCAAATATTTTTGCCTAGATTTTGTCAGATATGGTTGCGCGCAATATCTCTTCCAAATAGGAAACCAGGTTGGTTAGTAGTGAACGGTAGGCTAAAATACGGACTAACGAGCAATGTTGTTCACGTTATTTCAAAACGTTATAAATTCAACTATTATAAACCATACGCAAAATATATGAATTTTATTTTGCCATTAATTTTATTCTATTCTATTTTTTTGTTGACCGCCTCTTGACAGTTGAATCCTGAAATTGATTTAACTTTGTGTTTTGCCGTTTTCATTCAATGGTCTTGACTAAATCTCAACGATATTTTTCCATGCAACTAAATTTCTTCATTTTAAAATCAATAAATTGTTTCTAAATTAAATTTCATAATTTATTGCAATGTTGATTTTATTTTCACCTTTACATTCCAAAATATGTACTATCATTGATTCTGGCATGGGTTTTTAAACCTTTGTGTACAAATTCCTTTTTTCTAAGAGTGAATATTTCATTTAAAACAAATTTCCAAGTTATAAATTGAATGTCATATATAATCTCAAACCAAATTATGAAATCAAAATAATTCAACAATTTATTTTCAAAGTTGATTTTATTTTTATTGTAGTACCATAAATTTTGGAGAAATGTTTAACTAAGCTTATATTTACAAATGTCAAATTTATATATTCCAAACGACTCATTATTTGCTAGTATCATAGATTTTGATAAACATTAACACTGATACTATTATTGACCATGCACTTTATTTTTAGAATGAATACTATATTAAATAATAGTCCGGATTCTAAATTGCATTTCAAGCATGTATTTTCTTCTTACCAGTTTGCAAGCCCAAAATAATTTCTTAAAATAAATTTACATTGGTAACAACTCTAGTTGTTTCAATAGACTTCTATTGTTAAGATTCAAGTCGGTTAGCAACGTAAATCTTGTTTTTAAAATGTTTATCAATCCATGGAAATGGTTATTCCAATATCGTTCAAAAATAGACAAAATTCCAAATTTAAATATTTAATTTAATTTAAATCTTAATTTAATTTGTATTTCAAACGTCCAAATTTCTAGTTTGTTACTATTATATGTTTGATTTGTTACTGCCCAAAAGCGTTAGGAATGGTTGTGTTCACATGTAATTTAGTAAATTTCAGTTAAAATGTCAACTTCTTTTTGTAAAAGTATAAAATTTTATCACTTTATTTTAGGAAAAGTGAGCATCGAAGCAACGATATTGAATTATTATTTTCACTTTGTTTGTTTTTTAATGTGTGGAGCGATGAGCTAGTTGAGTGTCATTATCATTTAAGTAAATTAAAAATTATCACGTCTAATACTCCACGAGTTTAACTTGCATTACAAAAAGCTGGATTCAGGGAAATATCTAGGTTGTGCTTTTCTAAAATAAAACATGCGCTGGTTACTTCATTGGTATATTGATAGAGATCAGAGACTTTAGCTTCCATTTTCCTATTACTGAAATTGCCATCACATTAGCAGATGTTAGTTGTCTTCTAGGTGTTCCAGTAATGGGAAATCCTGCTAATATTCGACAAAAAAGTAATTACAAAGATATCTGCAAACAATGTTTAGGTATGGTTCTACCTCGAAGTGAGATAAGAGACTTGGCTTCACGATATGTTTGCATATGAACCATCATCAAATGCTTTGAATGTACTAGAAGTTGAATATCATGAGAGAGTTGTTAATCTACTTTTATTATCTTGTCATCTATTTCCTGATCATTCCAAAGGACGACTAAACATTTTTCTGTTATTGTTTTTGCGAAATTTGGATGAGTGTGCATGATATTCTTGGGGCAGTGCTATATTGGCAACATTATATAATGAGTTAACAAATGTTGCACTCATGAAATCCAAATCGATAGTTGCTTGCCTATCTGCTTTTACATGTTTAATATGAATATGTATAATTTTTATACACTCATATGTAATATGTAATCAAAATTTTGATTGATTTTACATCTTTCGTTATGGACACATCTTTCCATTGGTCGTCTAAATGTGACTTCGTCTATTCAGATCGACAGGACATTGCCTTATAATGTAAGGTAGTTAATTTCCAACTACATTTAATATTTGTATTTTTTGTACTAACTAAAATCTAATTGTACAACTATTTATATAGGTGGTTTGGTTAAAGGAGTTGGTGTAACGACCTGAATTTTTGATCGTTCACATTAACAATAATCCACACATGATGACTCAAATAAATAAAAAATATTGATAGTTATTGGGATTAAAATAAGAAAAGAAGAAAGAAGAAAAATAATCATAGAATCGCACAACGGAAAGACAAAATATAATAATCAAATAACAGTTCATGAAGCTGTTAAATTATAAATTTGATTATACTATACAACAATTGTTAGAGTTATTGTCACAAGACATAGCAATAAATGCGACGAAATAATACTAATAAATATATCTGTCAAGCTACATATTCGTCTTCATAACGAGGTCTTCAACCACTGAAATACTCAAGCTGACCCATGCAAAAAGAAAAAGATAAATGCTTGGGTCAGAACTAAAATATTCTCATATCAGTAAAATCTAAGACATGTAGTAATACGAGTGTCATAACGTCAGAGATGCTTACAATTATTCACATCTCTTATCCAATGTGTTCTTAAGTGCAGTAACTTAAGAGATGTTATGGGAATATCCATCTCTTACGGATCCGTTAAACTAGATACTATATAATACAATACGCTACTATAATAGTGTCTATTTAGTAAGCAAATTTGCCAAAATAACGTAAGCGCAGTTACCATTATTACCCTTACACCGTTTATAAAAGTTGTAGTTTATACAGTATTGTAAGCTCCACCAAACCAGTGGGTTATCAAGGAGCACTACATAGGTACAACACAAACAAATACGTAGTGGGCACGATCAAAATAATATGACAAGGAACACGAGGAATACCCAGGGTAGGAATATGCTGGTTGCATGCCTGGACTAGTGGTAACGCATGGCTGCAACTACCGCCCACCTCGGAATAACATTCCTAAATCAAGGATGCACTTCAAATCAAATCAATCAAACCCAAAGACTATAGCGATAAAGGAAGAAGTGTTGCTGATAGAGCTGATCCCAGTTGGTCACAGTATATCACCTATCTTAGTCATTTTAATTATGATCCGAAGGTCAAGGATAGCTGTTAAAGGGGTTTTCGGTATTGGTAGAGAATATGACAATATCTAATCTTAGTCTCTTTAACAACCAAACACTTATTTCACACCGGTTGGTTAATTTACATTTCAAAAAGGTGCATTCTTCATATCAAAATATCATATTTTATTTTAAAACATTTCATTTTATATAGAATATATTTTCATATTGAAATCTCTATTTAAAACACACAAACAATTCCAATCCTAAATTAAGTTATATATTAAAATACTAGAAAAGTATTTTAAAACAATTTAGATATATATATATATATATATATATATTTTAAACGATTTAAAAACAAATAGTTAGGAAAATAAAAGTCTACATAAGGAGTTTGAATTTAAAAACAGGATTTAGTAAAATTTATTTAAGTATTAAATAAGTTTATAAATTGATAGTTGATTGTTAAAATAAATTGTTTAAATAATAGTTACATATATAAGTAAAATAAATTATTTTATAAACAAAAATAGATTAAAATGATTTAAACTACTATAGTTTGCAATTAGAATTGTTTCTTCCAAATTTTCAAATAACTTGAAGCATGTTTCAATTTCAAATCATATCGATTTAACTTTGATATTTCAGTTCGATTCAACTTCCACTCTAAAATCAGTTCAATTCAACAATTCGATTCAATATTTGAAGTTTTCAGTTAGTTTTCTCATTTGGAATTATTTCAATTTATAACAATCTCGAGTTCATAAATCAAATATCCCTTTAAATTAAGTTAATCTAAAGCGAATTTCAAAGATGGATAATTGTTTTAAATTTTAAAACGATTCAAGTTCAATAAATTCAGTTCACGCAAAATTTCAAAAGTTAGCTTTGTTTCACAACATTAAATGACTCCCTTTAACTTATAAACTCCAAGTTTCTAAGTTCAAATTCAGAGGAAATCCATTTATAACATGTCACTTATATTGCTTTTTAAACATTATCTCAAATTCAAGGTTAAAACAAATTTATTTAATCAGTCGATGTCCGTATATAATTTTCTATCCTATGACCAAGTAGTACTTAAATTTAATTTTAGTATTTCAGGTATGGATACATATCATTTCAATCCAAATCAAGGGTCATAGGTATTTATTATTTCAACCTACATTCTTAATTCATTTTAATGGTTAATCCCAGGTTATTTGATGCTCGTAACATCTAGGGTAAGAAGTTGGAATTAATCAACACAAATAATGGTCATATATAATCAAGGTGAATAACAAGATAAATTAAACATTAATGCATTAAGCATATCAATCCAAGGCATCCATCAAAATTAGTTCATCCAAACAGCTCCATATCACATCAATTTACTAGTTATCAGGTGTCGGGTTTTAACTAGGAATTAAATGTCAAATTTTAACTTAATTGTAAAATTAATCTAATGATCAAATTAAATTACGCTATCGATGTCAATCAACATAAACATGCAATTATAACTACCAAACAACAATCAATATAATCATATCATAACACGATTTTAATTTAACTAACATTCGAATATTTTAGTCAAGCGTGAGTGGGTTTAATCACTAATCTTTGGTTTCAAACATGTATGAATTACAGGTGGAGTCTCAAAATTCGACAGCCTCATATTTGTCCAGACTTGTGTCATATCGTCTGAAATTTTGATATGATCGCAGCGCAACAGAGGATATGCGTAAATCTGTGTCCGCACGTTAAAGATATCATTGCTTTACACATTCCATTTTCTTAATCTAATATAAAATAAAACAAATCTAACCTATCCATTACTTCATTGCCAGGTCATATATTACCATGCTTCTCCCCGCTCACATCCATTTTAGGCAGGAACCTACCATTGTAGCTCCATCGCTTCACCCTCCCTTCCTCATCTCTCCATGCAATGTCAACCTGATTCCACCATCGTGATCTTCTCTTCGCAATCTCTACTAACTCCATGCCATCACGCTTAACTTGCAAGCACCTAGCGGTTTGCATTCATAACCACCATCTACGACCTGTCTGGAGACGCGACCCTCTACCCTGAACCGAACAAACCCAGAACCTCACCAACGATGCAATTTTTAAGCCGTGTTCGAATCCACACTTCATTTAACATGTTGTTCCATAAATTGATCGCAACCATGAACCTTAGTCACGCTGAATTTTCAGTAACCCAAATATTTATCGCATGCAACACATGGCACATGGATGCGAAGCTTTTGGGAAAAGGAGCTCAGCGAATCCAACCTCGTTTGAATCCGTTAAGTATTTGATTTTATTAAATTGCTTGAAGATTTGGGAAGATGGCGGCCCTTTTTTTTTGTTACAGGAAGATTAGAGAATTAGATTAAAGTTTAAAGTTTTTTTGTAGGCAAAGATAATTTAGACATTTATTTTGTTACAATAACTTATATAGTGGTTGAATGTTTTATGGTCGCATGATCACGTATCTTGTCCGATCATTGCGAAACTTGAATGCCTACATTGGTTTAACATTCCAGTCCCGATGAAACTGGTTTCTTTGAAATCCGAGGTTGTTTGTAAAGTAGCTATTTTGATTTCAAATCGTCAATCGATACACGTTTATGTCATGCACGATCACATAACAACTTTGATTAACATGAAATTTAAAATCATACAATAATTTACAATTCCGACATTTGCAAAATAACTATTTTAACCAATTTATTAATATATACTATATTTATTTTCCATTCATTCACTTTTAAATTGAATTCAAAAATTTATAAACATTATTCAAATAAAAAAGAACCCACATTTAACTTCATAAATCAAATTCCATTAAATTTGAACTCCAGAATTTTATTATTTACCAAATTAAATTTGGGTTTCAATCATAAATTTAATAAATCAGTTTCATTAAAATATTTCAATATCAAATTTCAATATCAAATTTCAACTTCCAATGTTTATCAATATAAACTAATTCACAATTTTATTTGCAATCAATACAAGTTACTATTGTCATAATATACTGAATTTCGCTACCTAAACAATTATATAAAGTTCACACCATAAATTTTCACAATTAAATTATTAAATTTTAATAATAGATTTATTAAATCAATTTAATTCAAATATTTTAATATTAAATTTCTAATCTCAACATTTAACCGTATAAACCAAATCATAGTTTCATTTACAGTCAATGCAAATTATCACTATTGTAAGTAGTTAAATTCATTACTTAATAAATTTAATTGAGTTTACATCGTAAAATTAGATAACTAAATCCTTAAATTCTCTGATAATCATAAAATATTCAAAAATCATATTAAATTCAATAATTTAAATGGTCGAAAAATATAGGTTATTACAGTTGGATAGAGCATCCAAAGTTGGTGGCCACTTACTATCACGACCAAATCGATATGTTAACAGGAATTCATACATGCATGATGTGCTAGTCGATCTTCCATAGATATGTTTAAGCGGGATGCATAGTTGGCTTTGTAAGACACCTATCATGCGCATGGAAAATGTAGAGATGTATAATCTTGATCAAGCGATGCGACAATTTGGTTTTCATCAACACATACCTCATCCATGCAAACTAAAGCCAGATTTGGAGATTGCTATCATTCAGTGTAACCATAGACATAACCAATAGATTCCTACCATCCCCATTTTGAGTTATATGATTTGATATCGGTTTATTACTCGAAGATTCATTGTTGCAGATTGGAGTTCTCACGAATGAGCATACAACGCTTGTGCGCCGCTTGAGCAAAATATGGTAAATTTTCAGATTAGCATGATTTTTTTAGTTTATTGACTTAAATTGTTTGCCCACTTGAGTTATGTTTGTATTTTTTAAGTAAATAATATAATTTGTAGGTCGATGTACTAGAGACATTAGGAAAAGCGTTGGAAGATTTCGAACGTGGTAGAGTACCCGAGCAAGAAGTCCAACAAAGATGTCTCAATTTCAAGAAACTTAGTGACACGCTCCTTTCTAGAAATCGGGTATGAATTGACCCGTGGTGTGCTTTGCACGTCAGAGGTTGGTACAACGGTAATCTTCCTAAGGGAAGTGAGGTGACCAGTCATATCTTATAATTAGAAGCATAGAGAAGCCAACTCGCTGATTGAATAGGCAGTATCAACAAAGGAGTGACCATAGGTAACGTATTGGCATGCTCAAAACATTTTGAGCGAAGAGCTAAAAGAAGGCATGATACACAACAATCGTAACCCATTGGACCTTCTCAGCCCACACTTACTCAAGATGATCCGACTCAAGTTAGTAATCAAATTACAACTTCTAATTTTATGTAAATGTAATTAAATTTTAATTATGCTTGAATTTGTTTATGGAAGTTTTGTTTGTTGTCTTTTATGTAGATGGACTTTTATTCTAATTTATGTATGAATATATATTGAATGGGAGGTAGATGTTCAGGTTACTTGAATTTGTTCAATGTGCATTTGTTTACTGGAAAGTAGTTGTCCAGGTTTTGTACCTAGGAACTTACACTAGAACATTTCTGAAATGCTCCTATGTAATTTATAAGGGGTTTATTTCTCAAATGCACCCTGTATTTAAAAAAAAAAAACAATGGTCAGCGCATAATTGAGCTAGCCAAAACTAGCATACAATTGCACATTGTTTTCAGCCTAGCCCATTTATGCCATTACTTTTAAAAACTATCTATTTTGAAATTTTTCATTTTTCTTATGAAGTGAGTGGCCTGATAGGGCCTTAGAATTCTAGTGGTGAAGCTACTAGGAGTTTGTTACAAGAATGTACCTATAAAGCAATAAACAAAAATGCATTTTGGCAAGTAGAAAAAAATACATCCTCTTCTCCCCTATGAATTCTCTCCTCTTCACCTCTTTTCTATTCATATAATCCTCCAATATGTATTTGTAATACTAGTTAAGCTGCAAAAGCCACATGAATTGGTTCTTTTACTCCACATCCTCCCTACCGTGGTTGAAACCACCTGCAACCGTGTTGTTGAAGAAGCCATTAATCAAATCCGCGAAACTGCCAATCAAAATAACACTTCCATCATCACACTTCATTAAGACTTCACCACCCAATAAACATCTATGACCAATTCCAAAACTCCATAAACATCATGACCCAAATAACGCAAAACATCACCCAATAACTAGCTTCTTATCCTTTCGTAAACATTCCTACTACATAATTCACTATTCCTCCATCACCCTCACCACCATTCGTTGGCCACCTCCCTTACTAACAACTTCTCTATGCACAACACATCAAAAATACAAGTTTTTACGTGAAACCCCAAATGTTGCATCACCCATTTGATGGATCAAACCCACTAGATTGGATTTTCCAAGCTGAAAGTTTTTCTCATATACCATTCAACAACCGATGACCAACACATCCATTTAGCTAGTCTCTACATTAGCAATCAAGCACTAGTGTGATGCTTCGCAATAACAAATTCACTTCTTGGTTAAATTCATAAAAACTGTTAAACAACATTTTGAAGCTTCTCTTTTTCAAATTCATAAGCCATCTTGTTCGGACCCCGCTAACAACAACCATTGACAACTATCAATCCCAATCTGAGTCATTTAGCAATAGCTTTACAAACCTTTCCCATGACGCTATATTAAAAAAAATTGTATCCATCCTTAAAACCAGTATCCATAATGAGCTAGTTACATTCAAACATACTTCTTCCATCTGATGCAATCGATCTTGCTAAACACATTGAACAAACTCAATAACACAAAACAGTTACAACCTATAACTCCATTCAACCGACCATCACAACCACATATACCACCATCGCCACCAAATCTAATCCTACTCAATCAACAGATTTTAACTGCCTAATTAAAATGCTGACCCCAACAACTCCACAATCGAAAAATAATGGGCTTATGCTACAAACACGAAGTGGAATATTATCCCGACCATCAATGTTCAACCAAACAAGATTTTATTTATTTGACATCGCTCTAGATCCCGAAATGTTGAATCCTCTAGAGCTACGTAATAACCTAGAACCATCTATCATCTTTCGTGCCACGATCAGATTGCCACATCCTCATTCTTTTTTACTACAAACTTAAATAAACTATTGGGAAAATACCTTGATCAAGACCACTCAACCTTTTCCCTATGCAATGCGGAAACGAGTTAGATCATGGTAGATAGTGTACAAACAACCGGATCTATTATCAAAACCAATCTCAAACACACAAAAACCGATCAAAGCACCAAAACAAGCAATAATAATAGAGAAACTAATGATAAATGAATCATACCAAGATTTATAGTGGTTCCTCAAACAATTTGTTACTGTACGTTTACTTGAGTGAGAAAGCCTTTTATTAATGCCAAAGAAGAGTACAAGAGATTAATTATAATGGTCACTCAATTCACTCAAGAATTTGATTTTTGGAGTTAAGAATTGAATAGATTTAGGTTAGAGATCCTAAAACTTGATTGAAAGATAATTAGATGTCTTTCACTATCTCTTATAGGCTCCTTTTATAAGATCAATTACTTTATACTCAATTTTACTTTACCCCCAAGTTAAGTAAACTTGACATCAATTTTTTTATATATGGCAAAAGATCTTATTAAATATGCCATCAAAAAAAGTAAATAAATATATAACAAAATCTCATTAATTAAATAAAGCTATACTTTCTCTTTCTCCCCTTTAAATGTTTTCCCCTTCCTTATAATGTGATTTAGCATCATCAAGTTTAACACTCCACCTTGATGCAAAATCATCTATCTCCAACTCCATGAACTAATGGTAACCATACCATCACTCCTAACCGATAGCTCCAACTATCACCATATCTACCTTCACCAAGCTTGAATAATTTCCCAATGAGTTCCAGCAAAGTCACCCCCATTGCACTCCACGAGTTCAGGAAAAGCCCCCACCCGCTAATAAAGTGTTGAAAGCAGCCAAATCCAAAATCGTCTTAACCAAAGACTAAAGTGCTTAGGAGTGTAAACTAGCACTTACCACAAAAGTAAAACCAAAATCTCACACCAATACTCTTCCACATCAAACAACTCCTCTCTCACCTATGCCACCTAGTGGCACCTAGCACTTCTCTGAGTCAATCAAGTTCGAGCAGTGCTTGAACTTCCCAACCGACAATGCCTTCATGAACATATTCGCTGCATAGTCATTTGTGTGTATTTTTTGAAGATATACTTGCTTATCTTCATCCATGGCTACCAAGAACAACACCCTCACCACTATGTGCTTAGTCTGTGAGCTAAACATCAGATTCTCCACCAAATGGATAGCACTTTGGCTATTACAATAAACATCAATGCTATCGTGTTCGTACCCCAAGTCACACAACAATCGCTTCAAATAGAATGCCTTCTTTCCTGCCTCCACCACGGCTATCAACTCCACCTCTATAGTGGATAAAGCAACTATGGTTTGCAATCTCACTCTCCAACTTATGATCGTGCCACCAAATGTGAAAACATATCCGGAAGTTGACTTTCTCTGATCCCTATCATCAGCATAGTTCGAATCGTGATAACCATTCAAATTGCAACCCTTCTTCTTACTATCCTAGAAAACAAGTCCATGAGATGCTATGCCTCTCAAGTATCTTAAAATAAGCTTCACTGCTTCCCAATGCGATTTCTCCAGATTAGCCATGAACCGGCTAACCACCCCGACGACAATTGCAATATCGGGATTTGTACACACCAATGCATGACTAAACTACCAACCGCATTTGCATACAGCAGCATTGTTGTATAAGCCTTGTCCTTTTCTTCGATAGGCGATCCTTGACTCGAAAGCTTCATATGCAAAGGTAAAGGTGCATTAGACGCTTTTCATTCTCCATGCTAAACTGGAAAAATGCTTTCTTTATGTACTCCTTTTGAGTCAGCCTTAACTCAAAAAGCTTTCAGTCCCTTTCAATTTCCATGCCCAAAATCTTTTTAGCTTCACCAAGGTCTTTCATTTCGAGCTCCGCTTCCAATCTCAATTTTGCTTGTTGATTTCCATCTTGTCATTTGAAGATATGAGCATATCATCCACATACAAGAGAAAATACACCCAACAATCATTTCCCAACTTCTTAAAATATACACAAGCATCTTTGATACTTCGATAGAAGCAACTTTCAAGCATGAAATGATCAAACCTCTTGTACCATTGTTGAGGTGATTGCTTCAACCCGTATAGTGATTTTTTCAAATTGCACACCAAACTTGACTTATCATTTACCTCAAAATCTTGTGGTTGCTCCATATAAACGTCTTTATCCAAGTCACCATGCAAGAAGGCAGTTTTCACATGAAGTTGCTCCAACTCCATGTCGTGAATAACAACAATGGAAAGTAATATCCAGATAGAAGTATGATGCACAACCGGTACGAATATCTCATCATACTCCTTTCCCTTCCATTGTCCAAACCTCTTAGCCAGTATCCTAGCTTTGTACCTTGAAAATCCTTCACCTTGTATATCCATTTGCACCCAATTACCTGATTTCTTTAGGAAGTGGAACCAACTTGCAAGTTTGATTTTTCATCAATGATTGCATCTCTTCCTCCATGGTGCAAATCCATTTCGAGCTATCACTCGACTTCATGACGTCATCAAGGCCTATCGGTTCATCTTGGACTACATGAAGCGCATAGTCCAACCTATCACAAAAGCTTAGGTAGTTCCAATCACCATATCTCTAGGGTGGTCTTATAGTGCGGCGACCAACCTGAGTAGCAATACCATTACCCGAACTTCTTTCGGGTCCACCTTGAGTCGAATCCTGTCTAGGCTCATGTACATCACCAACACTACTAGAGCACCATGTGGAATATGTGATGTTCCATCAACCGCTTCTTCCCCATAAGCATCTCCAACTATTCCACTCTCTCCACTCCTTGGATGAAATGTGGTAATAACCTGCTTCTCCTTTGATTCATTGTGAATCAAACCCGGAATATCTGATGAGCCAACGTTCTTCTTGAACATAACCGACTCATCAAAAGTGACATGATGTGAAATTCACTCCTTTTTTTTCAGATTCCAAATTCGATAGCCTTTTGCTTCATCTTCATAACCAAGCAAAATCCCTTTGAATGCTCTAGGTTCAAGATTATCTCCTGGATTAAACACATATGTGAGACATCCAAGAATACGAAGATAACTCAAGTCAATGTTATTCCCTTTCCACACTTACACCGGAATTTTATTACCAATAGCCGAGCATGGAATTCAATTCACAATATGCACCGCGGTTGAGAATGCTTTGGCCCAAAATTGCTTAGACAAACCCGATGTCAATATCAAGCATCAAGTTCTCTTTAATATAGTATGGTTCATCCTCACTGAAACCCCATTTGGTTGTGGATCTCCCGGTGTAGTAAAACGCTTCCAATGCCAAGTTGCTTGCAATAATCCAAATATTTTGCAGAAACATACCCTCCGCCATTGTCGGACCTAAGAACCTTCAAAGATTTTCCACTTTCCTTCTCAACTAGAGCTCTCTGTTCTTTGAATTTAGCAAATGCCTCCGATTTGGTTTAATTACATACACCCAAACTTTTCAAGAAAATTCATCTATGAAGGAAATATAATACTTCGCACCACCCAAAGAAGCCACCGGTGCTGGACCCTAAACATCTATGTGCACATACTCAAGAACTCTCGAATCATGTTTCCCTTCACCGAATGCCATTTTAGTCTGCTTCCCCCATGACACACTCCTCACAAAACTCCAACTTGTTGAAAGTTTCTTTAGCAATCATCTCCCTCTTTTGAAGAATCTCCAAACTCTTCTCTGAGACAAGACCTAGCCTCAAATGCCACAACTGTATCGCATCCAAGCCACGAGAATTATCTACTCCTATGCAGGTTTCACCTTCGATGGTCACTCCTTGAAGCAAATATATTACATTAGACCTTGCACCTTTCATGACCACAATGCCCCCTTCAAAACCCGCAAGCTATCACTATCAATAGTGATCTTACATATAAGAGAATCAAGGTGCCTAAAGGAGATAAGTGACTTTAGAAGCCCCAAAACATAGCGTACATTGGTGAGAGTGCGAACTACTCCGTAAAACATCCTAATTTGCATGGAACCAATGCCTTCTGTATTGCACATAACACCATTACCCATAACAATTACACTTCCACCCTTTTGAGCATAGGTAGAGAAGCAATTTCTATCCGGCGTTATATGATAGGATAACCCAAAATCAAGCACCCAATCATTGCTTGAAACCTCTGATGCTACCGCCGTCAAAACATCAGCATCTCCCTCACCACTCTCCACCACTACCGATGAAAAAGCTACTTCCATCTTTCCCTTCTCCTTGTCCGGACACTCGTTCTTCCAATGACTGAATTTCTTACATATATAGCACTTGCGCTTCTTTTCCTTTGACTTTCCTCTCCAACCAGGATTCCTAGATTTAAAACGACCCCAGTTCTCCTTCTTCACATACTTCTCCTTCTTCACCAACAACCCTTGAACATTACCCGTACTACTACTTCCTTCCCACAACTCCTTCATTTGATCTCTCAACTCTTCACTAAGAAGATCGACTTGACATCCTCTAACGTCAATGTATCCTGGCTATAGATCAAGCTATTTAAGAAATCTGTATAACGGTTCGGCAACGATCACAGCAATATCATCGCCTTTTCCTATTCCTCAACCTTCAAATTTGCCGCCTTAATCTTCAATAACAAGTCATTAAACATACCCAAATGTGCTTTAAGAGAAGTTCCCTCTTTCATGTTGTAGGTGAAAAACGTTCGTAACAAGATCAAACGATTTTTGAGTGACTTATTCATATAAAGCTGTTCCAACTTGTCCCATATACCTTTAGCGGTCGTCGTCTCACCACTAATTTTGGAAATAACATTTTCTTCCGTAACAAGTTAAAGTGTAGTAAATGCCCACTTTTCCAGTTCTTCTTTCTCTACATCCGAGATGTCCACCGACAACAAATGTGTGTCAAATACCACCTAATAAACCTGATTTATCCTTAGAACGAACTTTATCTTCCATTGCCACTTTTTAAAAATCATTATCGACATTCATCTTGTCAGTAACCAATTGTGATCCCAATGCCGCAAATGATCCACATATACGACGCTACTCTGTTTGATCCAATGTTTGAAGGACAATTTGAATTCAACTTCGACATTTCTACAACTACCTAGCATACCAAAAAAAGCTCTGATACCAATTGTTGGGAAAAAACTTTGATCAAGACAACTCATCCTTTTCCCTATGCAATGCATAAATGAGTTAAATCGTGATAGCTAGCATACAAACAACCGGATCCATTATCAAAATGATTCTCAAACATAAACAAACCAATCACAGCACCAAAACAAGCAATAATAATAAAGCAAATAATGATAAATGAATCACACCATGATTTATAGTGGTTCCACTAACAATTTGTTAGTGTACGTCCACTTGAGAGAGAGAGGGAAAGAGAGTCTTTTATTAATATAAAAAATGAGTACAAGAGATTGATTACAATGGTGACTCAATTCACTCAAGAATTGTGGAGATAAGAATTGAAGAAAATAGATTTAGGCTAGAGATCCTAAAACTTGATTGAGAGATAATTGAATATCTTTTACTCTCTCTTCAAGGCTCCTTTTATAAGATCAATTACTTCACACTCAAGTTTACTTTACCCCCAGGTCAAGTAAACTTGATATCATATTTTTTTATATATATGGCAAAATATCTTACTAAGTATGTCACCGAAAGAGGAAAATAAATATATAATCAAATCTCATTAATTAGGAAAAGTTATATTTTCTCTTTCTCCCCTTTAAAAAAATTCATTCCTTTTTATATGATTTAGCACCATTAAATATAACGTAAACAACAAAGTCATTTCTATTCTCATCGATTCAGGTAGCAAACATAACTACATCCATCCCAAGACCAACAAAACCCTAGGGTTGTGGATAGAAACACATCACAACTTTCTCATTACAATAAGAAATAGGGAAATTCACATACATAGGCATGGTTATACAAACAATCACGCAAATAGCCATGTTTCAGAAAATATAATAGGTTTAGACCTATTTCTTTTACCGAAGGCGAGTTCTAGTAACTCGCCTTCAGTAAAACACAAAGGTGAGTTTCCAAAACTCGCCTTCGACAAAAATCTTCATACATCACAACCCAACCCAAGCCCCTCTCTTCCCAAACCAAACTTACTTCCCCTATTCCATCTATTCTCATTTTAGCACGAAAAAAAACCCAATCAAACAACGGAAGCGAATGCCAATTATCTGAACATACCAAATAATTATACATACGCTAGTTATATCCAAAGCTAAGAAATACATAAACGTACCAAAACATAACAAATAATTACACAAAGACAACTACCAAAATAATTAGACAGACACCATGAATATGTAGCGCACTTCCCGATGTCAGCTAAAAACGGTAGCCATCTCAAATCTATACGGGTCTTGGCATGATCGACCATCATTTTGTAGAAAATGATATGTAGTAAAATGCAACAAACCTGTTTCTCAACCTCTAACTGGGTGGCATTTGCAGAAATATCATCTGCCAACTAGTTGCGGAACCATCTGATATTAATCGAATTGTCACCCCTTACTTGATTGGATGGTGGAACTAGCCCTAGTAGGTCGTGACATAGCTGTAAATAATCATGTACCACACCATCAAATGCAACATGTAATGACCCGGGATTTTGACGACTTTGGTTATCGCCATAAACTCAATGACGACTAACCAAACATCGAAAAATACCAGTCATTAGTGAAAGAAATTAGAGGGTGAGGAAAGATAGGATAGAAAATTAGAATAGAAGAAGAAGAAAAACAGAACATCATAGTAACACGAATCTCACAGCGGAACGAATAAATATATTTCATAACATAACTTTGAATTACAAATCTGTACTTGAATATACATATCATTATCAAAGTACAGCACTTACAACACAGTGGAAATAACTATAGCTATATGATCCTGAAGCCTCCTGCTCCTAGCTCTTCCAGTATATCTGTAAATCCTGACTACTTGACTTCCCGTACAAATTTAGGCACCCAAGAGTTTAGGGAAAACAACAAAATAAACTCCGGGTCAGTCATGGGACTGGTGTGAGTAAAACATTTTAAAACAGTTCAAACAGGTAATCGATATCTCATAAGACCACGCCGTATAACGGAACGGGTTTTTCCCTTATGAGAATCCAAATTATCTTTATATCAAAACCTTTTGATATTATAATAATGTCTATCAACCATAATATAATAATCATCTAGCAGAAATGCTTTCATCTCACATTCTACATATATAGTATACAATCAAAACTGCAAGCACGTATTGGGAAATGGATTTCCAACTATGACAAGGTATGGAACCACCTTTCGCTAGTGTACCTCTAGAGAGGAATACACTGGGTTCAACAAGAACATCTTGCAACCCGGCCACACATGACCGACCACTCATTTCGCTTGAGTGTATCGAATGTATATCACCAACGGTTGGGATCAACAACCGTTTCCCGAATGGTACAGCATCAACAATAGATTTTTAGAAGTAAATGAAACTCTAGATCTGGTGATTATACACCCTACTTTGGTGCGACCGACTTAGCCATGTTGCCTGCCCGATTTCTGTCATTTACCGGTTGATGAGGCTAGAAGCTACGCTTTATCATCACACCAGATTCACTTTGAATGCCACATCATCAAATCCATCCAATCACCGATTGACATCCTCAACAATACATTATGTGTTAGCTAAAGAAGTTTCCTTCTCCGCTTCCACTCTTGGTACGATTGGAGAAATCAATATATGTGATCGTCTGGAAATGTTCTGTCAAACATCCGTCCATACAAGTCATCCAGGAACAGGATGAACCGAAGGCACTATTCTGTAAACAGGATAGCCCTTGCATAACTCCGTCTTCAATTTCCTTTGGCATAAATGATTCGCAACGCTTATGCCAATACAGAGTGGTTCTTTGGATAACAATCCAACCGGTCTCTCCATATTAACAACGTTAAAATGGTCAAAACTTCGATAGTCTGTGATTTAACTATCGAAGAAAACAGGTGTGCAAACAACGATGTTATTTCCAGATGGAAATTATATCGATCAATCATCATTCAACATTTATCACTTTTTTTCATTAATTTACTTATCTCCTGTTTCCCTATATTCAATATTTCTTATTTTCTAAATTTGGAAAATATACGTTATTAACAATGGAAAACATTTCCATTTCTTGTTTTCTTTATTAGAAAACATTTCTGGTTTCTTATTTGGAAAACATTTCCAAAGCTTCTTCATTGGACTTAGACAGATGTTTAAACAAACCATCGCGATGCCAAATCAAACCATTTCCTTTACTGCTGAACCATAACTATTCCTTAGTTAAAAACGAAGCCAATCAAGTTGGGGTAGAACTACCTCTCAGACCTTAACTGAACAACATTTCTAATTTTGAAATAGGCAAAGTTCACTTTATATTCCTTTTACTAACTTCATTAATTAACCCTCCTTCGAATAGCTATATTCGATTGACTCTTTTCACTTAACTCTATTCGATTAACCCTTATCAATTTACTTTATTGAATTAACACTATTGGATTAACTCTATTTGACTAATGCTATTGATTTACTCATGTCACTTAACTCCTTTCGAATAAACTATATTCGATAACTCCTTTTACTTTCTTCGAATAAACTCTATTCGATTAACTCCTTTTACTTTAACTCTAATCGATTAACTAACATCGATTAACTCCTTTTAACTTTAACTCTAATCGATTAACTAACATCGATTAACTCCTTTTACTTTAACTCTATTCGATTAACTAACATCGATTAACTCCTTTTAACTTTAACTCTAATCGATTAACTAACATCGATTAACTCCTTTTAACTTTAACTCTAATCGATTAACTAACATCGATTAACTCCTTTTACTTTAACTCTAATCGATTAACTAACATCGATTAACTCCTTTTACTTTATTCTCTAATTGATTAACTAACATCGATTAACTCCTTTTACTTTATTCTCTAATCGATTAACTAACATCGATTAACTAACATCGATTAACTCCTTTTACTTTATTCTCTAATCGATTAACTCCTTTTAACTTTAACTCTAATCGATTAACTAACATCGATTAACTCCTTTTAACTTTAACTCTAATCGATTAACTAACATCAATTAACTCCTTTTACTTTAACTTTAATTGATTAACTAACATCAATTAACTCCTTTTACTTTATTCTCTAATCGATTAACTAACATCGATTAACTCCTTTTCGAATAAACTATTCATTTATAAAGATTTACTTTTAGTAACGGTTCTTCACTTTACAAATGATTTCCTTTTATTCTAACTTATCCTTTGATTTTATAAATATTTCTTTTATAAAAATTCTTTTCCTTTTCTATATAAAATCCATAGATTTTATATAAATAATTCATTTTCAAAATACACTTTGAAAATCCTCTTTCCCATATCCAGTATTTCTTATGGTATTTAACATACAATATAACAACGATAAATATCGTCCAAACACACACAATCAACAACATATTATATATCACATCATATATCACAATATATGAATCACAGTAAAATAAATGTTGAGGAATCCACCTGTTTCCCTGCATCCACAGATGTTATACAATAAAATCAACATCACTTTTAGTTCCATATGATATATTCTGTTAAACAGAATCAATATAGAAATTCAACTAACTGACTAGCAGTTCAATCAAACAGTCAACATACAGTCAATCAACCAATATTTAACAGTTCTAAAAATACAACATGAAATTATAAACTGTTCAGAGTTGGTGAGTTTTACTCACACTGGCAGTTCATCGTTAAAGAACGATAAACTGTTTGTTCTATTTGAATCAAACAATTTATTCTGTCATAAATTCATACGAGCTCCAATCCACTTCCAGTCAGCTTCATTGTGAAGCTCTCGTCCATTCGGTTCCAACGCAACTTACGGTTCGTCAATCTGATATCGCATGACGAAGATATGAATTTTCGAAGTTCATACACTATTTAATTAAACTTAAAACTTGAATTTATATTTATAAAATGGGCCTTCACCTTTATAAATTCCCGGCCCAACCTTCTCTAACAAGCCCAGATCCGCTCCCCCTTATAACCCGATACTCCCTCTTTCTCTCCAAATTGACATCCACAAACCCGTTGTTATCTGTATAACCAAATCCGATTTTGACCTCACCGTTGACCCACCACCACTCCTTCTCCGACCACCGATGACTGTCGCCATCACCTCCATCCGTTTCAGCTCCTCAAGCTCCACCCGATGGCCATCGCCAGACCCAACCCGATGCACCTCAAAAACCCTAACCTGCTCCTAGCGACCGTTCATGGTGACGTCGCTTCTGGTTCTAGGCGACCGGAGTTCTCCTCATCGCCGCCAACAGCTGCGTCTCGCCACCCCAAGTCCGCCCAACACTACGAAAACCCCTCCGGCCTCACGAATTCGGTTTGACCTCAACCCTAGTTCTCGAATATACTCACGCTGTCCAAATCCCAACGACAACAATCACGATCGAACCCAACAGAATACATATAGGGATGAAGAGAAACTCAAGGGGATTTCAATCATATGGAATTTGGGATTTATGGGTTTTGTTTGGAATTTCTATGGATTTTCAAAGATCCATTTTTACTGTATATTTTTCTCCTGAGGCTGCGGCGCATGTTTTTGACTAGAGAAGGAAGTAGGTCTTAAGAATTGGACGTTGATGTCCATTTATAGGAAATAGATTTTAGATATTTTAGCTTAGATATTTTTAGATATTTTATTTTCATCTTTTATATATGTTTCTGCCTTCTAAAAATTCATGTTGTCACACATGATACCTAAAAATCACGAAAACTGACATGCAGCTAGAGCTCGACATTATGGTCCTAACAAAATTGGTTTCGACGAATTCCGACTTCGTTTGCTCACCAGTGTATTTTTAAAGCTCTGGATGACCCTTTTAAATATATAAATATATTTAAATATAATTAAATTAAATATAAATAAATTTATATTATCGTATATATTCACAGTGGAATACCATACAGCTCCAATATATTTCTAACTGAATTTAAAGCTTGATATTTAAATCCTGATTAAATCGATATTCGATTTGTAATGAAATTCCCTTTTAAAATATAAATAATTCCTTTATAAATTATAAAGGAATTCCACAGCGACTTTTCTAAAATTTGATTTGGACGTACATCAAAATCTACACGACGAAATCCCGATTTTTCTCTTCTGCTAGAAAGATATACTCCACCAGCTCCACACGTTTCTTGTTTCACAGAAATCCGGCTTAAAACGAATCCTGTACATTCAGTTGAAGTTCGAATCGCCAATTTACGAACTGCAGCGCCATTTCGAGCTCGTTAATAATTATATTATAAACTATACGTTCAACTGTCGACGATTGA
Source organism: Allium sativum (assembly GCA_030737875.1). NCBI lineage: Eukaryota > Viridiplantae > Streptophyta > Magnoliopsida > Asparagales > Amaryllidaceae > Allium > Allium sativum. Next base: position 384,026,989 of record CM060924.1, read on the forward strand.
ATATATTCGTCATTCAAATTCAATTCCAAGCTGAATTAAATATCACAGATGATCTGGTTCACACCATATCGCCATTTCAGCCAATTCTGATTATTTCAGAACTAAATATATTATTTAATTATTATTACAATTAAATATTCACCATTATTTAATTTCCACGACCATTAAATCCACTATATCACTATTTATATAATAAATTAATTAATTATAATACCTCTGCCAATGCGGGTCATTACAATCTTCCCCACTTAAAAATAATTTCGTCCTCAAAATTGCTAAAGTAGAGAACGATCTTATCGACTGGTTAGAACATATTTGTTCACTTCTTAACTTCAGTTTCAACTGAACCAATTTAATTTCAATTAAATTATTAATTAATTATTATCAGTGAAAATTTTCAAACGCCTTAACTCTTCGAAAAATTTCGCCAACACCCCCTTTGTACTGGTCAATAGGTCAAATTCCAACTCGCCTCTCTGGGTCATCTCCAACCCAAAAGAAAATCAAATAGCCAAGAGGCTTGCCAATTCGGCTCATAAATCTTATATCCAATAGAAATATAAACTTGTACCTTTTGTCGACATATCATTATATCCTTTCCACTTGTTATCCATTCAGCGGATACAAGGGTCATCCCAATCAAATTCCAATCTGCTTTTATCCACAACACAACCATTCGCTTTAACCAAGCCAAATCCCATTTCAACTCGAGTTTCTTCTCGATTCCAGACTCTTAACTTGATTATCATATTACACTTCAAATTTGAATCTCACAATCCACTTTGTCTTGATATCATTCAAATTCAATTTCAGTTACCACTTTACTGGCTTTACTTTAATTCAAATTTGCTTCCACAGATTTCTATTTAAATTTGTTTTTAATTCAACAGCCTTTCCCTGGGAGTTTTTAAACAGTTTACTCTTTTCAAAAATCAAATTTTCCTTTTTGAACATGTCACTGAGCCCTTAATTAATATTCCATTAGTTGAATCACTTCTCTATTTCTTTATCAATATTTGTTAACCAAATATTTTTAATAACCATATTGGCCCTTTTATGTTATTTGGAAAACATTTCCGAATATCGCCTTCCTTTATTTTCTAAACTTTAGAAAATATATGCTATTTATAATTGGAAAATATTCCAATTACTTATCTCTTTTCCGCTCTCGTTTATTTCTATACTTCGGAAATATTCTTTATTATGTTTCCAAGCTTACACTTATTTGGGTTAAAACGGATGTTGTGTAAAACATCGTTACGACAACTCAAATACTATATTCAACTAACTCTTATTCAACATTGATCTTCGAGCCTGAAATCTTACTATTTATTTGTTAATAATGAAATCAATTAAGTTGAGATATAACTACCTCTCAGACCTTGACTGAATAACATTTATAACGTCAAAACAGATATGACTACTTACTCGAATAATCAATACCATACAACTACTTATCCACTTTTAAACACGTATACGCTTCCTCTTTCTGTTCTTACTAGATTTTATTCTTAGTCTTCCTTTTTGATTTATACTATTCTATTTCTAAGTTTGTTTCCTTATCGACTTCTATATATATATCGAAACGTTGATTTCTAACTATCAAATTATCTTAAAAATATTTTAACTCCTTAAATTCCCGGAAAAATTTGCCACAACCTCCTTTGTACCAGGAGCATCGGGATATTTCAAATAGCCTCCCATGGCCCTCACCAATCCAAAAGAAAAAGAAAAAGCCAAGCGGCTAGCCGATACGGCGCATAAAATCTCATATATGAATTAAATACGTACCTTTCGTCGAGCATTCTATTTATATACCTTCATACCTTATCCATACCTATCTCATGTATATTTATACATTTCTAATTCATTTCAACTTAATCCAATCATTTTAACTTAGTTCGTTAAGTGATTTTCAAATTACTGGTTTGCCCATTTCAACTTTTTATTTGAATATACATGTTCAAATATAAGCTTAACTTGTTTATCAACTAATTGAATTCCATTTCAATTCTATTTGAATTTCCTATATTCAAATTCCATTTCAATTCTCTTATTCAAATTCTATATTTGAATTTCATTTCAAATCTCTTATTCAAATTTTATATTTGAATTTCATTTCAATTTCCTTATTCAAATTCGATATTTGAATTTCATTTCAATTCTATTTGAATCTTCTATATTCAAATTTCATTTTCACTTTCGATATTCAAATCCTATGTTTTCAAACTCCATTAAATTATATATTCCAATTCCCATTTCAACTATATTTGAATTCTATATTCGAATTCCTATTTCAAACTATTTGAATTCTATATTCAAATTTCATTTCAAACTATTTGAATTCTATATTCAAATTTCATTTCAAACTATTTGAATTCTATATTCAAATTTCATTATTACTCTATATGAATTCTATATTCAATTTTCCATTATTTAAATCTTCTTTATTCAAATCTCATTTGAATTTCTATATTCAAATCCCCTTTGAATTTTCTTATTTAAATTCTATTTCAATTCTATTGAATTTCATATATTCAAACTCCCTTTGAATTTTTATATTCAACTTCTACTTGAATTCTCTTTATTCAAATTCTATATTCAAATCTATTTGAATTCTCTTTATTCAAACTCTATATTCAAATCTATTTTATAAATCCCATTTTGAAATTCAACACAACTTGTCTTTCCCAAAACAAATTCAAAACAGTATCTCTGGTAGTAATTCGTCACTTACAACTCGAAAATGAATACTGATGATGCAGCTGTCATCATCAAAAACTATTTTCCAGCGATCGAAGTGAGTTCAATACTATAAAACCATTTCTAAACATTTCCACTTTGAAATTCATTTCAAAATATAATCCACACGGCTTGTAAAATAATTTAAAATCTCCCAGGATCTTAAATTTTCCTTATTTTTAATCCAAATCCATTTACAAACACTTATCCAATTTTCCAGAATTTTAATTACATTTCTGGTTTAAATTTCAGATTTAACTCATCTAATTATTTCACTTATATGAATTCTGATTGGTTATTTACATAACCATTTCACTTTATAATCTTACTCGATTATAATATCAACCAATATATCCAACATATATCAAAATATACTTTGGGTAAAAATTATTTTTATTTACCCACTTTTCAAAACATATCGTGCCGAACCATCGTATTCGAGTGTTTATCAACTCCTACCGATACAGTGGATCAAACTGATCGACCAGAACCCATAAACAACTCAACCAATGAATCTCCACAATATAAAACAAATTTTTATATCAATAACAAATACATTCACTCATATATATACACTCAATCTCAGTCTAGGGTATTACTAACCCTATCTCTACCGAGTCACGCCACAGAGCCAAGGTAATTCACTTAACTTAAGCTCTGATACCAACTGTAATGACCCGGGATTTTGACGACTTTGGTTATCGCCATAAACTCAATGACGACTAACCAAACATCGAAAAATACCAGTCATTAGTGAAAGAAATTAGAGGGTGAGGAAAGATAAGATAGAAAAATAGAATAGAAGAAGAAGAAGAACACAACATCAGAGTAACACGAATCTCACAGCGGAACAAATAAATATATTTCATAACATAACTTTGAAATACAAATCTGTACTTGAATATACATATCATTATCAAAGTACAACACTTACAACACAGCAGAAATAACTATAGCTATATGATCCTGAAGCCTCCTGCTCTTAGCTCTTCCAGTATATCTGTAAATTCTGACTACTTGACAGCCCGTACAAATTTAGGCACCCAAGAGTTTAAGGAAAACAACAAAATAAACTCCGGGTCAGTCATGGGACTGGTGTGAGTAAAACATTTTAAAACAGTTCAAACAGGTAATCGATATCACATAAGACCACGCCGTATAACGGAACGGGTTTTTCCCTTATGAGAATCCAAATTATCTTTATATCAAAACCTTTTGATAATATAATAATGTCTATCAACCACAATATAATAATCATCTAGCAGAAACGCTTTCATCTCACGTTCTACATATATAGTATACAATCAAAACCGCAAGCACGTATTGGGAAATGGATTTCCAACTATGACAAGGTATGGAATCACCTTTCGCTAGTGTACCTCTAGAGAGGAATACACTGGGTTCAACAAGAACATCTTGCAACCCGGCCACACATGACCGACCACTCATTTTGCTTGAGTGTATCGAATGTATGTCACCAACGGTTGGGATCAGCAAACGTTTCCCGAATGGGACAACATCAACAATAGATTTTTAGAAGTAAATGAAACTCTAGATCAGGTGATTATACACCCTACTTCGGTGCGACCGACTTAGCCATGATGTCTGCCCGATTTCTGTCGTTTACCGGTTGATGAGGCTAGAAGCTACGCTTTATCATCACACCAGATTCACTTTGAATGCCACATCATCAAATCCATCCAATCACCGATTGACGTCCTCAACAATACATTATGTGTTAGCTAAAGAAGTTTCCTTCTCCGCTTCCACTCTTGGTACGGTTGGAGAAATCAATATATGTGATCGTCTGGAAATGTTCTGTCAAACATCCGTCCATACAAGTCATCCAGGAACAGGATGAACCGAAGGCACTATTCTGTAAACAGGATAGCCCTTGCATAACTCCGTCTTCAATTTCCTTTGGCATAAATGATTCGCAGCGCTTATGCCAATACAGAGTGGTTCTTTGGATAATAATCCAACCGGTCTCTCCATATTAACAACGTTAAAATGGTCAAAACTTCGATAGTCTGTGATTTAACTATCGAAGAAAACAGGTGTGCAAACAACGATGTTATTTCCAGATGGAAATTGTAACACCCCGAAGATTCTATAACTGTGAAATTAGCAAATTAAAGTATAATTAATCTGAAATCAAAGAACAAAGGGAAATGGGATACGCCATTGCGTTCGTCTCGGAAAAATACGCGAAATAGAGTCCGAGTTTTCGAAAAACGGAGTCCGTATGAAGAAGATATGGCCTTCGGAAGATTTGAATTAAATTTAAAATTCAAACAGAATAAAATAATTAAAAATCGGGCCCAGTGGGCCAGGGCGAATAAACACCCGCCTAGGCCACCCAGGTCGACTGGGCTGTCGACCTGGGCTACCCATGTCGACAGGGCTGTCGACAGCCCTGTCGACAGGGGTATCGACCTGGTCGAGCCCAGTCAACCTGGCTGGCCAGGTCTGTGTTTGGTCGAATTTCTGTGGTCTGCTTTGTCACTAGGGCTAGGTGGCAAGTTCTAATTGGTCTCTCTATCTAATGAATGGCTACGATCTAACCTAGCAACATCAATGGTCCTAATCAATTCCTAACCTCTATATAAACAACCCTAGACTAAACCCTAATCTATTCATTCAAATTAAGAACATAGCCGCCATGTTGCTGAGGAACGACAAAGAGTAGCCGCCAACTAGAGAGGGAATTAGGAAGAAAGTTCTAAAGCCTAAAGCAATTCAAGCAACCTAAAGCCAATCAATTCAACAAAGGGATCGTATCTCTTAATTAGAATTCGTCGCAACCATTGTAAGTAGAGTATTACTTTGGTATGAATAAACAACTGTATTGATTTGTATGCTTGAATTGGGATAATAAAGATATTCATATTTGTGCGTTCTTATCAATTTGAAATATTATATACGTTTGGATATTTATGAATTATGTTATTCATTATAAAGAACTACATGCGGTAGTTCTATGCAAGTATACGTTTGGAATATTGCGCAAATTATGTAATCTATGTTGAAGCTACATGTATGTAGTTGATTGAAATTCATGCAAGTTTGGGGCTTTGTTATTATGTCATCATGATGTATATTTTTGTGCATAAATCATTTTGCAAGTAATTGAAACAAGTTTGGTTATTATAGCTCATATGAAACTATGTTGGAATTTTGACACTATAATCCATGTATTAAGTCATGCTTTTGCAAAACTTATGAATATGGCTAGGCTATGAATGATATTTAGCATAATTGAATCCATGATTAAGTCTATCTTGTTTACAAGAATTATATGATGACATATGTGAGACATGGCTAGGTTAGACTCAAAAATCCCTTTTTGCAAGTTTAAAGCAAACACCATGATTAGGAATATTTATGCATAAGTATATTTATACTATCGTTATGTGATTTTGTGTTAATAACAAAGTATCCCCTTTGTAAACATGTAGAAACCTTATGAGCATGACTTGTTTATGTTTATGCCATGGACAAATTTAACTTTATTTATGCCATGCTTATGTTTGATATTATGTCATGTTTACGCTAAAAGTATTTATGCCATGCTTATGTTTGACATTATGCTATGCTTATGCTAGAAATATTTATGACATGCTTATGCTTGACATTATGCCTAAATAAGAATATAGGTTCATGTTGTAGTTAAACCTATGCAAGTTCACATGCTTTGATTCATGTCACCTATGTTACCACTATGCAAGTACACCAATTTCTATTTTGTATTTCCAACGTCGTATTGCAAGTTCATACGCTCACCTTCCCCTTTTTGTGTATGTAATCACGCCGTAAGCCTCCCCTTTTCGCATGGCTAAATTGGGCTTTAAAAGGCTAAGCCCAATATATATATAAACGGACGTGTAAAACGGGGGAAAATAACGTTGGGTTAAAATTAATTAATGAATGAAAATATAAAATAGAAGGGCCCAAGTTCAAGTATGGGTTGGGCCCATGATTGGTATAACCTTTACACCATTAACTTAATAATGGGCCGCAAATATTTACATATAAGAAATAAAGAAGAATGACAAAATATGTAAATATAGAAAATACGATGTGTTTAACCCGAGGTTGGATTGAGTTGTGATGTAAACCTGCCCGGAACCGCCCGGCTGTCCAGTAGTCACAACAATACCTATCCAATGTGGGAGGTTAAACATGGAGCCCAGCAAGGACCCGAGGTTAGACTGAGTTGTGGCGTAAGACTGCCCGGAACCAACCGGCAACAGGCAGCCACAACAATACCTGTCTAATGTGAGAGGTCAGGGCCTTAATAAGACAATTAAGGCTGAGTCAGGATTGTTAGGATTAAGTGAACCAAAGACTTAATCAAAATGGAACATGCTAAACTAAACGGACTGGTGGGGTTAGGTTAGGAAACACTTAACCAACTTAGCATGTTGGCTAGAGATAGAAAACCTAGTAACGGGGGACCCTTTTCAGCAGTAACCCTAAAAGGTGTATCAGGATACCCTGAAACTAGGCAGGGTGGGGCACGATTACTGGGCTGATTGTAAGAGGTCAAAGCGACGGCGGTGGTGTAGCAGTGTAGGTTCTAACGGAGTGCGGGCGTGCACACACTCCGGCGCAGAAAAATAAGGCACTGGACACCAGTAGCATACCTGTGCACTCTAAGGTTGTGTCGGGTTGCCACTATGGGACTTGATACACCCCATGGTGGGACCAGCATAGGTAACTACAGACATCGGGGGCCGTAAGACACAATGTAACTTTGCGAGTAGGAGCCGATCATCATAGAATGGATCACATCACCCTGATTATAGGGTGCAAATTGGAAACTAGTATATGGGTTCAGAGATTAACATGGGGTACGATAGTATATTCGACCCTAGACAACTTAACCAAGTTTATTGTGCTTGCCCACTTCTTGTTTTACTTATCATACCCAGTTCTTTATTCATAGACAAAATAGTACTAGACTTACTCAGGCTTTATGTCTGACTCTATTTTTCTTTCGTCTTCTTTCTTCCGTTTCCCCCCCCCCAGGTCCTCAGGGAGGGAACACAGCAGCTTGACCAACCTCAACATCCAGCTTGAAGAAGAGAAATGTATTGCTTGGACTTTCCTGTTTTGAACTATGGCTTTGGACAATCCACTATGGGGCTTTTGCAGTTTATCTACGTTTTATTTATGCTTCTTTAAATAATGTACTCAAGACAGATTATGAAAGTGTTATGTTATGTTTTTGGAAAGGATGTTGTTGTAACACGTACTTGACTTTTTGAAATAAAGTTTGTTGTTCTTCCGCTGTTTACAAATATGTGTTCTTATATCTGTCTTGTATATCTGTGACTTGTACTTATAAACCTCCACCAAAATTAGGGCATTCCCTTTGAGAGTGACCCTAACGGAGGTGGGGTGTTTCACTTGGTATCAGAGCATAGGTTTTACCAGATAAGATAAAAAAAATTTGAAAAATTATTTTCAAAAAGGAAATTTAAAGAAGCATTTTTAAAAGAAAAATATTATTTTATTTTAAAAAGGCAAAGTCCACTCCCCAAAGCCATAGGTACTATCTCTTATCCTTCGTTTTGAATCTATCCTTTTTGTTTCACCATGTCCCAAGATCTTAACTTGCCGGAAGGGGTGCCAATACCTGGTTGGTTTAGACGGTTCTTAGAAGCAAGGGCCACTCAGCCAGGTCCTACCATTCCTCCTCCCCCAGCGGAAGGGAATCATCCAGCTACAGCAGCACCTTTTCCTCCACCTCCTCCTCGGGGAAACACTTTCGCTAAAATATGTAAAGATTTTAAAGCTATGGGAGGAAGGGATTTCCATGGAACTGAGTCCTTCGTAGCAGCTAGAAATTGGCTGAAAGAAACGGAGGACCTATTCATCATCTTTGAGGTAGAAGATAGACAAAAAGTACAGTTGGCAGTGTGGCTATTGAAGGGCGAGGCTTCCTACTAGTGGGAAGTCACTAATGCTGAAAGACCAGTGGAGACATGGGAGGACTTTAGGGCAAGGTTTGAGACTAAATTTCTCTCAGATGCGGAAAGAAGTTTGCAGTTGGAAAAATTCTTATTTCTTAAACAAGGGGACAAGACAGTCAGAGAATATGTGAATCAGTTCGATGAGCTGGCTAGGTTTGGGCTTGACCTAGTCAACACCCCACACAAGAAGGCTCTCCGTTTCGTCAAAGGGTTGAATGAGCCATTACACAGTTTGGCCATGACCCATATACCCATGGGAGCCACATATGAAAGATTGGTGCAAATGGCATTGCTGAATGAAGAGGACAAGGGCAAGAAGAAAGAGGGTTTGCAGCCCAAGAAGATAGACTTTAAGAAGGGCGGTAAAGGCAACAAAGAGAAGAGGAAGTGCAATTTCTGTGGCAAAGTGGGGCACTTAGTAAAGGACTGCCGGAAAAAGAAGGCCAAGGAGAATGGTGGGTGCTTTTCTTGCGGTGAGACGGGCCATAGGGCGAAGGACTGCCCAAAGAAACGAGGACAGGGGCAGAGGACTGGATCCACCCCAGGGGCACAGGTTCATGTGCTAGAAGCGCCACCTCTGCAACAGCGAGGTACAAACACTTCTGTAGAAAGTGTAGTTTATCTTTACGATCACCCCGTTCGCACTTTATTTGATTCTGGCGCATCACACTCCTTTATCTCGTCTGCTTTAGTAGAATCTCTGCACCTAAAAACTAGTATGGTAGAGGACCCCTTAATTGTTTCAAACCCAATTGGGGGCCCAGCTCATTTGTCTATGATCTGTGTGGGATTGAAAATCTCTGTTCTAAGTGTAGAATTTCTATGTAGTGCCTTTGTTTTGGGCTTTTCGGGTTATGGTTTGATTTTGGGTATGGATTGGCTATCCAGTAATGGGGCCATCCTTGATTGTGAGAAAAGGGTTGTTAGGCTCCTAACCCAGCTCGGTAATACTTTGGAAATTTCTTGTAATCCCTCGTATGCGGTTATGCTTAGTTATCTTGAATCGCTAGATGCCTCTGTTGAAAATTTGAAATCAGTTAGAGTGGTCCGGGAATATCCGGATGTCTTTGAAGAGGTGAAGGGCTTACCTCCGAAGCGGGAAATAGACTTCCGCATATATCTTGTAGATAATGCAAAGCCCGTTGCGTTGCCCGTTAGACACATGGCTCCACGGGAAAGGAAAGAGCTCAGTAAACAGATTAAAGAGCTTCTAGAAAAGGGGTTCATTAGGAGGAGCATTTCAGAATGGGGCGCTCCAGTGGTGTTCGCTACAAAGGCGGATGGTTCACTCCGTCTATGTGTTGACTATAGGGAGCTCAACAAGCTAACGAAAAAGAATAGGCACCCTCTCCCTAGAATTGACGATTTGTTTGACCAGCTTGTAGGAGCGTCTGTTTTCTCCCAACTCGATTTAGCAACCGGTTTTCATCAGCTAAGAGTGGCAGAAGATAGCATCGATAAAACGGCATTCAGAACCCCAGACGGTTTCTTTGAATGGCTTGTCATGCCTTTCGGCTTGACAAATGCACCTGCGTACTTCGTGGACCTGATGAGTAGGGTATTTAGAGATTTCCTCAACAAATTCGTAGTGGTCTTCGTAGATGATATCCTTATCTTCTCAAAGAGTGAAGAGGAACATGCTCAGCACTTGAGGGCAATCATGGGAACTTTGCGAGTCCATCAACTAAAAGCCAAATTCTCCAAATGCCACTTTTGGAGGGAAGAGGTGAGGTTCCTTGGGCACATAGTATCCAAACAAGGGTTAGCAGTGGACCCTGCTAAGGTAGTGGCGGTACAAGATTGGAAGACACCAAGGAATGCAACTGAGGTCCGAAGCTTCCTAGGACTAGCAGGTTTCTATCGAAAGTTCATAAGGGATTTTGCGAAAATCTCAGCTCCGCTCACGAAATTGACCAAGAAGAATCTAGTGTTTAATTGGGACTTGGATTGCGAATTTGCTTTCCAACGACTGAAAAGGGCTCTCACAACAGCCCCAGTTTTGACGCTGCCAGATGGGAGCAAGATGTTCACTGTTTATACGGATGCATGTGGGACAGGGCTAGGCGCCGTCTTAATGCAAGAAGGAAGGGTAGTAGCTTATGGCGGGAGGCAGTTGAAAGTGCACGAAAAGAACTACCCAACCCACGATCTTGAGTTAGCCGCCATCGTCTTTGCACTCAAGTCTTGGCGACACTATCTCCTAGGTGAGAAGTTCGAACTTTATACTGACCATAAATCGTTGAAATATCTTTTCTCGCAGAAGGATCTTAACTTGAGGCAACAAAGATGGATGGAGTTTCTTGCCTCGTACGATTTCGAAATCTCCTATACTCCGGGCAAAGGCAACGTAGTGGCAGACGCGTTGAGCCGAAAGAAATTGACCCTAAGCCCGTTGTTTGTTGAAAGACAAAGCCTAGAGTTTATAGCCAGCTTCGACTTTAGGCCTTCCTCCGATTTCATACCGGGCCTGCTAGCATCTCTCGAAGTGCGCCCAACTTTAGTGGATTCAGTAGGGATAGCACAACGCGAAGACCCTCAGCTTGTGGAAACAATTGATAGGCTAATTAGGGGTGAGACTTCAAGTCACCTCAACCGATACTCCATCGACGATAGGGGTTTGCTAAGGCGAGACGGAAGACTATGCGTCCCACAGACAAAAGATTTAGTAAAGAAGGTTCTAGAGGAAGCACATCACTCCAAGATGACGATACACCCAGGCGGAGATAAAATGTACAAAGACATAAAAAGGACTTTCTTTTGGAATAGCATGAAAAAGGACGTGGCAGAATTCGTTTCTAAATGTATGGTGTGCCAACAGGTTAAGGCGGAACAGAAAAAGCCTGGCGGACTGCTACATCCTTTGGAGGTCCCGCAGTGGAAGTGGGATAGCATCTCAATGGACTTCATCGATGGGCTGCCTAGGTCTAGGAGAGGCAACACTAGCATTTGGGTAATAGTGGATAGGCTTACTAAAAGCGCCCACTTTTTACCTGTCAAAAGTAAAAGAACTGCCTCATCCCTAGCATCACTTTACCTTAAGGAAATCGTTCGACTCCATGGAATACCATCTAGCATTGTTAGTGACCGAGACCCCATTTTCACCAGCGAGTTTTGGCGGAGTCTGCAAGAAGCAGTAGGAACGCAGTTATGCTTGAGCACAACCTATCATCCCCAAACCGACGGCCAAACAGAAAGAGTGAACAGAGTTTTGGAAGACCTCTTAAGGTTATGCGTCCTTGACTTCGGAGGGACATGGGAAGACCACCTTCCTTTGGTGGAATTTGCCTACAACAACAGCTATCAAGCAACCATAGGAATGGCGCCCTTCGAAGCTTTATATGGAAGACCGTGCCGATCGCCCACTTGTTGGTGGGAGTCTACTGATAAGCTCATACTTGGACCAGATATGATCCGAGAGACCTCAGAGAAAGTAGACTTAATACGAAGAAGGATGAAGACGGCCCAAGACAGACAAAAGTCCTATGCCGACAAGAGAAGGACCGACCTTGAATTCGAAGTTGGAGACAGAGTTTTTCTCAAGGTATCACCGCTAAGGAACGTTGTTCGTTTTGGAACCACAGGAAAACTAGCGCCAAGGTTCGTAGGTCCATTCCCTATCATCGAGAAGATTGGGAAAATGGCCTATAGATTAGAGCTACCCGAGAAGTTGGCTGGAGTCCACAACGTTTTTCACGTTTCACATCTCCGAAAATGTCTACATGAGTCAGCTGAAGTGGTAGAGCCAAATATCCTCGAAGAGGCCGAAGTGGAGCGCGAAGCAACCATAAGAAAAGTTCCAACCCGCATCTTAGGAACGGAAGTGAAGAAGCTACGCAACCGCGAAGTCAAGCTCGTCAAAGTCCAGTGGAGCGACGCCGAGGAAGACGCGACTTGGGAAACTGAAGCTAGGATCCGTACAGCCTACCCTTTTCTGTTCGAGGGTACTTCCTTAATCTTTCCTTTTCCTTAAGTTGCGCTTTTATCTATCTTTTTAGGTATATTTCCTCGACCGTATCTTTTAGATAGAATCTTTTTGGATGGAAACATGTAGTTGAAACATGTTATGGATGATGGTTGCAAGTGGTTGCAAGTGATTGCTAGTGGTTGCTCGTGGTTGCATATACACACACAATCTAGGTTTTAGATCGGCTCAGTCACTTCATATTGCATATGCATATATGTTTGTATTCGTATATGGTTGAACTTTAATGTATTGTCATGTGGATGTTGCATTTGTATTGAATGATTGAGCAATCATGTAGAATCATGAATAGGAAAATTTGCATACATAATGGATTCATGGCACTTACATAATTCGCATTAAGGAGGTCAACTGAATCAGTAGACCGCCTGATTTTGCATTAGATAAGTTCATGTACACACACGCTTCGCATATGATCATGAAGCATTAGAAGTCTTTTAAGGACAATGGATGCTCGTGTTTGATGGATGAGTAGATGGATGATTGGATGTTAGGATATACATTCCTCCTAACTTGAAGATTTCGGGGACGAAATCCTTTTAAGTGGGGGAGAATGTAACACCCCGAAGATTCTATAACTATGAAATTAGCAAATTAAAGTATAATTAATCTGAAATCAAATAACTAAGGGAAACGGGATACGCCATTGCGTTCGTCTCGGAAAAATACGCGAAATAGAGTCCGAGTTTTCGAAAAACGGAGTCCGTATGAAGAAGATATGGCCTTCGGAAGATTTGAATTAAATTTAAAATTCAAACAGAATAAAATAATTAAAAATCGGGCCCAGTGGGCCAGGGCGAATAAACACCCGCCTAGGCCACCCAGGTCGACTGGGCTGTCGACCTGGGCTACCCATGTTGACAGGGCTGTCGACAGCCCTGTCGACAAGGGTATCGACCTGGTCGAGCCCAGTCAACCTGGCTGGCCAGGTCTGTGTTTGGTCGAATTTCTGTGGTCTGCTTTGTCACTAGGGCTAGGTGGCAAGTTCTAATTGGTCTCTCTATCTAATGAATGGCTACGATCTAACCTAGCAACATCAATGGTCCTAATCAATTCCTAACCTCTATATAAACAACCCTAGACTAAACCCTAATCTATTCATTTAAATTAAGAACATAGCCGCCATGTTGCTGAGGAACGACAAAGAGTAGCCGCCAACTAGAGAGGGAATTAGGAAGAAAGTTCTAAAGCCTAAAGCAATTCAAGCAACCTAAAGCCAATCAATTCAACAAAGGGATCGTATCTCTTAATTAGAATTCGCCGCAACCATTGTAAGTAGAGTATTACTTTGGTATGAATAAACAACTGTATTGATTTGTATGCTTGAATTGGGATAATAAAGATATTCATATTTGTGCGTTCTTATCAATTTGAAATATTATATACGTTTGGATATTTATGAATTATGTTATTCATTATAAAGAACTACATGCGGTAGTTCTATGCAAGTATACGTTTGGAATATTGCGCAAATTATGTAATCTATGTTGAAGCTACATGTATGTAGTTGATTGAAATTCATGCAAGTTTGGGGCTTTGTTATTATATCATCATGATGTATATTTTTGTGCATAAATCATTTTGCAAGTAATTGAAAAAAGTTTGGTTGTTATAGCTCATATGAAACTATGTTGGAATTTTGACACTATAATCCATGTATTAAGTCATGCTTTTGCAAAACTTATGAATATGGCTAGGCTATGAATGATATTTAGCATAATTGAATCCATGATTAAGTCTATCTTGTTTACAAGAATTATATGATGACATATGTGAGACATGGCTAGGTTAGACTCAAAAATCCCTTTTTGCAAGTTTAAAGCAAACACCATGATTAGGAATATTTATGCATAAGTATATTTATACTATCGTTATGTGATTTTGTGTTAATAACAAAGTATCCCCTTTGTAAACATGTAGAAACCTTATGAGCATGACTTGTTTATGTTTATGCCATGGACAAATTTAACTTTACTTATGCCATGCTTATGTTTGATATTATGTCATGTTTACGCTAAAAGTATTTATGCCATGCTTATGTTTGACATTATGCTATGCTTATGCTAGAAATATTTATGACATGCTTATGCTTGACATTATGCCTAAATAAGAATATAGGTTCATGTTGTAGTTAAACCTATGCAAGTTCACATGCTTTGATTCATGTCACCTATGTTACCACTATGCAAGTACACCAATTTCTATTTTGTATTTCCAACGTCGTATTGCAAGTTCATACGCTCACCTTCCCCTTTTTGTGTACGTAATCACGCCGTAAGCCTCCCCTTTTCGCATGGCTAAATTGGGCTTTAAAAGGCTAAGCCCAATATATATATAAACGGACGTGTAAAACGGGGGAAAATAACGTTGGGTTAAAATTAATTAATGAATGAAAATATAAAATAGAAGGGCCCAAGTTCAAGTATGGGTTGGGCCCATGATTGGTGTAACCTTTACACCATTAACTTATTAATGGGCCGCAAATATTTACATATAAGAAATAAAGAAGAATGACAAAATATGTAAATATAGAAAATACGATGTGTTTAACCCGAGGTTGGATTGAGTTGTGATGTAAACCTGCTCGGAACCGCCCGGCTGTCCAGTAGTCACAACAATACCTATCCAATGTGGGAGGTTAAACATGGAGCCCAGCAAGGACCCGAGGTTAGACTGAGTTGTGGCGTAAGACTGCCCGGAACCAACCGGCAACAGGCAGCCACAACAATACCTGTCTAATGTGAGAGGTCAGGGCCTTAATAAGACAATTAAGGCTGAGTCAGGATTGTTAGGATTAAGTGAACCAAAGACTTAATCAAAATGGAACATGCTAAACTAAACGGACTGGTGGGGTTAGGTTAGGAAACACTTAACCAACTTAGCATGTTGGCTAGAGATAGAAAACCTAGTAACGGGGGACCCTTTTCAGCAGTAACCCTAAAAGGTGTATCAGGATACCCTGAAACTAGGCAGGGTGGGGCACGATTACTGGGCTGATTGTAAGAGGTCAAAGCGACGGCGGTGGTGTAGCAGTGTAGGTTCTAACGGAGTGCGGGCGTGCACACACTCCGGCGCAGAAAAATAAGGCACTGGACACCAGTAGCATACCTGTGCACTCTAAGGTTGTGTCGGGTTGCCACTATGGGACTTGATACACCCCATGGTGGGACCAGCATAGGTAACTACAGACATCGGGGGCCGTAAGACACAATGTAACTTTGCGAGTAGGAGCCGATCATCATAGAATGGATCACATCACCCTGATTATGGGGTGCAAATTGGAAACTAGTATATGGGTTCAGAGATTAACATGGGGTACGATAGTATATTCGACCCTAGACAACTTAACCAAGTTTATTGTGCTTGCCCACTTCTTGTTTTACTTATCATACCCAGTTCTTTATTCATAGACAAAATAGTACTAGACTTACTCAGGCTTTATGTCTGACTCTATTTTTCTTTCGTCTTCTTTCTTCCGTTCCCCCCCCCCCCCCAGGTCCTCAGGGAGGGAACACAGCAGCTTGACCAACCTCAACATCCAGCTTGAAGAAGAGAAATGTATTGCTTGGACTTTCCTGTTTTGAACTATGGCTTTGGACAATCCACTATGGGGCTTTTGCAGTTTATCTACGTTTTATTTATGCTTCTTTAAATAATGTACTCAAGACAGATTATGAAAGTGTTATGTTATGTTTTTGGAAAGGATGTTGTTGTAACACGTACTTGACTTTTTTAAATAAAGTTTGTTGTTCTTCCGCTGTTTACAAATATGTGTTCTTATATCTGTCTTGTATATCTGTGACTTGTACTTATAAACCTCCACCAAAATTAGGGCATTCCCTTTGAGAGTGACCCTAACGGAGGTGGGGTGTTTCAGAAATTATATCGATCAATCATCATTCAACATTTATCACTTTATTTCATTAATTTACTTATCTCCTGTTTCCCTATATTCAATATTTCTTATTTTCTAAATTTGGAAAATATACGTTATTAACAATGGAAAACATTTCCATTTCTTGTTTTCTTTAATAGAAAACATTTCTGGTTTCTTATTTGGACAACATTTCCAAAGCTTCTTCATTGGACTTAGACAGATGTTTAAACAAACCATCGCGATGCCAACTCAAACCATTTCCTTTACTGCCGAACCTTAACTATTCCTTAGTTAAAAACGAAGCCAATCAAGTTGGGGTAGAACTACCTCTCAGACCTTAACTGAACAACATTTCTAATTTTGAAATAGGCAAAGTTCACTTTATATTCCTTTTACTAACTTCCATACTTAACCCTCCTTCGAATAGCTATATTCGATTGACTCTTTTCACTTAACTCTATTCGATTAACCCTTATCAATTTACTCTATTGAATTAACACTATTGGATTAACTCTATTTGACTAACGCTATTGATTTACTCATGTCACTTAACTCCTTTCGAATAAATTATATTCGATAACTCCTTTTACTTTCTTCGAATAAACTATATTCGATTAACTCCTTTTACTTTAACTCTAATCGATTAACTAACATCGATTAACTCCTTTTAACTTTAACTCTAATCGATTAACTAACATCGATTAACTCCTTTTACTTTAACTCTATTCGATTAACTAACATCGATTAACTCCTTTTAACTTTAACTCTAATCGATTAACTAACATCGATTAACTCCTTTTAACTTTAACTCTAATCGATTAACTAACATCGATTAACTCCTTTTACTTTAACTCTAATCGATTAACTAACATCGATTAACTCCTTTTACTTTATTCTCTAATCGATTAACTAACATCGATTAACTCCTTTTACTTTATTCTCTAATCGATTAACTAACATCGATTAACTCCTTTTACTTTATTCTCTAATCGATTAACTAACATCGATTAACTCCTTTTAACTTTAACTCTAATTGATTAACTAACATCGATTAACTCCTTTTATCTTTAACTCTAATCGATTAACTAACATCGATTAACTCCTTTTACTTTAACTCTAATCGATTAACTAACATCGATTAACTCCTTTTACTTTATTCTCTAATCGATTAACTAACATCGATTAACTCCTTTTCGAATAAACTATTCGTTTATAAAGATTTACTTTTAGTAACGGTTCTTCACTTTACAAATGATTTCCTTTTATTCTAACTTTTCCTTTGATTTTATAAATATTTCTTTTATAAAAATTCTTTTCCTTTTCTATATAAAATCCATCGACTTTATATAAATAATTCATTTTCAAAATACACTTTGAAAATCCTCTTTCCCATATCCAGTATTTCTTATGGTATTTAACATACCATATAACAACGATAAATATCGTCCAAACACACACAATCAACAACATATTATATATCACAACATATATCACAATATATGAATCACAGTAAAATAAATGTTGAGGAATCCAGTTGGATTCCTCCAACCTGTTTCCCTGCATCCACAGATGTGATACAATAAAATCAACATCACTTTCAGTTCCATATGATATATTCTGTTAAACAGAATCAATATAGAAATTCAACTAACTGACTAGCAGTTCAATCAAACAGTCAACACACAGTCAATCAACCAATATTTAACAGTTCTAAAAATACAACATGAAATTATAAACTGTTCAGAGTTGGTGAGTTTTACTCACATTGGCAGTTCATCGTTAAAGAACGATAAACTGTTTGTTCGATTTGAATCAAACAATTTATTCCGTCATAAATTCATATGAGCTCCAATCCACTTCCAGTCAGATTCATTGTGAAGCTCTCGTCCATACGGTTCCAACGCAACTTACGGTTCGTCAATCTGATATCGCATGACGAAGATATGAATTTTCGAAGTTCATACACTATTTAATTAAACTAAAAACTTGAATTTATATTTCTAAAATGGGCCTTCACCTTTATAAATTCCCGGCCCAACCTTCTCTAACAAGCCCAGATCCGCTCCCCCTTATAACCCGATACTCCCTCTTTCTATCCAAATTGACATCCATAAACCCGTTGTTATCTGTATAACCAAACCCGATTTTGACCTCACCGTTGACCCACCACCACTCCTTCTCCGACCACCGATGACCGTCGCCATCACCTCCATCCGTTTCAGCTCCTCAAGCTCCAGCCGATGGCCATCACCAGACCCAACCCGATGCACCTCAAAAACCCTAACCTGCTCCTCGCGACCGTTCATGGTGACGCCGCTTCTGGTTCTAGGCGACCGGAGTTCTCCTCATCGCCGCCAACAGCTGCATCTCGCCACCCCAAGTCCGCCCGACACCACGAAAACCCCTCCGGCCTCACGAATTCGGTTTGACCTCAACCCTAGTTCTCGAATATACTCACACTGTCCAAATCCCAGCGACAACAATCACGACCGAACCCAACAGAATACATATAGGGATGAAGAGAAACTCAAGGGGATTTCAATCATATGGAATTTGGGATTTATGGGTTTTGTTTGGAATTTCTATGGATTTTCAAAGATCCATTTTTACTGTATATTTTTCTCCTGAGGCTGCGGCGCATGTTTTTGACTAGAGAAGGAATTAGGTCTTAAGAATTGGAAGTTGATGTCTATTTATAGGAAATAGATTTTAGATATTTTAGCTTAGATATTTTTAGATATTTTATTTTCATCTTTTATATATGTTTCTACCTTCTAAAAATTCGTGTTGTCACACATGATACCCAAAAATCACGAAAACTGACATGCAGCTAGAGCTCGACATTATGGTCCTAACAAAATTGGTTTCGTCGAATTCCGACTTCGTTTGCTCACACAGTGTATTTTTAAAGCTCTGGATGACCCTTTTAAATATATAAATATATTTAAATATAATTAAATTAAATATAAATAAATTTATATTATCGTATATATTCACAGTGGAATACCATACGTTCCAATACATTTCTAACTGAATTTATAGCTCGATATTTAAATCCTGATTAAATCGATATTCGATTTATAATGAAATTCCCTTTTAAAATATAAATAATTCCTTTATAAATTATAAAGGAATTCTACAGCGACTTTTCTAAAATTTGATTTGGACGTACATCAAAATCTACACGATGAAATCCCAATTTTTCTCTTCCACTAGAAAGATATACTCCACCAACTCCACACATTTCTTGTTTCACAGAAATCCGGCTTAAAACGAATCCTGTACATTCAGTTGAAGTTCGAATCGCCAATTTACGAACTACAGCGCCATTTCGAGCTCGTTTATAATTATATTATAAACTATACGTTCAACTGTCGACGATTGAATATATTTGTCATTCAAATTCAATTCCAAGCTGAATTAAATAT
This sequence comes from Allium sativum, assembly GCA_030737875.1. NCBI lineage: Eukaryota > Viridiplantae > Streptophyta > Magnoliopsida > Asparagales > Amaryllidaceae > Allium > Allium sativum. The sequence continues at coordinate 384,046,996 of CM060924.1, forward strand.
CACAGATGATCCGGTTCACACCATATCGCCATTTCAGCCAATTCTGATTATTTCAGAATTAAATATATTATTTAATTTTTATTTCAATTAAATATTCACCATTATTTAATTTCCACAACCATTAAATCCACTATATCACTATTTATATAATAAATAAATTAATTATAATACCTCTGCCAATGCGAGTCATTACACAACAGCATTGCCATCAATAGGCAATCCTAGCAAAACCGCAACATCTGCCAAGATGATAGTCATCTCACCGACTGGTAGGTGAAACGTGGATGTCTTAGGCCTCCACCTATCCAGTAAAGCACCGACAAGGCTATGATCGAGCTGGATGTAACCTAAGCGAAAAATATGCATGAATCCAGCCCTCTGTATCTCGACAAATACGTGAGGATCCTCGGATGTCAATTTTGAAAGTGACGACGAGTGGTCTATGGAAAACTCAGTACTGACACTCTGCAAATTTAATTGATAACAAAAATTGGGGTTTGACGTCTAAAAAAATGAACATCAAAATTACTACTTGCGTCCGATCGGCATTCGATGTCCTATGTTGCGGCTGCATACATAACAAGCTCGGATCTACTAGTCCTGGCTCCATCTCAGGATACTCTGCAAAAAATGCAGGATTAACTGTTACAAACTGTTCCAAACCAATAAAATGATTTTCATAGTAATTCGGTTAAATGCATAGGGGACAAGTTCAATATCAATTATATTTCAACCAAATTCACTAGTAAAAGGACATTTACAGTAAAACAGTTAAATGCATAGGGGACAAGTTCAATATCAATTCTTAATATTTCATTTATTCCTTTTATACACATTAAGAATGCATTTTGCATTGCTTTGTGCCAAAAAGCAAGCAGGTGTCTGCCGATATTTGACTGCCATGTGGCAACAAGTTTTAGAGTATAACCAAGTCTTAAAGTTGAGTACTTCCACGTCAAAATCATGCACAAGTACACTTTTTACTACAAATGAATTTGTGACACACTTGCGAAGTCTGTAAAGTCCGTAAATGAGTGAGCAACAAATTCATGTACTTCTTTTGGCCACATCTACATAGTACACAACTTACATGCGTCGTCAAACTTGTTTGTTATTAATCGCAATACCTCGATTCATACTATATCCAATACATGACATCCAATACCCATCATTTAATCAAAAAACTCTATTCAATAATGTGAAAAATATACACACCAAAACCCCTAAGTCTTAAATGCGAACAATGTATGCAACAGTGTACAAATTAGGGTTTAGAAAATTGAACATGTATGACCTAATTTCAATGTTGTGTACACAAAATTGAACATGTATGCCAACAATGCGAACAATGTACACAGCATTGCTTTGTGCCAAAACCTCTATAACCAAAAATTCTTAAACATGTATGACCGAATTTCAAAATTGAAAATTAGGGTTTAGAATCTTACCAATTTCGTGTTGTACTCCGGATGTGCTAGCCATTGTTGTCTTTTAGGAATAGATTGGATGAAAAATGGGTGAAAATGGAGTTGATTTGAGTTTTTTTTTAATTTTCGCAGCAGTAATAAAAGAGGAAAATGACGAGAATTGGGCAACTAAAGCGAAAAGGGGGAAGAAGGGTCTCGGGATAGGGTACATTTTATGTGCAGGGTTTTACTGAAGGTGAGTTTTGGAAACTTGCCTTCGTATTTTACTGAAGGCGTGTTTCCAAAACTCGCCTTCAGTAGCCCGACAGACAAAAACAGGTCTATTCGTGTTATTAATTCTGAAACAAGTCTATTCATGTTATTTTTTATAGAAACAAGGCTATGTATGTGAATTATCCTAAGAAATAGGGAGAAACTTCACTACCAACTCCTTTCGTCAAGTTCGTGTGAACTTCAGGGTATGATTTCATAATCGATTTATACTCATTACCAATAGTTAAAGAAGAAGTCATTTTCAGGATTCGATATTTACAAAAACTAGATCATGTGACAATCAACCATAAGAAAATAATGATGTCCATTAATTCTATGGGAAATTTCATTACATTAGTGGGCCAACAGAAAATAATACAACTATTTGTAATTTTCCTTAACCAATTGAAGTCAGTATAATCCATGTCCATGTTTCTTTGCATTTCCAATTACTTGTAGAGCCCAATAATGTCCCAAACTCAATTCGACAAAGATGTCGACGCAGCTATTCAAACCCTATTAGCCCTATTTCCCATCCTCTTCGACAAACCCACAAACCTACTATCACATCTTGCTCTAGAAAATCATATTAACCTTCAAATTAATTCTTAACTGTTAATGCACGCCCCTATCGCTACCCTTAGTTTCTAAAGAACAAAATGGAATGTTAACTACGAGACATGCCTCAAGATTAAATATTCTAACTGTACATAAGTCCATCGTCATTTTTGTCAAAAAAAAATTACACATGGCTTTTTTGTCGATTGCGAACCCTCAACGCCATAAAGAATATTCGCTTATCCCAACTATCGATGAACTTTTAAATGAGTTACCAGATGCCATATTTTTTTTAAACTAGGACTACATAGTGTATATATATTTTCCTAAACTAGATTTACGTAGCAGATATTTCGAAATCCACGTACACATACTAGACGTTCCAAAAAAACCGTTTTGTGCACACAAATAATCCAATGTTTGGGTGTTGCATTGATTGGAACGTGGATCCGTAAACCTTTAAATATTAGAACATATGATGAACTGAATTTTGTGGCAAATAGTCGGGTCAAGAATGAGTTGTGCAACAACTATTTTGCTTTGATATCAGATGTCAATTATTAGTTGGGTGTTAGGACATGAAATCACATTCACAATTGCTTCCTAGATACATATTGACAACCAATCAACATTGATTTTTTCCCCAATCTAGGCTAGTATGTGGATACCGGAATCAAATCCCAAATATCGTTTGAAGCATTTCTCCATTGGCTTAGTTAAAAATTATCATAATCAAAATTTTTCATTCCTATGCATCCACTAAAACCAAACAAGGGATTGTCTAGCCATGTGGAAGATGGCAATGTCAACGAATTGATCTTTGTGGGTTGAGTGGCATGTTAAGAATATCTTAGCTTGGAATATCCAACTGAAAGATTTTGGAACCGTTGAATACCATGTGATAACATTCAGTTGGTCTTCTGAAAGTAGAGGTTTGGGAAAGTGAATATGGATTTTAAAGTGGAAGAGGTTGTAGAGCTATTGAGTTTTGTGATGAAGTGATTTGTTGGAGACTGACTGTGATATCGACAATGTCATCATGTTGATTGTGGGCATAATTCACCCATTTAGGCCAATTTCGAAATAGTATTATGCATATAGCCATGTTTCAGAATTAATTACGGATGTAGATCTGTTTGTGTTTTGAAGGCGAGCTTTGGAAACATGCCTTCATTAAAATACAAAGGCGAGTTTCCAAAACGTGCCTTCGGAAAAACACACACAATCAAACTTACACACAACACCATATTCAAACTACCATACAGACGACACCACATTCAAACTAACCCACACACAACACGGTGATATAGTGCTATGTCAAAGCGTAGTTTAAATTACATAAAAATTCTGCATAAACTATTAATAAATCGTTATGGTTTAGAAACGATTCCACAGCGACTTTCTGAAGATTTGATATGGACATAACTAAAAATGCTGGATTATGAAATCTTTAGTTTTCTCTTCCATTATAAAAATATATTCAGTAGATTTGAATGTTTCTTGTTTCAAAGAAATCCGACTTAGAACATATCATATATATTCATTTAAAGTTTAATGCGTAAAACTGCGAATTACCACGACGCTACGAGCTTGTTTTTAATTATACCGTAAATTATACATTCAAATATAGCGAATTTCATAAACCAAATAACAACAAATATTAACTAAAAAGATGATTACAAGAGATCGTAACACAGAAATAAGTACTAAAACTTAGGAGGCAACAAATGCTAACACGAGACTAGGTACCATTGCTTAGGCTACAACAGATGCTAATTAGGAAAATAGTACACCACCAAACTACATCTCACATTCATGCTCTTGAGATGTGAAGTTTCCTAATCATTACGGTTAAACCGCAACTGTTCAATAACGTTTCGGAGACATTGAATCTCTTGTTCGAGTTTGTTTGCATATGTTATCTCCCTTGGGCCTATCGGTTCGTCTATCCATTCCGTGTAGTTGCATCCATTCGGGTAGGATGGACATTGTAGAACGCGATGACCAATATTGCTGCCTTCTGCTCGAACCACAACCACAACCGGATAACCGCAGTAGCAACAAACTTGATAAGAGTCACCTTCATGTTCATAAGGAATTGGAACATGTAGTACTTGATAAGAATGAACTTCTTGTCATGGTATAAAGAACGACTGTTCATGCGTGTGTTGAACATTTGGTACTTGGGCTTGATGTGGAGGTTGGACGGGCCGTTGTTCGGACGGTGGTCTAACCAGAGAGCTCAGTTCATTTAGAAACTTGAGTTCATCTGCAAGCTCCTAAGGTCGTATCTGTTCATATGCATGTTCTTCAGAATCTGAAGATGATGGCCAAGAAGGCATAGTTGTGGTAAAGCACAGAGTAGTTAGAAACAAAATTGTTGAAGTGAGGTAAGTTGTGAGTAATTCGACAGGGATATATAGTTGCGTAGTGTACAAGTGAATAACGGGTAAAACAAAGAATGATGTGAACGATCACTGGTACACTTTGCTTCATGTGCTGCACAACACTGTTTCTTCTGGCGTAATACTATAGGGAATCTGCTTTACATGCTGCTTTAACCCTGCACTGACTAGTCATATAAAGAGTGATTTATCACTACTTAGTTTAAGGGATCGTCACATGCACACTAAGTTATCATCAATGTTTACGGTTTTTATCAGCAATATTCATACTTCTAGGAATTTTAATATTTTGCATTACATAACTGAGAATTTTACAACGACAACGATTACAACATCAAGAAACACAAACTACAATCATACGACTTACAACAAAGGAACACATGAACGTCAAATTCGAAGTACAATAAAACACATTAAGGTAGTTTTCACATAATCTACCAAGGGCGTGGGTAAAATCTAGCTCTAGGTGACTAAACTCCACGTTCGTACTTCGGAGGGTCAATCCACTGCTTAAAGTAACAACAATCAATTTTAGTAGGAAAAACCTTGTGGTCCTCATAGGCTTCACCACCGAAAAATCGACGACTGGCATTATTTTCGGTTTTGGAAACTACCACGACCGATACTTCTCCACAACGGCAAATAGGATTGGATCCACTGGGAATTAGTGGCTCGACAACGTGCCCTGCAACTACCCTTTCTTTTCCAGGTCGTTGATTTACTACCGATTCATCATCGTTTTCCCATTTGTCCACGGAGGATCCTATATTTTCTTTTCCCTGTTTCGACATGGTGAAAGAGGAAGGAGGAGGCTGCTGGACGAAAAGAAATTGTGAATGAGGGTTTAGCTGAATTTAGAGAAGCCGCTATATATACTGGAAAATAGGGTCATTCTCATCCACATATAATTTAAACATTTCACTACATAAAGGAGTTAAAAAACAGGGTCGTCCCCATTCCTATAAGCATTATTGTTGACAAATGTCTGGCCAAAATGTATATAGTATGGTTACAGTGTAGATTCTCTATCATGGATACAGTAGACAGTGAAAACTGCATATTGAGTACTCCTATCACCTAGCATTTAACTTAATAGCAGTTCTATAGTGTTTCTGATGGGACAATTTCTGAAGTGACAACTGCATACTGATTAGTCCTATCACTCACCACTCCTTGATTTATGGGTCGTCACATGCTTCAAACCAGCCTCTCTCACTTCTTAAAGACCAACTACCCTCTCTTCCTTTCTTCATCACTCTCTTGTTCATTGTACCACTCTCTGGCTTTTTGTACATTAGTTCACTGTCATACTGGCTAACTGGGCATACGACGACGACACCATGGTTCAAATGTACGATGAGTATGAACGGGGTAAACAACCCGTAGCAGATGTCGAATTTGTGCCTGAAACGCAAATGGGTGTCCAAGTAGATGCAGCAGAGGTCGAGTCCGAACTCTTTAGTGCAACGCAGCCAAATGTTGCAGTCCAGCGCATTGGAGCGGTTCAAAAATCCCTCAATGATCAGTTGAGGGAAGTTCTTGCTCGACAGAACCTTGATAGGTCAAGCTCCAGCATGACGGGTCCTTCAGTCCTTTGCTATTGCGGAGTCGAATGTAATGTACTTGTTTCTAAAAGTCAAACGAATGCAGGTTGTCGCTTTTACGGTTGCAAAGCGTACATTCATGCACAAAACCTCCAAGGGTTGCAGAGTTGTAATTTTTTTTCATGGTGCGATCCACCTTTAACAGAGAGAGGTGTCCAGTACGCACTTGAGATGCAAGCTGAGTTAAATCGCTTGAAAAGAATGAATGTGGCAATTAAGAATGAAATGCTTCATGGGTGCTACGGTTCATTCCGAAGCTATAGGTTGTAGTTACGTTGTATAGGGTCATGGTTATGTTGTATCATTGGGTCTAAGTTATGTTTTATTGTTGGGTCTAAGTTATTTTGTCTTGTTGGGTCTACGTTATGTTGGGTCTACGTTATGTTGTCTTGTTGGGTCTACGTTATGTTGGGTCTAAGTTATGTTGGGTCTTATTTATGTTGTACTGGGTCGTACTAATATGTTTTTAATAAATTAGATGAATGCGGTTTGTATGTTGTATGTTGTTCTTGTACAATTGTCTGGTTTGCTTGAAATAGTTTTTAAAAGGGTTCAAAACCGAAGGCGAGTTTTCAAAACTCACACAAAGGCGTGTTTTCAAAACTTACCTGTGGCAACCCCAGACCAACACAGGTCTACATATGTAATTATGTTGGAAACATGACTAAATCTGTTATAAGTTTTAGAAACAGGCCTGAGTGGGTGAATTTTCCTTTTTTTTTACTACAAGTTGTATTTATTTAGGAGTTCTTGATTGTTTGGCTGATGTGAACCTTATACCCTCAGTGTCGAGATATCCATGACAATTTACTTATTCTAAACAGAGGTATTATCCAGTCCTTTAACAAATCTTATAGGAAGAAGAGAAGGAATTAGATTCTTTACAACTTCATAACTAAGTGTTACTGAATGAAAATAATGATTCATAAAGGATTAGGGAATTGCTAAATATTTAAATTTCACTTAAGCTAGCAGCTAAAAATGAGCCTTTTCACACAATGTCCCAGGCCAATTGGTAGGTTTCATAAACCTGACAACTAAGGAGAAGGATCTGGCATGATCATCCACTCAGTGACCAAAATCACTGGGAAATATTTTTCTAGAAATGCAGTACTTAAACAAAATGCCATGCAATTAAAACCAAAAAACCAACCTTTCATGACAAAATTCATCAGAATCTATCAAATGACACTGCCCTCAAACATACAAGGCGTAACACATACTATCACGGACAATGAGATGGTCCATTTCAGAACTCCTTGGCCTTTCACCCGACACCCAGACATCTTCCGTGCCAGTAGGTGAGCCTATAAGGCACGATGCCACTGCCATAGGTGCATGCACTATTGCCAATAAAATTGTAAACATGTTAACACTGCTGTTGATTTCTAGATGTTGATCAAGTACCAGCCACCTGAAAGAGCTCTCATCAACCACGTGTGCACTCTTCTTGTATCGACCAATCCCTATACTCCCTGTTTCATGGCTTCCACTAGTCTCTACATGGTCAATGGCACTAGCTAAATTTAATAATCAAAATAATTATAGGATTTATTTATTTGGGGAAGAAGGAGGAAGTATATAGCCAAGTAGTTTTGTTATTGAATGATGTGAGATGTAGTGGTGTGGGACTGATTTTATAATAAATTTGGAGGCCGTGTTCTTCTTTAATTAGCTTTTTTGTATATATGGGTTCCTTTTGAGAATCGAAATTATGAAATCCCCACAACAGGATATCATTATCAGGATTAGTGTCACCACCTGCATATAGAGATTTTTCCTTATTTATTATATATATTAATGTTAGGCATGTATTAGGAAAGCTTATTAAATTAATTAGTCTTCCAATTAGCAGATGTACTTTGATTGTCCTATATAAGATCATCATTGGTGATTGTGCCTTTCATTATTTGGATCATATCACATGTTATTAGCAACAAAGAACATTCTGCTCAGTTAGAAATCAAAAAGTGCTACTTATTCCTTGATTCTAAAGAGCAGAAATAGGAGAAAAAGTAGACTAAGTTCGTATTACAGAAAATTTTATATTATAATAATATGTGCAGAAATCAAATGGCTATGTTGATAATCTGTTAGGATAAAAGGATAACTACCTATAAACAAGTTTATTCATGTTATCATGTTCTTGTGCATCCATTTTGTTATGGTTAAAATATAAAGAAGTTTGTCAAACATGTTCTTTTATATATTCAATAACACCAGAGTCACTTACATGCTGGTATATGTTAATTTGTAATAATCAGAGAATCAGCTTTTGGTCAGTAATGTTTTGTATGTTCGTATAAAACTTACTCATGCTACGTATATTATGACCTATTGACCACGTCTGCATATGTTAGCAACTTAGCATACAAGACTAATCAAGTTTGATTATTTCGATACTTCTAGCTACCTAATTAATTTTTATTTTTCAACATTTAACATGAAATAATGATTTAGTTTGAGGATCATTTAAATTATATGTATTTATTAAAAAAACTCTAGCTTTCATTAGATACTCTGAGGTGAACAGTTGAATATCAAAGAGTCCACGGGGTCTATGGAATATGGAATAGACGATACACACCCGGTATGTATACTTTATTGGGATAAGAATAAAATAAAATGATGAAGCAGCTAGAAAGTATTTATCTTTTTTCTTTCCACTCTTCATTTCCTACCTCATTTTTAAAGTTTCTTTTCAAACCAAATAGTAGCATAGTTTAGAACCCATCTTGTCGTGGTTCCACTTTGTTTTCACCTCCAATCCATCTCACAATCGCTAACCATGACTTTACCAAATAGATGAATTCATTCAAGAAAACATCAACATCAACACCCAAACCATCTTACACAATCAGGAAACCACAACTCCACAACCGGTAAAGTGCTCTTTCGAAATAAAAAAGATGACTTCCTCCACAATAAGGAAAATTCACCCATTTAGATCTTTTTCTGAAACTTATAACAGATTTAGCCATGTTTCCAACATAATTACATATGTAGACCTGTTTTGGTCTAGGGTTGCCACAGGCGAGTTTTGAAAACACGCCTTTGTGCGAGTTTTGAAAACTCGCCTTCGGTTTTGAACCCTTTTAAAAACAATTTCGAGCATACCAGACAGTTGTACAAGAACAACATACAAACCGCGTTCATCTAGTTCGTTAAAAACATATTAGTATGATCCAGTACAATATAAATAAGACCCAACATAACTTAGACCCAACATAACGTAGATCCAACAAGACAACATAACTTAGACCCAATATAACGTAGACCCAACAAGACAAAATAACTTAGACCCAATATAACGTAGACCCAACAAGACAAAATAACTTAGACCCAACAATAAAACATAACTTAGACCCAACGATACAACATAACCACGACCCAATACAACGTAACTACGACCCATAGCTTCGGAATGAACCGTAGCACCCATGAAGCATTTCATTCTTAATTGCCACATTCATTCTTTCCAAGCGATTTACCTTAGCTTGCATCTCGAGTGCGTACTGGACACCTCTCTCTGTCAAAGGTGGATTGTACCATAAAAAAAATTACAACTCTGCAACCCTTGGTGGTTTGGTGCATGAATGTACGCTTTGCAGCCGTAAAAGCAATGACCTGCATTCGTTTGACTTTTACAAACAAGCACATTACATTCGACCCCGCAATAGCAAAGGACTAAAGGACCCGACATGATGGAGCTTGACTTATCGGGGTTTTGTTGAGCAAGAACTTCCCTCAATTGAGCATTGAGGGATTTTTGAACCGGTCCAATGCCCTGGACTGCAACGTTTGGTTGTGTTGCACTAAAGAGTTCGGACTCGACCTCTGCTGCATCTACTTGGACTCCCATTTGCGTTTCATGCACAAATTCGACTGTTGTTGCGGCATACTCATCGTACATTTGAACCATGGTGTCATCGTCGTATGCCCAGTTAGCCATTATGACAGTGAACTAATGTACAAAGAGCCAGAGAGTGGTACAATGAACAAGAGAAAGAAAGAAAGAGAGGGTAGTTGGTCTTTAAGAAGGGAGAGAGGCTGGTTTGAAGCATGTGACGACCCATAAATCAAGGAGTGGTGAGTGATAGGACTAACCAGTATGCAGTTGTCACTTTAGAAATTGTCCCATTAGAAACACTGTAGAACTGATATTAAGTTAAATGCTAAGTGATAGGAGTACTCCGTATGCAGTTGTCACTGTCCACGGTAGCCATGATAGAGAATCTACACTGTAACCATACCATATACTTTTCGGCCAGACATTTGTCAACAATAATGCTCATGAGAATGGGGACGACCCTGTTTTTTAACTCCTTTATGTAGTGAAATGTTTAAATTATATGTGGATGAGAACGACATGTTTTCCGATATATATAGCGGCTTCTCTGAATTCGGCTAACCCTTATTCACAATTTCTTTTCGTCCAGACGCCTCCTCCTTCCTCTTTCACCATGTTGAAACAGGGAAAAGAAAGTGTAGGCTCCACCATGGACAAATGGGAAAACGACGATGAATCAGCAGTAAATCAACGACCTGGAAAAGAAAGGGTAGTTGCAGGGCACGTTGTCAAGCCACTAATTCCCGATGGATCCAACCCTATTTGTCGTTGTGGAGAAGTATCGGTCGTGATAGTTTCTAAAACCGAAAATAATGCTGGTCGTCGATTTTTCGGCTGTGAAGCCTATGAGGACCATAAGGATTGACCCTCCAATGTCCGAACATGGAGTTCAGTCACCTAGAGCTAGATTTTTCCCACGCCCATGGTAGATGTATATGAAAACTACCTTAATGTGTTTTACTGTACTTCGACTTTGATGTTCGTGTGTTCCTTCGTTGTAAGACATATGATTGTAGTTTGCGTTTCTTAATGTTGTAATCGTTGTCGTTGTAAAATTCTCAGTTATGTAATGAAAAATATTAAAATTCCTAGAAGTATGAATATTGCTGATAAAAACCGTAAACATTGATGATAACTTAGTGTGCTTGAACCAAGTAGTGATGAATCACTCCTGATATGACTAGCCAGTGCAGGGATAAAGCAGTACGTAAAGCAGATTCCCTACAGTATTACGCCAGATGAAACAATGTTTTGCAGCACGTAAAGCAAAATGTACCAGCGATTATTCAAATCATTCTTTGTTTTACCCGTTATTCACTTGTAGGCTACACAACTATATATCCTTATCGAATTACTCACAACTCGCCTCACTTCAACAACTTTGTTTCCAACTACTTTGTGCTTTACCACAACTATGCATTCTTGGCCATCATCTTCAGACTCTGAAGAACAGGCGTATGAACATATACGACTTTAGAAGCTTGTAGATGAACTCGAGTTTCTAAACGAACTGAGCTCTCGGGTTGGACCACCATCTGAACAACGACCCGTCCAACATCCATATCAAGCCCAAGTACCAAACGTTCAACACATGCATGAACAGTCGTTCGTTATACCACGACAAGAAGTTCATCCAATTCCTTATGAACATGGAGGTGACTCTTATCAAGTTTGTTGCTACTACGGTTATCCGATTGTGGTTGTGGTTCGAGCAGAAGGCAGCAATATTGGCCGTCGCATTCAACAATTTCCATCCTATCCGAATGGATGCAACTACACGTAATGGATAGATGAACTGATAGGCTCAAGGGGGATAACATATGCAAACGAACTCGAACAAGAAATTCGACGTCTCCAAAACATTATTGAACATTTACAGTTTAACCGTAATGATTAGGAAACTTCACATCTCAAGAGCATGAATGTGAGATGTAGTTTGCTGGCGTACTATTTTTCTAATTAGCATCTGTTGTAACCTAAGCTATAGTACCTAGCCTCGTGTTAGCATTTGTTGCCTCCTAAGTTAGTACTTATTTCTGTGTTACAATCTCTTGTAATTAGCTTTTTAGTTAATATTTGTTGTTACTTGGTTTATGAAATTCACTACATTTGAATGTATAATTTACGGTATAATTAAAAACGAGCTCGTAGCATCGTGGTAGTTCGCAGTTTTACGCATTGAACTTTAACTGAATATATATGATACGTTCTAAGTCGGATTTCTTTGAAACAAGAAACGTTCAAATCTATTGAACTGTATTTTTATAATGGAAGAGAAAACTGAAGATTTCATAATCCAGCATTTTTAGTTATGTCCATATCAAATCTACAGAAAGTCGCTGTGAAATCATTTCTAAAACATAACGATTTATTAATAGTTTATGCAGAATTTTTATGTAATTTAAACTGCGCGTTGACATTGCACTATATCACCGTGTTGTGTGTGGGTTAGTTTGAATGTGGTATCATGTGTACAATAGTTTGAATATGGTGTTGTCTGTAAGTTTGGTTGTGTGTGTTTTTCCGAAGGCGCGTTTGGAAACTCGCCATTGTATTTTAATTAAGGCGAGTTTCCAAAACTCGCATTCAAAACACAAACAGGTCTACATCCGTAATTAATTCTTAAACATGGCTATATACGTAATACTTTTTCTAAACAGGCCTAAATGGGTGAATTATCCTTAAAAAAATGTTTCCCATTTATGCATTTTATTTTGTTAAAAGCAGCTTTAGTTTTGGAAGTATTGCGTGACAGTCTCTTTGACTCAACAAGGAATTACAATTGTAACTTGGTTCCCTAAAACAGGTTCACAATTTTGTTCAATCTTTTCATGAGAAAGAGGCATTTTTGAAACTTGCATTTTAAATTACCATGCATGCTTTGTATTTGTTTCAAAAGGTGACGTATGTTGGAAAACTGAAAGGTAGAAATAAAGTAAAAGTGATGATACAAATTTTATGGTGGGCAAGGTCACTGCCTTGAAAATAAAATTCCACAATTGTCGTCCGCTTCCAAAGGTCAATACAATGATTCTTCATACTCAGTGCATTAAATGTTGAAGAATTGTATTGGACATTGCTTGAGATTTTAAGTAATTTGAAGTGGCTTGTTAAGTTTTTTGCCTTCTACTTAAAGAGAGAAAATCAAAGAAAAGCAAATAAACGTGGATTTATTCTTGCCTTATTTTGGTTTACCTCAATAAATAAACCTTTAATAAATAAAAAGTGTTACCTCATTAATATAGATTACAAAAGGCCAAATAACGAAAGGATTTACATAAACAAATTCCATTGTGAATGAGAGAATTGCGATGGATGAAAAATAAACATACATAGTTTTCTCTACCATAAGCTCTAAATCAAAATTTTAGCCTTTATTAAATACAATATTATTTTATTAATGAGGAAAGTTAAATAACAAACGAGTATAAGACTTTAGTTTTTGTTTTAATTACTGAACAATCCTCTACTAATTAAAGCAAAAATTAAAAAAGACGGGGAAAATAACATGGGCAAGAATGAAGTTTCATATGAAAGTACCAATGTCTTAAAATTGAATTGATACCTAAAATAGTGAGTTCAAAAATTAATCCATGTGGTGAGTTTCTTCTTGAACTACAAAGATTTGGGTTAAGATCTCACTACCCGAATTATGCTTTCAGTTCCTACAAATTCTGCGATAAACATCCACTTTAAATGATCATAACCCTACCTTGGAAACATTTTGAGTGTTCTAGAAAGCTCAAGTCTCGCATGTAAGGCGACTCGCTTTTACAACGTAGTAAGTAACGTGTTCCAATTTATCATCACTACTAATGGCTATAAACCCACTAAGAGGAAAAAGCCCAACCTCACAAAATAAATATGCACAATTCATCAAGTGTGTCTCAAAAACACCACCAATATGTACAACGAATTATATATTACTAACAAGGCATTGTCTTAAATAGATTAATTAATTTATCAAGTGCATCTCAAAAGCACCACCAATACTGATTATGGATTTGAAAATAGCAAATGAACTTAAATTAAGATAAACCAGTATACTCATCAAGTGTATCTCACAAGCACCACCCAAACTGTGATGGATATACATAAGCAAATAATAGAATCCATCAAGTACATCTCAAAAGCACCACCAAAACTAGTTATGAAATATATAAAAAGAGAAAAATGACTCAAAATAAGATAAACCATAAACTCATCAAATGTCTCTCAAAAGCACCACCAACATTGATTATAGGGTATGCAGAAGAAAAAATAATAATTCAACAAATGTGTCCCAAAAACATCACTAAAACTGATTATGGATTACATAAAGGAAAGTAATATAATCCATCAAGTTCGTTTCAAAAGCACCACCAAAACTTGTTATGGAATATATAAATGTAAAGCTGAAACTCATAACAAACACTTTGTCGGTCTTCCTTTTTGGTTCAGTGATGCAAGTTCGGCAGTGTTTAGTCATGTCATTTCAAAGATTGGAGTTTCTTTTGCTACATAGCCTTGGTCCTTTGTTATAGTGTAGCCTCCTATTGTTGTATTTTGATCGGGATTTGGATGTATTACTTTTGCTGGTCCTTAAAGGAATGTTTAATTGTCATGTTTTAATGGTAATTTGCTTCTTCGTATGCAATTTTAATTTTCTCCCTACATGGAGTTGAAATTTTGTAGTTTATAAATAGTGTCTAGCTCCAATTATCTAATCTAAATAGGATGTAGTGGACGGACCACTTTAGAAACCGATTGTAGTGGACAATCCACCTTAAAAATTGGTAGTAATAGGTTGGTAATCTGCCAATCTCCTATTATAATTATAATTGTTATTCGTTATAATAATAAGTGTTTGTGATCACTTTAAAAACCAGTTGGATTTGGCAAAAAAAAACTCATAGCAAACAGTAGAGTCTTTCAATTGCACCTAAAAAAGCACCACCAAATCTGTTTATAAATTGAGTTAAAAAACTTAAACTTGCAATAAGCAAAATTATCCACCATGTGGGTCTCAAAAGCACCATTAAAATTGGTTATGCACAATACTAAAATTAAATAAAAAAGATTATACCAAACTTGAAAATTCATCAAGTGTGTCTCAAAAGCACTAGCAAAATTGGTCATACATAAAAAAGGGAAATAAAAACCAAATTCACACAAAACAGCAGAATACATCACGTACATCTCAGAAAGAAGTTGGTTATGCATTGTATAAATAAAAGAAACTCAAAATCATAGAAAATGGAAAAATACATCAAGTTCGTCTTAAAAGCACTAACATAATATGTCATATTTTGCAAAAGGAATGAAGCTCAAACTTATATAAAATAGTAGCATCCATTAAGACCATCTCAAATGCACTACCTAATTTGGTTATGAATAAGATATAAGTAAGTAAGATTCAAAATCGTACCAAATATCATAATTCATCAAGTGCTTTTTGAAGCACAACCAAAGATGGTTAAAAGTTATATAAGAGCAATTAAACGTAGAAACGCAAAAAAAGGAATTTGCAATCATATTGCATAATTAGACCACAAATGAGTGTTCTTCACAATTTTCACACTCTGCACAAGAGTCTATTCTTGTTGAGGATTCAATGACCAACTTCGTTTGAAAATAGACAATTTTTCTTTGGATCCTTTACATTTTGGTAAACTAGCTTCTTTCGCCTCTTTTCTGTCCATTTCATAATCTTATAGACATTCCAAATTTTACCAATAAAGGTGTAAATATTGCTCCGTACATCGTAAGAAATAATAAGTTTATGGGTTAAGAGAAACATGACGTTTCCTTTAATTATACCATGTTCATCGTTTAACAAATTATATTATTTATTTTTATGTACGTAAGAATTAAGGAATATGTCAATACTTTTACAATCCATGAACTATTTTTTCCAATTTCTTATGAAGAATCATGTTAGTCTGAAACAATCTAGCAAATATATTTACTTCACATACAATATGATTTGCAATAATTAATATATTCAATTTTATATATTTTCCATAATAAAATTTTATGCATAAATATTTACTTATCTAGCATTATATTCCATAACAAGTGTTATCCAAAACAGACTTGTGATAACTTTCACAATCTGGAAACTCATGATCAATATATTCAAAACATTAGATTTGCATTCTTTTCTTAATATAATGATAAATTAAAATCATTTTTCATTCAAACATTAAACAAACCATTAAATGATTTTAATTTTCTTTCATTAATAAGCAATAAATAAACTTTATGATTATGCTCATAAAATCATTTAAGCAAAATTAATGTTTTTGTCATAATTTTATATTTGATTTTGACATTGTTACATATGCAAATAAAGGCAGACATATATGTTAATTTTATTGGGGTTTTGTGCATAGAGGAAGTTTGACAAAACGCCCGAAAAACATGATCTTTATCACCCAATGACTTGAAGATGAATTTGATTGAAAAACAAAAACAACACACATAGTATTGGAAATATGACCACACGATATTCCACCCAACCACCATCTTTATTGATTCACTAATAAAAATTGTTTACAATCGATCTCAACTATCATTACAAACAATTACAACTTAAACTAGTAACCTTGTTGAGAAATAGGTAGAGAATATCTAAAGGCTAAAAATTTGGGGAGAAAGACAATGAAGAATAATGACAAATTTTCCACCATTAATGAAGATGTTACCTAGGTCTTTTATAGAGTGAATTGCTTCATACTCAAGTTTTCTTGACCTCGAAGTAAACTTACCACCCAAATTATCTTCATATATGTAATAAATTTATTTGGATAAGCACCAAATAATTCTTTCCTTAATTATCCCATAAATACAGTGACAAATCTCTTCACCAAATCTGCATAAATAATTTGTTGCTCATAATTGTGATTTGCATATCACAAATTTCAACACTCTGCCTTGATATCAAATCACAACATCTCCTCCACTCAACAACAGCCAACATAGATCTCACTTTCAACCTTCTTTTCTCAATTAATAGCATTACAAACCTCCACCATCGCCCACTAATGGTGCACCTCCATCATCCTGCACCACGCCAACAGCGATCGTCAAAAGCGTTTGTAATACCATAAACACCTCCATCTCGTCTTTATAGATTTTACAACTCGACATCCGTCTTCTGCTTGACATGATCTCTTCATCTTCGGGATCCCTCGAGCATCATCAATATCTAGACCCTTGTCGATACCATAATCCTCCACCTTAGGACCATCAGCGGTGACCATATTAACCACTCCACCTTGTTGTGGACTAGGTTCTTCAACCGTTACCCGCCTTCCAATGTTGACCATCGAACCGACCAAACTATATAGGTTTCCCTCCTCCAAAACTCCTTGCATCATCACACAACCACCCTTCATCACTCTCAAAACTCCACCTCAAGTCTCATAAGTGCAACCGCGATGATCTAACTGACCAAGAGATTTGAGGTTATGCGAACATGTGGGTATGTGCCTCACACCAGCCACTTCTCTCACCACTCCATCATGCATATGAAACCTAACAACTCCAACTCAACAAATTGGTAGTTCTACTCCATTAATTGTCTTTATCATTCCAACACTCTTCTCATACGAAGAAAAACTTTTCACATCTTGAAATATGTGAAAACTGGCTCTTGAATCCATCTTCCAAGGCTCCGCAAACTAAATAGGACATCACTTAAAG
Organism: Allium sativum; assembly: GCA_030737875.1. Lineage (NCBI taxonomy): Eukaryota > Viridiplantae > Streptophyta > Magnoliopsida > Asparagales > Amaryllidaceae > Allium > Allium sativum. The sequence continues at coordinate 384,064,778 of CM060924.1, forward strand.
AATCACTTTTGATACCTTCAGCAAAGCCTGCTTGTGCCAAATCACTATTATTATTATCTTTCACCTTCTTCTTCTTCATATCTCGTATATATGAATAACAATCATTGTGCTTATTACCTTCCTTTTTGCAATGGAAACAAGTGAATGCACCTTTGCCTTTGGCTCCCTTTTTCTTCCAAACTGTATCCTTTGAGTCCCCTTCTACCATTGTCTCACTTTGAATCGATGTCAACTCCGGCCCTTTTCTTCTTAGCTCCTCATTCAAAAGACTGCTTTGAACCGTTTCCAAAGAGATAGTTCAATTAGCATTGGAATTACTCAATGAAACAACCAAATTCTCCTAGCTTTCCGAAAGAGAACTCATCAACAAAAGAGCCTGCAGCTCATCATCAAAATTGACCTCCATGTTTGCCAATTGATTGATCACATCTTGAAATTCATTCAAATGCTTTGCAACAGACTTCTCCTCATCCAATCGAAGTTACACAAACTTTCGAACCAGAAAATCCTTACTTGAAACACTCCTTGACTCATACAAAGATACTTATTTGTCCCACAATGCCTTCGCAGATTCACAACTAGCCACATGGTGGAACACCGAATCATCCAAATATTGGTGACTCAACGTAATCGCCTTTTTTCCCATTTTCTTCCACTTTCCCTCATCCATATTCGAGGGTTTCACCCCGTATCCATCAATGGGATCATGCAAATCACTGAGATATAGAATGTCCCCCATCTTCAGCTTCCATATGAAAATGTGTGTGTGTACTTGTCAAGTATAATATACTCACAAGGATCTGTAATATGGTGTATAATACACAAGTATGAAATAATAGCTAATCACATATATAAAATAGTAAATGTAGTAAAAAGGAAAAATCACACCAGGAATTTTTATACTGGTTCGAAGCACCGTCCAACGTCCAGTCCCAGACTTCCTTTTGGATTTTCACTAACAACCACCTCACTTCACCCGAAGGAATAGGTATACAACTCTCGAGCCGCCGAACGGGATTTCACGCCTCTAACAACACGAGGACTTCAATACTTGCCTCTTTCAACACCAAGGACTTCAACACTTGCCTGATCACATGCAGGACTTTAACTAATACAATGGTTTTGACTTTTGCTTTGTGTTCTTGATTCAACACGGATAGTCAATAGTTTGAGTACAATCTTCCTATAATCCGATCCTCGAGTACATACTTTGAATGCGTATATTTTAAGGAAGTAGAATGCTTGTTGAATCAAATGATATTAAATTGGTTCAAGGATTCAGCAAGTATTTAAATTTGGGGAGCTTTTGTTTTGCAAAGAGTATGAAAATGTAATTCAGAAATTAGAGAGAATATAGAATGATTCGTTTATTGTAAAAAAAGTTTGAAGTTGTTTATATAACAGCAGAAAGGTAGTAATTCTTCATGAAGAGTTTCTATAAAAAGTTATGTCAATTTCCTTTGATTATTGAATAGAAATCTCTTCACAAATAGAAGCAACCTTTTAGAAAAAGCTTGCTGTTTCAAAACGGATGACTGGTTGAAAATCACCAATCGACTAGTTGAATTTAATTAAAATTAAAAATTCCAGAAAAATAGCCATTATGTGCAAAAACACAGACCGGTCGACTGGTTATTTTTGGGCGGTCGACTGTTTTATGGCTATGGACTGGAGAACCTCGGTCCACAATCTAGATCACTCTGCACTCTTTCCTGGTTGGAGCCCGGATCGTTTGGGCTTTTTCTGTGACTTTTCAATTCCTCAAATATACATATTTCAGCAACGAGGATATGATATAACTTTATAAATTGTTTTGTGCATTCGTGTTATACTTTGAGGATAGATTTTAACATATTTCTAACATGACTCAATGTATGTATATATACATAAAACCTTATCTCTATGAAATGATCTTCATTGCAACTTTATATGTTGGCATCGATCAAAATCTTGTTCTCAACACCATATACCCCAATTCTTCCCATTCAAAATAGCCATCTTTGAAAACGTCATCATCTCCGACATTTACAATCTTCAATCCAACAAACACTCCAAGTTACGCGATGATCTAAGCTCTGATACCAAACTGTTGGGGTTTTGTGCGCAGCGAAAGTTTGACAAAACTCCCGAAAAACAGGATTTTTATCACCCAATGATTTGAAGATGAATTTGATTGAAAAACAAAAAAACACAAATAATAACGGAAATATGACCACACGATATTCCATCCAACCACCCTTTCTATTGATTCACTAATAAAAAAATGTTTACAATCGATCTCAACTATCATTACAAATAATTACAACTTGAACCAATAACCTAATTGAGAAATAGGTAGAGAATATATAATGCTAAAAATTTGAGGAGAAAGACAATGAAGAATAATGACAAATTTTCCACCACTAATGAAGATGTTACCTAGGCCTCTTACAGAGTGAATTGCTTCATACTCAAGTTTTCTTGACCTAAAAGTAAATTTTGCACCCAAATTATCTTCATACATGTCATAAAGTTATTTGGATAAGCACCAAATAATCCTTGCCCTAATTGTCCTACAAATATAGCAACAAATCTCTTCACCAAAACGGGATAAATAATTTATTTCCCATAATTGTGATTTGCATATCACAAATTTCAACAAACTTCACATAATAAATGGATTACTATCATTTTCTTTTTCCTAAATATATTAAAAACAATTCATACGAATTCCTTTGAATGTTTATCTGCTTGGATACACAACTTTTATTATTAGAAAATTAACAATGAAAGTTCAAACAAATTAAGGCATCCATTAAATTAGCATCATATTTGTTTTTTACTGGTATATGAATGCTGTTGTAACCCTTTGAAATGTAAAAGGATAAGATTTAAACAATCTTAATTAGTAAATTCGAAAAGCTTCATTATGAAATGATTTAATGGCAAAATACTTCATTACGAAATAATTTGATCTAGAAAAACTTCACAGTAAAATTTCTTATTTTTTTACTGTTGGTTACAAAGCAACCAGTGAATAAATCATTAATTCATATTATAAAAGGTTTGTAAAAAAATAAAGCATGTCATAATTCTAATGGCTATATTCCCAGCATATGAATAAAATAGTTAAAAAAATTGTTGATTTTGAAATAGCAACTGTGTGATGACCTGAATTTCGGTATACTTTGAGTTGACCAAATACAACACAATTCCAACCAAAAGAACACTAAAACTCATATGTCAAAGTAAGAAATTGGAGGATGAGAAAAAGATAAGATAGAAAGGTTAGAAAAGAAGAAAAAGAACTACACAACAACACCTAATCTCCCAAATCACAGCGGAATAAAATATAATATATATAATCGTTTCGAAATACAAAACTGAATTTGAACTTTAATACGTTATCAGAGTACATCATATATATAACACAGTGGGAATAAACTCTGGATATCTAATATTTGAGCCTTCTGCTTCATGCTCCTCCAGATAAACCTATAAAATCCTGAACTACTTGACTGCCTTACATATTTGGGAACACAAGAGTTTAGGGAAAACATAAAAAAATAAACTTTGGGTCAGTCATGGGACTGGTATGAGTAAAATATTTTAAAACAGCGTGGTAAATGAAGGATATCTCATAAGACCACGCCGTAAAAACGGAATGGGTTTTTCCCTTATGAGAACCCACAATACTTTATTTAACTCTTCAAAAATGTTTTTGATAGAAAAGATAATCGTAAGACCGACCCATACATAAACATGGATGGTTTTACCTTACGATAACCCAAAACATCTTTATATCAAAACTCTTCTGATATTATAATAATATATATCAAACTACAAATAAATAATTGTCTAGCAGAACGCTTGCATCTCACGCTCTACATACATAGTATAAAATCAAAATCGCGGGAGCTTATTGCAGATTGAATTCTGACTATGACAAGGTATGGAACCACCTTCCAATAGTGCATCTCTTGAGGGGAACACACCAGTTCAACAAGAACATCTTGCATGACCGACCACTCATTTCCCTTGAGTGTATCAAATATATTGTCACCTTACGATTGGTAACAACATAACTGCTCCCGCGAGATACAGAAGCGAAAGAAGAACAAATAGGAATTTCTTCAAAAGATGTCAATATATCCTAATTGGGAGCGACCTACTTAGCCATACTGCCTACCCAATTTTTTTCATTTCCTGGTTGTGAGGCTCGAGGTCAAAACTTTCCTTTAGATATATCATGTCTTTATTTACTTTGAATGCCACATCATCAAACCCATCAAATCACAGTCTGGCCTCCCAAAACTAAGGTTATAAAGCTAAGAGAAATGAATTCCTTTACCAACAAACATAGTTTAAAGAGATCACTCATATGATCTGCTAGGTATAATCTATCAGACATTCGTCTATACAAGTTGTCCTGGGACTAGACAAACCGAAGGCACTATTCTGTGAATCCATCTTAGGAAATTTCTACCTACGATCAACAGAACAGCCCTTGCATAAACTTCGTCTTCAATGGTCTTGATTTTAGATTAATCAACTCCTAGGTCGAAACATACTGGTATTTGGATTTCAGTTAGAAAACCAATCCCAATCTCTTTGAATCGATGAACGTGAAAATCTTTTAGGGCCAAGTAATGCTTAAAGGAATCAAGTTATCATATAAAACAAATTTCAATACTTATAATTTCAGGACTTATATACACAATTGTAGATTTCAACAGTAGTTTGATATTATCTAAATAAGACATGTAAATGGTTAAATTTAAACTGAACAAGTTTATTGGGTCATATCGCAGCATGAAAATAAATTAATCAACAAGTCCATCATCACAACAGATCTTGTTTATCACAATCCAACAATTCAAATACAACTAAACGTCATTGGTTGGTCTTGGAAATTTATTATTTCCATATCATATACATCTCAGGTTTAATTCACTATAAGAATCCATTTATTTTACTTGATTATAACATATCGTTATAATCCATACTTCAATATGTATATATATATATATATATGACTTATGAATATTACTATTATTTCATTCCTTTAGATGAATAAGTAATTCAATATAATTAATTTAAATATTATTTAAAACAGAAAGTAAAAGATACTGTCCTAAAATTCAACATAGTCGATTATCACTTCAACATCTCTTTTCCATTCATTTCTATTCCATTTTATTACTAAACTTCAGAACAACCTTATGATTACTAGTCAACCAATTTCTCTTATCGATAACTCTAACAACCATTCTTGTCTGCAAATGTCTTGCTTCCAATGTTATTTAGTTCGGGTTGTGAATATCCTTCTTTCTGGACTTGTTAAATTACATCGACTCGATTTCATTAATAATTACAGGGTCCAATTCTTGTTTATCTGGTCACCATATAAATTCCCATTATCATAGATTACAATATCATCATTAACTGAACTTTGAAACCATTTTAAAATATTTTTATTGACCTAAGTCGTTTAAATTAAAATAAAATTTTGTTTCAAAACATTTGAGTTTTATCGTAATATTATTGATGATCAAACATTCTCCACTAATCACTGTTGTCTCTTGATTTCAGATCAACTAATATGACTGGAATTATTTATCTAGATTTTTTTGAAATAAGAATATCCGTATTTTTATTCTAAATAAATAAATTTGACTTTATTTATTTAGATAAAATAGCTTCGTTAAACTCTGACAAAGTCTAACTCAATTCATTATGATCACAGACCGATCATTTACTATCTGTCCTTTTCAGATTAATGGTTTTCCCTTTTATTTGTATATTAAATTCATACAAAAAGAAATCATTTCTATAATATATTTCCTACTTCCCTTTTATTTACTTTAATTTTCTTTACTTTCTTCCCTTTTATTTTTATTTTTTTATTTCAGAAATGATAAGGAATTTTTTTCTTTATATCCTTCCTTATATTTCTTTTGCCTTTTAAATATTTCAGCCCACCTCCTTTCCCTTTACTTTTATTTTACTTTATTTTCAATTTTTACCGGTCCAAAGCCCATCTCCCCAAACCCACGTCTCCCTCTTTCCCTTGTCTTTTCTTCTTCCTACTATTTATCTTTTTTTGTTCTTCATACCCACTGGGTTCAGTTCCATCCAGAACAAGCTTGACCACCTATACTTGCTTCGATCCATTCCTTTCTCTCAAATTTTCTTCTTCTTTATTTTCATAATACCCAGAACAGATGGCCAAGCCTCCATGCGACATACACCATGTTTCTTCCTACTAAAAAGAATGGATCTCCAGGGAACTTCCTATTATTCATATGCGTGCACATGAAGTGCACAAGCGATCCCCCACGACGATCGACCACATGCAACCACCCGCAAATCTGCCTTCGCCCCCTCTTCACGTCGACACCACAAACGACCCCCACCCCCTGCAGTGAAAATGAACAGTGTCACCGAACCTTTATACTTATACCTCGATCCAAGAAATCCCACCACATTACCCACCCCTATGTCTAGTCATCATTTGACTCCTGTCATACCTACCTGACACCTTCCACCGTCTAACCCCTCAGGTCCGATTGTCTATCACCTCCTATCGATGGCTCAGTTTAACCAAAAACCCTAGGCTTTCGAAACATAAGTCAAAAACCTTAAATCTCCGCATTTCCCATCCACAAGTCACCGGAGTTTGCCCAACTCCAACCTCTCCTCCTTGTACCCCCAAGCTCACTACCAAAAAAGCAATTTCCTAAATCATCAGCCTGTGTTCTAAATTTAATTTTATTTAACCTAAAACTTAATTAACCTGTAACTCGAATTATAATCATTAAAAATACCTTTTACTAGTACAAATCCATTCGTATATCTAAAATTATTAATTTCCCTGCTTGAAAAACTTTGTTAAAAATTCTCTTCACTGATATTCCTTACATAAAAAGATATAATTTTTTATTCAACTTGAAACTAATTTTAAAATTAATTATAGAGAATCATAAATGGTATGGTGGTTAATACAGTCTCCCAGCATTGATCAGATCACATTGTATTGATCTTTATAGTTACACGGTGGTTTAAATACAAAGAATAGAGCTCTGGTTATTTTACAGGCTTTCATATATATATATATATATATATATGTGTGTGTGTGTGTGTGTGTGTGTGTGTGTTTATATATTTATATATTTTCTTTCATTCAAATGAAGACCGATTTACTTAGCACAACATATTCCGGTGTATGTATGTATATATGTATCATTTTGCATTGGATTCAAATGGAAACAAAAGCTTACTCATTAATATTGGTTATTGTCTTAAGGTTCCAGGTTGTACATATATATGTGTGTGTGTGTATTAGTTTTTGTCCACTGGTCTTATCCCGATCTTAATTCAATATAGAAACTGTAACACCCCATATTTTCTGTGATCGTCAAAGTAACAAATTAAAGTATACTTAATTTTTAGAAGAAGAATTAAGGGAAAACGGGTAACCATTGCATTTGTCTCGGAATTCTGCTTGAGATTTAGTTCGAGTTTACGTAAATCGGACTACGTATGAAGAAGTTATGGCACTTAGAAGTTTCAGGAATTTAAAATAAAAACCAGCCCGAATTCAAATTTAAAGTTTCGAAATTAAAATCACACACCCGGGCTGGGCGGGAAATTTTCCGCCGAGGACCCAGGTCGACCAGGGGGTCGACCTGGGTAGAACAGGTCGACCATGGGGTCGACCTGGGGGTCAACCTCCCCCCCCCCCCCAATTTTCCAGATCCGTGGACAGATTCGTTTTTCTGCATTTAGACGCCCATTCTTACCAAATTCGTTGCTCCTAAGCTATTTAAACACCCCCAAAACTCAGTTTCTCTCCACACAACTTCATTACACCTATACTCTACCCTAATTCATATCAAAATAAATCTAAGATGGGGTTATGCTGCTCAAGTCCTTTGTAGAAATCAAGTTTAGAGTTCAAGTAGAGATTCAAAAGCTAATTCTACGACTTCAACAACTATTTCTAGGAATCAAATCTAAATTAGAAGAACAAATAGTCTACTTCAACGGAGAACTATTTAGTTTCAAAACACAGATCCCAGAATTCAAGACCCCTCTGTAATTTGTAAGTTCACGTTACTTTCAGAAATAAAAGTTAATTATGATTCTGACATTGTAATAAATTTGGATATGAGATTATGCCTGTCTTTCTATATCCTTTAGATCTATAGATAATATTATGTCCGTTCTTTGTCTCTTCTTTCCTTCTTCCCTTTTTTGTTTTATAGCGAGGATACTACGAGCCTGAGTCAGATCTCATAAGAGATGAACGTACGTTGGAAATAAAATTGGACATAAATTATGACTTTGGACATGACCAGTGCTCACTACAACAATAATACCATATTACAACGTTAATTTTACAACGGTGGAAAATGCACGGTCGTAATAAATGTTTTTACAATAGTCAGTTCACTAAAGTTGTAATAAACATATTTCTAACAACTTTTTTATTGTGGCTGTTGTAATAAATGCCTATTACAACTTTTCACTCTTACCTGTTGTAATAATTGATAACTTTAACAATTAAAATTTTATAATTAGTAATTAGTATAATAATAATTAATAATATTAATAATTTCTATTAAATAATCAATAATTAGTAAATAAATAAATATTAATAACTAGTATATTAAATAATAAGTTATCAGTATAGTTAAATAATTAATAATAAGTTATCAGTTTGTGAATAGGTCATGCATTTGAAAATAATCCTAGTCGTCGTCATTTAATTAGTTGTTGGTGTTCTCGGACTAATTGTCGAATCTTGATTATCAAGTCTTGACAATCATAACAAAACACTTCGGCTCTGAAACAAAACGCATTTTGGCTTCAAACGCAAATCAAAACACTTCTGCTCTCTTTTTTCAATTACGTTTCCCTAGCATGAAGTAATTAACATTAATAATTACCGTTCAATAATTAAAATAATAAATAACATTCAATAATTATTAATAAGTAATTAATAAATAAAAAACAGTAAAGTAGTATCTTGTACGTACATTACAATTTTCGTTTCCTGTACACCGAAATTTTCATTTCCCTCCACAAGCCTGCTTTTAGTATGTCCCCAAATTTTCATCTTCCCTCCACTACCCGATTTTCTAACTGAACGATCCAGCTAACCCAATTAAATTTTGAGACCCATCTCAAATGATAAACCCTAACTCTGGAGATCTTTTATGGTCGCCTCAAATAAAGAGAACCCTAGCTCATGCGATTTCTACCAGCCTCTAACATCAACGCCCTAATTAAATTCACGATAACCAACATCTTCGCCCCAACTAAACTGACGAGACCCAAATCCACTTCTAATACCACCGCCTCCTTCCTCAACGATGACGATTAACCTCTAATCTCCAACATCTCCACTGTGTCTAACATGTCCAAGTCATCTTGGTTCATCTTAGATCACGGTGTTGATGTGTTTAGCTTGATTGTGGTCGATTTATTTTCGGTATGGTTGAGAGAAATTTTCATATGGAGGAGGTAAAGGCCTTTGGGAAGGTGTATGAGGATTCTTTGAGGAAGACTGAGCTATAGCAGAGCTTGTTGGCGGTCATGGAGTCTGGGAGGATGGTCTTATCGCGGAGAATGTCAGGTTGGGGGCAGAGATGCAGGGCAATGGAGATCGAGGTAAGGTTTATCTTATTTTCAATTATCTGGACAGTTTCTTAGTTAAATATCAATTTTAAGCAAGCTCAAAGAACGAAGAATTATGCTTCACATTCTCTAATGTTCTAAAAGGGAATGATTCTCTTTTTACTAGTCAAATGTTATGCAAGCGGGGCAATAATACTGCCTCGTCGAGCACTGTTATTTTCTAGTAAATTTCTTTATTTAAAGCTCAGAAATGAACTAGAAACTATTTTACAAACTCATCAGTTTTTGGCTCATAATAACCCACAATTCCGTATTAACGTTCAATTAAAGTCCTTTCTCATATCGTTGGCTCATTTATACTTTTTTCGGTTTTATAAGGTTGCAAGTTCATGGATGCCTGAAAATATCATTCAAAAAGTGATTGAAGGTCGGTTAAAGAAATACTATGAAGATGTATTACTGGTACATAAGGACATTATGGATGATGGTGTAAAGATTCAGGTAACTTGTACATAACAATTGTAGTAGATTATGGATGATGGTGTACTCCTATAGGATATGCATTTTTTTGTGGATAACTTGTGCTTGTACTAAGTTGCATTGTAACGGTCAAGTATGTAATAATGTACGAAATGTTGTCAAAAACTTATTATTTGAAATACTGAATATTTGAGTATTTTAATAAATTAGTTTGCAAATAACTGTAATATCGGATTTGCTTATGGAGTATTGCTTTATTTAGTGTATTGTTCTTTTCAGTTGCAAAAGATTTTTATTTTTTTAAAAACCCAAATGTCAATCACAACGGTGCATAACAGTTGTAGTATATTTTATTACAACAGTGCATAACTGTTGTAATAAAGTTTATTACAACGGTGGAAAAAAGTTGTAAAATATACATATTACAACGGTGTTGCAATAGTGCAAAAAAGTTGTAAAAGATATTAGTCTATTACAACTTCTTAATACACGACGGTTTGCCCACCGTTGTAAAATGTATATTACAACGGTGTTCCACTGTTGTAATAGGGCCATTTTGTTGTAGTGGCTAAAATTTGGGAAAAGTATTAAATTGTGTATAATTGGGCATAATTGAGTTGTAGCTGATTTGAGGACATAACACATTCAAAACATAAAGTGTTGGAAATATGACTTGAGATTTGAGGCATAAAGTGTTGGACATATGACTTGATATTTGAAGCATAAAGTATATTGGACATATAACTTGGGATTTGGGGCGTAAATTGAACTATAAACATGTAAGTTCAAGTTATTTTCAGATTTAAACACCTAATAGTGATTTTGGCATATAATGAAATGGATCTAAGTCCATGCTTGATGACAAGACAAACCTTTAGATTAATTCCTACCTTTCTATTGAATCAATGATTTACATGCCTAGGAAGTTATTATTCAATCATGCCTGTCTTTGTTGGACATCTGATATATAATCCTTTTAGGTTCATGATGTTTTTTATATCAGATCTATATGTCTATAAGGTTATTTCTGTTAGTTTGTTTCAGATCTATCTTTGTTATACACCAACTCTAACAGATCTGTAATCCTCTAAGGTCCAAAATATTTGACTGATCTACCATTTTAATGCCTGTTTTATGCCTACTCTCGTTTATGTTCCACTTTCGTCCCCTTTATCTTATGAATCTAGATTAACCTCGAATCTAGACTGAAACTTACTATACGAGCGATTGGAATGCAATGGTAATGGTGGAACATAATTTTGTAACTTATGATTTTGGGCTTAATTTACCTTTGTTGCGAACCTGGGGTAAATTGAAATATGAAATCTAGATTTGGGTATATAGGGTAAATGTGTAGATTAAAGATGAACATGCCTAACCTGAGGTTAGATTGAGTTGTGGTGTAAAACTGCCCAGAACTGCCCGGCACATCCAGTAACCACAACAACATCTATCTAATGTGAGAGGTTGGTGCATCATGCCCAAGAAAAACCCAAGGTTAGATAGAGTTGTGGTGTAAAACTGCCCGGAACCGCCTTGCACATCCAGTAACCACAGCAACGCATATCTAATGTGAGAGGTTGGTGCATTAATAAATTAATTAATGCTAATGAACAAGATGAATTAGTAGGGTTAAGTTCATAGGAACGCTTAACCAATATAACATGGATGACTAGGGTTAAGTAATAAGAAACATTTAACAAATATGACAAGATGGATGACTATAATTAAGTTAATAGGAAACACTTAACTGGTATAGCATGATAAATGGAAAGGGTTAAGTTAACACTTAACCAATATAACTTGATTTGTGGTAGGGGTAAGTTAACTTAAGAAGGCGACACTTAACCAAAGTAACATGACATGATGAGTAGGTGGGTTAAGTTAACTTGAATTGACTGAAGATACTCTACCAATACAACATGATGAACACGTGGGGTTAAGTTAACAAGAAACACTTGACCAATATAATTTGATGAACGAACGGGGTTAAGTTAATAGGAAACACATAACCAACATGACACAATGATTGGGTGGGTTAAGTTAACATGAATGGACAACACTTAACCAATATGACATAATGTGCAGGAGGGTTAAGTACATATCGGGTTGGTGGGTAATATTAGTACATATAGGCCCACACAAAACTTAACCGTTAAATAAATATGCTTGAATCGATGGGAGGGTTAAGTACATCTCGTGTAGGTGGGTAATATTAGTACATATTGGCCCACACAACTTAACCGTTAAATAAACATGCTAGAATCAATGGGAGGGTTAAGTACAACTCATGTAGGTGGGTAATATTTGTATATATAGGCCCATAAACTTAACCAGCAGGAAACCCTAGTAACGGGGACCCATTTCAGCAGTAACCCACATAGATGTATCATGGTACTCCAAAACTAAGCAGGGTGGGGCACGATTACTGGGTTGATTATAAGCAGTCAAAAGCAGCGGCAGGGGGTACATCAATGTAGGTTCCGACGGTTTACGGGCGTGCACGTACTTCGGAGTGGGAAAAAGCAGGCACTGGGTACCAGTAGTTATACATTGTGCATCTTGAATCATGTCGGGTCGCTATCATAAGGTTTGATACACCTCATGGTGGGACCAGCACAGGGTATCTACACACAAGAGAGGGCCGATTGACACAGACACATGGGACATGAATACAAGTAAGGGAGCCGATCGATAGGGTAGTAAGGGTACTTCTAACATGTTCATGGCAATTAGGTAGATGGAGGTGGAATCCTCACAATAGATGTACACCTAAAGGCTCCCACAATTACGGGGATTGGGAAAACGCTGTAATATTTTATACAGAAAATAAAAATCAGAATAACAAAGTAGTAGCGAAACAAAGAATGAGTAGAAGCGCATTGAGTTTATCTTGCCTTGTCATACCTTATGCTTATCCTATGTTATCATGTTATCCCTGTTATCACAGTATTATCTTATATTCAGTTTATTCATGTCATGATGCTTTTGCATGTTTATATGCTGAAAGTCACTGGACTTACCAGACTTATATCTGACCTAGTTTTGTTTTATCTCTTTTCTTCCGTTCCCCCTCCCCCAGGTTTACAGGGAGGAAATGTTACCACTTAGCTCAGTTTTCCTTCTAAGCTTGAAGATAGTTGATGTATTGCTTTGGACTATCTCTTCCACTGCTATGGCTGGTTCACGCTTTATTGGGGAATGTCATTGTTGTTTTTATGCTTCTATGCTTCTTTTATACTTGGAAGTTTTTGAATCAGGACATAATTTCTATGTATTACTTTTAAGTATGACTGAAACAACTGTTGTAAAAGCTTGACTGAATTAAGTTATTTATAAAATAACTTTATTTTCTGCTTCTTTATTTGTCTGTCTTGTAATTTATCTGCATCTTTTACATAAAATGCTCCACCAAAGTTAAGGCATTCCCTTTGTGAGTGACCTAAACGGAGGTGGGGTGTTTCACTTGGTATCAGAGGTGAAGGTTACCGGATCAGATAAAAGATTTGAAAAATTATTTTCAAAACAGTTTTAAAAGAAGCATTTTCAAAAGAAAAGTTTTGTTTTAAAGGCATATTCCCCAAAGCCATATGCACTATCTTTTTGATCCTCTGTTTGAATCCTTGTTTCCTGAGTCTCCGGGGCTCCTGGCTTTCCGAGAGGTAACCTCATCGCGGCATGGTTCCGTAGGCTTGATGAGACTACGACACTTGTCAAAGGGAAAATAAGTGCCCAACTTCCATCTATAGCCATTGTAGTTTCACCTACGGCTAATTTTCTTTCGGGCACTGTAGAATTTTTCGTGCGATGGAGGCAGCTTTCAAGAGACCTTCCAACAAGTTACACAAGGATGGCAAAGATGAGAATGAGGGATTTAGCTAAGGAGCACAACCCAAAGATGAAGAACTCATGGATATAGACTTGGTTCACAAAGGAGGTAAAAAGGAAAGATTAGTAAAACCTAAAACAAGAGGAAGTGTCTTTATTATGGTATAACGGGTCATATAATTAAGGACAAGGGCAAGAACAAATGACAAGATTTTCAGGAGGGCAAATGCATTCTTTCACCGCCAGCGTACCTGAGAGAGAGGTGGTAAGGTTTCTGTTGAAAAAGTTTAGTTTTTCTTCTTGATCATCCTGTTAGTACTCTTTTTGATTTTTAGCGCTTCACATTTGTTTATATCTGCTTCCATAGTTGAGTCTCTGCACCTTAGTACTTGTATAGTAGAGGATCCCATTATTGTCTCAAAACCAATTTGTGGTTTGGCTCATTTATCTTTGGTTTGTAAGGATTTGAGATACTTATGTTTTTGGTTTCATGGGCAATGGGTTGATTCTGTGCATGGATTAGTTAGCTAGTAATCGTGAATAGAGGGTAGTTAGACTTTCGACTTGCCTTGGGAATACCCTTGAAATTTCATGCGATCCTAAGGGATCAGTTTGTCTTAGCTACCTAGAATCACTTTATGTATTTATCGACGATTTTCGATCTGTTGGAATAGTCCATGAGTACGCAGACGTTTTTGATTAAGGTTAAGGGTTTGTCCCCTAAAACGTGAGGTAGACTTCCACATATATCTAGTTGACAACGCAAAGCTAGTTATGCAATCAACGATAGTTTTGGAGCACGATTTGCGAGGATAGCCAGAGTCGGTTAAGTGCTCAATTGTTTGGTTGTTTAGCTAGTATCATCTCACATAAATCGTCCAAATTCGGAGGAGGTCTTCCTAGGGTGCTTGTCTGATATTGGTTTAGGCCTTTGGGGCTTGTACTTGAAGAATGTCAAGTTCAACTAGGATAGTTTGCATGAGAGATATCGACCCTCAGATTTGTGACATGATGGATAAGCTAAGTAGAGGAGAGACCTATAATCATCTTGGTATATACACTTGGTATCATGGTTAACACCTGCTTATCTGGGAAATATAATTCGACTACATTGGATACCCTCTAGAATAGTAAGTGGTCGAGGTTCTATCTTTACCAGTGGGTTTTGGAAATGTAGGTCAAGAAGCTTCGCAATCGTGAAGTTAAATTAGTTAAGGTACGGTGGAGTGAAGCTCAATAAGATGCGACTTAGAAGACTGAAGGCTAGATACGCGCATCATACCCTTTTTGAGGGTATATCCTTGATTCCACTTTTTCTGTAATATTTATTTGGCATGCTAGTCTTTATCTTTTAGGTATATCCTATCGGTCCTATCCTCGATCCTTAGGTAGAAACCAATGGATGTAAACATGTATTTGAAACATGTTATGATTGATGGTTTCAAGTGGTTGCAAGTTGCTGCTAGTGGATGCTCGTGGATGCATATACACACACATTAGGCACTAGATCGGCTCAGTTACTTTCAATTTGCATATGCATATGAATGTATTTGTATACGGATTGAAACTTGATGTGTTATCATATGGATGTTGCATATGGATGACAGAATATGCACACATATAGTATTTACATTATTAGGGATATTTGCATACATGTTGGACGCATGACACTCTCATGATTCGCATTAAGGAGGTCAACTGGATCAGTTGACCGCCTGATTTTGCATTAGATAAGAGACATACACACACACTCTGCATATGTTCATACAACATTAGAAACCTTTTAAGGACAATCGATGTCTGTGATTGAATGGTTGAGTAGATGGATGTTGGATGTTAGGATATACGTTCTTCGTAACTTGAAGATTTCAGGGACGGAATCCTTTAAGGAGGGAGAATGTAACACCCCGTATTTTCTTTGAACGTCAAAGTAACAAATTAAAGTATACTTAATTTTTAGAAGAAGAATTAAGGGAAAAGGGTTACGCCATTGCGTTCATCTCGGAATTCTTCTTGAGATAGAGTCTGAGTTTGCATAAATCGGACTCCGTATGAAGAAGTTATGGCACTTAAAAGTTTCAGGAATTTAAAATAAAAACTAGCCCGAATTCAAATTTAAAGTTTCGAAATTCAAATCACACACCCTGGCTGGGCGGTAAATTTCCCACACAGAACCCAGGTCGACCATGGGGTCGACCTGGGTTGAACAGGTCGACCATGGGGTCGACCTCCCCCCTTTTCCAGATCCGTGGACAGAATCGTTTTTCTGCATTTAGACGCCCGTTCTGACCAGATTCTTTGTTCCTAAGCTATTTAAACACGCCCAAACCTCACTTTCTCTCAACACAGCTTCATTACGCCTATATCAACCCTAATTCATATCAAAATAAATCTAATACGTGGTTATGCTGCTCAAGTCCTTCCTAGAAATCAAGTTTAGAATTCAAGTAGAGATTCAAAAACTAAATCTACGACTTCAACAACCATTTCTAAGAATCAAATCAAATCTAAATTAAAAGAACAAATAGTCTACTTCAAGGGAGAGCTATTCAGTTTCAGAATACAGATCCTAGAATTCAAGACCCCTCTGTAATTTGTAAGTTCACGTTACTTTCAGAAATAAAAGTTAATTGTGATTATGACATTGTAATTAATCTGGATCTGAGATTATGCCTGTCTTTCTATAATCTTTGGATCTATCTCATTGATAATATTATGTCCGTTCTTTGTCTCTTCTTTCCTTCTTCCTTTTTTGTTTTATAGCCAGGCTACTGCGAGCCTGAGCTAGATCTCATAAGAGATGAGCGTACGTTGGAAATAAAATTGGACATAAATTATGACTTTGGACATGACCAGCGCTAAAATTTGGGAAAAGTATTAAATTGTGTATAATTAGGGATAATTGAGTTGTAGCTGATATGAGGACATAACACATTCAAAACATAAAGTATTGGACATATGAATTGAGATTTGAGGCATAAAGTGTTGGACATATGACTTGAGATTTGAAGCATAAAGTATATTGGACATATAACTTGGGATTTGGGGCGTAAATTGAACTGTAAACATGTAAGTTCAAGTTATTTTCAGATTTAAACACCTAGTTGTGATTTTGGCATATAATGAAATGGATCTAAGTCCAAGCTTGATGATAAGACAAACCTTTAGATTGATTCCTATCTTTCTATTGAATCAATGATTTACATGCCTAGGAAATTATTATTCAATCATGCCTGTCTTTGCTGGACATCTGATATATAATCCTTTTAGATTCATGATGTTATTTATATCAGATCTATATGTCTATAAGGTTATTTCTGTCAGTTTGTTTCAGATCTATCTTTGTTATACCCTAACTCTAACAGATCTATAATCCTCTAAGGTCCAAAATATTTGACTGATCTACCATTTTAATGCCTGTTTTATGCCTACTCTCGTTTATGTTCCTCTTTCGTCCCCTTTATCTTATGAATCTAGATTAACCTCGAATCTAGACTGAAAATTATTATACGAGTGATTGGAATGCGGTGGTAATGGTGGAACATAATTTTGTAACTTATGATTTGGGGCATAATTAGTCTTTGTTGCGAACATGGGGTAAATTTAAATATTAAATCTAGATTTGTGTATATAGGGTAAATGTGTAGATTAAAGATGAACATGCCTAACCCGAGGCTAGATTGAGTTGTGGTGTAAAACTGCCCGGCACATCCAATAACCACAACAACACCCATCTAATGTGAGAGGTTAGTGCATCATACCCAAGAAAAACCCGAGGTTAGATTGAGCTGTGGTGTAAAACTACCCGGAACCGCCCGGCACATCCAGTAACCGCAACAACACATATCTAATGTGAGAGGTTGGGGCATTAATAAATCAATCAATGCTAATGAACAAGATGAATGAGTAGGGTTAAGTTCATAGGAACACTTAACAAATATAATATGGATGACTAGGACTAAGTAATAAGAAACACTTAACCAATATGACAAGATGGATGACTAGGGTTAAATTAACACAAGAAGGCGACGCTTAACCAAAGTAACATGACATGATGAGTAGGTGGGTTAAGTTAACTTGAATTGATTGAAGATACTTAACCAATACAACATGATGAACACGTGGGGTTAAATTAACAAGAAACACTTGATCAATATAACTTGATGAACGAATGGGGTTAAGTTAATAGGAAACACTTAACCAACATGACACGATGAATGGGTGGGTTAAGTTAACATGAATGGACAACACTTAACCAATATGACATAATGTGCGGGAGAGTTAAGCACATATCGAGTTGGTGGGTAATATTAGTCCATATAGGCCCACACAAAACTTAACCGTTAAATAAATATCTTGAATCAATGGGAGGGTTAAGTATATCTCGTGTAGGTGGGTAATATTAGTACATATAGGCCCACTCAACTTAACCGTTAAATAAACATGCTAGAATCGGTGGCAGGGTTAAGTACATCTCGTTTAGGTGGGTAATATTTGCATATATAGGCCCACAAACTTAACCAGCAGGAAACCCTAGTAACGGGGACCCATTTCAGCAGTAACCCACATAGATGTATTCTGGTACCCTGAAACTAGGCAGGGTGGGGCACGATTACTGGGCTTATTATAAGCGGTCAAAAGTAATGGCAGGGGGTGCGTTAGTGTAGGTTCCGACGGATTACGGGCGTGCACGTACTCCGGAGTGGGAAAAAGCAGGCACTTAGTACCAGTAGCTATACACTATGCATCTGGAATCGTGTCGGGTCGCTATCATAAGGATTGATAAACCTTATGGTGGGACAAGCACAGGGTATCTACACGCAAGAGAGGGCCGATTGACACAGACACATGGAACATGAATACAAGTAAGGGAGCCGATTGATAGGGTAGTAAGGTACATCTAACATGTTCATGGCAATTAGGTAGATGGAGGTGGAATCCTCACGATAGATGTACACCTGAAGGCTACCACAATTATAGGGATTGGGATAACGTTGTAATATTTTATACAGATTACTAGTTGGGACACTAGTTAGGTGGTGCATATATATATATATATATATATATATATATATCAGAATAACAAAGTAGTATCGAAGCAGAGAAAGAGTAGAAGACATTTAGTTTATCTTGCCTTATCATACCTTATGCTTATCCTATGTTATCATGTTATCCCTGTTATCACGGTATTATCTTATATTCAGTTTATTCATGTCATGATGCTTTTGCTTGTTTATATGCTGAATGTCACTGGACTTACCAGACTTATGTCTGACCTAGTTTAATTTCGCCTCTTTTCTTCCGTTCCGCCTCCCCCCGGTTCACAGTGAGGAAATGTTACCACTTAGCTCAGTTTTCCTTCCAAGCTCAAAGATAGTCGATGTATTGCTTTGAACTCTCTCTTCCACTGCTATGGATGGTTCACGCTTTATTGGGGAATATCATTGTTATTTTTATGCTTCTTTTATAATTGGAAGTTTTTGAATCAAGACAGAATTTCTATGTATTACTTTTAAGTATGATTGAGATAATTATTGTAAAAGCTTGACTGAAATAAGTTATTTATAAACTGACTTTATTTTCAGCTACTTTATTTGTCTGTCTTGTAATTTATCTGCATCTTTTACCTAAAATGCTCCACCAAAGTTAAGGCATTCCCTTTGTGAGTGACCTTAACGGAGGTGGGGTGTTTCAGAAACCAAACCACAACATTCATATATACATTATACATATTTGCAAAATCAATAATGTATGAAATTAACAATAGATGTTAAAAGGAAAAAGGGGGTTTACTCACAAATATAGGTCCTGTGTTCTTGGCTATTTCCAGGTTTTCAAGCTTCCCATTTGCATCCGCGTTCTTACTAGTTTTTATGATTTGCTTTGCTCAAATGTGTGAATAAAATGGGCAAGTGTCTTGGTGTATTTATAGGCGCAACCAAATGATAAAAAAAACAAAAATGAAACAACACATGTGTGCATGGGAAAATGCATATTGTTTGATGGAAAGACACAGTTAGTACTAACTAATGTTGTTATTGAAACAGAATTTATAGCTAAGTTTTTAGTTGTGCAAATGGTTTTTGATCGAAAAGAGATGAACTGATGAGGCCTTATACACTGAATCTTCCCTGATGCATATGCACAACTTTGTGAAAATAGGAAAAATAAGGTAGAAGGTAGTGGTTCCAGCTGTTGTGTGTGATTGTAATAAAATGTTAGGTTAGGCTTTAGCTAGTTTTTTGCAAGCTATATGCTAATATCTGTGTATAGGGTGTACTTTACCCTTTGTAGGTAGGTAAGTAGATGGTTCTAGGCAGTTTTTACTTGATGGAATCGAAAGTTTCTTAGGCCATCTACTCTCTGCAGTTCTTCATGCACGGCCAAAGGTGTGTGCATATGTATATGTCTACTAGCATACGTAAAAAAATGGATTTAAAAACCAAACTTAGTAGCCAAGCAAATCCAAGGTACTAATGGCTTATGTACAAAATAGTTGCACTTAGTTTCAAGTATTCAGAGCTATATAGGGTTATGTCATAGCCATATTATACATGTAGTAATGAATGGATGTAATAATGCTAAAATCAATCTTAGCTTTCAAGAAATCAAACTATAAAATGTTTAAGATCTTATTACATCTCATGACATTTTTCTTTCATTTAACAGTCATATATTTTTCTTGATTTCTTCCATATGAAGTATTTATTAAAAATATGCTTATTTATTACTTATGTGATTTTATATTTGTATGGATTTAAACAAGTTTTATTGCAAACAAACATATTAAACAACATTAGTTGTATATACATACTTACATATATATAATGGATTAAAATAATTTAGAACATTAATACACATATATTATTGGAATTTCCCTCAGTGTATTATTCACAATTTATAATTTTAAATAAGTTTCTAAAACAATCCATAATAAATTGCATTGCAAAGTCAGTAAAAAAACTGTGACATTACAAACTGTTCCTTTCTTTACGCATGTCATTACATCAACATTTCAACAGTTGCATGCTATTAACTTTCATTAAATGATTTTTCATAAAGTTCATTGCTTAATTACATGCACCACTAAACAAGCAGTATATACCAATGGAGTGGAGCAACGACTGACAATAACTATATATACCAATGGCCATCAATTGCTAGTTCATTCAAGAATTCTTTTAGAATTAATTAATAAGCCGTTGAAAGCCGATGATAGCAGCTGGAAAATAGCTGTTTGCGGCCGTTACTAGCCATTGGAAAATCGCGAGTATCAGACCAAAAATTCCTTCTTCTTCCTCATTTTCATTCCTCCTTAAAACCCAAAGTCTATTCCTCTAACCTCCTTCAGTTTGTCGATGCCACCTTCCAGTGCCTCTGTGTGCTTCCCCAACTCCGGCTAACTCCCACCTCTTCATCTACAACTTCCTAACCGCCTCTAAATTAGATAACTAGCTTAAGCCCAAATCACTTTAGTTTGTTAATTTAGAGTTTATTTGTTAGTTTAATTGTTTATTTGGCCTCATTTCTTGTGTATTCTAGTTCATTGAATGTTATATAATGATTATGAGTTGAATATTATTGTTTATAAACTGTAATTATCAAAGTAGTGTGCATACGAATGAGTTAGTGCTTTTAGGTTTGTTAGGGTTATTTAGTGTGGATGAGCATAATTTAGTTTATGTATTTTATAAAATGTCGAAAACTATAATTAATTTATATAACATACGGTTAGTTAATTAAAGATTTAAACATGCGTGTATATGTGATAAACTCTGTATACATACGGTTAGGTTGGGAGTAAGCCATGCAAGCCTTGTTTAGGTTACAACTAATACATGGATGTGGTATAGACGGTGATGTCGGTCAAAAGCCAATTTAAATGTTAAACTGGACAATACTTGCTTTGTTAATTTAGGTTTAAATTAATGTAAATGTTAATCAATTTAATTTCAACACCAAAAGCTAGATTTTTTAACAACTATAAAATATATATTGTAATATATTTATAAAACCCTTCGAGTGTTTTTTTGGCCCCATCTGATAAGTATTATATATGATCGCTATGTGGGTATTCGTTTTTAATAGAATGAACATCTATATTCATTGGATTTTTTCCCTATATTGGAAAAATTACGAACATAATAATGTTATTAAATCTTGTACATCATTTCATTTTAAACGATTCATAAAATTTCGACAGTGTTACTATTATGTTCCATATGTACATGCACTTGCATACTGTTCGAGGAACAAAAGGGAAGTGTTGCTGAAATTTTGTTGAATCAATTAAAATGAAAAGATTTATACGATCTTGATTAACCTTGGGGGGGGGGGTAAATAGGGTTTATTTCAGTTTTGAGGAATATAACAATTATTACAGCATAGATAACAGTAGAGTAAATAAATACGAAAATTAAATGACACAAATTTTACCCAGTTTTAGCAAACTCTGCCTACTATTGCATTACCCAAAGTTTCGACTAGAATTAAAACATTCTTTATGCTTACAAATTCCTTGCAAACTCGCGACACCTGCTCCCAGCTGTTCTAATCCTACATTCAAAACCCTGCACCGGTCTTTATCCATAAGATCAGATTTTTTTTTTTGAATTCCAAACTCGTAACTCATAAAATCTAACTATAAATCCATGGCTAAAAACTAGTTTACAGCAAACAAAAAAACTATAGAAAGATTACAAATGAAGTATAGTAAAAAAACCTATGTAAAAACTAATGATATAGAAAAGGAAACCAGGTTCCTTTTGTATCTTTTGACTTTATCACTTTGCAAAAATGGCCTCATCTCTTTCCTTTAATGGCGCCTGAAATCAAAATCTAGGGCTTTGCTTTCCAAATTATGATTCTCAAATTCTAGAAATTGATAATGGTTTGGATGGCTTCGTTATGCAATTTCTTCCTGATCGAATCGATTTGGCTTTTGCTTATGATCTAAACTTGTGAGTATTCTGATTTGAATTTTGTTTGCTCTTGAATTTTGTTTCTTTATTTCAATGCACAATGCTGATAATGAAATGGTGTTTTATTGGATTTGAAAACCCTTAGTCCGCTCTGATTTCATCATATTGATTTGGTCTGATTTGAGCTTGATTCTTGCGTGATTAAAATGGATGTGATTTCTCTATTGAATTATGTAAATAATTCGATTTGTTTTAATGCCCAATATTGTGCACTCGTGAATTCTTGGAATGTTTTGAACAATGAATTACAATCTTGCATAAATTAAATCTCTAATCACATTGATAATTCCATGCTTGATCTTCATTAATGTATTATGCTGTGTTCTTGCATCTCAGTGAATTTGGGAACTTTATTTGCAATAACTAATAGCCAAATTTACTTGTGGCACCAATATAAATTAATTTCTTTCTAGTTTTTTTGAGCCAGTAATTTTTGAAAGAAATTTATCACATTCTGAAATCATTTGAGCTTCTATGCACTCTTGCATGCTTTATGACAACATATCCACAAAACATATATACATACTCACATTTGTGTTTGTGCATTTCATAATGCATACAATACTACCTTTTCACCTGAGCCTATCTCCTTGTCCAAATGCTATTGAATCTGAAAACTTCTCTGTACACATGAATTTGCTTGTACATGTACACTAGTTATAGTGTGTGTGTACCAGTGCCTTATAGTGCACTTACTGATTTAACACTTAGGTTTGTGATTCTTTTGTGTACCCTAAATCATTTCATTTGCATGCATTGTATCAAGCTTGTATATGTATATGTATATGTTGTTGTGTATGCATTTTCGCCCAGTTTTATGATGGTTGTGCCATGTGCTTGCCATATTGTTGTCTTACACCTCTGACTTTTATTTGAGTATATGAAATACTCTTGATCACATGTGTACATGCTGAATCAAGTGTACTTGCATGTCTTTGTCGGCCTGATATATATGCCCTTTTGGTCCTTACACATGAACCATTGAAACACGCTACCTCCATTAATGTCACTCACTAAGGGAATGCATTAAGTTCCGTGAAAGCGTTATAGGTAATCAAACACAGAGTATACAAGACAGATATAAATAAGATAGCAGCAGAAATTTTAAATTTTTATTTCAATAAATATACCGTGGTCCACAATTTCATAAGTCACAAAAACCATTACAACAAAATAACTTCTGTCTTGAATCATCAGAGTACATAAGTAAATAAAAAGCATAATTCCCCAAATGAAAGAGTTGAGCCATAGAAGAGATAAGAACTTGGGCCATATTTCAGAAATAGCTCCTAGCAAGGTGAGATCTGAATCCTGACTAAGCCTGGGTGTTTCCTCCCTGAGAACCTGGGGGAGGGCGGGGTGAACGGAAGAAAGAAGGAGAAACAATAGGGTCAGACATAAAGTCTAGCAAGTCTAGTTACTTTTAGCCAGTAGACAATTAAAAGCAACATGATAGGCGTATAAAGTGGATACGAGAGAAATCACTACATAAATGGCAGGTGCGACAAGGTAAGCAAGTTAAGGTATATGTGCCTTACTAATGATAACTCTACATTATTACTAGTATAACTAAAATGAAATGATCCCTTCCACTATAAGCCGGTAGGCTTAGGTCATACGTCCAAGTATACCCTAACCACTACCCTAATCGATCGGCTCCCTACCTTGTAGATATCCTGTGTTGGTCCCACGGTAGGAGGTATCACTTCCTAAAGTGGCAACCCATGGTGTGCACAACTATATCTACTGATGTCACGGTCATCTTAGTCCCCTCTGCCCG
Source organism: Allium sativum (assembly GCA_030737875.1). NCBI lineage: Eukaryota > Viridiplantae > Streptophyta > Magnoliopsida > Asparagales > Amaryllidaceae > Allium > Allium sativum. The sequence continues at coordinate 384,089,468 of CM060924.1, forward strand.
ACCCGTGCACGCACATGTCCCCAGTCAGTTTGCGCCGCCCACACCATCCGCCTCGTTTGGATCTCTTATAATCAATCAGTAAGCGTGCCCCTTCTCCACCTAGTACGGAGGTCTTTACTTGATACCACTTCGGGTTACTGACTAAAATAGGTCCCTCTCAATATGATACAAACTCTCCCCTTGTCTTGTATCCCCACTAGGTTTTTCTACTGACTATGTATACCCTTAGGTGTCTTTAATTACATAGCCCTATACTAGTTATGATTACCCTAAGGGGTCTTTAATTACATAACTTTCCTAAATCATCTACCGGTTATGTATACCATTTAGGTGTCTTTAATTACATAACACTGTAACACTATCTATTAGTTATGTATACCACTAGGTGTCTTTAATTACATAACGTATTGGGTTAAGTATGTTGGCCTATACATATATATATATATATATATGTATGTATGTGTATATATATATATTACCCATCCCCTCTAAGTTACTTAACCCTCCACTACCCATCCAATTTAACTTAACCCTAACTTAAGTCCATAGTCATATTAAATTAGGTTAAGTAGTCCATTTCTTTACCATATCCAATTATGGTTATAATGGGCTAGACCTCCCACATTAGACCTACGACATGTGGATGCTGGATATGCCGGTCGGGTCCGGACAGTCTTATTCCACAGTTGGGCCTAACCTCATGTTTTAGCCCGATTCATATTTGCGTACTTAGACCTCCCACATTAGGTTCAACATTAGTGGCTGCTGGATATGCCGGTCGGGTCTGGGCAGACTTCCGCCACTAATATAACCTAACCTCGTGTCATAAGTACAATTTATGATTCCTAATTATAAATTACTAAACATTCCAAATTGATTCAAATCTATCTGTCATTATAGGTAACTATTTCTATGTTTTCCCCATGCAATTTACATGTCCCATTTCCTATTAAACATTACATAAACCATGCCAATTTTAATTCACTTTTTCGGTGTCTTATCTCTAACGTATTCGTACGTATTTTGGCGGCATCCAGGCTATAAAGTAGCCTAACTATAATAATTAAAAGGAAATATGACGAGGGTCATAGTTTCAACATGTCGTGACATAAACATGATCATAAACTGGCATAGTTGCAAAGTGAATGGACATGTGATTAACATCATAACTAGGTAGGCATAATTAATAACTTGTGGCAATTACTATGATGTTTAACCAAGCATAATGAGATCTAGAACTAACATTAGGTGTCCAATTACCTAGATCTAGCATAGTCATGGCAACATGTTTAGATCAAAAGGTAGATTCACATGTCAAGTTTAAAACATATATCAATGTATCACAATATGACAAGTGAAAGGTGATTAACATAAAAGTCTAGATCCAAATAATGTCACAATTATCTAAATTAATAGATGTACTTCCATCATAACATGATTACAAGTAAAAATCCATATAAACATCATAATCGAATCACCACAATTATACTAGATCTAGGAAATTAGATCTTGTCATGACATAGGATAAAGTTTCATATAAACACAGTATCATACTTTACAACATATCCGATTCATTGTCTATCAAAACATACTTTTATTTATCTAAACCTAAAAGTAATCTAGAAACTCACAATGTTAGGTTTAGAGAATTGAGGAAGAATAGATCTGAATTCTGAATTTGATTAGTTAAACCATTGTTGTAGAACTTGATCTTCTAATTTGACTTGATGGAGAAGAAAGGCTTGTTTTACTTTAGACTAGAGAAGCATGTAGGCCCCATGGATGATAACAATTGTAACATCCCAGAAAATCAGAACCAATTTAAAAATTTTATTTTGGCTATTTCCGTTTTGGATCTGAATGAAATCGTAGTCACCTTATTCCTCATCCTGTATGTCCAATACAGAAGAGAGGTGCTCGCATATCCGGACAGTTAATAACGACTACCACTTTAACCCTTTACTGGTAGCTAACCTTTGTTGGGCATCTATAGTTATCCTTTTGATGTGAAGATCGCTGGTCTTCAATTGTCGTCTTTAAGATCTTCAATTTAGATCATTGTATAATCATTTGAAATGAGATTTAACTCGGTCTTTTCAAATGATTCTCGCATATATATAGTTTAAAATCATTTCATATCGTTAATAGTATTTAATAATGATTTATCGCTATTTTCATTTATGTAAAAATAGCTAAATCAATTTAACGATGCTTCAGGTCAATAGGCGATCCTGGCACTGTTTTTATCGAAATTTGATTTACACTTATATCGAAATCTAACGTTGGATTTTAACAAAGTTTATATCATTGGAAAGATCTTCCCAAAGCGGTCCTAAAGGTTCCAGTTTTGGGAAAATCCGACGGTTGAATCTTTCGGTATAATCATTTTAAAGTTACGATTTTAAAACGCGAACTACCGCGTGTGATTCGTTTAATTTTAATTTATATATATATATATATATATATATATAATTATATCTATATATATATAAACTCTTCGATGATTTCTCTAACGTATTTAACACGCCAAATAAAAGAATATCTTCATTGGCATATCATATCATTGTACGGTCTAACAGAATATAGTTCCTTTACATGAAAACTGATCCAATGACGAATCAACTTTGCATATAAATTATAATATATGCAAATGTAAATATAAATGAAATTTTGACAGTGCATATAAATTCTAATATATGCAACGTAATATAAATGTGCTTTTAACAACGCATATAAATCCTAATATATGCGATGTAATTATAAATGTAATTTTAACAACGCACATAAATTATAATATATGCGATGTAATTATAAATGAGATTTTAACAACGCATGTAAATTTTAATATATGCAATGTAATTATAAATGAAATATTAACAACGCATATAAATTCTAATATATGCGATGTAATTATAAATGAAATTTTAACAACGCATATAAATTCTAATATATGCGATGTAATTATAAATAAAATTTTAACAATGCATGTATATTCTAATATATGCGATGTAATTATAAATGTGCTTTTATCCATTTCATTAAAAACAAAGTTTTTAATGTAAACATGTTTTTAATGTAAACATATTTTATTTTAAAAACATGAATGTTTGTCCAACTTCTATTATTACATTAAAATGTGAATTTTTAATGCAAAACATATTTTCTTTTTAAAACATAAATCTTTACCTAAATTTCTAGTATTACATTAAAACTGAATTATTAATGTAAAACATAATTTCATTTTAAAACATGAACACTTCTCTTATTTTCAACATTACATTAAAAATGTATATTTTTAATGAAATCATGTTTTGATTTAAAACAGGTACATTTTTCTTATTCTCTAACATTACATTAAAAATTTATATTTTTAATGAAATCATGTTTTGATTGAAAACATGTACATTTTTCACTACTTTCAACATTACATGAAAAATGTATATTTTAATGAAATCGTGTTTCGATTAAAAACGTGTACAATTTTCTCTACTTTCAACATTACATTAAAGATGTATATTTTTAATGAAATCATGTTTTGATTAAAAACATGTACATTTTTTTATTTTTAACATCACACTAAAAATGCATATTTTATGTGAAATCATGTTTATATTTTAAAACATGAACACCTTTCTTATTTTCATTCTTGACACTAAAATATAAACTTTTAATGAAATCATAATTTTATTTTAAAACATGAACATTTCTATTTTTATAATAATTCCATAAAATGATAGAAATTTACGTTTTCTTTTAATATTCTAATTCAAAAAATGACAAAAATTTGATATTCCCTTTTTGATTGGAGATTCTAACTCAATCAAATAACAAAAGTGTATATTTCATTTCGATTGATAATTCTAATTCAATCAAACAACAAACAAAAGTGACATTTTATTTTGATTGAAAATGCTAATTCAATCAAATAACAAAAGTTTATGTTTCATTTTGATTGATAATTCTAATTCAATCAAACAACAAACAAAAGGACATTTTATTTTTATTGAAAAATCTAATTCAATCAATAACAATAAAAGTGATATTTTAATTTGATTGAAAATTCTAATTCAATCAATGACAACAAAAGTGATATTTTTATTTTGATTGAAAATTCTAATTCAATCAATAATAATAAAAGTGATATTTTAATTTGATTGAAAATTATAATTCAATCAATGATAATAAAAGTGATATTTTTATTTTTATTGAAAATTCTAATTCAATCAATGACAACAAAAGTGATATTTTAATTTGATTGAAAATTCTAATTCGATCAATGACAATAAAAGTGATATTTTTATTTTGATTGAAAATTCTAATTCAATCAATAACAATAAAAGTGATATTTTAATTTAATTGAAAATTCTAATTCAATCAATAACAACAAAAGTGATGTTTTAATTTGACTGAAAATTCTAATTCATTCAATGACAATAATAAAAGTTATATTTTATTTGATTGAAAATTCTAATTCAATCAATGACAATAAAAGTGATATTTTTATTTTGATTAAAAATTCTAATTCAATCAATAACAATAAAAGTGATATTTTTATTTGATTAAAAATTCTAATTCAATCAATGATAATAACAAAAGTTATATTTTATTTGATTGAAAGTTCTAATTCAATCAATGATAATGACAAAAGTTATATTTTATTTGATTGAAAGTTCTAATTCAATCAATGACAATAAAAGTGATATTTAATTTTGTTGAATATTTTGATTCAACAAAATAACACCAAAATTGTTTCATTCATTTTTATTGCAAATTCAATTATTCTACAATATCACCCAAACTAACAGATCTATATTAACACATCACATACAAATCAAATCATGTAGCATAACATATAGAAAATTTACAGCGGATCAATGATAATAAAATCATGATCTATTCCAATTATTTAGAGAATACACTAAAAATAAAATAAAATAGAATTTCACACTGTCGTTTGAATCTGAGTTGTTCAGATCTGCAATTTTAGACAAAATTCGATCAGCTCAGAATTGGATCCAGTCATCCAAGAAGCGTAGATCTCGTGTCTATGATCGCAATGCTTCAAAAATCATTCAGTTCTCAGTCGGTATGGATGAGTTATGATTTGTTTTATATTAATAACATTTAAAATAAATTAATTAAATAATATAATTTAAAGTTAACCTTCTTCCTTATTCAAAAACACAGTCTGACAGTATTTCCAACTATGTTCGATTCTAGGGTTGGCTTTTGCAATCAAATGGTGTAGTGATTCGAAGATCGGATTGTAGCACCTCGACGGGGGAAGAATGGCGTGCAAGGGTGTCCCAGCCTTGGCCAACTCGATCATGGCAGGGGGTGTTTGGGCGACACAAATGGCAGTGGTTCAGTGGCTCAATTCTCGGAGCTCGTGCCACCAGGGGACGATCAAACCGTATGGAATTCGAGAGGATGAAAATCTCTTCGATAATATCCAAAGGACTAGGCCAATATGTGGTGGATTGATCGTTGTTAAGGAATCAAAATAGAAGAGTGGCGGCCATGGATTTTGATGTAGGTGGCGGCTCTGTTAAGAGAATTAGGTTTTTGAAGAAATGAATGTGTTTTTATTATATTTTATTTCTAATTTTTACAAATAAATCCGTAAATTCTTAACAACTCCAATTTCAATCCAACAAGAGTTAAATCTACCTAATTGCCCCTGTTCCGGAACTTATGGGCTAGGTCCTGTCAGCCCAAACGACTGTTTTTAGCCTTATTTCTTCAATTTAAATTTTAAATCCTTTATTAAATCAATTCGATTGTATATTTCAATTTACAAGGGCCAAACACGGACTCCGAAAATTCCCAAAAAATAAATCTAGCTATGTTTTAACGATACGGTCCGAACAAAATTAATTTCGTTGAATTTGGAGAACGTTTGAAAAATGGCATTTTTTAACGGTCGATCAAATTCAACGGAAATTATCAAATCAGAGTTTAATTTACTACGCTCACAATTTAATTCCAAAAATTCTGGAAAATTAAACTTAGCAATAATTTAACATTCTGGATCCGACAAAAGTGGTTTCGTCGAAAGCGGAGATCGTTTGTAAAATGTCCTTTTATATGGGCTAAAAATTATACTATATTCCATAGTGACTATTCTAAATATCGCTATGAAATTTCGATTTTTCGGTTTCGTTGGAAAGATATTTTCAAACAGATTTAGATATTTTTAGTTTCACTAAAATCCATCAAATTTTGAATCCTGTACATTCAGTCAAAGTTCAGCTTTGACTTTTCAAACTACCGTACTATTTCCAATTCCTTTTGAAATTAAAATAAATATATTCTCTAAAACTTCAATTAAATTTTTTTTAATCATTATTATTTAAAAAAAATTTGTTTTAACTATTCAACATTCACTGAAATAGCCAAAATAAAAATTTTAAATTGGTTCTGATTTTCTGGGTTGTTACAATCTCCCCCACTTAAAAGCTTTTCGTCCCCGAAAAGGAAACAATAGTGAAGTAGGAAACAAAACGGAAAATGTAAGGTATTGTAAATGCACCTCAACATAAGAGTTACTCGGAGGTGTCTACTCTGCACTTGGGATAAGCCTGTTTGATGCTATCCTCAGTCTCCCATGTATAGTCTCTAGGATTCCCGCTCCACTGCACCTTGACTAAGTAGATCCTCTTGTTCCTCAGAACTCGGGTCTCTTTGCCAACAATTTTCACAAGCTCCCTTCTTACTGTTAAGCTTGGGGTAATCTCCAAATCTTGTTGTGTTGGTTCCTCCAAAACTAAGTCTGGATTATGAAAATGCTTCCAAAGTTTGGACACACAGAATACATTGCGAGCCCCTGGCAACTAGTATGGCAACTGCACCCTATAAGCGAGAGCTCCAATCCTTTCGAGAATAGGGAATGGACCAATGAATCTCGGCGCCAATTTCCTAGTCTTCCAAAATCGAATTACACCTCTAAGTGGGGAAACCCTCAAGTATACAAGATCATCAACAGAGAATTCTAAATCCCTTCTTAGTGAGTCTACATAGCTCTTCTATTGGCTTTGAGCAGCTAGTAACCGCTTCTTAATAAAATCAACTTTATCTACTGCTTCACGAATCATGTCGAGACCCAGTACTAATTGATTGTCGGGTTCCACCCAACATGCTGAAGATCGGCATGGCCTACCATATAATGCTTCAGATGACGACATCTGCAAGCTTGCTTGTAGCTGTTATTATAAGAGAATTCCACCAAGTGCAAATGATCTTCCCATGACCCGCCAAAATCAAGAATGCATGCTCGCAACAAGTCTTCTAATATGCAGTTCACCCTCTCAGTATGGCCATCTGTCTGAGGATGATAAGCGGTGCTCATATTCAACTTGGTCCCCAGCTCCTGTTGGAAAGCTTCCCAAAATTTGCTAGCGAATATTGGATCTCAATCACTAACGATGCTACTGGGAACTGTAATATGACAATCTCTCTGAAATAAAGTTGTGTCAAACTTCGAGCTGTTCTATTAGATTTGAAATGGATGAAATGGGCAGTCTTTGTGAAGCAATCTACAATCACCCATATACTGTCATTGCCTTTTCTAGTTCAGGGAAAGCCATCAATAAAGTCCATAGAAATTTGGTCCCACTTCCAACCTGGAACATCTAGTAGTTGCAACAATCCTGCTAGCTTATGCTAATCGCTTTTGACTTGCTGGCAGGTGGGACATCTAGCAACATATATAGAAATTTCTCCCTTCATTGCCTTCCACCAAAAAGTACTCTTAAGATCATGATATATCTTGCTTACTCCTGGATGGATGTTGAGGTTAGATTTTTGACATTCATCCATAACTTCTCTTTTTAGCTCAGGAATATCTGGCATACATATTTGCCCTTGCAGTCTAAGGGTTACCTTGCCGTCAATTTCGAAGCTTGACGCTTTGCCCTTTCTAACTCGCTCACTAATCATCTGAATAAATTTATCATCTTTCTGGAGGGAAGAGATCTTATCAATCAAGGAAGGTGTAATAATGAGATTGGCGAGGATAAGATTGGTGCTGGCCGTATTCTTCCTGCTGAGTGCATCAGCTACTACATTGGCTTTCCCTGGAGTATATAAGATGTCCAGGTCATAGGGTGCAAGGAATTCAACCCAACGCTGCTGTCTCGAGTTCAAATCTCTTTGGGTGAACAGATACTTTAAGGATTTGTGATAAGTATACAACTCGAATTTCTCACTCAAGATATAGTGCCTCCATATCTTTATAGCAAATATGATGGCCATTAGCTCAAGATCATGAGCGGCGTAATTCTTCTCATGTGGTTTCAACTGACGGCAAGCATATGCGACTACTTTGTCCTTTTGCATTAACACCACACAAATAAATTATATAGATAGAAGGATAACATGTTAAAATAATATTTGACATTAAAAATGTCATCTCTGACATGTTTATTTTAAACAAAAAGAATGACCTTCTCTAGAAGTGACTATCCAGACTTTCAGATCCTGATTGCCATCAATAATGGTCAACACAGGAGCAGTGATCAACCTCCGTTTCAGTTCTTGGAAAGCTACCTCACACTCGGGTGTCCAAATGAACTTTATATGCTTCTTAGTCAGCTTCATCAATGGACAAGATAATTTCGAAAAATCCTTAACGAATTTCCAATAATAGCCAGCCAGACCTAAGAAACTTCTGACTTCTGTGGGCGTGCTAGGCTGCTTCCAATATTGGATGGTTGAGATCTTTTCTGGATCTACTGAAATGCCTTCCTTTGATACAACATGGCCGAGGAATTTCACCTCTTCTTGCCAGAATATGCATTTGGAGAAAATGGCTTTCAATACATTTCTTCGCAAAATCTCTAAGACTTCTTTCAGATGCTTTTCGTGTTCAGTAGTGGTTTTAGAAAAGACTAGGATGTCATCGATGAACACCATCACGAATTTATTTAAAACATCACAGAATACTCTGTTCATCAGACCAAAAAAGTATGATGGAGCATTGCATAAGCTGAAGGGAATTACTAACCATTCATAAAATAAGTCTGGCCCTCTGAAAGCTGTCAAAGGCACACATTCTTCGGCAATGCGCAGTTGATGGAAGCCTATAGCTAGGTCCATCCTAGAGAATACTCGTGCTCCATTCAAGCGGTCTAACAGATCATCAATGCGTGGCAATGGATATTTATTTTTTAGAGTATGCTTATTGAGGTCACGGTAGTCCACACATAGTCTGAGGGTACCGTCTAACTTTAGGACAAACACCACTGGTGCACCCCAGCTTGAGAAGCTAGGTCTGATTAGACCCTTCCACAAAAGTTGCTTAGTTTGATTGCTCAGCTCCTCTTTTTCTTTCAGTGTCATTCTCCGAATAGGTTGCACAATGGGCTTTGCATTAGGAACCAAGTCAATCCTGAAGTCTATTTCTCTACGCGGAGGTAAGCAATCAACTTCTTCAAACACATCCACACAATCTCTGATGACATGGATATCCTCAATATAAGCGGGAGTGACTTCTAGGGAAGACCAGAATTCTTTCATGTCTATCGCTGAGCCGTGGCATGGAATAGAAATAATATCCCCAAACTTGGTTTTAATTTTGAATACTCTTTCAGCACATAGTAACTCAGCCTCATACTTTGTTAGCCAATCTAGCCTAAGTAAGATATCGTATTTAGAAAAACTCATAACGATCAAGTCAAAAGGAATCTGGAAGTAAGAATAAGAAATAGGCACTCTACAGTACTGATCGAGAATAAGTGAACCTCCTATTGGACTATAGGCTCTAATCGGTTCTTTAAGTTTTCTTGGTTTCAATTTAAGCTTTTTAATCATATCACTAGAAATGAAACTTCTTGATGCACGAGTATCAAACAAAACTGTAATAGGAATGTTCTTAATATTAACAGTACCTCCTAAAACATCAGATTTAGCTGCTCCTTCGGAAGAAGCCGATGCAGCCACTCCATCATAGATATGTGCTACTTCAGATTTCTTTAGCAGAGGAAAATTCTTGATAAGATGCCCAGGCTTGTGGCAATTAAAGCATTCCCTGGTGCCACGAGAACTCTGTCCGCTATTCTGACCGGTCCAGATTCATTCCTTCTTGGTCTCTTTGGGGCTCGACATTCACAGTCAAAATGCCCCATCTTATGACAATTGAAGCATTTAACCTTAGATTTGTCCCTCTTCTTTTTCCCTTGGGGCTTGGCGGTAGAAGAATCGCTCGCCTCTGCTTTCCAGTCAGCTTGCTTTCTTTTGTTGTTGCTCTAATTCTTTTCATGCTCCTACTGTGCATTCCTATCATTATCCTCATAACGGTTATCCATCTCGATCACTTCATTAAAGGGGAGCTTGATGTGAGCAGTGACCATGTTTAGGTACTTCTTGGAGAGGCCATTGAAAATTTCTTGTTCTTCTACATTGATTCCTGAACTAGCTCTGGAGCGTAGCGGGAAAGTTCCTCGAACTTCCGCATATATTCTGAAATAGTCATCTCTCCCTACTGCAGATTTGCAAATTGATCATGGAGCCTCTCAACTTCCTGCGAAGGGATATACTTATCATTGAAGAGCTCTTTGAACCTGGCCCAAGACATGTTGGCCACATCATTGCCAATTTTGATTGTGTCCCACCAAATTTCAGCTTGGTCTTTCAATAGCCATGTTGCCAAGAAGCGCTTGTGTTGATCTTCCAATTCCAACCCTTGAAAGATTTTCTCACATTTCTTCAGCCATGCCTGTGCCTCAATCACAGTCTCTCGGCCGGTAAAAGATACACCCCCTAAGTTTCTGTACTTCTTGGACATTTTGTCCAAGTCAAATGGTTGCGGGGGAGGAGGTGGTGTCACAGCCTCGGGAATGGGATGTCCCTGAGCTGTAGGAGTCTCATGTCTAGCTGTGCCTCTAGCCCCGCCTCTACCACGGGCTCTAGTTCGTGCTCTAGTACTCATTCCTTAGTTAGGTCTGTACCATCAAGGAAGGAGTCAGACTAACAAAAATGAAAATTTTAAAGGAAAGGTTAAAAGTAGAGACATATGATAAGATGGTAATGATACAATGACTGATTAATATGTGCTATTCTGCTGTGCTGATTTTAGGACATTACTAATCCTATCCCTAATGAGCTACAAGTCTTAGAATACTACTGATTCCATCTAGATGAATTGTTCTAAAAATATTATACTCCGAAGCTAAGGTTAACCTTTAGCTCTAATACCAACTGTGATGACCCCAAACTTCCGTGGTGCGAAAGTAAGGATAATCATAGGAGTATAACATAATTACAGCAATAAAAGATCTCAAATAATAGCATAACACATAAATCATTTCAGCGGAAATGGAAATGTCATCACAATATAACATCGCTGACATCAGAGTACGCAGTACAGGATACACTTAGCAAAATAGAAGTATCAACAAAGAAAGAAATAAGTCTCAATCTCCACCGATACATCAAAGCTCAATAATGTCTAAATGTCCCAAGAAACAATAAAAAGATAAAAAGGAAAATGTTCTTCATCTTCTTCCTTAGCAAGCTCCAGTATGGAATGTGTCCATACCTAAACCTGTCATTTGGCTGCCCGTGTGGAAAGAGGACACCCGAGTTTACAAAATGAAACAAACTACGAGTCAGTCATGCGAATGGTATGAGAAATCTTTCTTAACTAACAATATAGCTAATCACATGACGATGCTTCTAATGCAAAACGGGTTTACTCCATTGGATTGCCAGTGAATATGTTTAATAAACTTTATTTAAAAACAACGCAATGCTTTTTAGAAAATGAAATCATTTATAAGACTCAAGTCCCATCACACAATGCAACACAAACCAGAGGATAGAGTTTTACCTTATAATGATAAAAAGTGCTTGATACGTAGAAAATAATATTTTTAATATTATTATTAGTGTCTAAAATACATCAAAGTAAATGTATCAATCCTAGACGGCATAGTACCTCATTCTACTATGTTGTCACATATAGGTTTACAATCAAAACCGTAATGTCATATTGGAGATTGGATTTCCATCACGAGTCAAGGCTAGGGACGATCTCCTAACCGATTTCGAGACACTCCAGCAATGTCTCAGGATTCGGACGCGGGCAAACCATTGGATCCTGCAGGGCCGTCCATAAATACTTTAATTGATTGGCTATTCCTGAACACATGCTTCGTGGTCCTGTTGAACCTATAAAATGGTCACAATCGACCAATAAATCCGAGGCGCCTCATTCCATCAATCACATAAGTAAAAATGTCGGGTCTTGTAAAAACCTAAACACCACTTCTAACTAGAAAGAAACATGTGCACTCCCTGCGTTCCCTTGTCCCGTTTCTGACTCAACCGGGGTGTGAGGCTCGTGAGGTAACGTAATACACAATGCTATGCCCAAATAGGCTCTGCTTTTCAACAAAAACCTCGATCAACTGCATCTTGGCATGTCACATTGACAATTTACGCCATGCGATCAATAACTACCAATATATAACCATTGAGCTCATGCGTCTCAAAGAAGGGTATTAAGCAAGAGAGTAAATTCCCCGCCACCACAGATATATATTAAATAGAAATCAATTTAATTACATGAAATGAAATTCAATGTCGGACGCACATCCATTTACAAGTCCGTTCTGGGTCTGAACGAAACCGGAGTCACCTTATTCCTCGTCTTGTACGTCCAATATGGAAGAGAGGTAGTCGCGTATCCGGACAATCAACAAGTACGTCCAAACAACTACCACTTAAACTCTTTACTGGTTGTTAAGCAATGCCGAGCATCAGTAGTTATCCTTTCGATGTGAAGATCATCGGTCTTCAATCGCCGTCTTTAAGATCTTCAATTTAGATCATCGTATATTCATTTGAAATGAGATTTAGCTCGGTCTTTTCAAAAGATTCTCGCATATATACATATATATAGTTTAAAATCATTTCATATCGTTAACAGTATTTAATAACGATTTATTACTATTTCATTTATATAAAAATAGCTAAATCAATTTAACGACGCTTCGGGTCAATAGACGGCCCTGGCGTTGTTTTTATCGAAATTTGATTTACACTTATCTCGAAATCTAACAGTTGAATTTTAACAAAGTTTATATCCTTGGAAAGATCTTCCCAAAGCAGTCCTAATGGTTCCAACTTTGGGAAAATCCGACGGTTGGATCTTTCGGTATAATCGTTTAAAGTTACGATTTCGAAACGCAAATTACCCCGCATGATTTGTTTAATTTTAATTTTAATATATATATATATATATATAATTATGTATATATATATATAACCTCTTCGACGATTTCTCTAACGTATTTAACATGCGAAATAAATGTATATTTTCATTGGCATATCATATCTATGTACGGTCAAACAGAATATAGTTCCTTTACATGAAAATTGATCCAATGATGAATCAACTTTGCATATAAATTCTAATATATGCAAATGTAAATATAAATGAAATTTTGACAGTGCATATAAATTATAATACATGCAATGTAATATAATGTGCTTTTAACAACGCATATAAATCCTAATATATGCGATGTAATTATAAATGTAATTTTAACAACGCACATAAATTCTAATATATGCGATGTAATTATATATGAGATTTTAACAACGCATATAAATTTTAATATATGCGATGTAATTATAAATGAAATTTTAACAACGCATATAAATTCTAATATATGCGATGTAATTATAAGTGAAACTATAACAACGCATATTAATTCTAATATATGCAATGTAATTATAAATGAAATTTTAATAACGCATATAAATTCTAATATATGCGATGTAATTATAAATGTGCTTTTATCCATTTCATTAAAAACAAAGTTTTTAATGTAAACATGTTTTTGATGTAAACATGTTTTATTTTAAAAACATGAATGTTTGTCCAACTTCTATTATTACATTAAAAACTGAATTTTTAATGTAAAACATATTTTCTTTTTAAAACATAACTCTTTACCTAAATTTCTATTATTACATTAAAAGTGAATTTTTAATGTAAAACATAATTTCATTTTAAAACATGAACACTTCTCTTATTTTCAGTATTACATTAAAAATGTATATTTTTAATGAAATCATGTTTTGATTTAATACTGGTACATTTTTCTTATTCTCTAACATTACATTAAAAATGTATATTTTTAACGAAATCATGTTTTGATTAAAAACATGTACATTTTTCACCACTTTCAACATTACATTAAAAATGTATATTTTAATGAAATCATGTTTTGATTAAAAATATGTACAATTTTCTCTACTTTCAACATTACATTAAAAATGTACATTTTTAATGAAATCATGTTTTGATTAAAAACATGTAAATTTTCCTATTTTTAACATCACACTAAAAATGCATATTTTATATGAAATCATGTTTTTATTTTAAAACATGAAAACCTTTCTTATTTTCATTCTTGACACTAAAATATAAGTTTTTAATGAAATCATGTTTTTATTATAAAACAAGAACATTTCTATTTTTATAACAATTCCTTAAAATGATAGAAATTTACATTTCATTTTTTTTTGATAATTCTAATTCAAAAAAATGACAAAAGTTTGACATTTCCTTTTTGATTGGAGATTCTAACTCAATCAAATAACAAAAGTGTATATTTCATTTCGATTGATAATTCTAATTCAATCAAACTACAAACGAAAGTGACATCTAATTTTGATTGAAAATGCTAATTCAATCAAATAACAAAAGTGTATGTTTCATTTTGATTGATAATTCTAATTCAATCAAACAACAAACAAAAGGGACATTTTATTTTTGTTGAAAATTCTAATTCAATCAATAACAATAAAAGTGATATTTTAATTTGATTGAAAATTATAATTCAATCAACGATAATAAAATTGATATTTTTATTTTCATTGAAAATTCTAATTCAATCAATAACAATAAAAGTGATATTTTAATTTGATTGAAAATTCTAATTCAATCAAGGACAATAAAAGTGATATTTTCATTTTGATTGAAAATTCTAATTCAATCAATAACAACAAAAGTGATATTTTAATTTGATTGAAAATTCTAATTCAATCATTGACAATAAACATGATATTTTTATTTTGATTGAAAATTCTAATTCAATCAATAATAATAAAAGTGATATTTTAATTTGATTGAAAATTCTAATTCAATCAATGACAATAAAAGTGATATTTTTATTTTGATTGAAAATTCTAATTCAATCAATAACAACAAAGTGATATTTTAATTTGATTGAAAGTTGTAATTCAATCAATGACAATAACAAAAGTTATATTTTATTTGATTGAAAGTTCTAATTCAATCAATGACAATAAAAGTGATATTTTTATTTTGGTTGAAAATTCTAATTCGATCAATAACAATAAAAGTGATATTTTTATTTGATAGAAAATTCTAATTCAATCAATGATAATAAAAAAAGTTATATTTTATTTGATTGAAAATTTTAATTCAACCAATGATAATGATAAAAGTTATATGTTATTTGATTAAAAGTTCTAATTCAATCATTGACAATAAAAGTGATATTTTAATTTTGTTGAAAATTTTGATTCAAAAAAATTGTTTCATTCATTTTTTATTGCAAATTCGATTATTCCTCAATATCATCCAAACTAACAGATCTATATTAACAAATCACATATAAGTCAAATCACATAGCATAGCATATAGAAAATTTACAATGGATCAATGATAATACAATCATGGTCTATTCCAATTATTTACAAAAAAAAATAGAATTTCTCACTGTCATTTGAATCTGAGTGGTTCAGATCTGCAATTTTAGCCAAAATTCGAGCAGCTCAGAATTGTATCCAGTCAGCCTAGAAGCATAGATCTCGTGTCTACAATCGCAACGCTACAGTTCTGAGTCAGTATGGATGAGTTATGATTTGTTTTATATTAATAACATTTAAAATAAATTAATTAAATAATATAATTTAAAATTAACCTTCTTCCTTATTCAGAAACACAGGCCGACATTATTTCAAACTATGTTCGATTCTAGGGTTGGCTTTTTCAATCAAATGGTGCAGTGATTCGAAGATCAGATGGTGGCACCTCGATAGGGAAGAATGGCGCACAAGTGGGTCCTTGGCTAACTCGATTGTGGCAAGGGGTGTTTGGGCGGCGCGAACGGCGGTGGTTCAGGGGCTCGGTTCTCGAAGCTCGTGCCACCAGGGGACGATCAAACAGTATGGAATTCGAGAGGATGAAAAACTCTTCGATAATGTCCAAAGGACTGGGGTCTAATTTGTGGTCGATTGATCGTTGTTAAGGAATCAAAATGGGAGAGTGGCGGTGTAATAACCCGGAAATCTGGGCCAATTTAAAAATTTTATTTTGGCAATTTTAGCGAATATTGATTATTTAAAATGAATTATTTTAAATAATAATGACGAGAAATTTATTTTGAATAGAATTCGAATGTATATATTTATATAGATCGTCGATAGAATAGAAATATTTTATTTTAATTATAAAAGGAATTGAAAATGGCGCGGTAGTTCGATTATTCGATTTCAAATTTCAAATGAATGTACAGGATTCAAAAAAAACCGGATTATAGTGAAACCAAAAATATTAGAATCTAATTGAGGATATCTTTCCAACGAATCCGAAAAATCGAAATTTCATAGCGGGAATCAAAAGATATGTCCAGTTGAATATTCAGAATAGTCGCTATGGAATTCTGGCCCTTAAAAATGAAAATTTGCAAACGACCTCGGATTTCGACGAAACCACTTTTGTTGGATGTCAAATTATTGCTAGGTTTCAAAGTTCGTAATTTTTCGAATCAATATGGGAGCGTTGCAAAGGAAAACGCGTTTGACCAGTTTCATTTGATTTAATCGACTGGAAAACGGCCATTTTTCCAATGGTCTCAGAATTCGATGAAACAAGTTTTGTTAGGACCGTATCGTCAATATAAAGCTAGAAAATATTTTTCGGGAATTTTTCTAGTTAGTATGTGGCCTCGGTAAATTGAAATGCGTGTTCTAATTCAATATATAGAGTTATATTTTGATTTTGACGAAAACTGATCGAAACAGTCGAATCAGCCTGCAATACATATCCCATTGTGTTCGAAATGGGGGTAATTAGCTATGGACGACAGGCGGTGGGTCTTGAAAAGTGATTGGAGTTGAAAAACCTTGACAATGGCTTCTAAACCATGACAATGGCTTCCTCTTCCTCCGGTTTTGATTCTTCTTTTTCATCTTTTTCATCTTCTTCATCCTCTATTTCGTCCTCCCTCTCTCTCCCTGCTCGTCTCCAGCCTTCTCTTGTCCCTTCTCCTCTTGTAAATCCTTTAAATGTTCCTCATTCAGATGGTGCCTTGTCTGGTGCAGTCTGATCGAATTCTGAGCTTATCTCGTTCAATTCTTCTTCTATTTCTAGATCTGGTTCAGATCTTGCTCATTCTGGTCCTATGAATGATATGTCGTTCTTGGTCAATGTATCAAACACCTTTCAGACTGTAGCTTCTAATATTACATCTTCTATAGGAAGTGAGCAATATTTAACTGGGTCATCAACTGTTTTCAGTTCTTCTTCTATTTCTAGATCTGGTTCAGATCTAGCTCAATTTGGTCTTATGAATGATCTTATGAATGATATGTCTCTATTGGGCAATTTATCAAATACCTTTCAGACTGTAGGTTCTACAATTTCATCTTCTTTAGGAAGTGAGCAATGTTTAACTGGGTCATCATCTGTTCCGTCCAGTGAATCTCAACCTGCTAATCAGTCATTTGCTACTGTGACTCACACTCCTAGGATTAAGAAGGATTATCTCTCCCTGTTTAATTCTCTGCCAAAAAATGCAGGTTCGTATAAGCAGCAACAGTTTGAGAAGATCAAAGGTAAATCTAAGAAGAATCCTCCAGCAATAGTTAGAGAGGAAGGTATGAAATATTGGGATCAGTATCTTGTGGGTTTTTTCCTTGATGGCTCATTATCTTATCTCTCTGTAACAGATTTTCTACGTGGATATTGGTCTTTAAATGGTGAAGTGGATATTAAATCTGATGGATTATACTTTTATTTTAAATTTTCTAATGATATGGATAAGGATAAAATCCTGAAGGCTGATCCAATTTTTATCAAAGGTCGTATGTTTATTATAACAAAATGGGACTCATCCATTGGTAATGCCCAATCTCAAATTAAGAAAGTGCCTATATGGATCCACCTTCATAGAATTCCTATCTTGCTTTGGAAATTAATTGGGATTAACTTGTTGGCCTGTCAAGTTGGAAGGATTATCTGTTTTGATGCTAGTACTGAGAGGATGCATAAGATAAGGTATGCAAAAGTGTTGGTGGAAATTGAAGCTGATTCTTACCTTCCTAATTGTATTGAGTTAGGAGAGTTAGGAGATAGTTGTCCCCCAGTAATTGTGTCTTATGATTGGAAGCCAAGCATTTGTACTGCATGTAAGGTTTTTAGTCATACAACTATTGAGTGTGACATAGATGTACATAATAGGAGAGTAGCTGTTGATGGCAATGGTGAAAATGGACAAGGAAATGTGACTAATGTTGGAAGGAACAAACATGATAGTAAGGTGGATAATCAAAGAAGACAACCTGTTTCAGTTCAGCAAAATCAGTTTGGATGGAACAGAGTGAATAATAAGAAAAAGCAATTCTGGAGAATGAAGCAAGGAAATTTTGGGACTGAAGTGCAAAAAGATGTAAATGAAATGTTAAATAAAACAGTTCAAATAGATGGTAGCCGAAATAATGATTCTGAGAACAATAATAATGAGAGAATGCAAATGGATACTTCTACTCTTGGAAGAGACACTGATAATGTGGTACTTGTAGATTTAAATGGCAATAGTATTGTGCAAAAAATTGATGCTAATTGCAAAAGGAATTCAATTGGAAAAAAAATCTGAAAGGAAAGCAAGTTATAGAAGACAATGTGCATGAAAATCCTTTCTCTTCTCTGTTTGATCTGCCTACATCAGATTCTTCCGTCTCTTTTAACCCAAATTTGCAATCTCCTTCTAATTTTGGTTCATTATCTTGTTCATCCTCTTTTTCAACATCCTCTGGTCATAATTTGAGTGATTCCTTTTCTTTTCAAATCTCTTCTTCTGCTTCTAATTTTTCTCCTTACTTGCATCTTGCTCCTCCAAAAGAAATCATTCTTCCTCCACCTCCTATTATAAATCCTCCAACTGCCATGGAGAAGGATTACACTTCAATTCCTCCTAAATCCTTGATTAGTGACTTTGTGGCTTCTGCTTCTAAGTCCAATTTGAAAAATAAGAAAGGAAAAAAGAAGCAAGTTGTTTAAAAATTAGCATCAGATGATGATATTGATGGAGGCACAGATTTTAATCAAGATGATGTAATCCCTATTGGTAGTCAAAAATCACTCACAAAAAGGAAAACAAGGCAGAATTCTGCACTCTCAATTAAATCCCCTCGGGCAAAGGAATGATCCACAACATATGTTTTTGGAACATACGAGGGATGAGTTTACCCTCGAAGCAAAAGTGAAGTAAATTTTTTTATCCAAAGTAAGAGTATTCATTTGTTATGTTTATCTGAAACCAAATTGGACTCAATTTCTACTTCTAAGGCAGTTTCATTCATTTCTCCTAGATGGAAGTCTGATAATAATCTTTCTGATGCCAGTTTTGGTCATTTATTGACAATACGGAATCCACATGTTTTTAATCTATCTAAAATTTCATCTTCAGATCAATTCATACACTATAAATGTGTATATATCCCTTCAAACACTGTATTTTTGCTCACTTGAATACACTATCCTTGAGATTCCTCTTTCTAAACAATCTTCATAATCTTAATCTTTCTGGTGATCCTTGGATATTAGGAGGAGATTTTAACTGTATGTACTCCTCTCTTCATAAATTTGGTGGTAATTCTCTTTCAATAAATGATATTGCTCCTTTGAATCAAGCTATGATCAATTCAAAAATTTCTTCACTAAACTGGATTGGATCTACATTTACTTGGTCCAATAAAAGTCATACTGGCAATTCCACTATTTGTAAATTAGATCACATTTTTGTTAATTCTGCTTTTCAAAATATATATCCACTTTCTACTTATCATGTTCTTCCTCCTACCATATCAGATCATTCTCCTTTACTTTTATACTGGGGTGAAGATGAAGCCATTGTTAAAGGGAAGTCAACATTCAAATTTTTAAATTTTTGGCTTACTCATCAGGATTTTTCTAATATTTTACTATAGGTTTGGCAGCATGGATTTGGTAGGAATCCTATGGATAAATTGATTTATAAGTTGAGGCTTCTTAAATTTCATCTGAAAGCTTGGTCTAAACACAATTTTGGTGATGTGCTTAAGCAATCAAACACTATTAGATCTGAATTAATTCAAGTGCAGAACTCTATGATTACAAATCCTCAGGACATGCGTTTGCAGATTTTGGAAAAAGATTTGCAGAACAAGCTGAAATCAATTTTGGATTTTGAATTTCAATCCATGAAGCAAAAATCATTTCTTAAGAAAGAATTGGAGGCTGACAGGAATTCCAATTTTTTTCATAACTCCCTAAGATCGAATAAGATGAAAGAAACAGTTCATATGATTTATGATACTAATGGAACTCTTATTTTTTCTCAAAATGATATTGATCAGGCTTTTGTTGATTATTTCAAGCTCTTTTGGCACCAGATGATCTACCCCATTCCAATATTGAGCGTCTATTTTACATCAATTTGCCTTTTCTTTCTCAGAGACAATCCTTGGATCTAATCAAGCCTGTTAATGATAAAGAAATTAAATTAGCAGTCCAAGGATTGGATCCAAATAGTTCAGGTGGACCAGATGGATTCAATGCCTGCTTTTTCAAAAGAGCTGGTCAACTATTGGTAATGATATTTCTGAGGCTGTTAAATTCTTTTTCTTTACCAATACATTACCAATTGCATTTGCTGCCACATATATTGCATTGGTTCCTAAAACTGAGAATCCCTCACAAGTTTCTGACTTCAGACCTATATCTTGTTGTAGTGTTTTTTACAAGATTATTTCTAAAGTGTTGGCTAATAGATTACAATCCGTACTTCCTTCCATTATTTCATGTAATCAATCAGCATTTGTCTCTGGAAGATCTATTAGTGAAAATATATTGATTGCCCAAGAACTTCTTCATGGTTATAATAGGAAGAACATTTCACCTCGATGTATGTTGAAATTGGATATTAAGAAAGCCTTTGATAGTGTTTCATGGTCATCTGTGATTGCTATATTATCTAGAATGAATTTTCCAAGACCTTTCCTTGCTTGAATTTACACCTGTATTTCATCACCAATATTTTCAGTATCAAGGCATGGTTCTTTACATGGATATTTCATTAGTAAACGTGGAGTGAGACAAGGTGATCCAATTTCCTCGTATTTATCCATCTGTGTTATGGAACTTCTCAACTCATTAATACTTAAACAAGTGGAATTAGGAAATTTGCAGCTACATCCAAGATGTAAAAATCCATTGATAACTCATCTTTGCTTTGCTGATGACCTAGTTATATTTACTAAGCCCAATTTGTCAAATATTCATTGTTTGCTTAATATTCTGCACTCATTTTATGAGATCACTGGTTAGGAAGTAAACCTGAATAAGTCTCATATTAAAATAGCTGGTCTTAGTCAATTGGCAGTGGATGAACTAGTTCAACACTCTGGTTTGAATATAATGCCTGATAACTCCAAATACTTGGGTTTACCTCTCTTCACTGGTAGAGTCTCAAAGGAAAGTTGCATGCCTTTATATGAAAAGATTATAGCCAGAATGAAACAATGGCCATCTTGTCAATTATCACAAGCAGGTAGACTTATAATTATTCAATCCATCATCACTTCTATGACCTCATACTACTCCAGACTCTATATATTGCCTCTTAAACTCATCAACATGGTGGTTAGTGCCATGAATAAGTTTCTTTGGCATGGTGATCCCTTTGCTAAAAAGCTTATTTCCATAGCATTTTCAAAATTATGTGATGATAAAATAAATGGTGGTTTAGTCATCATCAATCTTTTTCAATGGAAAAAAGCTGCAATTTCTGTTTATGTGGATAAGATTTTTGCTGATGAAGACTGTTTGTGGTCAAGATTTGTGAGGAGTAATTTAATTGGCAAAAAGAATTTCTGGACTATGCAAATTCCTAGCTTTTGTAGTTGAAGTTGGAGGCAAATTCTAAAGCTCAGAAGCTCCTTCCTACCAATTATTCAATGCAGGAACGCTCAAATGCCAGGCTCTTTTTGGCATTTTCCTTGGGCAGGTAAGGGACTTATTTTATTTAATGTGGTGGATTATAATTTGAGGTTGAATTGTGGCATACCTGACTCTGCTAAGGTAAGTGATTTGATTCACGATGGTGAAAACATCCTACCACATTGCAGTTCTGCATTGTTAAGGAAGTTTTGGCATGAGATTTCTAATAATTTTAGAATTGAAAATGAAGGAATTACCTGGTTAGGAAAGAATCATTCCATCAGTTCAGTTTATAAGCATTTATGTGGTGAGAGAGCAATTTTTCTATGGTATAAAAGAGTCTGGAATCTGATGAGTAATGCCAAGCAAAATCTTTTGCTTTGGAAGGTGATGTCAAATGCAGTTAACACTAAGGATAAATTGTTTAAGTTAGGAATTTCTTCAGATGATTTATGTGTCTTCTGTCAATCTGAAATTGAGTGCAACACCCATATATTTTTTGAGTGTTGTTTTGTTCATCAACTCTGGAAGAGGATATTGGCTTTTGGGAAGCTGCATCAACCTGCAAGCTCAAGTAGAGATGAATGGTTCAATTTATTTAATGCTACTATATGGAAATCAGCAGGAGGATTAATTCTTTTAAGAATTCTGAAGATTTTTGTGATGGAAATTTGGACAGAAAGAAATCGTAGAATTTTTACTTCTTCTGAGCTATGTGCTGATTCTCTTTTCTCAGTTATAATTGGTGCAATCCTGAAGAAGAATGGGTGATTCTGGTTCAAGTCTGGCAATTCTGTTTGGCAATTCATTTAATACAGATATATTCTCTGTTGGCAGTCAGCTTGGTTATTTTATTTGGCTACTATGATACTTTTTGTTAGTTAGTTGAATTTAGAGAGATGTTACTTACTGTAATTAGTAATTAGTAATTAGGAGTTTGGTTTTATTAGCATTGAGGTTTTTTTATTTTGCATGTATCTTATTTTATTTTTCCTCAATGCTAATAAGACTAGATTAATGTCGCTTGTAATTTTGCTATAGTGAATAAAGTTCATTTTCTTTTCAATAACAAATATATATATTTATATAAAACTCCCTCCCCCTTTTCTTCTCCTCAGTCAAGCCCATTCGAAAAAAAAAGAAAAAAAAAACCCAACCCTAAAACCCGCATCGCCCAGTCCTCCCCTTCACTGACGATCGTCGCGCCGCCCCCTCTGGTGGTCCTCGTCGCCGGAATCCCCTCTCCTTCCCCCTCTCGCGCTGCTCCCTCTCTCTCCACTCGATTGAAACGCCCGAGCCCCCCCCCCCCAAACCATCGATAGTCGCGCCCCCTATTTGCCGATGCCGCCAACCACCCAATCCAACCACACCCTCCCCTAGCGCAGGCGCGCGCCTCCCCCTCCCAGCAATCAGCGAATCCCTCACTCTTCTTGAAAAACACAGTAAGTTTTCACTTTAATTATTTAGTTTAATTTATTTAAAAATCTGATCTTTATTAATATATATATATATAACGCTATTTATATATATATATATAAATAGCATGGTTTTATATGTAAAGAGATGGTTTTTAGTTTATAAAGTTTTGATTATGATTTATAAAAAGTGTATATTTTTCAATGTGTAAAGGCGAGATATTTAACATTGTAAAGGTGAGATTTTTAACGTATAAAAGTAATGATTTTTAACATATAGAAGGTTCGATTTTTAACTTCAAAAAAGTTAAATTTTTCTGTGTAAAGATTAGATCTTTCTATATGAAAAGATAGGATTTTGTGTTTGGTTGGAAAGCGAATAAAAATATGATTTTTACATTTTAGAATTATTAAAAATTCGATCTTTATATTAGAAGTAGATATAAGAATATAAATTTTATATAGGAAGGAGCGTTATAAAAATATAATCTTTATTATATGAACAACGTTGTAAAATAGAATTTTTATCTATATAGTAGCGTTGTAAAAATAGAATCTTTATCTATATAGTAGCGGTGTAAAAATAGAATTTTTATCCATATAGCGTGGTTATAAAAATCTAATTTTTATATACATAGCAACAATATAAAAATGTGATTTTTATATATGTAGTGGCTACGGAAAATGAAATTGTCAAAAGGCGAGCACGACGAAGATTTCTACATAAGAAGAGTCGTGGCGTTTGGATTAGCTAATTGGTGAGAACTCCTCACAATTTGTTTTTCTAGTTGAAATACATACTAGGATGCAGACGGTGTTTAGTAGCACCCGACACCCATCGTCCACAGACCATGGACGGCTTGTATGCTTGTTTGTTTGATTTTGATGTGTAGTTGATTGTGTGTTGTGATGTGAAATTAAATAAAATATTTAAATAGTTAAAAATATTTTATAGTTGAAAATATAATTTTTAGCGTGAATGTGAATAAATATTTATAAACGAATCGGACGATTTGTTTATATACACACATTTGACTGATATTGATTGGGACGATAAATTTTACACATCGCCCAACTGCACAAATAAAATATGTGTTTGATTGTTTGAAATCACACACGGGTATTGGGAAGATATATGATATACACTAATCCCAATAATTAGTTGTATGTCGATCGATTGATTGACAGATTGTTATGAGCGTTAAATATTTATATTTGATGCTTATACAATGTAGAATGCACTTTGGATGATGGTTGATTATTTGTCATTATTGATAGATACATGCGTTGTATTGAAATCCATAGAAATAAAATCTATGGTAATTGATTGGGCCTTATTCCAGTTTTGAAATAGAATATTTATAAAATATTTGAATAAAATATTTAAGAAGAAATATCTGAATAGAATATTTGAAATAGAAATATATAAAGCCGTGTTGATTAGATTGACGCCATTTTGACGTGAACGATATTTATTTCATTCATTTTATAATGAATATCGATAGTGATTTCAAATTCTGATATTTTGAAATGAATCGAAATTCGAATTAAATTAAAAAGAATTGAAATTCAAATTAAATTGAAAAGAATTGAAATTCGAATTAAATTGAAAAGAATTGAAATTCGAATTAGAATGAAATAGAATTGAAATCGTTTTGAATTGAATTTAAAACGCATTGAAATTGAACCGAAATTGATTTGAATTGAATAGGAAATGAATTCGAATTGAATTGAATAGAAAATGAATTCGAATTAAATTGAAAAGAAATAGAATTCAAATCGAATTGAAATTGAATTGGATCGAATTCAAATTGAATTGAAATTGAATTGAATCGAATTGAAATTGAATTGAAATTGAATTGAAATCAAATAGAAATGAATGTAAAAAGGAATTTAGAAAGAAAAATTCAATTTTGATTTGAAATGAAGTTGAAATCGTTTTGAAAACGAATTTAAAACGATTTTTAAAATACTTTTTAAAAAGAAATCGACGAAATATATATAATATATATATTATGTATATATAATTGCCTGAATAGAACGCGCCGCGCTGCGGTAGTTCGCGAATTTCGACCGTTGACTCCGAATGGATATTACGGGAGATCCGACCGTCAGATTCTTCTAAAACCGGAACTGTTGGGTTCGTATCGAAAAGAGCTTTCTAATGAATATTAGAGATTTGAAATCTAACGGTCGGATTTGGAATTATGTCCAAATCAAATTTGGAAAAGGTCGCTGTAAGTGCAGTTCGATGGCCGTTGATGGAAATCGACTGTACGGGCCTTGATAAAATTATTAAAAATATTAATAATTAGTGTAAAATCATAAGAAATGATTTGGGAAGAATTGGGATGAAAAACTCCATATTTGAAAAGATAAAAATAGTTTTTTATCGGAATGAACTAGTTTTAAACTAGAATAATAATTTATTTATTTTTAAAATAAATAAATTGGATTTGAAATGGTTTTGAAAATAACCAGAATTTCCAATAATTGAATTGGAATGGATTTGAATCGAAATTGTCTTCAGAATATTTCGATGTTGGATTTCGTGATGATACAGATATTGTTATGGGAATTTGAAAGATATATAGATGTCTCTATTTCCAATACGATATTTGTTGGTCGTAGAATTTGATATTGAATATAAGCCAATATATTTTCTATTCAGAGCCTTATATTTAAATATCAAATGGGATTTGGGTTTGTCATGAATGGTGTCTTCATTAACACTGTTCTTAACCCCAGTTGAGGAAAAAAGGATTAAATCTTTTTGTTTAGATTTAATGAAGTGTACCAATTAAATAATATTTAATTGGAATTGAATTTGAATTGATTTTTAGGTTTATCGTGAATGATGTTTTAAATAGCACTTGTTCTTTAACCCAATAATTAATGGAATGTGATTTTGGGTTTATCGTGAACCGTGTTTTAAATGACACTGACTCTTTAACCCAGTTAAAGACTAAAACTAAGTGGAGTTTTAATGAATCTTTAATTAGATTGAAAAGATCGAGAATGGAGTATCACCAGTTTTGCTCCAGGCGATAGTTAAATCCTTAATTGGATTTGAACGTGAAATGGTAATTGAATTTACCGATAACACTATGGTGTTAGATATGAAGTATTACCAGTTTTAATTCATGGGATGAATAGGTTAGGATTGGGAAATAAAATAAGTGATTACTCCGGTGTGGTTCGCTAATCCCGACTAGTTTGAATTGATATTCAAAGAAGATTAAAGAATAAATTTAAAGAATTTATATTTGATAAAATTAATGGGAACCTTTCCCAAAGTATAAGAATATTTGAATAAAAGAATATTCTGAATTGGAATGAGGCATATGTTGTGTTTGTGTAACACTTGTTATTATATACGCGAGTTATTCAGAAAGACCGGGTTTATCCCATTCTGAATAACTAATTCGACGTGGTGTCGAAGATGAAGATGGTGGTCGAAGACCGGAGGTCTTCACGTCGTTTGGATAATTACTGATGATCTTGATTGGGTCGTACACCCAAGAGGAGAGAATCAGTTGGTAATCGTCCAGACGTACTTGGAGATCGATGGATATGCGGGGTACTAAGTGCCTCCGGTTTCGTTCAGACCCAAAACGAACTTGTAAAAGGACTGTGTGTCTGACATTGGATTTCAGTCTGTGTGATTGATTTCTATTAAATATATATCTGTTTGGCGGCGGAGAATTTACTCTCTTTCTTAACGCCCTTCTCCGAGACGTACGAGCTCAGGGGTTATATATTGATGGATATCCATCGCATGGAATGAATTGCCTGTGTGGCATGCCTAAGTGGCAATGGATCAAGGCTTCTGTTGAAAAGCAAAGTCTTGTGGTTGATGATTAAAGCACGGCCTGTGTGGCGTAGCTTTGTGTAACGTTGATTCGCGAGCCTCACACCCCGGTGGTGAACCAAAAACGGGAGAGGACCTCAGGGAGGACATGCGTTTCTTTCTAGCTAGAAGTGGCGTCGGTGGTTTTACACGCCCTGACGAGTTTGACTTATGTGGTTGTTGATGTTGCGAGGCGCCTCGGTTAGATCGGACGATCCGGGTCCGATGGAGTCATTCGTTGGCTCATTTACGCCCCAAAGGGCGGGGAAACGCAGCGTTCTGGTATTTTAATCCACATCGGTGGACCGGCCATGTCGCTCCAAGTGGCTTGACTGAGTACTTTCCCTGAGGCTCGGACTAGACAGTCTCGAATCGATAGAGCACTATCTTTTGCCTCGGTTCACAGATGGAAATCCAATTTCCAAATACGTGACTTTGCGGTTTTGATTGTAGAGCCTAGTATGGCGACATGATATATGGTACCCATGCCGTCTATGATTGATACTTATGATTTGAAGTTGTTTTATACACTATGCACTTATAATAGTATCAAATGATTTGTTTTAAACGTACCAAACATGTTTGGCTATTATAAGGGAAATTCCTATCCCCCGGCTTGCGTTGCATTGCGTGATAGGACCTGGGTCTTATAATAGATTCATTTTTCCAAAAAGCATTGCGCTGTTTTGTTATATGCAATGGTATTCTTGGGAGGAAACTCGTTCCGTGTCATACATCGTGGTCCCTTGATATATCTGATTTAAAATAAAGATTAATAACTGTTTTAGTTCTAACACCAGTCCCATAACTGACCTGGAGTTTATTGTTTTAACCTAAACTCTAGGTGCCTTTATTTTGACACGAGCAGCTAGTAGTTTTGGTTTTGCAGATTTATATTCACAGGATCCTGATTTACAGCTGGAACGATACTCGGAAACCTCTGTATCCGTGTATTACTTCTAGTTGTGTTTTGTATTATTTTCCGCTGCGATGTATTTAAATGTAATTTAAATCTCTGATATTTTCTGTGTATTATTGATTCATACTCTGCATATTCGTGTATTCTGATGGAATTGTTGTAATTAACAATGAAATGTTCTTCTGTCTGCGTTCTAATTTGTCGTGTTCTCAAAATAATCAGGCGTTTCGAACGGTCTGGGTCGGTTTAGCGACTGATTCGGATCGAGCGAAATTCCCGGTCGTTACAGGCGGCCATGGATTTTGATGTAGGCAGTGGCTCTGTTAAGAGAATTAGGATTTTGAAGAAATGAATGTGTTTTTATAATATTTTATTTCTAGTTTTTACAAATAAATCCGTAAATTCTTAACAACTCCAGTTTCAGTCCAGCAGGAGTTGTTTTTACCTAATTGCCCCTGTTCCGGAACTAAAGGGCTAGGTCTCGTCAGCCCAAACAACTATTTCTGGCCTGATTTCTTCAATTTAATATTTAAATCCTTTATTAAATTAATTGATCGTATATTTAAATTTACCGGGGCCACATACGTACTCCGAAAATTCCCGAAAAATAAATCTAGCTACGTTTTAATGACATGGTCCTAACAAAATTAATTTCGTTGAGTTTGGAGACCGTTTTTAAAAAGGCCTTTTTAACGGTCGATCAAATTCAACAGAAATTAACAAATCAGAGTTTAATTTACTACGCTCATAATTTAATTCCAAAAATTCTGGAAAATTAAACTTAGCAATAATTTAACATTCCGGGTCCGATAAAAGTGGTTTCGTCGAAAACAGAGATTGTTTGTAAAATGGCCTTTTATATGGTCTAAAAAATATACTATATTCCATAGCGAATATTCTGAATATTCAACTGGCCATAACTTTTGATTCCCTCTATGAAATTTTGATTTTTCGGATTCGTTGGAAAGATATTTTCAAAAAAAATTAGATACCTTTGGTTTCACTAAAACCCGTCAAATTTTGAATCCTGTACATTTAGTCAAAGTTCAGCTTTGACTTTTCAAACTGCCATACTATTTCCAATTCCTTTTGAAATTAAAATAAATATATTCGCTCTAACTTTGATTAAAATAAATTTTTAATCGTTATTATTTAAAATAAATTATTTTAACTATTCAAAATTCACTAAAATAGCCAAAATAAAAAAATTAATTGGTTTTGATTTTCCGGGTTGTTACAATAATATGATTAGGGTTAGGTTACGGTGTTTATTTATAGATGTATTAGGTGAATTAGAACCTTTAGATTAGATTAGGAACCATCTGAACCATCCAGACCAGAAAAACACGTCATCTAACCAATCCCTGAAAGACACGTCATCATGGAACTCTCCAAAATTCTGTAGATCTGGCTCGGCCTGGGCGCACTTCCCAGGTGCGCCAGGGCATTTATGTTCTGGCGCACTTCACAAGTGCGCCAGTTGTTCTGACCCATTTTCTGATTGTTCTGCCTAACTTCCATCGTCCATAACTCCTTCATTCTGTATCCGTTTTACGCAGACTCAGACTCTATCTCTAGTGGAATTCCGAGTTGAACGTAATGGCATAACCCATTTCACTTAATTCTTCTTTCAAAAATTAATTCTTCTTTAATTATCCCTTATGTCATGTTTTAAAATTACGGGTTGTCACATTCCCCCTACTTAAAGGATTTCGTCCCTGAAATCTCGAAGCTGAAAGGAATGTATGTCCTACCATCCATCATCCATCTACTCATCCATCAATCACGGGCGTCCATTGTCCTTAAAAGGCTTCTGATGCTTTCATGAACATATGCAAAGTGTGTGTATATGTCCCAATGCTAATGCAAAAGATCAGGCGGTCCACTAATTCAATTGACCTCCTTAATGCGATGTATGTTAGTGCCATGAATCCAATATGTATGCAAATAAACCTATTGTATCATATAAGTTTTATATGTGTGTGTACCCATTCGTCCAAATGCGACATCCATATGCCAGTTCATCCATTTTTATCCATAAAAGAAAAGAAAAATGCACATGCATTTATATGCAATATGAGCATGATTGAGCCAATCTTAGTGCCTAATGTGTGTGTATATGCGTCCACAGGCAACCACTAGCAAACACTTGCATCCACTTCCATCCATCAAACATAACATGTTTCAAACACATGTTTACATCCATAGGATTCATGTCTAAAGGTCGAAAATACCATGGATAAGACATACTCTATTAACAGAAACAAGATAAGATTTAGGAAAAAGGAGTTAAGAACATACCCTCGAAAAGAAAAGGGTACGATGCATGAATCTTATCTTTAGGTTCCCAAGACGAATCTTTTGTGTTTTCTCCCCGTTGAACCTTTAGCAACTTGATTTCCATATTGTGCAGCTTCTTAATCTTTGACCATAGAATACAGGTGGGGAACCGCTTGACTGTCACCTGGCGTTGCACTTTGACTTCTTCCAACATGCTTGGCTCAACAACTTCCGCGGTGTCATTTAGGCACTTTCGTAGATGAGAGACATGGAATACGTCATGAACACCGGATAAATTTTCTGGGAGCTTTACTCTGTAGGCCATTTGGCCAATCCTCTCGGTTATGGGAAATGGTCCCACAAACCTAGGAGCCAACTTCCCTACTGATCCGAAGCGAACGACATTCCTCAAGGGTTATACTTTGATAAGAACTAGGTCTCCTATTTCGAATTCGATGTAAGTCCTTCTCTTGTCTGCATAGGACTTCTGCCTATCTTGAGCTGTCTTCATCCGTCCTCGAATAAGGTCAATCTTTTCGGACGTTTCCCTAAACATATCTGGTCCAAGCAATAATCTTTCTGTAGATTCCCACCAAGAAATTGGCTATCTACATGGTCCTCCGTACAATACTTCGAAGGGTGCCATACCAATACTAGCCTGTAGCTTTTATTATAGGCAAACTCTACTAAAGGAAGAAGCTCTTCCCAAGTCCCTCCAAAGTCGAGGATACACAGCCATAAAAGATCTTCTAGAATTTTGTTTACCCTCTCTGTCTGCCCATTGGTTTGAGGATGATAAGCGGTGATCAAACACAACTATGTACCTAATGCTTCTTGCAAGCTCCTCCAAAATTCGCTGGTAAAGATGGGGTGATGATCACTTACGATGATGGAAGGAACTCCGTGGAGATGAACTATCTCATGAACATAACTTGCTGCCAACCATGGTGCCGTCCTTTTAATTTTAATTGGAATAAAGTGAGAAATCTTGGTGAGTCTGCCCACTATCACCCAAATACTGGTATTACCTTTCTTCGATCTAGGCAAACAATCTATGAAATCCATAGAGATGCTCTCTCATTTCCACTGCGGAACTACCAACGGATGAAGTAATCCACCGGGCTTCTTTAGCTCAGTTTTGACTTGCTGGCAAACCAAACATTGAGAAACAAATTCGGCCATGTCCTTCTTTATCCCATCCCAAAAGAAAACCCTCTTCATGTCTCTATACATCTTGTCACCGCCTGGATGTATGGTCATCTTAGAATGGTGGGCTTCTTCTACGACTACCTTTATCAAGCTTCCAGCTTGAGGAACACAAAGCCTTCCATCTTGTCGCAACCACCCATTTTCATCTATGGCATACCTACTGAGGTGACTAGAAGTCTCCCCTCTTCTGAGCTTCTCCATGATGTCTAGAATCTGTAGGTCACTTTGTTGCAAAGCTCCTATCTGCTCCACAAGAGTCGGTCGTATCTCTAAGGATGCAAATAAATCAGGCAAAACTTCGATGGAGGGTCTAAAATCAAAAGCTGATACGAACTCCAAGTTCTTTCTTTCCAGAAACAGAGGACTCAGGGCTACCCTCTGCCTACTTAGTGCGTCTACCACCACATTACCCTTGCTGGGGGTATAAGCAATCTCAAAATCATATGAGGCTAAGAACTCCATCCATCGTTGTTGCCTTTGTTTAGATCCTTCTGGGAGAATAGATACTTGAGAGATTTATGATCAGTGTATAACTCGAACTTCTCTCTCTAAGTAAGTAATGACGCCACGTCTTTAACACGAATACTATGGCCGCTAGCTCTAGATCATGCGTGGGGTAGTTCTTCTCATGAACTCTCAACTGTCTACCCCCATAACATATTACTTTTCTTTCTTACATCAGAACCGCACCAAGCCCTGTACCGCATGCATCAGTGTAAACAATAAACACTTTACTCCCATTGGGTAAGGTCAAGACTGGGGCTGTTGTCAGAGCCCTTTTTAGTCATTGGAAAGCAATGTCACCGTCTATGTCCCATGAAAATGTTAAATTCTTCTTTGTTAGCCTGGTGAGAGGGGCTGATATCTTTGCGCAATCCTTAATGAACTTCCTGTAATAACCTGCCAACCCTAGAAAGGTTCTTACCTCAGTTGCATTTTTAGGAATCTGCTAATCTTGCACTGCAACCACCTTCGCGCGATCTACAGCTATCCCTTTTTTGGAGACTACATGCCCCAAGAATCTCACCTCTT
Source organism: Allium sativum (assembly GCA_030737875.1). NCBI lineage: Eukaryota > Viridiplantae > Streptophyta > Magnoliopsida > Asparagales > Amaryllidaceae > Allium > Allium sativum. Next base: position 384,122,410 of record CM060924.1, read on the forward strand.
TTCTCAAGAAATGGCATTTGACGAACTTTGCTTTTAGCTGATGGTCATGGAGAGTTTTCAGAACTTCTCCCAAAAGCAGGGCGTGCTCTTCTTCACTCTTGGAGAAGACCAAAATATCATCAACAAAGACTACGATGAATTTGTTTAGGAACTCCCTACACACCCTATTCATCAAGCCAACAAAATAGGCGGGTGCATTTGTCAACCCAAAAGGCATAACTAGCCATTTAAAGAAACTGACTGGAGTTCTGAAAGCAGTTTTATTTATGCTGTCCTCAGCCACCCTCAGCTGATGGAACCCCGTAGCCAAGTCCAACTGAGAAAATACCGAGGCACCAACAAGCTAGTCAAATAAATCATCAAACCTCGGAAGTGGGTGCCTATTCTTCTTGGTGAGTTTATTTAACTCTCTATACTCAACACACAAACGAAGTGAACCATCCGCTTTAGTTGCAAATACTACTGGAACACACCACTTAGACATGCTACATCTGATAAACCCTTTTTCAAGTAGCTCCCCTACTTGCTTACTCAGCTCCCTCCCTTCTCTTGGAGACATGTGGCACACTGGTAATGCAACTGGCTTTGCGCTGTCCACCAGATATATGCGGAAGTCGATCTCATGTCTTGGTGGTAAACCCCAACCTCATCAAAAACATCGGAATAATCTTAAACCACTAGAACAGTTTGACTCTAGGAAGCTAAGCATAACAGACCCTTGAGAGTCATAAGAAACTTCGAGGGTCTTTCCATAACGAGTCAGGAGTCTAACAGCCCTCTTCTCACAATCCAGAATGGCCCCATACGTGGTAAGCCAATCCATTCCTAGGATCAACCCATAGCCCATAAACCCGAGCACATACGCATCACATTCAAATTCGACGCCCAACACAGATATTTTCAAACCCCGAAATATCATCGACAAATGAGCTGAACCACCAATGGGTTTGAAATAACTACGGGATCTACTACCATACTAGTAATTAAATGCGGAGATTCAACCACAAAACTAGATATAAACGAGTGTGAAGAACCAGAATCAAAAAGTGTTCTAACTGGAAAGTTTGAAAGAGAAACTAAACTTTCTACGTAAAATTTTCTACCTCTTTCAGGAACATCGATCGCGAGAGCATGCACCTACCCTCCAGAAGTCCCTGCTCTTTGCCCTTGTCCCTATGATCCCTGTTTCTTCGGGTACTCCTTAGAGAAGTGTCTAACCTCTCCGCAATTAAAGCTACTGGCCTTTCTTCTCTAGCAATCTTAGATCAGGTGGCCCTCCTTTCCACAATTGTGACATTTTCTCTTATCCTTGTCTTTAACATCTTTCCCTTTTTCTTATGTTTTTGTTGATGTTGCTATTACTGCCCCTTCTTGGGCCATACCTTCTTATTATACGATGTCCCCTCAGCTTTCAGTTCCTTCTTTTCTCCCTTGTCCTCCTCATGAATTAGGGCCATATCAACAAGCTTTTCAAACGTGGCCCCCATTGGAATATAGGACATTGCTACCCATGCAGAGGCTCATTCAGCCCTTTAGCAAACTGCAAAGCCTTTTTGTGCGGCGTATCCACCAACTCTAAACCGAAACTTGCCAGCCAGTTGAACTTGTTCACATATTCCTTCACCGTCAAATTTCCTTGTTTGAGAGCTAAGAACCTCTCCTTCTGTAATCTTTGCTCCTTGTTTGAGAGCTAGGTCCATCCTACAGAATACTCGTGCTCCATTCAACCGGTCTAGCAAATCATCAATGTGTGGCAGTGGGTATTTATTTTTCAGAGTTTGCTTATTTAGGACACGGTAGTCCACACATAGCCTGAGGGTACAGTCTGACTTTGGGACGAAAACCACTACTGCACCCCAGCTCGAGAAGCTAGGCCTGATCAGACCTTTCCACAAAAGTTGCTTAGTTTGATTGCTCAGCTCCTCTTTCTCTTTCAGTGACATCCTCCGAATAGTGTGTACAACGGGCCTTGCATTTGGAACTAATTCAATTCTGAAATCGATTTTTCTGCGCGGAGGTAAGCTGTCAACTTCTTCAACACATCTGCATAGTCTCTGACGATAGGAATATCCTCAATAGAAGCAGGAGTGACTTTTAGAGAAGACCAAAATTATTTCCTATTTGTGGCTAAGTCGTGGTATGGTATAACAATAATATCTCCAAATTGGTCTTAATTTTGACTACTCTTTCAGCGCATAGTAACTCAGCGTCATATTTCATTAGCCATTCCATTCCAAGTATGATATCATACACGGAGAAATTCATGATGATCAAATTAAAAGGAAAATGGAAGTAGGAATAAGAAACAGGCACTCTACAATATTGATCGACAATAAGTGGACCTCCTATCGGACTATGGGCTCTAATCAGTTCTTTAAGTTTTCTTGGTTTCAATTTCAACTTTTTAATCGTGTCATGAGATATAAAACTTATAGATGCACAAGTGTCAAACAGAATGGTAATAGAAATGTTCTTAATGTTAAGAGTACCTCCTAAAACATCAGGTTTACCTGCTCCTTCAGAAGAATCCGGTGCAGCTGCTCCGTCATAGACATGTGCCACTTCAGATTTCTTGAAAAGAGGACAATTCTTGATAAGATATCCAGGCTTGTGGCAGTTTAAGCTTTCCCTTGGACCATGGGGATTCTCTCCACTATTCTGACTTGGTCCAGACTCATTTATTCTAGGCTTCTTCGGGGCTCGGCATTCATAGTCAAAATGCCCTATCTTCTGACACTTCACCTTAGACCTGTCTCTCTTCTTCTTCTCTTGGGGCTTGGTGGTAGAAGAGCTGCCCGCCTCAGGTTTCTTGTCAGACTCTTTCCTCTTATTATTGGCTTGATTATTTTCTCGATCTTGCTGAGAACCTTTCTGGTCAATCTCCTCATATCTGCAAGCCATCTCTATCACTTTAGCAAATGGACGCTTAATGTGTGTCATCACTCTATTATGATACCTCCTTGCAAGACCATTAATAAATCTCTTATTCTTCTGAAGTGGGTCTTGAACTAACTCAAGGGCATATCTAGAGAGCTCGTCGAATTTCTTCACATATTCGGCAATAGTCATACTTCCCAGTTGGAGGTTGGCAAACTAATCATGAAGGCGTTCAACTTTATGAGGCGGAAAAAACTTCTCATTGAAGAGCTCTTTAAATATCTCCTAAGTTATATCAGCTTCATTTCCACCAATCATAGCCGTTTCCCACTAAATCTGAGCCTGGTCCTTCAGGAACCATGTCGCCATAAATTGCTTCCTATGATCTTCTAGTTCTAATCCTCCTAAGATTTTCTCAATTGTCTTAAGCCATGCTTGTGCCTATGTCACCGTCTCTTGGCCCGTGAAATGCACGCATCCTAGATTCTTGATTTTCTTTGCCACCTTGTCTAAATCAAAAGCACGCTGAGGTGGTGGTGGTGGTGGCACCTCAGCATCCAAATTAGGTTGGTCCTGAGAAGCTGGGACTATATCTCTTTCTCTGCCCCTGCCTGCTACTCCACCTCGACCCCTTTCTCTAGTTATGGCTCTCGTACCCATTTTTCACTTAGTCTGTATCATCAAGGAAAGAGTCAGACTAAGAGAAACGATAAATTCAAAGGAAAGGTTAAAAGTAGAGACATATGATAAGATGATAATGAAGTAATGACTGATTAATATGTGTTATTCTGCTGTGCTCATTCTAGGACATTACTAATCCTATCTCTAATGAGCTACTCGTCTTAGAATACTACCGATTCTATCTAGACGAATTATTCTAAAAATGTTATACTCTAAAGCTAAGGTTAACCTTTAGCTCTGATACCAAATGTGGCGACCCAAACTTCTGTGGTACAAAAGTAAGGGTAATCATAACAGCATAACATAAATAAAACAATAACAAATCTCAGATAATAGCAAATCATATAAATCATTGCAGTAGAAATGGAAATGTCATCACAACAGATCATCACAGATATCAGAGTACGTCGTATGGGATACACTTAGCAAAATAGATGTCTAAACAAGGAAAGAAATAAAGTCTCAATCTCCCAAAATACATCAATACTCAATACTATCTAAATGTCTCAAGAAGTAAATAAAAAGATAAAAAGTAAAGTTCTTCATTTTCTTTCTCAACAAGCTCCAGTCCAGAAAATATCCATACCTAACACCTGTCATTTGGCTGCCCACGTGGAAAGAGGGCACCCGAGTTTGCAAAGTGAAACAAATTACGAGTCAGTCATGGGACTGGTTTGGGAAATCTTACCTAACTAACAATAAGGCTAATGACTGGACCGCGCTGCTAACGCAGAACGGTCTTACTCCATTGGAATGCCGATGCATAAGTTTTATAAATTTTAAGTCAAACAACGCAATGCTTATTAGAAAATGAAATCATTATAAGACTCAAATCCCATCACACAATGCAATGCAAACCGGAGGATAGAGTTTTACCTTATAATGATAAAAAAATGCTTGATACGTAGAAAATAATATTTTAATATTATTATTAGTGTCTAATATGTTTCAAAAATAATTCAGAGTAAATGTATCAATCCTAGACGACATAGTACCCCATCCTACTATGTCGCCATATATAGGTTTACAATCAAAACCATAATTTTATATTGGAGATTGGGTTTCCATCTTGAGTCAAGGCACGATCTCCTAACCGATTCGAGACACTCTAGCAATGTCTCAGGATTCGGACGCTGGCGAACCCTTGGATCCTGCAGGGCTGGTCCATAAATACTTTAGTGGATTAGTTATGCCTGAATGCACGCTCCCCGATCCTATTGGACCTATAAATTGGCCATTGGCGACCAATAAATCCGAGGCGCCTCATTCCATCAACCACATAAGTAAAAATGTTGGGCCTTGTAAAAACCCAAACATAACTTCTAGCTAGAAAGAAACGTGTGCAATCCTTGCGTTCCCTTGTCACTTTTTGACTCTATCGGGATGTGAGGCTCACGAGGTAACGTAATACACAAAGCTATGCCGAAAAAGGCTATACTTTGATCACTATCCACAAGGCTCTGCTTTTCAACAAAAGCCTCGATCAATTGCATCTTGGCATGTCACATTGATAATTCACACCATGCGATCGATAACTACCAATATATAACCTTCGAGCTCGTGTGTCTCAAAGAAGGGTGTTAAGCAAGAGAATAAATTCTCCACCGCCACAAATATATATTAATAGAAATCAATTTAATTACATGGAATGAAATTCAATGTCGGACACACATCCATTTACAAGTCCATTCTGGGTCTGAACGAAACCGGAGTTACCTTATTCCTCGTCCCTTATGTCCAATACGGAAGAGAGGTGCTCGCGTATTCGGACAATCATCAAGTACATCTGGAAAACTACCACTTTAACCCTTTATTGGTAGCAAGCCAATGTCGGGCATCAGTAGTTATCCTTTCGATGTGAAGATCGCCGGTCTTCAATCGCCGTCTTTAAGATCTTCAATTTAGATCGTCGTATAATCATTTGAAATGAGATTTAACTCGGTCTTTTCAAATGATTCACGTATATATGTAGTTTAAAATCATTTCATATTGTTAATGGTTTTTAATAACGATTAATCGCTATTTTATTCATATAAAAATAGCCAAATTTATTTAACGACGCTTTGGTTCGATGGGCGGCCCTGGTGCTGTTTTTATCAAAATTTGATTTACACTTGTCTCAAAATCTAACCATTGGATTTTAACAAAATTTATATCTTTGGAAAGATATTCCCAAAACGGTCCTAGTGCTTCCAGTTTTGGGAAAATCCGACGGTTGGATCTTATCGTTTGAAGTTACGATTGCCGAAACGCGAACTACCGTGCGCGATTCATTTAGTTTTTAATATATATATATGTATATATATACACATATAGTTTTGCAATTTCAACTACTTTCAATCAATCACATGCAAACCAAGTATAGTCCATATTCATGTTAGAAATTTTACATATGATTTTCTAAATCCTAACTAAAATGGTAAAAGTGACAATTTGAAGCAATCATGTTTTAACGTGTAATTCTTTTCAATGGAAACTAAATTACATTGATTTTTTTTTAAATGTTCACTCTTTTTGTTGAAAAAAAATGACAATAAAAACATGATTTTTAATTCTACTATTTTTATTTCATCTAAAATAACAATAAAAATGTGACATTTAAATCTATTCTTTTTATTGTTTCTAAAATGACAATAAACATTTAACTTTTAATTCTATTCTTTTTGTTTCAACTAAAATGACATTAAAGATGTGACATTTAATTCTACTCTCTTTACTGTCCCTAAAGTAACATTAAAAATGTAACATGTGATTCTATCCCTTTTATTGTCTCTAAAATGACATTACAAATGCAAATTTTAAAACTATTCTTTTTATTGTCTCTAAAATGGCATTACAAATGCAACTTTTAAAACTATTATTTTTATTTTCTCTAAAATGACAATAAAAAAACAACTTTTAAAAATATTCTTTTTATTGTCTCTAAAATGACAATAAAAATACAACTTTTAAAACTATACTTTTTATTGTCTCTAAAATGACAATAAAATGAAACATGTAATTCTATCCTTTTAATTGCATATCTAAAATGTCATTAAAAATGTAACTTTTGATTTTACATCTAAATTGTTAATAAAAATGTAACTTTCGATTTTACATCTGAATTGTCAATAAAAATGTAACTTTTTTACATCTAAATTGTCAATAAAAATGAAACTTTTGATTTTACATCTAAATTATCAATAAAAATGTAACTTTTGATTTATTCTTTTATTTACATCTAAAATGGAAATAAAAATGTAAATTTTGATTTTATTCTTTTATTGTCTCTAATTTGACAATAAAAATGTTACTTTTAATTATGTTCTTTTTATTTCAACTAAAATGTAAATAAAAATGTAACTTTCAATCTTGTTCTTTTATTTGTCTCTAAAATGATAATAAAAATGTAACTTTTAATTCTATCATTTTTATTACAACTAAAATGTAAATAAAAATGTAACTTCTAATCTACTCTTTTATTTGCACCTAAAATGCCAAAAAAAATGTAACTTTTTAATCTATGATTTTATTTACATCTAAAATGCAAATAAAGATATAAATTTTTAATCTATGTTTTTATTTACATCTAAAATGCAAATAAAAATGTAACTTTTTAATCTGTGTTTTTTATTTACATCTAAAATGCAAATAAAAATGTAACTTTTTAATCTGTGTTTTTACTTACATCTAAAATGCAAATAAAAATATAAGTTTTTAATCTGTGTTTTCATTTACATCTAAAATGCAAATAAAAATATAACTTTTTAATATGTTTACCCAAATGTCCATTTTTGTTGCAAGTTTAATTATAACAACAAAAACAATTTTTTTTTATTGGATTGTAAATTCTAATTAAATCCAACATTAAAAAAAGGTGATATTTTTTTATTGAATTGAAAATTCTAATTCAATTCAACAAAATAAACAAAGATGAACTTTTTTATTTAATTGAAAATTCTAATTCAATTCAATAAACATACAAAGGTAAAATATTTTATTGAACATATATGATATAATAAAATATCAACAAAATGATTTACTCTAATTAACACATCACATATGGATCTATGTAAACATAATATCTAAATTAACAGATATATATAACCATCACATACAAATCAAATCACGTACATAGCATATACAGCGAATCACTAAGAATACAATTATGATCTATTCTAATTATTTTAAAATAAAAATTAAAAAAAAATAAAATCGGATCTTTTGAATCTGAATAGTTTAGATCTGCAAATTTGACCCAAAATTCAATCAGCTCAGAATCGCTTCTTTTCAGTCTAGAAACGTAGATCTCGTCTCTAGGATCTCAACACTTCGAAAATCGTGGTATTCTGAATCAGTATGAATAAGTTATGATTTAATTTGTGTAATTAACATTTTAAAATAAAATATTAAAATAAAATATGATTTTTCTTTACCCTTCTTCTTCAATACAAGTTAAGGTCGTAGCTTTTCGAGTTAGGTTCCGACCTAGGGTTGGAATTTGCTCGCGCTTCGAGGCGCTGGAGGTCGATCGGACACTAGTATGACGAAGAGGGAATTGAGTCGCACAGGAGGAGGGGGTCGCGGCCTACTTGCACGCGGGTAGGGAAGGCTTGGGCGGCATGAAAGGTGGAGGTTCTCGGGGCTGGAGCTATCGAACTATGCAGTTTTAGGTAGGGTTCACCGTACGGATGGAGAGAGAAGGAAAATCTCTACAAATAACTCTAAAGGATGAGGGAGTTTCGGTGAAAGGGTTAAGAGAATTTAGTGGGGGAAGGTTGGTGCAAAATCGGCCATGGACGAGGAGGGTGGCGACTGGGTACTGTAGCTTTAGGGTTTGAAGAAGATGAATGTATTTTATAATATTTTATTGTTAATTTTACAAAAAAAAACCTAAGTTCTAAACAATCCAATTTCAGTCCAACAGAAGTTGATGCTACCCAATAGCCCCCGTTTCGGATCCAGTGGGCTAGGTCCTATCAGCCCAAACGACTGTCTGTGGCCTGAATTCTTTAACTTAAAATTTAAATCCTTTATTAAATTAATTTGATCATATATTTAAATTCACCGGGGCCACATACGGACTTACAAAATTCCAGAAAAATTATTCCTTGCTTTTATTTGACGATACGGTCCTAACAAAATTAATTTCGTCGAATTTGGAGACCGTTTGAAAAATGACCATTTTCAAGTCGATTAAATTTGACCGAAATTGACAAAACACATTTTCTTTTGCCATGCTCGCATATTAATTCCAAAAATTTTGGAAAATTAAACTTAGCAATAATTTGACATTCCGGATCCTACAAAAGTGGTTTCGTCGAAAACGGAGTTCGTTTGAAAAATGGTCTTTTATGTGGGCTATAAATTATACTATAACGACCATTCTGAATATTCAATTGGCCATAACTTTTGATTCCCGTTATTAAATTTTGATTTTTCAAATTCATTGGAAAGATATTTTCAAATAGATTTAGATATTTTTGGTTTCACTAAAATCCGTTAAATTTTTAATCCAGTATATTCAGTCAAAGTTCAGGTTTGACTTTTCAAACTATCGTACTATTCCCAATTCCTTTTTGAAGTCAAAATAAATATATTCGCTCTAACTTCAATAAAAATAAATTTTTAATCGTTATTATTTAAAATAAATTATTTTAACTATTCAAAATTCATTGAAATAACCAAATTAAATTTTTTAAATTGGTTTGGATTTTCCGGGTTGTTACAAGAGTAAAATGAAATTGAATGTATTATATCACTGAGATGTACAATAGTGGAGTTAGAAGTTTGTACTGTAAAAATGTTGAAATAAAACATTAATTTTGAAAAAAACACTATTTGAATATTTAAATTCTTGAGCGATAGCATTCTATCCAAAATAGAATGTTTATTTTTGTATGCGATGTAGTAGAATAGTACAATTGCAAACACATTATTATAATATATATCTTTGTTGTCATTAAACAAAAATCACACTGTTATATATAACAATCTTCCCCTTTTGATGATGACAAACATACACTTAAGATTTTGAATACAATAAATGTGTTTGACTGTGAAGTACGAGAACTCCCCCTATATGTATGCTCCCCCTACAACTGAACTCTTCCTATATATGTACATATGAGTGAAGAAAAATAATAATTAATTTCCCATATTAAAAATATTCATAAAAGATTCACTCATCAACCAAAATATTAACCTTTCTCCCCCTTTTGTTATCATCAAAAGGATGAAGATATTGAAATAGTGATGAATATAGACTGGAAATATAAAATCAGGCCAGGAGAGAGAGAATGTATATCTTAAATCTCATTGAATCAAATAAAAATTATAATATTCTTCAAACTAGTGGCAAATTTCACATTGTAGAATGACGGATTTAAAATGGAGAGAGTTCTAAAATATGTGAATTCTAATTATTTCAAATGAAATTTAAAAAAAAAGCACAAAATAGCGATGGATTTGGACTGTTGTTATAAATTCAAATCATGTAAAAAAATCAAATAATTTTAAATCCCAAAAACTATCAATCAAAACATCATAATTTATCATAAAATAGTGATACATTTCACAATTCGGAAAATGGATTGATAGGTTGGCTTTACATAGCAAGGAAGATTTCATATATATAAATTTTTATTTATTTTCTTTTCCTTTTATTTTATTTTGTTTTAAGAGCATGCTAACCACACATAGCCTATAAGGACTTTTAAGTTGGATTAGTCGCAACTTAAATTATAAGTAATCTCTAACCGTGCAGGACTATATCTAGGTTTTTTAAATGAGATTAGAGAAATGCTTATTATATACAAAATCTACCCATATGTAGAACCAAAATTAATTATAGAAATATGGTAGAGACGAAGATGGTCGTGAAATAAATCTCTAGATTAATCATATTATGAAATATGCTCAACTGTACCGAGATTTTTTGAAAAATTTCAATTATCTCTTTTTCTGATAAATAATGTAGTCACATTTCCATTACAAATTTTGAAACTGTACATTAAAGATGATTTAAAAAATGAACTCTCCACGTTAAATAAAACCATGATGAATGACATTAGGATGATAGGAAAAAAAGATGTTAGTGAAATAAGCATCAATGTTTATAAAAATCTATTCAAACATCATGAGAATTTAAACAAAATTTTGCTCTTCTTGTGAGTTAAATTATAGTTACAGCACGTCACATTTCATAAATCTAATAATAATTTTAATGAGTTCCAAATATAGCTCAATTTGGTCAATAATTTCAATTTCTGAATGAATGATCAAAAATGATTTTAAAATTTAAAATTTAATTAGAAGAGGGATTTTGAAAGAACTACACCAGTTTAAAATTATTTTTAAAAAAAATCATACAATTTAGTTGGAAAATTTTCAAGAATTCTAAGAATGATACTACTTGGAGCAATTAATCATCCATAGTGATCAATGAGAACTAAACGTTGAATTTTCAACACTTAAATCAAGTAGTAGTAAACATTTGATACCAAATCAAGTAGATATAAGAAATATTTACAAAACAATTCCTATTATTAGAGTAGTAGAATAATGAGTTTCAAAACAAGCAAACAAGAGAATTTTTCACAGTATCTACATCTAGCCTAAGAAATAAATCATGATCCAAGATTTAAAGCAGATCATTTGAAATCACTTGAAGATGTGTAAATTTCAAGACTCAAAGATGAATAGATTAATCAAGACTATCAATTTCAAATCCAAGAAGTGTGTGAGATTCAAGATATCAACAATTTCAAATGATTTATAAAAATCAAATATCCAAGCCAAATGATCATGAAGTAAAAGAGAGTTTCAAGATGAAACACAAAAGCCCACATCAAATGATTTTCAAATTAAAATGGTAAAGCCCATAAAAAAAACCAATTAAATTATCACACTTTTCAAGAGCAGTTTTCAATTAGTGTGTTGTAGTGAGTATAGTTTTTTAAGTCTTTTCAAAATGAATTAGAAGAAACTCAAAACATCAAAGTGGTGAGAAATTTCAAAAGTGTAACGAACCAAACTTCCCCGGTCTCCGAAGAGAAGAGAAAGAACGAATTGCTTTGAGATCAAGACTAATCAGAACATAAACAGAAGAACATTTCATTGCTTATTACAACAATTTACATCAGAGTACAAGAATATACAGAGTATAAATAAATATTATACAATAGAAAAATATCAGAGATTTAAATTACAATGCGGTGGAAAAATAATACATAACACAACTGAAACAAATACACCGATACAGAGCTTTCCGAATATATCTCTAGTTGTAAACCAGGATTCTGTAAGAATGAATCTGCAAACCCAAAACTACAAGCTGCCCATGTGGAAAATAGGGGCACCCAGAGTTTAGGTTAAAACAATAAACTCCAGGTCAGTCATGTGACTGGTGCGAGAACTAAAACAGTTATTTAAACTTTACTTTAAAATTAGATATATCAAGGGACCACGCCATATAACACGGAACGGGTTTTCTCCCAAGAATATCAGCGCATATAACAAAACAGCGCAATGCTTTTTGGAAAAATGAAGGTTTTATAAGACTTAGGTCCCATCACACAATGAAATGCAAGCTGGAGGATAGAGTTTTACCTTATAACAGTCAAACATGCTAGGTACATTTATAACAAATATTGATACTATTATAGTGTAAAGTGTATGAAAACAACTTCAAATATAAATGTATCAATCATAGACGGCATAGTGCCCTATCCCACTATGTTGTCATACTAGGCTCTAGAAATAAAACCAAATGTCACGTATTGGAATTGGATTTTCATCTGTGAACCAAGGAAAAGGGATCATCCTGTGCTCATTCGAGACATTCTAGCCTACCATGTCTCAGGCTACAGTCGCAACTGCACCTTGGTTCTTTAGTGCCGATCCTCTCTTACATTTGAGGATTGGAAATTCCTGAACAATGCGTTTTCCCGCCCTATGGGGCGTAATTGAGCCAGATGACTCAATATCCACTGGCTTCGAAGTAACTGATATATCCGAGGCTCCTTGCAATCCAACAACCACATAAGTAAAATGTCTGGGCTCCATACCATGACACCACTCCTAGCCAGAAAGAAACGCATACCCTCCATGAACTCCCTCCCATTTTTGATTCAAAGCTGGGTGTGAGGTTCGTGAATTAACGCTATACACAAAGTTATGCTATATTAAAGCCGTGCTTTGATCATCAACCACAAGACTCTGCTTTTCAACAGAAGCCTTGATCATTTGCATCTTAGCATGCCACACAGGTAACTCACGTGATGCGACTGATGTCTATCGATAAATAACCTCTGAGCTCGTGCGTCTAAGAGAAGGGTGTTAAGCAAGAGAATAAATTCTCCGCTACTAAATAGATATATATTTAATAGAGATCAATCAACACAGAATAAAATCTAATGTCAGACACACTTCCATTTACAAGTTCGTTCTAAGTCTGAACGAAACCGAAGGCACCTTATTCCTCGTCCCATATGTCCAATACAGGAGAGATGTCCTCGCATATCTGGTCGATCTCCAAGTATTTCCCGACGATCACCACTTATTACCCCGTCTTGTGTGTACAGCCCAATCAAGACATCAATAATCATCTAAATGCTATGAATACCTCCGGTCTTCAATCACCATCTTCAACGTCGACTTATCGTCGAATCAATTATTCAGAATGGGTATAAACCCATCCTTTCCAAATGACTCGTGTATATTATAAACAAGTGTTATAAAAACACAACATACGCCTCATTCCAATTCTGAAAAAAAAATATTTAAATATTCATATCATTTTAGAAAGGTTCCCATTAATTTTGTCAAAGATAAATTCTTCAAATTTATTCTTTAATCTTCCATTGGATATCAATTCAAACCAAATTAAGGTTTGTCCAAACTAGTCGGGATAAGCAAATCTTACCGAAGTAATAATTTATTATATTTCCCAATCCCAACCTATTCATCCCATGAAGCAAAACTGGTAATACTTCATATTTAACACCACAGTGTCATCGATAAAATTAATTACCATTTCATGTTCAAATTTAATTAAATATTTAACTATAGCATGGAGCAAAATTTGTGATAATCCATTCTCGATCACTTCTTGAATTTGATAATTTTAGTTATCAGATTCACATTTCAATCTAATTGAAGATTCATTAAAACTCTAATTTGGTTTTAATTTCCAAAAATCATTACTTAATGATTTTCTTCAAAGTTAAGAAATTAATCTTATCTTTAACTGGGTTAAAGAACTAATGTCATTTAAAGCACAGTTCACGATAAACCTAAAACCCCATTCCATTAATAATGGAATCTTCATGGAAAATAAAACAATATATTTAATCGATATAAACTTCCATATCCAACCGATAATATAAATGGAATAACGACAAAGCCTTTTTAATTCCATATATAGTAACAGTCTTCCTCCACAGAAGTTCACTTCGATTATTACCAAATCGAATTCCATTCCATTCCAATTTATTTTATTAAATTGGAAAACTTTAATTTGGAAAATTTCCGCAAAATTTAATTAAAAGATTTATAAATTCCAAATCATATTTCACTGTTAATCGGGTTAAAGAATAAATGACGTTAAAAACACAGTTCATGATAAACCCGATTCACATTCCATATCATTCCAATTACCAAATGTGATTGGAAACTCTAATAATCTTAATTATAAGATTTATTCTTTTCAACAGGGATTAAGAAAAGTGTTACTGAAAACACCATTCACGACAAACCCAAAATCCAATTTGATACCGAATACAAGGCTCTGAATAGAAATTATTTCGGCTTATATTCAATATCAAATTCTGAAACCAACAAATATCATTTTGGGAATAACGATATATATCTATTTTCCATATTCCCATAACAATATCTGTATAATCACGGAATCCACATTTCGAAGATGATTTCCATTCAAATCCATTCCAATTTGTTCGTTGGAAATTTCTGGTTATTTTAAAACCATTCACCAATCCAATTTATATTATTTAAAATTTATTGGATTTCAAATCTAGTTAATAACTAGTTCATTTTGACAAAAATATATTTTTATCATTTCAAATATGGAATTTCCATCCCAATTCTTTCCAAATCATTTATTATGATTTTACACAAATTATTGATATTTTTAGTAATTTAATCAAGGCCTGTACAGTCGATCAGTCGATTTCCATAAACGGTCATCGAACTGCACTTACAACGACCTCTTCCAAATTTGATTTGGACATAATGCCAAATCCAACCGTTAGATTTCAAATCTCTTATATTCGCTGGAAAGCTCTTTTCGATACGAACCCAATGGTTCTAGTTTGGGAGAATCCGACGGACGGATCTCCCGTAGTATCAATTCGAAGTCAATGGTTGAAATTCATGAACGGCCGTGGCGCGGCGCGTTATATTTAGGCCAGTAAATATATATATATATATATATATATATATATCGATTTCCATTGAAAACGTATTCTATAAATCATTTTAAAAATGATTACATCTTCATTTCAAATCAAATTTGAATATTCCTTAATAAATTCATTTTAAAACAATTCCATTTCCATTTCAAATTTCAAATCAAATTTGAATACTCCTTATCATTATATTAATTAAATGATAATATTTTCAAAATATCATATTTTGAAATAATTTCCTTTTCGATATTCATTATAAAAATAAATAAAATTGATATAAATACTGTTCACGTCAAAATGATGCATATCTAATCAACATGGCTTCATATGTTTCAATATTTTCGTGTCCATCCCAAATCGGACATCAAAATCATATTTTGATTTATTACTGAATATTATTTTAAAATATTAGTTATTTTAAAACACTCCTTATTTCTGAATTGGAATCAGACCCAATTAATTACCATATAATTTTATTTAAATGGATGTCATACAGACGTGTACACAACAATAATCGTACCCTATCAACCATTATCCAGAGTGAAATTTACAACTCTATAAGCGTTAAAAATAATCATCACAGCCTGTCAAACCATCGATTTACATACAACTAAATATCGGGATTAGTGTATGTCAAATATCATCCCAATACCCATGTGGGGTTTTCAAACAACACATACTGAACATTATTTGTCCAGTTGGGAGATGTGTAAAATTTATCATCCCAATAAATATCGGTTAAATGGGTATACATAAACAAATCGTCTGATTTGTAAACAAATATTTATTTTCAACACATGACCATTTTATATGGCTCATATATCAATAAAACATATATTTTTATTGTTCAAATATTTTATTCCATACATGAATATTTTATATATTATATTCATTCAATAAAAATGATATTTTTATTGTTCAAATATTTTATTCCATACATGAATATTTTATTCAGTTCATATATACAACAAAAGTGATATTTTTATTATTCAAATATTTTATTCAACAAACGAATATTTTATTTTCCATTTCCATCACAATCACAATCAATTTCCACAACACAGTACATCAAACAAGTCATCCATGGTCTTTGGATGACGGTGAACAGCTCATATATGCAGATATAAAATAAATAACTATACAAGAAATTATATTGAGAAATTCTCACATTGGGATCCACTCCATCAGTTTTTATCTGAATTTCTGAGCAATTTGGATTTGAATTTGTCTGAAATTATGATGTGCTCCAAATTGGGCATGATTAGTCTTGTTGTGAAGCTTTCATCCCACGATCGCAACAGATCCAGTTTCATGCGATTTGGACCTAGTATGCAAAAGTTATGGAATTAAACACATTGTTTACATTTACGAACAACTAAATTATAATTAATTACATTTATTGCACAAATTACCCTTTTCATAACACTTAAAACGTTGTCGTTGACCTTCCTCTTCATTTTCGCTAAACCCATCTGCTCAAATTGGAACTTTGTCGTTGCCGCCTTGTCGGAGCCACCTAGAGTCGATTAGATGGCGCCACCATGTGCGCCTATGCCAGTGCCACCACCGCTGTGAGTGGCCCACTATCTGCATGCCCTTGCGCCTCGAATTCCGACCATGAATATGCCTCCTTTCAGTTAGAAAATCGAGCTCGTTCCTCCACCATTTCTGTTCAAACAAGTCTAGATCGATAGCTCAGACTCCCCTCTAAAATTTTGGTTTTGAATTCACATTGGAATTCGATCTGTATTTGGAGAAAATTGGACGGGAAATATCATGCGTTCATGGCCTTCGAATTTGTGGCTGGCAGCTGCGTTTTGGGTTAGAGAATTAGGGTTTTTACAGAAATTTTATTTATTTATTTAATTTATTTATTTTCAAAAATATTCGTGAATTGATACGAACTCCAAATCGAACCCAATGACAGTCGCCCTTAGCTAAAAACCCTCATTCCGAACATAATGGGATACGTAACGTAAGCCAATTCGACTGTTTCAATCATTTTTCATCAAAATTAAAATATAAATTAATATTATAGTCAATATTGAATTTAATGTATATTTTAATTTACTGGGGCCATATACCGACTCCAAAAATTCCCGAATAATAAATCTAGCTACGTTTTGACAATGCCGTCCTAACAAAAATAATTTCGTCGAATTTGGAGAAAGTTTGAAAAATAGTCATTTTCTGGTCGATCCAATTCAAATTTAAATTACCAAACACATTTAAATCCACCACGCTCACATATTGATTCTAAAAATTTTGAAAATTGGAATCTGGGAATAATTTGACATTCTGGATCCAACAAAAGTGGTCTCGTCAAAAAAGGAGGTCGTTTGCCGAATCGCTATTTTTAAGGGCTGTATATTGTATAAATCCCATAGTGACTATTCTGAATTTTCAACTGGACATGACTTTTTATTCCCGTTATGAAATCTGGGTTTTTCACATTCGTGGGAAAGATATTTTCAAACATATTCAAATATTTCTTATTTCACTAAAATCTGGTTTATTTTGAATCATGTACATTCATTTGAATTTTGAAATCGAATTTTCAAATTACCGCGCCATTTCCAATTCCTTTTATAATTAAAATAAATATTTATATTCTAACTTTGATTTAAATAAATTTATACATTCTAATTCCATTCAAAATAAATTTCTAGTCGTAGTTATTTAAAATAATTCATTTTAATTATTCAAAACACATTAAAATTGCCAAAATAAATTTTTTTAATTGGTTCTGATTTTCTGGATTGTTACAATCTCCCCCACTTAAAATCTTTTCGTGCTCGGAAAGGAACGGGTACTAACCAACTCAACTTTCAGTTTGGCTTTCATTCTTCGACTTTTTTGTTTCTAAGAATTTTCAAATTTTTCAAAAATTTGGCTAACACCCTAAATTTTCGAATTTTTTGCCATAACCTCCTGTGTACCGAGAGACATTCAAAACACAACTAGCCATACAGGGCCCTCATCATCCAAAAATAAAAATAATAAGCCAAGCGGCAAGCCAATCGGCTCATAAAATCATACAAACCCGATAAATTAGTAAACATGTACCTATTTGTTGGGCATACAATTTTATTCCTCTTCTCTAGCCTCCTTGCTATGACCTGTTCAATGCATATGCACATAAATGTATGCAATTTCAACCAATTTTCAATTCAATTCAAATTTTGATTCAATTTGGCTTAATGGTTCAAAATTTTAATTAATCAAACCAATAATCAAACAACACAACAGGCAATCAATTAGTTGGTTAAATTTTCAAATTCATAACTTTGATATATATATATTCAAAATCATGTTTTTGATGCCAATTCACAATAAACCCTACCTAGTTTTGGTTCTCACACAAGTCAATTGGAAATACATAACAATCTCACTTTCGAAGCTCGAACATAATTATTGATGATGGAGCTCCATCATCAAAATCATCTTCGGGAGACTAGAGTGTGATTCTATATCTATCCAGTATATTTTAGACTTCAAATACACGTGGATCAAACGTAATAAAATCTCTATATACTCGATGGTCCAAATCAATTTAAAATAAATTATTCAAATACGTATAATCAGGTTCAAATTTACAAAACAAAATTTGTTTTCATTTTTATTTTAAAACAAAACACTACTCTTCGCACTCGTTCTAGGATACTGCTGACCCTATTTCTAACGAGTCATTCCCATTGGATATTACTAATCCAGTCTCTGATGAATTCTTTCGTTTGGTTCTAATGTGTCTTGTTCTTGAGCTCTGTAAACCAATGCTCTGATACCGAACTGTAATGAACCAAACTTCCCTGGTCTCCGAAGAAATGAGAAAGAACGTGTAATAACCCGAAAATCTGGGCCAGTTTAAATTTTTTATTTTGGCAATTTTAGTGAATTTTGAACATTTAAAATGAATTATTTTAAATAATATCGACGAGAAATTTATTTTTAGTAGAATTCGACGTATATATTATATACGTCGTCGTTAGAATATAAATAATTATATATAATTATAAATAGAATTGAAAATGGCGTGGTAGTTCGATAATTCGTTTTCAAACTTCAATTGAATGTACCGAGTGTAAAACAATCCGGATTTTAGTGAAACCAAAAACGTTAGGATCTAATTGAGAATATCTTTCCAACGAATCCGAAAAATAGAAATTTCATTACGGGAATCAAAAGATATGTCCAGTTGAAAATTCTGAATAGTCGCTATGGAATTCAGGCCCTTAAAAATGGGAATTTTGCAAACGACCTCGGATTTCGACGAAACCACTTTTGTTGGGTCCATGATGTCAAATTATTGCTAGATTCCAAATTTCATAATTTTCCGATTCAATATGTGAGCGTGCCAAAGGAAAACGCGTTTGACCAGTTTTAGTTGATTTTAATCGACTGGAAATTGGCCATTTTTCCAACGTTCTCAGAATTCGACAAAACTAGTTTTGTTAGGACCGTATCGTCAATACGAAGGTAGAAAATATTTTTCGAGAATTTTTAGAGATCGTTTGTGACCCCGGTAAATTGAAATGCGTGTTCAAATTCAATATATAGAGTTATATGTTAGTTTTGACGAAAACTGATCGAAACGATCGAATCAGCCTGCGATACATATCCCATTGTGTTCGGAATGGGGGTAAAACGCCGTGGACGACAGGCGGTGGGCCTCGTTTTGAGGTCGTATGTAAAAGTCAACTTTTTTGAAAAAAAATAATAATTAAATAAAAAAAATTAAATTAAAACCCTCTTCCCCTTAAATCCCTCTGCCCCCCCCCCCCCCCCCCGTTCAATTTAAATCAAAAGAAAAAAAAGGAAAAAATGGGATCGACGGCGGAGGGGAAACCGCCGCCGCCCCATCGTAGCCCCCCCCTCGCGCCAGGCCGCGCCGCCCCCTCTACCGATCGACCGCCTTCCCCCTTCTTCCTCCTCTCTCCGCTGATCGAACCCCCCCCCCCCTCGCGCTGAAGATCCCCGCCACCCACGAACCCCTAGCGTGACCCTCCCACCACCAACGACCGCGGCCGCCTCCTGCAAACCCCCCCAGGCCATTTTCGGCTCCAACCCCGCCCCATCCACATCGAAAACCACCCCGAATCAAGACCATCGCCGGATGCCGATCCCCATACCCCTGCCGCCGACCACCTGAGGCACCCCCGCCCTTCAGCACCCTCCTGCGCAAGCCCATTCTCTACGGCAAGCAAAAAGGTGCGATTTTAATTTATATAAATGTTGTTTTAAATCAGTTCATAATTTTTTATGTAAAGCATAGAATAAAGAGATGGTTTTTATAGTAAAAATACGATTTTTATTAAGGTAGAGTAGTAAAAATATGATTTTTATATAAGAATAAAGATTTGTTTTTAGAGGTAAAGTAGCGAAGATTTTTATATGTGCAATGATATAAGAGTTGGATTTACATATATGAAGTAGCGATAAAAATTCAATTTTTCTATATATGAATTCAAAGTAAAAATAGAATTTTTATCCATATAGTAGCAATGTAAAAAATAGAATTTTTTTCTATATAGTAGCAATGTAAAAATAGAATTTTTATCTATATAGTAGCAATGTAAAAAATAGAATTTTTATCTATATAGTAGCAAAGTAAAAATTCGATTTTTATATATTGAATAGCAAAGTAAAAATTCGATTTTTATATATTGAGTTGCAAAGTAAAAATTCGATTTTTGTATATTGAATAACGAAGTAAAAAATCGATTTTTATATATTGAATAGCAAAGTAAAAATTCGATTTTTATATATTGAGTAGCAAAGTAAAAATTCGATTTTTATATATTGAATAACGAAGTAAAAATTCGATTTTTATATATTAAATAGCAAAGTAAAAATTCGAATTTTATATATTGAATAGCAAAGTAAAAATTCGATTTTTATATATTGAATAACGAAGTAAAAATTCGATTTTTATATATTGAATAGCAAAATAAAAATTCGATTTTTATATATTGAATAGCAAAGTAAAAATTCGATTTTTATATATTGAATAACGAAGTAAAAATTCGATTTTTATATATTGAATAGCAAAGTAAAAATTCGATTTTTATATATTGAATAACGAAGTAAAAATTAGATTTTTATATATTGAATAGCAAAGTAAAAATTCGATTTTTATATATTGGATAACGAAGTAAAAAATTCGATTTTTATATATTGAATAGCAAAGTAAAATTGTGATTTTTATATATGTAGTGGATACGGGCAACGAAAGTGACAAAGGGAGAGAACGACGAAGATTTCTACATAGGAAGAGTCGAGATGATTGGATTAGCTATCAGTGAGAATTTCTCACTCTAAATTTCTTTTTCTAGTTATATATATATACTAGGATGCAGACGGTGTTTAGTAGCACCCGACACCCGTCATCCACAGACCATGCTTGTTTGTTTGATTGTTGTATTGTGAAATTTGTTTGTGAAATTGATGTGAAATGGATAATGAAATATATTCATGTGTTGAAAGGAAATAAAATATTTATATAGTTAAAAATATTTTATCGTTAAAAATATAATTTTTAACGTGACAGTGAATAAATAAATATTTATAAACAAATCGGCCGATTTGTTTATATACACTGATTTGACTGATATTAATTGGGTCGATAAATTTTACACATCGCTCAACTGCACAAATAAAATCTGTGTTTGATTGTTTGAAACCCCACACGGGTATTAGGATAAAATACGGCATACACTAATCCCAATAATTAGTCGTATGTCGATCGATGGATCGATAGGCTGTTATAAGCGTTAGATATCTATATTTGATGCTTATACAGAGTAGTGCACTTTGGATGATGGTTGATTATTTATCGTTGCTATTATATACATGTGTTGTATGGAATCCATATAGTTAACGCTATATGGTGATTGATTGGGCCTCATTCCAATTTAGAAAATAAAGAATATTATAAAATAAAGGTTCATGTGTTGACCATACTCATCCGATGAGATTAGTCATGTGTTGAACAAAATATTTTAACAATAAAATTTACATCTTTATCATATAGAAAATTAGAAACTAACTGGAAAATAGATAAGATGAGTGGACTCCTGGATGTTGATCTGATGTTGGTTTCGGCCTTCGGGGTTAATATTCAGGGAATCGTTCTCTTACTAATTTACGGTTGGAGTCTGATTTGAAATCAAACGATAGATACCATAATTTTTATAAAAATATATTAAATAACAAAAATAGTCACGCGTGGACAGTACTCATTCGTTGAGATTAGTCATGCGTTGACAAAAATATAGATTCCCATATTGAATAGAAAATGAATTGAATTTGATTTGAATAGAAAATGAATTGAATTTGATTTGAATAGAAAACGAGTTGAATTTGATTTGAATAGAAAATGAATTCAATTTGATTTGAATAGAAAATGAATTGAATTTGATTTGAATAGAAAATGAATTGAATTTGATTTGAATAGAAAATGAATTGAATTTGATTTGAATAAAAAATGAATTTGAATTGATTTGAATATATAACGAATTTGAATTGAATCGAATAAAAAAACCAATTTGAATTGAATCGAATATAAAACGAATTTGAATTGAATCGAATATAAAACCAATTTGAATTGAATCGAATATAAAACGAATTTGAATTGAATCGAATATAAAACGAATTCGAATTGAATTGAAAACGAATTCGAATTGAATTGAAAACGAATTGAAGTGAATTCAAATTGAATTGAAATTTGAATTGAATAGAAATGAATTTTAAAACGAATTTATAAGAAAAAAAATTCAATTTTGATTTGAATTGAAATGGAAGTTGTAATTGTTTTTGAAACGAATTTAAAACTATTTATAAAATTCGTTTTAAATAGAAATCGACGAAATATATATTATATATATTATATATATAATATAATGGCCTGAATAAAACGCGCCGCGGCAGTTCACGAATTTCGACCATTGATTTCGAACGGACATTACGGGAGATCCGACCGTCGGATTCTCCTAAAACAGGAACCGTTGGGTTCGTATCGAAATGAGCTTTCTAACGAATATTAGAAATTTGAAATCTAACGGTTGGATTTGGGGATACGTCCAAATCAAATTTGGAAAAGGTCGCTGTAAGTGCAGTTCGATGGCCGTTGATGGAAATCGACTGTACGGGCCTTGATAAAATTAGTAAAAATAGTAATAATTTGTGTAAAATCATAAGAAATGATTTGGGAAAAATTAGGATGAAAAACTCCATATTTGAAAAGGTAAAAATAGATTTTTATCGAAATGAACTAGTTTTGAACTAATATTAAAATCCATTTATTTATAAATAAATAAATAGGATTTGAAACGGGTTTTAAATAGAATTGATTTGTGGGTTTATCATGAACGGTGTTTTAAATAACACTAGTTCTTTAACCCGATAAATAAATAGAATGTGATTTGGGTTTGTCGTGAACTGTGTTTTAAACGACATTAGTTCTTTAACCCGGAAAAAGGAGTTTTAAGGAATCTGCAATTAGATTGAAATGTGAATTGATAATTTAAATTATCAAATTTGGAAAATGAACGAGAATGGAGTATCACCAGTTTTGCCCCAAAGTAATAGTCAAATCTTTAATTAGATTTGAACGTGAAATGGTAATTAATTTTACCGATAACACCGTGGTGTTAGATATGGAGTACTACCAGTTTTGCTTCATGGGATGAATAGGTTGGGATTGGGAAATAAAATAAATAATTACTTCGGTGTGGTTCGCTAATCCCGACTAGTTTGAAATGATATCCAAAGGAAGATTAAAGGATAAATTTTAAAGAATTTATCTTGGATAAAATTAATGGGAACCTTTCCCTAAGAATTGAAATTTAGAAACTAGCTGTAGGTTAATTAAGAAGAATAGTTTCCTGGTTATTGATCTGATGTTGGTTTCGGCCTTCGGGGTTAATATTTGGGAAATTGTTCTCTTGTTGATTTACGGCTAGTAGCTACTAAATTGGAATGAGGCATATGTTGTGTTTGTGTAACATTTGTTTTTAATATACGGGGGTTGTTCGTAAAGGCCGGGTTTATACCCATTCTGAATAACCGATTCGACGATATGTCGAAGATGAAGACGGTGGTCGAAGACCGGAAGTCTTCACATCGTTTGGATAATTACTGATGATCCTGATTGGGTTGTACACCCAAGAGGATGGAAATAGTTGGTGGTCGTCCAGACGTACTTGGAGATCGATGGATATGCGAGGAAAGTGCCTCCGGTTTCGTTCAGACCCGGAACGAACTTGTAAATGGATTGTGTGTCTGACATTGGATTTTATTCTGTGTTGATTGATTTCTGTTAAATATATATCTGTTTGGCGGCGGAGAATTTATTCTCTTGGTTAACGCCCTTCTCTGAGACGTACGAGCTCAGAGGTTATATATCGATAGATATTAATCGCATGGCATGAATTGCCTGTGTGGCACGCTGAGTTGCATGGATCAAGCCTTCTGTTGAAAAGCAAAGTCTTGTGGTTGATGATCAAAGCACGGCCTTTGTGGCATAGCTTTGTGTATAACGTGAATTCGCGAGCCTCACACCTCGGTATGAGTTAAAAACGGGATAAGGACTACAGGGAGAGCACGACGTTTCTTTCTAGTTTTGGTGGTGTCAGTGACTTACCAGCCCTGACATTTATATACTTTTCACCTATGTGGTTGTTGGATGAGGTGCCTCGATTTTAGGTCTGTAAGGACCGGGAAACGTGTGTTCAGGCATAATTAATCCTCAAACGTAAGAGAGGACCGGCCCTGAAGCATCCAGGGGTTACCCAGAGTGTGTAGTCCTGGGACATTTGCTAGAGTGTCTCGAAGCGGAGAGAAGCTTGCCCCTTGCCTCAACTCATGACGGAAATCCAATTTCCAATACGTGATATTGCGGTTTTAATTGTAGAACTAGTATGGCGACATGATATATGGTACCTATGTCGTCTATGATTTATATTTATGATTGAAATTGTCTTGACACTATACACTTATTATAGTATCAAATGATTTGTTTTAAACGTACCAAGCATGTTTGGCTATTATAAGGGAAAACCCTATCCTCCGGCTTGCGTTGCATTGTGTGATGGGACCTGAGTCTTATAATAGCTTCATTTTTCGAAAAAGCATTGCGTTATCTTTTCTATGCACTGGTATTCTTGGGAGGAAACCCGTTCCGTGTTATACGGCGTGGTCCCTTGAATTACTCTCTTTTAAAGTAAAGTTTTAAATAATTGTTTTAGTTCTCACACCAGTCACATGACTGACCTGGAGTTTATTGTTTTAACCTAAACTCTGGGTGCCCTTATTTTCGACACGGGCAGCTAGTAGTTTTGGTTTTGCAGATTTATATTCACAGGATCCTGGTTTACAGCTGGAATGATATCCGGAAAGCTCTGTATTCGTATATCACCTTTAGTTGTGTTTTGTATATTTTTCCGCTGCTATGTAATTTTTTGTAATCTCTGATATTTATCGAATGTATAGTATTCATTTATACTCTGTATATTCTTGTATCTGATGGAATTGTTGTAATAGCAATGAAATGTTCTTCCGTCTGCATTCAATTTTGTCCTGTTCTCAAACGATCAGGGGTTTCGAACGGTCTAGATCGGTTTAACGACTGATTCAGATCGAGTGAAATTCCAGGTCGTCACATTTGGTATCAGATCTTTGGTTTATAGAGCTCGAGAACAAGACACACTAGAATCATACGAAAGAATTCATCAGATATTGGATTAGTTATATCCAATTAGAATGACTCGTTAGAGATAGGATCAGTAGTATCCTAGAATGAGTGTGAAGAGTATATTTTTTCAATTGAAAACAAATTTTGTTTTGAAATTTAAATCGTTTTATATGTGTTTGAATATTTTATTTGTATTGAATTTGGACAATCCAATATATAAAGATTTTGCATATATGCGTCATGAACGTATATTCGAAGTTTTAATATACTGAATAGATATAGAATCACATTCTAGTCGCCCGGAGATGGTACTGATAATTATCATGACATCATCAGTATTTATGTTCGTGTTTCGAAGGTGTGATATCTATATATTTCCATTTGACTGGTGTGAGAACCAAAACTTATGTAGATAGATTTATTTGTAGTGATTTGGCACCAAAAACATGATTTTTGTATATGTATCAAAATTATGAATTTGAAACGTTAATCCACTAATTGATTGATGTTTGAGTTGTTTGTTTAGTTGTTTGATAATTTTTGAACCATTAAGCCTAATTGAACCAAATTTTGAACTGTATTGAAAATTATTTGCATTTGTTTGCATATACATGTACTTACATTGAACAGGTCATAGCAAGGAGGCTAGAGCAGAGAATAAAATTTGTTTGCCCGACAAATAGGTACATATTTACTATAATTTACTGTTTTGTTTGGGTGATGATGATTTTATGAGCCGATTGGCTAGCCGCTTGGCTTTTTCTTTTTCTTTTTGAGATCAGAAGGCCTATATGGTAATTTCGGGATTTTCCCGTGGCTCCCGGTGCAGGGGAGGTTATGGCGAAATTTTTCGAAAATTTAGGGTGTTAGCCAAATTTTTGAAATTTCTCAGAAACTGAAAAGTTGGAGAATGGAAGCCAGAACGAACGTAGAGTTGATTAAGCAAACCACTTTCGACTTTGTTCCTTTTCGGGGACGAAAAGTTTTAAGTGGGGGAGATTGTAATAACCCGAAAATCTGGGCCAGTTTAAAAATTTTATTTTTGCAATTTTAGCGAATTTTGAACATTTAAAATGAATTATTTTAAATAATATCGACGAGAAATTTATTTTTAATAGAATTCGACGTATATATTATATATGTCGTCGTTAGAATATAAATAATTATATATAATTATAAATAGAATTGAAAACAGCGCGGTAGTTCGATAATTCGATTACAAACCTCAATTGAATGTACCGGGTGCAAAACAATCCGAATTTTAGTGAAACCAAAAACGTTAGGATCTAATTGAGAATATCCTTCCAACGAATCCGAAAAATTGAAATTTCATAACGGGATTCAAAAAATATGTCCAGTTGAAAATTCTGAATAGTCGCTATGGAATTCAGGCCCTTAAAAATGGGAATTTTGCAAATGAGCTCGGATTTCGACGAAACCACTTTTGTTGCGTCCGTGGTGTCAAATTATTGCTAGATTCCAAATTTCATAATTTTCCAATTCAATATGTGAGCGTGGCAAAGGAAAACGCGTTTGACCAGTTTCAGTTGATTTTAATCGACTGGAAATTGGCCATTTTTCCAACGGTCTCAGAATTCGACGAAACTAGTTTTGTTAGGACCGTATCGTCAATACGAAGGTAGAAAATATTTTTCGAGAATTTTTAGAGATCGTATGTGACCCCGGTAAATTGAAATGCGTGTTCAAATTCAATATATAGAGTTAAATGTTAGTTTTGATGAAAACTGATCAAAACGATCGAATCAGCCTGCGATACATATCCCATTGTGTTCGGAATTTGGGTAAAACGCTATGGACGACAGGTGGTGGGCCTCGTTTAGAGGTCGTATGTAAAAGTCAACTTTTTTGAAAAATAATAATAATTAAATAATAAAAAATTAAATTAAAACCCTCTTCCCCTTAAATCCCTCTAGCCCCCCTCGTTCAATTTAAATCAAAAGAAAAAAAAATGGGATCGACGGCGGAGGGGAAACCGCCGCCGCCCCATCGCAGCCTCCCCCCCTCGCGCCAGGCCGCGCCGCCCCCTCTACCGATCGACCGCCTTCCCCCTTCTTCCTCCTCTCTCCGCTGATCGAACCCCCCCCCTCGCGTTGAAGATCCCCGCCACCCACGAACCCCTAGCGCGAGCCTCCCAACACCAACGACCGCCGCCGCCTCCTACAAACCCCCCCCCCCGGCCATTCTCGGCTCCAACCCCGCCCCATCCACTTCGAAAACCACCCCGAATCAAGACCATCGTCGGATGCCGATCCCCATACCCCTGCCGCCGACCACCTGAGGCACCCCCGCCCTTCAGCACCCTCCTGCGCAAGCCCATTCTCTACGGTAAACAAAAAGGTGCGATTTTAATTTATATAAATGTTGTTTTAAATCAGTTCATAATTTTTTATGTAAAGCATAGAATAAAGAGATGGTTTTTATAGTAAAAATACGATTTTTATTACGGTAGAGTAGTAAAAATATGATTTTTATATAAGAATAAAGATTTGTTTTTAGAGGTAAAGTAGCGAAGATTTTTATATGTGCAATGATATAAGAGTTGGATTTACATATATGAAGTAGCGATAAAAATTTAATTTTTCTATATATGAATTCAAAGTAAAAATAGAATTTTTATCTATATAGTAGCAATGTAAAAAATAGAATTTTTATCTATATAGTAGCAATGTAAAAATAGAATTTTTATCTATATAGTAGCAATGTAAAAAATAGAATTTTTATCTACATAGTAGCAAAGTAAAAATTCGATTTTTATATATTGAATAGCAAAGTAAAAATTCGATTTTTATATATTGAGTAGCAAAGTAAAATTTCAATTTTTATATATTGAATAACGAAGTAAAAATTCGATTTTTATATATTGAATAGCAAAGTAAAAATTCGTTTTTTATATATTGAGTAGCAAAGTAAAAATTCGATTTTTATATATTGAATAACGAAGTAAAAATTCGATTTTTATATATTGAATAGCAAAGTAAAAATTCGATTTTTATATATTGAATAGCAAAGTAAAAATTCGATTTTTATATATTGAATAACGAAGTAAAAATTCGATTTTTATATATTGAATAGCAAAGTGAAAATTCGATTTTTATATATTGAATAGCAAAGTAAAAAATTCGATTTTATATATTGAATAACGAAGTAAAAATTCGATTTTTATATATTGAATAGCAAAGTAAAAATTCGATTTTTATATATTGAATAACGAAGTAAAAATTCGATTTTTATATATTGAATAGCAAAGTAAAAATTTGATTTTTATATATTGAATAACGTAGTAAAAATTCGATTTTTATATATTGAATAGCAAAGGAAAAATGTGATTTTTATATATGTAGTGGATACGGGCAACGAAAGTGACAAAGGGAGACAACGACGAAGATTTCTACATAGGAAGAGTCGGGATGATTGGATTAGCTATCAGTGAGAATTTCTCACTCTAAATTTCTTTTTCTAGTTATATATATATATATACTAGGATGCAGACAGTGTTTAGTAGCACCCGACACCCGTCATCCACAGACCATGGATGGCTTGTTTGTTTGATTGTTGTGTTGTGAAATTTGTTGGTGAAATTGATGTGAAATGGATAATGAAATATATTCATGTGTTGAAAGGAAATAAAATATTTATATAGTTAAAAATATTTGATCGTTAAAAATATAATTTTTAACGTGAAAGTGCATAAATATTTATAAACAAATCGCCCGATTTGTTTATATACACTGATTTGACTGATATTGATTGGGTCGATAAATTTTACACATCACACAACTGCACAAATAAAATCTGTGTTTGATTGTTTGAAACCCCACACGGGTATTAGGATAAAATATGGCATACACTAATCCCAATAATTAGTCGTATGTCGATCAATGGATCGACAGACTGTTATAAGCGTTAGATATCTATATTTGATGCTTATACAGAGTAGTGCACTTTGGATGATGGTTGATTATTTATCGTTGCTATAATATACATGTGTTGTATGGAATCCATATAGTTAACGCTATATGGTGATTGATTGGGCCTCATTCCAATTTAGAAAATAAAGAATATTATAAAATAAAGGTTCATGTGTTGACCGTACTCATCCGTTGAGATTAGTCATGTGTTGAACGAAATATTTTAACAATAAAATTTACATCTTTATCATATAGAAAATTAGAAACTAACTGGAAAATAGATAAGATGAGTGGTCTCCTGGATGTTGATCTGATGTTGGTTTCGGCCTTCGGGGTTAATATTCAGGGAATCGTTCTCTTACTAATTTACGGTTGGAGTCTGATTTGAAATCAAACGATAGATACCATAATTTTTATAAAAATATATTAAATAACAAAAATAGTCACGCGTGGACAGTACTCATTCGTTGAGATTAGTCATGCGTTGACAAAAATATAGATTCCCGTATTGAATAGAAAATGAATTGAATTTGATTTGAATAGAAAATGAATTGAATTTGATTTGAATCGAAAACGAGTTGAATTTGATTTGAATAGAAAATGAATTGAATTTGATTTGAATAGAAAATGAATTGAATTTGATTTGAATAGAAAATGAATTGAATTTGATTTGAATAGAAAATGAATTGAATTTGATTTGAATAGAAAACGAATTTGAATTGATTTGAATATATAACGAATTTGAATTGAATCGACTAAAAAAAACTAATTTGAATTGAATCGAATATAAAACGAATTTGAATTGAATCGAATATAAAACCAATTTGAATTGAATCGAATATAAAACGAATTTGAATTGAATCGAATATAAAACGAATTCGAATTGAATTGAAAACGAATTCGAATTGAATTGAAAACAAATTGAAGTGAATTCAAATTGAATTGAAATTTGAATTGAATAGAAATAAATTTTAAAACGAATTTATAAGGAAAAAAAATTCAATTTTGATTTGAATTGAAATGGAAGTTGAAATTGTTTTTGAAACGAATTTAAAACTATTTATAAAATTCGTTTTAAATAGAAATCGACGAAATATATATTATATATATTATATATATAATATAATGGCCTGAATAGAACGCGCCGCGCCGCGGTAGTTCGCGAATTTCGACCATTGATTTCGAACGAACATTACGGGAGATCCGACCGCCGGATTCTCCTAAAACCGGAACCGTTGGGTTCGTATCGAAATGAGCTTTCTAACGAATATTAGAAATTTGAAATCTAACGGTTGGATTTGGGGATACGTCCAAATCAAATTTGGAAAAGGTCGCTGTAAGTGCAGTTCGATGGCCGTTGATGGAAATCTACTGTACGGGCCTTGATAAAATTAGTAATGATTTGGGAAAAATTAGGATGAAAAACTCCATATTTGAAAAGGTAAAAATAGATTTTTATCGAAATGAACTAGTTTTGAACTAAAATTAAAATCCATTTATTTTTAAATAAATAAATTGGATTTGAAATGGGTTTTAAATAGAATTGATTTGTGGATTTATCGTGAACGGTGTTTTAAATAACACTAGTTCTTTAACCCGATAAAAAAATAGAACGTGATTTGGGTTTGTCGTGAACTGTGTTTTAAATGACATTAGTTCTTTAACCCGGAAAAAGGAGTTTTAAGGAATCTGCAATTAGATTGAAATGTGAATTGATAATTTAAATTATCAAATTTGGAAAATGAACGAGAATGGAGTATCACCAGTTTTGCCCCAAAGCGATAGTCAAATCTTTAATTAGATTTTAACGTGAAATGGTAATTAATTTTACCGATAACACCGTGGTGTTAGATATGGAGTATTACCATTTTTGCTTCATGGGATGAATAGGTTGGGATTGGGAAATAAAATAAATAATTACTTCGGTGTGGTTCGCTAATCCCGACTAGTTTGAAATGATATCCAAAGGAAGATTAAAGGATAAATTTTAAAGAATTTATCTTGGATAAAATTAATGGGAACCTTTCCCTAAGAATTGAAATTTAGAAACTAGCTGTAGGTTAGTTAAGAAGAATAGTTTCCTGGTTATTGATCTGATGTTGGTTTTGGCCTTCGGGGTTAATATTTGGGAAATTGTTCTCTTGTCGATTTACGGCTAGTAGCTACTGAATTGGAATGAGGCGTATGTTGTGTTTGTGTAACATTTGTTTTTAATATACGCGGGTTGTTCGGAAAGGCCGGGTTTATACCCATTCTGAATAACCGATTCGACGATATGTCGAAGATGAAGACGGTGGTCGAAGACCAGAAGTCTTCACATCGTTTGGATAATTACTGATGATCCTGATTGGGCTGTACACCCAAGAGGATAGAAATAGTTGGTGGTCGTCCAGACGTACTTGGAGATCGATGGATATGCGAGGAAAGTGCCTCCGGTTTCGTTCAGACCTAGAACGAACTTGTAAATGGATTGTGTGTCTGACATTGGATTTTATTTTGTGTTGATTGATTTCTGTTAAATATATATCTGTTTGGCGGCGGAGAATTTATTCTCTTGCTTAACTCCCTTCTCTGAGACGTACGAGCTCAGAGGTTATATATCGATAGATATCAATCGCATGGCATGAATTGCCTGTGTGACACGCTGAGTTGCATGGATCATGGCTTCTGTTGAAAAGCAAAGTCTTGTGGTTGATGATCAAAGCATGACCTTTCTGGCATAGCTTTGTGTATAACGTGAATTCGCGAGCCTCACACCTCGGTATGAGTTAAAAACGGGATAAGGACTGCAGGGAGAGCACGACATTTCTTTCTAGTTTTGGTGGTGTCAGTGACTTACCAGCCCTGACATTTATATACTTTTCACCTATGTGGTTGTTGGATGAGGCGCCTCGATTTTAGGTCTGTTAGGACAGGGAAACGTGTGTTCAGGCATAATTAATCCTCAAACGTAAGAGAGAACCGGCCCTGAAGCATACAAGGGTTACCCAGAGTGTGTAGTCCTGGGACATTTGCTAGAGTGTCTCGAAGCGGAGAGGAGCTTTCCCCTTGCCTCGACTCATGACGGAAATCCAATTTCCAATACGTGATATTGCGGTTTTAATTGCAGAACTAGTATGGCAACATGATATATGGTACCCATGTCGTCTATGATTTATATTTATGATTGAAATTGTCTTGACACTATACACTTATTATAGTATCAAATGATTTGTTTTAAACGTACCAAGCATGTTTGGCTATTATAAGGGAAAACCCTATCCTCCGGCTTGCGTTGCATTGTGTGATGGGACCTGGGTCTTATAATAGCTTCATTTTTCGAAAAAGCATTGCGTTATCTTTTCTATGCACTGGTATTCTTGGGAGGAAACCCATTCCGTGTTATACGGCGTGGTCCCTTGAATTACTCTCTTTTAAAGTAAAGTTTTAAATAACTGTTTTAGTTCTCACACCAGTCACATGACTGACCTGGAGTTTATTGTTTTAACCTAAACTCTGGGTGCCCCTATTTTCGACACGGGCAGCTAGTAGTTTTGGTTTTGCAGATTTATATTCACAGGATCCTGGTTTACAGCTGGAATGATATCCGGAAAGCTCTGTATCCGTATATCACCTTCAGTTGTGTTTTGTATATTTTTCCGCTGCTATGTAATTTATTGTAATCTCTGATATTTATCGAATGTATAGTATTCATTTATACTCTGTATATTCTTGTATCTGATGGAATTGTTGTAATAGCAATGAAATGTTCTTCCATCTGCATTCTATTTTGTCCTGTTCTCAAACGATCAGGGGTTTCGAACGGTCTAGATCGGTTTAACGACTGATTCGAATCGAGCGAAATTCCAGGATGTCACAGAATGGATTTCTTTGAGATCAAGACTAATCAGAACATAAACAGAAGAACATTTCATTATTTATTATAATAATTTACATCAGAGTACAAGAATATACAGAGTACGAATAAATATTATACAACAGAAAAATATCAGAGATTTATATTACAATGCAGCGGAAAAATAATACATAACACAACTGAAACAAATACATGGATACAGAGCTTTCCGAATATATCTCCAGTTGTAAATCGGGATCCTGTAAGAATAAATCTGCAAACCCAAAACTGCTAGCTGCCCGTGTGGAAAATAGGGGCACCTAGAGTTTAGGTTAAAACAATAAACTCCAAGTCAGTCATGTGACTGGTGTGAGAACTAAAACAGTTATTTAAACTTTACTTTAAAATCAGATATATCAAGGGACTATGCCGTATAACACGGAACGGGTTTCCTCCGTAGAATACCAGTGCATATAACAAAACAGCGCAATGCTTTTTGGAAAAATGAAGCTATTATAAGACTCATGTCCCATTACACAATGCAATGCAAGCCGGAGGATAGAGTTTTACCTTATGACAGCCAAACATGCTTGGTACGTTTAAAAAGAATAATTTTGATAATATTATATTGTAAAGTGTTTGAAAACAACTTCAAATATAAATATGTCAATCATAGGCGGCATAGTGTCCCATCCCACTATGTCGCCATACTAGGGTCTACAAATAAAACCGAATGTCACGTATTGGAATTGGATTTCCATCTGTGAACCAAGGAAAACGGAACATCCTGTGCTCATTTGAGACAATCCAGCCGACCATGTCTCAGGATATATTCGCAAATGCACCTTGGATCATCAGGGTTGGTCCTCTCTTATGTTTGAGGATTGGCAATTCCTGAACAATGCGTTTCCCCGCCCTATGGGGCGTAATTGAGCCAGATTACTCAATATCCACCGGCTCTGCAGTAACCGATATATCCGAGGCGCCTTGCTATCTAACAACCACATAAGTAAAAATGTCTGGGCTCCATACCATAACACCACTCCTAGCTAGAAAGAAACGCATGCCCTCCCGAAATTCCCTCCCGTTTCGGGTTCACACCGAGGTGTGAGGCTCGCGAGTTAACGCTATACACAAAGCTATGCTATATTAAAGTCGTGTTTTGATCATCAACCACAAGACTCTGCTTTTCAACATAAGCCTTGATCATTTGCATCTCAGCATGCCACACAGGAAATTCATGCCATGCGACTGATGTCTATCAATATATAGCCTCTTAGCTCGTACGTCTCAGAGAAGGGTGTTAAGCAAAAGAATAAATTCTCTGCCACCAAACATATATATATTTAATAGAGATTAATCAACACAGAATAAAATCCAATGTCAGACATACATCTATTTACAAGTTCGTTTTGGGTCTGATTGAAATTGGAGGCACCTTATTTCTCGTCCCAAATGTCCAATACAGGAGTGAGGTCCTCACATATTCGGTCGATCTCCAAGTACGTCTGGACGATCACCACGTATTACCTCGTCTTGGGTGTACAACCCAATCAAGACATCAGTAATCATCCAAACGATGTGAAGGCCTCTGGTCTTCAACCACCGTCTTCATCATCGACTTATCGTCGAATCAGTTATTCAGAATGGGTATAAACCCGGCCTTTTCGAATAACTCGTGTATATTATAACAAGTGCTATAAAATCACAACATACGCCTCATTCCAATTTTGAATATTCTTCCATTTAAATATTCATATCAATTGGGAATGTTTCCCATTAATTTTATCAAAGATAAATTCTTTAAATTTATTCTTTAATCTTCCTTTTGATATCAATTCAAACTAAATTATGGTTTATCCAAACTAGTCAGGATTAGCAAACCTTACCGAAGTAATCATTTATTATATTTCCCAACCCCAACCTATTCATTCCATGAAGCAAAACTAGTAATATTTTATATTTAACACCACGGTGTCACCGGTAAAATTACTTACCATTTCACGTTCAAATCTAATTAAAGATTTAACTATTGCTTGGAGAAAAAATGGTGATACTCCATTCTCGATCATTTCTTGAATTTGATAATTTTAGTTATCGGATTCACATTTCAATCTAATTGAAGATTCATTAAAACTCTAATTTCGTTTTAATCTCCAAAAATCATTACTTAATGATTTTCTTTAAAGTTAAGAAATTAATCTTATCTTTAACTGGGTTAAAGAACTAATATCATTTAAAACACATTTCACGATAAACCCAAAATTTCATTCCATTGACAGTGGAATCTTCACGGAAAGCAAAACAATATATATAATCGATATGAACTTCCATATCTAACCGACAATATAAATGGAATAACGAAAAGCCTTTTAAATTCCATATATAGTAACAGTCTTACTCCATAGAAGTTCACTTCAATTATTACCAAATCGAATTCCATTCCATTCCAATTTATTTTATTAAATTGGAAAACTTTACTTTGGAAAATTTCCTCTAAATATTAATTAAAAGATTTATAAATTCCAAAACATATTTCACTGTTAATCGGGTTAAAGAACGAATGTCGTTAAAAACACAGTTCATAATAAACCCGATTCATATTCCATTTTATTCCAATTACCGAATGTGATTGGAAACTCTAATAATCTTAATTAAAAGATTTGTTCGGGGTTTAAGAACAGTGTTACTGAAAACACCATTCACGACAAACCCAAAATCCAATTCGATATCGAATACAAGGCTCTGGATAGAAATTATATCGGTTTACATTCAATATCAAATTCTGAAACCAACAAACATCGTTTTGGGAATAACGATATATATCTATCTTCCAAATTCCCATAACAATATCTGTATAATCACGGAATCCAATATCGAAATATTTCGAAGATGATTTCCATTCAAATCCATTCCATTTTGTTCGTTGGAAATTTCTGGTTATTTTAAAACCATTCACCAATCCAATGTATTTTATTTAAAATTTATTGGATTTCAAATCTAGTTAATAACTAGTTCATTTTGATAAAAAATTATTTTTATCTTATCAAATACGGAATTTTTCATCCTAATTCTTTACAAATCATTTTTTATGATTTTACATAAATTATTGATATTTTTAATAATATTATCAAGGCCCGTATAGTCGATTTCCATAAACGGTCATCGAACTGCACTTACATCGACCTTTTCCAAATTTGATTTGGACATAATTCCAAATCCAACCGTTAGATTTCAAACCTCTTATATTCGTTGGAAAGATCTTTTTGATGCGAACCTAATGATTCCATTTTTAGGAGAATCCAACGGTCGGATCTCTCGTAATATCAATTCAAAGTCAGTGGTTGAAATTCGCGAACGGCCGCAGCGTGGAGCATTCTATTTAGGCCATTAAATATATAATATATATATATATATATATATATTATATTTCATCGATTTCCATTTAAAACGTATTTTATAAATCATTTTAAATTCGTTTTAAAAACGATTTCAACTTCATTTCAATTTCCAAATCAAATTTGAATATTCCTTAATAAATTCGTTTTAAATTCTTTTTAAAGCGATTTCATTTCCATTTCAAATTTCAAATCAAATTTCAACACGCCTTATCATTATATTATTTAAATGATAGTATTTTCAAAATATCAGATTTTGAAATAATTTCCTTTTCGATATTCATTATAAAAATGAATAAAATCGATATGAATATCGTTCGCGTCAAAATGGCACATATCTAATCAACACGGCTTCATATAATTCAATATTTTCGTGTCCATCCCAAATCGGACATCAAAATCATATTTTGATTTATTACTGAATATTATTTTAAAATATTCATCATTTTAAAATATTAGTTATTTTAAAATATTATTTATTTCTGAATTGGAATCAGACCCAATCAATAACCACATAATTTTATTTATACGGATTTCATACACACGTGTACATAACAATAATCATACCCAGTCAACCATCATCCAGAGTGCAATTTACAACTGTATAACCATTAAAAATAAATAATTAACGCTCATCACAGCCTGTCAACCCATCGATTGGCATACAACTAAATATCGGGATTAGTGCAGGTCAAATATCATCCCAATACCCGTGTGGGGTTTTCAAACAACACATATTGAACATTATTTGTCCAGTTGGAAGATGTGTAAAATTTATCATCCCAATCAATAACGGCTAAATGGGTGTACATAAACAAATCATCTGATTTGTAAATAAAGATTTATTTTCAAAACATGACCATTTTATATGGCTCATATATTCAATAAAAATTATATTTTTATTGTTCAAATATTTTATTCCATACATGAATATTTTATATATTATATTCATTAAATAAAAATGATATTTTTATTGCTCAAATATTTTATTCCATACATGAATATTTTATTCAGTTCATATATACAATAAAAATGATATTTTTACGATTCAAATATTTTATTCAACAAACGAATATTTTATTTTCCATTTCCATCACAATCACAATCAATTTCCACAACACAGTACATCAAACAAGTCATCCATGGTCTTTGGATGACGGTGAACAGTTCATATATGCAGATATAAAATAAATAACTATACAAGAAATTATATTGAGAAATTCTCATATTGGGATCCACTCCATCAGTTTTTATCTGAATTTCTGAGCAATCTGGATTTGAATTTGTCCGAAATTCTGATGTGCTCCAAATTTGGCCTGATTAGTCTTGTTGTGAAGCTTTCGTCCTACGATCTCAACAGATCCAATTTCACGCGAATTGGACCTGGTATGCAAAAGTTATGGAATTAAACACATTGATTACATTTACGAACAACTAAATTATAATTAATTAAATTTATTGCACTAAATACCCTTTTCATAATGTTTAAAATGTTGTCATTGACCTTCCTCTTCGTTTTCGCTGAACCCATCAGCTCAAATTGGAACTTTGTCGTTGCCGCCTCGTAAGAGCCGCCAGGAGTCGATCAGATGGCACCACTGTGTGCGACTACGCCAGTGCCACCGCCGCCGTGAGTGGCCCACTATCCGCATGCCCCTACGCCTCGAATTCCATCCATGAACACGCCTCCTTTCAGCTTAAAAATCGAGCTTGTTCCTCCACTATTTCTGATCAAACAAGTCTAGATCAAAAGCTCAGACTCTCCTCTACAATTTTGTTTTTGAATTCACATTGGAATTCAATCTGAATTTGGAGAAAATTAGATGGGAAATATCAAGCTTTCGTGGCCTTTGAATTTGTGGCTGGCGGCTGCGTTTAGGGTTAGAGAATTAGGGTTTTTATAGAAATTTTATTTATTTATTTATTTATTTATTTTCAAAAATATTCGTGTATTGATACGAACTCCCAATCGAACCCAATAACTGTTGCCCCTTGCTAAATACCTCTATTCCGAACACAATGGGAGATATATCGTAAGCCAATTTGACTGTTTTAATCAGTCTCATCAAAATTAAAATATAAATTAATATTACAGTCAATATTGAATTTAACGTACATTTTAATTTACCGGAGTCACATACCGACTCCAAAAATTCCCAAAAAATAAATCTAGCTATGTTTTGATGATACGGTCCTAACAAAACTAATTTCATCAAATTTGGAGACCGTTTGAAAAATGGTCATTTTCTTGTCGATCCAATTCAAATTTAACTTACCAAACACATTTAAATCCACCACGCTCACATATTGATTCCAAAAATTATGAAAATTGGAATCTAGCAATAATTTGACATTCGGATCCAACAAAGCTGGTCTCGTCAAAAACGAAGGTCGTTTGCCAAATCACTATTTTTAAGGGTTGTATATTATATAAAGTGAAAAATAGGGTCACATCCCTAAAACCAAACTTAATACACGCCACATCCTCCCCAAGTTTCAATTACAAGTTTTTGAGTCCCCCTTCTATTTGTTTACTTCTTCCACCTCCTGCCATTTGAGTTACGCATATTTCAATTTCTGCACAAAATTTTTGGCGCTACTGATTAAAAAAATTCAAAAATATGGAAATTATCCCAGAAGTCCACACAAAGATTTTTTTTTCATATATGTATGCAACTATTGTCTGTAGTTGCATACATACATGCAACTTTTTGAATACACATGCACATATGTATGCACAGCTCTTGAATAACTGTATACATATATGCATTTTTTCAGTATAACTGCATACATGTGTGCATATATGTAAAAATATGTGCAAAAGTGAAAAAGTTGCAAGTACATATGTGGTTTTCGAATAAATGCATAGGAAGATGCATGTATTTACAATATGTGCATACATGTATGTGTTTGTACTGCAGTTTTGACACAGAATTGAAATAGATGCATACATGTATGCATCTAATTGGATTATATGCATCCTTTTATGCATTTTACTGCATTTCGTTGTTTTGTGTAATTTTTTTTTTTGACATTGTTTTTTATATAATTTTTATCTGATTTTTTCGCGATTAATTATTTTAATTAATTACGAATTTACGTATTTTTTATATTTTATTTTTATTTTTTTAGTGTATTTTCAAAAAATAGGGACTAAATTTATAATAAGTTTATGATCGAATGTGAGCCTAATTTTGAAACTTAATAGGTACCTGTAAAAAACTCACCCTTGTATAAAATCCCATTGTGACTATTCTGAATTTTCAATTGGACATAACATTTTATTCCCGTTATGAAATCTGGATTTTTCACATTCATTGGAAAGATATTTTCAAACAGATTCAAATATTTCTTATTTCGCTAAAATCTCGTTTACTTTGAATCCTGTACATTCGTTTGAAATTTGAAATTTGAAATTTGAAATTGAATTTTCAAACTACCTCACCATTTCCAATTCCTTTTATTATTAAAATAAATATTTATATTCTAACTTTGATTTAAATAAATTTATACATTCTAATTCCATTCAAAATTTCTAGTTGTATTTATTTAAAATAATTCATTTTAAATATTCAAAATTCATTAAAATTGCCAAAATAAAAATGTTAAATTGGTTCTGATTTCCCGGGCTGTTACAAAAAGCTTTTCAGAACTTCAAGAATTTGAAGAAATAGTGTTGAAGGTATATACAAGATACTACAACATACTTAGAAATTCAGGAATCAGTAAAAAAAATAAACTTCAGAAGAACTGCAAAATATTTACGATTTTAAATTCAAGATTTGGAAATCATCAAAACATGGAAGTTTTATACAAATGAATCTAATTTCCAGAAAATCAAGAATTTTGCAATTTGAAGTTAAGAAGCTCAAGAAGTGACCATTGTATCTTTAGGAACCCAACTTTGTTTGAATTTAACCAAGCTCATTTTATTTCCTTTTGGGACCCAAAAACGTTTAATTCGATTGTTACAAAACAAGTTCTCAACTCATTTGTGATTTAAAAATCCATTGAAATTTTTAGAGTCCAAATTTTCAAGTCGACCTTTTTTAAAACAATTTGAAGGATTTTTTTTAAATAATTGAATTAATCTTTTCAAAATCATCAATTTTGCCAAAGCCGAGACCTTTTTATTTCCATAAGAAAATTGATTTTTCAGCAACATACTCAACGATTTTTCTCCATTAGAAATTTTAGCCAATGTTGATTCAAGTCGTTGAATTTTAGATTTAAGACCACTATTTTCTTTCATTAAATATGAACAACAGTTTATAGTGACCTTCCTCTTTTCACAATCAATTCAAAACCAAAATTTCATATTCAAACAGTTTAATTTAGGCTTGGGACCCAGAAATCTCAATTTAAAACTAATTACATTTTTCAGTTTCATGTTTTCAAAATTCCTCAAAAATTTCAATTGTTTTTTCAAAATTGTGATTTATTTGAATAAACTCATATTTATCATTTTTCAAAATCACGTTTTCATTTTCAAGGAATTTGAGATTCTTTGTTGTTTCAAATAGTTCTTTTTGAAAATTCGCACAACTATTGCACTTGAGATTTCTGATTCTCTCGGTTAAAATTTCAAGCTCGTTCATAATTTTTTCATTTTTCAATAAACTCTTTTTCCTAGTTGTCTTATGTTTGGAATTTTTGGAGATCTTAAAATTTTTACAACTCTGTTTGCAAATCATTGTTTTTACAAATTAACTTATCCTCTTTTTTCTTTTGGACTCACAATTTGTTTTTCAAGTTTTTGAAGATTTTCATTGAGTTGAGCTAAATCATTTTCCAATTTGAAACAATTCTTCTAGTCGGAGTTCGAAAATTTCTTGACATTTTCAAGTTTTAATTCCAAAATATTATTTTTGTTGATCAACTAATGTTTTTCAGATTTCCAAGTTTTATTCTTGGATTTGAGATTATCAACAACATTATTACAAAGATGAATTAAATCTTCATATGAAAAATCTCTTGTCTCGTCATCTGTTGAGTCTCCATTGTTTGATTCAACTGAATCATCATTTATAAAACCTGTTAAGCATAATTTGAGCTTGAGTTGGTCTTTGAGGGTTTTGAGAAATTGCCTTTTCTTACATACTTCATATCGAGAGTATTCCAAATTTCCTATGTAATTAAATAGTGGGAGATATGATTGAGTTGATCGTTACTAAGATAGAATAAATAATATCCATAACATGAGCATTGATAACTTTATTCCTCTTATCTTGCATATCACCCATGTTTTCAATAATATTCCGATATTCAAAATTAATAGATTTTAAACAGAATTCAATTTTTAATTCCCAATTTAAAAAAGCTGTTCCATTAAAAATAGTTGGATATTACTGGACTGACTCTCGATAGGCTGACAACTAAGGAAATCCATGACTCTAGAGTTAATAGTAAATACTTGCGCTTATACCACTTATAGGATCAAGATTAATCCTAGAGGGGGCAAATTGGGTTTATTGCTGTTTTGAGGAATATAAAAATTATCACAACACAGATAACAGAAGAGTAAATAAATGCGGAAAGTAAATGACGCAGATTTTACCTAGACTAGGCAAACCCTGCCTACTGCTATATTCCCTAAGGTTTCTATTAGAATTAAAACAATCTTTATGCTTACAAATTCCCTGTAAAATCGTGATACCTGCTCCCAATTGTTCTAATCCTACGCTCAAAACCCTACACTGATATTTATCCCCAAGATCAGTTTTTCTCGAATTACAAACCCGTAACTCGCAAACCCTAACTATAAATCCTATAGCAAGAACCTAGTTTACAAAAAACTAGAAAAATGTAGAAAGTTTACAAATGCAATACAATAAATAAAAAACAACAAACAAATCCTATTTAAAAACTAATGATATAGAAAAGGAAACCGGCTCCCTTTTGTATCTTTTGACTTTGTCACTTTGTAAAAACAGCTTCCTCTCTTTCCTTTGTCGACGGCTGAAATCAAAATCTAGGGTTTTGCTTTCCAAATCGTGATTTTCGAATTCTATAAATTGATAATGGTTTAGATGACTTCATTATGAAATTTCTTCCTAGTCGAATCGATTAGGCTTTTGTGTATGATCGAAACTTATGAGTATTCTGATTTAATTTTTGTTTTCTCTCGAATTTTGTTGCTTGGTTTCGATGAATAATGTCGATGATGTAATGGTTTTTTACAGGGTTTAAAAACCCTTAATCCACTCTGATTTCAACGTATTAATTTGGTGTGATTTGAGCTTGATTCTTGCGTGATTAAAATGTCCATGAATGCTCTATTTAATTCTGAAAACAATTCGATTTATTTTATGCCCAATATTGTGCTCTCGTGAATTCTTGGAATGTTTTGATCACGTGAATTACAATCTTGCCAAAATTAAATCATTAATCACATTGATAATTCCATGCTTGATCTTCATTGATGTATCATGTCGTGTTCTTTCCTCTTTGTGAATCGGAAGCTTTATTTTGCAGCATCCAATTGCCAAATTTACTCTTAGCACCAACGTAAATTAATTAATTTCCTTTTTTTGAGCGAGTGATTTTTGGAAGATATTTCTTCACATTCTGAAATCATTTGAGCAGTCCTTTATTTTTATATGCACACTTGCATGCTTTATGACAACATATCCATAAAACATATATACATACACACAATTGTGTGTGTATGTCATAGTGCATACAATGCTACCTTCCACTAGAGAAAGTCTCCTTGTCCACATGCTATTGAATCTAAAAAACTTCTCTGTGCACATGAATTTGCTAGTACATATACACTAGTTATAGTGTATGTGTACCAGTGCCTCCTAGTGCACTTACTGATTTAGCACTTGGGTTTGTGATTCTTTTGTGTATATTGAACCATTTCATTTGCATGCATTGCATCAAGCTTGTATATGTATATGTGGTTGTATGTGCACTTTTTCCCGATTTATGATGGTTGTGCCATGTGCTAGCCATACTGTAACACCCCGTATGTTGAATAACTTGCTATAATATAAAACAGGGCAGAATTAAATTTTAAAATCTGAATCAGGGGAAACGGGCTACGCCATTGCGTTCGTCTCGGAAAAATACGCGAAATAGAGTCTGAGTTTTCGAAAATCGGAGTCCGTATGACCCAGTTAAGGCCCAAAGAAGTTTTCAGAAATTCAAAACAGATTTAAAATATTCAAATTTCACAGTTCAGAAGAGGCGGGAAAATTCCCGCCAGGAAGAGGGCGTCGACCCAGGGGTCGACATGGGTGTCGACCCCCCCCCTAGGGGTCGACCCAGGGGTCGACCCCCCTGTCGGTCTGTGTGACCTGGGTGCACTGATTTGGGATTTGGGCTATGGTTGGTGGCTAGTGACGAAATCTGACGGCTCTAATCTGATTTAGGGTTAATCTAATGGCCTAAAACACTTAACTAATCTATAAATACACCCTAAGACTACCCTAATTCATACTAAAAATTGATACAACGTCGTTATGCCGTCAAAATGCAACTAGAAGGAGCCACCAACAAATTAAAGAGGAAGGTAGCTTCTCAAATCAACTTCTAATCAACTCTAACAACTTAATCTTCTTCGTAGGAGTGCTAATCAACAAATTGTGAGTACTATAGCCTTAATGACCAATTGTTGAAATGATTATGATGGGATATAATGAGGTTATGGCTATGAATGTGGATCAATGCAAGTTATGTTATCATATGCTATGTGTTCATGATGTTATGCAAGTTATGCAAGTCATATGCTATGTGTTATGCAAGTTATGCAAGTCATATGTTATGTGTTCATGATGTTATGCAAGTTATGCAAGTCATATGCTATGTGTTCATGATGTTATGCAAGTTATGCAAGTCATATG
Source organism: Allium sativum (assembly GCA_030737875.1). NCBI lineage: Eukaryota > Viridiplantae > Streptophyta > Magnoliopsida > Asparagales > Amaryllidaceae > Allium > Allium sativum. Next base: position 384,167,078 of record CM060924.1, read on the forward strand.
CTATGTGTTCATGATGTAATGCAAGTTATGCAAGTTTTAGGCTATGTGTTCATGATGCTAGTTATGCAAATCGCTATGATAAACATTGATCCATTATGACACCATGTTATGCAAGTTTGGTGTATGATTATATGCAAGTTCATATATGATATGTTATGCAAGTTTGGTGTTTGATTATATGCAAGTTCATATATGACATGTTATGCAAGTTTGGTGTTTGATTATATGCAAGTAACATGTGCAAGTTTACACCTTTGTATGATATGCATACATATGCAAGTTAACCCCTTTGTATGTCATACATACATATGCAAGTTTACCCCTTTGTATGACATAAGTAGCTTATGCAAGTTACCCTCTTTATGACATATGTGATTCATGCAAGTTTGGGTTGATTATTTATGCTAGTTGGGTTTGATGCTATATGCATGTTGACACCTTTAAAACCCATGTTGATGCTAATGTTATGCAAGTTGAACCCATTGTGTGTGTGATGAATCTTCCTTTTTAAGTATGCCATGTTAGCGAATTACGTGGGGAACGATAGGGTTAATATTCATGGTAATGAAATGGTGTGAAGTTGGTATGATTATGCATACCATAAAGTGGATGGACATAATTGAGTCAATTATGTACATCGTTAAATTTGTAATTAATTAGGGATAATTAATACAAATTATGGGGGTGATTAATTAGGTGTAATTAATCGACTAGGACACAAGGTTGGACCCTTTTGTAGCATAAGACTGCCCGGAACCGACCGGCAAATCCAGCGGCTACATGTGATTGGTCCAATGTGAGAGGTCTTAGGCATAAACTAAATACGTGACAAGTGTAAAGACACAAGGTTAGACTCGGTTATGGCGTAAGGCTGCCCGGACCCGACCGACAAATCCAGCTGCCATAAAAGATAGTCTAATGTGAGAGGTCTTTACAACGGTTATGTTCTTAATCAATTAAGAAACACTTAACCAGATAAGCATGTAGTGGGGCATGAGGGGTTAAGTGGGTGCCTTGGGTGGCATGTGGAAATCAAGTAAGTGCCTTGGGTGGCATGTGGAAATCTAGTGGGTTGCCTTGGGTGGCAATAGAAAATACGATTAGAATACTTAAACAAGTGAAGACATGTAATTAAACATGATTAAAGGGTTAAGTGGGATGCACTAGAAAAAGGGACAAGCTTAGGTGGGTAGCTTGTGGTGGCCCATTTCAACCAGTAACCCATATGTATCTTATTGGGCTCGATCCATGTCGAGGACGGGACACGCGTACTGGGCTTGACTATAAGAGGCCAAAACGGGTTAGCGGTGGCAACGCAAGTCCAACGGGTTTCATATGCGTGTGTGAACCCGGGCTGGTTGGTAAGACGTTGTTGCATCGTGTAGGTATAAGTCGTGCATCATTGGTTGTATCGGGTTGCCACTTTGGGGAGTGATACACCCCACTGTGGGGCCAGCACGGGTATCTACGGTAGGGAGCCGATCGCTTGGGGAGTAGTGGGTACACCTAGTGGAGATAGGGGAAGACGGCACCTATGTAGTCAGCTAGGGGTACACGAAACTACTGGGTAAATTTTCTAAGTCCTTGGGTGGGATCAACCTTTAAGTAGGAATGACTGGTGTGGTGCAGTTAGTAATTACCCTTGGGTGGGTAGATGCGTCTTTACCGTTATCTTAGTTCATCCTATGTCTAGTTGGCTGCTTAGTGTAGTCATTTATCCCCAGTCAACACCGTACCAAGTTTATATCATACCCTAATTACTTTAATGATTGTATTGTTAAAGTTATAGGGCTCACTCAGACTTATGTCTGACCCCGTTGTTTTTATCTTTTTCCCCCTCAGGTCCTCAGGTTGGGCCTAGCACTAGTGGGCTTTGATCAGATTTCTTTATCTATCTTTTGGAGCTTGGACCATGATGTAAAGCCCAGCTTATCTTTTCTATTATGGCTATTAGTTATGTAGTGGGATTATGTACTTATGTTTTATCATGATGGATATTTGGTACTTGACTCTTTTATGGTGTTGTAACTAAACATGTTTACCTTCTGCTGCAATGAAAAGATGTTTTAGATTTTCAAGTATTATTTATATCTGTCTTGTTGTGATTTTTCTGTTCTATATTCACTTAAAATGCTCCACCGAAGTTAAGGCATTCCCTTAGTGAGTGACCTTAGCGGGTGTGGGGTGTTACACGTGGTATCAGAGCTGAAGGTTACCGGAACAGATAAAATTTTTAGAAAACTATTTTTCTAAAAACATTTTTGGAAGAAGTATTTTCAAAATCATGTCTTTTAAGAGAAAAGTTTTTGAAAGAAAAGCATAATCCCCAATAGCCATATCTTTATCTTTCGAATTCTCCGTTTTGAATCTTTCCTTTTTCGTTTCAGCATGGCTGAAGATCTTAACTTTCCGGAGGGTGTAGCGATACCAGTATGGTATAGGGGGTTGATGGAGGCTAGGGCCGCCACTGCGGGTCCAGCAAATGTTCCTCCACCAACAGTAGCACCCGATCTTCCTCCCCCTCCTCCTCCTCGCACGGATACTTTTGCTAAGACTTGCAAGGAATTTAAGGCTATGGGAGGGAAACCTTTTCAAGGATCAGAAACTTTTGTGGAAGCTAGAGATTGTCTTAAGGAAGTTGAAGAGTTGATAGATATCTTTGAGATGGAAGAAGGAAAGAAAGTCAAGTTAGCTGCTTGGTTAATGAAGGGAGAGGCCTCGTTCTGGTGGGAGGTCACTAATGGAGAGCGCCTTGGTGACTCTTGGGCGGATTTCAGACAAAGGTTTGTGGCAAAGTTTCTCTCAAGGGCGGAGGAAAACTTGTATATGGAAAGGTTCTTGACTCTTAAGCAAGGAAACCTATCAGTGAAGGAACATGTCAACAAGTTTAATCAATTGGCAAGGTTTGGCATAGACATGGTGAATACACCGGAGAAGAAGGCTTTGAGGTTCGTTAAGGGCTTGAATGAACCAATGCATGGATTGGCTGTGACTCACATCCCTATGGGGGCCACCTTTGAGAAGCTAGTAGACATGGCACTCATGCATGAGGAAGAGAAGGGTCCCAATGCTAATAAGGCACCCGAGAAGAAAGGAGATCAGAAGAGACCTCAACAGCAACAGCAAAACAAGGGTGGGAAAGGCAACGGTGGCAAAGGGAAGAAGAAGTGCTTCAATTGCAGGACACCAGGCCACCTAAGCAAAGATTGTCGGAAGAAGAAGAAGACTGGCTGCTTCCACTGTGGCGAAGCAGGACATCTAGTGAAAGACTGCCCTAAGAAGGGGCAGAGGACGGGATCTACCTCAGGGGGACAGGTGCAAGCTCTTATGGCACCAGGTCAGGCAAGGGGGCAAGTTCAGGCTCTCGCGGTTCCACCGATTCAGGAAAGAGGTAGAACTATTTCCGTTGAAAGTCTGGTTTTTCTGTTTGATCATCCTGTCCGTACTTTGTTTGACTCTGGCGCATCGCATTCGTTTATCTCATCATCATTAGTTGAGTCACTGCACTTAGACACCAGTCTAGTAGATGATCCCTTGGTTGTTTCAAACACAATTAGGGGCTCCACTTATTTGTCCATGATATGTTTGGGTTTGAAGATTTCTATACTTAGCGTTGAGTTTAGATGTGATGCTTTTGTTTTGGGCTTCACGGGCTATGGGTTGATTTTGGGCATGGACTGGTTATCCAGTAATGGTGCCGTTCTTGATTGCGAAAGGAGAGTTGTTAGGCTCATGACCCGCTTGGGGAACACTCTCGAGATCTCTTGTAATCCCATGGATTCTGTTATGCTAAGTTATCTTGAATCGCTTGACGCTTCGGTCGAGAGTTTGCGATCTGTTAGAGTGGTCCAGGAATACTCGGATTTGTTTGAGGAGGTGAAGGGCTTACCTCCGAAGCGGGAGATAGACTTCCGAATATATCTGGTGGACAATGCTAAACCGGTATCTTTACCAGTGCGCCACATGGCTCCTCGTGAGAGGAGGGAACTCCATAAGCAAGTAGGGGAGTTGCTTGAGAAGGGGTTCATAAGACGAAGTATATCGGAGTGGGGTGCTCCAGTAGTTTTTGCCACGAAGGCGGATGGGTCCCTCAGACTTTGTGTAGACTATAGAAAACTCAACAAGCTCACAAAGAAGAATAGACACCCATTGCCGAGGATTGATGATCTCTTTGATCAGTTGGTTGGCGCCTCGGTGTTTTTGCAGTTGGACTTGGCCACGGGGTTTCATCAGTTGAGAGTGGCTGAGGATAGCATAGACAAGACTGCCTTTAGGACTCCGGATGGTTTCTATGAGTGGCTTGTGATGCCATTTGGTTTGACGAACGCCCCCGCATACTTTGTTGATTTGATGAGTAGGGTGTTCAAGGAGTACCTTAATAAGTTCGTGGTGGTCTTTGTGGATGACATCTTAGTCTTTTCTAAGAGTGAAGAAGAGCATGCCCTACATCTTAGGGAAGTGTTAGAGACTCTTCGAGCGCATAGCCTTAAGGATAAATTCTCTAAATGTCACTTTTGGAGGAAGGAAGTGCGGTTTTTGGGGCACGTGGTCTCCAAAGAAGGGATAGCTGTGGATCCCGCGAAGGTAGTGTCCATCCAAGATTGGAAGGTTCCGAAGAATGCTACCGAGGTGAGGAGTTTCTTGGGGTTGGTTGTCTACTATAGGAAGTTTATCAAGGACTTCGCGAAGATATCAGCCCCATTAACTCGCTTGACAAAGAAGAATCTTGTATTCGCATGGGACGTAGATTGTGATGATGCGTTCCAATGGTTAAAGAGAGCTTTAACCACAGCTCCAGTCTTAGTGTTGCCAAATGGGAGTAAGCCATTTGTTGTTTATACCGATGCTTGTAGGACAGGACTGGGCGCAGTCTTAATGCAAGAGGGAAGGGTAATAGCCTATAGTGGAAGGCAGTTGAGAAAGCATGAGAAAAATTACCCTACCCATGATTTAGAGTTGGCCGCTATTGTTTTTGCGCTTAAGACTTGGCGCCATTATCTTCTTGGAGGGAGGTTCGAATTGTTCACTGACCACAAATCATTGAAATACTTGTTTTCTCAAAAGGATTTGAACTTGAGACAGCAAAGGTGGATGGAGTTCTTAGCATCCTATGATTTCGGGATAGCGTATACCCCTGGCAAGGGTAACGTGGTGGCGGACGCCTTGAGTAGAAAAAGGTTGTCCTTGAGTCCATTGTTCGTGGAACGACGAAGCTTGGAATTTATCTCGATGTTTGATTTCAGACCTTCCGTTGACTTTGTACCCGGTTTGCTAGCATCCTTAGAGGTCAGACCTACTCTTTTGGGACAGATTGGCGAGGCACAGCGGGACGACCCACAGTTGGTTGAGTTGGTAGAGAGTCTCATAAGGGGGGAGTCGTCCAGCCATTTGAGTAGGTACACCCTAGACGATAGGGGGTGCTTGCGTAGAGACGGTAGACTTTGTGTACCGCAAGATGAGGGTTTGAGGAAGGCTATTCTTGATGATGTGCATCGTTCTAAGATGACCATTCATCCCGGTGGGGACAAGATGTACCAAGACATGAAGCGAGTTTTCTTTTGGGCCGGTATGAAGAAAGATGTGGCCGAGTATGTCGCTAGATGCTTGGTGTGCCAACAAGTGAAAGCGGAGCAAAAGAAACCTGGTGGGTTGCTTCACCCATTGAAAGTTCCGCAATGGAAGTGGAATAGCGTCTCGATGGAGTTTATTGATGGGTTACCGAGATCGAGGAAGGGTAATACGGGAATTTGGGTTGTGGTAGACAGACTTACTAAGAGCGCCCATTTCATACCCGTGAAGAGCAAGAGGACTGCTCCATGGCTAGCTTCAGTTTATCTTCGAGAGATAGTTCGATTGCATGGGGTACCTTCTAGCATAGTGAGTGATCGAGATCCTATCTTCACTAGCGAGTTTTGGAAGCGTTTGCAAGAAGCAGTGGGGACTCAGTTGTGTTTGAGCACCGCATATCATCCTCAGACGGACGGCCAGACCGAGAGGGTGAATCGTGTTCTAGAAGACCTTTTGAGGCTATGTATCTTAGATTTTGGAGGTACATGGGAAGAGCATCTTCCATTGGTGGAGTTCGCGTATAATAACAGCTTTCAATCTAGTATTGGCATGACTCCTTTTGAAGCTCTTTATGGAAGGCCTTGTCGATCACCTACATGTTGGTGGGAATCTACGGATAAGATCTTGCTTGGGCCTGATATGGTTAGAGAGACTTCGAAAAAGATTGATTTGATTCGAAGAAGGATGAAAGCGGCGCAAGATAGGCAGAAATCTTACGCGGATAAGAGGAGGACAGATCTTGAGTTTGATGTTGGGGACATGGTCTTTGTCAAAGTATCTCCATTACGGAATGTTGTTCGCTTTGGGTCCGTTGGGAAGTTAGCACCAAGATTTGTAGGACCGTTTCCTATTAAGGAAAGGATTGGACGGATGGCTTATAGACTGGATTTACCCGAGAGACTTAGTGGGGTACATGACGTATTCCATGTGTCACATTTGAGGAAGTGCCTACATGAGACCGCAGAGGTAGTAGAGCCGAGCTTGATTAGAGAAGTGGAGGTAGAGCGTGATGCGACTATTCGACGAGCTCCTACCCGCATCCTTGGGTCAGAGATTAGGAAGTTGAGAAACAGAGAGGTTCGACTAGTCAAAGTGCAATGGGGAGAAGATGAGAGCAATGCTACTTGGGAGACAGAAGCGAAGATGCGTTCACTGTACCCATTTCTTTTTGAGGGTATGTCTTTTAACTTCTCCTTTATCGTTTGTCTAGTACTTATCTTATATTTAGTATGTCCTCTCATTAGTACCTTTGACCTCTAGATAGGGTAAACCTACGGTTGAAACATGTGTTTGAGACATGTAATGATTGATGGATGTGTGTGGATGCAAGTGTTTGCTAGTGGTTGCTCGTGGATGCATATACACACACTTTAGACACTAGATCGGCTCAGTCACTTCATATTGCATATTGCATATAATTATGTGTAGGTAGTTATATTAATGGATGTATAATGGTTGTGTTATCATATGATGATGCATTTTGGTGTATGATTGTGCACACATGTAGAAATAGTATGTGTCGATAGGGTTCTTTCGCATACATATTGGATGCATGGCACTATCATGGTTTTGCATTAAGGAGGTCAACTGAATCAGAAGACCGCCTGATTTTGCATTAAATAGGGAACATATACACACACTCTTTGCATATGTTCATACAACATTAGAAACTTTAAGGACAATGGATGCCAATGTTTGATGGTTTGAGTAGATGGTTGTTTGGTTGGTAGGATACGTTCTTCTTGACTTAGAGATTTCGGGGACGAAATCCTTTAAGTAGGGGAGAATGTAACACCCCGTATGTTGAATAACTTGCTATAATATAAAACAGGGCAGAATTAAATTTTAAAATCTGAATCAGGGGAAACGGGCTATGCCATTGCGTTCGTCTCGGAAAAATACGCGAAATAGAGTCCGAGTTTTCGAAAATCGGAGTCCGTATGACCCAGTTAAGGCTCGAAGAAGTTTTCAGAAATTCAAAACAGATTTAAAATATTCAAATTTCACAGTTCAGAAGAGGCGGGAAAATTCCCGCCAGGCAGAGGGCGTCGACCCAGGGGTCGACATGGGTGTCGACCCCCCCTGTCGGTCTGTGTGACCTAGGTGCACTGATTTGGGATTTGGGCTATGGTTGGTGGCTAGTGACGAGATCTGACGGCTCTAATCTGATTTAGGGTTAATCTAATGGCCTAAAACACTTAACTAATCTATAAATACACCCTAAGACTACCCCAATTCATACTAAAAATAGATACAACGTCGTTATGCCATCAAAATGCAACTAGAAGGAGCCACCAACAAATTAATGAGGAAGATAGCTTCTCAAATCAACTTCTAATCAACTCTAGCATCTTAATCTTCTTCTTAGGAGTGCTAATCAACAAATTGTGAGTACTATAGCCTTAATGACCAATTGTTGAAATGATTATGATAGGATATAATGAGGTTATGGCTATGAATGTGGATCAATGCAAGTTATGTTATCATATGCTATGTGTTCATGATGTTATGCAAGTTATGCAAGTCATATGTTATGTGTTCATGATGTTATGCAAGTTATGCAAGTCATATGCTATGTGTTCATGATGTTATGCAAGTTATGCAAGTCATATGCTATGTGTTCATGATGTAATGCAAGTTATGCAAGTTTTAGGCTATGTGTTCATGATGCTAGTTATGCAAATCGCTATGATAAACATTGATCCATTATGACACCATGTTATGCAAGTTTGGTGTATGATTATATGCAAGTTCATATATGATATGTTATGCAAGTTTGGTGTTTGATTATATGCAAGTTCATATATGACATGTTATGCAAGTTTGGTGTTTGATTATATGCAAGTAACATGTGCAAGTTTACACCTTTGTATGATATGCATACATATGCAAGTTAACCCCTTTGTATGTCATACATACATATGCAAGTTTACCCCTTTGTATGACATAAGTAGCTTATGCAAGTTACCCTCTTTATGACATATGTGATTCATGCAAGTTTGGGTTGATTATTTATGCTAGTTGGGTTTGATGCTATATGCATGTTGACACCTTTAAAACCCATGTTGATGCTAGTGTTATGCAAGTTGAACCCATTGTATGTGTGATGAATCTTCCCTTTTAAGTATGTCATGTTAGCGAATTACGTGGGGAACGATGGGGTTAATATTCATGTTAATGAAATGGTGTGAAGTTGGTATGATTATGCATACCATAAAGTGGATGGACATAATTGAGTCAATTATGTACATCGTTAAATTTGTAATTAATTAGGGATAATTAATACAAATTATGGGGGTGATTAATTAGGTGTAATTAATCGACTAGGACACGAGGTTGGACCCTTTTGTAGCATAAGACTGGCCGGAACCGACCGGCAAATCCAGCGGCTACATATGATTGGCCCAATGTGAGAGGTCTTAGGCATAAACTAAATACGTGACAAGTGTAAAGACACGAGGTTAGACTCGGTTATGGCGTAAGGCTGCCCGGACCCGACCGACAAATCCAGCTGCCATAAAAGATAGTCTAATGTGAGAGGTCTTTACAACGGTTACGTTCTTAATCAATTAAGAAACACTTAACCAGATAAGCATGTAGTGGGGCATGAGGGGTTAAGTGGGTGCCTTGGGTGGCATGTGGAAATCAAGTAAGTGCCTTGGGTGGCATGTGGAAATCTAGTGGGTTGCCTTGGGTGGCAATAGAAAATACGATTAGAATACTTAACCAAGTGAAGACATGTAATTAAACATGATTAAAGGGTTAAGTGGGATGCACTAGAAAAAGGGACAAGCTTAGGTGGGTAGCTTGTGGGGGCCCATTTCAACCAGTAACCCATATGTATCTTATTGGGCTCGACCCATGTCGAGGACGGGACACGCGTACTGGGCTTGACTATAAGAGGCCAAAACGGGTTAGCGGTGGCAACGCAAGTCCAACGGGTTTTATATGCATGTGTGGACCCGGACTGGTAGGTAAGACGTTGTTGCATCGTGTAGGTATAAGTCGTGCATCATTGGTTGTATCGGGTTGCCACTTTGGGGAGTGATACACCCCACTGTGGGGCCAGCACGGGTATCTACGGTAGGGAGCCGATCGCTTAGGGAGTAGTGGGTACACCTAGTGGAGATAGGGGCAGACGGCACCTATGTAGTCAGCTAGGGGTACACGAAACTACTGGGTAAATTTTCTAAGTCCTTGGGTGGGATCAACCTTTAAGTAGGAATGACTGGTGTGGTGCAGTTAGTAATTACCCTTGGGTGGGTAGATGCGTCTTTACCGTTATCTTAGTTCATCCTATGTCTAGTTGGCTGCTTAGTGTAGTCATTTATCCCCAGTCATCACCGTACCAAGTTTATATCATACCCTAATTACTTTAATGATTGTATTGTTAAAGTTATAGGGCTCACTCAGACTTATGTCTGACCCCGTTGTTTTTATCTTTTTCCCCCTCAGGTCCTCAGGTTGGGCCTAGCACTAGTGGGCTTTGATCAGATTTCTTTATCTATCTTTTGGAGCTTGGACCGTGATGTAAAGCCCTGCTTATCTTTTCTATTATGGCTATTAGTTATGTAGTGGGATTATGTACTTATGTTTTATCATGATGGATATTTGGTACTTGACTCTTTTATGGTGTTGTAACTAAACATGTTTACCTTCTGCTGCAATGAAAAGATGTTTTAGATTTTCAAGTATTATTTATATCTGTCTTGTTGTGATTTTTCTGTTCTATATTCACTTAAAATGCTCCACCGAAGTTAAGGCATTCCCTTAGTGAGTGACCTTAGCGGGTGTGGGGTGTTACACATACTGTTGTCTTGCACCTCTTACTTGTATTTGAGTATCTGAAATGCTCTTGATCACTGTAGAATCACGTGTACTCGCATCTGTTTGCCAGCCTGGTATATATGCCCTTTTGGTCCTTACACTTGAAACCTATTTTGTATTTTCTTGATCCATTGTGTACACATGCCTTAGTCGGTGTTTGCTTGTTTTTTTATTGTTTATGCCTTAACTAGGCATTCTGAATCCTGTTTTCTTGGACATTGTTCATTGCCTTGACTTGTTAACCCCTGGCCTTGATTCATGCTGCATGTATCATTTTGCTTTGATGAGTTATATATATATATATATGTATATGTATGTATATGTTAGTGAACTGGGTGTCTGTTACCCAATGTTAACGGATCTTAAGGCTATTCAGACACTAGAAAGATGAAGTGTGATTACTATATCTATTCAAATTCAAACAGAAAGAAATAAGTAACAAAAATGCAGTAAAGTAAATAACACCAAGAATTTTATACTGGTTCAGATTATCCAATCCTACATCCAGTCCTACGCTTCACTGTGCACAATTTCACTATAACCGCTTGCTTTCCACGGGTGGTAAGAACACCTTTGCAATCTTGATTTCACGGGCTACAAGATACACCTTCTCCTTATCAACAACAACAAACAATGGCAAGTAGTCGTATCTTCAATAAATTCTTGCAGATTTGGACAATGACCCTATAGTCCTCTAATGGCAATATTTCTTTCAATTCTTTGAGAAAATAGGATAAAGTCTGAGATAGAATGATATGAATTCAAGTACAAATCTCTGATATTGTGTGACATGCAAATCAGTGAAGAATAGGAGTGAAAGAGAATGGATTTGCAAGAATAATAGGATAGTATTCAACGGATTTGTGTAGAGAATATATGGAGTAGTATAAGAAAATGTGAAAAGATGATGTTAAAGTTCGTTTCCAGGAGCCTTCAAATAGTATATGAAAGGATGTGTTATTTTGTGGAAGGATGGGGGGAAATAACTTCTCAATTTAAATTTGAAAATATGAAAAACGGTTAGTTATCGACATGTATAAACTTACTTGTCGACATATAAGTGTAATCAACACTTATAAGTGTTTTTCAGCATTTTAAATTACCTTATATTTGTGGATTTTGGCAATTCGGTTGAGGTCAATGGTTGATTATCTTCAAATATAATTTCCATAGAATCTATAACAAGATATTCTAAGGTTCAATCAACTCCTCACCACTTCAGAAACCTCTATTCTTCAGCATTCTTCTCTAATACGCTTTAGTCTTCAATTGTGTTGATTACTTTCTATTGCTCTGATTAAACTTCTTATATAATTCCTTTTTGTATCTTGTATATTTCTAAAAATATCTCCATAATATATCTGATGTAACTACACAAATCAAAGATACGTTAGTAGTCATGTTTATATGGTTGTTGTCATCAAAATCAATACCTAGGGTATTAACATTCTCCCCTTTTTTGATGATGACAACCATATAAATATTTGAGAGATAAAATATAATAGTTTTTATATTTGACTCCCCCTAACTCCCCTTATCATTATGTCTAGTATATTTATACCTTTTCTCCCCCGTTGTCATTAACAAAAAGGGTAAAACAGAATTATTTAGTTTACTGCTAGATAATATGTAGAGTTTGTATATACATACAAATAAAACACAAGTGGGGAAATCAAAACATGAAATAAACTAAAGAATCAGATGAGTTTTAGAGTTACCGACTTTGTTGATGCCAATAAAAAATCCTTTTCATACTTATCCAAGGATCAATATATTTCTTGTCATATGCTTTGAGCATCGACTATTTGATACTTGAAAAATTATAAAATATGCATACTTGTACCTTTTTTATTCTGGGGTCCATGGGATTAAGTTTTGGGATGCCAAACCCCTGAAGAGTTTGAATTCCCTTTCAAAATATAATTATTAGATTCATGAACCTTATTAATAAAACTATCAATACATTTTTCTTTTTTATTATTATCCAACCATTTTCAAACCCATAAGTTAATGAATATATTTGGAGGATTTAACCTTAATTTCCTAGGTTTTGGTTTAAACTTGGTGGCTTTTACAAACTTAGTACATTGAGTACTATTTTTCTTTGATTTAGCTTTAGGGGTGTAGCCAAGTTCACGCTTATTCCTAGTGTATTTAGATGCAAATAATAATGACAATTCTATTTATACACCGTAAATTACTATAGCTACCATTAAAAAGATTAACTAAATTAAAGATACCTTATTAAAAAATAATCAAAATAAAATTAAAATAATAAAAATTTCATATGTCCACATCATACACAACCATTAAAATTCTTTTATAAAATAAATGAAATTTCTGTGTGTTATCAAGTGAATTTAATTTAACTTCTATTGAAGCGTTAAATTTTATTCATATTCTTTCTTGTTATATTCATGTATAATCAGATCTAACATTATGCATTCCAAAATTGTCACAAAATAACTTTAAAAATGAAGTACTAAAATTAATATGGTTCATTGTGTACTAATTCTCAAATTTTTACTATATTTAAATCGGTTTTTAATTTAAAATCAAAATTTAAGTAGATTAATATTTCATTATTAAAATTTTATAGTTAAATTCTAATATATGAATAATTAAATAAACATAAATCCAATTAAGAATTTGAGTTGCAAAAGTGAATTCGTTGAATTTAGAAATTAATATTTCTTATTTCGATCAATGCACATCAGAAAGATACTAAATGAGAAACTTATTTTGTTCTATTCAGGCTTGAGGATAGTTTAGTAATATACACAGTGTATATTAAGCAAAAAGTGGTGTATATGATTTAAAAAAAGATTGGTGTATCTAAAGCAATTTAAGGTGTAATTTCTCAAGATTATCCTTCCCTTTGTTAAATTTACCAATATCAGTTTTCATTTCATCAAAATTCTTACTACGATTAAGAATAACATTGTCTAGAGATGTTATTTTTTTCATTAAAATTAGTGATATGTGACTTCATTGAAAGATTTTCTGATTTTAAGGACTCATTTTCACTTTTCAGTTTTTTCAAAACTTCCAAGTTTTAAATACTTTCCATTTTTATAGCCATTAAATCTTTCATTCATTAGATATTTTCATTGCAACGAACATGCCTTTTTATAGCATTTAAAAACCACTATAAAAACCTTCTATAGCGATTCTATAAACACCATAGATCAACATGCTATGAAAAAACTGGTAGATACTATAGCATGTAATACTTGCAATGAAAAATGTACTTTTGTTTCCATCTTAAACAAGACCATATTGGTGAATCTGCTTTTCTATAGCGTTTTAAAACGTGCTATAGAATTTTTATGACGTTATTTAATTGCTATAATATGTTGACATGCCATGTTATTATAGCATTTGAACAAGCTATGGAACCATCATATTAAACTTTTATGATGCATTGAAATGATTTAGAAAATTCATTACCATTTACTGTAGCATCATTTTGTTGCTATGAAAACAGTTTACCTCTTGCAAAATATTTTTTTATAGCATTAGCATCATGCTATAGTATAACAAAAATGGAAATTTTTTTGTTTCATTGCATAAGTAGAATGTTGTTAAAAAAATTATATTGCACCTTTTTTGCTATCATAACATTTGAAGCTTATAATTTTCAGTTCTACTAATATATTATAACAATTCAAAAAACAATATTTATCACATTAATGCAAGTACATAAGTGGAGTCATAACCAAATCACAAAATATATGTACCCGTAATATTTCATACATGAAGAATTGAACATAAATATTTGTGATAAAAGTTAACAAAACACAGGATTGTAGCAGACCAAAACAAATACATACTAAAAATATTTTCATGAAAATCGACAAGCATGACTTATTCAAATAAGGAAGAGTTCCACAATGCATCAACCTAAAAAGCTTCATAAAACACCCATAAAAAACGGGAAACATACGTATGTTAATTGTATACATATGTATAAGTATAAAATATGCATCGACCAAAGACAAAAAGGGAAAAAACTTAGGTCCTTGGAAGTTGCAGTTCGATGTTCAAAAAGACTAACATATTGGAAATTAGCATGATAAAGCGCTGAAAACATACAAGTGTACGCACCACCTGACACACCTCAAATCGAAGCATTTATGACTATTGTTAATACAAAAGCCCAATCTTCCACACTCAGTAACTGACTACAGGTCAACGAAGTTAATAATGTAACTGCAAATGTGAAATTTTATATACCTTTCGTTGAAATGTTACAATCTTTTTTAATACCCAAAGGAGAATGAAGAATGTATATTATTATATACTTTACCTACATCATGACCATGACTGAAGAAGCTAACACTTGAGAGTATGAGATCAATATTCTTAAATTCAAGCCTGACTATTTGAGATTCACAAATTTAACATCTAGTACACCGAATACACAAGCCATACATAAAGTGCAATGTTCAGAAAAGAAGCTTACAGTAATATATATGGTCCACCATGTAGCATCATGCCCTGTAGATAGACGAAATTAAAACACAATGGGTTCGATTCCCATTGTAATGATTCTTTAGTAAACAATATGCAATATGATTTTATTTAAGGTTGAGGAAAGAGAAGAAGCATTTTTTCTGAATGTTGGTATGCCTACACTGTCAACCATGAACATCTTTTCATAAATTTAGACCTCATTTTTACTGAACCGTAATGATATTAAACATGGCTAGCAAACCATGACTATGCAAAAGCTATCATTATCTTTCAAGATCATATAGATAAAAAACCGAGCTTAGGAGTGCCAAAATGCTCACTGGATGCATACGACCAGAACAAGAAAGCAGTCTTACACAAGTAATGACAAAACTAATACAAAGTTTAATTTTTGCTATATGTGTACAACTATAATGCAAGTAGATGTTTGTTCCTTATCTCTATTGTGACTTGTGTAAAAATAGTTCCAATCCAAATTCATGTAGATATTAACCATTAGCTAGGTCTTGTTGCAACCACAATAGACTTCTCAAGTAGCACATGAGTCATTTCCGTGACCAGTCGTCAAGGTATAGCCACTTATAAATTCAACAACACACTTATAAATAACATGCATCAAATGGATCCTAGCACTTACTTAAATTCAATTAAAAAATATACGGAAACCTTCAATTAGTCAGACAAGCAATATGCACTGGGACATGCGCATAATGCAAGACCTGGAAACAGGGTCGTCCCTGAGTCTTAGGAGGCCCTAGGCAAAATAAATTTTCGCGCCCCCCCCCCCCCCACATTAAACAAAATGATGAATAGAGAAAATAAGAAAGCAATAATATTTCATTCATACAAAATGATATTTGCGATTATATAGAAATATCAAAAGAGAGGTTTACAAAATAAATTCATATTATACTTAATCTTCTTACACTTTAAGTTGTAAAATTACCAAGCAAATCATTTAAATCAAGCAATTGTGAAATCTTTTTTTCAATGGATATTGTCGCCAATCCATATAATCTTTCGTACGACATAGTCGCCCGAAGAAAAGATTTAATTATTTTCAATTTTGAAAATCTTCTCTCAGTCGAGGCAACGGTCACAGGAATAGTCAATAATATTCTATAGGCAACCCATGCATTAACATAAATACATCCCATCCTCTTGATATAGTTTAATACATCTATGGATCTTTTTGCATTTGTTGGTAAAATCTCTCTAATAATTTGCAACTCCACAAATAACTCCACTCCATCAATATCGGAAACCATCTCATGTTTCAAATAATTCTCTAGATTATCACTTGAAGACTTCAAGCTATATATATAAATAATTGAAATTGGGTAACTACTTAAATAAGTGTGAACCATAGTGTATCCCCTCTAGAGTACACTGATCGGGAAGTGGTCCCATACCTTGTCATAGTTGGAATCCAATCTCCAATAAGCACCCTACGGTTTTTGATTTTATATTACATATGTGGAGCATGAGAAGCAAGTGTTCTGCTATTTGGTTATTTACTCTTTTTTTGGCAAGGCCGACGGGGTTGAGTGGACCCCTACCACTTTTATTAATGTACCGAAGAAGAGGAGAAGTACAACACACACAAGATAACATAGAGACACTGTACACTAAAACAGAAGAAAACAAAGAAAACACTTATACACAGAACCGTTAAAGAAGCCTTTGCATGATTCCAGGATCAAAAGTAAAGTTCAATAGTTTCAAACCATTACGGACTTCAATCTTCACACTTCTACACAGTTGATCGTTGCTTTTGGCGTCAGTTGGACAGAAAACCCGATAGTTTCTTTCTCTCTGGATTGAAGTTTTAAACTTTTTAAGAATGAAACATAGAAGTTTACCTCCATTTCTTTTCCTACTTGTTTATCTCTCCATGTTTCTCCATTCGGTTCTACTATTCCTACTTGCACCACATCTCCTGATAATGTGCATAAGGCCAGACCAGATGTTGAAGGTGATGTTACATTCGAAGAAGAGGTGGCTAAGACTCTCGTCTTTACCAGTGCATAGCGTACACTTTAAGTCCAGCTGCATGCCACAAGAGTGCAGCTTGTCCTTAGTTAAGTCAGCTTTGTTAATAATTTTCCAGAGCAGCAGGTTCTCTTTTGCATCATTGTCATTATGCCATATTTTCTTATACCAACCACACCTCTGCATTGCGTTATGACACATCAAGTTTTGATACATGCGCTTTATACCATACTTCTTTCCCTCTTTATTCCACTGAGTAATGTTTTCATCTACCTCACCCACTTTAATACAGTGCACTTCGCTCTAGAGAAGGTTAATGTTCAGCACAGTAGTATTCTGAGGTGATATTACCTGAGCGGTAATATAGTGGCTCACCAAGGCATTCCTACTAATATCGGTTACCTCAATTTCAATGTTTGTAAGAACTCTACTTAGGATTAGTCCACACGACAACCACGGATCATTCCATAGACTGATGTTTGCGTCGCTATTAACTTTATACCAGAAAAAGGCAGTATCATCGCATGAAGCTTGCAGATGCTCCGCCAAGTCCATGGAAGCTTCTGAGGCTGTTCCACGAACCAGAAATTTCGACCCTTGGTCACATGAGCTCTCGACCATTCTACCCACACACTCGCAGATTGTTTAAGGTAACAGTCGACGTGTTTTATAAAAGTTGCTCTGTTCCATTTTGATAGATTCACAATCCCTAGGCCACCACCACTAATCGGTTTTTTCATTCATTTTGAAGGCTATAGGAGCAAGGTACTTGCCGTCCATCCTACCCGTCTAGAAGAACTTCGTGAAGGTTGATCGAATCATATCAGTAAGCTTAGAGGGCAGGATGTATGTTCTAGCGTAGTAAACCTGTATGGAAAGCACCACGGATTTGATTAAGGTGAGATGGCATTCCTGACTAAGAATTATACTCGTCCATTACGAGAGTCTAGCTGTAATTCTTGTAAAGAGTGGCATGCATCAATTTAAGGTAATTTTGGCGGTAGACATCGGAAGACCGAGATAAGAAATGGTTGCGCTAGTACTGTGTAAGCCAGTTTTTTTGTAAATAGCAGAAAGATGGTGGCTTGTAAGACTCGCTATCTTCAACTCTGATTTTTTGAGGTTAACTCTTAGAATAGACATCTCGTAGAACCTCAAGAGTGTTTAAAAAATGTTGTCAATGGTGCCCGGTTCTGGAGTGCAAAATAACACGAGATCGTCAGCGAACATTAAAATAGAAATTCTCGGCTCTACACATTTCAGGTGAAGCTTGATTAACCCAGTATCAACTTTGTGGTTAAACATTTGTGTTAGCATCTCCATAATTAGTATAAAGATGTAAGGCGAAAGCGGATCACCTTGACAGATTCCACGTTTGCTAGCAAAATAACCAACCAGAGCTCCATTCAGCAATATAGAGAAAATTGGTGTTGAAATGCAGGAGTAAATCCACGTGACAAAAGAGATTGGGAAATTTATGCAACTCATCACTCGGACAATGGTATCCCAGTGAAGAGTATCAAAGGCTTTCATGATGTCCAGCATAAACATTGTGCACGGAGAGATGTTGTTGCTAGTGTAACCGTTGAGAAGCTCGTGCGACAGAAGGACGTTGTCAAGAATATTCCTACCCGGCAGAAAAGCTGCTTGATTGGATGATATGATCGATGGCAACATGGCTTTGAGCCTCATGGCGATAACTTTAAAGAGGCACTTGTAGATAGTGTTACAGCAAGAGATAGGACGGTAATCGAAAACACATGTCGCATTTTTAGACTTTGGAATCAGAGCTATATTTGTATTATTGAAAGAAGAATTCATCCTTGCTGTCTTGAAGAAGTGGAGTATCAATTGCATACAACTAGATGAATATGATTCCAGCACTTTTGATATAAAAAAATGCATTGAAACCGTCCGGACCGCAAGAGGAGTTACTGTTCAAAGAAAACATTGCACTTTTAACTTCTTCAGCAGTAACTGGTTCGCACAAGTACAGATTGGCTTTGTTGGATAACTTCGGTAAAAGGTAAGGATCGATTGAATCAATGTCAGGGCAGAAAGCCTCTTGGATCCCCAACACATCTGTAAAATAGTTTATGAAAGCATTCTCTACGTCAACCAAGGTGTTAACAAGCTTACCATTTTCATCAACAACAGTAGCAAGGTTTTCTTTGCTTTGTTTGATGGTTATTTACTTGATTAAACATTATTATAATATCACTGGATTTTGATATTAAAAATGTTTTGGTTATAGTAAGGTAAAAACCGTCCATGTTTATGTGTGGGTTGGTCTTACTATTACCCTTTCATTCAAAAGGATTTTCAAAGTTAAACAATATGGTTGGAGTTGACTCACACCAGTCCCAATACCGACTCAGAGTTTATTTTGTTTGTTTTTTCCTAAACTCTTGGGTGCCCAAATTTGTATGGGCAGTCAAGTGTTTTAGCCTTTTACAGATACACTTTGAGGAGTTTGAAGCAGGAAGCTTCACCACTAGATATTTTAGTTATTTTCCGCTGTACCAAATGTTGTATTATACTCTAATGATGGTATGTATATATGATACAAAATTTTATATTTCAAGGATTATGTTATATAATATATATTATTCGTTCCGCTATGAGGTTCTGTGTTGTTATTTCTGTTCTTCTTCTATCTTTTATATTTTCTTTAACCCTACTGAATCGTATTTCTGTATTATTTAAGTTGGACATGTATTGTATTAGTCAACTCAGATAGTACGGGATTTGCGGGCCGTTATGATACAATGCATTCCATGTTTCAATCTACATATACGCCTGTATGCCAAAAATAATAATTAAAGCCATCAATTTTTCCAAGCCTACAAATCAAAACATATGTTTTACAATCAATGCATATACATTTGGAAATACAATACATATGCTAGATTGGTATTATATCTCTCAAATAATTTATATTGATAACTTTATGTCTAATACTAGATTTTTTTTATAAACTCAGGTAATGTAAGCGCCATCACATTTGATCAATCAAATAATTTATATTGATAACTATATCTCTAATGCTAGATATTTGTTTACAAACTTAGGTAATGTAAGTGCCGTCACATTTGATAAATGAAATAAACTCAACTTAGTCCACAAAGCTTTGCAATCTTTTGACTAAACTTTGCTTATAAACTTTTAGGTGACCATTCAAAGAAATGATCACCAAACTACGCACCACTGAGTCCACAAAATCACTCAACTTAGTCCACAAAACTTAGCAATCTTTCTTTGTATCATAAATATTGTATTATAATTTCGATGGTCATGCTGCAAAATAAACAAAAATTTAATCTGAAGAATAAATATAACGATATTCAATGTGTGGAAGATCCAAACAAAAACAACTTACCTTTTAATTAAAGAATGGTATTTCATTTCAAATTCTATTTCCCAAGTTATTGTGAAATAGTGTCGCATAACTTTATATACAAACGTGCATGCTCCTTATTTTTTATCCATCATTTCACAGACACCTCAACAAGTGCATATCCATTAGCTTTTCATGCAAAATTTGGTGGTTGAACCCATATCAAATATCAATGCTTTGCACACCACTCCATATATTGTGAAAATCTATTATTTAAAAAACAAAGTAAATTCAATGCAGAAGTAGAAGTTTGGAAAATAAGGTACACAAAAAAGAAATTCACACATCCTGTGTGGAGCTTAGTAGCAAAATATGTAGAGAGATAAAAAAAATATCATTATCAAGTTTTCCTTAAGAAATCATGGTTTAAGTCCTACAATCGAGAAGTTTAATTCAGGAAAAAAAATCACTTACTAATCCAAAGTAAACCCAAATCCTAAGACAAAATCAAACGTACATGAAATAATAGAAAAAAAATTATATGTATTATTCTAAATCTTAAAATCTCTAGAATTTTACAATTTTAATGCAACTATAACATAATTTGAAAGATAAAGTGTACAAAAATACATTTTCTATGAATATGAAATTTGTATAAAATTGTTAATGTTATTATCAGTATCACAAAGAGCTATATACTTTCATAAATTGAGAAAAATAAGTTTTTCAATTTTGCAAGAAGTTTGAAATTTGTTAGTAATAAAATTGCTAGAGAAACTGGTTATAACCGTGGACCTTTGTTGAAAAATATGAAATGAATTTTTATGTTATTACCAAAATTAGGATGCCTAGGTGCATAGATTTCTCTATATGTAATGTTATTATTGATAGTTAACTAACATGGAGTATTGCTGTTCTTAGAGTCTAGGTGCAAAACTGGCAAAATCTTTAAATAAGCGGTAGAGATACTAAAATAACATAATTTGTAAAAATCAACATGGAAAACATGAACTATTTGGTAAGCCATTATATTATTTTACAAAAATTCTAATTCATCTAAAATCCAATCAACCATACATCAAGGAAAACTAACATATAATACATGCCAAAGTTGCATACGAAACATTGAAAATTGATGATTAAACAGAAAAAATAAACTGCAATTAAATTAAGAAACTAGAGAAGAGCTGAAAACATACCTGAAACATAGTTGAAATAGGGTATTGAAACAATGCCGGTTTGAAGTTGAAATGGAAGGATTGCATCACAGAATGCTAATATAAAAGAGCTTCAATCATTGTAAAGAAGGAGTTAGATAGAAATATTGCAATCAATTACAAAAAGGAAGATTAAAGATTGGAAATTACCTCTTCAAACAAATAGATCTCATGGTTGAATCGTAGTTAACGAAATGGAGAAATAGGTCACATGGCCTAGATTTTGCATGCAAATTTTGTTAAGCAGGGAATGTTTATGTAACGATACGCATTTTGCCCGACCTTAATCGATCGCTTGATCGATTAAAATCGTTCAAAATCCGCATACGTTAATTATAAACTTATTACTTTGAACTCATTCTAAGGCATTGTTAACCCCATCTCTAACAAGTTTTCTCATTCTAGGCTGCTACTGATCCTATCTCTAATGAGTATCCTTATATAGGATATTACTAATCCTACCTCTGATGAGTCTTTTGTTTAGTTCTAACGAGTCGTACCACAAAGATTTGAGATAACCAGAGCTCTGATACCAGCTATAACGATATTATATGTGAGAGTTATGATCTTATAAAGGTTAATTACAATTTAAATAATTAGATATATGGTTAAATACCCAATTACATTTTGAAATAAAATCTGGTCGTTGACTTCCTCTTCAAAACCTGCTCCTTATTCTTCATATTCTTCTCAGTAACCATCACAAACCCTTCCCTCCATCAACGATCCTTGCGCCGCCTCTGCCGTGTCCGTGCCTCCGATCAGATGGTGCCCCGCCCTCCAGCTTCGAGTCGCGCGCCTCCTCTGTGGACCCAGGCGAACTCGAGCTCCCCTGGTGGCCAAAAAACACCACCAAAGGCGATGGGTTTAAACGCCTATTCCAACCGCCTCGCTACACCAGAGCACATCACCGCCGTTGAAGTCGTCGAGGTCAAAGAGCCGACCAATTTTGCTTTTTGGTCCTTTGATTATGTTTAGAGGATTAAGAGATAACGGGGGATGAATTCGGGATGCTCGCTGCCATTGATTTGAGGAGGGAGGCGGCTGAGAGAATACATCGTATAGGGTTTAGTATATACGCGTATTTATACTGTATCCTTCTATTTTGTTTTATTTAATTTTATTTAAATTCAATTTAATTTCTATATTGCTCTTAACTCCAAATCAAACCCAACGAGTGTCGCCCCTAGCTAAATACCCCCATTCCGGACCCAATGGAATATATTTCGTAACCCAATTTAATTGTTTCGATAGGTTTTTCTTTAAATTTAAATATAAAACATTTAGTTATTTAATTTAAACGAAAAACCTATCGAAACACTTGAATTGGGTTACGAAACATATTCCATTAGGTCTGGAATGAGGGTATTTAGCTAGGGGCGACACTCGTTGGGTTTGATTTGGAGTTAAGAGCGATATAGAAATTAAATTGAATTTAAATAAAATTAAATAAAACAAAATAGAAGGATACAGTATAAATACGCGTATATGCTAAACCCTATACACTGTATTCTCTCAATCGCCTCCCTCCTCAAATCAATGGCAGCGAGCATCCCGAATTCATCCCCCTTTATCTCTTAATCCTCTAAACATAATCGAAGGACCTAAAAGCAAAATTGGTCGGCTCTCTGACCTCGACGACTTCAATAGCGGTGATGTGCTCTGGTGCAGCGAGGCGGTCGGAATAGGCCTTTAAACCCATCGCCTTTGGTGGTGTTTTTTGGCCACTAGGCGAGCTCGAGTTCGCTTGGGTCCACAGAGGAGGCGCGCGACTCGAGCTGTACAGAGGGGCACTATCTGATCGAAGGCACGGACACGGCAGAGGCGACGCAAGGATCGTTGATGGTGAAAAGGGTTCGTGATGGTTACTGAGAAGAATACGAAGAAGGAGCAGGTTTTGAAGGGGAAGTCAACGACCAGATTTTATTTCAAAATGTAATTGGATATTTAACCATATATATAATTATTTAAATTGTAATTAACCTTTATAAGATCATAACTCTCACATACAATATCGTTACAGCTGGTATCAGAGCTCTGGTTTGCTCAAATCTTTGGGGTACGACTCGTTAGAACTAAACAAAAGACTCATCAGAGGTAGGATTAGTAATATCCTATATAAGGATACTCATTAGAGATAGGATCAATAGCATCCTAGAATGAGAAAACTTGTTAGAGATGGGGTTAGCAATGCCCTAGAATGAGTTCAAAGTAACAAGTTTATAATTAACGTATGCGGGTTTTGAACGATTTTAATCGATCAAGCGATCGATTAAGGTCGGGAAAAATGCGTATCGTTATAGCTTTTTAATATAATAATAATGATACCTTTTTAATTCTAATCTTTTTAATGCAAAAAGTATGCATTTAACTAACACAAAATGACCATGAAAACATGATGTTTTCAATTTCAACAAAATGACGGTGAAAATATGTTGTTTATTTCACATTGAAAAAAAATGAAAATTGAAATCTTTATATTCTTCTTTACATTGAAACAAAATGGAAAAATGAAATTCTTATTCTATACTTACTTTTAAAAGAAAAATGAAAAATAAAAATGGAATATTTATTCTATCCTTTTCTTATTTGAAACAAAATGAAAAATAAACATAAAAATGAAATCTTTATTCATGGATTCAAAATAGAAATCAGATCTACATACTTGGATTCAAACAAAGGGAAATTTTTGTTACATACGATCAGATCTATCACACATGAGCAACACGACCAATCACAATCAAACAATCAATAAATTTCAATCGCTAACACCACATATCCAATTTTATTAACAGATATGCATGAATTTCAGATAGCGAGGAATAATAAAATTTAATTTTAAAAATAGAAATCTCACTGAGCTTTTAATTCAGAATAATTCAAATCTGAAATTTATTCAAAATCTGATCTGCTCCGTTTCAGACCTGGTTTGTACTGTTGTGTAGATCGCGTAGAGACAAACCCAACGCTTCGAAAATCGTTCTAACTTCAATTAAAATAAATTTTTAATCATTATTATTTAAAACAAATCATTTTAAACGTTAAAAATCCATCAAAATTTCTAAAATAAAAATTTTAAATTTTCCCCAAAATTCCAGGTTGTTACAGTTTATGGGAGAGAAGAGGAGAAATCAGAGTAGAAAGCTGAAATATGGAGTTAAGGGTAAGGATTTGAGTGAGATTCGAGAGGAAGGCAACTTTGAACGATGAATTTAGGGATTTGGATTTTAAGGAAAAGCGATAGGGAGAAATAGCTAATGAAAGCACGAAGGGAAAATATCTGTCATCTAGATTTGAGGCGTTGTGATAGCATGACAAGTGCGTTGTTTTTAGCCTTGGTTGGCTTTAAAATGAACGAAAATAGCAAGTTACATTTGAACATCATCTTGGTTTCCATCAATAACCATTTTTCTTGTAGTATTTTAATCTATCTATTTCTGCCAAACTATTATCATACTCTTTCCTAAATATTTGATAACTCTAATGCATATCATTTAGAATTTAGTAATTTATTTATCAAAATTAAATACCTGATCATCCATTGTCGTAAAGCATACATTGGCCTTTTCCGTTTCTAAATCATTAACACTTGGTGATGTATCTGAATCATCCCATGTTGCATTGAATGTTTGTTTCGTCTCCTTATTGAAAGTATTTGAGAGAAAGATTTAACAACATTTCCATTTCTGGAATTATTGTTGTTAATTTTTCGAAGTTTCTTCGTTAATCGGTACTTCAAGAATTTCTTGATCTTCTTGGTAATAAACTTGAGATCATCATCAATTGCATCATCATTTGATTCATCATTGTCGATCATAGCATTAAGTGCCAGTGATTTCTTCTCATTTCCCAGATTTTCTTTTCAAACCTGCAACTTCACTTCATTGGACATTAGATTACCAATTAATTCTTCTGTTGACATAGTACTAATATCATTGGCTTCTTCGATTGCCAAAATCTTTTGATCCCATTCCCTAGGAAGTGAATTCATGATCTTTCTGACTTGGTCTTCTTCAGTAATTTTCTTTTCTAATGTATTAAGGCTTATACAATATTTTGAAATCTAGAATCCATATCAGAAATAGACTCATTTGGTTTCAATTGAAAAAGTTGAAACTGGTGAGTCAACATAGAAAATTACTGAAAAAGTATGTTTTACTTTACTGATGCCTTCATGTGTGACTTTCAGTACTCTCCAAATTTCATACGCAGAGTCACAAATAGACAGTCGATTAAATTCATTTCTATCAAAGGAGAAAATTAAAATGATCGTGGCCTTAGAATTATTAAGCGCTTGTGTCTTTTGGTCTAGTGACCATTTTGAATATTTAGTTTGAGGCTTTATGTATTCTACTTGGGTAATGTTCCAAATATATATACTGTTAGACTGCATATAAAATTTCATCCTACAAGCCCAATAAACGTAATTATTTCCATCAAATAAAGTGGGTCTAGGGGTAGATTTTGTAACACCCCACGTCCATTAATGTCACTCACAAAGGGAATGCATTAACTTCTATGGAGGTTTTAGGTGAGTATAGAACAGTAAAATTTCAACAAGACAGATATAAAATAGTACTTGGAAATTTAAAAAATTTATTTCAATTGCAGCAGAAGTCAAAATATGTTTGATTACATCATAACACCATAATCAAAGTCAAGTACAATATCTATCTTGATAAAACAAGTACATAATCCCATTACATAAATAGCCATTAAAAAGAAAGATAACAAGCTGGACTTTACTTCAGCAGTCCAAGCATTCCAAGAGATAAGCAATCCAATCAGACTCCACTGGAACTTGGCCCAACCTGAGGACCTGAAGGGAGAAAAAGATGAAAAAGAGGGGGGGGTCAGACATAAAGTCTGGCGAGTATGATAATTCTACAATACTATTATCAAAATAACTGGACTAAGGCATAAGCTGGAAAACAAGGAAATGTCTATGAAAGAGCAGATTAAGGACATAGACAATCGCTAAAGGAAACGTTATAGGCGCTCCTAAATACTAAAGGATAAACACTATACTGCACCACACCAGTCACCCTAAAGATTGATTCCACTTAGCTTCACTTAGAAACTTTCTTAATGGCTTTACGTACTCTTAGCTGACTACATAGGTGCCGCCTGCCCCTATCTCCACTAGGTGTACCCCACTTTCCATTTTTCGATCGGCTTCCTACTCGTAGATACCCGTGCTGGCCCCACAGTGGGGTGTATCATTCCCCTAAAGTGGCAACCCGATATAACGGAGATGCACGGCTTATACCTACACGATGCAACAACGTCTTACAGCCCGTGTCCACACACGCATATGAAACCCGTTGGACTTGCGTTGCCACCGCTCCCTGTTTTGGCCTCTTATAGTCAAATCCAGTATGCGTGTCCCGTCCTCGACTTGGGTCGAGCCCACAAAGATACGTTTTGGGATACTGGTTGAAATGGGCCCCCATTATTTCCCACAAGCATTCCACCTAAGCTTGTCCCATTAGTCCATCCACTTAACCCACTTAGTCATGTTCATTTACATGTGTATTTGGTTAAGTCTAATCGTATTTCAAATGCCTCTAAAGGCAACCACTAGATTCCTCATGCCACCCAAGGCACCTACTTAACCCCCATGTCCCACCTTACATGATTATCTGGCTAAGTATTTCTTAATTCATTAAGGCCATAACCTCATAAAGACCTCTCACATTAAACTGGCATTTTTGGCAGCTAGATTTGCCGGGCGGGTCCGGGCAGTCTTACACCATAAAAGAGTCTAACCTCGTGTCTTTACAACTGTTATGCTTTAGTTTGGGCCTAGGACCTCTCACATTTGGCCGACATTTGTGACTACTGGATTTGCCGGGCGGGTCCGGGCAGGTTTACGTCACAAACGGGTCCAACCTCGTGTCCTAAGCATTGATTATTATTAATAATCCACTTTCCCCAATTTTAATAATTCCCTACTTGAATTATTAATTAATTCCAAATTTAACAATGTCCATAATTGACTCAATTATGGACATCCATTTAAGACATGCAAAATCATATCAATTGCACCCCAATTTATTAATTTCCTAATATTACCCCTACCCCACGTTTGAACGTTTATTCGCAAAATGTATGCTAGACCCGATTAGTCTAACTCATAGCATAAAAGAAAATATTCACAACAACAACATATATATGTGACTAAATAAATCATAACAAGGGGTAAAACTTGCATACATTACAACTTGCATAAGGTTATACATGTCATGGATCTAAGGGTGTCAACTTATTCATAATTCACATAATATGATTTTGATCAAATTTCATAAACTTGTATAGGACATGTGTGAATCAACATCATTAACAATATGGTTTTATATGGGTACACCTAACTCAATAGGAAAATTCCCAAAATTAAAAATTCATTTAATCATAGTTTCATGTATATGGGTACACCTAACTTAATAGGCAAATTCCCATATTCAAGATCCAATTAATTTGTAGATTCATGTATATGGGTACACCTAACCCAATAGGCAAATTCCCATAATCAAGATCTATTATAAAAAAAACATAAACTTTAAACATGATCCAATTCGCATAAATACTAACATCATGATTTTACAACTTGTATGATTCAGCACAACTTAACATGACATCATTATCATATAACATAAGTATTTCAGCATATGTGATAATATGAGATCTACAACATATATAAGATTTACAACATAGCATATCATAATTTGCAACATAGCATGATATGATTTACAACATAGCATAGCATGATTAATCACATATGACATAGCATAGGATTATTTACAACATAATTACTACAACATAACAACATATATATGATAACATAATAGCATAACAGGAGATCCACAACATAATTTACAAATACATAACAATTCATATCACTTTCTTGTGATCCATTCATAACTTAATCAAATTATTTTATAATAATATTGTGAGATTCATCATACTCACTATTTTAAAGAAGAGAAATAGAAAGAGAGATAGCTTTTGATTTGATTTGAGTAGATTTAGTTTGTAGATTAGGCCTTCTTCTTCTTTAGTTTGTGACGGCTATGCTGAACTCCATGCCAATGGCATGTCGGTAGCTCTCCAATTTTTCAAGTGATTTATGGTTAGAGTCTACCCACTTATTTATAGATGTTAGGATTCATTTAGGCCATTAGATTTAACCTAGAAATAACCGCAGCCATTCAGACCAGATGGGGTTTATCTTATTGACTCAGCAATGAGTCAGAAGTGACTCAGCAAACACTCAGCAAATTAATAAACTTCTATTCATGTTTACATTAACTGCCCATATATATATATATATACACACACACACGCGCACCTATTCATGAATTCAAATTAATCCATAATTAACTTATGACCATTTCTACACATTAATTTTCCAATTAATGTCTTAATTTCATTTTTCGCCTTTTAAGGCAATTCACATATCTCAAATTTGTTTTATGCCTTTTTAAGGCTATTTCGTGCAAATTCTCAATATTAATTCTTTTAATTTGTGAATATTAGTATTAACATAAATACGGGGTGTTACATTCTCCCCTCCTTAAGGGATTTCGACCCCGAAATCTTCATGTTTATATCCTATCATCAACCATCTACTCAATCAACAAACACTGGCATCCATTGTCCTTATAGACTTCTAATGCTTTCATGTTTAAATGCACAGTGTGTGTCTATGTCCGTATCTAATGCAAAATCAGGCGGTCCACTGATTCAGTTGACCTCCTTGATGCAATTCATGATAGTGCCATGCATCCATTATGTATGCAAAAGATCCTAATTGCTTACAAACTACTTCTATATGCGTGCACATCCATTCAACCGAATGCAACATCTATATGATGGTACAACCATTATAAATCCATTATACTAAATACATTCATTTATGCAATATGCAAAGTGTGTGTATATATGCATCCACGAGCAACCACTAGCAACCACTTGCATCCATTTTGCATCATCATACATAACATGTCTCAAACACATGTTTCAACCATAGGATTATCCTAACTAAAGGTCAAAGATACTAATGAGAGGACATACTAAAGATAAGATAAGACAAGCTAAGCGATAAAGGAGAAATTAAAAGACATACCCTCAAAAAGAAAAGGGTATAGCGAACGCATCTTCCCTTTTGTCTCCCAAGTAGCGTTGCTCTCATCATCTCCCCATTGCACTTTAACTAGTCTGACCTCTCGATTTCTCAACTTTTTGATCTCCGACCCAAGAATGCATGTAGGAGCTCGTCTAATTGTTGCATCACGCTCTATTTCCACCTCTTTAAGCAAGCTCGGCTCTACCACCTCCGCGGTCTTGTGCAAACACTTCCTCAAATGTGATACATGGAATACGTCGTGTACTCCACTAAGTTTCTCAGGCAACTCCACCATATACGCCATCTTCCCAATCCTGTCTTTTATAGGAAACGGCCCTACAAACCTTGGCGCTAATTTCCCAACGGACCCAAAGCAAACAACATTCTGTAACGGAGACACTTTGATAAAAAACCATGTCCCCAATGTCAAACTCAAGATCTGTCCTCCTCTTATCAGCATACGATTTCTGCCTATCTTGTGCTGCTTTCATCCTCCTTCGAATCAAATCAATCTTCTCCGAGGTTTCCCTAACCATATCGGGCCCAAGTAGGATTTTATCGGTAGATTCCCACCAACATGTAGGCGAACGGCAAGGCCTTCCATAAAGAGCTTCGAAAGGTGCCATGCCAATACTAGACTGAAAGCTATTATTATATGCGAATTCTACCAACGGAAGGTGCTCTTCCCATGTACCCCCAAAGTCTAGGATACAAAGCCTTAAAAGATCCTCTAGAATACGATTCACCCTCTCGGTCTGGCCGTCCGTCTGAGGATGATATGCGGTGCTCAAACATAGCTGAGTCCCTACCGCCTCTTGTAAACTCTTCCAAAATTTGCTAGTGAAGATGGGATCACGGTCGCTTACTATACTAGAAGGAATACCGTGCAAACGAACTATCTCTTTAATGTATACAGAAGCCAACCACGGAGCAGTCCTCTTACTTTTCACGGGAATAAAATGGGCGCTCTTAGTAAGTCTATCTACTATAACCCAAATACCCGTATTACCCTTCCTTGATCTTGGTAATCCATCCACAAAATCCATTGAGACGCTTTCCCATTTCCATAGTGGAACTTCCAATGGGTGAAGCAACCCACCGGGTTTCTTTTGTTCCGCTTTTACTCGTTGGCACACCAAGCATCTAGCGACGTACTCGGCCACATCCTTTTTCATACCGGACCAAAAGAAAACCCGCTTCATATCTTTGTACATCTTGTCTCCGCCGGGATGAATGGTCATCTTTGAGCGATGAGCATCATCAAGAATGGCCTTCCTTAAGTCTTCGTCTTGTGGTACACAAAGTCTATTATCCCTTCGTAACCAACCCTTATCGTCGAGGGTATACCTACGAAGATGGCTAGACGACTCCCCTCCTTTGAGCTTTTCTACTATCTCAACCAACTGGGGGTCGTCTTGATGTGCCTCACCAACTCGTCCTAGAAGTGTAGGTCTAACCTCCAAGGATGCTAACAAACCAGGTACTAGGTCAACGGAGGGTCTAAAATCAAACATGGAGATGAATTCTAAGCTTCGTCGTTCAACAAACAACGGACTCAAGGACAACCTTTTCCTACTTAAGGCGTCTGCTACCGCGTTACCCTTGCCCGGGGTATATGCTATTTCAAAATCGTAGGAGGCTAGGAATTCCATCCACCGTTGCTGCCTTAAATTCAAATCCTTCTGAGAGAATAAGTATTTTAATGATTTGTGGTCAGTGAACAGTTCGAATTTCTCACCAAGAAGATAGTGACGCCAAGACTTAAGCGCGAAAACAATTGCGGCTAACTCAAATTCATGCGTAGGGTAATTCTTTTCATGAACCCTCAACTGCCTTCCACCATAGGCTATTACTCTTCCCTCTTGCATGAGGACCGCGCCAAGTCCCGTCCCACAAGCATCAGTATAGACGGTAAACGGTTTATTCCCATCTGGCAGCACTAAGACTGGGGCTGAAGTTAAGGCTCTCTTTAAACGTTGGAATGCATCATCACAATCTTCGTCCCACGTAAAAACCAGGTTCTTCTTCGTTAACCGTGTTAATGGAGCTGATATTTTTGCGAAGTCTTTGATAAACTTCCTATAATAGCCAGCCAACCCCAAGAAACTTCTTACTTCGGTTACATTTTTAGGGACCTTCCAATCTTGGATGGCCACCACCTTTGCGGGATCCACTGCTATCCCTTCCTTGGAAACCACGTGCCCTAAGAACCGTACTTCTTTCCTCCAGAAGTGACACTTAGAAAATTTTGCCTTAAGGTTATGCGCTCGAAGGGTTTCCAACACTTCCCTAAGATGTAGGGCATGCTCTTCTTCATTCTTAGAAAAGACTAAGATGTCATCCACAAAGACTACCACGAATTTGTTAAGGTACTCCCTAAACACCCTACTCATCAAATCAACAAAATATGCGGGGGCGTTTGTCAAACCAAAGGGCATCACTAGCCATTCATAGAATCCGTCAGGAGTCCTAAAAGCAGTCTTATCTATACTATCCTCAGCCACTCTCAGTTGATGAAAGCCAGTGGCTAAGTCCAACTGCGAAAACAGTGAGGCGCCAACTAACTGATCAAAGAGATCGTCAATCCTCGGCAGTGGGTGTTGGTTCTTTTTAGTAAGCTTGTTTAGTTCTCTATAGTCCACGCAAAGTCTAAGGGACCCATCCGCCTTGGTAGCAAATACTACTGGAGCACCCCACTCTGATATACTACGTCTTATGAACCCCTTCTCAAGCAACTCCTTCACTTGCTTATTGAGTTCCCTCCTTTCACGAGGAGCCATGTGGCGCACTGGCAAAGATACGGGTTTAGCATTATCCACAAGATAAATTCGAAAGTCTATCTCCCGCTTTGGAGGTAAGCCTTTCACCTCCTCAAACACATCCGGATATTCCCGGACCACCTCTACCGTTCGCAGATTCTCTACAGACGCGTCAAGTGATTCAAGATAACTTAGCATAACGGAATTTATGGGACTACAAAAGATGTCGAGAGCATTACCAAGGCGAGTCACAAGCCTAACTACTCTCCTTTCACAATCAAGAATGGCCCCATTTCTAGATAACCAATCCATTCCTAAAATTAGCCCATAGCCCGTGAAGCCCAATACATAAGCATCACATCTAAATTCAACGCTAAGTATAGAGATTTTCAAATGCAAACATATCATGGTCAAATGAGCCGAACCCCCAATTGGATTTGAAACAACCAAGGGATCCTCTACTAAACTGGTGTTCAAGTGTAGTAATTCAACTAATGATGCAGAGATAAACGAATGAGATGCGCCAGAATCGAATAAGGTACGGACAGGATGATCAAACAGAAAAACTAAGCTTTCAACAGAAATTGTTCTACCTCTTTCTTGCAGCGGTGGGGCCGCAATAGCCTGAACTTGCCCCCTTGCCTGCCCTGGTGCCATAAGAGTCTGCACCTGTCCTCCCGAGGTAGACCCTGCCCTCTGCCCCTTCTTTGGGCAGTCCTTCACCAAATGTCCCGCATCTCCACAATAAAAACAACCAGTCTTCTTTTTCATTCTACAATCTTTGCTGAGATGGCCAGGCGTCCCACAATTGAAGCATCTCTTCTTCCCTTTGCCATTATTGTTTTTACCACCCTTCTTATTTTGCTGTTGGGGTTTCTTCTGATCCCCTTTCTTTTCAACTGCCTTATCCTCATGCATAAGTGTCATTTCTACTAGCCTTTCAAAGGTGGCTCCCATAGGGATGTGGGTCATAGCCAACCCTTGCAACGGTTCATTCAAGCCTCCAACGAACCTCAAAGCTTTCTTCTCTGGCGTGTTCACCAACTCCAAGCCAAACCTTGCTAACTGATTAAATTTATTGACATACTCCTTCACTGATAAGCTCCCTTGCTTTAACTTCAGGAATTTTTCCATATTTAAATTCTCCTCTGCCCTTGAAAGAAACTTTGCCTCAAACCTTCGTCTGAAATCCGCCCATGAATCAACTGGACGTTCCCCGTTAGTGACCTCCCACCAAAACGAGGCCTCTCCCTTCATTAACCAAGCAGCTAAACGGACTTTCCTCCCATCTTTCACTTCAAAGATATCCAACAATTCCTCAGTCTCCTTAAGCCAGTCTCTGGCCTCCACAAACGTCTCAGTCCCTTGAAAAGTTTTTCCTCCCATAGCCTTAAATTCCTTGCACGTCTTTGCAAAAGTGTCAACACGAGGAGGAGGAGGAGGAATGGGTGCAACTGGGGGTGGAGGAACATCTGCTGGGCCTGCAGTGGTGGCCCTAGCCTCCAAATATCTCCTAAACCACCCTGGAACCGTCACACCTTCTGGGAGATTAAGATCTTCAGCCATGCTGAAACGAAAAAGGAAAGATTCAAAATGGAGAATTCGAAAGATAAAGATAAGGATATGGCTATTTGGGATTATGTTTTTCATAAAAACTTTCTCTAAATAACATGTTTTTGAAAGCACTTCTTCCAAAAAATACTTTAGAAAAATATTTTTCGAAAAATTTTATCTGTTCTGGTAACCTTATGCTCTGATACCACGTGTAACACCCCACGTCCATTAATGTCACTTACAAAGGGAATGCATTAACTTCTATGGAGGTTTTAGGTGAATACAGAACAGTAAAATTTCAACAAGACAGATATAAAATAGTACTTGGAAATTTAAAAACTTTATTTCAATTGCAGCAGAAGTCAAAACATGTTTGATTACATCATAACACCATAATCAAAGTCAAGTACAATATCTATCTTGATAAAACAAGTACATAATCCCATTACATAAATAGCCATTAAAAAGAAAGATAACAAGCTGGACTTTACTTCAGCAGTCCAAGCTTTCCAAGAGATAAGCAATCCAATCAGACTCCACTGGAACTTGGCCCAACCTGAGGACCTGAAGGGAGAAAAAGATGAAAAAGAGGGGGGGTCAGACATAAAGTCTGGCGAGTATGATAATTCAACAATACTATTATCAAAATAACTGGACTAAGGCATAAGCTGGAAAACAAGGAAATGTCTATGAAAGAGCATATTAAGGACATAGACAATCGCTAAAGGAAACGTTATAGGCGCTCCTAAATACTAAAGGA
Organism: Allium sativum; assembly: GCA_030737875.1. Classification (NCBI taxonomy): domain Eukaryota; kingdom Viridiplantae; phylum Streptophyta; class Magnoliopsida; order Asparagales; family Amaryllidaceae; genus Allium; species Allium sativum. The sequence continues at coordinate 384,201,693 of CM060924.1, forward strand.
TAAACACTATACTGCACCACACCAGTCACCCTAAAGATTGATTCTACTTAGCTTCACTTAGAAACTTTCTTAATGGCTTTACGTACTCCTAGCTGACTACATAGGTGCCGCCTGCCCCTATCTCCACTAGGTGTACCCCACTTTCCATTTTTCGATCGGCTCCCTACTCGTAGATACCCGTGCTGGCCCCACAGTAGGGTGTATCATTCCCCTAAAGTGGCAACCCGATATAACGGAGATGCACGGCTTATACCTACACGATGCAACAACGTCTTACCTACCAGCCCGGGTCCACACACGCATATGAAACCCGTTGGACTTGCGTTGCCACCGCTCCCTGTTTTGGCCTCTTATAGTCAAACCCAGTATGCGTGTCCCGTCCTCGACTTGGGTCAAGCCCACAAAGATATGTTTTGGGATACTGGTTGAAATGGGCCCCCATTATTTCCCACAAGCATTCCACCTAAGCTTGTCCCATTAGTCCATCCACTTAACCCACTTAGTCATGTTCATTTACATGTGTATTTGGTTAAGTCTAATCGTATTTCAAATGCCTCTAAAGGCAACCACTAGATTCCTCATGCCACCCAAGGCACCTACTTAACCCTCATGTCCCACCTTACATGATTATCTGGCTAAGTATTTCTTAATTCATTAAGGCCATAACCTCATAAAGACCTCTCACATTAGACTGGCATTTATGGCAGCTGGATTTGCCGGGCGGGTCCGGGCAGTCTTACACCATAAAAGAGTCTAACCTCGTGTCTTTACAACTGTTATGCTTTAGTTTGTGCCTAGGACCTCTCACATTGGGCCGACATTTGTGACTAATGGATTTGCCGGGCGGGTCCGGGCAGGTTTACGTCACAAACGGGTCCAACCTCGTGTCCTAAGCATTGATTATTATTAATAATCCACTTTCCCCAATTTTAATAATTCCCTACTTGAATTATTAATTAATTCCAAATTTAACAATGTCCATAATTGACTCAATTATGGGCATCCATTTAAGGCATGCAAAATCATATCAATTGCACCCCAATTTATTAATTTCCTAATATTACCCCTACCCCACGTTTGAACGTTTATTCGCAAAATGTATGCTAGACCCGATTAGTCTAACTCATAGCATAAAAGAAAATATTTACAACAACAACATATATATGTGACTAAATAAATCATAACAAGGGGTAAAACTTGCATACATTACAACTTGCATAAGGTTATACATGTCATGGATCTAAGGGTGTCAACTTATTCATAATTCACATAATATGATTTTGATCAAATTTCATAAACTTGTATAGGACATGTGTGAATCAACATCATTAACAATATGGTTTTATATGGGTACATCTAACTCAATAGGCAAATTCCCAAAAATCAAAATTCATTTAATCATAGATTCATGTATATGGGTACACCTAACTTAATAGGCAAATTCCCATATTCAAGATCCAATTAATTTGTAGATTCATGTATATGGGTACACCTAACCCAATAGGCAAATTCCCATAATCAAGATCTATTATAAAAAAAACATAAACTTTAAACATGATCCAATTCGCATAAATAATAACATCATGATTTTACAACTTGTATGATTCAACACAACTTAACATGACATCATTATCATATAACATAAGTATTTCAGCATATGTGATAATATGAGATCTACAACATATATAAGATTTACAACATAGCATATCATAATTTGCAACATAGCATGATATGATTTACAACATAGCATAGCATGATTAATCACATATGACATAGCATAGGATTATTTACAACATAATTACTACAACATAACAACATATATATGATAACATAATAGCATAACAAGAGATCCACAACATAATTTACAAATACATAACAATTCATATCACTTTCTTGTGATCCATTCATAACTTATTCAAATTATTTTATAATAATATTGTGAGATTCATCATACTCACTATTTTAAAGAAGAGAAATAGAAAGAGAGAGAGCTTTTGATTTGATTTGAGTAGATTTAGTTTGTAGATTAGGCCTTCTTCTTCTTTAGTTTGTGACGGCTATGCTGAACTCCATGGCAACGGCATGTCGGTAGCTCTCCAATTTTTCAAGTGATTTAGGGTTAGAGTCTACCCACTTATTTATAGATGTTAGGATTCATTTAGGCCATTAGATTTAACCTAGAAATAACCGCAGCCATTCAGACCAGATGGGGTTTATCTTATTGACTCAGCAATGAGTCAGAAGTGACTCAGCAAACACTCAGCAAATTAATAAACTTCTATTCATGTTTACATTAACTGCCCATATATATAAATATATATATATATATACACACACACGCACCTATTCATGAATTCAAATTAATCCATAATTAACTTATGACCATTTCTACACATTAATTTTCCAATTAATGTCTTAATTCCATTTTTCGCCTTTTAAGGCAATTCACATATCTCAAATTTGTTTTATGCCTTTTTAAGGCTATTTCGTGCAAATTCTCAATATTAGTTCTTTTAATTTGTGAATATTAGTATTAACAGAAATACGGGGTGTTACAGATTTCCCTTCTACGAAAGAATTAATAAAGGTGTTACTAGTGTTACTAGCCATTTATAATTTTCAAAAAAGTCAGAATGTGGTAACTTTGAAAACCTTGCTCTGAAACGGTTTGTTAGTGAACTGGGTGTCTATAACACAATGTTAATGGATCTTAAGGATATCCAAACACTAAAAAGATGAAGTGTATTTACTATATCTATTCAAATTCAAACAAAAATAAATAAGTAAAAAAATGAAATGCAGTAAAGTAAATAATTCCTGGATTTTTATACTGGTTCGGATTATCCAATCCTACATCCAGTACTGCACTTCACCGTGCAAAATTTCTCTATAATCGCTTGCTTTCGATGATGGTAAAAACACCTTTACAATCTTGATTTCACGGGCTACAAGATACACCTTCTTCTTATCAACAACAACAGACAATGAAAAGTAGTCGTATCTTCAATATAGATTCTTGCAAATTTGGTACAATGATCATATAGACCTCCGATGGCAATATTTCTTTCAATTCTTTGAGTAAATAGGATAAAATCAGAGAAGGAATGATATGGATTCAAGTACAACTCTATGATATTGTGTGGCTTGCAAATCAATGAAGAATAGGAGTGAAAAAAGTAGATTTCCAAGAATAATAGGATAGTATTCAATGGATTTGTGTATAGAATATATGGACAAGGAGTAAAAGAAAATGTGAAAATATGATGTTAAGGGGCCTTTAAATAGTGTATGAAAGGATATGTCTTTTGGTGAAAGGATGGAGGGAAATAACTTCTCAATTTGAAGTTGAAAATCTAAAAAGTCGTTATATGTCGACATGTATAAACTTACATGTCGACATATAAGTGTAATCAACACTTATAATTGTTTCAAATTTTTAGCATTTCAAATTACCTTAAATTTGTGGATTTTGGTGATTCGGGTGAGGTCAATTGTTGATTATCTTCAAGTATAATTGCCATGGATCTTAAATAAGATATTCTAAGATTCAACCAACTCCTCATCACTTCAAACACCTCTTCTCTTCATCATTCTTCTCTAATATGCTTTGGTCTTCAATTGTTCTGATTATCCTTCCATTGCTCTGATTAAACTTCTTATATAATTCCTCTTTTGTACTCTTGTATATTTCTATAAATATATATCCATAATATATTTTGATGTAACTGCACAACTTGAAGATACGTTAGTAGTCAATTTTATACGGTTGTTGTGATCAAAATCAATTCCTAGGATATTAACAATATATACATACATGTGTGTGTATATATATATATATGTGTGTGTGTGTGTGTGTGTGTGTTAGCATTGGTGCATTCAATGGCTATTGTTGTAACTGCACCACGTGTTATATTGTGTACATGACTAGGTTCATGTATTGAACCTGAAAACTGCATCTCTTCTATCTCCCTAGTGACCAGAACTATGCTTTGGCATCCTTGTATATGTAACCATTGTCTTACAGTTTATTGCACCATTTTTGTGGTCTGATCATGATGGTAATGTACATTGATTTCTTGACAATAATTTTTGTGCCATTTTTCTCTGATCTTTACTGCCATGTTGCATTGGGCTATCTTGAACTTGTAAAGTTTCATGTGCATGCCATTTTGCTTGAGCCTGAACTTAAGTTATGACTTGTGCTTCACTGATTTTGTTCATGCACCAACACTGGTCTGAGCTTCATCATCTATCTTTTGACCAATTTTCATACAGCCAAATATATATATATATATATGTATTCATGTATATACATACAAAGATGTGTATATATATATATGTGTGTATATACATGTTTATGTATATAAGTGTTGCTTTACACGTGCAACCTGAAATATTTGATTATGTGCCAAGCTGAAGTGCTTTAACTCGACCCTATTGCTTGGCTTGAACTGTGCACTCACTGTTATTTGACAATATTGCTCCTACATATTATAAATATATGTGTATATATATACACATGTATGTGTATATTGTAAAAGAGTGGAGTTTTGATGGCAACCACCTTATTTTAACATTAATTGATTATAAAATATATACTAACATCTCTATCTAACATATATATATATACACACACACCCACAAACATACGCAGGATTTTTATATAGGAAATATTACTGAAGACTGTACAGTTTAAAGATGTTAGAGATTCAGAATTCAGAGATATTTCAAGGCTCGTGAGTATTCAAGATTTCAAGAGTTCAAGATAAATATAGTTATAGAATATAAATTATGTAAGACTCTGAATAGCACTCCAGGTTCAAATTCAAAATAATTTCAAATTCTGTTTTCAAATTCTATCTTCAATCTCTTTCTTCTCTATTTTACTTTCTATTTTTATTTGATTTTAAACTTAAGTTTTATAGATTTATACTTTATAAGTTTTATATACTTATATTTTATATACTTTATATTTATATAGTTTTAAACTCTATAATTATGTAAATATGTTTATACAGTTTATTTTTATGTTTTCATATGATTTTCTACTTTATAATATTTATTTATAACACTATATTTTAATTCAAGAATTTCTAGAATTATATATATATATATATATATATCAAAACACATTAAAAATATTCAAATTTCAAATTTGTACATATATATATATATATATGTCGACATATATATAAATATGTCGATATATAATTGTCATTTTTCAAATTTGAAAGGAAGTGTCTTTTCACTATTTGTGACGGTTCTGAAACTTTGCAACCTTTCACACATAATAAAAAGGGGCTGATTTCTGATTTTCAATCACTTCTTCTTCTCTATCTTCATTTGCTTTCATTACACCAATATTCTTTATAATATTTCTGATTTCTACACCTATACTCTGCCAAAGTCAATTCTATTTTTTTTAATCTTCTTCTCTCTACACTCTCTACTTATTACTCTCTAAATCAAGTGCTATTGAAGAGTTATAGGGCTATTTGTAATTGTTTGGGTTGTGTAAAGTAATCGGTGGTATCCCATGTTGCCGTGAAATCCAGGATGGGTAATCGGTGGTATCCCTTGTAGCCGTGAAATCAAGGAAGGTATACTTGATTAAGTGTGTGTGGAATCGGTAGTATCCCTTGTAGCCGTAAAATCAAGGAGGGTTGTAATTGGATATCGATATAGTAATAAAACTCTACACAATCCAGCGTTGTGCGGGACTGGATGTATGAGAAATTTCGAACCAGTATAAAATCTGGTATGTTCTTTCTTTTCTGTACTTTATTTTTGTTTATCTTTGCATTTATGTTTAATTTCATGTCTGTGATTATTTCTGTAGTGTTTGATTTATATAGTAGTGCATATAAGTTTAAATTTTGCTTAAATTCTCAAAAACACTACTCACCCCCCTCTAGTGTTTGTTTTGCCTTAACGATCCATTCCCCGATCCCTAACAGTTGGTATCAGAGAAAGGTTTTTCAAAAAGTTCATAATCTGATTTTTGAAAATTTTTAAATGGAAAATTTTGAAATAATTGTTAACACTAGTTTTAATTCATGTATTGCATCAGTATTTGATGAATCTGCATTCAATTTTATTGAAAAATCTAGTTATCGTGATATGATATCTTCAAAATTTTAAATAGATGTATCACAGAATCATCATGATGTTATTATCTTAAATTACAAGTAGTTATTTTGAAAAATCACTTGATTCTTTGAAAAGTATGTTGTTTTGCAGGAAAAGAAGTTATCTTTGATGACTGTTGGCCGAGAGACACCAAGATGATCATTCTTCAATCAAGAGAAAAGAGTTTATGAAGGGATATGACTTTTGGGATTACAATAGTTGAAGTGTGCACTGATTCAAAATTCAAATTCAAAAATTTGATGCCAAGTTGGTTAAACTACTAAATCATTGATCTCGTCATCAAATTTCGGAAGATGTAAATATGATTCAAATTCATCATAGAGCGATGAAGAGCCAGAAATCAAAAATTCAAATATATGTTTCACAGCAATTCAGAATTCATAGAATGACAAAGAAATGGATCTAAAACCGGGTACGCCTTAATTAATTTTTAATTTTTTTGGTCGAATGGATGTTTTGTTTGCTTTGCTTTGTTTTAATTTTGAAATTTAAACTTTAAAATTAAAACTTGAAATTTAAAATTTGAATTTGAATTTTGAATTTTGAATTTCAAAATATCAATAAAATAATAAATAATAAAACAATAAAATAAATTTTGGATATTTGTTAGAATTATGATTATTTCAAGAAATAGTTAAACCTGAAATATAAATCGATAATTTAAAACCAAAGTCACAAAACAATATGTTTTTTGAAATTTCTACATGTATTTTGACATACATAGAAGGGCATGTCGACATATGTACCAATAAATTCAAATTTTGAACTTTCAAACTTCTGTCCATCTTTTCAATAAGAAAATGCCAGTTCAAATTTTAGTTTTTAACTTTGTCTATCTAATTATTTTTTTATATCTAGTTTCAAAATATATATATTAAAAGAATATTTTTTAATGATATAAATTATAAATTTACTTATCTTTTATATAGTTTAAACATGCATAGTTTAACTTATATATTATTCATATGATTTCATAACAATTTTGGGTTGCATTATCACAAATAATATTTGTAACTTAATATTAATTTTGATTTCTTATTAAGATTTATGAAATTTTGAATGTTTAACATAATATTTTGGTACAAAAATAATAGTAATATATATATATGATTTATGTCTTAAATTCATAGTTTAAATACAAGAAGTTATAATTTTATAGTTTAATTTATATCCAGATTCATAATTTTGTTATGATTATAGAATTATTTTTAAAGTTTTAACATATAAATGGTTCCTTATCAAATTAATATATTTTGATTTCTAATAGTTTAAATTTAAAATTTATTTGTATCAAAAGATTGATTTATATTTCATAATAAATTAACATTTAAGTTCTTTTTAAAATTAATTTATATATATATACAATTATGAATATATGTTTACTTTATATGATATAATTCTATATTCTTTTAAAAAAGTTCTTCAAATTTTACTATATTAAAGAAGCACCCTACTAAGATTATTTTACTTCGCATTTCTTTCATCTTTACTATAGAATTATTCTAAATTTTTTATTATCTATTATGAATACCATAAAACTTTCATCGTTACTATCCTTTAAATCTCTTTCATAAGTATCATTAACCTATGTCTAGATCACTATCATTAAGCATTTTATTTCATATCATAAATCGTCCCAAATTAAAATCATTCACATCACAAGTTGCATTCAATATATCCTTCATATAGTTTTGCATACGACATACTGCATTATAACTAACATACTTCATTACATGTTAACTTTAACTCCATACATAACAAAGTATATAATATGAGAAATTTTTATCTAATTAGAAATATAGGATTATTTATCAATACATAACATATTTACTTTATCTTTACTAACTTGATTGACTTTTTTGGCTTGGTTGAATTGATTGGCTTGGATTGATTGAATTGATTGACTGGTTTGGTTTGTTTGATTTGTTTGACTTGAATAACTTGATTTACTTACTTAACATGGTTAAATTTCATTAGTGGTTGATAGATTTGTTAAAAAATACTTACGCATTTGTGGTCGATAGGAGCTTTATAGGTTTTAGTAAAAAATAAAAGTAAAAAGAAATGTTTGAGTTTATGTTTTGACAACAAAACTTAAACTGGTTGATCGATTGGTTTAAATTGCTTGAATATTGACTTATCATTACTTGACATATATAACTTTAAGTTGTATCATAGTTTTAAGGATATCTTATTAGAGTTATTTCTTAGTCTAGATTAAAGTCTTGTTATAGTTTTAAGGGAACTAGAGTATATGCTAGTTTAGTCTTGTATTAGATTAAGGGGGAGTTTTATAGTTTCTAATTGAAGTTTCAAGAAGTGTTTATTAACACATAGTATTTAATTTGGTTGATTTGTTTGATTGCTTGAATTGATTTCTTGAATTGATTGCTTGAATTGATTGCTTGAATTGATAGCTTGATTTGATTACTTGAGTTGATTGCTTGAATTGTTTGTTTTAATTACTTATTTGGATTGACTTGGTTGCTTGAATTGATTATAAATATTAATTGGTTTGCTTAGTTTATTATCCTTTTATTTAGTTTATTAGAATAGTATAGTCATAATTTAATGGGAGTTATAATCTTTTATGATTTAAATCTAAATCAGGGACAGTTATATTTAATTATTAGGATCATTTATAGCAAGGATTAAAGTGGAGTATTTTATACTATGGTATATAGATAGATTTAGGATTCAGGGGGAGTTATTTATATACCTTAGAAATTTAGTATAGATTTAATTATAAGATATACTTAGATAGCTATACGATTTAGGGGGAGTACCTTTAGAATTTCTTTTTGATAATGCCAAAGTGGGAGAAATTATAAAATATAGACTTAGTTTATAGGATTCATATAGACAGGTGGAGCATTAGAAGGACATCATCAACAGGTATATACAAGTATGATATTTAATAAACTAAGGTTGTCATCATCAAAAAGAGGGAGATTGTTGGAGAATGGAGTTTTGATGACAACAACCTTTTTTCAATATTAATTGATTATAAAATATATGTACTAACACTCTATCTAGAATATATATATATATATGTATGTATATACACATATGCAGGATTTATATACATGAAATATTACTGAAGACTATACGGTTTAAAGATGCTAGAGATTTAGAATTCGGAGATATTTCAAGGCTCATGAATATTCAAGATTTCAAGAGTTCAAGATAAATATAGTTATAGAGTCTAGATTATGTAAGACTCTGAATAACACTCCAAGTTCAAATTCAAAATAATTTTAAATTCTGATTTTCAAATTATGTCTGCATTCTCTTTCTTCTTTATTTTACTTTCTATTTTTATTTGATTTTATAGAGTCTAGATTATATACTTTATTAATTTTATATATTTATATTTTATATACTTTATATTTATATAGTTTTAAACTCTGTAATTTTATAAATATGTTTATATAGTTTATATTTATGTTTTCATATGGTTTTCTACTTTATAATATTTATTTATAACACTATATCTTAATTCAAGAATTATATATATATATATATATCAAAACACTTGAAAAATATTAAAATTTCAATTTTTTACTTTTGTAATACATATATATACATGTCGACATATAACTGTCATTTTTTCAAATTTGAAAGGAAGTGTCTTTTCACTATTTGTGACGGTTCTGAGACGTTGCAACCTTTCACACATTATAAAAAGGGGCTGATTTCGAATTTTAATCACTTCTTCTTCTCCATCTTCATTCTATTTCATTACACCATTATTCTTTATAATTTTTATGATTTCTACACCTATACTCTGTCAAATTCAATTCTCTTTTCATTAATCTTCTTCTCTCTACACTCTCTACTCATTACTCTCTAAATCAAGTGCTAAGTTATAGGGATGATTGTAATTGTTTGGGTTGTGTAAAGTAATCGATGGTATCCCTTGTAGTTGTGAAATCAAGGACGAGTAATTGGTGGTATCCCTTGTAGCTGTGAAATAAAGGAAGGTATACTTGATCAAGTGTGTGTGGAAACGGTGGTTTCCCTTGTAGCCGTGAAATCAAAGAGGGCTGTAATTGGATATTGATATAGTAATAAAACTCTGCACAATCCAGCATTATGCGGGACTGGACGTAGGAGCAATTACAAACCAGTATAAAATCTGATGTGTTCTTTCCTTTTTTGTACTTTATTTTTGTTTGTCTTTGCATTTGTGTTTGATTCTGTGTCTGTGATTGTTTCTGTAGTGTTTGATTTGTATAGTTGTTCATATAATTTTAGATTTTGTTTAAATTCTCAAAAACACTATTTATCTTCCCTATAGTGTTTTTTTGCCTTAACGATCCATTCCGCAATCCCTAACATATACATGTATTGTGCATGTGCTATTAAATTTTCTACATACATAAGCAGGCCACTATACGATGAGTCGTGGCTGATCAAGTTAGCTGACAACAAATGTGTGTCGAGGCTGGTCTTCATCAGCAGACCACTAAATCTATGTTGAGGTTGATCTGCAGGCACAAGATTTATCTCTACCTTGTGGTATTTGCAATCAATCACTATAAATATCACCAGCAGTCTAGACAAAGATATATATATATATGTATACACACACACACATATCAAACCAAGTCAAGAAATATGATGAGAAACACACCAAAATTCTAAGGCAAATAAAATTTATAAAAAAAAATTATACATGCTAGAATTTAAATCAATTTTTGTTCCAGATTACTATGTGTTTTCTTTGACAAGTATATAGGTGACTGGACTGACTCTGAAGAAAACTGAAGACAAGTGAGTCAGTGTATATGTGTCAATGCAAAAATGTATGTAACAGAGTCTATATATGAAACTGAGTGGCTGAGCGTTGAAGTGGAGAACCAATGTAATAAATGAAATTGAATGTATTATATCACTGAGATGTACAATAGTGGAGTTAGAAGTTTGTACAATACAAATGTTGAAATAAAATATTAATTTCGAATAAAACACTATTTGAATATGAAACGACCCAAACTTCCCCTCACGGGAAAGCCTGGATTGAGTTAGAACACGACAAATCAGAACACAAACAATAGAACACTTCATTGATGTTACAACAATTATGTCAAGAATATAACAGAGTATGAATAAATAATATACATCAAAAAATATCAGAGATTTAAATTACAATGCAGCGGAAAAATAATACATTATAGGATCGTAGAATATTTATTTCATCGCCATAGAGAGTCGTATGGTCATGTAACTTTGGGAGACGACTAGTGGGGTCATTTCCCATGTTCATGATTTTTGCCAATTTTTAAATGACCGTTTTGCCCCTAGCTGATCCTGTTTTGACCATAACTTTTGACTGGAAAGGAATTTTGACCTGAAACCACTTCCATTGGCTTCAGATGATGGTTTACCTTTCCATTGAGTGGTCACATTAGCCAAACGGACTAACCATTTGGGAGATATGGCTGAAGCAAGTTTCAGATGGTGAAAAACAACTTAATTGGGCTTAACCGGGTGATTAACAACTAGGCCCAAAGGGGGATTTCAGGATTAGGAGTTTAAAAGGGATGTTAGGGTTTGGAGAATACCTTTTTCTCATTTTTCACTCGTCATGATTCATTCCTCTTAACCTAGCCATAGCCTCCAACATCTAAAACATCCCCAAACCACTTTCTAATTGAAGATTAGCTTAATCAACATCAAATTAAGGAGGAATATCACCAAAGCAAGGTTAGAGCTGTTGTGTTGCATTGGTAACAACGCCAAACAGAGAATCATTTCAGATTTGGCATTTTATTTGTGGCCAAGGTAAGTGATTTGCATGGTTTTGCACTAATTACAGTTAATTAGGGGTAATTAGTGTTGATTAGCGAATTTATACATTAATAAATTTTGGAAAAATATTTATAAATTATAAAATATTGTTTTAGGCCTCTGTTAGAAAATTTAGCTAATTTGGTTAAGTTTTGCTAATCATGTCATTAGATTTGCTTAAACATGCTTAAGGGAAAATATGGGGTTTTGGCTATGTTTGATCCGTTTTAACCTATCAAATTGTTGTTTTGGTGTTTGTGGTTAGCTCTATATGTTGCTATGACTGTATGTTATGCTTTGTAATTGATTAGAAAAGTTAGATTGGTCGAAAACGCCATCGAATGGCGTAAAACAGTCGCTGGAAAGAAGTGCAGGAAATTGCCAGAACCTGATCGGATCGAAGGGGGGAAGCACGATCCGACCCGCTCGCCTGGAAGCTCCACGATCCGACCCGCTTGTGAGGAGCTCCGATCCGAACCGATGCCACTCACGAACTGCTTCAGGAGCTAAGAAACGAATGGCCAAGGAGGATCACGAACCAATGCTTGGGCCACGACCTGAAGTCCTCCGATCCGAACCGCCTTCCAAGTGAACTGCTTGTACCATACGAATCAGAAGCTCCGACCCGATCCGATGGGTAAACACGATCCGAACCGATGTAGCGCCATGAGTGAATGAGCCACGAACAGGTGCAGCGACCCGACCCGACCCGGAGCAGGGACCACCTACGAACTGAACTGGAGCATGATGTCACGATCAGAAGTTTGGGCAACACGACCCGATCCGATGAAGGTGGCTTGAACCGATCCGAAGGAGGATGATGACCACGAACAGAACTTAAAAGTTTGAATGCGAGGCATGGGTTACGAACCAAATGAAGACCGATCCGGAGGAGAAGACCAAAACCCGAGATGCAAAGGTAGTCCAAGTGGGAAGTTTGTACTCAGGATCCAGTTGGGAACCAAAGAGTTAACTTCATGAGTTGGGCTTTGCTACGGGACGTGTGCTAAGGGGTTGTCGATGTCTGTAACTTTGGATCACTATGTATGGGAGGTACATGGATGGATTCAGAGCCACAGTGGCCTAGGTACGACTAGTGGGCCATAGACCAATGAAGTGGGATCATTTGAAAAAGGTTGGTCATGATTCCATGGGATAAGCTTGGTGGTAGCAGTAGTTGTACAAGTCAAACTCCGTCATTACCTCAATGGGTCTAGTGATCGAAGTGGTGGATATCGTATGCTTTACGCGCTGAGTGAGAGACGTGAGGATGGTTGCTATGTTTGATTTTTTTGCCATCATTATGACATGCACACCCCCACCCCCTTATTCTTTACACTATATGTTAGTGGCACCTTAGAGTATTGTGCGGTATGTAGGGCTAACTCTTTGGTTGCAGGTCCAGGTTCAGGTATGGTTTAGTATACCTGTCATTGTTCTGTTTTGCTGCTTATCACTCATACCAGACTTTTTGTCTGACCCAGAGTTTTATGACTCTTCTTATTACTCTGGGTGCTTTCACGGGCAGACTAGAGACGGGTTAGGTGGTATGCACGAGTAGTTGTACCAGAGAGGAGCATGAGGCTTCCACGTATGATACATATATATATAGATATTCTCCCTGTGTTGCTGCGGTCACTACTTTGGGCATTAGTGGTGTACCTTTCTTTCTTTTGTTTAAAGACAGTAATTTGGAAAGTTGTAATAAGCTGTATTTGGATTTCCGCTACTCTGATGATGATGATGTTGGTTTTGATTACCAGCTTATGCATTGTCTCGCCTATTTTATGTCAAGTTTATTATTATTATATTTTGTTTCATGCGTTGTGAGACATTCTACAGGTTTTTGATTAATTCATCCTCTTCTTTCCTTTCTTTGGCGACCGTTCTGTGCTAGTCGGGCATGTGTACAACGCACTTTTGGAGAAAATGTCGGCTGGGGCGGGGCGGGCCGTCACACTTGGTATCAGAGCTCTAGGTTGCATAGTTAACCTAAGTTATCAGGGAGAGATAGTACATGTATATGAGAGCGCGTATTTGTGATTATTCTGGTTTTTAAAAGCTATATATATATATGTATGTATATACTATTAGTATATCTAAGGATGAAGTCGCACTACACCGGCACCACTATGGAGATGGTTAATCGTTTTCTCTGTGCTGATTGAACGATGAGCCGATACGCAAGGGGTACCGGTAGGGGAGCCAATAATGGGAATGTTGCTAAGATGAGGACAATGTTTACTGGCCTTATGAGGGAGATGCTTAGGGATGTTCAGAGGGTAGCTCCCAATGCTGGTAATGGAGGTGGTCCAATAGTGCAGGCTCCTAGGGCCAATTTCGCCAAGCTGAACAAGGATTATACTAGTCTTGGTGGGAAGCCGTTCCATAGAACGGAGTCGGCTACGGATGTTCAGGATTACTTGGATAGCTGCGAGTGCATCTTCGAAGACTTGGGTATCGAGGATGTGATGAAAAGAAGGCTAGCATCCCGTCAGTTGCAAGGACGGGTAATGAATTGGTGGAATGCTATAAAGGCAGCTACTCCCAAGGATCAGATTACTTGGGATCAGTTTAAGGCTCGCTTTAGCGATAAGTTCATTCCAGCTGCTCTGAAGTCAGTGTTGTTTAAGAGATTCTTGGAGCTTAAGCAGAGTGGCAGAGCTGTCTCGGAGTATATTGCCGAATTCGACACTTTATTGAAATATGGGTTATCCCTAATAGATACTGCCGAGAAGAAGAACGAGAAGTTCATAACTGGCTTGGATGGATACTTGGGGGAAAGTCTTATTAACCACATCGATGAGACACTTGAATTGATTATAGGGAAAGCTTTAAGATCGGAAAGTCTTTACCCTAAGCCGAAGACTGAGGTCGCATCTGCAGAGGAGCCAAAACCACAAGCAAGCGGTGGAGGCAAGAGTGGTTCTCAGAATAAGAGGAAGCAGAACCAGAATAAGGATGTCCAAAAGAAGAAGAAAGATGTTGAGTGTTTTAGCTGTGGCAAGAAGGGCCACTATGCTAGTAATTGTAGAGCGAAGTCAGCGGACAGAAAGTGCTTCAACTATGGCCAAGTGGTACATTACAAGGACAAGTCTCCGCAACCCCCTAAAGAAAAGCAGATGGTGAAAGCATATGCCCTTAATGCTATTCCTTCTTCGTCGAATGACCCAACTGCAGCGGAGAAGGGAAAGAATGTCGTTGTTCAAGGTATGCTTTCTGTTTATGATGTTCCTGTTAGAGTATTGTTTGATACCGGAGCTTCCAGTTCCTTCATATCTAGTGACCTGGTAGATAGGTTGGGATTGGAGCCCGAGATTGTCGATAGACCTTTAGTAGTGACGAACCTGATTGGTGGTTCGACTAGCCTTAGCATGATTTGTCATAATGTGGTCTTATCGAGTCATGGATGCATGTTTGTTAGTTATTGTTTGTTTTGGGCTTTACTGGGTTTGGCATTATTTTGGGGGTCGATTGGCTCCAAAGATACGGGGTGGTGGTAGATTGTGAGGGCTTTTTGGTGACAGCTAGAGCGAATAATGGGCAGAGGGTAGTGTTTGGTGGTCTACCCAGTGATGGGGTAATGGCTAGTTTTCTGAATTCCCTCGACATCCCGCATGGTGAGTTGTCAGGTTTACCCGTGGTTGGAAAGTATCCGGACATCTTCGAAGAAGTGATCGAGCTTCCACCACACTGAGAGATTGAGTTCCTTATTGATTTAGTGAAAGATGCCAGACCTATAGTGATGCCACTTCTTCGTATGGCACCAAGGGAGCAACGAGAGCTCGGGGTGCAAGTTAGCGATCTTTTGAAGAAGGGATTCATCAGAAGGAGTGTTTCTGAATGGGGAGCACCAGTTGTGTTTGCTACCAAGGCCGATGGTTCCCTTTGATTGTGTGTAGACTACCGCGAGTTGAATAAGGTGACGAGGAAGAATAAGTATCATCTACCGCAGATAGATGATTTGTTTGATCAGTTGAGTGGCGCGAGAGTATTCTCTCAGTTGGATCTCGCGACAGGATTTCATCAGCTTAGAGTGGAAGCTGAGTGTATAGCTAAAACGTCATTTCGGAAGCCGTCTAGAATTTATGAGTGGTTGGTCATGCCATTCGGGCTGACCAATGCACCAGCATATTTTGTGGATCTTATGAATAGGGTGTTCAGAGATCAGTTGAATAAGTTTGTCCATGTGTTCGTGGATGATATTTTAGTCTACTCGATGACAGAGGAAGAACAAAAGGAACATTTGAGAATAGTGATGGAGGTGTTGAGAAAACACCAATTGAAAGAAAAGTTTTCTAAATGTCACTTCTGGAGGAGGGAAGTGAGATTCTTGGGCCATGTTGTTTCAGAGAATGGTATTGCTGTGGATCCTGCGAAGGTGGCTACGGTACAAGATTGGTCTACGCCCAAGAATGCAACGGACATAAGAAATTTCTTGGGATTAGCCGGATATTATCGTAATTTTATCCAAGACTTCTCCAAGATAGCAGCACCGTTGACTCAGTTGACCAAGAAGAATCAAGCTTTCGTCTGGGACGAAAAGTGTGAAAATGCATTCAAGAGTCTAAAGGAAAAGTTGACATGTGCACCAGTGTTAGTCATTCTAAAGGGGAATGAAGAGATGATGGTATATACGGATGCATGTGGTACTGGACTAGATGTTGTGTTGATGCAAGGAGGTAGGGTTGTAGCTTATGCAAGTCGGCAACTGAAACCGCATGAGAAAAGATACCCTACCCATGACTTGGAATTAGCAGTGATTGTGTTCGCATTGAAGATCTGGAGACATTATCTCTTGGGAGAAAGATTCGAGTTGTTTACCGATCATAAATCATTAAAGTGTCTCTTCTCTCAAAAATATCTAAATCTCTGACAACAAAGATGGTTAGAATTCTTGGCTTCCTACGATTTCGATATCGCATACACACCAGGAAAGGGCAATGTAGTAGCTGACGCCTTGAGTAGGAGACATGCCAGTTTAGGGGCTATGTTTCAAGAATGGAAGCAGTTGGAGTACATCGCTGGATATGATTTCAGACCAAAGTGTGAACTGGATCCAGAAATGTTAGCAAGTTTGACGATCAGACCCACTGTGATTGAGCGAATTGGTTCTAGTCAGAGGAACGATCCTAACCTATTGGAAATCATCTCAAAGTTAGAGATCGGAATCGACGAAGAGATAAGCAAGTTTGGGCTTGATCGAAATGGATGGCTTAGAGAGAATGGAAGATTAGTTGTACCCAATGTCAATGGATTGAGAGATGAAGTGCTTAGAGAATGTCATCACTCAAAACTGACTATACACCCTGGTGATAACAAGATGTATCGAGACATGAAGCAAACCTACTACTGGGAAGGGATGAAAAGAGATATTGGGAAGTTTATATCCAAATGCATGAATTGCCAGCTGGTTAAAGCTGAGCAAAAGAAGCCTAGTGGTTTATTACAACCATTAGAAATTCCATAATGGAAATGGGAACAAGTCTTGATGGATTTCATTGATGGGTTACCAAGGACTAGGTCGGGCCATGATAGCATTTGGGTGATTGTGGACCGATTGACCAAGAGTGCAAGATTTATACCCGTCAAGTCGAATAGAACGGCAGCTAAGTTAGCTGAACTATACGTAAAGTGGGTAGTGAGATTTCGTGGGATACCCAAAGGCATTGTAAGTGACCGAGATCCGTTGTTCACTAGTGGATTTTGGAAAAGCTTACAAGAGGCGTTAGGACCAGAATAACATCTCAGTACCGCGTATCATCTGCAAACCAACGAATAGACAGAGAGGGTGAATCGGGTATTAGAAGATCTCTTGAGAGCTTGCATATTAGACTTTGGTGGATCATGGGATGACCATTTACATCTAGTAGAGTTTGCATATAATAATAGTTATCAATCCAGAATTGGTATGGATCCATTTGAAGCTTTGTACGGAAGACCGTGCAACTCACCGTCCTGTTGGTTAGAGACCAGTGAGAAATATGTGCTTGGACCAGAAGTAATAAGAGAAACATCAGACAAGATTAAGGTTATCCAACAGCGAATGAAGGCTGCCCAGGATGGGAAGAAGAGTTATGCTGATAAGAGGAGAAGAGATTTAAAGTTCTCCATTGGTGACTTGGTGTTTGTCAAGACATCTCCGTTAAAGAGCGTGATACGATTTGGCAGGAGAGGCAAGTTAGCACCAAGATTCGTTGGTCCATTCCCAATTCTAGAGCAAATTGGGAATTTGGCATATAAAGTTGAATTACCAGAGAAGATGGCAGGAGTTAATAACGTATTTCATGTTTCCCAGTTAAGGAAATTCGTGCACGACCCCGATGTGACTATTTCACCTGATCAGTTGGATGATATCGAGGTTGAACCCGAGGCGGTTGGGAACCGCAGGCCTATGTGTATTGTTGGAAACGATACGAAGCAGCTTCGAAGGAAAGCGGTGAATCTAGTCAAAGTTCAGAGGGGTGAGATTGACTGTACTTGGGAGACAGAGGAGTGCATTAGGAAGACATATCCAGAACTCTTCGCCTGGTAAGATTACAGTTTCGATTTAGTCTTTTCGCATGCTAGGATAGTTTTGTTTTGTTCGTTTTGCATGTTTGATTGTTGTATATGGCTGATAGGCATGCAGTATCCTTTGTATGTTTTGGGCTAAGGAATTTCGGGAACGAAATTTCTTAAGGGGGGAGAGTGTAACGACCCGCATTTTACGCATCGTAGGATCGTAGAATAATTATTTCATCGTCATAGAGAGTCGTATGGTCATGTAACTTTGGGAGACGACTAGTGGGGTCATTTCCCATGTTCATGATTTTTTCCAATTTTTAAATGACCGTTTTACCCCTAGTTGATCTTGTTTTGACTGGAAAGGAATTTTGATCTGAAACCACTTCCGTTGGCTCCAAATGATGGTTTACCTTTCCGTAGAGTGGTCACATTAGCCAAACGGACTCACCGTTTGTGAGATATAGCTGAAACAAGTTTCAAATGGTGAAAAACAGCTTAATTGGGCTTAACCGGGTGATTAACAGCTAGGCCAAAAGGGGAATTTCGGGAGTAGGAGTTTAAAAGGGCTGTTAGGGTTTGGAGAATACTTTTTTCTCATTTTTCAGCCGTCACTATTCATTCCTCTTAACCTAGCCATGGCCTCCAACATCTAAAACATCCCCGAACCACTTTCTAATTGAAGATTAGCCTAATCAACATCAAATTAAGGAGGAATAGCACCAAAGCAAGGTTAGAGCTGCTATGTTGCATTGGGAACAACGCCAAACAGAGAATCATTTCAGATTTGGTATTTCATTTGTGGCTAAGGTGTGTAATTTGCATGGTTTTGCACTAATTACAGTTAATTAGGGGTAATTAGTGTTGATTAGCGAATTTATACATTAATAAATTTTGGAAAAATATTTATAAATTATAAATTATTGTTTTAGGCCTCTGTTAGAATATTTGGCTAATTTGGTTAAGTTTTGCTAGTCATGTCATTAGATTTGCTTAAACATGCTTAAGGGAAAATATGGGGTTTTGGCTATGTTTGATCCGTTTTAACCTATCAAAATGTTGTTTTGGTGTTTATGGTCAGTTCTATATGTTGCTATGATTGTATGATATGTTTTGTAATTGATTAGAAAAGTTAGATTGGTCGAAAACGCCATCGAATGGCGTAAAACAGTCGCTAGAAAGAAGTGCATGAAATTGCCCGAACCGGGTCGGATCAAAGGGAGAAAGCATGATCCGACCCGCTCGCCTGGAAGCTCCACGATCCGACCCGCTTGTGAGAAGGAGCTCCGATCCGAACCGATGCCACTTACGAACTGCTTCAGGAGCTAAGGAACCAATGGCCAAGGAGGATCACGAACCGATGCTTGGGCCACGACCTGAAGTCCTCCGATCCGAACCACCTTCCACGTGAACTGCTTGTACCATCCAAATCAGAAGCTCCGACCCAATCCGATGGGTGAACACGATCCGAACCGATGTAGCGCCACGAGTGAAGGAGCCACGAACAGGTGCAGCGACCCGACCCGATCATAAGGCATAACCCAACCCGGAGCAGGGACCACCTAAGAACTGAACTGGAGCATGATGTCACGATCAAAAGTTTGGGCACTACAACCCAATCCGATGCAGGTGGCTCGAACCGATCCGAAGGAGGGTGATGACCACGAACCGAACTTAGAATTTTGAATGCGAGGCATAGGTTACGAACCAAATGAAGACCGATCCGGAGGAGAAGACCAAAATCCGAGATGCAAAGGTAGTCTAAGTAGGAAGTTTGCACTCAGGATCCAGTTGGGAACCAAAGAGTTAACTTCATGAGTTAGGCTTTGCTGCAGGACGTGTGCTAATGGATTGTCGATGTCTGTAACTTTGGATCACTATGTATAGGAGGTACGTGGACGGATTCAGGCCATAGTGGCCTAGGTACGACTAGTGGGCTATAGACCAATGAAGTGGGATCAGTTGAAAAAGGTTGGTCATGATTCCATGTGATAAGCTTGGTGGTAGCAGTAGTTGTACAAGACGAACTCCATCATTACCTCAATGGGTCTAGTGATTGAAGCGGTGGATATTGTATGCTTTACGCGCTGAGTGAGAGACGTGAGGATGGTTGCTATGTTTGATTTGTTTGCCATCATTATGACATGCACACCCCCACCCCCTTATTCTTTGCACTCTATGTAAGTGGCACCTTAGAGTATTGTGCGGTATGTAGTGCTAACTCTTTGGTTGCAGGTCCAGATTCAGGTATGGTTTAATATACCTGTTATTGTTCTGTTTTGCTGCTTATCGCTCATACCAGACTTTTTGTCTGACCCAGAGTTTTATGTCTCTTCTTATTACTCTGGGTGATCTCACGGGCAGACTAGAGACAGGTTAGGTGGTATGCACGAGTAGTTGTACCGGAGATGAGCAGGCGGCTTCCACGTATGGTACATATATAAAGATATTCTCCCTATGTTGCTGCGGTCACTACTTTGGGCATTAGTGGTGTACCTTTCTTTCTTTTGTTTAGAGACAATATGTAACACCCCGTAATTCTGTTAATATTAATATTCACAAATTAAAGAATAACTAATCTCAAACGTGAGAATTGTGGGAAACAGGTTGCTCCATTGTGTTCGTCTCGGAATTCTGGTTGAAATAGAGTCCGAGTTTGCGTGATTTGGACTTCGTATGATGGAGATATGGCCATCGGAAGTTTCAGAAAATTCAAAATTCAAAATTCGAAGTCGAACAGGCCAGGCGGGAAATTTCCCGCCCAGCACCCAAGGTCGACTGGGCAGTCGACACCCCCAGGACCAGGTCGACTGCGCAGTCGACTTGGGTGTCGACCGGGTCCAGTCGGCTAGGTTTTGGCAGAGCCCAATCTTGAGCTGCTGATGTGTCTTTAGGGCTGAGTTGGCTAATTTAACGGTTCAGGTTAGTTCTGAGTTGATCTGACGGTCTAAATAAATCCTAAACTCTATATATACCTAGGTAGTCTCTCACTCTAAATTCACATGAAAAATAGAATAGCCGCTGTCATGCCATCGCCATGGAAATCAGTGTAGCCGCCGCCAACCAAGAAGGAAGAAAGCTAATCAAAACTCTAATTCTACTCAACTCTAAAGCAAATCAAGACTCTCTTTCTTTTCTAATTGTGAGTATGATGATCTTAATAAGATTATTAGCAAACTAATTAGATTAAGATGTGATATGGATCATAAGAAAATGATGTGAATTGTCATATATGTTGTTGTAAACCTTATTCTTTCATGTATGTTGTAAATCCTATGTTATGTGATGATGATATCCTATATGTTGTAAATCTTGCTATGATGATATTATATATGTTGCAAGTTTCAATGCTAAGTTGCGATGTCACAAAGCCATGATGTTATTATGTTGTAGTTAGCTTATGAATCATGATGATTGATTATATATATTTGGGCTATGATGATTCACATGATAAATCACATGTACCTATGCAAGTTTAGATTTATTAGTATGTATAATCTCACATATTGTATGACATCTATTTAGATCTAGAATTATGACATCTATTTAGATCTAGAATTATGCTATGACATGTGTGAGTTCTATGTGTTAGATGCTAGTTCACACCATCATTATGTTGCATAAACCACATATGCAAGTTTATACATGAACTTGGGTTATGATCATATTATGTAAGTTGTGACATTTAACCAAACAAGTTGACACCTTTAGATCCATGACATGTGTAGTTTTATGCAAGTTTCACCCTTATTATGATTAGATCTATTTTATTTGTCTATATGTTGTGATAATTTATCTTTGTTCTACGAGTTAGACTATTCGAGTCTAACGTATATTTTGCGTTGAATAAGCGAACGTATAACGTGGGGTAGGGGTAATATTAAGGATTTAATATTAAGAAATTGGGGTGCAATTGATATGATTTTGCATATCGTAAGTGGATGGACATAATTGAGTCAATTATGGACATCATTAAAATTGGAATTAATTAATGATTTGAATAGGGATATATTTAAAACTGGGGTAAAAGATTATAAGTGTTAATCAATGCTTAGGACACGAGGTTGGACTCGTTTGTGACGTAAAACTGCCCGGACCCGCCCGGCGAATCCAGTAGTCACAAATGTCAGCCCAATGTGAGAGGTCCTAGGCCCAAATTAAAGCATAACAGTTGTAAAGACACGAGGTTAGACTCTTTTATGGTGTAAGACTACCCGGACCCGCCCAGCGAATCCAGCTGCCATAAATGCCAGTCTAATGTGAGAGGTCTTTATGAGGCTATGGCCTGAATGAATTAAGAAATACTTAACCAGATAAACATGTGAAGTGGGACATGGGGGTTAAGTAGGTGCCTTGGGTGGCATGAGGAATTTAGTGGGTGCCTTTAGTGGCATTTGAAATACGATTAGTAAGACTTAACCAAACACACATGTAAATGAACATGACTAAGAAGAGGGTTAAGTGGGATATACTAGTGGGGACAAGCTTAGGTGGATAGCTTGTGGTAAGTAATTGGGGGCCCATTTCAACCAGTAACCCAAACGCATCTTTGTGGGCTCGACCCAAGTCAAGGACGGGACACGCATACTGGGCTTGACTATAAGAGGCCAAACGGGTTAGCGGTGGCAACGCAAGTCCAACGGGTTTTATATGCGTGTGTGGACCCAGGCTGGTAGGTAATACATTGTTGCATCGTGTAGGTATAAGCCGTGCATCCTTAGGCTGTATCGGGTTGCCACTTTAGGGGAGTGATACACCCCACTGTGGGACCAGCAAGGGTATCTACGAGTAGGGAGCCGATCGAAAGTGGGTAGTGGGGTACACCTAGCGGAGATAGGGGCAGGCGGCACCTATGTAGTCAACTAGGGGTACACGAAGTTATTTATAAAATTTCTAATTGAAGCAAGTGGGATCAACCTTTAGGGTGACTGGTGTGGTGCAGTGTAGTAATTATTCGTTAATATTAGGTGTGCCTTTAACATTATCTTTATCTGCTCTTCCATACCCAATAGTTCATAGACATTTCCTTGTTTTCCAGCTTATGCCTTAGTCTAGTTATTTTGATAATAGTATTGTTAGAATTATCATACTCGCCAGACTTTATGTCTGACCCCCTCTATTTCTATCTTTTTTTCCCCTCCAGGTCCTCAGGGTGGACCCAGCTCTAGTGGAGTCTGATTGAATTGCTTATTCTCTCTTTTGGAAAGCTTGGACCGCTGAAGTAAAGTCCATCTTGTTATCCTCTTTAATGGCTATTTATGTAATGGGATTATGTATTTTGTTTTATCAAGATGGATATTGTACTTGACTCTGATTTATGGTTTTATGATGTAACAAACATGTTTAATTTCCGCTGCAATGAAATAAAGTTTTAGATTTCCAAGTACTACTTATTATCTGTCTTGTTGTAATTTTTCTGTTTTATATTCACTTAAAATCTCCATGGAAGTTAATGCATTCCCTTTGTGAGTGACATTAATGGACGTGGGGTGTTACACAGTAATTTGGAAAGTTGTAATAAGCTGTATTTGGATTTCCGCTACTCCGATGATGTTGATGCTGGTTTTGATTATCATCTTATGCATTGTCTCGTCTGTTTTATGTCAAGTTTATTATCATTATATTTTGTTTCATGCGCTGTGAGACATTCTACAGGTTTTCGATTAATTCATTCTCTTCTTTCCTTTCTTTGGCGACCGTTCCGTGCTAGTCGGGCATGTGTACAACGCACTTTTGGAGAAAATGCCGGCTGGTGCGGGGCGGGCCGTCACACTTGGATTATTTTTCAAAGATGATTTCTATTCATATACTGGAAATTCAATATCGAAATATTCCAATATCGAAATATTACAGAGATGATTTCTATTCAAATCCATTCCAATTCATATATTGGAAATTCCTGGTTAGATTTAAACCATTCTCAAAACCAGTTTATTTATTTAAAAACATTGGATTATTTTTCTTGTTAATAACTAGTTCATTTTGATAAAAATATATTTTTATCCTTACAAAATTGGAATTTTTCATTCAAATCCTTTCCAAATCATTTATTATGATTTTACACAAATTATTTATATTTTTAATAATTTTATCAAGGCCCGTACAGTCGGTTTCCAATAACGGCCACTGAACTGCATCTATAGCGACCTTTTCCAAATTTTATTTGGACATAATTCCAAATTAACCGTTAGATTTCAAATCTCTTATATCCATTGAAAATTCTTTTTGATACGAATCCAACGATTCTGATTTTAGGAGAATCCGACGGTCGGATCTCCCGTAATGTCTCAATGGTCGAAATTTGCAAACGGTCGCGGCGCGGCGCGTTCTATTCAAGCCATTAATATATATATATATATATATATATATATATATATATATATATATATATATATAATTTCATTCAAAACGTATTTTATAAATTTGTTTTAAAATCGATTCCCACTTTCATTTCAATTTTAAACCAAAATTGAATACTCCTTATCGTTATAATATTTAAATGATAATATTTTCCAAACATCATATTTTGAAATCATTTCCTTCCAATATTCGTTTTCAAATGAATAAAGTCAATATAAATATCGTTCGCATTAAAATGGCGCAAATCTAATCAACACGGCTTCACATATTTCAATATTTTCGTGTCCATCCCAAATCATACATCAAATTCACATTTTAATCCTTTACTGAATATTATTTTAATATATTCGTTATTTTAAATATTCGTTATTCCTGAATTGGAATCAGACCCAACTAATTACCATATAATTTATTTATATGGACTTCATACAACACATGTATAAAACAATAATGATAACCAATCATCCATCATCCAGAGTGCATTACACAACTGCATAAGCATTAAATATAAATAATTAACGATTATGACAGTCTGTCAACCAATCGATTGACATACAACTAAACAATTGGGATTAGTGTACGTCAAATAACATCCCAATACCCGTGTGGGGTTTCAACCAATAAATACTGAATATTATTTGTGCAGTTGGGTGATGTGTAAAATTTATCGTCCTAATCAATTCTAGTTAAATAGATGTACATAAACAAATCGTCCGATTTGTAAATGAATATTTATTTTCATTTCAGGAGAATTTTATGTTATTCAGCGTTAAAATTTATATTTTAAATGTTAAAATATTTATTTCAACACTTGACTATTTTATATAGTTCATACATTCAATAAAAATGATATTTTTATTGTTCAAACTTTTTATTCAACACATGAATACTTTATATAGTTCATATACACATTAAAAATTATATTTTTAATGAATAAATATTTATTTTAGAAAATTTCGGCATTATAACGGCGCGACATTAGAACCGGAGTGATGTCTAGCATTACCCCTCTCCTGATACTAGCTCGCGCCATATATAATAATCAATCTAATCCACAAACCACAATACAATTCATTTCACCACAATACAGTGAATTTTTCCCAAAATTCAATCCAAACAAACAAACAACCATGGTTTGTACAAATAAATAGTGTCGGGGGCTACTAAGCCCTATGCCCTTTCTGCAACCTAAAATATATTTAACTGTAAAATAATTTGAGTGAGGAGGTGTTCTCACATTGGGTTCCACTCCATCATTCTTTAAAGGACGGTTTTGGTTCCGTTTGGGATTGTATTTACCTAAAATTGCAACTTGCTCCAAATTGGATCTGATCAGTCTTGTTGTGAAGTTGTCATACACACGATCGCAACGGATCCAGTTTCACATGATTTGGACCTCGTATGGAAAAGATATGGATTATAATGCGTTAATTACATTTTGAATTAATTATATTGACAACGTTTAAAATAACGTTCTAAAACCATTACCATTCTTCTTCATTTTCTACTGCCATCGCACCCCGTTCAAACCCATACTCACCGGCGTTGACCTCGTTTTTCGTGCCCCTCGACCACCGTTGACCAGACCTGAAGTGCGCCCATACAGCGCCTATGCGAGGCGCACCACCGGCTACCACCCCTCGAAACTCGCGCCCCCCCGACGCTAGAAATGGTGCGACAGTCGTCCCTTTGGGCTCAAATTCTGAGCGAAATATGAGGCGATAATTTCTCCAGTTGCTATGGATTTGAAGATCCAAAAGAGTACTTCGATTTTGCTTTTGGAAGGAGCTGATTTCATTGAGTAGATTAGTGGAAAAATGGTTTTAAAAATTCGAGCAAATTCCGCCCACCATCGCAATGGAAATGAAGACGACGGCAGCTAATTTTAGCGAATAGGATTTTTTTAGGGTTTAATATATAAATATAAATATATATATATAATATTCTTTATTCGGAAAATACCTGTTATTGACACGAACTCCAAATCGAACCCAATGACTGTCGCCCCTAGCCAAATACCCCCATTCCGAACACAATTGGATGTGTTTCGTAAGCCAGTTAGACTGTTTTGATTAGTTTTTCAAAATTAAAATATAAATCAACGTATATTGAATTTAAACGTATATTTAATTTACCGGGGCCATGTACTAACTCCAAAAATTCCAGAAAAATAAATCTAGCTATGTTTTGATGATACGGTCCTAATAAAACTAATTTCGTTGAATTTGGAGACCGTTTGAAAAAATGGCCACTTTCTGGTCGATTCAATTCAAATGAAACTGTCAAGATACATTTGAATTTACCACGCTTATATATTAAATCCAAAATTTATGAAAATTGGAACTTAGAAAAAAGTTTACATTTTGGATCCAATAAAAGTAGGTTCGTCAAAAATGGAGATCGTTTGCAAAATGTTTATCTTTAAGGGCTATATATTATATTAATATATATATATATATATATATATAAATTCATAACGACTATTTTAAATTTTAAACTGGACATAAATTTTAATTTATATTACGGAATATCAATTTTTCACATCCCTTAGAAAGATATTATTAAAAAGATTCTAACGTTTTTGGTTTTACTGAAATCTGATTTATTTTTAATCTTGTACATTCAGTTGAAATTTAAAATGAATTTTCAAACTACCGCGCCATTTTAGGCTCGTTTTATAATTAAAATAATTATGCGTTCTAACTTCGATTTAAATAAATTTTTAGTTGTTATTATTTAAAATAAATCATTTTAAATATTCAAAATACATTAAATTAGCTAAAATAAAAATTTTAAATTGGTTCTGAAAATCCGGGTTGTTACAATCTCCCCTACTTAAAATCTTTTCGTCCTCGAAAAGGAATGGAGTTGAAAGTTGTTTAACCAACCAACTCAACTTTCATTTTTGCGTTCATTCTTCAACTTTTTAGTTTCTAAGAATTTTCCAATTCTTCAAAAAATTGGCTAACACCCTAAATTTTCGAAAAATTTCGCCGTAGCCTCCTTTGTACGGGGAGACCTTTAAAACCACACCTTGCCTCAGAGGGCCCTCTCATCCAAAAAAAGAAAAAGCCAAGCGGCTTGCCAATCGGCTTATAAAATCATCAAAATCCTAGAACATAGTAAACATGTACCTCTATTTGTCGGGCATACAATCTTATTCCTCTTCTTAGCTTCTATGCTATGACCTGTTCACACATATATACATGTACATGTATGCAATTTCAATCAATTTCAATTCAGTTCGATATTAATTCACTTTGGCTAAATTTCACCTTTCCATTATCATATTGGTTTTATTACTCCAATATTTTAATTAGTTGAACTAATTATCACACATAGCAACCACCAATCAATTATTGTTAAATTTTCTAAACATATAACTCTTATATATTCAAAAATCCATTTTTGATGCCCAATCACAATAATATACTCTAAGGTTTTGATTTTCACACCAGTCAATCAGAAATATATAGATATCCCACTTTCGAAACTCGAACATAAATATTGATGATGGAGCTCCATCATCAAAATCATCTCCGGGCGACTAGAGTGTGATTCTATATCCATCCAGTATATGTGACACTTCGTACACACGCTAGCTTGGCGCATATGCAAAATCTTCATATACCCAATAGTCCAAATTCAAAATAAAATAAATATCCAAATACACATAATAAGATTTAAATTTTCAAAACAAAATTCGTTTTCATTTTTATTTTAAAAATAACGCTCTTTGAAACTCATTCTTGGATACTATTGATCCCATCTCTAATGAGTATTCTCATTGGATATTACTAATCCAATCTCTGATGAATTATTTCATTTGGTTCTAGTGTGCCTTGTTTTTGAGCTCTGTAAACCAGAGCTCTGATACCATGATGAAACGACCCAAACTTCCCCTCACAAGAAAGCATGGATTGAGTTGAGGACACAACAAATTAGAACACAAACAATAGAACACTTCATTGATGTTACAACAATTACATCAGAGTACAAGAATATAACAGAGTATGAATAAATAATATACATCAGAAAAATATCATAAATTTAAATTTCAATGCAGCGGAAAAATAATACATAACACAACTGAAAGAAATACATGGATACAAAGCTTTCCGAATATAGCTCCAGCTGTAAATCCAGGATCCAGTAAAAATAATATATGCAAAACCAAAACTACTAGCTGCCCGTGCGGAAAATAAAGGCACCCAGAGTTTAGGTTAAAACAATAAACGCCAGGTCAGTCATGGGACTGGTGTGAGAACTAAAATAGTTATTTAAAACTTTACTTTAGAAATAAAGTAAATCAGGGGACCACGCCGTATAACACCGATTGGGTTTTCTCCCAAGAATACCAGTGCATAAAACAGTTTATAAACAATGCAATGCTTAATGAAGCTATTATAAGACTCAGGTCCCATCACACAATGCAACGCAAGCCGGAGGACAGAGTTTTCCCTTATAATAGCTAAACATGCTTGGTACGTTTTAAAACAAATCATTTTGATATTACTATAAGTGCATAGTGTCAAAAACAACTTCAAATATGGATGTATCAATCATAGACGGCATGAGCACCCCATCCCGTTATATCGCCATACTAGTTCTGCAATTAAAACCGAAATGTCGTGTATCAGAAATTGGATTTCCATCATGAGTCGAGGCCAGGGATGGTCTCCTCACCGAATCGGATCACCTCTAGCAAGATGACCCAGGATCCTCCGCAGTGAACCCTTGGATCCTCCAAGGTCGGTCCTCCCTTACATTTGAGGATTAGTTATTCCTAAACACACGTTTCCCGGTCCTAACGGACCTATCACTTGACCACTAGGGACCAATATCCGAGGCGCCTCGCATTCCATCATCCACAAAGGTAAAAATAAATAAATGTCTTAGCTCCATACCATGACACCACCCACAGCTAGAAAGAAACTTCGTGCATTCCTTGGGTCCCTTATCCCGATTTTGACTCATACCGGTTGTGAGGCTTGCGAATTAACGCTATACACAAAGCTATGCTATATAAGTCGTGCTTTGATCATCATCCACAAGACTCTGCTTTTCAACAGAAGCCTTGATCACTTGCATCTCAACATGCCACACTGACAATTCATGCCATGCAATTGATGTCTATCAGTATACAACCTCTAAGCTTGTACATCTCAAAGAAGGGTGTTAAGAAAGAGAATAAATTCTCTGCCACCAAGCAGATATTTATTTAATAGAGATCAATCAACATAGAATAAAATCCAATGTCAAACACACATCCATTTACTGGTCCGTTCTGGTCCGGACGAAACTGGAGGCACCTTATTCCTCGTCCCATATGTCCAATACAGGAGAGAGGTCCTCGCATATTCGGTCGATCTCCAAGTACATCTGGATGATCACCACTTATTACCTTGTCTTGGGTGTACGACCAATCAAGACATCAGTAATCATCCAAATGATGTAAATAACTCTGGTCTTCGACCATCGTCGACTTATAGTCGTCGTATTCATTATTCAGAATGGATTAAACCCGGTCTTTACGAATAACTCGCGTATTTTATAATCAATAATCAAGTGCTATAAAAACACATCATATGCCTCATTCCAATTCAAAATATTCTTTTATTCAAATATTCACATCTTTAGGGAAAGATTCCCATTAATTTTATCAAAGATAAATTCTTTTAAATTTATTCTTTAATCTTCCTTTGGATATCAATCCAAAACCAGATTAAGGTTTATCAACTAGTCAGAGTTATCGAGCCTTACCGAAGTAATCATTTATTCATTAATCCCAATCCCAACCTATTCATCCCATGGAGCAAAACTGGTAACACTCCATGTCTAACACCACTGTGTTATCGGCAAATTCAATTACCATTTCACCTTCAAATCTAATTAAAGGTTTAACTATCGCCTGAAGTAAAAACTAGTGGTACTCCATTTCCGGTCATTTTCCCAAATTTGATAATTTAAATTATAACATTCTCATTTCAATCTAATTAAATATTCATTAAAACTTCTCTTAGTTTTAATCTCATGAATCTTTACTCAATGATTATTTAACTTTGGGAAATCAAACATGCCACACTCGACAATCTGCACCGCACCATTGATTTCTGCCGACATATAACCTCTAAGCTCAAATGTTTCAAAGAAAGGTGCTAAGCAAGAGAATAAATTCTCCGCCACCAAACAGATATATATTTAGCAGAGATCAACAACACAGCTCAAAATACAATGTTAGACATGTAATCCTGTCTTTAACTGGGTTAAAAAACTAATGTTATTTAAAACACAGTTCATGATAAACCCAAAATCACATTCCATTAGCCATGGAATCTTCATGAAAAACAGATCAATATACATAATCGATATAAATTTCCGTACCTAACCAATAATATAAATGGAATAACGATAAATCCTTTTAAACTCCATATATACTAACAGTCTTCCTCCTCAGAAGCTCACTTCGATTATTACCAAATCGAATTCCATATAATTCCAATTTAATATATTAAATTGGAAAACTTTACTTTGGAAAATTTCCATTGAATCTTAATAAAAGATTTATGTATTCCAAATAATATTTCACTGTCAATCGGATTAAAGAACGAATGTCGTTGAAAACACTGTTCATAATAAACCCATTTCACATTCCATTTTATCCCAATTACTAAATATAACTGGAAACTCTAACAATCTTAATTCCAAGATTTATTCCTTTCACACGGGGTTTAAGAACAGTGTTACTGAAGACACCATTCACGACAAACCCAAAATCCAATTTAATATTAAATATAAGGCTTTGAATAGAAATTATATCGGCTTATATTCAATATCAAATTTTGAAACCAACACATATCGTATGGGGAATAACGATATATATTTGTTTTCCTAATTCCTCCACAATATCCGTATAGTCACGGAATCCAATATTGAAGAATTTCGGAGATGATTTCTATTCAAATCCATTCCAATTCATATACTGGAAACTCCTGGTTAGATTAAAACCATTCTTAAACCCAGTTAATTTATTTAAAAATGTTGGATTATTTTTCTAGTTAATAACTAGTTCATTTTGATAAAAATATATTTTTATCTTTACAAAATTGGAATTTTTCATCCAAATCATTTATTATGATTTTACACAAATTATTAATATTTTTAATAATTTTATCAAGGCCCGTACAGTCAGTTTCCAATAACAGCCACTGAACTACATACATAATGACCTTTTCCGAATCTGATTTGGACATAATTCCAAATCCAACCGTTAGATTTCAAATCTCTTATATTCGTTGAAATATCTTTTCGATACAAATCCAAATGTTCCGATTTTAGGAGAATCCGACGGTCGGATCTCCCGTAATGTCAATTTGAAGTCAATGATCGAAATTCGCGAACAGTCGCGGCGCGGCGCGTTCTATTCAAGCAATATATATATATATAATATATATTTTGTTCAAAACGTATCTTACAAATTCGTTTTTAAATCAATTTCCACTTTCATTTCAATTTTAAATCAAAATTGAATACTCCTTATCATTATAATATTTAAATGATAATATTTTCCAAACATCAGATTTTGAAATCATTTCCTTTCGATATTCCTTTTAAAAATGAATAAAGTCGATATGAATATCGTTCGCGTTAATGGTGCAAATCTAATCAACATAGCTTCACATATTTCAATATTTTCGCGTCCATCCCAAATCGGACATCAAATTCACATTTTAATCCTGTACTGAAAATTATTTTAAAATATTCGTTATTTTAAAATATTCATTATTCCTGTATTGGAATCAGACCCAACCAATTACCATGTAATTTATTTATATGGACTTCATACAACACATGTATACAACAACAATGATAACCAATCATCCATCAGCCGGAGTGCATTACACAACTGCATAAGCATTAAATATAAATAATTAACGCTTATGACAGCCTGTCAACTAATCAATTGACATACAACTAAACAATTGGGATTGGTGTATGTCAAATATCATCCCAATACCCATGTGGGGTTTCAACCAACAAATACTGAATATTATTTGTGTAGTTGGGCGATGTGTAAAATTTATCGTCCTAGTCAATGCTAGTTAAATGGGTGTACGTAAACAAATAGTCAAATTTGTAAATGAATATTTATTTTCATTTCAGGAGAATTTTATGCTGTCCATATATACATTAAACATTATAATTTTAACTATAAAATATTTATTTCAACACTTGACTATTTTATATAGTTCATACATTCAATAAAAATGATATTTTTATTGTTCAAACTTTTTATTCAACATATGAATACTTTATATAGTTCACATACACATTAAAAATTATATTTTTAATGAATAAATATTTATTTACAAAATTTCGACATTGTAACGGTGCGACATTAGAATTGGAGTAATATCTAACATTACCCCTCTCCTAATACTGGCTCGCGCCATACATAATAATCAATCCAATCAACAAACCACAATACAATTCATTTTACCACAATACAGTCAATTTTTCCCAAAATTCAATCCAAACAAACAAACAACCGTGGTTTGTACAAATAAATAGTGTCGGGGGCTACTAAGCCCCGTCTGCAAACTAAAATAAATTTAACTATAAAATAATTTGAGTGAGAAGGTGTTCTCACATTGGTTCCACTCCATCATTCTTTAAAGGACGGTTTCGGTTCCGTTTGGGTTTATATTTGCACTAAATTGCAACTTGCTCCAAACTGGACCTGGTCAGTCTTTTGGGAAGCTGTCGTCCCCACGATCGCAACATATCCAATTTCGCATGATTTGGACCTCGTATGGAAAAGATATGGATTATAATGTAGAATTAACTATATTGATAACATTTAAAATAACTTTCTAAAACCGTTACCATTCTTCTTCATGTTCTACCAGCATCACACCCCGTTCAAACCCATACTCCCCGGCGTTGACCTTGTTTTTCGCGCCCCTCGATCACCGTTGACCAGATCTGAAGTGACCCTGTGCAGCGCCTATGCGAGGCGCACCACCGTCCACCACCCCTCGAAACTCGCGCCCTCCCTGATGCTAGAAATGGCGTGCAATAGTCGCCCCTTTGCAGTTGGTATGGATTTGATGATCCAAAAGAGTACTTCGATTTTGCTTTTGGAAGAAGCTGATTTCATTGAGCAGATTAGTGGAAAAATGGTTTTAAAAATTCGAGAAAATTCTGCCCTCCATCGCGATGGAAACGAAGATGACGGCGGCTAATTTCAGCGAATAGGATTTTTTTAGGGTTTAAAATATATATATATATAATTATTTATTTATTTATAATATTCTTAATTCGGAAAATACCCGTTAATTGATATAAACTCCCAATCGAACCCAACAACTATTGCCCATAGCCAAAT
This sequence comes from Allium sativum, assembly GCA_030737875.1. NCBI lineage: Eukaryota > Viridiplantae > Streptophyta > Magnoliopsida > Asparagales > Amaryllidaceae > Allium > Allium sativum. Next base: position 384,235,888 of record CM060924.1, read on the forward strand.
ACCCCCATTCCGGACAGAATGGGATGTGTTTCGTAAGCCAATTAGACTGTTTTGATTAGTTTTTGTCAAAATTAAAATATAAATCAATGTGTATTGAATTTACATGTACATTTCAATTTACCGGTGCCACATACTGAATTCAAAAATTCAAGAAAAATAAATCTAGCTATGTTTTGATGATACGGTCCTAAAAAACTAATTTTATCGAATTTGGAGACCGTTTGAAAATGATCATTTTCTGGTCGATCCAATTCAAACTAAAACTGTCAAAACACATTTAAATTTACCATGCTCACATATTAAATCCAAAAATTATGAAAATTGGAACTTAGCAATAATTAGACATTCCAGATCTAACAAAAGTGGTTTCGTCAAAAACGGAGGTCGTTTGCAAAATAGCTATCTTTAAAGGCTATATATTATATTAAAAAATATTTATAAATTCCTTAACTTCTATGTTAAATTTTAAACTGGACATAACTTTTAATTTATATTATGAAATCTCAATTTTTCACATCCGTTAGAAAGATATTATTAAATAGATTCTAACGTTTCTAGTTTTACTGAAATTCGATTTGTTTTGAATCATGTGCATTCAATTGGAATCTAAAATCAAATTTTCAAACTACCACGCCATTTCAGGCTCGTTTTATAATTAAAATAATTTATACGTTCTAACTTCGATTTAAATAAATTTTTAGTCATTATTATTTTAAACAAATCATTTTAAATATTCAAAATACATTAAATTAGCTAAAATAAAAATTTTAAATTATTTCTGAAAATATGTGTTGTTACAGAATATTTAAATTCTTGTGCAGTGGTATTCTATTCAAAATTAAATATTTATTTCTGTATGTGATGTATAGAATAATAAAATTGCAAACACATATATATTATTATATATATGTTATCATCAAACAAAAATCATATTTTTATATACAACAAGATTTACGCTATTTAATTACGTTACTGTATTTTCAATGGGAGGTACAATGACCCATCAACAAAGTATCATTGATCAATTAATATAACACTAACCTATAAAATTATATTTGAAAATAAATTATTAATGCGATTTCAATTTATATCACATTTTTAAATTAGTAGGGGAAACAGATAATTATTTTACTGATCAAAGCTGGATGTATTAATAATGAAGGGAAATGGACGGCTCAATAAATGAATATTTTAATAATGTTGTTGACGTATTTATTGATTTCGCTTTAATAATGGAAACGACGAAGAAATCTATTGTCCATGTAGTAGATGCAAATTGTTAAAGCATTTGATATAAGAAATGGTCAGAGTTCATCTGCATCAGTTCAATTTCATCTCGAACTCTTTCGTTTAGAATCTACAGGGAGAACTTTTAGCATCTAATCTTGTAGAAGCTAAGGATAGATTAATGAAATTGCTATGATGAATCTTTTAAAACATAAGTGTGATATTATTCTTTAAACCAGAAATAAGGCACACATGTCTAATTTTGCTTGGATAACCAGAGGTGGAAATAATAAGGGTGGAATAAAATAGAATCTCACACGAATGGAGTAACTTAAAATATTAAACAATATTCCTTACAACGGAAAATAAAATGCAATTATCAGAGTCTAACATAGATTCAACTGGGACTGTTATAAACATTTTTACTTATAATTTTCTGATAACAATACGGATATACAAGTACATCGGATAACATAATACATCTATGCATCTGATGAAGATCTCCAGCTTTCCTTGTGAAAGTTTAACTATCTGCAACTAAACCTGAAACTACTTGGACCTGATCTGAGCGGTAAAAGCACTCAAATCAGGCTTGGATAAACCAACATGAGAATAAATCAATAATAAATGACAATGATACCATGGTGAATGAAATTCTTTTAAAAGAAAGAGTATCTCATAAGACCACGCCGACACATAAACACAGATGGGTCTTTACCTTATGATAAATAAACCATTTTATATATCAAAATATTTGATATTATTTCTTATGACATTCTTTAAAATTATTAGCAAATAAACTCATTCAAATATTTAAAATTATTATCATTACTAAATTCCATGGCTATTATGCAATAAAATCAAAAAATGTAGGTGCTTATTAGAGAATTTGATTTCCATCAAATGACCAGGCTAAGGGTCTTCCTTATTCACGATGGGAACACCTCTAGTGGGATACCCCTAAGTCCTCACATGGAACTCTGCCAAAATAATACCGACCAATTTTATATTATGCTACCTATGCACTAGATGGTACCGAATGTATTATTTCCCCAATCGTAATGGACCTTTAGCTGAGATCCCGGAATTTCCATACATCCATATAAATAAGAATACCTAAGCACAATACCATGGTATCATATTTCAACTAGGAGGGAAATAATCATACCCTAATAGGAGCAACCCATTTAGCTTTACTGCATCTATCCTGTTTTGGTCATATACCGAGCTATGGGGATCAATAGAGTTAACGATTTACCTTTTTTCATATTTATTATCATTATATTTGAATGCCACATTGTCATTCCTGTTGACTACTAACTGTCTTCCACAAAAATACATACCTTGAGCTCGAATGTCTCAAGTAAGGGTGTTAATGCAAAGAGAAGTTGCCTTCTCCGCCACCATCAGATGTATATTTTAAAAACCAATGTTCATTATCACAGAAATGCAGTTATCAGACAAACATCCATACAAGTACGTTCTAGGTCTAAACGAAATTGAAGGTGGTTTTCCTCGGTCATTTTCAGGCGAGAAGCCCTTGCTATCTGAAGATTCCAAATATGTCGGGACCACTGCCATAAGTAATCTCATAATGGGTGGTCACCCGAGAAGTCAACAAGTAGTCCTTCCAGCGTGAAGATCCCTGATCTTCAGTAATTGTAACAACCCGGAAAATCAAAACCAATTTAAATTTTTTATTTTGGCAATTTTAATGAATTTTGAATAAATTGATTTATTTTAAATAATAATGACTAGAAATTTATTTTGAATAGAATTAGAATGTATAAATTTATTTGAATTAAAGTTAGAATATAAATATTCACTTTAATTATAAAAGGAATTGGAAATGGCACAGTAATTTGAAAATTTGATTTCAAAATTCAAATGAATGTACATGATTCAAAATAAACTAGATTTTGGTGAAACCAAAAATATTTGAATCTGTTTGAAAATATCTTTCCAACGAATGTGCAAAATTCAGATTTCATAATGGGAATAAAAAGTTATGTCCAGTTGAAAATTTAGAATAGTCGCTATGGAATTTTATATAATATATAGCCCTTAAAATTAGCAATTTTGCAAACGACCTCCATTTTCGATGAGACCACTTTTTTTGGATCCAGAATATCAAATTATTGCTGGATCCAATTTTCATAATTTTTGGGATTAATATGTGAGTGTGGCAAAAGAAAACGTGTTTTTGTCAATTTAAGTCAATTTGGATCAACCAGAAAATGACCATTTTTCAAACGGTCTCCAAATTCGACGAAATTCGTTTTGTTAGGACCGTGTCATCAAAACATATCCAGATTTATTTTTATGGAATTTTTGGAGTTAGTATGTAGCCCCAGTAAATTGAAATGTACGTTGAAATCGATTTTTTGGGCAAAGCCAGCGGGGTTGAATTGCCCCTACCATTATATTTATATCGAAAGGAGGTCTTACAATATAAATACAGAGAGGAAAGTAAAGACAGTAGTAAAGAAAAGAAATGAGAAAAGAGCTAACACCATCTCTCAATCACATCCAAGCTGAACCCATAACTAGAGAGCTGGATTGATCTTTTATGTTGTTGCAAGTTTGATAATAGAGCTGCATTCTTGTTTTGGACATGTTGTTGAAAGTTCTATCATTTCTTTCAGACCACACCTCTGACATCATACATTTTAGTATCAGCAGAAGCATGTATGTTTTCTCATCCTTCCATCTAGTTGCTTTGTAAATTGAAAACCACTCCTCTTGACTAACAGATCTTGTCGCAGACATCCCTGCTTTGATTTTGATTTTTTTCCAAACAAAATCTGTATAAGAGCAATCAAAGTAAAGATGGTCAATATCCTCACTGAAGCTATGGCATAACCTGCATCTTGAATTCACGTTAATTCCTTTAGCTGCTAGTTTTGTCATTGTGTGCAGGGCATTTTAGCTGACCTTCCACATATTGAAATTTAATCTTTCGTTTGTGACATTATTCCAAACACATTTGTACCATTTGAACTTCGACATCTCTTTTTCTTTCATTAAAGCTGAGTAAATAGTACCAGTACTATGCCTGAAGTGGTGATCAGTCCAAACATAAATATCATTTGCCTCTAGTTTATACTCAGTACCATTGTAACCATTCCATGCAATTTGCAGTGAGCTGCTGTTAGCCGAAGAAAGGAAAACTCTTCCATTTCTCACATAATTTACGGCCCTTCCATTGAGAGGAATACCACTATGCATTATGTCTTCATAGCTGATAATGTTTTGCAAAATGATTCCAGTTTTCATCCAAGGAGTAGTCCAGAATTTCATATGGCTGTTTTTAGATATGAGTACTTTAGATATTGGTAAAATCATGTCTCTCACTTTCAGCATAGTTTTCCATACCCAACTGCTTGTCGATTTAGCTTTCGTTACCCATATGTCTTCATCTTTTAGGTTGCATGCAATAGCCCATCTTACCCACAAGGTGTTTATTTTTATGACCAGGTTAAGATAGTTCTTAGAAAGAGCGGCATAATTCCATATAGCAATATTCTTAATCCCTAAACCACCTTTGCATTTTGGCTTTTCAGTTTTGCTAAAGGCAATAGGAGCCAATTTTTTCGAGTGTATGGAGCCAGTCCACAAGAAATTTCTCATGGCTGCTCTTATCATTGTTAGGAGTTTTTTTGGCAGTATGAAGGTCCTGCACCAATACATAGCCATAGAGATTATTATAGCATTGAGGATTATCAATCTACCTGGTTGAGAGAGGAATCTATTTTCCCATCTATCGAAAACAGATGTGATCTTTTCATACAATGGGATGCATTGAGACATAGATATATGTTTTGTAGAGAATGGAATTCCTAGATAAGACATGCTCAAGTCTATCATGTTCATGTTTGTGATCAATTAGCAATTAGTGATTTGCTGAGGCAACATGCCACCATACATTATGCTCGATTTAGCTTGATTTAATTGTAGGCCAGAGAAATCATGAAAGTAAGATAGGGTATTCATAATAGAGTGAAGAGACTTATGAGTGGGCTTTGTGAATATGATGAGGTCATCGGCAAAAGCAAGGGAGGTGATTAGGGGATTTTTTTCATTTTGGATGGAAGATGAAAATTTTCAAGCGGACCTGATGTTCAAACTGAAGAGTTAGAGATTCAATAACAATTATGAAAAGATATGCAGACAGCGGATCTCCCTGTCGTAAGCTATTGCAACCTTTAAAGCAGTTGACAGTGTGAGCATTGAAAACTAGAGAATACCGTACTATAGAAATGCAGAGGTACATCCACCTGATAAACTTCTCCGGGAAAAGCATTTTCTTTATGATGATTGTCAGGGCTTCCCAATTTACCGAGTCGAAGGCTTTTCTTATGTCGACTTTCATCATCGCTCTAGGAGATCGATGCTTCCTATCATAGCCATTCAGCAGCTCATGAGTAAGAAGTACATTATCATTGATGCTTCTACCAGGGAGGAAGGCTGCCTGTTTTGTGGATATTAAGGAGAAGAGGGAATCAATTTTGAACGTTATATTAATTTATATTTTAATTTTGATGAAAACCGATCGCAATAGCTGAACAGGCTTATAAAACGTATCCCATTGTGTTCGGAATTGGGGTAATTAGCTAGGGGTCACGGCCGTTGGGTCTCGTTTGGAGTTTGAATTAAAAAGCTACTTTTTGAATTTAAATTAAATAAATTATATATATTTTTATATAAGTCAACCCCTATACCTTTCTTTCCCTCACCCTCTCGTTCAAAACCGAAAAGAAAAAAAAAAGAAACCCAGATCGACGTCGCTGACCCTTTATCCGCCACCGCGCCTCCGCCGGAGGGCAACCCTCCTGCTGCTCAAACCCCCCGCTTCACCCCCATCACCCCTTCCCAATTTGAGCAAATCGAGAAACCCTAGAAGGCGCTACCCACCTGCAGGCGCCACCCACCTGAAGCTGCCACCCACATGAAGCCGTGCACCACCCTGATGCCACAGCGCCGCGCCTCAGACCCCCTACTGCGTCATCTCCACCTCAAATTCCAACAGTGAGTTTTAATTTTTAATTATCAGAAAAAACTAATTTTTAATTATAGAAAAAACTTATTTTTAATTATAGAAAAGATATAATTTTTAATTATATAAAAATATTTGATTTTTAAACAATAGAAAAGATTTGATTTTTATTTAAGTAAAAATATGATTTCTGTTTGTATAAAAATATGATTTTTCTATTATTACAAATATGACTTTTCATTTATTAAAAATATGATTTTTCTGTTATTAAAAATATGATTTTTATTGTTTGAGCAACGATGTAAAAATTGGATTTTTATATATAAAGTAGCGACGTAAAAATATAATTTTTAGCGAAGTAAAAATATAATCTTTAGCAAAGTAAAAATATAATATTTAGCGAAGTAAAAATATAATTTTTAGCGATGTAAAAGTTGCATTTTTATTTATTTATAAGAAAAAAATATTATTTTCAGTTTATAATGAAAGAGAGCTTATAAAAATATGATTTTTGTATGAATGTTATGAATATAAAAATGTTATTTTCATAATATGAACATCGTTTCAAAAAAGTGACCTTTATAATGTAAAAATCATTATAAAAAGGTGATTTTTATATATATGACATTGAAATAAAAATGTGATTTTTAATATAAAACTCGTGTGAAACCGATTGCGATGGAACTGACTGGAAGCAAAACGAAATCCAGATCATCCCATAAAGCATAGCGGAGTGGATCCCAAAGGTGAGAACTTCTCACTTCAATTTATTTTCTAGTTAGAAATATATACTAGAATGCAGACGGTGCTTAGTAGCACCCGACACCTTTGTTTGAAACCATGTTTGTTTGGTTGATTGCATTATTGGGTTAAATTTGGTTTTTTAAATGAATTGAATTGATTAGAATTGGTATATACATGGCGCGAGCCATTATTAGGTGAGGGATAAGGCTAGACCTTATTTCGGTTTTAGTATCACACATTTATGTTGCCTAAATTTTCTAAAATGTTAGAACAATAAAAATATCATTTTTATTATATAAATGAACTGTATAAAATATTCATATGTTGAAATAAATATTTTATAGTTAAAAATATAATTTTTAACGAATATATTAATAAACTAAATATTCATTTACAAATCGGACTATTTGTTTATGTACATACATTTGACTGATATAGATTGGGACGATATATTTTACACATCGCCCAACTGCACAAATAATAATCAGTGTTTGTTGTTTGAAAACCCCACACGGCTATTGGGATGATATTGGATATACATTAATCCCAATGTTTAGTTATATGTCAATCGATTGGTTGACAGAATGTTGTAAGCATTAAATATTTGTATTTAATGCTTATGCAGTTGTGTAATGCACTCTGGATGATGGTTGACTGTGTTTGATTATTGTTGTGTATACATGTGTATGAAATCCATATAAATAAAATTATATGGTAATTGGCTGGGTTTGATTCCAATTCGGAAAAAATGAGTATTTTAATTTAACGAATGTTTTAAATTGACGAATACAGAATATTTTAAAATATCTAATATTTTAAAATAATATTTAGCAATGGATCAAGATATGATTTTGATGTCCGATTTGGGATGGACACGAAAATATTTAAATATATGAAGTCGTGTTGATTAAATTAACGCCACTTTTACGTGAATGATATTTATATCAATTTTATTCAATTTTATAATGAATATCGAAAAGGAAGTGATTTCAAAATCTAATTTTTTGAAAATATTATCATTTACATATTAATGATATGGAATATTCAATTTTGATTTAAAATTGAATATGAAGTTGAACTCGTTTTGAAAACAAATTTAAAACGATTTATAAAACACATTTTAAATGGAAATCGATGAAATATAAATAATATATATTATATATATGTAATGACCCGCATTGGCAGAGGTGTTATAATTAATTTATTTAATTATATAAATAGTGATATAGTGAATTTAATGGTCGTGGAATAAAATAATGATGAGTATTTAATTAAAATAATAAATTAAATAATATATTTAAATTCTGAAATAATCAGAATTGGTTGAAATGGCGATATGGTGTGAACTGGATCATCTGTGATATTTAATTCAGTTTAGAATTGAATTAGAATAATGAATATATTTAAATAATGACAGTTTGAACGTATAATTATATTATAATTAAAATCGAGCTCGAAATGGCGCTGTAGTTCGTAAATTGGCGATTTGAATTTCAACTGAATGTACAGGATTCATTTTAAGCCGGATTTCTGTGAAACAAGAAACGTGTGGAGCTGGTGGAGTATATCTTTCTAGTGGAAGAGAAAAATCTGGATTTCATCGGGTAGATTTTGATTTACATCCAAATCAAATTTCAGAAAAGTCGCTGTGGAATTCCTTTATAATTTATAAAGGAATTATTTATATTTTAAAAAGGAATTTCATTTTAAATCGAATATGGATTTAATCGGGATTTGAAATATCAAGTTAGAAATCCCAGTAGAGCTGTATGGTATTCCACTGTGGATATATACGATAATATTTATTTTTAAATATTAAATTTAATTATATTTATATATTTAAATGGGTCATCCAAAGCTTTAAAAATAGCCACTTTTGCAAATGAAGTCGGAATTCGACGAAACTAATTTTGTTGGATCCGCAATGTCAAATAGTTGTTAGATTTCCAGTTTCGTGATTTTTAGAGTCACTGTGTGGTCGTACGGATTTTTAAAGTGAAAAAAAGTCAGTATTTTGACAGTTAAAAATACGCTGTGTGAGCATACGAAGTCGGAATTCGACGAAACCAGTTTCGTTGAGACCGTAATGTCGAACTCTAGCTATATGTGCAGTTTTGTGATTTTTGGGTATCGTGTGTGATCATAGGAATTTTTAGAAGACAAGTACAAACAACATTGGCTTAAAAATTAATAATTTAATCAAATATTTTAATATTAAAAATTCCTATATAATACCTTTACATCTAAACCTAATTCTCTTCGTGTATTAGTCAACCAAACATCCGCCGCTAGTTTGTTTTCTCCAGTAAAATGTTCGATCAAAGAAAAATCGAGAGAAAACCAAATAAAATGCTATAAATCCTTTTCTACATATATTCGCACTCGTAAATCGATCCTCTCCAGTTCTGTATGCTTTATTCAGGGTGCGATGGAAATTTGTTGATGCTCGAGTTTGACGCAGTGATGCTAGGGTTGGAGGAAGTGGTGATTTGGGGCGTCGATGTGATTTTCTGGGGTTGTATTTGGATCCAGGAAAGCAAATAGCATCTGTATGGGTTTGTTGGAGGAGTTCGGTGGAAGAAAAGTTCCACGCAATGACTGTTGAGGCGGTTCCAACAGGAATTCGAAATGCACCTGGGTGATGCGAGTTTGGAGTTTTGGGTAGGGAGGTGCTGAGGTCTCGAAGTGATGAATAATAGTATGTGTTGTGTGACTTTTCGGTTGAAGATGGAGTACGGTTTGGGCAAGTGAAATCACGACAATGGTTTTGAGGAAACTCTGGACCGTGGTTTTTACATCGGGGAAGAAGGTTTCGTATTGGGCTTTGAAATGGGCCGCAAGGTTTAAATGGGGTGAGGGCCCGTTTAGTTAATAGATGTTTAGTTTAAAATTCAATTTAAATTGTATTAACTTGTACAGTACATATCTTGGCCATACTGTATCAGAAATTCGAACGGTCTATTATGTTAGGACCGTATGGACAGGAGCAACACAATGAGACTGACTGGAAGTCCATCGGAGCTCGTTACAATTTATGGCAAAATAAATTGTCCGACTGAATCCAATAACGCAAACTGTTATTTAACGATTAACGCGCAACTGTGAGTAAATCTCACTAACTCTGAACAGTTTATAATTTCATGTTGTATTTTTAGAACTGTTAAATATTGGCTGATTGACTGTGTGTTGACTGTTTGATTGAACTGCTAGTCAGTTAGTTGAATTTCTATATTGATTCTGTTTAACAAAATATATCATATGGAACTGAAAGCGATGTTGATTTTATTGTGTAACATCTGTGGATGCAGGGAAATAGGTTGGAGGAATCCAACTGGATTCCTCAACAGTTATTTTATTGTTTTTCATATATTGTGATATATGATGTGATATATAATCTGTTGTCGATTATATGTGTTTGAACGATATTGATCATCGTGATTTGATATGTTGAATATTATAACATACCGGAATGGTGAAAAGGGAATTTTCAAAATGAATATTGAAAATAGATTTTTTATAAAATCAAAGGATTTTATAAAAGAGATAATATTTATAACAATCAAAGGATTTTATAAAAGAGATAATATTTATAACAACCAAAGAAGATTTTATAAAAGGAATTATTTATAAATGGAATATTTATAAATAGAAATTTATTTATAAATGGATTATTTATAAATAGAAAATACTTAGAAATGAAACCTTAAAGAAATTATTTGCAAACCATTTGCAAATAGATTAGAACAAGAAAGGTTTGTAAACCATTTACAAATCAATCAGAAAGGGAAATCATTTGTAAAGTGAAGAACCGTTACTAAAAGTAAATCTTTATAAATGAATAGTTTAATCGAATATAGTTTATTCGAATAGTAAAAGGAGTTAAACGATTTTAGTTTAATCGAGTTAAAGGGAGTTAATTGATGTTAGTTTAATTGAAAGGAGTTAATCGATGTTAGTTTAATCGATTAGAGTTAAAGCAAAGGAGTTAATCGAATATAGTTTATTCGAATAGTAAAAGGAGTTAATCGAATATAGTTTATTCAAATATAATAAAGGAGTTAATCGAATATATAGTTTATTCAAATAGAATAAAGGAGTTAATCGAATATATAGTTTATTCAAATAGAATTAAAAGAGTTATCAAATTTAGTTTATTCGATAGGAGTTAAGTGAATAGAGTTAAAGTTAAATCAAAAGAGTTAAGTGAATAGAATCAATTGAGTTAATCGAATATAGTTTATTCGAATAGAGTTAAAGGAGTTATCAAATATAGTTTATTCGAAAGGAGTTAAGTGAAATGAGTAAATCAATAGTGTTAGTCCAATAGAGTTATTCTAATAGCGTTAGTCCAATAGAGTTAATCCAATAGCGTTAATCCAATAAAGTTAATTGATAAGGGTTAATCGAATAGAGTAATTTGAATAGAGTTATCGAATATACCTTATTCGAAGGAAAGAATTTTCGAATAAGAGATGATTCGAAGGAGGGTTAAGTAAGGAAGTTAGTTACAGAAATATAAAGTGAACTTTGCCTATTTCAAAGTTAGAAATGTTGTTCAGTTAAGGTCTGAGAGGTAGTTCTACCCCAACTTGATTGGCTTCGTATTTAACTAAGAAATGGTTAAGGTTCGGCAGTAAAGGGTGGTTAAGTGAATTTAGTAATTTAAGGAAATGGTTTGAGTTGGCATAGCGATAGTTTGTTTAAACATCTGTCTAAGTCCAATGAAGAAGCTTTGGAAATGTTTTCCAAATAAGAAACCAGAAATATTTTCTAATAAAGAAAACAAGAAATGGAAATGTTTTCCATTGTTAATAACGTATATTTTCCAAATTTAGAAAATAAGAAATATTGAATATAGGGAAACAGAAGATAAGTAAATTAATGAAATAAAGAGATAAATGTTGAATGATGTTTGATCGATATAAATTTCCATTTGGAAATAATATCGTTGTTTGCATACATGTTTTTCTTCGATAGTTAAATCACAGACTATCGGAGTTTTGACCATTTTAACGTTATTAATATGGAGAGACCAGTTGGATTATTATCCAAAGAACCACTCTGTATTGGCATAAGCGTTGCGAATCATATATGCCAAAGGAAATTGAAGACGGAGTTATGCAAGGGCTATCCTGTTTACAGAATAGTGCCTTCGGTTCATCCTGTTCCTGGGTGACTTGTATGGATGGATGTCTGACAGAGTATTTCCAGATGATCACGTATATTGATTTCTCCAACCGTACCAAGAGTGGAAGCGGAGAAGGAAACTTATTTTAGCTAACACATAATGTATGATTGAGGACGTCAATCGGTGATTTGATGGATTTGACGATGTGACATTCGAAGTGAATCTGATGTGATGATAAAGAGTAGCTTCTAGCCTCACATCCGATAAATGACAGAAATCGGGCAGGCAGCATGGCTAAGTCGGTCGCACCGAAGTAGGGTGTATAATCACCTGATCTAGAGTTTCATTTACTTCTAAAAATCTATTGTCGATACTGTCCAATTCGGGAAACGGTTGCTGATCCCAACCGTTGGTGATATACATTCGATACACTCAAGCGAAATGAGTGGTCGGTCATGTGTGGCCGGGTTGCAAGATGTTCTTGTTGAACCCAGTGTATTCCTTTCTAGAGGTACACTAGCGAAAGGTGGTTCCATACCTTGTCATAGTTGGAAACCCATTACCCAATACGTGCTTGCGGTTTTGATTGTATACAATATATGTAGAACGTGAGATGAAAGCGTTTCTGCTAGATGATTATTATATTGTGTCGATAGACATTATTATAATATCAAAAGGTTTTTGATATAAAGATATTTGGATTCTCATAAGGGAAAAACCCGTTCCGTTATACGGCGTGGTCTTATGAGATATCGATTACCTGCTTGAACTGTTTTAAACTGTTTTACTCACACCAGTCCCATTACTGACCCGGAGTTTATTTTGTTTGTTTTCCCTAAACTCTTGGGTGCCTAAATTTGTACGGGCAGCCAAGTAGTCGGGATTTACAGATATACTGGAAGCGCTTGGAGCAGGAGGCTTCAGGATCATATAGTTATAGTTATTTCCGCTGTGTTGTAAGTGCTGTACTTTGACAATGATATGTATATTCAAGCACAGATTTGTATTTCAAAGTTATGTTATGAAATATATTTATTCGTTCCGCTGTGAGATTCGTGTGACTCTGATATTGTGTTCTTCTTCTTCTTCTACTCTAAGTTTCTATCTTATCTTTCCTCACCCTCTAATTTCTTTCATTTATGACCGGAATTTTTCGATGTTTGGTTAGTCATCATTGGGTTTATGGCGATAACCAAAGTCGACAAAATCCCGGGTCATTACAATATATTTAATGGCCTGAATAGAACGCGCCGCGCCGCGGTAGTTCACGAATTTTGACATTGACTTCAAATTGACATTACGGGAGATCCGACCGTCGGATTCTCCTAAAGCCGGAACCGTTGGGTTCGTATTGAAAAGAGCTTTCCAATGGATGTAATAGATTTGAAATCTAACTGTTGGATTTGGAATTATGTCCAAATCAAAATTGGAAAAGGTTGCTGTAAGTGCAGTTCGATGACCGTTTATGGAAATCGACTGTACGGGCCTTGAAAAAATTATTAAAAATATTAATAATTTGTGTAAAATCATAGTAAATGATTTGGAAAGAATTTTGAAGAAAAATTCCACGTTTGTAAAGACAAAAATATATTTTTATCAGAATGAACTAATTATGAACTAGAATTATAATCCGATATTTTTAAATAAATAAAATGGATTTGAAATGGTTTTAAAAATAACCAGAATTTCCAATATATGAATTGGAATGGATTTGAATCGAAATTATCTTTGGAATATTTCGATATTGGATTATATGATTATACGGATATTGTAGAGGAACTCAGAAGATAAATATATATATATATATATTGTTATTCCTCATACGATATTTGTTGATTTCAGAATTTTATATTGAAAATAAGCCGATATAATTTCTATTCAGAGCCTTGTATTTAATATAGAATTGGATTTTGTGTTTGTCTTTATTAACATTGTTCTTAAACCCAGTGTGAAAAGAATAAATCTTTTAAATAAGATTTAAAGAAGAATTACCAATTAATTAACATTTAATTGGAATTGAAAATGAAATGTGAATTAGGTTTATTGTGAACTGTGTTTTTATTGACATTCGTTCTTTAACCCGATTTACAGTGAAATGTGACTTGGAATTTATAAATCTTTTTATTAAGATTTATTGGGAATTTTCCAAAGTAAAGTTTTCCAATTTAATATATTAAATTGGAACTGAATGGAATTCGATTTGACAATAATCGTAACGAGCTTCTGTGGAGGAAGACTGTTAATATATATGGAATTTAAAAGGGCTTTATCGTTATTCCATTTATATTGTTAGTTAGATATGGAAATTGATATCGATTATATATTGATCTTTTTTCCGTGAAGATTACATTTTTATGGAAGAGGATTTGGGTTTATTGTGAACCGTGTTTTGAATGACTTTGGTTCTTTAACCCGGTTAAAGACAGGATTACATGTCTAACATTGTATTTCGAACTGTATGGTTGATCTCTACTAAATATATATCTGTTTGGTGGTGGAGAATTTATTCTCTTGCTTAACACCCTTCTCTAAGACGGACGAGCTTAGAGGTTATATATCGGCAATCAATAGCACGGTGTGGTTCGCTAATCCCGACTAGTTTGGAAAACCTTAACATGGTTTGAAATGATACCCAAAGGAAGATTAAAGAATAAATTTAGAAGAATTTATCTTTGATAAAATTAATGGAAACCTTTCCCTAAGAATGTGAAATTTAGAAACTAACTGTAGGTTAGCTAAGAAGAATGGTTTCCTGGGTATTGATCTGATGTTGGTTTCGGCCTTCGGGGTTAATATTTGGGGAATTGTTCTCTTGCTAATTTATGGTTAGTGACTGATGAATTGGAATGAGGCGTATGTTGTGTTTGTGTAACATTTTTTTATTATATACGCGGGTCATTCAGAAAGGCCGGGTTTATACCCATTCTGAATAACCGATTCGACGATATGTCGAAGATGAAGACGGTGGTTGAAGACTAGAAGTCTTCACATCGTTTGGGTGATTACTGATGAACTTGATTGGGCTGTACAGCCAAGAGGAGGGAATCAGTTGGTGATCGTCCAGACGTACTGGGAGATCGATGGATATGCGAGGAAAGTGCCTCTGGTTTCGTTCAGACCCAGAACGAACTTGTAAATGGACTGTGTGTCTGACATTGGATTTTATTTTGTGCCAATTAATCTCTATTAAATATATATCTGTTTGGCGGCGAAGAATTTATTATCTTGCTTAACGCCCTTCTCTGAGACGTACAAGCTCAGAGGTTGTATATCGATGGACATCAATCGCATGGAGTGAATTGCCTGTGTGGCAAATGATCAAGGCTTCTGTTGAAAAGAAAAGTCTTGTGGTTGATGATCAAATCACGGCCTACGTGGCATAGCTTTTTGTATAGCATGGATTCGCGAGCCTCACACCTCGGTATGAGTCAAAAACGGGATAAGGACTGCAGGAAGAGCACGACGTTTCTTTCTAGCTATGGGTGGTGTCAGTGCTTAAACTGGCTGACATTTATATGTATATATATATATATATATATATATATTTACCTATGTTGTTGTTGGAATGAGGCGCCTCGATTTTAGGTCTGTTAGGACCGGGAAACGTGTGTTCAGGAATAATTAATCATCAAACGTAAGGGAGGACCGGCCCTGAAGCATCCAAGGGTTACCCAGAGTGTGTAGTCCTGAGGCATTTGCTAGAGTGTCTCGAAGCGGAGAGGAGCTTGCCCCTTGCCTCGACTCATGACGGAAATCCAATTTCCAATACGTGATATTGCGGTTTTATTTGTAGAGCCTAGTATGGCGACATGATAGATGGTACCCATGCCGCCTATGATTGATATTTATGATTGAAATTGTTTTGACACTATACACTTTTAATAGTATCAAATGATTTGTTTTAAACATACCAAGCATATTTGGCTATTATAAGGGAAAACCCTATCCTCCGGCTTGTGTTGCATTGTGTGATGGGACCTCGGTCTTATAATAGCTTCATTTGTCCAAAAAAACGTTGCGCTATTTATTCTATGCACTGGTACTCTTAGGAGGAAACACGTTTCGTGTTATACGGCGTGATCCCTTGATTTACTCCATTTTAAAGTAATGTTTTAAATAACTGTTTTAGTTCTCACACTAGTCACATGACTGACCTGGAGTTTATTTTTTTAACCTAAACTCTGGGTGCCCCTATTTTCCACATGGGCAACTAGTAGTTTTGGTTCTGCAGATTTATATTCACAGATCCCGGTTTACAGCTGGAATGTATTCGGAAAGCTCTGTATCCGTGTATCTCTTTCAGTTGTGCTTTGTATTATTTTCCGCTGCATTGTAATCTGTAAATCTCTGATATTTATCAAATGTATATTATTTGTTCACACTATGTATATTCTTGTACTCTGATGTAAATTGTTGTAATAAACAATGAAATGTTCTTCTGTTTGTGTTCTGATTTGTCGTGTTCTCATCTCAATCCGGGCTTTCCTTTACGGGGAAGTTTGGGTCATTACATTTTGTTATCAGAGCTTTGGTTTTACAGAGCTCGAGAACAAGACACATTAAAACCAAATGAAAGAATTCATCAGAGATTGGATTAGTAATATCCAATGAGAATGACTCGTTAGAGATAGGATCAGTAGTATCCTAAAATGAGTCTAAAGAGTGTTATTTTTAAAATAAAAATGAGAACAAATTCTGTTTTGAAAATTTAATCTAATTATACGTATTTGAGTATAATATATTATTTTATTTTGGACAATCCAGTATATGAGATTTTGCATATACGCGTCATGAACGTATATACGAAGTTTTAATATATTGGGTGGATATAGAATCACACTCTAGTCGCCCAGAGACGATCCTGATGATTACTATAGTATTATCAGTATTTGTGTTCGAGTTTCAAAAGTGGGATTTTTATATATTTCCAATTGACTGGTGTGAGAACCAAAACTAGATAGGGTTATTGTTGTGAATTGGCATCAAAAACATGATTTTGAGAATATATATAAAAGTTATGTGTTTGAAACGATAATCAACTAATTGATTGCTGATTGTATTGTTTGAGTATTGGTTTGATTAATTAAAATTTTGAATCAATAAGCCAAATTGAATCAAATATTCAATTGAATTGAATTTTTTTGGAAATTGCATACATGCACATACATGTGTATTGAACAGGTCACAGCAAGGAAGCTAGAGAAGAGGAATAAAATTGTACGTCCAACAAATAGGTATATGTTTACAAATTTATTGGGTTTTTGAACGATTTTATGAGCCGCTTGGCTTTTTCTTTTTCTTTTTGGATGATGAGGGCCCTACATGGCTAGTTGTGGTTTTAAATGTCTCCCCGTACAAAGGAGATAATGGCGAAATTTTTCGAAAATTTAGGGTGTTAGCCAAATTTTTGAAAAAACTGAAAATCCTTAGAAATTGAAAAGTTGAAGAATGAAAGTTGAGTTGGTTGGTTAAACAATTTTCAGCTCCGTTCCTTTTCGTGGATGAAAAGATTTTATGTGGGGGAGATTGTAACAACCTGGAAAATTAGAACCAATTTAAATTTTTTATTTTGGCAATTTTAATGAATTTTGAATATTTAAAATGATTTATTTTAAATAATAACGACTAGAAATTTATTTTGAATAGAATTAGAATGTATAAATTTATTTGAATTAAAGTTAGAACATAAATATTTACTTTAATTATAAAAGGAATTGGAAATGACGCGGTAATTTGAAAATTCGATTTCAAATGAATGTACATGATTCAAAAGAAACCGGATTTTGGTGAAACCAAAAATATTTTAATCTATTTGAATATATCTTTCCAACGAATGTGAAAAATTCAGATTTCATAGCAGGAATAAAAAGTTATGTCTAGTTGAAAATTAGAATAGTCGCTATGGGATTTTATATAATATATAGCCCTTAAAAATAGCGATTTTGCAAATGACCTCCGTTTTCGACGAGACCACTTTTGTTGGATCCAGAATGTCAAATTATTACTGGATTCCAATTTTCATAACTTTTGGGATTAAAATGTGAGCGTGGCAAAAGAAAACGTGTTTTGTCAATTTCAGTCAATTTGGATCCACCAGAAAATGACCGTTTTTCAAAGGGGGTTTTTAGCCTCAAGGACAAAGTAAACAAAAAATTGTTCCATAAGGACAATGGGGTAAAAATTTATTCATAAGGACAAATTTAAGTATAAAGGGAGGAATTCAAGGAACACTATAATTCTTCCGTTTACACTAAAATTTGTCCTTATGGACAAAATTTTAGCTTCTTGTCCTTATGGAACAATTTTTTGTTCACTCTGTCCTTCAGAGTATTTTCCTTTTTTTCAAAGGGTCTCCAAATTCGACGAAATTAGTTTAGTTAGGACCGTATCGTCAAAACATGGCCAGATTTATTTTTTTGGAATTTTTTGAGTCAGTATGCGGCCCCAGTAAATGGAAATGTACGTTGAAATCAATTTTGAATGTTATATCAATTTATATTTTAATATTGATGAAAATTGATCGTAATAACCGAACTAGCTTACGAAACATATCTCATTGCGTTCGGAATGCGGGTAATTAGCTAGGGGCGACAGTTGTTGGGTCTCGTTTGGAGTTTGAATTAAAAAGCTACTTTTTGGATTTAAATTAAATAAATTATATAATTTTTTATATAAGTCAACCCCTATACCTTTCTCTCCCTCACCCTCTCGTTCAAAACCGAAAAGAAAAATGAAAGAAAGAAACCCAGATCGACGTCGCTTCCCCCTTATCGCCACCGCGCCTCCGTTGGAGGGCCACCCTCCTACTGCGCAAACTCCCCGCTTCACCCCCATCACCCCTTCCCCAATTCGAGCAAATCGAGAAACCTTAGAAGTCGCTATCCGCCTGAAGCAGCCACCCACCTGAAGTGTAACAACCCGGAAAATCAGAAATAATTAAAAAAAAATATTTGGCCAATTTTAATCAATTTTGAATATTTAAAATGATTTATTTTAAGTAATAACGACAAGAAATTTAATTTGAATAGAATTAGAATGTATATACTTATTTGAATCGAAGTTAGAATACAAATATTTATTTTAATTATGAAAGGAATTGGGAATGGCGCAATAGTTTGAAAATTCGATTTCAATTTTCAAATGAATGTACAGGATTCAAAATAAATAGGATTTTAGTGAAACTAGAAATATTTGAAACTGTTTGAAAATATCTTCCAAACGAATCTGAAAAATCAAAATTTCATAGTGGGAATAAAAAGTTATGTCCAATTGGAAAGTCAGAATAGTCGCTATGGAAATATAGCCCTTAAAAATAGCGATTTTGTAAACGATCTCCATTTTCGACGAGACCACTTTTGTTGGATTCGGAATGTCAAATTATTGCTAGATTCCAATTTTCATAATTTTTGGAATTAATATGTGAGCGTGGCGAATTTAAATGCGTTTGGTAATTTCAGTTTGAATTTAATCGACTTGAAAATGACTGTTTTTCAAACAGTCACCAAATTCGACGAAATTAGTTATGTTGGGACCGTATCGTCAAAACTAGCCAGATTTATTTTTTTGGAATTTTTGGGATCCGTATGTGGCCCAAGTAAATTGAAATGTGCATTCAAATTCAATATATATTGATTTATATTTTGGATTTGATGGAAACTGATCGAAACGATCAAATTGGCCTATGAAACATATTCCATTGTGTTCGGAATGGGGGTAATTAGCTAGGGGCGACAGTCGTTGGGCTTGAATTGGAGTTCAAATTAAAAAGGTAACTTTTTGGAGATAAATTAAAATAAATATATATTTTATTATATAAAACAACCGCCTTCTATTCTCTCGGTCAGCACTCGAATTAGATATAAAAAAAGCCCTAAACACTCGGTCGATCGTTCCCGCCTGCGCCCCTCCAGGCGGCGCTGCACCGCCGCGCCTCTGGTCGTGCCTGAGCACCCCTCCAATCTCCTCCCTCCTCCTCCACGCTCCCTCCTCCATTCGAAACCAACCCCTCTTCTCCTCGATTTGAAGAAGCCCTGGTCCTGAAAACAAACGCCGCCGTCAGCTTCAGGGGCCAGCCGCGACCTCTCCCCTAGACTGCAGATCTCCGACGCCGTCAAGTCCCCCCATTCCCATTTCCATATCTGAGTTTTATTTTGATTTATGTTTGTAATTTTTATTATGAAATAGATGGGTAAAAATATAATTTTTAATGGTTTAAAAATCTGATTTTTAATGTGTATAACTGTAACGACACGGGTTTCGCCCGACCTTAATCGATCGCAAAATCGACCAAGACCGTTCAAAATCCGCATACGTTAACTTTGGGAATACAACACATCAGAACAATAACAGCAGACTTTTATTACATCATGATAATATAACATCAGAGTACAGAATATATCAGAGTACATCGAAATTAAAATACAGCGGAAGGAAAATTTACAATAAATTAAATACAGTGCAGCGGAAATAAAATAACTAAGGCAGCGGAAGGCTTCCAATGTTCTGGACACAGCTTTAAGCTTCAATCCAGGATCCTGCTAAAGAGGTAAACATGTAGACAAACTGCTCGACTGCCCGTGTGGAGAAGAGGGCACCCGAGTTTGCAAAAAGGTGGAAACAAACAACGGGTCAGTCGTGGGACTGGTGTGAGAATTCTTAACTAATAAATCACTATTAATAGGGCAAATCCAAAGACCACGCCGCTAATGCGGAACGGGTTTACTCAAATGGATTGCCGTGCATAAACGTGTCATAATAAATGATAAGTAAATCGTACAACAACGCTATGCTTTTTAGAAAAATGAAATCACCATAAGACTCAGGTCCCATCACACAATGCAACGCACACCAGAGGATAGAGTTTTACCTTATGGTGATCAAACATGATAAATACGGCAAATACGAGTTTGATATTATTATTAGTGTATATGTTTTAAAAACAATTTCAATCATAATGTATCAATCCTAGGAAGCATAGGTACCATATGCTATGCCTCCGTACTAGTAATACAATCAAAACCGAATGGCGCGTATTGAAAATTGGTTTCCATCATGAGTCAAGGCTAGGGAGGAGCTCCTTACCGATTCGAGACACTCTAGCTAATGCATCAGGATTACCCGCAGTTAACCCTTGG
Source organism: Allium sativum (assembly GCA_030737875.1). NCBI lineage: Eukaryota > Viridiplantae > Streptophyta > Magnoliopsida > Asparagales > Amaryllidaceae > Allium > Allium sativum. The sequence continues at coordinate 384,257,117 of CM060924.1, forward strand.
AAATGGCAGGGCCGGTCCTCAAATACAGCTTAGAGGATTGGCAATTCCTAAGCACACGTTCCCCGGTCCTATAGGACCTATCCGAGGCACCTCATTCCATCATCCACATAAGTAAAATGTCAGGGCTGGTAGGTCACTGACACCACTCTAGCTAGAAAGAAACGTGTTGCTCTCCCTGCGTTCCCTTCTCCCGTTTTAGACTCCGCCGGTTTGTGAGGCTCGTGAAGTCACGTCATACACAAAGCTATACCTAAACAGGTTATGCTTTGATCATCCCACAAGGCCTGCTTTTCAACAAAGCCTTGATCATATGCATCTTAGCATGCCACATCATCACTTTATATCACACTACCAATCATTTGCCGAAATATATGAACGGGTGTTAAGCAAGAGAATAAATTCTCCGCCACCAAACATCCATACATTCGACAGAAGATTAATAACATGATATATAATGGAGTACGATGTCAGACACACAATCCATTTATAAGCTTATGCTCTGGGTCTGCGCGAAAGCCAAATCCGTTCAATCAACGTGTTCGTTCGGACGACGACCATGACCTTGACTTGGGAGCAAATCAATTCAAAGTCTCAATCGCTGTCCTCCTGAGGGGAAGATTGACGGTCTTCATTAGTCGTCTTCTTCTTCAATTCTCATCGTCGTTTGATTATTTGGAATGAGATTAACTCGGTCTTCCCAAATAATCTTCGTATATATATATATATGTAAATATATTGAAAACTCTTCCTTATCGTTATTTCTAATTTATAACGATTATTTCCTATTTTATTTAATTAAAAATAATTAAATCTTTAATCAACGACGATTCAGGTCAATGGCGATTTTGGCGTTGTTTTCAACCAATTTTGATTTTCACATAACTCAAAATCTAACCGTTGGATTTTGACGTATTATATATCGTTGGAAAGATCTTTCCAAGACGGTCCTAGCGGTTTCAGTTTCGGGAAAAATCCAACGGTCGGATCTTCCGGTATAGTCGTTTAAAAGTTCGATTTCAAAACGCGAACTACCGCGCTCGATTCGTTTAATTCTATATATATATAAATATATATATAAATAATTCGTTTAATTCATCGTTCTTACATACATCTCCCCTTTTCCTTTATTCTTTTTTTTCCACTTCTTAATCTTACATGAAAATGTAATTTATAATTAGACGGTGAATTATTCCCTTTTATCTTATTTTTATTTTAAAATCTTTATAATTTACATTAAAATGTAAATTATAATTCATCGCTCTATTTATTCCATTTCATCTTTCAATTATATTATGATTCCATTTACATATATAAAATACTCATTCTCTTTCTAAATGCATTCCCAATCTCAATTACATCTAAAATGTAATTTTATTTTACGATGACATTTCCATTCTATTCACATTAAAAATAATGTACATTTCCTACGATGAAAAATTCTCTTTTAATATACATTAAAAATAATGTATTTTTATCCTACGTTATGTTTTTCTTTTTATTAACATTGAAAATAATGTTACCTTAACATACAATGCATTTTCTATTTTTATTAACATTGAAAATAATGTTAAATTTTTCTATCTTTACATTACACATGAAAAATGTATATTTTGATACATCGCAAATTCCTACTTTATATTTACAAAATAAAGAGTAAACCTTGTCATTCGGTGAATTCCTACCTTATTTTACAAATAAAAAGTAAATCTTATCATACAGTGAAAATACCAACTTACTTTTACAAATAAAAGTGTACATCTTATCATGTGGTGAAAATACTCTAATATTAACCTTATAAATAAATGTTAATGCCAATTTCTCTTACAATGTAAATTTCTCTTTTTATACATACATTAATAAAAGTGTGTTAATACATACGGTGCAATCTTCTTTTTAATCAATATCAAAAATAATGTTGAACAATCTTTTCTTTTTATATAACATTAAAATAATGTTAATAAATCATATGGTCCATTCTCTTTTAATATTTACATTAGAATAATGTAAATCAATCTTTCCTTTTCATATACATTTATAAATAATGTACATTTTTCTTACGAGGTAAATTCTCTTTTGTTTAACATTATAAATAATGTTAATCTTACATACGGTTCAATTCCTTTTTATTAACATTAAAAATAATGTTAAATTTACATACAATGCATTTTCTATTTATTAACATTAAAAATAACGTTAAATTTACATACAATGCATTTCTTATTTATTAACATTAAAAATAACGTTAAATTTACATACAATGCATTTCCTATTTATTAACATTAAAAATAACGTTAAATTTACATACAATGCATCTCCTATTTATTAACATTAAAAATAATGTTAAATTTACATACAATGCATTTCCTATTTATTAACATTAAAAATAATGTTAACTTCATACAGTTAATTTTCTTTATATTAACATTTTAAATAATGTTAACTTAACATGCGGTGTATTTCAATTATATTACATTATAAATTAATGTGAAATAGCATACGGTGGATTTCTTTTCTTTTAACATTAAACAAAAATGTCAATCTAACATACGGTGCATTTTCTTAAATTTTAACATTATAAAATAATGTAAATTTACATACAGTGGAATTCTTTTATATTTCATTATTAATAAAAGACGGTGAAAATTTGTGTCTTTTCAATTCAACAAAAATGACGGTGAAATTCCATCTTTCCTTTTTAACCAAAATGAAATCATTTTCTTTTTAAATAAAAATTAATGTTAATGTCTTTCTTTTCTTTTATTAACAAAAATTAATGTTAATGTCTTTCTTTTCTTTTATTAACAAAAATTAATGTTAATGTCTTTCTTTTCATATCAAAATAAATTCAGCGTTCTTAATCTTAATAACTTACGTTAACAAAAATATACTTAAAGTTATTAATATTAATAAAAGAATACCTTTTATTATTTAAACATACCTAACGTTATTAATCTTAATAAAAGAATTAACTTTTATTATCAAAACCTATTTAACGTACTTAACATTAATAAAAGAAGACTTTTATTATTAAAAACGTTTTAGCGTTCTTAACTTTAATAAAAGAAACAACTTTTATTAACTAATATTTCAGCGTTCTAATCTTTAATAAAAGATTAGACTTTTTATTACTAAACATTTTCAACGTTCTTATAAGACTTTTAATGAAATGTTATATTTTGGAAAAAAAACTCTCCTTCTTTATTAATCCATCATTAATGCTGCATTTATTATCATTATATTAAATCTTTCAAAATGTATGACCTTTTGAATTTCAAACCTTTATATTAATTAATTAATTAATATCGCATTAACCTCTCATATTAGATATATATTGTTGTGGTTGCTGGAGATGCCGGGCGGGTCCGAGCAGTCTTATACCACAACTCAATCTAACCTCGGGTCAAGCATATCCTATTTATTTTAATTATTAAAATAAATGTTAAGTGATAATTTTCAAATTTCAAAACTTGAATCATTTATTATATGATAAATGAAATTAATGTTATTAACCATTTTCGCCAAAGATAGCATGAAATTATCAAGACAGCTTAATTCACATTAAATTACATTTAATGTTATTAAATTCCACATTAATTCTGTAACGGAAAATCGTTTGAAAAGTTTCAATTTTCTTTCATCGGAATGAGACACAACCAATGCATTCAAAACATGAATTTCCAAAACAACGCATTTTCAAAATAAGGTATATGCTAATTCCAACAATCACAAAATTACATTTCAATAATTCAATCGACGTTCATCATTCATGCAATTGACATTAAACCAATATACATTAAATTTAACATACAAACAACACATAATGATCATTACAACAAAATTCAAATAACAGTGTATTGTTTGTGCACTTGGGCGATTAGTTTGAAAATAACGGCCCAATCAACATACACAAGTCAGGTAACTTGTGTATGGCTGTGTTACATAATTTATTAATAATTAGTGTTAATAAATTTACATGCCTATTACACAATTTCAAATCCAAACATCGCAATAACCCAAACATTAACTCACAACCAATTATGAATAACACGGAATTAATTCACAACAAATCATCACAGGCGTTAAAATATAATTATTTAATAAAATAAATAATTACTGAACATTAAAAATGAGTGAGAAAAGAGTTCTCACCTTTGTGGGCTTTAAATGACTGTTCGGGCCCAATTTTAGCCCAAAATTCAACATGCTCCAAATTTGATGAAATTAGTGTCTACGCGTAGCTCTTGACTCACTGATCGCAGCAAATCCTGTTTCGTACGATTTCGAGTTCGTATCAAAAAGATATGAATTTCCGAAGTTTGTAATAATTAAATAATTAATTTAAATTATGAAAATTACCCAAATTTCCAACTTGCTCCAAATTGGACAAAATTACTGCTCGCTCTAAGCTCTTGACATAACGATCTTAACGGATTCAGTTTCATGCAATTTCGATAACGTGGCAAAAAGTTATGCACTTGCGAAGTTAACAAATCGATTAAAATAATATTTAAATTTGTAAAAATTACCCAAAATTTCAATTTTCTTCAAATTGGACAAATTTGGTGTTCACGCGAAGCTCTCATCGCCACGATCACAGCAGACCTGAAATCGTCAAATTTCGATCTCGTATGTAAAAGATATTGCATTACGAACATAGAACATAAATGTTTCGCGTTTAAGCCCCTAACCTTTTTTTTTCAAACAGCACCCTGAACTTAAAATGCTCGCCACGGCCAAACCGTACGTCGGAATTGAACGAAACCAGCGCCATTCTCTCCGGCTTCTCCCCCTCTTTCCATGGCTGGTGGTCCCCCCGTCCAATTCGCCACGTGGGGCCCACGATCTGCAGATGAACTGAAAAGTACAGTTTCCGTTCATCTTGGTGTTGCGGCCGCCTCGGTGCTCTAAATGCCCCCAAATTTTTACAGTAGCTTGGCCTCGACCTCCCGAACAACTTCTCTGTTTGTCACCTCGCTTGAAAATGCACGGATTGACGGGAAATTGCTCATCTTTGCGACTGTCCTGTTTTCAACACCCCTCCAATAAAATCTACATTCCGGCCAACTCCGACCACCTGAGACCATGCCACCACCGCCAAAAGAACCGTATGGTTTCCCTCTACCTCTGCCTGAAGTCACTCGAGCTAACTCTCTTCGTGGGGCCCGCAATAGCCAAAAAACGAAAATATGGCTGCTGACTTTAGGTTGAGATTCCGGCGAACCCGTGCGACGATAGGTCTTGAATTTTTCGTGGTAGATAGAGCATAAGAAGATGAACAAAACCCAGAAAGGGTTTGGTCTGATTTGGTTTGGATTGAGAGTTATAAATTGTTTTGTTTTCAGGGGCTTATTTGCAAATAATTATTTAGAGTGGAGGTCATGAAAATGAAGAAGGAGAAGGTGGCTGGTAGTTTAGGGTTATGATTCAGCTAATGGCTGAGGAAAAGATATTTTATATGGGGTTAAGAATGTTATTAGGCCCAATTACCCTTTTATGTATTTATTTATACAATTTGCACCCATTTTCATATTCTAAAAATTCGTGTTAACACCTACGAATTCCAATTTTTATGAAAATTGAAAAATAAATATTTCTTGACATTACGGATTCAAAGAAACTGGTTTCGTTAAATTCCGAGTCCGTATGAATAAATTATGAATTTTTAAAGTCTGAAAATTGACCGTTTTTCACTGTAAAATTAATAACGACCACATACTGACTCCAAAAATTACGAATTTTGGAATCTAGTAATAATTTAATATTCCGGATCCAACAAAAGTGGTCTCGTCAAAAACGGAAGTCGTTTGCAAAATTTCCATTTTTAAGGCGTATATATTTAATATTAAAAATACATTTTTAAACAAATAATTTTCGTAACTCGAAATATATAAGTGTTTACTGTTTTTCAATGCAGAAACATTATTTTGAACTCAATGGAAGGGGTTTCGAGTCGAAATTCCTTTATATGCAAAAAGTAGCATTTTTGACCTATGCAAATTACCTAGCAACCTTTCTAAAAATTGAATTGGCCATAACTTTTGATTTCCGCTATGAAATTTCGATTTTTCGGATTCGTTGGAAAGATATTTTTAAATAGATTCTAATATTTTTGGTTTCACTAAAATCCGTTAAATTTTGCGTCCTGTACGGTCAGTCAAAGTTCAAGTTTGACTTTTCAAACTACCGCGCTATTTCTAACTCTTTTTATAATTAAAATTAAATTATTCATTCTAACTTCGATTTGAATCAAATTTGTGATCATTATTATTTAAAATAGATTATTTTAAATATCAAAACTCATTAAAATTGCTTAAAATAAAATTTTAAATTGGCCCCAAAATTCAGGGTTGTTACAGTCTCCCCCACTTAAAAACTTTTCGTCCTCGAAAAGGGACGAAGCTAAAATTTGATTAATTAACTAACTAATTTATATATATATATTTTCTCCATTGGTTTAAATAATTTCATTAGTTGATTAACTTTCAAATATATAACTTTTTGTATATTCAAAATCATATTTTCCAAAATAAAGTATAATTAATCACAAATACGTATATTATAGGCTTGCTACACCCAACTCATTCTAGGGCATTACTAACCCTATCTCTAATGAGTTTTCTCATTCTAGGATGCTGCTGATCCTATCTCTAATGAGTATTCTTATTGGATGTTACTAATCCAATCTCTGATGAGTCTTTTGTTCAGTTCTTATGAGTTGTACCCCAAAGATTTGAGCTAACCAAAGCTCTGATACCAACTGTAACGACACGGGTTTCGCCCGACCTTAATCGATCGCAAAATCGACCAAGACCGTTCAAAATCCGCATACGTTAACTTTGGGAATACAACACATCAGAACAATAACAGCAGACTTTTACTACATCATGATAATATAACATCAGAGTACAGAATATATCAGAGTACATCGAAATTAAAATACAGCGGAAGGAAAATTTACAATAAATTAAATACAGTGCAGCGGAAATAAAATAACTAAGGCAGCGGAAGGCTTCCAATGTTCTGGACACAGCTTTGAGCTTCAATCCAGGATCCTGCTAAAGAGGTAAACCTGTAGACAAACTGCTCGACTGCCCGTGTGGAGAAGAGGGCACCCGAGTTTGCAAAAAGGTGGAAACAAACAACGGGTCAGTCGTGGGACTGGTGTGAGAATTCTTAACTAATAAATCACTATTAATAGGGCAAATCCAAAGACCACGCCGCTAATGCGGAACGGGTTTACTCAAATGGATTGCCGTGCATAAACGTGTCATAATAAATGATAAGTAAATCGTACAACAACGCTATGCTTTTTAGAAAAATGAAATCACCATAAGACTCAGGTCCCATCACACAATGCAACGCACACCAGAGGATGGAGTTTTACCTTATGGTGATCAAACATGATAAATACGGCAAATACGAGTTTGATATTATTATTAGTGTAAATGTTTTAAAAACAATTTCAATCATAATGTATCAATCCTAGGAAGCATAGGTACCATATGCTATGCCTCCGTACTAGTAATACAATCAAAACCGAATGGCGCGTATTGGAAATTGGTTTCCATCATGAGTCAAGGCTAGGGAGGAGCTCCTTACCGATTCGAGACACTCTAGCTAATGCCTCAGGATTACCCGCAGTTAACCCTTGGAAATGGCAGGGCCGGTCCTCAAATACAGCTTAGAGGATTGGCAATTCCTAAGCACACGTTCCCCGGTCCTATAGGACATATCCGAGGCGCCTCATTCCATCATCCACATAAGTAAAATGTCAGGGCTGGTAGGTCACTGACACCACTCTAGCTAGAAAGAAACGTGCTGCTCTCCCTGCGTTCCCTTCTCCCGTTTTAGACTCCGCCGGTGTGTGAGACTCGTGAAGTCACGTCATACACAAAGCTATACCTAAACAGGTTATGCTTTGATCATCCCACAAGGCCTGCTTTTCAACAAAGCCTTGATCATATGCATCTTAGCATGCCACATCATCACTCCATATCACACTGCCAATCCTTTGCCGAAATATATGAACGGGTGTTAAGCAAGAGAATAAATTCTCCGCCACCAAACATCCATACATTCGACAGAAGATTAATAACATGATATATAATGGAGTACGATGTCAGACACACAATCCATTTATAAGCTTATGCTCTGGGTCTGCGCGAAAGCCAAATCCGTTCAATCAACGTGTTCGTTCGGACGACGACCATGACCTTGACTTGGGAGCAAATCAATTCAAAGTCTCAATCGCTGTCCTCCTGAGGGGAAGATTGACGGTCTTCATTAGTCGTCTTCTTCTTCAATTCTAATCGTCGTTTGATTATTTGGAATGAGATTAACTCGGTCTTCCCAAATAATCTTCGTATATATATATATGTAAATATATTGAAAACTCTTCCTTATCGTTATTTCTAATTTATAACGATTATTTCCTATTTTATTTAATTAAAAATAATTAAATCTTTAATCAACGACGATTCAGGTCAATGGTGATTTTGGCGTTGTTTTCAACCAATTTTGATTTTCACATAACTCAAAATCTAACCGTTGGATTTTGACGTATTATATATCGTTGGAAAGATCTTTCCAAGACGGTCCTAGCGGTTTCAGTTTCGGGAAAATCCAACGGTCGGATCTTCCGGTATAGTCGTTTAAAAGTTCGATTTCAAAACGCGAACTACCGCGCTCGATTCGTTTAATTCTATATATATATAAATATATATATATAAATAATTCGTTTAATTCATCGTTCTTACATACTTCTCCCCTTTTCCTTTATTCTTTCTTTTTTCCACTTCTTAATCTTACATGAAAATGTAATTTATAATTAGACGGTGAATTATTCCCTTTTATCTTATTTTTATTTTAAAATCTTTATAATTTACATTAAAATGTAAATTATAATTCATCGCTCTATTTATTCCATTTCATCTTTCAATTATATTATGATTCCATTTACATATATAAAATACTCATTCTCTTTCTAAATGCATTCCCAATCTCAATTACATCTAAAATGTAATTTTATTTTACGATGACATTTCCATTCTATTCACATTATAAATAATGTACATTTCCTACGATGAAAAATTCTCTTTTAATATACATTAAAAATAATGTATTTTTATCCTACGTTATGTTTTTCTTTTTATTAACATTGAAAATAATGTTACCTTAACATACAATGCATTTTCTATTTTTATTAACATTGAAAATAATGTTAAATTTTTCTATCTTTACATTACACATGAAAAATGTATATTTTGATACATCGCAAATTCCTACTTTATATTTACAAAATAAAGAGTAAACCTTGTCATTCGGTGAATTCCTACCTTATTTTACAAATAAAAAGTAAATCTTATCATACAGTGAAAATACCAACTTACTTTTATAAATAAAAGTGTACATCTTATCATGTGGTGAAAATACTCTAATATTAACATTATAAATAAATGTTAATGCCAATTTCTCTTACAATGTAAATTTCTCTTTTTATACATACATTAATAAAAGTGTGTTAATACATACGGTGCAATCTTCTTTTTAATCAATATCAAAAATAATGTTGAACAATCTTTTCTTCTTATATAACATTAAAATAATGTTAATAAATCATATGGTCCATTCTCTTTTAATATTTACATTAGAATAATGTAAATCAATCTTTCCTTTTCATATACATTTATAAATAATGTACATTTTTCTTACGAGGTAAATTCTCTTTTGTTTAACATTATAAATAATGTTAATCTTACATACGGTTCAATTCCTTTTTATTAACATTAAAAATAATGTTAAATTTACATACAATGCATTTTCTATTTATTAACATTAAAAATAACGTTAAATTTACATACAATGCATTTCTTATTTATTAACATTAAAAATAACGTTAAATTTACATACAATGCATTTCCTATTTATTAACATTAAAAATAACGTTAAATTTACATACAATGCATCTCCTATTTATTAACATTAAAAATAATGTTAAATTTACATACAATGCATTTCCTATTTATTAACATTAAAAATAATGTTAACTTCATACAGTTAATTTTCTTTATATTAACATTTTAAATAATGTTAACTTAACATGCGGTGTATTTCAATTATATTACATTATAAATTAATGTGAAATAGCATACGGTGGATTTCTTTTCTTTTAACATTAAACAAAAATGTCAATCTAACATACGGTGCATTTTCTTAAATTTTAACATTATAAAATAATGTAAATTTACATACAGTGGAATTCTTTTATATTTCATTATTAATACAAGACGGTGAAAATTTGTGTCTTTTCAATTCAACAAAAATGACGGTGAAATTCCATCTTTCCTTTTTAACCAAAATGAAATCATTTTCTTTTTAAATAAAAATCAATGTTAATGTCTTTCTTTTCTTTTATTAACAAAAATTAATGTTAATGTCTTTCTTTTCTTTTATTAACAAAAATTAATGTTAATGTCTTTCTTTTCTTTTATTAACAAAAATTAATGTTAATGTCTTTCTTTTCATATCAAAATAAATTCAGCGTTCTTAATCTTAATAACTTACGTTAACAAAAATATACTTAAAGTTATTAATATTAATAAAAGAATACCTTTTATTATTTAAACATACCTAACGTTATTAATCTTAATAAAAGAATTAACTTTTATTATCAAAACCTATTTAACGTACTTAACATTAATAAAAGAAGACTTTTATTATTAAAAACGTTTTAGCGTTCTTAACTTTAATAAAAGAAACAACTTTTATTAACTAATATTTCAGCGTTCTTATCTTTAATAAAAGATTAGACTTTTTATTACTAAACATTTTCAACGTTCTTATAAGACTTTTAATGAAATGTTACATTTTGGAAAAAAAAACTCTCCTTCTTTATTAATCCATCATTAATGCTGCATTTATTATCATTATATTAAATCTTTCAAAATGTATGACCTTTTGAATTTCAAACCTTTATATTAATTAATTAATTAATATCGCATTAACCTCTCATATTAGATATATATTGTTGTGGTTGCTGGAGATGCCGGGCGGGTCCGGGCAGTCTTATACCACAACTCAATCTAACCTCGGGTCAAGCATATCCTATTTATTTTAATTATTAAAATAAATGTTAAGTGATAATTTTCAAATTTCAAAACTTGAATCATTTATTATATGATAAATGAAATTAATGTTATTAACCATTTTCGCCAAAGATAGCATGAAATTATCAAGACAGCTTAATTCACATTAAATTACATTTAATGTTATTAAATTCCACATTAATTCTGTAACGGAAAATCATTTGAAAAGTTTCAAATTTCTTTCATCGGAATGAGACACAACCAATGCATTCAAAACATGAATTTCCAAAACAACGCATTTTCAAAATAAGATATATGCTAATTCCAACAATCACAAAATTACATTTCAATAATTCAATCGACGTTCATCATTCATGCAATTGACATTAAACCAATATACATTAAATTTAACATACAAACAACACATAATGATCATTACAACAAAATTCAAATAACAGTGTATTGTTTGTGCACTTGGGCGATTAGATTGAAAATAACGGCCCAATCAACATACACAAGTCAGGTAACTTGTGTATGGCTGTGTTACATAATTTATTAATAATTAGTGTTAATAAATTTACATGCCTATTACACAATTTCAAATCCAAACATCGCAATAACCCAAACATTAACTCACAACCAATTATGAATAACACGGAATTAATTCACAACAAATCATCACAGGCGTTAAAATATAATTATTTAATAAAATAAATAATTACTGAACATTAAAAATGAGTGAGAAAAGAGTTCTCACCTTTGTGGGCTTTAAATGACTGTTCGGGCCCAATTTTAGCCCAAAATTCAACATGCTCCAAATTTGATGAAATTAGTGTCTACGCGTAGCTCTCGACTCACTGATCGCAGCAAATCCTGTTTCGTACGATTTCGAGTTCGTATCAAAAAGATATGAATTTCCGAAGTTTGTAATAATTAAATAATTAATTTAAATTATGAAAATTACCCAAATTTCCAACTTGCTCCAAATTGGAAAAAATTACTGCTCGCTCTAAGCTCTTGACATAACGATCTCAACGGATTCAGTTTCACGCAATTTCGATAACGTGACAAAAAGTTATGCACTTGCGAAGTTAACAAATCGATTAAAATAATATTTAAATTTGTAAAAATTACCCAAAATTTCAATTTTCTTCAAATTGGACAAATTTGGTGTTCACGCGAAGCTCTCATCGCCACGATCACAGCAGACCTGAAATCGTCAAATTTCGATTTCGTATGAAAAAGATATTGCATTACGAACATAGAACATAAATGTTTCGCGTTTAAGCCCCTAACCTTTTTTTTTCAAACAGCACCCTGAACTTAAAATGCTCGCCACGGCCAAACCGTACGTCTGAATTGCACGAAACCAGCGCCATTCTCTCCGGCTTCTCCCCCTCTTTCCATGGCTGGTGGTCCCCCCCTCCAATTCGCCACGTGGGGCCCACGATCTGCAGATGAACGGAAAAGTACAGTTTCCGTTCATCTTGGTGCTGCGGCCGCCTCGGTGCTCTAAATGCCCCCAAATTTTTACAGTAGCTTGGCCTCGACCTCCCGAACAACTTCTCTGTTTCTAACCTCGCTTGAAAATTCACGGATTGACGGGAAATTGCTCATCTTTGCGACTGCCCTGTTTTCAGCACCCCTCCAATAAAATTGACATTCCGGCCAACTCCGACCACCTGAGACCATGCCACCACCGCCAAAAGAACCGTATGGTTCCCCTCTACCTCTGCCTGAAGTCGCTCGAGCTAACTCTCTTCGTGGGGCCCGCAATAGCCAAAAAACGAAAATATGGCTGCTGCCTTTAGGTTGAGATTCCGGCGAACCCGTGCGACGATAGGTCTTGAATTTTTCGTGGTAGATAGAGGATAAGAAGATGAACAAAACCCAGAAAGGGTTTGGTCTGATTTGGTTTGGATTGAGAGTTATAAATTGTTTTGTTTTCAGGGGCTTATTTGCAAAGAATTATTTAGAGCGGAGGCCATGAAAATGAAGAAGGAGAAGGTGGCTGGTAGGTTTAGGGTTATGATTCAGCTAATGGCTGAGGAAAAGATATTTTATATGGGGTTAAGAATGTTATTAGGCCCAATTACCCTTTTATGTATTTATTTATACAATTTGCACCCATTTTCATATTCTAAAAATTCGTGTTAACACCTACGAATTCCAATTTTTATGAAAATTGAAACAGAAATATTTCTTGACATTATGGATTCAAAGAAACTGGTTTCGTTAAATTCCGAGTCCGTATGAATAAATTATGAATTTTTAAAGTCTGAAAATTGACCGTTTTTCACTGTAAAATTAATAACGACCACATACTGACTCCAAAAATTACGAATTTTGGAATCTAGTAATAATTTAATATTCCGGATCCAACAAAAGTGGTCTCGTCAAAAACGGAAGTCGTTTGCAAAATTTCCATTTTTAAGGCGTATATATTTAATATTAAAAATACATTTTTAAACAAATAATTTTCGAAACTCGAAATATATAAGTGTTTACTTTTTTTCAATGCAGAAACATCATTTCGAACTCAATGGAAGTGGTTTCGAGTCGAAATTCCTTTATATGCAAAAAGTAGCATTTTTGACCTATGCAAATTACCTAGCGACCTTTCTAAAAATTGAATTGGCCATAACTTTTGATTTCCGTTATGAAATTTCGATTTTTTGGATTCGTTGGAAAGATATTTTTAAATAGATTCTAATATTTTTGGTTTCACTAAAATCCGTTAAATTTTGCGTCCTGTACGGTCAGTCAAAGTTCAAGTTTGACTTTTCAAACTACCGCGCTATTTCTAACTCTTTTTATAATTAAAATTAAATTATTCATTCTAACTTCGATTTGAATCAAATTTGTGATCATTATTATTTAAAATAGATTATTTTAAATATCAAAACTCATTAAAATTGCTTAAAATAAATTTTTAAATTGGCCCCAAAATTCAGGGTTGTTACAATAACATTGTGTATAGATTCGATTTTTATGAGAAAAAAGATTTGATTTTTGAAACTAAAAAGAGTTGATTTTTGAAACTAAAAAGATTTAATTTTTGATAACAAAAAGGTTCTTTTTATATAAAAAGGTATGATTTTGTTTATATAAAAAGATATGATTTTGTTTATATAATAGAGAATATAAAAATATTATTTTTATATGAGTACTGAATTAAAAATAGGATTTTTATATAATAGAGATATAAAAATATGATTTTTATATATGTAGCGACATAAAAAATTTGATCTTTTCTATATATATAGCGAAATGCGATTTTTAAATATATAAACATCATATTAAAAATGTGAGTTTTAATATGAACAGCGTAGAAAAGACAACGTTGAATTTCAGGCAAATCCCAACTATTCGGAAATTCAGGAATGAAATGGAGGAGTGGATCCCGAAGGTGAGGACTTCTCACTATAATTTCTTGTATAGTTATTTATTTTATAACTTCATATATGAACTGCTCCCCGTCGTCCACAGACCATGGACGACTTGTTTGATTTGATTGTGAAATGAAAATTGATTGTGGTGTGGAATGGAATAAAATATCCATGTGTTGAATAAAATATTTTATAGTTAAAAATATAATTTTTAACGTGTATAATAATAAAATAAACATTCATAAACAAATCGGACGATTTGTCTATGTACACACATTAACGGATATTGATTGGGACGATAAAATTTTACACATCGCCCAACTACACAAATAATATTCAGTATTTGTTGGTTGAAACCCCACACGGGTATTAGGATGATATTTGACGTACACTAATCCCAATTGTTCAGTTGTATGTCAATCGATGGGTTGACAGGCTGTTGTAAGCATTAATTATTTATATTTAACGCTTATGCAGTTATATAATACACTCTGGATGATGGTTGATTGTTTGTCTTTGTTGTGATATACATATGTTGTATGAAATCCATATAAATCAAATTATATGGTAATTGACTATGTCTGATTCCAATTCAAAACTAAAGAATATTTTAAATAACGAATATTTTAAAATAAGGAATATTTTAAAATAATATTCGGTATATAACTAAAATAAGATTTTGATGTCCGATTTGGGATGGACGCGAAAATATTTAAATATATATATATAAAGCCGTGTTGATTAGATTAACGCCATTTTGGACGTTAACGATAATTATATCGGTTTTATTCATTTTTATAATGAATATCGAAAAGGAAGTGATTTCAAAATCTAATGTTTTGAAAATATTATCATTTATATATTAATGATATGGAATATTCAATTTTGATTTGAAATTGAATATGAAGTTGAAATCGTTTCGAAAATCAATTTAAAATAATTTATAAAATATGTTTTAAATGGAAATCGATGATATATATATATATATATATATATATATAAGGCCTGAATAGAATGCGTCGCGCCACGGCAGTTCGCGAATTTCGACCATTGACTTCGAATGGACATTACGGGAGATTCGACCGTCAGATTCTCCTAAAACCGGAACCGTTGGGTTCGTATCGAAAAAAGCTTTTCGACAATGCAAAAGATTTGAAATCTAATGGTTGGATTTGGAATTATGTCCAAATCAAATTTGGAAAAGGTCGTTGTAAGTGCAGTTTAATGACCGTTTATGGAAATCGACTGTACGGGCCTTGATAAAATTATTAAAAATATCAATAATTTGTGTAAAATCATAATAAATGATTTGGAAAGAATTGGGATGAAAAATTCCAAAATTGAAAAGATAAAAATATATTTTTATCGAAATGAACTAGTTATGAACTAGAATTATAATCGAACATTTTTAAATAAATAAATTGGAATTGAAATGGTTTTAAAAATAACCCGAATTACCAATATATGAATTGGAGTGGATTTGAATCGAAATTATCTTCGGAATATTTCGATATTGGATTCCATGAATATATGGATATTGTGGAGGAATTTGGAAGATATATACATCGTTATTCAATCAATACGATATTTTTTGATTTCAGAAATTGATATTGAATATAAGCCGATATAATTTCTATTTAGAGCCTTGTATTTAATATTGTATTGGATTTTGGGTTTGTCATGTACTGTGTTTTAAATGACACTGTTCTTAAACCCAGCTGAGAAAAGATATAAATCTTTTCATTCAGATTTGATGAAGTTTACCAATTAATTAACATTTAATTGGAATTAAATTGAAACTGTTTTTTTTTTTGGTTTATCATGAACGGTGTTTTAAATAACATTTATTCTTTAACCCGATTAACAATGGAATGAGATTTTGGATTTGTCGTAAATGGTATCTTTAATAATACTGTTCTTAAACGCAATGGAGTTAAGAAAATTAGAAAATAACTGGAGATTAGCTAAATTGAATGGTTTCCTGGGTATTGATCTGATATTGGTTTCGGCCTTCGGGATTAATACTTAGGGAATTGTTCTCTTACTAGTTTACGGTTAGAGATTGATGTGATGGGGTCTTTAGTAACACTGTTCTTGAACCCCATGTGAAGAGAATAAATCTTTTAATTAAGCCTGTTAGAGTTTCCAATTATATTTAATAATTGGAATAAAATGGAATGTGAATTGGGTTTATCGCGAACTGTGTTTTTAACGACATTCGTTATTTAACCCGATTTACAGTGAAATATGATTTGAAATTTATAAATCTTTTGTTATGATTTAAAGGAGATTTTCCAAAGTAAAGTTTTCCAATTTAACATATTAAATTGGAATTGAATGGAATTCGATTTGGTAAGAATCGAAGTGAGCTTCTGTAGTGGAAGACTGTTAATATATATGGATTTTAAAAGGCTTTGTCGTTATTCCATTTATATTATCGGTTGGATATGGAAGTTTATATCGATTATATATATCGATCTTTTTTCCATGAAAATTCCATTGTTAGTGGAATAAGATTTTGGGTTTATCGTGAGCTGTGTTTTAAGTGACATTAGTTCTTTAACCCAGTTAAAGATAAGATTAATTTCTTAAGTTTGAAGAAAATCATTAACTAATGATTTTTGGAGATTAAAACTGAATTAGAGTTTTAATAAATCTTTAATTAGATTGAAATGTAAATCTGATAACTAAAATTAACAAATTCAAGAAATGATCGAGAATGGAGTATCACCAGTTTTACTCCAAGCGATAGTTAAAGATTTAATTAGATTTAAATGTGAAATGGTAATTAATTTTACCGATAACACCGTGGTGTTAGATATGAAGTATTACCAGTTTGACTTCATGGGATAAGTAGGTTGGGATTGGGAAATTAAACAAACGATTACTTCTGTAAGGTTTGCTAATCCCGATTAGTTTGGATAAACCATAATTTGGTTTGAATTGATATACAAAGGAAGATTAAAGAATAAATTTAAAGAATTTATCTTTGATAAAATTAATGGGAACCTTTCCCAAAGTATAAGAATATTTGAATAAAAGAATATTACGAATTGGAATGAGGCGTACGTTGTGTTTTTATAGCACTTGTTTATTATATACGCCAGTTATTCAGAAAGACCGGGTTTAACCCATTCTGAATAACTAATTTGACGATAACTTGATGATGAAGACGGTGGTTGAAGACCGGAGGTCTTCACATCCTTTGGATGATTACCGATGTCTCGATTGGGCTGTACACCCAAGACGAGGTAATAAGTGGTGATCGTCCAGACATACTTGGAGATCGACCGGATATGCGAGGACCTCTCTCCTGTATTGGACATATGAGACGAGGAATAAGGTGCCTCCGATTTCGTTCAGACCCAGAACGAACTGGTAAATGGATGTGTGTCTGACATCAGATTTCATTCTGTGTAATTGATAGACAACAGTTGCATAGCGTGAATTGCTTATGTGGCGTGCTGAGATGCAAAGGATCAAGGCTTCTGTTGAAAAGCAGAGTCTTGTGGTTGATGATCAAAGCACGGCTTTAATATAGCATAGCTTTGTGTGTAGCGTAATTCGCGAGCCTCACACCCCGATGTGAACCAGAAACGGAAGAGGACATCAGGGAGGACATGCATTCCCTTCTAGCTAGGAGTGGTGTCTGGGTTTTGCACGCCCAGACGTTTTACTTATGTGGACGATGGAAAGCAAAGCGCCTCGGCTATATCGGTCACTATGGGGCCGATGGATGGTTTTGTCGGGATATGACCAGTTTACGCCCCATAGGGCGGGGAAGCGCATTATTCAGGTATTTTAATCCACTTCGTGTGGACCAGCCCTGGCGATCCAAGGTGCAGTTGCGGTTGTTCCTAAGGCTCGGGCTAGAGAGTCTCGAAGCGGGATGGACGATCCCTTGCCTTGGTTCACAGATGGAAATCCAACTTCCAATATGTGACGGCCCGCCCCGCACCAGCCTGCATTTCCTCCGAAAGTGCGCTGTACACATGCCCAACTAGCACGGGACGGTCGTCAGGAGAAAGGAAAGAAGAGAATGAACTAATCAAGGAACCTGTAGAATGTCTCACAGCGCATGGGATAAAATATAATAATAACATACTTGACATAAAACAGGCGAGACAGTGCATAAGCTGATAACTAATAATCAATGTCAACATCAGAGCAGCGGAAATCCAAATACAGCTTATTACAACTTTCCAAATTTACTGTCTCTAACAAAAGAAAACTAAAGTAGAAGATGCACCACCAATGCCCAAGCAGTGATCTTCAACAATACAGGGAGAATACTATATATATTACGTGGAAGCCTCCTGCTCGTCTCCGGATCATCTACCCGTGCATCACCAGCTAACCTGTCTCTAGTCTGCTCGTGTGAGCACCCAGAGTAATAAGAGGAGAGATAAAACTCTGGGTCAGACATAAAGCCTGGTATGAGCGATAAGCATCTAAACAGAGTAATAACAGGTATACTAAACCATACCTGAACCTGGACCTGCAACCAAAGAGTTAGTACCACATATCGTACAATACTCTAAGGTACCATAATAAATAGTGTAAGGATACGGGGGTGGGGTGTGCATGTCACAATGACAGCAAACAAATCATCCATAGCAACCATCCTCACATCTCTCACTCAGTGCGTAAAGCATACGATATCTACCACTTTGGAACACTAGACAAACTGAGGCAACGACGAATCCCGACTTGTAGAAACCCTGCTATGACCAAGCTAAACATATGGAGTCATGACCAAACATTTCAATGACCCACTTCATTGGTTGTAGCCCTTGGTTCTACCGATGCCATAATGGCCCTGAATCCGCCTTCGTACCTCCTACCATAGTGGTCCAAAGCTATAGACGTCGATAACTCCTTGGCACGCGTCCCGCAGCAAAGCCCAATCATGAAGCCCACTCATTGGTTCCCAGCTGGATCCTGAGTCAAAGCTCCTCATTTGGACTCCCTTTGCATCTCGGGTTTTGATCGAATTGGAGTGGGTCTTCAAAAGAGTTGTCGTGCAGTAGCAGCCCTAGAATACGGTTCGGTTCGGTGGTCATTACCCTCGTCGGTTCGGTTCGGTCCTCCTTCCTTGTCATCTTTCCATTCGGTTCGGGTCGGGTATTCCACTTCAGGTCGGGTCGGTGTCCTCCTCTGGGTCGGGTCGGGTGTCCTTCCTTCCAGTGCTCTGATCCGCTCCCTTATTTCTTCACGTATTCCGATCCGATCCCTCCTTGCCATCTGATCCGCGTGGCCTTCCCTCTTGCTAGTTCTCCCAAATGTTTACTTCCGATCCGAGCCCTGCGTCTCCAAGTCGATCCGATCTGGCCTCCAATTATCCTTCCGATCCGATCCCCTTATCCACTCCAACTCTAAGCAAACGGCCTTCCTTCTTGCCAAGCCTCCTATGTGCCAAACTCCGGTTCGGGTCGGGTTTCTTGCCCAGTTCACATATCCGATCCGAGCCCCCATCCGATCCGATCCGAAGCCCTACACAACTTTCTGCAACTTTTTCCAGCAACTTGTTTATGCCGTTCGACGACGTTTTTGACAAATCTAACTATTCTAATCAATCACAATTCATGTCAAATAGTCATAACAACATGTAAGAACAACCACAAACACCTAACAACAATTCAAATGAACCAAAATGGATCAAAAGTGGCTAAAACCTCACATTTTCCTATAATCCCTCTTAATCATGTTTAAGCATACGATTAGCAAAACACATCGAAATTAACCCAAATTTCTAACAGAGCCTTAAAACATTATTTTAGAATTTTAAGAAATTTTCCAGAATTTATTTACGTATAAATTCGCTAATCTTCACTAATTACCCTTAATCACCGTAATTAGTGCAAAAACTATGCAAATCACTCACCTTGGCCACAAATGAAACACCAAATCTGAAATACTCTCTGTTTGGGTCGAATTCCTATATATAGCAGCAGCTCCAACCTTGCTTTGTTGCTATTTGGCCTTGCTTTGATGTAGTTTAGGCTTAATCTTCACTAAAATGTGTTTTGGGGTGGTTTTAGAGGATGGAAGCCATTACTAAGGTCTCAAGGAGGTTTGTGGCGGCTCAAAACTGAAATGAAAGTGATAACCTAACCCTAATCAGTCCTCCTATACCTCTAAACCCGAAATTCCCCTCTGGGCCTAGCTGCTAATCACCCGGTTAAGCCCAATTAAGCTGTTTTTCACCATCTGAAACTTGTTTCAGCCATATCTCCCAAACGGTGAGTCCATTTGACTAATGTGACCACTCTACGGAAAGAGAAACCATCATCCGGAGCCAATGAAAGTGGTTTCAGGTCAAAATTCCTTTCCAGTCAAAAGTTATGGCCAAAACAGTGCCAACTAGGGGTAAAATGGTCATTTAAAAATCGGGAAAAATCATGAACATAGGAAACGACCACAATAGTCGTCTCCCAAAGTTACATGACCATACGACTTCGTATGTGAAAGAAATAAATATCCTACGATCCTATGATGCGTAGAATACGGGTCGTTACACTCTCCCCCCCCCCCCCCCCTTAAGAAATTTCGTCCCCGAAATTCCTTAACCCAAAACATACAAAGGATCCCGCATGCCTAACAACCACGTACAACAATCAAACATGCAAAACAAGCAAACAAGCCTATCCTAGCATGCGGAAAACTAAATCGAAGTCAAAATCTTACCAGACAAAGAGTTCTGGGTGTGTCTTCCTAATGTCCTCCTCTGTCTCCCAAGTACAATCACTCTCGTCCTCGCTCCACTGTACTTTGACTAGCTTCACCGCCTTCCTTCGAAGTTGCTTCTTGTCGTGCTCGACAATATGGGCCGGCTTGCGGTTCCCAACCGCCTCGGGTTCTACTTCGAAGTCCTCTAACTGATCAGGTGAAATAGTCATATCTGAGTCGTGAACGAACTTCCTTAGTTGAGAAACATGAAATACGTTGTGAACTCCCGCCATCTTCTCCGGTAAGTCAATTCTATATGCCAAATTCCCGACTAGCTCAAGAACAGGGAATGGGCCAACAAATCTTGGTGCCAACTTGCCTCTCCTGCCAAATCGTATTACGCTCTTCAACGGAGAAATCTTGACAAACACCAAGTCGCCAACGGAGAATTTTAAGTCTCTTCTCCTCTTATCAGCATAACTCTTCTTCCTATCTTGGGCAGCCTTCATTCGTTGTTGAATGGTCTTGATTTTATCTGAAGTTTCCCTCACCACATCTGGTCCAAGCATAAACTTCTCGCCAGTCTCTATCCAACATGATGGTGAGTTGCACGGTCTTCCATACAAAGCTTCAAATGGAGCCATACCGATACTGGATTGGTAGCTATTATTATATGCAAACTCTACTAGATGCAAATGGTCATCCCACGATCCACCAAAATCCAATATACATGCTCTCAAGAGATCTTCCAAAATACGGTTCACCCTCTCCGTCTGACCGTCGGTCTGAGGATGATATGCGGTACTGAGATGTAGTCCTGACCCTAGAGCCTCTTGTAAGCTTTTCCAAAACCCACTAGTGAACAACGGGTCTCGGTCACTCACAATGCTTTTGGGTACTCCATGAAATCTCACTACCCACTTCATATACAATTCTGCCAACTTGGCTGCCGTTCTGGTCGATTTGACTGGTATAAATCTTGCACTTTTGGTCAATCGGTCCACAATCACCCAAATGCTATCATGTCCCGATCTAGTCCTTGGTAAACCATCGATGAAATCCATCGAGACTTTGCTCCCATTTCCATTCGGGAATTTCTAATGGCTGTAACAATCCACTAGGCTTCTTTTGCTCGGCTTTAACTAGTTGGCAATTCATGCATTTGGATATAAACTTCCCAACGTCTCTTTTCATTCCTTCCCAGTAGTAAGTCTGTTTCATGTCTCTATACATCTTATTACCACCGGGGTGTATAGTCAGCTTTGAGTGATGACATTCTTTAAGCACTTCATCTCTCAATCCATTGACATTGGGTACAACAAGCTTTCCATTCTTTCTAAGCCATCTATCTCGATCAAGCCCATACTTGTTCATCTCCTCATCGATACCCATCTCTAACTTGGAGATGATTTCCAATAGGTTAGGATCGTCCCTCTGACTAGAGCCGATCCGCTCAATCAAAGTGGGTCTGATCGTCAAACTTGCTAACATTTCTGGATCCAACTCGCACTTTGGTCTGAAATCAAACCCCGCGATAAACTCCAGTTGCTTCCATTCAAGGAACATAGCCCCTAAGCTGGCATGTCTTCTACTCAATGCATCAGCCACTGCATTGCCCTTTCCCGGTGTGTATGCGATGTCAAAATCGTAGGAAGCTAAGAATTCTAACCATCTCTGCTGACGGAGATTTAAATCCTTCTGGGAGAATAGATACTTCAGCGACTTATGATCTGTAAACAGCTCAAATCTTTCTCCCAAGAGATAGTGTCTCCACATTTTTAACGCGAACACGATCGCTGCCAATTCTAAATCATGGGTAGGGTATCTTCTCTCGTGTGGTTTCAATTGCCGACTTGCGTAAGCTACAACCCTACCGCTTTGCATCAATACAGCACCCAGTCCGGTACCACAGGCATCCGTGTATACCGTCATCTCTTCATCCCCCTTAGGAATGACTAACACTGGTGCGCTTGTCAACTTGTCCTTTAGGCTTTTGAATGCATTCTCGCACCTTTCATCCCAGACAAAAGCTTGATTCTTCTTGGTCAACTGGGTCAATGGTGCTGCTATCTTGGAGAAACTTTGGATAAACTTACGATAATATCCCGCTAACCCCAAGAAACTTCTTACTTCTGTTGCATTCTTGGGCATAGGCCAATCCTGTACCGTAGCCACCTTCGCCGGGTCCACGGCAATCCCATTTTCTGATACAACATGGCCCAAGAACCTCACTTCCCTCTTCCAGAAGTGACACTTCGAAAACTTTGCTTTCAATTGGTGTTTCCTCAACACCTCCATCACTATTCTTAAATGTCCCTTGTGTTCTTCCTCTGTCCTTGAGTAGACCAAAATATCATCAACGAACACAAGGACATACTTATTCAACTGATCTCTGAATACCCTATTCATAAGATCCACAAAATATGCTGGGGCATTGGTCAGCCCGAATGGCATGACCAACCACTCATAAAACCCAGACGGCGTCCGAAATGCCGTTTTAGCTATACTCTCAGCTTCCACTCTAAGCTGATGAAAACCTGTCGCGAGATCCAACTGAGAAAATACTCTCGCGCCACTCAACTGATCGAACAAATCATCTATCCGCGGTAGAGGATACTTGTTCTTCCTCGTCACTTTATTCAACTCGCGGTAGTCTACACACAAACGAAGGGAACCATCCGCCTTGGTAGCAAACACAACTGGTGCTCCCCATTCAGAAACACTCCTTCTGATAAATCCCTTCTTCAAAAGATCGCTGACTTGCACCTCGAGCTCTCGCTGCTCTCTTGGTGCCATACGACGAAGTGGCATCACTATAGGTCTGGCATCTTTTACCAAATCAATACGGAACTCAATCTCTCGGTGTGGTGGAAGTCCGGTCACTTCTTCGAAAACATCCGGATACTGGCCAACCACGGGCAAACCTGACAACTCACTATGCGGAATGTCGAGGGAGTTTAGAAAACTAGCCAATACCCCCTCACTTGGTAGACCACCAAACACTATCCTCCGCCCATCATCCGCTCTAGCTGTCACCAACAAGCCCTCACAGTCTACCACCACCCCGTATCTTTGGAGCCAATCTACTCCCAAAATAATGCCAAACCCAGTAAAGCCCAAAACAAAGCAATCACAAACAAACATGCATCCATGACTCGATAAGACCACACTACGACAAATCATGCTAAGGCTAGTCGAACCACCAATCGGGTTCGTCACTACTAAAGGTCTACCGACAATCTCGGGCTCCAATCCCAACCTATCTACCAGGTCGCTAGATATGAAAGAACTGGAAGCTCCGGTATCAAACAAAACTCTAACAGGAACATCATAAACAGAAAGCATACCTTGAATGACGACATTCTTTCCCTTCTCCGCCGCTGTTGGGGCATTCGACGAAGAAGGAATAGCATTAAGAGCGTAGGCTTTCACCATTTGCTTTTCCTTAGGGGGCTGTGGACACTTGTCCTTGTGATGTCCCATTTGGCCACAGTTGAAGCACTTCCTATCCGCTGGCTTGGCCCGACAATTACTAGCATAATGGCCCTTCTTACCACAGTTGAAGCACTCAACATCTTGCTTATTCTTTTTCTTCTGGCCATCCTTAGCTTGGTTCTGCTTTCTCTTATTCTGGGAACCACCCTTGCCTCCACCACTTGCTTGTGGTTTTGGCTCTTCTGCAGATGCAACCTCAGTCTTCGACTTAGGGTAGAGACATTCTGATCTTAATGCTTTCCCCACAATCGATTCAAACGTCTCATCGATGTGGTTAATAAGTTTTTCCCCCAAGTACTGATCCAAACCAGTTATGAATTTCTCATTCTTTTTCTCGGCAGTATCAATAAGAGATAACCCATATTTTGACAAAGTGTCAAATTCAGCAATGTACTCCGAGACAGCTCTGCCATTCTGCTTGAGCTCCAAGAACTTCTTAAATAGCACTGACTTCTGAGCAGCTGGAATGAACTTCTCGCTAAAACGAGCTTTAAACTGCTCCCAAGTAATCTGATATTCGGGAGTAGCTGCCTTTATAGCATTCCACCAATTCATTGCCCGCCCTTGCAGCTGACGGGACGCTAACTTTCTCTTCATTGCATCCTCGATACCTAAATCCTCAAAGATACGTTCGCAACTATCCAACCAATCCTGAACATCCGTGGCCGACTCCGTTCCGTGGAACGGCTTCCCACCAAGGCTAGTATAATCCTTATTCAGCTTGGCGAAGTCGACTCTTGGCGCCTGCACTATTGGACCACCACCATTTCCACCATTGGGAGCTGCCCTCTGTACATCTCTAAGCATCTCTCTCATGAGATGAGTAAACATCGTCCTCATGTCAGCAGCATTCCCATTATTGGCTCCCCTACCGGTACCTCTAACATATCGGCTCATCGTCAATCTGAAAAAAGGAAATGATTAACGACTCCATAGTGGTGCTAGTGCAGTACGGCTTCATCCTTATACTACTAATAGTATATATATATAGCTTTTGAAAACCAAAATAATCACAAATACGCTCTCTCGTATACGTATATTATCTCTCCCTGATAACTTCCCTAGGTTAACTACGCAACCTAGAGCTCTGATACCAAGTGTGACGGCCCGCCCCGCACCAGCCTGCATTTCCTCCGAAAGTGCGCTGTACACATGCCCAACTAGCACGGGACGGTCGTCAGGAGAAAGGAAAGAAGAGAATGAACTAATCAAGGAACCTGTAGAATGTCTCACAGCGCATGGGATAAAATATAATAATAACATACTTGACATAAAACAGGCGAGACAGTGCATAAGCTGATAACTAATAATCAATGTCAACATCAGAGCAGCGGAAATCCAAATACAGCTTATTACAACTTTCCAAATTTACTGTCTCTAACAAAAGAAAACTAAAGTAGAAGATGCACCACCAATTCCCAAGCAGTGATCTTCAACAATACAGGGAGAATACTATATATATTACGTGGAAGCCTCCTGCTCGTCTCCGGATCATCTACCCGTGCATCACCAGCTAACCTGTCTCTAGTCTGCTCGTGTGAGCACCCAGAGTAATAAGAGGAGACATAAAACTCTGGGTCAGACATAAAGCCTGGTATGAGCGATAAGCATCTAAACAGAGTAATAACAGGTATACTAAACCATACCTGAACCTGAACCTGGACCTGCAACCAAAGAGTTAGTACCACATACCGTACAATACTCTAAGGTGCCATAACAAATAGTGCAAGGATACGGGGGTGGGGTGTGCATGTCATAATGATAGCAAACAAATCATCCATAGCAACCATCCTCACATCTCTCACTCAGTGCGTAAAGCATACGATATCTACCACTTTGGAACACTAGACAAACTGAGGCAACGACGAATCCCGACTTGTAGAAACCCTGCTATGACCAAGCTAAACATATGGAGTCATGACCAAACATTTCAATGACCCACTTCATTGGTTGTAGCCCTTGGTTATACCGATGCCATAATGGCCCTGAATCCGCCTTCGTACCTCCTACCATAGTGGTCTAAAGCTATAGACGTCGATAACTCCTTGGCACGCGTCCCGCAGCAAAGCCCAATCATGAAGCCCACTCATTGGTTCCCAGCTGGATCCTGAGTCAAAGCTCCTCATTTGGACTCCCTTTGCATCTCGGGTTTTGATCGAATTGGAGTGGGTCTTCAAAAGAGTTGTCGTGCAGTAGCAGCCCTAGAATACGGTTCGGTTCGGTGGTCATTACCCTCGTCGATTCGGTTCGGTCCTCCTTCCTTGTCATCTTTCCATTCGGTTCGGGTCGGGTATTCCACTTCAGGTCGGGTCGGTGTCCTCCTCCGGGTCGGGTCGGGTGTCCTTCCTTCCAGCGCTCCGATCCGCTCCCTTATTTCTTCACGTATTCCGATCCGATCCCTCCTTGCCATCTGATCCGCGTGGCCTTCCCTCTTGCTAGTTCTCCCAAATGTTTACTTCCGATCCGAGCCCTGCGTCTCCAAGTCGATCCGATCTGGCCTCCAATTATCCTTCCGATCCGATCCCCTTATCCACTCCAACTCTAAGCAAACGACCTTCCTTCTTGCCAAGCCTCCTATGTGCCAAACTCCGGTTCGGGTCGGGTTTATTGCCCAGTTCACATATCCGATCCGAGCCCCCATCCGATCCGAAGCCCTACACAACTTTCTGCAACTTTTTCCAGCAACTTGTTTACGCCGTTCGACGACGTTTTTGACAAATCTAACTATTCTAATCAATCACAATTCATGTCAAATAGTCATAACAACATGTAAGAATAACCACAAACACCTAACAACAATTCAAATGAACCAAAATGGATCAAAAGTGGCTAAAACCTCACATTTTCCTATAATCCCTCTTAATCATGTTTAAGCATACGATTAGCAAAACACATCGAAATTAACCCAAATTTCTAACAGAGCCTTAAAACATTATTTTAGAATTTTAAGAAATTTTCCAGAATTTATTTACGTATAAATTCGCTAATCTTCACTAATTACCCTTAATCACCGTAATTAGTGCAAAAACTATGCAAATCACTCACCTTGGCCACAAATGAAACACCAAATCTGAAATACTCTCTGTTTGGGTCGAATTCCTATATATAGCAGCAGCTCCAACCTTGCTTTGTTGCTATTTGGCCTTGCTTTGATGTAGTTTATGCTTAATCTTCACTAAAATGTGTTTTGGGGTGGTTTTAGAGGATGGAAGCCATTACTAAGGTCTCAAGGAGGTTTGTGGCGGCTCAAAACTGAAATGAAAGTGATAACCTAACCCTAATCAGTCCTCCTATACCTCTAAACCCGAAATTCCCCTCTGGGCCTAGCTGCTAATCACCCGGTTAAGCCCAATTAAGCTGTTTTTCACCATCTGAAACTTGTTTCAGCCATATCTCCCAAACGGTGAGTCCGTTTGACTAATGTGGCCACTCTACGGAAAGAGAAACCATCATCCGGAGCCAAGAAAGTGGTTTCAGGTCAAAATTCCTTTCCAGTCAGTGCCAACTAGGGGTAAAATGGTCATTTAAAAATCGGGAAAAATCATGAACATAGGAAACGACCACAATAGTCGTCTCCCAAAGTTACATGACCATACGACTTCGTATGTGAAAGAAATAAATATCCTACGATCCTATGATGCGTAGAATACGGGTCGTTACACAATACGACATCATGCAGTTTTGATTGTAGAGCCTAGTATGGCAAGATAGTGGGATGGGGCACTCATGCCGTCTATGATTGATACATTTGTATTTGAAGTTGATTTCTTCACTTATAGTAATAATAAAAGATAAAATCTCGTGTACCAAGCATTTTTTGCTATTATAAGGTAAAAACTATATCCTACGGCTTGCGTTGCATTGTGTGATGGGACCTGAGTCTTATAACAGCTTCATTGTTCTTTATTTAGCATTGCATTGTTTGTTTATGCACTGGTATTCTTAGGAGGAAACTCATTCCGTGTTATACGGCATGGTCCCTTGATTTACCTAACTTAAAAATCAAATTAATAACTGTTGTAGTTCTCACACCAGTCACATGACTGACCTGGAGTTTATTGTTTTAACCTAAACTCTGGGTGCCCTTATTTTCCACACGGGCAGCTAGTTGTTGGGTTTTGCATATTTATTCTTATAGGATCCTGGTTTAAGTTGGAACTATATACGGAAAGCTCTGTATCCGTGTATTTCTTACAGTTGTGTTATGTATTGTTTTTCCGCAGCAGTAATGTATTTAAATCTCTAATATTTTTCTGGTGTATAACATTTATTCATACTCTGTATATTCTTATACTCTGATGTAAATTATTGTAATAAGCAATGAAATGTTCTTCGGTTTCTGTTCCAATTTGTCGTGTTCTCATTACAATCTGGGCTTTCCTTTACGGGGAAGTTTGGGTCGTTTCATTTTGGTATCAGAGCTTTGTTTTACAGAGCTCGAGAACAAGACATGTTAGAACTTAACGAAAGAATTCATTAGAGATTGGACTAATAATATCCAATGAGAATGACTCGTTAGAGACCGGATCAGTAGTATCCTAGAACGAGTGTGAAGAGTAAAAATTTTAAAATAAAAATGAAAACAAATTTTGTTTTGAAGATTTAAACCATTTTATATGCATTTGAATACTTATTTTAAATCGAATTTGGACAATCGAGTATATGGAGATTTTGAATATATGCGTAATTAACATGTATTCGAAGCCTTAATATACTGGATAGATATAGAGTCACACTCTAGTTGCTCGGGGATAGTTCTGGTGATGTCCGGACATCATCAGTATTTATGTTCGAGTTTCGAAAGTGGGATCTCTATATATTTCCAATTGACTGGTGTGAGAACCAAAACTAGATAGGGCTTATTGTTGTGAATTGGTTTAGTTAATTAAAATTTTGAACCATTAAGCCAAATTGTATCAAATATTGAACTGAATTGGAATTTGTTTGAAAATGCATACATATACGTGTATATACATTGAACTGGTCATAACAAGGAGGCTAGAGAAGAGGAACAAAATTGTATGCCCGACAAATAGGTACATGTTTATTATATTTCTTGGGGTTGGATGATTTTCTGAGTCGATTGGCTTTTTCTTTTTCTTTTTGAGATGAGAGGGCCTGTGTGGCGGTTTGGGATTTTCCCGATGCTCCCCGTAAAAAGGAGGTTATGTGAAATTTTTCGAAAATTTAGGGTGTTAGCCAAACTTTTGAAGAATTAGAAAATTCTTAGAAACCAAAAAGTTGAAGAATGAGAGCCTGAATGAAAGTTGAGTTGGTTAGTTAAACAACTTTCAGCTCCTTTCCTTTTCGAGGACGAAAAGATTTTAAGTGGGGGAAATTGTAACAACCTGGAAAATCAGAACCAATTTAAAATTTTTATTTTGGCAATTTTAATGAATTTTGGATATTTAAAATGATTTATTTTAAATAATAATGGCAAGAAATTTAATTTGAATAGAATTAGAACGTTTATATTTATTTGAATTGAAGTTAGAATATAAATATTTATTTTAATTATAAAAGGAATTTGGAATGGCGTGGTAGTTTTAAAATTCGATTTCAAATTTCAAATGA
The DNA here is from genome assembly GCA_030737875.1 of Allium sativum. NCBI lineage: Eukaryota > Viridiplantae > Streptophyta > Magnoliopsida > Asparagales > Amaryllidaceae > Allium > Allium sativum. The sequence goes on from CM060924.1 coordinate 384,287,328, forward strand.
ATTACAGGATTCAATATAAATCAGATTTTAGTGAAATCAGAAATATTTGAATCTGTTTGAATATATCTTCCCAACGAATATGAAAAATCAAAATTTCATAGCGGGATTAAAAAGTTATGTCCAATTGAAAATTCAGAATAGCCACCATGGAAATATAGCCCTTAAAAATAGCGATTTTGCAAATGATCTCCATTTTTGACGAGACCACTTTTGTTGGATCCGGATTGTCAAATTATTGCTAGATTCCAATTTTCATAATTTTGGAATTAATATGTGAGCGTGGCGAATTTAAACGTGTTTGGTAATTTCATTTTGCATTTAATCGACTAGAAAATGACCGTTTTTCAAACGATCACCAAATTTGACGAAATTAGTTTTGTTGGGACAGTATCATCAAAACATAGCCAGATTTATTTTTCTGGAATTTTTGGGGTCCGTATGTGGCCCTAGTAAATTGAAATGTGCGTTCAAATTCAATATATATTGATTTATATTTTGAATTTGATGGAAACTGATCGAAACAATCGAATTGGCCTATGAAACATATCTTATTGTGTTCGGAATGGGAGTAATTAGCTAGGGCCGACAGTCGTTGGACTTGAATTGGAGTTCAAATTAAAAAGGTAACTTTTTGGAGATAAATTAAAATAAATATATATTTTATTATATAACACAAACTCCCCTTCTATTCTCTCAGTCAACACTCGAAATAGAAACAAAAAAGCCCAAAACACCCCGTCGATCGTTCCTTCCCGCGCCCCTCTAGGAGGCGCTGCAACACCACGCCTCAGGCCGCGCCCGAGAACCCCTCTAATCTCCTCCCTCCTCCGCCACGCTCCCTCCTCCGTTCGAAACCACCCCCTCTTCTCCTCGATTTGAAGAAGCCCTAGCCCTGAAAACAAACGCCGCCGTCAGCTTGAGGGGCCAGCCACGACCTCTCCCCCAGACTGCAGATCTCCGGCGCCGTCAGGTGCCCCCCCCCCCCATTCCCAATTTCAAATGTGAGTTTTATTTTGATTTATGTGTGTAATTTTTATTATGAAATAGATGGGTAAAAATATAAATTTTAATGGTTTAAAAATCTGATTTTTAATGTGTATAACATTGTTGTATAGATTTGATTTTTGAAACTAAAAAGATTTGATTTTTGAAACTAAAAAGATTTGATTTTTGAAAACAAAATGGTTTTTTATATAAAAAGGTATGATTTTGTTTATATAAAAAGATATGATTTTGTTTATATATTAGAGAATATAAAAATATTATTTTATATGAGTAGCGAATTAAAAATAGGATTTTTATATAATAGAGAATATAAAAATATGATTTTTATATATGTAGCGATATCAAAAATGTGATCTTTTATATATATAGAGTGAAATGAGATTTTTAAAAGATTTTTAAATATATAAACATCATATTAAAAATGTGATTTTTAATATGAACATCGTAGAAAAACTGCGTTGAATTTCGGGCAAATCTCAGCTATTCGGAAATTCAGAAATGAAATGGAGGAGTGGATCCCAAAGGTGAGAACTTCTCACTAAAATTTCTTATACAATTATTTATTTTATAACTGCATATATGAACTACTCCCCATCGTCCACAGACCATGGATGACTTGTTTGATTTGATTGTGATGTGGAATGGAATAAAATATTCATGTGTTAAATAAAATATTTTATAGTTAAAAATATAATTTTAACGTGTATAAGAATAAAATAAACATTCATAAACAAATTGGATGATTTGTTTATGTACACACATTTGACGGAAATTGATTGGGACGATAAAATTTTACACATCGCCCAACTGCACAAATAATATTCAGTATTTGTTGGTTGAAGCCCCACAAGGGTATTAGGATGATATTTGACGTACATTAATCCCAATATTTTAGTTGTATGTCAATCGATGGGTTGACAGGCTGTTGTAAGCGTTAATTATTTATATTTAACGCTTATGAAGTTGTGTAATACACTCTGAATGATGGTTGATTGTTTATCTTTGTTGTGATATACAAGTGTTGTATGAAATCCATATAAATCAAATTATATGGTAATTGACTGTGTCTGATTCCAATTCATAACTGAAGAATATTTTAAATAACGAATATTTTGAAATAATATTCGGTAAATAATCAAAATGAGATTTTGATGTCCGATTTGGGATGGACGCGAAAATATTTAAATATATATTAAGCCGTGTTGATTAGATTAACGCCATTTTGGATGTGAACGATATCGATTTTATTCATTTTTATAATGAATTTTGAAAATCAAGTGATTTCAAAATCTAATGTTTTGAAAATATTATCATTTATATATTAATGATATGGAATATTCAATTTTGATTTGAAATTGAATATTAAGTTGAAATCGTTTTGAAAACGAATTTAAAACAATTTATAATATACGATTTAAATGGAAATCGATGAAATATATAGATAATATATATATATATATATATATAATGGCCTGAATAGAACGCGCCGCGCCGCGGCAGTTCGCGAATTTCGACCATTGACTTCGAATGAACATTACGGGAAATCCGACCGTCGGATTCTCCTAAAACTGGAACCGTTGGGTTCGTATCGAAAAGAGATGTTCGATGAATATAAGAGATTTGAAATCTAATGGTTGGATTTGAAATTGTGTCCAAATCAAATTTGGAAAAGGTTGCTGTAAGTGCAATTCGATGACCGTTCAAGGAAATCGACTGTACGGGCCTTGATATAATTATTAAAAATATCAATAATTTGTGTAAAATCATAATAAATGATTTGGAAAGAATTGGGATGAAAAATTCCATAATTGAAAAGATAAAAATATATTTTTATTGAAATGAATTAGTTATGAACTAGAATTATAATCCAATATTTTTAAATAAATAAAATGGATTTGAAATGGTTTTAAGAATAACCAGAATTTCCAATATATGAATTGGAATGGATTTGAATCGAAATTATCTTCGAAATATTTCGATATTGGATTCCGGGATTATACAGATATTGTGGAGGAATTTGGAAGATATATATCTCGTTATTCCCAATACGATATTTGTTGATTTCAGAGTTTGATATTGAATATAAACCGATATAATTTCTATTCAGAGCCTTGTATTTAATATTGAATTGGATTTTGGGTTTGTCATGAACTGTGTTTTGAATAACACTATTCTTAAACCCAGTTGAGAAAAGATATAAATCTTGTCATTAAGATTTAATGAAGTTTACCAATTAATTAACATTTAATTGGAATTAAATTGAAATTGGTTTTTTTGGGTTTATCGTTAACGGTGTTTTAACTAACACTTGTTCTTTAACCCGATTAACAATGGAATGAGATTTTGGGTTTGTCGTGAATGGTATCTTTAATAATACTGTTCTTAAACCCAATGGAGTTAACAAAATTAGAAACCAACTGGAGATTAGCTAAATTGAATGGTTTCCGGGGTATTGATCTGATGTTTGTTTCGGCCTTCGGGATTAATACTTACGGAATTGTTCTCTTACTAATTTACGATTAGAGACTGATGGGATGGGGTCTTCAGTAACACTGTTCTTGAACCCCATGTGAAGAGAATAAATCTTTTAATTAAGATTGTTAGATTTCCAATTATATTTAATAATTGGAATAAAATGGAATGTGAATTGGGTTTATCGCGAACTGTGTTTTTAACGACATTCGTTATTTAACCCGATTTACAGTGAAATATGATTTGAAATTTATAAATCTTTCGTTAAGATTTAAAGGAGATTTTCCAAAGTAAAGTTTTCCAATTTAACATATTAAATTGGAATTGAATGGAATTCGATTTGGTAAGAATCGAAGTGAGCTTCTATAGTGGAAGACTGTTAATATATATGGATTTTAAAAGGCTTTGCTGTTATTCCATTTATATTATCGGTTGGATATGGAAGTTTATATCGATTGTATATGTCGATCTTTTTTCCATGAAAATTCCATTGTTAGTGGAATGAGATTTTGGGTTTATCGTGAGCTGTGTTTTAAGTGACATTAGTTCTTTAACCCAACTAAAGATAAGATTAATTTCTTAAGTTTGAAGAAAATCATTAACTAATGATTTTTGGAGATTAAAACTGAATTAGAGTTTTATTGAATCTTTAATTAGATTGAAATGTAAATCTGATAACTAAAATTAACAAATTCAAGAAATGATCGAGAATGGAGTATCACCAGTTTTACTCCAAGCGATAGTTAAAGATTTAATTAGATTTAAATGTGAAATCGTAATTAATTTTACCGTTAACACTGTGGTGTTAGATATGAAGGATTACCAGTTTGACTTCATGGGATGAGTAGGTTGGGATTGGGAACGATTACTTCTGTAAGGTTCGCTAATCCCTATTAGTTTGGATAAACCATAATTTGGTTTGAATTGATATAGAAAGGAAGATTAAAGAATAAATTTAAGAATTTATCTTTGATAAAATTAATAGGAACCTTTCCCAAAGTATAAGAATATTTGAATAAAAGAATATTCTGAATTGGAATGAGGCATGTGTTGTGTTTTTATAGCACTTGTTTATTATATACGCGAGTTATTCAGAAAGACCGGGTTTATCCCATTCTGAATAACTAATTCGACGATAAGTCAACAATGAAAACAGAGGTTGAAGACCGGAGGTCTTCAAATCGTTTGGATGATTACTGATGTCTTGATTGGGTTGTACACCCAAGACGAGGTAATAAGTGATGATCGTCCAGACATACTTGGAGATCGACCGGATATGCGAGGACCTCTCTCCTGTATTGGACATATGGACGAGGAATAAGGTGTCTCTGGTTTCATTCAGACCTAGAACAAACTTGTAAATGGATGTGTGTCTAGCATCGGATTTCATTCTGTGTGATTGATAGACATCATTTGCATAGCATGAATTACCTATGTGACATGCTGAGATGTAAAGGATCAAGGCTTCTGTTGAAAAGCAGAGTCTCGTGGTTGATGATCAAAGCACGGCTTTAATATAGCATAGCTTTGTGTATAGCGTTAATTCGTGAGCCTCACACCCCGGTGTGAACTAGAAACGGGAGGACATGTGTTTCCCTCTAGCTAGGAGTGGTGTCTGGGTTTTTCATGCCCGAACGTTTTACTTATGTGGATGATGGAAAGCGAGGCGCCTCGGTTATATCGGTCACTACGGGGACGATGGATGGTTTGGTCGGGGATATGACCAGTTTACGCTCTATGGGGCAGGGAAACGCATTGTTCAGGCATTTTAATCCACTTCGTGTGGACCAGCTCAGACGATCCAAGGTGCAGTTGCGGCCATTCCTGATGCTCGGGCTAGAAAGTCTCGAAGCGGGAAGGACGATCCCTTGCCTTGGTTCACAGATGGAAATCCAACTTCCAATGTGACATCATGCGGTTTTGATTGTAGAGCCTAGTATGGCAACATAGTGGAATGGGGCACTCATGCCGTTTACGATTGATACATTTATATTTAAAGTTGATTTCTTCACTTATAGTAATAATAAAAGATAAAATTTCGCTTACCTAGCATTTTTGGCTATTATGAGGTAATAACTCTGTCCTTCGGCTTGTGTTGCATTGTGTAATAGGACATGGGTCTTATAATAGCTTCATTGTTCTTTATTTTAGCATTGCGTTGTTTGTTTATGCACTGGTATTCTTGGGAGGAAACCCGTTCCATGTTATACGGCGTGGTCCTTTGATTTACCTAACTTTAAAATCAAAGTAATAACTGTTTTAGTTCTCACACCAGTCACATGACTGACTTGGAGTTTATTGTTTTAACCTAAACTCTGGGTGCCCTTATTTTCCACACGGGCAACTAGTAGTTGGGTTTTGTAGATTTATTCTTATAGGATCCTGGTTTACAGCTGGAACTATATACGGAAAGCTCTGTATCCGTGTATTTCTTACAGTTGTGTTATGTATTGTTTTTCCGCTGCATTAGTGTATTTAAATCTCTGATGTTTTTCCGATGTATAATATTTTTTCATACTCTGTATATTCTTGTACTCTGATGTAAATTGGTGTAATAAGCAACGAAATGTTCTTTTGTTTGTGTTCTGATTTGTCGTGTTCTCATTACAATCTGGGTTTTCCTTTACGGGGAAGTTTGGGTCGTTTCATGAAGCCGCCACCCACCTGAAGCTACCACCCACATGAAGCCGTGCACCACCCTGATACCACACACCCACCTGAATAGCTCCTTGCGCCGCGCCTCAGACCCCCTACTACGCCATCTCCACCTCAATTTCCAACAGTGAGTTTTTAGATGTTCTTCTGTTTGTGTTCTGATTTATCGTGTTCTCATTACAATCTGGGCTTTCTTTTTCGGGGATGTTTGGGTCATTTCATGAAGCCGTCATCCACCTGACGCCGCCACCCACATGAAGCTGCGCACCACCCTGACGCCACATACCCACCTGAGTAGCTCCTAGCGTCGCGCCTCAGACCCCCTACTGCCACCCACCTGAAGCCGCCACCCACATGAAGCCGTGCACCACCCTAATGCTACACACCCACCTGAGTAGCTCCTAGCGCCGCGCCTCAGACCCCCTACTACGCCATCTCCACCTCAATTTCCAACAATGAGTTTTTAATTTTTAATTATCAGAAAAATACGATTTTTAATTATAGAAAAGATATAATTTTTAATTATATAAAAAGATTTGATTTTCAAATAATAGGAAAGAGATTTGATTTTTATTTAAGTAAAAGTATGATTTTTGTTTGTTTAAAAATATGATTTCTCAGTTATTAAAAATATGATTTTTCATTTATTAAGAATATGATTTTTATTGTTTGAGCAACATTGTAAAATTTGGAATTTTAAATATAAAGTAGCGAAGTAAAAATATATTTTTTAGCGAAGTAAAAATATAATTTTTAGTGATGTAAAAATTGGATTTTTATTTATATAGTAGCAGAATAAAAATATGATTTTTATTGTTTGAATGGCAATAAATCTTTATTCATAGAAAAATATGGTCTTTATGATAAGAAAAAAAAATACGATTTTCGGTTTATAAATATATGATTTTTATAATGAAAGAGAGCTTATAAAAATATGATTTTTATATGAATGGTATGAATATAAAAATGTGATTTTTATAATATGAACATCATTTTAAAAATGTGACCTTTATAATGTAAACACCGTTATAAAAAGGTGATTTATATATATATATATGATATTGAAATAAAAATGTTATTTTAATTTAAAAATCGTGTGAAATAGATTGCGATGGAACTGACTGGAAGCAAAACGAAATCCAGACCATCCCATAAAGCACGATGGAGTGGATCCCAAAGGTGAGAACTTCTCACTTCAATTTATTTTCTAGTTAGAAATATATACTAGGATACCGACAGTGCTTAGTAACACCCGACACCTTTGTTTGAAACCATGTTTGTTTGGTTGATTGGATTATTTGGTAAGATTTGGTTTAATAAATGAATTGAATTGATTAGAATTGGTATGTACATGGGGCGAGCCATTATTAGGCCAGGGATAAGGCTAGACCTTATTCCGGTTCTAGTATCGCGTCGTTATGCTGCCGAAATTTTCTAAAATGTTAGAACAATAAAAATATCATTTTTATTTTATAAATGAACTGTATAAAATATTCATATGTTGAAATAAATATTTTATAGTTAAAAGTATAATTTTTAATGAGTATATGAATAAAATAAATATTCATTTACAAATCGGACGATCTGTTTATGTGCACACATTTGACTGATATTGATTGGGACGATATATTTTACACATTGCCCAACTGCACAAATAATAATCAGTGTTTGTTGTTTGAAAACCCTACACGGGTGTTGGGATGATATTGGACATACACTAATCCCACTATTTAGTTATATGTCAATCGATTGGTTGACAGACTTTTGTAAGCGTTAATTATTTATATTTAATGCTTATGCAGTTGTGTAATACACTCTGGATGATGGTTGACTGTGTTTGATTATTGTTGTGTACATATGTGTATGAAATCCATATAAATAAAATATTATGGTAATTAGTTGTGATCGATTCCAATTTGGAAAAAACGAATATTTTAAATTAACGAATGTTTTAAATTGACGAATACAAAATATTTTAAATTAACTAATATTTTAAAATAATATTCAGTAATGGATTAAGATATGATTTTGATGTCCGATTTGGGATGGACACGAAAATATTTAAATATATGAAGCCGTGTTGATTAAATTAACGTCATTTTGACATGAACGATATTTGTATCGATTTTATTCATTTCTATAATGAATATCGAAAAGGAATTGATTTCAAAATCTAATGTTTTGAAAATATTATCATTTGCATATCATTAATTTTGATTTAAAATTGAATATGAAGTTGAAATCGTTTTGAAAACGAATTTAAACGATTTATAAAATACATTTTAAATGGAAATCAACGAAATACATATAATATATATTATATAAATTTAATGGCCTGAATAGAATATGCCGTGCCGCGGCAGTTCGTGAATTTCGACCATTGACTTCGAATTGACATTACGGGAGATCCGACCGTCGGATTCTCCTAAAACCAGAACCATTGGGTTCGTATCGAAAAGAGCTTTCCAATGGATATAAGAGATTTAAAATCTAATGGTTGAATTTGGAATTATGTCCAAATCAAAATTGGAAAAGGTCATTGTAAGTACAGTTCGATGACCGTTTATGGAAACCGACTGTACGGGCCTTGATAAAATTATTAAAAATATAAATAATTTGTGTAAAATCATAATAGATGATTTGGAAAGAATTTGGATGAAAAATTCCACGTTTGTAAAGATAAAAATATATTTTTATCAGAATGAACTAGTTATGAACTAGAATTATAATCCAATATTTTTAAATAAATAAATTGGATTTGAAATGGTTTTAAAAATAACCAGAATTTTCAATATATGAATTGGAATGGATTTGAATTGAAATTATCTTCGGAATATTTCGATATCGGATTCCGTGATTATATGGATATTGTGGAGGAATTTGGAGGATATATATATCATTATTCCCAATATGATATTTATTGATTTCAGAATTTGATATTGAATATAAGCTGATATAATTTCTATTCAGAGCCTTGTATTTAATATAGAATTGGATTTCGGGTTTGCCGTGAATGGTGTCTTTATTAACACTGTTCTTAAACCCAGTGTGAAAAGAATAAATCTTTTAATTAAGATTTAAAGAAGAATTACCAATTAATTAACATTTAATTGGAATTGAAAATGGAATGTGAATTGGGTTTATTGTGAACTGTGTTTTTAACGATATTCGTTCCTTAACCCGATTTACAGTGAAATGTGATTTCGAATTTATAAATCTTTTTATTAAGATTTAACGAGAATTTTCCAAAATAATTTTTTCCAATTTAATATATTAAATTGGAATTGAATGGAATTCGATTTGATAATAATCGAAATGAGCTTCAGTGGAGGAAGACTGTTAATATATATGGAATTTAAAAGGGCTTTGTCGTTATTCCATTTATATTGTTCGTCGGATACGGAAACTGATATCGATTATATATTGATCTGTTTTCTGGGTAGATTTCATTTTTATGGAAGAGGATTTGAGTTTATTGTGAACCATGTTTTAAATGACATTGGTTCTTTAACCCGGTTAAAGACAAGATTACATGTCTAACATTGTATTTCGAACTGTATGGTTGATCTCTGCTAAATATATATCTGTTTGGTGGCATAGAATTTATTCTCTTTCTTAACACCCTTATCTAAGACGTACGAGCTTAGAGGTTATATATCGGCAGAAATCATTAGTATGGTGTAAATTGTCGATGCGACATGTTTGTGTTTCTAAAGTCAAATAATCATTAACATTGATTTTTGAGAAGATTAAAACTAAGTGGAGTTTTAATGAATCTTTAATTAGATTAAAATGGGAATTGATAATCTAAATTATCAAATTTGGGAAATGATCGAGAATGGAGTATCACCAGTTTGCTCCAAGCGATAGTTAAATCTTTAATTGGATTTGAATGTGAAATGGTAATTAATTTTACCGATAACACCGTGGTGTTAGATATGGAGTATTACCAGTTTTTCTCCATGGGATGAATATGTTGGGATTGGGAAATTAAATAAATTATTACTTCGATAAGGTTCGCTAATCCCGGCTAGTTGATAAACCTTAATTTGGTTTAGAATGGATATCCAAAGGAAGATTAAAGATTAAATTTAAAAATAATTATCTTTGATAAAATTAATGGGAACCTTTCCCAAAGTATAAGAATATTTGAATAAAAGAATATTCTGGATTGGAATGAGGTATGTGTTGTGTTTTTATATCACTTGTTTATTATATACGCTAGTTATTCGGAAAGGCTAGGTTTATACCCATTCTGAATAATTGATGCGATGATAAGTTGACGATGAAGACGGTGGTTGAAGACCATAGGTCTTCACATCGTTTGGTTGATTACTGATGTATTGATTGGGCTGTACACCCAAGATGAGGTAATAAGTGGTGATCGTCTAGACGTACTTGGAGATCGACCGAATATGCGAGGACCTCTCTCCTGTATTGAACATATAGGACGAGAAATAAGGTACCTCCGGTTTCGTTTAGCTCCAGAATAATATTGTAAATGGATGTGTGTCTGACATTGGATTTTATTCTGTGCTAATTGATCTCTATTAAATATATATCTGTTTGGCGGTGGAGAATTTATTCTCTTGATTAACGCCCTTCTCTGAGACATACGAGCTCAGAGATTATATATCGATAGACATCAGTCGCATGACATGAATTGCCTATGTGGCATGCTGAGATGCAGATGATCAAGGCTTTTGTTGAAAATCATTGTCTTGTGGTTGATGATCAAAGCACGGCATTAAATAGCATAGCTTTGTGTAGCGTTAATTCGCGAGTCTCACACCCCGGTGTGAACCAGAAATGAGAATGATAGTAGGGAAATGGACATATGTTAGTTCTAGCTACGAGTAGCGTCATGGTATGGAGCCCAGACTGTTTACTCATGTGGATATTTCTTATTATTACTTGTTGGATAGGGAAGCGCCTCAGATATATTGGTCATTACGGGACCGATGGGTATATGGTCGATTACTGGCATGCGTGCCGACTTACAGACTATTTTAGAGGTTTGATAGATCCGGATGCAGTTGCAGCTGAATCCTGAAGCACTTGCTAAGGTGTCTCGAATGTGCACAGGATGATCTCTGGCCTTGGTTCACAGATGGAATCCAATTTCCAATATGACATTTTGCGGTTTTATTTGTAGAACTAGTATGGCGATACGATATATGGTACCCATGCCATCTATGATTGATACATTTATATTTTAAGTTGTTTTATACACTATTCACTTATAATAGTATCAAATGATTTATTTTAAATGTACCAAGCATGTTTGGCTATTATAAGGGAAAACCCTATCCTCCGGCTTGTGTTGCATTGTGTGATGGGACCTCGGCCCTATAATAGCTTCATTTTTCCAAAAAGCATTGCGCTATTTATTTTATGCACTGGTACTCTTGGGAGGAAACCCGTCCCGTGTTTGTAACACCCCGTAATTTTAAATATTAAAATTAACGAATTAAAGAATACTTAATTTTTAAGAGGTGAATTAAGGGAAACAGGTTACGCCATAAAGTTCGTCTCTAAATTCTGCTGGAAATAGAGTCCAAGTTTTTGTAAATCGGACTTCGTATGAGGAAGTATGGCCCTCGTAAGTTTCAGGAATTTATATAAAATAAAACAGCTCAGGTTTAAAAAATTCAAAGTACGAAATCAAAACCGAGAAGCGGGCTGGGCGAGAATTTTTCCGCCCAAGGCCAGGTCGACCTCTCCTACACAGGTCGACCAAGGAGTCGACCCGGGGTCGACCTACCCCCTAGGGGCAGATATGAAATCAGACGATTCTGACTTGTTGCTGAGTCTTTCCTGACCTGTTGCTGAGTCACTAGGGCATAGGTGGTAATTCTGGATAACTCTATCTAGTCTGGACAGTTGTGATTGCTCCTATGATAATCTAACGACTTATGTTGAATTAAACTTCTATATAAGCACACATTGACTCAAGCCATAAACCTAAACTAAATTAGTCTCTTAGCCTCCATGCTGCTGCTAGGATAGTTCTTCTTCTTAAAGCTTAGGGATTTGCAAGTCAAAATTTTAATACGAACGACGAATGAATTATTCTCTTCTCTAACCTGTCTTTGTGAGTACAACTTGTTTCACAAAATAATTAATAAATTAATTATGATGAGTTATAATTTGGGTTATGAGAACATGTCTGTTGAATCATGTGATGTTATTTAACTTTGTTATCGTCTGTTGGTGAACATATGACAGTTTTGTTATCTTATGTTGGTAGATCTATTTCATATGTCCAATCACATATGTTTAACTTGATTTATTTTATGACATCGGTTTATATGCAAGTTTGGGATGTTAAATCATATGCTTGTTCGTATGTGAATCTTATGCAAGTTTGGGATGTTAAATCATATGCTAGTTTGTATATGAATCTTATGCAAGTTTGGGATGTTAAATCATATGCTAGTTTGTATATGAATCTTATGCAAGTTTGGGATGTTGAATCATATGCTAGTTTGTGTATGAATCTAATGCAAGTTTGTTTCTGATATACACGTAAATGTGTATATTTTATCCGCATATTTATCTTATTTTATCTTTTAAATAATTGATATTGTGTATTTATAGCTGTGTTTTCAGATTATTGACAAGAAGCATGGTTTAGAGCATTTGAGGGATAAAGCATGAAGAATTTGCTTAAAAAGAGTGAAGTTTAAAATTGCTAAAGCTTGAAGAGTCTAAAGCTTGAAGAACGGTTGCAATTATATTTCAGTTAAGGAGATTTGGCTCAATAAAGACTCAAACTGCATTCACATTAGCTCATTTGGAAGGCCTCTTACTCATGTTGCGTTCACACTAGCCTATTTGCTAAACCACTCACTCTAAAGTTGCGTTCACACTGGCTTATGTGTTATTTGGGTTATTTCTTTAGTCCCACATTATGTAATTAGCTAGCTAGCCTTTGTCATATCAGCTATAAATACCTTGTATCTCATTCATTGTAAAAGACATTAGGTTTTATTCTGTAATTCTCTTCTTGGAATAAAATCATTCTCTCCCTTTCTTTTTACTTTTTGTTTATTTTATTTATGTTCATGTTATTTATTTTCTTTTTCTCTTCTTCTTTAGCTATGTCTAGCTAATCCCCTTTGATTAGGGGGTGATGACGCTGATAGTATGATTCAATATGAATCACATAGCCAAAAGATGAGGACTGTATACATGTAGACCTGGATCTGAATTAAGGGTTAGATCTGAACCTTCATATTTTGTGTCGTTTAAGAGCTATGCTCCTTCACAGGATATATTCGTGTTCGATCTAACGTTTATCAGATCTTGATCTAATTTTAGGGTTTTTAGAAATTAATTAGTAAATCTGTCCTGATAGTCTATGGTTGTAGAGCTAAGCTCCTGCATAGGCTATGCTTGTTGTTATTTACATATTTGTTTCTAAAACCTATTATCGTTGATTCATGTTTGTGACAGAAACATGTATTAGATCTGGTTAATCTTTTAGGCAATTGATGATTATGAATCTGATCTATGTCATTATCCCCTAATTGCTTTCACTTCTTGTTAAAACTCTCTTTTATTTAATTTCTGCTATTTTCTTTGTTTTCCACCAATCAAAAGTTAGGGATAACTTGATTGGATTTATTAATAAAATAATTTGGTCCCAGAGTTCGACACCCTCTACAACAATCCTTGTTGTTTAGGAAAGCCGAACGGATTTTACAGTTGTTTACAACTGCATAATTTGTTCGCAAACAAATTTTGGCGCCGTTGCCGGGGACCAAAATTATTTTTATTTTTAAATTCTTCGGGTTATAATTTTTTTTCCATTATAAAAAAAAACACACAATTTTTTTTTTTTTTTTTGCTAGTTTTATTTTATTTTTCCTTCACTTATAAAAAATCTCTTGATTTGCTTTGATTTGGTATTGTGTTCTTCTAATTAAAAGAAAAAAAAATTGCAATTTTTTGTTTGATTCCTTTCCCCTTTCATTGTCGTTTGTTTCAATTTGTTTCATTTTTTTCATTTATTTCTTCCCCTGTTTTCATTGCAATTGATCTCTTGCCTTTCTTTTCCTCATTATCTTTCTTTTACAAATTGATTTCTTTCTACAATATATATATAAAAAATCAAATTTCTTTTGTTTATTTCCTCTTTTCCCTTTTCTATTTCCTTCACGTCCACCACATCCCTTCTTAAAACCACAATACCATTTACATCTTCACGTCCATAGCAGACCATACCTCCCATCGTGATACCCCACTTCATCATCCCACTACCAATTGCCTTCACCCCACTTGACCATTCATGCCGGCATATTCCCAAACCTGTCAAAACCCTTGACCTCAACTCGCTGCTTCCACACTTCGTGACCAACATCAGACAGTCAACTACGCACAAGCCCCTCCCTGATCAACTGTCATCACAAGTTCGTACCCGCTGATTCACTCCCCTTTTATCACCAATCACATATACAATCCACACACCAAAAGCAATTCACAACCGCTATCTCCCCCTCAACCACACAGGTCACGAACTCAAACCCTTCTCGCCTTACCTCCGTAACCCCTAAAATCTGAACAACCATCACCCGACAGAACTGCAGCCCTCACGCAATACCCCTAAGCAAACAAGCACTTCGACCACTCAAGCCCCTTCACATCAACACCACGTCCACGCTCATCCACCCCACCATCATCGCGAGATCCCACTTCACCACAGTCACCGAAACCCCTGAAGTCTGAATCCCCCAATTCACCAAACGCGAGCTGCTAGCTCCCCCATAACCGATTCGAATAGCCTCACCAACTTGTCTGATTCGAAGAAGCACTTTTCCGATTTCAAACCGATTTGTATTTTTGTTCGGTTTTGATCTTCTGAAAGAAAAGAAAAAGAAGAGAGAGACTGAGGCGGTGGATTTTGTGATAGAGTTGGGTAATTTTGTTTATATAGGGCTGGGCTCGGATTTTATTGAGGCCTCTTGTTTAATTTCCATTGGGCTGAGTAGTTTGTTTAAAAGAAAATTGGGCTTGTCTTTAGTTCACTTGTCTTTAAGTTAGGATTTATTTTTATTCATTTGTTTCTAGTTTCTTTTCTTTTTTTTTTAAAAGAGGGTTTGAGGAAAATTTTGAAAATAGGTACAGTGGAAATTAGAAAAAGGTCTTAAAAAATTTTTTTTCGGGCTCCTAGCCCGAACCCGTGCCGCAGCGCAGTCAAGCAATTAATAGGAGGCAACAACAACAGAAAGCAGCGGACTATTCATTGTTCGAGCGGTTGCACACCAAGTGGGGTGTGAACGCGCTAGCGCGACTCAACTGCACTGGACGGACTGCCGATCAAGGTGAGTATTTTCTAACTCTACAGGGACCGCTGTTGCAAATAAAAAAAATATATATATATAGACATTGCTTGTAAAAATCTTCTGCAGGGCATCGGCTTGCTTGTAAAATTTCTTTTATTTATTTTTGCAATTGCCTGTTCTGTGACTGTTCTGAGACTGTTCATTCTGTGATTGAAAAAAAAAAAATTTATTTGCATTCATCTTAGCTTTGTTTTTATTTTCTAAGGACTTCATTATATTTTGACAATTTGGTTTAGTTCTAACGGATTATTTCTCGGTGTCTAGACTACGGCAGAGTAATAACTGTTTATAAATATTATATCGGTTGTTCCTCTGAAGGTACTTAAACCTTCGGCTGCATTGCTAGGGTGATTCCTGGTGCACCGATAACTCCTGTCCGTTAACTGGCTGAGAAGTCTTTTGTTGAAATAAATCAAACCGTCATTATATAGTTCTAGAAATTGTAAATTGCATTAGGTTCATTTAAAAAAAAAAAATCGCTCAAATTTGTTTTTCTCGTCTTCCCTTATTCTTTTCTCTAGTGCATGCGTAGTTGGATCCGTGATCCTTCTACTAATCGTTTAGTTCGAACAAACACCCCTTTCACCACGGCCGAAGAAACTCCCCCTCGAACTCTTATGGATAGGTACTTTCCCGAGCGAGTTTCTATTCCTTCCTGCATCATATTGCCCGCCCCAACGGGTAACCATTTTGAAATTCATTCGAATCACATAAATACTCTTCCAAAATTTGGCAATCTTGAACGTGATGATCCTTATATTTTCTTGACCAAATTTGAACAAGTTTGTGCAACCATGAAATTTCAACAATTAAGTGACGATGGAATCAAACTTAGGTTAATTCCATTTGCACTTACTGATTATGCTGAGAAATGGTTGTATAGCTTGCCTTCAAATACGATTGGAACTTGGGGTGAATTTGTAAACATTTTTCTAAAGAAATTTTACCCTCTGGAAAAAACATCTAAAATTCGAAATGAAATCGTCAATTTTCGTCAATTTGGGGGTGAATCCTTTGCAAAATATTTTGAAAGATTCAAAGAGCTTCTAGTCAAATGTCCACATCATAATTTCGAAAAATGGACTCTTTGTCAAATTTTATACGATGGACTAGAAAATAACTCTCGAACTATGCTCGAATCAATGTGCCAAGGAAATTTTCTAGCCCAACATCACGATGCCGCTTGGAAATTTCTCGAAGATTTGGCCGAAAAATCAGCTCAATGGGAAAGATCTAATGAGAAATCAATTTATTCCCGATCAAACGCTCATTCGGTAGGATCCTCAACGGCTTTAGAAGCGAAAATAGACGCAATGTTAACCAAATTTGATAATGTCCTTTCATCAACTCAAGCAAACCAAGCTCAAGCGTCTCAGCCCTCATGTTACAAATGTAACGATCCTAACCACATTGCTGACCAATGCCCACATTCGTTAGAACAACTCAACGCATTTAATAAAGTTAGGAACGATCCATTCTCCCCAACTTACAATCCAGGTTAGAGAAACCATCCTAACTTCTCTTGGGCCCAAAACAATGCAACTACGAATTTGGTTCGACCTCCTTTTCAACCATTTTCGAATAATACCTCGAATCCTCCCTTTCAACAAAGTCAATTCCAAAATCCTGCGCCAACCCCTCAAAATCAAGCGCAACAATCTTTTGTTCCCCAAGATGATAAACGATTGACATCACTGGAGAAAACTCTCGAAGAATTGGGTAAAGCAACAACTCAAAATATCAAATCAAATACCAATCTTCAAAACTTACTGACTTCACACATGCAAACCACGACTCAACAAATGAGTGAACTTCAAAAACAAATGTCTCAACTTAACACTAGATTAAGTGAAAGGGAAAAGGGTACATTTCCAAGTCAACCCATCCAAAACCCTAGAGGACAGATTCAAGACTCGAACGTTAGTCAATTGAATGCTGTCACGACTCTTAGATCTGGCAAGAAGATTGACAACCATGTGGTCGACCCAAATGATTTACCAGACGATATTCAAAACCCAACAGAAAATTCGACCATCTCGGATCAAAACATCGAGCCCAATTCTAATCAGGCCCATCCTCAAACTCAAGTAGCTCAACCTACTGAGTTGTCTGCTCCATTTCCTCATAGACTCCGACCTAGAAAAAAGACGGACCAGGTAGAAAAGATCCTTGAAATATTTAAGCAAGTTAAAGTGAACATTCCTCTTTTAGATATTATACAACAAGTTCCACAGTACGCTAAATTTCTAAAAGATATGTGCACCCAGAAACGTCATACACATGTACCTAAGAAAGTGTTTCTAGCGGCGACTCTAAGCGAAGTCTTGTCCCAATCTATGCCAGTGAAATACAAAGATCCTGGCTGCCCCACAATATCATGTACTATTGGGGACAAGAAAATCAATAGATGCTTGCTAGACTTAGGTGCTAGTGTTAATTTGCTTCCATATTCCGTCTATCGCCAATTAGGGCTAGGAGAACTGAAACCCACCAAGGTTACTCTTCAGCTTGCCGACCGTTCAATTAAGAAACCTGTGGGCGAAATCGAGGATGTTTTGATCAAAATAGGAGAATTCATCTTTCCAGTTGACTTCATTGTCCTAGAAACTCAACAGGTAAGCAATCCTGCAAACCAAATCCCTTTGATTCTAGGACGACCCTTCTTAGCCACCTCTAATGCTCTTATCAACTGTAGAAATGGGTCTATGAAACTTTCTTTCGGTAACATGACCGTCGAGCTAAACATCTTTAGAACCGAAAACTCTCCTGCCTCTTATGTGGACCAATTTTCTGAAATCCATGCTGTCCACGATAATGAACCTGAGCTCGACCATTTGAACACTGACATTGAGTCTAATTACGAAAATTTGTTTCAAGATATCTCTGAAAATGTCTCTGACTCAATTCCTGTCGAGCCACTCATAACTGAGCCTATTCCTCAACCAATTTCTTCGGTTGAGTCATCCCCAAAATCTGAACTCAAAGTGTTGCCCAGTCATCTTAAGTATGCTTACTTAGGAGAAAATGAAACTTTTCCAGTCATTATCGCTTCTGACCTTACTTTAGAGCAGGAACAATTGCTCCTTCCCATCCTTAAGAAAAATAAGGAGGCAATTGGCTGGTCCATGGCTGATATTAAGGGGATTAGTCCTTCGATAGTCCAACATCGAATCCACCTTATAGATGATGCCAAACCCACTCGTGATCCCCAACGTCGACTAAACCCTATCATGAAAGAAGCAGTTCGTGCTGAAATCCTTAAATGCCTTGACAATGGAATCATCTACCCGATTTCTGATAGTCAATGGGTTAGTCCGATTCATGTCGTACCTAAGAAATCAGGGATTACCGTGATCCAAAATGAAGCTAACGAGCTTATCCCAACCCGCACCCAGACTGGTTGGCGTGTTTGCATTGACTATAGGAAACTTAACGCTGCAACACGTAAGGATCATTTCCCTCTGCCATTTATCGATCAAATGTTAGAACGACTAGCGGGTCATGAGTACTACTGTTTCCTTGATGGGTACTCGGGCTATAATCAAATCCCTATCGCTCCTGAGGACCAAGAGAAAACCACTTTCACTTGTCCGTTTGGTACATTTGCGTACCGACGTATGCCTTTTGGTCTCTGTAATGCACCTGCAACCTTTCAGAGGTGCATGATTAGCATTTTTTCTGATATGATCGAGCGATTTTTGGAAGTATTCATGGATGATTTTTCCATATTTGGTGATTCTTACTCTGAGTGTTTACGTCATCTCGATCTTGTTCTTAATCGCTGTAAAGAGAAACACTTAATGCTTAATTGGGAAAAGTGTCACTTCATGGTTAAACATGGCATTGTTTTGGGACATGTCATCTCTAACAAAGGAATTGAAGTTGACAAAGCCAAAATCGAAGTTATCTCTAATCTTCCCATTCCCAAATCTGTTAAGGACATCCGATCCTTTTTAGGTCATGCTGGCTTCTATCGTCGCTTCATAAAGGATTTCAGCAAAATCACTCGACCTCTGACTAACCTTCTTGGTAAGGATGTTCCTTTCGACTTCAATTCCGAGTGCATTTCATCTTTTGAGCATCTTAAAAATGAACTTGTCTCTGCTCCTATCATTTGCTCTCCCAACTGGACGATGCCTTTTGAAATCATGTGCGATGCCTCGAATTTTGCTGTTGGCGCTGTCTTAGGACAACGTATCGATAAGATTCTTCATGTCATTTACTATGCGAGTAAGACTTTGAACGATGCTCAAATCAACTATACGACCACTGAAAAAGAACTTTTAGCAGTTGTTTTCGCTCTAGAAAAATTCAGGCCTTATCTAGTTGGATCACACATCACGGTTTATACCGATCATTCCGCACTTAGGTACCTTTTCTCTAAAAAGGATGCTAAGGCTCATCTCATTCGTTGGATCCTTCTACTTCAAGAATTTGACCTTACCATTAAGGATAAAAAAGGATCCGACAACGTTATTGCGGACCACTTGTCTTGTCTTCCAAATGCCCCATCTTCTTCTCTTCCGATCAACGAGAATTTCCCTGATGAACAGCTGTTTTCTCTATCCACTGATCCTTGGTTTGCTGACATTGTCAACTACTTAGTCACTAAGCAGACCCCTTCTTTTTGGTCTAAGCAGGATAAACACAAATTCTTTTCCCAAGTGAAACATTTTTATTGGGACGACCCCTACCTTTTCAAGTATTGTCCCGATCAAATCATTCGAAGATGTGTTCCTGACACTGAAACTCACAGTGTCCTCTCTTTCTGTCATGACCAAGCCTGTGGTGGTCACTTCGGTCCCAAAAAGACAGCCGAAAAGGTTCTCCAATCGGGTTTCTACTGGCCCACCCTTTTCAAAGACGCGTACGAATTTTACAAAACTTGTGATCGATGTCAATTCTTAGGGAAAATTTCTAAACGGAATATGATGCCCCTAAACCCCATTCTAGAGGTCGAAATTTTTGATGTGTGGGGTATAGACTTCATGGGACCCTTCCCTAATTCTTTTGGGAACATTTACATTCTCTTGGCTGTTGACTATGTTTCTAAGTGGGTAGAAGCTGTACCATGCAAAACAAACGATAACAAGGTTGTTGTGCGCTTCTTGAAAGAAAACATCTTTTCTAGGTTTGGCACACCTCGCACAATAATCAGTGATAATGGTACACACTTCTGTAATCGTTCTTTTGAAGCTCTCATGAGAAAGTATTCGATAACCCACAAGTTATCTACTCCTTACCATCCTCAAACTTGTGGGCAGGTTGAAGTATCGAATAGGCAGATTAAACAAATTCTTGAGAAAACTGTGAATCGAAATCGTAAAGATTGGTCTCAAAAGTTAACCGACGCTCTTTGGGCTTACCGCACCGCTTTCAAAACCAACTTGGGTATGTCCCCTTATCGGTTGATTTTTGGTAAGCCATGTCACTTGCCAGTTGAACTAGAACATAGGGCGTTATGGGCAATAAAAACTTTAAATCTTGATTTAGAGAAAGCAGGTGAACATAGGAAGCTTCAACTTAATGAACTTGATGAAATTCGAAGTGATGCCTATGAAAATGAACGAATTTACAAGGACAGAACAAAAGTTTTTCATGATAAATCAATTTTACGTAAAACTTTCATGCCAGGTCAAAAAGTTCTGTTGTATGACTCAAAACTGCATTTATTTCCGGGTAAGCTAAAATCTAGATGGACAGGACCTTACACTGTACGGACCGTTTTTCCGTATGGTGCGGTAGAAATTGAGAATCCAACTGATGGATCATCCTTTAAGGTCAATGGTCAACGCCTTAAACCTTACTTGGAACCAATACCCAACCAAGAGGAAGAGCTCATGGTCCTCCATGAGCCACATTACATTCGGTAAGACGCACTAACCCTCTTTTGTACATATGTAAATATTCTCTTATTTGTTTTTCCCTTTCACTAAGATATGTCTGATTAAGACTGTGAGGACACAGTCACACTCAAGTGTGGGGGGAATATACATTACATCAACAATCAAATTTTATGAAGTAGGTCATTCATTGAACAAGGATTAACTTAAATTCATAAATAACACCTTGGTTCTTGTTTGATAAGTTGAATTGTTGGGTGATGGGAATGAACATTATTTATTCATTGAGTCGTAATGTGTCTTTTTAAGATGCTAGCTTGAGACTGTGCAGACGTTAGTCGTGTTCTGGAGTAAGCGTGTCAACCTTTGTTATACATGTTAGAATGTGCAAGTAAAAATAATCAAAAAAAAAAATTCAAGAAATAAAAATGATATTGCACCTACATTTGTTGGATTTTCTGAGTTCGTTTTCATGCATAATATTTTCTTTTCACTCAAATTTTCAAAAATTGTAAGTTCTAAAATCCACTTGGCCCAATTAAGGAGAAATGACTCAGTGTAGCATTCTTCTTCGATACCCCACATTATTCAAACCCAAGTTTTAGTCGATTCACATCCATGTTTCGACAAGTTTATCTTATATTGGTATACTCAAGAACCTTTGTTTAAAGGTCAAAAACGTCACTTTTTATACCGATATTACACCACCCACTCCGTACTTGTTTTAAGGTAGGATAACCATATACCACATCTTATTTTATATGGGTTATCTATCTTACGAAACTTTGCTTATCATTCCTTTCAGCTTTTTGTATAACAACAATCCAGACTTGTGTGTTGAATTAAGGTTATAGAAGTAGAGTAACTAGGGCACAAAACTTTCCTTTCATAAAGTGTTGGCTTAGTAGATGAGGAATCAAATGAAATAATGTACGGTATCATTCCATTCCATCTCCACTCATCATTCATCATGCAAAAAAAAGAAGAAAAAATGAAAAGGGAAAAGAAAAAGAAAAAAAAGAAGAAGAAAAAAATGAAATAAAGAGAGAGTCTCTCTGAATAAAATAGTCTTCATCAGTCTTGACTATGAAGCATCCATTTCCATTCCATCCACATCCATCATACCGTACTTGGAAGTGAGGATTGTAGTTGAGGAGATGAAAGGAAACAAAATGTCCATATGTGCCTTAGTATTACTTTATCTTTTGTAATTTGATGTTCAACTAATACACTTGCCCTCTTATCTAGAATATTTTTAGAACTTACAAAATTTTCCTTCATCTATGCATAACTCATATCCAATACATTACAGTTACATTGGTGCAAAATTATTCAAAAAAAAAAAAAGAAGAAGAAGAATAAAGAAATGATTGGGTGCACACTGTCGATGTGTAGAACTTTGGTTGACACCACGCTCTTAACCTTCAAGACAATTACAGTGTTATCAAGGAATTACGATTCAGCTTGAAAATTTTTATTCATTTTTGCACCAATTATGGGATGGACAATTTGGGACTAAACCGTTATTATTGAAGTTAGGTGAAATCCTTGGAATGTGAAAGACTTTAAATATATTGTTTGATTAATCTGCGTACATAAGACGCTTTGGATTTTGTGGGTAGTATCCGCTGAAAACCCTCACGAGACAACACTCGTCCTACTGGGGACACCCAGAGGTTTAACGGCTTGTTGCATACGCTAAATGCAATCGTGTTTCCTACGAAAGTGTGACATATCTTAGTTTAGTTTATTCGAGGACGAATAAAAAGATAAGTGTGGGGGTATTTGATATACACGTAAATGTGTATATTTTATCCGCATATTTATCTTATTTTATCTTTTAAATAATTGATATTGTGTATTTATAGCTGTGTTTTCAGATTATTGACAAGAAGCATGGTTTAGAGCATTTGAGGGATAAAGCATGAAGAATTTGCTTAAAAAGAGTGAAGTTTAAAATTGCTAAAGCTTGAAGAGTCTAAAGCTTGAAGAACGGTTGCAATTATATTTCAGTTAAGGAGATTTGGCTCAATAAAGACTCAAACTGCATTCACATTAGCTCATTTGGAAGGCCTCTTACTCATGTTGCGTTCACACTAGCCTATTTGCTAAACCACTCACTCTAAAGTTGCGTTCACACTGGCTTATGTGTTATTTGGGTTATTTCTTTAGTCCCACATTATGTAATTAGCTAGCTAGCCTTTGTCATATCAGCTATAAATACCTTGTATCTCATTCATTGTAAAAAGACATTAGGTTTTATTCTGTAATTCTCTTCTTGGAATAAAATCATTCTCTCCCTTTCTTTTTACTTTTTGTTTATTTTATTTATGTTCATGTTATTTATTTTCTTTTTCTCTTCTTCTTTAGCTATGTCTAGCTAATCCCCTTTGATTAGGGGGTGATGACGCTGATAGTATGATTCAATATGAATCACATAGCCAAAAGATGAGGACTGTATACATGTAGACCTGGATCTGAATTAAGGGTTAGATCTGAACCTTCATATTTTGTGTCGTTTAAGAGCTATGCTCCTTCACAGGATATATTCGTGTTCGATCTAACGTTTATCAGATCTAGATCTAATTTTAGGGTTTTTAGAAATTAATTAGTAAATCTGTCCTGATAGTCTATGGTTGTAGAGCTAAGCTCCTGCATAGGCTATGCTTGTTGTTATTTACATATTTGTTTCTAAAACCTATTATCGTTGATTCATGTTTGTGACAGAAACATGTATTAGATCTGGTTAATCTTTTAGGCAATTGATGATTATGAATCTGATCTATGTCATTATCCCCTAATTGCTTTCACTTCTTGTTAAAACTCTCTTTTATTTAATTTCTGCTATTTTCTTTGTTTTCCACCAATCAAAAGTTAGGGATAACTTGATTGGATTTATTAATAAAATAATTTGGTCCCAGAGTTCGACACCCTCTACAACAATCCTTGTTGTTTAGGAAAGCCGAACGGATTTTACAGTTGTTTACAACTGCATAATTTGTTCGCAAACAGTTTCTACATATGCTAGTTTGTATGTGAATCTTATGCAAGTCTGTATGCGGATTATACACAAGTTTATATGTGAATCAAGTATGTATATGCTAGTTTATATGTAAAATATGTGATATTAGTTTACATGTTTAAATTCATGCGCTTTTTATATTAGATCTATATTTAGATCCATGGCAGTACATACTTATGACAATTTATGTTCTATATGACCATTTCCTATGCAAGTTTGTATGTGAATCATATGCTAGTCTGAATGTAAGTTTGTATGAAATTCATATGCAAGTTATAGGAAAACCATTTCCATATATGCAAGTCCACAATTACATGTTTAGTTCTATCATTTAGATCCATGACACTACATAGTTTATACGAATTTATGTTTTATGACTATTGCCTATGCAAGTGTTGATTATGCAAATTTATGTTAATATGAATCATAATCATGCCAGTTTTGATCCATGTTTGTCTATTCTTATATGCTAGTTAGATCCACTTTATGTGCTATGCAAGTTGTGATGTTTCTTTTCTTTTTATGAGTTAGACTATTTGTGGGTCTAACATATTTCATATTAAACGTACGAACGACGTGGGGGCAATGGGAAAAATATTAAATGTTAATATTGTGAATTGGCATAAAAATGGCTTAAAAGCATATAATAAATTTGAGACACTAATTGGTATAATTTATATACCTAAAAACTATGGACATAATTTAGGTGACAATTATGGACATAGATTAATTTGGAAGTTATTGACAATTTGAAATAGGGATATTAATTCAAATTAGGGTTGAATAATAATGTGTAATAATAAATGCATAAGACACGAGGTTAGACTCGTTTGTGGTATAAGACTGCCCAAACCCGCCTGGCACATCCAGCAACCGCAAATGGCAGTCTAATGTGAAAGGTCGTAGGCTTAATTAAAAGATGCTTAGACACGAGGGTAAGTCCTGCTTGTGGTGGAAGTCTGCCTGGAACCGATCGGCATATCCAGCGGCCATAAGAAATCGACTTAATGTGAGAGGTCTATGCATTAATAATTAATTAATGCTGATCAAAGACGAATATGAATGACAAACAGAAGTTTGGTTGAACTGAGTAATTCTCTGAGCAACAATCTGATGTTGATTTCAGTCTTCGGTGTTGATATTGAGGGAGTTATTCTCTTAGCCAATGTATCTGTGAACTAAGATGTACTTAATCGTAAATTAAGTAAAACATGTTATACGATATATATATGTGTGTGTGTGTGATAAATAAAACATGATAAGTGGATAGGGTTAAGATCAGCTTAACCAATAGTATATATTAATTTGATAAGTAGGTAGGGTTAAGACCAGCTTAACCAATAATACAGGCGGATAGGATTAAGACAAACTTAACTAATAATACATATTGATATGATAAGTGGATAGGGTTAAGACCAACTTAACAAATAATATATAAGTGGATAGGGTTAAGACCAGCTTAACCAATAATATAAATATATATATTGATCTGATAAGCAGATAGGGTTAAGACAAGCTTAACCAATAACACATGTTGATTTGATAAGTGGGTAACATGGGTGACATGTGGGATATAATTATAAACACTTAACCAAGTTGAAACATGTAAGAAGACATGAATAAGAGGGGGTTAAGTGGGAAATCCTAGTGGGGACTAAGCATAGGTGGAAAGCTTGTGTCAAGCGTGGGGACCCTTTTCAACCAGTAACCCATTTAGTATCTAAGTGAGCTCGATCTAGATCGAGGACGGGGCACACATACTGGGTTTAATTGTAAGAGGTCAAAATGGGTTAGCAGTGGCAACGCAAGTCCAACGGGGTCATGTGCGTGCGTGGGCCCGGGCTGGTAGGTAAGATGTTGTTGCATCGTGTAGGTATAAGCCATGCATCTTTAGTGGTATCAGGTTGCCACTTTGGGAAGTAATACACCCCACTGTGGGACCAGCATGGTTATCAACGAGTTAGGGAGCCGATCGAATGGGGAAGGTTGTAGGTACGACTAGCAGAGATAGGAGCAGGCGGCACCTATGAAGACAGCTAGGAGTACAACTACCATATTATGAATAAATGTTGTAATTAGAATGAGGAGGGCAGTGGGTATAACTAGTGGAGATAGGAGCATGCGGCACCTATGAAGACAACTAGGGGTACACGAAACTATCATTATTGTTATTATTTTGTTCAATAGGCGAGATAAACTTTTAGAGTGACTAGTATTGGTGTAGTATAGTAATTATCCTATAGTGATTAGGAGCGAGATTAACGCCAGAATATTCCTCTGTTTGTTTTGTCTTGCCCACTTGTTTCACAGTCATTCCTTGTTTTGCCAGTTTATGCCTTATCTAATTACTTTAATAATTATATTGTGAAAGTTATTGTACTCGCCAGACTTTATGTATGACCCCCCTTGTTTTTGCCTCTTTTCTTCCTTTCCCTCCCCCTCCCCCGGTTCTTAGGGTGGGACTAGTGCTAGTGGAGCTTGATTTGGATCCCTTTCTCTCTCTTTTGGAAGTGCTTGGATTTTTGAAAGTAAAGTTCAACTCCTCTCTTTTATGGCTACTTATGTTGGGGTTATGCTTTTTTACTTTATATACTCAGAAAACAATTTTTCAAGATGGATACTAAGTGTACATGGTTTTACTGTTGGTTTATGATGTTGTTGTTATCAAACTATTTCTCCGCTACAATAAAAGTTGTTTTAAATTTTTCAAGTACCAATATATGTATATGTCTTGTTGTATTTTGTTCTATACACCAATAATACTCCATGAAAGTTTATGCATTCCCTTTGAGAGTGACATTAATGGATGTGAGGTGTTACACGTGGTATCAGAGATGAAGGTTACCAGGAACAGATAAGAGATTTTGAAAAACTGTTTTTCAAAAACATTTTTATAAAGAAATACTTTCAAAAGTATGTTTTAAGGAAATTATTTTCAAGAGAAAAGTTTGTTTTAAAAACATAACCCCCAAGAGCCATATATCTTTCCTTCGAATCTCCGTTTTAAATCTCTTCCTCTTTCCTTTTTGAATTTCTTCCTCCACGTATAGACACTTTTTCTAAGATATGTAAGAACTTCCGTACGTTGGGCGGAAAACCGCTTCATGGGACTGGGACTTTTGTCAAAGCTAGAAGGAAGTGGAGGACTTGTTGGTACCTTTAAGATAGACGATAGGAGGAAGGTTCAGTTAGCTGCTTGGTTAATGAAGGACGAAGCCTCATTTTTGTAGGAGGTCACGAACAGAGAATGTGCAGGAGAGACATGGAAAGGACACACGATAAAGTAGATCCAAAGAAAGGCGATAAGGATAACAAGGGGCCAAGAGAAAAGGAAGGGCCACACTTGTGAAATACCTGAATACTTAAATAAAGACGTTAGAAAGAAGAAGAAGACTAGTTGTTATCGTTACCGAGAAACATGACATCTTATTAGGATCGTCCAAAGAAGAAAAAGGCAAAGGGACAAGGTACATGATCATCTGGAGGGCAGACGCGTTTCCTCACGGCTGGCATACCTGATAGAGGTAGAAATATCTTGGTTGGAAGTTTTTTTTTTGATCATCCTGTTCGAACCTTGTTTGAATTATGGTGCTTCACACTCGTTTATATCTGCTTCATTAGTTAAAACACTGCACCTAAATACTAGTCCAGTTACGGATCCCACAGTAGTCTCAAATCCCATTGGTGGTTCGGCTCATCTTCCGATGATTTGTCGGGATTTGAGAATGTCTATCCTGGGCGTTGGGATTGAATGCAACGCCTTCGTTCTTGGCTTCATGGGCTACGGCTTGATTCTAGGCATGGATTGGCTAGCTAGATACGATGCCATCCTAGACTGTGAAAGAAGGGTAGTTAAATTGTTGACTCGATGTGGAAAGACCCTTGATATCTCTTGTGACCCTAGAGGTCCGGTAATGCTTAGCTACCTAGAATCCCTTGACACATCCAATGATGATTTGGAATCCGTTCGTGTGGTCCGTGAATATAGTGACGTCTTCGATGAAATTCGGGGTTTACCCCCGAGGCGTGAGATAGACTTTCGAATATACCTAGTAGATAATGCAAAGCCAGTTGCGTTACCGGTGCGCCACATGGCTCCGAGAGGGAGAAGAGAACTCAGTAAGCAAGTGAAAGATTGCTTGAGAAGGGGTTCATAAGAAGAAGTGTTTCGGAATAGGGTGCTCCAATTGTTTTTTCTACAAAGGCTGATGGTTCACTTAGATTGTGCGTAGACTATAGAAAGCTGAATAAGCTCACAAAGAAGAACAGACACCCATTGCCGAGGATAGATGTTTTATTCGATCAGTTGGTGGGTGCTTTGGTTTTCTCGCAACTGGATTTGGCTATAGGATTTCATCAGCTAAGGGTGGCTGAAGACAACATAGATAAGACTGCATTTAGAACTTCTGTCGGTTTCTTCGAGTGGCTCGTCAGGCCTTTTGGTTTGACAAATGCACCCACATACTTCGTTGACTTACTGAGTAGGGTGTTTAGGGAATTTCTAAACATCTTGGTTTTCTATAGAAGTGAGGAAGAGCATGCCCTACATCTTAGGGAAGTCTTAGAGACCCTACGAGCGCATCAACTCAAAGCTAAGTTCTCCAAGTGCCATTTTTGGAGAAAAGAAGTGAGGTTCTAAGGACAAGTGGTCTCTAAGGAAAGGATAGCTGTGGATCCCACAAAGGTGTGGCAATCCAAGATTGGAAGATTCCTAAGAACGCAACAGAAGTAAGAAGCTTTTTAGGGCTGGCTGGCTATTATAGGAAGTCCATTAAGGACTTCGCGAAGATATTAGCCCACTTACTAGGGTAACGAAGAAGAACTTGACTTTTGCTTAGGACGTTGACTGTGGCGATGCTTTCCAGCATTTGAAGAGGAAGTTGACAACTGCTCTAGTTTTATTTTTGCTAGATGGAAGTAAGCCATTCGCATTGTATACCGGTGCTTGCGGGACAAGGCTTAGAGCAGTTTTTGATCCAAGGGGAAAAGGTGATATGCAAAAGGCGGCAAGTATGAGTATCGCTTATCATCCACAGACGGATGGACGGACAGAAAGGGGTGAATAGAATCCTTGAAGATCATTTGAGGTTATGTATCCTAGATTTTGGAGGGATATGAGAAGAGGCAATGAGTTTAATGGTGTTCCCGACATGTTTCACGTATCGCATTTGCGGAAGTGTTACAAGATACTGCAGAAGTAGTGGAGCCGAACATGCTTAGAGAAGTGGAAGTAGTGGGAGACGCCACAACTAGAAGAGCTCCTGCATGCATCCTTGGGTCGGAGGTATAAAAGCTACGCAATAAAGAGGTCAAGTTTGTCAAAGTGCAATAGGGAGATGATCAAGGAGACGCAACTTGGGAGGCGGAAGACAAGATGCGTACGTTGTACCCTTTCCTTTTTGAGGATATGTTTTTAACTTCTCATTTCTCTACCTCTTTGTTGATACTTGTCCTATTGTTTAATATGTCTTTGCGATGATATCTTCGACCTTTAGTTAGGAAAAACCCCATGGTTGTAAACATGTGTCTAAGACATGTTATGTTTATGGATGCAAATGGATGCAAGTGGTTGCTAGTGGTTGCTCGTGGATGCATGTACACACACATTAGGCACTAGATCGGCTCAATCACTTTCATATTGCATATAAATATGTGTGCATATTTAATGGATGTATAATGGTTGTGTTATCATATGGATGCTGCATTTTGATGAATGGTTGTGCACACATGTAGAAGTTATGTATCGTTAGGATTCTTTCGCATAAATAATGGACGCATGGCACTATCATGACTTGCATTAAGGAGGTCAACTAAATCAGTAGACCGCCTGATTTTGCATTAGATAAGAAACATACACACACTTTTTGCATATGTTCATACGACATTAGAAATTTTGTAAGGACAATAGATGCCTATGTTTGATGGTTGAGTAGATGGATGATTGGATGTTAGGATATACATTCTCCTTAACTTGGAGATTTCGGGGCGAAATTCTTTAAGGAGGGGAGAATGTAACACCCTGTAATTTTAAATATTAAAATTAATGAATTAAAGAATGCTTAATTTTTAAGAGGAGAGTTAAGGAAAATGGGTTAAGCCATTACGTTCGTCTCGAAATTCTGCTAGGAATAGAGTCCAAGTTTTCGTAAATCGGACTTCGTATGAGGAAGTTATGGCCCTTAGAAGTTTCAGGAATTTATATAAAATAAAACAGCTCGGGTTTAAAAATTCAAAATCCGAAATCAAAACAGAGAAGCGGGTTGGGCGGGAATTTTCCCGCCCAAGGCCAGGTCGACCAGGGGGTCGACCTCTCTTACACAGGTCGACCAGGGGGTCGATCTGGGGGTCGACCTTCCCCCCCCCCCCCCCCCAGGGAAGATCTGAAGTCAGATGATTCTGACTTGTTGCTAAGTCTTTCCTGACCTGTTGCTGAGTCACTAGGGCATAGGTGGCAATTTCGAATAACTCTATCTAGTCTGGACAGTTGTGATTGCTCCTATGATAATCTAATGGCTTATGTTGAATTAAACTTCTATATAAGCACACATTGACTCAAGCCCTAAACCTAAACTAAATTAGTCTCTTACCCTCCATGCTGCTGCTAGGATAGTTCTTCTTCCTAAAGCTTAGGGATTTGCAAGTCAGAATTCTAATACGAATGACGAACGAATTATTCTCTTCTCTAACCTGTCTTTGTGAGTACAATTTCTTTCATAAAATAATTAATAAATTAATTATGATGAGTTATAATTTGGATTATGAGAACATGTCTGTTGAATCATGTGATGTTATTTAACTTTGTTATCGTCTGTTGGTGAACATATGACAGTTTTGTTATCTTATGTTGGTAGATCTATTTCATATGTCCAATCACATATGTTTAACTTGATTATTTTATGACATCAGTTTATATGCAAGTTTGGGATGTTAAATCATATGCTAGTTCGTATCTGAATCTTATGCAAGTTTGGGATGTTAAATCATATGCTAGTTTGTATATGAATCTTATGCAAGTTTGGGATGTTAAATCATATGCTAGTTTGTATATGAATCTTATGCAAGTTTGGGATGATAAATCATATGCTAGTTTGTATATGAATCTTATGCAAGTTTGTTTCTACATATGCTAGTTTGTATGTGAATCTTATGCAAGTCTGTATGCGGATTATGCACAATTTATATGTGAATCAAGTATGTATATGCTAGTTTGTATGTAAAATATGTGATATTAGTTTACATGTTTAAATTCATGCGCAAGTTCACATTTTTATATTAGATCTATATTTAAATCCATGGCAGTACATACTTATGCAAATTTATGTTCTATATGACCATTTCCTATGCAAGTTTGTATGTGAATCATATGCTAGTCTGAATGTAAGTTTGTATGAAATTCATATGCAAGTTATAGGAAATCTATATCCATATATGCAAGTTCACAATTACATGTTTAGATCTATACATTTAGATCCGTGATAGTACATAGTTTATACGAATTTATGTTTTATGACTATTGCCTATGCAAGTGTTGATTATGCAAATTTATGTTAATATGAATCATAATCATGCCAGTTTTGATCCATGTTTGTCTATTCTTATATGCTAGTTAATCCACTTTATGTGCTATGCAAGTTGTGATTTTTCTTTTTATGAGTTAGACTATTTGCGGGTCTAACATATTTCATATTAAATGTACGAACGACGTGGGGCAATGGGAAAATATTAAATGTTAATATTGTGAATTGGCATAAAAATGGCTTAAAAGCATATAATAAATTTGGGACACTAATTGGTATAATTTAAATACCTAAAAACTATGGACATAATTTAGGTGACAATTATGGACATAGATTAATTTGGAAGTTATTGAGAATTTGAAATATGGATATTAATTCAAATTGGGATTGAATAATAATGTGTAATAATAAATGCCTAAGACACGAGGTTAGACTCGTTTGTGGTATATGACTGCCCGAACCTGCCCGGCACATCCAGCAACCACAAACGGCTGTCTAATATGAGAGGTCGTAGGCTTAATTAAAAGATGCTTAGACACGAGGTTAAGTTTGGCTTGTGGTAGAAGTCTGCCCGGGACCGACCGGCATATCCAGTGGCCACAAGCAATCGACTTAATGTGAGAGGTATATGCATTAATAATTAATTAATGTTGATCAAAGTCGAATATGAATGACAAACGGAAGTTTGGTTGAGCTTAGTAATTCTCTGAGTACCAATCTGATGTTGATTTCGGTCTTCGGGGTTGATACTTAGGGAGTTATTCTCTTAACCAATGTATCTGTGAACAAAGAAGTACTTAATCATAAATTTAGTAAACCATGTTATACGATATATATATATATATATATATATATATATATGATACATAAAACATGATAAGTGGATAGGGTTAAGACCGTCTTAACCAATAGTATATATTAATTTGATAAGTGGGTAGGGTTAAGACCAGCTTAACCATTAATATAAGTGGATAGGGTTAAGACAAACTTAACCAATAATACATATTGGTCTGATAAGTGGATAGGGTTAAGACCAACTTAACCAATAATATATATATATATATATATATATATATATATATATATATATATTGATCTGATAAGCAGATAGGGTTAAGACAAGCTTAACCAATAACACATGTTGATTTGATAAGTGGGTAACATGGGTGACATGTGGGATATAATTATAAACACTTAACCAAGTTGAAACATGTAAGAAGACATGAATAAGAGGGGGTTAAGTGGGAAATCCTAGTGGGGACTAAGCATAGGTGGAAAGCTTGTGTCAAGCGTGGGGACCCTTTTCAACCAGTAACCCATTTAGTATCTAAGTGAGCTCGATCTAGATCGAGGACCGGACATGCTTACTGGGTTTGATTATAAGAGGTCAAAACGGGTTAGTGGTGGCAACACAAGTCCAACCGGGTCATGTGCGTGTGTGGGCCCGGGTTGGTAGGTAAGACGTTGTTGCATCGTGTAGGTATAAGTCGTGCATCTTTAGTGGTATCGAGCTGCTACTTTGGGAAGTGATACACCCCACTGTGGGACCAGCACGGGTATCTACGAGTTAGGGAGCCGATCGAATGGGGAAGGTAGTGGGTACGACTAGCGGAGATAGGAGCAGACAACACCTATGAAGACAGCTAGGAGTACAACTACCATATTATGAGTAAATGTTGTAATTAGAATGGGGAGGGTAGTGGGTACAACTAGTGGAGATAGGAGCATGCAACACCTATGAAGACAACTAGGGGTACACGAAACTACCATTATTGTTATTATTTTGTTCAGTAGGCGGGATTAACTTTTAGAGTGACTAGTATTGGTGCAGTATAGTAATTATCCTATAGTGATTAGGAGCGAGGTTAACGCCAGAATATTCCTCTGTTTGTTTTGTCTTGCCCACTTGTTTCATAGTCATTCCTTGTTTTACCAGTTTATGCCTTATCTAATTACTTTAATAATTATATTGTTAAAGTTATTGTACTCACCAGACTTTATGTCTGACCCCCCCTTCTTTTCGCCTCTTTTCTTCCTTCCCCCTCCCCCCCGGTAGGTTCCCAGGGTGGGACTAGTGCTAATGGAGCTTGATTTGGATCCCTTTCTCTCTCTTTTGGAAGTGCTTGGATTTCTGGAAGTAAAGTTCAACTCCTCTCTTTTATGGCTACTTATGTTAGGGTTATGCTTTTTACTTTATGTACTCAGAAAACAATTTGTCAAGATGGATACTAAGTGTACATGGTTTTACTGTTGGTTTATGATGTTGTTGTAATCAATCTATTTATCTACTGCAATAAAAGTTGTTTTAAAATTTCCAAATACCAATATATGTATCTATCTTTTTATATTCTACACCAATAATATTCCATGAAAGTTAATGCATTCCCTTTGAGAGTGACATTAATGGACGTGGGATGTTACAGTGTTATACGGCATGGTCCCTTGATTTACTCCATTTTAAAGTAATGTTTTAAATAACTGTTTTAGTTCTCACACCAGTCACATGACTGACCTGGAGTTTATTGTTTTAACCTAAAATCTAGGTGCCTTTATTTTCCACACAGCAGCTAGTAGTTTTGGTTTTGCAGATTTATATTCATAGGATTCTGGTTTATAGCTGGAATGATATTCGGAAAGCTCTATATCCGTGTATCTCTTTCAGTTATGTTTTGTATTATTTTCCGTTGCATTGTAATTTGTAAATCTGATATTTATCAAATATATATTATTTGTTCACACTGTGTATATTCTTGTACTCTGATGTAAATTGTTGTAATAAACCATGAAATGTTCTTCTGTTTTTTTTCTTCTGATTTGTCGTGTTCTTAACTCAATCCAGGCTTTCCTTTGCGGGGAAGTTCGGGTCGTTACAGTAATCATCTTCTTCACAGGTCTTCGTTAACATCATTCATTGCTTCGCAATGCAAATTTGTTCGAAGTGGCTCCGGTCCTAGTCCCTTCAAAATATAATTATCGATTAAAATAAAAAGATTTATGGGCATATCTGATTCTGAATAATCTTATCTTCTTATGTCAAATGATTTTCCTTTATATTTTTCCAAATCTCCATTTAAATCTACCTAGTTTATATATATTCAATTCCTTAGGAAATTATTCGTAACCCAACCTTATTTAGTTTTAATTATTCGTTTCCTAAATCATTGTACTACATATTCATTGCTTTATTCTGAAAATAATTTTGAATTCATTCTTTGGAATATCTTGTTGAAGAGATACAAATCATATTGATTCCTCAATTTCTACTAAATATCAATCCCCATATTCGACATGTGTTATGATAGGAATAACAGTGAGAACACCTTTTAAATTCCATAAATAGGGCGATTTTCCTCTTTGGGCATTAATATCCCATACAAACATGTTATATCTATGAAATCCAAATTTCTTATCATATAAATTTGAATTCGAATAAGTCAAATTCACCATTTTCTCCATCGGGCCAATCCGGATAGTTAGGGAGAGCAGGAAACTGGTTTTTCCAAACCCAAGCCTAGACAATATCTCTCTGTCGCCCTAAGGTAGTCAGTTATTTGATCGATTCCAAATCCTTTTATTTCTAAACTCTAATTTATAGTGCATCCGGTTTTTCCTTTCATTCAGCTTCATTCCTCGGTCAATAAATCAACACTCACAAACGGTACCTAATGTACTAATTGTTTTTGCATACTCTTATGTAAATGATGATTTAAATCTCATAAATCATTATTAAAACATGTATTTACTCTTTCAAAATCATTCCAAACTAATTTAGTGAAGAATTGTTATCCTACAGATAAATTTAAGTACTACAGTAATTTACAGTAGAAAAAAGACAGTACTTTAAATAATGTACTGGTTATTTGACTTAATTCATTTCTAAATTCATATTTTTCAATCCTAACCTCTTTTAAATTCCTTTAAATGATTAATCAAATTTATTCCCTATTTTTAATAATTTAAAATCGTTAATTCCTAATAAATTTTAAATACAGTCACTTTACTGCTAAATCACGTTCTCTTGGAAAATTTGTTTTAATCATATTTCATAATCTACAAGTTAAATTCCTAATTTATTTTCTTTAACCCAAAGACACTGATAAGATAATTTGGATGTTTCAAACAACATCGAAATCTGAGTTAAACTTTGTTCGAAACTTAATTGCAAACTTTATAGCATGAAATGGAAATTACCATTGCGCGATACGTCTAATTTGGACTTGATTATTGTTCTTCTTATAAATTTGCCAAAATAAGTTATATCTTTCTAAAACCTTTATAATATACCTAAAAACAATATTCAATTAATTTTACCATGAAAAACCATTTTCCTTAATTTTCTTAATTACAATAATATTATTATTATGTTAATACTTTTCAAATATTAACTTTTTGAAACCCAATTCCTTCTAAAGTCAAACTAAAAATAAAACAAGGCTAATGGAGCTTTCTAATTATGTTTAAACCTTTATTTACATACCTAACTTAAATTTATTTATTTTTCTAAATTGATTTCCATTTCAATTTACTATTT
The DNA here is from genome assembly GCA_030737875.1 of Allium sativum. Lineage (NCBI taxonomy): Eukaryota > Viridiplantae > Streptophyta > Magnoliopsida > Asparagales > Amaryllidaceae > Allium > Allium sativum. The sequence goes on from CM060924.1 coordinate 384,323,720, forward strand.
ATCTCAAACTTTAGTTTCTAATTTACTAATCATTTTATTCCCTAATTTTATTCTATTTTCGTTTTTGAACTCTATTTTACGTTAATTTCAAAACTATTAATTTTCATGTTAAAATTCCAAAATTGAATTTATTGTCTTTTTTCCTAACTTGATTGTAACTAACCTTTTCAAATGGAGATTTACATGAAAACTAATCTAGATAAGGCAATTCCTAGGCAATTCTCCTCTTACATGTAAATATGCCATCATTTGTGAACTATGATGGTTTAGGAAATGCTCCTCTTACATATAGGATTTTAATAGTTTAGTTTCATGTAAATATGTCATGTTGTATGTAAATTTGCGAAACTGATAATGATGGCTTTTGTTAATTATGTTTAATGTCAAATCTACGGTAATTCTCTCCATTAACATAATAAACCTTTATCGGTTAATTTAAGAGAGGTTTTATATTTTATTAACACAATTGTATGTTACTACTCAGATTTCAAAACGTTTATACAACTTATTTTGGTTAATAATTGATTTTTGACAAAATGTTTAATGGTCATGTTTTGACATTTTATTTAACGTACTTGTTTATGTAAACAAAATTAAAATGGATTTCCTTTTTATTTATATAAATCAAAATATGTTTATCTATATTTAATTTATGGGGGTTTTTTCCATCAGGATAAAGTCAACCAAAACTTTACCCATAAGGACATTCAACAAAAACTTTAGCCTCAAGGACAAATTTACACTAAACTTTGAATTCAGGGGCCCACTATCATTTCAAAGTTTACACTACACTTTGTCCTTTTGACTAATTTCTTTGCCTCTTGTCCTTTCGGCGTAATTTTTCCTTCTTTTTGTCCTTCACACAATTTTCCTGTTTAATTTATATACACAAGCAATATAAATAATCCAAAATTTACAACCTTGATCAAATTGACAAAATACCATTAAATTTTTAATATTTTGCAAACCAATTATAACTTTGCTGATCAACCCTTTATTATATTTTACTTATCACTATAAAATGAATTCAAATGTTATTTTCTTATTTTAACAAATATTTAAATTATAATCACATAACTATATTAAAATGCTAATTTTGATGATTTACAAAATAGTTTGAAATCTTTATTTCTGAAAATAGATAAGCTTTGTCGATTATGGATGTTATAAAATTACTCTACTTTACATATTAAATGACTGATTTGTTAAAATTCCAAAGTGATGAAATTTGGGTTATTACATCCTCGCCTACTTAAATGTTTTTCGTCCTCAAAATAAACATTTTCTCTCAAATTACTCGGTGTTGAAAAAACTTATGCAGTTTAATGTATTTTGACATCAATTAAAAGAAACTAAGTGCTACTACTTCCATATATATACATAAATTTCATGTCACAAAGTGCTACGTCAACATAATGCTACAACATGTCATCCCCAACCTGAGCGTGTGCTACGCACTTAAGGTAACATAGTCATATACAACTACCTACATAAACTTCCCCAATATATCGTAAGTCCAACCATTTATATCTTAGTGCATTCTACGCTGCTTAAGATACGATAACATCATATGTACATCACAAAATATGAACTACTACTAAACACAACTACTCATCAGGCTCCCCATTAGATGAATCTCAAGATCATTCGCATCAGGGTCCTCCTCGTCATCATCCAATATCTCTCGTGTTATATCCCAAATCATCAGGTCTTCATCATCTCCTTCTAGGTGATCCACCAGAACATGTCGGTCCTCATTAACGTCCTCATGTCCAATCTCCTCTGCGTCAGGAACAGTTGGCACTGGAATATCCATCTTCTATACAACTTCCTTGTCATCGTTAGAAATTTCATACATCCAAGCATCGTATGCACCAAAGTCATCTCCTCCTGACTCCATCATAATAAACTCAGGTGGTATGGGTGTAGATACTACTGGCTCATAATAATCAATCCATCATGGCCCTCTTATAATCTGGGGATGGTATGTCTACGTAATACGTAGTTTCTCCTCCTCACTAAGTGGATCGAGTATCCAATCATCAGACCCTCCTGTTTGGGTGTCACCCTCGACTCCCTCATCAATTATTGAATCAATTTCCATACCAACATCTATCACCTCATCACCGAAAACAATTGCTGCTCTCAGTACTATAACATACTCATCTCCATGAGGATCAGAAATCCTCACGGTATCATCATCACTAATTACATCGTCTTCCTGGCAGAGAAACATTTCCTCATCTGATATCACAATTGGGTGATCCTCCGAACCTAATCCTACTCCTGAAGTCTCCTTTACTTGGGAACTCTTGTAATCATCACTGGAGTATTGTGTCTGAACTAATTCTAAATCCCCATACTTAGCTAATGCTTCTCTAAGTTTCTTCTCAATTCCATGCGGTCTGCCTTGGAAATTTTCTATAACAATAGAAAATTTGGAATTAATAAACAGTGGATTTGTTGTTTATATAAGGACTTCTAGTTTCAATTGGTCAAATAATCTCTTAATTTATTTTAAGAAGAGATTTTTCATTGTAGTTCCTTCAATCCAACACTAATATTCATTCATGCATTTGTTGGAGAATTGAATTTTGATGACAACAACCTTGTTTCAGTTATTAACGTTATTGATTATAAAATATATACTAACATTCTTGTCCAGAATATATATATATATATATATATATATACAGGATATGGAGGGAATTTTACTTCTAAGAGTGGGGATTCTTATGAATGGGGAGATGGAGGGAATTTTACTAAGTTTCAGTCTGATTGCTATGAATAGGGGGATGGAGGGAATTTTACTTTTAAGAAAGCATGGCATAAAGTTAGAAATCACCAACCTGTAAAGTAGTTTTTGAATGTGATTTGGCACACAAAATTTTTAAAGAGAATTTCATCAATTCTCTTTTCTGGCAGTGCAAGGAAGGCTCAATACAAAGGATAGACTTACGAGATTTGGAGTTACATCTGAAAATTCTTGTATCCTTTGTGATAATGGTGTAGAATCTGTTTCACACTTATATTTTGAATGTTGTTATGTAAAATATATATGGAGTTCTGTGTCATTAAAGCAAGGTTTGAATGTGGATGTTATGGGATCAATTGAAGAAGAAGCTGGGAAGATACTTCATCATTCAGGGAGAAAGATCAATGCTATGATATTGCATGTGCGGCTTTAACAACAACTGTTTACAATACATGGCAGGAGAAAAATGCTAAATCCATTAGCAGTCGAAGAATCAGTAAAGAAATCAGTGTTCAGGTGATTGAGAGGGAGATTACTTTCATAGTCAAGGACAATGGGTAAAAGACAAAAGGTGTAAGAGAGTAGATTAAATTTCTGAAGAAATGGTGGATTGATTTTTTAGATACAGGTTAAAATGTAAATCTGTTTGGTTTTATTTGCTGCGTTGTTTGTCAGTTTTGGGTTTGAGTTGCTGAGTTGTATTTGAGTTCAGAGTTGAGAGGTTTGCAAGAGTTTTGTACCTCTGAATTGTTGTTTTGTTAATATATGGCGATTATATGTGCTCTTTTCCCTTATGTCGCACCCATTTAGGTTAGGGGGCATAAGGTTTTGATGAGGCATATAATCAAAGTATATGATTGGTTTTGAAATAAAAGTGAACCAATTTATATATATATATATATATATGAATGTGTGTGTGTGTGTATATATAAATATATGCAGGATATAAATATTGAAGACTGTGCAGTATTAGAGATTCAAGATATCAAGAAATTCAGGTCTCATAACTATCAAGATAATCAAGATTTCAAGAGCTCAAGATTATCTAGTAAAAGAGTCTAGTTTATATATGTAAAACTCCGGTTAGCACTTTCAAATTATGTTTTCTAATTCTGTTTTCAAATTCCTTTTCAAATTGATTTCAATTTTACAAACTCCTTTCTAAAATGATTTCAAATTATTAAAATTTTACTTATGATTTCAAATATATATATATATATATAGTTTATAATATATATATTTATAATGTATATGTTTTATAGTTTTATGTTGTATAATTTTATAAATATGTTTATATTATATATCACTATGTTTTTATACTTTAGAAACTTCATTTGAAACATTAGTTTTGATTCAAGAATTTCCAGAATATATATATTAATTTAAACACATGAAAAATGACTTTTAAAAAAAATACTACATATGTCGACATGCACCTTTGGACATATCGACATATAACTGTCATATTTTCAATTTTCAAAGAAAGCGTCTTTTCATATTTGAAACGTTTCAGAAAGGTTTCAATCCTTTCAAACACTATAAATAGGGGCTAAATTCGAATTTTTTATTACTTCTTCTTCTCCATCTTCATCCTATCTCTAACCACCATTATTATTCTTTAATTTCCCGATTTCTACACTTATGCTCTACCGATTTCACCGTAAGTTATATCATTCTCATTATCTTCTCAATCTCTATCAAATACTCTCTGATTGGAAGTGTTATTCAAGAGTTCTAGGGCTGTTGTAATAATTTGGGAATTGTTTGGGAAAGGGTGAGTTCCTTGTAGTTCTAAAATCAAGGAAAGGGAGCGGTGTGAACCTTGTAACCATGAAATCAAGGGTGGTGGAATTGGTGTTAACCTTATAGCCGTGAAATCAAGGATGTTGTAAGATTGATACTTGTATTAATAAACTATGTGCAATTCAGCGTTGCATGGGTCTGGACGTAGGAGTAATCCGAACCAGTATAAAATTCGATGTGTTCTTTCCTTTTCTGCATTTTATATTTACTTATCTCTATGTTTGTGATCATTTCTGTGTTTGTGATCATTTCTGGTGTGATAATCATTATGTGATTCATATAGTAATACTAAATTGTTTAAATTTTCGAGAGCTTCTAAATATTTGTTAATGGCGATAGACTTTAGCCAATTCTTCCATTTTCTCTTCTGCCAACGTCTTACTTCCATTCCTCCCTCTTTTCTTCTGATCTTCCCTAATCATACCCTCCCCATGTCTGTTTTTGTCTGTGTGGCTTATTTATAAGTTTCTCTTCACATCTCTGTGATCTGAACCCTTTATTCCCTGCACCCTCAATCTTCTTCCTTCCTCATCTTTTTTACACAAGTTCACTCTGTTCTTTTGTTTTCAGCCACATACTTTGCGCGGTGACCCATTCTTTTTTTCCGTGATTTACAGCTATGGATGAAATCCAGTTGATAATAATTCCCACTTCGAACAATGGGTTGTAGTGTGATACCTCTGGTATCCTCGTGAATCTATGCTTTTACATTGCTTGGTGTTTACTAAACACGTAGTTTGAGCCTTGGGGTTGTTTGTGGTTTTTGTATTGAGTTTGCTGGTAGTTTGTTTGGATCTGGCACCACATCAAATAAACAAATTTGAAACATATGATATATTTTACTTGAAACACTATTTTTTTTGTTTCTATGCTTGAAATGTATTAGTGTTTCTATATCTACAGAAGCGTTTCCATTATTTTTGTTACTTTTAAATATATAATTTACGTGTAAGACTAACCCTAGTTTGGCCTCTTTTCAGAAATAATCATCCCCAGGTAAGGGCCTAAATTTCATTCCCTTTTCCTCAGCCCGTGTTTGAAAAAAAAGGAAAAATTAGGCCGCGTTCGTTTTCATTTTCCCAAACCCTACGTCCTACGACTTTTTTAGATCTCCCATTCTGTTGCTGCAGAACTCTTCATCTTCGTTTTCTTTTTCCCAAACCCTACTTCGTACGACTCTTTTAGATCTCCCATTCCTGTTGCTGCAGAACTCTTTATCTCTTTCGCCCTTCTTGCAGCCAACGCCTTAGCCAACATCAGTTTCTTCTGCGAGTGATACGCTATCTCAACATCACCTTTTCAAAGTATTTGGGTTGACTGGTGAGACTTTTATTTCTTCGTATTCCAATTGTTGAAGTTTTATCTTTTGTTTCACTTATTTTGGTTTGATCTGGCTAATTTATAAAAAATGATTTGGTATTTCTGTTTTATAAGATACGTGTTGAATAATCTAGTTCGTTGTCACACTAATGGATTACTGAACTTATTAGTTTATAAAAATAATTATTTAATTTGTTTTGATTTCATATTTCTTAGTTTTGATACTTCTAATTTCGCTGTAAACACAGTTGAATAAATTCTTTTTATCAACGATGTTGAATTTGAAACGTGTTGAATAACTCAGATGCATATTTTTATTTAATTTTATGAAACATGTTGAATAACTCAGATGCATATTTTTATTTAATTTTATGAAACGTGTTGAATAACTCAATTTTATGAACGATGTTGTATTTGTTTGATTGTTTCCCAACAAATTATTCGTGCTCCCTTTACTGTGTTCATTTCGCTTCTAATCATGTTACTTATCATTTCATGATGTTAGGCAACATATGGAATTCAAGCTAATTTTGAAGCAATTAATGGACCCCATTCTAGATGAAAACTTACCAATGTCCCAAGCTAGGTTAAAAAAGCTTAGCATAAATTAACAAGCAATTACATTTGAGATGAAAAATACGATTGATGACTCAAATTTATGGAACAAACTTAAAAAATAAATTAAAATGCATTTATATAAAATGTTCATACCATGCATACAAATATAAAACATGTTTAGTTAAATCTTAATATACCTTTTCTTCGCACTAATTTCTAACATATTATATAGTTTGTACCAGAAAGTATAAGCTATATGAGCCGTAGTATATCATGCTAACCACAAAGAAAACATCAATCTCTAGGAATCTTAAAGGTTATATACAAATATGGATTTTTAGCAGTATAAGAAGGCGAGATGGAATCATATGATTCTTTTTTTTCTTCCTGGTACGCCTCCCTGTTCTACTGGTTACAAAGAAATAGCACTGTAACGGCCTAAGTATTACTAAGTACTAGCTTTTATATTTTATGGGTATATCATGCTAAAAGTTAATTTGAAATTCATAGATATGTCTAATAACTTGGACCCACAAAAACACGTCTAGGGCAAACACTTGGACAAGTTCAATTCTTCTGTCTCAATTTTCAATGTTTTCTGTCCTGAAGGCAGCCATAAATTTATGTGTAATCAGCTTATTTTAATACTAGTATAATGGAACCATCTCGATAATTAAATAAGCGTTGTGCAGTTGAGACTCAGTTGTATGAATTCAGCGCATTTCAACGAGGTAAAATTTCTTTACAGCCAGAAATATAAAATTATAACCTTAGATAGTTAAATTACCGTAAGTTGGTATACGAAATACCTCAAAGTAGCAAATATGCAGAATGTGTTTAGACTGATCGCACAGCTAGTAGCAAAAAAATTCTTCCAGAATTGTACATAAACTATAAGCTTTATTCAATATATGAATTCAGTTTAGCTATAAGCTTTATTCTGCAATTGATGGGCATAGTAACCCTGCTTCAAGGCATGTTAACACCCATACATAAGCGTAATGACTAAACATAAGCTATGATTTTCCAGGATAAAAGGGGAAATAAGATTCCTACGTCAATATCCCATAGATGCATATTAAGGCTTTTGGATAACCTTAGTACGTTATTATCATGCATTTCATGAAATTTCAAAGATATTATTAGCTAGAGAACCTAATACAAGAGTGCGGAGGCAGTGCAAAAAGATAACACAAATCCATAAAAGTCGCTCAATGAGAAGTAGAATAAACCGACCAAATAAACTCAAAACAAATAATATAATGTCCGAAGAAATAAAATGATCCAATTCAAATACCTTCAAGATGTTATTTCTCTGTTCACTTATTGAGCAACAACATAGGAGGGATCAACAAGGCTTATTGCTGACCCATAACTAAGTCCTCATATTTAGATTTCTCATGTTTTCAATTATTTGCTCATGCTTATAGTATCAGCTGATGGAAGCACACATAAATAAACATATAACAGCGGCAAGTCCTAAGTTTCAGCTATTTATGGATGCCTGACCATTGGGGGTGCAACTGCAACTAACAAAATTTTCTTGCAATCTTTAATTAATTATAACCAACACATTTGGAAATGCATTACCATAAATTATATCATTTAAATTTTGCTACTTTGCATAAAAGGTTAACAATTGAGTTTTGGATGGTATAATATTTAGAAATAAACAATATCCATTTATTACATTATATTGATCAAATCTATAGTAGATTATATTGATCAATACGCTAATCATTCTTTTCTGTACAGGGGCAGCTTTGCTGGTTTGTCTGTACCTTTATTGGCATTGTCCATTTAATGATGCGTGCAAAAATACTTTGTGAGTCATCATATTTCATATTCATCTCAATGTTGTTTTAATATGGTTCCTCCATGTCCCCGTTTTATTTTCATGCCATTACATGTGATCTTTTTTATCAGATATTTTATATAACAAATTAGGACATCATCCTTGTCATAGTGTTCAAGCATATATTACAAACGATAACAATGTGTTATGTAGTCATTATTTGTTTTTTCTTATTTATTATCCATTTTCATATTTTATAACATGTATCAATGGATTTCAACTATATAGCACTAGTTATCATTATGTCTCTTAAATATTATTCATTTATGAGCACATTCTCCAGTTAAAATATTTAGATGTACATAATCTTTAAATATGTTATTATGACTTTGTGTTAAATTTTCACTTCATATACAGTTATATGTGAATTAATTGTTGTCGAACAATTCATGTGATATGGTCGGCGGAGGCATAAGGTATCGCTTCCATTATCTCTACAAGATATAAGTTATTTTTGTGACATTGAAATGTCTTTAATTAGTAGTATTGAAATATCTTTTATTAGTAATAGTTACTAGGGACCCCTTATGTGACAAAGAAATTTAGATAGAATATTACCCATTTGATATTTTATACTAAAATTTTGATCAAGGAATTATACAAGCATTTAAAAATTTTGTTTGACAAAATCCATTGCAAAGGAATTTGCAATCATAAACATTACTGCGAGTCCATTCATACTGGCATATAATCAGTCAATTGTTTAATAAGTGTACAGTTCGAGAAATTTATTGGATGCTAAACTTTGAAGCTGAATGATGATGATCAGGTAAATGCAGTTGCTTATAGATTCATCCCATCGGATATGACTACTGGACTTGGGGATGAAATCGAGAAGAAAATCTTGCAGTCTATTCCATTAGGTAAACCATTCTAATTGTTCCTTTGTTACTTTGAATACTGGTTCTTATCTTGTGTTCTCAAAAGTTCAAAGTCAAAACTTACATGGTAATGTCAAATATTGAGCTAGTCTGATGTCATGATTTATTTTAATACACATAAATTGTGTGTATTCCCATTTTACAGGGAGGTATGGAAAACCTGAAGAGGTTGCTAGGTTGGAGTTTCTTGCTCTATCGCTTGCTTCAGGTTATATTACTGGAGAGGTAAAAATATTTCACCGTCGCCGGTTCAGTTTTATTACAAGTAGAAACATAAGCATTTCACGGTTAAAACTGATTTAAAATGAATCGAATATTTACTAAAAAAGACTGTTGGAAAATTGCAGATGTTCACTATAGATGGGGGAATAGTGATGTAGTTAGTGATGAGTTTGTGTCCTTAAGGATTCTTTTTTTGATGTTTAGCATTCTAAAAGAGTTTATTAATACTGTTTCAGCCAAAGAAATACTAGTTAACATCATCGTCTTCAAATTTTGTTAAAACTATTTCATGTTCTGTAAAAATAACACCTGAGTGTGATCGTTGGTTAGCGACATTCAAGTTCTATACGTAACACCTAATTGTGTAAATATAGTATGCCCGTTGTTCTAATCTAGAAAAGAACAACATAAATAAAATTATAGGACAACTTTCCAGATTGATGATCTTATATGAATGTGGATTTTTCTGGAAGCATTAAGTTGAATTCTTTTTGTGTGTAGGCTCAGTGCAATATTTTTGCATTGAACAAGTAACTCTTGTTTCAACTTGATGTCCACTCACAGGATAACTACTTAAATACGGGACCAATCAAGGGTACAAGCCAGTATCTGTTCTCTCTTCTTTACACTTGCAAAGGAGCATATTGTTAGTAAAAATTATGGTAACACTGTGCCCCTCAAGGTTTTTACTAAATATGGCGTGAATACACAGTGTGCACTTTGAGGAGGAACAAACTATGTCAAGAGTTCTATTGAATCAAGAATGTTCTTTTTTTTAGCGTGCTACCTCATGTTGGCCTAAGATCATTATTAAATCTTGTTAGCATATGTTAGTTTTATGTGTGGATTGATCATGATTTCTAGCTGTAAATTTGATAAATGTTTGTTATGTAGGTGTGGTTTCGAGGTCCCTATTTTACCGAAGATAAGGATGACTCGGAATGCATTTAGCAGCACAAAGGATGGCGTGTGGAATCGGCAGAATGGACAGACTAAAGAAAGAACCACAATCGTTTTCTTACAAGTTGATGACGAGCACACAAAGATGTTTGAGAATCGTGTAAGCGAGATACTTATGTCATCGGGGTCAACTACGTGCGCAAAAATTGTTAACATATGAAAAACTGCTCTCATTGGTAAGTCATTACTAGGCCTTAACATCCATTTCTTTCGTTTTGATTCAGTCGATTTATATATCAAGATAGATGCATACAGGTTAACACCTTGATTTAATTTCTCCATGTCTCAAGAGCTATTAGTTAAACGTGAGAACAAAATTCAAACTCGTATCCAAATTGGTTTGAATGCAATCGTATCCAAATTGGTTTGAATTCAAAAATGCCTAGCAAGTATGACATGTTTTAGTGGAATATTCACATGACATATACAGTTAGATCATCTTTTCTGATGTTGTTTCATGTATTTTCAGCGATCCCACCTCTCTAATGGAAATGGTTGATAAAAGGTGCAAGGTAGGCCCACCTGCTGCTTTTGTTACTTCTATTGATGTTTACAACGATGTTAGGAAAGAAGATCTCACCCAAGTTTCTCTACTTAAACGGTAAACCTGTTGTTTAACATTATAAATTGTTGTAATTATGGTTGGTGAATAATAATACACTGCATTAGGCTTATCTTAACTAACTGTTCATATATCACAATCCACATTGGAAGTTTCCATGGATATTTTGTTAACCTGCTCCATTATGACTAGATCATGATTTTTGATACTTGTTAGTTTAGTTTGTTATTATGAAAAAAGACCTTATCATTTGCTGAAATAATACCCAAACATTACCCATATGTGAGACAGATGTAATTTTGCCTATGTTTACAATTCAATATATTTGTTCAGTGGATTCTTGTTGCTTATTAGATTCTTGTTGCATCTTTATAATAGACGGTAATTTGGGTGTTGGGAAGAGCGAGTATCACTCACTCTTGATCTTGTAATTTTTCATATTTTAGATCTAATTTAAGTTCTCATGTTGTTCCGGGATGGAACTTCAATCATTCCTTCAGGTTGAGAGGCTTTGACTCAAACATCACCTTATCAGAAGCATACTTTCTACTTGCCTTACTGATCTGGTAACTGGTTTCATATGGGTAAGACTAATCTGAATCTCTTACCTTATATTCGAGTACTCAAACACCTCCTTATCCAATTCACTATGGGTTATAGTTTATTCAGTTCTATTTTGATTATTATTTGAGTCTACTTGCACATCCATTTTGGCATCAGGCTGAATTTGCTGACTGAAATGCTCAATTTGACTTTGTGACATTGTGGACGATTGGACTCTTGCATCTAATTTGGGATTGTTCTATAATAATTTTCTCTACTCATGGATGTGCTAACAGCCTGTTCCAGGTAAGATTTAGAGTTTTTTTATAACTTACTTTAATATTCTTCAATTTTAATAAATATGGACTTAGCATACGATTATATTTTATCAGTGGAACGTGTTTCTCAAGATTTTACGGACTAAGTATGCATATGCTCCCATTTTTATCATCAAAACAATGATGTACTGAAGTTCGTGTATAAATTTCATTTTAGATATATTTTATACACCCGAGGAATTTTTATACTTTTTTTTTCTCATAATTTGATTTACAAAGGTATGAGCATAAGTGTATATGTTCTTCCATTTCTGCTTGTTGGATTTACAAAAGATTGCAGCTTTTTCTCATGAATTTTACAGCTTTTGTTCAAAGAAATATCCATGGTTGCGTTTTGCAGTGACAAACTATTCACTTTGAATGTCTAAGACTACTTCGATGTCATAGTTATGATAGAATGCAGGAATAGTTCTTGACAAAGTAGCGTCAATTCAAGGATCAGGAATGCAACTGACCAACATTTACATGTGAGAGATTTACTCAACATGCTCTCACATTCAGTTGGAAGTCCAACAGTGGCAGTTGGAAAATATTCAGCTGTGTGAGGGATCATTCTGTCACTCTGGATGGATTTGCATTGAATGGTTGATAGGTTAATTTTCTAATCTTCAACATAATATAATTACTTTTGTGATGACTTTAGGAATTGGTGATAAACTAGTTTTTTGATGTAATTTTGAAATAAAGTTGTACTATATTTATTCATATTTTAACATTGTTCAATGGAATGTATGTATATGTGCATGTGTGTGTACACACATACACATTGATTTGTTGTTTATATATTTAGATATATTTTTCATATGAGGTGGACAAATTTGCAAAATTGTTTTGAATTGTATATTTGTATTTTACAATTAGCTCTATAGATTGTCAGTCTGAAACATCGGATTAATTCAATAGATTATCAATTTGAAACATCTATTAATTATACCAATTTGAAATGCTTTATGAGTGTTTCTAATTATTTGTCTGAAACACTTCATTAGTGTTGCAATTTATCGATCTGAAATGCTTTGTAAGTGTTTCAATTTGTTAATTTGAAACCCTAATTCAGTGTTTCAGATGGTCAATTCGAAACACTTTTTGAGTGTTGCGGTTTGTCATTTTGAAACGCTTTTTGAGTGTTTCAATTTGTCAATCTGAAACACATTATAAGTGTTGCAAAATTCTGCAACATACTAATCTGCAACACTTGTAAAGTGTTTCTAAAAATTTTAGCAACATATTATTACCGTTTCAAATTGATCTTTTTGGTGTAGTGTGGTGTTTGTGGTTTTCGAACTGTATTGTTTTTGTGGTTTCTGGTATTTCTAGGGTATTCAACGGTGTGGTGGTCATGTTTAGAGTCTATGCTTTGGGCTTTATTTTTGTTGATTATTGTCACCATTACGAACGTTGTTGTGTGCTACCTCTGTACCTCGCGAGTCTAATCTATAGATTGCTTGGTGTTCTATGTTCATGTAGTTTGAGTTTATGGGTCATATGTGGTGGTGGTTGGTCTGCAAGTCTGAGCTTGTGGTGTGAACGCTGGTCTTCATGTCGGTTGGTATTGACTTGCCTGTTTTAATGGCATTTGAGATCTGGATCATTTACTGTTAAGTTTTGGAGGGGATGTTGTGTGGTCTTTAGTGTTTTGAAGTATGTTATCTTCGGTGCAAGGTATATTTCTTGTTCATTGGTTTTAGCACCTTGATCTTAATGGGCTTATACTGGCGCATGGTGAGGCCTTGGCACGCAATGCTGGTATTGGTCTCCTATGTTGCTATCTTGGCTAGAGAACAAGCTACTGGAAAGTCTCCTCTTGGAATGCAATAAAATATGTTAACCCGTATGGTATTTTCATATGTCAGTATTGTAGGTAATCTCTTCAACTTGCATTTGGTGGAGCTTTCTCTAGTCAACGTTCGTTATGTCACTACTACTGAGATTCTTTAAGCTCCATGTAACAACCCGCATTTTACGTATCGGAGATTGTAAAATATTTTTATTTTATTTCTTGATGGTTGGATCATTCTCATATTTTAATATGTTGGTTTTGGGGATGTTGAGGTCGGTCTTGTTGGAAAGGAAATGGTATTGCCAATCCCGTAGAGTGGTCACATTAAAGATTTGGCCCAGCAGTTTGGGAGGAATCATTGTTTTTGTGTTTCATAATTTCTGTTCAGGTTTTTAGAGCAATTAATGGGCTGATTTGAGGAGGCCCATAAGTGGGCTGGTGGAAGGCTATAAATAGGGGGTTAGAAGCATGGAGAATAGTTTACTTTCTTCATTATCTCATTTGGTTGAGCTCATGATCCTCCTTGCTCAATCAAATACGCCTTTCCACCATTAAAATTTTATATCTACATAAGAAAATCGAAGATCTACATCATTTGAAGCTAGATCTATGTCAAGTGACGAGAGATTGCATCAAATCAAGAGTTTTGAAGCATATTCTTCGCTGTTCGAGTTGGAAATTTAGAGATTTCGAGTTAATTCGAAGAAATGGTGAGTGATAAGCATTTCTCATGTGGATTCAATCAAGTATATGGGTTATATGATCATATGTTCATCATTTCAAGTTATTTTCATATAGATCTAATTAATGTAAGTATGGTTTTAATTCAAATCACCATAGGATCTATTCAAGCAACTTATAAATGGTAATTTCATATGTTAGTTCTATGTTTAGATCCATCTATTGATTTGATAATTGGTTGAATCGTTGTTTTAATGTTTGTTGATTATTGCTTGAATCACTGCTGATTAGTTGATCGAACTTGGGTGGTGTTTGAGATGGATCAGTTATGTTTGGGATGGATTGGTGGTGTTTAAGATGGATCGGTGGTGTTTGGTTGAGTTTTGGGCTTAGATCAGTTAGTTTTGGCAAAGGCTGAATTTTTAAGTTTTAACAGCATTTTGCCAACGCTATAGAAAGTCATGGATCGAGCACAAATCCTAGTATGGATCGATCACCAAAAATCAGTGAATGGGGATAAAAAATGATGGATTGGGCAAGTTTTGATGACTCTGGCAAAAGCTAAATTTTCTGGGTACGATAGCATTTGGGAAACAGTATGAAAAGTCTTTGGATCAGCCACAATTCAGGCGTGGATCGCGCATGCCAAAAAGGGGTGAATCAGCGTTGAAAACATGATTGATCGTTGCATTTTTCTTGGTCTGGCAAAAAGGATGGATCGTTGGCTTTTGATATCGTTTTGACAAACGCTGTAGAAAAGTCTTGGATCGCAAACAATCAATAAGGTGGATGGATCACGCGGGAGCAATGATAGTGTTCCAGAAACGCTATAAAAAGGTGTTTTAAGTGCAAATAATCCATAGGGGTGGATGGATCACGCAAGAGCAATGATAACGTTCCAGAAACGCTGTGAAAGCCAGTTTTGGTCAGTTTTCACACATGATTGATGTAGAATTGAATCAGGAGTTATAATAGCCTTTCAGATTCGCTGCAAAAGTCTGTTTTGACATTATGGCCAGTTTTTCATGGTGAAAAAGCTGGAAATCCTATGAAATGCAGTATCGACCAAACGAAGCTTGTTTTTTAGTTGGTGATGGTTCTAGCTTCGACGTGAATTCAATGAGGAATGTCTAAAGCATTTTGAAGTGATCGTTGATTATGGAGACGCAACAAATGTGAAGGTGATTCAAGTTGGATCTGGAGGATGTTCGAAATGTTGCGAAGTGTTTGTTGATCGTGGATATGCAACGAATGCAAAGATGACTCAAGTCGGACTTGAACTCGTAGAGAATGGCTGTTCATTGATGCAATGAATGTGAAGATGACTCAAGTTGGACTTGAGTTTGGGGATAATGGTTAATCAAGACTGGGTCTGAGTTTGTGTATAGTCGTCGGCGATGCCGACTAGAGTTATGAAGGCTGAGAGATTATCGTTGTTGTAAGTTCTAACAGGCTCAAAGCAGGGGTGTAATAGGAACGCCTAACAGGCATGTTGGACTAGTCAAGTACTCCGGACTCATTGGATGGGCCTAGTTGCGTCGGAAGGCAAATGTACGTTGGACGTGCAATAGTCTGATTAGAACTATTAGAACTTGGGTTACCGTTAGCCCTTAACGGAAGGCAAGGCGTTTAGTCGGTCATACGATTAACGATGGTTTCAAAGCAGGATTGGCAGTGATAGCAAGAGTCATGGATTGATTGTTTTAGTTGTATCATGCTGTGTAGATTATTCGACGTCGAAGGGGACATCTCTTGGGTACTTGTCTGATATTGGATATCGATTACGATGGTCTATGCTTGATAACTAATTGCCATGAATGTATTGTAATTTCAACTTGGTTGTTTGTAAAAGCTATCACTATCGAATGTGGGGAAGATGGTTTGGGTTCTTCTCTGGTGGGTTGGTAGATTGGTTGGATTAACCTGCTTATTCTCATTTACTTTATTGATGATGTTACTTAGATGTTTTATCGCTCACTAAGACTGTTGTCTGACTCAAGGTTTTATGTCTCCCTCTTATTACCTTGGGCGGTTCATTCGATTTTAGATGGATAGACTAAATAGAAGGTGACAGGTGATACCTTGATGAGGACGATGTTGCTAGTCGGAGACGAGCAGGAGGCTTACATACCGGTTTCTTATTACACATATTATGATGTTTTTTCGTTGTCTTTTGTATCCTCTGAGTGTTGTAGTGAGGCCTCTTTGTACAAAGATTATTGATGTGGTCCAAAGATGTTATGGATATTCTATGACGATATAGAGGTTTAAAGTTCTACGCAATTATGCTTTACTATTATTGCATGTTGTATATGTTCTATTATATTTTATCCTTGCGCTGTGAGTTATACGACATGTTTCGCTTGTGTTATCCTACCTTGGTGATCGTCCATTACTGCCTGGCATGTCTTTCAGCGGACTATTCCCTTTTTTAAGTGCAGGAATTATGGATGGTCATCATATTTGGTATCAGATCTCTGGTTATCGATTTTTAGCCAAAGTTCAAAGTCGTAGTTACATATGAGAGACGTAATTGTAGATTTTTAATGGACGTATACTATATTCTAGTGTATAGTATAATAGCATTTGAACTCCATTTGCGGTTTTCTCGTAAGTGGCTAATCATTCTATATTGCAGACTTAGAATGAGTCGTCGACCATCGAGACCCGCTGCTAGGAAGGAACTGTCCCTGGAGGGGGGAATAGCAGTATACCTGACTACCCGACTATGTTCGAGGCCATGGTGGCAACGATTATGAGAAGGGCTCATGCACCAAGGGAATCCGCGGTAGATGTAGGAGTTCAGGTGCAAGTGCCAAGAGCCATGGACTTTGCAAAGCTATGTAAGGATTTCACATCTCCGGGAGGGAACCAATTTAAAGGGACGGAACCGATTGAGGAAATTCAAGGTTGGCTTGATACCTGTATTCAGATCTTTAGAGACTTGGGAATTGACGATGCAACAAAGAGGAAGCTTGCATCGAGGCAACTACATGGCAGAGCTGGTGGAACTCTGTCTCTCTTGAGACTCCTAAAGATGATAACACATGGAGGCAATTCCAAGTCAAGTTCGAGTAGAAGTTTATTTCTATCGTTCAGAAGTTTATATTGTTTAAGAGGTGTGTCGAGCTAAAGCAGAATGGTATGCCTATGCTTGAGTATGTTTCTGACTTCAAAGCTTTATTGAAGTATGCTCATTCATATGTCGAGACTCCTTATCAGAAGAACGAGAAATTTGTCATGGGCTTGGAAAAATACCTTAGGAACCAACTGGTAGATCATCTAGATGATACTTATGAGAAGATCGTGGAAAAAGCTCTAAGGCATGAGAGTTTGTTTCCCAGGGAAGAGATTGTTGTTGCAGCTATGGAAGGACCAAAGCCACATGGGGATGAAAAAGACAAAAAGAGGAAGCAGCAACAACAGAAAGGAAAAGGTGCCAGAAAGAGCAGAAAAGCGAGGTAATATGCTTCAACTTCCAGAAGAAGGGCCGCTATTGCAGGGATTGCAAAGATTCTGAAGGTGTGAAGAAGTGCTTCAACTGTGGGAAGCGTGGGCATGAATAAGAAGGATTGCCCAGAACCAGCCAAGGGTAAGCAGGTTGGAAAGGCCTATGCTGTGGAAGTTGTGCCAACTTCTTCGAGGGCTCCTACGGCGGTGGAGAAAAGAAAAACTATCGTCGTTCAAGATGTTCTTTCTGACTAGAGATGTTTCAGTTCGTGTGTTGTTTGATATTGGAGCATCACACTCATTCATTGGTAATGAGTTGTGTGTCATTTGGGTTTGAAACCCAAGAGTTGCAATTTACCATTAATCGGGACTAATCCAGTTGAGGTTTGTCCAGTTTGTATATGATTTTTCGTGGTCTAGTGTTATCGAGTCATGATTGCTTCTTAGTGTGTGATTGCTTTGTTTTGAACTTCGCTGGGTTTGGGTTCATACTGGGTGTGGATTGGCTCAAGAGGTATGTGGAAAAAGGGGATTGCGAGAAGCTAGAGGTGACAGTCGAAAATGTGGAAGGGCGAATAGTTGTGATTAGAGGTATGCGAGAAGACTGGGTCTTCGTAAGCTATTTATATTCGTTGTGATTCAACGGGGAGACTTGTCATTTGTGCTGATCAAAAGTAAGTTTGACGATGTCTTTGAGGAGGTCAAAGGGTTGTCGCCGCATGGTGAGATTGAGTTCAGAATCGATTTGGTCGAAGGTGTTAGACCTATCATTATACCTCTTAGGCGGATGGTGCCTAAGGAATAACAAAAGTGAGAGGTGCAGGCATGTGACCTTTTGGGAAAAGGATTCATTCAGAGAAGTGTATCCGAATAGGGTGCACCAGTTGTGTTTGCAACCTAGACTGATGGATCTTTTAGATTGTGTGTGGACTATCATGGGCTGTATAAGGTAACCAAGAAGAACAACTATTCGTTGCCAAGGATAGACGACTTATTTGATCAGCTTCACAAGGCCAAAATGTTTTCTCTGATGGATTTGGCAACAGGATTCGACCAGTTGAGGGTGGAGAAGGATAGTGTGTCGAAGACTACATTTAGGACACCATCTGGCTTCTTCAAATGATTGATGATGCCATTTGGGTTGAATAACACATCAGCATATTTCGTGGGTCTTATAAAGAGGGTATTCAGAAGTTTGTTGAATAATTTCGTGCCTGTTTTCGTGGATGATATTCTGGTTTACTACCAGAATAGGGAAAGATCATAAGATGCACTTGAGAGTTGTTTTGGAAATCTTGTGAAAGCATCAACTAAGAGATAAGTTTTCGAAGCGCTACTTATGGAAGAGCGAAGTGAGGTCATTAGGCCATGATTGTTCTGGAAAGGGAATAGTAGTTGATCCCGCTAAGGTAGCAGCAATCCACGACTTGGGTAGACATAAGAATACGATGGATGTACGGAGTTCAAACAAGGACAACTGGTTGTTCCTGATATAGACAGATTGAGAGTTGAGGTTCTAAGGAAATGTGATCACTCAAAGATGACGATTCATCCAAGTTGTAACATGTTGTATCAGGACATGATAGGAGCTTACTGCTGAGGAGGAATGAAGAGGGACGTTAGAAAGTTCGTTTCCAAGGGTATGAACTATCAGTTGGTGAAAGCTGAACAGAAGAAGCCGAGTAGTTTGCTTTAGCCATTGAAAGTTCCAACATGGAAGTGGGAGAAGTTATCGATGGGTTACCTAGGACCAGGACATGAAACAAAGGGATATGGGTCACCATGGATCACTTGACCAAAAGTGTAAGGTTTATTCCTGTCAGATCGAATAGAACAACATCGAAGTTGGCTGAGCCATAATAAATGGATAGTTCGATTCCATGGTATCTCGGAGAGCATAGTTAGCTCCTAGGTTGATGGATCCTTTCCAATAGTCGAGCGAATTGGAAAGCTCGCGTATAGTTTGAAATTACCCAAGAAGAAGTCGAGACAGTAGTTACGAAACCTCGTAAGCCGCTTCTGGTGTGAGGAATAACGCGAAACAGCTTAGGAGGAAGACGATTAAGCTAATCAAGGTACAATGCAGTGAGGATGATGATGATTGTACGTGGGAGATGGAAGAGAGTATGAAGATGACTCATCCAGAATTCTTCGTTGATATGATCCATGTAACAACCCGGAAATGCGAGCCAGTTTAATTTTTTATTTTTGGCAATTTTAATGAATTTTGAACATTTAAAATGAATTATTTTAAATAATTTCGACGAGAAATTTATTTTGAATATATTTAGAAAGTATATATTTATATACGTCGTCGTTAGAATATAATAATTATATATAATTATAAAAGGAATTGAAAATGGCGCGATAGTTCGATAATTCGATTTCAAACTTCAATTGAACGTACCGGGTGCAAAATAAACCGGATTTTAGTGAAACCAAAAATATTAGAATCTATTTGTGAATATCTTTCCAACGAATCCGAAAAATCAAAATTTCATAGCGGGAATCAAAAGATATGTCCAGTTGAAAATTCTGAATAGTCGCTATGGAATTCAGGCCCTTAAAAATGGAAATTTTGCAAACGACCTCGAATTTTGACGAAACCACTTTTGTTGTATCCGGGATGTAAGGTTATTGCTAGGTTTCAAATTTCATAATTTTCTGATTCAATATGTGAGTGTGGCAAAGGAAAACGCGTTTGACCAGTTTTAGTTGATTTTAATCGACTGGAAAATGGCCATTTTTCAAACGGTCTCAGAATTTGACGAAATTAGTTTTATTAGGACCGTATCGTCAATAAGAGGTTGGAAAATATTTTTCTGGAATTTTTAGAGTCCGCATGTGGCCCCGGTAAATTGAAATGCGCGTTCAAATTCAATATATAGAGTTATATTTTGATTTTGATGAAAACTGGTCGAAACGATCGAATCAGCTTACGATACATATCCCATTGTGTTTGGAATGAGGGTAAAACGCTATGGACGACAGGCGGTGGGCCTCGTTTAGAGGTCGTATAAAAAAGTCAACTTTTTGAAATTAAATAATATAATATAATTTTATAAAACCCTTTTCTTTTCACTTAAGACCCCCCCTTCATTTTCGTTCAGTACGAAATTAAATAAAAAAAATTAAAAAAAAAGAGAGAAGGGGGGATCGTGATCCACCGCCCCCCATCGGTTGAACGCCGCCGCCTAGGGCGGGGCCACCGCACCAATTTTCCCCCACCCACGGCCGCCGTGACCCCGCCCTCTCTCCTTCCCTCCCCCATCGCACCCCCAGCTAGTGCTGCCGCCGCCGCTTCTTCCTTCCTCCTCCTGCCGACGTCCAGCACCCCCCCTCTTTGCTCCTCCTTTCCCTCCTCTCTCCACCTCCGTGCGGAGACCACCGCCGCCCCTGAAGACCATCGTTGTGCCCTCTCCGTCATCAGCAACCGCCAATGCCGGACCCCGACCGCCTGAAACTCCGCCTCCTCAACAAAAACCGAGGAATAACAGTGAGTCTCCCTTCTTAGTTTTTAAATAACGTTATTTTTATTTAATTCAGTTTTATTTTTATAAATTAAAAGCATTTTATAAAGATTTGATTTTTTTAGATAGGAAAATTATGATTTTTAGCAATTAAAAATAAAATTTTTACATAAGCAAGAAGATAAAAATATGATTTTTACTTGTGTAGAGTATTAAAAATATTACCTTTATAAAATAGAAGATATAAAAATACTATTTTTATATAAGTAGTGTACTAAAAATAAAATCTCTATGTAATAGATAATATAAAAATATTATCTTTATATATGTAGCGAAATAAAAATCTAATTTTTATTATATATCTGTTGAGACAAAGATGTGATTTTTATAAGTGATAAAATAAAAATTAAATCATTATATTTGAAAAGGCGAAATCTTTATATTTGAAAAGGCGGAATCTTTATATAGAGAATAGCGTGATAAAAATATAATCTTTATTATATGAACATCGATATAAAAATAGAATTTTTATCTATATAGTAGCGTTGTAAAAATAGAATTTTTATCTATATAGTATCGATGTAAAAATAGAATTTTTATCTATATAGTAGCGATGTAAAAATAAATTTTTTATCCATAAGGAGTGATTATAAAAATATGATTTTTATATACATAGCAACAATATAAAAAATGTGATTTTTATATATGTAGTGGCTACGGGCAATGAAAGTGACAAAGGACAAGCGCGATGAAGATTTTCTACAAGAGAAGTGTCGAGGCGTTTGGTATAGCTTGAGTGAGAACTTCTCACTTTAACTTTTCTTTTCTAGTTATATAAATATATACTAGGATGCAGACGGTGTTTAGTAGCACCCGACACCATTGTCCACAGACCATGGACTTGTTTGTTTGGTTTTGTAGTTGGTTAGATTATTTGATTTGAATTTGATTGTTTGGTGAAATGGAATGGATTTGATTGATATGTGTATGGCGTGGGCCATTATTAGACCGGGGATAAGGCTAGGCCTTGTCCCGTTTCTAGTATCGTGCCGTTATGCCGCTGAAATTTTCTAAAATAAGTTAGAAAAATAAAGATATCATTTTATTTAATAAATGAACCGAATAGAATATTCATAGGTTGAATAAAATAATTTGGTCGTTAAAAATATAATTTTTAACGTGAATGTGAATAAATAAATATTCATTTACAAACCGGACGGTTTGTTTATGTACACCTATTTGAAGGACATTGATTGGCACGATAAATTTTACACATCGCCCAACTGCACAAATAAAAATCTGTGTTTGTTGATTTGAAATCCCACACGGGTATTGGGGTAAAATACGGCATACACTAATCCCAATAATTAGTTGTATGTCGATCGATTGATCGACAGGCTGTTATAAGCGTTAGATATCTATATTTGATGCTTATACAGTGTAGTGCACTCTGGATGATGGTTGAGTATTTATCGTTGCTATTATATACATGTGTTGTATGGAATCCATATAATTAACATTATATGGTAATTGATTGGGCCTCATTCCAATTTAGAAAATAAAGAATATTATAAAATAAAGGTTCATGTGTTGACAATACTCATCTGTTGAGATTATTCATGTGTTGAACGAAATATTTTAATAATAAAATTTACATCTTTATCATTATAAAATAAAGGTTCATGTGTTGACAGTACTCATCCGTTGAGATTAGTCATGTGTTGAACGAAATATTTTAACAATAATATTTACTTCTTTATCATATATAAAATTAGAAACTAACTGGAAAATAGATAAGATGAGTGGTCTCCTGGATATTGATCTGATTTGGTTTCGGCCTTCGGGGTTAATATTCAGGGAATCGTTCTCTTACTAATTTACGGTTGGAGTCTGATTTGAAATCAAACGAAAGATACCATGATTTTTATAAAATATATTAAATAACAAAAATAGTCACACGTGGACAGTACTCATTCGTTGAGATTAGTCATGTGTTGACAAAAATATAGATTCACGTATTGAATAGGATAAATATTCATTTGTTGAATAGAATAACGGAATTATTGAAATATATAAAGCTGTGTTGATTAGAGATGCGCTATTTTGACGCGAACGATAATTATATCGATTATATTCGTTTTTATAATTGAATTGAATATAAAAGAAATTCGAATTGAAATGAATATATAACGAATTCGAATTGAATTGAATATAATAGAAATTCGAATTGAATATAAAAGAAATTCGAATTGAATTGAATATAAAACGAATTCGAATTGAATTGAATATAAAATGAATTCGAATAGAAAATGAATCCAAATTGAATTGAAAACGAATTGAAATAGAAGAAAAATCAATTGGAAATGAATTCAAATTGAATTGAAATTTGAAATGAATTGAGATGAATTTTAAAACGAATTTATAAGGAAAAATTCAATTTTGATTTGAATTGGAAATAGAAGTTGAAATGTTTTTGAAACGAATTTAAATCTATTTATAAAATTCATTTTAAATAGAAATCGATGAAATATATATTATATATATAATATAATGGCCTGAATAGAACGTGTCGCGCCGCGGCAGTTCGAAAATTTCGACCATTGACTTCGAACGGACATTACGGGAGATCCGACCGTCGGATTCTCCTGAAACCGGAACCGTTGGGTTCGTATCGAAAAGAGCTTTCTAAAGAATATTAGAAATTTTAAATCTAACGGTTGGATTTGGAGATACGTCCAAATCAAGTTTGGAAAAGGTCGGTGTAAGTGCAGTTCGATGGCCATTGTTGGAAATCGACTGTACGGGCCTAGATAAAATTATTAAAAATAGTAATAATTTGTGTAGAATCATAAGAAATGATCTGTGTAGAACTGAGGTGAAAAATCCCACATTTCTAAAGGTAAAAATAATTTTTTATCGAAATGAACTAGTTTTGAACTAAAATAAAAACCCAACTATTTAAAAATAAATAAATTGGAATTGAATTAGAATTGATTTGTGGGTTTATTGTGAACGGTGTTTTAAATAACACTTGTTCTTTAACCCGATAAGAAATAGAATGTGATTTGGGTTTATAGTGAACTGTGTTTTAAATGACATTAGTTCTTTAACCCAGTAAAGGGAGTTTTAATGAATCTGCAATTAGATTGAAATGTGAATTGATAATTTAAATTATCAAATTTGGAAAATGAGCGAGAATGGAGTATCACCAGTTTTGCTCCAAGCGATAGTTAAATCTTTAATTAGATTTGAACGTGAAATGGTAATTAAATTTACCGATAACACCATGGTGTTAGATATGGAGTATTACCAGTTTTGCTTCATGGGATGAATAGGTTGGGATTGGGAAATAAAATAAATAATTACTTCGGTATGGTTCGCTAATCCCGACTAGTTTGGAAAACCATGATTTGGTTTGATATGACATCCAAAGGAAGATTAAAGAATAAATTTAAAGAATTTATCTTTGATAAAATTAATAGGAACCTTTCCCTAAGAATGTGAAATTTAGAAACTAGCTGTAGGTTAGTTAAGAAGAATGGTTTCCTGGGTATTGATCTGATGTTGGTTTCGGCCTTCGGGGTTAATATTTCGGAAATTATTCTCTTGCTGATTTATGGTTAGTGGCTGATGAATTGGAATGAGGCGTATGTTGTGTTTGTGTAGCATTTGTTTACTATATACGCGGGTTGTTCGGAAAGGCCGGGTTTATACCCATTCTGAATAACCGATTCGACGATAAGTCGAAGATGAAGACGGTGGTCGAAGACCGGAAGTCTTCACATCGTATGGGTGATTACTGATGATCTTGATTGGGCTGTACACCCAAGATGAGGGAATCAGTTGGTGGTCATCCAGACGTACTTAGAGATCGATGGATATGCGAGGAAAGTGCCTCCGGTTTCGTTCAGACCCAGAACGAACTTGTAAATGGATTGTGTGTCTGACATTGGATTTTATTCTGTGTTGATTGATTTCTGTTAAATATATATCTGTTTGGCGGCGGAGAATTTATTCTCTTGCTTAACGCCCTTCTCTGAGACGTACGAGCTTAGAGGTTATATATCGATAGATATCAATCGCATGGCATGAATTGCCTGTGTGGCACGCTGAGTTGCATGGATCAAGGCTTCTGTTGAAAAGAAAAGTCTTGTGGTTGATGATCAAAGCACGACCTACGTGGCAGCTTTGTGTATAGCGTGGATTCGCGAGCCTCACACCTCGGTATGAGTCAAAAACGGGATACGGACCGTTGGGAGAACACGACGTTTCTTTCTAGCTATGGGTGGTGTCAGTGACTTACCAGCCCTGACATTTATATATACTTTTCACCTTTGTGGTTGTTGGAATGAGGCGCCTCGATATTAGGTCTGATAGGACCGGGAAACATGTGTTCAGGAATTGCCAATCCTCAAACGTAAGAGAGGACCGGCCCAACCGATCCAAGGGTTACCCAGAGTGTGTAGTCCTGAGATATTTGCTAGAGTGTCTCGAAGCGGAGAGGAGCTTGCCCCTTGCCTCGACTCATGACGAAAATCCAATTTCCAATACGTGATATTGCTTTTTTAATTGTAGAACTTGTATGGCGACATGATATATGGTACCCATGTCGTCTATGATTGATATTGTTTTGACACTATACACCTATAATAGTATCAAATGATTTTTTTTAAACGTATCAAGCATTATTTGGCTATTATAAGGGAAAAGCCTATCCTCTGGCTTGCATTGCATTGTGTGATGGGACCTGGGTCATATAACAGCTTCATTTTTCGAAAAAGCATTGCGTTGTTTATCCTATGCAGTGGTATTCTTGGGAGGAAACCCGTTCCGTGTTATACGGCGTGGTCCCTTGAATTACTCTCTTTTAAAGTAAAGTTTTGAATAACTATTTTAGTTCTCACACCAGTCACATGACTGACCTGGAGTTTATTGTTTTAACCTAAACTCTGGGTGCCCTTATTTTCGACACGGGCAGCTAGTAGTTTTGGTTTTGCAGATTTATATTCACAGGATCCTAATTTACAGCTGGAACGATGCTCGGAAAGCTCTGTATCCATGTATTACTTTCAGTTGTGTTTTGTATTGTTTTTCCGCTGTTTTGTAATTTATTGTAATCTCTGATATTTATCGAATGTATAATATTCATTTATACTATGTATATTCTTGTATCTGATGGAATTGTTGTAAATAACAATGAAATGTTCTTCTGTTTGCGTTCCAATTTGTCCTGTTCTCAAAACAATCAGGGGTTTCGAATGGTCTTGGTCGATTTAACGATCGATTCGGATCGAGCGAAATTCCTTGCCGTCACATTTGGTATCGGAGCTTTGGTTTACAGAGCTCAAGAACAAGACACATTAGAACTGAACGAAAGAATTCATCAGATATTGGATTAGTAATATCCAATTAGAATGACTCGTTAGAGATGGGATCAGTAGTATCCTAGAACGAGTGTGAAGAGTATATTTTTCAATTGAAAACAATTTTGTTTTGAAAGTTAAATTCAAGTATACGTATTTGAATATTTATTTATTTTGAATTTGGATAATCCAATATATAAAGATTTTGCATATACGCGTCATGAACGTATATTCGAAGTTTTAATATACTGGATAGATATAAAATCACATTCTAGCAGCCCGGAGATGGTACTGATAATTGTCATGACATCATCATTATTTATGCTCGTGTTTCGAAGGTGTGATATCTATATATTTCCATTAGACTGGTGTGAGAACCAAATCTTACATAGATTTATTTGTTGTGATTTGGCATCAAAAACATGATTTTTGACTATATATCAAAATTATGAATTTGAAACGTTAATCCACTAATTGATTGATGTTTGTGTTGTTTGTTTATTTGTTTGATAATTTTGAACCATTACGCCTAATAGAATCAAATATTGAACTGTATTGAAAATTGGTCGCATTTGCTTGCATATACATGTACTTACATTGAACAGGTCATAGCAAGGAGGCTAGAGCAGCGGAATAAAATTTGTTTGCCCGATAAATAGGTACATGTTTACCATAATTTACTGTTTTGTTTGGGTGATGATTATTTTATGAGCCGATTGGCTTTTTCTTTTTCATTTTGAGATCAGAGGGCCTGTATGGCAATTTCGGGATTTTCCCGGTGCTCCCGATGCAGGGGAGGTTATGGCGAAATTTTTCGAAAATTTAGGGTGTTAGCCAAATTTTTGAAAAATATGAAAAGTTCTTAGAAACTGAAAAGTTGAAGAACTTAAGCCGTAATCAAAATAAAGAAAGTTGAGTTGATTAGTTAAACAACTTTCGGCTTCGTTCCTTTTCGAGGACGAAAAGTTTTAAGTGGGGGAGATTGTAACAACCCGGAAATGCGAGCTAGTTTAAATTTTTTATTTTTGGCAATTTTAATGAATTTTGAACATTTGAAATGAATTATTTTAAATAATATCGATGAGAAATTTATTTTGATTATATTTAGAACGTATATATTTATATACGTCGTCGTTAGAATATAATAATTATATATAATTATAAAAGGAATTGAAAATGGCACGGTAGTTCGATAATTCGATTTCAAACTTCAATTGAACGTACCGGGTGCAAAATAAACCGGATTTTAGTGAAACCAAAAATATTAGAATCTACTTGTGAATATCTTTCCAACGAATCCGAAAAATCGAAATTTCATAGCGGGAATCAAAAGATATGTCCAGTTGAAAATTCTGAATAGTCGCTATGGAATTCAGGCCCTTAAAATGGAAATTTTGCAAACGACCTCGGATTTCGACGAAACCACTTTTGTTGGATCCGGGATGTAAGGTTATTTCTAGGTTTCAAATTTCATAATTTTCCGATTCAATATGTGAGTGTGGCAAAGGAAAACGCGTTTGACCAGTTTTAGTTGATTTTAATCGACTAGAAAATGGCCATTTTTCAAACGGTCTCAGAATTTGACGAAATTAGTTTTATTAGGACCATATCATCAATAAGAGGTTAGAAAATATTTTTCTGGAATTTTTAGAGTCCGCATGTGGCCCCGGTAAATTGAAATGCGCGTTCAAATTCAATATATAGAGTTATATTTTGATTTTGATGAAAACTGGTCGAAACGATCGAATCAGCTTGTGATACATATCCCATTGTGTTCGGAATGAGGGTAAAACGCTATGGATGACAGGCGGTGGGCCTCGTTTAGAGGTCGTATAAAAAAGTCAACTTTTTGAAATTAAATAATATAATTTATTTTTATAAAACCTTTTCTATTCACTTAAGACCCCCCCCCCTTCATTTTCGTTCAGAACGAAATTAAATAAAAAAATAAAAAAAAAGAGAGAGAAGGGGGGATCGCGATCCGCCGCCCCCCCATCGGTTGAACGCCGCCGCCTAGGGTGGGGCCACCACACCAATTTCCCCCCACCCACGGCCGCCGCGACCCCGCCCTCTCTCCTTCCCTTCCCCATCGCACCCCCAGCCAGTGCTGCCGCCGCCGCTTCTTCCTTCCCCCTCCTGCCGACGTCCAGCACCCCCCCTCTTCGCTCCTCCTTTCCCTCCTCTCTCCACCGCCGCGCAGAGACCACCGCCGCCCCTGAAGACCATCGCCGTGCCCTCTCCGTCATCAGCAGCCGCCAATGCCGGACCCCGACCGCCTGAAAC
Source organism: Allium sativum (assembly GCA_030737875.1). Lineage (NCBI taxonomy): Eukaryota > Viridiplantae > Streptophyta > Magnoliopsida > Asparagales > Amaryllidaceae > Allium > Allium sativum. Next base: position 384,352,544 of record CM060924.1, read on the forward strand.
TCCGCCTCCTCAACAAAAACCGAGGAATAACAGTGAGTCTCCCTTCTTAGTTTTTAAATAACGTTATTTTTATTTAATTCAGTTTTATTTTTATAAATTAAAAGCATTTTATAAATATTTGATTTTTTTAGATAGGAAAATTATGATTTTTAGCAATTAAAAAATATAATTTTTACATAAGCAAGAAGTTAAAAATATGATTTTTACTTGTGTAGAGTATTAAAAATATTACCTTTATATAATAGAAGATATAAAAATACTATTTTTATATAAGTAATGTATTGAAAATAAAATCTCTATATAATAGATAATATAAAAATATTACCTTTATATATGTAGCGAAATAAAAATCTGATTTTTATTATATATATGTTGAGATAAAGATGTGATTTTTATAAGTGATAAAATAAAAATTAAATCTTTATATTTGAAAAGGCTAAATCTTTATATTTGAAAAGGCGGAATCTTTATATAGAGAATAGCGTGATAAAAATATAATCTTTATTATATGAACATCGATATAAAAATAGAATTTTTATCTATATAGTAGCGTTGTAAAAATAGAATTTTTATCTATATAGTATCGATGTAAAAATAATTTTTTTATCTATATAGTAGCGATGTAAAAATAGAATTTTTATCCATAAGGAGTGATTATAAAAATATGATTTTTATATACATAGCAACAATATAAAAATGTGATTTTTATATATGTAGTGGCTACGGGCAACGAAAGTGACGAAGGACAAGCGCGATGAAGATTTTCTACAGTAGAAGTGTCGAGGCGTTTGGTATAGCTTGGGTGAGAACTTCTCACTTTAACTTTTCTTTTCTAGTTATATAAATATATACTAGGATGCAGACGGTGTTTAGTAGCACCCGACACCATTGTCCACAAACCATGGACTTGTTTGTTTGGTTGTGTAGTTGGTTAGATTATTTGATTTGAATTTGATTGTTTGGTGAAATGGAATGGATTTGATTGATATGTCTATGGCGTGGGCCATTATTAGACCGGGGATAAGGCTAGGCCTTGTCCCGTTTCTAGTATCGTGCCGTTATGCCATTGAAATTTTCTAAAATAAGTTAGAAAAATAAAGATACCATTTTATTTAATAAATGAACCGAATAGAATATTGATAGGTTGAATAAAATAATTTGGTCGTTAAAAATATAATTTTTAACGTGAATGTGAATAAATAAATATTCATTTACAAACCGGACGGTTTGTTTATCTACACCTATTTGAAGGACATTGATTGGGACGATAAATTTTACACATCGCCCAACTGCACAAATAAAAAATCTGTGTTTGTTGATTTGAAACCCCACACGGGTATTGGGGTAAAATACGGCATACACTATTCCCAATAATTAGTTGTATGTCGATCGATGGATTGACAGCCTGTTATAAGCGTTAGATATCTATATTTGATGCTTATACAGTGTAGTGCACTTTGGATGATGGTTGATTATTTATCGTTGCTATTATATACATGTGTTGTATGGAATCCATATAATTAACATTATATGGTAATTGATTGGGCGTCATTCCAATTTAGAAAATATAGAATATTATAAAATAAAGGTTCATGTGTTGACAGTATTCATCCGTTGAGATTAGTCATGTGTTGAACGAAATATTTTAACAATAAAATTTACATCTTTATCATTATAAAATAAAGGTTCATGTGTTGACATTACTCATCCGTTGAGATTAGTCATGTGTTGAACGAAATATTTTAACAATAAAATTTACATCTTTATCATATATAAAATTAGAAACTAACTGGAAAATAGATAAAATGAGTGGTCTCCTGTATATTGATCTGATGTTGGTTTCGGCCTTCAGGGTTAATATTCAGGGAATCGTTCTCTTACTAATTTACGGTTGGAGTCTGATTTGAAATCAAACGAAAGATACCACGATTTTTATAAAATATATTAAATAGCAAAAAGAGTCACATGTGGATAGTGCTCATTCGTTGAGATTAGTCATGTGTTGACAAAAATATAGATTCACGTATTGAATAGGATAAATATTCATTTGTTGAATAGAATAACGGAATTATTGAAATATATAAAGCCGTGTTGATTAGAGATGCGCTATTTTGACGCGAACGATATTTATATCGATTATATTCGTTTTTATAATTGAATTGAATATAAAAGAAATTCGAATTGAATTGAATATATAACGAATTCGAATTGAATTGAATATAATAGAAATTCGAATTGAATTGAATATAAAAGAAATTCGAATTAAATTGAATATAAAACGAATTCGAATTGAATATAAAATGAATTCGAATAGAAAATGAATCCAAATTGAATTGAAAACGAATTGAAATATAAGAAAAATCAATTGGAAATGAATTCAAATTGAATTGAAATTTGAATTGAATTGAGATGAATTTTAAAACGAATTTGTAAGGAAAAATTCAATTTTGATTTGAATTGGAAATGGAAGTTGTAATGTTTTTGAAATGAATTTAAAACTATTTATAAAATTCGTTTTAAATAGAAATCGACGAAATATATATTATATATATTATATATATAATATAATGGCCTGAATAGAACGCGCCGCGCCGCGGCAGTTCGAAAATTTCGACCATTGACTTCGAACGGACATTACGGGAGATCCGACCGTCGGATTATCCTGAAACCAGAACCGTTGGGTTCGTATCGAAAAGAGCTTTCTAACGAATATTAGAAATTTGAAATCTAATGGTTGGATTTGGAGATACGTCCAAATAAAATTTGGAAAAGGTCGTTGTAAGTGCAGTTTGATGGCCATTGTTGGAAATCGACTGTACGGGCCTAGATAAAATTATTAAAAATAGTAATAATTTGTGTGAAATCATAAGAAATGATTTGCGAAGAACTGGGGTGAAAAATCCCACATTTGTAAAGGTAAAAATAAATTTTTATCGAAATGAACTAGTTTTGAACTAAAATTAAAACCCAATTTTAAATAAATAAATTGGAATTGAATTAGAATTGATTTGTGGGTTTATTGTGAACGGTGTTTTAAATAACACTTGTTCTTTAACCCGATAAGAAATAGAATGTGATTTGGGTTTATAGTGAACTGTGTTTTAAATGACATTAGTTCTTTAACCCAGTAAAGGGAGTTTTAATGAATCTGCTATTAGATTGAAATGTGAATTGATAATTTAAATTATCAAATTTGGAAAATGAGTGAGAATGGAGTATCACCAGTTTTGCTCCAAGCGATAGTTAAATCTTTAATTAGATTTGAATGTGAAATGGTAATTAAATTTACCGATAACACCATGGTGTTAGATATGGAGTATTACCAGTTTTGCTTCATGGGATGAATAGGTTGGGATTGGGAAATAAAATAAATAATTACTTCGGTGCGGTTCTCTAATCCCGACTAGTTTGGAAAACCATGATTTGGTTTGATATGACATCCAAAGGAAGATTGAAGAATAAATTTAAAGAATTTATCTTTGATAAAATTAATGGGAACCTTTCCCTAAGAATGTGAAATTTAGAAACTAGCTGTAGGTTAGTTAAGAAGAATGGTTTCCTGGGTATTGATCTGATGTTGGTTTCGGCCTTCGGGGTTAATATTTGGGAAATTATTCTCTTGCTGATTTACGGTTAGTGGCTGATGAATTGGAATGAGGCGTATGTTGTGTTTGTGTAGCATTTGTTTACTATATACGCGGGTTGTTCGGAAAGGCCGGGTTTATACCCATTCTGAATAACCGATTCGACGATAAGTCGAAGATGAAGATGGTGGTCGAAGACTGGAAGTCTTCACATCGTTTGGGTGATTACTGATGATCTTGATTGGGTTGTACACCCAAGATGAGGGAATCAATTGGTGGTCGTCCAGACGTACTTGGAGATCGATGGATATGCGAGGAAAGTGCCTCCGGTTTCGTTCAGACCCAGAGCAAACTTGTAAATGGATTGTGTGTCTGACATTGGATTTTATTTTGTGTTGATTGATTTCTGTTAAATATATATCTGTTTGGCGGCGGAGAATTTATTCTCTTGCTTAACGCCCTTCTCTGAGACGTACGAGCTTAGAGGTTATATATCGATAGATATCAATCGCATGGCATGAATTGCCTGTGTGGCACGCTGAGTTGCATGGATCAAGGCTTCTGTTGAAAAGTAAAGTCTTGTGGTTGATGATCAAAGCACGGCCTATGTGGCAGCTTTGTGTATAGCGTGGATTCGCGAGCCTCACACCTCGGTATGAGTCAAAAACGGGATACAGACCGTTTGGAGAACACGACGTTTCTTTCTAGCTATGGGTGGTGTCAGTGACTTACCAGCCCTGACATTTATATATACTTTTCACCTTTGTGGTTGTTGGAATGAGGCGCCTCGATATTAGGTCTGATAGGACCGGGAAACGTGTGTTCAGGAATTGCCAATCCTCAAACGTAAGAGAGGACCGGCCCAACCGATCCAAGGGTTACCCAGAGTGTGTAGTCCTGGGACATTTGCTAGAGTGTCTCGAAGCGGAGAGGAGCTTGCCCCTTGCCTCGACTCATGACGGAAATCCAATTTCCAATACATGATATTGCGGTTTTAATTGTAGAACTAGTATGGCGACATGATATTCGGTACCCATGTCGTCTATGATTGATATTGTTTTGACACTATACACCTATAATAGTATCAAATGATTTGTTTTTAAACGTATCAAGCATTATTTGGCTATTATAAGGGAAAACCCTATCCTCCGGCTTGCGTTGCATTGTGTGATGGGACCTGGGTCTTATAATAGCTTCATTTTTCGAAAAAGCATTGCGTTGTTTATCCTATGCACTGGTATTCTTGGGAGGAAACCCGTTCTGTGTTATACGGCGTGGCGTGGTCCCTTGAATTACTCTCTTTTAAAGTAAAGTTTTGAATAACTGTTTTAGTTCTCACACCAGTCACATGACTGACCTGGAGTTTATTGTTTTAACCTAAACTCTGGGTGCCCTTATTTTCGACACGGGCAGCTAGTAGTTTTGGTTTTGCAGATTTATATTCACTGGATCCTGATTTACAGCTGGAACGATGCTCGGAAAGCTCTGTATCCGTGTATTACTTTCAGTTGTGTTTTGTATTGTTTTTCCGCTGCTTTGTAATTTATTGTAATCTCTGATATTTATCGAATGTATAATATTCATTTATACTATGTATATTCTTGTATCTGATGGAATTGTTGCAAATAACAATGAAATGTTCTTCTGTTTGCGTTCCAATTTGTCCTGTTCTCAAAACGATCAGGGGTTTCGAATGGTCTTGGTCGATTTAACGATCGATTCAGATCGAGCGAAATTCCTTGCCGTCACAATCCATTAATTTCGTATCACCTAACACCATTGTAACTTGTACTATTGTTATTAGAATTCCGCATGCTAGTATAAGGCTATGGATGATTGGCTTGATGGAAACTAGTCTGGATGGTAAATTGGCTGCTTAAGGGCGGTAGGCATGCAGAATTGTTTGGTTGCTTGTGCTTGCTTGGGATTTCGGGGGTGAAATTCCTAGGGGGAGAATATAACAGCCCGCATTTTACGTATCAGAGAATTGTAAAATATTTTTATTTTATTTCATGCTGGTTGGATCATTCTCATATTTTAATATGTTGGTTATGGGGATGTGAGACATGTCCATAATTTTTACCAATTTTATCTGTGATAATTGTGCCCCTATCAGTCCTCTATAGGGCATTACTTTTGACTGGGATCGAATCAGATTCTGAGGTCGGTCTCATTGGAAATGAAATGGTGTTGCCAATTCCGTGGAGTGGTCACATTAAAGATTTGGCTCAGCTGTTTGGGAGAAATCACTGTTTTTGTGTTTCACAATTTCTATTCAGGTTTTAGAGCCATTGATGGGCTAATTTGAGGAGGCCCATTACTGGGCTGTGGGAGGCTATAAATAGGGGATTATAGGCATGGAGAATAGTTTACTTTCTTTGTTCCCTCATTTGGTTGAGCTCGTGGTCCTCCTTGCTCAATCAAATACACCTTTTCACCGTTAAAATTCTAGATCTACATAGAAGAATCGAAGATCTAAATCATTTGAAGCTAGATCTACTTCAAGTGAAGAGAGATTGCATCAAATCAAGAGGTTTGAAGCATATTCTTCACTGTCCAGATTGGGAATTTAGTGATTTCGAGTTAATTCGAAGAATTGGTGAGTGATAAGCATCCCTCACGTAGATTCAATCAAGTACATGGGTTGTATGATCATATGTTCATCATTTCAAGTTGTTTTCATATAGATCTAATCGATATAAGTATGATTTTAATTCAAATCACAATAAAATCTAATCTAGCAACTTATAAACAGTAATTTCATATGTTAATTCTCTCTTTAGATCGATTTATCACTACAACAAATTGGGTATTCAATAGCATTGAGACATAGCGTTTCCATATTTCTTCTTCTAACACTGCCCAATCCAAGGTTTCCAACGCTAAGAGATACAAATACACGTGTACTAAATGCTATTCGATGAAAAGGCGGTAAATGAATTATTTTGCGTGGGAATAAAAATAAAGAGTGCTGCTAAAAGCACCCAAATTTATTCTTCCTAATACCATGCATGGTATTAAGAAGTGTAAAACTGGGTGCTTTTAGCATCACATGGTGGTATTGTGCTGAAAACACCCAGTTTCACACTTCCTAATACCATTCATGGTATTAGGAAGAAGAAATTTGGGTGCTTTTAGCAACACACAAAATAAAAGCCTTATTCGCTTCGTTGCCCCTTGACAAAACATGATCTTTTTCCGTCGTTACCTCCGGACCAGGAAATAGTAACTAATTTCATCCCTAAATTTTTAGCACTCGATTAAATCGCCAAACCCTTTCCTCCTATCATTAACAGTCGTTAACTCTTGAATCGTGAAACCCTAACCCAACAACATTCGATCCCAATCCCTAATGGCAGCCACCATTTCAACAGCCTAGAACCCTAAATCCATGCCTCTCTAATTTGGACTGCCCTAAGAGGTACTACAACATTTTCTTTCATTGCTCATGATGCTTAACCTATTTACTACTATCTCTGCTCTATCTACTCCTGCTTCAGCTATTGTGTAAAGCTTGACTAATATCATTGTCTTAGTAGTTTTGTCTCTTTACTCTAATAAAAGATGCAGAATGCCTAGCTGTGTGCCCTGAAGCATTAGCGCTTGAAAGATATTTAAGTTGAGATGATGACTCTGTCCTAGGTAAGTTGCTAGCTTTGTTATGATGTTGGAAACAATCTTTATATCTTAGATCGATATAATCATGATGTTTGAACTGATTATGTTGTGATCTACTACTGCTATGCTAAGATAAATTGTGCTTGCTTATGTTAGTTGTTGTAGTGGATACAGTATTGATATGTACTTACATCAAGGAGTTTAATTATCACTGTTTACACACACACACACACACACACACACACACACACACACACACACACACACATATATATATATATGCAAATATATATATATATATATATATATATATATATATATATATATATATATATATATATATATATATATATTTGCATTGGGAAAGTATGCTAAGTTAACATTTTGGCAGAACTTACATTGAAATCTATTCTAGAAACTTACTGTAAACAATTTTACATTTAAGTGCTCTCAATAATTTGAAATGTAAAGCTCATCCCCACATTTAAAAACCAAGATCTCACAAAGCATTTTGAATTCCGCTCTCCGTAAGCTGCAAAGTTGTTGTCTTAGTTTGTAGTTTATTTTAAAAAATAGTTTAGAGTTTTTCTTCTATTGTGCAGGGAGAAGTCTGAATTATTGTAAGCAGTTTATGTTTGGTCGACTATAATGAATCTTCAAATTTATTTTATCCCTTGATTAGCCCTTGAAAAATAGGATTTTTGAAGGTGGTATTGATAATTTTAATGGCTTGGTTTGTCATAGAGAAAGATATGATCGATTTTGGTTCAATAATATGCTTTCAGAGAACTGGTGGTCCAGTGGTGGATTCGAGATGATGGAAAGGAGCCTTGGTTTGGGCTGAGGTGATGACTCTGGAAGATTTTAGAGTAGGGGTCTACATCGGTCGGATTCTATGAGCTAGGGTCTGGTGGCTTACTGGCTTGATCGTTTGTTTGGCTCAGTTGTGTTTGTTATTTTCGAGTGATTGGCTTTATCTAGCTAGATGCTGTTGATAATCTATTCTTTGAATGCTGGTTTGCTGCAAATTTATGCAATCCATCGTGAGTAAATTACATCTACACATGCCCACATGCATTAAATTAAACATGATTTGTTCTTAAGTTTTTACCAATAGCCATGGAAACCAAGTTTTCAAAAAATTGCTCGATATCCCTATCACTACACTAAATAGACATGTGTATAACATAAAGAAACATTTTAAAAAAACATCGAGACACTGCTATTTGTCAGAATGCAACAAATATGCTTAAATATTGAATAGCTTATCAGACATTCCAATATTAATAGCAACAATATTAGAGGGTAAGAAAGCATTTTTCCTAAGTTTGGACTTCGAGTTTAGACTTTAATTCAGTGGCAAGCTTCCTGAGTGATGATAAGCAATATCCAGACGCGAGATTCCTTGCTAGTGCTTTAGATTTACCAAATCTGGCGAAGTCCAACCATGCTCTGATTTTTCTTCATTTCTTGAGACCATTATGGCATATGGAATTTATATTGGATGCTAAGTATTCCTTCCTTAAAATGGAGGCTGCAATTATGAGGACATGACATATTTCAAGTAAAACGGTTATATTTGGATAAAGAGGAGGCTTTGAGGTTTTGAGAACCTAGAGAGCTTTGCCACAACCACTCAACTAGTACAACGCAGATTTCAGGTACGATTTTTTTACAAAAACTAACACTTTCTTGTGCTTGTTTTAGGCTAGTTATATGATACAAGTGCTTTGTGCCATATTTACAAAACTCAAACAAAGGATTGTTCTTATATGTGAGCTTGCTACATGAAAAAACATTCATGATAACAATAGAATAATCAGAAATACAACAAAATGATCTTATAGTGTTTATGATTTTGTTATCCATCATGATTTCAATAACTGATTAACTTAAAGTGGTGTTTTTGACCCAATCCCGAAAAAATTGATTGCCTCTTATCAAGATTTAGCTACATTGCCAATGTTCACTGTGGGAATGATCTTGTCTGGCCTCAAGAACTGAAATAAAGCATACTTTTTTTGTTATGTACATTGAATGAATAGTTCTAATGCTTAATAATTATATATTTTAATATGTACCCTAACAAAAGCTTTGAAATCCATGAAACTCAAATGCTCGCTGTAAGGAACACATGCATTTCAATGGCCTAGTGCTTCAGCATAAACCAAAAAAGAAAGACCGGTCTTGTGTTTTTAACGCAACTTTGAGGTGTATCTACTTCTTTGTATTCCTTTTTTTGGGTAGTGTATACGCAGAAGTAATCATGTCAATGTACATCACTGTTGCATATACCAGAAACACCTAGTCATGGCATATATTGGAGAAACCATTCCAGATTCTCCTAATGTAGTTGCAACTAACCGCTATGCTTCCCATAGATACATATGTATATGCAGTGGGGAGAAGATTGCAACCATATATGGTCACATTGTCTTTACAGTTGGGTTTGATTAGATTTAGCTGACTTCCTATCTTTTCAGAGTAAGTCCAACATGTTAAATGATAAGGGGTATGATCAAAAACTGCACCTATGAAACTTATAAATAATAACAATAAGATTTTACACCTGTTGGTCTAAATGCTAAAACAACATTATAATTTTGTTTCACATCCTTCATGTAATCTTCTTAGTTTTATATAAGCCAATGGTAGTTCCTTATATAAAAGTGGTATAAACCAGCGATAGAATGTCAGGAATTAAGTTCTATATAAAAATGTTTCTATTGTTTAAATATGTTGGAAATGACATATAATGTTTTTTTCTTTAATTCTGCTTCTATTTTAGCTAAAATCCCAGGATTTTTTTGTTCTCTTTCTTTTGAAGCAGCATGGTACTTCGGCATTATTTTTGTTTTGCTGTAATGTGTGTCTACTTTCAGATTACTTTCTGAAACACAAGCTTATTTGTGGCCTCATGTTGTGTTTTTGTTGTCTAGATTATTTAAACCAGTTAGCATTTTCCTTACCATAGTTTCTTCATATCAATTGAAGTCTTGGAGATTGCATAGCAATGGAGCTTTCTAAATGAATTCAGATTTCAGAAGTGCCTTTACTGCTAATTCATGCCCAATTAGGATCGCATATGTCATTGACTTGTAGATCACTCTAATTTATGTACCTGAACTTCTCTGTTTACAAAATTGGTATGGAAACTAATTATGTCTTTATTTTCTTTGCGTTTGATTAGATTTTGCAGCTGGGTTGAATGTGTGATTTAATTCCCGATGTTCTACCATTTTTATATAGGTAATCACCGTTAAAATTTGTTAGCTGATCAGAAGAAAAGGAAAAAAAAAAAAAAAAAACTTTTTTCCCTTGACTGTAAGTTCAGAACCTCCTACAGTTTTCATTATCTTGTTAATTTTCTATGACTTCGATGATTTTAGTAACCTCTCAAAATCTGTAGTTGGCTAAGCAACCGGTTTATGTGTATAAACTGGGCTTCGTATGGTTGAAACTGTAACAAATTATTTCTACAATATATCTTTTACGCACTAACACTCAACTGGTGTTTAGTTGTGAACTAGACGTGAAATTTATTATGGTTAGAACTGAATAGCATGGACAAATTCGTATGTACAATATTATAAAAATTATTCTCTATAATTTTTAATAGAGTTTGGATATTATAAAAGCCGAGTATGATGTGGTTCGGAGCAAAAGCCAACATCAGTCAGTCCATTAGTTATGTCCTTCTCCCTTAATCTAACTCTATTATAAAACCACACAAGAATAAAAGATACAACTTGTGTTTGAATTTTGTTGTTTGATAGCTATGGTTTGGATATCTTTGTTTTGATCTTATATTTAGCTGAAAACGAAATCACTGAATCAAACTGTCTAAACTAGCTAGGTATCATTAAAATTTAACCACTGTAAATCATCAGTATATGCATTTAAATATATTAAGCTGAAAACCAACATCCAGTCATGCCTCATCACCATATGGCGAGCCTGCAGCATGAAGGGATTGCCTCCTGCTCTTCTAAATCTTCTCTCTTCTTTCACTACTGCACTCAGATCGACTTACGCATCCTACTTTCTTGACTTGGAAGACATTTAACAGAACCTCCTAGTCATCCTACTTCCATCAATCATTTTTAAAATTCTGTCCACTGTTATTTGCATAATTTGATATCCTCAAGTTTTAGACAAACATTTTCTACTTAAAATTACCACTATCAATCATTAATATAAGAATTTAAATATGCAACGTACAAGCACTAATCGCCGGCATTTTACATGTACACAAAATCCTGCCTTTTCCCACCTAGAAGTAAAAAAACTTGATCTTGCAGACTGTCAAGATCCTACAAATTTTCTCATGTTTGATCGACAATTCTCCACTGGTCCGGCCACCACTACCATTTAATTTCTGGATACCAAATATTTCATCTATATCTTGAAAAATATCATATGACACTTCCTACCATTACAAGAAAATAGATAATATATAGCATGTATTCTTAGTGTTTATTCTCAAGTCCCATTCAATCTGAATGGAATGTAAAATTTAACAATAACTAAATGCCGTTCATTGGCCTCATGGGAATAAATTAGTAATAAAATTCACTAAACACCGTACATTTCACCAGGACCTTTGTTCTTTGATGTGAAGATGCTTATACTTCAGCATCGACGCCGCCAGGATGCAAGTTTAGTTTTAGACGATTACATTAATTTATTGTAATATTATGTAAAGGTATAACATAATTTTTTGATGTGTTCTACTTTTAATGCATGTGAAATTTATATTATCATACAATTAATGATCTAAGACAATGATGATCTATCATATTCCTTTATTATTAGTTATCACTGAAGCAGACATCAATACAATTTTTTAGAAGATCAAATTTCCTTTAGGTATTCATTCGTAGTATGTTGTAGAACATACATGTCATCTTTAGCATCTTCACCAGATCCTGAAGTTGTTCAGGATGCACTGAACTTTTTATTGTCATCTGAGATTTGTAAATCCCTGCTGATCTGTTACTTTGTAGACTTTTATAACTGTATTCTTGATATTTAAACTTGTCTTTTCTTGTTGTAGCTTCGAAATAAGGATGTAATATTTGGATTAGCAGGTGTTAGCAGAGAAGGGAGGGATGTTCCCTGGACATGGCTAAAAGTATGTTACCTTTGTATTATGCATCATGCCTAACATATTCGAAAGTTTACATGCTTGGCTTCTTAGTTACTATTCATATTGTATTCATTCTTGTCAGTAAGAACTTTGGGTGCTTTTCTCTAAACAAGCGACTACCCTACTACTTTTTGCTTTTTTACTTTTATACGTTTACGTGGTTTGCAAGTGCTCCCATATGGGCACATCCACCCGTCTGTAAGCATAGTTTTTCTGCCTTCTGCTATGTGTTTGCTTTCACAACTAGTTTGCATGGAAAGTGAGGTTTGAAAGTTGAGTCTCTGCAGTCACAGTTTATAGTTTAGTCACTTTGAAATGGATATTCCACATTAGAAACTTCGGTAACGAGTGGCTTGAAAACGAGTTTTGCATTTTCAATATGTATTCAAATTACTAATGATTTTTTTTTTTTTGCTTTTTATGTCTGCATGCTTTTTGCAGATGTAGCTCGAAATTCACTCATGTTGTTTAATTTCCAAAGATAGTGATGTACTCCTCAAAAAATTCAACATTTTGGCATATCTGGTTAAACCATACTTTTTTCGTGAAAATATATGTTTTCGTACATATTTTTGTTTGTGGAGAATGGTCCTTGGGATATGGAAATGTGATAAACGAATTAGAAATGGAACTATCAAAGAAGATAGTAATGAGTTTAAACTTAGCAACAAAACATTTGAGCCATTTTTTTACAAATGCAGGCTTAGCTACAGGAATCAGACTCAATTATCATCCTCATGTCTTAAGCCTAACCTGATACTATGCATGGGCCAACATACAGATCAAAGAGCTTTTACTTTGATCACATAAGTCAATGTAGTTGGTGGTCTTGATGTTAAGAGGATATCTCATGTCAAGTCATTTCCTAACTCCTACATTATCAACTGTGGTGATCATACATACACTATGAGTTATAAATCTGATATTCACTATCTCAGATTTATACCTCATTCTTAAAACATGCATGATGCTAGTATCTTTGCTTATTCTGTACATTGATGAGGAATATAACCTGTAAAGGTAAATGATGAACTGCTTCCAAATGTCCTTCATATTCAAATGATTTTAAATGTTGTTTAGCAATCCTTCTTTCAAGTTTACTGAACCTAAATTTTTAATTTTTATGGAATTTTTATATTCTACGCTATTTTGTATTTTCAATTCTGACTTTTTTATAGGTTTACCGAACCTGAATTTCTTTTGAACATGATTTATGATTCATTGCTTTTGTAATATGAAAAGAAGTATCTACAGCATCATGCAACCATAAAACATATATAATCTACCGATACACAACTGAATGTCCGGGCATACCCTTTTTCCTCCTGGCATCGAAGCTTCATCTCTCCTGACGAACACTTCTCATCTCCTTGCCTCTCGACTTCTTTTGTTACAGCTTTTGCATTCAGAAAGGATCAAGCCCCTGGACATTCAAACTGCTTTGATGACAACATTTCCTCTCTTATAGATAAGGAGGGAAAATATACAACAGAGTCCTCCTTAGTTTGTTTTTCCTGCTACGCTTGCTTTCCCTTTCCTATTATCTCTCAAGGTGTCTCAAGCATGGCACTTTTCTAAGATGTAAAGGTTGATTCTTATGTAAATGATTTCCTTTACTTGTCTTCCTTTTTCTTAAAGCTGCGTTGATCTGCTCAAAATTCATTTTTTTGCAGCTTGTACGTGTTATAATGAGGGTTCATGAAAGAGATGAGCGTGGAAGCTTCTCTTTAGGAAAATGTGGCTAAGCTTAAGATTTGGCTGTGCATGGAGCCGAGAAAAAGGTTTTTAATTCAAGATTAGAGGGGATCAGGAAGGATGATATGAGGTTTATACAAACATGTAGGAAGGCTGAAAAGGCTATAGAGGCCATGCGGGAGTAACCTAGCGAGGAAGGAGGAAGAAATATGTCAATTCTGGGATAGGATTGGATAGAGTGCATGTTGAGTTGGCAAATTCTAGCTCAAAGTTGGTCAATTTCGAGAAACAATTGATGAACGTGGTTAAGAAGCTTAAAGACAACACTTTGGACTCCCTTATGATTTTTATGTTGCTACCAGGTAACAATATAACATAGAATATAATCTTAATTTTCTAGATTATTCTGAATTAGCCATAGATTTGTTGGAGTACTACCGAGACTTGTGGGATGAATTAGCCATATATTTTGTATTTGGGCCTCATACCGATTTGTATTATCCTTGCTTTGGTTTTACTTCAATGCAAAGTTGAAATAGGGGTTGCTATTCTTTTTCTGGATTTTCAAGTTTACATTCTAGCCATTGATATTTTAGAGGCTTATGGGATATAGCTTATGGAAACGGTTGAGGTTTGGGATTTCTACCAAATCCTCAACTTGAATTCTGGTAAGCATGGTTATGTTTACATTTCGACCGATCAAAATAAAACATCATCAATGATGATGCCTTGATTGAAGATGTGAGCAATTTGAACAAATTTCACGCCATATGCGAAGGGTGTTATACTTAAAATAAGTAGGAGATGGGTACGCAGGAGAATTATAGTCTTAGCTTTTATTCTTTTTACCTCTTTCTTGTTTATGTAAATATTTTTCATAGTTGATGCTTGGTTTGGCCGTTGCATTTGGTTTATCATCTCACTGCAAATTTTGAGTCTGAGGATATTGGTTCTTAATAAGAAATTATTGGTTAAACATAATAACAAAGAAATCTAAAATCCCAAACATAATTAATGGAAATCCTATTCATTAATTTTATGTAGTAATAATATATTTGGAATGATGTAATGGAAGATAAGACGATAATATTATCTCAGTAATAAAAATTTAAGCACAACCCTTAATAGTCTGTTCATAATTAGCATTACTTTATCAATTTTAGATATCATGGAAGTATGAAGCAACAAATTATTAAAATAATATTTGATAGTCTAGTGTATTCAATTTTCTATATATAACACATTGATATACTTTATACATAAAATATATCATGTTCATTCCACCTTAATTATTTGCAGTAACATGTGTTTATAAGTCAAGTATTTATAGTGTATGAAATAAAATTAAGAGCCTAAACAAACCGACATTTTTAGGAAAACATAAACTGTTTACAACTTCATTAATAAAATATAACAATGCCAAAATTCAACAAATGACAACCAATTCAAATATACTTAATTCTCATTTTTCTTTTCTTGTGACAGTATAAGATTGTTATCCACAGCGATGTATACAACTCGTAAAATTTAGTGGGATGTGACTAATTAGCGTTTTAGTTATAAGTTAATAAATGGTGATCAGTATTAGTCATTTATCAAATGATCAGTCACCGCTGTTTGTTTTTCCTCGTTGATGTATACAACTCGTAAAATCCTTCTCAACCGTTTTTTGTTTTTCCTTCGATTTTTTTGGGCTTATAATATTCAATACAGGTAATCAATCACTGTTACCATCTAATTCTGTATATTTAACCATGTAAAAAAAATTCAAGACTTAAAAATACGAATTTGCTTGGTTTGCTTTCATTTACATGCTTTGTTGTTAGATTTAGATTTAGATTCCCGTGTTGCTTCGTTTCAGTCAATTGATTCTTCCCCTTCTTCTTCTTCTTTTTCTTCTTCTTCTGTTTCTTCTTGTTCTGGTTCTGCAGCGTCTGTTTCTTTTGGGTCTCCTCTCCTTCTTAGTAAGGCCGAGATAGCAATCATTAACGAACGTCTATCATGCCTTACTAAGAACTCTTATCTCCCTCGTTGTGCGGCAAGGGGCGCTTGTGCTCCTGTCCTGAGTACCGACGTTTCTTCCGGGAATTCTGGTCCTTGTGCTGACTCGTCCCCCTTGGCTGCGCGATCCTATCGGCGTAGTCGGCGGGCGGCTCCTCGCACTCTCCGTACCATTCGCACACGCTCTGTAGCGGCGTCCGAGCAGATCGTCAGATCTACTCGTCATACTCTTTACCTTATCTGAGTGCGGCGGTACGCTCGCCCTTCTGCTTGTGCTCTAGTTGCTTCTTCGGGTTTGTTTCTTCATGGCGAACTTCCTTTTCTGGAACATTCGGGGGATTGCGAACGAAGCATCGGTGGCTAGGCTTAAACGCATTGTCCGTAAGCACTCTATCTGTTTGGTGGCGCTTCTGGAACCACTAGTGGTACCAGAAGCGATCACCTCTTCGATTTTCTCTCTTGGCTTTGGTGGGGCCATAGCTAATGTTTCCAACAAGATTTGGATCCTCTGGTCCAAAGGTGTTATCGTCCACCCTATCTTCGATTCAGAGCAGCTATTATCTGTGGCTTGTTCGTTTCCCGCTTTTTCTACTTCCTTCCTTTTTTCTGCGGTTTACGCTAAGTGCGATAGGATAGAGAGGCAAGCCTTGTGGGAGGATGTTCTTTCTCTGTCTGACTTGGGGTTTACTGCTTCAGTGCTTGGTGGTGATTTCAATGTTGTTGCTAGTCAAGCAGAAAAGCGTGGGGGAAATGTCGTTAACCGTTTGGCGGTAGCGGATTTCAACGCTTTCATCGTTCGTTCTGGTCTTTCGGAAGTGCCTTTTGTAGGGTCAGCTTTCACTTGGTGTAACAACCAAGAAGGCCCTAACCGAATTCTGTCCAGGCTAGACAGAACTTTCGCTTCTGAGGGTTGGTTTTGTCTTCCTTTTACTTTTTCTATCTCCCATCTTCATCGCACCTTTTCCGACCATGCACCTATGCTTCTTAGCTGTTCCCCCCGCTCCCTGTCCGGCCCTTCCTCTTTTAGGTTCCAGAGCATGTGGCGTTCTCACCACTCCTTCCTTAGTATCGTTGCCGACTCTTGGAACTCTCCAATGAGTGGTGCCCCATGCGTTTCCTTCTCTCGTAAGCTGAAAAGGCTTAAGTCTTGTCTTAAGGCATGGAATTTGCTGGTTTTCAAGAATATTTTCGACCGCGTCAGAGTGGCTGAAGAAATTCTTATCCTAGCAGAATCGACTTTTGATGAGGAGCCTAGTGCAGTCAACCAGGAGGCTTGGGCTTTGGCTCAGCTCGCCTTCTCCTCTGAACTTCGTATCGAACATGACCATCTTCGGCAGAAAGCTAGAATTAAGTGGATTGTGGAAGGAGATACGAACTCCAAGTTCTTTCACTCGACTATTCGTAAGAAGAATAGTCTTCTCACGATCCGTCAGATTCGTCGCCCTGACAATTCCTTGGCTTCCACTCCTAGAGAAGTCAAAGATACCATTCTCTACCACTTCCAATCTTTTCTCTCGGTTCCATCGGTTTCTTCTCCTGATCAGTCTCTGCTTGCTTTCATTCCTAGATTGATCCTTCCGTCAGATAACACCGACCTAGTTGCACCTCCTACCTTGGAAGAAATACGTGCTTGCGTATTTGCTCTAAGCAAGGACAGTGCGAGTGGGCCGGATGGTTTCAACGGGGTATTTTATAGGAGCGTTTGGCCAATCATTTAGGCAGATTTTAGTCTCGCCATTCAGTCCTTCTTCTCTGGTGAAGTTCTTCCCGCTGGTTGGACTTCCACCAATTTAGTTCTCATCCCGAAGAGTGATCTCCCATCCTCTTGCTCGAATTTCAGACCTATCAGTGTGTGTAACTTCTCTAATAAGGTTATTTGCAAGGTCCTAACCTCTAGGCTTGCACCGTTTCTTGAGCGCATTATTTCGTCTTCGCAGGCTGGGTTTGTGAAAGGAAGACTTATCACTGATAACGTTCTTTTGGCCCAGGAACTGATTTCTCAGATTGACAAGAAGATTCGTGGCTCTAATGTAGTCGTCAAGCTAGACATGGCTAAGGCTTACGACCGCATGTCGTGGTTCTTCATCATCAAGGTCCTCAGGGCTTTCGGTTTTCCAGAACCACTTATTGATGTGATCTGGAGACTTATCTCCAACGGTTGGTTCTCCGTTCTCATTAACGGCTCGGCGACCGGTTATTACAAGTCCGGTAGGGGTCTCCGGCAAGGAGACCCTCTGTCCCCTTCCCTGTTCGTTATTGCCACTGAGGCTTTTGTTCGTGGTCTCCACTCTCTAACGGTTACGGGGCAGATCCATAGGTTCGGTCTTCCAAGAGGTTGCCCTATCATCTCCTCCTTATCTTTTGCAGACGACATCATCATTTTCACAAATGGTTCTCGTCGGTCTATCAACTGCCTTCTTAGTTTTATTAGACGGTACGAGAGTTTCTCGGGGCAACTCGTGAACACCGCCAAAAGCTGCTTTGTGCCTGCTAAAGATCTTTCCTCCATTAGATCCTCCTGGATCGAAGGTACCTCTGGCTTTAAGGCTTCTTCACTTCCGCTTCCTTATCTAGGTATAGTTCTATATCGAGGCAGGAAGCTTAACGCCATTTTTGATCCCCTAACCGATAAAGTCAAGGGTAAGATTATTAGGTGGAATGCTGCTCTCATCTCCCAAGCTGGTAGACTCGTTCTCATTAAGTCTGTCCTTGACTCCATGGGTTCTCATATCTTTGCTGCTATGACACCCACTGCTTCCTTCTTCTGCTCCTTCCGTTCTTTGGCCTCTTCCTTTTTCTGGGGCAACAAGGACGCTGTTACTAGGCATCACTGGATCTCTTAGAACATCGTTTGTCGTCCAAAAGAAGAGGGAGGTCTTGGCCTCCGAAATCCTAAGGATATCTGTTTAGCCTTTGCTTGCAAGCTTTGGGCGAGATTTGGAGCAAACAACTCCCTTTGGGCGACGTTCCTCCATGCCAAGTACCACAGGCTAGCAATCATGAATTACACAGGTATCCCGTCTTACGCTAGTGAGACGTGGAAACGTATGCAATCCGTGAAAGCAATTTCGGATGGCCATGGGAATGTTACCGTCTGGGATGGCAATCCCTTCACTCTAAAGGTAGCGTGGGAGTCTGTGAGGCTATCTGGTCCTCGTCTTCCTGCCTTCAGCTTTATCTGGAATGTCTGTATTCCACCTAAGGTTTCTTTGTTTATGTGGAAAACTTTGCATGATGGTTTACCTACAGACGAGAACATTCAGCGTATAGGCATCTCGCTTGTGTCCAGATGCAGGTGTTGTAACACTGGACACTCCGAGTACTCCTCTCACTTGTTAATCTCTGGTGCCTGTGCCAGAGCTGTCTGGAATTACTTCGGGAACCTGATGGGTTGCCGAGGTAATACCTACTCTTTGGAAGGTCTGCTTAGTTTCTGGTGGGCCGGGAACACCAGAAAATCCTTCCACTCTATACTACGTCTTTTGATTCCTTATCTTATATGCTGGCACATCTGGTGTGCCAGGAATAAGGAAGTTTTCGATGAAGTAGCTATGGATCCTCTTTCGATTATCCGGAAGATTAGAAACGATGTTTTTCTAGCATTTCGGGGCCGTCCTTTCGGTGGTTTCTTTGGTCGGCGCTCTAGGAGTTTGGCCGTCTTGTTTGATGTTGCATCTTCAACGGCAGATTTTAGAGCAGGCATCGGTTGACTTAGGTTTTCCCCTCTTCGGTTTCTGATTTTTTGTTCTCGTTTTTTTTTTGGTAGTCAGTGATGATTTTGATTTCTATTTTTAGGCCTCCTCCTAATACCCCTCCTCCCCCCCCCCCCAAACTATGACGTTTACTAGCTGTGCAGGACTATTAGGCACTTGTTAAGACAGATTGGAGCAAGGTGGAGCTAGGTGGGTGCTCATGTTTTGGGATTATGGAGCGCTTTCTTCTGGAGATTTCAAGACTAGATGTCTTTTGAGTTCGGGGGTCCTGTGTTAGTGGGAGCATGGGAAGATTTCAAATTACAGATTTTCAGATGTCAGAGATTATTCATCGACTTTGGAGCGTGCTGAGCCAGGGCTTCTAGGCCCCCTTAGAGAGTATTGATTGGAGCTGCTTTTCCATTTTTAGGCCTATTTCTTTTTTGTTCCCTGTTGTTGTATTCTGGTTTTGTCCCTTCTTTGTGTGTGCACGGTTTCTGATATTCAGAAATCGTTTTTGTGAGCCGTTGGAGAATGGCTGGATTCTCCCTTTTGGTATGACACATAAATATTTGTTAAAAAAAAAAAGAATTATGATATTGGTATGCATTACTTCAGAAGTTTTTGGTAACTTTTGGAAGTATAACCATTTTATTAGAAAACATAAGCAAACGTTGCAAATTTTGTTTGTAGTTGGAAACTTATAATAATAATTTTATTAAATTAGTATTAGTATGTACGTTGGGAAACACATTTATATCTGCAGCCATATTTACTATGCCCATCGCTTATACGCACTTCGAGTCTGTACATCTGTTTAGCTGAATAATCATAAATATGAGTCTTTGCATTCCACGACATCAGTGTTCATTTCTAATGGAAATGTGAAAGAGTCTTGTAATCATATTTGTGTATTGTCCCTGATGGACCTCCATTGTTGCAGTGCTCCTTACAGTTCTCTGTTCGTTTACAGCCTATGAAAAATTAGAAACCCTAAAAGTCATAGTTTAAAAATCAATGAACAAATTAAAATGGAATTTTGTACCAAAATTGTAACACCCCGTAATTCTGTAACACTAAGTTTCACAAATTAAAGTATAGTTGATTCTAAATGTGGGAATTAAGGGAAACGGGTTACGCCATTACGTTAGTCTCGAAATTCTGCTTGAGATAAAGTCCGAGTTTGCGTAAATCGGACTCCGTACGAAGGAGATATGATCTCCGGAAGTTTCAGAATTTATTTGAAATTCAAACAGCTCGAAAATCGGATTCAAAATTCAAAAATAGGACCAGACTCGGGCTGGGTAGGAAAATTCCTGCCCAGGGCCCAGGTCGACCATAGGATCGACCCCCCTATCGACCTAGCCAGGTCTGGCTGGCCTAGTCTGTGTTCTGGTCGAATTTCTGAACCTTAGTGTGTCACTAGGGCTGACGTGTCGGCATTTGATTGGCTCCTCTTGACGTGTATGGCCTAGATTCCTTCTGTCTTCATCTGATGGCTCAAATCAACTTGAAAGTCTATAAAAAGGACCTAAGACTCAACCTAATTCACATAAAAAAAATAAAACTAGAGCCGCCATGCTGCCGAGAGGAATTTGAGAATAGCCGTCAAGAGGAAAAGCTTAAGAGGCGAGCCAATTCAAGAAGAAACAAAAGTCTAATCTGATTTCTACGCATTGTTTTCTACTTCAAGGGAAAGCTTTGCAAATTCAGAATAACAGAAACCAGAAAAACAAGTTTCAGCGCTCGTAGTATAGTGGCTCTTTAAATGGGAATGCGATTAAGACATGATTTGTTGTAAATTGTAATATGGAATTATATCAGTATTAACGATGTTGTTTTATATTTGTTATTTGTGATAATTTGAATGATTGTGGTGATTGAATCTTTTATGTATTGTGAATCAAACAATCAACACCTTATACGAATTGTATGTATACAGTTAGATCTAAATATATGCTTATGCAAGTTATAGGTTGCAAGTTAGATTTACACAAATATTTATATCATTCATGTGGGCTCTATGTATATATGTTTAAACCAATTGTGCCTACGTGACTAGAATAGATCTATATTCACATGTTTTTATGCAAGTGAGAACTTATAATCGGATCCATGTCAAGATCCATTTAGGATTCATATGAAAGTTTATTGTTAGATCTATGTTTATACATATGTGTTGCAAGTTCACACCCTTAAGTGGTTGTCAAAGTTATACATATAGTTTTGTCTTACGCCAGTTTTATGTTTGAGGTTATGCCTAGACCTATGCATTAACATGTTATACCATGTTGTAGTGGATTCATATGACATCTATTAGGTTATACTATGTTATACCTTTATGTTAGACTATAACTATACGATTCACGTGACACCTATTTAACTAGGACTAATATTTATATGCAAGTTTGTGGAATGTTATGCAATGTTATGATATTCATGTTGATTATTCTGCAAGTTCACACCCATGATGTTCATATTGACTATGTCGAGAATGCCAAGTTTACACCTATGACATGCTTATGTTAATGAATTATTTTTATGCCAATTTTGTGTATGCTAAATTAGGCTAAGTTTTTAGCCTAATATTATATGTCAAAATCATGCGGACGGAGAATTAGTCTAAGATTGTTAGCCTAATATTTAGACGGGGTAACGTTGGGTAAAATTGGTAATTATAGGAAACTTGACGTAAATTGGTTAAAAATCACATAGGTGATTTATGGCATGAAACGGTATAAATTATAGACCTAAATTAATGAACTTGATTAGAAATAAATTTGGGCAATGACATGAATTCTGGATAATTTACATAAATTAAAATATAAATTTAGATAATACGAATATGCTTAACCCGAGGTTGGATTGAGTTGTGATGTAAACCTGCCCGGCCCCGCCTGGCTGTCCAGTAATCACAACAATACCTATCCAATGTGAGAGGTTAAGGCATTGATCCCAATAAAGACCCGAGGTTAGACTGAGTTGTGGCGTAAGACTGCCTGGAACCGATCGGCATACAGGCAGCCACAACAATACCTGTCTAATGTGAGTGGTTGGTGCTTTAATAAGACAATTAAAGCTAAGTTAGGATTGGTAGGGTTAAGTTAACTAAAACACTTAACCAACTCAACATGTTAACTAGACTAGAAGGTGAGGTTAAGTAAAGTTAATACACTTAACCAATTTAACATATTAACTAGACTAGAGGGTGAGGTTAAGTAAATTCAGGACACTTAATCATTATAACCTGATAATTAGATAAGTGGGTGAGGTTAAGTAAGTTTAGAATACTTAACCATTATAACACGTTAGCTAGATAAGTGGGTAAGGTTAAGTAAATACACCAATTTAATATGTTAGCTGGACTAGAGGGTAGGGTTAAGTAAACTTAGAACACTTAACCATCATAGTGTGATAAATTGAACAGGGTTAAGTTGGAACATGAAGGGACAATACTTAACCATTAGAACATGTTAATTAAACAGATGTTAGGGTTAAGTTAACTAAGGGAACACTTAACCGTTATAACATGTTAGTTAAAACTGGTGGGCAAGGTTAGGTTAAAAGGGACACTTAACCAATACAAGATGAATGGGTAGGGTTAAGTAATAAGAAATACTTAACCAATATAACTTGGTTTGTGATAGGGTTAAGTCAACATGAACTACTGATAACACTTAGCCAGTTTAATATGACAAAGGAATGGGTTAAGCTAACTTGAATTGACTAATGACTCTTAACCAATCCAACTTGACAAGAAAGAGGGCTGAGTAGTAAACCTTAGTTAAGAAAACGACGATTCAGGAAACTAAGTGGTAAACCTTAGTTAGGAAAACTAAGTAGTAATTCTTAGTATAACACGAGGAGGAGCGAACGTCCATCTGATCTTAAAGAAGGCTCCAACGAATTGGGTTACGAAGCCCGAGGCTTCGAGGGGACGTGAGGGTACTCTTGGTATCCCTCTTTGAGGTTGCAGATGATCCTCCTGGGCTCACAGAGGTTAAGGTCTGTGTTAGGAGAACCAAGGGTATGCCTTGGTTGCAATATAAGGCAACCTAAAGACTAGGGTGGACCAGCGTGATTCGACGAGACCAGTAGCCCTGTGATAGCAACTCGTCGTCTACCTACTATCTTGAGTCAATCGAGATACGTGAAGCGGAAAGGCGGAGAACTCCAACAGACCATATACTCACTATCTAGTTATGGTTGCGGATGGCCATAGGTTAGTAGGGCATAGGGGGCCTGCGTATAGTTCTCATTTTTCAAGGTGTGCCTTTCATTAGTTGAGGGAGGGGTCAGGTGGGACCATAGCCACTGGAAAAACAGACCTTAGCATCTGCATCGGCAGATATCTGAAAACTCCCGACCGAGTTCCGTGTTTCTTAAATTTGCCCTGCCACGAGACTCGGGTCGCACATATGGAGGACATGTGCAACTAGATATATAGCACGTTTACGATACGGTTGGGACGTCAAGTCTAGGAACACTTATCACTCTGGGTAGTGTGTCCTAGACTAAGGGGCATCGTTCGATGGGTAGCATAATCCCTAGTTGGACCTAGGTGGCATAAACCCTGAATCCGAGAAGCGTTCAATAGGTAACATAAACCCTAGTTGGATCTAGGTCGTGTAAACCCCGGTTAAGTCTAGAAAGCGCTCGATAAGAAAACCCCAGATTAGATCTAGGTAATAAATAATAGATGTACACCTAAAGGCAACCGCAATTACAGGGATTGAGATCACGTTATCATCTTTATACAGATTACTAGTTGAGTATATTCGATTTAAACTGTCTTGCTTTGGTTTATATTAGTATGTTATTCTGGTACTGTCCCATTTTCCAGCTTACTCCTCTCATGAACTTTATCCTGTTCACATGCTAAAAGCCACTAGACTTACTCAGGCTTTATGTTTGACTCTGTTTTTCTTTCGTCTTCTTTTCTTCCGTCCTCCCCAGGTAGTCAGGGAGGGAATAACTCTGCTTAGTATGGACCGTTACTCTTTCCAAGCTTGAAGACTCTTGGATATATCGCTTCAGACTCTCTTTTCCGCTGCTATGGCTGGCTTATGCTACATTGGGGAATATAAATCTTATTTTATGCTTCTTTATTTTATGTAAGACTGATACTCTGGTATTGGAAAGCAATTGTTGTACAAACTATTTTATCAATAAAGTAAAGATTTATTTTCCGCTGTTTTAATTTTTTTTCTCTCTTGTAATTTATATGCATCTTTTACCTTAAATGCTCCACAGAACTTAGTGCATTCCCTTTGTGAGTGACACTAAAATGATGTGGGGTGTTACAAAAATTTTGTTTAGTTGATTTTTAAATTTCATAAAAACTGTGAGTGCTATGAGCAGTATTCTAACTGCATGGCCATGACAACCCAGGCCCCAAACTTTACCTAAGTATTTTATTTTATCCTTCTCATGTCGATTGCTAATTTACATTAAGACATAGGACAAATTTCATGTATTTTTTGTACTGGTATTAACACTATGACCAACTATTTCAAATTTTGATTTTATGCATACCTCTTTTGTATTTCCCGACTATACAGATTCTAAAATCTAATGTATTTTCTCCTATTTGGAAGCATGAAATCGGCAACTCTACCATCACTATCTTCCATGGTATGTCATCACAATTATTTTGTACATTACCTGCTTTCTCACTTTTACTTGTTCATTTTTATAGCTCCAATGTCACCAGCACTTCAATTTTGCTTTGCATTTATATATCTGATTGTTTCTTCCAAACATGAAAGTTTGTTAACATGCACTTTCTACAATACAGTATTGAGTGTAATAAGGAGAAAATAAACAAGTTATTTGTATTTCTGGAGGTTGATCTCTCTTAGTCTGAGAAATTTATCCAGTGATTCTAAAGCACTATGTTTCTAGTGTAACTTTTTCATGTACAAATGCATCATTCATATTGTCAGATTAAATAAAAATGGATGTCCATCTTTGCTTATATATGTGTGAGGGAGAATCATAAATTTACTCTATTCATACTTAAAAGAAATATTTATCTTACTTTACCTAAAGTACACTGTAAAAGAAATATGTATCTTACTGAAAGAAAGAGGAAGCTTTCTGGGGCTCCAAACATTGCTTTACAAAACCATAACTTAAGTTAATCAGTGGGCACATCTTAAGCAGTCTTACCCCCATATGTATGTTTTTTCTTATATACGTGAATGCATCTTTGTCCTCTTTGGTTATGACCTAAGACATACATCATTTTATATGTTTGTTTACGTAGCTAAGCGACATTATATTTGTTTGTTTTTTCGGACTGTTGTTTTTTCTGAAATAGCACTTTTCTATTCCTACCATTGGTTATTGTTTCTAATTAAATTTCTTTATTTGTCTTTTTAGGTCATGTTGCAGTTTAATCGATTCAGAAAAGCATGATAGCAATTCATCCATCCTTCAACATTTTTTATGAAGACATTTGAAATCAAATTTCCAGATTATAACTATTATGTGGTATGGAACAAAGCTATATTTCTTTCGTTTCTTTTTTAGTTGTTTAGCAGTTATTTAGTATAATATGTTGTAATTGACATATTATTTGAATGACATGTATACAAAATTATTGGTATAATTTGCATATTTGTTGTCTTTGAAAATGTGTTATGTTTCTATGTATCTGAGCTATACACACACACACACACACACACACATATATATATATATATATACACACACACACACACACACATATAGAAGAGGGCTGAGAGGGCCACAAAATTTATATACAAATTCATAACGTTTCAAAAACACTGTGATATAACAAACGCTATAGAAAGCAGTTCCGTAAACGCTATAAAAAGTCAACGTGAAACGCTATAGTAAGCAGCAGAGTGTACATCTATAAATGCTATACAATGTTAAGAAGAAACGCTATATTAAGTAACAAAATGCTACAACAGTCCAAGCTGAAATGCTATCCAAAAGTCAAATTAACGCTATAGTATGTTAAATTTGGTTTAGCATTTCCAATTTGATAGCAATTAAACGCTATAACGGTAAGACTTTACATAACGTTTTATCAAATGCTATATAACACAGAATGTCTGTCATAGCATGTCGTTATATAGCGTTCTTTGAAACGCTATATTATCCTATCATAGCATTTTTCAAATGCTATAAAAAGCCATTTTTGTTGTAGTGTATTGATCTGATAATTGGTTGAATCCTAGTTTTAATTTTTGTTGATTATTGCTTGAATCATTGGTTGATTTGTTGATCGAATTTGGGTGGTGTTTGAGATGGATCAATGGTATTTAAGATGCATTGTTGGTGTTTGGGCGAGTTTTGGGCTTGGATCGATGAGTTTTGGCAAAGGCTGAATTTTCAAGTTTTAACAACATTTTACCAACGCCATAGAAAGTCACGGATTGAGCACAAATCCTAGTATGGATCCATCACCAAAAATCAGTGAATCAGGGTGAAAAAATGATGGACTGGGAAAGTTTTGATGAATCCGGTAAATGGATTCGAGGAATTGGTAAGACATATGGAATCACCGCCAATGTTGTCGAAACCTAAAGATGGGGAAGATCTATTTTTGTACCTAGCAGTTTCGTCACATGCCTAGAGTGCTGCCGTAATCTGAGAAGAAGCAGGGGTGCAATTGTCGGTATACTACATCAGTAAGAGATTTGACGGGGCTGAACTAAATTACCCTAAGCTATAGAAGATCGCATATTGCCTCCTCGTTGCCTCAAAAAAGTTGAGACCGTATTTCCAATCTCACCCTATCAAAGTTCTCACCGATCAACCATTAAGGAAAATTCTCTTTCGTGCAGAAACTTCAGGAAGGTTACTAAAGTGGAACGTTGAGCTAAGTCAGTATGACATCACTTATCATCCTCGAAGAGCCATTAATGGCCAAGCCCTGGCAGATTTTATTGCTGAATTTATAGACAGAGGAGAAAAAGTCGAAGAACCAGCAGAAACGGAGGCTAGTTGGAAACTATACTTTGATGGGTCGAGAAACGACTATTGCTCAGGGGCCGAAATTGTCTTAGAAACCCCAGAAGGTCACTCGTTATGTTATGCCTTGAGATTGGAATTTCCATCAACTAATAATGAGGCCGAATATGAAGCGTTAATAATAGGGTTAAAGTTGGCGAAAGAGCTAAACCTGAAAATCTTGTAGATTCTCAGCGATTCTCAAGTGGTGGTGAGTCAAGTGCGCAAAGAGTTCCAAACCAAAACTGGGAACGTTCCTTCTTATCTAATCAAAGCTATGGAACTTCTAAACGATCTCGATCATTATGTTATATCTCACATCCCTTGAAAGCAAAATTCAAAAGAGGATTCTCTTGCCAAGTATGCTAGTTCATTAGACGCTCAACTGCTGGGTTTAATTCCCGTCGAAGTCCTTTCTACCCCAACCATTGAGGAAGCGAGTATTGACTGGATAATGGAGACCGTTGAAGAACCTGCATCATGGATGACTCCAATCAAGGAGTATATCCTTAATGGGACACTTCCTGAGGACAGAAAAACGAAAAGGAAGATATTGCACAAAGCTCCTCTGTACCTCGTTCAAGATGGGAGGCTTTACCGACGAGGATTTTCCACGCCATTGCTGCGATGTGTAACCAAAGAGGAATCTAGAGCAATTTTGGCAGAGTTGCATGAGGGAGAATGCGGAGGGCACACCGGTGGTCAAACGTTAGCCAAGAAGATTCTGCAATATGGTTATTCTGGCCTGATGTAAATCTAGATGCCATGACCTATGTAAAGAAGTGTGACAGGTGCCAGAGATTCGCTAAGATTCCAAGAGCACCTCCCACGGAGCTAACTCAAATGGTCAGTCCATGGCCCTTTGCGGTTTGGGGCATAGATTTAATTGGGATATTACCCACTGCGAAATCGAATATGAAATACGCTATAGTAGTTGCCGACTACTTTACCAAATGGGCTGAAGCAGAACCATTGGCTACTATCACATCAAAGAAACTGATCAATTTTGTTTTAAAAAACATCATTTGTAGGTTTGGAGAGCCACAGAAGATCGTTACCGATAACGGAACTTAGTTTGAAAGCAACGAATTCCTAGACTTCTGCGCTAAATATAAAATCAAAAAGAGTTTTGCAGCTGTGGCCCATCCGCAAGCAAATGGGCAAGTGGAAGCCACCAACAAAATAGTAAAATCAACCATCAAAAAGCGTCTTGAAAAAGTCAAAGGCAACTGGGTTGACGAACTTCCCTTGGCACTATGGGCATACAGGACAACATATAAAACTGCCACGGGGCACACGCCATTCTCACTTGCGTTCGGGTAAGAAGCTATGATCCCAGTGGAACTGGAAGTAGCCTCTCACCGTAGAATCCACTTTAACCAGAAGGAGAATGAAAAGCTGCAACTTGAGGCACTTGATTTGCTTGAGGAAAAGTGAAAAGAAGTAGAGCTTAGGATAATGGCCC
Source organism: Allium sativum (assembly GCA_030737875.1). Taxonomy (NCBI): domain Eukaryota; kingdom Viridiplantae; phylum Streptophyta; class Magnoliopsida; order Asparagales; family Amaryllidaceae; genus Allium; species Allium sativum. The sequence goes on from CM060924.1 coordinate 384,381,734, forward strand.
ATCAACGGAAAATAGCCAGGCACTTCAATACAAAAGTCAAGCAAAGAACTTTTCAAGTCGGGGACCTTGTCCTAAAGAAAATTATGATAGGAACTGGGGTATTCGGACCCAATTGGGAGGGGCCATACATGATAAGCCAGAAATTTGCAGATGACACCTCTAAGCTAAAAACGACAGTCGGAATCGCACTCCCTCGAGCATGGAATAGCATTCACCTTCACCGTTATTTTGTTTAAAGTTGCTTTCACATATTACGCATTATACCATCATGAATTGTAAATATATCATGCATTGTGAATGTCATGTAAAGTTTGCACAAGTAAATGAAAGAAACTACTTTACCTGTCTAAAATCGCACATTTGCAAGTTTTTTGATTTCAGGCCGCTAACACCGATTTTGATTACAGGCTTTTTAAGTAGGCAAAAGCACATTTAAAACCAAATGGAGCCTGGTGAGTGCTACAGCACATCCTGACAAGGAGAGCCCAAGCGCCCGTTGCTTAATACTCAAACATCCTCACATTTTTGCTACGGAGGGTGTGAAGTACAAGACCTCCCGAGGGGCACCTGGTTCAACACCGATGCCATTAATACATGGCTGGATAGTGATACAAACACCAGGGCTTTTTAGCCAAAGACCTCCCCGAGGGGCACCCGGTCCATCACCGATGCCATTAATACATGGCTGGATAGTGATACAAACACCGGGGCTTTTTAACCAAAGACCTCCCCGAGGGGCACTTGGTTCATCACCGACGCCATTAATACATGGATGGATAGTGATACAAACACCAGGGCTTTTTAACCAAAAACCTCCCCGAGGGGCAATGGTTCATCATCGATGCCATTAATACATGGCTGGATAGTGATACAAACACCGGGGCTTTTTAACCAAAGACCACCCCGAGGGGCACCTGGTTCATCACCGATGCCATTAATACATGGCTGGATAGTGATACAAACACCGGGCTTTTAAACCAAAGACCTCCCCAAGGGGCACCCGGTTGATCACCGGCGCTATTAGTGCAAGGCCGGATAGCGATATAAACACAGGGTTTTTAGAGACCTCTTCGAAGGCATCCTCTCAGATGCTGGATCTTCCAAATCCAGCTATTGATTCTGGGCCTTCAAAACCCGGTTATTAATGGACCCAAAGACCTCTTTGGAGGCGTCCGAGAAGTTCAATAAGCGACTGAATTATTCAGCCTCAATGAACAATGGATCAAAGATCCTTTCGGGGGCATTCGATCATAAGACGAATCTTCAATTTTAGTTAATGACGGAGCCAAAGACTTTCCTCGAAGTCATCTGATAAATTCTACAAGTAACTGGCCCGCCTAATTGCCAGGAATAACAGACTTCTTTATTTAACTATAAATATCATGCCTAATTTTTAAAATATTGAAATCAATTGTGGTATGGGGGCATTACCATCGCATTAATGAAATCTAATGACGCTCTCTTAAACATACTACAATCCGGTCACAATTTCATGAAAACCCGGCATTAGATCATTCCAATCAACAAAACTGGATTTTTTGGAATGACTAAGATGAAATTAAAATCCTAATAAAGTGGTTATCTATGTGAAACGGTTTTGGGTGTCGTCTTAGTCGAGATCAGGAAAATCCAATAAAGTTGGTTGGATTAACTCAACATGTCATAAAAAACAATTTGTGATGCAGAATCTATATTGCAAATATAAAATAGGTATGAAATACAAAATAAAGAGGCACAGCGAGACTAAAAGAGAAATTTAAAGCATGGAAAGCGGGACATAATTTCCTGATAGAAAAAGCAGAATTATATCATAAAGTCACAAGTTAAAGTGCAAAATATTAGGCAACAGAGTACATGAAGATGAAAAGTACAAGAGTAATAAGCGGGGACCGGCGCCCGCATATACAACCGGCCTGAATACAACTTATAAAAGAAAGTAATTAGCAACCAGGTTAAGCTACCACTAACCATGATCATTTCTTCTTGTCGCTTGATCTCAAAGCTGGCTTGTTAGGTAAAGGTGGAGGGGTCTCTTCCACATTACTCTGATTCTCTTGGGAAGATAAAGCGATAGCCCCTATATCCTTCTTCTTCTTAGACGATGAGGACTTGGCAGGCTTCTTCCCTTTAACCTGGGCGGCATCTTGGGGGCTTCCATCTGCTTCGATGCCCTCAAGGTCATCACTAAGGCTGTAGTCAACAACATCTAAATCCAGGAAGGCACCGATTTTGGTATCTTGAGACCCGGGAGCTGTAATAAGCAAGGATGCGTTACTAGGAGGAGGGGGAGTAATGACAGAAGTAAGAGGGAAAGTTGTCAGTAGTGAGTCAGTCCTAGTAGCTCCTGTTGTCGTTGCATTGCCTATGGTAGGAGAAGGCAGGGGTGAAATTAAATTCAAGGTATGGAAACATCGAGATAATAAGCTAGGGACCCAGGTGAATCGAAAATGGACTCTAAGAACGACAGGGTATAGTTGGTTTCAATTTTACCTGTATCTAGAAGATTTTCCAGGGGATCCCTGTGCTCAATTCTCCAATGATCAGGATTGTCATCATCAGCTTCATCGTCTTCACCGTGCTCTTCAACAATATTCCCTGTATTGATATTCCCTTCAGTAATAGCATCTTTCTCTTTAGAATCATCAACGGGGGTAGTTAATGTTTGTGAACCGGAAGCTTCAAGGATCAAGGCGCCAGTAGGAGGGTCGACATCAGGCTGGGTTTGAACTTGCTCACCAGAAGTTCCGGTCCTTTCGTCTATTAGTTGTGCCTTTCCTTCTGCCAAAGCCTCTCTGGACCTGTCATCTAAGAGTTTGTCAATGAGTTCGTCCTCGCTACAATCATCACCGTTAATCTCAAGCACTCTCTCCCAAACAAGCGCCAAAGTATGCGCAAAACTATCCCCTAAGTAATGCAAACTCCCACGGCTCATGACACTGTATACTTAGAAGCGGAACATGTCGTCGTCAGCTTCGTCCATAACCTGTTTGTGAGTTTCTTCTGCATTTATCTTGTCCTTCTCAAGAGACTCGACCCTGGCCATCAATGTCTGGTTGGAAGCCTTCAGAGATTTTACCTCCTTACGAAGATTGGTGGCATCTTCCCGATATTGTTTGGAGAAATCCTTCTCTACAGCTAATAGGCATCAACATTACGCTTGGCAGTTATGGCATCGTTTTCTTTTTGCTTGAAAGCATCGAGTTCTTCCCGGAGCTTCTTGATCTCGTTATCTAATGCTTCTAACTTTGCGACTCTTTTATTGAGAATCGCGATAGTAGTGTCACGATCATCCAAAACTTTTCCCATTTGACTTTATCACTTTCCAACTTGGTAATTTTTGTGAGATGGGAATCATGGCGCTTTTGGAGGTCATCACCAAGTTTCTCCCATCCGCGCAACTTTTTGTAAAAAAATATCTCTTACGATGTTCCATTTTGTTTCGAGTTGACTCTTAGCAGTATCAAACTTGGTGTGTGTTTGGCTTATAACCGCTTCCACCTCCTTAAGAAAATCATCCGCGTCGGTTATACCTACTCCACGATCAAAGTAAATCCCTTTCAAGTTCCAACCTAGGAGCTTTACGAAAAAAGAGATATTCGTTGAACCAGGATTATGGCGAGGTTTATTAATAATCAAATGGATCTCGGCTGAAGGACCGGAAGGGCCATAGGATTAAGGAAGTCGGGGCTTAATAGGCAGCTTTTCCACTCGGGAGTTCTTATAAGATCCGTCCCTTCCTCGTTTCCTCCCTCGCTCCCCTTCATCAGGGGTGTCTTCTCTTAGCCAACTGCGTCTTCTAGCCTCTTCCTCTTCTTCCTCACGTATCTTCTTTCTCTGTTCCTTAGTCAGGACAGATTCTGATGCATGTAAGGACTGAGAAGAGGGTTTCAAGGGCAGAGGAGGATGGAGCTGCTCGCGGTGATGTGATGATTGCTGGGACTTGAATTATAATAAGTGCTTCGGATCGATTCTTTGCTCCTTTTACTGAAATCTGATCTGATTCCTGACGAGTGTCTCCCGTTCATGTCTAAACATGAAATGAGATATGGATGAGTTTTCGGTTTCGGCACTAAAAACTACAAAGTATCTAAAAATGCTAAGGCAAGATACAAAGACATAAAATAAACTAAAGTGCAAGAGATGTATTTTCTTTAAAAGACACTGTTATTGACAGACCGGTTCTTTCCCCTGGTTCTAAGGAGTTCCTAAAGAGTTAAGATGCCTTCCTAACTCAGTTGTGGCTGCATCCCTAAGTCCAGTTTCTATGGCTTGAGGGTTGAGAGGCTGAGTAACCGCACCATCTTGACCAAGATATTTAGCGGAGTTGAGATCGCTCAAATTGTCAAATGTACCTGTAGAGTTTTCCTTAGCTGCATTTTCAGTAAGGGAATCTCCAGTTATAAACCCGATATTATTTCTAATGCAATTACATCTTCCCCATCACATTCAGTCCCACGCTTGGATTCAGAAGGATTCACTTCCCTATTGTCTTTCTGAACCTTTTTGGAATCTGATTCTGATTTAGAATGCGGCAAAGTGTTCTCTTTTTCAGCTAATTCGGCCGATGTTGTAGGATCCTCGCCCCTATGACAGTTATAATCTTTATCCTTGCTCAAAGTCATTGACAAGGGAAATGTTCTTCCACTAGTGTAGGCCCTGAACATCTTTTCAAGGAAGGGTCAATGGTAGGGTTTTGATCGGCTTGAGTTACATACCTGTCGTCAGGATTTCCAATGTCCAACTCTAAAAGATTAGGTTTAGGAGTGGAAGGTCCAGCCTTACATAAGAATTTCCTCAAGGGATGAAGTAGTTCATATTGGCGAAGAATGTTTTCCGTAATTAAAATTTTTCTACTTATCTTCGTCTCGTCAATAGCTTTCAGTATGTGGCCTTAAGAGAAGAAGATGCCTTGTTATCCTTAATCGGGGCAGGAATTACTGCATTCCAAAAGAAATAATGTAAGAACGTATAGCTTAAAGGAAAATAAAGTCAAAGCCAATCAATAAACTATGTATACCTCCATCCGTCCACTTCCCTCGAAATGGTTCGGGGCATCTAACTAAGAAGAATTGACTTAAAAATCCTAAAACACTGTCCGGCAATTCGAGAACAAGCTTCCGATTCCTGGCACCTTCGACATGCATAATAGAGGGGGCATCCTTCCTACTCTTAAAAGAACACAGGTAATGAAGCTCCTTAAAAGTAGGTTCTTGCCTTCTTGTATCCATGAAAAGAACATAAAGGCCCAGTAAAACAGTATAACCATTAGGATGGAGTTGGAAAGGAGCAATGGATGAACGGTTTAAAGTTTGCCCTAAAAAAGGTTTAAACGGGGGAATGGCACCAGCTGCTAGCATTTGTCTATTTACAGCAACATATCCAACAAGAGGGTCGTCAGCAAAAACGCCTTCTTTTGGTAATATTTCATCTATAAGAGGAATCCCGTATTGACCACACAATAGTTCGTATTGATCCTGAGTTAGTGTGGTAACTATCTCTCTTGATCCCTAGCTTTGACCGGGTGAAGTTCCAAAGGAAGGGAGGCGGAAACTTGGCTAGAAGTTATGGTTGTTTCAGTTTCGGAAACCATATTTAAAGAGGGTTCGGTTCGAGCCAAAGAAGTCTCTTCATTTTGAGGGAGAACTTGCTTTTTAGTAGTCATTCTACAAATATACTTGAATACATTTCAGTTTTCTAGCAACAAGATTCGAAGAATAGAGAAAAGAAAAAATATCAAAGCATTAAAACAAAGGTGACAAACATCGAAGCGAGACATTTGTTGACATTAGGGCCAAGTCGTAGTGGCATGGTCACTCATGCCGTAGCAGCGACATGACGACTTGCTCATGTCGCTGCCACGGTCTGAGACTCATGTCGGTTCACAACATGAGACTCATGTCGATCCACGACATGAGAATCATGTCGGTCCACGACTTGAGTCCCACGTCGGTCCACGACCTGAGTCTCATGTCGGTCCATGACCTGAGTCCCATGTCGGTCCACGACTTGAGTCCCAAGTCGGTCCACAACTTGAGACCCATGTCAATTCACAGCTGTAAATTCTTAAGGCAACTCGATGTCAACACGAAGGTTCTGGCATTAAAAGGGGGTGTTCAAACACTATCACAAGTTAAGATTCATACTGCTATTACGTCTTACGGGTATCATATCGTCCACATGATTTGGGGTTTAAAACCATGTCGGCAACTCAAAATTGTGGCAATGAAACAATATGCATCCATTTCGTGTGCATTTAATAAAATCAAGCTTAAAGAAGTACAGAGCATTTTGCATCTATCATACACAATCATCTCGTTACAATCATGATTCAAACATAGATTACAAATGTCTCAATGCCATGAATAACCGAATCAGTTCAAGTCATCATAGCCAGCTCAAGTGTGTTCGAAAATTCCCAAATTTCATTAAAAACCTCGAACTTAAAAAAGCAAGATAGGGTTTAAACATGATGCTAAGCAGAATAGTTCGCAACGACCAGAAAATGCCTGACGATGAAGAGACACTTCAGGTTTGAAGATGCGAATTCTGAGTTGGGTCGAAACAGCCTTGGATGCTTGCTCGATTGAGTCTTGTAAAGCTAGAATCTGATCAATGGCGTCGGAAATCAGTCGGGAAAGAGCTCAAGGAAGACGCAATGTTTTCCTTTCAGACGATAGCCGCCATTGACATAGTTTCAGATGAATAGGACATATGAAGGGTTATGCGACTTTAAAGATAGTATAAAGGTGTTAGAATGGACTGGGCTGAATAGGAATTCATTTAAAGCCTATAGCAACATGAAAACGTTCGGTATAAAAATAGCATACATGACTTGCGACATGAGGTAGGGAACGACTTGGCCCACTTCATAAGAGCATTCATCGACTTAACACTCATGGAATGCATATATAAGAGTCGAAGTCAGCATTATTATCAATAACGCAAACTTCGAGGGGAAAATGTTAACCCATAAAAAGATTAAGAGAGCCATGTCGTTTTAACTAAGTCGTTAGAGCCATGTCGCAAGGGAGAAAATTCATTCATACCACACCAGGTCGCTCACAGTCATGTTGCACCTATCCATGTCGTGTAAGGAAGACTAAAACATCCAGCAATCATGCCATTATGATATCATGATGGAGTTCTTTTCATGTCGCAAGTCGCTATAGCATCACCGGTTCATACAATGAAAACCATGTCGCTGAGACTCTAAAGAGTAGGGCAAGAACCATGTCGTTGCGTTCTGTGTCGTATAGCAATATGAATTAGGTCGTTTTGAAGTCATGTTGTACCCTACTTATAGGATCAAAGCTAAATTAAGTCGTCATGCGACATGGCGCCATGACGTGCCACAAGCCCAAGGCGCTAAGAAGCATAGAGTCGAACGACATGATTCATGTCGCCCTACCTCCATATCGTTCTACAGCATAAAGGGTAAGTCGCTATCTGAAATCTGAAGTTAAGCCATATCGTGAGGGCTAAGTCAGACTCAGGAAACACGCCATGTCGTTGTGCCCCTATGTCATTTAGCGACATGAAGTGCAAGCTGCTACTTAAGGTCTCGAGATGAACCATGTCGTGACCTACCCATGCCGCATCCAGCTATCATCCGAACGACATGCCGTCATGTCGAGGAGAATCATGTCGTGTCGCAAGCTCAAGGCGTTGAATGGCATAATGTTGCGGTATAAGTCATGACGTCCCGACGCCATGAGTCAAGGCGTTTCTCCTAGATAAGTACAGAACTGCCATCTGGTCTGGAAATCTCCTATAAATACCCCCCTCACTTTATCATTAGGAGGATCGTGTCTGGAGATCACGAAGTGCTGCCGGAAATTACTCTACAACATTTCTAACATCTATCCAACATCATAAATTGAAGACTAATCCATGGATCATGATCTTTATCAACCATATCCAAATGATTCAAGAGTTGAAGATTGATTAAGTGTAGCTTGAGCACAAGAAGGAATTCTTCCAATTATACCATATCAACGTCGTATCTCCGCTGATTAATACACTACTCTATCATCCCTAATGGGTTTAAACATGATTCATGAGGAAGGGAGTGATTAAAATGTTGTAAAAGAGAAGTTAATCTTGTAATTTGCATATTGATAATGGAATCTCTTATAAGAGTGGATGTAGATCCTTATTGGATTGAACCACTATAAAGCTTTGTGTCTTCTACTTGCATTTCAATCATTGTGCGGCTCCACTTATCATTTTCTTTTTGTGAAATAATTTTCTTCACATTTTTGGTATTAAGCCCAAATTTTAGGGAAAACAGCATGCAAAAAAAAGGGTGAATCGGCCTTAAAAATGTGATGGATCGTTGTATTTTTCTTGGTCTGGCAATGAGGATGGATTGCTGGCTTTTGATAGCATTTTGACAAACACCGTAGAAAATTCTTGGTTCGCAAACGATCCATTGGGGTGGATGGATCACGCAGGAGCAATGATAACATTCTATAAATGCTATAAAAAAGTGTTTTAAGTGCAAACGATCCATAAGGGTGGATGGATCACGCAGGAGCAACGATAGCATTACAGAAACGATGTGAAAGCCAGTTTTGATGTTTTGCTTAGTTTTCATAATGGATTGATGCAGAATTGAACAAGGAGATATAATAGCATTTCAGAAACGCAACAAAAGGTTGTTTTGACATTATGAATAGCTTTTCATGGTGAAAAAGCTGGAAATGCTATGAAATGCAGTATCGACCAAACGAAGCTTGTTTTTCAGTTGAAGATGGTTCTAACTTCGATGTGAATTCAAGGAGGAATGTATGAAGCACTGTGAAGTGTTCGTTGATCATGGAGATGCAACCAATGTGAAGAGGATTCAAGTTGGACCTGAAGGATGTTCGAAATGTTGTGAAGTGTCCGTTAATTGTTTGCAAAACGGCATTTCTATCGAAATAGAAAACCATCAACAAAATATTATAATAAAACCGCAAGTGCACGGCGTACAATTGTTAGTGTGGGGGCGAGTACGGGTCGATCCGCAGGAAAAGAAACAATTTCATTATTATTCAATCAAATCCAAACTTTGGAATGTTTTAACTATCAAAAACTAATGAAAATTAGAAACTAAATTGAGAAATAAATATGAGATTTAAGGACAATTTATAGGCAAACGCCCTCTCATATTTATGTAAATTAATAAACATACGATCTATGTTCTCATTTTTAAGATTAAGTGACATAAATGTTGCATTTATCATAAGTGTAGTTTATTTATATTTTTGGTTAACATAATACAAACTATCAAACCGTAATACAACAATTAAATCACTCATTGTTCTCATTTGCATACGCAACATAAACTATCATACCCACTTGTATAAACTCACATCAAACTGAAGCACAAATTAGAGAGATCACAAATCATACAAATGTTGAATTTACATAAATTGTAGAGCTTCATTACCCCTAAATTGTGTTATCATATCTACACATGTAAGTTTGAACATAAACAAAACAAAAGAAAGAAAATATAAATAAAACAAGAAAAAGAACTAAACTAAATGCATTCTAAACTATGAACATAAAGTAGAGAGCATGTAACGACCTATCTTTTTGCCCGCTACCAGTCGATAATAAACCAACCCGAACTGATCAAAATGATAGATTGTTATTGCTTATGTGGTTAAATTATAAATCATCACAGAATCCTAGACATAGAATATCTTACAGCGGAATTAAAATTCATACAATAACACAAAATCTTTAAATTTACGATATCAAAGTACAGAATGAACATAGATACAGCGAAAGACTGAATACTAAAGATTACTCATATGGGAAGAAGTAGAATAAGCTGAGTACACGAGGATATATGCTAAGACTCTAGAAATACTCAAGCCCCAACACGTGAATCTCTAAAGCTGAAATACTCCGGCTGACCCGAGCATTTGCAAAGTAAAACAAAACAAAATACTCGAGTCAGGGCTAATATTTTCATACAAGTGAATCAACTCAAGTGAAATGTTTAACAAAATGCATTAGTAACTTAAAGGATGTTTGGATTCCATCCACTAGGGATCCATGAAAATAATACATATAATATAATACACTATTATAATACTGTCTACTCAGTAAAGTAAATGTTTCAAAATTAACATTAGCGGTATTACATTTTTACTCTTATGTCGTTTACAAACATTGTCGTACACGTTGCATATAAAACACTGGTATGTTGGTAGATAGGGATGCGCCACGATATGACAACGTCAAATCAAAATCGTAAGGCTCGATCATGATACATATGACAAGGCATTGAGGAATACCTAGGCTAGGATTCTACCATTTGCATACCCGGACCGATGGTAACGCATAGTAGAAACTACCGTCCACCTCGGAACACACTACCATAATCAAAGGTTACACCCAAATCGATTACAATAGTCATAGAGATGGTATTGAAGGAGCATGTTCGATCGGAGGAACGACCTTACTTAGTCATGGCAAAACACCTGTTTTAGTCATTTCAATTATGACCTGAAGGACAAGGCCAACCCATCAACATTCTCTTCCTTCAAATCCAGTAATCGGCTTCATATTATCCTACTTCTTTCTGAATTCTCCACCATGTTCAAAGTTGTTAAAGCAGTATCGGTATTAACAGAGAGTATGACAGCTACCGACTCCGGTCTCTTTAATAACCAAATGTTTACATTTTCCACAACGTGGTCATTAAATTTGAAATCACATTTCGAGTATCGCAAATCGATTTATTTCAAGTATTGACTTAAAATCGATTATTTAAATTGATTATTTTCTATTTCAATTGGAACTTCTTATCTCGTGTTCAGAAATATCCCTTATCAACTAGTTCGAATTTAGGCTTGAAATCTTCGTTTTGATCACCTTGAATTCATTTGGCTCAGATTGGATGTGGAATTCATAAAATATATTTGGAATAGTTAAATTTGAGAATTGTGTATATATTTTACATTTTAATATATATGTACATATAAGTATAGCTATATAAGATTTGAAATATATATTAAATATGAAAATAGTGTAAGTATATGTATGCTTAAATAGTTGTAAAATAGTATGAAATATTTATTTGCCAAATTAGTTAAAGTTATTAGTTGTAAGTAGTTTGTGAAAAAGCAAGTAATAAAGAATGTATGTTTTAAGAAACTATCATTCGATTCCAACAAATTATCCAATCCGCTACAAACCTATATTCCAAAATCCAGTTTCTATCCATTCATATCTCATAATCAGTTTCTCATTTATTGGTTTGACTTCAAATCCTCCTTATAAGTGGAAACAATCTCATATCAATATTTTCGAATTAGCTTCAACTTAGATTTCGAGTTTATTAAATTCAAAACAACTTCAACGTTGTTATAAAGTTGTCATTTAAACAAGAATTCAAAACTTGATATTTTCCATTCAAAATCTTAATGTCGAACAACCTTTGAGTAAAACACATTTCCCAATTACTTGGATTTTACCAAAATTTTCTTTAACATTCAATTAAGAATTTCACTAAATCAAATCTTAATTTACCTAAGATAGATTTTTATTAATCTTTTTAAAACAAAACAAATTACTAAACAAACTATATTTAGTTATTCAATATAAAACTTTATATTATACCATATGAAGTCAAGTTTCATAAAATCTCGTTTAACTCACATTTTATCTTTAAATGTAAATGATTATAAATATATTCAAACACTTTTCATTAAAATCTTACTTAAGCTTTACCAAATTTAAGTAAATTCCTGAAAATCCTTTCGAACGTTTCTTTATCAATAATCGAATTTCGTTAAATTTATAAAATTTATTAAACTAAATGTTTTCATTAAGATTTTTTTTTCAAATTTAAATCAATTCTTCAACTAAAATTTTATATTGAATTTAACTCTTTAATTAACGCAACATAAAAAACTTTGCTATACTTATACAAAATCAAATTTTAATAAAGGTCTTGTTAAAGTCAAACCTTAATTCAAAATATCTAAAATTGTAAACTAAAACTTAATCATCCTTTTTATTGAAAACAAATTTTAATAAAATTTGATTTGAGTAAAATTCTTCCAACTTTTTTCTTCGCACAAAAATTACATTTCAAAATTTAATTATTAAATTAATACATACGTATAACCTTTTGTAAAATAGATTTTTATTGACCACGACATCCGTATATAATTTTCAATCCTATGGTAAAGTGATACGGATATGTATCATTTCAATCTGTTTTAAAATGGAAATTCGAATCCCGGGTATATCATTTCAACCCGCATCCCAAATCGATTCGAATTCATTTTTCAAATCTATACAATTCATTCGGGTGTATATCATTTCAACCCATGGTGATTTTTCTAAATATACGGGAACTTGCGAGGTGAGCAAAACATAGCATATCATACATCGCATCCAAATGTGTCATATAAGGGGATAGTGTGCGTGTCACATGTGCATAATCACACAACAAATACTTCTAGAGCAACCTAACATTAATTTCACATCTCAAATATTCAATTCACTTAATCATAAGTTAGTCGCAAGTGAGAGGGAACTCGCCTTTTGTGGTGGGAAGGTGACTATGAAACTGACAAAAGAGCTAAAGAAAACTCGATGTCCAAAATGACGAATTCAGATTACTCTATATACAGATACACATGTGACTATGTGTACATATATAAAATTTTGAAATTTCCAAACCCGACGAGAAACCCACTTGAATACGAAATCTTAAACAACAACAATAAATCCTTCATCAAACCCCAAGCTAATTCATACTCATTTGTTTATATTTATTTTTATTTATTTGAACAAATGAAGGTCAATAAACATACCTAGGCCTCTACTAATGACTAACAGCAGCGACCAGTCAGCTATCTACAATACCCGAACACGAGATCAGTCCCAACCTTTTCTGCGGCCTCTCATGCATTTGCTCAAACACCTGGAGTGCTGCAATTTACCTCAACCCCACAACCAATGTTCAACTTGTCGGAGGAGTGTCAGAGTTATGGAACATGCAGACCAATTCTAGCAATTACTGGTGGACAGTCTAGAGGCGGAGCACCAACCGTCGACTCCTTTTTTTTAAATATATAATATGCTTTGAATTTTTCAAAGAAAGAAGGTTAATGGGAGAAGCAATTCTGGCAATCGGATCTCGGCATGGTCAGTGTGCGATCAACTTCAATGGGCCTATGGACGGAAACATCATTCTTCGTGGCACTAGTCTTCCCTTTCCCATCTTTCTTTGGTTACAGGCTAGATCTGGAGGAGGGAATTCAAATCGCAGTTTCGTTTTGGGTGTTAGGGCATCGCTGCTCGATGGACGGAAGGGGAAAACTAGTGGCATTTGCGGCGACGGCGAAGAGTGCGGTGACCATGCTTGATGTGGGAAACACGATTTTCGATTTGAGGAAGATGAAGTGCGATTTTTTTTCAATTGGAATGAACAGGAGAAGAAATAAAATAAAAGGGAGACAACGGTTAGTTGACGCGTGGGAAAGGAGCTACGCGTGTATCTATTGTTCTGACAAAGGGAGACGTGTTTTTCTTCAACTTTCATTTTAAAATTATGTAATAATTTTTTTTCCATTCTCTATGCAAGAGGAACTCCATATATACATGTTATTGTACAAACAAATACAAGAAGGATGTAGACAAAACATACAAACAAACGTCTTCTAATAATTTTAGTTTCAATTCACTTCAATTTTGACCATGTTCAATTTTTTTTGATGATTTGTTAAATGTTTACCTAAATTGAAACGAACAAAAACAAATTTCCGTATTTTACTACGAAATTTATTCATTCGTTACATCTAATTAAACGTAATCTAGTTAAATGTAATTCAAATATTAAGTTTCACAATTCAGTTTCGTATTTTAAATTCTACGTTAAATCCGATACCGTTTGTTGCTATCGCAAATAGACCATCTGAATCAATTAAAATGAAGCCAGCAAACTTATAAATTTTCGTTATGTGACCGTTTTGACTATCACTAAGTTATAGATCCAAATTTAAGAATCAACATTTTTATGATTGATTGATTCGAAGTTCACTTTAATAAACAAGGTCTAAATAAATTTATCGTTTTTAATTCCAAATTTCAAAACAACATAAATGCTAAGATTATAATTGGAAACTGAATTCATAACTTCAACATAAAATAAAATTTGAAATTCATATTATAGTCATAAACATTCACTTAGGATGTTAAAATTTCTATAACTTCCATATTGTTAAGCGTCAAAATTATTGATTTATTACATTCTACCCCACTTAGTTCTTTTCGTCCTCGAAAAGAAAACGTTACTTAGAATCAAATTAATTTATATATTTTACGGGTTACTTAACTTATCAACTTTTTACTTAGCTTTAACCTATTAGTAAGAATATAAGATTTTAGAATTTTAAACTCAAAATTTTTCTAACATTCGGATTTACCGAAAATTTCGGTAGCGTCTCCCCTGCACAATTCGATCGAGAAACTTTTCCCGTACACAAAAACGCAAAATATACATCTCATCCATACGATGAGGCATCCCTATTTGGTGAAACAATATATAAATAATTCAAAAGTAATATGTAACCCAAGATATGTACCTTTTATAGCATTTTAAAGCGTACTTGCTTATTTTATTAGAATTTTGGCGCAAAAGCGAGCTCCATAAGCAAAGCGTGCCATTGCAACTTACTAAGAATCTCAACAGGCAAATGAGAGTCATAAAATATATAATATACATAACCACAGGCAGCATAACATGGCGTAGCAATAACAATGAAAATGAAACAAAACAATTATCATATCAATTGGCTACATTCAATACATAAAGCTTTTCATTCTATTTGCATTATATTCATCGTCATTTATGTTATTCATATTGAGTTTGTTAAATTAATTCTCATTTCAATTCACAAAATCTATTGCAAATCATCCAAATAAATGATAAATTTGGTTACATTCAAATTGTTGTCATTCATTAAATTTTAGCTTAATAACATTTTCATTTGATTCTTGTACATTATTTTTTTCTTCACATTCATGTCACTTACATGCAACTATTTACTTCCAAGTTACTTATTTACTCACGTCGATTCTTTCCAATTCATCTCTTTTATTTATCTTCATTAAATATTTGGTTTTAATCCAAATCAAGTTTATTTTAGTTGGTTCAATTTATAATTTCATTAGCTTGTTAAAGAGTATTTTTATCATTCAACATTCCATGTGTCACTATTATTCGACTTAGGTTAATTTCAATACAACCTAGATCTTAATTCACTCGATTCAATTTATGTTGGTTTCATTATATTCATTGCTTTTAATTATTTCGAGTTAAATCTTGAATTTGACATCCATTTTATTATTTTACTTCATTTGAGACCAATAATGAATTTACATTCAATTGTTTGTTTTAATTCGATTTGCTACATTTTTATTTTTTATATTTCATTCCATACATTTACTTCCAATTAATAATCCAAATTTATTTACCTCTTTTAAGTTCACATTTACTTACAATGTGACGACCGCCCACAGCTCCCGCGCTATACAAGAGAAATAATGCGCTGAAGGGTGTGCCAGGCAACTATGGACGATCGTCAAGGTATGGTATATAAGCAAAAACTGTCATAATCTCACAGCGCAAGGATAAAATATAATAGAACATATACAACAGGTAGTAATAGTGAAGCTGAAACACTAAACTTTCATGACAACTAGAAAGTATTTCCCATACATGTGGATAACAACAATAATGTTTGTACAATTTGCCTCACTATAACACTCAGAGAAATAGCAAACAGCGGAAACAAATACTAGATAGTAATAAAACTGGTATGTGAGCCTCCTTCTCGCGCTCGATCAGCATCGTCGTCCTTACTAAAGCAATACCTGCCACATGTTACTCAGTCTGCCCATCCACAACCAGACGAACAACCCAAAGTAATAAGAGGAAACATAAAACCTTGAGTCTGACAACAGTCTTAGTAAGCGATAAAACAGCTAACAAACTTCATCAATAAAGTATATGAGAATGGGTAAATAATCAACTAATCTACCCAGCTCTAGAGAAGAACTCTCAATTTCCTTCCCCATTACATGACAGTGATAGCCTTTACAATCCATACACCCAAGGAATAACAATTCAGTTACGACAATTAAAGAATCCATTCATATGTGGCAAAGCAACTTAATCATGATCATAACATGCATTCAAACGTACATGACTGACTCTGGCTATCACCGCCAACCTTGCTTTAGAACCCTCGTTATCGTATGACTGGCTAACAATTTGCCGTCAATTGTTACGGACCACAAATGACGCCCTGGTTCTAGCAAAACTCCACACGCTATACTCAACACGTGCTACATGCTATACTCAACACGTATCAAGGCCATACACGACGCCCAAGGCACTCGACCTACAATTGGTCTTCAATTGTACCTATGCTTTGAGTCCATTAGAACCTACGACAACGATAATTCCTCGGCCTTCGTCTCTCTAGTCGTTATCAATTACAACTATTAATTAGCTCAGAACACTTTAGTGTTATCACTTCACATGAACTCAATACGTCCTTGAGTTGTCTCCCTATTTGTTGCATACAACTAACAACAAACACTTTTCAATACTTCCAAACTTCCCAATTGAATTCACTTTGAAGTCACATCATCACCGGAAATGTCCGACCAGAAATAGCCGCCCAGAAATGGCAGAAATAGCCGACCAGAAATGGATGACCAGAATAGGCGGACCCAACTTTAGTCCGACCCAACTTCAGTTCGACCGAACTTTGGTCCGACCCAACGTTAGTCCGATCCAACTTTTGGCCGACCCAAAAACTGCATATTGCAATTCAACTCCGATTTCGACCAAAACTTCGCCAAATGATAAATCCGAAGAAACTAACTCATCCAATTCATCAAAAAAGATTACAAACATGTTATGAAATCAAAAATATCATCAATATGACAATTCTATCAAGGATAATGTCAAATTCACCAAAATCACCACAAATATGCATATGAACAAAAACTATGGATCTAACTTGCACATTCATATGAAATACCACAGAAATTACCTATCTAAACTTGCTAAATCAGATCCTAGGGTGATCTATATGAAAATGAACTTACCAATGCATAGATCTAAGGAAAAACACTTGAAATTGATGAAAAACATGAACTACTACTCATACACTTCATTGAATCCATGTGAGGGATGTAAATCACTCACCGATTCTCCAATACAAGCTAAAATGATAGAAATAAGAATCCGGACAGCAAGCACCTCACACCAAATACCTTGATCCTATGAATCCTTGCTTCAATTGATGTAGATCTAGCCTCAAATGATGTAAATCTATGATTTCCCTTCTTGGATTTGGAATTTTAATGGTGGAAAGGTGTTAGAGGAAGAAGGAGATCAATGCCTTCAAATGAGAGAATGGGAAAGTAAACTTTTTCGCTCCACTCTCACCTCCTATTTATAGGATTCCACCAACCCACTAATGGGCCTTCCCAAATCAGCCCATTAAGGCTTTTAAGCCTGAACAACCAACAGTTAAACCTTAAAACAACGATTCCTCCTAAATCGCTGAGCCAAATCTTCAATGTAACCACTTTATGGAAAGGCAATCATTAATCCCTTTCCAATGGCATAGGTCTTACCCTTTGATTTGACTTGAGTAAAAAGTTATACCTTGTACAAGACTGACAGGGGAAAATTGTCACAAACAAAATTGGTAAAAATTATGGACATGTCTCACATCCCCATTGGCAACATATTAAAAGATGAATGATCCAGCCCTCAGGGAATAAAATAAAAATATTTTACGATCCTCTGATAAGAAAAAATGCGGGCTGTTACATTCTCCCCCCTTTAGAATTTCGCCCTCGAAATTCCAAGCAAACAAAAGCAATCCCAACAATTCTGCATGCCTATCATTCATAAGAAGCCAATTCTATCATCCAAACTAGCACCCATCAGGCCATACATCCATAGCCTTATCCTAGCACACGGAATTCTATCAAACGACAATAAGATGCAACGATATAACGATAGTACAATATCAAAGGGTCCTATCGAGAAGAGTTCTGGGTGAGTCGCCTTCATGCCCTCTTCCATCTCCCACGTACAATCGTTGCCATCTTCACTCCATTGTACCTTGACTAGTTTAACCGTCTTCCTCCTAAGTTGTTTCGTGTCATTCCCTACAACACGAAGCGGTTTACGAGGTCTTGCAACTACGGTTTCCACTTCTAGGTCTTCGTGCTGCTCTGAAGATACTACCTCATTCGAATCATGCACGAACTTCCATAGAAATGACACATGCAGCACATTATGCACACTTGACACCTTCTCAGGTAACTCCAATCTATATGTGAGCTTTCCAATTCGCTCGACTATCGGAAATGGTCCAACGAACCTAGGAGCTAACTTTCCTTTATTTCTAAATCTCACCATATGCTTCAACGGTGAAACCTTCACGAAAATAATATCGCCAACGTCGAATTCCAAATCCTTATGACATTTATCGGCGTAATTCTTCTGACGATCTTGGGATGCCTTCATTCATTGCTGAATGATCTCGATACAATCCGATGTCTCTCTTATCATTCTGGCCCAAGTACCAACTTATCTCCAGTTTCTAACCAATAAGCCGGAGAATTGCACATTCTCCCATACAATGCCTCGTATCGTGCCATCCTAATACTTGACTGGTAGCTATTGTCATATGCAAACTCAACTAGATGTAGATGGTCCTCCCATGATCCCCCAAAATCCAACGCACAAGCTCTTAGGAGATCTTCCAAAACTCGATTGACTCTCTCCGTCTGACCATTAGTTTGGGGATGATATGTCGTACTCAAGCACAACTCGGTTCCCAAAGCTTCTTGCAAATTCTTCCAAAATCCGCTAGTGAATAACAAATCTCGATCACTCACTATATCTTTGGGACGCCATGGAATCTAACAATCCATTTCACATAAAGTTCAGCCAGCTTCAACGCTGTCTTAGTCGACCTGACATGAATGAATCTTGTACTTTTGGTCAAGCGATGCATAATGACCCAAATCCCCTCATTTCCTGCCCTGGTTCTAGGTAGCCCATCGATAAAATCCATCAATACTTGTTCCCACTTCCACGTAGGAACTTCCAATGGCTGAAGCAAACCCCTCAGCTTATTCTGTTCAGCATTCACCAACTGACAATTCATGCACTTGGAAATGAACTTTCCAATATCTCACTTCATCCCCTCCCAGTAGTAAATTCTCTTTATGTCCTGATACATCTTATTACCACCGGGATGGATCATCAACTTCGAGTGATGACATTCTCTCAGAACCTTATCTCTCAATCCATCGATATCAGGAACAACTAATCGCCCTTGCTTTCGAAGCCAACCTTCTCGATCGACTTCGAACCCTTTATCTTGTAGTTCTAGTCGCTGGATAAACTCGACAAGCTTTTCATCTCACGTTTGGCTCTCGCCAATCTTTTCGATAAGAGTAGGTCTTATCAACAAGCTTACCAACATTTCAGGTTCCAACTCACACTTTGGCCTGAACTCAAACCTTGCCAAATACTCAAGGCTCTTCTATTCCGAAAACATCACTCCCAAACTTGTGTGTCTTCGACTCAATGCATCAGCAACTGCGTTACCTTTGCCAGGGGTATAGGCTATATCAAAATCATATGATGCCAGAAACTCTAGCCACCGTTGCTGCCGAAGATTCAAATCCCTTTGGGAGAAAAGATACTTCAATGACTTGTGATCCGTAAACAACTCGAATCGGACTCCCAACAGGTATGTCTCCACATCTTCAAAGCAAACACAATTGCTGCCAACACCAAATCATGAGTTGGGTAATTCTTCTCATGCGCCTTTAGTTGTCGACTTGCGTAGGCTACGACCTTACCTTTGGCATTAGCACTGCTCCAAGCCCAGTACCACATGCATTGGTGTATACCACATCTTTTCATTCCCACTTGGAATGGTCAGCACAGGAGCACTTGTCAATCTCTCGTTCAGGATTTCGAACGCTTGTTCACACTTCGCATCCCATGTGAACACTTGGCTCTTCTTCGTTAATCCTGTCAACGGTGCAGCTATCTTTGAGAAATCCTTGATAAACTGTCGGTAATATCCTTCCAACCCAAGGAAACTTTGAACATCCGTCGCATTCTTATATTGATCCCAGCCCTGGATTGCTGCAACTTTAGCGGGGTCACCGCTGTCCCTTTTCCAGAAACTACATGGCCTAAGAATCTCACTCATCCTTCCAGAAGTGACACATCGAGAACTTATCTTTCAACTGATGCTTTTGCAAGATCTCTAACACAACTCTCAAGTGTGTCTTGTGTTCTTCCTCATTCCTGGAATAAACCAGAATATCATCCACGAACACAAGCACAAGCTTATTCAACTGATCTTTGAATACCCTATTCATAAGATCCATGAAATACGCTGGCGCGTTAGTCAACCCGAATGGCATCACCAACCACTCGAAGAAACCAGATGGTGTCCTAAAAGCAGTCTTTGTCACACTATCCTTAGCCACCCTCAACTGGTGAAATCCCGTTACCAAATCCATTTGAGAAAACAATTTGGCTTCGTGAAGCTGATTGAAAAAGTCATCTATCCTTGGCAACGGATACTTGTTCTTCTTAGTCATCTTGTTCAGCTCATGATAGTCCACACACAATCTTAACGAGCCATCTTCCTTGGTTGCAAACACGACTGGTGTACCCTATTTGGAAACACTTCTCTGAATGAATCCCTTCCTTAGAAGGTCACGAACATGCACCTCCAACTCTCGCTGTTCCCTAGGCGGTATCCTCCTAAAAGGCATGAAGATTGGTCTAACTCCCTCGACCAAATCGATCCTAAACTCGATCTCACGATGCGGCGGCAACCCTTTGACCTCGTCAAAGACATCCTCATACTCATTAGCAATCAACACAGATGATAAGTCTTCTTATGGAATCACAAGCGAATATAGATAGCTAACAAAGACACCCTCTTTGCGCTTACAATTTATCAACACCTTTCGCCCTTCCACATCCCCGACTCTCACCTCTAGCTTCTCGCAATTCACCCTTGTTGCGTACCTCTTGAGTCAATCCATGCCCAAGATGATCCCAAACCCAATGAAGTTAGGAACAAAACAATCACACACAAAAGAGCAACCATGACTCGACAACACTAGACCACGGCACAACATGCACAAACTGGACCAACCCCCAACTATATTAGTCACAATCAATTGGTCTATCACAAATAACGGTTTCCAAACCCAAACGACAAACAATTCTTCAAACTTAGCTTGGAACTGTTCCGATGAAATATCCTCTCCAGAGGTCTCAAGTCTGACAAAGTTCTACCAGTCCATTGCTCTACCCACTAACTGCCTTGATGCAAGTTTCCTCTTTGTTACATCATCAATATCCTTGTCCTTGAAGATTCGGACACAAGTATCCATCCACCTTTGAAGCTCTTGAACTGGTTCTGTGCCCTTGAACTGTTTCCCTCCCAATGAGGAAAAGTCTTTGCATAGCTTTGCAAATTCTACAGCTATAGGCACTTGGACTCCACATCAACGTAACTTCCACTGGAATGGGGTTCCTTCAAAGGCATGCTTCAATCATAGCTTCAAACATGGCCGGGTAGTCTTGCGCCCCGCCATTACCCCTCCAGTATTAGCTTCCCTAGCAGTGTGTCATGATAGTTGTCTACTCATTCTAAATCTACAATTCAGAATAATTAGTCACTTCCAAGAAAAACTGCTAAAGAATACAACCACTACTACTATATATGCTAATATATATAGTAAGCATCCAAATGAAATCTACAAGTATGTCTCTCATACGTGATCACCTCTTTGAACTTTGGCTAAAATCGTTAACCAGAGCTCTGATATCAAATGTTATGACTACCCACAGCCCGTACTATGCAAGAGAAATAATGCGCTGAAGGGTGCGCCAGGCAGCTATGGACAATCATCAAGGTATGGTATATAAAAGAAACCCGTCGTAATCTGACAGCGTGAGGATAAAATATAATAAAACATATACAATAGGTAGTAATAGTGAAGCTGAAATACCAAACTTTCATGACAACTAGAAAGTATTTCCCATACACGTGGATAACAACAATAGTGTTTGTACAATTTGCCTCACTATAACACTCAGAGAAATAGCAAACAGCGGAAACAAATACTAGATAGTAATAAAACTGGTACGTGAGCCTCCTGCTCGTTATCGATCAGCATCATTGTCCTCACTAAAGCAATACCTTCCACCTGTTACTCGGTCTTCCCGTCCACAACCGGATGAACAGCCCAAGGTAATAAGAGGAAACATAAAACTTTGAGTCAGACAATAGTTATAGTGAGCAATAAAACAGCTAACAAACTTCATCAATAAAATATATGAGAATTGGTAAATAATCAACTAATCTATCCAGCTCCAGAGAAGAACTCTCAATTTGCTTCCCCATTACATGACAGTGATGGCCTTTACAATCCATACACCCAAAGGAATAACAATTCAGTCATGGCAATTAAAGCATCCATTCATATATGGAAAAGCAACTCAATCATGATCACAACATGCATTCAAGCGTTCATGACTGACTCTGGCTATCACCGCCAACCTTGCTTTAGAACCCTCAATATCGTATGACTAGCTAACAATTTGCCGTCAATTGTCAATGACCACACACGACGCCCCGGTTCTAGCAAAACTCCATACGCTATACTCAACACGTGCTACACGCTATACTCAACACGTGTCTAGGCCATACAGGACGCCCAAGGCACTCGACCTACAATTGGTTTTCAATTGTACCTCTACTTTGAGTCTGCTAGAACCTGCGATAACGATAATTCCTCGGCCTTTGTCTCTCTAGTCATTATCAATTACGACTATTAATTAGCTCAAAACACTTTAGAACTATCACTTCACATGAACTCAATGCATCCTTGAGTTGTCTCCCAATTTGTTGCATACAACGAACAACAAACACTTTTCAACATTTCCAAACTTCCCAATTGAATTCACTTTGAAGTCATATCATCACTGAAATGTCCGATCGGAAATAGCCGCCCAGAAATGGTAGAAATGGCTGACCAGAATAAGCCGACAAAACTTTAGTCCGACCCGACTTTAGTCCGACCCAACTTTGGTCTGACCCAACTTTAGGCCGTCCAACTTATGGCCGATCCAACTTATGGCCGACCCAAAACCTGCATATTGCAATTCCTCTCCGATTTCTACTAAAACTTCGCCAAGCGATAAATCCGATGAAACTAACTCATCCAATTCATCAAAAAGGATTACAAAAATGTTATGAAATCAACAAAATCATCAATATGACAATTCTAGCCATGTCAAATTCACCAAAATCACCACAAATATGAATATGAACAAAAACAATGGATCTAACTTGCACATTTGTATGAAATACCATAGAAGTTACCTATCTAAACTTGCTAAATGAGATCCTAGGGTGATCTATATGAAAATGAACTTACCAATGCATAGATCTAAGGAAAAACACTTGAAATTGATGAAAAACATGATCTACTACTCATGCACTTCATTGAATCCATGTGAGAGACGTAAATCACTCACCGTTTCTCTAATACAAGCTAAAATGATAGAAATAAGAACCCGAACAGCAAGCACCTCGCACCAAACACCTTTATTGGATGAATCCTTGCTTCAATTGATGTAGATCTAGCTTCAAATGGTGTAGATCTATGATTTCCCTCCTTGGATTTGGATTTTTAATGGTGGAAAGGTGTTAGAGGAAGAAGGAGTTCAATGCCTTCAAAAGAGAGAATGCGAAAATAAACATTTTCCCTCCACTCTCACACCTATTTATAATATTCCAATGGCCCACTGATGGACCTTCCCAAATCAGCCCATTAAGGCTCCAAAACCTGAACAGCCAACTGTTAAACCATAAAACAACGATTCCTCCCAAACCGCTGAGCCAAATCTTTAATGTAACCACTCTACGGAAAGGCAATCATTAATTCCTTTCCAATGGCATAGATCTTACCCTTTGATTCGACCTGAGTCAAAATTTATCCCCTGTACAAGATTGAAGGGGCAAAATGGTCCTAAAAAAATTCGTAAAAATTATGGACATGCCTCACGTCTCCATAGGCAACATATTAAAAGATGAGAATGATCCATCCCTCAGGGAATAAAATAAAAATATTTTACAATCCTCCGATAGATAAAAATGTGTGTTGTTACAAACAATTTGGTATTCTCATATATATACATTTCCATTTCCAAATATTCACAAAATGGTTTTAAGAATAAATTCAATGTCTCAACTGGAATATATATTTGTCTCACTTTCTAAAACTGAAAATAAATATTGATGATGCTCCAGCCATCACCAGAATCATATTCAAGTGATTATCCAGACGTATATTTGAAATCTTGACGTACCCGATAGTCCAATCTTGACGTTCAATTAAACACTTGGAATTCTTATTCTTAAAATCAAAGATATATACTAATTTCTAAATATACGTATATACGACAAAATAATATATCTCAAAACTTTTGTTATTATAAGATTTCAAATAGGGAAATTTATACCTCTCCCGCTTATTTGTTTTGTCATGCTTCGATTATAATTGTTTACTTATTTATATACGATCTTATCATATATTTTTATGGAAAATCATACAATGTTTTATTCTCAAAACACATATTGTATAGGATTTCTTTTATTGAATTTTTAAGTTTCGAACACAACTGTTTCCAACCTTCAGTTTAGTACGTGCTTACCTTATGAAATACGAGTCATTATTCATATCAAGCAAAATTTTCCGAGGATACTCAATTTAATACATTTACTTAAAATTAGTTTATATTAGCACACTTTCAACTTAGAATAGAATTTAAAATTCCATACTATTATGCTTTTCATTCCACTATTTTCAACAGTCATTAAGAGCTTAACCAAGTTTTTCTCTTTCCATTTAAAAGTTCTAAAAATACAGCTTTATAGGTCCGTAAATGGTTTAATTATTGAAATTTTCCTAATACAATGTTATAAATTAACACATCACTCATTACCATTGAATTATCAAATTTATTTAGACTAATCTGTACTACCAAGTGTTTATTTCCTATTTATCACAAGTTATGTTTAGGTTTTTAGTCATTGTTTAATTAGCTGAGTTCAAGTTTTGCTAGGGATTTAGTTTCGAGGTTTAACCAACGATCGAATCCAATCGATAAGAAATTTTGATAGTGAAGACTCTAACATAATTAAACTAGAAAAGACAAGGATTTTTGAAAGCGATAAATTTCGGACTTCCTAAGATGGGTCAAAACAAGATTGAGAACTAGATTCGAA
The DNA here is from genome assembly GCA_030737875.1 of Allium sativum. Classification (NCBI taxonomy): domain Eukaryota; kingdom Viridiplantae; phylum Streptophyta; class Magnoliopsida; order Asparagales; family Amaryllidaceae; genus Allium; species Allium sativum. The sequence goes on from CM060924.1 coordinate 384,407,122, forward strand.
AAAAAAATCTTAACTTGAGAGGGATCAAACTTAAGGGATGAGTTCAAAGGAATGAAACATAAACAAGGATATATTTTTAAAACAAGGCTAATATTTCAAACTATTTGCATATCTGAAAATTCCTTTTAGAAAATCCCTTAAAAAATCATTTAAAATATTTTTATTTTTCAAAATACGCTTTCTTGGGAATGGTTCTAAGATGATTTCACTCATTTTATGGTATTACTAACGCTATCTCTAATGAGTGTTTCAACCCCATAAGCTAAGCTTTATATAAATTAAATCTTTGATACCACGTTGTAACGACCTGTCTTTTTTCCCGCTCCCAACCGGTAATTAAACCAACCCGAACGGATCAAAATGACATATTGTTATTTCTTATGTGGTTAAATTATAAATCATCACAGAATCCCGAACATAGAATATCTTATAGCGGAATTAAAATTTATACAATAACATAAAATCTTTAAATTTACCTGATATCAGAGTACAGAATGAATATAGATACAGCGGAAGACTGAACACTAAAACTTATTAATACAGGAAGAATTAGAATAAACTGAGTACACGAAGATATATATTCAAACACCAGAAATACTTAAGCTCCAGCATGTGAATCTTCAAAGCTGAAATACTCAGGTTGACCTGAGCATTTTGCAAAGTAAAACAAAACAAAATACTCGAGTCAGGACTAACATTCTCATATAAGTGAATCAACTCAAGTGAAGTGTTCAACAAAATGCATCAGTAACTTAAAGGATGTCTGGAATTCCATCCTCTAAGAGGCCTTGAAACTAATACATATAATATAATACGCTATTATAATAATGTCTATTCAGCGAAGTAAATATATCAAAATTAACGTAAGCGGGATTATATTTTTACCCTTACGTCGTTTACAGACATTGTCGTACATATTGCATATAAAACACCAGTACGTCGGTAGATAGGGATGCGCCGCGATACGACAACATCAAATCAATATCGTAAGGCTCGATCAGGATAAATATGACAAGGCACCGAGGAATACACAGGGTAGGATTCTACCATTTGCATGCTCGGACCGGTGGTAATGCATTGTAGCAACTACCGTCTACCTCGGAACACACTCCCATAATCAAAGGGTGCAATAAAATCGATCACAATAATCATAGAGATAGTATCGAAGGAGCATGTGACGACCCAAACTTCCCCGTGAAGGAAAGCCCAGATTGCTTTGAGAAAAACACACATCATAGCACAGAACGTAAGAACATTTTATTGCTGTTACAACAATTACATCAGAGTACAAGAATATAACAGAGCATGAATAAATATTTTACATTAGAAATACAATATCAGAGATTTAAAATTACATTTACATAGCAGCGGAAAAATAATACAAAATACAAATGAAAGAAATACACGGATACAGAGCTTTGCGAATATCGCTTCAGCTGTAGACCAGGATCCTGTGAATAAATATCTGCAAAACCAAAACTACTAGCTTCCCGTGTGGAAAATAGGGGCACCTAGAGTTTAGGTTAGAACAATAAACTCTAGGTCAGTCATGGGACTGGTATGAGAACTAAAAACAGTTATTAACTTTATTTTAAAGTTGGGTAAGTCAAGGGACCACGCCGCTATCGCGGAACGGGTTTCCTCCCAAGAATACCAGTGCATAAAACAACGAAATGCTTTTTAGAAAAATGAAACCGTTATAAGACTCAATCCCTTGCACGTACACCGAAGGATAGAGTTTTTCCTTATAATGGTCAAAAATGCTTAATACGCGAAATTCATCTTTTATACTATGAGTGCACAGTGTAGAAAACAATTTCGAATATAAAAGTATCAAAATTAGGTGGCATAATATGTTATGTAAGCGGCATAATATGTTATGTCACCATATAAGTATACAACTAAAAACCGTAAGATCGTATTGGAAAATTGGATTCCATCATGATGGCTACTGATTCGAAAGATCAATCGCGAATGTATCTCCACAGCTTACGTCTCGGTAAGAGAAAACACCGAAATACATATACTACACACTTTGGATGAGCAGTAATCTGATCTACCTCATGAGATTCGGCTGAAATGACCTATCCCACTTCTAGAGTGGAGCGACCACCCTAGCCCATCGGCCGACCCCAAATCTATATAAAGTATATTAGTCAAACCGAACATTATCAAACAAATCGTTCACCATCATACCGTGGTGTGTGAGGCCCGCGAAGTCACGTTGTATCCAAAGCGGCGCTATATAAAAGCTATGCTTTGGTCTTCATCCACAAGGCCTTGCTTTTCAACAAAAGCCTTGATCATATGCATCTTAGCATGCCACATTATCAGACCATACCATATCATTGATCATCTATCAATATATAACAGGGTGTTAAGCAAGAGTATAAATTCTCCGCCACCAAACAGCTATATATTAAATAGAGATCAACGAATACAATATAAAGGAATACAATGTCGGACATGCAATCCATTTACAAGTCCATTCTGGGTCTGAACGAAACCGTATCCGGTAGATCTCCAAATACGTCTAAATGATCACCAATTTTTCCCTCATTTTGGGTGTACGGTCCAATCAAGATATCAATAATCATCCATTCGATATGGAAATTTCCCGGTCTTCAATAACCGTCTTCATCATCGATCTTCAAACGTCGTATGAATTATTCAGAATGGGTTAAACCCGGTCTTTCTGAATAATTTGCGTAATTTAAAATCATGTTCTTTAAAATACAACAAACGCCTCATTCCAATCAAGAGTATTCTTTGATTTTAATTTAAACCAAATTAAGGTTTATTCAACTAGTCGGGATTAATGCCTTACCGAAGTAATCATTAATTAATATCCCATTCCCAACCTAAACAACCCATGGAGTAAACTGGTGGTACTCCATATCTAACACCCAATGTGTTACGGTAAACTTAATTACCGTTTCGATCAAATCTAATTAAAGATTTAGCTACCGCTTGGAGTAAAACTAGTGGTACTCCATTATCGTTCATTTCTTGAATTAAGTAAATTTAATTACTTTTATCCTCATTCAATCCAATTAAAGATTTATTAAAACTATATTTGTTTTAATCTTCAAGAATCATTATTTAATGATTACTTAACTTTCAAGAAATAATCTTGCCTTTAACTGGGTTAAAGAACAAATGTTGCTTAAAACCATCGTTCACAATAAACCCAAAATCGTAGTTCAATTTAATATGTTAAATTGAAACTTCTCTTTAGAATATTTCACTAAATCTTAGTTAAAAGATTTATGAATTACCAATCTAAATTTCACTGTCAGTCGGGTTTAAAGAACTAATGTCATTTAAAAACATTGTTCGCAATCAACCCAAAAGTCAGTTTCACTTAATTTCAATTATGTTTAATAATTGGAAATCTTAATTAAAAGATTTATTCTTTCCCAAATGGGTTTAAGAACAGTGTTATTTAAGACACTATTCACGACAAACCCAAATTTTAATCTGATATTAAATATCATGCTTTGAATAGAAATTATATCGATTTATGTTCAATATCAAATTCTGAAAATTAACGTATATCAAATTGGGAATAACGATATTAATATCTTCCAAATTCCCACAATAATATCCGTATAATCACAAAATCCAATACTGAAATAATCCGAAGATTATTTCCATTCAAATCCATTCCAATATATGTACTGGAAAATCTTGGTTTTATTTAAACCACTTTAATCCTTTTATTTATTTTAATTAATTTATTAAAATAAATAAATCACTCATTCTTTTACATTGAAATGTATATTTACATTAAAATGAATCTTTTTCATTCTTTTGAAACAAATTAACTAAAAAAAGGTATTCTTTCTAATGTAATCAATCTTAAATAAAAATGAAATCTTTTTAATGTAATCTCTTTAGTTCAACCTTTATTACATTGAAAAATGTAATATTTTCATTTCAATCTTTATTACATTGAAAAATGTAATGTTTTCATTTCAACTTTATTACATTGAAAAATGTAATATTTTCATTTCAACTTTATTTTCAATTCAGTCTTTATTACATTGAAAAATGTAATATTTTCATTCCAACTTTATTACATTGAAAAATGTAATATTTTCCTTTCAAACTTTATTCTAAAATGTTTATAAATTCGTTTATAAAACGATTCCAACTTTTATTTCAATTTTAAGTCCAAATTGAATATTCTATCTGTTATCATATTAAAATAATATTATTTCCAAAATATTTATTTTGGAATTATCTCTTTAAAACATATTAAAAAGCCCAATTCATTATCTTATTCATTTATATTTTATATTGGGCCAGACCTCCCACATTAAGCCTGCGACTTGTGGATGCTGGATATGCCGGTTGGTTCCGGGCAGACTTATCCCACAAGTTGGGCTTAACCTCGTGTCATGGCCCATTTCGTATTTGCACACTTGGACCCCTCACGTTAGGCCCAACATTTGTGGTTGCTGGATATGCCGGTTGGGTCCGGGCAGACTTCCACCACAAATGTAGCCTAACCTCGTGTCTAAGTACAATTATAATTCCTGATTATAATTAATTTACTGAAAATGTTATTTTAAAATTTTCTTTATATTAAAATAACTTAATTTTGAAATACCCTTTATTTCAAAATATACTTTATATTAAAATGTTTCCCTATTAAAAATGATCTTTATTTTACATCGTCGTTTCTTTTATAAAATCTTTTGTTTTCAAATATTCTAACTTACCATTCAATTATTAATAAAAATTGAACTTTTCATATTATTATAATAATATAATAATAACCTTTTCAAAGCGTTTCATCTTGAAATCAAATCTTCTAATTTCAACACATTGACAATAAAGTTTGATCTCTTTTAAATCTAATTCTTTATTGTCTTTTTAACAATAAAAGTATAATCTCTTCAATTCAAACTTTTGACTGTAACTTTTTGACAATACAACAATAATCTTTTAAATTTAAAACATCAAAACCATAATTTAATTCTTTTAACGGAACATTGTATTAAAATATTCTTTTAATTATAAAATTGGAATGAGACCAAACCATTGCCATATAATTTTAATTATATGGATTTCAAAGATCGCATTAATTCCATAATAACGATAAAACATTCAACAATAGGCAGAGTGCAATTTAAACTAATCACAAGGGCGATGTGTAGTCAAAATACCAACCCAAGACCCGTGTGGGGTTTCAGCCAACACAAATTCAAATAATATATCATTAATTGTGCTCTTGGACGATGTGTGAAAAATTATCATCCAATCAACATAAACAAGTCAGGCAACTTGTTAATGGCAGTGTAAACATATTTCTAAATATCATAAATGAGATAACATTATTTAACATGTTAACATGTTTCAAATTTTCAAACAATTCACACAATCATCCCAATCAACATTTATCCAACAAACAACAATTCCAACACAGATAATTAACTTACTTTTGAATATAAAAATAAACAACAGTTCAAAAATTTAGTGAGAAAGAGTTCTCACCTTTGTTGGGCTTTAATTGACAGTTCGGGCCCAATTTTGGTCCAAAATCCAACATGCTCTAAAATTGACGAAATTGATGTCTACGCGAAGCTCTCGACACCACGATCGCAGCAAATCCTGTTCCGAGCGATTTCGAGTTCGTATCAACAAGATATGAATTTTCGAAGTTTGTAATAATTAAATAATTAATTTAAATGGTAAAAATTACCCAAATTTTCAACTTGCTCAGAATTGAACGTAGTTAGTGTCATTGCGAAGATCTCGTCGCCACGATCCCAGCGGATCTGAAATCATCAGATTTTGACCTCGTATGTGGAAGATATCGCATTATAAACATTGAACATAAAATTAAATAAATGTTTCGCGTTTAAGCCCTTAACCTTTTTTTTCCAACAGCACCCTGAATTTAAAATGCTCACCACGGCCAAACTGTATGTCGGAATTGCACGAAACCAGCGTCATTCTCTCCGGCTTCTCCCCCTCTTTCCACGCCTGGTGGTCCCCCTCCAGTTCGCCACGTGGGGCCCACGATCTGCAGTTGAACGGAAAAGTGCAGTTTCCGTTCATCTCAGTGCTGTGGCCGCCTCGGTACTCCAAATGCCACCAATTTTTGTCAGTAGCTAGATCTCGACCTCCCGAACAACTTCTATTTGGGTCACTTCGCCTGAAAATGAACGGATCGACGGGAAATTGCTCATCTTTGCGACTGTCCTGTTTTCAGCACCCCTCCAGTAAAATTGACATTCCGGCCAACTCCGGCCACCTGAGACCATGCAACCACAGCCAAAAGAACCGTATGCTTCCCCTCTACCACTGCCTGAAGTCGCTCGACCTATCTCTCTTCGTGGGGCCCGCAGCGAACAAATAACCAAAATCAGCTTTCTGTCTTTCAAGCTAGATCCCGGCGAATCCGTGCGACGATAGGTCTTGATTTTTTCGTGGTAGATAGAGGACAAGAAGATGAACAAAACCCAGAAAGGGTTTGGTCTGATTTTGTTCTGATTGAGAGATATAAATTATTTTGTTTTCAGGGGCTAATTTGCAAAATAAATTTTAGAGGAGGGAGCCGCCATGGAGTAGAGGAAGAAGAAAGTGGCTATGTTATGCTTATGGATCAGCTAATGGCTGTTAAAGGATAATATATAGGTAGGTTATAAACTCAATTAGGCCCAATTACCCTTATGTACATATATTAATACATTTTTTGTCCGCTTTTCGTAGTTTAAAAATTCGTGTTAACACCTACGAATTTCATTGTAATTGAAAATTGAAACATAAATATTCCTTGACATTACGGATTTACAGAAACTGGTTTCGTCATTTTCCGAGTCCGTATGAATTAATAATGAATTTTTAAAGTCTAAAAATTGACCGTTTTCACTAAAAAATCAATTATAATTACGTATTAATTCCAAAAAATCATTTCTAGCTTTGTTTTGACGATACGAACCCAACAAAATTAATTTCGTTGAATTTGAAGACCGTTTGCAAAACTTCACTTTTCAAGGCGTATATATTTTATATTTAAAAATATATTTTATATATGAATAATTTCCGAAACTGAAAATATATAAGTGTTTATACCTTTTCAATGCAAAAACATCATTTTGAACTCAATGGAAGTGGTTTCGAGTCCAAATTCATTCGTATGTAAAAAGTAGCGTTTTGGGTCCTATATATATAAACTTTCCCGTGTTTTTCTGATATCTTGATTTGGGCATAACTTTTGATTCCCACTATGAAATTTCTATTTTTCGGATTCGTTGGAAATATATTTTTAAATAGATTCTAATATTTTTGGTTTCGCTAAAATTCGATTTATTTTATATCCTGTACAGTCAGTTAAAGTTAAAATTCAAATTTTAAAACTACCACGTTATTTCTAACTCCTTTTATAATTTAAATAAAATTTATTCATTTTAACTTCGATTAAAATAAATTTATAGTCGTTATTATATAAAATAAATTATTTTAAATATTAAAAACCCATTAAAATAATTAAAATAAAAATTTGAAATTCGGCCCAAAATTCCGGGTCGTTACAGAGCATGTTCGATCGGAGGTGTGACCTCACTTAGTCACTGTATAACACCTGGTTTAGTCATTTTAATTATGACCCGAAGGTCAAGGCCAATCCATCATCGTTGTCTTCCTTCAAATCCAGTAATCGCCTCCATACTATCCAACTTCGTTCTGGATTCTCTACCACGTTCAAAGTTGTTAAAGTGGTATCGGTATTGGCAAAGAGTATGATAGCTACCAACTCCGGTTTCTTTAACAACCAAACGTTTACATTTTCCATACCTTGGTCATTAAATTTGAAATCACATTTCGAGTATCGCAAATCGATTTATTTCAAGTATTGACTTAAAATCGATTATTTAAATTGATTCATCATTAGTTCACTTAGAACTTCATATCTCATGTTCAGAAATATCCCTTATCAACCAGTTCAAGTTTAGACTTGAAATCTTCGTTTTAATCACCTTGAATTCATTTGGCTCGGATTGGATGCAGAATTCATAAAATATATTTGGAATAGTTAAATTTGAAAATTGTCTATGTATTTTACATTTTAAAATATATATATATATATATTTGAAAATATATAAAATTATAGTGTATATATATAAGATTTGAAATAAATATTAGATATGAAAATAGTGTATGTATATGTATGCTTAAATAGTTATAAAATAGTACGAAATCTTTATTTGCCAAATTAGTTAAAGTTATTAGTTATAACTAGTTTGTGAAAAACCAAGTAATAAAAAAGATATTTTTTAAGAAAGTATCATTCGATTCCAAAAAATGGTCCAATCCGCTTCAAATCTAAATTCCAAAATTCGATTTCTATCCATTCATATCTCATATTCGAATCAGTTTCTCATTTATTGGTTCGACTTCAAATCCTCCTTGTAAGTGGAAACCATCTCATATCATTATTTTCGAATTAGCTTCTTCTTATATTTCGAGTTTGTTAAATTCAAAACAGCTTTAAGGTTGTTGTAAAGTCATCATTTAAATAAGAATTCAAAACTTGATATTTTCCATTCAAAATCTTAATGTCGAACAACCTTTAAGTAACACATTTTCCAATTACTTGGATTTTTCCCAAAATTTTCTTTTACATTCAATTAGGAATTTCACTAAATTAAATCTTAATTTATCTAAGATAGATTTTTATTAATCCTTTTTAAACAAAACAAATTACTGAATGAACCATTTTTAATTATTCAGTAAAAAACTTTATGTTATACCATATGAAGTCAAGTTTCATAAATCTCGTTTAACTCACATCTTATCTTTAAATGTAAATATTATAAATATATTCAAACACTTTTCATTAAGATCTTACTTAAGCTTTACCAAATTTAAGTAAATCCAAGAAAATCCTTTCGAACATTTCTTTGTCAATAATCAAATTTCATTAAATTCTTTTAAGTTAAATTTATAAAATTTATTAAATTAAATGTTTGCATTAAGATTTTTTTTAAAAAACTTAAATCGATTCTTCAACTAAAATTTTATATTGAATTTCACTCTTTAATTAACACAACATAGAAAACTTTGCTATACATATACAAAATCAAATTTTAATAAAGGTCTTGTTAAAGTCAAATCTTAATACAAAATATCTAAAATCGTAAACTAAAAATTAAACATCTGTTTTATTGAAAACAAATTTTAATAAAATTTGATTCGATAAAATTCTTCCAACATTTTTCTTTGCACAAAAATTACATGTCAAAATTTATTTATTAAATCAATACATATGTATAATATTCTATAAAATATATTTTTATTGACTACGGCGTCCGTATATAATTTACTATCCTATGGTAAAGTGATACGGATATGTATCATTTCAATCCGTTTTAAAAGGGAAATTTGAATCCCGGGTATATCATTTCAACCCGCATCCCAAATCGTTTCGAATTTATTTTTCAAATCTATACAATTCATTCGCGTGTATATTATTTCAACCCATGGTGATTTTTATAAATCCATGGGAACTTACGAGGTGAGCAGAACATAACATATCATACATCGCATCCAGATGTGTCATATAAGGGGACAGTGTGTGTGTCACATGTGCACAATCACATAACAAATATCTCTAGAGCAACCTAACATTTCATTCAACATCTTAAATATTCAATTCACTCAATCATAAGTTAGTCGCGAGTGAGAGGGAACTCACCTTTTGTGATGGGAAGGCGACTATGAAACCGACAAAAGAGCTAAAGCAAACTCGATGCCCAAAATGACGAATTCGGATTACTCTATATATAGATGCACACATGACTTTATGTACATACATAAAATTCTGAAATTTCCAAACCCAATGAGAAACCCACTTGACTACGAAATCCTAAACAACAACAATAAATCCTTCATCGAACCCCATGCTAATTCATACTCACTTGTGTGTGTGTGTGTATATATATATATTTTAACAAATGAAGGTCAAGAAATATACCTAGGCCTCTCATAACGATCAACAGCAGTGACCAGTCGGTAATCTACAATGCCCGAACACGAGATCAGTCTGAACCTTCTCTGCGGCCTTTCATGCATTTGCTCAAACACCTGGAGTGCTGCAATTTACCTCAACCCCACAACCAATGTTCAACTCGTTAGAGGGGTGTTGGAGTTCTGGAATATGCAGACCAATTATAGAAATTGTTGGTGGACAGTCTGGAGGTGGAGCACCAACCATCGACTCCTTTTCTATATATATATAATAGGCTTTAAATTTTTCAGAGAAAGATGGTCAATGGGAGAAGCAATTCCGGCGATTAGATCTCGGCATGGTCAGTGCATGATCAACGTTACTGGGGACCAGCAACGAAGATATCATTCTTTGTGGCACTGGTTCTTCTTTTCCCCTCTTTCTTTGGTGATGGGTTAGATCTGGAGGAGGGAATTCAAATCGCAGTTTCATATCGGGTGTTAGGGCAGCTCTGCTCAAAGGATGGAAATGGGAAAACTGGTGGCGTTCGCGGCGACGGCGAGAAGTGCGGTTGCCATGCTTGCTGTAGGGAAACACGGTTTTTCATTTGAGGAAGATAAAGTGAGATTTTTTTTCAATTAAAATGAACAGAAGAAAAAATAAAATAAAGGGGAGACAACAGTTAGTGGACGCGTGGGAAAGGAGCTACGGATGTATCTATTGTTCTGACAAAGGGAGACGTGTTTTTCTTCATATTTCATTTTAAAATTATGTAAAAAAAATTCATTCTCTATGCAAGAGGAACTTAATATATACATGTTATTGTACAAACAAATACAAGAAGGATACAGACAAAACATACAAACAAACATCATCTAATAATTTTAGTTTCAATTCACTTGAATTTTGACAACGTTTAATTTTTTTGATGATTTATTAAATGTTTACCTAAATTGAAATTAACAAAACAAATTTCCATGTTTTATTACAAAATTTATTCATCCGTTACATCTAGTTAAACGAAATCTAGATAAACGTAATTGAAATATTAAGTTTCACAATTCAATTTCATATTTTAAATTCTAATGTCAAATCCGATGTTGTTTTTTGCTATTGCAAATAGACTGCCTGAATTAATTAAAACGAAGCGAGTGAACTTAGATATTTTTGTTATGTGACCGTTTAGATTATCACTAAGTTATAAATCCAAATTTAAGAATCAATAATTTTTATAATTGATTGATTCCACGATCATTTTAATAAACAAGTTCTAAATAAATTTATTGTTTTTAATTCTACATTTTAAAACAACATAAATGCTAATTTTATAACTGGAAACTGAATTCATATCTTCAATGTAAAATAAAATTTTAAATTTTTAATTCAAATTATAGTCATAAAAATTCACTTAGGATGTTAATTTTTGTATAAATTCCATATTGTTCAGCATCAAAATTATCGATTCGCTACAGAGCATGTAAATAAATCTAAGCTATGAATATAAAGTAGAGAGCATAGAAATTAAAGAGACATAAGATATACATGAAAGAAAGAGGCTTGGAAGCCATTTATATTCATTTGATCACTTACAATTTCATCTGATAAAAAGGGGATCTACAATACATGAAACAAAGGGGGTATATATACATGATCTAAAACACTAATCCCTCTTCTTGGGAAATCCCCTAAATGCCGATTCATGAAGCTTCTAATTGTCATAGGCCACTAATAAGTCATGTGCAATGCATGAGGCCTTTTGTCTCATCCAATTAGTCTTTAATATGAAGCTTAAGGGAAAGTGGGTTAATTGAGAGTCGAGGGCCTCCACTATTCATAGAATGAATTATTTCTTTGACTCCTCTTATGTATATGCTTGCTTTCCTTCTGATCTTCATGTGTATATACCATTTTTTCTCCTAAATTCCTACAATAGATAATTACAAGAAACAAGTATGCACTCTCAAACTAAAACATGCACATTTAGCCATTAAACCCGCCAGATGAGTGATGATTTTGAAAACATTTAAAACATGGTTTGATCATATAAAATACCCAAAAATGTTCATTTATTCAACTAAACAAGAATAAATATGTGAATATAAAGGTGCTTTTTTACATGCACATCAAATACCCTCGCACTTATCTTTTTATTCATCCTCGAATCAAGTAAAGAAAACTAAGATAAATCCACTTTCGTAGGGAGCACGATTGCATTGAGCGTATCAACAAGCCGTTAAACCTCTGGGTGGTAGGACGAATGTTGTCTCGTGAAGGTTTTCAATGGATACTACCCATAAAATCCAAAAGTTAAATGCAAAAATATTTACAAAATGCAAGATTCAAAAATATTTACAAGACGAATGCAAATTTTTAAAGGAGTATTTAGATAATTTACTTTTAAATTTTACACCTGTGAGTTAACACGAGTTTGGGTCGTCACTATGAAATTTAAGTCCGTTACTAATCAAAATTTCAAACAAATGTCACGTTATCATCACAAACTCCTCCAGCATGGCCAGTTGTTTTGGTAGAAACATAGTGCAAATATGAAATGAATTCTATAATCAATATCAACAATCGTAAAATGGCATCTCAATTTCCTTTTGGTTAACAAGTTACATCGAATAAGTGAAGATAATGCTTGGAATTCAAGTGCTTACTCTCTCTTTATTTTGAAAAATATTTACATTAATACTATTAACAAACACTGACTGAAAATACCAAGATATAGCACCCCTACACTGCATTACGACTTACGTGAGGGTTGGGACAGAGCTTGGTGGATTATGAGACCGATGCTGACTTTGTCAACAGCATATCAGTAATCCTTAGGTGTCCAACTCATGAAACGAGACCAAGCTATACCATTTCTACACTGCATTATGGTTTACATGAGAGTTGGGATAGAGCTCGGCAGGTTTGCACACCAACGTTATATTTACAAGCAATGTTGGATACCCTTGGAGTATTATATATTATATACTTTTTTTTGAAGAGAGAGAGAGTTAAGTGAGAAAATCTTAGCACAACTTCACTTAAAAGATCCAAAATGTTATTGCAAGTAGTCTAAACCAACCAATCATTTAATCGGATTACAATTCAGAAAACATTTCATACTCATTACCTTTGAATCTCCCTATATACCAGTTACACTAAATTTGCTCATAATTCAAACTTTCCTTTCGTTATCCGTTAAGAGAAGTAAATTTCCAAACATTTTAATTAAACGACCAAAATTGCATGCTAACATAATCATGTCTTATTTAAATGTAAATTGACTTAAAAAATTTCTTTTCTTTTTGGTTTCGATTTCTTTTTAAGAAAAAGGGAAAAATGTAAACTTAAACTATGAAAAAAAAATGAAAACAAGAGTCCCCCAACACTTGATTTCGACTGTGTCCCCACGGTCAATCCAAGTGGAAGGAGAAAAGAAAAGAAAATTTTGAAAATATGCCCTATATTTACAAGAGATAAGAAAAAATTATTTACAGTACATCAGAAAATGTACTGACAAGAAGTAAATGAAACTGTCTTCTAAAGACCGATACATTTGTCTCTTCAAGTATTAGAGACATAGTTTATGCTTGAAAAACCAAATCGTACAAAATTTCGAAGTTAAACATTTGTTTGGAAAAATGAATGTCTTATATTAAATATCGAATGAGTTGGTTTGTTTTCGATGGTTTTTGCAGTAGATTGAATAAATGGTTGAAATTCATGTTTATATTCACCAATTTGAATTTCAAATTTGCCATTGAAATTCAAAAATATTGATTCCAAAATCCAAATGGTGATTCAAATCTACCACTTTAAAATTCAACTCATTTTTGATAAGTCCAAAAAATCCATGTTCATCAAATTCGTCTTCCTTTGGTGAATTGTCAACAACTTCAATGCATGTATCATTTTCAAAATCCAAAGTTGTTGTTTGAAGTTCATTATTTTCAGAAAAAGGAAGATCGAATTCTAAATTTTGTTCCACCCTCACAAAAGGATTGAAATCCAACTCAATTACCATATTATTAATAACTACGTTAAGATTGTTATTTTCCATTTCAAAAGTTGTTATTTTAAAATCGTCGACTGTGGTAAAAGTGGATTAATGTTCGAATCATCATATGTTTGGATTTGATTTTGTTTCTCACGAAACTTCAAGTAATTTTCATACAAAATATCCGTGTAATTATCGCCAATTTCGTTCGTTCTCCCTACAAAATCAAATTTATAATTATTTACATGAGAATTTTCAATTTGAAATTGTTGAGAACAAAAGTTTTCAGTAGCACCATAACTGAAATTATTCCCATTGCCAAAATCATTTGAAAAGTGATATACATTTTCATTTTAAATTTTAAATTCATTTTGGAGTTCGAAATTGAATTGGCAGGAGTTATAATCAAAATCATTTGAATTTGGAATTGAATTTTAATTTTGATTAATTTGAAAACTTTGACTTGAATTGTTGCACAAGCTTGAAATATATAATTCATTCATTTTTTGAATTTCAAGTAAAGGTCCAATACTTGCTTCCAAAGTTGCGAGTTGATCGTTGAATTTGAAAAATTTGTAGTGCAAAATCTGAATTATTTTGAAAATTTTGAAAAGTTGGTGACGTAAAATCCAAATTGTTTGTACAATAGTTGTTATTAAAATATCCATATGAATTTAGTGTAAAATTGTATGAATTATATTGATTTTCACAACTATTGTAAAAACTGCGAGAATAAGGAAATTGGGACATTTTCAAGAAAATGTTTTTTCTTCTTTTTTTTGTGTTTAAGAGAAAAGGAAATATTCACAAAAGAGAATTTTTTTTTTGTATGCATGGACCGAATGCAAGTATATGAATGCAAACTAAATATTTACAAATTTTCTAAAATTATATAATGCCGATTAGATTAATTTCAATAAAAGATTTCTCAGCTAGTTAACGGTCAGAAGTTATCGGTGATCCAGGAATCACCCTAGCAATGCAGCCGAAGGTTTAAGTACCTTCAGGGGAACAACTGATATAATATTTACGAATCACCGTAATATTTATAAACAGTTATTACTCTGCCGTAGTCTAGACACCGAGAAATAATTCGTTAGAAATAAACCAATTTGTCAAATATAATGATGTTCTTTGAAAATAAAAACAAAAAAATGAATGAAAAACATAAACTGAATTAACAATGCAACTACAAATGAATTTTTATTTTGTTTAATGCAAATGCAAGCCAGCAATAATGCAACGAAATAAAAAACAGAGTTGAGAGCACAATACCAGAGCATGTAGAATTTATTAGCAATTTTTTTAGCGGTAATTTTTTATTTAAAGCAAGCAAAGTAGCGCGGGTTTTTGAGTAAAGCAAAGCAGTTTACCTCCTTGTGTAACCTGAAAAGTGGAGGCGAAATATATACAATGGAATGACAAGTGATTTTTGTTTTTTTTATTGAGATTTTTTTTTTGTAAACAGAGTAGAAAAAGAAAATTAGCATTCTAAAAGATGAACGCAAACACAGTATGTACAAACAATATTGGCGGAGAATGCAACACAATGCAACTAACGACAAAAAGATCAATAAAGAAGAAGAGATGAAGTAACCTAAAACATGAACAAATGAAGAGACTAACAAATGTATGCAATGAGCAACTTGGTTTTTTTTTTTTAGATAAACAAAGAACACACAAATTCAAATGAACACAAGACAAAAGCACACAATATTTTTTTTTAAGAAAAGAAAAACACAAAAACAAGCGCGCGCACACACACATATGAACAAACACACAATCTATGAGCAAGACCAACTTTTTTTAAAAAAAATAATAGCAACAAACTAGAAAATTAATTCAAAGAATAAAATCAAAATTAAATTCTTTCCCTGGCAACGGTACCAAAAACTTGTTTGCAAAGCGGTATTTCTATCGAATTAGAAAACCATCGACAAAATATTGTAATACAACCACAAGCACACGACGTACAATTGTTAGTACGGGGGCGAGTACAGGTCGATCTGTAGGGAAAGAAATAATTTTAATCTTACTCAGTCAAATTAAACCAAACTTTGGAATGTTTTAAGTATCAAAAACTAATGAAAACTAGAAACTAAATTGAGAACTAAATATGATATTAGAGAGCAATTTAGAGGTAAATTCCCTCTTATATTTATGTAAATTAACAAACATACGATCTATGATCTATGTTTTTAAGATTAAGTGAAATAAATATTGCATTTATCATCAGTGTAGTTTATTTATGTTATTAGTTAACATAACACAAACTATCTAACTATAACTCAACGATTAAATCACTCATTGTTCTCATGAAAATGAAAGGAAAGCAAAATCTATTTTAAGTATGATATATTCACTATTGTAATTAGTGACATTGATCATCAAATTTTGATCTTGCTTTTATTTCCTAATCAAAAACCACATAACAAATATTGATGTAATTTGTGTTTACAATGAATAAGAATAGCTCATTTGCATATGCAACATAAACTATCAAACCCACTTGTATAAACTTACATCAAAATTCACTACCATGAAGCATAAATTAGAGAGATCACAAATCATATAAATGTTGAATTTACATAAAATTAGAGAGCTTCATTATCCTTAAATTGTAGGGGCTTAGCTACTAAATTATGTTATCATATAACCACATGTAAGTTTCAACATAAACAAAACTAAAGAAAGAAAATCTAAATAGAACAAGTAAAGAACTAAACTAAGTGCATGTAAATAAATCTAAACTATGAACATAAAGTATAGAGCACGTAAATAAATATAAGCTATGAACATAAAGTAAAGAGCATAGAAATTAAAGAGACATAAGATAAATATAAAAGAAAGAGGTTTCGAAACTGTTTATATTCATTTGATGACTTACAATTTCATCTAATAAAAAGGGGATCTAAGATACATGAAGCAAAAGGGTATATATACATGATCTAAAATCCTAAAACCCTAATCACTCTTCTTGGGAATTCCTCAAAATGCCCATTCATGAAGCTTCTAATTGTCATATGCCACTAATAAGTCATGTAGAATGCATGAGGCCTTTTATCACATCCAATTAATTAGTCTTTAATATGAATCTTAAAAGAAAGTGGGTTAGTTAAAAGGTGGGGGCCTCCACTATCCGTAGAGTGAATTATTTATTTGTCCTCTCTTGAGTATATGCATGCTTTCCTTCATATCTTCATGTGTATACATCATTTTTGCTCCTAAATTCCTATAAGAGATAATTACAAGGAACAAGTAAATGCAATCTCAAACTCAAACATGCACATTTTACTGTTAAACCCCCCAAATAAGTGATGATTTTGAAAAAATGCCCAAAAATGTTCATTTATTCAACTAAACAAGAATAAATATATGAATATATATATGTGCATATTTACGTGCACACCATTGAACGTGGATATGCAACGAATGTGAAGACAACTCTAGTTGGACTTGAACTCATATAGAATGGTTGTTCGTTGATGCAACGAATGTGAAGACGACTCAAGTTGGACTTGAGTTTGTGGATAATGGTTACTCGAGACTGGGTATGATTTTGTGGATAGTCGTCGGCAATGCCAACTAGAGTTACAAAGGCTAAGATATTATCGTTGTCGTTGGTTCTATCGGGCTCAAAACATGGGTATAATAGGGACGCCTAAAAGGCTAGTTGGACTAGTCAAGTACCATAGACCCATTGGATGGGCCTAGATGTCTCTGGGAGGCAAATGTACGTTGGACGTGTAGTAGTCTAGTTAGAACTGGGGTTACCATTATCCCTTGATGGAAGGCAAGGCGTTTAGCAGATCATACAATTAACGATGGTTACAAAGCAGGATTGGCGATGATAGCTAGAGTCATGGATATTAATTGTTTTGGTTGTATCGTGTTGTGTAGATTATTCGATGTTGAAGGAGATATCTCTTAGGTACTTGTCTAATGTTGATTTAGGCCTTCGGGGTTTGTGCTTGAGAGAGGTCGATATCGATTAGGATGGTCTATGCTTGATAATTCATTGCCATGAATGTACCGTTATTTCAAATTGGTTGTTTGTAAAGGCTACCACTGTCGGATGTGGGGAAGAAGGTTTGGGTTCTTCTCTGGTGGATTGGTAGACTGGTTGGATTAATCTGCCTATTCTCATATACTTTATTGATAATATTAGTTAGTTGTTTTATCTCTCACTAAGACTGTTGTCTGACTCAGTGTTTTATGTCTACCTCTTATTACGTTGGGTTGTTCATCCGGTTTTAGTTGGGCAGACTAAGTAGCAGGTAATCCCTTGGTGAGGAAGATGTTACTAATCGTAGACGAGAAGGAGGCTTACATACAGTTTCTTATTATGCATATTATGATGTTTTTTTCATTGTCCGTTGTATCCTGTGAGTGTTGTAGTGAGGCTTCTTTGTAGAGAGACTATTGATGTGGTCCAAAGATGCTAGGGATATTCTGTGATGATATGGAGGTTTAAGTATCTGTGCAATTATGCTTTACTATTATTGCATGTTGTATATGTTCTATAGATGCTAGGGATATTCTGTGACGATATGGAGGTTTAAGTATCTGTGCAATTATGTTTTACTATTATTGCATGTTGTATATGTTCTATTATATTTTATCCTTGCGCTGTGAGTTATAAGACAGGTTTCGCTTGTGTTATCCTACCTTGGTGATCGTCTATTGCTGTCTGGCACGTCTTTCAGCGCATTATTCCCTTGTTTAAGTGCAGGAGTTATGGACGGTCGTCACACTGCGTATCTCTGTATTGAGCCCTATGCACTGTTGCTTTTTTGAGCCGTGAGCTATGTCATTTTGTGCTATGTTATCTTGTGCCTTGAACCTTGTGATGTTGTACACGTTGTACTACTTGTATGCCACTTTTCATGTATTGTATCTTATGTATACTTGGTATACGTAATTTAATGCCTCCCTGCGTGGCGAGTATAAGAAATGATTATAGCCTTGTATGTAGCTAGCTCTAGTGCAGTAAGCCTAATAGGTAGAGTGGACAGAACACTATAAACTTTGTAGGTGATGGACGGTCCACTATAAAAACCAAATTAGTTGATTATAACCACAATCACCTATACTATACTGTATTTTTATTATTGGTTATAATGGAAAGGTGTTTGCGATCACCTTAAAAAGAATTAGGCTATGCCAAAAAAAGACTGTTTAAAATTTCCATAATCTCTTTAAAACACTATCCACCCCCTCTAGCGGTAGTTTTTCCTTAAGATCCTTAATCCGCATTCCTTAACAACATCCATTGTTTCAAAATAATGCTTACAAAAGATTACAACCATTCTAGTTAGGACTTAGTTAATCTTCCTTACTTATTTATGTAAAACTCGTGCACTTACAATTTCTTTTCCTTTCTCAGTGGCAGTGGCTGGCTTAGTAAGGGTAGCAAGAGGTTTGAGTTGTTCTCTTATCTTGACATTGAGCAGCTTACAAAAATATGAATCTATGTTTGACAGATGTAACATCTTCTTATGGAAACTTTCTTATAACTTGGAAGTTTTATCTGAAAATTCTTTATTTTATGACCCTCTCTGTTACACCTAAAGCAAATTTGTTTAAACGTTGATTTTGTTTTCCTTGATTTGGTATCTCATAAGTAAACTGGGGAATAAGGTCTTCTATCTTTAAAGCATTGTCTACAGCCTCCCAGAATGGTTTATTGGTCCAATTTATCATCTCATAATAAAGTTGATCACACTTTACTAGCAAATCTTGAACTTCCTTAATTTGGAATGATGCAATGAAGTTCCTCTAACTTAAATCTCAAATTCTGACATAACATTGCAAATTTGGTGGTTATAGCCCGTTCTGGAAAGAATTCTTATTATAGTCAAATTTTGAAACTTAACTCACGAGGCATTTGCTCTTAATTTTTTTCAACTAGATATCTCTCATTTATTCATTCGTCTAGTAGTAGATAATCAAAGTTCAAAATACTAGATTTTGACTAATCCTTTATTCAACTTATATTCATGGAATATCTTATAGTAAAATCGTGCAACTCTAATCACAATGTAACGACCCGGGGATTTTCGACCCTGAAAATCGACATTTAAAACCAATGTCGACTATCCAAGCATCGGAAATACCGGATAGTTAATAGAAAGAAGTTAGAGGGTGAGAATAGATAAGATAGAAAATTAGAATAGAAGAAGAAGAACACAACAACATCAGAGTAACAAGACAACAGAATGAATAAAATATATTATAACATAACTTTGAAATACAAAACCATAATTGTATATACGTACCATTGTAATATAACACCATAGCAGAAATAAAACTCTGTATATAACTAATGTCGAAGCCTCCTGCTCCGAGCTCCTCCAAGTATACCTGTAAAATCCCGACTACTTGACTGCCAGTACAAATTTGGGCACCCAAGAGTTTAGGGAAAACAAAACAAAATAAACTCTGGGTCAGTCATGGGACTGGTGTGAGTAAACTCCAATCATTCGGTTTAACTTTTCAAAAATCCTTTTCAAAGAAATGATAATCGTAAGACCGATCCACACATAAATACGGATGGTTTTTACCTTACGATTACCCAAAACGTTATTGAAATTCAATAATATTCTGATATTATAATATTGTCTAGTCCCAAATAATTAACAATCTAGCAGAATGCTTGCATCTCACGCTCCACATACATATAGTATATAATCAAAACAGCAGGAGCTTATTAGAGATTGGATTCCGACTATGACAAGTTATGGAACCACCTGCCGATAGTGTATCTCTAGAGAGGAATACACTGGATTCAACAAGAATGTCTTGCAACCCGGTCACACATGACTGACCACTCATTTCTCTTGAGTGTATTGAATATATTGTCACCAACGGTTGCTAGCAACGTAACCGTTCCCGGTAGATACAGAAGTGAAAAGAAGTAACAAATATGAATATTCTCTAGATGGTGACAATACACCCTAATGGGGGCAACCCACTTAGCCATGCTGCTTGCTCGATTTTTGTCATTTCCCGGTTGATGAGGCTTGAGGTCATAACGTATCCTTTGACAGATCACACCTACAATTTACTTTGAATGCCACATCGTCATACCCGCCAGATCACAAATTGATTTCCCCAAAAATATCACAGGTATAAAGCTAAGAGAAACGAATTCCTCCGCCACCAGACGTGGATACGTTTGAAGTGATCAACTTACGTGATCCATAAGATATACTTTGTCAGACATTCGTTCATGCATGTTGTATTGGGTTTGGACAGCTCTTGCATAATTCCGTCTTCAATTATCTTCATCATATTTGATTCATAATGCTAATGCCCATATGGAGTGGTTTTCAGAAAATGAATCTGATCCCGGTCTCTCCGTATTGACATTGGAAAAATGGTCAAAAACTTTGATAGTCGTTGATTTACTATCAAAGGAAAACATGTGTACAAACAACGGTCGTACTTCCAAATGGAAATCTTACGAGCAAATCATCAATCAACACTGATCCCCTGTTAAATTAATTTATCATTTATTTATTCATTTCCCGGTTTCCCATTTCCATATATTCGTAAATCCTTATTTTCTAACTTTAGAAAATATACGTTATTGATCATTGGAAGTCATTTCCATATTCACTCTCATTTCTTAATTTCTATATTAGAAAAATATTTCTGATTCTTATTTGGAAAATATTTCCAAAATTCTTTCATTGGATTTAAACAGATGTTTTAATAAAATATTGATGTGCCAACTCAAGACATTAACACTTATTAACTAAATTCAATTAACTAACCTTCACTATCGAACCTTAACCATTCTTTAGTTAAAAACGAAGTCAATCAAGTTGGGGTATAATTAGTTCTCAGACCTTAACTGAACAACATTTCTAACCTCGAAATAGACAAAGTTTACCTTTTAAATCTTTAACAAACTTCCTTACGTAACTCTCGGATTCTATTTATGAATCCACTTCTTTTACAGAAATCATTTGATTTTAACGATAACATTATAATCCCTACTTTCGAAATAATTAACTTTAAAATAACTTTTATTTCTTAACTTGAATAAATAAATAAATGATTTATTTAGTAAATAAATCTAAATTTAAAAACCAGAAAGTAATTAATACTTTCCTACATTCGATATAGTCGAATCCCAATGTATAATTCTCTCTCAAATATTCTCTATTTGATAATTCTCTATCGAATAACTATATTGATAACTCTTTCGAATAAACTATATTCGATTATCTCTCTTTCAAATAACTACATTCGATAATCTCTCCTTCGAATAAACTAAATTCGATAATATCTCTTTTTCGAATAAACTATATTTGATTAACTCTCCTTCGAATAACTAAAATTCGATTAACTCTAATTCGATTAACTCTAATTCCTTTCCCATTCAAATTCCCATTTGAATTCCTATTCGAAACCCAATTTCTATACAAATGTTTTAAATTATAAAATATTTATTTTAATCCATTGTTCACATCAAATGTGAAAATATTCCCCTTTGTATGATCCATTAAGCTTGATTTCATATTTTAAAATAATATCCCAGTTCCAAATTCTATTTATACTTTCATTTATAGAATTATTCATACGAAATCTCCTTTTTATTTCTAACACTTAAGTCTCATTTATAAACCTCTTTATCAATCTAAGAGGGGTCTAAGGCAAGGCGACCCCTTATCGCCTTTTCTGTTTAATTTAGCAGTAGATGTCTTTGCTAGAATTATTAAAAGAGCAGGTAGACTAGGGGTACTTGGTAATGTTGGGAATGAGGATTTTGATAATGAATTATCTATTCTCCAATTTGCAGATGATACATTATTATTCTCTTCCCACTTGCCAAAGCATATAATTACCCTTAAGTTTATACTTTACTGTTTTGAAATGCTATCCGGTCTTAGGATTAATTTTGATAAAAGTGCGGTTATGGTCTTTAATGATTTTAATAAGGTAGAGACATTGGTAGCTAATACCTTAAACTGTTCCATTATGAAATTTCCTTTTGATTATCTAGGGTTTAAGATTAGACCTTCGAAGCTTAAAAAAGAAGATTGGATAGTAATCATCGATAAGATCAATAATAGACTACTTAGTTGGAATAACAGATTTCTATCGAGAGCAGGTAGACTAGTATTAGTTAATTCGGTGTTATCGGCTATACCTTCGTATTGGATGGCGGTACATCGATTTCCATTATGGGTCATAGAAAAGATTGATAGAGTTAGACGTAACTTCCTTTGGAATGGTGCTGCTTCGGGTAGAGTTCTTAAATGTTTAGTTAGTTGGGACATGTGTTGCAAACCCAAAAAAGGGGGGTTTGGGTATATTAAACTTATTTAATTTTAATTCATCCATGCTTGCCAAATGGTTATGGAAATTTAGAAGTCCTGCCGTGACGGCATCATGGAAGTCCATTGTAGTTAAATATTATTATTCAAGAGGAGAGTTCCTTATTGGGAATAGTGGTGTATGGGAAAATAGACTTTCACACTTTTGGAAATCTGTATTGAATTGTTTTCTCTTTTTCAAACTTTCACACTTTTGGAAATCTGTATTGAATTGTTTTCTCTTTTTCAAAATAGGTTACAAAGTAATAGTTCACTCAGGAGACCTTACTTATTTCTGGCACGATCCTTGGATCTCTAATGTGCCACTAAAAATTGAATTTAATAATCTTTATGATAACTGTAATTTTAAGAATGCACTTATTATAGATGTCTATAGGAAGGATTTAAGTCCTCCGTGGGTGTTTTCCTTTAATAACATTTTAGAAGAAGACTTGTTAAGACAATTAGCACTTCTTAAAGCTAAGTTAGTTTTGTACAATTTGGATGATCAAGGGGATTCCCTGAGTTGGAGTTTAGATAAGAAATTAGTCTATACGGTAAACTCTATGTATAATTTTATTAACTTTTCTGGAGTTTCCACATTTCCCTTTAAGTTCTTATGGAAGTCAAATGCTCCCCCCAAAGCTAAGTTTCTTATGTGGTTGATAATACATAAGAAGCTTAATACAATTGAGCATTTGAAAAAGAAAAATATCTCATTTGATAGTAAATGCTGCTTTTGTTATTTTGGTGCGGAGTATGTTGATCATTTATTTTTCTCTTGCTCTTTCACCTTTTCAATTTTTAACACGATCCTAAATTTTTTTACATTTGATGGTTTTAATGTTATAAATGATTGTGCAGATTATTGGAATGTTATTAGATTAAGGTTTAATACTAGGCAGAGATATATATTGGACTCCTTAGTAGTAATTACATGTTGGTTTATTTGGATAGAAAGAAACCAGAGATTATTTCATACTAAGTCTGTTTCCGCTGATAATTTAATCATCAGTATTGTAAAATTTAGCCTAGATTGGATGTCTAATTCAAATTATAAGCTTTTTGGTAATTAACGTTTTGGCTGTTTTTTGTATAAAGTTAGATCAAATTTGGGCCTATTTTTTAGATTCACTAGATATTTCAGAAATAACAGATTACGTCTCTGTTGATATTTGGTACTTGTTAGTGCTTTCTATAAATGTTTTTCTGTTTCCTTCTCCTTTATGGTATATATGATTATATGCATATACATATATATATATATATTCATGTTTATATATACATATAAGTATAATTAATTATACTAATATGTTTATATACGCATTCATATATATATCTATAGGTATATAATCATATATACAGGTTTGTTACTGATAGTTTTCTTTTAGTATTTCAGACTACAGGTTATGGATTTAGCTGAGGAGCTCAAGGAAGTGCTGTCTGGGTCGGGATTTACTGTTTGTTCATTCATATATGTATTGAGTGATGGAGTGTTATGGTTTTTGGGATATGTTTACCTCATTATTTTTTAGATCGCCATATGTAAGGTAATAGATATACTCTATGTTGGGTAGTGGCATTGCCGGAACTCGATATTAGAGTACGATGGGTGGTGGCCTTGCCGGAGCTCATCTATCTATTTATCTTTACTTTTTTTTGGCTATCTTGTTTTGGGTTGGTGTTAGACATTGTATATTGTTCTCTTTCACTATATATATATGTGTGCTCTCTTCCTATTGGAGGATCACACATTATTTGGTTTTTCAAAAAAAATAAATGCTGAGTACACATTCTATTAAAAATATCAGTGTTAAAACCGATTTCTACTTCTTCATATTATTTCAGACTTATATATCCAATTTATCCAATGATAAATAATTTACTTAATTTATAAAATATTATTTATAAATTAATCATCTCCATTTATCTATTAAAACCTATTTCTATTTGAATTCTACTTTGAAACCAACTTCTCGTTGTTCTTTTATATCCTGTCAATTCCCTTTTATAATTCTATTTATTTCCTAAATAATTTCTTTTTAATTCTATTTGATTTTCTCAAATAATTCCTTTTATAATTCTATCTATTTTCTAAATAAATATTCCTTTTATAATTATATTTATTTCCCAGATAAATATTCCTTTTATAATATTTTTTGATTTTATAAATATTTTCTCTTATAAAATCATTTGATTTCATAAATAATTTCTTTTATAAAATCCTATTCATTTTATAAATATTCTTTTTATGAAATCTATTTATTTCTGAAATATTCCTTTTCAAAATGTCTATTTATTTTATACGAATTTTTTTATTTCAATCTAAACTGTAAAAATTCTCGTTTTACATCCCAGTATTCCTTATGGTGTTTAACATACCATATAGCAATGATCAATATCCCTCAAACATATATAATCAACAACAGGCTATATATCACATCATATATAACAATATATGAAAAACGGTAAAATAAATGTTGAGGAATCCAGTTGGATCCCTCCGACCTGTTTCCCTGCATCCACAGATGTTACACAATATAATTCACAGTAATTTTTGTTCAATATGTACTATTCTGATAAACAGAATCAATGTTTTGTTTAACGATAGGTGTGTATATCGTTTAACTGTAATTTCAACCATCAATCGACAAATCAACCAAACAATCATCACACAATAATAAATCATCATTTATCATCACTAAATTATATTTATAAAAATATAAATTGATAGAGTTAACTCGCATTGGTTGATTATCGTTAAATAACGATAATCGATCGTCGGATTGGTTCAGGCGTTTTATTTCACCATGAATTGAAACGAGCTCCAAACCACTCCAAATCAATTCCATTGGGTAGCCTACGTCTATACGATCCCAACGCGACTAGTTTCGCTGAATTTTGTTTCCGTATGACAAAGTTATGACATTTATAAGTTAACGTACATTTAAATGGATTTAAAACATGGATTAAATATAAAACGGGCTTTACCGTTTAAAACACAGCCCACCACCGATTAAACACAGCCCAAACCGCACTCCTTCTTTCCTAAACGCTGAAACACACATCTCGATCCTCCCATGGCCGTTTTCTACCATCTTCGATCACCCTATTCTCCATCGATACTCAACGAAATCGTACAAAACCACTTCCACCTGTCACCTCACTTCAAACTTGGCTCCCCCTTCCAAAAATTCATCGTGCGTCTTCCTCTTCATTGTACAGCGAATAACACGACATCAAATTGCATCGAATACCCCAAGAAACCCACAACAGATGCTAAACTCCACTCTGAATCCAAAAACAATAAACAAAACTTGCATAGATGCTTCAATTGATCAAAACCCACAACCCTAGTTCCTTGAACCCATACTGTAAATATTTCCAATGCACAAAATTGTAACCGAATCCATTCAAACTCATATAGAATCGAAGAGTATCGAATGAGGATCTCAAATATATAAAGTTTGGAATTTTTTGCGTTTGTTTTGATTTGTTATGATTTTTGAAAGAGGAGGTTTTACTGTTGGATTTTTTCCATGGAGACGGCTGCAGTCTTGACTATTGGAAAAATAGTGATTAGGGTTAGGATGTGTTAGGGTACATATAGGATAGGTAATATTATTTTTTGCTTAGATTTTATATTAATTATAGTCCATTTACTCACTTTTTCATCTTTTAAAAATCCCTATGATCGCATAAAATATCCAAAATCATAGGAATTGACACACAGCCACAGTTTGACATTACAGACACAATGAAACTGGTTTTGTCAAGTTCTGACTCCGTTTGCTCACACAGCGTATTTTTAGTCGTCAAAATATCGACTGTCTTTCACATTAAAATCTCGTATGGCCACATACTGACTCCAAAAATTATGAAAATTGAAATCTAAAAATAATTTAATATTCCGGATCCAACAAAATTAGTTTCATCGAAAACGAAGGTCATTTGCAAAAATGGCTATTTAAAAAACTCTAAATAAACCCATTTAAATATATAAATATATTTAAAAATAATTAAATAAAATAAAAATAATTGAATATTATCATATATATTAACACATAATGTTATCCAGTTCCACAATATACCTGTCTGGGTTTACAACTCAATATTTCAAATCCGGGTTAAATCCATATTCATTTATATTGAAAATCCATTTATAATTTAAATAAATCATTATAAATTATAAAGGAATTCCATAGCGACTATTTGAAAATTTAACTTGGACATAACTCAAAAACTACACGACGAAATCTCGATTTTTCTCTTCCATTAGAAAAATATACTTCACCATCTTCGAACGTTTTTTGTTTCACAGGGATCTGGTTTAAAACAGATTATGTATATTCGTTTAAAGTTCGAATCGCCAAATTACGAACTATCGCGCCATTTCGAGCTCGATTATAATTATAATATAGTTTATACATTCAAACAGTCGTTATTTAAATATATTCATTATTATAATTCAATTATAAACTGAATTAAATCTCTAATACTATCCAATTCACACAATATTGTGAATTCCACTAATTTCGACTACTTCGGAATTTAAATATATTATTCTATTATTTATATTAATTAAATATTCAATATTATTAAAGTAAACAACCATTTAAATCTCTAAATTACTATTTAAATAAATAAATAAATAAATAAATAAATTATTTAACCATAAAAATACGGGACGTTACATTCTTCCCCCCTTAAAATAATTTCGTCCTCGAAATTGCAAAGGTAGAAAACATGCCCTATTGACTGGGTAAAAATTATTTGTTTACTATTAACTTCAGTTTTAACTAAACCAATTAAATTTCAATCACATTATTAATTTATTCTTACCAACTAAAATTTTCAAAAATCCTGAAAATTTTCTAACACCTTAAATTTTCAAAAAAATTCGCCAGCACTTCCTTTATACTGGTCAATCGGTACAACTATAGCTCGCCTCTCTAGGCCTTCTCTAACCCAAAAGAAAATCAAATAGCCAAGCAGCTCGCCAAAATCGGCTCATCAAAATCTCAAACCCATATATAGTATAAACTGGTACCTTTTTGTCGGGCATATCATCATATCCTTTCCATCTGCTATCAACCAACATATACCAATGCCTTCCCAATCAAACTCTAATCAATTTTATCCCCAATATGGCTATTCACTTATACCCAAACCAAATTCCATTTCAAATTCAAGTTTCATTCTTGATTCCATATTCTTAACTCATCCATCCAATAACATTTCAAACTCGAGTTCCATTCTCGATTCCAAACTTATACTCCACTAATCCGGTTCCATTTTAAATTCCGATCTCATAATTCAATTTTTTCTCGATATTATTCTAATCCAATTCAATTGTCATTTAACTGTCTTTAATCCACTTTACTTCCTCGAATTTTCTTTAAATTTGTTTTTAATTCAAAACAATCTTCTTGGGAGTTTTAAACAACTTACCCTTTTCAAACTTTCAATAGTCCTTTACGGACATCAAAACCACTTGTTTCTCAAAAAAAATCAAAAACAATATCTTATTGTAGTATTCTGTCACTTAGAACTCGAAAATCAACACTGATGATGTGGCCATCATCATCAGAATTATTTTCCAGCTATCAAAGTGAGTTCAATACTATATCACTTTTCAAAACCATTTCTTAATCATTTCAATTTTGAAAATTTTCAAAATATCCTTCTCAATGCTTGTAAAACAATTTAAAATCTCCCAGGATTTTAAAATTTCCATATATTTAATCCAAGTTCATTTATAAACACTTTTCCAACTTTTAGGAATTTTAATTCCAATTCTGATTTAAATTTCATATTTAATTCATCTAATTCCATATACTACACTTATATGAATTCTGATTGGTTATTTACATAACCATTTAATTTATAATCTCATTCGACTATAATAACAACCAGCACTTCCAATATATATAATCATTTCAATATCAATCTTTTATACCAAAATATAATTATTTGGGTAAATTATTTCATTTTCCCTCTATTCAAAACATATTGTGTCGGTTCATCGTATTCGAGTGTTTAGAAACCCCTACCGATACAGTGGATCAAACTGATCGACCGGAACTTATAAACAACTCAACCAATAAATCTCCACAATATAAAACAATTTTTATAAAATCTACAAATATGTCCACTCGTATATATACACTCAACTCAATCTAGGGTATTCCTAACCCCATCTCTACTGAGTCACGCCACAGAGCCAAGGTAATCACTTAACCTTCAGCTATGATACCACTGTAACGACCTGGGGATTTTCGACCCTGAAAATCGACATTTAAAACCAATGTCGACTATCCAAGCATCGGAAATATCGGATAGTTAATGGAAAGAAGTTAGAGGGTGAGAATAGATAAGATAGAAAATTAGAATAGAAGAAGAAGAAGAACACAACAACATCAGAGTAACTACGAATCTCATAGCGGAAAGAATAAAATATATTATAATATAACTTGGAAATACAAAACCATAACTGTATATATGTACCATTGTAATATAACACCACAGCGGAAATAAAACTCTATATATAACTAATGTCTAAGCCTCCTGCTCCGAGCTCCTCCAAGTATACCTGTAAAATCCCGACTACTTGACTATCCGTACAAATTTGGGCACCCAAGAGTTTAGGGAAAACAAAACAAAATAAACTCTGGGTCAGTCATGGGACTAGCGTGAGTAAACTCCAACCATTCGGTTTAACTTTTCAAAAATCCTTTTCAAACAAATGATAATCGTAAGACCGATCCACCCACAAATACGGAGATTTTTACCTTAAGATAACCCAAAACGTTTTTGAAATTCAATAATATTCTGATATTATAATAATGTCTAATCACAAATAATTAACAATCCAGCAGAACGCTTACATCTCACGCTCCACATACATATAGTATACAATCAAAACCGCAGGTGCTTATTGGAGATTGGATTCCGATTATGACAAGGTATGGAACCACCTGCTGATAGTGTGTCTCTAGAGAGGAATACACTGGGTTCAACAAGAACGTCTTGCAACCCGGCCATACATGACCTACCACTCATTTCTCTTTAGTGTATCGAATATATTGTCACCTACGGTTGCTAGCAACATAACCGTTCCCAGGAGATACAGAAGTGAAAATAAGTAACAAATATGAATATTCTCTAGATGGTGACAATACACCCTAATGGGGGCGACCACTTAGCCATGCTGCCTGCCCAATTTTTGTCATTTCCCGGTTGATGAGGCTTGAGGTCATAACGTATCTTTTGACAGATTACACCTCCAATTTACTTTGAATGCCACATCGTCATACCCTCCAAATCACAAATTGATTTCCCCAAAAATATCACGGGTATAAAGCTAAGAGAAACAAATTCCTCCGCCACCAAACATGGATACGTTTGAAGCGATCAACTTACGTGATCCATTTGATATACTCTATCAGACATTCGTTCATACATGTTGTATTGGGTCTGGAAAAACTGAAGGCACTATTCTGTAAACAGGACAGCCCTTGCATAATTCTGTCTTCAATTATCTTCATCATATTTGATTCGACAGAGTGGTTATCAGAAAATGAATCTGATACCGGTCTCTCCGTATTGACAACGGAAAAATGGTCGAAAACTTCGATAGTCGGGGATTTACTATCAAAGCGAAACATGTGTACAAACAACGGTCATATTTCCAAATGGAAATCTTACTGAGCAAATCATCAATCAACACTATCCACTTTTAAATTAATTTATCATTTATTTATTCATTTCCCGATTTCCCATTTCCATATACTCGTAAATCCTTATTTTCTAAATTTAGAAAATATATGTTATTAATCATTGGAAGTCATTTCCATATTCACTCTCATTTCTTAGTTTCTATATTAGAAAAACATTTCTGATTCCTATTTGGAAAATATTTCCAAAATTCTTTCATTGGATTTAAACAGATGTTTAAATAAAACATCGCTATGCCAACTCAAAACATTAACACTTATTGACTAAATTCAATTAACAAACCTTCACTATCGAACCTTAATCATTCCTTAGTTGAAAACGAAGTCAATCAAGTTGGGGTATAATTACCTATCAGACCTTAACTGAACAACATTTCTAACCTCGAAATAGACAAAGTTCACCTTTTAAATCTTTAACAAACCTCCTTACGTAACTCTCGGATTCTATTTATGAATCCTCTTCTTTTACAGAAATCATTTGATTTTAATGATAACATTATAATCCCTACTTTCGAAATAATTAACTTTAAAATAATTTTTATTTCTTAACTTGAATAAATAAATAAATGATTTATTTAATAAATAAATCTTAATTAAAAAACGAGAAAATAAATAATACTTTCCTACATTCAATATAGTCGAATCCCAATGTATAATTCTCTCTCAAATAACCTCTATTCGATAATTCTCTGTCAAATAACTATATTCAATAACTCTTTCGAATAAACTATATTCGATTATCACTCTTTCAAATAACTATATCCGATAATCTCTCCTTCGAATAAACTATATTCAATAATATCTCTTTTTCGAATAAACTATGTTCGATTAACTCTCTTTCGAATAACTAAAATTCTATTTAACTCTAATTCGGTTAACTCTAATTCCTTTCCCCTTCAAAATCCCATTTGAATTCCTATTCAAAACCCAATTTTTTATAAATATTTTAAATTATAAAATATTTATTTTAATCCATTGTTCACATCGAATGTGAAAATATTCCCCTTTATATGATCCATTAAGTTTGATTTCGTATTTAAAATAATATCCCATTTCCAAATTCTATTTATACTTCTATTTATAGAAACATTCATATGAAATCTCCTTTTTTATTTCTAACACTTAAATCTCATTTATAAACCCCTTTATAAATGCTGAGTTCACATTTTATTAGAAATATCGATGTTAAAACCGATTTCTACTTCTTCATATTATTTCAGACTTATATATCCAATTTATCCAATGATAAATAATTTACTTAACTCATAAAATATTATATATAAATTAATCATCTCCATTTATCTGTTAAAACCTATTTCTATTTGAAATCTACTTTGAAACCATCTTCTCGTTGTTCTTTTATATCCTCAATTCCCTTTTATAATTCTATTTATTTCCTAAATAATTTCTTTTTAATTCTATTTGATTTTCTCAAATAATTCCTTTTATAATTCTATCTATTTTCTAAATAAATATTCCTTTTATAATTATATTTATTTCCCAGATAAATATTCCTTTCATAATAGTCTTTGATTTTATAAATATTTTCTTTTATAAAATCAATTGATTTAATAAATAATTTCTTTTATAAAATCCTATTCATTTTATAAATATTCTTTTTATGAAATCTATTTATTTCTGAAATATCCCATTTTAAAATGTCTATTTATTTTATACGAATATTTTTATTTCAATCTACACTGCAAAAATTCTCTTTTTACATTCCAGTATTCCTTATGGTGTTTAACAAACCATATAACAATGATCAATATCCCTCAAACATATATAATCAACAACTGGCTATATATCACATCATATATAACAATATACGAAAAATGGTAAAATAAATGTTGAGGAATCCAGTTGGATCCCTCCGACCTGTTTCCCTGCATCCACAGATGTTACACAATATAATTCACAGCAATTTCAGTTCAATATGTACTATTCTAACAAACAGAATCAATGTTTTGTTTAACGATAGGTGTGTATATTGTTTAACTGTAATTTCAACCATCAATCAACAATTCAACCAAACAATCATCACACAACAAAAAAACATCATTTATCATCACTAAATTATATTTATAAAAATATAAATTGATAGAGTTAGTGAGTTTTACTCACGTTGGTTGATTATCGTTACATAACGATAATTGATCGTCGGATTGGTTCAGGCGTTTTATTTCACCATAAATTGAAACGAGCTCCAAATCACTCCAAACCAGTTCATTGTGTAGCCTACGTCCATACGATCCCAACGCGACCAGTTTCGCTGAATTTTGTTTCCGTATGACAAAGTTACGACATTTATAAATTAACGTACATTTAAATGGATTTAAAACGTGGATTAAATATAAAACGGGCTTTACCCTTTAAAACACAGCCCACCACCAATTAAACACAGCCCAAACCGCACTCCTTTCCCAAACGCTGAAACACACGACTCAATCCTCCCATGGTCGTATTCCACCATCTTCAATCACCCTATTCTCCATCGATACTCAACGAAATCGTACGAAACCACTTCCAATCTCCTTCTCTTTAGACTCTCCATCTCCCTGTCACCTTCACTTCAAACTCGGCTTCCCCTTCCAAAATCCATCATGCGTCTTCCTCTTCGCTGTACAGCGAACAACCCGACATCAAATTGCATCGAGTACCCCCAAAAACCCACAAAAGATGCTAAACTCCGCTCTGAATCCAAAAACAATAACCAAAACTTGCATAGATGCTTCAATTGATCAAAACCCGCAACCCTAGTTCCTTGAACCCATACTGTATATATTTCCAGCGCACAAAATTGTAACCGAATCCATTTAAACTCATATAGAATCGAAGAGTATCGAATGAGGATCTCAAATATATAAAGTTTGGAATTTTTAGCATTTGTTTTGATTTGTTATGATTTTTGAAAGAGGAGGTTTTACATGACACCGAAAATAGACCGATTTGATATCACCCTTCGGTTCGAATTAGCAAAAGCAATGTCTCCTTGCATAATATGGATTCCAAACATTCATGATCTGTAAAAGCAACAGGAAGGATTGCTCAAATACCTGTAAGCGAGGCTTATTTGGGTCGTGTTATAAATGCTCTGGCTAAACCTATTGATGGAAGAGGTGAAATTTCTGCTTCTGAATCTCGATTAATTGAATCTCCTGCTCTGGGTATTATTTCAAGACGCTCCGTATAGGAGCCTCTTCAAACTGGACTTATTGCTATTGATGCGATGATCCCTATGGGATGCAGCCAGCGAGAATTAATTATTGGGTTTCCAACAAGCCACAGCTACATCTATTTCATTAGGGATTGATGATCTTTTAACAATACCGTCTAAGGGATGGTTAGTCCAAGATGCCGAACAACAAAGTTTTATTTTGGAGAAACACCGTCATTATGGGAATGTACACGCGGCAGAAAAATTACGTCAATCCATTGAGATATGGTATGCTACAAGTGAATATTTGAGACAAGAAATGAATCCTAATTTTCGGATGACTGATCCATCTAATCCAGTTCATCTAATGTCCTTTTCGGGAGCTCGAGGAAATGAATCTCAGGTACGTCAATTAATACCTGCTGCAATATGATGAGAGGCGATTCCGCCGGGAACAAAAGGATCGAAACCTTCCGCGCCCCACGCTGGACTTACAGATTGTACTTTTCCAGTTAGCATTAGAACCCATGGTTATGGACCCGAATCCGTTAGTATGGAACATTTTCTTTTCCAAGTGAAATCCCCTAGTATATGAAAGAATGAAAAAGTGCTTTCGTTATTGTGGAATAAGAAGCCTTCGTATCTTAATGCATGTATTTAATTTATTCGGAGCTATTAGAGTGGGATCAACATTTTGGGGAATATGAGTCGAAGCAATGTTGGATTTTTTTCCATAGAGGCGGCTGCTGTGTTGACCATTGGAAAAATAGTGATTAGGGTTAGGATTTTTTAGGGCATATATAGGATATGTAATATTATTATTTTTATTATATTTTATATTAATTATAGTCCATTTACTTATTTTTTCGTCTTTAAAAAATCCCTATAATCGCATAAAATTTCCAAAAATCATGGGAATTGACACACAACTACAATTTGACATTACAGACCCAACGAAACTTGTTTCGTCGTGTTCTGACTCCGTTTGCTCACACAGCGTATTTTTAGTCGTCAAAATATTGACTGTCTTTCACATTAAAATCTCGTATAGCCATATACTGACTCCAAAAATTATGAAAATTTGAATCTAAAAATAATTTAATATTCCGGGTCCAAAAAAATTAGTTTCATCGAAAACGGAGGTCATTTGAAAAAATGGCTATTTTTAAAGCTCTAAATAAACCCATTTAAATATATGAATATATTAAAAAATAATTAAATTAAATAAAAAATAATTTAATATTATCGTATATATTAACACAGAATGTTATCCAGTTCCACAATATACCTGTCTGGATTTACAACTCAACATTTCAAATCCGGGTTAAATCTATATTCAATTTATATTGAAAATCCATTTATAATTTAAATAAATCGTTATAAATTATAAAGGAGTTCCATAGCGACTATTTGAAAATTTGATTTGGACATAACTCAAAAACTACACGATGAAATCCTGATTTTTCTCTTCCATTAGAAAAATATACTTCACCATCTCCGAACATTTCTTGTTTCACAGAAATCCGGCTTAAAACGGATTCTGTATATTCGTTTAAAGTTCGAATTGCCAAATTATGAACTGCCGCCCCATTTCGAGCTCGATTATAATTATAATATAATTTATACGTTCAAACTGTTGTTATTTAAATGTATTCGTTATTATAATTCAATTATAAACTGAATTAAATCTCTACTACTATACATTTCACACAATATTGTGAATTCCACTAACTCAAACTACTTCGTAATTTAAGTATATTATTGTATTAAATATTCAATATTATTTAATTAAACAACCGTTTAATTCTCTAAATTACTATTTAAATAATTAAACAAATAAATTATTTACCGTAAAAATACGGGACGTTACACACAAGATATCCATTAGGTTAATTTTTAATTCTTTTACTTTTTTCCTAAAATATAATATTCCCTTTTATTTATTAATGCAAACCCATAGTAAAATCATTTCATTTAACACAATTTTAAAAAAAAACCTTTATAAAATGGACAAATACGTGCTCATATATAATACTCTCATAACTCATTTTAGAGCTTTACTAACTCTATCTTTAAAGAGATACTCAGCCTAGGATGTTACTAATCCTCTCTCTGATGAGTCTTCATCCAAACGAAGCCTAGATTCTTTCTTAGTCTTCAGCTCTAATACCAAATGTGACAACCTAAAAATCTACTCTTTAAACCGATAATAAGACATACATGTCCGACTTTTTCTCGGATTATCAGGAAATAAGAAAGGTGGAATAGAACAGAATCTCACAAGAATGTAATAACATATAATATTAAATAATATTCTTTATAGCAAAAAAAAAAAAAATTTATCAAAGTAACCAAGATTTAGTTGGGACAATCATAAACACTTGTCCTTACAATTTGCTGATACCAATACATACATATATTATATATATATATATACACATATATATACAACAGATAATAGAATATATTTATACATCTCATGATGATCTCTAACTCTCCTCTAAAAACTTCAGCTGTCTTCAACTAAACCCGAAACTACTCAGATCTAACTCGAGCATTAAAAACAAACGAACCAGGCTTGGATAAACCAGCGTGATAAGAACTCTTTAATAAATGATAGTGTCATATATATCTTCTTTGATGAATGAAATTCTTTTGGAAGAGAATGTTTTTTATAAGACCACACCCACACATAAACACGAACGAGTTTTTCTCTTATGATAACAAAAACATTTTATATAGAAAAACATTGGGTATTATTCTATTGACATTATTTAAAATTAGTTACAAATAAACTTATTTAAATATCCGAAATTGTTACCATTATTAAATTCCACATCTATTATGTCATAGTATCAAAAACTGTAGGCTTTTATTAAAGAATAGAATTTCCATCAAATGACCAGTCTAAGGATCTTCCTTATCTACGGTGGGAACATGTGACGGTCCGCCCCGCACCAACCAACATTTACTCCAAAGGTGCGTTGTACACATGTCCAGTTAGCACGGAACGGGTCGTCAGAAGGAAAGGGAAGAAGGAAATGAACATACAAAGAACCTGTAGAATGTCTCACAGCGCATAGAACAAAATATAATAATAACATACTTGACATAAAACAGGAGAGACAGTGCATAAGCTAAAAACCAGAATTAAGCATCATAGCAGCGGAAATCCAAAATATAGCTTATTACAACTTTTCAAACTGTCTCAAAGCAAAAGCAAGATAAAGGAGGTACACTACTAATGCCCAAGTAGCGACCACCAACGACACGGGGAGAATGTGTATATATATATATATCTTACGTGGAAGCCTCCTGCCCGCCTCCGAATCAGCTACTCGCGCATCACCAGCTAACCTGTCTCTAGTCTGCTCGTGTGAGCACCCAGAGTAATAAGAGGAGACATAAAACTCTGGGTCAGACATAAAGCCTGGTATGAGCGATAAGCATCTAAAGTGAGCAATAACAGGTAGACTAAAACATACCTGAACCTGGACCTGCAACCAAAGAGTTAGCACTACATACTGTACAACACTCTAAGGTACCATATCAAATGGTGTATAGATACGGAGGTGGGGGAGGTGTGCATGTCATAGTGATGGCAAACAATCAAACATAGCATCCATCCTCACATCTCTCACTCAGTGCGTAAAGCATACGATATTCACCACTTCGATCACCCACCCTTGCTACGATCACTTTGCCCCATGAAGTCATAAAGGGATTCACTGCACTGATAACGTAGCCACTAATCCTTCGCTATGTCCACTTGCCCCATGGAGTTATTCACCCCATCTGTGCTGGCTCATAGCCTTACCAATCCTTACTATGTCCACTTGCCCCATGGAGTTATTCACCCCATCTGCGCTGGCTCATAGTCTTACCAATCCTTTACTATGTCCACTTGCCCCATGGAGTTATTCACCCCATCTGCGCTGGCTCATAGTCTTACTACGCATCACCTTGCCCCTCAAGTCATAATGACTCTACTGCATTGATAACGTAGTCTTGCTACCATCACCTTGCCCCTCGAGTCGCAATGACTCTACTGCACTGATAAGTAGCCCATCATTCATTTTCAGTGGTGAATCGAAGTTATGAACGTCGACAACTCCTTAGCACACGTCCCGCAGCAAAGCCCAACCATGAAGTGAACTCATCGGTACCGAACTAGATCCTGAGCTCTAACTTCCCATATTGGACTACCTTTGCATCTCGGGTTATTGGTCAATACTGGGTCAGGTCGGGTTCTCTTCAAACCATCGGTTCGGGTCGGGTGTCTGCGTTGCGTTAGCTCATGGTCCTCCTCTGGCACGGTTCGGTTCGGGTCTACTCCATCGCATCGGTTCAGGTCGGGTGTCCCCCTTCAGGTCGGGTCGAGTGCCATCTCCCATCCAGTTCGTGCTTCCGTCCGATCCGCTCCCTCGTTCTTCACGTGCTCCGATCCGATCCATCCTCCTTTATCCGCTCCGATCCCTCCTCCTTAATCCGATCCGATCCCAGTTCAGTTAGCGTGGCCTTCCTTTTTGCCAATTTTCTCAAGTGTTAGGTTCTGATCCGATCGAATCCCTTGCCCAGTTCAACATATCCGATCCGAGCCCCCATATCCGATCCGATCCGATCCGATCCTGCACTGTTTCCTGAAGCTTTTCCAGCAAGTGTTTACGCCATTCGACGACGTTTTCGACCATTCTAACTATTGAAATCAATCAAAAAGCATATCATACAGTCATAGCAACATGCATAATTAACCACAAACATCAAAACATCAATATGATAGGTTAAAATGGATCAAACATACCCAAAATCCCATATTTCCCCTTAAGCATGTTTAGTTTGAAACTAATGATAGGATTAGCAAAACTTAACCAAATTAACCCAAATTCATATCAGAGGTCTAAACCATCATTTAGGAATTTATGAACATTTTTCCAGAATTTTATCATGCTTAAATTCGCTAATTAACACTAATTACCCTTAATTAGCCATAATTAGTGCAAAACTATGCAAATCACTCACCTTAGCCACAAATAAACTAAGATCTGAATTAAATCTCTGATTTGATGTGAATCCCAATGCTAAACAGCAGCTCCAATGTTGATTTGGTGTAGATCTTCCTTGATTAGAGGTTGCTAAGCTTAATCCTTGACCAAAAGATGATTTAGAGGTTGGAGGCCATTTTTAGGGTTCCTTGGAGATAAGTGGAGGCTAGAAAACTGAAATGGAATGATTCTCTACTTCATTTCAGCCTCCCCATAACCCTAATCCCGAAATGGGTTATGGGCCTACTCACTAATCACCCTATTTGGCCCGGTTAAGCAGTTTTTTCACTCTCCAAACCTTATTTCAGTCATATCTCCCAAACGGTAAGTCTGTTTGGCTATTATGACCACTCTACGGAAAGGTAAACCATCAAACGAATCTAATGGAAGTGGTTTCAGGTAAAAATTCCTTTCCAGTAAAAAGTTATGGCCAAAACAAGATCAGCTAGGGGCAAAATGGTCATTTAAAAATCGACAAAAATCATGAACATGGGAAATGACTCTAATGGATGTTTCCCAAAATTACATGACCATATGACTTCACATGGGAAAGAAATAAATATTCTACGATCCTATGATGTGTAGAATACGGGTCGTTACACTCTTCCCCCCTTAAGAAATTTCGCCCCCGAAATTTCCTAATCAAAACACACACAAAGGTTCCCGCATGCCTATCAACCATAAAACAACAATCAAACATGCAAAACAAGTTAGGCAAGTCTATCCTAGCATGCGGAAAAACTAAATTATGAAGTAAGTCTTACCAGGCAAAGAGTTCTGGATATGCCTTCCTAATGCTCTCCTCTGTCTCCCAAGTACAATCATTCTCGTTCTCGCCCCACTGAACCTTGACTAGCTTCACCGCCTTCCTTCGAAGTTGCTTCGTATCGTGCCCCAAAATACGAATCGGATTGCGGTTCCCAACTGCCTCGGGTTCCACTTCGAAGTCCTCTAACTGATCAGGTGAAATGGTCATATCTGAGTCGTGAACGAACTTCCTCAGTTGGGAAACATGAAATACATTGTGAACTCCCGCATTTTCTCTGGTAAGCCAACTCTATATGCCAAATTCCCAACTAGTTCAAGAACAGGGAATGGGCCAACAAATCTTGGTGCTAATTTGCCTCTCCTGCCAAATCGTATCACACTCTTCAACGGAGAAATCTTGACAAACACCAAGTCACCAACGGAGAATTTTAAGTCTCTTCTCCTCTTATCAGCATAACTCTTCTGCCTATCTTGGGCAGCTTTCATTCGTTGTTGAATGATCTTAATCTTATCTGAAGTTTCCCTCACCACATCTGGTCCAAGCATAAACTTCTCGCCAGTTTCTATCCAACATGATGGTGAGTAGCACGGTTTTCCGTACAAAGCTTCATATGGAGACATACCGATACTGGATTGGTAGCTATTATTATATGCAAACTCTACTAGATGCAAATGGTCATCCCATGATCCACCAAAATCCAATATACAAGCTCTCAAGAGATCTTCCAATGTACGATTCACCCTCTCCGTATGACCGTCGGTCTGAGGATGATATGCGGTACTGAGATGTAATCCTGACCCTAGAGCCTCTTGTAAGCTCTTCCAAAACCCACTAGTGAATAACGGGTCTCGGTCACTCACAATGCTTTTGGGTACTCCATGAAATCTCACTACCCACTTCATATACAATTCTGCCAACTTGGCTGCCGTTCTGGTCGATTTGACTGGTATAAATCTTGCACTCTTAGTCAATTGATCCACAATTACCCAAATGCTATCATATCCCGATCTAGTCCTCGGTAAATCATCGATGAAATCCATCGAGACTTGCTCCCATTTCCATTCGGGAATTTCTAATGGTTGCAACAACCCACTAGGCTTCTTTTGCTCGGCTTTAACTAGCTGGCAATTCATGCATTTGGATATAAACTTCCCAACGTCTCTTTTCATCCCTTCCCAGTAGTAAGTCTGCTTCATGTCTCGATACAACTTATTACCACCGGGATGTATAGTCAGTTTTGAGTGATGACATTCTCTAAGCACTTCATCTCTCAAACCATTCACGTTGGGCACAACTAGTCTTCCATTCTTCCGAAGCCATCCATCTCGATCAAGCCCATAAACATTCATCTCCTCACCGTCGATGTTCATCTCTAACTTGGAGATGATTTCCAATAGATTAGGATCGTCCCTCTGGCTGGAACCAATCCGCTCTATCAAAGTGGGTCTGATCGCCAAACTAGCTAGCATAACTGGATCCAATTCGCACTTTGGTCTGAAATCAAACCCCGCGATATACTCCAGTTGCTTCCACTCAAGAAACATAGCCCCTAAACTGGCATGTCTCCTACTCAAGGCATCGGCTACCGCATTACCTTTCCCAGGTGTGTATGCGATATCAAAATCATACGAAGCCAAGAACTCTAACCATCTCTGCTGACGGAGATTCAGATCCTTCTGGGAGAAGAGATACTTTAACGATTTATGATCGGTAAACAGCTCAAATCTTTCTCCCAAGAGATAGTGTCTCCACATCTTCAGCGCAAACACGATCGCTGCTAATTCCAAATCATGGGTAGGATACTTCTTCTCATGCGGCTTTAGTTGTCGACTAGCATAAGCTACAACCCTACCTCCTTACATCAACATAGCACCTAGTCCGGTACCACAAGCATCCGTGTATACCGTCATCTCTTCATTCCCTTTAGGAATGACTAACACTGGCGCACACGTCAACCTTTCCTTTAGACTCATGAATGCATTCTCACACACTTCGTCCCAGACGAAGGACTGATTCTTCTTAGTCAACTGAGTCAACGGTGCTGCTATCTTGGAGAAGTCCTGGATAAACTTACGATAATATCCAGCTAATCCCAAGAAACTTCTTACATCTGTTGCATTCTTGGGCGTAGGCCAATCCTGTACTGTAGCCACCTTCGCAGGGTCCACGGCAATACCACTCTCGGAAACAACATGACCTAATAATCTCACTTCCCTTCTCCAAAAATGACACTTAGAGAATTTCGCTTTCAATTGGTGTTTCCTCAACACCTCCATCACTATCCTCAAGTGTCTCTTGTGTTCCTCCTCTGTCCTTGAGTAAACAAGGATATCATCCACGAACACAAGAACAAACTTATTCAACTGATCTCCGAATAATCGATTCATAAGATCCACAAAATAGGCTGGTGCATTGGTCAACCCAAATGGCATGACCAACCACTCATAAAATCCAGACGGCATCCTAAATGCCGTTTTTGGAACACTCTCATCTGCTACTCGAAGCTGATGAAATCCTGTCGCGAGGTCCAACTGGGAGAACACTCTTGCTCCTTCCAGTTGATCAAACAAATCATCTATCCGCGGTAGAGGATACTTATTCTTCCTCGTCACCTTATTCAACTCGCGATAGTCCACACACAAACGAAGGGAACCATCTGCCTTAGTGGCAAACACAACTGGTGCTCCCTACTCGGAGACACTCCTTCTAATAAGTCCCTTCTTCAAAAGATTACTGACTTGCACCCCGAGCTCTCGCTGCTCCCTTGGTGCCATACGACGAAGTGGCATCACTATAGGTCTGGCATCTTTCACTAAATCAATACGGAACTCAATCTCTCGGTGTGGTGGAAGCCCGGTCACCTCCTCGAAGACGTCCGGATACTGGCCAACCACGGGCACATCTGACAACTCATCCTGCGGGATGTCGAGGGAATTTACAAAACTAGCCATAACCCCATCACTAGGTAGACTACCAAATACTACCCTCCGCCCATCATCCGCCCTCACTGTCACTAAAAAGCCCTCACAGTCTACCATCACCCCGTATCTTTGGAGCCAATCGACTCCCAATATAATGCCATACCCAGTAAAGCCCAAAACAAAGCAATCACAAACAAACATGCATCCATGACTCGATAAGACCAAGTTCCTGCAAATCATACTAAGGCTAGTCGAACCACCAATCGGGTTCGTCACAACCAATGGTCTATCGACAATCTCGGGTTCCAGTCCCAACCTATCTACCAGGTCACTAGATATGAAGGAACGGGAAGCCCCAGTATCAAACAAAACTCGAACTGGTACATCATAAATAGAAAGCATACCGTGAATAACAACATTCTTTCCTTTCTCCGCCGCAGTTGGGGCATTTGACGAAGAAGGAACAACATCAATAGCATATGCTTTCACAATCTGTTTCTCCTTAAGAGGTTGCGGGCACTTATCCTTGAAATGTCCCACTTGACCATAGCTGAAGCACTTCTTATCCGCTGTCTTGGCCCGACAATCTTTAACATAATGGCCCTTCTTACCACAGCTGAAGCACTCAACATCCTTCTTGTTCTTTTTCTGGCCACCCTTAGATTGGTCTTGCTTCCTCTTATTCTGAGAGTTATTCTTGCCTCCACCGCCTGCTTGCGGCTTTGGCCCTTCTGCAGATGCAGCCTCAGTCTTTGACTTAGGGTAAAGACTCTCTGATCTCAAAGCTTTCCCCACAATCGATTCAAAAGTCTCATCGATGTGGTTGATAAGCCTTTCCCCCAAGTATCCATCCAAACCAGTAATGAACTTCTCATTCTTCTTCTCATGAATATCGATAAGAGATAGCCCATACTTCGACAAGGTGTCGAACTCAGCAATATAGTCAGAAACTGCCCTTCCGTTCTGCTTGAGTTCCAAGAACCTCTTGAACAACACTGACTTCTGGGCTGCTGGAATGAACTTCTCGCTAAAGCGAGCCTTGAACTGAACCCAAGTAACTTGATCCTCTGGAGTAGCTGTTCTAATGGCATTCCACCAATTCATCGCTCGCCCTTGCAGCTGACGAGACGCTAGCCTTCTCTTCATCGCATCCTCAAGACCCAAGTCATCGAAGATACGATCACAGCTATCCATCCAATCTTGAACATCTGTGGCCGACTCCGTCCCGTGGAACGGCTTCCCACCAAGGTTGGTGTAATCCTTGCACAACTTGGCGAAATCGACCCTCGGTGCCTGCACTACTGGGCCAACACCAACTCCGGGATTGGGAATTGCCCCTTGCACTTCTCTAAGCATGTCTCTCATGAGGTCAGTAAACATCGCCCTCATGTCAGCAGCATTCCCATGGTTTGTCCCTCTACCAGCACCTCTGGTGTCTCTACTCATCGT
This sequence comes from Allium sativum, assembly GCA_030737875.1. Taxonomy (NCBI): domain Eukaryota; kingdom Viridiplantae; phylum Streptophyta; class Magnoliopsida; order Asparagales; family Amaryllidaceae; genus Allium; species Allium sativum. Next base: position 384,451,471 of record CM060924.1, read on the forward strand.
TCAATCTGTAAAGAGAAAACGATTAACGACCCCATAGTGGTGCTAGTGCAGTACGACTTTATTCTTATACTACTGATAGTATATACATATATAGCTTTTGAAAACCAAAGTAATCACAAATACACGCTCTCATATACGTACTATCTCTCCCTAGTGTCTTTCCCTAGGTTAACTACGCAACCTAGAGCTCTGATACCAAGTGTGACGGCCCGCCCCGCACCAACCGACATTTACTCCAAAGGTGCGCTATACACATGTCCAGTTAGCACGGAACGGGTCGTCAGAAGGAAAGGGAAGAAGGAAATGAACATACAAAGAACCTGTAGAATGTCTCACAGCACATAGAACAAAATATAATAATAACATACTTGACATAAAACAGGAGAGACAGTGCATAAGCTAAAAACCAGAACTAAGCATCATAGCAGCGGAAATCCAAAATATAGCTTATTACAACTTTTCAAACTGTCTCAAAGCAAAAGCAAGATAAAGGAGGTACACTACTAATGCCCAAGTAGCGACCACCAACGACACAGGGAGAATGTGTATATATATATATATCATACGTGGAAGCCTCCTGCTCGCCTCCGAACCAGCTACCCGCGCATCACCAGCTAACCTGTCTCTAGTCTGCTCGTGTGAGCACCCAGAGTAATAAGAGGAGACATAAAACTCTGGATCAGACATAAAGCCTGGTATGAGCGATAAGCATCTAAAGTGAACAATAACAGGTAGACTAAAACATACCTGAACCTAGACCTGCAACCAAAGAGTTAGCACTACATACTGTACAACACTCTAAGGTACCATATCAAACGGTGTAAAGATACGGAGGTGGGGGAGGTGTGCATGTCATAGTGATGGCAAACAATCAAACATAGCATCCATCCTCACTTCTCTCACTCAGTGCGTAAAGCATACGATATTCACCACTTCGATCACCCACCCTTGCTACGATCACTTTGCCCCATGAAGTCATAAATGGCTTCACTGCACTGATAACGTAGCCACTAATCCTTTGCTATGTCCACTTGCCACATGGATTTATTCACCCCATCTGCGCTGGCTCATAGCCTTACCAATCCTTACTATGTCCACTTGCCCCATGGAGTTATTCACCCCATCTGCGCTGGCTCATAGTCTTACGAATCCTTTACCATGTCCACTTGCCCCATGGAGTTATTCACCCCATCTGCGCTGGCTCATAGTCTTACTACGCATCACCTTGCCCCTCAAGTCATAATGACTCTACTGCACTGATAACGTAGTCTTGCTACCATCACCTTGCCCCTCGAGTCGCAATGACTCTACTTGTAACACCCCACCTCCGCCAGGGTGGCTCTTGCAAGCAACTCCGACTTTGGTGGGGCGTTTTTAAAACAAGGTAAACATGCATAATAGCAAGGCAGGACATGACATATATATATAAATATATATGTAAATAAACAGAGTAAGTAGATAAAACAGCGGAAGATTTTTAAACCATTTCAAAACACAAGTCTGGTACATCAAAATGTCAATTTCCCAAAATTACAAGTCTAGATAAATACATCATCTGATAAACTGAAATACATAAGTACTATCCCCAAATAAAAGTGATAAACCATAGCGGCTCAAGTCCAAAGCATACTTGAGCTATCCAAGGAAGCAGCTAAAATCCAAGCTAGGCTCCAGTATTCCCTCCCTGAGAACCTGGGGGGGGGGGGGGAAATGGAAGAAAAGAGGCGAAAGAAAACAGGTCAGTCAAAAAGACTGAGTAAGCCCTGCTACGATCAGTCTATAAACTAATAAAGTTAACATCATGATGGAAACTGAGATGATCATAAATAACAACATACTAGCATGATAAACTAACTACAAGATAGATAGAGGTGTCATCGCATAAACAAAGCTTAGTTTTTTGCACCACGGTGTACTAGCAAACCAACATAACAGGTATTGATCCCTTGGCCCAAGCTTTTTAACCCAATAACATGAAGTGACCTTAATATAAGATCCAGCCCAACGGTCTAGTCGATCGGCTCCCTATAAACCTAACACGTCAAGTGTTGGTGTCCATATGGCCCACATATGGTTGTAGTTAGCCTGTGCTGGGTCCACCTTTGGGGTGTATCAAGCCCTCGGGTGTCAACCCCGGACACTTAAGCAATAATGCACAGCCCTAACCTACTGGTACCCGTGCCTCGAGTTTGTCCAACACCGGACTACGTGCACGTCCGTAGCCCGCCTGGACCCGCACCGCTGTACCACTCAGCCATCGCCTTTTGGTCGCTTACATCTTCCAGTAATCGTGCCCCGCCCTAGCCTAGCTTCTAGGGTTGTGAATGATACCAAACTGGGATTACTGTTAGAACAGACCACGTTGCTAGGGTTTCCTAAGAGTGTTAAGGGTGATTTAACCCTTCACTAATCCTGGATTAAACTAGTTAAGTGTAACCCACAGTTCACCACTTAACCCCATTTCAATCCCTCGAATCCCCAAATTGGTTAAGTATTAGTGGACCCTGACTTAACCCTAATCATGAGGCATTAATTAATTTAATGCACCTTAACCTCTCACATTAGACCTTGTTGTGGTTACTAGTTAGGCCGGGCGGGTCCGGGTAGGTTTACACCACAACTTAGTCTAACCTCGGGTTTTGGCACCACATGACCAACTTCTCACATTGGGTCCTATTGTTTGTAGCCACTAGTTAAGCCGGTCGGTTCCGGGTAGAATTACGCTACAAACTCAACCCAACCTCGAGTTGGCCACACTTATGTTTTCTAAGTGTCATGTCCACTTTATTTCAAAACATAATTACAAGTCAACAAATGCTTGGGTAGACCTAACTTAATAGGTAAATTCCCAAGGGGTAGACCTAACTTAATAGGTAAATTCCCAATCTTATATTTTCATGTATTTTAAGTTTACCCAAACCCCCAACGTCATTCTATCGCTTACATATTCGTAATAACGCATAAAGGATAGGAAGAGGGAACTTGGCACAACATACATGATAAACTTGCACAACAATCATGCATAACATGTTAGACTTGTACAACTTAGCCTAGTGAACTTGCATATTACCATAAACATGCATGACATGTTAAACTCGCATAACTTAGCATAGTGAACTTGCATATTACCATGAACATGCATAACTTGTCAAACATGCACAACTTGTCATTTTAAACTTGCATAAGCATGTATAACTTATTAAACATGCATAACATGGCATAATGAACTTGCATGAACATGCATAACTCATTTAACTTGCAAATCATGGCATAGTGGACTCGCATAAACATGCATAACTTATTTAACTTGCAAATCATGACTTAGCAAACTTGCATAAACATGCATAACTCAATAAACTTGCAAACCATGGCATAGTGAACTTGCATAAACATGCATAACTCAATAAACATACATAAATCCCAACTTGCATCACATATTAACTTTAGAGTTTCTAAAATGAAGGTAAGAGGGCTTACAACTATTATGAAGACACAAATCTCCTAATAAAGATTGAGTAGCCCTTTTTATGCAAGCATAAAACCCCAAAACAAAGCTCCAATAAGAAAACACTCAAAAACACTAGCTTAGCAAATAAAACTTGCAACTTGATGATGTATGCAAGCTAATGATCATTCATACAACTTAGAAATGATTGTATGAACATCAAAATCTTCATAGGAATGATTCATGAAGAGGGTGGAGGCCATGAGAGTTTTAATTTTGGCATAGTTTAGTTACTAGACTGAATAATGAGTGATTTAGGGTAGGTTAGGGTCTTATTTATAGATTAGGCTAGTGTTTTTAGGCCATAGGATTGACCCTAGATTCAATTAGGTCCATCAGATCTCGGAACTCTCTAGAAACAGGCCACAAGACCCAACCCTAATCAGAAATGGTGCACCAGGCTAAACAGCCGGGCACCCCCTGTCGACAGGGCTGTCGACAGGGCAGTCGACATGCCTAAGACCCCTGTCGACAGGCCTGTCGACATGGGGTCCTGGGCGGGAATTTTTCCCGCCTGCCCAGTTTGCCCTAATTCCTGTTTTTAAATTTAAAATTTAAATCTGTTTTTACTTAGGATTTTTCTGCAAACTTCAATGGGCCTTAACTGAGTCATAAGGACTCCGATTTTCGAAAACTCGGGCTCTATTCCGCGTATTTTTCCGAGACGAACGCAATGGCATAGCCCGTTTCCCTTGATTCACATTTTATAATTAAATTCTGCCTCAATTTACGTTATAACAGGTTATTTGAAAATACGGGTTGTTACATTCTCCCCTCCTTAAAGGATTTCGTCCCCGAAATCTTCAAGTTAGGACGAACGTATCCTACCATCCAATCATCCATCTACTCAAAGCATCATCCACGAGCAATCATTGTCCTTACAAGATTCTAAATGCTGGATGAACATATGCAAAATTGTGTGTATATGTACTTACCTAATGCAAAAAAAATCAGGCGGTTACTGATACAGTAAACCTCCTTAATGCATATGTATGTAAATCAGGCGGTTACTGATACAGTAAACCTCCTTAATGCATATGTATGTCAGTGAAATGAATCCATATGTATGCAAATTCCTAAATTCATAGTATCTATATGAGTGCACATAACATTCATCCATATGCAACATCCATGTGGTGGCACAACAAGTTTCAATCATGAATAAGCATAAACACTCATGCATATGCAACATGAAGAGTGTGTGAGCCGATCTAGTGCCTAATGTGTATAATGTATCCACAAGTAACCACTTGCAAACACTTGCAACCACTTGCAAACATCAAGCATAACATGTTTCAAATACATGTTTCATCCAAAGGGTTTCTACCTAAGGTTCTCATGACAAGATAGACACGATAAACTAGATAAACTCCTTTTTGGATTACAAGAAATCCATTCAAACTTTGACATATAGTACTAACCGATGAGTCTTAACCCCCTTATGGAGTTTACAACAGAAATAAGATCGAGAATGGGACCGAGAGGATATATACAAAAGATAACTTGCAAGCAAGCTCCACAGGAAAACAAGGATCAAGGATGCACTCTTAAAAAGAGATATGATGCGCGTATCTAGTCTTCACTCTTCTTAGTCACGTTTCCTTGAGCTTAACTCCACTGTGCTTTGACTATCTTTCACTTCATGATTCCTTGGCTTCCTAACTCCTATTTCCCAAATTCGAGTTGGAACTCATTTCATTATCGCCTCTCGTCTTTCTTTTCCACTTATTCTTCCTTCTGTATACTTGGCTTAAACATACTATAACCTCATGATTCCATATAAGCTCTCCAAAATTCACTAGTGAATCCTGGATCTCGTCTACTTACTATAAAGTATTCCATGCAGCAGAACTTTTCTTGAAAATACCAATCCACGTTGCCAATTGCCCTTATAAACGTGATTTTCTATAACTCATGCTTAATCGAAATGAACCATCCGCCTACGAGTGATAGGCCATACCTAGATTCAATGGCCTACCCATGGCTTCCTGTAGGCTATTTCAAAACTGGCCAACTTTTTGTTGCTAACCATGACGCAGTCCTCTTGCTCTTCACCGGACTGAAATGAGCACTCTTCATGAGTCTACCTATTATGACCCACATACCCGTATTCCCTTTCTTTGATCTAGGTAGTCCATCCACATAATCTATCGAGATGTTTTCACACTTCCCTTGCGGAACCCCCAATAGAGGTAATGGCCCACTGGGCTTTTATGACTTGGCCTTAACCTGGTGGCACAACATGCATCCAGAGACCAACTCGGCCACCTCCTCGAGTGATGCGCATCTTCAAGAACCTTCTTTACCAAGTCTTCCACTCGAGGAACACATAATCTCTCATCGTGCCTTAGTCATCCCTTGTCATCTATAATATATCTAGTGAGGTGACTTAACATCTCGCCTCGAATCAACTGGTCCATGTTCTTGACTAACTGCGGGTCTTCTTCCTGCGAAACCCCCTTCTTGATCCAGAAGAGTAAGTCTAAGCTCCGGGAATGCTAACTAACTAGCCAAACGGAGGAGGCTTCTTACTTCAAATGCCCTCCTCAGAGTTTTCCGGTCTTAAACCGCAACCACTTTAGCGGAATCCACCGCTAAGCCTTACTTAGAAACTATGTGCCCAAGAAATCCAACTTCTTTCCTCCAAAGTGACATTTGGAGAACTTGACCTTCCACTGGTGGCTCTAAGCGTATCCGTCTCCTCCTTGAGATGTATAGCATGTTCTTCCTCGTTCTTTTGAGGAGATCAAAATATCGTTCATGACGACCATGACAAACTTGTTCAAGGACTCCCTAAACACCCTACCCATCTAGTTTACGTAATATGCGGGTGCATTAGTCAAACCAAATAGTATGACTAGCCATTCAAAAACCCATCTAGAGTCCTAAACGCAGTCTTGTCAATTCCATCCTCAGCCATCCTAAGCTGATGGAATCCGGTAGCTAGATCAAAAGAAAACAGATGCTCCTACAAGCTGATCAAACAAATCATTGATCCTTGGTAACGGTTATCTATTCCTCTCAGATAATCAACACATAAGCGAAACAAACTGTCCACATCAGTAACGAATACTACTGGAGCACCCTACTCGAAAATGCTTCGTCTCGGGAAGTTCTTCTCAAGCAACTCCTTGACTTGCTTTCTTAACTCTCATCTCGTGAGGTCATGTGCCTAACCGGCCACGAAACTGGCTTGGTATTACCAACCAGATAATGCGGAAATCTATCCCACGTCTAGAGGTAACCCCTTTTACTTTCCCCAAGATATCAGGATATTCTCGGACCACCCTCACAGATTGCAAACTATCGATAGACGAGTTGAGGGATTCAAGATAACATAACATGACGGGACCCATAGGGTTGCTAGAAATTTCTAGGGTATTACCGAGGCGAGTCATGAGCCCCACACCCTATATACAAAAACCCAGAATGGCTCCAAAACAGGACAACCATTCCATGCCCAAAACCAACCCATATCCCCTGAAACCGAGAATATAAACATCCCACGAGAATTCTATACTCAAGATAGAAATTTTCAAATCCACTCAGACCACAGACAAACGGGCAGAACCCTCCAATTGGATTTGAAACATATACGGGATCATCAACCAGACTAGTACTTAGGTGCAAAACTTTCAACTAGATCAGATGAAATAAAACTATGCGATGTGCCAGAATCAAACAAAGTTCAAACAGGGAAAATCAGAAAATGTAAACCAGACTTTCAATAGAAACACTACCTCTATCATAAACTGGAAGAACGGTGCTGAGGGGATGAACTCGCCCTCCAGATAGTCCTGCACACTGAGTCTGACCTTGCCCTTGTTTCCTCGGGCAATTCTTGCTGAAATGTCCAAACTCACCACAATGAAAGCATTCGCCCCGCTTTCTCTTCTTCTTCCTACATTCCCTGGCTATATGTCCAACTTCACCACAGAAGTTGCATTTCCTATTCCCTCTTGGCTTGTCCTTGCGGTTGTGGTTATTCTTGCCCCGATTCCCGGAATTTACTCTCTTGCCTTGAGACTCATTCGCCTTAACCTCTTTCTTGTCATTGTTATCTTCTTCTTGAAGTAGGGCCAGATTCACCAAATTCTCGAAAGTCGCCCCCAAGGGTATATGAGACATGGCCAAACCATGTAATGGCTCGTTTAATCCTAGAGCAAAGTGTAGGGCCTTCTTCTGAGCTGTATTAACCAAGTCTAAATCGTCCTGAGCCAGTTGATGAAACTTATCTATGTATTCCCTAATAGTCATGTCCCCTTGCTTCAGTGATAAGAACCTCAGTCCAAACCTTCCTCTAAAGTCATCCCAAGTCTCAATTGGCCTAGTAGCGGTGGTGACTACCCACCAACGTGCAGCTTCTTCCTTTAGCAACCATACTGCCAATAAAACCTTCCTGCGGTCACCTATATCAAAGGTGGCTAAAAGATCTTCGGTCTCTTCCAGCCAATTCCTTGCCTCTACAAAAGTCTCGGTTCCAAAGAAATTCTTGCAACCCATCGCCTTAAAATCTTGGCAAATCTCTGCGAAGTCAGTTTGAGGATGCTGAGGGGAAGGAGGAAGAGGAACATCAACTACCGGAGGAGTAATATTTGCGGGGCCGGCTTCGGTCGCCCTAGCCTCCAAAAGTCTCCTATACCTAACAGGTACGTGTACTCCCTCCGGAATGGCAAAGTTGTCGGCCATACTGGGAACGAAGAAAAAGATAGATTCAGAATGGAGAAAAACGAAGGAATTTTTGCTAATGGCTTTTTGGGGAATAGCCTTTAAAATAAACTAGACTTTTCTTTTGGAAAATACTTAATACTTGGTTTTGAAAATAGTTTTTCAAAGAGTTTTAAAAACCTTTTTATCCCTTCTCGTAAACCATATGCTCTGATACCAAATGTAACACCCCACCTCCGCCAGGGTGGCTCTTGCAAGCAACTCCGACTTTGGTGGGGCGTTTTTAAAACAAGGTAAACATGCATAATAGCAAGGCAGGACATGACATATATATATATATATATATATATATATATATACGTAAATAAATAGAGTAAGTAGATAAAACAGCGGAAGATTTTTAAACCATTTCAAAACACAAGTCTGGTACATCAAAATGTCAATTTCCCAAAATTACAAGTCTAGATAAATACATCATCTGATAAACTGAAATACATAAGTACTATCCCCAAATAAAAGTGATAAACCATAGCGGCTCAAGTCCAAAGCATACTTGAGCTATCCAAGGAAGCAGCTAAAATCCAAGCTAGGCTCCAGTATTCCCTCCCTGAGAACCTGGGGGGGGGGGGGGAAACGGAAGAAAAGAGGCGAAAGAAAACAGGTCAGTCAAAAAGACTGAGTAAGCCCTGCTACGATCAGTCTATAAACTAATAAAGTTAACATCATGATGGAAACTGAGATGATCATAAATAACAACATACTAGCATGATAAACTAACTACAAGATAGATAGAGGTGTCATCGCATAAACAAAGCTTAGTTTTTTGCACCACGGTGTACTAGCAAACCAACATAACAGGTATTGATCCCTTGGCCCAAGCTTTTTAACCCAATAACATGAAGTGACCTTAATATAAGATCCAGCCCAACGGTCTAGTCGATCGGCTCCCTATAAACCTAACACGTCAAGTGTTGGTGTCCATATGGCCCACATATGGTTGTAGTTAGCCTGTGCTGGGTCCACCTTTGGGGTGTATCAAGCCCTCGGGTGTCAACCCCGGACACTTAAGCAATAATGCACAGCCCTAACCTACTGGTACCCGTGCCTCGAGTTTGTCCAACACCGGACTACATGCACGTCCGTAGCCCGCCTGGACCCGCACCGCTGTACCACTCAGCCATCGCCTTTTGGTCGCTTACATCTTCCAGTAATCGTGCCCCGCCCTAGCCTAGCTTCTAGGGTTGTGAATGATACCAAACTGGGATTACTGTTAGAACAGACCACGTTGCTAGGGTTTCCTAAGAGTGTTAAGGGTGATTTAACCCTTCACTAATCCTGGATTAAACTAGTTAAGTGTAACCCACAGTTCACCACTTAACCCCATTTCAATCCCTCGAATCCCCAAATTGGTTAAGTATTAGTGGACCCTGACTTAACCCTAATCATGAGGCATTAATTAATTTAATGCACCTTAACCTCTCACATTAGACCTTGTTGTGGTTACTAGTTAGGCCGGGCGGGTCCGGGTAGGTTTACACCACAACTTAGTCTAACCTCGGGTTTTGGCACCACATGACCAACTTCTCACATTGGGTCCTATTGTTTGTAGCCACTAGTTAAGCCGGTCGGTTCCGGGTAGAATTACGCTACAAACTCAACCCAACCTCGAGTTGGCCACACTTATGTTTTCTAAGTGTCATGTCCACTTTATTTCAAAACATAATTACAAGTCAACAAATGCTTGGGTAGACCTAACTTAATAGGTAAATTCCCAAGGGGTAGACCTAACTTAATAGGTAAATTCCCAATCTTATATTTTCATGTATTTTAAGTTTACCCAAACCCCCAACGTCATTCTATCGCTTACATATTCGTAATAACGCATAAAGGATAGGAAGAGGGAACTTGGCACAACATACATGATAAACTTGCACAACAATCATGCATAACATGTTAGACTTGTACAACTTAGCCTAGTGAACTTGCATATTACCATAAACATGCATGACATGTTAAACTCGCATAACTTAGCATAGTGAACTTGCATATTACCATGAACATGCATAACTTGTCAAACATGCACAACTTGTCATTTTAAACTTGCATAAGCATGTATAACTTATTAAACATGCATAACATGGCATAATGAACTTGCATGAACATGCATAACTCATTTAACTTGCAAATCATGGCATAGTGGACTCGCATAAACATGCATAACTTATTTAACTTGCAAATCATGACTTAGCAAACTTGCATAAACATGCATAACTCAATAAACTTGCAAACCATGGCATAGTGAACTTGCATAAACATGCATAACTCAATAAACATACATAAATCCCAACTTGCATCACATATTAACTTTAGAGTTTCTAAAATGAAGGTAAGAGGGCTTACAACTATTATGAAGACACAAATCTCCTAATAAAGATTGAGTAGCCCTTTTTATGCAAGCATAAAACCCCAAAACAAAGCTCCAATAAGAAAACACTCAAAAACACTAGCTTAGCAAATAAAACTTGCAACTTGATGATGTATGCAAGCTAATGATCATTCATACAACTTAGAAATGATTGTATGAACATCAAAATCTTCATAGGAATGATTCATGAAGAGGGTGGAGGCCATGAGAGTTTTGATTTTGGCATAGTTTAGTTACTAGATTGAATAATGAGTGATTTAGGGTAGGTTAGGGTCTTATTTATAGATTAGGCTAGTGTTTTTAGGCCATAGGATTAACCCTAGATTCAATTAGGTCCATCAGATCTCGGAACTCTCTAGAAACAGGCCACAAGACCCAACCCTAATCAGAAATGGTGCACCAGGCTAAACAGCCGGGCACCCCCTGTCGACAGGGCTGTCGACAGGGCAGTCGACATGCCTAAGACCCCTGTCGACAGGCCTATCGACATGGGGTCCTGGGCGGGAATTTTTCCCGCCTGCCCAGTTTGCCCTAATTCCTGTTTTTAAATTTAAAATTTAAATCTGTTTTTACTTAGGATTTTTCTGCAAACTTCAATGGGCCTTAACTGAGTCATACGGACTCCGATTTTCGAAAACTCAGACTCTATTCCGCGTATTTTTCCGAGACGAACGCAATGGCATAGCCCGTTTCCCTTGATTCACATTTTATAATTAAATTCTGCCTCAATTTACGTTATAACAGGTTATTTGAAAATACGGGTTGTTACACTACTGCACTGATAAGTAGCCCATCATTCATTTTCAGTGGTGAATCGAAGTTATGAACTTCGACAACTCCTTAGCACACGTCCCACAGCAAAGCCGAACCATGAAGTGAACTCATCGGTTCCCAACTGGATCCTGAGCTCTAACTTCCCATATTGGACTACCTTTACATCTCGGGTTATTGGTCAATACTGGGTCGGGTCGGGTTCTCTTCAAACCATCGGTTCGGGTCGGGTGTCTGCGTTGCGTTAGCTCATGGTCCTCCTCTGGCACGGTTCGGTTCGGGTCCACTCCATCGCATCGGTTCGGGTCGGGTGTCCCCCTTCAGGTCGGGTCGGGTGCCATCTCCCATCCAGTTCGTGCTTCCGCTCCGATCCGCTCCCTCGTTCTTCACCTGCTCCGATCCGATCCACCCTCCTTTATCCGCTCCGATCCCTCCTCCTTAATCCGATCCGATCCCAGTTCAGTTAGCGTGGCCTTCCTTTTTGCCAATTTTCTCAAGTTTCAGGTTCCGATCCGATCGAATCCCTTGCCCAGTTCAACATATTCGATCCGAGCCCCTATATCCGATCCTGCACTGTTTCCTGAAGCTTTTCCAGCAAGTGTTTACACCATTCGACGACGTTTTCGACCATTCTAACTATTGAAATCAATCACAAAGCATATCATACAGTCATAGCAACATGCATAATCAACCACAAACATCAAAACATCAATATGATAGGTTAAAATGGATCAAACATACCCAAAATCTCATATTTCCCATTAAGCATGTTTAGGTGAAACTAATGATAGGATTAGCAAAACTTAACCAAATTAACCCAAATTCATATCAGAGGTCTTAAACATCATTTAGGAATTTATGAACATTTTTCCAGAATTTTATCATGCTTAAATTCGCTAATTAACACTAATTACCCTTAATTAGCCATAATTAGTGCAAAACTATGCAAAACACTCACCTTAGCCACAAATAAACTAAGATCTGAATTAAATCTCTGATTTGATGTGAATCCCAATGCTAAACAGCAGCTCCAATGTTGATTTGGTGTAGATCTTCCTTGATTAGAGGTTGCTAAGCTTAATCCTTGACCAAAAAATGATTTAGAGGTTGGAGGCCATTTTTAGGGTTCCTTGGAGATAAGTGGAGGCTAGAAAACTAAAATGGAATGATTCTCTACTTCATTTCAGCCTCCCCATAACCCTAATCCCGAAATGGGTTATGGGCCTACTCACTAATCACCCTATTTGACCCGGTTAAGCAGTTTTTCACCCTCCAAACCTTATTTCAGCCATATCTCCCAAACGGTAAGTCCGTTTGGCTGTTATGACCACTCTACGGAAAGGTAAACCATCAAACGAATCTAATGGAAGTGGTTTCAGGTCAAAATTCCTTTCCAGTCAAAAGTTACGGCCAAAACAAGATCAGTTAGGGGCAAAATGGTCATTTAAAAATCGACAAAAATCATGAACATGGGAAATGACTCTAATGGATGTTTCCCAAAGTTACATGACCATATGACTTCACATGGGAAAGAAATAAATATTCTACGATCCTATGATGTGTAGAATACGGGTCGTTACAGAACACCTCTAGCGGGATGTCCCCGAGTCCTCACATGGAACTCTACCAACACAAGACTGGCCCATCACTATATTATGTCACCCATGTAGTAGATGGTACCGAATATATTATTTCCTCGATCGTGACTGACTCTAACGGAGATCCCGGAATTTCCACACATCCACATAAATAAAAATACCTGGGCTGTATACCATGATATCATCTTACAACCAAAATGGAAATAATCATACCCCAATGGGAGGACCAAGATGCACCATAACAACCCTTGTCAAATATAAGAATTGAGAAGGACAACACATGATAATGGATCAAGAAGACAAAATTTGTTGTCCTTTTTTTTGTATTTCCTTTTTTCTTATGAAATGAGTGGCCTGATAGGGACTTAGGATTCTAATGATGCAGCTATCTAGGAGTTTGTTACAAGAATGCGACTATAAATTAATGATGAAAATGTTGAAGTATGCGATACTATGTGTTAGACTGAGGAGGAAATTTCGGATCTGGAGGATATTTCGGGATATTTCGGATATTTAGGATCTGGAGGATATTTCGGGATGTTGAGGATATTGAGGATTTGGATGATATTTTCAGATCTGGAGGATATTTAGGATCTGGAGGATATTTGGGATCTGGAGGATATTTCATATATTTCAGATATTTCGGATCTAGAGGAAATTTTGGGAATTTCCATATACTTCCCTATGCCTATATAAGCTACGTCGAATCCAAAAGGAGGAGGTACAACAAAATCAAGAGATTAAATCAAGGTTTATTCTAATTAGGGTTTAGGCAATCCTAATCTTCTTCGATTCCTTTCTCCACAAAATCAAATTTTTCTAGTAAATTTGATAACTGTAGTCAATCTCTTGTACTCTTCTATTGATATCAATAAAGGTTTCTCTTCAGAGTGGACATACACTGACAAGACGTTGGTGGAACCACTATAAATCCCTGTGTGATTTAGTTTCTCGTTATTGCTTTATTATTTCCATTGTTTGGTGATTGTGATTGTGATTGGCTTGGATAAGATTGAGATTGTTCGATTGGTGGTTTTTGCACTATTACCACGATCTCGTTTTCCGCGGCGTTGGGGATTTTTGATTTAAGCGGTCTTGAATCAAAATTTCTCCACAACATTTGGTATCAGAGCATTGGTGTTGGTAGATAGTTGTAGAAATGCCGGAATCAGGTTCAAATAATCCATTAACAGTTAGTCCAAGTGGTGTAGCTCCTTATGTACCTAGGTCGTATGCAGCTGCTGGTTCACAATTGGTTATCCATAAGTGGAATGATGATAATGATTGCGAAAAGTGGCAATGGAATATGAAAGCGGTTCTTAGGTGGAATCGGGTACATCGGGTGGTGTTTGATACACATTTATTGCCAGAGGACATCTCAGATGTGGAGAGAGAAGAAATTGAAGAGTGGGCACTCACTACACTTCAACTTGCCATGGGGGAGAATGTTATTTTCAAATTTAGTGGTGAGACGACTGCTAAAGGTATTTGTAACAAGTTGGAGGAATTGTATATGAAGAAGTCACTCACAAATCAACTGATCTTGTTGCGGACTTTCTTTACCTACAAGAAGAAGGAAGGAACTTCGCTAAAGGCGCACTTAAATGTGTTTGATGATTTGCTAATGAAGATAAAGGCGGTAGATTTAAAGATTGAAGAGGAGTAGAAGGAGATGATATTGTTATGTTCATTGCCTGAGCGCTATACTGGGTTCTTAAACAGTTTGATTTATGGCTGGGATACATTTTCTCTAAATAATGTCAAGACGGGTCTTCTTAGTGAGGAATTGCGAGATCAGATGAAGGAGCTGAGTGATGGTAGTATGGTGTTGGTAATGGTCAAGGTTTATTTGCTGAGAAAGAAAAGTCAGAGAAGAAGGGAAACCGGGGGCGTTCTAAGTCTAAGATGCCCGGTGGAAGAGGAAAATCATAAGAAAGAAATGGCAAGTGCTTTATATGTAAGAAACCTGGTCACTGGAAGGATTGTCCAGACAAGGGGAAGAAGAAAGTAGCATTTTCATCAGTTGCGGTGGAGAGAGATGTTGGTGAGGGAGACGTAGATGTTTTGTCAGCAGTAGCATCAGATGTTTCGGGCATCGATTGGGTGCTTGATTCGGGGGCTTCATATCACATGACGCATAATAGGAATTGTTTTTCTTCTTATGTTGAATGGGAAGGAAAATCAATTGTTATGGGAAATGGTGCAGTTTGCGAGTCGAAGGGCATTGGATCCGTGCAATTTCGGATGTTTGACGGAGTGGTTCGTACTCTCACTAACGTGCGCTATGTTATGGGACTACGGAAGTCACTTATCTCTTTGGGACAATTGGATTCTTTAAGTTGTAAGATCACCATTGAGAGTGGTAGCTTGAGGGTTTCGAAGGGTGCGCTTGTGGTTATGAAGGGTGCTAAAACTCATGGTATCTATTTGCTTCAAGGAGTGACCGTGGAAGGCGAAACTTGTGTCAGTATTGATAGTTCTCGTGGCTCAGATGCTACACGGCTGTGGCATTTGAGATTGGGTCATGTCTCGGAGAGGAGTTTAGATGTTCTTCATCGAAGGGAGATGATTGATGGTGAGAGTTTCAGCAAGTTGGAGTTTTGTGAGGAATGTGTCATGTGGAAGCAAACTAGAGTATCATTCGGTGAAGGAAACATGATTCAAGAGGGATTATTGAGTATGTGCGTACGGATGTTTAGGGGCCAGCACCTGTAGCTTCTTTGGGAGGAGCAAGATATTATATTTCTTTCATTGATGATTTTTCTCGGAAGGTTTGGGTGTATGTAATGAAGGCCAAGTCGGAGGCATTTACAAGATTCAAAGAATGGAAGGCTCTTGTTGAGAATGAGAGTGGAAAGACTTTGAAGGTTCTTAGGTCCGATAATGGCGGCGAATATGTTTTCGGAGAATTTCTGAATTTTTGTAAGCATCATGGTATTCGGAGGCATTTTTGTAACACCCCACTCCCGCTATAGTCACTCACTAAGGGAATGCCATAGCATCGGTGGAGTATTTTAGTGAATATAGAACAGAAAAATTACAACAAGACAGATATAAATAGTACTTGAAATTTTAAAACATCATCTCATAACAGCGGAAGTAAAACATGCCTGGTTACATCATAAAACCACAATAAAGGTCAAGTACAATATCCATCAAAATAAAGAAGTACATAATCCCACTCTCATACAATAGCCAAAACAAAAGAAAAGATAACTGGATAACTGGAGCTTTACATCTATCCAAGCTCCTAAAGACTGGAACAGCAATCCGATCAAGCTCCACTACTGCTAGGATCCACCGTAGGACCTGAGGGTTGGGAAAAATAAAATAAAAACAACGGGGTCAGACATAAGTCTGAGCGAGTCCTATAACTTTAACAATACAATCGTTAAAGTAACCAGAGAAGACATAAACTGATATACGGTAACATATAGGGATGAATGACTACTCTAAGCAGTCAACTAAACTAAGATAAAAGATAATGACGCATCTACCCTTCCAAAGGTAAATTACTAAACTGCACCACACCAGTCGTTCCTAATTTAAAGGTTGATCCCACCCATGGACTTATAAAATTAACTTAATAGTACTTGCGTACCCCTAGGTGACCAAGTAGACGCCACGGGGCCCTACAATCCACTAGGTGTACGCACTACTCCCCATTCGATCGGCTCCCTAACGTAGATACCCGTGCTGGCCCCACCATGGGGTGTACCATTCCCCAACGTGGCAACCCGATATAATTAACGGTGCACGGCTTATATCTACACGATGCAACAACGGCTTACCTACCATCCCGGGCCCACTCACGCATATGAAGCCCGTTGGACTTGCGTTGCCACCGCTAACCCGTTAGCCTCTTACAGTCAAGCCCAGTATGCGTGTCCCGTCCTTGACATGGGTCGAGCCCACA
Organism: Allium sativum; assembly: GCA_030737875.1. Classification (NCBI taxonomy): domain Eukaryota; kingdom Viridiplantae; phylum Streptophyta; class Magnoliopsida; order Asparagales; family Amaryllidaceae; genus Allium; species Allium sativum. Next base: position 384,468,354 of record CM060924.1, read on the forward strand.
AAGATACGTATGGGTTACTGGTTGAAATGGGCCTCTCACAAGCTACCCACCTAAGCTTGTCCCTTTTTCTAGTGTATCCCACTTAACCCTTTAATCATGTTTTAATTACATGTTCCACTTTGGTTAAGTATTCTAATCGTATTTTCTATTGCCACCCAAGGCAACCCACTAGGTTCCTTATGCCACCCAAGGCACCCACTTAACCCCTCATGTCCCTCTACATGCTAATATGGTTAAGTGTTTCTTAATTAATTAATTAAGATCGTAACCTTTGTAAAGACCTCTCACATTAGACTGTCTTTTATGACCGCTGGTTAAGCCGGTTGGGTCCGGGCAGCCTTATGTCATAACCGAGTCTAACCTCGTGTCTTTACATTAATCACGTATTTAGTTTGTGCCTAAGACCTCTCACATTGGGCTAACATTTGTAGCAACTGGTTAAGCCGGTTGGGTCCGGGCAGTTTTACGCTACAACTGAGTCCAACCTCGTGTCTTAGTCAATTAATTACACCTAATTAATTACCCTCATAATTTAAATTAATTATCCCTAATTAATATTAAGCTTTTCATAACATGGGTAGACCTAACTCAATAGGTAAATTCCCATGGGGTAGACCTAACTCAATAGGTAAATTCCCAACACATAGTATGGGTACACCTAACTTAATAGGCAAATTCCCATACTATGTTCCTTTATTTTATGTTATGCATAATTATATTAATTTCACACAATCTTATTAACTTATGCATTTAATTACCCCATCGTTCCCACGTAATTTCGTTCTCATGACATAACACATATAAAAGGTGTCAACTTGCATATGAATGAACATGTTTCAAAGGTGCCATCTTGCATATTAACAAACACATAACTTGCATATGAACTTGCATAATATGTCACATAATTTGCATATAATCTTGTATAACATGTCACATAACTTGCATATAATATGTCACATAACTTGCATATAATATGTCACATAACTTACATATTCACTTGCATAATATACTTGCATATTAACCCATAGACTTGCATAATGTGTCATCATGAACTTGCATATTAACAAACATGTAACTTGCATATTAACAAACATGTAACTTGCATAGCATATCTTGCATATTAACATACATGTAACTTGCATATTAACAAACATGTAACTTGCATAGCATATCTTGCATATTAACATACATGTAACTTGCATATTAACAAACATGTAACTTGCATAGCATATCACCATAAACTTGCATAACATGCATATGATCACATAGCCCACAACTTGCATATTTAGCATCATGCAAACATAACATACATCATATTAAACTTGCATAAACTTACATACTCAACATGCATAAACATGCATAAACATACATACTCAACATGCATAAACATAAGATTAATGCTAACATCATATCATATGATTCAAGACTCATTAATCCACATACAAAACCATAAATCCCATCACATCTCATCTACCTAGTTTAACAAAAGATCATCAAAGTGATAGAAACTCACAACTAGCAATTTTGCACTCCAAATGAAGAAGATTAAGATGCTTAGAAGGGATTAGAGGTTGATTAGAGAGTGATTAGCTTGCAACCCTCTTCATAAATTAGTGGAGGCCATGAGAGCTAGCATTTTGCCATAGTTTAGTTGTATGATAGATTAATGATGATTTAGGGCTAGGTTAGGGTCTTATTTATAGATTAGGTGAGTGTTTTAGGCCCTTAGATTAACCCTAGATTAGATTAGGACCCTTAGATTTCGGAACCCTCTAGAACATAGCCCAAGACTCAACCAAGACCAGACCTGGTGCACCCAGATCAACAGGGCCGACACCCTGTGTCGACACCCCTGTCGACAGGGCTGTCGACACTCCTGTCGACACCCCTGTCGACATGCCTGTCGACACGGGGCTAGGCGGGAATTTTTCCCCCTTTTCCTCTTTTGGCTCCAAACTTGTTTTAGAGCTGAATTTTAAATCTGTTTTTAAATTTAAATTTTCTAAAAACTTCTTTGGCCCATAACCGGGCCATACGGACTCCGATTCTCGAAAACTCGGACTCTATTTCGCGTATTTTTCCGAGACGAACGCAATGACGCAGCCCGTTTCCCCTGGTTCTCACATCTGAGATTAATTATTTTGTAATTAGTGAATACTAGTATTAATTGAAATTCGGGGTGTTACATTCTCCCCTCCTTAATGGATTTCGTCCCCGAAATCTCTAAGCTAAGGAGAACGTATCCTACCAACCAAACAACCATCTACTAAACCATCAACCACAAGCAACCATTATCCTTAGAAACTTCTAATGATGTATGAACATATGCAGAAGGTGCGTGTATATGTCCGTATACTAATGCAAAATCAGGCGGTCTACTGATTCAGTCGACCTCCTTAATGCAAACCATGATAGTGTCATGCATCCAATATGTATGCGAAACCCTATTGACACATACAAATTTCTACATGCGTGCACAACCATACACAAAAATGCATCATCCATATGATAACACAGCCATGATACATCCATCAATCTAACTACCACATCCATTTATGCGATATGCAATATGAAGTGACTGAGCCGATCTAGTGCCTAATGTGTGTGTATATGCATCCACGAGCAACCACTAGCAAACAATTGCATCCACATGCATCCATCAACCATAACATGTTTCAAACACATGTTTCAACCATAGGTTTTACCCTATCTAAAGGTCATAGGTACTAGCGAGAGGATATACTAAAGATAAGATAAGTACTAGACAAGCGATAAAGGAGAAGTTAAAAGACATACTCTCAAAAAGAAATGGATACAAAGAACGCATCTTCGCTTCCGTCTCCCAAGTAGCATTGCTTTCGTCATCTCCCCATTGCACCTTCACTAGCTGAACTTCTCTGTTCCTCAACTTCCTAGTTTCTGACCCAAGGATGCGAGTAGGAGCTCGTCGAATTGTCGCATCACGCTCTACCTCTACATCTCTAAGCAAGCTCGGCTCTACCACCTCTGCGGTCTCATGTAAGCACTTCCTCAAATGTGATACATGGAATACATCATGAACACCACTAAGTCTGTCGGGCAACTCCACCCTATATGCCATTCGTCCAATCCTTTCCTTAATAGGAAACGGCCCAACAAACCTCGGCGCTAACTTCCCAACGGACCCAAAGCGAACAACATTTCTCAACGGAGATACTTTGACAAAAACCATGTCCCCTACCTCAAACTCAAGATCCGTCCTTCTCTGATCCGCATAAGATTTCTGTCTATCTTGTGCTGCCTTCATCCTTCTTCGAATCAAATCAATCTTCTCTGAAGTCACTCTAACCATATCTGGCCCAAGCAAGATCTTTTCCGTAGATTCCCACCAACATGTAGGAGATCGACAAGGCCTTCCATAAAGAGCTTCGAAAGGAGCCATACCAATACTGGACTGAAAGCTGTTATTATATGCGAACTCCACCAAAGGAAGATGTTCTTCCCATGTACCTCCAAAATCCAAGATACAAAGCCTCAAGAGATCTTCTAAGATACGGTTCACCCTCTCGGTCTGACCGTCCGTCTGAGGATGATATGCGGTGCTCAAACACAACTGAGTCCCTACCGCCTCTTGCAAGCTTCTCCAAAACTCACTAGTGAAGATAGGATCTCGATCACTCACAATGCTGGATGGTATGCCATGCAATCTAACAATCTCTCTAACATAGACTGAAGCAAGCCATGGAGCGGTCCTCTTACTCTTTACGGGTATAAAATGGGCACTCTTGGTAAGTCTGTCTACCACAACCCAAATTCCCGTATTGCCCTTCCTCGATCTCGGTAACCCATCGATAAAATCCATCGAGACACTATCCCACTTCCATTGCGGAACTTCCAATGGGTGTAGCAACCCACCGGGTTTCCTTTGCTCCGCTTTAACTTGTTGGCACACTAAGCATCTAGCCACATACTCGGCCACATCTTTCTTCATACCGGCCCAGAAGAAAACTCTCTTCATATCTTGGTACATTTTGTCTCCACCGGGATGAATAGTCATTCTTGAACGATGTGCATCATCCAAAATAGCCTTCTTCAAACCCTCATCTTGCGGTACACAAAGTCTACCGTCTCTATGCAACCATCCCTTATCATCTATGGTGTATCTACCCAAATGGCTGGACGACTCCCCCCTCATAAGCTTCTCTACCAACTCAACCAACTGTGGGTCGTCTTGCTGAGCCTCGCCAATCCGTCCCAAAAGAGTAGGTCTAACCTCCAAGGATGCCAACAAACCAGGTACAAAGTCAACAGAAGGTCTGAAGTCGAACAAAGAAAGAAACTCCAAGCTTCGCCGTTCCACGAACAACAGACTCAAAGATAGCCTTTTTCTACTCAAGGCGTCTGCCACCACGTTACCCTTGCCAGGAGTATACGCTATCTCGAAATCATAGGATGCTAAGAACTCCATCCACCTTTGCTGTCTTAAGTTTAGATCCTTCTGAGAGAATAAGTACTTCAATGATTTATGGTCAGTGAACAACTCGAATCTCTCACCAAGAAGATAATGGCGCCAAGACTTAAGTGCGAAAACAATCGCGGCCAACTCTAGATCATGGGTAGGGTAATTCTTCTCATGCACTCTCAATTGCCTTCCTCCATAGGCTATTACCCTTCCCTCTTGCATCAAGACTGCGCCTAATCCTGTCCCACAAGCATCGGTATAAACAACAAACGGCTTACTCCCATCTGGAAGCACTAAAACTGGAGCGGTGGTCAAAGCTCTCTTTAACCGTCGGAAAGCATCATCACAATCTATGTCCCATGAGAAAACCAGATTCTTCTTCGTCAAGCGGGTTAATGGGGATGATATCTTCGCGAAGTCTTTGATGAACTTCCTATAATATCCTGCCAACCCCAAGAAACTTCTTACTTCGGTAGCATTTCTAGGAACTTTCCAATCCTGGATAGATACTATCTTTGCGGGATCCACAGCTATCCCTTCCTTAGAGACCACATGCCCTAAGAATCGTACTTCTCTTCTCCAAAAATGACATTTAGAGAATTTAGCTTTAAGACTATGTGCTCGAAGAGTCTCCAACACTTCTCTGAGATGTAAGGCATGCTCTTCTTCACTCTTGGAAAAGACCAAGATGTCATCCACAAAGACTACAACGAACTTATTCAGATACTCTCTGAACACTCTACTCATTAAATCAACAAAGTATGCAGGGGCGTTTGTCAACCCAAATGGCATCACAAGCCACTCATAAAACCCATCCGGAGTCCGGAAAGCAGTCTTCTCTATACTGTCCTCCGCCACTCTTAACTGATGAAACCCTGTAGCTAAGTCCATTTGCGAAAACACTGAGGCGCCAACCAACTGATCAAAGAGATCATCTATTCTTGGTAATGGGTGTCTATTCTTCTTCGTGAGCTTATTAAGTTCTCTATAATCCACACAAAGTCTGAGGGACCCATCCGCCTTTGTGGCAAACACTACTGGAGCTCCCCACTCCGATATACTTCGCCTTATGAACCCCTTCTCAAGCAACTCCCCTACTTGCTTATGAAGTTCTCTTCTCTCACGAGGAGCCATGTGGCGCACTGGCAAAGACACTGGTTTGGCATTATCCACCAAATAAATTCGGAAATCTATCTCCCGCTTCGGAGGCAAATCCTTCACCTCTTCAAACACATCCGGATATTCCCGGACCACTCTGACAGAACGCAAACACTCAACCGAGGCATCGAGCGATTCAAGATAACTTAGCAAAACAGATTCCATGGGATTACAAGAGATCTCGAGAGTATTACCCAAGCGGGTCATAAGCCTGACAACTCTCCTTTCACAATCAAGAACGGCACCATTACTGGATAACCAGTCCATGCCCAAAATCAACCCATAGCCCGTGAAGCCTAATACAAAAGCATCACATCTAATCTCAACGCTAAGTATAGAAATCTTCAAACCCAAACATATCATAGACAGATATATAGAGCCCCCAATTGGGTTTGAAACAACCAAGGGATCATCAACTAGACTGGTGTCTAAGTGCAGTGATTCAACTAACGATGATGAGATAAAAGAATGCGATGCGCCAGAGTCAAACAAAGTACGAACTGGATGATCAAACAGAAAAACCAGACTTTCAACGGAAATAGTTCCACCTCTCTGCTGAATCGGTGGAACTGAGAGAGCCTGAACTTGCCCCCCTGACTGAGGTGGTGCTATAAGAGCTTGCACCTGACCTCCTGAGGTAGACCCCGTCCTCTGCCCCTTCTTTGGGCAATCCTTCACAAGATGTCCTGCCTCACCACAATGAAAGCAACCGGTCTTCTTCTTCTTGCGACAATCCTTGCTGAGGTGGCCTGGGGTCCCACAATTGAAGCACTTCTTCTTCTTCTTCTTTTTGTCACCATTGCCTTTTCCACCCTTGCCTTGTTGTTGTTGTTGCGGTTTCTTCTGATCCCCCTTTTTCTCTGGTGCCTTAGAATTCTTATCATCCTCATGCATAAGTGCCATGTAGACAAGCTTCTCAAAGGTGGCCCCCATAGGAATGTGAGTCATAGCTATTCCTTGCAGTGGTTCGTTCAAGCCTCTAACGAACCTCAAAGCCTTCTTCTCCGGTGTATTCACCAACTCTATGCCAAACCTTGCTAATTGATTGAATTTGTTGACATATTCTTTCACTGTGAGATTCCCTTGCTTCAAATTCAAGAACTTCTCCATAAACAGATTCTCTTCCGCCCTTGAGAGAAACTTAGCCCCAAACCTTTGCTTAAAATCTGCCCAAGAGTCAACAGGGCGTTCTCCATTAGTGACCTCCCACCAGAATGAGGCCTCTCCCTTCATTAACCAAGCCGCCAACTTGACTTTCTTTCCCTCTTCCACTTCAAAGATATCTAGCAACTCTTCCACTTCCTTAAGCCAATCTCTAGCCTCTACGAAAGTCTCTGAACCTAGAAAAGGTTTTCCTCCTATAGCCTTGAACTCCTTGCAAACCTTAGCAAAATTATCCACTCTAGGATGAGGAGGAGGAGCGGTTGCCTCTGGTGTAGTAGCATTGGCTGGACCCGCAGCCGCGGCCCTAGCCTCTTGTAACCTCCTATACCATAGTGGTATAACTAAACCCTCCGGGATGTTAAGATCTTCAGCCATGCTGAAACGAAAGAGGAAAGATTCAAAAAGGAGATTCCGAAAGATAACGATATGGCTATTGGGGATTATGCTTTTCTTTTTCAAAAACTTTTCTCTTAAAAGACATGTTTTTGAAAATACTTTTTTTTTTCAAAAATATTCTTAGAAAATAATTTTTCTAAAAATTTTATCTGTTCCGGTAACCTTAAGCTCTGATACCACGTGTAACACCCCACTCCCGCTATAGTCACTCACTAAGGGAATGCCATAGCATCGGTGGAGTATTTTAGTGAATATAGAACAGAAAAATTACAACAAGACAGATATAAATAGTACTTGAAATTTTAAAACATCATCTCATAACAGCGGAAGTAAAACATGCCTGGTTACATCATAAAACCACAATAAAGGTCAAGTACAATATCCATCAAAATAAAGAAGTACATAATCCCACTCTCATACAATAGCCAAAACAAAAGAAAAGATAACTGGATAACTGGAGCTTTACATCTATCCAAGCTCCTAAAGACTGGAACAGCAATCCGATCAAGCTCCACTACTGCTAGGATCCACCGTAGGACCTGAGGGTTGGGAAAAATAAAATAAAAACAACGGGGTCAGACATAAGTCTGAGCGAGTCCTATAACTTTAACAATACAATCGTTAAAGTAACCAGAGAAGACATAAACTGATATACGGTAACATATAGGGATGGATGACTACTCTAAGCAGTCAACTAAACTAAGATAAAAGATAATGACGCATCTACCCTTCCAAAGGTAAATTACTAAACTGCACCACACCAGTCGTTCCTAATTTAAAGGTTGATCCCACCCATGGACTTATAAAATTAACTTAATAGTACTTGCGTACCCCTAGGTGACCAAGTAGACGCCACGGGGCCCTACAATCCACTAGGTGTACGCACTACTCCCCATTCGATCGGCTCCCTAACGTAGATACCCGTGCTGGCCCCACCATGGGGTGTACCATTCCCCAACGTGGCAACCCGATATAATTAACGGTGCACGACTTATATCTACACGATGCAACAACGGCTTACCTACCAGCCCGGCCCCACTCACGCATATGAAGCCCGTTGGACTTGCGTTGCCACCGCTAACCCGTTAGCCTCTTACAGTCAAGCCCAGTATGCGTGTCCCGTCCTTGACATGGGTCGAGCCCACAAAGATACGTATGGGTTACTGGTTGAAATGGGCCTCTCACAAGCTACCCACCTAAGCTTGTCCCTTTTTCTAGTGTATCCCACTTAACCCTTTAATCATGTTTTAATTACATGTTCCACTTTGGTTAAGTATTCTAATCGTATTTTCTATTGCCACCCAAGGCAACCCACTAGGTTCCTTATGCCACCCAAGGCACCCACTTAACCCCTCATGTCCCTCTACATGCTAATATGGTTAAGTGTTTCTTAATTAATTAATTAAGATCGTAACCTTTGTAAAGACCTCTCACATTAGACTGTCTTTTATGACCGCTGGTTAAGCCGGTTGGGTCCGGGCAGCCTTATGTCATAACCGAGTCTAACCTCGTGTCTTTACATTAATCACGTATTTAGTTTGTGCCTAAGACCTCTCACATTGGGCTAACATTTGTAGCAACTGGTTAAGCCGGTTGGGTCCGGGCAGTTTTACGCTACAACTGAGTCCAACCTCGTGTCTTAGTCAATTAATTACACCTATTTAATCACCCTCATAATTTAAATTAATTATCCCTAATTAATATTAAGCTTTTCATAACATGGGTAGACCTAACTCAATAGGTAAATTCCCATGGGGTAGACCTAACTCAATAGGTAAATTCCCAACACATAGTATGGGTACACCTAACTTAATAGGCAAATTCCCATACTATGTTCCTTTATTTTATGTTATGCATAATTATATTAATTTCACACAATCTTATTAACTTATGCATTTAATTACCCCATCGTTCCCACGTAATTTCGTTCTCATGACATAACACATATAAAAGGTGTCAACTTGCATATGAATGAACATGTTTCAAAGGTGCCATCTTGCATATTAACAAACACATAACTTGCATATGAACTTGCATAATATGTCACATAATTTGCATATAATCTTGTATAACATGTCACATAACTTGCATATAATATGTCACATAACTTGCATATAATATGTCACATAACTTACATATTCACTTGCATAATATACTTGCATATTAACCCATAGACTTGCATAATGTGTCATCATGAACTTGCATATTAACAAACATGTAACTTGCATATTAACAAACATGTAACTTGCATAGCATATCTTGCATATTAACATACATGTAACTTGCATATTAACAAACATGTAACTTGCATAGCATATCTTGCATATTAACATACATGTAACTTGCATATTAACAAACATGTAACTTGCATAGCATATCACCATAAACTTGCATAACATGCATATGATCACATAGCCCACAACTTGCATATTTAGCATCATGCAAACATAACATACATCATATTAAACTTGCATAAACTTACATACTCAACATGCATAAACATGCATAAACATACATACTCAACATGCATAAACATAAGATTAATGCTAACATCATATCATATGATTCAAGACTCATTAATCCACATACAAAACCATAAATCCCATCACATCTCATCTACTTAGTTTAACAAAAGATCATCAAAGTGATAGAAACTCACAACTAGCAATTTTGCACTCCAAATGAAGAAGATTAAGATGCTTAGAAGGGATTAGAGGTTGATTAGAGAGTGATTAGCTTGCAACCCTCTTCATAAATTAGTGGAGGCCATGAGAGCTAGCATTTTGCCATAGTTTAGTTGTATGATAGATTAATGATGATTTAGGGCTAGGTTAGGGTCTTATTTATAGATTAGGTGAGTGTTTTAGGCCCTTAGATTAACCCTAGATTAGATTAGGACCCTTAGATTTCGGAACCCTCTAGAACATAGCCCAAGACTCAACCAAGACCAGACCTGGTGCACCCAGATCAACAGGGCCGACACCCTGTGTCGACACCCCTGTCGACAGGGCTGTCGACACTCCTGTCGACACCCCTGTCGACATGCCTGTCGACACGGGGCTAGGCGGGAATTTTTCCCCCTTTTCCTCTTTTGGCTCCAAACTTGTTTTAGAGCTGAATTTTAAATCTGTTTTTAAATTTAAATTTTCTAAAAACTTCTTTGGCCCATAACCGGGCCATACGGACTCCGATTCTCGAAAACTCGGACTCTATTTCGCGTATTTTTCCGAGACGAACGCAATGACGCAGCCCGTTTCCCCTGGTTCTCACATCTGAGATTAATTATTTTGTAATTAGTGAATACTAGTATTAATTGAAATTCGGGGTGTTACAATTTTACTACACCAAGAGATCCGTAATCTAGTGGAGTGGCGGAGAGAATGAACCGAAATCTACTAGAGAAAGCTCGATGCTTGAGATTGACATTGGGTTTGTCTAAGGGATTTTGGGTCGAAGTTTTGTCAACCGCGGTGCATATTATTAATCGAATTTTGTGCTCGGCTATTGATAACAAAATTCCTGAGGAAGTGTGGAAGGGGAAGAGCATTGACTTGAGTTATCTTCGTGTATTTGGCACTCCTGTTTATGTGCATGATCCGGGGAATGGTAAGCTCTCACCTAGAACTTTCAAAGGGATTTTTCTCGGTTATATGGATGGCGTCAAAGGCTATCGGATTTGGAATCCGAAAACAAAGAAGACTATGGTTTCTCGTCATGTTACTTTTGATGATTCAGCTATGTTCAAGGAGAACGAAGGCTCATCGAATGTTCCGGATTTGGTTCATGGTGAATCAAAGGAGAAGGAAGTTATTCCAACTTTCAGGCCTAGAGAGAGTAGAGTTGTTGGAGGTGCTTGCGAGGTGAATGCGGTTGATGTTACATCACATAGTCCAGAGGATTCCTCTAGTAGTGTTGGTGATGTGCACGAGCCTAGAGAAGATTCAGTTCAAGGTGGAGCTGAAGGAAGACCGGATGATGGCGTTGCTACTCAGGTTGGTCATCATGCTATAAGGCCACCCGAAAGATATGGTGATTGAAACTATCTTAGCTTTTGTGAGAATTTGGACTATGCTCTTCATGTAGTCCAAGAAGAGCCGATGGACCTTGGTGACGTTATGGATTCGAGTGATAGCTCGAAGTGGATTTGCGCCACGGAGGAAGAGATGCAATCGTTGATGGAGAACCAAACTTGGGAGTTGGTTCCACTTCCTCAAGGAAACTGTGCTATTGGGTGCAAATGGATATATATGATGAAGGATGATGGAAGATACAAAGCTAGGCTACTAGCTAAGGGGTTTGCACAGAGGAAAAGGAAGGAGTATGATGAGATCTTCGCACCGGTTGTGAGGCATACTTCTATCTGGATATTACTTGCATTAGTTGCTATTTACGACTTGGAGTTGGAGCAACCAGATGTTAAAACCGCCTTCTTGCATGGAGACTTGGATGAAGACATCTACATGGAGCAACCGGAAGGATTTGTTGTAGAAGGTAAGTCAGAACTAGTTTGCAAGTTGAAGAAATCACTATATGGTTTAAAGCAATCACCTAGGCGATGGTACAAGAGATTTGATCATTTAATGCTTGAAAGTGGCTTCCATCGAAGCATCAAGGATGCTTGCGTTTATTTCAAGAGGTTAAGAAATGATTGTTGGGTGTATTTACTCTTGTATGTGGACGATATGCTCATTGCTTATAAGGACAAGGCAGAAATCAACAAGTTGAAAGAGAAATTAAAGGCGAAGTTTGAAATGAAAGACCTTGGAGAAGCAAAGACGATTTTGGGCATGGAAATTGAAAGAGATCGAAAGCATTTTGAGTTGAAATTAACTCAAAAGGAGTACATTAAGAAAGTGCTTTGCCGGTTTCGCATGGAGAATGCAAAGGTGTCAAATACACCCTTACCTTTGCATATAAAGCTTTCGAGTAAGGGATCACCTATCGAGGAGAAAGACAAGGCTTATATGGCAAAGGTGCCATATGCTAGTGCGGTTGGAAGTTTGATGTATGTCATGGTGTGTACAAGACCCGATATTGCAAATGTCGTCGGGGTGGTTAGTCAGTATATGGCTAATCCGGGGAAATCGCATTGGGAAGCCGTAAAGGCTATATTGAGATACTTGAAAGGCACAACATCTCATGGTCTTGTTTTTTGTGGTAGTGATGGATTGAGTTGCAAGTTAGTTGGTTATTGTGACTCGGACTACGCCGGTGATATAGATCGAAGGAAATCAACTTCCGGGTATGTCTTCACACTTGGTGGTACGACCATTAGTTGGAGATCGAGATTGGAAACTATAGTTGCTTTATCCACTACGGAGGCGGAGTTGATAGCCGCTGTGGAAACAGCAAAGTAGACACTCTATTTGAAGCGACTATTGTGTGACTTGGTTTTCGAACATGAGAGTATCGATGTTCGATGTGATAGTCAAGTGCTATACATTTGGCAGAGAATTTGGCATTTAGCTCATGAAAGAAGCATATTGAAGTGAGAGAGTCATTTCTAGTAGCCATGGACGAAGACAAGCAAGTATGCCTTCGGAAAGTGCACACAAAGGATAACGCGGCGGACATGTTCACTAAGGCATTGCTGATTGGAAAGTTCGAGCATTGCTCAAACTTAATTCGCTTGGAGAGATGCTAGGTGCCACGTGGTGGCACAGTTGAGAGAGAAACGTGAATGTAGAAGAGTATCGGTGAGTGGTTGGTGTTATATCTTCATGGTAAGTACTAGTTTTCACTCGCGAGTACATTGTCTTTTGGTGAGACTGGTTTAGGAGTTGGATGTTTCACCACTTCATTGAGGAGTGGGGGCTATGCCTGAACTTGTTAGTGAAGTGCAATGGGCCTTGGCTATGCTGGAGTTCATTGGGGAAACATTCAAGCTTTCTTGATTGAAGATATAAGGAAATGCTTGGGTGCATTGAAGTTTGTGATGTAGATGGATATAGTATCGATGTGGAGTGTTGAAGTATGCGATACTATGTGTTAGATTGAGGAGGAAATTTCGGATCTGGAGGATATTTCGGGATATTTCGAATATTTAGGATCTAAAGGATATTTCGGGATATTTCGAATATTTAGGATCTGGAGGATATTTTGAATCTGGAGGATTATTTCGGATCTAGAGGAAATTTTGGGAATTTCCATATACTTCCTTATGCCTATATAAGCTACATCGAATCCAAAAGGAGGAGGTACAACAAAATCAAGAGATTAGATCAAGGTTTATTCTAATTAGGGTTTAGGCAATCCTAATCTTCTTCAATTCTTTTCTCCACAAAATCAAATTTTTCTACTAAATTTGATCATTGTAATCAATCTTTTGTACTCTTCTATTTATATTAATAAATGTTTCTCTCTCAAAGTGGACGTACACTGACAAGACGTCGGTGGAACCACTATAAATCACTGTGTGATTTAGTTTCTCGTTATTGCTCTATTATTTCCATTGTTTGGTGATTGTGATTGGCTTGTATAAGATTGAGATTGTTCGATTGGTTATTTTTGCACTATTACCACGATCTCATTTTCCGCGGCGTTGAGGATTTTTGATTTAAACGGTCTTGAATCAAAATTTCTCCGGAAAATGCATTTTGGCAAGTTGGAAAAAATACAACTTCTTTTTCCTTATGAATTCTCTCCACTTCACCTCTTTTCTCCTCCTCTAATCCTTTACTATGTCTGTGTAATATCAGTTTAGCAGTAAAAGCCACATCAATTAGCGCTCACACTCAACAATCATTCTCCCCACTGTAGTTGAAACCACTTGCAACCGTGCTTTTGAAGAAGCTATTAGCCAAATCAGCGAAACTGGCAACCAGAATGCCAGTTCCATCATCACACTTCATCAAGACTTCACCACCCAATAAACATATATGACCCAACTCCAAAACTCCGTGAACATCATGACCCGTATAATGCAAAATAGTTACAACCTATAACTCCATTCAACCGACCATAATAACCTTCTATACCATCGTTACCACCAAACCTATATCCTACTCAACCAACATAACTCTGCGACCACTGTTTCTTTGTATTTCCAATTACCTATAGAGCCCAACAATGTCCCAAGCTCAATTCCACAAACCGAAGATATCTACCCAACTATTTAAACCCTATTAGCTCAGTTTCCCATCCTCTCCAACAAACTCATAAACCTACTACCACATCGTGCTCTAGACCATCATATTAACCTTCAATTCGATTCTTAACCATTAATCTATCCCCCTACCGCTACCCTTATTTCAAAAGAATGAAATCGAGTCTCAATTACAAGACATGCCCAAGACTAAATAATCTAACTGTACACAAGTCCCTCGTCATTTTTGTCAAGAGAAAGACGACACATGGCTCTCTTTTTTGTTGGTTGGCGAACCCTTAATGCCATCACCATTAAGAACTGTTTTCCTATCCTAATCGTCGATGAGCTTTTAGATGAGTTACGGGGTGTTACATATTTTCCTAAACTAAATCTACATAGTGAATTAATATATTTTCCTAAACTAGATCAACGTAGCAGATATTTGCAAATCTACGTGCATGTATATATTCAACGTTCCAAAAAAGGGCGTCTCGCACACACAAATAATCCAGTGTTTGGGTTTTGCATTATTTGGGACGTAGATCCATGAACCTTTGAACATTAGACTGTATCATGAACTGAAGTTTGTGGCAAATAGTCGGGTTGGAAATGAGTTGTGCAACAACTTTTTTTATTGACGCCCGAGTCCATTTATCGGATGTCGTTTATCGGTTACGGATTAGGATACGGAATCATATTCGCAGTTGCTTACTAGATCCATCTTGACAACCCATTCATATTGGTTTTATCCGATCTGGGCTTGTATGTGATACGGGAATCAAAGCCCAAATATGGTTTGAAGAATATCTCGATTGACTTAGTTAAAGCTTGTCATGATCAAAATTGTTGGTTATGATGCATCCATTGGAACCAAATAAGGGCTTGTCCAGCCATGTAGAAGCCAGCGAGGTCAAACAGATTGATCTTTATGGGTCAAGGGGTATGTGAAGAATCTCTTAGCTTGGAATATCCAGTTGAAAGGTTTTGGAGCCATTGAATACCGTGAGATTACATTCAGTTGGTCTTCCAAAAGTAGTGGTTTAGGAAAGTGGATACGTATTTTGAAGTGGAAGAGGTTGTAAAGCTGTTGAGTTTTATGATGGCATGGGTTAGAGTTTGAGAGATTTGTTAGAGGCTGAATCTGTTTATTTCGAAGAGCGCTTTATTGGTTGTGGAGTGTGGTTTCTTGATTGTGCAAGATAGTTTGGGTGTTGGTGTTAATGTTTTGTTGAATGACTTCGTCTATTTGGTAAAGTCATGGTTTGTGGTTGTGAGATGGATAGGTGGTGAAAACAAAGTGAAAGCACGAGAAGATGGGTGCTAAACTATGTTACTATTTGGTTTGTAGAGAAACTTTTAAAATGAGGTAGGAAATGAAGGGTAGAAAGAAAAACTATAACTAATATCTAGTTGCTCCATCATTCCATTTCATTATTATCTCAGTAAAGCATACATGTTGCCTCGCCAAAATTAAAAATAAAATAAAAAAATGAAGCATACATGTTATTATGGATAAGGGTCTTCATTCATTCATTACCAAATAAGAGCTACTTTACAAAACATACATCTCCTTCTCCTACTAATAAAGAAAATTCAATAAACTTGATTTTCACCATGCTTTTTTTTAAATTTCAAAAATAACTTAATTCTGTCATTGCAATTTCTATAATTATTTGAAATCTTCATCACCATTCCTTTTTCGACTTCCCATCAGCAAAATTTTATCAATAATTTATCGTTAATACCATCAACAAAACAACTTGAAATAAAAACGTTGTGACTACCAAAACATTCCAACAATCATCAACTCTAAAAAATACATGTATTTGTATATTAGATTCACATATATACTTTTATGCTAGTAATAATAAAAATAGAAGATTCCTTGCTGCTTTTGTCCCTGCATGATTTCTTTACTCGTGCATCAATCCATAAATCTTTGTTGTCGTTTAGTTCCTGCCAGAAATGCACATCTGCTGCCTTGTGTATGTTAGTTCCCGATGCATGTGATGATGAGCTGAAGCTATAAGAAAAGGATGAATTCCTTCATTTTTCTCCTCCGTGTCATGTTTCCTTTCTAACATGCTACAGTGAAGTTATATCGATGATAATTCAGAATTGATTGCAGTAAATGTAGGAGAGAAAAAAAAGAAAATAAATATACTGGGGTGAGTATCTAATGACAACCAGAGTTTTTCTTTATAAATACACAACAGGGGAAATGATACATATGATTTAAATGATCCTCAAATTGAATCATTGTTTCATGTTAAACGTAGAAGAATAAAAGTGAATTAGGTAGCGAGTGATATTCAAATGATCAAACTTGATTAAGTTTTATATGCAGACGTGGTCAATGAGTCATAACATACATAGCATGATTAATTTTTATATGAACTTACAAACCATTACTGACCAAAATTATAAGTTAGCATATACCAGCATGTAAGTGACTCTGGTGTTTAACTTTCAACTGAACTGAATGTATAGAAGAATATATTTGACAAACTTCTTTATATTTTAACCATAACAAAATGGATGCGCACAAGAACATGAAAACATATATGAATAAACTTGTCTATAGGTAGGTATTCTTTTTACCATATCAACTACAAGCACCTTCAAATCCTAACAGATTATCAACATATCCATTTGATTTCAGCATATATTATTATAATATAAAATTTTCTGTAATACGAACTTAGTCTTCTGATTCTCCTATTTCTGCTTTTTAGAATTAAGGAATAAGTAGCAATTTTCGATTTCTGGTTGAGCAAAATGTTCTTTGTTGCTAATAAGTAATAACACGCCATGATCCAAATAATAAAAGGCACAATCACCAATGATGATCTTATATAGGACAATCAAAGTACATCTACTAATTGGAAGACTATAATTAACTTAACAAACTTTCCTAATACAGGCCTAAGTTTAATATATATAATAAATAAGGAAAAAGCACTATATGCAGGAGGTGACACTAATCCTGATAATGATATCCTATTGTGGGAATTGCATAATTTTCAATTCTCAAAAGGACCCCACATATACAAAATAACTAATGAAAGAAGAACACAGTCCGAATTCATTATAAAGTCAGTCCCACACCACTACTTCTACCATCATTCAACAACAAAACTCTTGCTTATATATATACTTCCTCCTCCTTTCCCCAAAAAACCAATAAATAAATCCTATAACCATTCTGATTCTAAAATTCAGCTAGTGTCATTGACCATGTGGAGACTAGTGGAAGCCATGAAGCGGGGATTAGGGATTGGTCGATACAAGAAGAGTGCACGTGTGGCTGATGAGAGCTCTCTCGGGTCACTGGTACTTGACCAACATCAAGAAATCAACAGGAGTGTTAACAGGTTTACAACTTTATTGACAATAGCGCGTGCACCTATGGCAGTGGCATCATGCCTTGTATGCTCACCTACTGGCATGGAAGATGTTTGGGTGTCGGGTGAAACGCCGAGGAGTTCTGAAATGGATCATCTCATGGTCCGTGATAGTATGCGTTATGCCTTGTATGTTTGACGGCAGAGTCATTTGTTAGATTCTGATGAATTATGTTATGAGAGTTTGGTTTTTGGTTTTTAATTACATGGGGTTTTGTCTAAGTACTGCATTTCTAGAATAATATTTCGCAGTGATTTCAGTAAGTGGATGATCATGCCCTATCCTTGGTTGTTGATCAGTGAATGGATGATCATGCCAGATCCTTCTCCTTAGTTGTCCAGTTGGCCTGGGACTCTGTGCGAGAAGGCTCATTTTTAGCTGCTAGTTAAAGTGAAATTTAGATGTTTGGCAATTCCCTAATCCTTTACGAATTATAATTTTTCACTCAGTTATGAAGTTGTAAAGAATCTTCTTCCTTCTCTTCTTTCTGTAAGCTTTGTTGAAAGACTGGATGACACCTCTATTTAGAATAAGTTAAAGTTATGGATATCTCGACCCTGAAGGAATAGGTTCACATCAGCCAGACAATCAAGAGCTCCAAATAAATACAACTTACAGTTAAAAAAGGTTTCCCATTTAGGTATTTTATTTTGTTAAAAGCAGCTTTAATATTGGAAGTATATCGATGAGTAGTTGCGTGACGGTCTCTTTGACTCAACACGGAATTACAAATGTGTTGGAAATAATAATTTAAAATTTATCTTTATTAGTTTATGAAGTCTAGGCGTCAGTTCGTAAGTGATGTGTCTTTTATAGTTAAGAGTCATATTAAAATTTGTGTGTCTTTTAGTAAAGTGTGATATCTATTAAATGAAGTGACATGTATGACTTTCTATATAAAGCCTATCATTTTGGTTATGAAGTAAGAAAGAAAGTAAAAAAATTAAGTATCCTCCTCCTCTTTAATTACAACAAATTGGTATCAGAGCGCCAGGTTGAAACTATGGCTTATATGTTCTTCTCATCATTCGTTCTCACAAAAGAAAACTATGAAGAGTGGAGTAATAAAAAGAAAGATGAATTGATCTCCAAAGGGCTTTGGGAGATCGTTGAGAATGACTATGAATGGCCAAAAGACATTAAAAATATGACGGAGAAAGAGAGTGAGACATTTACAAGCTTGAGACGGAAAAACCATCAAGCTCATGTTGTTATGTGTGAGAACATTGATGAAGAAGCTTTCGACCATATTATTGGAGAAAAATCCGCAAAAGAATCGTGGGTTTTATTAAAGGAGATTTATGGTGAGGAGGATGAGAAGAAAAATAGTGAGGAGGAGAGATATGTTTAAGTCGAAAAATTGGAAGACGAGACTGATTATATGGCTCTGAAAAGAGTCGAGCATGAGGAAGTTGTTGACAATCAAGAATCCGATAAGAAGTCGGTACAAATGATCACTGCAGATCATGTTAATGAGGCACAAATGGAGAATAAAAAAAAAGAGGAATCTATCAACGATGAAAACAAAGGAGGAGTTGAAGAAATTGAGGATAGAAGTAATGAAAGAAATGAGTGCGATCCCTGTAAGCTCGGGACCAGAAAATTGAAAGTACCATCAAATAAAGACCGTGTTTGTCAAGTTGGCAACAACCAAAAATGCATGTGGCATAACCACAAGAGCAAGTGTACTAGAACTTTCACTATTGCAGAATTGCAAGCATACAAAGTGGAGAAAGTGAATTCAGATGAAGACGTGACTTCAAATGGTACATGTAAAAAGGTTACAATGCTTGTTGGAACCAAAAGTGAAGAAAGCAAGGATGTGGTCGTAGGCAATTTGTTTGATCCACAATTAAGGTCTGCACTTAAGTCGATCGGGTGGCAAGACGGTGACATGAATACTCAGCCTTCCATAAAGGAGGAGGCGAAAGTGGATGTGGCTGAAAGGGAAAGAAGTCGTTTGGAGGATATGATCAAGAAGGAGAAAGTTAGAGCGCTTAACTTGAAAGGGAAACAAGCTGCACACTACACCATAAAGCCTATTTTGTCACTCCCCCATCCTCTAAATATGATACGGTCTATAACCGTATCAAATTAGAGAGGGCTTTGAACCGTGCTTATCCATTTTGAAAAGGCTTAAGGCCTGGTTTGAATTTAAACCACTTATTGACCGTATCAACCTAGGGTTAAAATTTTCCACGCAGACGTGCTCCCCCCTTTTTTTCATTTCCCTCTCACGAGATCTATTTCCCCCCTTTCTTCTAATTTCCCAAAATCGTGCCCTCTGTCGAATTGCGATCGAAATAGGTTGGAAATAGAAATTTCTGCTCTCAGTTTTACGGATCTGGTAAATACTTATTTGATTCGATTATTATTTGTTTCCATACCAAGTTTTAGGGTTACATCGTTAGTGTTTATTATATTGTTATGGATTTCATGGATTTCATGTTTTAGGGTTACAAATCTGTCCTATTTCAATCTTTGATTTAACCTTTACTGTTTCTTCCCAGCTTTGCATTCGACTCATTGAATTGTCACGACAAATACGACAGTCATTTGCAACTGTTCGACTTAAAAAGTGCTGGTCCGCCAGATTCCTAATTTAAAGGTAACTAATTTATCCTCCATATATACAAACACAGCTATTTCATGGATGATTGATTTGAATTGTGCTATTGATTCAAGGTAACTAATCTATTGTGAACCGTATTTATAACAGTAACTGATAATTTTGTCATATTTAAGTTAATTGATCGTAACTTATTTAACCGATAACGACGTCAAGTCATTCAAAAAAAATTGAGTACTAAATTATATAATTTTCTATGCATTTCTAAAGCCCAACGATGAGGGTCATGAAGTATTTAAAATGATGCTTCTACAATTGGGTACGATTATCATTGGTCATTGTTAAGCAAAAATATAGTAAAAAAACACAATAACTAGGCTTTACATATATGTAACTAAGAAACATAATGTTAGACCAGTAGCGGAAAATTGAGTTAATCTTTGGAGATGTAGTCGAAAAATCAGAAGACAGTCCTTCATTTGTAACCGAAGCAATGTTTTTTCTTCACTAAACCAATTCATGAAAGTCATTTCCAGGTGATTTTATACGTTTTTGTCATACACTTGTGCTATTACAATTTTATACCAATCACCAATTACAGTCAAATGTAACATTCTCTGAGATTATGTACATGATGGTTAGTTTGAATTCAATTATGCATCTGATGCTATCTATCTTCTTGTAATATCATTTTCAGATTATGCTCATAGAAATATCAAATAATATTATTTTCAGATTACGGTTGCTTGTTTAAAACTGTGGCTCTCTCTCTATGTTTCTCTATATGGCTTAGATTTATGGGAATTGTACTCACCTATGGTTAAATTGATAATTCGGAACCCATACATGTTGCAACCCGAACATAACATTTGCTGTAACTTTTTAGAAGCTATAACAAACAAGTTTCAGGGTTTTATGTGAATTATGACACTAGGAACCTAAATCATCTGAAGGAGTAACTATTTAACATTTAGATTGCCAATTATTCATTTTACATATACTGTAAAACCACTGGAAGGTTGACTGCCATGTATTTGTTTAGGGATTGTATATTTATCAAAATTTGTTATTACTGAGTTGGCACACAATATGTGTTAGCTTACTAATACAGGTGAGTTAATAACCAAATCCTCAGGTGATAATATGGGAAAATTGGGATAACATGTTCAAGTAATTTCAGAAATTTCTAACAGTAGTATTTTCCTGTCTACACTTAAAACCTTTTCCGACATTTAGCTGATTGCTTGTGATTTATGTATTGATGTCTACGTTGGTGTTCATGTTTGTAGTGTTGTGTATGCTCTTTGTATGAGGTTAGTTCATGCTGTTTAGTTCATAGGGTATGTTAGTCCACGCCGTTAGTTCACTTATATGGGATATTAGTTCATGCTGTTAACCCATATATATATATATATATATATATATATATTAGTTTTGCTGTAAATCAGTGAACCGTGTGTTCTACTTGATCACGTATGTTACATTTAGTATACTTTATCACGTAGTAAACATGCATGTTACATTTACTGTAAATCAGTGAACCTTGTATTTGTATCCAACATATAAGTGAGTAAATATAGTTTTGACAGTAATGTAGGCATGTATATGTAACAACCCGTATTTTTAATAACCTGATATAACGTAAATCGAGGCAGAATTTAATTTATAAATCTGAATCAAGGGAAACGGGCTATGCCATTGCATTCGTCTCGGAAAAATACGCGAAATAGAGTCCGAGTTTTCGAAAATCGGAGTCCGTATGACCCGATTAAGGCCCAACGAAGTTTTCAGAAAATTCCAAAGCAAAAACAGATTTCAAATTCAAGTTTGAAATTGAAGATTAGGGTAAGATTGGGCCAGGCGGGAAAA
The DNA here is from genome assembly GCA_030737875.1 of Allium sativum. Classification (NCBI taxonomy): domain Eukaryota; kingdom Viridiplantae; phylum Streptophyta; class Magnoliopsida; order Asparagales; family Amaryllidaceae; genus Allium; species Allium sativum. The sequence goes on from CM060924.1 coordinate 384,490,443, forward strand.
TTCCCGCCAGAGCACCCAAGTCGACAGCCCTGTCGACTTGGGAGTCGACTTGGTTGGACCCAAGTCGACAGCCCTGTCGACTTGGCTGTCGACTTGGTCCAGCCGGGCAGTTCTGCCTGGTGCACCATTTTGGGTTTGTGTTGAGTTTGGGGGCCAGATTCGGTTTTAAGGGCTGAGATTGGAACTAGGGTTTAATCCTAAGGTTGAAACTAGTCCTAATCTCTATAAATAAGACCCTAACCTAACCCTAAATCATCATTATTCATTCATACAACTAAACTATGGCAAAATCAATCCTCTCATGGCCTCCACTCTCTTCATAAAATTCCTAAATAAATTTCTAAGTGATTTTCCATGCATACAAGTGTTTTCAAACTTGTATGAGCATCATTAGCTTGCATTCAAGTCAAGTTTCTATATTTGCATCATAATGAAAGAGTTTTGATCATTTTGGCTCAAGGGTTTTTATGTTAGAGCTTGCATTTTGGGTCTATTTGATTGCATAAGGGCTTTGTCATATCTTTTGTGCCTTCATAAGCATTGTAAGCCCTATTCTACTTTCATACTTAAACTCTAAAGTTAAATGTATGATATGCAAGTTTGCCATGATATGCAAGTTTACTATGTCATGTTATGCAAGTTTGAGATGTTATGCTATACAAGTTTTGTTATGCAAGTATGCCATGTTATGCTATGCAAGTTTGCCATGTTATGATATGCAAGTTTATCATGTTATGTTATGCAAGTATGCCATGTTATGATATGCAAGTTTATCATGTTATGTTATGCAAGTTTGATATGCAAGTTTGTCATATGATATGCAAGTTATGTTATGCAAGTTTGGGATGATCATTTGGTTCATGTTATCATGTTATGCAAGCTTATCTTGGGTTTATGAGCCTAAAGCTTCAAGCTTTATGCTAAAGATTGCATTTTGGCAACATGTAAGTTATCATATCCCTTATGATAACTTGCATGTGAGGCCAAATGCGAACTTATGGCCATTTCTACATGTCATTTATCACCATGTATCACCAATATGCTAAGTTTCGTTTTATGCATGCTTTTGAGGCCTAAAATGTAATATGCAAGTATATGAACATATGTACATTTCATATGCCACCATGTTGAACTTGTGGCTTCAACACCTTTATGTCATGATTATGCCAAGTTCTCTCTTTCTATTCTTTATGCGCTATTGCGATATGTAAGCGATGGGATTGCGTTTGGGGTTGGGTAAACTTAAAAGACATAAAAACATAAGATTGGGAATTTACCTATTAAGTTAGGTCTATCCATTGGGAATTTACCTATTAAGTTAGGTCTACCCAATTGCTTGAAAATTTGTAACATGTTTTGGAAACATGATGGACATGACACTTAGAAAAGATAAGTGTGACCAACTCGAGGTTGGGTTGAGTTTGTAGCGTAAACCTACCCGGAACCGACCGGCTTAACTAGTTGCTACAAACAATAGGACCCAATGTGAGAAGTTGGCCATGTTGTACCTTGAACCCGAGGTTAGACCAAGTTGTGGTGTAAAGCTACCCGGACCCGCCCGGCTTAACTAGTAACCACAACAAGGTCTAATGTGAGAGGTTAAGGCGCATTAAATTAATTAATGCCTCGTGATTAGGGTTAAGTCATGGTCCACTTAATACTTAACCAATTTGGGCTTGGTAGATTAATCAGGAACTCATCGTTACACTTAACCAAGTTAATCCATGATTAGCAAGAGGGTTAAACCGTACTTAACCCACTAGAAAATCCTAGCAATGGGGGTCCACTCCAGCAGTAATCCCAAGTTTGTATCATCATGGCCCTAGGGTCTAGGCTAGGGTGTGGGGCACGAATTACTGAACTTGAGGTAAGCGACCAAAAACGACGGCAGAGTGGTACGCCGGTGTAGTTCCGGGCGGACTTATGGTCGTGCACATAGTCCGAAGCCGGGGAAAACATGCACGGGTACCAGTAGATCGAGACTGTGCACGCATGTTTATGGTGTCCAGGGGTTGCCACCCTAGGGCTTGATACACCCGACGGGAGACCCGGCACAGTCTGACTACAATCATGTTTGGGTCGTATGGACACCAACACGTGACGAGTTAGGCTTATAGGGAGCTGATCGACTAGACCGTTTGGTTAGACCTTGTATTAGGGTCATTTCATGTTATTGGGCCAAAGCTTGGGCCAAGGGATCAATACTTGTATATTCAAGTCATGTTAGTTTGCTAGTACACCTGTGGTGCAAAACCTTAAACCTGATTATGCGATGACACCTTTATCTACCTTGTTAGTTAATCATCATGCTAGTATGTTGTTATCCTTATGTTCATCCCTGCTTCTCATGCCAGTTAACTTTATCAGTTTACATTGATTGTAGTAGGGCTTACTCAGTCTTTTTGACTGACCTGTTTCCTTTCGCCTCTTTTCTTCCGTTCCCCCCCCCAGGTTCTCAGGGTGGGAATATTGGAGCTTAGCTTGGATTTCTGACCGCTTGCTTGTGGGATTTTAGCTCATGTACGGGCTTGACATGAAGCTAGCTATGGTTATCACTTATTTTGGGGATAGTACTTATGTATTTCAGTTTTTCAGTAATGTTGTTTTTATCTAGACTTGTGTATTTGGAAAATTGACATTATGTTGTACCAGACTTGTTTTGAAATGGTTTGAAATCTTCCGCTGTTTTATCTATGTTATTTACTCTGTTTACATACATATGTTCTTGTTCTGCCTTGATATATCATTATGCATGTTTACCTGATTCAAACGCCCCTCCAAAGTCAGAGTGCTTGCAAGAGTCACCCTGGCGGAGGTGGTGTGTTACAGTATATGTATATATATTTTCATGTATGTTACATTTAGTTAATTGTCACTGAAATGGCATTTCTGAAACCAAATTGTTCACCATAAAACATAGAACAGCACCTCTTCATTGTATATGTTGGACCACTTCTTTAATGCCTAATTTGCCATATGTTCCCTGTTATAACTCAAGTATACTTGCCATTGTAGTGGGTTCCCTATAAAAAAAGTATATGTGTCACACTCTTGCTATTTCTGAAAATTGCGTATACTACTTTTACTACCATGTTCCATGTCTGTCCTGAACCTTGTGTTCTACTTGATCATGTATTAGCTGGTTTGCATCAGAGCCGTTGCACTCCATGTTTGCCTATCACTTGATACTTTGGCAGGTTCTTGTCGTTCGACCATGTTCATGCTGAATCCATTTATTCACTTAAATGAAATGGCTGAACCATGCTTTGCTTAAATGAAGTCGTAGAACCCATTCACATATGTATACACTATTGAACCATTTTCTTACCTAAATGAAGTTTGCTGAAACTTCCCTGAACCATTTTGCTGAACTGTTATTTCTAAACCATTTTGTTTGCTAAACTGTTATCGATGAACCATTAGTGCTGAAATGTTATTGCTGAACCATTATTACTACGTTGTCATTGCTCTTATTCAGCCCAGGATGTTAAGGCGATGTATCTGTATACTCTAGGCTTTTTAGCATCATCAACTGAACATAGATATTCCATGCTCATTTTAAAGAAAAGTAATTATATCTTAAACCCTCTATATGTTCCATCCTTTTACTAATTTTATAACTTTATTGATGATATTTAGCTATATATGAATTTCTGTTGTAGGTTTCAGTAGTTTGTCTCAATAGTTTATTTTAACCACGTTTCATTTTTATCTGTTTGTTGTGGTAGATTTTACATTTTTCAACACAAACCTTAATTTCTCACTACTATTTATTATTTGCAAGATTGCATGCCCATGCTATGTCAATTAAACATAGAAACCAAATCAATTTCTCTTATGCTGATTAATTGATTTTTTTAATACTCTTCTCAGTTATTAAGTTGAATTAATGATATAGTTAGCTGAGGTGACTATAATTTAATTCTTCTTTTTATTTTATCATAAATTACGTAACCAATCCGTTTTTTTTTTCATTACATAAATAAAACAATATAGACCATACCATAGGATTTATCTGAATTTAACATGCGGTGGAAAAATAAACTCGGATAACTAGAAAATTCAGGAATCGAGGAACAAAATGAAAGATGGAAGCTTAGTTCAGAATCTTCAGATGGATTGAAATCGAAGCTGAAAGCTATAAATCTTAGAAAATATCGACTCTTTCGCCACGATCTTTATTTTTGGATATAAAACCAATGGTATTTTACCTAGATTCCAATTATTGTATTCAACTGATTTTTTTTTTAATCAACTGTACAACGTGATTCTTCATGTCTAATGTAGAGCGTATATGCATTCTTCTTGGTTGTCACGCAATTCTTCATCAGAGCATTAATGCATAGATTCAGCACCCTTTGAGTCTAAACTGTTACTGTGTGAGTTAAATATATTATATCTTTTAAATAATATGATATGCAAGGCGAACTCATTTCAAATTCATGGACCGTTTTGTTCCTTATTTATTCGGCTTGCGCAAGACAGCATCATATTGCTATATTTGTCTCTTCTTTCTGAGATAAGAAAAAAGTTTCAGTATCCGGTCATTCAAAAAGGAGTAAACAACAAACATATACTCGAGTGAACTGCACTTATTATAAGACTTATACAATTGTCAATTTAATTTACCCTTCTAAATTCTTTTATCAAAAGATTTTTAATTACCGACCATTTCTAGCACTAGATTTGTTTGTACTACTACCAGCAAACATATTACAGAATTCATAACAAAGGATGATCAGCCAATTCTTAGGTTCATGCAAATTTTATAACTTGTAGTTTTTGAAACCTAATTAGTAATTTAATGATAGTATTTCATATTTATGTAAAACCAAAGAATAGATCATAAAATCATAATTGAATTTTCATATGTCTGGAAGGCAACAGTGAAATTAATGCCCATTATTTTACTTTCTTTCATAGTTATATACAAAGCGCAACAGTTTTAACTCTATGTTTCAATCTTAAATGTTGACCTTTTTAAGAATTTCAGACATAGTATAATCAATCAAGTTAAGTTTAATACAATCTTTTTTGTAACTTTTTCTTACATTCCTAATTCACATGATGATATAGGCTCAGTTTCACTGAGCGTAAGGCTCAGCGAAACTGAGTCGTAATGCTCAGCTGAAACTGAGCCTTTCGGCTCAGCGAAACTGAGCCGTAATGCTCAGTTGAAACTGAGCTTTACGGCTCAGTTGAAACTGAGCTTTACGGCTCAGTTGAAACTGAGCGTAAGGCTCAGTTTCGCTGAGCCTTAAGGCTCAGCTGAAACTGAGCCGTAATGCTTAGTTGAAACTGAGCCTTTCGGCTCAGCGAAACTGAGCCGTAAGGCTCAGGTGAAACTGAGCGTTACGGCTCAGTTGAAACTGAGCGTAAGGCTATAGGCCTTGAAGTTGCAGAGGGAAAGAGTCTTAAAGACGTTCAATGTTGAAATGATAAGTTGATAATAACAAAAACCCCAATCTCCTATTGATAACGTCCTATTGATCACTCAAGTTAGTTATATGAGAGGTAGTTGCAATTAAACTCGATCACTCAAGTTAGTTATATGAGATGTAGTTGCAATTAAACCAATGGGCTGATGGATGGTTTTCTTGTATACTTTTAGTGCAGTGGAAATTTGCATTCGTGTCACTTGGCCGTCCTGATTATCTTCAGGATTCAGATATTCTATCTATTCGGTTTCAGGTACCTTTCTACCCCTGTTTTTCATGAAGCTTGTTTATGTTGATCATCTATGACTGCGTATATACCCACATACATATGAATTATATTAGCAATAACATGGATGTTGTTGAGTTTAATGGTTGAAAACTATTAATGTTCCTTGGATGATGTTATGTCTGGAAATGAACACTCTGTTCTTCCGAACTTTACACATCAACAATACCTCACCTGTCATCAACCCGGAACTTGTACATAAAAAAATCTAATATCATGTCTTTTGAATAAACACATCATATTGCTATATTTGTCTCTTCTTTCTGAGATAAGAAAAAAGTTTCAGTATCCGGTCATTCAAAAAGGAGTAAACAACAAACATATACTCGAGTGAACTGCACTTATTATAAGACTTATACAATTGTCAATTTAATTTACGCTTCTAAATTCTTTTATCAAAAGATTTTGAATTACCGACCATTTCTAGCACTAGATTTGTTTGTACTACTACCAGCAAACATATTACAGAATTCATAACAATGGATGATCAGCCAATTCTTAGGTTCATGCAAATTTTATAACCTGTAGTTTTTGAAACCTAATTAGTAATTTAATGATAGTATTTCATATTTATGTAAAACCAAAGAATAGATCATAAAATCATAATTGAATTTTCATATGTCTGGAAGGCAACAGTGAAATGAATGCCCATTAATTTACTTTCTTTCATAGTTATATACAAAGCGCAACAGTTTTAACTCTATGTTTCAATCTTAAATGTTGACCTTTTTAAGAATTTCAGACATAGTATAATCAATCAAGTTAAGTTTAATACAATCTTTTTTGTAACTTTTTCTTACATTCCTAATTCACAAGATGATATAGGCTCAGTTTCACTGAGCGTAAGGCTCAGCGAAACTGAGTCGTAATGCTCAGCTGAAACTGAGCCTTTCGGCTCAGCGAAACTGAGCCGTAATGCTCAGTTGAAACTGAGCTTTACGGCTCAGTTGAAACTGAGCGTAAGGCTCAGTTTCGCTGAGCCTTAAGGCTCAGCTGAAACTGAGCCGTAATGCTCAGTTGTAACTGAGCCTTTCGGCTCAGCGAAACTGAGCCGTAAGGCTCAGGTGAAACTGAGCGTTACGGCTCAGTTGAAACTGAGCGTAAGGCTATAGGCCTTGAAGTTGCAGAGGGAAAGAGTCTTAAAGACGTTCAATGTTGAAATGATAAGTTGATAATAACAAAAACCCCAATCTCCTATTGATAACGTCCTATTGATCACTCAAGTTAGTTATATGAGAGGTAGTTGCAATTAAACTCGATCACTCAAGTTAGTTATATGAGATGTAGTTGCAATTAAACCAATGGGCTGATGGATGGTTTTCTTGTATACTTTTGGTGCAGTGGAAATTTGCATTCGTGTCACTTGGCCGTCCTGATTATCTTCAGGGTTCGGATATTCTATCTATTCGGTTTCAGGTACCTTTCTACCCCTGTTTTTCATGAAGCTTGTTTATGTTGATCTATGACTGCGTATATACCCACATACATATGAATTATATTAGCAATAACATGGATGTTGTTGAGTTTAATGGTTGAAAACTATTAATGTTCCTTGGATGATGTTATGTCTGGAAATGAACACTCTGTTCTTCCGAACTTTACACATCAACAATACCTCACCTGTCATATCAACCCGGAACTTGTACATAAAAAATCTAATATCATGTCTTTTGAATAAACACATCAACAATACCTCATCTGGAGAAGTAAATCAGCCTTCAACATTAAGTTCAATCTAAAATGTATTTACATAAAGTTGACCCTTAACAATTTTTTCGCCAAAGCTAAAGATGTACAACTGCATTGATTGAAAAAGGCTACAATGACTGAAATGTTTTCAGTATTTATTGTCCATGTAATTTTATATGGACTGACACATTAAATTCGAAGCATTAAATGCATTTAGATGTTGAATTTAAACAATATCATTTAATTCCTTGATTCTTTTATGCCTTAGGTTAAAACATATTTACAGCCTACAATCCATTCAAGTCTTCAAATATGCAGCCAGAATTTCAAACGTTCAGAAGAATTAGTTCAGCTTTCGTTTAAGTTTCATAAATTGTATCATTTAGACAGAATTTAAATATTATAATTTCAAGATGGTTTTAACAACTTTTTATTCAAGCTCACAGACTTAATTCAACACCAATTCATTGCAATCCATTTCAAGATAGTTTGATAGGTGGTGTCTGGCGTAACGGTAAGGTTACTCGGCTGGTAATCTGGAGCTAAAATGTAGGGTTTTAGTTTATTATTTAGGAACTAAATGCATGCAATTTGTTTGATAACTGAAAAGGAGCAATCAAAGGAGCGATCTAAGGATAACTGAAAAAAAGCATATTGTCTGGGGGGGTGGGCCCATTTGTTTGATGAGATTATATAGATAATAATTTTAGAAGTATGTACAACTTTAGCTCATAAACGTTATTTACAATAAACTTCTTTAAGTTGATTACATAGCAAATATATTATATTTACGCCTTATGCTATATAATATATGATATAGGAGGGCAACATGTCCCACAGTATAGACAAAAAGTGGATATATGAATCTGATCAAAAAACTACATACTATAGAGAGGGGGTGGAGAAGTTTATTAGTTTCGTTGAAGCAAACGGTGGTAAGAAAGGAGTGTATTTATGCCCTTGCATTAAGTGCCAAAATCTGAAGACGATAAGATTAGAGGTCATTCATTTTCATTTGCTTAGATGGGGTTTTATCCAATCATATAGCGTGTGGTATTTACATGGGGAAAAACAACCAGTTAGTTATGCCACAAATACCGATGAGGTTGAACATATTAGGATGGAAGATCTAGTCAATGACGCAGATAGATTTCGTGATTTTCAACCTGAAAATCCATTGTATGATCATGCTAATGTTGGACAGCAGTCTACGGATGATGGCAATTGGCAGGCCAATGAAAGTAAGAAGTATAAACCACTTTTTGAGAGCGCAAAAGAGCCATTGTATCCTTCATGTTCAAAAGGGTTAACGAAGCTGTCTGCCATTGTGAAACTGAATAGCTTGAAGACCCAATACGGCTTTTCAGATAATGGGGTGACTGCACTTCTCGAACTAATAAAGGAGTTACTCCCCGAAGGTAACACACTGCCGACAAAATACTCCGACGTGAAGAAGTTAATTAAGCAAGTTGGAATGGATTACAAAACTTATGATGCATGCATCAATGATTGCATATTGTACTGGAAAAATGATGCGAACAGAGTTTCTTGTAGAAATTGCAATGAACCAAGATATACGACATCATTTGACGAAGAGAGAAAAGGCACCAAAGTAGCTCGAAAGACATTAAGACATTTTCCTTTAATTTCTAGATTGAAGAGATTATATACTATACCGTGGATAGCAGATGCAATGACCTGGCATGGTCGTGCCAAGTCTAATCCACAAGTAATGCGTCATCCATGTGACACTTCTCAATGGAAATCCGCGGATTCTTTTGATAAAACGTTTCCCGTCGAGTCACGAAATGTCACACTTGGAATAGCAACAGACGGTTTCTGTCCACATGTTTCTCTCTCTAACCCTTACAGCTGTTGGCCAGTAATTGTAGTACCATATAATCTTCCTCCGTCTATGTGCATGAAACGGGAGTTTTCAATGTTAACACTGTTGATTTCTGGGCCAAAACAACCGGGAAAGGATATTGATATTTATTTACAGCCGTTGATAGACGAGTTAAAACAGTTATGGGAAGGAGTCGTTACATATGATTCATTAAATAAATCCGAGTTTACAATGAGAGCTAGAGTGCTGTGGGCAATCCATGATCACCCTGCTCTTGGTACTTTATCGGGATGTATAACTCACGGTTACTTTGCATGTCCCGTTTGTGGGGAAAACACTTGTTTTTATCATCTCCCTGAAAGTAAAAAAGATGTGTTTTATGGGACATCGAATGTTTCTTCCTAACGGACACAAGTTTCGATACGACAAGACAAATTTCAATAACGAACAAGAACTTCGTCATCCTAAACGACCATTGACCGGTTTTGAAGTTGAGAAGAAAGTAGCGAATATCAAAATGAATGTCGGTAAACAGAAAGAAGAAATTGGTCGAAAACGAAAAAAGCCAGCCATTGAAGAAGTTGACGATGTTTCTGGATGGTATAGGAGGTCTATCTTTTTTGATTTACCATATTGGAAAGCAAATATGATTCGACATAATATTGATGTTATGCATACGGAGAAGAATGTAACAGAACATCTCATAAGCACCATTATAAACCATAAAGATAAGTCAAAAGATGGCATCAATGCACGCAAGGATTTGAAAATCATGGCTATAAAACAAAAGTTGTGGGTGATGGAAGATCCTGAAACAAATAAAATAATCATACCGAAGGCAACTTTTACTTTGAGCAAAGAAGAAAAGATACAGTTTTTCACTGTATTGAAATATCTGAAAGTACCTAATAAATTCTCTTCTAACTTCCGCAATAATGTGACCATCAATCCTCCTGAATTAAGAAATATGAAGTCACATGATTATCACGTCATAATGCATCATTTGCTTCCGGTATTGCTTCAACATTCTTATGCACAACACAAGGATCTGCAAAATGCTGTTCATCGTATTAGTTTATTCTTTAACATTTTGTGCTCAAAGGTGATCAATAGGGAACACCTTATAAAAGCAAAGGCTGGTTTGATAGAAGCAATGTGTGTTTTTGAAAAACATTTTCCACCTGCATTTTTTGATATTAGTATCCATCTTATGGTTCATTTAGCCGATCAGACATTGATTGGTGGCCCTGTCAGATATAGATGGATGTATCCTTTTGAACGGTATATAACTAATTTCAGTTATGTACATTATTATTCGGTGTAAATAACTATCATGTATAATATATAATTGATCACATTCACAGATTAATGAAAACATATAAAGGATATGTACGCAACAAAAGATACATTGAAGGGTGTATTGCAGAAGGATATATCATACAAGAAGCTAGCCTTTACTGCATGGAATATATGCCAAATGGAGGTTATGGCAATCATAAACATACCCGCGAAGCATTTTTAGATGAGGATGATGAGGATGATGAGTTTGCTGGTGAGATACCTTTAGATAATGGTAAAAATATAACGTTAACCCAAGTGCAGTTTGAACAAGTGCGTAGATGGGTCCTTAATAAGTATGATGGATTGAATGAATGGAAGAAGTAAGTTCATGAATTTGTTTTAAATTTTCATTTTTTTAATCCAATTTATATATTAATTTCGATGTGTTTTCCATAGAAGGTACAACGTCTATGCGAAAAGCACTAGACTTCAACCACGACGAAAAGGTACAACCGTCGAAGTCATTAAAGATTTTACCCTATGGTTACGTAATGAGGTATTACATCATCATAAGCATTTCATGTGTTTATAAGTTGACAATACAAACCATGCTTTTATTTATTTTGTTTTATGTAGTTGGTGAATTGCAGTGATGCTGATCCAACTCTTTGGCGGCTAGCACACGGGCCACTGTTCATGGCAGTTAGTTATACGAAGTACCAAGTGAATGGATTTTTATTTTCCACGAAAATGCACGAAGACCGTATGGTCACACAGGATAGCGGTGTATGTATGAAAGCAATTACAAAATTTAGAGCGAGTGGTAAAGATAAAAATTTACACCTTTCTTTACCGCCTCCTGCCTACTTCATGGAATCCGCACAAACTTCCTTGCACACACTTGTAAACCCCCTTACACACACACGGCAGCCCCCACAAACTCTCATGCATTACTCCACCAAATTGTCACAAGCCACTTCGACTCCATACCACACAAACATCCCTCAACCCTCGGCAGAAATCGGAGCATCGTCATTGATGAGTTTATCGCTACCATGACGATGAATATGTTACCATACTGCAGACAAAATCATAAATAGTCATATAGATCGTTAATATTCATCCATTCAGCTTTGTAGAAAGCAAGAAAGTTGCTAGCTTTGTAGGAATCTGTCTGAAGGTTTTTCAACTATTCAGCTTGTATATATACGTGCTGGTGATAATGTTGTATCATTAGACATTAGGCATTCACCGTATATTATATTGTAGCTAGTTAAATTTATGCAGTCCAGCATGGACAGCTAAACCTATAATGTGAATTTATGGTAGCTTTATGACCTGCATAGCAATATTTGGCTAGCAAAATTTAGGCAGTCCATTCTAGAGGCTCTTTTAAGTAGAAAGGCCTTTTACTGCATTCTTAGCCAGTAGTATTGAGGTGTACAAATGTCAGGCTTATCATTTTTAAGAATTGTTTAGTTTTGTGTGTTTTAAATATCTCAAAGTATTTTTGCTTAGATTCTTTCAATTCATATTTGAAAGTACTTCTATAAAAGTAATCTCAAAATATTATTTGCTTTGTAATCTCTCGCAAGGCTGCTTGAAGTTAAATTCAATGTTTAATTGTGAGTGTTTTGAGTAATTCGTTTGAAGTCATGTTTATGTTAACTGAGTTTTAGATAAAATATTGGCAGCAAAAAGAAAAAAATATCAACAAATTTGAAGAAAAAAAAATCTGGAAAAGGGTTGAAAGAACTTCAAAAAATTCTGAATAAGTTTGAGACATTGCCTCTTTTTGAAACTTTCAAGCAACTGGAAAAGGAAGCTTTGTTAATAAAAGCCTCTGCATTGACAACATCATCATCCTCAAGATAAGGACGAGTAATTTAGTCACACTTAGACAGTTTATATGTTTCATCAAGCATCCTTATTCCTGATTCTAAGTTAATCCCACTTAACATCTGGGCTGCCTTGGACCATTATTGCTCAGACTCATAAAATTTTGCAAGTTTGTCCCATATAATTAAAACCCGCTCTTCAAAAGAAACAACCCGAGGTTGAATCTGAGTTAATGCATGGTGAGCAATCTCCTTCTGAAAACTAACTTCAAAAAATAATCTGGAAAAGGGTTGAAAGAACTTCAAAAAATTCTGAATAAGTTTGAGACATTGCCGCTTTTTGAAACTTTCAAGCAACTGGAAAAAAAAAAGTGATCATGTTGGAAATTTGATATTGTTATTATGCAGTAGTGATCATATAAAATGCAGTAGTGAATAAGCATATGAATGTCATTTTCTTGCATCAGGTCCTTTAATTGTATGTTGACATTCTTTAATCATTTTGTAGGCATTGTTGTTATGCATGGCATTCTTTAATCAAGAGACCTGCTGCCATTTTTTTTTGTTTACTGCACCTACTAAGAAATTTACTCAATGCCTACTAAACCAATGTTTGTTATTTTAATTTCTTTTCAGGCTTTGGAACAAGCATGAGTTGTATGAGCTCGACAACTGCAGTTTTGTTGTCTTTTTTTTTTTAGAGGAAGAACTGTGAACATTATGCTTTGTATATATTGTGTTATGTATTAACTGAAGTTATGAATTATGTATTAATCGAATTATTCTTAGCGTATCTCTTCTTTATATACTGTTATATGAGTGTTAGTGTATCTTCTTTATTGTGTGTGTGTGTGTGTATATATATATATATATATATATATCAATGGATGCAGTGATTTTGTAAATTGCATATATGATATACCGATTTTGATACGGTTAAAAGCCGTATCTAATTCATTGTTATCATTGTAGGAGTGAGGCATTAAGCACGGTTTTGAGCCGTATCAGTATACCATTTTAATACGGTTATAAACCGTATCAAATTTCTCAACTGATACGGATTAAAACCGTATCCATCTAAAAATTGAAAGTGCCAACATACAAATTTGACACGGTTTTAAGCCGTATCAATTGAGAAATTTGATACGGTTCTGAACCTTATCAAATTAGCAATTTGATACGGCTTAAAACCGTATCAAATATCTCATTTGATACGGTTTTAAGCCGTATCAAATTGCTAATTTGGTAAGGTTCAGAACCGTATCAAATTTCTCAATTGATACGGCTTAAAACCGTATCAAATAAACAGAGACGCCATTTTTTGATACGGCTTAAAACCGTATCAAATCAATTTTGATACGGCCATTAACACTGCCAAATTGGCATTTTTGGTGTAGTGGCAGCTATAGAAATTGCATTGAGAAAGGGAAGTAGAGCAGCTTCGAAAATTTCACACTCATCTAACGTTAATAAAGATGAAATTGAAGAATTATTTGTCAATAGGAAAATTGCTCAGCCAATGGAACTCATGCAGTCAGATGATGTAACACCCCACATCTTTTAGTGTCACTCACAAAGGGAATGCACTAAGTTCTGTGGAGCATTTAGGGTAAAAGATGCAGATAAATTACAAGACAGACAAAATTAAAACAGCGGAAAATAAAACTTTACTTTATTGATAAAATAGTTTGTACAACAATTGTTTTCCAATATCAGAGTATCATCTGTCTTACAAAATAAAGAAGCATAAAATAACATTTATATTCCCCAATGTAGCATAAGCCAGCCATAGCAGCAGAAAAAGAGATTCCAAAGCACTTTGTCAAAGAATTTTCGAGCTTGGGAAGAGTGACGGTCCAATCTAACCTGAGTTATACTATTCCCTCCTTAACTACCTGGGGGGAAACGGAAGAAAAGAAGACGAAAGAAAAACTGGGTCAGACATAAAGTCTGGTAAGTTCAGTTACTTCTAGCATGTGAACAAGGAAAAACAAAACGACATGAATTAACTGAATACAAGACAATACCATGATGATAGGGCCAACAAGATAGGATAAGATTAACACAAGATATGCTAAGACAAGATAAACTGAATATGCTTTAATACTTTCTCCGCTTCGCTATTAACCTGTTATTATGGTTTCTATGTCTCTGCACCACCTATCCAATGTCCCAACTAGTAATCTGTCTAAAATGATAACGCGATCCCAATCCCAGTAATTGTGGTTGCATTTAGGCGTACATTTATTATTTATTACCTAGATCTAATCTAGGGTTTTATATCAAAGTACTTCCTAGATTCCACTCGGGTTTACGCGGCTTATCTAATGCTTCACAGATTCAGGGTTTATGTCACCTAGGTCCAACAAGGGATTACGCTACCTTTTAAACGATGCCCCTAGTCTAGGACACACTACGTAGAGCGGTATATGTTCCTAGACTTTCCCCACGTATGTGTCGTGAATCGTTATAGCTGTCTAGATGCACATGTCCTCTATATGTGCGACCCGAGTCCCGTGGCAGGACAAATCAAGAAACACGGAACTCGGTCGGGAGCTTTAAGTTATCTGCCGATGCAGATGCTAAGGTCTGTTTTTTTCCAGTGGCTATGGTCCCACTTGACCCCTCCCTCAACTATTGAAAGGCACACCTTGAAAAATGAGAACTATACGCAGGCCCCCCTATGCCCCACTAACCTATGGCCATCCACAATCATAACTAGATAGCAAGTATATGGTCTTTTGGAGTTCTCCGCCTTTCCGTATCTCGATTGACTCAAGATGGTAGGTAGACGACGGGTCGCTATCACAGGGCCATTTGTCCCGCCGAATCACGCTGGTCCATCCTAGTCTTTAGGTTGTCTTATATTGTAACAAAGGCATACCCTTGGTTCTCCTAACGCAGACCTTAACCTCTGTGAGCCCAGGAGGATCATCTGTCGCCTCATAGAGGGATACCAAGAGTACCCTCATGTCCCCTCGAAGCCTCGGGCTTCGTAACCCAATTCGTTGGAGCCTTCTTTAAGATCGTTCGCTCCTCCTCGTGTTATACTAAGGATTACTACTTAGTTTTCCTAACTAAGGTTTACCACTTGGTTTCCTGAATCGTCGTTTTATTAACTAAGGTTTACCACTTAGTCCTTTTAACTAAGGTTTACTACTTAGTTCTCTTTCTCGTCAAGTTGGATTGGTTAAGTGTCATTAGTCGATACAAGTTAACTTAACCTATTCATTTGTCAAGTTAAACTGGTTAAGTATTACCAGTAATTCACGTTGACTTAACTCTACCAACATCAAGTTATATTGGTTAAGTATTTACCTAACCCTACCCATTCATCTTGTATTGGTTAAGTGTTCCTTTTTAACTTAACCTTGCCTATCTGTTTTAACTAACATGTTATAACGGTTAAGTGTTCCCTTAGTTAACTTAACCCTAACATTGGTTTGATTAACATGTTCTAATGGTTCAGTATTGTCCCTTCATGTTTTTAACTTAACCCTATTCATTTATCACACTCTGATGGTTAAGTGTTCAAGCTTACTTAACCCTACGGTCTAGTCCAGCTAACATATTAAATTGGCTAAGTGTATTAAATTTACTTAACCCCAACCTCTAGTCTAGTTAGCATGTTAAATTGGCTAAGTGTATTAACTTTACTTATCCCCAACCTCTAGTCTAGCTAACATGTTAAATTGGCTAAGTGTATTGAATTTACTTAACCCCCACTTTCTAGTCTGGTTAACATATTAAATTGGCTAAGTGTTTTTCTTAGTTACTTAACCCCTACAAATCTTGTCTTGTTACCATGTTAAGTTGGTTAAGTGTTCTAGTTAACTTAACCCTATCGTTCTAACTTAACTTTGTTAAGTTGGTTAAGTGTTCTTATGGACTTAACCCTCCCATTCTAGCTTAACATTAATTGTCTTATTAAAGCACCAGCCACTCACATTAGACAGGTATTGTTGTGGCTGCCGGTATGCCGGTTGGTTCCGGGCAGTCTTACGCCACAACTCAGTCTAACCTCGAGCCTTTATCGGGCTCAATGCCTTAACCTCTCACATTGGATAGGTATTGTTGTGATCACTGGACAGCCGGGCGGGTCCGGGCAGGTTTACATCACAACTCAATCCAACCTCGGGTTAAGCATGTTCGTATTGTCTAAATTTACTTTTCTCGTTTAGGATAAATTCTATAAGTAAATTTTCCCTAATTTACTTATTCTATTATTACTCTTTTAATGTACATTGTCAACATTTATTATTATGGCCCATTTTCCCTATATATCATATTTATAGTTTTTGGTATGTAAATTATACCAAATTAAGTGTCACTAACCATGATTATTCTAAACATGACAATTACTCACAATTATGACTAAATTCAAAATTTGTGCTAATATACTTATTATGCCAAATTAACTTTAATTGACCTAATTCTGATTTAACATCCTAATTTACAGTTTATGGCAAGACTAGAATTATTATTCTAGTTTACCGTTTACGCCTAAAACTTAGCTTACTTGCCAATACTAAATTTAATATGTCAAATTACATATTCCATAATTCATGTCAAATTTTCAAATTTGCATTCTAATAAACATGCCATAATACATGTTCTAAATTATGTCAATCATAATTATCTTCATGTTCCACATTATGCCAATTTCCAAGTTTACAACCATGTTTAAGTCAAATTTATGATTTGCCCAAATCGTATTCCCATCGTTCGTGTAATCGTGATTTCTTCTTAGATTATAGATAAATCTAGATTCGTGGATAAAAAGGGAACGAACCAAAATGCCATGAAAAGATAGACATAATTACTGGCAGAAGATGATAATTCACTAATCACAGATCTGACAAATTACACTGAATAAATTGATTAAAGCATCGAAGGCCTATAGATCTGATAATATTATGACATAAAAAGGGTTGAACAAATAACATAGGTTCAAGTATATGAGTAGATCTAACTTAATAGATAAATTCCCATAATCAAGATCCAAGGATAATTAAGAATAAACTGAATAGATAATCAAGTTTAGATCCAATTTCACAGTCATAATCCTAGGCAATAATATCATGTTCATGAATCATAGGTAATTATCCACTATTGTCCTTGTCATAGGCATTGGTTTATGCTCCTAGTCAAAGGCTTATGTTCATTGTCAAAGGCTTATGTTCATAGTCAAAGGCTTATGGTTTCGAAGGCCACAGTTCCATAGTCATAATCTTAAGCATTGGCAATTTAGTCACAATGTGTTCTAGGCCATAATCAAGAATCAGATCCAAAGTCATAAACAAGCACAGATTCAATGAAATGATAAGGCATATTTCTTATATTATTTTAATTTCATGTCACAAATAGAAAAGGCGTTCAAATCTAAAAAGTAACCGACTTACATTGATTGGATCTAGAAAAGAATAGAAAGATAGTGTTGCTTGAAGCCGTTGAATCTCTACTTGAATCCTAACTTGTTTTGAATCTTCTCTTGAAAGACTTGAGCAACATATCCTCGTCTTGATTTATATTTTATTTTAATCTATTTATTTAGATTTAGAGGAAGAAGAAGAAGCCATGTCCATCAAGAATTTGTGCAGCATAAGGTTAGAGAAGAATGGTGCAAAGAGAAGGAGACTAGGGGGCTGTTTATATAGGATTGCAAGTTAATTTGAGCCGTCGATGAAGCCAAGGTTAATCAAAGCCATCCGTTCTAAATAGAAGCCAATTATGTTCACAATTACTTTCTTAATGTACATTATTAACATTTATTATTAAATTTGTATGCACATTAGATACATCCCCCCTTTACACATTTATTATTAAATTTGTATGCACATTAGATACATCTCCCCTTTACACATTTATTATTAAATTTGTATGCACATTAGATACATCTCCCCTTTACACATTTATTATATTAAGCATTGGTTATTCTTAAATTAGTAACTTTAGTGTTAACAGAAATACAGGGTGTTACAGATGATAAATGGTCAACTTCTGAAACAAGATTTATTACTGATATTGTAGAAAAAGTACTGCATGGTAAGTTGATGACAACAAAGAAAGCAAGAAAAAAAGAGGAGCTTAAGACATTCAACCCGAAAGAAGTCAGAAAGAAAATTTCAAATTAAGGGGGAGTGTTGGAAATAATAATTTAAAATTTATCTTTATTAGTTTATGAAGTCTAGGCGTCAGTTCGTAAGTGATGTGTCTTTTATAGTTAAAAGTCATATTAAAATTTGTGTGTTTTTTAGTAAAGTGTGATGTCTATTAAATGAATTTACATGTATGGCTCTTTATATAAAGTCTATCATTTTGGTTATGATGTAAGAAGAAAGTAAGAAAATTAAGTAGCCTCCCCCTCTTTAATTCCAACAAATTGGTATCAGAGCGCCAGGTTGAAACTATGGCTTTTATGTTCTTCTCATCATTCGTTCTCACAAAAGAAAACTATGAAGAGTGGAGTAATAAAAAGAAAGAAGAACTGATCTCCAAAGGGCTTTGGGAGATCGTTGAGAATGGCTATGAATGGCCAAAAAACATTAAAAATATGACGGAGAAAGAGAGTGAGGCATTTACAAGCTTGAGACGGAAAGACCATCAAGCTCATGTTGCTATGTGTGAGAACATTGATGAAAAAGCTTTCGACCATATTATTGGAGAAAAATCCACAAAAGAATCGTGGGTTTTATTAAAGGAGATTTATGGTGAGGAGGATGAGAAGAAAAATAGGGAGGAGGAGAGATATGTTGAAGTTGAAAAATTGGAAGACGAGACTGATTATATGGCTCTGAAAAGAGTCGAGCAGGAGGAAGCTGTTGACAATCAAGAATCCGATAAGAAATCGGTACAAATGATCATTGCAGATCATGTTAATGAGGCACAAATGGAGAATAAAAAAAGAGAGGAATCTATCAACGATGAAAATAAAGGAGGAGTTGAAGAAATTGAGGATAGAAGTAATGAAAGAAATGAGTGCGATCCCTGTAAGCTCGGGACCAGAAAATTGAAAGTACCATCAAATAAAGACCGTGTTAGTAAAGTTGGCAACAACCAAAAATGCATGTGGCATAACCACAAGAGCAAGTGTACTAGAACTTTCACTATTGCAGAATTCCAAGCATAAAAAGCGGAGAAAGTGAATTCAGATGAAGACGTGGCTTCAAATGGTACATGTAAAAAGGTTACAGTGCTTGTTGGAACCAAAAGTGAAGAAAGCAAGGATGTGGTCGTAGGCAATTTGCTTGATCCACAATTAAGGTCTGCACTTAAGTCGATCGGGTGGCAAGACGGTGACATGAATGCTCAGCCTTCTATGAAGGAGGAGGCGAAAGTGGATGTGGCTGAAAGGGAAAGAAGTCGTTTGGAGGATATGATCAAAACGGAGAAAGTTAGAGCGCTTAACTTGAAAGCGAAACAAGCTGGAGCTATAGAAATTGCATTAAGAAAGGGAAGTAGAGCAGCTTCGAAAATTTCACACTCATCTAACGTTAATAAAGATGAAATTGAAGAATTATTTGTCAATAGGAAAATTGCTCAGCCAATGGAACTCATGCAGTCGGATGATAAATTGTCAACTTCTGAAACAAGATTTATTGCTGATATTGCAGAAAAAGTACTGCATGGTAAGTTGATGACAACAAAGAAAGCAAGAAAAAAAGAGGAGCTTAAGACATTCAACCTGAAAGAAGTCAGAAAGAAAATTTCAAATTAAGGGGGAGTGTTGGTAATAATAATTTAAAATTTATCTTTATTAGTTTATGAAGTCTAGGCGTCAGTTCGTAAGTGATGTGTCTTTTATAGTTAAAAGTCATATTAAAGTTTGTGTGTCTTTTAGTAAAGTGTGATGTCTATTAAATGAAGTGACATGTATGGCTCTCTATATAAAGCCTATCATTTTGGTTATGATGTAAGAAGAAAGTAAGAAAATTAAGTATCCTCCTCCTCTTTAATTCCAACAAATTCCCCCTCCCCCCCTTAAACCCAATTCTTCAATCATTTTGAACTTTTCTTCAAACTTCAAAGCTTCTAAGAACATATCGGTTTCGATTGATTTATATCTCACACGTTTTGGTAGAAATAAGAAATTGTCCAAACTTTCTTTTTTTCTTTTCCATCAGAAAGATCTTCGATGTAGTTCGTGTTACAGACATAAATCTCTTTTTTTCTGACCCTTGGCTGCCACTCCACAGTCCATAAATTGATGCAAGAAGTTGTACCTGAGAACAATCACGAAAATACATTGAATGGAATGAGAACATGGCAATGTCATTAATGACTATCTGCTTGAGTCTCAGATTCATTTGCTCCAAGTCAACACCTCGATTGATCATACGCTGCTGGTACTTTTCAGCTATGAACTCTTTGTGCTGCTTCTTTTTCTCATTTACGCCCATGTCATCCTTACAAACTGCACAGAGTAAAGCACCATTTTTCATGTTCTCTTTACATAAGACAAATGTTGACAAATTATCCACCACTTGTTTTGCTGCAGGTGGTGTGCCTCTTATCAAACTATCATATTCGCCAAATTGCCTCGTATTCATTTGCGTTAACGAAATCAACTTCTTCTTTTTCTCCGTCATTCTCAGCTAGGGTCGCGCCAACATCATCTAGAATTATCATTTGTTCGGTTGACTCTTCCAGTTTTGTTTCCTCATCGGCAGCCTCTTCTTTTTTATTCTCCATTAGGGGCTCCTCGTCTGCGCACACCTCTTTCAACAAATTCCACGAATCCTTTGCAAAATTCTAGATTCCCAATTTTGGGCAATCCAAGCAACAATTTTTTAGTACTCAAATGCTTTAAACCATGAACATTTAAATGTCCATACCTGAGATGCCACAACTTGGCACTGTCATCTCCTTTCACCACAAGTGCATGTCCTGAATTATTTGACAGATTTAAAGGAAAGACTTTGTTCTTTCCCATTGCAATCTTCATTAGTGCCTTATTGCTTTGCTTCTCCTTGATCACACAGACGCCATCTTCAAACACAATTCTGTAGCCACCACATACCAGTTGACCAACGCTCAAAAGATTGTGTGCCAGTTTTGGCATATACTGAACATTGTGCAGAAGCTTTGATTTTCCTTGCTCAGTTTGAAAAGCAACTGTACCAAGACCTTCCACTGTCAATTGCTTCCCATCTCCAAGCCTTACAATACTTTTCTTGCTATCATCAAGATTCTCAAACAAGTTTCTTGAATTGTCATGTGGTTAGAACACCCACTGTCCACATACCAGACCGAATGGAATCTGGTTCTCTAAACCAAGTATACAATTTTGTTCAAGCTTTACATGGGAAAGGGGTATTTTCGAAACTTGTATATCAAATTGGGAATTATTACTGTTTGGTTAAGGAGGGGCTCAGTTGAAATTCGACAAGATGCTACCGAACTTATAAGTGGAATTTGGTGGCGATATATCCATTTTAGGTTTGAAAGTCAGCAAAAAACCATCGAAAATGATTAAAATCGAAAAATGGTAGGAATATACCAAAATTTGCTTCTTGGACATGACGCCCCTTAACCCAAACTGGAGTGCCGATAACAACGCATTTTAAATTACCGTGCATGTGTGTGCCCGTTTCAAAAGGTGATGCCTCATCGTGCATGTAACGTGTGTTGGAAAATTGATATGTAGGAACAAAGGAAAAGTGATGATACAAGTTTTATCGTAGACAACGAGGCCACTAATATGAAAACGAAATTCGATATTACTATGGGAAAATCGATAATTATCGTCCGTCCCACAAGGTTGACACAATCATTCTTCACACTCATGCACTAAAGATTGAAGAATTGTATTACACACCGCTCATGATTTTAAGTAATTTGAGAGAGGTTTAATTTCATGGAAGATTGGAGTGGATAAGAGGGGAATGAGAAGATAATACTCTATTGAGTTTTTTTGACTTCTCTTGAAGGAGAGAATTCAAAGGAAATTAAACAAACGCGAATTTATTCTCGTCTAATGTTAATCTGTCTCAATGAATAAACCTTTAATAAATAAAAAATGTTATCTCATTAAAAGAGATTACAAGAGACCAACTAATGAAAGGACTTATATAAACAAATTCCATTTTCAGAAAAAAGAATTGAGATGGAGAAAAAATAAACATATATAATTTTTCTTTCTCATAAGCTCATAAATTAAAATTAACAGCCTTTATTAAATACAATATTTTTTTATTAATGAGGAATGTTGAAGGATAAACAAACATAAACTTTAGTTTTTGTTTTAATTCTCAGACAATCCTCTACTAATTAAAACAAAAATTAAAAAAGACGAAGGAAAATAACATGGATGAGAATTGAGTTTCATACATAAGTATCAATGTCTTTCGATTGAATTGATGTCTAAAATAATGAGTTTAAAGCTTAATATAAGTAGTGAGTTTTTTTTAGAACTACAACGATTTGGGTTAAAATCTCATTTTCCGTGTTACACTTTCAATTTCTACAAATTCCACGATATATATGCGCTTTTAATTGTCATATGCCTACCTTGAAAACTTTTTAAATGTTCTAAAAAACCGGAGTCTCTCACAGAAGGCGACTCTCCTTCACATCCAAGTAGGTGAACCCATCAAATGTGTAATCTAGCACTACTACTAATGGTTATAGACTCATTAAGAGAAAAACGCCCAACCTCACAAAACAATAAGTATAGTTTAAGCGTGTCAAATAAGTATAATTTATCAAGTGTGTCTAGAAGGCACCACCAATATGTACTATGAATTATATATGAGTGGCAAGACATTGTCCTAAATAAGTCAATGAATTTATCAAGTGTGTCTATAAAACTCCACCAATTCTGATTATGAATTGGAAAATAACAAATGAACTTAAATTAAGATAAACCAGTATACTCATCAAGTACATCTCAAAAGCACAACCAAAACTCATATGGATATACATAAGTAAGTAATAAAATCAATTAAGTGCATCTCAAAAGCAATACCAAAACTAGTTATAGAATATGTAAAAAGAGCAAAATGACTCAAGTTAAGAAAAATCAGTATACTCATCAAATGCGTCTCAAAAGCACTACCAAAACTGATTACATGATATAAGAAGAAAATAATATAATTTAACAAGCGCGTCCCAAAAGCACCACTAAAACATATTATGAATTACATAAAGAAAAGTAATAAAATCTATCAAGTTCGTTTCAAACGCACCACCAAATCTTGTTATAGAATATATAAAAATAAAGATGAAACTTATAACAAACAATAGAGTCTATCAAGTGCGTCTCAAAAACACCACCTAATCTAGTTATAAATGTAAAAATTAAAAAAATTAAAAATTGCAATAAGTAACAGTGTCCATAAGTACGTCTCAAAAGCACTACCAGAATTGGTTATGGATGATAATAAAATAAAAAAATAAAAATCATATGAAATGGAAAAATTCATCAAGTGCATCTCAAAAACACTAGCAAAATTGATCATGCATAAAAAAAGAAAAAGAAAATCAAATTCACATAACAAAGAAGAATCCATCAACTACATCTCAGAAGGCACCAAAATCTGGTTATTGATTGCACAAAATGAAATATTGGAAAATACATCAATTTGTCTCAAAAGCACTAACATAGTAAGTCATATTTTACAAAAAGGAACGAAGCTCAAACTTATATAAAAATGTAGAATCCATTAAGCGCATCCCAAATGCACTACCAAAATTTAGTTATGAGTTAAATAAAAGTAAGCAAGCTTCAAAATCGTACCAAATAGCGGAACTCGTCAAGTGCTTTTTCTGAAGCACCACCAAAGATGGTTATAGGTTATAATAAGAGCAATTAAACATAAAGACACACACACACACACACACACAAAAAAAAAAAAAAATCATATTGCACAATTAGACCACAAATGAGTTCTCATTTTTCACACTCTGCGTTCGAGTCTGTTCTTGTTGAGGATTCAATGACCAATTTCATTTGAAAATAGCAAATTTCTCTTTTGATCCTTTACATTTTGGTAAGTTAGCTTCTTTCACCTCTTTTTCGTTCATTTCAGGTTTGTATTTTTCATTCCATTTCATAATATTATAGACATTACAATTTTCACCAATAGAGGTGTAAACATAGCTCCTCGCACCATAAGAAATAGTTAGTCTATGGTTCAAGAGAAACATGACGTTTACTTTAATTTTACTCTATTCATCATTCAACTAAATGTGTTATTTATTTTTATATATGCAAGAGTTAAGGAATATGTCATACTTTCACAATTCAGGATTTTTTTTTTCAATTTCTTATGAAGAATCATGTTTTTCTGAAATAATCTAACAAGTATATTCCCTTCACATACAATCTGATTTGCAAGAATTAGTATATTCAATTAACTTTATGCACAAATATTCACTTAACCAGCATTGCAGTCCATAATTATTATTATCCAAAATAGACTGTGATAACTTTCACATTCTGGAAAGTCGTAAACAATATATTCAAAATATTAGATTTCCATTCTTTTTTTAAATATAATGATAAACCAAAATCATATTTCATTCAAACATTAAACAAGTAACTAAATGCTTTTAATTTGCTTTCATAAATAAGTAATAAATCAAATTTATGATTTAATGCTCAATAAATCATTTAAACAAAATTATTATTCTTGTCATGATTTTATATTTAATTTTGACACTGTTGCACATGCAAGTAAATACAGACTTATATGTTAACTTCACATAATGAATATATTATTGTCATTTCCTTTTTCTTAAATATATTAAAAATAATTCATATGAATTCTTTTGAATGCCTATCTATTTGGATACACAACATTTATTGTTAGAAAATTAACAATGAAAGTTCAAACAAATTAAGACATTTATCAAATAAGCATCGCATTTGTTTTCCTACTAATATATAAATGCTATTGTAATTCTTGAAATGTGTAAGGATAAGATTTAAAAAATCTTAATTAGTAAATTCGAAAAACTTCATTATGAAATGATTTGATCGCACAAAACTTCACAGCAAAATTTCTTATTCTTTAATGTTGGTTACAAAACAATCAATGAATAAATCATTAACTCACACTACCAAAGTATGTTATTTATTTTTATATGTGCAAGAGTTAAGGAATATGTCATACTTTCACAATTCAGGAATTAACCTTTTCCAATTTCTTATCAAGAATCGTGTTAGTCTGAAATAAACTAACAAATATATTTTCTTCACATACAATCTGATTTGCAAGAATTAGTATATTCAATTAACTTTATGCACAAATATTCACTTAACCAACATTAGAGTCCATAATAATTATTATCCAAAATAGACTTGTGATAACTTTCACATTCTGGAAACTCATAATCAATATATTCAAAATATTAGATTACCATTCTTTTTTTAAATATAATGATAAACCAAAATCATTTTTCATTCAAACATTAAACAAATAATTAAATGCTTTTATTTTGCTTTCATAAATAAGTAATAAATCAATTTTATGATTTAATGCTTAATAAATCATTTAAACTCAAATAATAGTTAAATCTTTGCTCCAAACTCAAATAAGATTTCGCTTTTAAATTGTAAGAAAATTGATGGGTACGAACAAAGGAAAAGTGGTGATATAAGTTGTGTCGTGGATAAGGCTACAGCCTTGAAAGCGAAATTCGACATAATTATGATGCAATTAATAATCGGTGGAAGCTCCTCAAGGTCGACACAATCATCCTTCATACTTGTGCACTCAAGATTGAATGATTGGAGAATTGCAGTAGACACCATCTAACATTTTTTAAGTAATTGGAGAGATAGATTTAATAATTTCACGGAAAATTGAAGAGAAGGAGAAGATAATTCTCTATGAAGTTTCTTGGCTTCGGTTGGAAGAGAGAAAATAAGAGAAAATAAAATAAATGTGAATTCATTCATGTCTTATGTTCATCAATTTAGTAAATAATTTTTTAATAAATAAAAATGTTTTCTCATCAATAGATAATACAATAGGTCAATTAATGAAAAGACTTACGTAAACAACTTCCCTTTCCAAAAGAGAGAAATGAGATGGAGCAAAAATAAACATACATATCTTTTCTCTCACATTAGCTCATAAATCAAAATTAATAGTTTTCATTATATGCAGTGTTTTCTTATCAGTGAGAAATGTGAAAGGACAAACAAACAGAAGACTTTCACTTTTGATTTAATTGTCCAACAACGCATAGACATATATAGATTTGCCTTACAGTCCCTCTATCGCTGTAATACACAATTTCTATCCTAAATGCACAATTATATAGTCATCCTGATCAGAAGAAGAAAGTTGCACATCAATCATGTTGCTTCATGTGATGTGCCTTTCCTTAGTGGAGAATGCAAGAAGTTAAAGCTTCAGTGTTCTTTATGCACGTGTGGGTTCCTTGTCTTGAGGAGATTGCACATAACATCTGAACAAAGTCTC
Organism: Allium sativum; assembly: GCA_030737875.1. Taxonomy (NCBI): domain Eukaryota; kingdom Viridiplantae; phylum Streptophyta; class Magnoliopsida; order Asparagales; family Amaryllidaceae; genus Allium; species Allium sativum. The sequence continues at coordinate 384,517,253 of CM060924.1, forward strand.
ATTGGATGAAATGCAAGCTATGATTGAAATATAGAAGTGAATTGCCAATTCATTTACCATACCCTACTTCTTTGAGCTCTTTAAAGGAAAGAACCAAACCTAACACTGCAAATTTATTTTTCCCCTTCCAATTATTATGTACGTTCACTTGTAATTACAAAACCAGTTTGCTTTGTAAGTCGAAATATATGAATAACCTGTACAGCTTAGCTTATGTGGCAACAACTAAGCATATTTTAGCACAAAGGATACATTTATCTCTAAGGAATTTTTTTTGTTGAAAACTAGTGGTAGACAAAGGAATCATATTTCAACATATTCTAGCTCATCTTCAATGGTTCAACCTAAAAGAAGTCTGAATGCTATTCTGAAGAAGAGGGTTAATAAAATCAAACAGTGTTATAATACTTCATAAATTAAATTATCATGGAGTATTGCTTTATAGCTGAACCACATTCTAATGAAAAACAACAGTTTGATGAGTATAACCACAAATAGTCTGCTCGTGGCAAACAAAGTAAACAATTATAGTAGTGGAAGATAGTTTGATTTATGATTAATAGCATATATGATGAAATATGGGACCCATAATCGTCTGCATAAACAAAGTATTGATAAGCCACTTAGTGGGAACTCATGGTGGAAGTTAAACTTATGACAGCTACTGAATCCTCTTACAGCAGTGAAGGGTCATGTATCAAAAAATTGGTATTGGTGGAAGTAAAGAAGGATGCAACACTCTATATAGTGAATAAAAAGTAGTTATATTTGCTTCAAGATGTTTAGTCTAGCCAAGTGCGAATAGGATTTTACGTATACAGATACTTCGATCAGCAGCATCTCTATTTTTAATCATCAAATTCCTCCAGTTTCAACCGTGTATGGATGAATCGACTATAGTCACTATACTGCCTTCTTCTGTGTTAATTTCAACAAAATTAGAATTTTAATCTTGCAGTGGATTTTTTTTTTTTTTTTTTTTTTTTTTAAATATATAACTTCACAGTATTATGTATGTGTTTCATTTGTTTGCATTATTTGTGCATATGGAAAAAGAAATTATATTTCTCCATAAACCTTGTCATTTTTTATATTTACTTTTTTTAATATGAACCAACATATCTTTAGAGAACTGACACAGTGCTTGATATACAACAACCAAGGTACATATTTTTGAGTTCATGTTTGCATGTTTATTTCTATATTTTTCACATAAAATTGAATAGCAAGCTTAACATATAGACAGAATACAACAAACTACGTACTAACATACGTGCAGCATGCATGTCAATATACCGGTGGACAGTAAAAGAAATAAGTAGGTATGTTTCTGAATCGACACAGAGAAAGCAGTACTAAAGTTGAATATGGTCATTATTGGAGCCCAAAAGTTGAATACTGTTCATTTCTTTGAACTCTATTTAACACTTAATATTTATAATTCCAGATTCATTGTCCCATTTGTCCATTTGTCTCGCTCTTTAAACAATGCAAAATATGCTAAGCTGCCTATCTTGTGACGATCAACATTATCGAGTGAAATTTATCTGATTGGTCTCTTTTGATCATCTAAAAGCAGGAAACGCAAATCATATTGGAACAGCTGGAAATTTTAAGTGCTAGAGCATTCTTTGGTGTGTCAGGATCAGATGCTGCTTAAGTGATAACAGTGCTTTAATCACTTGTATCTATAAGTATATCTAAGTCCCTTGGAATAATTATCCATTTATGTTCCTTTGCTAAATATATTCCTCTTATCTTCGGTCCTAGTGGATTTAACAAGCTTAAAGTTGACCATATAAAATTGATGGATTTAACAAGCTTAAAGTTGACTATATATTCTATTCTTTCTCTATATTCTGTCATCTTCTTCAAGTAGTTCGGGGAAAACTGAATCCCTCATTTTGTTTTCTTGTTGACTCACTTGCTATAATTGGATTAATACAAGATGCACTAAAAAGGTTAGCGCACTTACAGGTTAAAATTTCTTAAGTTAATGGTGGCACGACAATGACAAGGTAAGGAACTAAATAAACACTATAGAAACATGCATAAACTATCCATTTGCATGTGTGCACGGTGCATCGGAACTCATAACAGCATGTTAGGCATAGATTGTGATATTTATGCCTACCTTACAAATAACTGAATCTACTCTGCTTACTAGTACAAATAGCAACCTCAATGGTTCTGCAATTTCTTTCTTCTTCTTTTTTTCCCCCTTAAACAGTCACAACCAGCAATTGCTTAAGCTGTCAGACATCTGCCTTACGTATTTTAAACAACTAATTAAGGGCATGGTTTCCATACCAATATGAGAATATGAAACAAAGAATGTCAGAATATGAGACAATATGTTAACAAATTTCCATGGGTTCACTTAATCATCTTTAAATGATTACAGTTAGTAGATGCTACTATTTTGTTGAAATTGTCCATAAATGACCCTAATTAATGTGGGGGTTGATTGTAATTATGTAAAGTTGCCATTTTGTATACATGTAGATATGAGCACTCCGATAGTGTACGCCTGATATTACGTTTTTAATGCTACTAATGTTACTGGAAGACGATGTAACTAGTTAATTTATTTAGTCCAGTTTAGTCCCTAATGAAGTTCATCTGAAACGGGGCGTACTGAAAAAAATTGTGCATGCTTGATCCAGGTAGTTTAGATTTCTCTACTTAGATACAATTGTTTAACATTTCCGACATTGTACATCAGATGTGTTTTAAATGCCACTTTCGCTCTCACTTTAATTGATCATGCACAGAGTATGGACATTTGTGCAAGAATAGAAAATTGAGCACTAAAATAAGTTATGGACAAAATTTCATACCCTCAGTATAATGGTGTAATCAGTCATGCATTCCAGCTATCAAAATAGTTGACTATTATTCATTGAACTTTCCAGCTGATACGAAAATATTTGAATCTGAAGTTTCGACAAATCAACACCTGTTCTTGGATCAATATTGTCTTCAAATGTCAAAACAGTGCCTAACAACATATGGATAAATTTTAGAATGGGAATATACGATGTGGGTGTATAAATTATGCACATATAAAAATTGCATCAATGGAAAATATTTTGATGTAAAATATGTCCTAAGTTGTAACATATGTCCCAGATAGAACTGCCAGAGTTGAGCTCTGATTAGTGTCTTGTAACTAAAAATTAAATACTACTGCCTGAAGAATGATAATAATTAACTTACAAAGGCGCTTTCCTCCGTTCAAAATTTCAATTCGCAACGATGAAGTAGCATGCAGAAGAGGCATAATGAGGATTGCCAGCATTATTACTTGCAGAATATAATGATGAGGGTTGAACTTCATAAGTTGTATATTAGGAGAAGCTGCAAATATTTGTTATGCTGATATAATTTATATATCTGGGCCTCAGAATATTACATATTATGGTCACATGATGCAGTATATGCCGAAAATTATACATGTAAATATGAGCATCTGCTGGTGTTAGATCAAGGGTACAGAAAAGCTGATGATTGGGAACAAAACCTAATTATAATTCACATAAATTTCCAAGCATATGTTTAATATTATTTACAGAAATGTTAGAACGACCGGTGCAGATAAGGTGAAATCATGCGGCAATAACCTGGTGCGTTAAATGGTAAAGCACCCTCGTGATTTACACTCGCCACGTGGTTTTCGTTTATTTTCCTCTTCGTATTAGCCTGCCACATGGTTTTCGTTTATTTTCCTCTTCGTATTAGCCTGCCATGTGCATTTCGTACGTTTCCACCGTTTTATTTGCGGTTGTTCTAGCATGATTCTATTATTTATATTATTATCATGGATGAGGTAATATTTAAAAACAAAAATTGAGAAAATACGTCAACAAATTTCATTGAACTTGAACATATGCAAGTAGTCGGTGTTCGGTAAATATTGAAGTAGAAACCTGTATGTTGACTTACTGGTACTAATATTAACTATCAAAAAAAAAAAAGTCATAAGGACCAGGGACAAAATTGTAGATAACTTCCCTTATTGACTGAGTCAAATACGTCAACAGGGGCCACAAAGAGGGAACTTATACCACATTAAGCATGGAATATTATGTGAAAACTTAATGGAATAGGTATGCAATAACATTTTCAAGTGCATCAACCAGCTAAAAATGAGAAAGTTACATCTATGATAGTGTGATAGGTATGCAATAACCTTTTGTACTCCCAGTGGTTGCTTAAATTGTTACAGGAATGCTCAGAAGCCCGGAAAAAGTGACAAAAAAAGGTGCGGAAGAAATATCAATGACCCCACTGAATTCAAGGAAAACAATCCTAAGCTGCTGCACATTCCCGCACAGATCCGCACTCAATTCCTTCGGGCCTCCTAGCAAAGCTCAAATTGTTATGCATTAGTGGCAGAGAGAAGACTGTGAACAAGGGAGAAACTGGACAATTAATCTTGGATGGTAAAATGCTAACATATACACATTAGAAAACCAAAAATTGTTGAAGGTGTGCTATTTTATCAGTAAATATATAGCTAGTCATGGAATAATTCAAAGTGAAATGACAACATGTTTCCTGATCCAATTTCAATCACTCAAGTAAATGTTACCATCAACAAGTGTTGCTTAGACAAGAAGGTTCGTGAACCCAATCATAATAGTTAGTGCGAGATCACAAAATCAGAAATCACCATTATCAATTCCATTATTCTAACACACAAAAGTTGAGCTTTAGTACCTTTTTAATACAAATTAGAGAAATGCGCCACAACTCAATCGGACATAAAAACCTTTTTCGTGATGGATTGAGATAAAATGATTATACCTCGTTTCCGCGATTCATCAAGCACAGTTGACGCATTATAAGCAGAGAAACCCAACCCACGGCATAGGTCAGGGATGTACGGGTTTTATAATTTACAGGGAGCATTATTTTTGAATTTTCAACGTACCAGAAATTGGTGGTGCTCAAATGATTGATTCAGTTAAAAACTGTTCAAAAATGCTAAAACTTAAATAACCATTCATGAAATATAAATCGCACAAAATAAAAAGAATAAATATAATTTGATTTAACATGGCTGGTTTATTTGGTTTATTTTAAAACTAATTTGATTTTCTTGTTGTTGATACAATATAAGGTTACAACAATTAATTAGGTATATACCATACAAATATTTTGAGAAACAAACTTTATTTATAGAGAAATTAACATGAATCGATAGAAAAATAATGTTGTTATAAAATATTGTAAATATAAAGGTTGTCAATAGTAACAATTTTACTTTAAAATAATTTATTCTTGGATTTCGTTTGATTGGTTGGTACAGTTTTCAAGTATTCAAAACCAAAACAACCAATAAACCATAGGAATGCAAGCAAAAACAAAAACCAAAACCAAAATCAACCAACCAACTAACAAAACTGAATCAAACCAACCGAACTTAATTGATTTGATTGGTTCATTTGGTCTAACCAATATATGTTCATCCCTGCCAGAAATGAACACTTGGGTTAATTCGAGTCATAATTAATCAATAAATTTCGGTATTATAGGATTGAAGTATTTCTTTAACGACCCAAAAGGGAAACACTCTTAAAGAAATGTAAGAGCAAAACGGTTTGCAAAAAGAGTGTATATCCTTTAGCACGAAAAGACGTTCTGAAAATGACACTATAAATTTAGCTATTACTAATTATATTGTAATCGTTTTGTATCGTTTCAAAAAAGTAGTATTGTAATATGAACAATGGTACAATAGTGATATTACATTTACAATATAATCGAAATACAGTAACATGGCAGTTTTGAATTACATATAAAATAACGTTACAACTATTGCTACAAAATACAAATCACTAACTAGTACACTAGGAGTTCATCTCGTATGCTATCTCTAACATCTTTTATGGAATTTCCAAAACGGTTCATGATCTTTATTCCTGGATATTCGAAAAGTAAAATACTCTAAATATTCTTTTGATTAAAATCGAGGTGTCCATTGTTGTATCTCATAAATTGTAAATATTAATTGTAGAAGTTACAACATTCGCATGAACCTTATAACTGTACATCGTCGTGTTATGTAAGATTGCAAATTTTTTCTTCTAAATTTTGGAGCCTCTTTTGGTTGCAATATGCAATCTCGAACGGTGATACTTAAAAAAAAAAAAAAATCAATCTTTGGTTGATTTTTCCTTTTGTTAAAGTCTAAAATATGTCGAATGAGGTGGGGGAAGTAGTCATCCATTAGTGGATACCTTGAGTCAACTAATTAATATTGCCATGGTGGTGGATGAGAAAAAAATTAATTTTCTAGTGATCAATACTGGTGAAAAACTTGTTGGAGAAAAATTTCCCAAAAAACGCCACGGGAATAAAACTCAACCTTGTGAAAAAACAAATAAGAACGGATTGATGGTAAGGCAAAACAAACAACAGATAGTCACTAGTAAAACAATCACGGATCAAGCAATAAAAGAAAGAACACACGAGATTTATAGTGCTTCCACTGACATCTTGTTAGTGTACGTCCACTTGGGGAGAGGAGATTTTATTACTTTTCTAAATAAGAAAATATTACAAGACTAATAATAGAGAAGAACAAGAAGAAATACAACTTTTAGAGATAATCCATATATTTACCTAATCCCTATTGTTATATAAGGATTAATACTTGGGGCTAAGTAATTTATTTATGATTATAAATCTATGCCTAATTAATTCTCCAATTTATTTTCTCTTGATAAGATTCCTTGTTTAATAAATCAATCAGAGAATTAATTCCTTACTGCAATATCCCAAAAAAAACTTCTTCATATTCTTCTACTTATGTAGGTAATTTATTGCCCTATCTAATTTTACAAAAGAGGCAATAAATTTTCTGATACATTCTAAATCTTCTGCAGTTGGAAATATTATATTCCTCAAATTAACAATATTTCCCAAATCTTCTCTAAATGGAAATATTGTATCACCGTAAGCATAATATCTTCCAAATCTTTTGCATATGAAAATATTGTATCACGAAATCTAACAATCTACACCTTGATACTATATTTCCTTGAAAGCATGCCAACTCCACCTACATCCTCTTACTCTAAGCATCTTCGGACAAGACACCATGGTTACTTTCCCAATGAGCTTCGGCATCGCCCATTGCACTTTGTCAACAAACCCCGACAACGTCACCGCCTGCCAACAAAGCCTTCAAAGTACCCCCTTCATGTAAGACTAATCAATCTTTACCATGAAAGCAAATGTCTCCACGAACCATCTCAACTCTCTCCCCACACTGTGTCACCGCGTGGTACCTAGCATTTCGATAAGCGATTCCAACTTAAGCAACGCCCGAACTTAGCAGTCTGCAAAGACTTATGCATATCCACTGCTTTCTCCTTTGATCTCTGACCAACTTCAGACGATCCCTTCTTCCCCTTATCAAGCACATCCATTTGGCAGAATTCCACCTTGTTGAAGCTTTCCCCTTTGATCATATTCTACCTATGTAGAAACTCAAAGTCCCTTCTCATATGCCTAGCTTTGACATCTTTTCCATGAGAACTGTAGAATCCAAACCTTGACTTTCCAAGTACAGTGCTTCCCCTTAGGAGATACAAATTATGAAACATATCTCCCTTCATCACTGCAAATGCACCCTTAGAAACCCTTACACTATCTTCATCAATAGTCACCTCACATCCTTTGGATGCCAACTGCCTAAGAGATATCATTGACTTCCAAAGACCTGGAACATAAGGACACCTATCAAGGTGTGTATTACCCCGTCATACATGCGAATCTGCACAGTACCTTCGCCCATGACTCTAAAACTAGCATCATTTCCCATAAGAATCAGTTTCCCTCTTTTTCTTTAAAAAAACTAAAATATTTCTTATTAGGTGTCTTTTGAAAAAATTCCCCCGTATCTAGCACCCAATGGTTTGATACATCTAATACTACCGCTGTCAACAAGTCATCAGACAAAAATTCCACCGCAACCGATGAATTTCTAGCTTCAATTTTTTTTCTTTAAATCCGGACAATCTCTCTTCGAGTGGTCTGGTTTCTTGCAAATGTAGCACTTCCCATCTCTTGACTTTATTTCCTTTTTATTCTCCCCTTTCTCCATACGAGCTAATAAGGCTTTCATACTGCTCCTCCTCTACCTTCACTAGACCCCTTCATCTGATCCCTCAAGTCCTCAAATAAAAGACCTGCCTTCACACCAACTACTGTTAGTGTATGTCTGGCATTGATAAGACTGTTAGCGAAACTTTTGTATCGCTCCGGAAGAGAACACAAAAGAATCGTTGCTATTTGCTCCTCATCCACTTTCAAGTCAACAGTCTTCATCTTCATCACGAGATCATTGATGAAGCTTAGATGTGCCTTCACTGAAGTACACTCTCTCATCCGCATGGTGAAAAACGTCTTCAGCAAAATCAGACGGTTGGTTAGTGACTTCTTTAAATAGAGTTTTTCCAGCTTGGTCCAAATGTCCTTAGCAGTGGTCTCACTGCTAATCTCTGAAATGACATTTTTGTTGGATCTAGATTAACCCTAGAGGGGGGTGAATAGGGTTTATTGAAATTTATCGCAGAGTTCAAATATTACGGGATATTAAAAACTATTCACAGATCACAGAATATAGCAGAAACAGAAATGCAGAAAGTAAATGACACAAGATATACCCAGCTTCGAAAAAATCTTGCCTACTGCTGCATTCCTAAGGTTTCTACTAGGTGATAGAACATATCCCGCATACAAGATCATGTACACTCGCAATCCCTGCTCCTATTCTAAACCTACGCTCAAAACCCTAGACTGATCTAAACCTCTAGATCAGATTTCACCTAGTTTTACAGACACTAGTAAACTGCCAGTTAAACCCCTAACTGGTTCCCTCTAGATTTTTACAGAATCTATAAACTGATCGGACGATTTTACAACTCAAATTAAAACAACAAAAAATAAAAAACAAAATAACTAGAAACCCTAGTTTAAGATAAACTTAAGCCCCCTTTAATTGAAATAGGCCGGCCCTCTTTGGTATGGTTTCACCGCTTCACTTTGTGTGGCCCGTTCCTCTTTGTCTCTGGAGAAAATAAATGGCGGTCCTCGAATGGAAATTAGGGTTTCTTTCAAATCCAAATCGCGATGCAGTTGTTTGATTGTTGAAATTTAGGCTCTGGAATTAATCTCTGATGCTCGAATTTGATGCTCCTTCGTGTTTGATTTAGTCTCTCTGTCTAGTGATCGAAACTGTGAGTAAAATTTGATTTTGAATCTTTGCTTGAAATTTGTGATGCTTTGTTTTCGATGCCCCTGTTTGCCAGTGATGATGTGGTATGTATAGGATTAGAAAATCCTAATTTTTCTTTGATTTCATCAATATTGACTTGGCCTAATTGATTGCGTATCTGTCCCCCTTTGAATTCCTTGGCTTAAAACATTGCCTTTTTTGAATTGTAATTTCATGCCAAGTTTTATTTTCTCTAATGTCATTGAGTTGATAAATACTTAGTGGATTAGTTGTTGCCATTCTAGGAGAAAATTGTTGTTTGCCAATATAATTTCCTTGGGTTGATTGACCCATGACTGTTGTGAATTTAAAGCTTGAATGAACCTGAAAATTATTTGCTGCCTTTTTTATCCACCTTGAATTGATTTTGCTGAGATGCAAAACTGGAAACAACCATTGTTTTTCCCAGCGTGATTTTTTGATGAACCTTGATGTGTTCTTCGCCTTGATAACTTTGAGTAATTCTTTTTGCTAACTTCCTGAACCAAATGAAATCACTTACCAAATTTTCATTTCTGAAAAATCATCATGAAAAACTGCAAGTCAATTAATTTGTTTTCCATGACACTTGATCTGATTGTGTTCCTTTCCCCTTTTTGAAATGTTGCCTTGAAAACTTCTTGCATGATTTTCATGAGAGATATTCTGGAAGGCTGTTTGTGGCTCTCTTGCATTATATTTCGGATTGTATGATTAATTTCTTGCCTTGATTGAATTCAGCATGATAAAAAAATCTTTCTTATGAACCTGGTCAGTTTAAAAAAACTTGTTGCCTTTTCTGAATCCAGTCAGTTTGATCATGCATGATTTCAGGAAATACAATTGAATTAGTCCCATTTGCTAATCCTTCAACACATGCATCAGATTTTCAGTGTTTTATGGAAAATTACTTGCCATAAAAGTATAGTCTAAAATTGGAAATCATTAATCAGTCAATTTTGTGCATTTGAAACTTGGCTGTCTTCATTTTTCTTTTATACGCACATCCATATATGGCTTTGCACAAATAGCTGTTCTCACCTGAATCCATCATTTTCATGCCAATCCATTTGTGTACATTCTTGTACCTGAAATGCATCACTATACTCGAGCTTGTGCACCCTTTTTCATGCTGAATGTCTCTTATTTTGTGTTGTTGTGCTTCTCAAAACATTTTACATGCTGTCATGAAAGACTTCATATATGCTGCACATTGAATATGCCCCACTAGACATTTGTAAAAGTTGTGTACATGCCATCCATGCAAGTTGTCTCACTTCCATTAAATTGTTGCTCCTTTATCCATGCTCTGTATTAGTTATTGTATTGCTGCACCATTGATTTCCTGTTCAGGCTATTTTGCCAACTTTTAATCTCCCATGTCTTGAACCATTTGAGTCAGCTGTTCACTGCCTTACCTTGATGAAAACTGCTCCACTTATATTTGCTGTGTGACACAGAAATTGTACATGCACACATGGATAGCACCATCCATGTTTGATCATTTTGAAACTTCTTTTGTATTGACTTGTGTTGACTTTGACTATGCTGGTTGACATTTGTTTTGTTGTTTGAGTGTTGCACTGAGTCGATATGGTCCATGTGGCTACTCCTTAGTTGCACATTGCTACATTCTGATTGGCGAGGCAGTGCACACGTGTGTATCTATACACGTGTGTATATGCAGCCATCAAAAAAAAAAATTGTCCCTCCACTGAAATATTTTATATACACTGACTGCCTTGTGGTATTTACAGTGTATCACTGTGAATATCACAAGCTGTCTAAAAAATCAAATCGAGTCAGAAAAATGATGAGAAACACACCAGAAATCTAAGGCAAATAAAATTAAAAAAAAAAATTATATTCGCATATATTCAGTTTAGTTCTATTGCAGTGTACTGTGTGTGTTTCTGTTTTATGTGACAGGTAAGAAGATGATGACTGGACTGACTATGACTGGACTGACAGTGAAGCAGGCAGGATACAGAAGACTGAAGATTGTATCAGTGCATGTATGAATAACTGAAAATGTACAACTGAGTGACTGAGTGTATTTGTATAAATGAAAGTGTATTGAATGTATGAAGATTGTACTGATATGAAAAGTAACAGTGGAGTGTACAAATAGTGGAGTTGTAAAAGTTGTACTGTTTGAATATTGAAATAAAATATTCTATTTAAATAAAATACTGTGTTAATATTTGAATACAACACAGTCGTATTCTATTTAAATAAAAATATTATATTCCAGTCTGTGATGTTATATAACAGTACAATAACAAACACATTTAAAAGGATATATATATTTGGTTGTTATCATCAAATAAAAATCATATAATTGTGTATACAACACCGTTACAACAATCTCCCCCTTTTGATGATGACAAACAAATAAAAGATTTTGAGCATAGTAAATGTGTTTGACGGTGAATATTGAACTCTCCCTATTTATTAGCTCCCCCTACAACAGAAAAACTCCCCCTATAATTGTGCATGAGTGAAGTAAATGAATTTAATGTATTTTCAAAATTAAAAATATTTATACAATATTCACTCATAAAACAAAATCTCAATCCATTCTCCCCCTTTTGTTATCATCAAAAGGATTCAGAATTTAAAATATAGATGAAAAGTGACTAATAAATATAATATCAGCATAAGAGGAAGACCAGTCATCATAAATTTCAATCAGTCAAACAAAAATCATAATATTCTGAGAACAGGTGGCATATTTCACATTTTAGAGAATGAAGGATTTACGATGAATTTCATACATAATGGAGAGAATTTTAAAAACAAATAATTTCCAATTATTTTCAAAAGATTTTTTATAAAAGTAAAGCACAAAAAAAAACAGTGATGGATTTGGACTATAATTAATAATTCAATTTAAGTGACAAAATCGAATAATCTCAAATCCCAATGCCTATCAATCAACAAATCATAATACATCATAAGATTTCAACACATTTCACAGATCAGAAAGATGGATTGATAGGCTGATTTTTATACACCGAGGAGAATTTCAGAATAATTTCAATTTATAGCACAATATTTCCTTTTTCTTTTTATTTTATTTAAGAGCACACTGACCACGCATAACCAGAGCTTGGATTTTTAAATGAGGTCAGTCGCAGCTTAAATTATAAGTTATCTCTTAACCATGCATGACCAGAGCTTGGATTTTTAAATGAGGTTAGAGACACACTTATATATTTATCATTTTCAATTTCAAAATGAAAAACTCCTCAGAATATAAAACCAAAAAATGGATGATAGAAATGCGGTAGGTACGGAAATGGTCTGTGAAATAAATTTCTAAATTAATTATATTATGAAATATGCTCGACTGTACTGGGATCATTGAAAATTTTCAATTATCACTAATTCTGAATAATAACATAGCCATAATTCCATCACAAATATTTTCACTGTTTATTCAAGATGGTTTTTAAAAAAAAATCAAACTCTCCACATTAATATAGAATTATCATGGATGGAAGAAAGATGATAGATAAAGGAGGTGGTCGTGAAATAATTCCCAATTCAAAGCTATTATAATAAATGTTCAACGATCATGAAATTCTAAATAAAATTCTCCTCTTGTTGTGAAATGTATTGCGGTCACAATTCATCACAATTTCAAAGTCTAATAATAATTTTGATGAATTATAAGTGCTGCTCAATTTGGATATAGATTTCAATTTCTGAACGAATAATCAATAAATAATCTTAAAATTAAAAAATCAATTACAAGAGGGATATGAAGAGCTATACAAAGCAAGAGGGATAAGAAAAAAAAATATACATAAAAATTCAGCGCTTCTGATACCACTTGGTGTCTCTATTAATAAATTTTATTACAAAGCCCAAACAGACAGAATTAACAAATTTGCACATTTTTCAAAGCTGTAGATAAGAACTAGAAATTATTTGAAACAGTATCAGAGCAGCACAGAAAACACTATCACATCAGACTTGTCAGAGGATGGTCACATAAGATCATTCATGATCCAAGATTAGAAATACTGCTTATTTGAAATCATTTGAGGAATATGAAAAAACTCTAGATTCAATGAATCGATCACACCAAATTATTAGTTTCACATTCAAGATATGTGTGTGATTCAGTAAATCAATAATTTCAAATGATTTTAAACAAACAGATATTCAAATCAAATAACCATGAAATACCAATAAATTTCAAGACCCAAAATTTTCAAGGAATTTTTCAAAAACAATTTTTGACAAGCACATGAGTAATTTCAGATCATTTACATCAAATTTAAGAGATATTCATGATCTAGAAAAATTAAAAAATAATTTATTTGAAATCACTTGAATCAATGTCAAGTTTTGAGATATAATGAATCAGTCACACGAGATTGATAATTTCAAATTTAGAGGCATGTGATGTTCAGAATATCAAGAATTTCAGATGATCTCAAACAAATAAATTTCAACAATAATGATCATGAATATAAGGTGAATTTCAAGATGCTTCACTGTAATTCAAGACAATTCTAAATATCCAAGCCAATCTGAAAATTTCTGAAATTATCACAAATGATAAGAAGCAGTGTACTGTAATGAGTATAATATTTTAAGCGTTTCCAAAATGAATTGGAAGAATCTCAAAACAGCATGAGTGTGTGAAATTTCAATAATTATTCAGATCTTCAAAAATTTAGAATTCTAATTAACAGTGTTCAAGATATGACAAGAATACATCAACACTGTTATGAATTCAGAAATCAGAAAAAATAAACTTCAAATCAATTGCAGATGTTTACATAAATAAATTCAAGATCTGGAAAAGATTAAAAATATCAGAGTTTTAATACACATGAAGTGAATTTCCAGACAAACATGAATTCTACAATTGGAAGTTTAAGAAAGCCCAGAATAAAAGAAAAAATGGAAGTGATAAATCAAAAAAGAAAACAAAAACAGAAGGAGATAAAAGGAGAAATAAACAAACAAAAAATATATTTACACAGATGAGTTTAGAGATCATACCAGAATCCAATGTAAATCAGAATCTCTAACTCAACAGATGTGGCTAAGGAACTGTGAATGATTCTGTTATACGTAACAGTTTGAATCCAATTTTTCTTTAGCTATGCAGTCCCTCAGCCTCCTTCGTTACCTAACTGTGAAGAGGATTGAGTGGTCTAACAAAAGTAGTAAAACCACTCACAGTTATTTTTGTACGTTTTGGTACCCAAACCTGTTTGTATAATAATCCATTCGAATCTATCTTCGTGCCCTTTGGAACCCAAATCTGTTTGAATTTCATGAAGTTTGTTTTATTTCTTTTTGGGATCCAGAATTGTTCAACTGGATTATTATAAAACAAATTCACGTCACGTTTATGATTCAAAAAACCTTTGCGATTATCAGAGTTTGAATTTTCATATCGATTCTTTTCCAAGCAGTTTGAAGGATTTTTAAAATCATTTGAGTTCGGATTTTCAAAAACATTATTTTTCTCAAAGCCGAGACCACGTTTATTTCCAACAGAAAATTGGTTTTTCAACAACATGTTCAAGGTTTTTCCTCCATCAGAAAATTTAGTCAAATTTATTTCAAGTTGTTGAATTTTAGTTTTTAGATCACTGTTTTCTTTTATTAAATCAGAACATCGATTATTAGTGATCCTTCTTTCAACAACATCTCGTTTCAAAACCAAATTTTCAGATTCGAGTAATTTGATTTTGGCTTGGGACTCAGAGATTTCAAATTCAAAAAGTTTTTGATTTTCAACCTCACATTTCTTGAAATTTTCAATCTCATTTTCAAACTCATTTAAAATCACATCACTTTTCAACAAGCTTCCTTTTTCAGCAATTTCATGTTTGGAATTTTTGATGGCCTTAAAATTATTAAATTCTTTTTGCAAAGAATTGTTTGAATCTTTTAGCTCAATCTCGTTATCTTTCAAAATAAGAATTTCTTCTTCAACCTTTTGAATGTTTTTATTGAGATGAACGAGATCAGTTTTTAATTTCAAACAATTTTCACAATTAGAATTTTCAAATTTCACAACATTTTCAAGTTTTAATTCCAAACAATGAATTTTTCTTGTCAACTCATGATTTTCAGTTTTCAAAGATTTATTTTTAGAATGGAGTTTGTCAACAGATTTAGTTAAATCCACGCACATATAAACTAAATCTTCATATGAGAAATTTTCTGTTTCAGCATCTGTTGATCCTCCATTATCGGATCCTTCAGAATTTTCATTTGTAAATCCTGTTAAACAGAACTCTGAATCAGAGTTGACATTCTCGGGTTTTGAGCTACCGTTGTCAGATCTTCCATACTTCGTATTGAGAGTATCCCAGATTTCCTGTGCAGATAAACAATGGCAGATAAGATTAAACTGTTCAGTACTAAGATAATCAATTATAATTTTCATAGCACGAGTATTGAAAGTAATATCTACACTATCAAATCCATTGATAACAACATACCAATATTTAATATTAACAGATTTTAAATAAAATTCCATTTTGGATTTCCAGTTTAAAAAATCTGTTCCATCGAAAATAGTTGGAGATGAACTGGGCTGACTCTCTAACGACTGACAACTAGGAAACACCATTACTCTAGAGTTAACAGAATACCTGCTCTGATACCACTTGTTGGATCTAGATTAACCCTAGAAGGGGGGAGGGGGTGAATAGGGTTTATTGAAATTTATCGCAGAGTTCAAATATTACGGGATATTAAAAACTATTCACAGATCATAGAATATAGCAGAAACAGAAATGCAGAAAGTAAATGACACAAGATATACCCAGCTTCGGCAAAATCCTGCCTACTGCTGCATTCCTAAGGTTTCTACTAGGTGATAGAACAGATCCCGCATACAAGACCATGTACACTCGCAATCCCTGCTCCTATTCTAACCCTTCGCTCAAAACACTAGACTGATCTAAACCCCTAGATCAGATTTCCCCTAGTTTTACAGACACTAGTAAACTGCCAGTTAAACCCCTAACTGGTTCCCTCTAGATTTTTACAGAATCTATAAACTGATCGGACGGTTTTACAACTCAAATTAAAACAACAAAAAATAAAAAACAAAAAAACTAGAAACCCTAGTTTAAGATAAACTTAAGCCCCCTTTAATTGAAATAGGTCGGCCCTCTTTGGTATGGTTTCACCGCTTCATTTTGTGTGGCCCGTTCCTCTTTGTCTCTAGAGAAAATAAATGGCGGTCCTCGAATGGAAATTAGGGTTTCTTTCAAGTCCAAATCGCGATGCAGTTGTTTGATTGTTGAAATTTAGGCTCTGGAATTAATCTCTGATGCTCGAATTTGATGCTCCTTCGTCGTTCGATTTAGTCTCTCTGTCTAGTGATCGAAACTGTGAGTAAAATTTGATTTTGAATCTTTGCTTGAAATTTGGGATGCTTGGTTTTCGATGCCCCTGTTTGCCAGTGATGATGTGGTATGTATAGGATTAGAAAATCCTATTTTTTTCTCTGATTTCATCAATATCGACTTGGCTTGATTGATTGCGTATCTGTCCCCCTTTGAATTCCTTGGCTTAAAACGTTGCCTTTTTTGAATTGTAATTTCATGCCGTGTTTTATTTTCTCTGATGTCATTGAATTGATAAATACTTGGTGGATTAGTTGTTGCCATTCTAGGAGAAAATTGTTGTTTGCCAATATAATTTCCTTGGGTTGATTGACCCATGACTGTTGTGAATTTAAAGCTTGAATGAACCTGAAAATTATTTGCTGCCTTTTTTATCCACCTTGAATTGATTTTGCTGAGATGCAAAACCAGAAACAACCATTGTTTTTCCCTGCGTGATTTTTTGATGAACCTTGATGTATTCTTGGCCTTGATAACTTTGAGTAATTATTTTTGCTAACTTCCTGAACCAAATGAAATCACTTGCCAAATTTTCATTTATGAAAAATCATCTTGAAAAACTGCAAGTCAATTAATTTGTTTTCCATGACACTTGATCTGATTGTGTTCCTTTCCCCTTTTTGAAATGTTGCCTTGAAAACTTCTTGCGTGATTTTCATGAGAGATATTCTGGAAGGCTGTTTGTGGCTCTCTTGCATTATATTTCGGATTGTATGATTAATTTCTTGCCTTGATTGAATTCAGCGTGATTAAAAAATCTTTCTTATGAACCTGGTCAATTTAAAAAAACTTGTTGCCTTTTCTGAATCCAATCAGTTTGATCATGCATGATTTTAGGAAATACAATTGAATTAGTCCCATTTGCTAATCCTTTAACACATGCATCAGATTCTCAGTGTTTTATGGAAAATTACTTGCCATAAAAATATATCCTAAAATTAGAAATTATTAATCAGTTGATTTTGTGCATTTGAAACTTGGTTGTCTTCATTTTTCTTTTATATGCACATCCATATATGGCTTTGAACAAATAGCTGTTCTCACCTGAATCCATCATTTTCTTGCCAATCCATTTGTGTACATTCTTGTACCTGAAATGCATCACCATATTCGAGCTTGTGCACCCTTTTTCATGCTGAATGTCTCTTATTTTGTGTTGTTGTGCTTCTCAAAACATTTTACATGCTGTCATGAAAGACTTCATATATGTTGCACATTGAATATGCCCCACTAGACATTTGTAAAAGCTGTGTACATGCCATCCATGCAAGTTGTCTCACTTCCATTAAACTGTTGCTCCTTTATCCATGCTCTGTATTAGTTATTGTATTGCTGCACCATTGATTTCCTGTTCACGCTATTTTGCCAACTTTTAATCTCCCATGTCTTGAACTGTTTGAGTCATATGTTCACTGCCTTACCTTGATGAAAACTGCTCCACTTATATTTGCTGTGTGACACAGAAATTGTACATGCACACATGGACAGCACGATCCATGCTTGATCATTTTGAAACTGCTTTTGTATTGACTTGTGTTGACTTTGACTATGCTGGTTGACATTTGTTTTGTTGCTTGAGTGTTGCACTAAGTCGAGATGGTCCACGTGACTACTCCTCAGTTGCACACTGCTACATTCTGATTGGCGAGGCAGTGCACACGTGTGTATCTATACACGTGTGTATCTATACACGTGTGTATATGCAGCCATCAAAAAAAAATCTTGTCCCTGCACTGAAATATTTTATATACGCTGACTGCCTTGTGGTATTTATAGTGTATCACTGTGAATATCACAAGCTGTTTAAAAAATCAGATCGAGTCAGAAAAATGATGAGAAACACACCAGAAATCTGAGGCAAATAAAAATTTTAAAAAATTATATTCTCATATATTTAGTTTAAACTCTATTGGAGTGTACTTTGTGTGTTTCTGTTTTATGTGACAGGTAAGAAGATGATGACTGGACTGACTATGACTGGACTGACAGTGAAGCAGGCAGGAGACAGAAGACTGAAGATTGTGTCAGTGCATGTATGAATAACTGAAAATGTACAACTGAGTGACTGAGTGTATTTGTATAAATGAAAGTGTATTGAATGTATGAAGATTGTACTGATATGAAAAGTAACAGTGGAGTGTACAAATAGTGGAGTTGTAAAAGTTGTACTGTTTGAATATTGAAATAAAATATTCTATTTGAATAAAATACTGTGTTAATATTTGAATACAACACAGTCGTATTCTATTTTAATAAAAATATTATATTCCAGTCTGTGATGTTATATAATAGTACAATAACAAACACATTTAAAAGAATATATATATTTGGTTGTTATCATCAAACAAAAATCATATAATTGTGTATACAACACGGTTACAACAATTTTCTCCTATTGCTAATTGTAAAGTAGTAAATGTCCATCGTTCCATCTCCTTCCTTTCCACATCTGAAATATCATTTGTAAACTGCTCAGGAGCAAACATCACAGGATGAACATTGTTCCTCATTAGAATAGCCTTCATCCTCCATTGCCACTTCTCGAAGTCTTTATCCCCATTCCATCTTTATATTGCTAACTGAGATCATGCTGCCATATATGTCTCTTTGACATATGACCTTGATATAATTACTGAATTCTCCTCATATCCTGCCATAATGCCTAACACTCTTTCTCAATCAACCTCGTATCTCTGATACCATTTATTGGAGAAAAATTTCCCAAAAACGCCTTGGAAATAATACCCAACCTTACAGAAAAACAAATAGGAACAGATTGAAGGTGAGGCAAAACAAACAATAAATAGTCACCAGTAAAACAATCACGGATCAAGCAATTAAAGAAAGAGCACACAGGATTTATAGTGGTTCCACCAACATCTTGCTAGTGTACATCCACTTAGGGAGAGGAGATTTTATTACTTTTCTAAATAAGAAAATATTACAAGACTGATAATAGAGAAGAACAAGAAGAAATACAACTTTTAGAGATAATCCATACATTTACCTAATCCCTATCCTTATATAAGAAGTAATACTTGGGGTTGAAATAATTGATTTATAGTTATAAATCAATGCCTAATTAATTCTCCAATTTATTTGCTCCTGATAAGATTCCTTGTTTAATAAACCAATCAGAGAATTAATTCATTTCTTCAATATCCCAAAAGAAAAACTTCTTCATATTCTTCCACTTATGTAGGTAATTTATTGCCCTATGTAATTTTATAAAAGAGACAATAAATTTTCTGATACCTTCCAATTTTTCTGCATTGGAAATATTATATTACTCAAATTAACAATATTTCCCAAATCTTCTTTAAATGGAAATATTGTATAACCATAATCAATAATATCTTCCAAATCTTCTGCAAATGGAAATATTGTATCACGAATCTAACAAAACTTGCATCATTGTGCATGACCGCATAACATTTTATTAATCAGTAAATTCCTCTGTATTAGAAAGTGTGAATTCCCAAGATTGAAGCATTCAGTAAAGACCTGATTCTCGCAGTTACTTGTATATCAATCAGATATGTAGCATCAGAATATGTACGATAACCAAAATTTACCATTTTAGCCGTTGAGATGGATTAGAAAATGATTATAAGGAGATGAATAAATGATAAGGAGATAGGATGAAATGATTATTAGAGTTTGAGCATAATTTATAGGGGAAACATTGATTATTGGGTTAAGCCATTAACATTGGATACGTTGGACGCATTCGACGCATCTAACGCCACCTGTTATTTTTCCAATGGTTGGCACAAACGGTCTATTTTATGTGTCCTACGTATGACACATCTATTTAAACACCACTATAAACTAGCCAAAAAATAACAACGAATGCACCTATGATGTAACACCCCGAAAATTAACATTGGTTAAATTACCTATTTAATTAGATTTCAAAAATGGAATTTTGAGCACGATGAAATTTGATCATGAAACTTACACTGTTGCGTTTGGGATCGAATTATGATCAACTTTTATGTTTGGAACTTCGCAAACTAAGTCGATATGAAAAGTTACAGATGAAAAACGAATACTGGCAAATAAATAAATAAAAGAATAATTGGTAATAAATCTTACCATAAATCACTTGCCCTCATTGAAGGTAGGACTAGGGTTGTCAACGGGTACCCGAAAAATCCGATATCCGTCCGCATCTGTATCCGAAAATACGAAATATATCCGTTATCCGAGATGCGGATACGGATATCCGATATCCAAAGATTATTCCGGATACGGATATGGTTATAGTGGTATCCGTATCCGAAAAATATCCGTCCGATTTTATGATACGTGTATGTATATATATATTATATAATTTTTAATTTATATTTAAGATTAAATTAATACATAAATTTCCTTAAAATAGCTAACCTAAACTCAACTATTTAATTATAAAGGAATGTTGTATTTTGTATTATGCAACATTTTAAATCATGTACTCATTTTATTTTGTGGTACGATTATAATTAAAACATAATTGTGTATGTGCTTCTATGATTTATTTTTGTTTTATTTTAGTCTTAGGATTGTGTATTTCATATTTTGAATACTTTATCTCTTAAAATATTTGTTGTAAGAAATTTATTTGATTGATGTCCTGCTTGTAATTTTTAATTAGAAGTATTCACATTTTCAAAAAATATATTTTATAAGTCAAATTTGTATGTGAGTGATATATTTGTAAACTTTTTTTTTTTATTTTCGGATTTTTTTTGGATATTTTCGGATATTTTCGGATAACCACATCAAATGTACAGTTTTAAGTTTCAGATACGGATATTTCGGATATTTTCGGATATCCGTATTCGCTAAGGCGGATACGGATATTTTCGGATATCCGAAAATATCCCCGGATACAGATACGGATATTTTTAACTGGTATCCGCGGATATCGGATACGGATTCAGATACGGATTTTCATTTTCGGATACAGATTCAGATATGGCACTATCCGTATCCGACTGCATCCGTTTACAGCCCTAGGTAGGACGATTAGGGCGGTCGACCTAGATGCGACCTCTTGGTCACTTCTCCAGTGTTGGCTAGAGTTTATGATTAATAAAAGGTTATATTAACGGACGGATCTTATTAAAATTAAATCTGATGATTACGGATCATTTGAGCGCCTATAAATAAAGGCCTATACCACCTTTCTTTTCTCCATATTTTTTGGACGCAGCAGCGAAACTCTGTCATTCCATTTCTCCAATCTCTTCCAAAATTTATGAAATAAAATAGTTCTCTAATCAAATAACATGAATTGAATAAAATGGATCATGATTTATAGGATAAGACAAGTTCTTACGCATATGGTAAATTTAGTAGCTTTTCTATTATTTATTTTCTTTCTCTATTCTAATTCTTTTCCAAATTTCCAAATTTTAATATGTATACATAACCCCTTTATATATATTATAGATCTGTAAAGACTTGGGAATAAAACCTAAAAGTTGTAGTCTAGATCTGATATTTGGGGAAAGCTCTATGCATAAGTGGGAAATTTAAATATCGTTTATGGTATTAGATCTGTTTCGTTGGTATAATTTAAATTCATATACCTAAATCTAATAATTGAAATTTGTTGGCTTTCTTTTAAAACATCTAAATCTTACCTACAATTCTTTTTGTATCTTCTGGTTAATGTTTACACCTAAATCACGAAATCAGTTCCTAAATATTATTGAGATTTGTGCTATGTTTTGTTGCAAATTTGTAAAAATGGATGTAATTGTAAGATTTAAATTTCCCTTTTTAGTTTTAAATATGTATGTATTTTGGATTGATAGAGGTTTAGATTAAATTTTGTAAATTGGCAATTTTACCTTTTTCCGTAAAGAGATCATGTTTAAAATTGTAAGAAATGCGAAAATAAAAAAAGGAAGAGATGTGTATTGCACGTAATTTACACTATCGATTCCAAATAAAATATTATATATTCCTTGTAATTTTGAGTATATCTATATTTCTTCTTTTAAATTTTTTGGCAAGTTCAAAGAAATTATAGCAAATGACCTTTTAATGGGATCTTAAATCTCAATAAGTCAAGATTGTTCCAGTCAGCAGTTTGGACTAGAATGTAAATTAGTTGGAATTAAGTAATTTGTAAATGAATGAATATAGAAATCTAAAAATAAGCATACATAATAAGTACACACACACAAACACACACACACACACATACACACACACACACACAAAAATCCATCCAAAAATATACGTAACTAATGTTAGTTATTATTAATATTAGGTAAATGTTAAATGTAGGTTTGAATTTGAAATGTTCTCCGTTATTTATGGGTATTAGTAACGTTACCTATAATAAATGGAGAATTAACAATTGTAACCATTAACAATGGGAAATAAATGTGGAAATAAATAGAAGTGATTTCAAAAAAGGTTATAATTGGTATAAATGAGGATTAAATATTATAAGTCCAAATTAAGGGCAATTAATATAATAAAAATGAATATATATACACACACATGCATATATAAACATACATACACATGCGTATATATAAGAACTAAGATAATAAACAGCAATTGGTGTAACTAATGGAAGTTACAATAAACAGAAATAAATGGGACTGATACAAATGACATTTATTGTTATGTCTACTGCCTTAGGAAAAGTGACTTTGTGGTTATTAACAGCATGTGGAAGTTACGATAATTAAAATGAATTGGGATTTGGGTAGAAATTACCATAATAAATAGTAAGTCCAATAAATCATCTTAGAGCTTATAATAATCTTATTATATTTTATAGGAATACCACTTCTATCATACATCTAGTTTAATTCTAGGAATAATATCTCTAATTAATATAAGAATTCAACTTAGTAGGTTAATGATGCGAGGTCAGTTGAGTCACTTCTATCATACATCTAGTTTAATTCTAGGAATAATATCTCTAATTAATGTAAGAATTCAACTTAGTAGGTTAATGATGCGAGGCCAGTTGAGTTATCCAACTAAAATTTGGACTTTTCAGTTGTCGGATATACATGCAACTAATGTGAGATATCATTGATCATAGGACCCCATGACAATTATTATATCATAGCATGGAATGTTTCTAATGATTTACTTCAAGTGTTGAGATCTTAAGTGCCTGTAGTGCCCGCCTCCCTTCTGAAAGATGGAACCTAAAGGACAAATTAGTGTCGTAGCTGAAAAGACCTAGTAGGATCAACTAATACAAAAATAAAAGTAAACTAAATGCGAAATTTCTAATGATATACTAATTTTCCTATAATTCCCAGTTTCACTCCTTATTCGCTCAATGGCATAATCTGTCCATTACATGCTCATTGCCTTTTTGGGCATGCTTATACCCGACACAACTCTTTGGTTTTTTGTTCTCCTGGTATCGCGTGGGCCATCGCTCGTGTATTGTATGCATGTTCTTCGTGATTCCAGTTGAGAAGGTCTGGCTATGTCACAACAAACCAATCCATTATTTGTCTGTGCTTGCTTCGTTTTGGGTTGGATTTTGGCTCGTGTGCAACTCTTTTTTGTATTGTCTCGTTGGTGCAATGGTAGATGCGCAACTTCGATCCCATATAGTTATCACTTGGTTTGATAGCTATACGGAGTTGGATGGCGCAACGATCATTGAGCACCGTGTGACTTGTTTATCGTATGTTCGAATGGTTTGCTTCCCTATTCAAAGCATCCTTTTGCTCTTCCCCTGTCCAATAGTTCGTTGGGTCTTCTCCTCTATGTCGGGAAGTCAATCTGATGGCTTCTCAATCGAGAGATATCCCGCACAGCAATGTGAAGCGTCCCCCTCAAACGGTTCCACATCCTTTTTGGCTTCTTACCCCCCTCATCTGCCTTTACTCCCTTTTGTTGCATGTCGTCTACCGTTCCCGTTTCGGCCTTCTCTTCTCACTGCTTACCCCTTCTTAATCGAGGCGAGATAATGGCCATTAATGGTCGTTTGTCTTGCCTTACTAAGAATTCCTATCCTCGCAGTGGACTTGGTAGAGTGTTCCTTTGTTGACTTTTCTTCTCCTTCTATCTTTTCTCCACCTTCTTTCGCGCTTTGGACCTTTTTTATTCCCATCCCTCTTCTCGCTTGTCCCGCAAGTGATTGAGATCGGGTCCTCTTACCCCGTGCACCATTCAGACATGCTCTATAGCGACGTCCGAGAAGATGGTTAGATCGACTTGTCACACACCTTATCTTATCTAAGCCTCCTCTTTTTTTCTCACCTTTCCACTTCTTACCTTTAGTTTTCCTTTCTCCTTTGATTGGCTCAATGACTAATGTTGACTAGATTTTTGGCAAAAAGTCATCTCGACCCGAAGTCTAAGCTTGCTACTGGATATCGACCCATTCTAGACCTTAAGGGATGATTTTCACCTTAAGTCGACCGATCATGAGTCGACCTAAAGCTATGTCATAGCAAGTAAAAGCTCACCCTCCCAAGTTGGTATTCTTCCAAAGACAAGTCAATCGATCGAATCATCAATCAATCGGTTGGGTTGTTCCTGAAGAATCGGGTCAAATCTAGAATACCAGACCAAGAATTCCAGATCAAACTTATCTGCTAAAAGATGGAGTCCTACTCCCAAGGCTACATAATTGGTCAGCTTTAATCAAGCACAACTTTATATACACCAAGTTTCAAGCGTCGCGTAAGTCGTGATTTCCGAGGAGAACTATTCACCAGCAGTAAAACCATTCCTACCACCTACAACTACATTTCTGGATCGAGCTGCACGTGTCCAGGCCTGAAAAAGAGATATGAACCGCCGCATACCACCTCAGCATAAATCTTCGCCTATATATATAGCCCTTCCCCGAAATGGAAAGGCATCTTGAATCCACTACTAAAAGTCTTATATTCAACATCTAAAAAAAGTGTGTCATATATTCTAAGTACACAAGGATTTTGTGTAAAGATCTCTTTCTCTACTTTCTTCCACTGAAAAACCACTGTAACCTGTAATCGACAGTATAAACAAAGATTATAAAGTGGACATAGGCTTGGATTAAGTCGAACCACTATAAAAATATCGTGTCTCCTGTCTTTATTTACATTTTCTCGCACTTCTATGATTATTTTCGTGTGTGGTTAACGCATGTTGGGGGTTGATCATCACTAGACCAACCTTTGACGTTAATACTTTGACGCACCAGGTAGGGGGCTCGGATATGCCATACGACCATCGGCTTCTCTTAATTAAGCAATGGATAAATGGAAGTAGGATTCAGCACCTTCTTAGATTAATCTCGACCTCAGGAACAATAGCATTGGGGGCAAGACAACAAGCTTCCTCCCATGAAGAATCGTCCCAATACCTCACCAGGGCGAGATGGATAAAATCTTCCCCGATTTCAGAAATTAGATGGCACACCAGGATGGACTTCTCAAACAACAGCAGGAAATGATGAATAACTTTCTTGCTTGGATGGAAAAGGGACCTCACATTCCAGTACCATTTCTTGCATCGGGGAAAGATGGGGCAACAACTGATCCTCGGTCTGCTGAGACCCAAGCCCTCGATAGTCTACACGTTTGCTTCCTACTGGTTCAACTTTACTTCTCGATCGGCCAGTACTAAGATCATCACTTCCAACATCAAGCAGAGCTTTGGTAGCTGCAGATTCTCAGGTCGACCATAGCCAGATTCTAGACCAATCGACCGTTTTGCCTCTACTCCAGGGATCGACTCAAACTCAACTCCCTGGACAAAAAAATATTGAACCAGTGCAACCTTTGGGTCGACTAGAACATCGATCGATGCAACCTCCAGTTCGACCCAACGTCATACTGCAAACCCGTCTTACGCAGCCTCACTCACAGCCTTCCCAACTTGTCGATCCAAGAAGGGCTAGGGGCAACATCCCTCCGCGTCACCAAGACCACTCTACTATACCGGTCCTCAATGTGACAGAGGGAAATGCGACAGTAAACCACTCTAACATCACCCCGGGTGGGGGCAATACCGAGCCTTGGATGGATACTACTCACCTGGTCGGTCCGACCCTACCACTATAAGTATGGTTCAGACCAACACTCAGTTTAACTGAGCGGCTGTAGTTACTCTCGAATCAAGACCTGAGGCGGCGTACCACCTTCACTCAACTCTCGTAGGTCAAGGCTAACGAACCTCTAGAACTCAGAGCATGCTTCCACCCCACACTAGTACTGGGGTTCTCACCAATGTCCCCAATGCAGAATTGGATTCGTGGAAACATTTCCATGGGGATGGAAGTCAGAATGCAAGTATCATCAAGTGCTTCACCAGAGGCACTTCTTCTCAACGGGATGTGGATAACATCCATCGCAGTTCGTTCACACGAGAGATCAGGAACTCCTGAAAACCACTAGATTTCAAGCTTCCGGTCTTGGAACCTTACAATGGCAGGACCGACCCGACCATACGTCTCATGCGATACATGCGTCACATGGAAGTACTATGAGCATCGACCAATGTCATGGCCAAATGCTTCCCTCTATTTATCACCGACATAGCTGACATGTGGTTTTGGAAGCTAACAACTGAGTCGATCAACAACTGGAATATGTTGGTCACCCACTTTATCGAGCAGTTCAAAGTTCGTATCTCTCGACCAAAGAGCATCATGTTCCTTACGTCCATCAAGCAGCGGTCCGGTGAGACCCTACGCTCCTTCTTGGAAAGATTCAACGCGGTCGTAGCATCAGCCGATCAACTGCAACCATCGATGATGTTTATGGTCGCCATAGCTGGCGTTCAGAACTGAACTAAATTCAGGATCTCTTTAACTCGAGATCCACCCAAAGACATCGAAGACTTCTATGCAGAAGCAGGTAGATTTCTTTGGCAAGAAGAAGCTATCATCGAGATGGAAACTCTCGAAGTACTTGCTACCGAAGAAGGAGGTCCATCTAATAACATCGGCCAGTGAAAGGAAAGGGGAAAGCGTCGAACAAGAACGATCAAAATGTGATATTCCGAAGAGAAGACAAGTACGATCAATACATCGAGTTCGATTCCTCCCTGCTAGACATATACCTCGACATACGAGGATCTCTACCTTTTCCAAAGCCTCCCAGGAGAGAGACGACCCAAAGAGAACTTGATTCAAGAAAGCACTACATGTATCATAATATGGCAGGCCACGACACTAATAAATGCAGGCATTTACGCGATCTCATCGAAGAAAGGGTTAGACGTGGAGAGCTACCCGAATATGTCAAGTAATCTCTACCGGCCGAGCCGTTCCACCTTCTGCCCAAGCTCCTCAGGTCGGTCCCCGAGCTCCTCGAAATGGAAAGGACCCTGAGCCTAGCAACCGCGACATCATCATCAACTGATTTGTTTTAGATCGTTGAAGAAACATCCCATTTCTTAGGATATAAGAAATGTACTTTTGTTATTTTTTATTCAATAATGTGGTTGTATTGAAGTACACACGTACGGGGTTAGGATTTAATCCCTAAGTGTGCTCTTGGTTCAATAATAATCTAGTAGGGATTATTTTTATCTTTGTAATAGCTCCTTAATAGCAATAAACTTTCTTTTTCAAGCATGGATAATGTTTGATCGATCCAAACACCTTGTCGGGATTCGACAAGCGATTCAAAGCCAAGTATGGTTAATACTTGCCAACTCTCTTAAGCCAAGTATGGTTTATGCTCGCCACTCTCTTAAGCCGAGTATGGTTTATGCTTGCCACTCTCTTAAAATCGGGTATGGATAATACTCTTCAATCTTCTTAAGCCGAGCGTGGTTTACGCTTGCTAAATCAAGAATGATTCACGCTCGTCCTTCGGGTATGGTTAATACCAATGCTAACGCTCTAATTGTCAGGATATGAAAATCTTTTCTCTCTCCAGTAATGGTATGGCTTATACTCGAACCCTATGTTCATTGCCCGAACATGATTAACATTTGACCTTAAAAACCGAGTATGGATGATACTTGTCCTTCGGGTATAGTTTATACCCTTTTTTTTATAAAACCAAGCATGGTTTATGCTTGTACTCCAGTTCTTTGCTGGTATTATTTAGTTGGCGGGATCCCGGTTCTTCTATTTCTACCAAGATCGACTTAAAATGGCCAACTTATTTTCTGACATTCATAAGCTTCCGGCCTTTATACGGTCACCAATGGTTGTCTGTTCTCCGGCTTAATACGATCCCCAGCGGTCGTCGGACTTTTGGCCTTAATACAATCATTAATGATTGTCGGTTTTATGGACTTAATATGGTTCGGCACAACCAGACTTTCTGGATCTTCGCTATTCAGTATTCCCTAGAAAATCCAAAACACATCTCCTTTTATCAAAAATGATGTGTTCTGGGGGGCCAAGTGTTGACCAACTTTTTGGCAAAAATCCATCTTGACCTAGAGTCGAAGCTTGCTACCAGATATTGGCCCATTCTAGACCCTAAGGGATGATTTTTACCTTAGGTCAACTAATAATGAGTTAACCCAAAGCTATGTCATATCAAGTAAAGGTTTGACCTCCCAAGTTGGCATTCTTCCATAGACAAGTCGATCGATCGAATCATTAATCAACTGGTCGGGCTGTACCCGAAGAATCGGGTCAATCCTAGAATATCGGATCGAGAATTCCAGATCAAACTTATCTTCTAAAAGACAGAGTCCGACTCCCAAGGCTACAGAATTGGTCAGCTTAAATCAAGCGCAACTTTTCATACACCAAGTTTTGAGCGCCATGTAAGACATGATTTTCGAGGAGAACTATTCACCAGTAGTAAAACCGGGCCTGCAGCCTACAACTACATTTCTGGATCAGGTTGCACGTGTCCTGGCCTGAAAAAGAGATATGCCATGCCACATGCAACCTCAGCATAAATCTTCGCCTATATATACAACCCTTCCCCCAAGTGGAAAGGCATCTTGAATCCACTACTAAAAGTCTTCTATTCAGGATCTAAAAATAACATGTCGTATATTCTAAGTACACAAGGATTTTTTGTAAAGATTTCCTCTTTCTCTACTTTCTTCCACTGAAAAAACACTGTAACTTGCAATCGATAGTATAAACAAAGTTTATAAAGTGAACGTAGGCTTGGATTAATCCGAATCACTATAAAAATATTATGTCTCTTGTCTTTATTTACATTTTCTCACATTTCTGTGATTATTTTCGTGTGTGGTTAATGCACGTTGGGGGTTGATCGTCACTAAATGAACTTTTGACATCAACAACTAATTTTTTTTATTCTAGAACGTCGGAGGCTTAGGGAATAACGCTTCGCAAGCACGTCTCAAGCATCTCATCCAAAAACTTCCTTTGTTGTTGTTGGCGATTCTTGAGCCGATGGTTCGAACTGATATGGCTTCAGTAATCCTTTCTCTTGATTTTGGTGGAGGCATATCCAACATAACCAACAAGATTTGGCTTCTTTACTCTAAGGATGTTACTGCTCTCCCTATTCTCGACTCGTCTTAATTATTACCGGTTGTGTGCACCCTCCCTCTGTTTCCTTCCCCGTTACTTTTCTCTAGTGTGTACTCCAGTTGTGACTGCATCGACCGTTTGTCTTTGTGGTCCGACATTCTTTCTATGTTTGACTTTGGCTTTGCCTCATCAGTCATCGATAGTGATTTTAATGTCGTTTACTCCTAGGTGTAGAAGAGAGAACGGGCTTTCATAAACCGGGCGTCGGTCGAGGATTTCAACTCTTTCATCGTTTATTCTGGCTTTCGGAGATCTCATTTGTTGGTTCCGCTTTTATTTGGTGTAACAACCAAGACGAGCCCAGCAGAATTCTTTCTCGCCTAGACCGAGTCTTCAGATTGAAGGTTGGTTTGACCTTTCCCTTCTCATATTTTATCTCCCACCCTGCAACGGTCAAACTCCGACCATGCCCCTTTTTTTTTGGCCTATCTTTCCATCTCTCTTTGGGTCCTTCCTCTTTCTATTTTCTATCCATGTGGAGATCTCACCATTCATTCTTCCAGATGGTTGAAGAATCTTGGTCAACTCCTCTCATTGGTCTACCCTTATCCATGTTTTCCCAAAAACTAAAGTGTTTGAAGGTTTGTTTGAAAGCTTGGAACTCCTCTATTTTTAAGAAGATTTTCGATCATGTATGTATCATCGAATAGGCTCTTATCCTCATAGAGTCCGATTTCGATGATACTCCCTCCATTACCAATAAGGAACGCTAGGCTCTGGCCTAACTTTCCTTCTCCTCTAAGTTGCACGTCGAGGATGATTTTCTCCGTCAAAAGGCATGCCTCAAGTGGTTTGTGGACGGTGATCGAACTTGAAATTCTTCAATTTTTCTACCTGTAAGAAGAATAACTACATCTTGATTCGTGAAATTCTTCATCTTGCCCTTTCGATTGCATCCATATCGGTCGATGTAAAAGAGACCGTCCTGGAGTACTTTCGGTCCTTCCTCCAATGCGCATCCATTTTGATTTTTGAAACATTCCTTATGGCTTTCATTCCCCATCTGATTGACTCTTCAAAATCAGAGGGAAGGTTTATCACATCTTCGGTTATGAAAATTCGTGTGCATGTGTTTTCCTTAAGCAAATACAACTCGAGTGGTCCATACAGATACAACTGTATCTATTATCGAAGTGTCTGGCTGATCATCCAAGCTGATCTCTACTTGGCCATTCGGTCCTTTTTCGTTGGGGGTTCCATTCCAAGGAGCTGGACCTCTACTAATCTTGTTCTTATTTTGAAGATAGAACTTCCTCACTCTTGCTCAGATTTAAGGTTGATTAGTCTGTGTAACTTCTCGAACAAGATTATTTCCAAGGTACTAACCTCCCAGTTAGTGCCTTTCCTTGACCCTATCATCTCCTTTTCTCAGGCTGATTTTGCTAAAGGTCATCTAATTACGGACAATGTCCTCCTATCCAAAGAAATCAATCTTCATATCGACCGAAATGTTAGGGGATCCAACCTTGTGGTGAAACTAGATATGGCAAAGGCATACGATCACATGTTTTGGTTTTTCATCATTAAAGTTCCTAGATCCTTTGGTTTTCCTGAGCCTTCCACAGACCTTGTCTGGAGGCTCATATCTAACTACTGGTTTTCCACTTTTATCAGTGATGTAGCAATGGGTTTCTTCCAATCCGGAAGGGGACTCCATCAGAAAGACCCTCTCTCCCCTACCTTTTTTGTGATTGGTGCTGAAGCGTTTGTTTGGGGTGTTCACTTCTTGACAATAGTAGGGCAGATCCATGGGATGCCCAATCATCTTTTCTTTATCCTTCACCGACATCGTTATCATCTTTTCAAATGAAAATCTCCATTCCATTCGTTATCTCGTTTCCTTCATCTATCTCTATGAGTATGGATTTGGCCAGCTTGTCAACTCTTCAAAAAGTTGTTTCATCCCTTCCAAGTCCATGGCTCCTGAAAGGGTTTGGGTCCGGTCTTTTACGGGCTTTCCAGCAACCTCTCTCCCTATGCCATACCTCAGCGTTGTCCTTTACAGAGGTCGCAAGTTAAAGGCGATCTTCAATCCTTTTACCGATAAGGCAAGAGAAAGGATCCTTAGGTGGAATGCTTCCCTCCTCTCTCAGTCGAGCAGGTTGGTTCTAATCAAGTTGGTGCTAGATTTCATTGGCTCTCATGTTTTTGGGGCCATGACTCTGACTTCCTCCTTCTTCAGTCTTACCTCTCCTTTGCCTCATCCTTCTTTTAGGGGGACAAGGTATCGTCTCATCGTCATCACTGGGTGGTTTGGGATGTCATTTGTCGTCCTAAGTTCGAGGGTGGTCTCGGTCTTCGAAACCCAAAAGATGTATACACTATGTATGCCTGCAAGCTCTTGGTCAGATTCCACTCCAGTGATTCCCTCTGGGCATCCTTCCTTCTCGCTAAGTATCGTCGACTTCAACTTAAAGGCTACGCCGGGTCCCCATCTTACGCAAGTGAGATATGGAAAAGGATGTAGTCGATCAAGGATTTTTATGATGCAAACTGAGGAGGGGGACTTTGGAATGGCTCCACCTTCTTCGTCTGTGTTGCTTGGTAGTTTGCTAGGGCTGCTGGACCTAGGCTCACGAGTTTTGATTTCATCTGGGACTCCGGATCTCCCCAAGGTTTCTATTCTTGTGTGTAAAACCCTTCATAATGGTTTATCACTGGATGAAAACCTAAGGAGGATTAGGATCCCGATCGTCTCTCGTTGTAGTTGTTGTCGACCAGGAGATGTGGAATCATCTATCTGCCTTTTCTATGGCTGTCTTTGTGCAAGGGCTGTTTGCTTCTACTTCGGAAACCAGGTTGGTATATGTGGTAACGCCGCCTCGTTTCTCGGTCTCCTCCATCTCCGGTGGGATGGAAATTCCGAGCGTCCGCTTTGGTCTGTCCTTTTGCACCTGATCCCCTATCTGGTTTGTCGGCACCTTTAATGCGCAAAAAATAATGTTGTTTTAGATGTTGTCCTAATGAACTCGACATCTATCATTCGTCGAGTGAAGACTTATGTCTTCTTAGTTTTCGTGGTAGGCCTTTTAGAGGTGCTACTAGCGCTCGCTCTAGAAGATTGGCTTGCCTTTTTGATATTTTCTTAGGATCCTTGCCCAGAGCTGGTGTGGGTTGAACCACATGGCAAGGTAGCATGAGCGGCGGCTAGTGTGTAGCCCCTCTCAGGTTTCCTTCCCCCTCCCCGCTAACTTTTCTATCTGATCTTTTTTTGCTTTAGTTCAGGGTCTAGATATTAGGTTTTTGGTTCTGGATGCTTTTAAGTGTTGGATTGCATAGACACTCTCCGTTTATGATCTCACACGGCCCTCTAGCCCTTCTGGTTATAGCCGGTGTTGGTTTTTTCTTGCTATATGGATTTCCTTGGTAGTCAGTGGCTCTAGTTCTGGCTCGGACTTCTTTGGTTACTTTAAGGGATGTCCATCGGCTCCCCCTCCACTTCCTTTTTGTGGTGGTCACCGCTTTATTCAAGAGCATTCATGGACCACTCCAATTTTAGCAGCGGTTTCCGCTTTCTGGCCGGAGTCCTTTGCTTCCTGCTTTCTTGACTTTTCATGAGTGGGTTTCGTTGTATGTGTACTGGTTATATTGGCATCGCTTTGATTTTGGTTGTCATGACTAGCAGTTCTTTTGGATAGCCATTTTTGTTAATCACCCGAGATTGGTTATTATCTCATTTTTGGTATTTATATACATATCCTTTTTCAAAAAAAAAAGGTACACTAACTTTGATATATGTAGTAAATATTTAATGAGATAAATATTTAAAAAATGATATCACAAATAAGCAATAAAAAAGCTATAATTAAAGGTAAAGCACACCAGGAATTTTTATACTGGTTCAGAGCGCAGTCCTACGTCTAGTCCCTAAGATACCCTTAGGCCTTTCACTATAAACCCTCTCTACACCTGGAGGAATATGTCTCTACCGCTGTTACATGACTTCTTTCCACCTAGACTATACCAGCTAGGATTTTTCTGCCTGGACTTGCTTGTAGGACTTCACCACCTGAATTTCCTTCAGGATTACCGCCTTTGCAGGACTTTGTTACAAGGAAATAAATGACTTGTTTGTGTTCTAATACAACACAAATTTGTCACAAATGAAGTACAATATCCTACGGTCTTCTCCTTTTAGTTTATAGATTAAGAAATGTGAGTAGGTGGAAATAGAATAGGATTTTGATCTCTTTTGAATTCAAATGAAGTTTGAATTACAATCACAGAATTCAAAGAGATCTAGAGTGCAAGAATTGAGCAATTAGAATGAAATTCAATAGAACAGATAAGACCGAGATCGAGTAAGTTGTTTGAGATGTCGTTCTTGCATGTATATACAGTGAATGAAGAGTCACAACTTCTCGTGAAGTTTCATAATCGAAATCAGAGAGTTGCAACCTTTTAAGATCATGGAACCCTTCAGAAAAAGTCATGTCCCTTCAAACTAAGATAGTTGGAACTCTGTTCAGCCAACAGAATATTCATTGTCGCTGGACTGAACTGGAAGCAAATAAAAGTTTTGTATACGATCATATTCAGTCGAACATATATGTATATTTAGTCGACTGAATCTAGAACATACACACAACTTTTATGTGCACGCATATTCATCGACTAAATTGATTAATTTGGTTGATTGAAATGTGCTCCAGATTCTCATATATATATATATATATATATGAAGTTTTATTGAGAATTTTAAAAATAAAAACTATGAGGAGAGATCTTAACATTATAATCTAACACAAGACAACTTAATATAAAATGACTAACATACTTCTAGAGTATTTGATGCTGTGACGACCCCAAAACCCCGTACGACAGTGTTAAGGGTAATCTTTGGAATATAACACATAAACAGATAATAGCAGAACAAAATTAAATAAATACACCAGATAATGAACAAATAATACACTGGATAAACATAATCATTAGAGTTACACAGTATACAGGATCATACTTAGTACAAATACAGTTCAGCTATACATAAATGTCTACAGCGGAAAACAAAACATATATGTACAATAGGAGCTGAACAACATAAAAAGAGATAAATGATAGAATCCATCTTCCGTTCCAGCTATCCAGGAAAGAGCCTGCTAACCTGAACACAAGGTTATCCGTGTAGAAAAAAGGGCACCCGAGTTTGCAAGTGAAACAAACTACGAGTCAGTCATGGGACTGGTATGAGAAATCTACTTAACACATTTTATAATATGGCTAATCACAGGACCACGCCACTTTCACGGAACGAGTTTACTCCATTGGATTGCCAGTGCTTTAAAACAAGTAGATCTTTAAAACATCGCAATGCTTTTTATAAAAATGAAGCCATTATAAGACTCAGTTCCCATCACACAATGCAACGCAAACCAGAGGATAGAGTTTTTACCTTATATTGGCCAAAATATGCTTGATACAAATAAAAAAAAGCATTTGATATTATTACTAGTGTTTATATGTTTCAAAAACAATTTCAAATCATAAGTATCAATCATAGACAGCATTAATGCCCCATACCACTATGTCGCCATATATAGGTATAAAATCAAAACCGCACAGTCCCGTATTTGGAAATTGGATTTCCGTCATGAACCGAGGCAAGGGATCGTCCTCACCGAATTCGAGACGCTCTAGCCTGCCCCTCAGGAACAGTCGCAACTGCCTCTTAGATCGTCAGGGCCGGTCCACCGATGTGGATTATTATGCCTGAACACTGCGTTCCCCCGCCCTTCGGGGCGTAAATGAGCCAACGAATGACTCCATCGGCTTCACATAGTCACCGATTTATCTGAGGCGCCTCGCAACAGAAATAACCACACAGGTGAAAATAATATATATGTCAGCCAGTTTAAGCACTGACACCACCTCTAGCTAGAAAAGAACGCAGGCCCTCCCTGATGTCCTCTCCCGTTTCTGGTTCATACCGGGGTGTGAGGCTCTCGAATTCACGTTATACACAAAGCTATGCCACACAGGCCTTACTTTGATCATCATCCACAAGACTTTGCTTTTCAACAGAAGCCTTGATCACTGCATCTTAGCATGCCACACAGGCAATTCACACCATGTAACTGATGGCTATCAATCGCGCAGAATGAATTCCAATGTCAGACACACAGTCCTTTTACAAGTCCGTTCTGGGTCTGAACGAAATCGGAGGCACTATATACCTCGCATATCCATCGATCTCCACGTACGTCTGGACGATCACCACTCATTATCCATATTTCGGGATGCCTCCCAATCAGGACATCAGTTATCATCCAACCGAGGTGAAGGTCTCCGGTCTTCAATCACCGTCTTCATCATCGGGTTCTTATCGTCGATTCAGTTATTCAGAATGGGATAAACCCGGTCTTTCTGAGCAACTCGCGTATATAATAAACAAGTGCTACAAAAACACAACATACGCTTTATTCCAATTCATTATTCACTAACTGTAAATTAGTAAGAGAACGATTTCCCAAGTATTAACCCCGAAGGCCGAAACCAACATCAGATCAAAACCCAGGAAACCATCCGACTTAGCTAACCTTCAGTTAGTTTATAAATTTCACATTCCATATCGTTTATAATATTTTATAACGATTTATTGCTATTTTCATTTATTTAAAAACAGCCAATTTATTCAAACGACGCTTCAGGCCATAACGCGACCGTGGCGCTGTTTTTCTTCAAATTTGATTTACACATATTTGAAAATCTAACCGTTGGATCCCCACAACATTTATATCATTAGAAAGATCTTTTCAAAATGAATCCAAAGGTTCCAGTTTTGGGAAAATCCGACAGTCGGATCTCCCGGTACAATCGTTTGAAGTTTCGATTTCAAAATACGAACTGCAGCGTCGTTATTCGATTTAATTTAATTATATATATATATATATAAATAATCGATTCTGGCACTGTTTTTCTTCAGATTTTAATTAAACATTCCAGACAATCCAACCGTTGGATCTTTACAAAGTTGGTGTCTCTGGAAAGATATTACCAAAGCGAACCTAACGGTTTCGGTTTCGGGAAAAATCTGATAGTTGGATCTCCCGCACTAATCGTTTGAAATCATGGTTTCAAAACACGAACTGCAGCTTCGTTATTCGATTTATTTTAATTATATATATATATATAAAATCTGTTCTTCGATTTCAAAACCATATTCTTTTCATACATTTGATAAAAATGATATTTTTATCCAACAGACAATTATTTCGACACTTCACTATTTTTAACAATCCATGTATATAATAAAAATGTGATTTTTATTGTAAAACAATTTATTTCAAAACACGACTATTTTATATAGTTCATATAGATGATAAAAATATTATTTTTATTATAAAACAATTTATTTCAAACATGACTATTTTATATAGTTCATATAGATGATAAAAATATGATTTTTATTATAAAACAATTTATTTCAAAACACGACTATTTTATATAGTTCATATAGATGATAAAAATATGATTTTTATTATAAAACAATTTATTTCAAACACGAATACCATTCAACACATGAATTTCTATTCAACAAATGAATTTCTATTCAACACATGAATGGTTTCTATAGTTCGTATATATAAAATAAAAATGTGATTTTTATATTTAAAACACGAATAACATTCAACACATTAATTTCTATTCAACGAATGAATTTCTATTCAACGAATGAATTTCTATTCAACACATGAATGGTTTCTATAGTTCGTATATATAAAATAAAAATGTGATTTTTATATTTAAAACAATTTATTTAAAACACGAATACTATTCAACACATGAATTTCTATTCAACGAATGAATTTCTATTCAACACATGAATGGTTTCTATAGTTCGTATATATAAAATAAAAATGTGATTTTTATTGTTAAAACAATTTATTTAAACATGAATGTCGTTCAACACTTGAATTCCTATTCAACACATGAATATAGTTTCAACACATGAAAATAATTCTAACATGTGAATATTATTCAAAATTTCGGCAGCATAACGGCAGGGTAGTTAAAACCGGGGCCGTCCCTAGTACAGCTCCTCGCTCTACCTTAAAACCTCGCAGCTTTTGACAACGGGGATTTCATGCATCTAGTTCGCACGTAGGCGGCATGTATATATTTTCTTTTCCACAAACTAGTCCTATGTGGTTTCAACCAAATAATTCTCAACCACAAACGGGTATTTTTCAACCACAATCAATCAATTTCAACCACAAACAATTCTAATCAACCATTCGCTATCAACCAATTTTCACACCAATCACAACCAATAAATATCGTCCTTCACTTCTATTTCAACACATATATAATTTTTACAACGCATATATAACTTATACATCGAACGTACAACTTATACAATGCTTATACATGAGGTGTACAACGCTTGTATAACTCATATGTCGACTATATAACTTATACATCATCGTTTTCCATATCGTTTATAATTCAGAAATCTCACATTTGGTTCCACTCCACCAAAAATAGCAGAAGGCTCAGAAAAATATGCGGTCTCTTCTAGAATGTAGAAGACGTCCACACGAGTCCACTATCTCTTGTTTCACTGGATTTCGTCAACAAACGAAAAAGCTATGATTTTTACAGTGAAATAAAAAACCGTAGCGCTTTAAAGTGCTATAATATCGTTTATAATTAAATCAGCCATACCTCAGCTGAATTCTTCAAAACTAGGTCAGCCAAATTCTTCCAAGCCGTGAAGCTTCGCGCCAATCAGCCACCGCCACGTTGTCCGCCTTGGAGAGGCGCACCTGGCACTGCCCACCCTGATGAACTCAATTTGGTGGTGGCGGAGGAATTTGCCCTCGAACGGCGCAACTTCCTGACACTGGTTCGAGCGAAATACAAGGCAAGGGGTGATGAGGCTTATACGGATTTGAAGATCGAGTGGAGAGCTACAAAAAGCTCAACTAGGCCATGGCGTTTCTTTGCGTGTGGAGGGAGATAAGGAGGTGGGAAGGTTGGAGCAGCAACCGCCGTCTATCGTGAGGGGTATTGGGTTTCTTCTGGAGAGAGAGAAATGATGTGGCCCAATAGGATTTTTTTATATTTATTAATTTTAAAAAATCAAAAAATACCCCTTATCACATACGAACTCCAATCCAAACCCAACAACTATCGTCCCTAGCCAAATACCCCCATTCCGAACACAATGGGATATGTTTCGAAGGCCCATTCGACTGTTTCAGTCAGTTTTCCTTCAAATTAAAATATAAAACATTCAATATTTAATTTGAGCGTACATTTCAATTTGCCAGGGCCACATATTGATTCTAAAAATTCCCGAAAAATAAACCTAGCTATGTTTTGACGATACGGTCCCAACAAAGCTACTTTCGTCGAATTCTGAGACCGTTTGAAAAATGGCCTTTTCTGGTTGATCCAATTTAATAGAAATTGACCAAATACATTTTCCTTTGCCACGCTCACATACTAGATTCAAAAATTATGAAATTTGAAACCTAGCAATAATTTGACATCCCGGATCCAATAAAAGTGGTTTCATCGAATTCTGAGGTCGTTTGCAAAATGGCCATTTTCACGGGCTATATAAATTCTACAGCGACCTTTCTGAAAATTCGTTTGGCCATAACTTTTGCTTCCCGCTACGAAACTTCGATTTTTCAGATTCGTTAGAAAGATATTCACTAACATATTTAAATATTTTTGGTTTCACTAAAATCCGTTTTGTTTTGCACCCGATACAGTCAGTCAAAGTTTGAATTCAAATTTTGAAACTACCAAGCCATTTCAGGCCTTGTTTATAATTAGAATTAATTATATTTATCTTCAAACGTCGATTCAAACTTCCTTTTCGTCGGTATTATTTAAAATATTTATTTTAAATATTTTAAATCCACTAAAATAGCCAATTTAAAATTTTCAAACTGGTTCAGATTTTTCGGGTTGTTACAGATGTGCTTGCGAGACATCTTGATTGTGATATGTTGTCTTATTCTTTCATCTTGTCCTCGATCAAAATCTCATGATTCAACATTCTCTCCCTTTTTTATTGATGACAATACTTGAACAGAGTGTGAGCAAACACTTGTGTTCTCCCCTAAGTTCATGCTTTCTCCCCATGAATCTTTGCTATATTATGCATTTATTTGTTAGAACAAATTTGATTTCTCCCCCTTTGTCATCGACAAAAATGAGGTGCATATAGCATAATTTTAATATATATATTGATATAATGTACACACTATAAATTCAAAATATATCGAGGCGTGCATATGCAAGCATACGGTAACTATATAGTAGTGAACATAAATCATTCGCAAAGACACAAGCATGACATGATG
Source organism: Allium sativum (assembly GCA_030737875.1). Taxonomy (NCBI): domain Eukaryota; kingdom Viridiplantae; phylum Streptophyta; class Magnoliopsida; order Asparagales; family Amaryllidaceae; genus Allium; species Allium sativum. The sequence continues at coordinate 384,557,687 of CM060924.1, forward strand.
TTCACACATAATAAGTACATACCTATAAAAGCAGTTATGAAAGAATATTTACAAACATATTGTTTTAAGCCAAAAGATTACTTAAAGAGTTTCAAGATTAAAAGCCAAAATATAGATAGAATGAAAACATCCTTTTGGATCTTCCCCACCATCTTTAGCCATTCCATCTCCTTCTTTATTGCCAGCATCTTCATCCTTATTTGATTCGTCGAATCCCCAATCTATACCATGGGAGGGATCAAAATCTATAAATGCAGTGGACTTAGAGGAGAATGGAATGTTATAGATATACCATTAAGCTTTGAAATAATTTCATCTTGCTTAATATCTGAAATAACCATCTTAGCTTCAACCATGGACAAGCGTTGATTATACATTGTAGCTATGGTCTTTTGATTCTTTACAAGAAAAATAAGAATGATTTTAATTAGACCATCCAGATTTATCTCTTTAAACTCAGGAATTATGGAAATTGAGTTCCTGATTGAGTTTGAGGTTGATCTCTTGAGGTTTTGTTGCTGACTTGAGGAAGGATCATGTATTGGCTGGGTAGGTTGTGTAGGAGTTGGATGAGTAGGATGAGTTCTATAAAGAGGAGGTTGTGGCACATTGTCTTCCTTACGCTTCTTCCATTGTTCAAATGTTTGAATACATTGAAGCATAGGCAATTCAGTAGGAAGGCGCATTAAACTCAATGTCTTGGTACCCAAATAACCTACAGTGAGATTCTCAGTTTTAGGAGTTGGCACTTGTAAGTGTGTAAGAATACGAGTGATGTAAGCTCCGTAGTACATAATAAGCATTCGGGATTGATTAGAACACAAAATTCCTCTATTATGTGTAGTGCCCAATTAATATTTTCGTTTCCCCAAATTGCATATAAAGCTTGAAAATCTCGATGATATACTTGATCATAGCTCCTGGTATGAGGATTGATTGTATGAGTTAAATCATGATGTTCACACGAATTTTGGTCATAAATTGATAACTTTGAGTTTGGGGAGATTATCGGATAGAAATTGATGAACAATCTCATCACAACCTAATCTATCACATTCTATTTCAAACAACTCTTGTCCTTCATATGGACTTTGAAGAAATTGACTAACTCTAGTAGGTGTGAGACGAATATGCACTTCACATACATTAATACACAAGGTGTTTTCATCCTGGGGATCGTGTTGCTCAAGATTCATATGTGGAAAGAAAAGTTTAAGTAGAAAAGGATAAAAGTTGACATTGTTAGATGTGTATGATAAAAGAGATTCCAGACTATTACTTTGAAGCATTGGAAGTATCTCATATGATTCAAAGTCATAAATTTTCATGAATGAACCTTCGGTGTTCTTCATCTTTTTGAATCTATCTTTGGCTTTTTGACTTAGTAGCCATGACTTAATTTGTGTTTTTGATGGTTCAGTTGATGAAGAAGCTTCCCTTTGCCTTTAATTTGGGGCTGCCATTGGTTATGAGTTTGATTGAAAGTTTTATTGATTTTAGAATGTTAGGATTAATAGGAATTTCGAATTTTCTAAGCGGAGCAAGTGAAGTGAGGTGGGAAGTGGGAGAGACAGACCGTATAGTAATTTTTAAACTAATTCAGTCGACTGAGTTGGAAGATCCAGTCAACTGAATGCTTCAGAGTTACAACCCGAGAGCAGGTTTGATGATTCAATCGACTGGATGAGTATAATTAGTCGACTGAGTTACGTGAAAAATTATCTCAAGAGTTTTTCCCTTGAATATAGTCGACTGGTTAATGAAGTTTAGTCGACTATTTATTGATAACTTTATCGACTTGTGAACATAATTCAGTCGACTGGATACCTGTAAACATGTTTTTTTTATTAACTAGAAATATTTCAAACTTTATGTATAAATGTTATCAACTATCATTTTGCAAATATGAGAAGATTTTATTGATAACAATTCATGCACATACAAATATAAAAAGTGTATTGCCTATAAAAATTGTTAACAATTTATGTAGATGATGATAAGTTAGATTTTCTTGGAGTTTTATTCTTTTCCCTATTATCTCTTTCATTTGCATCATAGTTTTATCCCAAGTATTTAGTGAATAGGGAGGTCGTTTTAGACTTTGATTCCATGGAGTCCATGATGAAGAAGATTCGTTCACATTAGGCTTGATGGATCCACAAATCTTTATAGCGATTTGTTCGAGAAAGCTTAAACGTCGTGCTGTGACTTTTTACTTGAAATATAGTTTGCGTTGAAGCTCCAATTGTTGACGTTGGTAATGATGAATATCGTCTATCTTTTCTTTAGTTGATGGAGAAACAATCATAAGTTATTTTAACTTTTTACTACTTGGTGTATAACTTGTATGATAGTTTGACCATTTATAGACCGGATCATATCGTAGGATTGGAGTTTGAATCTTTGGTGACATTGGTGATGAAGGTGATGATGGTGAAGATTCGATCGCTACAACAAAAAGATCATATTACAACTATAGTTTTACAATAGTCACAAAATGACAGTTGTAATAAAGTTTTCTTACAACTGATTTTTCTAAAAAGTTGTTATAAACTTATTTTTAACAATTCTTTTATTTTGTCAGTTATAATAGATTTTTTTACAACCTTTCTTTTTTGTCAGTTGTAGTTGACGCTTATTTTCTGCAACTAAAACTAATAATGAAATTGAAATATGAAATAATTTCTGGATTAACAATTAATCAATAATTAGTAATTTAAAACTAATTAGTAACCATTCAATGATCAATTAATAAATTTAAATATTATGTATTTAATTAATCATTAATAATTTTGTATATAATTCACCGTTTTCGGTAATTCAAAGGCATGTTGTCGGAACCTCCCCTGTGGTTTGGGATGGATACTCTAACTTTTTTTCCTTTGAAAAAGAAAGATTTTATTTAAATTCTAAGCAAGAGAAACATAAAACAAATCAAATTTTGTCTCCAATTTCTATTTTGACCGCAAATATAATTATTTTAGCTCCATCCGCATTCTTTCCCAAAATTTTAGCGACCCACCCAAATTTCTAACCATCTGACTAATGTTCTTCTCCATCCATACCCTTTTCAAAAATAAATTTTGAATTGAAACACAAATTTTTCACTTCAAAAACATATCTGCATCTTCTACACCTAAAGGACTAGTCTGTACCTGTTAGACCTAATCAAACCACAAATCCATCATCCTTTGCAACGTCAGCTGGTCTTATGATGTTTTGATTTGTGGATCTGGTGCTAGGGAGAAAACCCTACCAATCGCAGCCACGCTCGCATCATGACTTTCGTAACCACAATAATCTACTTTCGGCTTCAATGCCTGGACCAACCGCACGAGATGGTGGGGACTATGCACTTTGGGGACACAACAAGTGATGTTATGGTAGGATCGAATGAGAAGATTCGATACTCATCCTCATCCTCACCAGTGATGCATTGATACAATCTTCTTCGATTCCCTCATATCTAGAAGCTTCGATCTAGAGTTTAAGCTCATTGATGATTCTAAGCTGTTGTTGAAGAGATATGATCAGTATTTGTATGATGCGCTCATTGTCGTCCTACCTTCTGTCAACAAGTTTGGAGGATCTGTGAATTAGGCGGAGATCCTTGATTTTACTATGCTCATCAATGCAAAGCAATTTCTTTTGCTGATAGAGCAATTTAGGATTTACTCCTTGTTTGGTATGTAAGGTTACATCTTTACTTACATCACTTGAATATATTTAGTGATCTTCCCAAAGTAAAAAAAAGTTATCTAGTGCAGAAGCAATCGCCTTTACCTTATGATTTGCAAACTTGCATGTTTGGCCCGAAATGGCTGAAGTAGAGACTTCAATGGGACCATGACATAATGGTTGTTGCATTTGCTTGTGGACATGTCTATAACACTACACCAAACAACCCAGTTTGTAACACTTTTCCCGTTTCAATTAGTAACGGTTATTTTTGTTACTAACTTGTCATGTTTATTACCATTGTAACTAGTTATCATGGTTATTACCGTTACAATGCACGGTAATTCTACATACGCGTAGATGTACGGTGGACGAAATTTTACACTCCCTCGTTTTTAACACTTTTTTCCTTTCTCGTTTTGACCCCATACCGCTTCACACTTGCGATTCCCCCAAACTTTCAAAGCCACCGGCTAGGGTTAATATTCGCTCTTGCCTTACGACATCGCTTCTGCCTTCATCTTACGCCCCGGACGTCTTGGTCTGCGATCGCCCTTGCCACGTTATGTCAGCCTCCTCCTCATCCATTCAATTTCTAAGGTAATTTTGTGTTAGTTTTATTCACTGCCTTTCAAATTGTTGTCTGAATTAGTGTCCCAACCGGTAAAACCATTCGTGTCGTTTCCTTTGTTTTTTTGGAATTGTTTGAGAAGCCGATAATTTACTACCCACCAGAGTTAAATCTTGGGTTAATATTCGCTAGGTTTACTTTAGGGCAGGAGAGGTATGTAGGGAAGATGGAGAAAGCAATTGGGATTGATAGGTTTAGGGCTAGTGCACTACTGGAATTTTTAACTATGACAAATAATGGAATTTAGCCCCTTTTTTGTTTTCTAATTATAGGAAAACCACTCCTCAGCTTGACTAGTGTTGTGCTCATTCTTGTTATCCTTATCACTGTAGGAAAAAAATTAATTGAAAGGTACGTTATTAATTCTTGTTATCCTAGAATGCTCTGACATAGGCATGTAAGAATCCACCATGCAAGTTATGTGTTATGCACAAACATATATTGCATTTTTTAGAAGCTGACTACATCCATCCAATTATAGAGTTTAAGTTGGTTAAGTATCTTCAACTATAATTTTGATTACATGACATATTTACTGCCCTTATCATGTTTTTTTTGGTCTACTATATCTGACACGCAATAATTGACAGAACGTGACCATCGTTATTTTTTGCTTCATTTGTCTACTATATCTCCAACTATATCTTTAAGTAGGTTAAGCACGGGTTTTAAAAAGGTGCTAGCTAATTAGCATATAAGTAGAAAAATTAAATTGCAAGTTAATATTGTAATTTGGAATGTTTGGCAACCATATTAATTTTTTTGCTTCAAAGGTGCCAAACGAATAGATAAGTTATATGCAAAAAGTACCTACTTGTGCATTGTGCTTATCTCAAATTTTACAATTAAATATTTTTCAGAATTTCAACGTATTCATCAGACACTTTCTCTTTTTTCTTATTCAATTGAAAATGCTGATAAGTAATTATGTAAAACTTCGGCTAATGAAACAAATCAAAGTGTATGCTATGTTAGATCATAGCAAGGCATATGCCGCTACAATTTCAAGTAGAATTCTACCAATGTCGTTTTTGGTCCTCCTTTCTTTATGTTGAATTATAAATTTTAAAGCAAAAGAGAATTGATATTTCATTTATATGAACATATGTTAGAAATAATGGTAGCCGACAACAAGTAAGAAATACAGTTCAACCAGGTCATCAAATAATTTTGCAGTAACAGTAGATTTAATAGGCTCATAATGATGTGTTGATCGTTTCATTATGGTTTTATTGGTGTGAACATTGATATACATAGTTATAAAAAATTCTTTGCAAACTTGAAACATTACATGATATTTTTCATTGAAAATTTTCACTTTCTTTATATGATTGTAGTGTACGATTAAATATAGTAGTCTCCTTTTGTTTTGAGCGTATTTTTTTTTCCAGTAACATCATTTCAAATGTTGGTATAATATTTGTGTTTTGGGCAAATACTACTTAATCTTACACCATGTCCTCGTATACTTGGTATAAGCACACATATAAAATAGATGTCAGACATTTTATTTACATGAACACATGGCTTGTATCTGAAAACATGCTTACATTTAAAACTTATCTTTGGTTAATAGCACATTCAACATAGATCAACATGAGCGAGCGAGCAGCTTGGGCAAAAGTTGTGATTACTGCCACTCTGTTGTAAAAATAAATAAATTGAAAATCACATGTATTGTTTCCTTTCGCACTCCAGTAGGCTTGTTCTCTATCTTGATGGGTGTTAACTAAGATAGAACTCATTTTCCAGACTTCTTGTGAAACTTAGGTTTTGAACAACCAAAATACCATTTGCTATTACTGAGCTAACTTTTAGATATTCGCTGCGTAAGTTCTCTAATGCTTTATAACCTAATGTTTTAACCAACCACTTGATTCCACGCTCAAGTTTAGACAACATTATCTTTAGTCTCCCAAAATAGGATGTTCTTCCATATATCAAAATTCTAATCTAGTTACTCCTCATGTTATTTGCATTTCGAAAATTCTAAGTTTGTTTGATAACACATACCTGCCAAGCTTGACAACTTTACTTACCATCCTTTAATTATATGTTAACACTATCAATAGTTTAGGAGCTTTATTTGAGGATCAACTATATTTTAGTCAAACATGACTGAACCTCTTATACAGAATGTTATATTGGCCATTCCAATAATTTAAAATAACATGTCTTACGGCATTTCGCAGTATCATTATTTCATATATAAACATACAATACAAACAAAATATGTCACTATTTAAATATTTAAGGCTTATGGCTTGGATAAGCAAAGGATTTAAATTTAAAATTATGTTGTTTGAGTTTGATTTAAAAACCAAATACTGTACTATGTAGCTTTGAAATTTTAGTAACCAAGTTTTCAGCCTGAATAAAAGAGAACTACAAAATTATAAACTCATGTTTTGCAAAACAGAGTTAGGTATGGTAATATGCTTGTTAATATTAATATGGTATTCTTATAACATTATCTTATGCGAAGATCAAACAAAAAACTATGTATATATACTTTTGCATTCAAGCTACTTGCATGGAAAAATACTGAAAACATAGACAAACATTTCATGTTAATGAATTTGTTAATAATTATTTCAATTTTTTGCAGAGGAGATATTCGGCATAAAACATCTTTTAGGATGCTTATTGTGTGACTTGGCCTTACTATTTCATACTTAAGACTTATAGTATTGGTTTACTGTCTCATCAAGTTGCTGTTCTGGAGCAAGTAGCATAGTTGAAGTGAACTGTGCGGAAACTGTGCTAAATGCAACCTGGCGATCTCTTGCATGGATTGTCAGCCATCCACTATGAATGGCAGTATTCTTATTTTCCTCAGTGGCATTCTTCAAACTCTCAGATAAGAGAATCACTTCAGATTTATTCAGGTAACCTTTTATTTTATTTTTAAATCTCTGTAAACAATGATTAAATCAAAACATTCAACTGCAAGCTCACATACATGAAACCAACTGTAATTTCACATAGCTTAGCTATAGCGGTGTTGGTGTGCATGATACTAGTTTCAAGGTCTAAAGATCAAACTATAACTTAGCTATAGCAGTGTTGGTGTGTACAAATACGGCGAACTCTCTCTTCTTGTCCTAACCCAAGAGATCTCTACGCATCTGCGATTCCAGTTGGATCAAAGAACTGTGAAAATGCGTGTGAAGAAACTAAGATTGTGGGACACATTTTAGACTATAACAGGGGGAAGAGGTTTTACAAGGGTGTCGATGCTGAAAACTCGCTGAAGAAACTGGACGTTTCTCTGAAAACTGTACCGAAGCTCAGGATCAAGCTCGACTGTCGAATTATTGTCAACGGCTTCGAAGTTGACGGTTTTTTTGCAAGGCACATGCATGACTGGATTGGAACCAGGGTTGTTTTTCATTTTTAGCTTTGCGTCGTCAAAATCTTCGGAACCTGCATCCTCGCCTCTCCATGGCGCAGAGGCCAAAAGTTCCTTCTTATTCAGGTAACCTAATATATATTTATTTATGGTCTTTTAAATATATATTTATATGTTTAAGGGCACCTGTATTTTAGCATTTTTATAGCATTTTATTAAATTTTAGGTGAGCGAGAGCGAGTTTACACCACACTAATCTCGATAGTCATGATGTATAACGACATGTACTCAACTTAAGTAAACGCATAAGTTTCATTTAACTAGATGTTATTCTTATAAGCTATGACAAAAAGTCAGTTATGTTAGACTAATGTATTTAAAGAAAAAGGTCTACTTAGTTTTATATCTTTTTTCCCTTTTAATTTAATGTGTTGTTGCTTACGGATACGCGCCCATGCTCAGTTCAACAAATGTATATCTTGACTGCAGTTAGCCAAAACTGTTTGAATGTGGGAATGTGATTTTTTACTCAGAGAACACTTATTTTTGCACCAAATACTTTTGTGCATCTATCAAACAAGAAAAGAAGGGATATTCATTACTTATCTAATATATGCAATATGTGAATGAAACATAGAAAATACATGATCAGGAACTAATTATATGATTGCATATGATATCATTTTGGTCAACAATTGTATTGGTTTGCCTTTTTTTGGCTATTTATTGCTCAGTGTTTTTGCTGATAATACGGTGATTTGGTATGTTTTCCTGGGAAGTAAATTTATGCTACTATAAATTTCTACTATCATGCTATAATATATGCAATGAGGAATAATATTCTACTTTTATATTGTCTGGCTTTTGTTCCTCCTTAATAGCTATTTCAGGTTTTTATCAGTTTTGTTTAATATCAAACTATTTATTATCGTGCACCTAATTGAATGTCTACTTAATATATTGATCATCGACATATTGCCTGCTAATTAACCAAGCAGTGGGAATAGTGGGTGCTTTTATTTGTGATTGTTTTGCAATATTTTGGATGATCATTGGAGAATGGTATTTGCTTGATAATTATCTTCGTGGAAGACAACTCATGGCAAGTTATTTAATATCTCTCTTCACATGATAGTAACAAGAGTTCTAGTATAGTAATAGTAAGTTCCTATGCTTAACTAGTTCAAGTGCTCAGTCAGTACCAACGGAGCCAATTTGGCTCAGTTTTAACTGAGCCAATTGGCTCAGTCAGTATTAACCGAGCCAATTTGGCTCAATTAGTATTAACCGAGCCAAATTGGCTTAGTTTGACCATATAATGACCCGAATTTCCCCGTAAAGAAAAGCCCGGATTGTAATGAGAACAAGCCACATCCGGACACAAACAGAAGAACATTTCATTGCTTATTACAACAATTCCATCAGAATACAGGAATATAACAAAGTAGGAGTTAATATTACACATTCGACAAATTTCAGAGATTCATATTACATTTAAATATATAGCAGCGGAAAAATAATACAAAACACAACTGAAAGAGATACACGGATACAGAGCTTTTCGAATATCATTCCAGCTCTAAACCAGGATCCTGTGAATATAAATCTGCAAAACCAAAACTACTAGCTGCCCGTGTGGAAATAGGGGCACCCAGAGTTTAGGTTAAAACAATAAACTCCAGGTCAGTCATGTGACTGGTGTGAGAACAAAAACAATTATTAATCTTTATTTTTAAAGTTAGGTAAATCAAGGGACCACGCCGTATAACATGGAATGAGTTTCCTCCCAAGAATACTAGTGCATAAAACAAATAGCGCAATGCTAAATAAAGAACAATGAAGCTGTTATAAGACCCAGGTCTCATCACACAATGCAACGCAAGCCGGAGGATAGGGTTTTACCTTATAATAGCCAAATAATGCTTGATACGTGAAATTTAATCTTTTATTATTACTATAAGTGAAGAAATCAGTTTCAAATATAAATGTATCAATCATAGATGACATAAAAGCCCTACCCCACTATGTTGCCATATATAGGATTATAACTAAAACCGAAATGTCACGTATTGGAAATTGGATTTCCATCATGATTCGAGGCCAGGGATGGCTCATCACCTCTTCTAGACACTCTAGCAAATGCCTCAGGATTCGGACGCTGGCGAACCCTTGGATCTTCAGGGTCGGTCCACACATAGCGGATTGGTTATACCTTAACACACGTTTCCCGGTCCTATTAGACCTATCCATCGGCTCCCTAGAGACCGGTATATCCAAGGCGCCTCGCATTCCAACAACCACACAGGTAAAAATAATATAAATGTCAGGGCTTGTAAAATGCTGACACCACCCATAGCTCGAAAGAAACGTCGTGCACTCCCTGCAGTCATGATTCTGTTTTTGACTCATACCGAGGTGTGAGGCTCGCGAATTAACGCTATACACAAAGCTATGCCATTTAAGGCTGTTCGTTGATCATCAATCATAAGACTCTTCTTTTCAATAAGATCCTTGATCATTTGCCACTTAGGCATGCCACACAGGCAATTCACTCCATGTAATTGATGTCTATCGATATATAACCTCTGAGCTCGTATGTCTCAGAGATGGGCGTTAAGCAAGAGAATAAATTCTCTACCGCCAAATAGATATATATTTAATAGAAATCAATCAACATAGAATAAAGTTCAATGTCAGATACAGTCCATTTACAAGTTCGTTATGGGTCTGAACGAAACCGGAGGCACCGTATTCCTCATCCTTTATGTCCAATACAGGAGAGAGGCCCTCGCATATCCGTCGATCTCCAAGTACGTTTGGACGATCACCACTTATTACCTCGTCTTGGGTGTACATCCCAATCAAGACATCAGTAATCATCCAAACGATGTGAAGACCTCCGGTCTTCAGCCACCGTCTTCATCGTCGATTTATTGTCGGATCAGTTATTCAAAATGGGTATAAACCTGGTCTTTCCAAATAACTCGCGTATATAACAAACAAGTGCTATAAACACAACATACGCCTCATTCCAATTCTAAATATTCTTTTATGTAAATATTCATATCCTTTGGGAAAGGTTCCCATTAATTTTATCAAAGTTAAATTCTTTAAATTTATTCTTTAATCTTCTTTTGGATACCATTTCAAACCATATTAAGGTTTTCCAAACTAGTCGGGATTAGCGCACCTTACTGAAGTAATTATTTGTTTAATTTCCCAATCCCAACCTATTCATCCCATAGAGCAAAAACTGGTAATACTCCATATCTAACACCACGGTGTTAACGGTAAACATTAATTACCACTTCACGTTCAAATCTAGTTAAAGATTTAACTATCGCTTGGGGCAAAATAGGTGAAACCCCCCACCTCCATTAAGGTCACTCACAAAGTGAATGCATTAACTTCGATGAAGCATTATAGGTAAAAGATACAGATAATTTACAAGACAGACATTTAAACAGCGGAAAAACTGGAATTATTTCATAAGCAACGTGGTCTAGTCAAAACATTACAACCGTTGTCTCAAAATCCAACTTCCAAGTTATTACAATAAAACTTCTGTCTTGATTAAAAACTCAAAATACATAAAGAAGCATAAAGCAGTAGTAAAGTGGCATAAATCCCCAATAAAAGTGTAACCGCAGCCATAGACCAAGAAAAGAGAATCCAAGCAATACATGTACACTCTTCAAGTTGGAAAAGGTCTGAGCTAAGCTGAAGTATTCCCTCCCTGCGGACCGGGGAGGTGGGGGGAAATGGAAGAAAAGAAGACGAAAGAAAACGGGTCAGACATAAGTTTGGTAAGTCCAGTGATTTTTCAGCATGTAAACAAGAAAAAGGATCATGACATGAATAAATTGAATATAGGATAATACCATAGTGACAAGATAACATACGGTAAGATAAGGCAAGATAAACTGAATATGCTACCGCAATCATTTCCATTTCTCTGCACCTACTAACAAATGTTTCACTTGCATCATGTATTCATAATAAAATGATCCCTTTATTAATCGACTCATATTCGCATGCATTTATTACTTGTGTCATTCGGCCCCACTTGTTTGTAGATACCTGTGTTGGTCCCACCATGGGGTGTATCAATCCCTATGGTGGCAACCCGACACAAGTCAGGATGCACAGTGTATAACTATTGATGCCCAGTGCCTGATTTTTCCACTCCGGAGCACGTGCACACCCGTACTCCATTGGAACCTATAATGATGCACCACCAGCCGCTATTTTGACCGCTTATAATCAGCCTAGTAATCATGCCCCACCCTGCATAGTTTAGGGTACCATGATACATCTATGTGGGTTACTGCTGAAATGGGTCCCCATTACTAGGGTTTCCTAATCAATATGTTATAATGGTTAAGTGTTCTCCATGTAACCTAACCCCACCCATCTTGTTTAATTAACATGTTGTATTGGTTAAGTGTTGCCTAAGTTAACTTAACCCTACCATTCTTACCATGTCCGTTCATTAGCATTAATTCATTCATTAATGCATCAACCTCTCACATTAGAACTGTTGTTTACGGTTGCTGGATATGCCGGGCGGTTCCGGGAAGACTTCTACTGCAAACTCATTCTAACCTCGGGCTTTAGGCTTAATGCGCTAACATCTTACATTAGATATGTTGTTGCGATCGCTGGATGTGCCGGGCGGTTCCGGGCAGTCTTACACTGCAACTTAATCGAACGTCGTGTTAGGCATGTTCGTCTTTTAGCCAAATTACATATTTACCATACATGCCCAAATCTAGTTTTTTATATGCCAATTACCCACAATTGTAGTCAATTCAAGTTAGGCCACATTTACTTGTTATGCCCAAAATTACTCAATTAAGTTATACCAATCCCCGCGTTTCAACCGTACGTACAATAAGATTCAGTCTAGGTTCCGAATGAACCTAGTATTCATAAAATAAAACAAAAAGGGGAATAGAGAAGGAACACAAGAATTGACATAAGAAACAAAATAGGCATGTAAAGGTGTACCCAAATCCAATAATCGTGTTTCCAATAGGCATGTTGTACATTAACAATAAGTATGGCCAAACTGAGCAAGTTACATCATAAGCATAAAGATTCGATAGAATTGAATATAAGAGAATCCCCAATTTGGTGTACAACATGATAGGTTCCATTGTTTCAATCACAACGGTCTCATCAGCATAGATAATTCAGATTTGACAAAAGGATAAACATGAATCAGAATTGATTATCTCACAATTAGGCATACTGGTATACAACATGATAGGTTCCATTGTTCCAATCACAACAGTCTCGTAAGCAAAAGGATAAGCATGAATCAAAATTAATTATCTCATAATTAGGCATAGTTATAGATCCAATTATTACAGTCATGATTTCTATTAGGTGTTCTAATCTGAATAATAACTGAACTTACAGTGATAGGTTTAGAAAAGGTGAATTAGTTGACGTTGTAGTGATTCTAATCTTTCTTTGTTGATCGAAATGGAAGATCTTTACTCCAATTTGAAGCTTTCTAATTTGATCTGTAGTTTGGAGAAGAAGAAGGAGGCTAAGCTAGTTTGGAGATGGACAACATGGTGGCATCATAGAATAGGATTATGAGGTTAAGGTTTAGGTTTTAGGTGATTATACAGAAGTGTTATACAAACCATGGCCTTTAGATTAGCATAGGGGTTATCAGAGCCACACAGCTCAAAGACACATCATCCAGCAAATCAGAGGAAGACAAGTCATCACAGAACACTCAAGAATTCTGTGCTGGACATACCTCGGCATGCGCGTACTTGGCAGGTGCGCCAATGCATTTTTGTACTGGCTCACTTCACAAGTGCACCAGTGCATTCTGGTCTGTTTCCGGTTATTTCTACCTGACTTCGTTCGTCCATATCTCCTTCATACGTTATCCGTGTTATGCAAACTCAGACTCTGTCTCAAGCAGAATTCCGAGACGAACGAAATGGCGAAACCCGTTTCCGCTAATTCTTCGTTTAATAATTAATTATTCTTTAATTATCTCTTATATCATGTTTTGGCATTACGGGGTGTTACATTCCCCCCTACTCAAAGGATTTCGTCCCCGAAAGCTCTAAGTTAGGAAAAATGTATCCTACCATCCAATCATCCATCTATTCATCCATCAATCACAAGCATCCGTTATCCTTAAAAATATTTCTAATGCTTTCATGATCATATGCATAGTGTGTGTATATGTCCTTATCTAAAGCAAAATCAGGCGGTCTACTGATTCAGTTGACCTACTTAATGCGAATTATGTCAGTGCCATGAGTCCATCATGTATGCATTTATTCCTAATCATACTTTAAACTCCTACATGAGTGCACAATCATTCATACAAATGCAACATCCATATGATAACAAATCAAGTTTCAATCCATATACAAATACATATATGCATATGCAATATGAAAGTGACTGAGCCGATCTAGTACCTAATGTGTGTGTGTATGCATCCACTTGCAACCATTTGCAACCATCAATCATAATATGTTTCAAATACATGTTTACATCCATTGGTTTCTACCTAAGGATTAAGAATAGGACCGAGGAGATATACTTAAAAGATAGATACAGACATGCATAAACTTATGGAATAAGAGATCAAGGATGTACCCTCAAAAAGATAAGGGTAGGCCGTGCATATCTTGTCTTCAGTCTCCCAAGTCGCATCTTCTTCAGCGTCACTCCATTGTACTTTTACTAGCTTGACCTCACGATTGCGTAGCTTTTTAACTTCTGTTCCCAAGATACGAGTTGGAATTCTTCTTACCGTCACTTCTTGTTCCACTTCTACTTCCTCTAGTATGCTTGGCTCCACAACTTTCGCAGACTCGTGTAAGCACTTTCGTAGATGAGAAACATGAAAACAATATGAACTCCAGCCAGTCTTTCGGGAAGCTCTACTCTATAAGCCATCGTCCCAATCCTCTCAATGATAGGAAATGGCCCTACAAACCTTGGTGCCAATTTCCCTACGGATCCAAAGCGAATGACATTCCTCAAAGGAGACACTTTAAGGAAAACCCTGTCTCCAACCTCAAACTCAAGGTCGGTCCTTCTTTTATCCGTGTAGGATTTCTGATTATCTTGTGCGGTCTTCATTCGTCTTCATATAAAGTCCACTTTCTCTGAAGTTTCTCTAATCATGTCGGGCCCAAGTATAAGCTTGTCTCTAGACTCCCACCAACAAGTTGGTGATCAGCATGGTCTTCCATATAAAGCCTCAAAGGGTGCTATGCCTATGGTGGCTTGGTAGCTATTGTTGTATGCGAACTCCACCAAAGGAAGATGATCCTCTCATGTTCCTCCAAAATCAAGAATGCACAATCTCAAGAGATCTTCTAACACTCTATTCACCTTTTCTGTCTGACCATCAGTTTGAGGGTGACAGGCAATGCTTAAGCATAGTTGTGTGCCTACAGCCTCTTGCAATGTAATGACCTGGGATTTCGGTCAGCTAATTTTAAATATTTAATATGGATTTAAATATTTAGGTGATAAAATAAATGAATTATTTATATTAAGGTATCAATTCTTAGTAATCAATTTCGATTTAATATTGAGAATATTGAATTATTGAATATAAGAAATTTAATTTATTCGAATTCAAAGTCAACACTGAATTAGAAACAATTCAGATAATCAATTCAAACTCATGTTTGAATTAGAAGAATAATATTAATCGATTTTCGAAGAATTAATTGTTTTGAAATTAATTTTAAATAAAGGAATTTAAATTGTTTTAAATTTAATTTATTGGTTTAAATTAATATCAACTACAGACGATCGAATTGGACTTGGGGACCCGTCCCAATGTGTCCGGAATAGTGGTATTACCCTAAAGTTGACAGTTGTTGGGTTCAGAAAGGAGTTCGGAAATATGGAGTATTTTAATTAAAGGGGACTGGTTTAATTCAAAATAAAAATAAATCCTTTTGTGTATGGTCCAAAACAAAACCCGTGCTCTTCTATTTTCACAGACAAAAACAACCATGGTCTCTTCTATGTCCACAAACATAGACAAAACGTGGTACCCTTTGAAACAGACGTCGTTCTTACCAACTTCAATCCTTCTCCTACTTATACCGTGCTTCTCTTCCCTTTTCAGAAAAATTACAAACCCGTAAAACTTAAACAGATCAATCCGTGTCCTTATAATGATGGAAATAAAATCAGTTCGATCAGCATGGAAGGGCGATAGCAGGCGCGATTCAAAATCCAGTTATTCAATAGTTCGATAGCCCGCTTAGGTTCGACATCGCGCTTGAGATTGGGGGAAACTGGAGGCGTGAACATCGAGTTGCGATTTCTGGAGGTGTGTGGTTCGATTGAGGGTTCTAGTTCAAAATCTGGAGGTCAACGTGTTGACGTGTTCTGGAATAGTTCGATTCACTGATGAACGAACTGAATGAACGAGAAAAGTGCGACAGTAAAGCAACAACAAGGAGGAGTTCGATTTAGGCAGCAGAAGTGTACTGATTGGGGCTGGGTGGTACAATCGTGTGTGGTCAGTTCTGATGATATAGCAGCAACAAACAAAGGATGAGGTGATTCGATGATGTTGGGAAGATCTCGCGGTCTTACAGGAAGGGCGATAGGGCAATTCAACATTGAAAGGGGAGGGGTTCGATTGGTTGATGGCGATGGAAAATAGGGTTCGACAGTGACTTTGAGGTATCAGCAGTTTCAAAAGGGGTTACAGGATGCTTGGAAGTAGAAATATTCATCTGGAAGAAAGGAGGAATTAGGAAGTTAACAAGGTAATTAATTATAAAATTTGTTAGTTAATATTTTCTTATAAGAATTTAATTAGTATAGTGGTTAGAATTAAATTTGTATAATGGTTAGGATTTTTATTAGTATATTAGTATAGATTAGTTTAATTATTTGTTAAGCTAAATTTAGTTTAGTAACCGAAGGAAGAAAAATATAGGAAAGTCATTTACTCGTTTAAATAGTTATTTAAATAAATGTTAATCAATAAATTAAATCAATTTATCGTAGGTACGAATTCATTCGGAAAGATTCGTAGCCGATGAATGTGGAATAAGCAGATTATTCGACATTGCAATTTTGGTGAGTAAACCTCACTCACCATTTATTTAGAAATTATTTTTATATAGTTAAAAATAATTGTCTGTGCTTGTTTGAATGTTGTCTGATTGTTTTAAAATATATATTAGTTATTTAGGATATATATATATATATATTGGATTGATGATTGGTTGGATTCTCGCAGAACCATTAGCGGATGCCCGCGGTTTCATTAGCGGATGATTACCCTATACACCACATGCTATGATTAGTGGATGACCTTCATACCGTGATATCCTGCCTCGAAGCAGGATGGGTATTATTTATGTGCTAACGTCTGTGGATGCAGGAAAAACAGGTTGGAGGAATCCAACTGGATTCCTCAAAAATATATATAATCTGTTGTTTGTTTGTTTGTTTGGTTTCATATGTATATTCATATATGATGTGTTAAATAAAATCAAATGATTGAAAATTGGTTGATTTGATTGTTTAAAATATCCCTGGGGTATGAATATTGATTCATAAAAATATCGAAAAGGGTATTTGATATTTAAAAAGGAAATTCTATTTTTATAAATAGAATTTGAATTTTTAATGAACTATAGAAAATACTTACTTGTTTTGAAGATATATAAAACGAGTATTGAATTTATAAACTCTGTTTATAAATTTAGATATGGGGTTTGAATGGAATTTATAAACTCTGTTTATAAATTTAGATATGGGATTTGAATGGAATTTATAAACTCTGTTTATAAATGGAAAGGTGAGATTTGAATTGAATTTATAAACTTTGTTTATAAATAGATAATGGGGGATTTTAAGTAAAGTTATAAACGTTGTTTATAAATAACGCAGAGAATTCAAATAGAATTTGAATATAGAATTCAAATGGACTTTAAACTATAGAATTTGAAAATAGAGTACAAATGAAGTTTAAATAAAGAGAATTCAAATAGAATTGAATTGGAATTTGAATAAGAAGTCGATAAGGAAACGAGAGTATGAGTATAATTAAAATTTGTTAATATGCAAGTTAAAATATATTTGAACATGTGATGTTCAAATATGAAGGTGAAATAGACTGAAGAGTTAAGTAACAAATTTATTTAACAAATTTAGTTAAAACGATTGGTATAGTTCAAATAGATTGGACAGGTATAAATATACAGGAGACATGTTTGGAATAAAGTGTTAGAAGGTATATATATAGAATGCTCGACAAAAAGGTACGTATTTAATTTCCATATGAGATTTGATGCGCCGTATCGGCTAGCCGCTTGGCTTTTCTTTTTCTTTTTGATTGGAAAAGGCCTGTGTGACAGTTTGGGGATTTTCCCGATGCTCCCGGTACAAAGGAGGTTATGACGAATTTTTCCGGGAATTTTAGGAGTTAGAATATTTTTAAGAAGTTTGATAGTTAGAAATCAACGTATCGATATATATAGAAGTCGATAAGAAACGTACTTAGAAATAGAATAGTATAATCAAAAAGGAAGTATAAGAATAAAATCTAGTAAGAATAGAAGGAGGAAGTGTATACGTGTTTAAAAGTGAATCAATAGTTGTATGGTATTGATTATTCGAGTAAGTAGTATTATCTGTTTTGACGTTATAAATGTTATTCAGTCAAGGTCTGAGAGGTAATTATACCCCAACTTGATTGATTTCATTATTAACAAATAAATAGTAAGATTTCAGGCTCGAAGATCAGTGTTGAATAAGAGTTAATCGAATATAGTATTTGGGTGGTCGTAACGGTGTTTTACACAACATCTGTTTTAACCCAAAATAAGTGTAAGCTGGGAAATAGAATAATAAATATTTCCTAAGTAAAGAAATAAACGAGATTGGAAAAGAGATAAGTAATTGGAATATTTTCCAATTATAAATAGCATATGTTTTCTAAAGTTTAGAAAATAGAGGAAGGCGATATTCGGAAATGTTTTCCAAATAACGTAAAAGGCCAATATGGTTATTGAAAATATTTGGTTAACAAATATTGATAAAGAAATAGAGAAGAGATTTAATTAATGTAATATTAATTAAAGGCTCACTGATTGTTGGATGTTTGGATGAACACTTGTTTTATTCGGTAGTTAAATCATCGACTATCGAAACACTTGTTTTATTCGATAGTTAAATCACAGACTATCGAAGTTTTGACCATCGTTGTCAATATGGAGAAACCAGTTGGATTATTATCCGAAGAACCACTCCGTATTGGCAGTAGCATGCGAAACAGATTATATAAAGATAATTGAAGACGGAGTAGAGTGCAAGGACTTTTTCTATTAATAGAAATAGTACCTTCGGCTCATCCTGTTCTTGGGTGACTTGTATGGATGAATGTCTGACAGAGTATTTCCAGAAAGGTCACGTACATTGATTTCTTCAACCGTGCCAAGAGTGGAAGCGGAGAAGGAAACTTCTTTAGCTGACACGTAATGTACTGTTGTAGACGTCAAATTAGTGATTTTGATGGATCTGACGATGTGGCATTCAAAGTGAATCTGGTGTGATGATAAAGCGTAGCCTCTGGCCGCATCAACCGGTAACTGACAGAAATCGGGCAGGCAGCATGACTATGTAGGTCGCACCTATTAGGGTGTATAATCGCCTGATCTAGAGTTTCATTTACTTCTAAAAATCTATTGTCGATGCTGTCCCATTCGGGAAACGGTTGCTGATCCCAATCGTTGGTGATATACATTCGATACACTCAAGTGAAATGAGTGGTCGGTCATGTGTGGCTGAGTTGCAAGATGTTCTTGTTGAACTCGGTGTATTCTCCTCTAGATATATACCAGCGGAAGGTGGTTCCATACCTTGTCATAGTTGGAAATCCATTACCCAATACGTGCTTGCGGTTTATGATTGTACATTATATATGTGGAACGTCAGATGCAAACGTTCCACTAGATTGTTATCTACTTGATTTAGACATTATTATAATATCAAAAGAGATTTGATATAAAGATTATCGTTCCTTTCAAAGGGATTTTGAAAGTTAAATTAAGTGTTTGGATTCTCATAAGGGAAAAACCCGTTCCGTGTTATACGGCGTGGTCTTATGAGATATCATTTAGTTTTCTGAAACTGTTTTAAACTGTTTACTCATACCAGTCCATGACAGACCCGGAGTTTATTTTGTTTTGTTCTACCTAAACTCTTGGGTGCCTAAATTTGTACGGGCAGTCAAGTAGTTCAGGATTTTTCAGATCTATCTAAAGGAGCTTGGAGCAGGAGGCTTCAGCGTTAGTTATATAGAGTTTTGTTCCGCTGTGTTGTAAGTGTTGTACTCTGATAAGTGTATGTTATACAGTTAAGATTTTGTATTTCAAAGATATGATATATTATATTTTGTTCCGCTGCGATGTGATATTTTGTGTTGTTATTTCTGTTCTTCTTCTATCTCTTTCTTCTAAAAAAAATGTTTCGTATTTTCGTGATATTTGGGTTGGACGTATGATGTATATAGTCAACTCCGATGTTGCGGAAATCTGGGTCATTACAGTTGGTATCAGATCTTAGGTTGAGCGAATACCTAGGCTTGTTGGAATGTGCTCATTAGAGATAGGATCAGTAGTATCCTAGAATGAGTTGAGTGTATATATATATATATGAGAGAGCGTATTTGTCATTTGATATAAAAATTGTTTTATATGGTGTTGACTAGTCTGTTGAGTGAATTATGGATTCTGATCGAATCGTGGGATGCCACGATGTCGATAGGAGTTTATAAACACTTGAACAGGAGATTGGACACGATATTGTTTTTAAATAGTTAAGTTGATTGTTAGGATTATAATCGAATTAGATTATAAAACAGAAATAGTTATATATATATAACCAATGGAATTTGTATATGAAATCAAATATACAAATAAGATGAATTGAAATTGAATTCAAACCAGAATTAAGAATTTAAAATCCTGGGAGTTTGGAAAATATTTTTCTAAATGGAGTTTGAAAGAAATATAGTACTGAACTCATTCAGTGGCTGGAAAATAATTCTGATGGTCGCAACCTCATCAGTGTTCATTTTCGAGTTTCTAAGTGATAAATTGCTGCCTTAGAAAAGTTTTGATGGAAATTTGTTTGAAAAGAAACAAGTTGTTTGAAAATTCAAATGTTTTGAATTTGGGATAGATATAAATATATGTATATATTTATATTACTTCAAAGGAATTTTGAAATGGGAATTGGAATATAGATTTCAAATAGAAGTGAAATGGGAATTGGAGTATAGATTTCAAATAGAAGTAAAATATAAGGGAATTCAAATATAGAATTTGAACATAGAAATTTAAACTGGATTTGAATAAAGAAAATTCAAATAGAAATTGTATAAGAAAAATTGAAATGGAATTTGAATTCAAAGAAATTCAAATGGATTTGAATAAAGAAAAGTCAAATAGAGATTTGAATATTAGAATTCAAATGGAATTTGGTTAAATAGAATTTCAAAGAGAATATAAAGTGGAGGTTGAATATTAGAATTCAAAGGAGTTAAAATAGAATTTAAATTCAAAGGAGTTAAAATAGAATTTAAATTCAAAGGATTTCAAATAGAAATTGAACAAAGGAATTTAAATAGAAATTGAATAAAGGATTTCAAATGGAATTTGAATAAGGGATTTGAAATGGGTTTTGAATAAAGGATTTCAAATAGGAATTGAAGATAAGAAATTCAAATAGAAATTGAAGATAAGGATTTCAAATAGAAATTGAAGATAAGGAATTGAAATAGAATTTGAATAGAAGAAAATTCAAATAGAAATTGAATAGAAAGAAATAATATAGAGTTGAATAAAGAAATTCAAATGGAATTTGAATATTTTAAATTAAGATATAGGATTTGAATATTAGAAGTGAAATAGATCGGGAATATTATGAAATGGATTTGATACATATTAAAAATATATCAGAATGGAGATTGAATTTATTATAAAAAAAGTTAAAACGTTTATATTTATAAATATAATTAAAACGAGCTCGCCGTAGTGCGGCAGTTCGCAAATTGGCGATTCGAACTTCAATTTGGTATACAGAACTCAGTTGAAGTCGGAATTCTTTGAAACAAGAATCGTCGGGACCGGTTGAACAATAGTTTTCTAATGAAAGAGAAAAATCTGGATTTCATCGTATATATTTTGAGTTATGTCAAAATCAAAATTTTAGAAAAGCAGCGCCAGAACCATTATAAAACCATAACGGTTTAATTAAATAAATAAAAGGATTTTTAGGAAATAAAATCCGAATTGGCATTAGAAAAATCCAGACTAGAGATATAAAATAAATATGAACTCCAGTGAAGTAAGTGAAATGATTTTTAAGACAAAAATCATATTTTATATGGTTAAATAGAATTAACTAAATTGGAAAAGAATTAGTTAAAGGAAATTTGAAATCGAAATTGGGTTTTTGGATAAGTGAAAGAGATTGAGAATTTATATTCGAAATCGAATATATAACTCGAGTTGAAAATATAATTAGATTAGTTTATAGTTAAGTTGACATATATTTGAACAAGTTATATTCAAATAAAAAGGGTGAAATAGGCAGAACGGTTAATTAGCAACTAGTTAATGGGAATTTGAATGATTGAAATTAAATTTACTTAAGTAAGTTAAATGGATCGAAATGAATAAATTGAGTAAAATCAATATGAATGAAATATGAATTGGGAATTAATAAAGGAAAAACCCAAAAGAGTTAAAAAGAAAATATATTTGTAAAACAAATAAAAAAGGAAATATATTTGTAAAACAAATACAAGGGAAGTTATGTGCAAACAAATAGAAGGAGAAATATTTGTAAAAGCATTTACAAATAGAATTTAAAAGGGAATATTTGTAAAACATTTACAAATAGATTAAATGGAAATATTTATTTATAGAAAATAAATAGAATGTTATAAATGAGATATTTATTTTTTAAATAAATAGAATTTAATCAAAGGAATATTTAGAAGATGAATAGAAAATGGAAATATGTTTTTAACGGATAAATAGAAAAGATTAATTTATAAATAACAGTTTATAAATTAAATATTTATCATTCGATAAATGGAATATATAAATCTGAGCTTATATAGAGAAGAGATATTGGTTTTTAACACCGATAGTTTTAAATAGAAGGGGTGCACAACACTTGTATAAGTGAAGTAACGTTATTAAAGAGAAACATTTATAAAGTGAAGAACCGTTACTAAAAGTAAATCTTTATAAATGAATAAACGTTATCCAATAGGAGATATTCAAATAAGAAAAGTCGATTAGAGTTAGAAATAATCGATTAGAGTTAGGATAAATCGATTAGAGTAGAATTAACCAGTTAGAGTTAATCAGTAGGGTTAATCCGTAGAGTTAATTGAATATTAGTTATTCAATTAGAATTTATCGAATATTTGTTATTCAAATTTAGAGTTAACCAGATAGAGTTAATTGAACATAGTAAATCGAATTAGGGTTTAATTGAATGTTAGTTATTCAATTAAGGTTGATCGAATATAGTTATTGAGATAGAGTTAGTCAAACATAGTTACTCAGGATAAGTTGCCATTTTGTACGACTGCTAGCGTAATTCGCAGGGCTGCAGATAGCCTTGGGCGGTCGGATGTTTCCTAGGGGAATCAGGCGTAACCATTGTGATCGCTGCGATCTAGAGTCAAGCGAATGGAGTTAAATCGAATATAGTTTATTCGAATAGATTTAAAGGAGTTATCGAATATAGCTTATTCGGAAGGAGTTAAGTGAAAAGAGCTAATCAAATAGAATTAATTGATAAGAGTAAATTGAATAGAGTAAATCGAATATAGTTATTCGAAGGGAGGAGTTATCGAATAGGGATTTATTCGAAAGAGAGTTACGTAAGGAAGTTTGAAATGTTGAGTATCAACATAAATAAGTTTTGAAAAGTTAATGGGTTTGTAGCACTTTTTCTACCTTAGCAATTTCGAGGGCGAAATTATTTTAAGTGGGGAAGAATGTAATGACCCGGGATTTCGGTCAACTAATTTTAAATATTTAATATGGATTTAAATATTTAGGTGATAAAATAAATGAATTATTTATATTAAGGTGTCAATTCTTAGTAATCAATTTCGATTTAATATTGAGAATATTGAATTAATGAATATAAGAAATTTAATTTATTCGAATTCAAAGTCAACACTGAATTGGAAACAATTCAGATAATCAATTCAAACTCCTGTTTGAATTAGAATAATATTAATCGATTTTCGAAGAATTAATTGTTTTGAAATTAATTTTAAATATAGGAATTTAAATTGTTTTAAATTTAATTTATTGGTTTAAATTAATATCAACTATAGACGATCGAATTGGACTTGGGGACCCGTCCCAGTGTGTCCGGAATAGTGGTATTACCCTAAAATTGACTTTTGTTGGGTTCAGAAAGGAGTTCGGAAATAGGGCGTATTTTAATTAAAGGGGACCGGTTTAATTCAAAATAAAAATAAATCCTTTTGTGTATGGTCCAAAACAAAACCCGTGCTCTTCTATTTTCACAGACAAAAACAACCGTGGTCTCTTCTATGTCCACAAACATAGACAAAACGTGGTACCCTTTGAAACAGACGTTGTTCTTACCAACTTCAATCCTTCTCCTACTTATACCGTGCTTCTCTTCCCTTTTCAGAAAAATTACAAACCCGAAAAGCTTAAACAGATCAATCCGCGTCCTTATAATGATGGAAATAAAATCAGTTCGATCAGCATGGAAGGGCGACAGCAGGCGCGATTCAAAATCCAGTTATTCAATAGTTCGATAGCCCGCTTAGGTTCGACATCGCGCTCGAGATTGGGGGAAACTGGAGGCGTGAACATCGAGTTGCGATTTCTGGAGGTGTGTGGTTAGATTGAGGGTTCTAGTTCAAAATCTGAAGGTCAACGCGTTGACATGTTCTGGAATAGTTCGATTCACTGATGAACGAACTGAATGAACGGGAAAAGTGCGACAGTAAAGCAGCAACAAGGAGGAGTTCGATTTAGGCAGCAGAAGTGTACTGATTGGGGCTGGGTGGTACAATCGTGTGTGGTCAGTTCTGATGATATAGCAGCAACAAACAAAGGATGAGGTGATTCGATGATGTTGGGAAGGTCTCGCGGTCTTACAGGAAGGGCGATAGGGCAATTCAACATTGAAAGGGGAGGGGTTCGATTGGTTGATGGCGATGGGAAATAGGGTTCGACAGTGACTTTGAGGTATCGGCAATTTCAAAAGGGGTTACAGGATGCTTGGAAGTCGAAATATTCATCTGGAAGAAAAGAGGAATTAGGAAGTTAACAAGGTAATTAATTATAAAATTTATTAGTTAATATTTTCTTATAAGAATTTAATTAGTATAGTGGTTAGAATTAAATTTGTATAAAGGTTAGGATTTTTATTAGTATATCAGTATAGATTAGTTTAATTATTTGTTAAGCTAAATTTAGTTTAGTAACCGAAGGAAGAAAAATATAGGAAAGTCATTTACTCGTTTAAATAGTTATTTAAATAAATGTTAATCAATAAATTAAATCAATTTATCGTAGGTACGAATTCATTTGGAAAGATTCGTAGCCGATGAATGTGGAATAAGCAGATTATTCGACACTGCAATTTTGGTGAGTAAACCTCACTCACCATTTATTTAGAAATTATTTTTATATAGTTAAAAATAATTGTCTGTGCTTGTTTGAATGTTGTCTGATTGTTTTAAAATATATATTAGTTATTTAGGATATATATATATATATATATATATATATTGGGTTGATAATTGGTTGGATTCCCGCAGTACCATTAGCGGATGCCCGCGGTTTCATTAGCGGATGATTACCCTATACGCCCCACGCTATGATTAGTGGATGACCTTCATACTGCGATATCCTGCCTCGAAGCAAGATGGGTATTATTTATGTGCTAACGTCTGTGGATGTAGGAAAAACAGGTTGGAGGAATCCAACTGGATTCCTCAAAAATATATATAATCTGTTGTTTGTTTGTTTGTTTGGTTTCATATGTATATTCATATATGATGTGTTAAATAAAATCAAATGATTGAAAACTGGTTGAATTGATTGTTTAAAATATCCCTGGGGTTTGAATATTGATTCATAAAAATATCGAAAAGGGTATTTGATATTTAAAAAGGAAATTCTATTTTTATAAATAGAATTTGAATTTTTAATGAACTATAGAAAATATTTACTTGTTTTGAAGATATATAAAACGAGTATTGATTTTATAAACTCTGTTTATAAATTTAGATATGGGGTTTGAATGGAATTTATAAAGTCTGTTTATAAATTTAGATATGGGATTTGAATGGAATTTATAAACTCTGTTTATAAATGGAAAGGTGAGATTTGAATTGAATTTATAAACTTTGTTTATAAATAGATAGTGGGGGATTTTAAGTAAAGTTATAAACGTTGTTTATAAATATTGCAGAGAATTAAAATAGAATTTGAATATAGAATTCAAATGGACTTTAAACTATAGAATTTGAAAATAGAGTACAAATGAAGTTTAAATAAAGAGAATTCAAATAGAATTGAATTGGAATTTGAATAAGAAGTCGATAAGGAAACGAGAGTATGAGTATAATTAGAATTTGTTAATATGCAAGTTAAAATATATTTGAACATGTCATGTTCAAATATGAAGGTGAAATAGACTGAAGAGTTAAGTAACAAATTTATTTAACAAATTTAGTTAAAACGATTGGTATAGTTCAAATAGATTGGACAGGTATAAATATACAGGAGACATGTTTGGAATAAAGTGTTAGAAGGTATATATATAGAATGCTCGACAAAAAGGTACGTATTTAATTTCCATATGAGATTTTATGCGCCGTATCGGCTAGCCGCTTGGCTTTTCTTTTTCTTTTTGATTGGAAAAGGCCTGTGTGGCAGTTTGGGGATTTCCCCGATGCTCCCGGTACAAAGGAGGTTATGGCGAATTTTTCCAGGAATTTAAGGAGTTAGAATATTTTTAAGAAGTTTGATAGTTAGAAATCAACGTATCGATATATATAGAAGTCGATAAGAAACGTACTTAGAAATAGAATAGTATAATCAAAAAGGAAGTATAAGAATAAAATCTAGTAAGAATAGAAGGAGGAAGTGTATACGTGTTTAAAAGTGAATCAGTAGTTGTATGGTATTGATTATTTGAGTAAGTAGTCTTATCTGTTTTGACGTTATAAATGTTATTCAGTCAAGGTCTGAGAGGTAACTATACCCCAACTTGATTGATTTCATTATTAACAAATAAATAGTAAGATTTTAGGCTCGAAGATCATTGTTGAATAAGAGTTAATTGAATATAGTATTTGGGTGGTCGTAACGGTGTTTTACACAACATCTGTTTTAACCCAAAATAAGTGTAAGCTGGGAAATATAATAATAAATATTTCCTAAGTATAGAAATAAACGAGATTGGAAAAGAGATAAGTAATTGGAATATTTTCCAATTATAAATAGCATATGTTTTCTAAAGTTTAGAAAATAAAGGAAGGCGATATTCGGAAATGTTTTCCAAATAACGTAAAAGGGCAATATGGTTATTGAAAATATTTGGTTAACAAATATTGATAAAGAAATAGAGAAGAGATTTAATTAATGGAATATTAATTAAAGGCTCACTGATTGTTGGATGTTTGGATGAACACTTGTTTTATTTGGTAGTTAAATCATCGACTATCGAAACACTTGTTTTATTCGATAGTTAAATCACAGACTATCGAAGTTTTGACCATCGTTGTTAATGTGGAGAAAACAGTTGGATTATTATCCGAAGAACCACTCCGTATTGGCAGTAGCGTGCGAAACAGATTATATAAAGATAATCGAAGACGGAGTAGAGTGCAAGGACTTTTTCTATTAATAGAAATAGTACCAGAGAAGAGATTTAATTAATGGAATATTAATTAAAGGCTCACTGATTGTTGGATGTTTGGATGAACACTTGTTTTATTTGGTAGTTAAATCATCGACTATCAAAACACTTGTTTTATTCGATAGTTAAATCACAGACTATCGAAGTTTTGACCATCGTTGTTAATATGGAGAAACCAGTTGGATTATTATACGAAGAACCACTCCGTATTGGCAGTAGCGTGCGAAACAGATTATATAAAGATAATCGAAGACGGAGTAGAGTGCAAGGACTTTTTCTATTAATAGAAATAGTACCTTCGGCTCATCCTATTCCTGGGTGACTTGTATGGATGAATGTCTGACAGAGTATTTCCAGAAAGGTCACATACATTGATTTCTTCAACCGTACCTAGAGTGGAAGCGGAGAAGGAAACTTCTTTAGCTGACACGTAATGTACTGTTGTAGACGTCAAATTAGTGATTTTGATGGATCTGACGATGTGGCATTCAAAGTGAATCTGGTGTGATGATAAAGCGTAGTCTATGGCCTCATCAACCGGTAAATGACAGAAATCAGGCAGGCAACATGGCTATGTAGGTCGCACCTATTAGGGTGTATAATCGCCTGATCTAGAGTTTCATTTACTTCTAAAAATCTATTGTCGATGTTGTCCCATTCGGGAAACGGTTGCTGATCCCAACCGTTGGTGATATACATTCGATACACTCAAGCGAAATGAGTGGTCGGTCATGTGTGGCTGAGTTGCAAGATGTTCTTGTTGAACTCGGTGTATTCTCCTCTAGAGATATACCAGCGGAAGGTGGTTCCATACCTTGTGTAACGACCCGAAAATCTGGGCCAGTTTAAAATTTTTATTTTGGCAATGTAAGCGAATTTTGATTATTTAAAATGAATTATTTTAAATAATATCGACGAGAAATTTATTTTGAATATAATTCGAGCGTATATATTATACGCGTCGTCGTTAGAATATAAATAATTATATATAATTATAAAAGGAATTGAAAATGGCGCGGTAGTTCGATAATTCGATTTCAAACTTCAATTGAATGTACCGGGTGCAAAATAATCCGGATTTTAGTGAAACCAAAAACATTAGGATCTAATTGGTATTATCTTTCCAACGAATCCGAAAAATCAAGATTTCATAGCGGGAATCAAAAGATATGTCCAGTTGAAAATTCTGAATAGTCGCTATGGAATTCAGGCCCTTAAAAATGGACATTTTGCAAACGACCTCGGATTTCGACGAAACCAGTTCTGTTGGGTCCGTGATGTCAAGTTATTGCTAGATTCCAAATTTCATAATTTTTCGAATCAATATGTGAGCGTGGCAAAGGAAAATGCGTTTGACCATTTTCAGTTGATTTTAATCGACTGGAAATTGGCCATTTTTCAAACGGTCTCAGAATTTGACGAAACTAGTTTTGTTAGGACCGTATCGTCAATACGAAGCTAGAAAATATTTTTCAGGAATTTTTCTAGTTAGTATGTGACCCCGGTAATTTGAAATGTACGTTTAAAATTCAATATAGTGATTTAAATGTAAATTAAACGGAAACTGATCGAAACGATTGAATCAGCTTGCGGTACACATCCCATTGTGTTCGGAATGGGGGTAAAACGCTATGGACGACAGACGGTGGGCCTCGTTTCGAGGTCGTATGTAAAAGTCAACTTTAGGTTGAATTAAATAATAATAAAATAAATAAAAAAAAACTAAAAACCCTCTCCTCCTTTTTAGCCGACCCCCCCGTTCATTTTCAAAACGAAACAAAAAAAGAAAAAAATCGAGCTGCCCTAACCCTTCGAGGGAGCCGCCGACGTCCCCCCCCCGATGATCGCTGCCGCCAGACAGGCGCCCTCCCCAAATCGCAATAACGCGACGAAGACCCCCCCCCCCATCGTGAAATGCGCCATCGCGAGAGGGAGAAGCCCTCAGCTGCGGGCTCGAACCACCAACCACCGCCTGGACGGCCTGCCGCCACCTCCTCAACCCCCTCCTTCGACAAAAGCTTCGATTTTTCAGGGGAACGTAAGTTTTAATTTTCCATTTATTTTTCTTTACAGTTTTATTGATGTTAGGACCTTGATAAACGTTTATGCATTTTTTTACTTATATGAAGATGTTAAAAATATGATTTTTATATTTTTAAAGTATTAAAAATATGATTTTTATATTTTTAAAGTAGTAAAAATATAATCTTTTATATTGAAGAAAGATAAAAATATGATCTTTGCATTGTAGGAATATTAAAAATAGCATCTTTATAAGAGGTAGAAAAATAAAAATGAGATTTTTAAAAAGACGATATTTTTAAATATGAAAAGACGATATTTTTAAATATGAAAAGACGATATTTTTAAATATGAAAAGGCGATATTTTTAAATATGAAAAGGCGATATTTTTAAATATGAAAAGACGATATTTTGATATGAGTAGTGAAATAAAAATATGATTTTTACTTCGAGGAAAAATATAAACTTTATATTTGAAAGGCGAAATCTTTATATGGAAAATAGCGTGATAAAAATATAATTTTTATCTATATAACATAGTAGAAAAAATTCGATTTTTTATATATTGAATAACGGAATAAAAATTCGATTTTTAAATGTAGAAAGCGATTATAAAAATATGATTTTTATATATTGAACTTCGAAGTAAAAATTCGATTTTTACATATGTAGTGGCTACGGGCAACGAAGGTAACAAAAAGGCGATAGCGACGAAGATTTCTATCAAAGAAGAGTCAAGATGATTGGATAGCTATCTGTGAGAATTTCTCACCTTTCAATTTCATTTCTATTTATATATATACTAGGATGCAGACGGTGCTTAGTAGCACCCGACACAATCGTCCACAGACCATGGACTTGTTTGTTTGGTTGCATAGATTAGTTATATGATGTGATTTGAATTGGGTTGTTTGGTGATTTTGGATTGATGTGTGAATGGCGTGGGCCTTCACTAGACCGGGGATAAGGCTAGGCCTTGTCCCGTTTCTAGTATCGTGCCGTTATGCCGCCGAAATTTTCTAAAATAAGTTAGAAAAATAAAAATACCATTTTATTGAATAAATGAATTGAATAGAAATTCATGTGTTGAAATAAAATGTTTTATCGTTAAAAATATAATTTTTAACGTGAATATGAATATAGTGAATGTGAATAAATAAAATATTCATTTACAAACCGGACGGTTTGTTTATGTACACCTATTTGAATGACGTTGATTGGGTCGATAAATTTTACACATCGCCCAACTGCACAAATAAAGTATGTGTTTGATTGTTTGAAACCCCACACGGGTGTTGGGATGAAATTTGAAGTTCACTCATCCTGATTGATTGAATATGTCGATCGATTGATTGACAGGCTGTTATAAGCATTAGACATCTATATTTGATGCTTATACAGTGTAGTGCACTTTGGTTGATGGTTGATTATTTTTCAATGCTATTATATACATGTGTTGTATGAAAATCCATATAATTAACTTTATATGGTAATTGATTGGGCCTCATTCCAATTTGAAAAATAAAGAATATTATAAAATAAAGGTTCATGTGTGGACAGTACTCATCCGTTGAGATTGGTCATGTGTTGAACGAAATATTTTGATAACAACCACTATTTTGAAAAAGAAATATTTGAAATAGAATATTTGAAAATAGAAATTTATGAAGCCGTGTTGACTAGATTGACGCCATTTTGACGTGAACGATATTTATATCGATTTTATTGATTTCGAAATGAATTGAATTGAAAACGATTTCGAAATGAATTGAATTGAAAACGATTTCGAAATGAATTGAATTGAAAACGATTTCGAAATGAATTGAATTGAAAACGATTTCGAAATGAATTGAATTGAAAACGATTTCGAAATGAATTGAATTGAAAACGATTTCGAAATGAATTGAATTGAATGTGAATTCAAATTGAATTGAAATTTGAATTGAATAGAAATGAATTTTAAAACGAATTTATAAAGAAGAATTCAATTTTGAATTGAATTGAAATGGAAGTTGAAATTGCTTTTGAAACGAATTTAAAACTGTTTATATAATTCGTTTTAAATAGAAATCGACGAAATATATATTATATATATTATATATATAATATAATGGCCTGAATAGAATGCGCCGCGCCGCGGCAGTTCGTGAATTTCGACCATTTATTTCAAACGGACATTACGGGAGATCCGACCGTCGGATTCTCCTAAAACCGGAACCGTTTGGTTCGTATCGAAAAGAGCTTTCTAATGAATATTAGAAATTTGAAATCTAACGGTTGGATTTGGAATTATGTCCAAATCAAATTTGAAAAAGGTCGCTGTAAGTGCAGTTCGATGGCCATTGTTGGAAATCGACTGTACGGGCCTTGATAAAATTATTAAAAATAGTAATAATTTGTGTAAAATCATAAGAAATGATTTGTGAAGAATTGGGATGAAAAACTCCATATTTGAAAAGATAAAAATAGATTTTTATCGAAATGAACTAGTTTTGAACTAGAAAAATAATTCTATTTATTTTTAAATAAATAAATTGGATTTGAAATGGTTGTGAAAATAACCAGAATTTCCAATGATTGCATTGGAGTGGATTTGAATCGAAATTGTCTTCGGAATATTTCGATGTTGGAATTCGTGATTATACAGATGTTGTTATGGAAATTTGAAAGATATATATTTATATCGTTATTTCCAATACGACATTTGTTAGTCGTAGAATTTGATATTGAATATAAGCCGGTATATTTTCTATTCAGAGCCTTGTGTTTAATATCAAATGTGATTTGGGTTTGTCGTGAATGGTGTCTTCACTAACACTGTTCTTGAATCCAGTGGAGAAAAAATTAAATCTTTTTATTTAGATTTAATGAAGTGTACCAATTAAACAATATTTAATTGGAATTGAATTGATATTGATTCTTGGGTTTATCGTGAATGGTGTTTTTAAATAACACTCGTTCTTTAACCCGATAATTAATGGAATGTGATTTTGGGTTTATCGTGAACCGTGTTTTAAAGGACACTGATTCTTTAACCCAGTCACAGATTAAAACTAAGTGGAGTTTTAATGAATCTTTAATTAGATTGAAAAGATCGAGAATGGAGTATCACCAGTTTTGCTCCAGGCGATAGTTAAATCTTTAATTAGATTTGAACGTGAAATGGTAATTGAATTTACCGATAACACCGTGGTGTTAGATATGAAGTATAACCAGTTTTACTTCATGGGATGAATAGGTTGGGATTGGGAAATAAAATAAATGATTACTTCGGTGGGGTTCGCTAATCCCGACTAGTTTGAATTGATATTCAAAGGAGATTAAAGAATAAATTTAAAGGATTTATCTTGGATAAAATTAATGGGAACTTTTCCCAAAGTATAGGAATATTTGAATAAAAGAATATTCTGGATTGGAATGAGGCGTATGTTGTGTTTGTGTAACACTTTTATAATATATACGCGAGTTATTCAGAAAGACCGGGTTTATCCCATTCTGAATAACTGATTCGACGTGGTGTCGAAGATGAAGACGGTGGTCGAAGACCGGAAGTCTTCACGTCGTTTGGGTGATTACTGATGATCTTGATTGGGCTGTACACCCAAGAAGATGGAAACAGTTGGTGATCGTCCAGACGTACTTGGAGATCGATGGATATGCGGGGTACTAGGTGCCTCCGGTTTCGTTCAGACCCAGAACGGACTTGTAAATGGACTGTGTGTCCGACATTGGATTTTAGTCCGTGTGATTGATCTCTATTAAATATATATCTGTTTGGCGGCGGAGAATTTATTCTCTTGCTTAACGCCCTTCTCTGAGACGTATGAGCTCAGGGGTTATATATTGATGGATATCAAACGCATGGAGTGAATTGCCTGTGTGGCATGCCTAAGTGGCAATGGATCAAGGCTTCTGTTGAAAAGCAAAGTCTTGTGGTGATGATCAAAGCACGGCCTTTGTGGCGTAGCTTTGTGTAACGTTTACTTCGCGAGTTTCACACCCGGTATGAACCAAAAACGGGAGACGGACCTCAGGGAGGACTTGCGTTTCTTTCTAGCTAGAAGTGGCGTCAGTGGTTTTACACGCCCTGACGAGTTTGACTTATGTGGTTGTTGCTGTTGCGAGGCGCCTCGGTTATATCGGTTTCGGCCGATGCATTCTGGTCGGCGGACGGACCAGACTTACACCCCATAGGGTGGGGAAACGTAGAGTTCAGGAATTTTAATCCACATCGGTGGACCGGCCCTGACGATCCAAAGGCTTGACTGAGTACTTGCATGAGGGGCGGGCTAGAGCGTCTCGAATCGGTTGAGGACTATCTTTTGCCTCGGTTCATAGACGGAAATCCAATTTCCAAATACGTGACATTTGCGGTTTTATTTGTAGAGCCTAGTATGGCGACATAGTGGGATGGGGCACTCATGCCGCCTATGATTGATACTTATGATTTGAAGTTGTTTTTTTTACACTATGCACTTGTAATAGTATCAAATGATTTGTTTTCAACGTATCAAGCATTCTTGGTTTTTATAAGGTAAAAACCCTATCCTCCGGCTTGCGTTGCATTGTGTGATGGGAACTGGGTCTTATAATAGCTTCATTTTTCTTTATTTAGCATTGCGCTGTTTGTTTTATGCACTGGTATTCTTGGGAGGAAACCCGTTCCGTGTTATACGGCGTGGTCCCTTGATTTACCTAATGATTTAAAATAAAGATTAATAACTGTTTTAGTTCTCACACCAGTCCCATGACTGACCTGGAGTTTATTGTTTTAACCTAAACTCTGGGTGCCCCTATTTTGACACGGGCAGCTAGTAGTTTCGGTTTTGCAGATTTATATTCACAGGATCCTGGTTTACAGCTGGAATGATATCCGGAAAGCTTTGTATCCGTATATCTCATTCTAGTTGTGTATTGTATTTTTTCCGCTGCTATGTATTTAAATGTAATTTAAATCTCTGATAATTCTGTGTATTATTCATTTATACTCTGTATATTCTTGTAATCTGATGCATTGTTGTAATATACAATGAAGTGTTCTTCTGTATGTGTTTTGTTGTGGCTTGTTCTCGAACTATCCGCGGCTTTCCTTTACGGGGAAGTTACGGGTTTTCACACCTTGTCATAGTTGGAATCCATTACCCAATACGTGCTTGCGGTTTATGATTGTACATTATATATGTGGAACGTGAGATGCAAACGTTCCACTAGATTGTTATCTACTTGATTTAGACATTATTATAATATCAAAAGAGTTTTGATATAAAGATCATCGTTCCTTTCAAAGGGATGTTGAAAGTTAAATCAAGTGTTTGGATTCT